>JAZHRO010000078.1:14710000-17210000 GCA_037157565.1 Thalassia testudinum
AGCTACCTGTCCACTTTTACTATTTAGTTAGTTGGTTGCCACTCTATTCAGCGTTCGCTGACTTTGTGTACTCATAACCCTTTTCAGGTCCAGGTGTTGAGCAGCCAGAGCCCACGGCTGTAGAGGGTGCTAGGCCTAGTAGAGCCTAGTAGTTGTAGCTTCTTGTTGTACTTCTTTCTGTTGTAGTGAGTAGACTCTTGTACCTTTACATTTGTACTCTTACATTCTGTACTTTACATTCTTGTACCTGGTTACTTTTCTACTGTTGTGGTGGTATGTACTGTGGTAGTTTTTACTTCTTTACTGCTGTACTTTTGTTACTATTAGTTGCTTAGCATAGTGAATGTGGTTTACTTTCCTGCTTTTTTGTTACTTTCTTATTGGACAACTGGGTCTTGGGATCTGTCAAGTCGGTCCAGGTCTCGTGTCCTGTAGGGATTCAGGAATCGGGTCGTAACAAGTTCGTATCAGAGCAAGGTCGTCCCGAGAAGTGAACCAACTAGCTTGAGAATAACCAATTCACGTGCTTGTAACTAGAGTAACCACCACAACGTACCTTTTGACATATGTTCTAAGGTTCTTTTGCTGAATGTCCGTTGAAATTGTCGTCTTCCTGTTCTGTTGTTCACGTCTCCTTGCAGGAGATGCCTCGACGAGTCATTGAGGTGGGCCGCGGACGCGGCCATGGATGAGGTCGGAGGGGCGGACGTGTTGAGCCTGACGTTTTAGTGGACCAGCCACTTCTTCCGGGCATTTAGGCCCAGGACCTCACCCAGCTGATTCGGGAGATTGTACGAGAGGAGCTCCACCTACCTCCATGGGCACCTCTCCCTGGGGAAGTGGTGGGAGAGTCCTCTGTGGGACCACAAGACAGACGCAGCACTGGACGTGGGGGAGGGGGTGGTCCTCCACCTCCCCCACCGCACTCTGACACCTCTGAGCATGTGCCCTCCCTACCTGGAGGTGTGTCCGTTTCCCCACTTCAGTGACATTACGAGCTTTTTGGACAGTTCCGAAAGCTGAAGCCCCCCTCCTTCAAGGGGGATGAGGATCTGACCGAGGAGGAGGACTGGTTAGAGTAGATCGAGAAGGTGTTCGACACCCTTCACCTCCCTGTAGAGTGTCGCGTGCCCTTTGCCATGTACCAATTGGAGAGTGCGGCACACAAGTGGTGGAGGGCAGTCAGAGGTCAGGAGGGGGCAGAGCCGACGTGGGACCGATTTGTGGCCCTCTTCTACAAGCAGTACTTCTTGCAGACGTGGCAGGATTATAGGAGGCGGGAGTTCCACACTCTCCGCCAGGGGACGATCACTGTGAGCGCGTACCGTATGTATTTTCTAGAGTTGTCCCATTTTGCCGTGATAACTATGGCTACTGAGGAGGAGCACCTGTGGAGGTTCACTGAGGGGCTCCGACCAGCCATTCAGGGGTATGTCAAACACCTGAAGCTGCCCATGTTCTCAAGAGTGGTGGAGGCAGCTATGACCTATGAGGAGACCAACCCGACCACACATGACACTGACAGCGGACAGAAGAGGCCATACCAGTCAGACTACTCACCAGCGAGAAAGGAGGCACGCGATGCCCGCAGGAGAGTTGTCAAGCTTTGCAGGGCCATCAGTGGCCTTTGGAGGCCCTCGACAAGGGCCAGCTGCCAGCACTAGACCCTCGCCCAGCCGTCAGTAGGGACTTATCGAGGGCGGGAGTCGAGTTCCCCTCTGCTACCAGTGTGGCTAGCTGGGCCACATCAGGAGGGACTACCCGTCTAGGGCTGGAGGTCAGCAGATGCTCCCCGCACCGAACGCTGGAGGACGAGCAGGAGGCCATGGTTCCCAGGAGCGTGGGGGGACAGCAGTCGCGGGGTGGGTACCGGCCAACGGCTACCCGTCCGACGCAGAGTGTAGCTGCTTCTTCCACACCGAGAGCTAAGGGGCGTATCAATGCCCCGACACACAGAGACGCCAAAGCTTCTGGTTCAGTGGTGGCAGGTATGGTTGCAGTTTCTGGCAGACTAGTTTACACACTTTGATTTCGGCGCCATGCACTCGTTTGTTGCTGCTAGTTTTGCTGTCAATTTGGGACAGGGCAGTGTGTTGTTAGAGGATCCTTTTGTGATCAGAGGTCCGGATGGTTAGTTGTTTGTAGCTGAGGAGGTTTAAATAGACTGTGAGGTCAGTGTTGGGGGACACACCCTCCTCGCTGATCTGATTGTGATATTGATGGAGGACTTTGGCGTGATTCTAGGGATGGATTGGCTGTCTGCTTACCATGCTTTGGTGGACTGTTTTGAGAGGAAGATTGTCTTCTCCATACCGAAGATACATCCTTTTGAGTTTCACGGACAACCGGTGGATGGAGGCTTCAGGTGCATTTTTGCACTTCGGGCGACAAGACTTTTGGGCCAGGGGTGTAATGGCTTTCTGGCTTGTGTAGTGGCAGAGCCCAGCCCTGTCGCAGATTTTCAGAGCATCCCGGTGGTCAGAGAGTACCCCAATGTGTTTCCAGAGGAGCTGCCAGGACTACCGCCTGAGCGAGAGATCGAGTTCGAGATCTCACTGGTATCGGGGACCAGCCCCATTTCTACAACACCTTACAGGATGGCACCACTTGAGCTGCGAGAGCTCAAGTCCCAGTTGTAGGACCTTTTGGAGAAGGGCTTTGTGAGGCCCAGTGTGTCTCTGTGGGGAGCCCCGGTATTATTTGTGAAGAAGAAGGATGGTACCCTACGCCTATGTGTGGACTACAGACAGCTGAATAGGATCACCATCAAGAACAGGTATCCACTACCGAGGATTGACGACTTGTTTGACTAGTTGCGAGGTGCCACAGTTTTCTGAGGTCTGGTTACCACTAGTTGAGGATCAAGGAGACCGACATTTCCAAGACAGCTTTCCGCACCTGGTACAGACACTACAAGTTTTTGGTTATGCCATTTGGGTTGACCAATGCCCCCGCTGCTTTCATGGATTTGATGAATCGGGTGTTCAGACATATCTAAATCAGTTTGTGGTGGTGTTTATTGATGATGTGGTCATCTACTCACGGGATCAGGTGCAGCACGGACTACACTTGCAGATGGTTTTGGACATGTTGAGACGACGTAGGCTATATGCCAAATACGGCAAGTGCGAGTTTTGGTTGAGGTAGGTGACCTTCTTAGGTCATGTGATTTCAGGGGATGGTTGGCTGTGGGCCCAGCCAAGGTAGAGGCAGTGCTCAGACGGGAGAGGCCACGTACGGTGATAGAGATTCGCAGTTTCTTGGGACTGGTAGGCTACTACCAGCGGTTTATCAGGGGTTTCTCGTAGATTGCACCTCCTATGACACAGTTGACCCGGAAGGACGTGCTCTTTTCTTGGATAGATGCTTGTGAGGCATGTTTTCAGGAGTTGAAGGTAAGGCTAACTTCGGCTCTTGTGCTCACCATCCCAGATAGCAGTGGCGATTTCGTCTTATACACAGACGCTTCTTTGTAGGGGTTAGGGGGTGTGCTCATGCAGTGGGGTCATGTTGTCGCTTACGCTTCATGGCAACTGAAGCCCCATGAGCATAGCTACCCTACCCACGACCTAGAGCTGGCAGCTGTCGTCTTCGCGTTGAAGACGTGGAGGCACTACTTGTACGGTGAGACTTTTGAGATATTCATGGATCATAAGAGCCTCAGGTACTTGTTTGATCAAAAGGAGCTTAACATGAGACAAAGACATTGGTTAGAGCTCCTGAAGGACTATGACTGCAGCATCTCCTACCATCTCGGTAAGGCCAACGTGGTGGCTGATGCCTTAAGCTGGAAGGCGCCCGCCCACTTGGCCAGTTTACAGGCACAGAGTTGGAGACTCATGGAGGAGTTGGGCAGTTGGCGACCCCTAGAGTTACTAGGGCACTGTGGTGACACGGCAACGAGACCAGAGCTGATAGACCGCATCATCACAGGATAGATGACAGACCTGTACCTACAGTCATTACGAGATAGAGTATTGTCAGGGGACCCTGGAGACTTCTCCTTTACTGATGAGGTACTACGCATGAGGGGACGTTTGTGCGTTCCCAGGGACGAGGAGTTATTGAGAGAGCTCCTGCCTGAGGCACACGGTTCCAGGTTCACCATACATCCCAGGAACACAAAGATGTATCATGATCTGAGACGTGACTTTTGGTGGAGAGGGATGAAGCAGGATATAGGTGAGTTCGTGCAGCAATGTTTGGTGTGCTAGTAGGTGAAGGCCGATCATCAAAGGCCTGCAAGGCTATTGCAGCCACTTCCAGTTCTAGAGTGGAAGTGGGAGAGCATCACCATGGACTTGGTGGTGGGCTTGCCCGTTACCCAGCAAGGACACGACGTAGTCTGGGTGATTGTAGATAGATTGACGAAGATGGCATGTTTCTTGCCGATCTGAGTCACCTTGGGACCAGCGTAGTTGGCAGAGAGGTATATTCATGACGTGGCACGTCTGCATGGAGTTCCATGTGAGATTGTATCCGATCGGGATACCCATTTTACGTCCCAGTTTTGGGCAGCGTTTCAGCAGGCTTTGGGGACACGGTTGAGGTTCAGCACGGCATACACACCCCCAGACGAACGGACAACCAGAGCGCATGATACAGATACTTGAGGACCTTTAGAGTGCCTGTGTACTGGACTGGAGGGGCTCTTGGGAGGAGCACTTGCTTCTGGCAAAGTTTGCATATAATATCAGCTATCATTTGAGTATCGGCATGGCACCATACGAGGCTCTGTACGGATGGAGGTGTACTGCGCCCTTGAGTTGGGTAGAGGTGGGGACCAAGTGAGAGGTTGGCCCCCGACTGATCTGGCAGAGTCAGGAGGTGGTAGAGCAAATACACAGACGACTTTGCACTGTCAGGAGTAGACAGAAGAGTTATGCCAATCAAAATCTCAAAGAGGTGTAGTTTGAGGTTGGGGATCGTGTCTTCCTTCGTGTTTCACCCATGAAGGGCCTACAGCTTTTTGGGGTGAAAGGGAAGCTCGTGTCGAGGTTTGTGGGGATTTTTGAGGTCTTGGAGTGGGTTGGACCTGTTGCTTACAGGCTTGCCCTTCCTCCCCAGCTTTCTGGTATGCACGACGTGTTCCACGTGTCCAACCTTCGGAAGTATGTCGTCGATCCTAGTCATATTCTGAGCCATGAGAGTGTTGAGGTGGGTGACGACCTGACCTACCCCGAGCGACTTGTATAGATACTAGATAGAGCCGTCTGGAGATTGAGATGAAAGCAGGTAACCTTGGTGGAGGTCTTGTGGAGGAGCCAGAGGTACGAGGAGGCTACTTGGGAGCCTGAGGCGGCGATGCGAGAGCGGTACCCGGAGCTTTTTGAGGGTACGTCCTTTCGGACCAGCTTCAGTCCTCTTTATGTTTGTTATGAGTTTATTGTTCTTTTCCCGTACCCTAGCTAGCTCAAGTTTCGGGGATGAAATTTCCTTTAAGTTTGTTATGATGTTAAGACCTGTGTTGTTTGAGCCTTTTAAGATGTCTGGACTGTGGGTCCGATGTCTAGACACCTTCCCAGACGTCTAGAAATTGAAAAATTTGAGTACAAGCTCACGTGCTGCACGCGTGCTGTGCGCAGACAGTACTCTCATTTTTACTCCCCTTCTTCTCTCTCTCCCCGCCTCCATTAAAACCCTAACCCACCGATCTATAAGGCCCCCTCCTCTCTCATTTCTCCTAACTTCTCAGCCACCAGGCCCTTCCCCTCTTCTTCTCCACTCCAGCGAGAGAGGCAGTGCGAGCGAGAGAGCGCACGGGCGCATCAAGGAGGAGCAGCATGAGTAGAGGAGGAGGAGAGCAAGCTCATGAGCTCACGTGGGAGCTCACCAGTGTGCTCACGACCGGAGCGGCACATGCGCGAGGAGGAGTGCGTCGGGGAGGTCCTCCCCGACACTGCTGTAGCTGGAGCTGCAAGCGAGGGGGCACGGCGCGGCCATGCGTGGCGCGAGAGGGTGGAAGTAGGTTTTGGTTCTGGGCTTTTCCCGGAATCAGACATTTGGAGAGATGTCCAGACAATGGAGCAGACATCTGGAGTTGGTTCCAGATGTTTGAGGTGAGAGTTTCTTGAAGGTACGTTCCCTTTGCAGATACAACCATGTAGGCTACTCCGCAGTAACCCTTTTGCGTGCTTGTTTTGAGAGATCTACTGGTGGCGTGCAAGATTCACTTCAGGAAGGCGTGGGACACGCCCTTCCATGCATTTCAGACATCTGGGTGATGTACCAGATGATGAGAAGTGCTTCCAGACGTCCAGAGAGGTGGTCGGACATCTGGAGTTGGGTCCAGACAGTCTAGAAGAGTCCCTGGATGTCTGAGGATTTGCGCAGAGACTTAGGTATGCTACTGGGCACTTTTAAGACGTCTAGAAGTTGTTCAAGACGTCAGATTTGAGACAGAAACCCTATTTTTCACCCGTTTAGGGTCCGTTTGACGTCAGCTTCCCGCAAATAAGATACCGATGTTTCCTGTATGAATTCCTCGACTTGATAGAAGGTTTCCTATACTGTTCTGAATATTTTCTTGTGACTGATCCTTGTTATAGGACTTTGTTCCGTTGCAGGTTCGAGTTTTGCTGAGGCACGTGAGCCTACCGTTCAAGCCCCCACTACTCCTGGGTTTACTGGTAGAGTGGCTTCCCTCTAATTTAATTATAACCTAAATGCATGTGTGGAATGAATGACTAGAGCTTAGGATATGGCATGAATCCTAGGATGAGAAACACCTGAAATGTTTGTAATGGATGATTGAATTGCAGTCTTGAATAAGTAGATAGAATGATAACAATTGCCTGTAAATAACTAACAGCTGCCTGTGAAATATGAAGTACTTATGCTAACTAACTGTTGCATGTAAATTCCTTGTTGTATACGTTAAATGGCATAATACGAGCTGCATGTATATAAATTGAGAATGGAAATGTGAATGATGGAAATACAAGCTGCCTGTGTATAACCTACATATGGAAATGTGAACGATAGTAATATGAGCTGCATATGTATAACCTGAGAATGGAAATAGAAATGATGAAACCTGGTATGGCATGGCATGAGGAATACGAGCATGAACCCTACGGGGAATTAGGAGTAGAGCTCCTAGAAAAAAAATGGAATGGATCGGGAAATGTGAGTGGGGAAGTGAGCTGGCCTTTGAGTACGGAGTACCAAGGAGAGCGATTATCCCCTTGTTTAGTGCAGAGCAGAGCTAGCTACCCTTGGGTTAGGACCCAGGGTTAGGATTAGCCACTCTGTACCGACTTCTTGGCCCTCGCATACACGATACCGAGGAGAGCTACTAGTGTAGGGAGAGAGGTAGCCACCCCATGGGGCCCGGGGTTTAGCTAGCTACCCTACACCGACTTGTTAGGCCCACTGGGCAAACCAGGGTAGTCAGGCGATGGTACGTAGACTGTGGAGGGGTGAGACCCCTGTTTGGTTCTTACGGGCTAGACCCCTGTTACTGAGAGGGCCAGGCCCTATACTGGTTCCGTGCTGTACTTTGGGCGCACTTGCTAATGGAAACGACTGACCGCGTGCCAGTGCGGGGTGGCTACCCATGCCCATATCACGCGTGCCGTAGTCACTATTACGTCTATTCGTGACCTTGGGGTGGTTGACTGGGTGTAAGATCACCATGGGAGACTCTCCCGGCCAAGAGAGCACCATGTGTGCCTTCTACTCTTCGGAAAAGACTGCAATCAAGATCGTTCCCATGAGGAACATTTGAGATCAAGAAAGAGACCTGATAAATAAACCAAGTGCTGAAAAAGAATAATTAGTTAAAGAAAGTAATTGGAAAACAATAGCTACCTGTCCACTTTTACTGTTTAGTTAGTTGGTTGCCACTCTACTCAGCGTTCGCTGACTTTGTGTACTCATAACCCTTTTCAGGTCTAGGTGTTGAGCAGCCAGAGCCCACGGCTATAGAGGGTGCTGGGACCAGTAGAGCCCAGTAGTTGCACCTTCTTGTTGTACTTCTTTCTGTTGTAGCGAGTAGACTCTTGTACCTTTACATTTGTACTCTTACATTCTATACTTTACATTCTTGTACCTGGTTACTTTTCTACTGTTGTGGTGGTATGTGTTGTGGTAGTTTTTACTTCTTTACTGCTGTACTTTCATTACTGTTAGTTGCTTAGCGTAGTGAATGTGGTTTACTTTCCTGCTTTTTGGTTACTTTCTCGTTGGATGAATGGGTCTTGGGATCAGTCGAGTCGGTCCAAGTCTCGTATCTTGTAGGGATTCGGGAACCAGGTCATAACAGACCACAACCATACAAGAATTGAAAGTTCTGTCTACCCTCAAATTAGATGATCTTATTAGAAGCTTGATGGCCTATGAAGTTCAACTTCAACACATGAAGGAGCAAGAAGATGAAGGAACCAGAATGAAGATCATAGCCCTTGAAGCCACTCAAGAATCTGAAGAAACCTCAAGTGGAGAAGAGGAGGAAGACAAAACACTCCTATCCAGAAATTCAGAAAGTTTCTTAAGGACAAGAACTGGAGGAAGAAGAAAGAAGGAAGAAACAACAATGCAGTCGTCTGTTACAACTGCAAGAGAAAGGGACACATCAAGAAGGATTGTCCAGTTCTCAGGAAGGAATCTGAAAAGAAGAAGAAGCACTTCAGTAAAGATGGAAAGAAGAAAGCCTTTATTGCAACTTGGGATGAGTCAGACTTAAGTTCAGAAGAAGAAGAAACATCAGGAGAAGAAGCTCTTGTCGGTTTGATGGCTCTAGAAGATGAGGTAACATTTTTTACTCAAGATGAACTATTAGAAACATTCTTTGAATTGCATGATATAGCTGCACCATTAAAATTAGAAAACAAAAACCTAGTAAAGACACTAGACAAAGAGAAAGCACAAAAAGAAGCACTTGACAATCAAAACAAAGAGCTATTTGTTGAAATTACAACACTAAAATCTCAAATAAACCACTTTAAAATAGACAGATAAATTGAAAGAAAACTCTATTGTTCTACTAAATGACCTGACTAAATTCACAAACGAAAGTAGAAATCTGCACAAATTGTTAGGAACATAAACCCTAAGCACCACAACGTTTGGGTTTGGCTATATACCAAAGAATAGCCATGGAGCATCTAGTTCTAGTCAAAACAAAGAAAAAGGTTGCTTGCCAAAACAGGCAATGAAAACTAACCACCGTGGACCCAAGCAAAAATGGGTACCAAAAAGCATTTTGCAATCTTGTTTTGTAGGCTCAATAGATTATAAGAAGTGAACTTTGCAACAAATCAATGGAACATTGAAGCCACTATACTAAACGAAGCCTCACAATCGCAAATCAATGATAAGAAAGAGAAGAAAGAAGATGGATTATGGACAACGGCTGTTCCAAGCACATGATCGGTGAGGAAGACTTATTCCTACAACTCAACCTTTATGAAGGTGGTACGGTCATGTTCGGGAACAACCACAAGGGCCGTATTATTGGTACTGGCCAAATTGGTATTCTTCTACCTCTATTGAAAATGTGCACTTAGTTAAAGGTTTGAAACACAATCTATTAAGTGTAAGCCAAATATGTGATAAGGGGAAGAGAATTATGTTTACATCAAAAGGTTTTAAAATTCGTGATGAAGAAACAAATCAAGTTATTCTTAAAGGAAATATACACAAAGATATTTACACCATAAGCTTCAACAAATACGACAGTATTGAATGTCTAGTTGCATCTAACGAAGAAGCAACTCTTTAGCATAAAAGACTACGTCATGTTCACATGGGAAACATTAGTAAACTTGTGAAACATGAACTTGTCAAAGGTCTGCCAAGGATCGACTTCAAGAAAAGCAAAGTCTGCGATTCTTGTCAAGTTGGAAAACAAACCAAAAACCCTTTTAAACCAAAAGGGATGGTTAGCACTTCTCAACCCCTAAAGCTACTTCACTTAGACTTATTTGGACTAACCAAATCCGAAAGCCTAAGCGGGTGCAGATATTGTTTAGTCATAATTGATGACTTGGGTATCTTTCTTAAAGAGCAAGGACTTAACCTTAGATGCCTTTAGCAAACTAGTTAGAAGATTACAGAATGAAAAAGGATCACAAGTAATTAGAATCAGAAGTGATCATGGTGGAGAATTTGAAAATCAATCTTTCTCGAATTTTTGTGATCAATATGGAATTAAACATGAGTTTGCCTTCCCTAGAGCTGCACCACAGAATGGTGTAGTTGAGAGGAAAAATAGGACCTTACAAGAGTGTGCCCGCACAATGCTATGCGAGTCAAAGCTACCTTGATATTTTTGGGCTGAGGCTATAAACACTGCTTGTTATATTCAAAATAGAACCCTGATTAGACCAATTCTAAAGAAGACACCCTTTTAACTCTATCATGGAAGAACACCTAGAATTTCCTACTTCAAGATTTTCGAATGTCGATGTTTTATACTTAACACTAAAGATAATCTTGATAAATTTGATGCAAAAAACTCAAAAGGGATTTTCCTAGGTTATTCAACCAGAAGTAAGGCCTATAGGGTCTTTAATAAGAAGAATTCTGTTGTTGAAGAAACCATCATGTATCATTTGATGAAACATTAGTTCAACCAAAATCCTCCACGATTGATGATGATGATACAATAGATGATCCTTCAAACATTTCAAAAGATATTATTTCTAATGAACTACCCAAAGATATCACTTTTGTAAAAGATCATCCTAAAGAACTAGTAATAGAAGAATTATCAAAAGGAGTTCAAACTAGATCTTCCCTTAACACATTAGCATTTACAGCTTTTGTATCTCAATTAGAACCTAAAAACATTAAGGAAGCCTTCTTGGATAATTATTAGATTATTGCTATGGAAGATGAGCTAAATCAATTCAGGAAAAATCAAGTACGGGAACTTGTTCCAAAACCTGAGCAACAAACTATTATTGGAACCAAGAGGATTTTTAGGAACAAACTTGATGAATCAGGACATGTAGTTAGAAATAAATCGAGACTTGTGGCTCAAGGATATAATCAAGAGGAAGGAATAGATTTTGATGAAACATATGCACCTGTTGCCCAACTTGAATCTATTAGAATGTTGCTAGCTTTTGCAGCCCATATGAAATTCAAGCTTTTCCGAATGGATGTCAAAAGTGCCTTTTTAAATGGATTCATTAAGGAGGAAGTCTTTATTAAACAACCTCTTGGATTTGAAGATCCAAATCATCCAGAACGCGTATACAGATTAAACAAAGCATTATATGGATTAAAACAAGCTCCACGAGCCTGGTGTGAAAGATTAAAAACATACTTAATTGATAATGAGTTTAAAATTGGTTAAATCGATCCAACTTTAGTTACAAAAAGAAAACAAAATGACCTCCTAATAATTCAAATATATGTAGATGATATTATTTTCGGTGCTACTAATGAGCTACTTTGCCAAGAATTTGCAATGGTTGTGCAGGATCAATTTGAGATGAGTATGATAGAACTTAAGTTCTTCCTAGGTCTTCAGATTGATCAACTATCCTCCAGAATCTTCATATCTCAAAAAAAATACGTAGTAGAGATATTGAAGAAATTGTCAATGGACAAAGTCAATGGTAAAGAAGCACCGATGGCAACTTCTACCCAATTAAAAACTGATGACACAAGTAAGTCAGTAGATCAAAAACTTTATAGGAGCATGGTAGGATCTCTATTATACTTAACTACAAGTAGACCTGACATTCTATTTTGCACTTGTTTATGTGCTTGTTTTCAAGTAAACCCTAGGGAATCACATCTAAATGTTGTTAAAAGAATCCTTAGATATCTAAACAACACACAAGACTTAGGACACTTCTATCCAAAGACGGTCACATTGGAATTATATTCCTTTTGTGATGCTGACTATGCAGGTAGCTTCACAGACCGAAAGAGTACTAGTGGAACCTGTCAATTTCTCGAAAATTCCCTAGTCGCTTGGTTTTCTAGAAAACAAAACACTGTATCTCTATCCACAACTGAAGCAGAATATGTAGTAGCATCCTTAGCATGTTCACAATTATTGTGGATGAAACATACTTTAAAAGACTTTAGATTAACTTTTAAAATAACAAAATCTTGTGTGACAACACTTATGCCATCAACTTATCCAAGAATCCAGTACAACACTCAAGGACTAAACATATTGATATTAGACATCACTTTCTTAGAGATTGTCTTAAAAGGGAATATCAACTTAGAATTTATTAACACAGAAAAACAACTAGCTGATATATTCACAAAACCTTTATCAAACAATAGGTTTAATCAAATTTGTCATTCACTAGGTTTATCTCGATTAAAAAAGCTTAACTAAGTAGCCTAAAAAAAGACTTGTTTTTCTTGTTTTGATCAATTAATTTTAAATTTGATCGACCAAAACTTGAATTTGCCTAGCAGGAAATTCCCCTCCACTGTTTTCTCTTTTTGATCGATCAACTAAAATTTTTGATCGACCAATCTATTTGGGCAGGAATTTTCCCTCCAAACTTTTAAACCTTAATCGACTAAATAATTATTTTGATCGATCACTTCTTATTTTGATCGACCAAAACTGGGTGGATTCTCTTTTGCGATTGTGATCTTTTTACCTTGTTTTCCGTTTGCAATCATCATTTACTGATAGGTCCACTTTAGTGGACAAAATTAAAGCCTAAATACATGTCATTGAGATAAGGAGTGAGTTTAAGATATCCATTAAATTAGCAAAATTATGTAAGAAGACAAATCGTCATTTCATGCATTACATAAATTGGATGGAATCCTTCTGAAATTGGAATGCCATTTGATTTATAACATTGACAGAAAAATTCTCTACTTTCTATGTTGAAGTATTTCCTTTTTCTAATGAGAATTATTTTTCATGAAAAATCTTTGTTTGGAAGTCATATGCAAAAGGAAAAAAAAAAGAAAGGAAAGAAAGAAAGAAGAAAAAGAGAAAGAGTTAACAAATCGTCCACCTTCCTCTCTCCTCCAATCTCTCTCTCCCTCATGAATATTCTCTCTCTCTGATTATTCTCTTTCCTTCTCTAACTCTCTCTCTCTCTCGTTTTCTCTTTATATAACAGAGGATGTAGGACAACAGAAGAAGATCATCTCCCCTCCACAGGGAGGAAGCCACCCATCTCCGCATCCCCTCCCCATAGGCAACCTCTCCACCATGTGCCACCACCACCACGAGCCTCCATCATTGGCCACATCCACCACTGCGACCCTCCGCCACCGCGCTTCCACCACCGACGAACACAACAACCACCGCATCTTGCCTCAAACAATGACCACCGCATCTCGCCTCCAAGGAATCCATCACTGCTGTTGGTGGTGACAGCACTGACACACGCAACTGCATCTCTGACTTCGCAACCATGCGCCTCCTCTCCAGATAAGTCATCCGAGAACCCATCCCGAACATCTAAAGACCACCACCGTGCTCCATCTTCTTCTCCTTCTTCTATTCTGCAACTCCACCAACATAACCCACACCCTCAGACCAACCACCACCATCGTAACTGCAAGCCTTAACCATCTTCTAAGATCCTCTACCTCCAGCAGTACAGAGCGCCTCCTCCTCCCTTCCGGTGCTTCTCCACCTCTTTCCTCCTTGCACGCAACAGTAGCCCCTGGCCACCACCACCAGCCCTGGCACCTACTGCAGCGCCCTTGCGCGCTCACCAGGCCTCACGCAGCCACAGCCTCCCGCGCAGTCAGCAACCTCCAATAGCCACGCACGAGCCGTGCCTTCATGCACAGCACCACCTTCCAAAGCGCCCTTACGCGCAGCAGGCGTAGCACCACCAGTCGCAGCACTCTCATGCACATTGACACAGCTAGCAAGCACCACCATTGCGTGTGGCTATAGCCTCCTCACATGGGCGCATGGCCCCTGCGCGCACTCCTTCACACACGTGCACGCCCACACGACACAGCCAACTCTTCTCCTTTTCTTCTCTGCCGACCAAAAGAACACAAACCACCCTAAATGCAGCCACCTCCACAGGCAACGGTTCTTCACGTCGTCGCCTCCGTTGAGCTCATCTCAACCTCACAAGCTCGGCCACGCCCTCAGAGTCAACCACGACAGCCCGCACATGTGCATGGACACCTGCCATCCTTGCTGTCCTTCCTCGTCGATGGTGGCAGCTTCGGCCACTGTTCCCGTTGCCGTGACCTCCATCGGAATGGCCTCACCCTCCTTGACCTTTTCTGAGCTTCCCGCAGCTCGCCATCGCCTCCTCTTCACGCAAGCACCAAGGAAGCAAATCCTCTATTTTTGGGTTAATTATTATTTACATTTGAGTGCCATTGCCAAACTCTTATTTTGATTTTAATATTTGATATATTGAGTGAAATTGCAACTTCATGTTCTTGCTTTCTCATAATTACTTGGCTCTTGTTATGCACATCATTCGACATTGGATTTGGATTAAGATTTACACAATTTCTCTCTAGTACATGTGCAATTGGAAATTACATAGATTGATCACATATTTATTGAATATTTTATTATGGAAAAATTGCACATATAACCTTACATTCTCAAGTTATTGTGTGTCTTCTTTCCATCTTGTTTCGCATCAGATTTGAGCACGGATCTCGCATTCGATTAGTCAAATACAAGGCTAAATTGTTCATGATTTTATTGATCTATTCTTCCCTATGGATACAACCTAACTCTTCATAGTTAGTTTTATTAAAATATTTTTGTTCCGGATTTTCCACCACTATTTACACGCTGCGACGACGTATTTTTCTAATACACATCATCTGTAAGCGAAAAATGCTTGTTCCAATGGTCTCATTGCCAGGGAAGCAACAGACACAATAATTTCACTTAATTATTTTTTATTATTCTGAATTGTGCATCTATTTGATCATTGTTTATCTTCCTGTATGAGGAATTTGACGAGGTGACAGGCACAATTGCGAGACGACATCAACCTTGACTGATGCCCACACACACACAGAAGACACAGGGGACCTGGATCCCACTTTCACAAGGGATTCTCCTTCGTCGTGAATTTTATTTCAATTTTGTCTTCTCACCCTTGTAGCAATTGGGGCTTACTTTTCGGGGTCTGTCCCCACATTCTTTAGAGACTAGGGGCTATATTTTCTCTACTCGCGTGATTCATTTTTCTACATGCTTGCCTCTAAGGAAAATAAAATAAAATATTGAGCTACCTGTTTAGGAGTTGCATGCCCTTAGGTGCGTGCATTTAAGGGTGATTAGCAGCATACTAGATCTCTTCTCTACATTGCGTACCCATTTGCACGAAGATTGCTGGAGATAGGTATACCTTTCTATCTTTGCATCCAACTCCTTTTCACGCATTTGCATTTGGATTAAAATTTAAGACTGCCAAACTGATTGAATTGACCTAATTTAGTGCTCGCCTAACTGCAATTAGGATTGATAATCAGATTCGACCTTAAAACCAAATCACACTTGATCTGATTTAAATGGACTTGTCTACATTTTCAAAATAAAAAAGGATTTGCAGTGTGATGCACACTTCTGACACTGAGCACGCTCATTAGGCACCACACTAAGGCTCGATCCCTTAAGGCTATAGGCACTGATCTCTTTATCGGTGCAGACCCTCCTATCTTGCTTTCTGGTGGTGGTACTATCTTTTGACCGAGTGTTTTGATACTTCACTGAGGGGGACACCCCTTAAAGGAACAAAAGGTTAGTTAAGAGGCACCGCTTATGCATCGCCTCAAAGGAAGGGTTTGCCCTAGTTGCATCCCTTTGTTCATCCTTGGAGTAACTTCTTACTTGATCACCTGAGAGTACCATCTAAGTAAGGTGTAAGTTTTAGGGCACATGAACGTTGACTTAGGGCCTGTAATTGATTGTGAAAATTTTGTGGCCACCAATAAAGAACGTAAACGACCTCTGTTCTTCTACAAAGTGCTTGTTAGGGATCTCAAGTCACAGCTCCCTTTTATACCACTAAAGTGGGAATGGACGGGTGCAAACTTGACCCCATTTGACAACTTTAAGGAGTAGGTTGGAGGTTAGCTCGACTTTGCTCTAAGAAAGAAAAGAGAGTCCCATTGCCTTGTGTTTGATTGGGGGTGTGTTTTTCAAGTCGTGTTTTCAAATGGATTACAATAACTACTTCACTTCTTACTACTCTAATCCCATGACCTGCAGTGATCCACCATCTGATAAACAATGGGATTCTTTCTACTCCAACTATAGGAACATTGGTCTGATTAATCCCCAACCCAGTGGTGATGAGTAGAACCTAGGAGAAGGGTATCCCAACCCTAGCTCTTCCATGAGCATGCCCAACCCGCCCACCCTTCATGATTTGTCTTATCGAGGTTGGATGATACTCCTAGGCAACTTGAACCTAAGATTGACTATCCTCCTCAATCTGAATGTAGCCTCTCGTCTTTTATGATAGAAATGCAAAAGCAACAGGAAGAAATGATAGATTCTATGGGAAAAATTTTGAGGAATAGTCAAAGATTAACTGAAGAGATTAGCCAGCTTAGCGATCCTCCTACAGTCAATTCTGATCCCTACCCTTATATCCCTGATTACCAAGGATCCTATTTTGAGGAGTAGCTATCACTTAGACGTCCCTCATGAGATATGCCCACCAGAAGGAAATCTTGGTGACTATCCACCTGATCTTCATTGGAAGGAGAAATTGGTCCCATTAGAGGAACTCGACCTGACCGATAGTATCTTCATTACATTTGATGAAACGGGTCATAGTAAAATGGTCAACCCAGCTCCCAGTCTAAATCTTAAGGTGGAATCTATGCCCCATTCTAGGGATCCTGAGCATATACCATACATTTCTGAGAACCTTGCATCTCAATTAGAACTCCCTGAGGATTGTGAGAAGTCTTGGATTCGGAACAAAAACACATTGGAAGAAAGTGGACTGACACCTGTCATTGACTATTGATGAGACCACATGTGTGGGCTAATTAATTACGTAAATGCCTAAATATTATGATAATGTCTACATTTATGAAGCACACTTTGATACACAAATAGATTAGTGCTTGCATATTTTACTTGCATTTATATAAGATAGTATATATATTCTAGGGGCATGCATGCATTATATGCATCATTTTATTATTTTCTTGTAAATGACCCCTTTACTTTTTCCACCTGCAAGACCCACTGATCGCAATAGGACCACCTCCCCCTCACCGACGTCAATAGATCACCCACCCAAATCAGCTGAGTCCTGCGCAGCAGCCTCATCCGCCTCAGGATCTTCGGCCATCCGTTGGAGAGTCGGCAACGATTTCTTTGAAAGAGTCCTGTGCATAGAAGGGGGCACATCTCCTTCCCCCTGGTGGGGCTCTTCTCTTTAGCAGCCACCATGGATGTAGGATGCACCGTGGGACCTTGGTGAGCTTCTTCATCACCTTCTCCACGCACCCTCCTCTGCCCTTCGCCTGTCGTGGTGTGCATGGTGACAGAGCACACACCATCACCACCACCAACACCATCCGTCACCACCACACGCAGAGAACCTCTGGCACACCACCATTCCCTTATGCACCCTTTCACGTGCACCCTCGCGCTACCATCCTCGTGTGCGTGCAAAGCCTTCACGCCACCTCACCCAACGGCCACAGCCACGTAACCCTTGCACACAAACACCACGCACCACCATCGTTGTCACATCACAACCACGCCAGCGCGCTACAACCTCGCACGCACTACGCACCCTCCACAAAAGCACGTAGCTGCAGTAGCCAGCACTTCAGACTCCTCATCGTGCCGACCTTTTTCATTCTCTTCTTCCTTCCCAACCAACCCCCTGCAACTCCTTCGCACAAAAGAACCCAAAAGGGAGTAGCAAGCGCAACGCCTACAACCTCCGTCGACCATCTTCCTTGGTGCTAAGCACACCTGAGTAACCTCTCCAAGCACCCAGGCCACGTGCAACCACACGCGGCTTACTCTCGTAGCCACAGCAGCGAGTAGCTACCTCCTCGCCATCTACCACCAGTGCTCTATCTGACCACCACCGGCAGTGCTTCCTATGTCAGCGCGACGCTCTCGTTGAGACACATCTCTACATGCGACACTACCCCCAGCCATCCTCCCTCACTAGTGCAAGGAAGAGAGAAGAGAAAACCTCTGTTTCTCCTCCAATTAGAAATTACAATATACGCCATTGCAGTTTTCACTATTGCTTTATTTAATGAAATAATAAATTGAAAAGAATTGCATGAATATTCCTCTATTTTTGATTAATTACTTATGGTTGAATTCTTCTCATGAATGATATAATGCATAGATTAATGTGGACAACCCATATTTTAGAAATTGGTATTTATGGTGTTTACCATTACCAAGATCATTATTTAATAAAATATTATATTGTGGTAATTTTGCATATAAACACCTACAATCTTAATTAATTGCTTAGAATGAGAATTCATGAGGGCAACGAGTTGCACTAAAGAATAGGCGTACCTAATGAGATTCCCGAATAAACGAGTCACCACTCGTTAATTCAATAGGCTAATTCCTCCCTATGGAGATGACCTAACTATTTTTGTGGTTAGATTTTGAATAATTGAATGTTTCAAAAAGCGATTTTCTACCACACACGAACTATAATGACACATCATTTTATGTTAAAATTTCAACGAAAGTGAAAATTGATCTTTCAACTATTAGGAGGATTCACAAATCCTAAACTCAAGTGACCATGAGAAAATTGAGACAGAATTAGAAGAATTAGATTATTTAACGAGTGAGATCAATGTTTGAAAATTAATTCGTCATAGTATAGTTGAAATCGCTCGAAAATAAATAGATTTTATTACTCGAAGTTTTAAGTCTGAGGTCAAACACAAGGAACAATAGGGGTTTAAAAATCAAGAGCACAACTTTAAAATTGAATATAATATGCAATGAAAATCAAAGTTATAGTTCAAAAACTCAGAATGTCAACGTATATAAAGAGAGCACAAAAAATAGACATCTATTTTTGTGAATCAGACATCTTAAATATGGCTGCTACAGTGCTGTGCTTTTCTTCTCTTTTTCTCTTCTTTGATCTTTGTTCTCTTGTAGCTGCCTTCTTCTTCTTCCTTTTTTCTCTTCTGCTCTCGGGCATGTGCCCTAACTTCTTTTCCTTTTCTTTTTCCTTTAGCTCCTTCTCTTTCTTCTTCTTCTTCTTTCCCTGGCGGCTCCTCTTTCTTCTGCCTTCAGTTTCTTCTCCTTCTCTTTCTCTTTCTTCAGCCCTTCAGCCTTCAGCTTCTTCCTCTTCAATCCTTGCCTTCTCCTCCCTTAGCTTCTCTTGCCTTTGCCCTCTTCTTCCTTGGCTTCTTCTTCTTCTTTTCTGCGAGAGAAAAACCTACCCCTACCCACCCCCACGATCTCTCTTCCTCTTTCTCTCTTAGGCTCACTCTCCCAGAGCTGCTTCTCGGGTAATTGGGTCAGGTACGCTCTCGGGACTAGGCCCACCGGCGTGCGGTGGTGGGTGAGCAGTGCAGGTTGGGTATACGGGTCAAGCTAGGTCCGCGGGGATCGGGTCACGGACGAGGCAGTGAGAGGTGAGTGGCACCTCATCCCGTGGTCAGGAGACGATAAGCCTACTTCAGTTTTTTCATTTATTCCACTGCACCCACTTGACAGCTTCCGAGGTGGGACTAAACGTCTCACCTTCCTTCGCATGCGTCTGCAGCAGGAGGCTTCCTTGAATGCAATTGCTCATCTGGAGTTGTGCGTGAGAGGAGTCTGCACACCCTGGGACTCGTAGCCTGGAGCGAGGAGACCTGGAACAAGCTTGCAAGCTAGTTGCTTGCTTGCTTCAATGGCAGTGGGCTTCCAACACATGTCAACACAAAAACAGTCTCGTGGCCCTGTTAGAAAGCCCAAGGAGCTTCGCCAAGACACAGCGAATGTAGTGTGGGGGTCGACATGCTGTGGGGTGGCCGGAGTGTGCGTGCCTAAAGCACCCTATGTGCATGAAAGTGGGTGTGTTCGAGGGTTGTTTAGGGGGCGTGGTGCGGTGAATGGAGTGAGGGTTTAGGATCAGTGAGGTGTTGCGGTACTTATGGGGTGGTTGGCGAGGCGGATGGAGGTGTGGAGCGGTGAGGATGCCTCGTAGGATGTCTGGCCGGAGATGAAGGTGATGGTGGTTGCGTGCGTCGATGCGTGTTTTTAAGAAATAAAGGAGGAATGATTGGAGAGGAGTGAGGACTTAGCTGGGCGTAGATAGATGAAGGGGGAGGCAGAGATGGCGGCTGGTTCGTATTGCCATCGTCGGAGATGAAACACTCAGTGGGGGGAGGACGACGACGATGAAGGGGTTGCAGGGGCATCGGTGGGTGTGGCGCGATGCGGACAAACAGGAGTAAGAGAACCCTGCCACTGGTATTGTGACTGGGTGACAAGGGAAAGAGTGGGGGGTCACCGGAGCTTGCTGAGTCACTAGCCAGAGGGGGAAGAGACGAATTAGAGGGAATCTCTGACCAATTTCAAGCGTGGAAGATGCAGAGGGATTTGGGTTTGCTTTTATAGGCCCTGGAGGGAGGATTTCTGCTTGGAAGCCAAGCTTCCAAGTACAGCAAGCTCATCGGAGATGGAAGGTTGAAGGAGAATCGAATCTCTCATGCATTCGCATGAGAGATTGGATACCAAATAGAGCCTCTGATTATGTTCAAACTGTAGGAGATTTCTCAGAGAATCTCCCTTTCAATTTTGAAGGGGATTCTCTGAGAAATCAGAGAGATCTTCCTTCAAAACCTCGCCGGAGTAGAATTCCCTTTGCTATAATGGCGGAGGGACCTAATTGCAAAGAATGAAGACAAAGATAGGGGATCTATGTAGAAGTTTTCAAAAGATAGGGGTAGAAATGTAATTAGGTTGGACCTATTTGCAAAGTAGGCCAAGATGAATTCCCCTTAGTTCCAAATTTTGGTATAAATCTAATTTGGACCTAAGGAACCAATGGTGAAGTTGAATTTTAGGTTTGAGCACGTTTGACTAGGAAATTACATAAAAACCCAATTTAGGGTAAATATTTATTTAAGACCCCAATTTAGGTCAAAATAGGTTATAAGGGTCAAATTAGAGGTTCTAAACCTTAGAGAATATTTTTCCATGATTTTTAGAGGGTTTAGGTGAATTTTTCCTAACCAGAACCTTGTCAAATTAAGTGGGTTTGCTTTAGGGTTACAAGAAGTCATTTAATTCCTAGAATTCACATGAACCCTTTTCTGTTTGAACCAACCCACTTTTTATCTTGTTAAGACCATTTGACCTGTGTTTAGCTAATGAGAAATCCGATTGTTGTACTGCAATGGTAAAATTGAAGTTTTACCCCTTGTTTCTTGCTTTTCTCTAAGAATGGTTACTCATGGAATTAGGACCTCCAGTTGGTTATGTAGGAGCTTTTGTTCTCTTTTATGGGTCAAAATGAGCTAGTTAAGGCTCATGATGGTATTCCCATCAAGCCCCCATGCCTAGCTTTTGCTAGTCCCTTAGCAAAATTTTCAGATTTTAACTTTTTTTCCAGACCAAGAGTTCCTTGATGTTCACAAATTATGATGAGTGTTTTTTTCTTTTTGATTAGGTTAGAATGCCGATGGTAGGCCTAGAGGTACTCAAGTACCAACCAAGATCCGGACCTGACCAGCTCTAGCCTCAGTCCTCCGTGAAGGTTTTTAAGGCCGACAGGAACTATCCTAAGGTTCGTTGGACTCCGCGGTTAAAGCACCTGTGCTTGTAACGTATTTTAGCCTCGGTTTAGTTTGCTGTGCATTTTTTGTAAGAGAGAGATAGATGATTTTCTTTGTTTGGAGAGTTTTCTCTCTCTTTTCTTTTTATTTCTAGCTTTGGATTGGCTTCTTAACACAGTTTGTATCGGATTCTTCATCCCCATCATCAATCCTCGAAGGGTCCCTGACAATCGATGCTTCGTGATAGCACCGCCCATGGCGACCCCCAGAACCCTGGCTTTTGAGATTTTGAGATAATCTCACCTATGGTGTTCTGTAGCTAAATCTGGACCCTGGCAATCGACATTTTGTGATAATGCCGCCCATGGCATCTGAACCAACACAGGGTGCTTATGTGCCCCCGGTAGGATATGTGGATATCCTAAGAGACAAGCACCGAGGAGACAATATGTTATTGTGCATCTTCGAGGGGAATTTCTTGCCTCTCCGCACCGGGAACTCATCCAAATCAACTTATGTTGGTCGACCACTCCTAATCTAGGCGACATTTTCAGAACACTTAAACACTTTTGTGTGATTTTGATAATTATGTGCACTAAACTAGACTGTGTGTGGATTAGGGTGCTTAAGTAACCGAGTCCTGCAAACCAGTGGTCAGTTAACGAGGCCGAATACTCCCTAAGCCTTAGACCTAATACTTGAGCTTCACATTTTCCCCAACCTCTTGAGGACTATCCAGATCTTAGCAGATACTTGAATTTTTAAGCCTAGGAGTCTAGCCCAAGAGGCCTAAGATCAGTGTTCCAACTAATCTCTTTTGTGTTTCATTAGCACTTTTTCCTTTCATTTTTTTTTCTTGATATGGTCTAGAACTTAGTTAATCCCTTAATTTTTTACTAATGACTATCTCTTCTTTTTTCTTTTCATTTTGTGCTCCTTTTTGACATTTTTCACTTTTCCTCCTCAAGTTTTGTATGGCCTCAAAATTTTCTCTCCCCTCAGAATTTTTTTTTCTTTTTCAAGATTTTTTCTTTTTTTTGGTGCTTTTGTGATATGTGATTTTTTTGTTGAAACCTTTCCTTGTGAGATGAGTTTTCATCGTGTTTTGCACTTTCATACCCCCTTATGCCTACAATTTGCAATGCCCCCATTATAAATTAGGTGGGTTCGAGTTCAGCTTAGATCATTCATTAGAACAGGTTTTGGGTGGGCGAACAGGTCAAAGTGACTGTTGCGAACGATTTCAAAACTCGGGTACGGGTACCTTAGGTGGGGTTAGCTATTCTAATGGATGAACCCTAAAGTGCAATATGAATTTAGCATAGGAATGTCAAGAAAGGTTTTGGATTTTTCAAGAATGATGAGTTGCCTCCTGTCAAGCACTGAGTTTTACTCCATCAGCTGGGCGCAATGAGCTTAGGGAGAATGGAGGGTTGATGTAAACACGTTTATATTACATAAAATGTCTATTTATGCATGTTCTTAAGCATAGAATTGCATTACATACTATAATTATTGCATAGCATGCATCATCTTGCATTTAGATTAGTTTGAATAAAATGGAGGTTAATTGTCTCCTTTTATGTTCAGGGATAGGGCAACTTTTTATCGGGGCCTCAGATCGAAGATCCAACCATACAAATCTGATCAGGGCAACAATTGGAGCTCAACAACTCCAAGATCTCCCTAATCACACATCTGTAGCATCAGATAGAGATCAAGGAACCATAAAAGATCAAGGGCCAAGATGGTGTGAATCTGCAGTTCAGACAGCAAATCCAACCGCACTGATGGATTCGAATCAACGATCGCAGCCTAACGGTGTGCAAATCGACTCAATCAGACACCCGTGGCACCATCTACATCATCCAGAAGATGGATGGCAAAGATGGCACCATGTGGCGCCATCTCGACTGCCCAACTGGCTGCCCTCAACTTCTGAAGTTGCTAGCACCCACGCATCTCTGCTGTTGGATCAAGATCCAACGGCTGAGAGTGGATCCCAACCGGTGCTTGAAGACTCCGAAGGACTGTTGGAAGGTGCAACCTTGACCGTTGGATCTCAATCCAATGGTCCAGATCGCACGATCAAGAATCACTCCACCCGCCCATCCACACACATAGCACAGTGGATAGAGCGTTCACTCACGGATGGATGCGGGTTCGATCTAGGAGGAGAAGGAGCTGAGACACGGGCGAGTGGGCGTGCTTGACCGCCCGATGGTGATCCAGTGGCCACGCATGCTCAATCCCGATCACGCGCCATCGCACGCCCGTGTGTAAAGTGGGATCGCACGAGTAGGCACGCGATGAGGAGGCGTAGCAAGGATCTCTCTCAGTCGTTCAATCTCACAATCAAACGGTCGAGATTTGAAGGATGTGAATGAGCATTGCACCTTGAGGAGATGAGCGGGTGCACGTGCATCGTAACTATGCCCACGTTCGAACCTTTAGTGACGGATTTATTTGTCACTAAAGGTCTTGAATTAATGATTTTCAAATTAAAAAGACCAAATTGCCCTCACTCCTTGCAACTATAAAAGGAGACCTCCTCCATATGAAATTCTCATCCCTTCTTTCTCTTCTCTACCCCTCCAAAGCACAAGAGAAGCTTGTCCCACACCTAGGATGCTTCTCAAGAGATAAAGTCAAAATTTCGCCCCCATTTTGGAAGTGGATCTTGCGACGACGATGACGTGTTGCCCCATTCCCATTCTTCCCACTTTGTCCTTCTTCCTACTCTGTTCCCCATCTTCCAGGCATCGTCCCATCCAGCTCGTCCTCCAAGTGATCGTCGAGGAGGATATCTCTCTCTCCATTCTTTTTAATGCTTTCTAGAGTAGATTTACTACTTTCTAGTGTAATCATTTTCCGCTTTCTAGTCATAGTGAGTAGTGTAACGAACAACCTCTTTGACAATGAAATCCATGTTCATTCTACATCCCTTTTTGCTTTTGTTTGTAATATTCTCTCTCTGTCTATTCTATTTATTGTAAATAGATAGATAGTTTCCAATCAGTTATTCTGCTTTGTGACAAATAAAACAAACGTGCATTTCTAATCAAACGTCCGCCTCCTTGAGTTCGACCCAGGATTTCTATTCCAGTATAAATTTTATTTGTTAAACACGAGTTCTGCGCTTTCAAACTACAACGGCAGGTTTTTCAAAACCAAATACGATAGCATAGTAACCCGTAGCTTCAACAAGGGTAAAGGATATCTCAACTAAATTTGTATCGGTCAAGTCGATGAATGGTTTAAGTCTCTGACCGTCACGATGAAAGGTTCTGAATCGTGGCTGAGTGAACTGATCTCAATGGCTCCATTTCGAAAGATTCGTCAGACGAGGTAAGGTCCGATCCATTTTGATCGTAGTTTTTCTGGGAACAGTTTAAGCTTGGCATCAAAGAGTAAGACTTTTTGACCAGGATAGAAAATTTTTCTGGATATGTGCTTGTCGTGAAAGTCCTTAACCTGCTCTATGTAAATTCGCGAGTTCTTATATGCGTTGTGGAGTAATTCATCAGTCTCGCTCATTTTAAGCTTTCTGTGGGTTCTTGCCTTAGAAAGATCCAGGTTGCAGTTTCGTACTGCACGATAGGCTTTGTGCTCCAATTCTACAGGGAGGTGACATGCCTTCCTGTACACCAATCTGAAGGGAGACATACCTAATTGGGTTTTGTGGGCTATCCTATAAGCCCACAAAGATTCCGGAAATTGGGCTAACGAGTCCTTCCTGTCAGGTCGAACAGTAACTTGGAGAATTTTCTTGATCTCCCAATTTGATAGCTCAGCTAGACCATTAGTTTGGGGGTGGAAAGGAGTAGAGATACGGTGCGATACCCCGTATTTGGTCATCAGTGACCCGAACTGAGCATTAGTGAAAAGGGTCCCTCCGTTAGAAAGTATAGCACGTGGAATCCCGAACCGTGAAAAGATGTTTTGATGAATGAATGTGATAACCACTTTATGACCATTGGTTCGGGTCGGAATAGCTTCGATCCATTTGGACACGTAGTCAACAGCGAGTAGAATGTACTCGAAGCCATATGAAATAGGGAAGGGTCCCATTAAATCAATCCCTCACATGTCGAAGATCTTGCATACAAGAATCGGCTATAAGGGCATTATACCACGATGGCTCATGTTGCCTAAGGTCTGGAAACGAGAGCATGCCCTACAGTGATTGTACGCATCTTTCAAAATCGTGGGCCAATAGAAGCCGCACTAGAGGATTTTCACTATGGTTTTATGACCTAAAAAATGTCCACCGCATGCCTGGTCATGGTAGAAAGACAATATGTCTTGAATTTCCGCTTCTGTGACACATTGTCGAATAATCTAATCAGCATTGATGCGGAAAAGATACGGGTCTTCCCAGAAGTAATACTTGGCATCGGAAAGCAATTTGTCCTTCTTGGCCTTTGGCCAATCGGATGAGTTCTAATGTGATGCTAGGTAGTTTACTATATCAGCAAACCATAGGAGCCCTATATTGATAGTCAGGAGGTGCTCATCAGGAAAATGTTCCGTGATGGGTCCAGAAGAGTCGATGATCTTAGAAGGAAGGTAGGATAAGTGATCAGCTACCATGTTCTGTTTTCCTGCTTTGTCGTGAATCTTGAGGTCAGACTCTTGCAACAGCAAGATCTAGTTGATTAATCGAGGTTTCCAGTCCTTCATCGCAAGAAGATGCCTCATAGCTGTGTGATCCGAGTAAATGATAACACGGGAACCCAAAAGATAAGATCTGAATTTTTCCAGGGCAAATACTACGACTAGCAGCTCTTTCTCAGTAACTGTGTACTTACGCTGAGCCTCGTCAAGTGTCTTGCTAGCGTAGTAGATGACCACAGGTTTCCTACCAATTTTCTACCCGAGTACCGCTCCTACAGCAAAATCAGATGCATCGCACATGATCTCAAAGGGTTGAGACCAATCAAGGAACTATAGGATCGGGGCTTAGGTAACTCGATCGTGGAGGATTTCAAATGCTTGACCACAATCCTTGGAGATTTTGAAAGGTACATCCTTAGAAAGCAGAGTGGTCAGGTGGCGCACGATCTTGGAGAAATCAAGAATGAATCATTGGTAAAAACCGACGTGCCCCAGAAAGATCGAATGTCTTTGATCGAGCTAGGCATAGGGAGTTTGGAAATCAAGTTCACCTTGGCTCGATCGACCTGGATGCCTTTTTTTGAAATGAGATATCCTAGGACAATTCCTTCAGGCACCATGAAATGACTCTTTTCCCAGGAAAGAACCAGATTCACTTCAATGCACTGCCTGAGGATTTGGACCAAGTGCAGGAGGCAAACGTCAAATGATTCTCTGAATACTGAAAAGTCATCCATGAAGACTTCCAGATAATCACCTACCATATATGAGAATATGGCAAGCATGCACCACTGAAAAGTAGTGGGTGCATTACAGAGACCGAATGGCATCCTTAGGAACGTGTACATCCTGAAGGGGCAAGTGAAAGTCTTCTTTTCTTGGTCCTCAGGATGGATTTCCACCTGGTTATAACCAGAGTACCCGTCAAAAAAGCACAAGGACATATTTCCCGCTAGTTTGTCAAGGATCTGATCAATAAATGGTAGGTGGAAATGATCCTTCTTTGTGGAGGAATTGAGTCTTCTGTAATCAATGTAGACTCTCCACATGTTCGCCACACTAGTCAATATGACTTCTCCAGTTTCAGTCATGATCACGGTGAGTCCTGCCTTTTTAGGCATAACTTGGATTGGACTCACCCACTAACTATCGAAGATTGGGTAGATGATCCCTACATCTAACCACTTGATGATCTCCCTTTTCACGACCTCTTGCAGATTAGGATTCAAACGTCTCTGCATTTCATGGGAAGGTCGTGTGCCCTCTTCAGTGTAGATACGGTGTGTTCAGTAAGAGGAGCTGATACTAATAAAATCATGGAGAGTCCATCCAATGCTCTACGCTGTTGCTGGAGAACAGTAATCAGATGGGATTCCTAGTCAGGTGTGTGTCTGGAGTTGATAATCATAGGAAACGTCTGATTGGAACCCAAAAAGAAGTACTTTAGATGGTTGGGAAGAGCCTTGAGTTCCTGTTAGGGACAAGGGGAGGAGTTATGGTGTACCTAAGTCAGATTCAGACTCCTCTGATTGTGGGTTTTGATCTTCTTGTGGTTGATCAGAAGTAATCAAGTTGTCCTTAATATCTAGCTCATCAACCACAGCCTTGATGTCACATATTTGTTCTATAACATCACAATTAATCCCTTGTTGGGCCTAAAAGATGTCAATCTTCAGTGTTTGGTTTTCGAATTTTAGTTCAATTTGGCCCTCCTCACAATTTATACTGGCCCTAACAGTGGCCAGAAAGGATCTCCCTAGTATAATTGGTGTATCCCTTGGGTTTTCTGGAGCATCCATATCTAAGACTACGAAATCCACCAGGAAATAGAAATCCTGTACCTTCACAATGACATCCTCGAGTACTTTAGGTGACTTAATAGATCAGTCAGCCAACTGCAATGTCACCTCTGTCGGTTTAAGCTCAGATTCTTCAAGGTGGTCAAGGAGGGATGTAGGTATTAGGTTTATGGAGGCACCTAAATCTAGTAAAGCTCTATCGAATTGGGTATCACCAATGGTACAAGAAATCAGGGGAGTACCTGGGTCTTTTGCCTTAGGTGGGAGTTTGTTCAAAATTACAGAGCTGGCTTACCCTGACAGTACGATCGGACTCCCACTTTTGGTTCACGGCTTATGCTTGGAAGTACATATGGCTTTCAGAAATCGTGCGTAAGCCGGTACATGGCAGATTGCATCCATCAAGGGGATGTTTATATGGACCTGTTCAAAGAGCTTGACCAGATCCTCCTCAGGAGCCACAGGTTTGTTTGTCCTCTTTCCCTTGGTCAAGGCCTTGGGAAATGGAACCTTGGATGGTTCCTTTAGAATAGGTCCAGGTTCTAGATCTGGGATAAGGGTGTCTTGGATAACTATCCTAGGGCTTGGGTTACTACCAAGCTAAGAGTGGCTTGGATAAGGTGGGTCTTGTGTTGCTTTACCTCTACGGGTTGTTACAGAATTTAGTCTTGCCTGGTTTTGGTTTGGGGTTGATAAAATAGGTGGCTGCTGTTGAAATCCCGCATATGATGTCGAAGCTTCCATCCCGTCGGGTGATGGAATAGAAGGGGCCTGATAAATCATGTGGGCTTGGCCCGGATTTGGGTTCATAACGTGCCTTTGGTTTGGCATGTTATTTGGATTCGGCAGAGGTTGCGAAGGGAGTGTGCCAGGTTGGCGGGAATTCACCATCTGGACAAGTTGATTGCGAACCTCTGTGATCTCGTCCTTGTGTTGTTTTTGCATAGCCACATTCTTCTTCTGAATGTCAGCCAGAGTCTGAAGGATAAGAGTCATTTGATCTATTTGGTTTGACCCAGATTGATAGGTGGGGTTGGGTAGAGGCTGGGGCAGTTGATATGGACGAGGGGCTTGTGGATGGGGCTGATATGGTGGTCTTTGATTCTAATTATTTCCTGCCCACAGGAAGTTTGGATGATTCCACCATCCAGGGTTATAGGTATTAGAGAATGGGCCATTTTGGATGGCATTGAGGTCCTCGCAGGTCTAAGGATCCTCAGGAAAGTCAGAATATGAGGGTTCAGAGTTCCCCCAACTAGAGTAGGTCGAATCGAAGTTTCCTCCGGTCCTAAAGTCAGATGGGGGTGGATATTGGTCCATCCCTTGAGAAGATTGGTGATAGATGTTATGCATAGCTTCCCTCCTAAGAGGTGGCTGTGCAAATGGGTTTTGCGCAGAGGTGGCTCATTGCAGATGTCGAGTCAGCTCATCCACCTTCTTCTTGATGATAGAGACCTTGTCCAACCGACTGGCCATCAGTTCCAATTCGACGGATGCAGACAGACCCTACGTCTAATGTGCTTCCCTTGGATTCGTCGATGCGCGGGCATTCGTCTGGTTGAATAAGCCCATGGAGTCATTATTGATGGAGTTCTTGCACATATTCTTGAGAATCTCCCACACAGTGTCTTCGTGTTGACCTATGATATTTCTTCCGTAGGTTGCATTGACGACTAAGCGGATGTCTTCACGAAGTCCCTGGTAAAAAGACTGGACTTGTTCCCATTTAGGAACTCCGTGATGGGGGCACTTTCTCATGAGATCTAGGAAACGATCCCATGCTTCATGAAGAGGTTCTCCAGATTGCTGGGTGAAGTGTGTGATCTAGTGGCGTAAGGCATTTGTCTGACCAACTGGGACGAACTTTTTCAAGAATTCGGATTGTAGTTCAACCCATGTGTTGATTTGATGCGTCTGAGTCTAATACTAGTGAGCTTCCTTGTTCATGAGAGAGAACGAAAACATCTTCATAAGAAGGATATCCCGATTTTGTACATCTGACCCGAAGGTCTGGGCCAGATGTTTGAGTTGTTTGATGTGATGGAAGGGATCCTCAGAATTAAGCTCATGAAACTTTGGAATAGCATGAATCATGTTGGGCTTGAGTTCAGAATCAGGACCTCCAGCCAGGATTTGGACTTGAGGTTCGATCGCCACCGCAGTGGGATTATAGTGATCTCGCATCATAGCACATTGTGGCAAGTTTACAAAGGCTTGAAATAGATCATTCAGGCGCTGGAGTTGGTTTTCAAGATTATTCTCTTCTTCTACTAGTTGTGCCATGATGATGGAAGAAGGAGAATTTGGTTCTGATGAATCAGAGATGTTTATGTGGTGGGGTTGCTGCACAAACATGGATGTCAAGGCTTGGCCTCGGTGGGAGTGAATTGCTAAAGGATGGTCTTAAGGACCTCCTACAGAAAATGCACTGATGGTTTGGACAAGAGTAGAATGTACTGGACCCAATCAAGACAGCCAAAAAATTTGGATGACTATAGAGGTTCAGGGCGGATAATACCCCTTTGTCAGAAAGTCGTCCACCTGAGAAATACCTGGGCATCCAGAGAGGGAGAGTCCCACAAAGACCCCTACATTGTGGAGCATCCCCACGATTTACAGGGTTTCCCCCACCTGACCTCTCTTGTCACTGAGATTCCAGGTAGACCAGAGTGGGTACTTTGACCTCTTAAGTCTACCAATTTTATTTAAGAGCAAAGGTGCTTAGGAATCCACTTGAACTTTAGATGTATTGAGTGCAAAAGTGACCTAATTTCAAGGTTGGTTGACCCAACAAGAGGTCAACTTCGCCTATTTGTCCTTTGAGAAGCTTTAGGTCCTTTCTTTTAGGATTCAACTGAAATTAAGAGCTTGAATTTTAGGGTTTCTCTTGAATAAGTCATTTCAACCAAGGCACACCTCTTTTTGGAATAGTTGATTCATGCTTAGAAAGATGTGTCTCTAAAACCGTAAATTGGAATCCTTAATTTGGCTCTAATTTTGGTCCAATTTAGTTGCCAAAAATATGGTATATAGGGCTCAATCAAGAAGGTGGTAGCCCTAGTTACCTTAAATGGATGTACAAATCAATATTTATTGTTGAAATCAAAATCAAGCAACTTTGGTGACTTAGATAAAGATGGAAAGCAGGTAGCCCTAATTGATTTTTATCTTGTTTCTCCATTTCAAAATGAGGGGATTAAGAGAAAGGGCTAATCAGAGATTACCTGCCTCGAGTGTGCTTGTTGTGCGGCCATCTTCTTTTGAATCTTCTCCCCTGAAACGGTCACAACAAAAGAGATATATCAAGTTAGTACCAAATCAGAAATTGTGATCAAGATTTCTAAATCGCCAGTTGCTCCCCGGCAACGGTGCCAAAATGTTTATGGGGTGGTTGGCGAGGCGGATGGAGGTGTGGAGCGACGGGGACGCCTCGCCAAAGGTCTGGCAGGAGATGAAGAAGGTGATGGTGGTTGCGTGCGTCAATGCATGCTTTTAAGAAATAAAGGAGGAATGATTAGAGAGGAGCGAGGACTTAGCTAGGCATAGATAGATGAAGGGGGAGGCAGAGATGGTGGCTGGCTCATATTACCATCACCAGAGACGAAACACTCAATGGGGGGAGGACGACGATGATGAAGGGGCAGCAGGGGTGTTGACGGGTGTGGCATGACGTAGACGAATAGAAGGAAGAGAACCCTGCCACTGGTATTGTGGCTGGGCGATGAGGGAAAGAGAGGGGGGTCGCCGAAGCTCGCTGAGTCACTGGCTGGTGGGGGAAGAGATGAATTAGAGGGAATCTCTAGCCAATTTCAAGCGTGGAAGATGCGGAGGGATTTTCTTTTGTCTTTATAGGCCCTAGAGGGAGAATTTGTGCTTGGAAGCCAAGCTTCCAAGCATGGCAAGCTCGTCGGAGATGGAAGGTTGAAGGAGATCTGAATCTCTCATGCATTCGCATGAGAGATTAGGTACCAAATAGAGCCTCTGATTGTGTTCAAATTGGAGGAGATTTCTGAGAGAATCTCCCTTTCAATTTTGAAGGGGATTCTCTAAGAAATCAGAGAGATCTTTCCTTCAAAACCTCGCCAGAGTAGGATACCCTCTGCTATAATGGCAGAGGGAGCTAATTGCAAAGAACGAAGTTTGCAAAAGATAGGAGTAGAAATGTAATTAGGCTGGACCTATTTGCAAAGTAGGTCAAGATGAATTCCTCTTAGGTCCAAATTTTGGTATAAACCTAATTTAGACCTAAGGAATCCAATGGTGAAGTTGAATTTTAGGCTTGACCACGTTTGAATGGGAAATTTACACAAAAACCTAATTTAAGGCAAATATTTGTCTAAGACACTAATTTGGGTCAAAATAGGTTCTAAGGGCCAAATTGAAGGTTCTAAATCCTAGAGAATATTTTTCCATGATTTTTAGAGGGTTTAGGTGAATTTTATCCTAACCAGAACCATGTCAAATCAAGTGGGTCTGTTTTAGGGTTACAAGAAGTCATTTAATTCCTAGAATTCACATGAACCCTTTTCTATTTGAACCAACCCACTTTTTATCTTATTGAGACCATTTGACCTATGTTTAGCCAATGAGAAATCCCATTGTTGTACTGCAATGTTAAAATTGCAGTTTTACCCCTTGTTTCTTACTTTTCTCTCAGAATGGTTATTCATGGAATTAGGACCTCCAGTTGGTTATGTAGGAGCTTTTGTTCTCTTTTATGGGTCAAAATGAGCTAGTTAGGGCTCATGATGGTTTTCCCATCATAGATCAATATTGGTCTCAAGGACACGAAGTGTTGATTTTTGAAGAACTTGATCCTGATATGAAAGAATGTTCTGAATCTCAGAGTCAAGTGGGACAAAATGTAGAAGAGGATGATGATGACTTTGAGGGGCTCGAACTTAGAGTATGGAGTGACTCTAGGGGCAATTATGTGTTGTTCGCGGACTTACCCCCACAAGATTTGATTGAAATAGCCAAATCCAGATTCCTACATACCTTTGACTATCAAGATCATCCTCTCAAATAGTTGGAAGAAATGGAAGCAATTACTACTCTTGAGGAAAGAATCTATACACCTCAGGAACAAGATCTTAACATTGAACAAAAACCTGGGGATGTCATTATTGGGGACACTAACAACCTTATTGCTTCCAACACACTTCTACATGATAGTGAAATGAGCGACACCCTTGAGCGGATCAATTTGGATGACGAACATTTGGGGCCATTCTAGGACACGCCCACCAATGATATGTAGCATGAAAGGCAATCAAGAACTGGAATGGATATTGAGGATGAATGTCGAATTGCTCACACCCTCTTTAACCCTCATCCCTACACTACACTTACTTTTGCAGAAACAGCTTCCTAAAATCTCTGCTCATACTTTTGATTAACAGGGGAATATCCAGACCAATACACCCTGTGGTAGAGTGGCGAGTGTGGATCGATGCTTTTCCATGTTAGCTCATCATTCTCAGGGTATGCTTCTTCACACCCTCTATTGCCGACACAAATCTACTTGAGGAGCCTTTGCCTCCTTGTCACACACTCTCGAAGGTCACTACTCATGTGTATTTTGTAAAACCTCCACAAATAGCTCAAGAGTACCCTCTTTTCACCTACTTCTGGCAAGTATTTGGACTCACTATCCATCATTAGCTTTCCAACATCTTGGGTTACTTACTTGCCAGGCCAGGTTGGTTACATATCTTCTTTGGGACTCCTACATCCCTTCCAGAACCTGATTTACGAGCTATCCCAACTCCACCTCAGGTAATATCTTTCCTTGCATTTTCTTTTCAATGAGGACATTGTCAGATTTAGGCATGGGGGTGTATAACCTGAGGTTGTTCATAGCATTAATACATATTCTGCATGCAATTAGGCATCCATCTTTGCATTAAAAAATAAAAACAAAAAAAACAAAAAAAAAGAAAGAGAAAGGAGATGAAATCTTTTGAGCTGAATTTCAAATATATTGAAGAGAGACACAGAAAGAAAATGTGCAAAATTGTGCTGGTCCCAGCAGTTGATTATGGAAGAGTTACCTAAGTTCTAGCCCAGAATGAATGAATAAATAAAGTCCTGAAGTGCTAGAGAAAAGGAGATAAGTGAGGAATACCGACTTTAGGCCTCCTGGGTCTGTTTTAGGGCTTAAACACTCACGTATTTGTTAAGATCTAGACTATTCCTCATGAGGTTGAGGGAGTTGCGAAACCAATGTATTAAGTCTAAGGCTTAGGGAGTATTCGGCCCTGTTGCATGCCCTTTGGTTTGCGGGACTTGGTAACCTAAGCACCCAAAAATCACACACTAGTCTGGTTCAGTGCGCATAACAAAGAATAATTCCAAAAAGTATCTATTCTGAAAATGTTTTCTCGAAAAGTTAACTTAGGAGCAGCTCGAACACACAAGCTGATTGGATGAGTTCCCGACACAGAGAGGAGGAATGTAAGATATGCCCCTCGAAGATGAGTTATAACATATCGTCTCCTCGATGCTTGTCTCTTAGGATATCTAAATATCCTACTAGGAGCACAGAAGCATCTTGTGCTGGTTCACATGCTATAGGCGTCACTATCCTGAGGTGTCAAAAGATAGGGTTCTGGGGGTTGCCATGAGCGGTGCTATCCTGAAGCATCGATTGGCAGGGACCCTGCCAGGATTGATGGTGGGGACAAGGAATCTGATACAGATTGTGTTTAGGGTCAATCCAATGTTGAGTCTAGGGGAATTAAAAAAGAAAGAGAGAAAACTCTCGAAATAATATTTCTCCCTCTCTCTGTTACTAAAAATACACTAGTAAACTAAACCTAGCCTTGCTACACATATGCACGTGTGCTTTAACTGTTGGAGTCAACGAACCTTTAGGCAGTTTTAACGGGCCTTAGAAACCTTCGCAGTGGACCCAAGGCTGAGGCTGGTCAGGTCTGTATCTTGGCTGGTACTTGAGTACCGTAAGGCCTATAGTTGGTATTTCAATCTCATTTCTAGAGTGTGGCACGATAAGGCATACTAACGGTAAAATGTCGCCTAGAGACTTGGTTTGTTTCGTATGATTGTGCTCGGGACTAGCAAAACTTAGGCATGGGGGTATTTGATAGGTCCACTTTAGTGGACAAAATTAAAGCCTAAATACATGTCATTGAGATAAGGAGTGAATTTAAGATATCCATTATATTAGCAAAATTATTTAAGAAGAAAAATCATCATTTCATGCATTACATAAATTGGATGGAATCCTTCTCAAATTGGAATGTCATTTGATTTATAAAATGAAAGGAAAAATTCTCTACTTTCTATGTTGAAGTATTTCCTTTTTCTAATGAGAATTATTTTTCATGAAAAATCCTTGTTTGGAAGTCTTATGCAAAAGGAAAAAAAAAGAAAGGAAAGATGAAGAAAAAGAGCGAACAAATCATCCACCTTCCTCTCTTTCTCCTCTAATCTCTCTCTCCCTCACAAATATTCTCTCTCTCTGATTATTCTCTTTCCTTCTCTAACTCTCTCTCTCTCTCGTTTTCTCTTTATATAACAGAGGATGGAGGACAACAGAAGATCATCTCCCCTCCACAGGGAGGAAGTCGCCCATCTCCGCATCCCCTCCCCATAGGCAACCTCTCCACCATGTGCCACCACCACCACGAGCCTCCATCATTGGCCACATCCACGACTGCGACCTTCCGCCACCACGCTTCCACCACCGATGAACACAACCACCACTGCGTCTCACCTCCAACGATCACCACCTCATCTCGCCTCCGACGAATCCATCACCACAGTTGGTGGTGACAACACCGACACCCGCAACTGCATCTTTGACTTTGCAACCGTGTGCCTCCTCTCCAGATAAGTCATCTGGAAACCCATCCTGGATGTCTGAAGACCACCACTGTGCTCCATCTTCTTCTCCTCCTTCTATTCTGCAACTCCACCAACATAACCCCCACCCTCAAACCGACCACCACCATCGCAACTATAAGCCTCAACCATCCGCTAAGATCCTCTACCTCCAACAGTACAGAGCGCCTCCTCCGCCCTTCTAGCGCTTCTCCACCTCTCTCCTCCTTGCATGCAGCAGTAGCCCCTGGCCACCACCACCAGCCTGATGCCTACTGCAGCACCCTCACCCATGCACTAGGCCTCACGCAGCCATAGCCTCCCGCTCATCAGCAACTTCCAGCAGCCATGCTCGAGTCACGCCATCACGTGGAGCACCACCTACCTTAGCGCCCTTTTGCGCAGCAGGCGCAACACCATCGGCCACAGCACTCTTGCAGGTAGCGACATAGGTAGCAAGCGCACAACCACAATTACGTGCAGCTGCAGCCTACTCACTGGCTCGCACAACCCTTGCACTCACTCTACGCACGTGCACGCCCACACACTGCAGCTGGCTCTTCTTCTTCTTCTTCTCTACCGACCACAAGAACCCAAACCACCCTAAACATAGCCACCTCCACAGGAAACGGTTCTTCACATCATCGCCTTCGTTGAGCTCTCCTCGACCTCATGAGCTCGGCCACACCCTCAGAGCTGACCACGACAACCCACGCATGCGTGTGGACACCCGCCATCCTCGCCGTCCTTCCTCGTCAACGATGGCAGCTCCAACCACTGTTCTCATCACCGTGACCTCCATCGGAATGGCCTTGCCCTCCTCGACCTCCTCTGAGCTTCCCATGGCCTGCCATCGCCTCCTCTTCTCGCACGCACCAAGGAAGCAAATCCTCTATTTTTGGGTTAATTAGTATTTACATTTGAGTGCCATTGCCAAGCTCTTATTTTGATTTTAATATTTGATATATTGAGTGAAATTGCAACTTCATGCTCATGCTTTCTCATAATTACTTGGCTCTTGTTATGCACATCATTCGACATTGGGTTTGGATTAAGATTTACACAATTTCTCTCTAGTACATGTGCAATTGGAAATTACATAGATTGATCACATATTTATTGAATATTTTATTGAGGAAAAATTATGCATATAACCTTACATTCTTGAGTTATTGTGTGTCTTCTTTCCATCTCATTTCTCATCAGATTTGAGCACGATCTCACATTCAATTGGATGAATATAAGGCTAAATTGTTCATGATTTTATTGATCAGTTCCTCTCTGTGGATACAACCTAACTCTTCGTTGTTAGTTTTATTAAAATATTTTTGTTCAGGATTTTCCACCATGATTTACACGCTGCGACGACGTATTTTTCTGATACACATCATCTGTAAGCGTAAAATACCAGATCATTTACTATACCTAATTTACATGATTAGTTGCCTTAAGGGTTCTTACCTATTTTGCTAGTCACGTTTTCTTTAAAAACTCCTCATTTTTACCTCTAAACCTTTTTTTTACCCATCATATATGGTCCCCACATCTTCCAAATGTTACCCCACAACATCCAACCTCCTTTGATTGACCAACTCACCGCCGCAACCGACCTCCTCACACACGGCCTCCTCTGTGCGTGGGTCCCTTATGCACCAAACCTTGCAAGTGCATGCCCGATCATCGCCTCGTCACACCTCCGTGCTCGCACGACTTCGACCTCCTCGCACACCCTCCATCCGGCCTCCATTTTGATCGACCAACTTTGGTTCGATCTAAGTACATTCTAAACCCTGAATACATCCATCACTTTGGATTTTTCTTGTGTTTAAAATGTGCTTTGACTTAGTCTCACTTGTTTGATCTTATTTTCATATTTTTCTTCTTACAAAATCTTATAGCATATGTGAGTTTATCATCGGGTCAAACACCCTTTTTTTTCGATCTGAGGTCTTTTGGTAGACCAAACCCTTTGGTTGATCAATCAATCATCCAGTTCTTTTTTGGTCGACCAATCGACATTTTTGATCGACCAACCATGTTTTTTCAGCACCTTACAATGACACCCAAACATGCTCGAACCTCTTCTAGTCATCATGATGATACTTTTGATCGCCTTTTTATTACCAAGGCTACTCGTGATCGTTTTTCTTTGTTTGATAAGTTCTCTCCGCATGTTGGATGACCTGTTGACTTCACCTATTTTTAGTCTATCTTCCTTGGGATCCGCAAAAAATTTGCATACCATCAGATTTTGCGTCTATTTGGCTAAAACTTTTATGCGGGTTCCAAGCATAGCCGCATTCCCGGTGTTGATCCCATGGCCTGTCACTTATTTTATGCCAATCTCAAAGATATAGGTGAAGGCTCCAACATCGAGTTGACCTCAAATGTCTACGAGATAGAGGTTCTGGTCAATGCGGACATTTTGATGGAGATTCTTGGTTGTCCTTCTGTTGGACCTACTTTTCTTAAGTTACATCAGTAGACTCGGTCCGATATTATTAGGGAGATTCTGCTCACTCCTCAATTTGACTTGGGCCGTCCTTCCAAGTGACCCTTTTTCAGATGTTTGCCTCGCTTTCTAAATCGAGTTTTCATGTGGAACATTATGTCCAAGTCCACATCTTTTGAAAACTGCCCTGGTATAATGTTGATCACCCTCTATGCTTTTATGAAGAACAAACGGTTCAATTGGAACCATTTTATTCTTTATCTTATAAGCAAAACCACCCAGTAGCTCCTTCCAGTTTGGGACAATTTTATCCCATATCTTTCTTCATTTCATTGTACCCATGGACATCAATCATAAATAGTTTATCACTCGTGTCTTCATTTTTGATAAACTCACTTATGTGAAGATGGAGCAAGCACAGGGAGCTCGTGATGAGAGTGCACCACTGGAGCAGCAGCAGCAACAGACCACAGTACCTTCTCCGTTCCTGCCATATGAGCACTTCACTGAGACATGTCCACCTCCAGTGTGACCTTCACCCTCTTTCTACGATCAAGACTAGAGCCTCTTGGACAAACAGATTTCAGGCAGGGACTTTGTCACTATTCAGGATGTGACCAGTGGTATTTCTTTGATGATGCATAGGCAGAGAGAGATAGACATGGTTACGATGAGGCACACACATCATGTATCAGATTACCTGAATGGTCATAGTCAGTTTTTGGACAAACTTGGAGAGTCAGTTCATAGCATTCAGCAACAGCTTCACTGACCTCCTCGACCTCGTCGTTCAACTACCATGCCTTCTGCAGCACCTCCTCCTCCTCCTCTTCATACTTCATCAGCTTCACCAGCAGCACCACCAGCTGACCAGCAAATTACTCCTCCTCGCAGGACATCTAGGCATTCGACACCACGATCGTCAGCTTAGCGATGCCTTTGCCTTGGTCAGCCTGCATCTTCTGAGAGATCAAACTCACTAGATCTCGAGCTAAATACCGATCTTCAGAGCACCATGGACACATTTATGGCATCGTTAGATGATTAGTTGTTATATTTTCTTTCATTTTTTATGGCATGTATCAATTTATTCTAGACTCGATTCTATGTTATCTTTTCTAATCATTCTACTATGAAGATTGCATGAATATTATCTCCTTCAGTTATATTAATAGCCCTCTCAATGCATGTTATTATATTGATGCTTATATTACTTGTTTAAGGGGGAGTTAATTGTGAAATAACCAGCATCACATTGACTTTTTGTTGAAACAAAAAGGGGGAGATATTATGCAAAGTTATTTTCAAATTCATAATTATAATTTTGTTGTCATGAAAAAGGGGGAGAATGTAAGCACCTCTGTTTTGATGCACCAAAATTATGTTTATTGCTAAGATTGACATTTCAAGACTATCTTGGATTGAAGCCTCTGTTCAAGGCACAAGTTCAAATAGTTGTTGATGTGCATCCTTTTCTTTATTTGAGTCTAGGACTTTATTGTAAGGAGCCTCAAATAAAACTCAAAAATGATTTTTTTCGCATATCTTTTCAAAACCAAATTTTAGGGTTGTTGAACGACCAAAACACTTTGATTGACCAACCTACTTATTTGACCAATCAAATCAGTTCATCTTAGGAAGTTGAGAAAAATCCTCTTGATCGACCAACCAAGCTAATTGGTCGACCAACAAGTGATCGACCAACATTCTTAATTGATTGACCAAAGTAGCTTTTGATAGACCAATTAACCTTAATTGATCGACAAATTTTATTTCCTATTCAGGAAAAACTTTTTGTATAAATAGAGGTTGCACGCAGCCCATTCCTTTACAACTTTCAAATAGAAACACCATTCACAAACAGAGCTTCTCGTGCTTATTGCAAAAGGCTTTCACGCCTCGTTCTTCACGCTCTTCAAAAGCACAACACCTTGAACCTCTGCAAAAAATCAGTTTGATCATTTATTGAGGTTCCATAGAAGTTATTCTTGTTTTATTATATTGTTGTTTGGATTTATGGATCTCAAGCTTGTTTGGAAGATCCTTGGTTGTTTTTGCTTCTCTTCAAGAGAAAAGAGAAGGGTTTGTAAGAGGTTGTGCCACCCTCGTTCAAGTGGTGCGAATAGTGGATTGACTAGCTTGTACTAGTCAGAAAAATTCTAAGCTGAGAGGCTTAGGTAGTGGTGTTTACCCGGATTGGGTTTCCAATATAAATCGGGTGTACTCTGTGCATGAATCTCTGCTGTTTTATTTTTTAATTTGATTTATATTTTCAAAGCAATACTATTCACCCCTCCCCTCTAGTATTTAGTTGTGATCCACAAGATATTCTCCAACTCTCAGTAGTATAGTATACCTCTCCCATACTCTTTATCTTCAGCTTATTTGCATCTTTATTCTGGGCTTCTACTCCAGCTCTGCTGTAGCTCTGGCCACTATCCAGCTTTTATTCCAGCTTCAGGCCATCTCCTAAGCTTCTTATAACCTACAGACCAAATATTACACTAATTAGTATAGCATTATTGCATTATTTCATGAATATCTAAGTAAAGCAGTAAAGATGCAAAGAATGCAATTAATGCATGAATTAATCCTAAGTTATGCTAAGATCTAACTCAATTTAGGTCAATTAAGTCCTATGATTACTGCATAATCAGTCCCCCGCCCTTGGTCTTTGCATGCTTGTTATAAAGAGAGAGAGATGAGAGAAAGAGAATAAGAGAGAGAAATTAACAAGGGCATCAGAGGGAAAAAGGAAAGAGAGAGAGGGATTAAGGAAATCATCTGATAATTGGGAATGAGATTTTTTCTTTAGAAATCAACGGAATTTGATGGAAACAAATCATGAGTCTTCTCTTGTGTTTCTTATTTTAGCAAGACACCTCATTGATTTTCTTTCTCAAAAACTTCTTATAGTCTTAATGTTATCTGTAAAATGTTATTTCGAATTATCCCCTGCAATAAATATAAGTGCACACATAAAGGATTAATTATATGAAACATGCACAACATCAAAGAATTATGTAGGAATACTAATAATGACCCAACTAATTTTCCAATGTATTATACACTTAAACTCCAATTTAATCTTAGAATTGATTGTTCTTAGGCACAATTAATGTCCAATGAAGTAGACCTATCAAATACCTCCATGCCTAAGTTTTGCTAGACCTGAGCAAAATTATATGAATCATACCAGGTCTTTTGGCCAGATTTTTTGGTTAGGACACCTTATCGTGCCACACCTCTAAAGACTAGATCAAATACCAACTCCAGGCTTAAAGGTACTCAAGTACCAGCCAAGATACAGACCTGACCAACCTTAGCCTTAGGTCTGCAACAAAGGTTTCTAAGGCCCTAGAATCTACCCAGAGATTCATTGACCCTAGCAGTTAAAGCACCTGTGCATTAAAGCAGCCAGGTCTAAGTTCAACTTGCCAGTGTAATTTTCATAAGAGGGAGAGATATTTTCTTGCGATTTTTCTCTTTTTTTGTAATTTTTTTGAGATTCTCGTAAATCCAACATTGGATTGGCCCTCAACAAAGTCTGTATCAGATTCCCCATCCCCATCATCAATCCTTGAAGGGTCCTTAGAAATCGACACTTCGTGATAGTGCCAACCATGGTGACTCCCAGAACCCTAACAATCAACACTTCATAATAGTGCCGCCCATGGCATTATGTAGCTAAATCCAGACCCTGGCAATTGACATGTCATGATAATGCCAACCATAGTACTTGAACCAGCACAATGCACTTACATGCCCTCGGTAGGATATTTAAATATCCTAGGAGACAAGTGCCGAGGAGACGATATGTTATGACACATCTTCAAGGGGAGTATTTACACCTCTTCGCGGTGAGTACTCATCTAATCAACTTATGTTTTTGAGTCGTTTCTAAGCCAGATCTTTGAGAAATTCTTTTTTTTTTTTTTGGAACAGAACATTTTTTGCATTATTCTTCGTTAAGTTTACTGAACCAGACTAGTGTGTGATTTTTAGGTGCCTAGGTTACCAAGTTCTACAAGCCAAAGGGTAGATAATGCAGCTGAATAGTCCATAATCCTTAAACTTAATACACTAGCTTCGTAACTCCCTCAACCTCTTGAGGAATAGTCCAGATTTTAATAAATAGTTGAATGTTTAAGCCCAAACAGGCCCAAGAAGCCTAAAGTCAGTATCCCTTACTTATCTCCTTCTCTTTGCACTTTAGGACTTAATTCATCATCTTATCCAGCCCAGAACTTAGGTATGTTCCATACTCAACTGTTGGGACTAACACAATTTTTGCTTTCCTTTCAACATTTACCTAGTCCTCTTTCTTCCTCAATATTCTTGCACTTTAGCTTACACAGATGTCATCTCCTTTCTTCATTCTCTTTGTTTTTCTTTTTTTTTTTACAACTGTGAATGCCCTAACTACATGCATGCAAAATATGTATAAATGCTATGTACAACCTCAGGTTATAACCCCCCATGCCCAGATCTGACAATGTCCTCATTAGAAAGCCAAAGTAGGGAAAGATATTACCTGAGGTAGAGGGTGCTTGGAGCTAAGGCTCCTCCAACCTGTAGGTGTCCAAAACCTAGCCATCAACAAGAGTAACATACAGTTTCAAGCGTTGGCCATTTACCATGAAAGTCTCACCAGATGAGGGATTCTGGATCTCAACTGCATCGTGTGGGAACACCTACGTGACAGTGTACAGCCCATCCAATGGGACTTAAGCTTCCCAGGGATTAGCTTGAGTCTAGAATTGAACAACCAAACCTGTTAGTTGGGCTGAAAGGTTTTTCTTAGGATGCATTTATCGTGGAATATCTTAATGCTCTCATTTTAAGCTCGAGTAGTCTCATAATCCTCATTCCTCAACTCTTCAAGCTCAATCAGTTCTAATAAACGTACTTTGCCTACTTTCTCTAGATCCATGTTGACGATCTTGATAGCCTAATATGCCCTATGCTTAATCTGAACAGGCAAATGGTAGGCTTTGCCATACACTATACTAAAGGGAGACATACCGAAGGGGGTTTTATATGTAGTTCTAGAAGCCCGTAGTGCATCATCCAATTTCTTCGACCAGTCTTTCCTATTGGGTCTTACAGTTTTCTCAAAAATTATTTTGATCTCCCTATTGGACACCTCGACCTGTCCACTCATTTGTAGGTGATATGGGGTGGCCACCTTATGGGTGAAACCAAGGCTTTTGAGTAGGAGAATGAAGTGTACATTCTTGAAATGAGGTCCCCCATCACTAATGATCGTCCTCGAGAAGCCAAATTGGCAAATGATATTGGCTTTAACAAAATTTAGGATCACCGACTGATCGTTGGTCCTAGTTGGAATAACCTCTATCCATTTTAACACAGTCAATTTCCACGAGGATGTATTTGATAGATCCACTTTAGTGGACTAAATTAGAGCCTAAGTACATTATCATTGAATTGAGAATTAAGGTTTCGGGCATACATTACATGGAAAAATTAATTACTCTTGTATGTTGGGCATTCATGCAATTATATGGAATTTCAATTCTTAATTGCATTATTTAAGTTTATGAATGTATAAAATGGAAATAGGAAAGTGACGAAATGAGATCATGATCGCACGTGTTTCGCGTGTTTGAAATCGAGGTTACAAGTAACCCATTGTTGTAGTTGCAAAACGCATGGTCAAATAAAATTTATAATCGAAACTCGAAAAGTGAGTCCCAGGTCAAACACGAGGAGGCGAACGTTTGGTTTTATAAAATCCACGCATCACTTTTATTCCTTTTTGGTCATTTTTATCTTTTCTAATTTTTTTGGTATTTTTAACAAGGTAGAGATTAGGTCGATGAAAACTTTATCTACTTGCAAAAATATAAGAGAGAGAGGGAGAGAGAGAGAGAGAAACAATCATCTATTCATGAACAACTGTTTGTATAGCTATGAAAGCAAGAAAACTACACTATGGAAGCGTAAAAAGATAGAAAGAGGTGAGAGAAATTCCCCTCGACGGTTACTCGAAGGACGACTTGCTCGGATGTCACCTGGAGGAAGGTGGTGAGGAGTGGGATGAAGGAGGACGGAGTCGAACTATGGAGGATGTGGTAGGATGACGTCGTGGCGAGGATCTTCTTCTCGAAGGGTGGTTAGAGGACGACCACGGGATGCTCCATAAATGGGGGTGAGGGGAGGGAAAACTATTTGCTTTTCTACTCTAGAGGAGCATCCTAGGCTTGGGACAAGCTCTCTCTAGAGCCTTAGAGGTGGTGAGAGGAAGAAAGGAAGAGATGGTTTGGAATGCTGGTGGGTAGGTCCTTTTATAGTGGAGGAAGAATAAATTCGCATCTGGGCCATTACTGACATCCATAAATGTCGCTGCAGCTGTCGCTGAAGATCCGCCCTTCAAATCCTTTTGCTGGCGCTCGTAGACCATTAGTGATAGCTGCAAGCATCACTAAAGGTGCACGTCGCTATAGATTCACTCTGCTGGCATGTGCTCCACTGGCGTGCGCATCACGCGCTGCGCACTTCATGCACCCATGCTCCCCACGTTGGCATCTGTTGCGCTATTACTACATGCAACTGCTCTGTGAGTGGCGCGCAGTTATGGCTGTGTGCGTGCACTGAGCGCGACTACGGCTGTGCACGTGCATTGCTACTAGCTGGTGTTGGGTATCCTGGATGGCGCCATCTGGGCCGTCCATTCTTTTTCATTTTGTAAAGGGTGCCACGGCGCTTAGATCGAGATGATTCCCATGCTACTAGAGTGCGATCCTCACTTTGGATCCATCTATATGGTCGGAGTTTCCATCCAATACCGTATGGATGTCGCATTGCCCCTTGGCCGTTGATCTTCCTCGAACTTCGTATGATGCTATGGTTCTCCGATCTAGATGATTTCAGAGGCGTTAGACTTTGATCGTTGTCCTAATCAAATCTGTATGATCCGATCATCCATCCGAACCCTGAAATAAGTCTTCTTCTCTCTAGACCATAAAATGGACCTAATTAACCTAAAATATGTACTACTCTAAATGCAAAATGATGCATGCTATGCAATATTTATAACATGAAATGCAAATCTAAGCCTAGGAACATGCATGAATAGGCATTTTAACCTAAATAGATGTGTTTATATCAGATTACGTGGATAAATTCTCTTTTCTCTCTTTTTACTTTGATCACATGCACGTTTCCTTATTTTCTCTCTCCCTCAATTCTCTCCTCTCTATTTGTTAACATAAAATAACAACTGTTTGTCTCTAACTCTTTCCTTCTCTGATTCTCTCTTTCTCTATATGTGTAGAAAGGAATGGAGAGGAGAATCTCTCTCTCCCTTAAATCTCTCAATCCGATTATTTTCTCTCCTTATAAAGAGGGAAGGAGATGACTGGAAAGGCATCATCTTCCTCCCAGAGGGAGGATGTCCTCCAACATCCTCTCCTCCTCTGTAGACAACCACCAAGCATCTTCAACTCTTCTCCAACTCCTCCACTACCAATGCTACAACCACCACTGCATCTCACCTCCGACAACCACCATCGCGTCTTGCCTCTGACGACCATCACCACGAGCGATTGCGGTTGTCGGTGCTGTCACCACGGTCGGTGGTGACAGCACCGACAACCGCAATCGCTACTACTCATCATCCCCTGCAGAGAGGACTCTTCCTCTGTAAACCTTCACTGTGTGCCCAACTCTACCACTGCGCGCCACTGCAACAGTGCCCTGACCACCATTGTGAGCCACCATCAAAACCTTCAATCACATGCTTGCCCCCCAGTTAAGTCTTCTGAGAACCCATCTCGGACGTCTGAAGACCACCTTCCCTCTCTTTGTTCTCTGAGAAGAGAGGATCGACACCTTCACTGTGACCGTGTGCATCCTCTCCATCAACACTGAGCCATCTCCCCACCCATGAGAATAGAGCTCCTCAGCCTCCTCTTCATCACTACACCAGCCACGCACGTGCATAGACCAACACATCCCCTCTCGTGCCCTCACGCGCGCACCATCACGCATAGAACCAGCTCGCCTCTTTGAGGCTTCTCGACCGGCCGCAGCAGTGCACAACTCGCATGTGCAGCCACCTAGCAGCAGCCATGCGCCCATGCACGTGCAACCACAAGCCAACAGCAGGCCTCCTCCTCCACTCCTTCATCGACAGTAGGAAAGAACCCAACACAACTGTTGGTTCTCCTCCTTGTAGCCTCGATTCTGGCCATGAAGCTTCGCACTGCCACCTCCAACGGACTCGTCTTGACTCCTCGAGCACAACCACGCCTTCGGCCGCACCGATCGACCACCCAACGGCCAGCCAGAGAGCCTCATCGCCGACAACCTCTTTCACTTCGACCAGCAACCACAGATGGTCGTTCGACGCATCGTCACTGCCTACACGTGGCCCTTGACGTGACCAACCTCCTCTGAGCTCCGTATGCCCCACCGCGGCCTCCTTCTTCGTGCATGCACAAGGGGAAGGAATCCCCTATTTTGGGTCACATTAATATTTACATCTAATGCCATTGCCATCTTCTTAAATTTGATTTTGAGTATTTTATTGAGGTGAAATTACATTAGCACAATTATACTTTCTCGTTATCATTCAATGCATGTTTTTCACTTGCGATTGCATCAAATTGTGACTCAGATGTGTGTCATTCCTCTCTCGTACGAATACCATTGGAAATTGCATGAGATTCCACTAATGGTCATATCTTTTAATGAATATTTTATTGAGGAGAAACTGCACCCATAACCTTACATTCTCTAGTTAGTATGTGCATCCTTCTTCTCATCTTGTTTTGCAGCAGATTTGGGCACAGATTCCATACCTGATTGGGCAGATATAAAGGGAAATATTCATGAATTTATTGCATCTATTCCTCCATGTGGATACAACCTAATCCACCGTGGTTAGTTTTATTGATAAATATTTTTGTTCGGGTTTCTTTTCCACCACGCGATTTCACTACAACAACATATTTTTCTAATACAACATCATTTGCAAAATGAAAAATCCCCAATTAGTATTCAAAGCTGTGGGACGATGGGAAGGGGCCCATGAAATCTATGCCCTAGACGTTGAATATCTCGACCAAAAGAATAGGCTGCTAGGGCATCTCATCCCTCCACCTGATCAATCCAGTCTATTGACAACGAAGACATAACCCCACATAAGTGTGAGTATCTTTGAATAGTAAGGGCCACCAAAAACTAGACTGGAGAACCTTATATGCAATCTTCTTAGCACTGAAGTGTCCTCTACAGTGCAGTGTGTGATAGAAATTCAAAACACTTAGTTGCTCCTCTTCTGGAATGCACCTTCGGAAGGCTTGGTCATGGCCTATTCTAAAGAGCTCGGGGTCCTAGTGATAATGCTTCTTGTCAACAAGAAATCTATCTCGCTTCTGCTTATTCCATGTACTAGGTGTTTCTCTAGTGACCAAGTAGTTGACATCAGCATACCAAGGGGTGGTCAGGTGTACTGCCATCACCGTTTTGTAAGGAAAGGTGTCATGAGTGTCTCCTAACGGAGTTGAAGCCTCAACCATGATCCCAAATAAATGATCGACGACTACACTTTCGACCCCTTTCTTGTAATGGATATCAAGGTCTAACTCCTCTAGTAATAGAATCCATCTAATAAGCCTAGGTTTGGTGTCTTTCTTAGTAAGCAAATGCTTCAAGGCCAAATGATCAGTATACACAACCTTAGATCCCAGAAAATAAGACTTAACTTCTTCAGAGCAAAGACTACCGCATGAAGTTCTTTTTCTATCACAGTGTAGTTATGCTATGGACCAGTAAGGGTCTTGCTAGCGTAATAAAGCACATGAGTCTTTTTATCAACCTTCTAATCAAGGACTGTTCCCACGACAAAATCCGACACATTGCACCTCAACTCAAATGGGAGGGTCCAATCAGGTGCTTGCAGGATAGGCACGGTTATAAGGCCCTCCTTCAAGACTTGGAAGGCCTCAGCATACTTTGTACAAAAAACGAAGGCAGTGTCCTTCTCCCATAAGTCCCAAAGTGGACTAGAAATCTTGCTAAAGTCTTTAATGAAGTGCCTATAAAAGCAAGCATGGCCCATGAATGATCAGATTTGCTTGACATTGGTGGGCGGTGGAAGCTTTGAAATGGACTCAACCTTAGCTTTATCCACTTTAAAACCTCACTCGGACACTACATTCCCAAAAATAATGCCCTACTAAACCATAAAATGGCTTTTCTCCCAGCTGAGCACCAATGCTATCACTTCGTAGTGGGTGAGAACTTTTTCTAGATGCAAGAAATAGTGGTCAAATGATGTGCCTGATGTAGACACCTCTATGTCACATAAACTGTCTATTTATGCATGTTCTTGGGCATATAATTGCAATCAACATTATAAATATTGCATAGCATACATCATTCTTCATTTAGATTAGTTTGTACAAATTATAGGTTAATTTACCCTTTTCATGGCTAGGGGACAAGGCGATATTATTTTGGGGTCTCGGATTGAAGATCCAACTGTACAAATTTGATCAGGGCGACGATCGAAGTCCAACGCCTCCAAAATTGTCCCAATCAAACTTTCGTAACATCAGATGTTGCCTGAGGAAGATCAGAGGCCAAGGGGTAAGGTTGTGAAAATCCGAACTTCAGACGACAAATCCAATCGCACAAATGGGTTCGGATCGATGATCATAGCCCAATAGCATTAAAATCGACCTGATTCGACATCCGTGGCACCAACTACAAGCATTGGAAAATGGACAGCCCAGATAGCTCCCCATGGCGCCATCCAAGCCACCCACGGTCACTACAACCTCCTCCTTCATCAGCGCTTCGATTAATCTCCATCGGCGGATCAACATCCAACAGTTGAGAGCACCTGCAGGTAAAATCAAGTTTTTGACCATCCGCGCTTGCAGCGTAGTGGTCGAGAGTCCTCTCTACAGGCGCAGGCACATGATTGAACCGCACCATGCCTCAAATCAAGTGGTAGCGGCGAGCGCGATGAAATTCAGCCACACAATCATGATCGAGCGGCTGATGTGGCATCATTTCAAGTGCTGGATGGAGGAGCACGCGTGTGTGCGTGATGGCGTGCGAGCATAATCAAGTGACAGATGTGGCAGCGAAGTGGCATCGTTTCAAGAGTTGGATGGAGGTGCTCACGCACGTGGGCGATGATGCGCTATCATACAAGTCATCGCACGCGAGTGCAAGTAACAGGTAAAGATGAAGCAGCACACATGGGTATAAGTCATCCAATCGTGCGATTGGATAGCTGATAACTCTTAAGCGCGATGAAGCATGCAGCAGCTGAAGATCAAGAGGCGCTGATGTGGCTCAACAAGAGCGATTAGATCAGTGATGAGCAGACGAGATTGCCTCTGCATCTTCAGCGATGTGCATTTATAGTGACACACGTATCCATCACTAATAGTTGTAGAGTTAATTTATGAAACTTAAAATGCCCCTTTTACCTTCATATCTTCACATATAAAAAGCCTATCCCTGCGACACATTTCACAATCCCTTGTCTTCTTCCCTCACCCCCTCCGAAGTTTTACGAGCTGGTCTCATACCTAGGATTCTCCATTAGAGCTAAAGTAAAATAATTTTTCCATCTTCTCACCCCCTTCATAGAGCATCTCGTGGTTGTCTTCTTGCCACCATTCGGGAAACAGATCCTTCTGCGATGCCACCCTATTCCATCCTTCGTCCTCCAACTCCATTCTACCTTATCTAGCATCTCACCACCCTCTTCTGGGCACTCCGTCAAGGCAGCTCATCCTTCAAGTAGTTGTCGAGGAGGATTTTCCCATCCCTCTCCTTTTGCAGCTTTCTAGTATAGATTTCCAGCTTTCTAGTTGTAGAAATTAGTTGTATTGAACATCCTTCTATGATTATGAAATATTGGTTCACCCCCTCTCTCTCTTTTCCTCTATATTATTCTCTCTCTCTTTCTATTATTTATTCTTTAAGTAGAATAGCTGGCGTAGATTAATTTAAACTAGCTACTCTACTTTGTGAAAAATAATTCTAAACGCAATTTTTAATCAAACGTTTGCCTCCCTGTGTTCGACCTAAGACTCACCAGAATTTTGGTAAATTTATCTGATAGTAGATTTTTATGCAATTACAATAGGTTTCAAACTTAATCTTTTAGCGTACAAATCTAGCTAATCATTTTGGCGCCATTGCTGAGGAGGCAATACTCTTTGATTTCCCTTGTTTTCCGCCTTACTTATCTTTTACCTCGCTTCTTTCCTTTCTTATTGTAATTACGGGTACTATCTTGAGGTGGGCAAAAGTTGTAGATTGGAACAAAGTGTAGTTGAAGGGTTTGTATGTACACCCCACCTCCTACCCACTAGTTTTCATTCCAGCACCTAATAACGCAAACATAAATCAACTAAGGAGTTTGCATAAACCCTAAGGTAGATTGTATTGTTTGTTTGCCACCTCCACCCACCTCACCCTCCATTTATAAAAAAAAAATCTAAAAGAATGTGAATGTCGGATTAACTGAAACTTACACACCTTGTACACCCACACACACCTAAAATGCGTCACTTTTGAATGATTCAGTCACTTAAACGGGAATCCGACCACAGGACTTGGTACACCTACACGACTTATACAAATAAGTGATTAACAACATAATACGCTAAAACTAATTGGGTGCCTTAATTAGTGGTGCATCAGGCCACTTGTCTGATTTGTCTAGGCCACACCACTTAACATAAAATTGATTCATCAAGTAGCTTACCACATAGGATTCAACTTTTGGGAATTAACTAGGCATTCCACATTCTTTTAAGTTTTAAAGGAAGAAATCTTCACCTGTGCTTTCAAAACGTAAAGTGCCAACTAAACCTTGATTGAATAAACCTAAAGTTGAACCCTAAAAGCTACTAAGAAAGATTTAAACCTTAAAATTCACTGCATCCAAAAATAATCTTGCTTGAAAACCATTGGTTGTGCATGCACAAATATTGAACCTGATCATTAAGGGCACAACCAAGATAAAGGGCCCATCACATTCCCAAGCACATTCAAACCTAGGCCTAACTAAAATCAAGTAGGCATTGGCCTTAAGGATTGGACTCACTCTTCGGGGCCCAGATCGAGATTATTTTTGATTAATCTAATTCTACCATTCAATCTAATGTCTAGCTAGGGGAGCAGAGTCAAACGACCACGGTTGGAGGGTATCAATGGAACCTGAGGCGAAAGCCAAGGGAAGAACCTTCTCCCCAATCCCTCCCTCTAACTAGTTGGACTAACCGGAAAGAAGCAGACGAAATCATTTCTTTCATCTTTAGACAGGTTCTAGGAGTCTGTAGGTCTTTAGGCTATCCCACCTAAGGACAGATTTGATTGTTTGTACTACAGGGCACCTTTCTTTTCCTCCTGTTTTGTCATGGTTCCTTCCACATCCTATACACGTTTCCACTCCTACCCTCCTGACGCATTTTATTCCCAATATGATGATTATTATCCTGACCCATGTTGTACTCAACCATCTACTAGTTGAGATAACTTGGATTGGGGATACAATTCTGGACCTCTGTGTTCAGGGTCTAACCCTAGACACCATGATTTTGATTTTTATTCTTCTCCGAGCTACACCAATTATAGATCATTGCCTTCCTATGGACAACCTAATACGATCTACAATCATGAAGGATATGCTGATTATAATCTCTACCCTCCCTTGGACTACATTGCATATAGGCCACCGCCCCTCTTTGAACAACTTGAAATGACTTATTATCGAAAAGAGCACCAAGAGCCTCAATTTTTTGACTACTTTGAATTGAACCAAAACCCACCTAACCCTGAACCAAACCATTTGGTTCAAGTAAACTAGGTCCAAGATAGGGTGTTGGCTAACTTAAGGAACACCATTCAATCTTTAGAAGCTCAGCCAACACCCTGCATTGAAGAATTGGAGCCTCTAATTCAAATGATTGACGATCTTAACAAGTATTTGTTGATTGGCTCCAAGATGTTAAGGATAAGGACCCAGGTGAGTTCTTACTAGGAAAGTTGTCAAAATTGAGGATGAGATTTGTGATTGCTCTAGTCCAATCTTGGGATGATTCCCAGGATGAAGCCCCTTCAGGAGAGCCACCCACTCAGGCACCTGTAGGGGGGACACATTTTACAAGACTGGGGTTGACCAGGTTGGTCTAGAGTAATCAATTGAGGATGAATTGATTTCTTCACCTGAGATCCCTGAACAAGGGTATAAGGAAAAGTATGTCTCCATGGACAGGCAATAATAGATGATTTTGAGGCATATATAAATGCGGATCTAGAATTCTTTGATTATGAAGGTGAAGAATCTTTATGTAAAGTCTCACCTAAGTTTGAGGAAGATAATTTTAGTGAGGCATATGGGCTTGAGGAGTATGATGGATCATTTGATGGCCCTATAATTGAGGAAATTGCTCCTGTTTGGGCTAGCTTAGAAGATACAAATCCTATTTTCATGGATGATTCAATCAATAGCCCCATTCTTCAATCACACTATAAAGAGCTGAATAATGATGTTTTTGAAATCATTGTACCCAAGTCAATCCTAACTAAGCCACAATTGTTAGACTTGGATATTGTATATGGGGTGTATAATAAACAAGAGGTCCCAGAAATCCTAATTGTGGAGGATAGGAGTTGGGAAATGAAGATTTGGGAAGCCAATTCTGGGGGAAGCAGAAATTTGATTCTAACAGTTCCTATAGACTTGAAACCACCAACCTTCTACCAAGACCCTTATGATATTTTCAACTCTGATGATGTCCAACCTAAGCACAAATTAACTGATTATCTTTTTGATACAAATTATCCTATTGTCCAACCTTTTGGACTTGGGTTGCAGGCCCGACCCCACTTACACAATGATCTTTAATTTTGGGTAATTTTTATCCAGAACCTTAGATACACTCAACCCTAGGGCATGGGTCTACATCACAATCTCGTCCCCATCTGTGGACATCTTCTCCTTACAGGTCATAAAATCGATCTTTTTATTTTGATCATGACTCGCACTTGTGAATTCTTGATTTCTTCTTTGTTTATAAAGTGTGTCTAGCTAAAGGCAATAAATTTAGCATGTATACAATCTATTTTCATCTCGGAGGTGACCAAGTAATCACTAAATTCAGGTGTTTTCTTGTATACTCCACTCTTTTTCATGTCTTTATAATATAATGAGGACATTGCATTAGATAAACATGAGCGGGTGGATATATATTCATATCTGAAGTATTTTGTTAGCTCCATAGATTCTTTTTATTTTCTCTTTAATTTTGGAAAAAAAATTAAATTAGGTAAAGAGAACTTGGGCTTTAGAAATTTGTCAACTTTATGAATGATACGATAGGACCTGAATACTTAGACCCTTTAGGTCTTCTGGTTTAATTAGCCTGGGTGTCCACTAAAATGTGGACTTGTTTCTCGAGCCCTCACCATCTTTAATTTGCTTCTAATTGGTTAAATAAGTTGGGGTGATAAGTACACGACTTATCAACCCACCCTCTAATTTGAGGAGACTTTAAGTCTAAGCATCATACACTCTTTGCACTGACTCACTTTTAGCGATTTTAACAAAAATTGGGTAGCTAATGAACCTTCTAAGGTGGTATGACTAGCAAGTTGTCCTGGGTAGCAACCCATTGGCCAATTGTCCAGAGCCCAGCTACATGACCATTCTCTTTCTACTACCTTTAGGTAAATCATATATCGGGGAAGCCACCTACCTAAAAAAAAATCCAAAAGGAAAAAAAATAGAAATAGAAAAGAAGAAAAAAAAAAAGCCACACTTCACCGCACATGGCTAGCAAGTTGTCATGGGTAACAACCCATTGGCCGATTGTCTAGAACCTAGCTTATGAAATGCACAAATAATTCCTAAACTCTTAGGAAGAAGCAAGGAAGTAGAATAAGATAGGGAGATATATACTGGGTTTGCCCTTGTGTTGACCCCATAAAAATAAAAGTAGGGAGAAAGCTACTAGTCGAATAGATACACCTTTAGGTAGAAAATTTTCGTTAGGGTCACCTAGGGTTCATAGAAAGTTGAAGTCCGTTCTAGTTGCCAATTAGTGAGTCTATCACAGTCACAAAAAGATGATTAGCACTTAGAGTTCTTTTCGAGTCTTGGGTGGGTTGGGTAGCCTTAGAAAGCTGCCTCAAACTTTAAACTTAAAAACTCCAAAAAAATTAGAAAAGAAGAAAAAGAAAAAGATATATTTGCTTTTGAATAACAAGAGGGTTCGGGTAGTCTATTTTTTGGCAGACACCCAGGCACTGTTGAGTCTAAGTAGTTCAGGTCTATAATAGAAATTTCTTAGTGTTGAGAAATAATTATTGCCCAAGTAATTGATCCTAATTTTATAAATAGCATGTAGTTTTGCTATTACTAGTAAAAGATAGACATGGGGGTGTGATGTAGACACATCTATGTCACATAAACTGTCTATTTATGCGTGTTCTTAGGTGTATAATTGCATTCAGCATTATAAATATTGCACAACATGCATCATTCTGCATTTAGATTAGTTAGTACAAATTATAAGTTAATTTGCCCTTTTTGTTACCAAATGATAAGGCGATATTATTTTGGGGTCTTAGATTAAAGATCCAATTGTACGGATTTGATCAGAGCAACGATTGGAGTCCAACTCCTCCGAGATCACCCCGATCAGACTTCTGTAGCATCAGATGCAGTCTGAGGATGATCAAAGGCTAAGGAGCAAGGTGGTGAAAATCCAAACTTCAGACAACAAATCCAACCGTACAAATGGGTTCGGATCGATGATCATAGCCCAACGACACAAAAAATGACCTAATTCGACATCCGTGGCACCATCTACAAGCATTGAAAAATGGACGGCTCAGATGGCACCACCTGGCACAATCCAAGCCACCCATAGTCACTGCAGCCTCCTCCTTCATCAACGCTTCGATTAATCTCCATCGTCGGATCAACATCCAATGGTGGAGAACGCCTACGAGTAAAATCAAGTTTTCGACCATTCACACTCGCAATGCGATGGTCGAGAGTCCTATCGAGAGGCACGGGCACACGATTGAATCGCACCATGCCTAAAATCAAGTGGTAGCGGCGAGCGCAATGAAAATCGACAATTCGATCATGAACGAGCGGCTGATATGGTAGAGACGTGGCATCGTTTCAAGTGCTGGAATGAGGAGCGCATGCACGCATGTGATGACGTGCCATCACACGTAGGCACGCATAGCGGGTAAAGATGAAGCGACGTGTGAGGATATAAGTTGTCTGATCATGTGATTGAACGACTGATAACCCTTGAGCGTGATGAAGTCAGCAATGGCCGAAGAACAAGAGGTGCTAACGTGGCTCAACGAGAGCGGTTGGATCAGCGATAAGCAATGAGATTGCTGATGTGCACACATCTAATTGACCTAAAATGCCTATTTATGCATGTTTCTAGTGTTATAGAAGCATTCATCATTATAAATATTGCATAGCATGCATCATCATGCATTTAGGTTAGATTGTATAAAGTTTAGGTTAATTCTCTCTATTTTTGTGGTCAGGGAACAAAGCAATATTTTATCGGGGCCTCGAATTGAAGATCCAACTATACGGATTTGATCAGGGCGACGATCGGAGTTCAACGACTCTAAGATTGCCCCGATTAGACTTCCGTAGCATCAGATGCAGTCTGAGAAAGATCTGAGATCAAGGGCCCAGGTGGTGTAAATTCATACTTCAAATGACAAATCCAACCACACGGATGGGTTTGGATCGACGATCGTAGCCCAATGGTGCAAAAATCAGTCCAATCCGACATTTGTGGCACCATTTACAAGTCAAAAAAGATGGGTAGCCGGGATGGCGCCACGTGGCGCAATCCCAATCGCCCAACGTCGGCCTAAGCCCCTGCTCCACCTCTGAAGGCTCGTTTAAGACATTATCTCAGCCATTGGTTCGAGATCCAATAGCTGAAGATGCATGTGCGTTAAAACCAAAACGTGCCCCAAATGTAGGCGTAGTGCATTGGTTGCACACCTCTATGCATGCTGAAGACACACGTTCGAGTTGACTCAGTGCCTCCAATCGAGTGTGCACGCCGACGTGGTCAAATTCTACTGTGCAATGAAGATCATGCGGGAGTGGGAGAGGAGACATGGAATGCCCATATGTCGTGATTCACGCACGCGCAATCAGATGCGCCGCTACACGCGTGATTGCACGCGTGGGTGCGGATGCATCCTAAGCCATCTGATCTCGTGATCGGATGGCTGAGGTTGTCTGAACGTGATGCGTGCGTTAAAGCAAAGGAAGAGGAAGAGGTGGGGGCATGCGCAGATCTACACCCACTTCAACCTTTAGTGATGTTTATATCCATCACAAAAGGCTGATGCATTTAATCTTCTAAGCCTTTAAAGACTTTTTTGCCCCCAACCTCTACACCTATATGACCCCCACATTCTTTTCATCTCTTCCTCTCTTCTCTCACCCCCTCAATAGCTCTAAGAGCTTGTCCCAAACCCAAGATGCTCCATTAGAGTTAAAAATAGAATTTTTCCACCTCATCCCCATTCGTGGAGTACCCATGGTTGTCTTCTCATCGTTGTTCAAGAAGTAGATCCCATTACAACGTCGCCCTACCCCATCCTCCATCTTCCGTCTTCGTTCTCCCTCGTTTGTCATCTCACCACCCTCATCCAGGTGCTCCATCAATGTGGCTTGTCCTCCAAGCAACTGTCGAGGAGGATAGCCTCTCTCCACCTTCTCCTTTATCACTTTCTAGTATAGATTTCCCGCTTTCTAGTGTAGTGATTAGTTGTAATGAACATCAAGTTGTGGTTATGAACTTCCTATTTTTCTATCTCTATTTTCTCTTTATTTGTATCATTCTTTTTCTCTCTCTTCTATTGTTTATTCTTTAAGTAGAGGGCTAGAGTAGATTTAAATCGACTAGCTAATCTGCTTTGTGACAATAAATCAAACGTGATTTTTGATCAAACATTCGCCTCTCCGTGTTCGACTTGGGACTCATTTTGAGTTTCGGTAAAAATTATTTGATTGTTTGGATTTTCTTGCAAATTACACTACAACAACAGGTTTTCAAAACTCAAATCTTTTTGCAACAAATTTACTCTACATCATTTTGGCACCATTGTTGGGGAGGCAACGCTCTTTCATTTATCACATTTTCCCTCCTTATTTATCCTTTACCTCACTTCTCTCCTTTCTTATTGTGATTGTAGGTATTCTTCTAAGGCGAGCCAAAGCGATTGGATTGGAGAAAAGTGCGGATGAAGGTTTTGTAAGTATACCCCACCTCCCACCCACTAGTCTTCATTCCATCACCTAATAACACAAACCCTAATTAATTTATGAGCTCTCATAAACCCTAGGCTTAGTTTGGTTGTTTGTTTGCCACCTCCACTCGCCTCACCCTCCAAGTAAAAAAACAAGAAAATCTAAAGAAAAAAAAATCTCACAGAGGCACACAACCTCTTCTAATTCTTCTTACATAACCGGTAACCCGATCTTCGGAACCGGTACGCCCATCAACACATAATTGAGTAGAAATCAGACTAGATAATCACTTGTGTGCCTAATTCAGTGGTGCATCAGGCCAATTGTTCGAGTTGTTTGGGCCGCACCACTTCATTTAAAAACAACTCATTAGTTGCCACATAGGATTCAACTTTTAGGAATTAACCAAGCACTCCACATTCTTTTAAGTTTTAAAAGAAGGCATCTTCACCTGTGCTTTCAAAACCTAGTGTGTCAATTGAACTTGATTGAATACACCTAAAGTTGAATCCTAAAAGCTACTAAGCAAGATTTAAACCCTAAAATTCATCGCATCAAAAAATAATCTTACTTGAAAACCATTGGTTGTGCATGCACACACATCGAAACTAATCTTTAAGGGCACAACCCAGATAATGGGCCCATCACATTCCAAAGCACATTCAAACCTAACCCTAATTAAAATAGAGTAGACATTAGCCTTAAGGATTGGACTCACTCTTCGGGGTCCAGATCGAGATTATTTTTGATTAATCTAATTCTACCGTTCAATCTAATGTCTAGCAAGGGGAGTAGAGTCAAACGACCGTGGTTGGGGGATATCAGTGGAACCTAAGGCGAAAGGCAAGAGAAGAACCTTCTCCATAGTCCCTCCCTCTAGCTGGTTGGATTGACGAGAAAGAACTAGATCAAATTGTTCTTTTCATCTCAAGATGGGTTCTGGGAGTCTGTAGATCTTTAGTCTACCCTACCTAAGGACAGGTTTGACTGTTTGTATTGCAGGGCACCTTTCTTCCTCCTGCTTTTCCAAGGATGCTTCCACATCTTACTCGCATTTCCACTCTTACCCTCCTAGCACATCTTATTCCCAAAATGATTATTATCCCAACCAGACTTATTCTCATTCATCTACTAGTTGGGATAATCCTAATTGGGGATATAGTTCCAGACCTCCATGTTCAAGGTCTAACCCTGAATACCATGATTCTAATTTCTATCCTTCTCCGAGCTATAATAGATCTCCACTCGTTAATGATCAATTTAACTCGATCTACAATCAAGAAGGATATCCTGATTACAACTCTTACCCTTCCCCAGATTGCACTGCATATGGGTCACCACCCCTTTTTAAACAATATGAAATAACCTATTATCAAGGAGGGTATCAAGAACGTCAATTTGTTGACTCCCATGGATTGGACCCAAACCCACTCAACCCTAAATCAAACCATTTGGTTCAGATGAACTGTTTCTAAGATAGGGTGTTGGCTAACTTAAGGAATACCATTCAATCTTTAGAAGCTCAGCCAACACCCTGCACTGAAGAATTGGAGCCTCTGATTCAAATGATTGATGATCTTAACAAGTATTTGTTGGATTAGCTCCAAGATGTTAAGGATAAGAACTCAGGTGAGTTGTTACTTGGGAAGTTATCAAAATTGAGGATGAGATTTGTGGTTGCTTTAGTTCAATCTTGGGATGATTCCCAAGATGAACCCCCTTCAGGAGAGCCAATGTCAGAATTCGCTCAGGCACCTATTGGGGGGGACATGTTTTACGAGACTGAGATTGACCAGGTTGGTCTAGAGCAACCAATTGTGGATGAATTGATTACTTCACCCAAGATCCATGAACCTGGGTACGAGGAAAAATATGTCTCCATAGACCAGGAAATGATCAATGATTTTGAGACATATATAAATGTGGATCCAGAATTCTTTGATTCTGAAGGTGAAAAATCATTGTGTGAAGTCTCACCTGAATTTGAGGAAGATAATTTTAGTGAGACTAACAGGCCCGCGAAGTATGATAAATTGTTTGATGGCCCAATAACTAAGGAATTGATCTTGTTGGGGCTAGAATGGTGGATTTAGATCCTGATTTCATGAAGAATTCAATTCATAGGCCTATTCTTCAATTACACCCCTTCGAGCATAGTTACGATTTTGATTTTAAGATCACTAGACCCAAGTTAATTTTGATTCAGCAATAAATCTTAAACTTGGAAATTTTATATTGGGTGATTAACATGTAGGAGGTCCCAAAATTTGAAATTTTGATTGTGGAGGATAGGAATTTGGAAATGAAGATATGGAAAGCCAATTCCAGGGAAAGCAGAAGTTTGAATCAAAGGGTTCATATATATTTGAAACAATCAACCTTTTACTAGGACCCTTATGACATTTTCTACTTTGAGGATGTCCAACCCAAGCAAAAATTCACTGATTATCATTTTGATACACATTTTCCTATTATCCGACTTTCTGGACTTGGGTTGCATCCTTACAAATCATAGGCCCAACCTCGCGTGCTTAGGTTCTGGGTAATTTTTATCCAGAACCTTAGATACACTCAACCATGGGGCATGGGTTTGCATCACAACCTCGTCCACATCTGTGGACATCTCCTGGCAAGTCCAGAAATAGATTTTCTTCTTCTGATTCTGACCTACACCTGTGAACTTTTTATTTATTCTTTTGTATAGTGTGTCTAGCTGAAGGCAATAAATTCAACACGTATACAGTCTCTTTTTCATCTCGGAGTCGACCTGTTAATCACAAAATTCAAGTACTTTCTACTCTGCTCCACTCTTTTTCATGTCTTTTTAATACAATGAGGACATTGCATTAGATAGGCATGGGGGTTGGATATTCAACTATGAATCATCTTATTAGCTCCATAGATTCTTTTTATTTTCTTGTCATTTTTGAAAAGAAAAATTTGAATTAGGAAAAGAGAGCTTGGGCTTTAGAAAGTTTTAACTTTAGGAAATAATACGGTAGGACCTAAACATTTAGACCCTCCAGGTCTTAGGGCTTAATCAACCCGAGTGTCCACTAAAATGTTGATTTTTTTATTGAGTCCTCACCATTCTGAATTTAATTTTTAAGTGGTTAAATAAGTTGGGGTGATAAGTACATGACTTAACGACCCACCCTCTGATTTGAGGGGACTTTAAGCCTAAGTATCTATACACTATTTGCACTGACTCCCTTTTCAAAGGTTTTAATGGAAATTGGGTAGCTAATGAACTTTTTAGGGTGGTATGGCTGGCAAGTTGACGGTGGTAATAGCTCATCGGCCGATTGTCCAAAGCCCAGCCACGCGACCATTCTCTTCCTGCTGCCTTTAGGTAAATCTTAGATCAGGGAAGCCACCTATTTAAAAAAAAGGAAAAAAAATAAATAGAAAATTTTCCAAAAAAAAAGGAAAAGAAGAAAAAAAAATAAACCACACTTCATCGCACAAGTATAGCTGGCAAGTTGTCAGTGGTAACAACTCATCGGCCGGTTGTTCAGAACCCAGCTCATAAAAATGCTCGTTTAATTCCAAACACTTAGGAAGAAGCAGAGAAGTAGAATAAGCCGGGGAGATATACACTGGGCTTGCCCTTGTGTTGACCTCATAAAAATAAATAGTAGGGAGAAAGCTACCGATCGAATAGATACACCTTTAGGCAGAATTATTTTCAAGGTCACCTAGGGTCGTAGAAACTAGAAGTCCATTCTAATCGCCGATCAGTAAGTCTATCACATTTCACACAAAAAGATGCTTATTACTTAAAGTTCTCTTCGAGTCTTGGGTGGGTTGGGTAGCCGTAGAAAGTGACCAGAAAACCTTGGACTCAAAAATAAAAAAAAATTACAAATGAAGAAAAAGAAAAAGATGCTTCTATTTTTGAATAAGGAGAAGGCTTGGGCGGTCTGCATTTTGGCAAACACCCAGGCACTATTGTGTTTATGTAGTTCAGGTTCTTTAGTAGAAATTTCTTAGTGCTAAAAAATAATTTTTTCCCAAGAAATCTGATCCTAATTCTCTTATAAATTGCATATAGTTTTTCTAGGGACTAGCAAAAGATAGGCATGGGGGTGTGATATGCACACATTTAATTGACCTAAAATGACTATTTATGCATGTTTCTAGTGTTATAGAAGCATTCATCATTATAAATATTGCATAGCATGCATCATCATGCATTTAGGTTAGATTGTATAAATTATAGGTTAATTTTCTCTTTTTGTGGTCAGGGGACAAAGCGTTATTGTTTTAGAGCCCTGGATTTGAGATCCAACCGTACGAATTTGATCAGGGCAACGAGAGGAGTTCAACGACTCCAAGATCGCCCCAATTGGACTTCTGTAGCATCAGATGCAGTTCGAGAAAGATCTGAGATCAAGGGGCCATGTGTTATAAATCCATACTTCAGATGACAAATCCAACCACACGAATGGATTTGGATTGGCGATCGCAATCCAATGACACGAAAATCGACCCAATCCGACATCCGTGGCACCATTTAAAAGTTAGAGAAGATGGACGGCCAAGATGGTGCCATGTGACACCATCCCAGCTGCCCAATGCCAGGCCAAGCCCCTGCTCCACCTCTGCAGGCACATTTAAGACACAGTCTCAGCCATTAAAACCAAAATGCACCTCAAACGCGGGCATATCGCATTGGTTGCGCACCTCTACGTGAGCTGAAGATGCGCTTTTGAGGTGCCTTTGTCCCTCCAATCGAGCGTGCATGTAGGCACGGTCAAATTCGACCGTGAGATGAAGATCGTGCGAGCGTAGGAGCAGAGACGTGGCATACCCAGATGTCGCGGTTCACACACATGTAATCAGATGCACCGCTGCATGCGTGATCGCACACGTAGGCGCACGATGAAGGCGTGGCTCCGGATGCATCCTAAGTCCAATCTCACGTTGGACGGCTGAGGTTGTCTGAACGTGATGTGTGCGTTGAAGCAAAGGAAGAGGAAGAGGGGGGCATGAGTGGATCTACACCCACGTTCAGTCTTTAATGACGTTTATATTTATCACTAAAAGCTGATGCATTTAATCTTCTAAGCCTTAAAAGACATTTTTGCCCCCAACCTCTACACTTATAAAAGGCCCAACGACCCCCACATTCTTTCCAACTCTTCCTCTCTTCTCTCACCCCCTCCATAGCTCTAAGAGCTTGTCCCAAACCCGAGATGCTCCATTAGAGTTAAAAATAGAATTTTTCCACCTTCTCATCCCTGTTCGTGGAACACCCGCAGTTGTCTTCTCACAGCCGTTCAAGAAGTAGATCCCACTACGACGTTGCTGTGCCCTGTCCTTCGTCTTCCGTCTTCATTCTCCCTTGTCCGTAGTCTCACCACCCTCCTCTGGGTGCTCCGTCTTTCTCGACCGTGCTTCGTCTCTAAGTAGCTATCGTCTCACCACCCTCATCCTACTTTCTAGTGTAGTGATTAGTTGTAATGAACATCAAATTGTACTTATGAAATTCCAATTTATTCTATCTCTATTTTGTCTTTATTTGTATCATTCTTTTTCTTTCTCTTCTATTGTTTATTCTTTAAGGAGAGAGCTATCGTAGATTTAAAATGACCAACTAATCTACTTCATGACAATAAATCAAAATTGATTTTTGATTAAACATTCACCTCCTCGTGTTCGACCCGAGACTCATTCTAAGTTTCAGAAAAAATTATTTGATTGTTCAGATTTTCTCACAAATTACACTATGACGATGGGTTTTCAAAACTCAATTCTTTTACGTCGAATTTACGCTACATCAATTGCCTCCATGCCTTCAGCGACATGCATCTACAGTGATGCATGTATCTGTAACTAAAGGCCATAGAGTTAATTTTTGAAACTTAAAATGCCCCTTTTACCATCATATATTCACCTGTAAAAAGCATATCCCTCCTACACATTTCATCATCCCTTCTCTTCTACTCTCACCCTCTCCAAAGCTCTACGAGTTGGTCCTATAATCGGAATGGTCCATTAGAGCTTGTTTAGCGAGGCGAGATCAATGTTAAAATCAATGCGTCATAGTATAGTTGAAATTGCTTGAAAACAAATAAATTTTATTACTCAAAATTGTAAATCCGAGGTCGAACACAGGGAGCAAATAGGGGTTTAAAATCAAGAGCACAACTTTCAAATTGAATATAATATGCAATGAAAATCAGAGTTATAATGCAAGAAATGTAAATATAGCCATAAAATATCAAAGTATATGAAGAGCATAAAAAAAAGAATGGACATCTAATTTTGTGAATCAGATGTCTTAAACTAGTGATTGCTATAGTGCTGTGCTATTTCTCTTCTTCTCTTCTCTGTCTCTGATCTGTTTCTATCTCTGTCTCTGTCTTCCTTCTGTTCTTCTCTGATTTCTTCATGCCTTAACCTTCTCCTTCCTTTATTTCCTTCTGCCTCTGTGGCTCCTCCTTCTTGGCTTCTTTTTCTTCTTTCTTTCCTTTTCTTCAGCCTTGCCTTCTCCTTCCTTAGCTTCTCTTCTTCTCCTGCTTGCGAGAGCAAAACCTACCCCTACCTGCCCCGTGATCTCTCTTCCTTTTTCTCTCTTAGGCTCACTCTCCCAGAGCCTTCTTAGGTAATCAGGTCGGGTACGTGCGCCTGAGACTAGGCCCACCGGCGTGCATGGTGGGAAAGGAGTGTAGGTTGGGTATACGAGTTAGGGCTAGGTCCTCGGGCAATGGGTCACGGACGAGGCTGTGAGGGTGAATGGGACCTCACCCCGTGGATAGGAGGCAATAAGCCTCTGTCACTTTTACAATTTATCTCACAGCACTAGCTTGTCAGATTCCGAGGTGGGACCAAACGTCCCACCTTTCTTCGCGAGCGCCTGCAGTAGAAATCCTCCTCTGATTGCAGCAGCTGCGTGGGGCGTCAGTGCCAATTGCTTGGCTGGGGCTTTGCGCGAAGGGATTCCGCGTGACCTGGGGCACTTCACCTGGAGTGGACAGACCTGGAGGAGCTCCCAAGCAAGCTCCTTGCTTGGTCAATGGCGGTGGAGACCTTCAACACCTGTCAACAGGAAAACGGCCTTGCGGCCTCGTCAAAATGTTCAAACAGCTTCGCCAAGACAAGGCGAAGGTAGTGCGGTTGCCGGCGTGGTGTGGGGTCACTGGAGCGTGTGTGCCTATGTTACCCTGTGTGCGCAAAAGTGGGTGTGTTCGGAGGGTGTTCTGGGGTGTGGTGTGGTGAGTGGAGGGTTTGTTGTCAGTGAGGTGTAGCAGTGCTTGTGGGGTAGTTGGCGAGGTGGATAGAGGTGTGGAGCGGCAAGAACGCCTCACCGGAGGTGGAGAAGGTGGTGGTGGTTGCGAGCGTCGAGGCGTGTTTGAAAGAATAAAAGATAGAAAAATGATGAGAAGGGAGAGAGGAGTTAGCTGAGTGTGGATAGACGAAGGGAGATGCAAAGGAGGTGGATGGCTCATATTGCCGTCACCGGAGACGAAGTACTCAGTGGGAGGAGGACGGCGATGACGAGGGGGTTGCAGGGACGTCGGCTGGTGCGGTGCAACATGGACAAAGAGGATAGAGAGAACCCTACCACTGGTATTGTGGCAGAGCGACGACTGAGAGGGAGAGGGGTTGTCGGAGCTTGCTGAGTTATTGACCGGAGGGGGAAGAGAAGAATTAGGAGGTTTCTCTGGCCAATTTCAAGCTTGGAGGTTGCAGGTTGATCTGGGCATGCTTTTATAGGCCCTGACAGAAGGTCTTGTGCTTGGAAGCCAAGCTTCCAAGCACGGCAACCTTGCTGAAGATGGAAATTCAGAGAGACCCAAATCTCTCATGCATTCGCATGAGAGATTGGGTAGGAATTAGGGTTCAATAATGGGTTCACATGGGACGAGATTTCTCAGAGAATCACCCTTTCAATTTTGAAAGGGATTCTCTAAGAGATTAGAGAGTTCTTTCCTTTGAAACCTCTCCGTAGTAGGATTCCCTCCGCTATAATGGTGGAGGGACCTAATTGGAAAGAATGATGAGGAAGTTAGGGGGGTTTCTACAGAGGTTTTCAAAAGATAGTGGTAGAAATGTAATTGGGCTGGACCTATTTGCAAAGTATGTCAAGGTGAATTCCCCTTAGGTCCAAATTGTGGTACAAACCTAATTTGGACCTAAGGAATTCAATGGTGAAGTTGGATTTTAGGTTTGACCACGTTTGACTGGGTAATTTACATAAAAACCTAATTTAGGGCAAACATTTTACTGAGACCCCAATTTAGGTCAAAATCAGTTTTAAGGGACAAATTGAAGGTTCTAAATCCTAGAGAATATTTTTCCATGAATTTTAGAGGGTTTAGGTGAATTTTATCTATACCAAAACCTTGTTAAATTAAGTGAGTCTGTTTTAGGGTTACAAGAAGTCATTTAATTCCCAGAATTCACACGAACACTTTTCTGTTTGAACCAACCCACTTTTTATCTTGTTAAGACCATTTGACCTATGTTTAGCCCATGAGGAAACCCATTGTTGTACTGCAATGGTAAAATTATAGTTTTATCCCTTGTTTCTTATTTTTCTCTCGAAAGGGTTATTCATTAAGTTAAGACCTCCAATTGGTTATGTAGAAGCTTTTGTTCTCTTTTAGGGGTCAAAATGAGCTAGTTAGGTCTCATGATGGTGTTCCCATCATACCCCTACGCCTAGCTTTTGCTAGTTCCGTAGTAAAATTTTAAGGTTTAAACTTCTGTTCTAGACCATGAATTCCTTGATGTTCAAAGATTATGATGAATGCTTTTCTCTTTTCTTTCTGATTAGGTTAGAATGTCGACAGTAGGCCTAGAGGTACTCAAGTACCAACCAAGATCCGGACCTAACCAGCTCTAGCCTTGGTCCTCTGCAAAGGTTTTTAAGACCCATAAGAACTAACCTAAGGTTCGTTGGGCTTCATGGTTAAAGCACCCGTGCTTGAAACGTATTTTAGCCTTAGTTCTGTTTGCAGTGTGTTTTTTTTGTAAGAGAGAGACAGAGGACTTTCTTTGTTTAGAGGTTTTCTCTCTCTTTTCCTTTTATTTCTAGCTTTGGATTAACTTTTCAACACGGTCTGTATCGGATTCCTCGTCCCCATCATCAATCCTCGAAAGGTCCCCGGCAATCGATGCTTCGTGATAGCACCACCCATGGCAACCCCTACAACCCTAGCTTTCGAGATTTCGAGATAATCCTGCCCATGGCATTCTGTAGCTAAATTCAGACCCTGGCAATCGACATTTCATGATAATGCCGCCCATGGCATCTGAACCAGCACAGGGTGCTTACGTGCCCCTAGTAGGATATGTAAATATCCTAGGAGACAAGCACCGAGGAGATGATATGTTATTGTGCATCTTCGAGGGCAATCTCCCACCTCTCCGCGTCGGGAACTTGTCCAAATCAACTTGTGTTGATCGGCCGCTCCTAATCTATGCGACCTTTTCAGAACATTTAAATGCTTTTGCATGATTTTGATAATTATGCTCACTGAACCAGACTGTGTGTGAATTAGGGTGCTTAGGTTACCGAGTCTCACAAACCAAAGGTTAGTTAATGAGGTTGAGTACTCCCTAAGCCTTAGACCTAATACTTAAGCTTTACATTTTCCCCAACCTCTTAAGGACTATCCAAATCTTAGTGGATACTTTAATTTTTAAGCCTAAGAGTCTAGCCCAAGAGGCCTAAGATCAGCGTTCCTACTAATCTCTTTTGTGTCTTATTTAGCACTTTCATTTTTCTTTTTCTTCATATGGTCTAGAACTTCAGTTAATCCCTTAATTTCTTACTAATGACTATCTATTTTTTTCTTTTTCATTTTGTACTCCTTTTTTGATATTTTTCACTTTTCCTCCTCATTTTCTCCTCATGATTTGTATGGCCTCAAAATTTTCTCTCCCCTCAAAATTTTTTGTTCTTTTTCAAGACTCTTTCAATTTTTTTGGTGTTTTTGTGATATGTGATTTTTTTGTTGAAATCTTTTCTTGTGAGATGAGTTTTCATGGTGTTTTGCACTTTCATACCCCTCCATGCTTACGATTTGCAATGTCCTCAATGTAAATTAGGTGAGCTCGAATTCAGCCTAGATCATTCATTAGAATAGGTTTTGGGTATGTGAACGGTTCGAGGTGACTATTGCGAACGGTTTCTAAACTTAGGTATGGCTACCTGAGGTGGGGTCGGCTGTTGTAATGGATGAACCCTAAAGTGCAATATGAATTTAGCATAGGCATGTCAAGAAAGGCTTTGGGTTTTTCAAGAATGACGGGTTGCCTCCTATTAAGCGCTGAGTTTTACGCCATCGGTTGGACGCAATGTGCTCAGGGAGAATGGAGGGTAAAAGATATCCCAGCCAAATTTGTATCGGTCAAGTCAATGAACGGTTTGAGCCTCTGACCATTCACGACGAATGCTTCAGAATCGTGGCTGAGTGGACTGATCTTAATGGCTCCATTTCCAAACATTCGTCAGACGAGGTAGGGTCCGATCCATTTTGATCGTAGTTTTCCTGGGAATAGTTTAAGCTTGGCATCAAAGAGTAGGACTTTTTGACCAGGAAGGAAGATCTTTCTAGATATGTGCTTGTCGTGAAAGGCCTTAACCCGCTCTTTGTAAATTCATGAGTTCTCATATGTGTCGTGGCGTAATTCATCGATCTCGCTCATTTAAAGCTTTCTATGGGTTCATGCCTTAGAAAGATCTAGGTTGCAGTTCCGTACTGCCCAATAGGCTTTGTCCTCCAACTCGACGGGGAGGTGACATGCCTTCCCATACACCAATCTGATGGGAGACATACCTAATTGGGTTTTGTGGGCAATCCTTTAAGCCCACAAAGCCTCCGGAAGTTGGGATGACCAATCCTTCCTATCAGGTCGAACAGTAGCCTGGAGGATTTTCTTGATCTCCCAATTTGATAGCTCAACTAGACCATTAGTTTGGGGGTGGTAAGGAGTAGAGATTCGGTGTGACACCCCGTATGTGGTCATCATTGACCTGAACTGTGAGTTAGTGAAATGGGTCCCTCCATCAGAAATTATAGCATGTGGAATCCCGAACCACGAAAAGATGTTCTGATAAATGAATTTGATAACCACTTTATGATCATTGGTTCGGGTCGGAATGGCTTTGATCCATTTGGACACATAGTCAACAACGAGTAAAATGTACTCGAAGCCGTCCGAAACAGGAAAGGGTCCCACAAAATCAATCCCCCATATGTTGAAGATTTCGCATACAAGAATCGACAGTAAGGGCATCATATCACGGTGGCTCATGTTGCCCAAGGTCTGGTAGTGAGAGCATGCCCTACAATGATTGTACGGGTCTTTGAAAATTGTGGGCCAATAGAAGCCACACTGGAGGACTTTTGCTGCGATTTTATGATCTGAAAAATGTCCACCGCATGCCTGGTCATGGCAGAAAATAATGTCTTGAATTTCTGCTTCCGTGACACATCGGCAAATGATCTGATCAGCACCGATGCGGAAAAGATGCGGGTCTTCCGAGAAGTAACATTTGGCATTGGAAAGCAATTTGTCCTTCTTGGCCTTCAGCCAATCGGACGGGATCTGATGTGATGCCAGGTAGTTTACTATATTAGCAAACCATGGAAACCCTGTATTGATAGTCAGGACGTGCTCATCAGAAAAATATTTCGTGATGGGTCTGGAAGGGTTGATGATCTCAAAAAGAAGGCTGGACAAGTGATCAGCTACCACGTTCTATTTTCCCACTTTGTAGCAAATCTTGAGGTCAAATTCTTACAATAGTAAGATCCAGCGGATTAATCGAGGTTTCACGTCCTTCTTCTCAAGGAGATGCCTCACAACTATGTGATCCGAGTAAATGATATCATGGGACCCAGGAGTTAAGATCTGAATTTTTCCAGGGAAAATACTACGGCTAGCAGCTATTTCTCAGTAACTGTGTAGTTACGCTAATCCTCATCAAGTGTCTTGCTAGCATAGTATATGACCACGGGTTTCCCATCAATTTTCTGCCCAAGTACCACTCCTATAGTGAAATCAGATGCATCGCACATGATCTCAAAGGGTTGAGACCAATCAGGGGACTGTAGGATCGGGGCTTGGGTAACTCGATCACGAAGGATTTCAAATGCTTAAGTGCATTGCTTGGAGATTTTGAAAGGTACATAATTAGAGAGTAGAGTGGTCAGGGGGTGCGCGATCTTTGTGAAATCAGGAATGAATTGACAGTAAAAATCGACGTGCCCGAGAAAAGATCGGATGTCCTTGATCGAGCTAGGCATAGGGAGTTTGGAAATCAAGTTCACCTTGGCTCGATCAACTTGGATGCCTTTTTCTAAAATAAGATGTCCCAAGACAATTCCTTCAGGCACCATGAAATGGCCCTTTTCCTGGGAAAGAACCAGATCCACATCAATGCACCGCCTAAGGATTGGACCAAGTGAAGGAGACAATCATCAAATGATTCTCCGAATACCAAAAAGTCATCCATGAAGACTTCTAGATAATCATTTACCATATCTGAGAATATGGCAAGCATGCACCATTGACAAGTAGTAGGTGCATTGCAGAGACCGAACGGCATCCTTCGGAATGCATACATCCTGAAGGGGCAGGTGAAAGTGGTCTTTTCTTGGTCCTTAGGATGGATTGCCACCTGGTTATAACCGGAGTACCCATCCAAAAAGCAGAAGAACCAATTTCCTGCTAGTTTCTCTAGGATCTGATCAATAAATGGTAGTTGGAAATGATCCTTCTTCGTGGAGGAATTGAGTCTTTTGTAACAAATGCAGACTCTCCACAAGTTCGCCACACAGGTTGGTATGACTTCTCTGATTTCAGTCGTGATAACGGTGAGTCCTGCCTTCTTTAGCACAACCTGGATTGGACTCACCCACCGACTGTCGGAGATTGGGTAGATGATCCCTGCATCTAACCACTTAATGATCTCCTTTTTCATGACCTCTTGCATATTAGGATTTAAACATCTCTACATTTCACGGGAAGGTCGTGTGCCCTCTTTGGTGTAGATACGGTGTGTGCAACAAGAGGGGCTGATACCAGTCAAATCATCAAGAGTCGATCCAATGGCTCTACGATGTTGCTGGAGAATAGTAATAAGATAGGATTCCTGGTCAGGTGTGAGTCTGGAGTTGATAATCATAGCAAACATCTAATTGGAACCCAAAAAGATGTACTTCAGATGGTCGGGAAGAGGCTTGAGTTCCAGGACGGGGTTATCAGTAGCAGCTGGCGATTCAGGGTGTGTGTCAGGAGTAAGGAAAGGAGTTATGGGTGAATCTAAGTCAGATTCAGACTGCTCTGATTGTAGGTTTTGATCCACTTGCAGTTGATCGGAAGTAATCAAGTTGTCCTCAATATACGGTTCATCAACCACGGCCTTGATATCACATATTTATTCTATAACACCGCAATTAATACCTTGTTGGGCCTTAAAGATGTCAATTTTCAGTGTTTGGTTCGCAAATTTTAGTTCAACTTGGCCCTCCTTACAGTTTATATTCGCCCTAGCAGTGACTAGAAAGGGTCTCCCTAGTATAATTGGTGTATCCCATGGGTTTGCAGTTGCATCCATATCCAAGCCTACAAAATCCACCAGGAAATAGAAATCCCGTACCCTAACAATGACATCCTCGAGTACTCCTTTAGGTGACTTAATAGATCAATCAGCCAACTACAATGTCACCTCTGTCGGTTTAAGCTCAGATTCTTCAAAGTGGTCAAGGAGGGATGTAGGCATTAGGTTTATGGAGGCACCTAAATCTAATAAGGCTCTATCGAATTGGGTATCACCAATTGTACATGAAATTAAGGGAGTACCTAGGTCTTTAGCCTTAGGTGGGAGTTTGCTCAAAATTACAGAGTTGGCTTACTCTGACAGTACGATCGAACTCCCACTTTTGGTTCGTGGCTTACGCTTGGGTGTACACACGTCCTTCAGAAATCATGCGTAAGCTGGTACGCAGCAGATTGCATCCATCAAGGGATGTTTATATGGACCTGTTCAAAGAGCTTGACCAGATCCTCCTCAAAAGCCACCGGTTTGTCCTCTTTCCCTTGGTCAAGGCCTCGGGAAATGGAACCTTGGTTGGTTCCTCTAGAATAGGTCCGGGTTCTTGATCTAGGATAATGGTGTCCTGGATAACTATCCTAAGGCTTGGGTTACTACCAGGCTGAGAGTGGCTTGGATAAGGTGGGTCTTGAGTTACTTTACCACTTCGGGTTGTTACAACATTCAATCCTGCCTGGTTTTGGATTGGGGTTAGTAAAATAGGTGGCTGTTGTTGAAATCCCGCATAAGATGTCAAAGCTTCCATCCTGTCGGGTGATGGAACAAAAGGGGCCTGATAAATCATGTGGGGTTAGCTCCGATTTGGGTTCATAATGCACCTCTGGTTCAGCACGTTATTTGGATTCGGCAGAGGTTACGAAGGGAGTGTGCCAGGTTGGTGGGAATTTGCCATCTGTGCGAGTTGATTGTGAACCTCTATGATCTCGTCCATGTGTAATTTTTGCATTGCCGCATTTGTCTTCTGAATGTCAACCAGAGTCTGAAGGATAAGAGTCATTTGATCAACTTGGCTTGGCCCAGCTTGATAGGTGGGGTTGGGCTGAGGTTGAGGTGGCTGATATGGATGAGGAGCTTGTGGACGGGGTTGACAAGGTGGTCGTTGATTCTGATTATTTCCTGCCCACAGGAAGTTGGGATGATTCCGCCATCCAGGGTTATAGGTATTAGAGAATGGGTCATTCTGGATGGCGTTGAGGTTCTCGCAGGCCTGGGGAACCTCAAGGAAGTCAGAGTATGAGGGTTCAGAGTTCCCCCAACTAGAGTAGGTCGGATCGGAGTTTCCTTCAGTCCTGGAGTCAGACAGGGGTGGATACGGACCCATCCCCTGAGAAGATCGATGATAGATGTTATGCACAGCTTCCCTCCTAAGAGGTGGCTGTGCAAATAGGTTTTGCGCAGAGGTGGCTCGTTGTAGATGTTGAGTCAGCTCATCCACCTTCTTCTCGATGATAGAGACCTTGTCCAACCGACTGGCCATCAGTTCCAAGTCGACAGATGCGGACAGGCCCTGCATCTCATGTGCTCCCCTTGGATTCGTCGATGCGTGGGCATTCGTCCGGTCGAATAAGCACATGGAGTCATTATTGATGGAGTTCTCACACATATTTTTGAGAATCTCCCACATAGTGTCTTCGTGTTAACCCATGATATTTCCTCCGCAGGTTGCATTGAAGAAAAGGCGGATGTCTTCATAGAGTCCCTGGTTAAGAGACTAGACTTGTTCCCAATTAGGAACTCCGTGATGGGGGCACTTTCGCATGAGATCCAAGAAACGGTCCCATGACTCATGAAGAGGTTCTCCAGATTGCTGAGTGAAGTGTGTGATCTGGTGGGGCAAGGCATTCGTCCGACCAACTGGGAAGAACTTTTTCAAGAATTCGGATTGTAGTTCAACCCACGTGTTGATTGGATACGTTTGAGTCTGATACCAATGAGCTTCCTTGTCCATGAGAGAGAAGGAAAACATCTTCATAAGAAGAATATCCCAGTTTTGTACATCTGACCCGAAGGTCAGGGCCAGATGTTTGAGTTGTTTGATGTGCTGGAAGGGATCCTCGGAATTAAGCCCATGAAACTTTGGAATAGCATGAATCATGTTGGGCTTGAGTTATTAATCAGGACCTCTAGCTGGGATTTGGAGTCGAGGTTCAATCGCCACCGCAGTGGGATTATAGTGATCTCGCATCATAGGACGCTGCGGTGGGTTTACAAAGTTTTGAAATAGATCATTCAGGCGCTGAAGTTGGTGTTCAAGATTGTTCTCTTCTTCAACTGGTTGTGCCATGATGATGGAAGAAGGTGAATTGGGTTTTGATGAATCAGAGGAGATGTCTATTTGGTGGGGTTGCTGTACAAACACGGACATCGAGGCTTGGCCTCGGCGGGAGTGGATTGCTAAAGGAGGTCTTAAGGATGGTCTTAAGGACCTCCTACCGAACATGCATTGATGGTTTGGATGAGAATAGAATGTGCTGGACCCAATCAAGACACCCAAAAATTTGGATGACTATAGAGGTTCGAGGCAGATGATGCCCCTTACTCAGAAAAGTCGTCCACCTTAGAAATACCTGGGCAGCCAGAGAGGGAGAGTCCTACAAGGATCCCTACATGATAGAGCACCCCCACGGGTTACAGGGCTTCTCCCACCCAAACTCTCTTGTCACTGAGATTCCAGGTCAACCAGAATGGGGACCTTGACCTCCTAAGTCTACCACTTTTATTTAAGATCAAAGGTGCTTAGGATTCCACTTGAACTTTAGATGTTTTGAGTACAAAAGTGACCTAATTTCAAGGTTGGTTGACCCAAAAAGAGGTCAACCAGACCTATTTTTCCTTTGAGAAGCTTCAAGTCCTTTCTTTTAGGGTTCAAGTGAAATTAAGAGCTTGAATTTTAGGGTTTCTCTTGAATAAGTCTTTTCAATCAAGGTTTACGCACACCTCTTTTTGGAATAGTTGATTCTTGCTTAGAAAGATGTGTCTCTAAAACCTTAAATTGGAATCCTTAATTTGGCTCTAATTTTGGTCCAATTTAGTTGCCACAAATATGGTATCTACGGCTCAATCAAGAAGGTGGTAGCCATAGTTACCTTAAATGGATGCACAAATCAATGTTTGTTGAAATCAAAATTAGGCAACTTTGGTGACTTAGCTAAATATGAAAAGCAAGTAGCCCTAGAGTGATTTTTATCTTATTTTTTTCCTTTTCAGAATGGGGCGATTAAGAGAAAGGGCTAATCATAGATTACCTACCCCTGGTGTGGTTGTTGTGCAACCGTCTTCTTTTGAATCTTCTCCCCTGAAACAATCACAACAAAAGAGATGTATCAAGTTAGTATCAAATTAGAAATTGTGATCAAGATTTCTAAATCTCCCGTTGCTCCCCGGCAACGGTGCCAAAATGTTTAGTGAGGCGAGATCAATGTTAAAATCAATGTGTCGTAGTATAATTGAAATCGCTAAAAAACAAATAAATTTTATTACTCAAAATTGTAAATCTGAGGTCGAATACAAGGAACAAATAGGGATTTAAAAATCAAGAGCACAACTTTCAAATTGAATATAATATGCAATGAAAACTCAGAGTTATAATGCAAGAAATGTAAATATGTCCACATAATATCAATGTATATGAAGAGCACAAAAAAAAGAATGGACATCTAATTTTGTGAATCAGACGTCTTAAACTAGTGATTACTACAGTGCTGAGCTATTTCTCTTCTTCTCTTCTTTATCACTGATCTTCTATCTCTGATCTATCTCTGTCTCTGTCTCTGTCTTCCTTCTTATTTCTTCTCTGATTTCTTCATGCCATAGCCTTCTCCTTCCTTTGTTTCCTTCTGCCTCTGGAGCTCCTCCTTCTTCTTGCCTTCTTCTTCTTATTCTTTCTTTCCTTCTCTTCAGCCTTGCCATCTCCTTCCTTAGTTTCTCTTCTTCTCCTACCTGCGAGAGCAAAACCTACCCCTACCCACCCCTACGATCTCTCTTCCTCTTTCTCTCTTAGGCTCACTCTCCCAAAGCCTTCTCGGGTAATCAAGTCGGGTACGCATGCTCCGGACTAGGCCCACCAGCGTGCGTGGTGGGCGAGGAGTGCAAGTCGGGTATACGAGTCAGGGCCAGGCTCACAGGCAGTGGGTCACGGATGAGGCTATGAAGGTGAGTGGGACCTCACCCCATGGACAGGAGGTGATAAGCCTCTATCACTTTTACAATTTATCTCATAGCACTCGCTTGTCAACTTCCGAGGTGGAACTAAACGTCCCACCTTTCTTTGCAAGCACCCGCAGCAGGAATCCTCCTCTGATTGCAGAGCTGCGTGGGGCATTTATGCCAATTGCTTGGCTAGGTCTTTGAACGAAGGGATTCTGTGTGACCTGGGGCACTTCACCTGGAGCAGAGAAACCTGGAGGAGCTCCCAAGCAAGCTCCTTGCTTCGTCAATGGTGGTGGAGACCTTCAACACCTGTCAACAGGCAAACGGCCTTGCAGCCTTGTCAGAATGTCCATACAGCTTCGCCTAGACACGACAAAGGTAGTGCGGTGGTCGGTGTGGTGTGGGGTGGCCAGAGCATGTGTTCCTAGGTCACCCTGTGTGCGCGAAAGTGGGTGTGTTCGAGGGGAGTTCTGGGGGTGTAGCATGGCGAGTGGAGTGAGGGTTTGTGGTCAGTGAGGTGTGGCGGTGCTTCTAGGGGTATGGCATGGTGAGCGGAGTGAGAGTTTGTGGTCAGTGAGGTGTGGTGGTGCTTGTGGGGTAGTTGGCGAGGTGGATGGAGGCATGGAGCGGCGAGAACTCCTTGCCAGAGGTCTGGTCGGAGGTGGAGAAGTTGGTGGTGGTTGCAAGCGTCAAGGCGTGTTTGCAAGAATAAAAGATAGAATAATGATGAGAAGGAAGAGAGGACTTAGCTGAGTGTGGATAGACGAAGGGGGATGCAAAGGAGGTGGCCGGTTCATATTGCCGTCGTCGGAGACGAAGTACTCAGTGGGAGGAGGACGGCGACGACGAGGGGGTTGCAGGGACGTCGGTTGGTGCGGTGCGACGCAGACGAAGAGGATAGAGAGAACCCTACCACTGGTATTGCGGTAGAGCGACGAGAGAGAGAGAGAGGGGTCATCAGAGCTTGCTGAGTTATTGACCGAAGAGGGAAGAAAAGAAATAGGAGGTTTCTCTGACCAATTTCAAGCTTGGAGGATGCGGCTTGATCTGGGCATGCTTTTATAGGCCGTGGTAGAAGGTCATGTGCTTGGAAGCCAAGCTTCCAAGCATGGCAACCTCGCCGGAGATGGAAACTTAGAGAGACCCAAATCTCTTCTGCATTAGCATGAGAGATTGGGTAGGAATTAGGGTTCAATAATTGTTTCACATGGGAGATTTCTCAGAGAATCTCCCATTCAATTTTGAAAGGGATTCTCTGAGAGATCATAGAGTTCTTGCCCTTGAAACCTCGTCGGATTAGGATTCCCTCCGCTATAATGGTGGAGGAACCTAATTGCAAAGAACGACGGGAAGTTAGGGGGTTTCTACAGAGGTTTTCAAAAGATAGGAGTAGAAATGTAATTGGGATAGACCTGTTTGCAAAGAAGGTCAAGGTGAATTTTCCTTAGGTCCAGATTTTGGTAAAAATCTAATTTGGACCTAAGGAATCCAATGGTGAAGTTGGATTTTAGGTTTGACCACGTTTGACTAGGTAATTTATACAAAAACCCAATTTAAGGCAAACATTTGACTAAAACCCAATTTAGGATAAAATAGGTTCTAAGGGCCAAATTGAATGTTCTAAACCATAGAGAATATTTTCCCATGAATTTTAGAGGGTTTAGGTGAATTTTGTCCTAACAAAAACCTTGTTAAATTGAGTCTATTTTAGGGTTACAAGAAGTCATTTAATTCCCAAAATTCACATGAACCCTTTTCTGTTTGAACCAACCCACTTTTTATCTTGTTAAGACCATTTTACCTATGCTTAGCCCATGAGAAAACTCGTTGTTGTACTGCAATAGTAAAATTGAAGTTTTACCCCTTATTTCTTATTTTTCTCTCAAAAGGGTTATTCATTAAGTTAGGACCTCCAGTTGGTTATGTAGGAGCTTTTGTTCTCTTTTCTGGGTCAAAATGAGCTAGTTAGGGCTCATGATGGTGTTACCATCATACCCCCATGCCTAGCTTTTGCTAGTCCCTTACCAAAATTTTAAGGTTTGAACTTCTATTCTAGACCATGAATTCCTTGATGTTCAGAGATTATGATGTGTTGTTTTCTTTTCTTTTTGATTAGGTTAGAATGCCGACAGTAGGCCTAAAGGTACTCAAGTACCAACCATGATCCGGACTTGACCAGCTCTAGCCTCCATCCTCCGCGAAGGCTTTTAAGGCCCACAGGAACTAACCTAAGGTTTGTTGGACTTCGCGGTTAAAGCACCCGTGTGTGAAATGCATTTTAGCCTCGGTTTAGTTTGCAGTGCATTTTTTTGTAAGAGAGAGACAGAGGATTTTCTTTATTTAGAGAGTTCTCTTTCTTTTCTTTTTATTTCTAGCTTCAGATTGGCTTCTCAACACGGTCTATATTGGATTCCTCATCCCCATCATCAATCCTTGAAAGGTCCCTAGAAATCGATGCTTCGTGAAAGCACCACCCATGGCAACCCCCGGAACCCTAGCTTTCGAGATTTCGAGATAATCCTGCCCATGGCATTCTGTAGCTAAATCCAGACCCTAGTAATAGACATTTTGTGATAATGCCGCCATGGCATCTGAACCAGCACAGGGTGCTTACGTGCCCCCAGCAGGATATATAAATATCCTATGAGACAATCACCGAGGAGATGATATGTTATTGCGCATCTTCGTAGGGAATTTCCCGCCTCTCCGCATCGGGAACTCATCCAAATCAACTTGTGTTAATCAGCCACTCCTAATCTATGCGACTTTTATAGAACATTTAAACACTTTTGCGTGATTTTGATAATTATGCGCACTGAACCAGACTATGTGTGGATTGGGGTGCTTTGGTTATCGAGTCCCGTAAACCAAAGGTCAGTTAACGAGGTTGAATACTCCCTAAGCCTTAGACCTAATACTTAATCTTCACATTTTCCCCAACCTCCTGAGGACTATCCAGATCTTAGCGGACACTTTAATTTAAGAGTCTAGCCCAAGAGGCCTAAGATCAGCGTTCCTACTAATCTCTTTTGTGTCTTATTTAGCACTTTCATTTTTCTTTTTCTTAATATGGTCTAGAACTTCAGTTAATCCCTTAATTTCTTACTAATGACTATCTATTTTTTTCTTTTTCATTTTGTACTCCTTTTTTGATATTTTTCACTTTTCCTCCTCATTTTCTCCTCATGATTTGTATGGCCTCAAAATTTTCTCTCCCCTCAAAATTTTTTGTTCTTTATCAAGACTTTTTCAATTTTTTTGGTGTTTTTGTGATATGTGATTTTTTTGTTGAAACCTTTTCTTGTGAGATGAGTTTTCATGGTGTTTCGCACTTTCATAACCCTCCATGCCTATGATTTGCAATGTCCCTATTGTAAATTAGGTGAGTTCAAATTTAGCCTAGATCATTCATTAGAACAGGTTTGGGGTGTGCGAACAGTTTGAGGTGACTGTTGCGAACGATTTCTAAACTCGGGTATGGGTACCTGAGATAGGGTTGGCTGATCTAATGGATGAACCCTAAAGTAAAATATGAATTCAGCATAGGAATGTCAAGAAAAGTTTTGGGTTTTTCAAGAATGACGGGTTGCCTCCTATTAAGCGCTGAGTTTTATGCCATTTGTTGGGCACAATGAGCTCAGGGAGAATGGAGGGTAAAGGATATCTTAGCCAAATTTGTATTGGTCAATTCAATGAACGATTTGAGTCTCTGACCATTCACGACGAAATCTTCGAAATCGTGGCTGAGTGGACTGATCTTAATGGCTCCATTTCCAAAGATTCGTCGGATGAGGTAGGGTCCGATCCATTTTGATCGTAGTTTTCCTAGGAACAGTTTAAGCTTGGCAACAAAGAGTAGAACTTTTTGACCAGGATGGAAGATCTTTCTAGATATGTGCTTGTCATGAAAGGCCTTAACCCGCTCTTTGTAAATTCGCGAGTTCTCATATGCGTCATGGCGTAATTCATCGATCTCGCTCATTTGAAGCTTTCTATGGGTTCCTACCTTAGAAAGATCTAGGTTGCAGTTCCGTACTGTCCAATAGGCTTCTTGCTCCAACTTGATGAGGAGGTGACATGCCTTCCCGTACACCAATCCGAAGGGAGACATACCTAATTGAGTTTTGTGGGTGGTGTAGACTAGGATAGGTGTGTTAATATGGTGATTTTATCGTTGAAATGCGTATAGTGGTTAACCTAATTCGAGCCTAACCATCTCTTTACAAAATTTTTAACCTGGCCTACTTGATTTTATCTTGGTCACTTTTAGGCCTAGGGTCGAACTCAGGGAAGTGGGGTTAGAAGTGAAGTTTCTACGCCTTTCCTACAATGAATCTCTTCCGTTTGTTTATTATGTTTTTGGTGTTTTTCTATTTAGATTTTTTCTGATAATTCTTGTCCTTGAGGCACACCCTCAAAATCAGGTTCTTGGCTTTGAGTCAAATCAGGGTTTCAAAACTGGTCTTGCTATTCACAAGACTGAGTACCTGCAAGTCAAGGATTATCTTTTCTCTTTTATGTATTTTTTTTATCTTTTTACTGACAGGAAAGAGAAGCAGAAATAAAGTAAATATAGTATATGTATATATTATATATGTATAAAGGGGTGGGGGTGGAGGTAGAGATGGCGTGTAGCATGGTGTCGAGTCGGTCATCGTCTAGAAAGACGCAACCAACAGGACGAAGTGCCGCATGTAAGGTGGATTAGTGGAAGATGACTGAGAACACGCTTTCTGTACGCGTGTATCTGGGAATATCAGCAACTGGTGCAGATATTCCCGCGATACAACGTATGGTAAGTAATGTGAAAATATATATATATATATATGTATGTATATATGTATATATATAGGTATGTAACTATATGTATAGATAGATATATGTATAGATATATATATATATATATTTGTATGTGTATGGATATCTAACTATATAGATGTATATATATATGGGTATATATATATAGTAATATATGTATATAGATATATGTAGATAGATATGTATATATATATATATATATATGTATAAACATTTGTGTATATATATGTATGTATATATATATATAAGTATATAGATATATATATTTATATATATGTATGTATGTATAGTAATACTTAGGTATATAGGTACTACTATATGTATAGATATAAGTGTATATATATATATGTATATAAATATATATAGATATAAATATATATATGTATATATATATAAGTATATAATAGTGTATAGGTAAGAGTGTGTGTGTGTGTATGTGTTGGCAGATAGAGTGAGAGAGTGCTGTGAGAGAGAGAGAGAGAGAGAGAGCTTCCTGTTGGAGTGAAGGAGGCGTTCAAGCCATCCGCGCACAGCAGGGCATCGTCTGATGGCAAGCGCATGCACACACGTGTAGGCGCGCGAAGATGTGCGCGCTGGGAGAGGTGGGCGTAGGGAGAGGACCGCAGCGCACAGCGCTGTGCAGAGAGGCGAAGGGAGCGGGCGAATGCAGGCATACGCGGGCGAAGGGAGCGGGCGAAGGTAGGCACTGGGAGAGGCGGGTGCACACAGATGCGCGGGCGGGCGCTGGAGCGGGCGCGGGGCTGGACGTGGGCATGGGCATTGGCCGGTTGCGGCGCGCCGGGTGACTGGATAAGTGAGAAACATACCGGTCACCGCACTATAGCCACAGTGTTCCACTAAAATGCGTGAACAGTGGCTACAGTGCCGGGGCGAGCCGTGCAACCACCCGCATCCAGTGCTATGAGTGCATGGACGGCTCGACGCACGCGCGGAAGAGTGGCGCTGGCTGCTGGCTTGCGGAGAGGTGGTTCGCGACAGGGCACGTGGAGAGATCTAGGTCGCAAACAAAGGAGCGCGACAGGGCTCGCGGTGGCCTACGGGTGTTGGCTGGTGTGTGCAGTGAAGCTTGGCTGGCAGCTGCAGGGGCGCGCGGTGGCCGGTTGCTGGCGGAAAGGCGAGTGCAGTGCGAAGAAGCGGGAGGCGAGGGTGCCTGCAGGTGAGTGTTGGAGGCGAGGGCGGCCTGCAGGCTTGTGCTGGAGGGCCTTGCTACTACTGCTGTGCGGAGCTTGAGCTTCAAAGCTTGAAGCTCCTGCTCCAATGGCTGAATTGGCGAAACAGAGAATGCCACCACGCCCGCCAACTCTTTGATGAGCTGGGGGGTGGTGGACTCACAGTGGTGGTTGTGCACCACTGTAAGGTGCTCCTGGCCGCAGAGTGTCTCCTCAGAGGAGGAGGGGCTACGTATGGAGGGAGAAGGGGAAGGAGATGGCCTGGAGAAGAAGATCTGCATTGTGTTTTTTTTTTTTTTGGGGACTAGGCTCGGCTCAAAGAAGAGAGCCATGCTCTTTTTAAAGAAGAAGAAAGCATGCACAGCCATGCCCTAGCTGTGCATGGCTTTGCATGGCTAACAGGGAGAGGCTTGCATGCGGCTGGCAGGGAGAGCTGTTGCAGAGCATGGCGTGAGGAGGAAGGTTCAGCCATGCCATGCAACCGCGAGAAGAATTCAAAGTCAAGTAAAATTAAAAATAAAAAGATGGTGAATTTTGCAAAGCAACACTTGAGGAAAAATGTTAATTGCAAGGCCATTATTCCACTCTCCTCCCCTCTCAATTAAATGCATGCATGCGTGTATTTTTACAAATGCGACTATGGATACCTAATATGCACTGGTAATGCTAGGAAATAGCACAAGACGGCACAATTGCAGGTGTATTTTTGCAGTGCAATCATACCCCCATGCTTATCTTGTGCTAGTCCCTAGGAAAACATTTTTTTATTGTATTTAGAAATGATCTTTAGCTGAAGATTTTCTTTTGAGGCAACATACATGTGTTTATTGTTGGATATTGTGAGAACCAATTGTAGAGAAGACTACCAGTACTTTTAAGTCTTACATGACATAGATCATCTCTCGACTAACCAGGACTCTCGATATTTAAACCTTAAGTACGATTTCCAGGACCCAGGAGGTTTTTGCCGTACTCGAGAGCTCAAGAGATTATAGCTTGTGCATAGTGAAGGATCAAGACTGACCAGATGAACATTAAGACTCAAGCCCAGGGTTTCATGAATTTTTAAGTAAAGGTTGGTCCCATTTTCAGCTCATGTCTTCGGATTGACCCTTATAAAGATGACGGAAAACTCAACTCCCATTTTCTAACATTTGGGGCTCAAAGAAAACAGGGTATTTGCCCTGAAGAACTTTTTTGTAGGAAGATTTTACAGACATTTGCGAGATATATTGACTTATTTGCATCTTTCGCTCTTTTTTTTTTTTTGAAACATGTGTCAGTATACCTCTTACAACATTATTTGGAGGAGCATACTTTTCTTTTTGGTGGGAGAGTTCCTTTTTGGTGGAAAGAGTTTCTCCTAAACACAAGACTAAAGCCTGGGATAAAAAGTCTACCTGCACGCATAGGTAAGGACTCCACCTTCCCTAATGAACACTTGGGTTGGATCTTATGTTCACCTGGTCTTTCTTGACATGTGTAGTGTGAACCAAGATTACTTAGGCTCTCAAGTAGAAGAAAACCAATGGATCCTGTACTGGTGTCTCAGGTACAAGAATACGTCCTTAGTTAGGAGAGATTCCGATCTATTTTGTCAATGCTCAAGTGAATTAAGCCGAGCCTGAGCGAATCAAGCTTCTGTGGCCTGGAAAGTTTTCAAAATAGTGCTTGAATATCTATAAACACTTATTATATTTTTGTTTTAGCCTTTAGATCATTACTAAACACCATTTTTATTTTATATATATGTATAGGTGGAAACTGCATGATACCATAAAATACCCAGATCCTATGGATGCCTCTCCACCCCCCCATGCCAAACGATGCTATGTCCTCATATGCATGCAGGGTAGGGTAGAAGAAGGATGAAAGATCGGGTAACGAGAGCTGAAGTGCAGGGTATACAGCAGGGTGGTAGGGTGGGTGGATGGTGTGTGGTGAAGTGAAAAGTGAAGTGATCGTGACAGTGGCGTGAAAAGTGATGGTGGATAGTGAGTGTTGTTGGGGTGCCTCCCAACGAGCATTGAATTTAATGTCCCCAACTGGACTCAGAATGAGGCACAAATTAGTTACCCTCTAGCAGGGCAACAGTTTCTCCAATGGGGGTAGGTTCATGAGTAAGATAGGGTTTCAAACGCTGCCCATTGACCGTAAATTTATTCCCAGATTGGGATCTTCAATCTCAACGGCCCTGTTGGGAAATGGTCTCAAGACCAGAAAAGGACCAGTCCATTTGGACTTCAGTTTCCCAGGAAAGAATTTAAGTCGGGCATTGTAGAGCCAAACTTGCTGAGATGGCTCAAATTCTTTCCGCCGAATTCGGCTGTCGTGAAAAGCCTTAGTGTGTTGTTTGAAAGTTAAAGCAGAATCATAGGCTTCACGATGGAGCTCTTCCAGCTCCTAGAGTTGGAGTTTCCTTTCTTGACCACACAGGTCTAGGTCGAGGTTACATTGGCGAACCACCCAATAAGCGTGGTGCTCCAACTCCACGGGCAAATGACAAGGCTTCCCGTAAATGATTCTATAAGGAGACATACCAAGGGGAGCCTTGAAGGCGGTCCGATACGCCCAAAGTGCGTCAATCAGCTTGTCGGACCAGTCCTTAGGGTCAGGCTGAACCATTTTCTGGAGAATTTGCTTGATTTGCCGGTTCGACACCTCTCCCTGGCCGTTCGTCTGAGGATGATACAGAGATGCGATACAATGGTGGACTCCATATTTCCTCAGAAGTTCCCGGAAAGAAACATGAGTAAAGTGGCTTCCTCCATCCGAGATAATGGCTCGAGGGATCCCAAAGCACGCAAAGATGTGGTCTTTGACAAATCGAGTGGATATAACATGGTCAACACAGCACACGGGAATATCCTCTATCCATTTCGAAACATAATCAACAGCCACGAGAATGAATTCGAAGCCATTGGAAGGAAGAAAGGGACCCATGAAACCAATTCCCCAAATGTTAAAGATTTCTGCAACTAGGATGGGTTGTAAGGGCATCATGTCATGACGTGACATTGACCCTAATGACTGGCACCTAGTGCAATGCTTGGCATACTTGTGTGCATCCTAGTGAAGGGTGGGCCAAAAGAAACTGCACTGCAACACCTTGGCTGCAGTTTTCCTCCCAGAGAAATGGCCTCCGTAAGCCTAATCGTGGCAGAAGGATAGCACACTGGGGAACTCGCTGTCAGGAATACAGCGACGAATGATTTGATCAGCACCTATGAGAAAAAGAAGTGGATTATCCCAGAAATAATACTTTGCTTCTGCCATGAGACGCTTGCGTCGGTTTTTAGGCTAGCCACGTGGAAGGGATCCAGAAGTAAGGTAATTGGCAATGTCAGCATATCAAGGTCCACTTGCCACATTAATTGCCAATAGGTGCTCATTAGGAAAAATCTCATTAATTGGCAAAGTAAGTCCAATATGGTCAGGGTCCAGTCTGGAAAGATGGTCAGCCACAACATTCTGGGCTCCGACCTTATCGCGGATCTCAATGTAAAATTCCTGGAGTAGAAGGATCTAACGAATTAGTCTAGGCTTGGCATCCTTCTTGTGCATGAGATGGCGAATGGCCGCGTGATCAATGAAAACAATAACATGTGAGCCCAGAAGGTAAGAGTGAAATTTCTCCAGCCCAAAGACGACTGCCAGTAGTTCTTTCTCAGTGGTAGTATAATTACGCTGGGCCTCGTCCAACGTCTTATTGGCGTAGTACACCACAAACGGGTGTCTATCACGTCTTTGTCCCAGGATGGCCCGATAGCAAGGTCGGAAGCGTCACACATGAATTCAAAGTCGAGGGACCAATCAGGTGGCTGGAGAACAGGGGCCTTGGTGACAGCATTACGCAGCTGCGTGAATGTTCGTATGCAGTCGGGGTCCATATCGAAGGGTACGTCGGTTGATAGGAGATGAGTTAAAGGTCGAGAAATCTTGGAGAAATCTTTGATAAATCTCCTATAGAAACCGACGTGTCCTAGGAAGGAGAGCATTTGTTTGACAGAGCCAGGCATTGGTAAATTAGCAATTACATCAAGCTTAGCTCTGTCAGCCTCGATACCCCTATCGAAGATGATATGTCCGAGAACAATTCCCTCGTGCACCATAAAATGACTTTTTTTCCACCATGTCATGGAATATCGCCAGCATACATCTTTGGAAAGTTGCTAGCACGTTGCAAAGTCCGAACGACATCCTTCTAAATGCAAAGGTGCCGAAGGGGTAGGTAAAAGTGGTTTTCTCTTGGTCTCGGGGGTCAATTGCCACCTGGTTATATCCTGAGAATCCATCCAGGAAATAGAAAAATTTATTTTCCGCTAACTGCTCCAGGATTTGGTCAATGAAAGGTAGCGGAAAGTGATCTTTCTTAGTTGTAGTATTGAGTTTCCCATAATCGACACACACTCTCCAAGATGTAGGAGTGCATGTAGGGATGGATTCTCCCCTATCATTGACACGGATGGTGAGTCCTGCCTTCTTGGGCACAACGTGAATCGGACTCACCCAGGGGCTATCACTGATCGGGTAGATTATGTAGGTGCTAGAGCACCACGATCATTTGTTTTGACGATAACAAAACATGTGTCGTTTAACATTTGCACTTGAAGTCTTAGATTTCAGGCAAATTGTAAATGGAGACGTGATTAAACAGAGTTCGAGCTCGCATCCAGGATGGATTGGAGGAGCTTGATGGAGAACAGAGGAGATTCATGAGGAGCGATATATTGAAGATGGAAGGACAAGAAGAATAGGATAGATTTCCTTCTTGTGTACTCTTTGTATTTTTTGTTTCTTTTGTTGCTCTTTATTTTTGTTACTTAGATTCATGTTAAAGAGCCTCAAAATTCCCTAACAGTAGTCCTAAGAACACCTGCACAACCCTAGGATACTTAGGTTTTCTGTAGAAAACTTAGAAAACCAATATAGGGTTCAAACAGCCTTTTCAGATGTCTAATTCCAAGATCAGACGTCTGATAATGTGTTTTAAGATGCCTGACTGTTGATTCAGACGTTTGATAACATTTAGGCTGGACTTGTTGTTCTGTCTAATGAAATCAGTCATCCAGACCTTAGACCAGACATCTTAGAAGACGTCTGATGACTTTGCCAGGCGTCCAAGTAGTGGACTGTTGGCTGGCTCAGCAAACACTCAAGGATATGACCGTTAAAAGCCTTATCAGACATCCTTAGGCCTTTCCAGATGTCTGATAAATGATCGTTTTGCCTCGGCTGACTCAAAATCTCTTCTTAGAGATTTTCTAGCCATTGTACTCTCTTGGAAATCCATTCCCACGAAAAAGTAGTTTTCCAGACGTCCAGACATAGTGCCAGACATCCTGTATGTCGTCTGATGGACTTGCACTAGAACCCTGTTTAAATCTGATCCAAGTCAGGAAGAGACCTGCCCAAAATCAGACATCTGACCTTATTTTCAGACGTCATAAAGTGATCTTCCAGACGTCTGATACCAGGATCAAATGTCTGATAACCCTGTCATTGCAATCATTGTTCTTGATTTCGGCCTGATTCTCATGGGCTTTGCTCCCAACGGCTATGGAAGCTTTCCAAAGCCTTCCAAAGCTTTCCTAAGGCCTCTATAAATAGAGAGGAACCTCTTGCACATCTAGATACACCAAGATACACCAAGAGATACCAAGACACACCCAAAAGACAGCAAAAGACACCTAGATACACTTTCACACTCTTTTGTGTCCAAGAGAAGCCCTTTCTCTCCAAGCTCAAGCTCTACATCTTGAGAGCATCAAGTCTTTGCGCACCCACTCTCCCGCCGTAGTTCACGAGAGCAACATTGTGCCGTCGCGTGGCTCAAGAACCTGCGTCATCGATTCGACGCACTCCTTGCAAAGGGGAGTTTCCTAATTCCTATAGAAACTAGGTTTAAATCTTTGTTGGCTCTTAGGACTATATTTGTTATTTTTCTTTGCTATTTGGTTGGGTATTCGCTTTGCGAATTCCCATCTCCTTCGTGGGACAAAATCCTTCTCGTGAAAAGAAGGGGTTGAGGAACGCTACCCTCGCACTTATAGCATGGTTGTAATTGAGGTTGAATCACCCTCGTTTAAGTGATTCGTTTAGTGGATTTGATCAACTTGGTTGATCGGAAAATCCTAGCTTGAGAGGGTTAGGTGGTGGTTTTCACCCGGTTTGGGTTTCCACCTAAAAATAATTGTGTACTTTGTGTGTTTGTCTATTTTGTGAGATTGGTATTTCTTCAATTCCGCATTTTTTACGTCATGCTGATCTTACCCCCTCCGTGTAGGGAATTACAGATTATACCCACATCCAGCCACTTAATGATTTCTTTCTTAACGACCTCCCGCATGTTAGGGTTGAGATGTCACTGCATCTCGCGGGAAGGTCGAGCCTCCCCCTCCGTATATATAAGTTGAGTGCAATAGGAGGGGCTAATGCCAGATAAGTCTGATAAAGACCATCTAATGGCTGCCTTGTGTTCTGTAAGGACCTCAATTAGTTTGCACTCTTGCTCCCTGGTCAATTTTGAACTGATGATTACAGGGAGCATTTCATTTGGTCCCAGGAAAACATACTTGAGTGTACTAGGCAGCTCTTTTAGCTCGGGAGTGGATGGTGAAAGATCTGGCATTTCTTGGGATGAGAGTGTCCCAGGCGAATTAGAAAACAAGTCAAGAGGAAGAAGTTGGCCCTCAGATTGGCCAAGAAGAGGGGCATCTTGGATAGATGGATCCAAAAATAAATAGCCCCAGTGAGAAGTATGTGGGCTCAAGGTCCCAGTGTGGAGTTGCAATTCCTCCTGATTTGGCAGGAAAGAAAGGGTAATCCGATCTTCAAGAGTGTGGACCAGCGGTGAGTAGCCTGGATATGACTCAGACCACGAGGTATGGGAAGCAGAGAAAACCTCGTCAGAAGTCTGGTCAGGAGAAGGTACGGGACAAGGGAGGGATGGGGGAACGTCACAATATGTGTCAGTCAGGCAATCGTCAATGTTTACAGGTAATCCGCAGCAGTCCGAATAAGTCCCAAATAGTTCGATACACGAGCTGACGGCCATGTCCTCATCAGACGTGTCATCCTCGATACAATCACAATCAAAGTTCTTGGCTGCCTTGAAGATGTTAAGCTTGAGCTTCTCAGATCCAACAGCAATCTCAATACAGCCCGACTCGCAGTAGATATGGGCGCGAGCTGTGGCCAAGAAAGGTTGACCAAGGATGATCGGACAATCAAAAAGCGAGCTAGGAACTTCCATATCTAAAACAAGAAAGTCAACAGGAAACAGAGACTGTTGACCCTAACCACCACGTCTTCCACCACACCCTTCGGAATTTTGATAGAACAATCTGCTAACTATAATGTGACAGGGGTGGGTTTCAGATTTCCCAAGGAAAGTTTTTCGAGCATGATGGTTGGTATAAGATTTATGGAAGATCCTAGATCATGTAGGGCACGGTTAAAATTGCAGCCTTGGATGCTACAGGAAATAAGCGGTGTGTCTGGATCTTTCTGCTTCGGTGGTAGGTTTGACAGTATAGCATAACTCGCATGAGGCGAGAGAACCACCATATTTTTAGTTTTCTTTAACTGTCGCCTGGGTGTTGTGTTGTCTTTGAAAAATCGGGCGACAGTAGGTATGTGATCGATAGCCTCGAGCAGGGGTACCTTGATTTCTGTATCCCTGAGTAAATTATGCTAGTTATCAAAGGCCTGCGTATCTTTCTTCTTGCCTTTTGGCTCCCTCAGTAGAGCCTTAGGGAATGGGATTGATTCTAGCACCAATTTGGGTGTATCGTCCTCTAGCGAATGCGGTGCGCATCCCGAATGAGAGGGCGATGAAGAAGAAGACGGGCCAGGATCAGGTCGAGGCGGATCGACGGTCTGCTTACCGCTCCTCGTAGTGATAGCATTGGACGATGCGGGTCCAGTGGGATCATACGGCAGAGGAGGGTTCGCAATGGGGACATAAGAGTGAGGTGCTACAGTGGGATTAGCCTGAAATCCTGGTGGAATGCTCGGAGCCTGTAGAATTTGATGAACCTATCCCTGAGAAGGTTGTACCTGTGGTTGAGGACCACGGGGTGCGAAATTTCGTGGGTTTGGAGCAGGTTGGGCTGGAAGAGTGCCCTGAGATCGAGTCATCATGCGTAGTTGACTGAACTCAGCATTCTGCTGTGCCAATTGGTGCTGAAGAGAGGTCATGTTCTCTTCAGGGCGCTTTGACATTTCCATCATCATTCGCATCAATTTATCAAGAGGACTTGATGCGTGTTCTAGTTGCGGTACGCAAGGACCTGATGGCAGATTTGCCATAAGATTAAAATAGGCCATTGGGATGACGGGTGCGGACGGTCGCATTGGTCCACCTGTGGAGTTTTGGCGCTACGGGTTGTTGGACCATGCGAAGTTTGGATGATTTCACCACCTTGGGTTATAAGTGGCAGAGAACGGGTTGTTCCCCAGGGCGCAAGCATCTTCAATGACAGAAGACGTGTCCGCATGTAAATACGCTTCCGAGCACACAGAGGCTTGATCCTCCGTGTCAAAATACTGGCTCACAGAAGCCAGTTCCACATGACTTACCGAGTCGCTCGACGCAACACTCGATAAGGAAGGTCTTATGGGGTTTCTCGGGATAAGCCTGGTATTGGAAAAATTGGAATTGTGACGAAGTGGTGAGGTGGGGGTGTTTGCCATAGAACAGGCAGGGTTGGCCAGAAGCTCGTCCAGCTTCTTGTGCATGATGGAGACTTCATCTAATTTCTGTGCAATAAGGCTAAGATCAGTGGATGAATGGGAGGGTCCCGTGTCAACTTCGTGGACATTACGAGGCAGGATGGTACGATTAAAGGCGACAATGGAAGCATTGTTCATTGAGTTTTCACTCATATTTTCAAATAATTCGAATGCTCCATTCTTGTCTTTATTCAGAAAATTCCCTCCACAGGAAGCATCTGTAATCTGCTTCAAAGTCTCATTTAGCCCATAGTAGAAAATCTGGGCTATATGCCACCTAGGCAAACCGTGGTGCGGACACTTCCTGAGGAGGTCATTATATCTCTCCCATGCCTCATGAAACTGCTCACCGTTTTGTTGCGTAAATGAAGTGATAGCACGGCGAAGCGCATTGGTTCGCCCGATTGGGAAGAACTTTTTTAGAAACGCTATTCGCATCTCGTCCCAAGAGTGGATGGTTCTCCCAAGGGTGCGTAACCACTGCGATGCTTTGTCCCACAATGAAAATGGGAACATTTTCATAAGGACTATAGGTAACTCGATATTTCTAGGTTTGACAGTTTCAGCCAATCGGGTTAAATCTTCCAAGTGGAGAAAAGGATCTTCACTTGCAAGACCATGGAAGTGAAAATTTATTAGGCCAATTATGTTCAGCTTCAATTCAAAGTCGTCCCTGTCCATGGGGACCCGAATTTGTCCTATGGTCTCTATAGCAGCAGGATTTTGATAGGAGCTAAGAGACCTAGGCTCCTCCCGTTCGGGAGGGTTCTACATTTCCTCCAAAGTTTCCCTTATGGCTTCGATTTGTTCATTATACATTTCCATTTGGGCTTGGAGGCGGGTTATGGGATCTAAGGCTCCACCACCTGGTGGGTTTTGAGGGCAGTTTCCTCCCTCAGGATTTGGGGGTGGGCGTGCAGCCATGTTTGTGGAGGAGGATGATTCGGCTTCTTTTCTAAAATTATCAGGCAATTCACACAATTCAGGGTTTTGTGACCTCCTCCCAAACATGCACTACCATAGGAAGAATTGGGGAGATAAGAAGGGAAAAGAGATGAGAGAAATGACGCCGCAAAGGTACACTTGATTACAAATCAATACAATCAAATTCCTAACCTCTACAGTGTGCCCTTAGACCTAAAGATCTAAGTTACCTACTATCACGAACTACGGAACTGAATGTGAGCACCGCGGAACCACCAGGTCAGACTGAAAGACCATTTGCCCCAGTCTTAAACACCCGATAGCACGCGGGAACCCTCACCAGTACGTAGGTGCTACATGCAGGTAGTTAGACCTCCAATCCTTAATAAGGGTCAAGTTGCTACCAATTTTAATTAGAGGCTTAGGATCAAGTGCTTCTGGAATGTGAAGGGCATTTTTTACGGGTAATGCCCAAGTGATTGATTTTTCAAAGTGTGTAAACCAAGCATGCAACGGGGAAATCTCCCCGAATTGAAGTTTTAATTGGTGAATGGTTTTTGGAATTCAGCCTTAAGTAGTATGAATTTTAGGATTTCTCTGAATGACCAATTCACCCAATCTTCGAGTTTTGTGACAATACAAGTTTTCTTTCTAAGCCCAACAAACCCTTCTTCAATGTCAGTTGGTTAATGCATGCTAAAATGCACTGGGCTTCCCTAGATGGAGATTTCTATGTGTGGATGCACGAATCAATTTTAGATTAGTGTGAAAGGGAGCCAAAGCACTTCAATTCGAGTGCTCCCAGTCACCAAAATGATTTCCACACACAAGGCTCAACCAAAAGATAAATAAAATCAAATTTTTGGGGTTGAAGTATTCGGGATCGAATCTCAGGCACGTGAAAAGTCATGGTGGGGTTGGAATCAACTCAATTCCAAGTCTCCCCACCAAAAAGGTAATCCCAAATTTGTAGATAAATGAGGCAAAGAGGGGTGGCAGTCAACCTTTTTATTTGCCTCAAAGAATACTTCACACGGTGAAAGATTCAAGAATCAAGATTCTTGGATTTTTGCTATGCAAAGTTTGGCGGGAAATCCCGGGGTGGTGGGAGTAAAGGCAATCAATCAAACAAGTGAATTTTAATCCACTTGCCCCAAGAGATCCCAAGAAGTTCTTCCAGTTTTTAGTTTTTTTTTTATTAAAGTTACAAGTTAACCTAGGTTGCTAAAAAAGAAAGACCTACTTGTGCAGCAACGTGTGCGAAGCTCCAGTGCGGTGTAGGCAACTTCATGCTCTAGTTCCCACCTTGGATCTACCCACGTTTTCGACTTCATCTTCCTGTCTTCTCCTTGCAACAGGTTTACCTGCATAACAACAAACAAAAAACACCCGTGAAGAGAGAAGAGAAAAATGAAAGGAATGGAATAGAAACTTACTTGAATGCGCACTTCCCCGGCAACGGCACCAGAAAGATTGTGGTGTAGACTCGGATAGGTGTGTTAATATGGTGATTTTATCGTTGAAATGTGTATAGTGGTTAACCTAATTCGAGCCTAACCATCTCTTTACAAAACTTTTAACCTGGCCTACTTGATTTTATCTTGGTCACTTTTAGGCCCAGGGTTGAACTCAGGGAAGTGGGGTTAGAAGTGAAGTTTCTACACCTTTCCTACAACGAATCTCTTCCGTTCGTTTATTATGTTTTTGGTGTTTTTCTATTTAGATTTCTTTTCTAATATTCTTGTCCTTGAGGCACACCCTCAAAATCAGGTTCTTGGCTTCGAGCCAAATCAGGGTTTCAAAACTGGTCTTGCTATTCGCAAGACTGAGTACCTGCAAGTCAAGGATTATCTTTTCTCTTTTATGTATTTTTTTTATCTTTTTACTAACAGGAAAGAGAAGCAGAAATAAAGTAAATATATTATATGTATATATTATATATGTATAAAGGGGTGAGGGTGGAGACGAAGATGGCGTGTAGCACGGTGTCGAGTCGGTCGTCGTCTAGAAAGACGCAACCAACAGGACGAAGTGCTGCATGTAAGGTGGATTGGTGGAAGATGAGTGTGAACACGCTTTCTGTACGCGTGTATCTGGGAATATCAGCAACTGGCGCAAATATTCCCACGATACAATGTATGGTAAGTAATGTGAAAAAATATATATATATATGTATGTATGTATGTATAGTTATAGATATATATGTATATATGTATGTATATTTATATATATATATATATATATATGTATAAACATTTGTGTATATATCTGTACATATATATATGTGTATCTATACTTATACTTAGTCATATAGGTAATAATATATATATAGATATATGTATATATATATATATGTATATAAGTATATATATATATATGTAAGTATATATGTATATATATATATAAGTATATAGATATATATATTTATACATATGTATATAAATATATATAGATATAAATGTATATAAATATATATAGATATAAATATATATATGTATATATATATAAGTATATAATAGTGTACAGGTGAGAGTGTGTGTGTGCCAGAGTGTGAGTGTGTGTGTATGTGTTGGTAGATAGAGTGAGAGAGAGAGAGAGCTTCCTGCTGTAGTGAAGGAGGCATTTAAGCCGTCCGCGCACAGCAGGGCATCGTCTGATGGCAAGCACACGCGCACGCGCGTAGGCACGCGAAGACGTGTGTGCTGGGAGAGGCGGGCGTAGGGAGAGGACAGCAGCGCACAGCATTGCGTGGAGAGGGGAAAGGAGCAGGCGAACGTAGGCGTACGTGGGCGAAGGGAGCGGGCGAAGGCAAGCGCACGCAGACGCGCAGGCGGGCACTGGAGCGGGCGTGGGGCTGGACGCGGGCACAAGCGCTGGCCGATTGCGGTGCGTCGGGTGACCGGATAAGTGAGAAACTTACCGTTCACCGCACTGTAGCCACAGTGTTCCGTTGAAACGCGTGAGCAGTGGCTACAGTGCTAGGGCGAGCTGCGCAACCGCCTGCATCTGGTGCTGTGAGTGCGGAGGGTGTGGACGGCTCGGCGTGCACGCGGAAGAGTGGCACCGGCTGCTGGCTTGTAGAGAGGATTGGGTCACGGGAGAAGGAGAGTGATAGGGTGCGTGGTGGCTTGCGGGTGTTGGCTGGCGTGCGCGGTGAAGCTTGGCCTGCCGATGCAGGGGTGCGTGGTGGCCAGTTGCGAGCGGAAAGGCGAGGGCAGCGCGAAGAACTGGGAGGCGAGGGAGCCTACAGGCACTTGCTAGAGGCGAGGGCAGCCTGCAAGTGTGCGCTGGAGGGCCTTGCTACTGTTGCCCCCTTGCTGCTGCTGCTGTGCGGAGCTTGAGCTTCAAAGCTTGAAGCTCCTGCTCAATGGTTGAATTGGCAAAACAGAGAATACCACCACACCCACCGGCTCTCTGATGAGCTGGGCGGTGGTGGACTCACAGTGGTGGTTGTGCACCACTGTAAGGTGCTCCTGCCCGCAGAGTGTCTCCTCAGTGGAGGAGGGGCTACGTATGGAGGGAGAAGGGGAAGGAGATGGCCTGGAGAAGAAGAGCTGCAGTGTGTTTTTTTTTTTTTTTTTGGGACCAAGCTCAGCTCAAAGAAGAGAGTCGTGCTCTTTTTAAAGAAGAAGAAGGCATGCACAGACATGCCCTAGCTGTGCATGGCTCTGCATGGCTGACAGGAAGAGGCTTGCATGCGGCTGGCAGGGAGAGTTGTTGCAAAGCATGGCACGAGGAGGAAGGTTCAGCCATGCCATGCAGCCGCGGGAAGAGTTCAAAGTCAAGTAAAATTAAAAATAAAAAGATGATGAATTTTGCAAAGCAGCACTTGAGGAAAAATGTTAATTGCAAGGCCATTATTCCACTCTCCTCCCCTCTCAATTAAATGCATGCATGCATGTATTTTTACAAATGTGACTATGGATACCTAATATGCACTGCTAATGCTAGGAAATAGCACAACACGACACAATTGTAGGTGTATTTCTACGGTGCAATCAGTGGGTGATCCTATAAGCCCACAAAGCTTCCGGAAGTCGGGATGACCAATCCTTCCTGTCAGGTCAAACAGTAACCTGGAGGTTTTTCTTGATCTCCCAATTTGATAGCTCAGCTAGACCATTAGTCTGGGGGTGGTAAGGAGTAGAGATTCGATGCGACACCCCGTATTTGGTCATCAGTGACCTGAACTGAGCATTAGTGAAATGGGTCCCTCCGTAAAAAATTATAGCGTGTGGAATCCCGAACCGTGAAAAGATGTTCTAATGGATGAATTTGATAACCACTTTATGATCATTGGTTCGGGTCGGAATGGCTTCAATCCATTTGGACACGTAGTCAACAGCGAGTAAAATGTACTCGAAGCCATCCGAAATAGGGAAGGCTCCCATAAAATCAATCCCCCATGTGTCGAAGATTTTGCATACAAGAATCGGCTGTAGGGGCATGGCATGTTGCCCAAGGTCTGGCAACGAGTGCATGCCCTACAGTGATTGTACGCGTCCTTGAAAATTGTGGGCCAATAGAAGCCGCATTGGAGGACTTTCACTGCAATTTTATGATCTGAAAAATGTCCACCACATGCCTAGTCATGGCAGAAAGACAATATGCCTTGAATTTTTGCTTTCATGACACATCGTCGAATGATCTGATCAGCACCAATGCCGAAAAGATACGGGTCTTCCCAGAAGTAATACTTGGCATCGGAAAGCAATTTGTTCTTCTTGGCCTTCAGCCAATCAGACGGGATCTAATGTGATGCTAGGTAGTTTACTATATTAGTAAACCATGGAAGCCCTATATTGATAGTCAGGAGGTGCTCATCAGGAAAATATTCTATGATGGGTGATGAGTCCATTTTAATGGACTAATATTATGCCTAAGTAACTTTAATCGTACCTTTTAGATTTGTTAATAACTACATTAAGTTATAGAATGTTTGCATGCATCATGATTTAAGTTTACATCTATTTTATGGTATTCTATAACTTAATATGTAATAATTTTATGTTTTTTATGTACAGGAAGAATATTGGGGAAAGAACAAGGAGGGAAGGGTAGATTCCCCTTTCAAACAACCGACAGCATTTTTCCCCATCCTCCGGCCACCCTCAACAGCCGCCGGCCTCAATAACACCTCCCCAACAGTCTCCTGCCAAAATTGGTAAAGGGATTTGAAAATCCCTTAATTGGCATGGGGGAGAGGAGTTAAGAGGAGGCAGGGGCAAAGGAGAGAGAGGAGATCATCTTCCCCCCTGCGGGGAACTGCTCCATCTTCTCCACCATGAAGGAGGCACGCACCATGGAACCAGCAAGCACTGTGGCGTAGGCGTTCTCCTCTACCATCAACCTCCATCACCGCAGTGGTGCACAGTGACAGCATGCATCACCACCTCCGCAACGACATCTGCAACCCACCACCATCCGCGACTTTCCCCCTTAGCTGCAGACCACCAACAAACACCGCCAGCCTTACGCAACTGCTTCCCCTTCTGAAAGTTTTCTACTACCTGCGTAAGCGGTGCGTCTTCGTTCGCACTCCAGCCTGCGACGCGCGCACAAAGAACCCAAAGTGCCTCAGGCCGTGAGCACCACCATTACGCACCATCACCTCGCCACGACCACAAGCCCCTCACGTACCCTTGCGTGCGCATCAGCACGTCACCATCCTTGCACACGTGTAGCGCCACCAAAACCACCATCACCACCACGCAACTCCTCTCCTCCATCTTCTTCCTCTTCGTTTCCTTCTTCTTCCTCAACCACGAAGAAACCCAACACGTAGGCCTCTACTCCTCCATGCAGCCATCATCACAAGCTGCGATTCTCCTTGCCAACCATGCCATCGACCTTCCCTCGACGTTGCGAACACGACCAAGTCCCCAACCGTGCCAACCGCGGTCCACAATCACATCACAATAGGCCATCTCCGTCGACGCCGCGGCCTCCATCAGATCAGCCTCATCTTAGCCAACCTCCCTCGCATGTTAACAGCCCCACCGACGCTCCTTCCCGTATGCAAGCAAGAGAGAGAGCAAATGCTTTGTTTTGAGTGGTATTAAAAATTACAATATATGCCATTGTGGGTGTCCTATTCATTTATTTACCAGATTAATATATTATGGTGAATTTACATGCATATCCCTCTATTCTTGATAAATTGCTTCTAGTTGAGTATCTCATGAATTAGATAAGAGCATGCCACATTGATTATCACAAATAAGGAATGTTTTATTGGGAATTAGTATTTACATTGTTTACCATTTCCAAGATTATTACTTAATAGAATATTAGATTGTGGTGATTTTACATTTAAACACCTAATTCTTTTATCAATTACTTAGAATGATGACTTATTTTGAAAGGGAATGATATGAATTAGCATGCAGAACCACTGAGTTTCCCGAGTAAACAAGGCACCATTCACTTATTCAATAGGCTTATTCCTTCTTGTGGAGACAACCTAACTATTCGTGGTTAGATTTTGAAAATGAAAATGTTTTGAAAAGCGATTTTCTACCACGCGATTAAATACGACACATCATTTTATTTTAAAGTTTCAACAAAAATGAAGATCACTCTTTCAAATGGCGCCGTTGCTGGGGAGGAAACACGTCTATTAATTTTCTTGGGAATTTTATATTATTTTGATGCTATTTTAAAAGCTTTTCTAAATTATTGACATTGGTTCTCTTTGTGTGCACTATTCGAATGATGAACGCGACGAACGTGCACGGAGGAGACGATCTTTTTGGTGGACCTTGACGCCACCTGGAGGCCAGCAACAGGAACACGTGGGCCTTGATCCCACGCACTTAGGCTTACGGAGAAGCCTATTTCTGATTTAGTCAGTAGAGCTTAGTTTAGATTTAGTTTAGACATTAGAATTTAATTATTATCTTTTGGACCCTTGGGTATTTTTGGGAACGTGTTCCCAGTGCCTCTTAATTTCTTATCGCTCTTGTATGCAGGAGCGTATTTTCGGGAGCGTGTTCTCATTTATTTAGATTATAGGATTATTTGAATTGTTTGAACTGCATTTCGGTTAGTTAGTTAGATTAGGTCTGTTTGTTTATATTATTATTATTAAAAAAAAAAATCAAACTGCCTGCTAGAAGCTGCATATCTATAGGACGACCATCTAGGACTGAATGAGCAACATCTAGTTTATTTTTACTGCACTGCATGAAGAAAGCTGGAGTAAGGTACGTCTTCTCTTGAGCATCAATTACCTGTCATGCATATGCATTGAACCTAAATCTAAGACCACTAAAGTGCTTGAATCAAATTAATTCAGTGGTCACTTTAAAAATTGGGATTGCTAAGAGGCTGGACTTTAAAATCTGTGACTGAAAATTGTGTGCAAAAGGATCTTGTTTGCGAAACTTCAAAAATCAAAACACGATCGTATGTTTGCACACTTGAGACACTGTACACCTCACACATAAGGTCACTAGATAAATTTCTACCTCTCCTCTTTTGCACCACAAGGGAAGTTAGTCGAAAATCAACAAGACTATCCACCAAGTTACTTCGGTTCCTCGTGTGTGGGCTCGATTCGAGACTTCCATCCCTTGCGAGTAGGTTATAGGCACCAGCGAAGGTTGGCGTAGGAAGCGTAATTTTTGAAAAACTTGTTTGGCCACCAACAGAACATTTAATTCTAAGATCTACAATCTACTAAAAACAGATCCCATTGAATTTGCATTTGCTTTGACAGTAGAACTCTCTAGGAAGTTTCTGCTTGTATTCTGAATTCTTCTAAATCCTAAGAGAGTTAAAATTATTTTTCTTAAAGAAATGGATCATCCTTACTCCTATCCTTTAGATTATCAGAGTCAATACTTCCCATCTTTTAATCAAGATCCCATGCCCCAAGCATATCCATCCTTTGATGGGTACATTGACAATTCATGGGATCATTCATATTCTTATCCTAGGAGTACTGGCCCGATAACTCCCACTTTTGAGCAGAGCCTAGGAGTGAGATTTTCCGACCCTAGAATCCCTACTTCTATGCAAACACCCAACCCTCCCACCCTTCATGATTTTCCATATCGAGGTTGGACCGATACCCCTAAGAAACCAAAGCCTGAGATTGACTATCCTCCCCAAACCGATAGTAGTAGCCTCTCCTCTTTTATGATAGAAATGCAAAAACAACAAAATGAAATGATGAAATCAATGGGAGAGATGTTGAGGAATAGTCAACAGTTAAATGAAGAAATAAGACAGCTTAGCTACGCGCTTCCCAGTAATTCTAATCCCTACCCATACGACCTTAATCATGAAAATAATTCTGAGGAAACCAATGACAATAGGGATCCAATTTTTTGTAGCTATCACTTAGACTCTCCCAATGAGACACGGCCACTAGAGGAGAATGGTCATAGTAATTATCCACCCGAGCTTTATTGGAATCAAAAGCAAGGGAAGATGGTACCTCTTAAGGACCTTGACCCCAATGATAGTATTCTCCTTACCCCTATGAACCTGGGTCAAGGTTGTATTGTTCCTATCAGTTCCCCTATTGATTATTTGGTGGAATCCCATTCTACCCTTAGTGAGCCTACTCCTGACCCTCCACTTAGGAAATCAACACCTACTGATGAGAGCCTCATCATGAGCCATAACTAGCCCATTTTGAGCTAATAAAGAGAATAAAAGCTCCTACATGACTTAGAAGAGGGCTTAATTGGAGGAATAAGTGTTCTAAGCAGAAAATATGAAATAAAGGTTAAAACTATAATTTTACCATTGCAGTACATAAATGGGATTTCTTAGAGACAAAACATAGGTCAAATGGTCTAAATGAGAGAAAAAGTGGGTTGATTCAATCAGAAATGGGTTCATATGCAATCCAAGAATTAAATGACATCTGGTAACCCTAAAACAGACCCACTTAATTCAATAAGGTTTCGGTCAGGATAAAAGTCAAGTAAACCCTCTAAAATTCATGTAAAAATATCCCCTAGGGTGCAGAACATTCAATTTGGCCTCTGGAACCTAGTTTGACCTAGATTAGGGTCCTAGCTCATCAATTGACCTAATTTAGGTTTTTACGCAAAATATCTAGTCAAACGTGGTCAAACATAAAATCTAACTTCACCATTGGATTCCTTAGGTCCAAATTAGGTTTGTACCAAAATTTGGACCTAAGGGGAGGTTATCTTGACCTACTTTGCAATTTAGTACACCTAATCACATTTTGGCCCTTATCTTTTGAAAACCATCACATAAACCCCCATAGCTTTCTCACCAATCTTACAATCAGGTCCCTCCACCATTAATGGGGAAGAATCCTTCTCTGGCGAGGAAGGCAGGGGGGATACTCTCAGATCCCTCAGAGATCTCCTCCCAAAATTGGAAGGGAGATTCTCTAAGGAATCCCTTTCCATCTAAGACCGATCACAATCTCTGATTCCTGTCCAATCTCTCGTGCGAACGCATGAAAGATTTGAATCCCAACCACCTTCCTTCTCTGACGAGACGACGATGGTTAAAGGCTTGCCTTCCACACACCAGAAGCTTGGCCTGCACCTATACAAGGACCTCCGACCCTCTACGAATCTCTCAGACTTGTTTTGGCCGCAGAATCCTCCAAATTTCATCTCTCCTCTCTCCAGCCAAGAAACCCACAAGCTTCGACGATTACCTCTCCTCCTTCTCATCGCTCTGCTGCCATACTAGCAGCAGAGTCCACTCCACCTCATCTCCCTACGTCGCGTCGCACCAACCGCACGCCTCCCTGACCTCCTCCTCGTCGTCGTTATCTCCCTCAGGGTTGTCTTCTCCAACGACGGCATAAACGAGCCGTCTGACTCCGCTGCCCCCTTTCACTCCCAACAGTCCAGATAAGTTCCCCATCTTCCACTCTTTCATTTCCCTCACTTTATTTCACACAAACGCCCCTCGACCGTCCCTATCCGCCGCCACCTTCCTCATTTACGGCCACCCTCCGACGAGATGCTCCTGTCGCTCCGTAGCCCCACACATCTCGCCAACCATCGCATAATCTCCGCCTCACCTCACTGAGTACCCTCCACTCATCCACAGTCCCTCTACACCACCACAACAGCCCCCCGAACACACCCATCCGTCCGGCCACAGAGCGACCTAGGCACGCACGCCTAGGCTGCCCCACGGCTTGCCACCTAGCGCTTCACCTTTGCCATGACACGATGAAGGTCCCCCTGTGATCTGATTAGGCCGCAAGGCCCTTGTTGTGTCAGGCATATTTCAAGCTTCGGTCACCATTGGCGGTGACTCAACGAAGTTGCACGCTTGCTCCAGGTTGCAGGACTGCAAGATTCCAAGTGCTGCAGACTTGGGAAGGTCTTGCAAAGACAGTCGACCCAGCGAGTGATGCCACAGACCCTGCAGTTGTGGGAATTGAAGGCACAGTCTGCTACGGGCGTGCGAGAGAAAGCAGTGGGCATTAGTCCCAAATCGTTAAGTCACAAAGCGCGTGTATCCTTTATATTATTTTTGTGTTATAGCCTCGTTGCCTCTAGTTACACTTGGGGTGAGGTCCCTCACCTAACACTGTGCCTCATCCGTGAGTTCACCATGTGGATCTGGCGCAACCCGACCCGACACTACCTTGACCACTCCTCACGCACCACACCCACAACGGTGTGCCTGGACCCAGGCGCGCGACCCGACCCGTTTACCCGGCTCTAGGAGAGCATTCTGAAGAGTGATATACAGAGAGAGAGAGACGCGCGGGAAGGGTAGGGGAGTAGGTTTTGCTGTGCGTGGTTGTGTGCAGGACATAGGGACTTAGCCACTGCAAGTGAAGGAGAAGAAGGGAGGAGGCTCTACAGAGGAGAAAGAAAGGCAAGGCAGAAAGAAGAAGCGAGGCCAAAGGGAAACAGAACCAAGGAAGAAAGAAGGGAGGAGGCTCTGCAAAGGTAAAAGAACAGGCAAGGCAGAGAAGAAGAAGCGAGGCCAAAGAGAACAGAACTGAAGAAGGAAGAAGAAAAAGACAAGGGGCAGACAAAGATTCAAGAAAGCAAAGGAAAAGAAAAGGAAGAAGAAAGAGAAGCCCACTTAAGAAGAGGAAAGCCAGACCTTGGTCGCAAATCAAGAAGAAAAGAAATAAAGAAGAGGAACAGAAGCAGCAAGGGAAGAGAAGAAGAGGAGCTACTTTAAGATGTCTGATATTGTATCAGACGTCCATTTTTTTCCTTGAGCAATTTCTTTCTATATCACTCTCATTGAACTAGTCATTTCTCCTCATTTAAAAAGTTGTGTTCTCAAGTTTTGGAATACTTAGATTGCTCCTTGTGTTCAACCTCGGATACTCAGATTTTCGAGTTATAAATCTTTATTTGTTTTCGTGGAAAATTCATCTATATTACAACACAATATTTGTTAAAACACGATCTAGTCGTGTCAACACCTACCATTCAGTATCCTGAGGATTTAAATGCACCCAATGAAGGTGACCCTAAGGGAATGGAGGATGAATTAGATCAATTTTGGTCTCAAGGATATGAAGAGTCTATTTCAGAGGACGAGGATGCCCTAATAGAGGAACCTGGACTAAAAATCTGGAGTGAATCACAGGGGAATTATTTATCATTTGAGGATTTAGCTCCAAAGGATATAAACAATATGGTGAAATCCAGATTCCTCCTTTCTTTTAAGAGTCATCCTCCATCAAAATAGGAGTTGATATTAGAGGAGGACAAACAAAATAATGAGAAGTCTATGGGAGACTCTCGGGGACAAAACATGTCAATTGAGGATTTATACCCCGAGAACAATAACGAATTCAATGATATAGGCTTTCTCCAAAATATTAAGACTGATCCTCCTTTAGAAATAATTGAGGATACTGATCCAACTCCTAATGAATCACATATACACCCTGACAAATATTTGAGTGAACCAAATGAATCTGGGGATGAGCTGAATGATAATGATTCTTACATTTTGACCCTGCCATCAAAGAGTTGTAATTTGGAGTCTACCCTTGATTCAAATATGACTCCGATCATTAATGCTAGGTAGGGTAACGTGAAGTTGTCGACAACTGTTAGGGAGTATACACAATCTGAATCATTATTGGAATTGGACCTAACACCGACTAAGCCCTCATTGGACTTAACCATTACCTTCCAACACTACCAACAACCCTTATACTCCCTAACCGATCTTTGGCTCAGATCTCTGCTCATGTACATTGTTTCTAGAGAACATTTCAGGACAATACATCCTCAGGTAGAATGGAGAGTGTGGATTGATGCTTGTACTTTTACTCTCACCATTCAAGGGTTTGAACTAATAATGTGTATATCTTTTAAAACCTGTCCAGCTCTGGAGGATCCTTGTTATCCTCCACTTATTCCATTTCGGGAGGTCCCTTTTCATATTCCGTTTATTATGCCTAGACCTCCCAAGGTAGCCAACGAGGTTCTTCGCTTTCATATCTTCTAGTGAGCATTTGGTATTATGTTGCATCATCAGCTTGCCAACATCCGTGGCTACCTATTTTCTGGGCCCGCACTGTTATGCATATTTTTAGGGCCTAACCTTGTTTGTTTGGAACCAGACTTATAGGTTCCTTCTAAGTATGGCTGCTGACAAGAATGCAGCGCTTGTTGGGAGGCAACCCAGCAGTCTGAATAACACCGTCATCAGGTGATTTCTTTCCTTTCTCCTCCTGTTTTAATTTTACAATGTGGACATTGTAGGATTTAGGCATGGGGGGTGCATTTTGCATTTTAGGAAGTATTCATGCATTTAGGTTAGCATAAAAGAAATAATAATAAAAAAAAATAATTTCTATTTTCTTGAGCTGAATAGGTTAGTCCCTAGCAAAATACCTTTGTCATTGGAGATTTTTTTTCTTGAATTATTTCTTAAGTCTCGAGTCCAGTACATTTATTTCGCATGCACATAGACTGGGTAATGGATCCTTGAAGAAAACCAGTAAGCATTTATAGTCTACTATGCCCTTGGACAGTTAATAGGGAGTCAGGCATGCTATCTTCTAGTAGATCCACCCCATATTTGTGAGATGAAAGTAGAGAGATTGCTGGTGCACTAAGTCTAGTGCAAGGGCTCTTAAGTTTTGGACAATTAGATGATGATACTTTAGAGTTAGGTGTAGTTTTCACTCTCTATTCCTATGTGCATACTTTGTGTGAATTCCTGAGAGTCACCAAATAAGGTAGATACACAGAGATGAAGTCTTAATAAAGCTATGACTATGGTGAATGGTTACGACCGTCCTTCATAGAGTCCTCGGCTGAAGGAGGTAATAGTGTCAAAGGTCAGAAATACGCCTATCCTATCCATTCCTTCCCGGTGCCGAGAATAGGTACTTCCACCAAATAAACCACACAATATCCTCTTGACCATCATCATCCCTAATAATGCCTCATAAATAAAAGGCTGTGTCGTATGATGTTGATTTATAAAAAAATAAAAATAAAAATAAAGAGAGAAAAGAAAAGAAGAAAAAGAAGAAATAGTTATATTACAAAAAAAAAAAGAGAAAGGAAGAAGAAGAAGAAGAAGAAAGAGAGAGAGAGAGAAAAGAAAGAGAGGTCCAAGTTTATAATGTAACATTATTTCTGAGGCAACAGAACACCTATCGCTTTCCACCGAATATGACTCATACCTACCTTTTAGTATTTCTGATCGCCTGAATACTAGTTGAGGACTCTAACTTAGTTGAATAGTTATTGGGACTTTAATTGAAGTGTGGATGCCATGTGAGGCCACCAAACAGTGAGTACAATTACTAAATCTGGCGAGATTTGTGATCTCAGAAAGAAAAGAAAGAAAAAAGTGAGAGCCTAGGAACATCAAGAGAGCACAGTTTAGCCTCTCTCTGAGTTGATTTGTCTAATAGTCTAGAAATCTAGAGTCTGTAGTAGTAGAGTACATGTAGCACCAGATGAGTGTGTGCCACCAAATACAAATCCATTCAACTCGATATCTCCTACCTAAGCCAAACGTCGGGGTCAAATTACATATTATCGTCTGCTTTATCCCTGAGGGAAGTAGTTGCCTATCATGACAGCAATATTTACCAAGGGTGAAGTACAAACTCCCACTGCGAATTGGCTTTTTCACTTGAATCTGTTACCTAGGCTATCATCACTTCACATTTGTCTGGATCTCTAAAGTTTTAAAATAAGAAAAGAAGAAATCTTCCGACTACTTCTATTATTTTTCATTTTTGCTAGGGGCTAGCAAATCTTAGGCATGAGGGTATTTGATGAGTCTATTTTAATGGACTAATATTACACCTAAGTAACTTTAATCGTACCTTTTAGGTTTGTTAATAACTACATTAAGTTATAGAATGTTTGCATGCATCATGATTCAAGTTTACATCTATTTTATTGTATTCTATAGCTTAATATGTAATGATTTTATGTTTTTTATGTACAGGAAGAATATTGGGGAAAGAATAAGGAGGGGAGGGTAAATTCCCCTTTCAAACAATCGGAGGCATTTTTCCCCACCCTCCGGCCACCCTCAATAGCCGCCAGCCTCAATAACACCTCCCCAATAGTCTCCTGCCAAAATTGGTAAAGGGATTTGAAAATCCCTTAATTGGTGTGGGGGAGAGGAGTTAAGAGGAGGCGGGGGCAAAGGAGAGAGAGGAGATCATCTTCCCCCCTGCGAGGAATTTCTCCATCTTCTCCACCGTGAAGGAGGCACGCATCGTGGAACCAGCAAGCACTGTGGCGTAGGCGTTCTCCTCTGCCATCAACCTCCATCACCATAGTGGTGCACGGTGACAGCATGCATCACCACCTTTGCAACCACATCTGCAACACACCACCATCCGCGACTTGCCCCCTTAGCCGCAGACCAACAACAAACACCCAACCTCATGCAACTTCTTCCCCTTCTGAAAGTTTTCCGCTGCCTGCGCAAGCGGCGCGTCTTCGTCTGCACTCCAACCCGCGATGCGTGCATAAAGAAACCAAAGCGCCTCAGGCCATGCACGCCACCATCACGCACCATCACCTCGCCACTACCACAAGCCCCTCGCGCACCCTTGCATGCGCATCAGCACATCACCATCCTCGCGTGCGCGTAGCGCCACCAAAACCACCATCACCACCACGCAACTCCTCTCCTCCATCTTCTTCCTCTTCGTTTCCGTCTTCTTCTTTCTCAACCACGAAGAAACCCAACACGCAGGCCTCTACTCCTCACGTAGCCATCATCACAGGCCACGATTCTCCTCGCCAACCACACCACCGACCTCCCCTCGACGCTGCGAACACGACCAAGTCCCCAACCGTGCCAACTGCGGTCCACAATCACGTCACAGCAGGCTGTCACCGGCGAGCTCCTCCTCCGTCGGCCAGCCACCTCCGGTCATCTCCGTCAATGCTGCGGCCTCCATCGGATCGGCCTCGTCTTTGCCAACCTCCCTCGCATGTTAATAGCCCCGCCGACGCTCCTTCCCATATGCAAGCAAGAGAGAGAGCAAATGCTTTGTTTTGAGTGGTATTAAAAATTACAACATATGCCATTATGGGTGTCCTATTCATTTATTTACCAGATTAATATATTATGGTAAATTTGCATGCATATCCCTCTATTCTTGATAAATTGCTTCTAGTTGAGTATCTCATGAATTAGATAAGAGCATGCCACATTGATTATCACAAATAAGGAATGTTTTATTGGAAATTAGTATTTACGTTGTTTACCATTGCTAAGATTATTACTTAATAGAATATTAGGTTGTGGTGATTTTACATTTAAACACCTAGTTCTTTTATCAATTACTTACAATGATGACTTATTTTGAGAAGGAATGATACGAATTAGCATGCAGAACCACTGAGTTTCCCAAATAAACAAGGCATCATTCACTTATTCAATAGGCTTATTCCTCCCTGTGGAGACAACCTAACTATTCGTGGTTAGATTCTGAAAATTAAAATATTTTGAAAAGCGATTTTCTACCACACAATTAAATACAACGACACATCATTTTATGTTAAAGTTTTCAACGAAAACGAAGATGCTCTTTCAATGGGTCCGGAAGGGTCGATGATTTCAGAAGGAAGGTAGGACAAGTGATCAGCGACCACGTTCTGTTTTCCTGCTTTGTTGCAAATCTCGAGGTCAAATTCTTGCAACAGCAAGATCCAGTGGATTAATCGAGGTTTCGCATCCTTCTTTGCAAGGAGATGCCTCACAGCTGTGTGATCCGAGTAAATGATAACACGAGACCCCAGGAGATACGATCCAAATTTTTCCAGGGCAAATACTATGGCTACCAGCTCTTTCTCAGTAACTGTGTAGTTATGCTGAGCCTCGTCAAGTGTCCTGCTAGCGTAGTATATGACCACAGGTTTCCCGTCAATTTTCTGCCCAAGTACCACTCCTACAGCAAAATCAGATGCATCGCACATGATCTCAAAGGGTTGAGACCAATCAGGGGACTGTAGGATCAGGGCTTGGGTAACTCGATCATGGAGGATTTCAAATGCTCGAGTGCATTCCTTGGAGATTTTGAAAGGTACATCCTTAGAGAGTAGAGTGGTCAGGGGGCGCACGATCTTTAAGAAATCAGGAATGAATCGATGGTAAAACTGATGTGCCCTAGAAAAGATCGGATGTCCTTGATCGAGCGGGGCATAGGGAGTTTGGAAATCAAGTTCACCTTAGCTTGATCAACTTGGATGCCTTTTTCTGAAATAAGAGGACAATTCTTTCAGGTACCATGAAATGGCTCTTTTCCTAGGAAAGAACCAGATTCACATCAATGCACCTCCTAAGGATTTGGACCAAGTGTAAGTGAATCATCAAATGATTCTCTAAATACTGAAAAGTCATCCATGAAGACTTCCAGATAATCACCTATCATATTTGAGAATATGGCAAGCTTGCACCGCTAAAAGGTAGCAGGTGCATTGTAGAGACTGAACGGCATCCTTTGAAACGCGTACGTCCCGAAGGGGTAGGTGAAAGTGGTCTTTTCTTGGTCCTTAGGATGGATTGCCACCTGGTTATAACTGGAGTACCCGTCCAAATAGCAGAAGAACCTATTTCCCTCTAGTTTCTCGATGATCTGATCAATAAATGGTAGTGGGAAACGATCCTTCCTCGTGGAGGAATTGAGTCTTTTGTAATCAATGAAGACTCTCCACGAGTTCTCCACATGGGTTGGTATGACTTCTCCAGTTTCAGTCATGATAATGACGAGTCCTGCCTTCTTTGGCACAACCTGGATTGGACTCACCCACCAACTGTCGGAGATTGGGTAGATGATCCTTGCATCTAACCACTTAATGATCTTTTTCATGACCTCCTCTAGATTAGGATTTAAACGTCTCTGCATTTCACAGGAAGGTCGTGTGCCCACTTTGGTGTAGATACGATGTGTGCAATAGGAGGGGCTGATACCAGTCAAATCATCGAGAGTCCATCCAATGGCTCTACGATGTTGCTGGAGAATAGTAATAAGATGGAATTCCTAGTCAGGAGTGAGTCTGGAGTTGATAATCATAGGTAACATCTGATTGGAACCCAAAAAGACGTGCTTTAGATGGTTGGGAAGAGGCTTGAGTTCCAGGATGGGGTTATCAGCAGCAGCGGGCGATTCAAGGTGTGTGTCAAGAGCAAGGGAAGGAGTTATGGGTGTATCTAAGTCAGATTCGAACTCCTCTGATTGCAGGTTCTGATCCTCTTGCAGTTGATCAGAAGTAATCAGGTTGTCCTCAATATACAGTTCATCAACCACGGCCTTGATAACACATATTTGTTCTATAACACCGCAATTAATCCCTTGTTGAGCCTTAAAGATGTCAATTTTCAGTGTTTGGTTCCCGAATTTTAGTTCAATTTGGCCCTCCTCACAATTTATATTTGCCCTAGCAGTGGCCAGAAAGGGTCTCCCCAGTATAATCGGTGTATCCCATGGGTTTTCAGGTGAATCCATATCCAAGACTACAAAATCCACCAGGAAATAGAAATCCCGTACCCTAACGATGACATCCTCGAGTACTCCTTTAGGTGACTTAAGATATCAGTCAGCCAACTGCAATGTCACCTCTGTCGGTTTAAGCTCAGATTCTTCAAGGTGGTCAAGGAGGAATGTAGGTATTTTGTTTATGGAGGCACCTAAATCTAATAAGGCTCTGCTGAATTGGGTATCACCAATGGTACTTGAAATCAGGGGAGTACCTGGGCCTTTAGCCTTAAGTGGGAGTTTGCTCAAAATAACATAGCTGGCTTGCTCTGACAATACGATCAGACTCCCACTTTTGGTTTGCGGCTTACACTTGGGTGTACACACATCCATCAAGGGGATGTTTATATGGACCTGTTCAAAGAGCTTGACCAGATCCTTCTCAGGAGCCACGGGTTTGTTTGTCCTCTTTCCCTTGGTTAAGGCCTCAAGAAATGGAACCTTGGTTGGTTCCCCTAGAATAGGTCCAGGTTCTTGATCTTGGATAGGGGTGTCCTAGATAACTATCCTAGGGCTTGGGTTACTACCAGGGTGAGAGTGGCTTGGATAAGGTAGGTCTTGAGTTGCTTTACCACTTCGGGTTGTTACAACATTCAGTCCTACCTGGTTTTGGTTTGTGGTTAGTAAAATAGGTGGCTACTATTGAAATCCCACATAAGATGTCGAAGCTTCCATCCCAGCGGGTGATGGAACAGAAGGGGCCTGATAAATCATGTGGGCTTGGCCCAGATTTGGGTTCATAACGTGCCTTTGGTTCGGCACGTTATTTGGATTTAGCAGAGGTTGCGAAGGGAGTGTGCCAAGTTGGCGGGAATTCACCATCTGGGTGAGTTGATTGTGAACCTCTATGATCTCGTCCATGTGCTATTTTTGCATAGCCGCATTTGTCTTCTGAATGTCAGCCAGAGTCTAAAGGATAAGAGTCATTTGATCTGCTTGGCTTGGCCCAGTGTGATAGGTGGGGTTGGGCTGAGGCTGAGGTGGCTGATATGGACGAGGAGCTTGTGGATGGGGTTGATAAGTGGTCTTTGATTCTGATTATTTCCCGTCCACAGGAAGTTGGGTTGATTCCGCCATCCAGGGTTATAGGTATTAGAGAATGGGTCATTCTGGATGGCGTTGAGGTTCTCGCAGGTCTGAGAAACCTCAGGGAAGTCAGAGTACGAGGGTTCAGAGTTCCCCCAACTAGAGTAGGTTAGATCGGAGTTTCCTCCGGTCCTAGAATCAGACAGGGGTGGATACGGGTCCATCTCCTGAGAAGCTCCGATCCTGGAATCAGACAGGGGTAGATACGGGTCCATCTCCTGAGAAGATCAATGATAGATGTTATGCACAGCTTCCCTCCCAAGAGGTGGCTGTGAAAATGGGTTTTGCGCAGAGGTGGCTTGCTGCAGATGTCGAGTCAGCTCATCCACCTTCTTCTCGATGATAGAGGCCTTGTCCAACCGACTGGCCATCAGTTCCAAGTCAACGGATATGGACAGGCCCTGTGTCTCATGTGCTCCCCTTGGATTCGTCAATGCATGGGCATTCGTCCGATCGAATAAGCCCATGGAGTCATTATTGATGGAGCTCTTGCACATATTTTCGAGAATCTCCCACACAGTGTCTTCGTGTTGACCCATGATATTTCCTCCGTAGGTTGCATTGACGAAAAGGCGAATGTCTTCACAGAGTCCCTGGTAAAAGGACTAGACTATTTTGCATTTAGAAACTCCGTGATGGGGGCAATTTCGCATGAGATCCAAGAAACAGTCCCATGCCTCATGAAGAGGTTCTCCAGATTGCTGAGTGAAGTGTGTGATCTGGTGGCGCAAGGCATACGTCCAACCAACTGGGAAGAACTTTTTCAAGAATTTGGATTGTAGTTCAACCCACATGTTGATTGGACGTGTTTGAGTCTGATACAAATGAGTTGCCTTATCCATGAGAGAGAAGGAAAAAATCTTCATAAGAAGAATATCCCAGTTTTGTACATCTGACCCGAAGGTCAGGGCCAGATGTTTGAGTTGTTTGATGTGCTGGAAGGGATCCTCGAAATTAAGACCATGAAACTTTGGAGTAGCATGAATCATGTTGGGCTTACGTTCAGAATCAGGACCTCCAGCCGGGATTTGGACTCGAGGTTCAATCGCCACCGCAGTGGGATTATAGTAAACTCGCATCATAGGATGTAGCGGTGGGTTTACAAGTTTTGAAATAGATCATTCAGGCACTGGATTTGGTGTTCAAGATTGTTCCCTTCTTCAACTGGTTGTGCCATGATGATGGAAGAAGGAGAATTGGGTTCTGATGAATCAGAGGAGATGTCTATGTGGTGGGGTTGCTGCATAAACACGGACGTTGAGGCTTGGCCTCTGTGGGAGTGGATTGCTAAAGGTGGTCTTAAGGATGGTCTTCAGGACCTCCTACTGTACATGCATTGAAGGTTTGGATGATAGTAGAATGTGCTGGACCCAATCAAGACACCCAAAAATTTAGATGACTATAGAGGTTCGGGGTGGATGATACCCCTTAGTCAGAAAAGCCGTCCACCTGAGAAATACCTAGGCAACCAGAGAGGGAGAGTACCACAAAGACCCCTACACGGTAGAGCGCCCCCACGGGTTACAGGGTTTCCCCCACCCGATCTCTCTTGTCACTGAGATTCTAGGTAGACCAAAATGGGGACCTTGACCTCTTAAGTCTATCACTTTTATTTAAGATCAAAGGTGCTTAGGATTCCACTTGAACTTTAGATGTTTTGAGTGCAAAAGTGACCTAATTTCAAGGTTGGTTGACCCAACAAGAGGTCAACTTGACCTATTTTTCCTTTGAGAAGCTTTAGGTCCTTTCTTTTAGGGTTCAAGTGAAATTAAGAGCTTGAATTTTAGGGTTTCTCTTGAATAAGTCTTTTCAATCAAGGTTTAGGTAAACCACTTTTTGGAATAGTTGATTCTTGCTTAGAAAGATGTCTCTAAAACCTTAAATTGGAATCCTTAATTTGGCTTTAATTTTTGGTCCAATTTAGTTGCCACAAATATGGTATCTAGGGCTCAATCAAGAAGGTGGTAGCCCTAGTTAGCTTAATTGGATGCACAAATCAATGTTTGTTGAAATCAAAATCAGACAACTTTGGTGACTTAGCTAAATATGGAAAGTAGGTAGCCCTAGAGTGATTTTTATCTTGTTTTTGTCCTTTCCAGAATGAGGGGATTAAGAGAAAGGGCTAATCAAAGATTACCTGCCCCAGGTGTGGTTGTTGTGCAGCCATCTTCTTTTGATTCTTCTCCCCTGAAACACTCACAACAAAAGAGATGTATCAAGTTAGTATCAAATTAGAAATTGTGATCAAGATTTCTAAATCACCCATTGCTCCCTGGCAACAACACCAAAATGATTGGCGAGGTGAGATCAATGCTAAAATCAATGCGTCGTAGTATAGTTGAAATCGCTCGAAAACAAATAGATTTTTTTACTCAAAATTGTAAATCCGAGGTCGTAGACCGGGAGCAAATAAGGTTTAAAAATCAAGAGCACAACTTTCAAATTGAATATAATACGCAATGAAAAATCAGAGTTATAATGCAAGAAATGTAAATATAGCCACAAAATATCAATGTATATGAAGAGCACAAAAAAAAAGAATGGACGTCTGATTTTGTGAATCAGACGTCTTAAACTAGTGATTGCTATAGTGCTATGCTATTTCTCTTCTTCTCTTCTCAGTCTTTGATCTTTTGTCTCTAATCTATCTCTGTCTCTATCTATCTTCCTTCTTCTTTTCTTCTCTGATTTCTTCGTGCCTTAGCCATCTCCTTCCTTTGTTTCCTTCTGCCTCTATGGCTCCTTATTCTTGGCTTCTTTTTCTTCTTCTTCTTTCTTTCCTTCTCTTCAGCCTTTAGCTCTTCTCCTTCAGCCTTGCCTTCTCCTTCCTTAGCTTCTCTTCTTCTCCTGCCTGCGAGAGCAAAACCTACCCCTACCCACCCCTGTGATCTCTCTTCCTCTTTCTCTCTTAGGCTCACTCTCCCAGAGCCTTCTCGGATAATTGGGTTGGGTACGCATGCCTGGGACCAAGCCCACCAGCATGCGCGGTGGGTGAGGAGTACATGTCGGGTATACGGGTTAGGGCCAGGTCTACAGGCAGTGGGTCACGGACGAGACTGTGAGGGCGAGTGGGACCTCACCCCATGGATAGGAGGCGATAAGCCTCTCTCACTTTTACAATTTATCTCACAGCGCCCGCTTGTCAGCTTCCAAGGTGGGACTAAATGTCCCACCTTTCTTCGCGCGTGCCCGTAGCAGAAATCTTCCTTTGATTGCAGCAGTTGTGTGGGGCGTCAGTGCCAATTGCTTGGCTAGGGCTTTGCGCGAAGGGATTCCACACGACCTGGGGCACTTCACCTGGAGTGGAGAGACCTGGAGGAGCTCCCATGCAAGCTTCTTGCTTCGCCATTGGTAGTGGAGACCTTCAACACCTATCAACAGGTAAACGGCCTTGTGGCCTTGTCAAAATGTTCAGATAGCTTTGCCTAGACATGACGAAGGTAGTGCGGTGGTCGGCGTGGCGCGGGGTGGCCGGAACGTGTGTGCCTAGGTCACCCTGTGTGCGCGAAAGTGGGTGTGTTCGGGTGGAGTTTTGGTTGTGTGCCGTGGTGAGTGGAGTGAGGGTTTGCGGTCACTGAGGTGTAGCGGTGCTTGTGGGGTAGTTGGCAAGGCAGATGGAGGCGTGGAGCGGCAGGAACGCATCGCCGAAGGTCTGGCCGGAGGTGGAGAAGGTGGTGGTGGTTGCGAGCGTCGAGGAGTGTTTGCAAGAATAAAAGATAGAAAAATGATGAGAAGGGAGAGAGGAGTTAGCTGAGTGTGGATAGACGAAGGGGGATGAAGAGGAGGTGGCCGGCTCGTATTGCCATCGTCGGAGACGAAGTACTCAGTGGGAGGAGGACGGCGACGACGAGGGGGTTGCAGGGACGTCGGCTAGTGCAGCACGACGCAGACGAAGAGGATAGAGAGAACCCTGCCACTGGTATTGCGGCAGAGCGATGAGAGAGAGAGAGGGGTCGCCGGAGCTTGCTGAGTTATTGACCGGAGGGGGAAGAGAAGAATTAGGAGGTTTCTCTGGCCAATGTCAAGCTTGGAGGTTGCAGGTTGATCTGGGCATGCTTTTATAGGCCCTGGCAGAAGGTCTTGTGCTTGGAAGCCAAGCTTCCAAGCACGACAACCTCACTGGAGATGGAAACTCAGAGTGATCCAAATCTCTCATGCATTCACATGAGAGATTGGATAGGAATTAGGGTTCAATAATGGTTTCACATGATAAGAGATTTCTCAGAGAATCACCCTTTCAATTTTGAAAGGGATTCTCTGAGAGATTAGAGAGTTCTTGCCTTTGAAACCTCACCAAAGTAGGATTCCCTCTGCTATAATGGTGGAGGGACCTGATTGAAAAGAACAATGAGGAAGTTATGGGTGTTTCTGCAGAGGTTTTCAAAAGATAGGGGTAGAAATGTAATTAGGCTGGACCTATTTGGAAAGTAGGTCAAGGTGAATTCCCCTTAGGTCTAAATTTTGGTACAAATCTATTTTAGACCTAAGGAATCCAATGGTGAAGTTGGATTTTAGGTTTGATCACGTTTGACTGGGCAATTTACATAAAAACCCAATTTAGGGCAAACATTTGACTGAGACCCCAATTTAGGTCAAAATAGGTTTTAAGGGCCAAATTGAAGGTTCTAAACCCTAGAGAATATTTTTAGATGAATTTTAGAGGATTTAGGTGAATTTTATCCTGACTAGAACCTTATTAAATTAAGTGGGTCTATTTTAGGGTTACAAGAAGTCATTTAATTCCTAGAATTCACATGAACCATTTTCTATTTGAACCAACCCACTTTTTATCTTGTTAAGACCATTTAACCTGTTTTTAGCCCATGAGAAACCCGTTATTGTACTGTAATGGTAAAATTGCAGTTTTACCCCTTGTTTCTTATTTTTCTCTCAAAAGGGTTATTCATTAAGTTAGGACCTCCAGTTGGTTATGTAGGACCTTTTGTTCTCTTTTCTTGGTCAAAATAAGCTAGTTAGGGCTCATGATGGTATTTCCATTAGAGCTAGAGTAAAATAATTTTCCCATGTTCTCACCTCCTTCGTGGAGCATCCTATGGTTGCCTTCTTACCACCATTCGGGAAGTGAATCTTGCTGCGACGCTATCCTATTCTGTCGTTCATCCTCTAGCTCCATTCTCCCTTGTCCAGTATCTCACCAGCCTCTTTCAAGCACTTTGTCAACATGGCTCGTCCTCCAAGCAGCTGTCGAGGAGGATTTTCTCATCCCTCTCCTTTTACTGCTTTCTAATGTAGATTTATAGCTTTCTAGTTGTAGAAATTAGTTGTAATGAACATGCTTCTATGATTCTGAAATATTAATTCACTCTCTCTCTCTCTTTTTATCTATATTTTTCTCTCTCTTTCTGTTATTTATTCTTTAAGTAAAATAGCTAGCATAGATTAATTTCAACCAGCTACTATGCTTTGTGACAAATATTTCTAAACGCAATTTTTAATCAAACATTTGCCTCCCTGTGTTTAACATGGGACTCACTAGAGTTTCGGTAAACTTATCTGATAGTAGATTTTACGCACTTACAATGACAGGTTTCAAACTCATGCTTTTAGCGTACAAATCTAATTCATTAGTACCGTAGATGGAAAAGTGATTCATGAAAACATCTACAAACTCGTCAATCATGTTCGAAAAGAGGGACATTATGCATTGCTAGAATGTTCTTGAAGCATTACATAATCCAAAAAGATAGCAATCTGATTGTACCTAGAGTATCCATCTAGAAAATAGAAGTATTTTTTCCCTGCCAATTTCTCCAATATCTGATCAATAAATGGCAAAGAGAAGTGGACTTTCTGGGTTAAGGTGTTTAGGCAGCGATAATCTATGCAAATCTCCAGCCTGTTGTGGGTCTGGTGGTGACCTTTTCCCCTTTCTCATTTGTCTCCACAATGAATCCCGCCTTCTTGGGCATCACGTGAATGGGTCTGACCAATTTACTATCAGAAATGGGATAAATTATCCCAACATCCAATCACTTTAAAATCTCCTTCACCACTTCCTACATGTTGGGGTTTAACCTTCTCTACATTCTCAAAAGAGTTTCATGAAGTCATCCGTGTAAATGTGATTAATGTAGACACATCCAATTAGGTTAAAATGCCTATTTATGAATGTTCCTAAGCTTAGATTTACATTCCATATTATAAATATTTCATATCATGCATCATTCTGCATTTAGAGTAGTTGTGTATATTTTAGGTTAATTGCATCCTTTTTGTGGTCAAGAGAGGAGATTTATTTTGGAGCCTCAGATTGATGATTCGACCATACGGATCTGATCAGGATGACAATCGGAGTCCAACACCTCTGAAATTGCCTTGATTGGAGTCCTGTAGCACCATATGCAGTCCAAGGAAGATCAATGGCCAAGGGACTAGGTGACATAATTCGGAGCTTCAAACGACAAATCCGATGGAGCAGATGGATTCAAGTCGACGATCGCATCCCAAAGGCATGAAAATTGACTCAATCCGACCTCTATAGCAACCACTACAAAGGAAAGAAGATGGATGGCCCAGGTTGCGCCATGTGGCACAACCCAAGCTGCCAATGTGCACACACGCGCCACTGCACACACACGCGCCACTGCACACACACAATAGCATGGGTGAGCATGTGCACATGGAGGCATGCATGCACATAGGAGCAGCAGCGCAGCGTGCAAGGCAACGGCAGCAGCGCGCACAGGCGTGAGGCACGTAGGCACGTAGCGCGCGTGCATGCACAACAAGGACACATGGAGCGCTCGCTAGCGGTGCGCCAGCAGAGGTGCGTGATGCGCATGCCAGCGGGGTCGAGGGTTGGCGCGAGATCTTCAGCGACCTTTGCGGTGGATCTTCAATGACGTCTATGACCATCACTAAATGTCCTGTATACGAATTTGATTCTTTCCTCCACTATAAAAGGACCCCTACCCCTCCCATTCTTCTTCATCTCTTCCTTTCTTCCTCTCACCACCTCCAAGGCTCTAGAGAGAGCTTGTCCCAAGCCCGGGATGCTCCTCTAGAGTAGAAAACAATATTTGTTCCCACCTCTCATCCCCCTTCGTGGAGCATCCCATGGCCATCTTCTCACCTCTTTTCGGGAAGAAGATCCTCGCCGCAATGCCGTCTTGCCCCACCCTCCATCCTTCGACTCTGTCGTCGTTCATCCCACTCCTCACCACCTTCCTCCAGGCAATGTCAGAGCGAGTCGTCCTCCAAGTGACCGTCGAGGGGGATTTCTCTCACCTATCTCTATCTTTATTACTTTTGTAGTATAGTTTTCCTACTTTCCTAGTTGTAATAAACATTTGATTATAAAAATACATGATTATTTCTCTCTCTCTCTTATATTTTGCAAATAGATTAGTTAGATAAGAATTCATCGACCTAATCTCTTGTTTGCTAAAAATACCAAAAAAATTAGAGGACAAAAATGACAAAAACAAATAAAAGCGAAACGCGTATTTTTCAAACTAAACGTTCTCCTCCCCATGTTCTACTCGGGACTCACTTTTTGAGTTTCAGTTATAAATTTTATCTAATCGATGGATTTTCTTGCGGATCGAACTACGACGACAGGTTTTCCAAATCCAATCCTTTTCAGGTGCGAATCCGCCGCTATCATTTTGGCGCCATTGCTGGGGAGGCAACGCTCTTTGGTTTTTCTCGCGTTCTCCCGCATTACTTTCATATTTTCTAGCCTATCTTTCTTCTTTGATTTATTGTCTTATAGGAACCCGGTCGAGGAGTTGAAGGCGGTAGATTGGAGTAAAGTGTGGGTAGAGACATTTGTAAGTTTTCCCCACCACCCCCACCATAGTTTCCATTTCACCACACTAATAACCCAAACTCAAATCAACCTAGGCGTTTTTATAAACCCTAGGATAGATCTAATTGTTTGATTGTCACTTTGTCTCACCTCACTCACCCGTATATATTAAAAAAATAATAAAAAATACTCTTCTATTGTGGGATTTTCTGAAAGAGACACACATTAACACCCACAACTCTCGACTTAAGGTGCACCACTTCACATCGATTCTACCACTTAACCTGAATCTGACCTGTGGATCCGGTACACCCTTACTCAACACACCAATAAGTGAGTAAAAATTTGAATAGGTCAAACATTTTTGTGTGCCTTGACTAAGTGGAGCAATAGGCCAATTGATTGAACTGTTTGGGCCGCACCACTTAAGATAAAAGTGATTCATCAGTAGCTTTTCACTTAGGGTTGATTTTTAAGGTTGAACCAGGCACTCCACATTTTTTTCTGATTTCTAATGGAATACATCATCACCAGTGCTTGTAAAACCTAGAGTGTTCTATTGAACCCTGATTGAACCAACCTAAGGACTAAACCCTAAAAGCTACTAAACAAGGTTAAACCCAAAAAGACACATCATCAAATAACCTTGTTTGCAAACCCTGGTTGTGCACGCACACACATTTGAGTTGATCATTAAGGGCACAACCCATCTAAAGGGCCCATTAATAAACACACATGAATTCATGATAAAATGCTTATTTATGATAGTTATTAGGCTAAGCATTGCATATCATGTTATAAATACTGCATAACATCAATTGCATGGCATTTAGGATAGTTGTGTAATATGTACATTAATTCATCCAATTTATATGTCTAAGAGGTAGTGCTATATCTTTATGGGCTTCGGATGAAGAATCCGACTGTACATTTGAATCCATAGTGACGATCGCAGTCCGTCAACGTGAAAATCACCCTGATCAGAGCTCCGTAGTACCCTCTAGAAGAAGAAGATGGACGGTCCAGATGGCGCCATGTGGCACCATCCAGACCACCCTACATGAACCATGGCCCCCCTAGCTTCACGCATCAAGAGATCTCTGCTGTTGGATCTCAATCCAATGGCTGAGGGGCGCTCTACATTGCCTCACCTTCACAAGAGAAGAGCTCAAGATTATATCATGATCGTTGGATGAAAATCCACTGGCCATGATCGCACGATCAGTGGTCGCCACATGACCCTCCATACGATAATCCACCCCCTTGGTGCAACGGTGAAGCACCCACTCCTCAAACGAGAGGCGCGAGTTCGATCCCCGCGACCTCCCCAATTCGCCAAGCAGTACACAACCAATTGCACCACAACACCAGCACAGCACTAGCAGGCGAGAGCACGTGCGACAAGGGGAGCGTGATATGCGGGCTAGCGTGAGCAAGGGTTGGCGCAGATCTTCAGCGACGGCCTGGGCGGACCTTTAGTGGCACTTACAGCCGTCACTAATTACTTGTAGGCACGACGACAACTACAGGCATGAGTGGTGGGGGTGCGATCTTTAGCGACAGCTGCATGGGGTCTTTAGTGACGCATGCAGCTGTCACTACAACCCTCTACACAAATTTCTACTTCCCTCCACTATATAAACACCCCCTACACCCCTCATTCCTCTTCATCTCTACCTACTCTACTCCCACCTACTCTTAAGCTCTAGTAGCCTACCAAAGCTCCATTAGAGCTTACTCTCAAGCTCCAAAGGCCTCCTATTAGTGTAATGATCCTATTTCCCACCAAATATTCATCCTTCATTCCACCACCTTCATAGGTTGCCTTGAAGCAGTCCTCCCACCTCCATTCCGGTAGAAGATCACCTCTGTCTCCTCACCTCCATTCCAAAGCCTCGGTGAAGCATTCTCTACTCGGCATCCTCCTGCCTGTCACCCTTGTCGTTCTTCATCTCACCTCCTTCATCCAAGCTTCCACCAGGCACCGTCATCTCGCCAAATAGCCGATTCGGGAGATTTCCTCTCACCCCTATCTCTTTTATGCTTTCATAGACTATTGTAACAAACATTTTCATAATATATCATAGTTGTTTCATCTCTCTTGTGATCTATCTTGATTGCTTTTTCTATAAAAGCGAAAGAGAAAAATAACAAAACCCCAAAACAACAAAAAGAAACAAACAAAATGCGGATTTCAAACAAAGTAAATGTCACCTCCCTGTGTTCGACCCAGGACTCCCTTGGAGTTTCGGTTATAAATTGTATTTGATAGACACGTTTTGCGAGCTACGACGACGAATTCTCTAAACCCTAATTTTAATTTGCGAAACATGGCTCATCTTATGAAGGTGTAAATGCGCTTCTTTGCATTTACATATTATTAACCCCGTTTGTCTCTTATCTACTTTCTTGCAGGTACCTTAGCATGGAGATTCAAGTGCGGTAGACCGAAGTAAAGTGTAGGCAGAGTAATCTGTAAGTGCCCCCCACATTCCCCCCCACTAGTTTCATTTGCCACATCAATAACCAAGACCTAATCTACTTATGTGTTTGCATAAACCTAGGATAGAATTTGTTTGTCTTGTTTGTCACCTCCACCCATCTCACCCTCGCATATTAAAAGAAAACAAAAACCAAAAAGATACTTATTGTGGGACAAATCAACATACACACTACATACACCCACATTTGAGTCACAACCAAACTTGATTTTTATTTACTCAACTGCGATTCTGACCTATGGAACTGGTACACTCAAATCAACACATAAAGGAGTAGAAATCCATCTAGGTTAATCATCTCTACATGCCTAATTGGTGGTGCATCTGGGTCACTGACGTAAATACATTTACATTACTTAAAATATCTATTTATGCATGTTCTTAAGCATAGGACTGCATTTCATGATATAAATATTGCATAACATGCATCATCTTGCATTTAGAGTAGTTTGAATAAAATGGAGGTTAATTGTCTCCTTTTATGTGCTTGGATAGGGCAAACATTTTATCGGGGCCTCAGATCAAAGATCCAACCGTATGGATGTGATCAGCGTGACGATTGGAGTTCAACGACTCCAAGATCGCCCTAATCAGGCATCCGTAGCATCAGATATAGACCGGGGAACCCTAGAAGATCAAGGGCCAGGATGGTGTAAATCCATACTTCAGATGACAAATCCAACCGCACGGATGAATTCGGATCGACGATCGCAGTCCAACGACACAGAAATCGAGTCAATCCGACATCCGTGGCACCATCTACAACTTCCAGAAGATGGACGGCCAAGGTGACGCCACGTGGCGCCATCTCAGCCACCCAAACGACCGCTTGCATCTTGTGAAGACCGCGCACCCGTCTCCTCTCCGCCGTTGGATCTCGATCCAATGGCTGCGACACGCCTGCGCTGAAGTCAAGCGCTCGACACAAACGCGACCGCAGCGCAGCGGTCGAGCGCTTTAACACGAAGCAGCGACGCGCGTTTGAGCCGCGCCCCGCAGAAATTGGAGCGGTGGTGCGCCTCCAATCGACCGCACGATCGTGATCCAACGGCCGCGCGCGCCCGATAGCGCGGATGCGCGATTGGACGCGTGCGTGAACGCGCGATCGCATGCACAGGCGGGCGGGTGGCAGCGGTGAAGGCGCGATTTTAAGCGGTCCGATCTCGTGATCGGACGGCTGAGACTTTGCGGACGTGCGTAGGCGTTACGCACACAGGTAGCCGAGCGGGCGCGCGTGGGCGCGGCGGCGACGGCCACGTCGGGGCTTTAGTGACGGACTTATCTGTCACTAAAGACCCCTTATTTATTATTTTGAAGATGTAATGTCCATTTTGCCCCCACTCCTTGCTACTATAAAAGGAGACCCCCTCCATACGAAATTTTCATCCCTTCCTTCTCCTCTCTACCTCTCCAAAGCTTAAGAGAAGCTTGTCCCACACCCGGGATGCTTCTCGCGAGATAAAGTCCAAATTTTCGTCTCCCTTCGGAAGTGGATCCCGCGACGACGACGGCGTGCTGCTCCGTTCCCGTCCTTCTGCTTCGTCCTCCTTCATCCCGCTTCGTCCTCCTTCATCCAGGCGTCGTCCCGTCCGACTCGTCCTCCAAGCGACCGTCGAGGAGGATTCTCTCTCCCTATTCTTTTTACTGCTTTCTAGTATAGATTTACTGCTTTCTAGAGTAGTCTATTCGTCCTCCGAGCGATCGTCGAGGAGGACATTTCTCCCTCCATTCTTTTAATGCTTTCTAGAGTAATTGTTTTATGTTTTCTAGTTGTAACGAACGAACTCTTTTATGATAAATTCCTTGTCTATTCTACATCTCATTTTGATTTCCATGTGTAGTATTCTTTCTCTCTCTCTTACTCCCTCTCTCTCTTTTATTTGTTGTAGATACTTAGATAGTTCAAATTGAATTTCTTCGTGACAAAATAAAAAGAAACGCGAAGTTTTTTTAAATCAAACATTCGCCTCCCTGTGTTCGACCCGGAATTTTAATTTCGGTATAAATTTGATTTGTTGAACTCGAATCCTTCGCTTTCGAACTACAACGACAGGTTTTTCCAAAACCAAACACGTTAGCGTAGATTCGTAATCGTTCAACATTTTGGCGCCATTGTCGGGGAGGCAACGCTCTTTGATTTCTCTTTGCGTTTTGTAACTTACAAATCATTTACCTCACTTTTCTCCTTTCTTATTGTAATTGCAGGTACTCTTTCAAGGCAGGCAAAAGCGGTAGATTGGAGTAAAGTGCTGTAGAAGGTTTTGTGAGTTACCCCCCACCTCCCACCCATTAGATTTCATTTCATCACTTAATAACTCAAACATCAATCAACCTAGGTGTTTTTATAAACTCTAAGGTTAGATTGTTTGTCGTTTGACACCCATGCTCACCCCAGCCCCCACATTAAAAAGAAAAAAAAAATCTTACAGAGGTACACAACCTCATCTGATTTTCAAACTCAACCGGTAATCCAATCTTAGGAGCCGGTACACACATCCAAACACATAATTGAGTAGAAATCAGATTAGGTAATCATTTGTGTGCCTAATTAAGTGGTGAAACAGGCCAATTGTTTGAGTTGATTGGGCCGCACCACTTCAAATAAAATCAACTCATCAAGTAGCTGCCAATTAGGTTCAACTCTTAGGGATTTACCAGGCACTCCACATTCTTTTTAAACTTTAAAGGAAAACATCTTCACCTGTGCTTGTAAAACTTGGTGTGCCAACGAAACTTGATTGAAAACACCTAAAGTTGAATCCTAAAAGCTACTAAGCAAGATTTGAATCTTAAAATTCACCACATCAAAAACAATCTTGCTTGAAAACCACTGGTTGTGCACTCACACACAAATCAATCAATCATTAAGGGCACAACCCATTTAAAGGGCCCATCACATTCCAAAGCACATTCAAACATAGCCCTAAATAAGACAAAGTAGACGTTGGCCTTAAGGATTGGACTCGCTCTTCAGAACCCAGAACGAGATTATTTTCGATTAGTCTGTTTCTACTGTTCAATCTGATGTCTAGCTAGGGGAGTAGAGTCAAACGATCGTGACTGGGGGATACACTAGGAACCGGAGGCGCAAGCCGAAGGAAGAACCTTCTCCCCAGTCCCTCCTTCTAACTGGTTGGATTGAACAGACAGAAGTAGATCAAATCGTTCCTTTATCTCAAGACGGGTTTTGAGAGTCTGTAGGTCTTTAGGCTAACCTATTTAAGGACAGGTTTGATTGTTTGTATTGCAGGGCACCTTTCTTCCTCCCGTGTATCATGAATCCTTCCACATATTTCACGCATTCCCGCTCTTTCCCTCCTGTTGTAAATTATCCTCAACATGACGATTATCCCAACTCGTATTGTAATCGACCATTAGTTAGTTGGGATAATTCAGATTGGAGATACAATTCTGGACCCCCGTGTTTAGGGTCTAACTCTGAACACTTTGATTCTGATTTTTATCCTTCTCAGAGCTACATCGATTATAGATCATCTTCCATTTATGAACAACCTAATGCGATCTACAATCAAGAAGGATACACTGATCCTTACCCATCCTCTGATTTCACTGCCTTTAGGTCATCACCATCTTTTGAACAATCTGAAATGACCTATTATCAGGATGGGTATAACGAATCTCAATTCGTTAATTCCTCTACATTGATGTCAAACCCGCCCAACCCTGAACCAACTCATTTGGTTCAGGTTAATCAGGTTCAAGATAAGGTTCTGGCTAACTTGAGGAATATCATTCAATCTTTAGAAGTTCAGCCAATACCTTGCATTGAGAGATTGGAGCCCCTGATTGAAATGATTGATGATTTAAACAAGTCTTTATTGGATTGGCTCCAGGATGTTAAGGATAAGAACCCGGGTGAGTTTCTACTTGGGAAATTAGCGAAATTGAGGATGAGATTCGTGGTTGCTTTGATTCAATCTTGGAATAATTCGCAAGATGAACTCTCTTCAGGAAAGCCAATGACAGAACCCGCTCAGGTGCCTGTTGGGGGGGACAAGTGTTATGAGGCTGACCAGATTGAATTAAAGCAACCAATTAAAGATGATCTGATTTCTTCACCTGAGATCCCTAAGCCGGGTTACAAGGAAACGTGTGTCTCCTTGGAACACAAAGTGACAAATGATTTTGGGACATACATTGATACGGATCCTGATGGTGAAGATTCAAGTTGCAAAGTCTTACGCGAGTTTTCTGAACCTGATTTCTGTGAGACAATTGGGCCTGAGGAATCTGATAGATCATTTAATAGCCCAATAACTGAGGAAACTGATCTTATTAGGGCACACATTACGGATCCAGAATTGCATTTTCTGGAAGAATCAATTCAATGCCCTGATTATCAGTTACACCTTGTTGAGCTTATTGATGATTCTAATTCTGAGATAATTAGACCCAAGTCAATTTTGATTCTGCCACATCATTTAGATTTGGAGATTTCAGACGGGGTGATAAATGTACAAGAGGTCCTGGAATTTGATATGCTGAATGAGGAGGATAGGAGCAGGGAAGTTCTGATTTGGGATGTTAATTTTGGAGGAAATGGAAGATTGAGTCGAAGGGTTCCTTTTAAGCTGAAACCATCAAATCAGAACCCTTACGACATTTGTTTCGAGGATGTTCAACTAAGCACACATTCAACGATTATCCTTTTGAGCTTCAATTTTCTGTAACTCGACTTTTTGGTCTTGGGTTGCATCCTCAGAAATCGCAGGCCCGATCCCGCTTACATTCTGATTTTAGGTTTTGGGTAATTTTTATCCAGAACCTAAGATATTCTCGATTATGGGGTGTGGGTCTGCACCACAATCTGGTCCACATCTGTGGACCTCTGCTGACAGGTCAGAGGATTCTTCTGTTCATTCTAATTCTGACCTGCACATGTGAATTCTTCATTTCTTTTCTTTGTATAGTGTGCCTAGCTGAAGGCACTAAACTCAGCACTTATACAGTTCTTTTTCGTTTTCATCTTGGAGCGGACCTGATATTCACGCAATTCAGGTGCTTTCTACACTTTTCCACTCTATTTTATGTCTTTTTAATACAATGAGGACATTGCATTAGATAGGCATGGGGGGGTGGTTATTCATCTCTGAATTCATTCGTCAGCTCCGTAGATTTATTTATTTTCTTTTATAAAAAAAAAAAATAAATAAAAATTTCGGAATTAGGAAAGAGAATTTGGGTTTAAGAAAATTTTCAATCTTAGGAAATACTACATTAGGATCTGAACACAAAGACCCCTCAGGTCTTTGGACTTAATTAGCCTGTGTATCCACTAAAATGTGGATTTGTCTTTGAGTCCTCGCCATCTTAATTCTATTATAATTGGAATAAATAAGTTTGGGTGATAAGTACACGACTTATCAACCCGCCCTCTGATTTGAGGGAATTTCGAGTCTTAAGCATCTACACACTTTCTTTGCACTGACTCATTGTTCGGCGATTTTTACGGAAATTGGATAGCTAATGAACCTTCTAGGGTGATATGGCTAGCAAGTTATCGTGGGTAACAGCCCATAGGTAGGTTGTCCAGAGCTCAGTCACTGGACCTTTCTCTTTTTGCTGCCTTTAGGTAAATCTTAGACCAGGGAAGCCACCTACTTAAAAAAAAAATCAAAAAGGATAAAAGAACAAAAGGAAATAAGCCACACTTCGCCGCACGAGTATGGCTGGCAAGTTGTCGGTGGTAACAACTCATCGACCTGTTGTCCAGAACCCAGCTCAGAAAATGCACTAAAAATTCCCAAAACACTTAGGAAGAAGCGGAGAAGTAGAATAAACCGGGGAGATATACACTGGATTCACCCTTGTGTTGACCCCGTTAAAAAATAAAAGTAGGGAGAAAGCTACCGGTTGTAAAGATACACCTTTAGGCAGAATTCTTTTTGAGGTCACCTAGAGGCGTAGAAATCCGAAGTCTGTTCTAATTGCCGGTCAACGAGTCTATCACAATCACAATAAGATGCTTAAAACTTAGGGTTCTCATCAAATCTTGGGTGAGTTGAATGGTCGTAGAAAGCCACTCTTGAACCCTAAAATTTGAAAATCCAAAAAAAAAAATTAGAAAAGAGTAAAAAGAGAAAAAGAAATTTTTCTTTGAATAAGGCGAGGGCTTGAGGCGGTCTACATTTTGGCTGATACCCGGGCACTGTTGTGTCTTTGAAAGTTCAGTTCCTAAGTAGACAATTTCTTAATGATTGAAAATAACTCAGGTCCAAATAATCTAACCTAATTCTTTTATAAATAGCATATAGTTTTTGCTAGGGACTAGCAAAAGATAGGCATGGGGGTATGATGTAAACACATTTACACTACTTAAAATGTCTATTTATGCATGTTCTTAAGCATAGGATTGCATTTCATGATATAAATATTGCATAACATGCATCATCTTGCATTTAGAGTAGTTTGAATAAAATGGAGGTTAATTTCTCCTTTTATGTGCTTGGATAGGGCAAACATTTTATCGGGGCCTCGGATCAAAGATCCAACCGTATGGATGTGATCAGCGTGACGATTGGAGTTCAACGACTCCAAGATCGCCCTAATCAGGCATCCGTAGCATCAGATATAGACCGGGGAACCCTAGAAGATCAAGGGCCAGGATGGTGTAAATCCATACTTCAGATGACAAATCCAACCGCACGGATGAATTCGGATCGACGATCGCAGTCCAACGACACAGAAATCGAGTCAATCCGACATCCGTGGCACCATCTACAACTTCCAGAAGATGGACGGCCAAGATGACGCCACGTGGCGCCATCTCAGCCACCCAAATGACCGCTTGCATCTTGTGAAGACCGCGCACCCGTCTCCTCTCCGCCGTTGGATCTCGATCCAATGGCTGCGACACGCCTGCGCTGAAGTCAAGCGCTCGACACAAACGCGACCGCAGCGCAGCGGTCGAGCGCTTTAACACGAAGCAGCGACACGCGTTTGAGCCGCGCCCCGCAGAAATTGGAGCGGTGGCGCGCCTCCAATCGACCGCACGATCGTGATCCAACGGCCGCGCGCGCCCGATAGCGCGGATGCGCGATTGGACGCGTGCGTGAACGCGCGATCGCATGCACAGGCGGGCGGGTGGCAGCGGTGAAGGCACGATTTTAAGCGGTCCGATCTCGTGATCGGACGGCTGAGACTTTGCGGACGTGCGTAGGCGTTACGCACGCAGGTAGCCGAGCGGGGCGCGCGTGGGCGCGGCGGCGACGGCCACGTCGGGGCTTTAGTGACGGACTTATCTGTCACTAAAGACCCCTTATTTATTATTTTGAAGATGTAATGTCCATTTTTCCCCCACTCCTTGCTACTATAAAAGGAGACCCCCTCCATACGAAATTTTCATCCCTTCCTTCTCCTCTCTACCTCTCCAAAGCTTAAGAGAAGCTTGTCCCACACCCGGGATGCTTCTCGCGAGATAAAGTCCAAATTTTCGTCTCCCTTCGGAAGTGGATCCCGCGACGACGACGGCGTGCTGCTCCGTTCCCGTCCTTCTGCTTCGTCCTCCTTCATCCCGCTTCGTCCTCCTTCATCCAGGCGTCGTCCCGTCCGACTCGTCCTCCAAGCGACCGTCGAGGAGGATTCTCTCTCCCTATTCTTTTTACTGCTTTCTAGTATAGATTTACTGCTTTCTAGAGTAGTCTATTCGTCCTCCGAGCGATCGTCGAGGAGGACATTTCTCCCTCCATTCTTTTAATGCTTTCTAGAGTAATTGTTTTATGTTTTCTAGTTGTAACGAACGAACTCTTTTATGATAAATTCCTTGTCTATTCTACATCTCATTTTGATTTCCATGTGTAGTATTCTTTCTCTCTCTCTTACTCCCTCTCTCTCTTTTATTTGTTGTAGATACTTAGATAGTTTAAATTGAATTTCTTCGTGACAAAATAAAAAGAAACGCGAAGTTTTTTTAAATCAAACATTCGCCTCCCTGTGTTCGACCCGGAATTTTAATTTCGGTATAAATTTGATTTGTTGAACTCGAATCCTTCGCTTTCGAACTACAACGACAGGCTTTTCCAAAACCAAACACGTTAGCGTAGATTCGTAATCGTTCAACATTTTGGCGCCATTGTCGGGGAGGCAACGCTCTTTGATTTCTCTTTGCGTTTTGTAACTTACAAATCATTTACCTCACTTTTCTCCTTTCTTATTGTAATTGCAGGTACTCTTTCGAGGCAGGCAAAAGCGGTAGATTGGAGTAAAGTTCTGTAGAAGGTTTTGTGAGTTACCCCCCACCTCCCACCCATTAGATTTCATTTCATCACTTAATAACTCAAACATCAATCAACCTAGGTGTTTTTATAAACTCTAAGGTTAGATTGTTTGTCGTTTGACACCCATGCTCACCCCAGCCCCCACATTAAAAAGAAAAAAAAAATCTTACAGAGGTACACAACCTCATCTGATTTTCAAACTCAACCGGTAATCCAATCTTAGGAGCCGGTACACACATCCAAACACATAATTGAGTAGAAATCAGATTAGGTAATCATTTGTGTGCCTAATTAAGTGGTGAAACAGGCCAATTGTTTGAGTTGATTGGGCCGCACCACTTCAAATAAAATCAACTCATCAAGTAGCTGCCAATTAGGTTCAACTCTTAGGGATTTACCAGGCACTCCACATTCTTTTTAAACTTTAAAGGAAAACATCTTCACCTGTGCTTGTAAAACTTGGTGTGCCAACGAAACTTGATTGAAAACACCTAAAGTTGAATCCTAAAAGCTACTAAGCAAGATTTGAATCTTAAAATTCACCACATCAAAAACAATCTTGCTTGAAAACCACTGGTTGTGCACTCACACACAAATCAATCAATCATTAAGGGCACAACCCATTTAAAGGGCCCATCACATTCCAAAGCACATTCAAACATAGCCCTAAATAAGACAAAGTAGACGTTGGCCTTAAGGATTGGACTCGCTCTTCAGAACCCAGAACGAGATTATTTTCGATTAGTCTGTTTCTACTGTTCAATCTGATGTCTAGCTAGGGGAGTAGAGTCAAACGATCGTGACTGGGGGATACACTAGGAACCGGAGGCGCAAGCCGAAGGAAGAACCTTCTCCCCAGTCCCTCCTTCTAACTGGTTGGATTGAACAGACAGAAGTAGATCAAATCGTTCCTTTATCTCAAGACGGGTTTTGAGAGTCTGTAGGTCTTTAGGCTAACCTATTTAAGGACAGGTTTGATTGTTTGTATTGCAGGGCACCTTTCTTCCTCCCGTGTATCATGAATCCTTCCACATATTTCACGCATTCCCGCTCTTTCCCTCCTGTTGTAAATTATCCTCAACATGACGATTATCCCAACTCGTATTGTAATCGACCATTAGTTAGTTGGGATAATTCAGATTGGAGATACAATTCTGGACCCCCGTGTTTAGGGTCTAACTCTGAACACTTTGATTCTGATTTTTATCCTTCTCAGAGCTACATCGATTATAGATCATCTTCCATTTATGAACAACCTAATGCGATCTACAATCAAGAAGGATACACTGATCCTTACCCATCCTCTGATTTCACTGCCTTTAGGTCATCACCATCTTTTGAACAATCTGAAATGACCTATTATCAGGATGGGTATAACGAATCTCAATTCGTTAATTCCTCTACATTGATGTCAAACCCGCCCAACCCTGAACCAACTCATTTGGTTCAGGTTAATCAGGTTCAAGATAAGGTTCTGGCTAACTTGAGGAATATCATTCAATCTTTAGAAGTTCAGCCAATACCTTGCATTGAGAGATTGGAGCCCCTGATTGAAATGATTGATGATTTAAACAAGTCTTTATTGGATTGGCTCCAGGATGTTAAGGATAAGAACCCGGGTGAGTTTCTACTTGGGAAATTAGCGAAATTGAGGATGAGATTCGTGGTTGCTTTGATTCAATCTTGGAATAATTCGCAAGATGAACTCTCTTCAGGAAAGCCAATGACAGAACCCGCTCAGGTACCTGTTGGGGGGGACAAGTGTTATGAGGCTGACCAGATTGAATTAAAGCAACCAATTAAAGATGATCTGATTTCTTCACCTGAGATCCCTAAGCCGGGTTACAAGGAAACGTGTGTTTCCTTGGAACACAAAGTGACAAATGATTTTGGGACATACATTGATACGGATCCTGATGGTGAAGATTCAAGTTGCGAAGTCTTACGCGAGTTTTCTGAACCTGATTTCTGTGAGACAATTGGGCCTGAGGAATCTGATAGATCATTTAATAGCCCAATAACTGAGGAAACTGATCTTATTAGGGCACACATTACGGATCCAGAATTGCATTTTCTGGAAGAATCAATTCAATGCCCTGATTATCAGTTACACCTTGTTGAGCTTATTGATGATTCTAATTCTGAGATAATTAGACCCAAGTCAATTTTGATTCTGCCACATCATTTAGATTTGGAGATTTCAGACGGGGTGATAAATGTACAAGAGGTCCTGGAATTTGATATGCTGAATGAGGAGGATAGGAGCAGGGAAGTTCTGATTTGGGATGTTAATTTTGGAGGAAATGGAAGATTGAGTCGAAGGGTTCCTTTTAAGCTGAAACCATCAAATCAGAACCCTTACGACATTTGTTTCGAGGATGTTCAACTCAAGCACACATTCAACGATTATCCTTTTGAGCTTCAATTTTCTGTAACTCGACTTTTTGGTCTTGGGTTGCATCCTCAGAAATCGCAGGCCCGATCCCGCTTACATTCTGATTTTAGGTTTTGGGTAATTTTTATCCAGAACCTAAGATATTCTCGATTATGGGGTGTGGGTCTGCACCACAATCTGGTCCACATCTGTGGACCTCTGCTGACAGGTCAGAGGATTCTTCTGTTCATTCTAATTCTGACCTGCACATGTGAATTCTTCATTTCTTTTCTTTGTATAGTGTGCCTAGCTGAAGGCACTAAACTCAGCACTTATACAGTTTTTTTTCGTTTTCATCTTGGAGCGGACCTGATATTCATGCAATTCAGGTGCTTTCTACACTTTTCCACTCTATTTTATGTCTTTTTAATACAATGAGGACATTGCATTAGATAGGCATGGGGGGGTGGTTATTCATCTCTGAATTCATTCGTCAGCTCCGTAGATTTATTTATTTTCTTTTATAAAAAAAAAAAATAAATAAAAATTTCGGAATTAGGAAAGAGAATTTGGGTTTAAGAAAATTTTCAATCTTAGGAAATACTACATTAGGATCTGAACACAAAGACCCCTCAGGTCTTTGGACTTAATTAGCCTGTGTATCCACTAAAATGTGGATTTGTCTTTGAGTCCTCGCCATCTTAATTCTATTATAATTGGAATAAATAAGTTTGGGTGATAAGTACACGACTTATCAACCCGCCCTCTGATTTGAGGGAATTTCGAGTCTTAAGCATCTACACACTTTCTTTGCACTGACTCATTGTTCGGCGATTTTTACGGAAATTGGATAGCTAATGAACCTTCTAGGGTGATATGGCTAGCAAGTTATCGTGGGTAACAGCCCATAGGTAGGTTGTCCAGAGCTCAGTCACTGGACCTTTCTCTTTTTGCTGCCTTTAGGTAAATCTTAGACCAGGGAAGCCACCTACTTAAAAAAAAAATCAAAAAGGATAAAAGAACAAAAGGAAATAAGCCACACTTCGCCGCACGAGTATGGCTGGCAAGTTGTCGGTGGTAACAACTCATCGACCTGTTGTCCAGAACCCAGCTCAGAAAATGCACTAAAAATTCCCAAAACACTTAGGAAGAAGCGGAGAAGTAGAATAAACCGGGGAGATATACACTGGATTCACCCTTGTGTTGACCCCGTTAAAAAATAAAAGTAGGGAGAAAGCTACCGGTTGTAAAGATACACCTTTAGGTAGAATTCTTTTTGAGGTCACCTAGAGGCGTAGAAATCCGAAGTCTGTTCTAATTGCCGGTCAACGAGTCTATCACAATCACAATAAGATGCTTAAAACTTAGGGTTCTCATCAAATCTTGGGTGAGTTGAATGGTCGTAGAAAGCCACTCTTGAACCCTAAAATTTGAAAATCCAAAAAAAAAAATTAGAAAAGAGTAAAAAGAGAAAAAGAAATTTTTCTTTGAATAAGGCGAGGGCTTGAGGCGGTCTACATTTTGGCTGATACCCGGGCACTGTTGTGTCTTTGAAAGTTCAGTTCCTAAGTAGACAATTTCTTAATGATTGAAAATAACTCAGGTCCAAATAATCTAACCTAATTCTTTTATAAATAGCATATAGTTTTTGCTAGGGACTAGCAAAAGATAGGCATGGGGGTATGATGTAAACACATTTACACTACTTAAAATGTCTATTTATGCATGTTCTTAAGCATAGGATTGCATTTCATGATATAAATATTGCATAACATGCATCATCTTGCATTTAGAGTAGTTTGAATAAAATGGAGGTTAATTTCTCCTTTTATGTGCTTGGATAGGGCAAACATTTTATCGGGGCCTCGGATCAAAGATCCAACCGTATGGATGTGATCAGCGTGACGATTGGAGTTCAACGACTCCAAGATCGCCCTAATCAGGCATCCGTAGCATCAGATATAGACCGGGGAACCCTAGAAGATCAAGGGCCAGGATGGTGTAAATCCATACTTCAGATGACAAATCCAACCGCACGGATGAATTCGGATCGACGATCGCAGTCCAACGACACAGAAATCGAGTCAATCCGACATCCGTGGCACCATCTACAACTTCCAGAAGATGGACGGCCAAGATGACGCCACGTGGCGCCATCTCAGCCACCCAAACGACCGCTTGCATCTTGTGAAGACCGCGCACCCGTCTCCTCTCCGCCGTTGGATCTCGATCCAATGGCTGCGACACGCCTGCGCTGAAGTCAAGCGCTCGACACAAACGCGACCGCAGCGCAGCGGTCGAGCGCTTTAACACGAAGCAGCGACGCGCGTTTGAGCCGCGCCCCGCAGAAATTGGAGCGGTGGCGCGCCTCCAATCGACCGCACGATCGTGATCCAACGGCCGCGCGCGCCCGATAACGCGGATGCGCGATTGGACGCGTGCGTGAACGCGCGATCGCATGCACAGGCGGGCGGGTGGCAGCGGTGAAGGCGCGATTTTAAGCGGTCCGATCTCGTGATCGGACGGCTGAGACTTTGCGGACGTGCGTAGGCGTTACGCACGCAGGTAGCCGAGCGGGCGCGCGTGGGCGCGGCGGCGACGGCCACGTCGGGGCTTTAGTGACGGACTTATCTGTCACTAAAGACCCCTTATTTATTATTTTGAAGATGTAATGTCCATTTTGCCCCCACTCCTTGCTACTATAAAAGGAGACCCCCTCCATACGAAATTTTCATCCCTTCCTTCTCCTCTCTACCTCTCCAAAGCTTAAGAGAAGCTTGTCCCACACCCGGGATGCTTCTCGCGAGATAAAGTCCAAATTTTCGTCTCCCTTCGGAAGTGGATCCCGCGACGACGACGGCGTGCTGCTCCGTTCCCGTCCTTCTGCTTCGTCCTCCTTCATCCCGCTTCGTCCTCCTTCATCCAGGCGTCGTCCCGTCCGACTCGTCCTCCAAGCGACCGTCGAGGAGGATTCTCTCTCCCTATTCTTTTTACTGCTTTCTAGTATAGATTTACTGCTTTCTAGAGTAGTCTATTCGTCCTCCGAGTGATCGTCGAGGAGGACATTTCTCCCTCCATTCTTTTAATGCTTTCTAGAGTAATTGTTTTATGTTTTCTAGTTGTAACGAACGAACTCTTTTATGATAAATTCCTTGTCTATTCTACATCTCATTTTGATTTCCATGTGTAGTATTCTTTCTCTCTCTCTTACTCCCTCTCTCTCTTTTATTTGTTGTAGATACTTAGATAGTTTAAATTGAATTTCTTCGTGACAAAATAAAAAGAAACGCGAAGTTTTTTTAAATCAAATGTTCGCCTCCCTGTGTTCGACTCGGAATTTTAATTTCGGTATAAATTTTATTTGTTGAACTCGAATCCTTCGCTTTCGAACTACAACGACAGGTTTTTCCAAAACCAAACACGTTAGCATAGATTCGTAATCGTTCAACAGTCACTCGATTGAATTGTTTGGATCGCACCACCTAATTTAAAACTAGTTCATTTTGTAGCTACCCCATAGGATTCAATATTTAGGTCAAGCTAGGCACTCCATATTTCTTCTTGATTTATAAACGAAAAACACTTGAACTCATGATTTCAAATTTGGTTTGCCTCCTGAAAACATGGTTGAATACACCTAATATTTGAATCCTAAAAGCTACTAAGCAAGATTCAAACCCTAAAATTCACCTCATCCTTAATAATCTTGCTTGAAAACATTTTAGTTATGCACATACACACATTCTCAAACAAATCATTAAGGACGCAACCCATTAAGGGCCCATTACATTCCGAAAGCACTAAATATCCCAAGCCAAAATAAAATTGATTAAACGTTGGCCATAAGGACTGATTTGCTCTTCGGAGCCCAGATTGAGATTGTTCACAATTAACTTGCTTATACTAGTCAATCTAATGTCTAGCTAAGGGAGTAGCGCCAAACGACCGCAACTAGGGGATACACTAGGAACCGGAGGTAGAAGCCAAAGGAGGAACCTCCTCCGCAGTCCCTCCTTCTAACTGGTTGGATTGACTGGATACAAGTAGAGTAAATCATCTTTAATCTTAAGATGGATTCTGAGAGTCTGTAGATCTTTAGGCTACCCAACCTAAGGACAGGATTGTATTTTTGTGCTGCAGGGTCACTTCTCTTCCCCATCCTTCCGGCTTCCTTCCAGTGTATGATTGGATGGAGGTCATTGAACCCTCATTTGTAAGGACCTATTGAACATTCTTGGAGGCGGAGGTTGAGTTTTAGCCAAGTAGATCCCATGGCTGATCAACAACCACCTCCCCTACCCCTGAACCAACAGGAGCTGATTTAGAGGTAGTTGGAGGAATTGCAGCAAATGCAGCAATGGTTCCAATGAATGAATGGTTAGGGCACTTGGCCCTTGAAGGAGTTTTATGATCCTTCAAATTATGAGGATTGTCCCGGCATTGTGATCCCCACAGGTGATGTTGAGATCAAGCCCCAGGTTTTGAGTCTAATTAAACATTTCATGGGCTTGACTCTGAGGACCCATTCCAACATTTGGAGGACTTGATCACTCTAGTTCAAACCACCAAATTGTGGAATGTGGATGAAGAACAGATACTCATGAGGCTTTTCCCCCATTCACTCAGGGATAAGTCCGCACATTTGTATTGTACCATTGGAAGACCGATTGCTACCTAGACAGCTTTGAAATCAACCTTCCTGAAGAAATTCTTTCCAATTGGGCGAACCAATGCATTGTAACGGGCAATTACCACTTTTGCCCAACGGCAGGGGGAACCGTTTCGTGGGGCCTGGGAGAGATTATAGGATTTGTTGCGAAAGTGTCCACACCATGAGGTGCCTACATGGTAACTTGTGTAGATTTTTTATCATGGGTTGAATGATCAACTTCGTAATCATGTGGATGCTTCTTGCTGTGGCAATTTCCTCAACAAAGACGTAGATAGCACATATGATTTGTTTGGGGAAATGAGCAAAAGCTCTTTAAACCACACCTCCATGGAAACCTTCAACCGATCCCAACAAACTAGATCAAATGCCAATGAGGTCCAAGATTCTCATACATTTGATATAGAATTGATCTGCAATAATTAGATAAGATGGATCTAGTTGCAAGATGAATGGAAGAGTGAGTATCCAGAAACTCTAATTTTTCTTGATCCACTCAATCCCAGGGATCAGGATTCCATTCTTTGCAAGCTCCTACGAGACAGGAGTTTGTGAACCAGCTGGAGTCGGCTCGACCTTCGGGCCAGCTCTTCTCAAAACCTTATGGGTTCCAAACTTGGGACTTTGATCCCAATTTTTCTGATCCTTCTTCATCCTCATCTTACGAGGATGTTCATGCTGTGCAGGAGAATGTTAGGTCCAACCCTTACTCGAATTCCTACAATTCTAGTTGGAAAAATCACCCTTCCATCTCTTGGAAAGATTAGGGGCAACAGACCCAAACACGACCCAACAACTATGCACCGCAAAAACCAATGGGTCAGGGTCATGTGTATACTCAGTTGCCCTCGAATCAGGTTAATAGTCCATGCAGAATGCTCAACTATCTATCAGGTTACCCCAACCTCTTCCAAAGCGAACCAAGTTCCCACCATAATCAACCGGGGCCCTCCTGTTTTTCCCAACCCTCCCCAAGGCACTAACCAACAGCATTTTGCCACAGCAAACACCATCACCTTTAGGAGTGGTAGTAGACACAAGGGACCTACCCAACCCCATGTCAACACCATTAGGCCCTGTAGTAAGAATTCCAGACTCCCAACTAAGAATGTGATCAACAAAACATCAGAGTCTGATTTGGGAGTATGTTGTTGTATGGGCAAACAAAAAAAGTCGGAGGAGAAATTGGAGGAAAGGATGTCCTTACTTTAGGCTTTCAAATTGACAATCATTTTACACCTTGCGGCTATCAGATCAATCCCCTCCTATGCCATAGGTTTACTAAATTCATATAAAGCAAAGTGTAGAGTAGAATATGAAAACATTAGGAGAGTAGTCTTGTCTGATAACACAAGCACACTAATATTAAACAAGCTACCTCCTAAGAAGCAGGACCCGAGAGCCCCGTTCATTTCCTACATAATAGGAAACATCACTTCTGACTGAGCCCTCCTCAACTTGGGCGCTTCCATTAATGTTATCCCCACCTCACTGCACATGGAATTGGGTTTAGGCTACGTGAAACACATTGACATACCCTTGCAGTTAGCTGATAGATCTATTACAGAACCAAGGGGTATTTTGGAGGATGTTTTAGTCAAGGTTAATGATTTGCATTACCTTGCTGATTTCATGGTCCTGGACATGGAAGCACCAAAATAGCTCAACCACACCCTGATTATTTTGGGAAGACCTTTCCTGGCTATCGCCAAGGCAAGGATTGATTACGAATTGGGAAATATAGAAATGGCCTCTGGGAATAAAACTAACCAATCTAATATTTTTGAGGTCTCAAAGAAGGATAAAGTTAAGTGTGGTTTGATGGAGGAGCTTGGCAGAATAGAGGAGGTAATGGCCATACATACCTTAAACAACCTTTTAAGGGCCAACTCAACCCAAACTCAGGAAGAAAATCACACGATTGCAGGGATAATTGAGGACAATAAAGACATACAACAAACTGTGGCAACCCGGGATGAGGAAGATATTTATGAATGTCAAAATTTGTTGGATGATTCACATGATCAAGTTAAAACCCAACAATGTCCTCATCCTGAATTTTTAGAGTTTGAGGTTCAACTTTTGGGTGGGAATCATGAGGAACAAGATGGTTGGATTAAGCACCCAAATTGTGAGCATGAAATTGAACTTTGGGGAGAAACTCTTAAAATGTTAGATATTCTAGAGTACCCACAAACCCCCAACTCATCACCAAACCCTCATCATCCTTTTTCAACCAACCATTGCACAAATTCTATATCCACCCACACCTCTATACTAAATCAGCAAAACTCCTATTGGAGACCATTTGGGCTCTCCCTGCACCACCAGCTTGCTACTTTCATTGATCATCTCTTTGGCAAGCCCAATTTTACTCTCCGGGACCCAAATCTAGGGCTCGGCAATTGTATTATTATAGCCTTAATGTTAGTTATTTTTTATTGAGGACCTCGCCTAGCTGAAGGCACTAAACTCAGCACGTGTAAAGACTATTTTGAGCTAACCAGAATCTCACGGAAACTAAGTGCTATTCTTCCACTTCTACTCTCCTGCATGCTTTCATTTTTAACAATGAGGATATTGCATTAGCTAAGCATGGGGGGGTGGATATATCTTATGAAATCATCTTTTTGTCAGTCATAACAGTAATTTCCTGTTATTCCTAACAAAAAAAAAGAAAAGAAAAAAAAAGAATTAGGAGACGAGAACTTAGGCATTAGGAGTTGCAAACATTAAGAATTAATACCTTGGGACCTGAATACTTAGACTCTTTAGGTCTTCAGGCTTAATTAGCCCGGGTGTCCACTTGAATGTGGACTTAGTCTCAAGTCCTCGCTAATTCAAATTCATCTTTAATCTAGTAAATAAATTAGGATGATAAGTACATGACTTATCAACTCACCCTTTGATTTTAGGGGATTTTAAGTCAAGCATCTACACACTATTCGCACTGACTCACCTTCCAGTGGTTTTTATGGAAATTGGGCAGCTAATGAACTATCTAAGGTAGTATGGCTAGCAAGTTATCATGGGTAACAGCCTATTGGCTGGTTGTCAAGAGCCCAGCCACAAGACCATTTTCTTTATACTGCCTTTAGGTAAACCTTAGATCTGGGAAGCCACCTACTTAGGAAAAAGCAAAAAAAGAAAAAAAATAGAAAAAGGAGAAAATAAAAAATAAACAAATAAAATCACACTTCACCGCGCGAGTATGGCTGGTAAGTTGCCGTGGGTAACAGCCCATTGGCTGGTTGTCTAGATCCCAGCTCACAAAAATGTACAATAATTCCCAAAATACTTAGGGAAGAAGCAGGGAAATAGAATAAACTGGAGAGATATACACTGGGATTACCCTTGTGTTGACCCCATAAATAAAAGTAGGGAGAAAGCTACTGTTCGAAAAGATAAACCTTTAGGCAAGGTCACCTAGGGTCGTAGAAACCCAAAGTCTGTTTTAACGGTCGCCTAGTGAGTCTTCACTCTTTTCATTAGATGCATAGCAAAGTCCTTTTTGAGTCTTGGGCGGTTCGAGTAGCCGTAAAAAGTTATCCTGAAACTCTCAAACTCCAAAAGTACAAAAAAAAAGGCAAAGAAGAAAAATAAAAAAAATGTGTATCTTCCATTTCAAATAAGGCGAGGGCTTGGGCGGTCTGCATGCCGATAGACGCCCAAGCACTGACTAGTTTTTGTAATTAGGTCTTGGGGTTAAGGCTTTCTAAAGCAATCGAAAAATTTTGCCTAAGTAATGAAATCCTGATTCTACTTTTATACATAGCATTTAGGTTAATCTTGCTAGGAGCTAGAAAAAAGTAAGCATAGGGGTATGATAAACACACATGAATTCATGATAAAATGCTTATTTATGATAGTTCCTAGACTTAACATTGCATATCATGTTATAAATACTACATAACATCCATTGCATGTCATTTAGGATAGTTGTGTATTATGTACAATAATTCTTCCATTTTACATGGCCAGAAGGTAGTGTGATATCTTTACAAGCTTCGGATGAAGAATCCGACCATACGGATGAATCCGGAGCGACGATCGCAGTCCGTCAACGTGAAAATTACCCCAATCAGAGCTCCGTAGCACCCTCTACAAAAAAAAGATGGACAGTAAAGATGGCGCCACATGGCACCATTCAGACCGCCCTACATGAACCATGGCCCCCCCAGCTTCACGCATGGAGAGATCTCAACCGTTGGATCTCAATCCAATGGCTGAAGGGCACTCTACATCGCCTCACCTTCACAAGAGAAGAGCTCAAGATTATATCAAGACCGTTGGATGAAAATCCAACGGCCACGATCGCATGATCAGCGGATGCCACATCACCCTCCACATGACAATCCACTGCCTTGGCACAACGGTGAAGCACCCACTCATCAAACTAGAGGCATGAGTTCGATCCTCGTGACCTCCCTAATTTGCCAAGCAGCGCACAGCCTCGTGTGCACACAAGGGCACAATGCACAGCCAACCGCATCACAGCACCAATGCAGCACGAGCGTGCACGTGACAAGAGGCACGTGATGTGCGGGCCAGCGTAAGCGAGGGTTGGCGTGGATCTTCAACGATAGCCTGGAGTACCTTTAGTGACGCTTACAGCTATCACTAATTGCTTGTAGGTGTGAGGATAGCTGTGGGCATGAGTAGTGGGGGCACAATCTTTAGCAACAGCTGCATGGGGTCATTCGTGACACTTGTAGCTGTCACTACAACCCTCTACACGAATTTCTTCTTCCCTCCACCATATAAACACCCCTCATTCCTCTTCATCTCTACCTACTCTACTCCGATTTACTCCTAAGCTCTAGTAGCCTACCAAAGCTCCATTTGAGCTTCCTCTCAAGCTCCAAAGGCCTCCTATTAATGTAATGATCCTATTTCCCACCAAATATTCATCCTTCATCCTACCACCTTCATAGGTTGCCTTGGAACTATCCTACCACCTCCATTCCGGTAGAAGATCGCCTTCGTCTCCTCACCTCCATTCTAGAGCCTCAATGAAGCATTCCTCTACCCGACGTCATCCTACTTCTCACCTCTGTCATCCTGCATCTCACCTCCTTCATCCAATCTTCCGCTAGGCACCATCGTCTCGCTGAACAGCCGATTCGTGAGATTTCCTCTCACCCTTATCTCTTTTATGCTTTCATAGATTATTGTAACAAATATTTGCGTAATATATCATAGTCGTTTCATCTCTCTTGTGATCTGTCTTACTTGCTTTTTCTATAAAAGTAAAGGAAAAAATAACAAAACCCCAAAACACCAAAAAGAAACAAAACAAAATGTGGATTTCAAACAAAGTAAATGTCGCCTCCCTATGTTCGACCTAGGACTCCCTTGGAGTTTCGGTTATAAATTGTATTTGATAGACACATTTTGTGAGCTATGATGACGAGTTCTCCAAACCCTAATTTTAATTCACGAAACACAGCTCATCACCCATCACATTCCAAGAGCATAATCATCCAAAGCTTAATTAAAACTGAGTAGACATTGGCCTTAAGGATTGATTCGCTCTTCGGGGCTCAGACTGAGATTTTTTTCGATTAATCTGCTTCTATTGGTCCATCTGATGTCTAGCTAGGGGAGTAATGTGAAATGACCGCAACTGGGGAGTACACTAGGAATCGGAGGTGCAAGCTAAAGGAAGAACCTTCTCCCCAGCCCCTCCTAACTGGTTGGATTGATTGGATAAAAGTAGACCAAATCGGTTATAATCTCAAGATGGGTCCTAGGAGTCTGTAGGTCTTTAGGCTAACCCACCTAAGGACAAGGTTGATTGCTTGTATTGTAAGTCTCCTTTCTCTCTTTTGATTTCCCTCCTATTCTACCGTGTATCCTTCCACATCCTACACTCATTTCCCATCCTACCCTCCTATCACCACTTATACCCAAGATGATTACTATCCCGACTCGACTTATAATTACCCATCCACTAGTCAGGATAACTTTGATTGGGGATACGATACCGGCCCTCAGTGTCCAAGGCCTAACCTTGGACAACAAGACTATGATTACTACCCTTCCCAGAGCTACAATGATTATAGATCTCCACCCTTTGATGACTGAACCAATCCAATCTACAATCAAGAAGGATATGTTGATTATAACACTTACCCTCCCCTATATTACACCGAATATAGGTTGCCACCATTCTTTGAATAAAATGACCTATTATCAAAGAGGGACCCGAGAACCTAGATATCTTGACTCCCTTAGATTTAACTCAAACCCACCCAAACCTGAACCAAATCATTCGATTTAGGTGAACCAGGTCTAAGATAAGGTGTTGGCTAACTTGAGGAACACCATCCAATCTTTAGAAGCTCAGCCAATACCATGCACTGAAGCGTTGGAGCCTATGATCAAAATGATTGATGAACTTAATAATTCTCTATTGGATTTGCTCCAAAATGTTAGGGACAGGGGCTTGGGTGAGTTTCTACTTGGGAAATTATCAAGGTTGAGGATGAAATTTGTGGTTGCCTTATTCCAATCTTGGGGTGATTCTCAAGATGAACCCCCTTCAGGAGAGCCAATGTCTGAACCTGCACAGGCACCTATCGGGGGGGATACATATGTTGAGACTAGGGATGAACAGGTTGGGCTAGAGCAACCCATTGAGGATGAATCGAGTTTATCACTCAAGATCCTAGAGCTAGGGAATGACGAAAAATATGTTTCCATGGACCATGAAATGACATATGATTTTGAGACATATATAAATGAGGATCATGAATTCTTTGATTCTGAGGATGAGGAATCTCTTAGTGAAGTCTCATTGGAGCCTAAGGAGAATGATTTTAGTGAGACTAATGGGTTCGAGGAACAAGATGAACCATTTGATAGCCCGTTTATTGAAGATTATGATCATGCTGGGGCTAACTTGGACGATCCGAATCCTAATGATTCAATCAGTAGCCCCATTGCTCAACCACACCCTGAAGAGCTAAGTTATGATATTCTTGAGATCACCAGACCCAAGTCAATCCTGATTTAGCTACAATTGTTTGACTTGGGTATTTTAGATGGGGTGTAGTAAATGATGTGGAGGTCCCTGAAACATTGATCTTGGAGGATAGGAAGTTGGAAATAATGATCTGGGAAGGTACTTCTGAGGAAACTACGATTTTGGATATAAGGGTACCTATTGACCTGAAACCACATACTTTCTACCAGGACCCTTATGATATCTTTCATGTGCAACCCAAGATCAGAATCATTGATTATCTTTTTGAGTTGAACTCTAAATGGACATCCGAACCTATTGAACCATCTCTACACATTGTCTAACACTTTAGTCTTGGGTTGCACACCACTAAACTGCAAGCCTGGCCTTGTAAATACAACAATCTTCGGTTCTGGGTGATTTTCATCCAAAACCTTAGAACCACTTGACCTTAGGGCATGAGTCTACTCCACAACTTGGTCCACATCTGTGGACATCTTCTGTTGGCAAGTTTGAGGATTAATCTTTTGATTTTGTTTCTAACCTGCACTTGTGAGTTCTTAAATTCTCCTTTGTATGTATATTATGCCTAGTTGAAGGCATTAAAACTTAGCACGTGTGTATACTCTTCTCTCTGTGAGGATGACTAGATTGTCACGAAATTCAGGTGATATTCTGCTTACTCCACCTTTTTCATGTCTCTATGTCTATAATGAGGACATTTCATCATTTAGGCATGGGGGGTGGATACTTAATCCTAAAATTATTTCGTAATCTCTATAGAATTTCTTTTATTTTCTTTAAAAAAAATTGAAAATTCAAAAAGACAAAAAAAAAGAGAATTAGGAGACGAGAACTTAGGCATTAGGAGTTGTAAACTTTAGGAATTAATATTTTGGGACCTGAATAGCCCAGGTGTCCACTCAAATGTAGACTTAATCTCGAGTCCTCGCCAATTCAATTTCGTCTTTAATCTAGTAAATAAATTGGGATGATAAGTACATGACTTATCAACTCGCCCTCTGATTTGAGGGGATTTTAAGTCTAAGCATCTACACACTATTTGCACTGACTCACTTTCCGGCAATTTTTACAGAAATTGGGTAGCTAATGAACTATCTAGGGTGGTATGGCTGGCAAGTTGTCAGTGGTAACAGCTCATCGACCGGTTGTCTAGAGCCCAGCTGCTAACAGGAAAAATCGAGGTTATAAAAGCTACGTCGTAGTATAGGTCGAAATCGCTTGATAACAAATAGAATTTATACTCAAATATCAGAAATGAAGTTCGAGGTCGAACACAGGGAGCAATTAGCAAAAATGATTCTCAAGATTGCAATTCAACGCAAATATATGAGCAATAGAATTCCAAGTAGTAATGATATATAAATGAATGTGAATGTCAAATAGTGCAAAAAGAATGGGATAAAATGGTGATTTAAATCACCAATTCCCCCTTACAATTATATCAAATATTTCAATAGTACTAAGCAATCTAAATCCACATAGGATAAGTGCACAATGCCCTTTTGTTGAAACTCAGAGTCTTCTTCATTTGTTTGCTTCAGTCCTTCTTCTTCTTCTATGCCTTCTTCTCCTTCTTCTTCTTCCTTCTCTTCTCTGTGGCTGCTCTTCTTCTTCCTTCTCTTCATGCACAAGGGGAAAGGTTCTTTCTTCAAATAGCTAAGTGTCAGCCGTTGAACCTCAGAGCAAAACCCCCTGCCCCCGCACGCTCTCTCTTTCTCTCTTTGGGATCCTCTCTCCCAGAGCCTCGGGTAAATGGATTCAGATCTGAGAGTACCTGGGACCAAGGCTGTGGGCATGATATCACAGCTGAGGTGTGAACAGGGCTTAGGCGGGACGGGTCTATGCCAGGCCCACGGGTGACAGGTCACAGGCGAGGCGTAGGTGAAGGGGAGTGTGGGGACCTCACTCCCTGTGTTCTATTGAGGCGATAAGCCTGTGGCAGAAAATCAATTTATTCCGTGTCATGCATCTGTCAGCTTCCGAGGTGGGACTATGTTCCCACTCCTTCCTCACACAATGCAGTAGCAGTTACTTCATCTAATTTTGGTCAAAGGCCCAGTCAAAGGGTCAAATTGGTCCCTGGGTTGCATTCTTGGATGGAATCCGCTGCACTTGGGACTTCCACCTAGGGCTTGCAGGTGCTAGAGCAAGCTCAAGTTCCTTGTGAATGGTAGGTGAAGACCTGATACCTGAAAACACAAGAACAGGCTTTTGGCCCTGAGATGGCGAACGTGGTGGTGGGTGCAATGTGGAGTGAGAGTGGCTGAGCTGGCCGAACGGTGACGGAGTTGGTACGCAATGGTGGGTTTGTTCGGTGGGCGATTTAGGTGAGCGAATGGTAAATAAGTAGAGGGGTTTGAAGAGGATGGTGTGGCAAAGGTCGTGAGGTGGTTGGCGAGGTGGATGGAGAGGTGTAGCGACAGAGGTGCCTCGCCGGAGTGGTTGCCAGACACGGGGAAGACGAGGGTGTCAGGGTGAGTCGACGGTCAAAATAGAGTTATGAATGTACGGGAATGATAAGTGGAAGAGGAGGCATTGAGAGGGCTAGATATTGGATGAAGTAAGGCAGAGGCAGCGTCGGTTATGGTGTGGTCGGTGCCAAGGACAAAGGCACTCTGGTGAAGGAAGGACAGTGATGATGAAGGAGATAGAGGCGCCCGCTGGTATGGAGAGACGCGAAGGAAGGTAGGGAAGGAGGATCTGCCGCTGCTATTACAGTTAGATAAAGGATGAAGATGAAGGAGGTTGCCGGAGCTTGAGGAGCTTTTCAGCCAGATTAGGAGGGAGGAATTGAGGGTGTTCCAAGCTAAAATCAAGCTTGGGATCTTCAGTCAGATCTGGGGCGTCTTTTATAGGCCTTTGGAGGGTGTTTTGGAGGTGTTTTGGGTGAAAGCTCGCCGGAGTTTGGAAACTCTATGATACTCGAATCTCTCATACATTTGCATGAGAGATTGGGAAGGTTTTAGAGCTTAGGATCTGGCTCAAAAGGAAGGGAATTCCTTAACGAAATTACCTTTCAAATCTAAGAGGGATTCGTCAAGGAATCAAGGAGAATATGCCATATTAAGGTCGCAGAAGTTGTAGGAATAGGATTCCATGGTGGCAGGGACCTTTTTGAAGAAAATGATGATAAAGATAGGGGCCTTTTTGTAAGAAATTCAAAAGCTAAGGACCCATGTGGAATAAAGGAAATCAGACTTGGACCAAATTGCAAACTAGGTTGAAACAATCTTAAATTGGACCCAAATTTTAGTACAAACCTAATTTGGACCTAAGAAATCCAATGGTGAAGTTGGATTTTGGTTTTGATCTTGTTTGACTAGGTAATTTTGATAATTACCCAAATTAGGGCAAATGTCTCTCTGAAACTCTATTTTACGTCAAGATGGGTTCCAATGGTCAAATTAAATGTGTTAATCCCTAGAGAATATTTTATATGATTTTTAGAGGGTTTAGGTGAATTTTACCCTGACCAGAACCTTAGTAGATTAAGCGGGTTTGTTTTCAGGGTTTCAGATGTCCATTAATTCCTGTAACGCATGAAAACCCTTTTCTGTCTGTTCTAACCCACTTATTAGACTCTTAAGACCATTTGACCTTTGTTCCACCCCTGAGAGAACCCACGGTTATTTTATTTTTCTGATAGAATGGTAAACTTGCAGAAATAGCCCTGTATTCTTATCTTCTTCTTAAATCAATGTTTTGTGCCCTTAAGACCTTCTGATGGATATGTAGGAGCTTTTACTGACTTAATCAAATCAAACTGAGCTAGTTATGGCTCATGATGGTGTTCTCATCACTAGCCACACGACCATTCTCTTCATACTGCCTTTGGGTAAATCTTAAATCAGGGAAGCCACCTACTTAGGAAAAAGAAGAAAAAAAATTACCTAAAAAGAAAAGAAAGGGAAAATAAGAAAATAAACAAATAAAACCACACTTCACCGCACGAGTATGGTTGGCAAGTTGCCGTGGATAACATCCCATTGCCCGATTGTCCAGAGCCCAACTTACAAAAATGCACAAATAATTTCCAAAGCACTTAAGAAGAGAGGAAGTAGAATAAATCAGGGAGATATACACTGGGTTCGCCCTTGTGTTGACCCCATAAAAAAATAAAAAAGTAGGGAGAAAGCTACCGATCAGAAAGATAAACCTCTAAGCAGAAATCCTTAAGGTCACCTAGGGTCGTAGAAACCCGAAGTCCATAGCCGCCTAGTGAGTCTTTCACTCTTTTCACTAGATGCTTAGCACTTAGAGTCCTTTTCATGTCTTGGGCGGGTCGGGTAGCCATAAAAAGTTATTCCGAAACTCTCAAACTCTAAAAGTCCAAAAAGAAAATTAGAAAAGAAGAAAAAACACAAAAAATGTATCTTCTCTTTTCAAATAAGGCGAGGGCTTGGGCGGTTTGCATTCTGGCAGACACCTAGGCACTGTCGAGTTTTTGTTACCAGGTCTTAGGTTGAAGTTTTCTAAAGCAGCCAACAAATCGTGCCTAAGTGATCAAATTCTAATTCTACTTTTATACATAGCATTTAGGTTAATTTTTCTAGGGACTAGCAAAAGATAGGCATGGGGGTATGATGTAGACACATCCATTTAGGTTAAAATGCCTATATATGCATATTCCTAGGCTTAGATTTGCATTCCATATTATAAATATTTCATAGCAAGCATCATCTGCATTTAGAGTAGTTGTGTATATTTTAGGTTAATTGCATCCTTTTTGTGGTCAGGAGAGAAGGAGATTTATTTCGAAGCCTCAAATTGACGATTCGACCGTACGGATCTGATCAGTATGACGATCGGAGTCCAACGCCTACGAAATCACCTTGATCGAAGTCCTGTAGCACCATATGAAATCTGAGGAAGATCAACGGACAAGGGACTAGGTGACGTAATTCAGAGCTTTAAATGACAAATCCGATCACGCAGATGGATTCGGGTCGACAATCGCAGCCCAACGGCATGAAAATTGACTCAATCCGACCTCTATAGCAGCCCCTACAAAGGAAGGAAGATGGACGGCCCAAGTCACGCCATATGGCGCAACCCAGGCCGCCATGCACATGCACATGCCACTGCATGCACACAGCAGTGTAGGTGCATGCGTGCATGCGGAGGCATGCACGCACGCACGCAAGTGCAACAGCGCAGTGCGCTAGGCAGCTCAGCAGGCAAGGCAGCGGCAGCAGCAGCAGCGTGCGCGAGCGTAAGGTGCGTAGCGCACATGCATGCGCGACAAGGGCATGTGGAGCATGCACCACTGGTGCGGTAGTAAAGGCACATGATGCACGCACCAGTGGGGGTGAGGGTTGGTGGGGGCTCTTCAGCGACGTTCGTGGCGGAACTTCAATGATGTTTATGACCATCACTAAATGTCCTATATACAAATTTGATTCTTTCCTCCACTATAGAAGGACTCCTACCCCTCCCATTCTTCTTCATCTCTTCTTTTCTTCCCCTTACCACCTCCAAGACTCTAAAGAGAGCTTGTTCCAAGCCTGGGATTCTCCTTTAGAGTAGAAAACAAATATTTGTTCCTGCCTCTCACCCCCTTTGTGGAGCATCCAGTGGTCGTCTTCTCACTTCACTTCGGGAAGAAGATTCTCACCGCGATGCCATCTTGCCCCACCCTCCATCCTCCGGCTCCATCCTCGTTCATCCTACTCCTCACCACCTTCCTCCAGGAAACGTCAAAGCGAGTCATCCTCCACGCAACCGTCAAGGGGGATTTCTCTCACCTGTCTCTATCTTTATTTCTTTCGTAGTATAGTTTTCCCACTTTCCCAGTTGTAATAATTATTTGATTATAGAAATACATAATTATTTCTTTCTCTCTCTCTTATATTTTGCAAGTAGATTAGTTAGATAAGAATTCATCTACCTAATCTCTTGCTTGCTGAAAGTACGAAAAAAGTTAGAAAAGACAAAAATGACAAAAACAAATAAAAGCGAAATGCGTACTTTTCAAACCAAATGTTCGCTTCCCTATGTTCGACTTGGACTCACTTTTCGAGTTTCGGTTATAAATTTTATCTGATCGATAGATTTTCTCACTAATCAAACTACAATGACGGCTTTTCCAAATCCAATCCTTTTCGCATGCAAATCCGCCGTTATCAATGATGCATGTAGAGAGTTGAGTCAACACCTTTGATGTCTACTTTTGTCCAAGAGATGTCTTCCTTATGCCATTTTAGGCATTCAATCAGTGCTCCCTCCGGCATCTTGATTGCACTGCAAAAATATCCTCGCAATTGTGTTGTCTTGTGCTATTTCCTAGCATTACCAATGCACATTAGGTCTCCATAGTTGCATTGTAAAAATACACGCATGCATGCATTAAATTAAGAGGGGAGGAGAGTAAAATAAAATGGCCTCGCGATTACATTTTTCCTCAAGTGCATCTTTACAAAATCCACCATCTATTTATCTTTTCCACTTGATTTTGAAATGCTTCCCACGGCTGCATGGAGCAACTTCTTCTCCTTGTGCCATTCCCTGCTCTCCCTGCCAGCCGCAGCAGACCTCTCCCTGCCATGAGCTGTGCATGAGCCATGCACAGCCAGGGCATGGTTGTGCATCGCTTTCTTCTTCTATAAAAGGAGGGCATCTTCTTCTAAAAAATGGCATGGTCCTTCCACACAAAAAAACCCAGCACTTCTTCCAGGTCACCGTCCTCTCCTCCCTCTCCCTCCACACGCCGGCCCTCCTCGGAGACACCTAGTGGACAGGAGCCCTCACTGTGGTGAACACCCACAACAGTGAGACCACCACCACCCAGCTCTTCAAAGAGCCGGTGGGCGTGGTGGCTCTTTTCTAGTTTTTTTTCCGTTCCAGCACCTTCAGCCATTGGAGCGCAGGCTTCAAGCTTGAAGCTCAAAGCTCCAGCAGCAGCGGCAAGGTAGCAGCAGCAGCCGCACAGCCCCTTCCACGTGCGCTTGCAGGCCTCTCCGCCTCCCGCTTCTTCACTCTGTCGTACGCTCTCTTCCGCCCACAACTGACCATTGCGCTCCTCTGCAGCGGCTGGCCAACCCTCACCGCGCATACCAGCAGCGCCCGCGTTGCCCTCACCCTCCACCGCACACGCCAGCAGCCTTCTCTGTGCGCTCTGTTGCAACCTTCCGCCCGCAAGCCACCAGCCGAAGCCACTCCGCCGCGCACGCTGAGCTGGCCGCACTCACGGCACCTGCAGCTCCTGGTCACGCGGTGCGGCCTTACACTGTAGCCACTGTTCATGTGAGTCTGCGCGACACTATGGCTACAGTGGGGTGACCGGTGAGCTTCTCACTTTACCGATCACCTGGTGCACCACTATCGTCATTCGCCCGTGCGAGCGCCTGCCTACGTGTCTCGCCCCGCGTTACCTACACCCTCCCGTGCGTTTGTGTCGCCCACACCCATCCACGTCGCCCGCTCACTTCACCCGCACCTGTGAGCGCCCATTCCAGCCACTCCATGCAGTACTGGGCACTACGATCCTCTCCGCGCCAACTCTCCTGTGTGCGTGCTCCTCTCTATGCGAATACGCGCCTACGCACGCGCGTAGCCTCCAAACGTCGCTTGGAAGCTACAGACGACCTAAGTTAACCCTCCAGCAGTGCGGCTGCTCTCTCTCTCCCTCTCTCTTTCTCTCCCTCTCTCTCACAACACTCACAGCACTCTCTTTACCGATGCTTGCACACACATACACTCACACTTTCATACACACACACACACACACCTATACACTATTATATACGTATACATATATATATTGATATATGTATACATATATTTATACATATAGTAGTATCTATATACTTATGTATTAGCATACATACATACATATTTATATATATACATATATACATATACTTATATAAATATACATATATACATATATATACTTATATCTATATATATATTAGTATTTACATAAATATATATTAGTCTATATACATACACACACACATATATATATATATACACACACATCTATATACTTATATATATATGCACATATATACACATATATATACATATATATATATTACTATATACATATATACATATATATACACATATACATCTATATAGTACCATATACATACATATACGTATACATATATACATATATATATATATACATATATCTATCTATACATATACTTACATATATATTTACATACCTATATATATATACATATATATACCTATATATTTATAACCATATACACATATAGATATATTTACATATATACATATATATATTTTCACATTATTTACCATACGCTGTATCGTGGGAATATCTGCACCAGTTGCTGATATTCCCCAATACACGCGTACAAAAAGAGTGTTCGCATTCATCTTCCATCAATCCACCTTACACACGGCACCTCGTCCTGTTGGTTGCGTCTTTCTAGATGACAACCGACTCGACACAGTGCTACACTCCATCTCCGCCTCCACCCCCACCCCTTTATACATATATACTATATGCCTATATATATATACTATATTTACTTTATTTCTGTTTCGCTTTCCTGTTAGTAAAAAGATAAAAATATATATATAAAAGAGAAAAGATAATCTTTGACTTGCAAGTACTTCGTCTTGCGAATAGCAAGACCCGTTTTGGAACCATGTTTTGCCTCAAAGCCAAGAACTCAATTTTGAGGGTGTGCCTCAAGGACAAAGATTACCAGAAAAAATCTAAATAAGAAAACACCAAAAACACAATAAACGAATGGAAGAGACTCGTTGTAGGAAAGACATAGAAACTTAACTTGTAACCACACTTCCCTGAGTTCGACCCTGGGCCTAAAAGTGACCAAGATAAAATCAAGTAGGCCAGGTTAAAAATTTTTGTAAAGAGATGGCTAAGTCCAATTTAGGTTAACCACTATACACACTTCAACAATAAAATCATCATATTAACAACCTATTCGGGTCCGACACCACACCTTTTCTGGCGCCGTTGCCGGGGAAGTGCACCTTCAAGTAAGTTTTTACTCCATTCCTGTAATTTTTTCTTCTCTTCTCTCTTCACGGGTATCTCTGTTTTTGGTGTGCAGGTGAACCTGGTGCAAGGAGAAGGCAGGCAGATGAAATCGAAGACGTAAGCAGATCCAAGGCGGGTACGAGAGCATGAAGACGCCGACGCCGCATTGGAGCTTCGCACATGTTGCTGAACAAGTAGGTCTTCTTTTCTTAGCAACTTAGGTTAACTTGTCACCCTTAAAAAAAAAAAACTAAAAACTAAAAAAAAAAAACTAGAAAAACTTCTTGGGATCTCGTGGGGCAAGTGGACTAAAATTCACTTGTTTGATTGATTGTCTTCACTCCCACCGCCCCGCGATTTCCTGCCTTACTTCGCATAGCGAAAATCCAAGAATCTTGATTCTTGAATTTTTCGCCGTGTGAAGTATTCTTTGAGGCAAACACAAAAAGATTGATTGCACCCCTCTTTTGCCTCACTTATCTACAATTCGGGATCACCTTTTTAGTGGGGAGACTTGGAATTGAGTTGATTCCAACCCTACCCCGACTTTTCAACTTGCCTAAGATTCAATCCCGAATATTTCAACACCAACAATTTTAGTTTCTTTATCTGTTGATTGAGCCTTGTGTGTGGAAATCTTTTTGGTGATTGGGAGCACTTGAATTGAAGTACTTTGGCTCCTTTTCACATAAATCTAAAACTGATTCGTGCATCCACACATAGAAATCTCCATTTAGGGTAGCCCATTGCATTTTAGCATGCATTAACCAATTGATATTGAAGAAGGGTTTGTTGGGCTTAGAAAGAAAACTTGTATTCTCACAAAACCCGAAGATTGGTTGAATTGGTATTTCAGCAAAATCATAAAATCCATACTACGTAAGGCTGAACTCTAAAAATCATTCACCAATTAAGAACTTCAATTCGGGGAGATTTCCCTGTTGCATGCTTGGATTACACACTTTGAAAATCAATCACTTGGGCATTACCCGTAAACAACGCCCTTCACATTCCAAAAGCACTTGACCCTAAGCCTCTAATTAAAATTGGTACTAACTTGACCCTTATTAAGGATTGGAGGTATAACTACCTATGTGTAGTGGCTACGTGTTGGTGAGAGTTCCCACGTGCTATCGGGTGTCTAAGACTGGGGCAAATGGCCTTTCAATCTGGCCCGGTGGTTCCACAGTGCTCGCATTCGGTTTCGTAGTTCGTGATAGTAGGTAACTTAGATCTTTAGGTCTAAAGGCACACTGTAGAGGTTAGGAATTTGATTGTACTGATTTATCATCAAGTGTACCTTTGCAGCGTCATTTCTCTCGTCTCTTTTCCCTTCTCATCTCCCCAATTCTTCCTGCGGTAGTGCATGTTTGGGAGGAGGTCACAAAACCTTGAACTGATTGAATTTCCTGATAAATCTAGAAAAGAAGCCGAATCATCCTCCTCCTCCACAAACATGGCTGCACACCCACCCCCAAATCCCGAGGGAGGAAACCACCCTCAGAACCCATTAGGTGGTGGAGCCTTAGATCCCATAACCCACCTCCAAGCCCAAATGGAAATGTATAATGCGCAAATGGAAGCCATTCGAGAAACATTGGAGGAAATGCAGAATCCTCCCGAATGGGAGGAGCCTAGGTCTCTTAGCTCATATCAGAATCCCGCTGCTACAGAGACCATAGGACAAATTCAGGTCCCCATGGGTGGGGACGACTTTGAACTGAAACCGAACATAATTGGCCTAATAAATTTTCACTTCCATGGTCTTGCAAGTGAAGATCCTTTTCTCCACTTGGAAGACCTAACCCGACTGGCTGAAATGGTTAAACCAAGAAATGTTGGGTTACCTATAGTCCTTATGAAGATGTTCCTGTTTTCATTTCAGGATAAAGCGTCGCAATGGTTACGCACCCTTGGGAGAACCATCCACTCTTAGGAAGAGATGAGAACAGCGTTTCTCAAGAAGTTCTTCCCAATCGAGCGAACCAATGCACTTCGCCGTGCTATCACCTCTTTTACGCAACAAAACGGCGAAAAATTTCATGAGGCTTGGGAGAGGTATAACGACCTCCTCAGGAAGTATCCGCACCACGGTCTGCCTAAGTGGCATATAGCCCAGATTTTCTACTATGGGCTAAATGAGACTTTAAAGCAGATTGCAGACGCTTCCTGCGGAGGGAACTTTATGAATAAAGACGAGAATGGAGCATTTGAATTGTTTGAAAATATGAGTGAAAACTCGATGAACAATGCTTCCTTTGTCACCTTTAATCGTACCAGCCAGCCCTGAAATGTCCATGAAGTTGACACGGGACCCTCCCATTCATCCACTGATCTAAGCCTTATTGCACAAAAACTGGATGAAGTCTCCATCGTGCACAAGAAGCTGGATGAGCTTCTGGCCAACCCCGCCTGATCTCTGGCAAACACCACCTCTTCACCACTTCATCACAATCCAAATTCTTTCAACACCAGGCTTATCCTGAGAAACCCCGTAAGACCTTCCTTACCGAGTGTCGCACCGAGCGACTCGATAAGTCATGTGGATCTGGCATCTGCGAGCCAGTATTTTGACACAGAGAACAAAGCCTCCATGTGCTCAGAAGCGTATTTACACGCGGACACATCTTCTGGCATAGAAGATGCTTGTGGCCTGGGGAATAACCCGTTCTCTACCACTTATAACCCAGGGTGTCAAAATCATCCAAACTTCTCATGGTCCAGCAACCCGCAGCGCCAAAACCCCACAGGTGAACCAACGCGGCCGTCCGCACCCGTCATCCCAAGGGCCCAGTCTAATCCTATGGCAAATCTGCCATCAAGCCCTTGCGTACTGCAAGCAGAACGCGCATCAAGTCCTCTTGACAAATTGATGCGAATGATGACGAATATGTCAAAGTGCCATGAAGAGAACATGACCTCTCTTCAGCACCAATTGGCACAGCAGAATGATGAGATCAGTCAACTACGCATGGCGACTCGATCTCAGGGCACTCTTCCTGCCCAACCTGTCCCAAACCTATGAAATTTCGTACCTTATGGTCCTCAACCACAGGTACGACCTTCTCAAGGGCAGGTTAACCAGATTCTGCAAGCTCTGAGCATTCCACTCGGATTTCAGACTAATCCCGCTGCAGCACCGCACTCTTACATCCCTATTGCGAACCCTCCTCCGCCGTATGATCCCACTGGACCCGCATCGTCCAATGCTATCACTATGAGAAGTGGTAAGCAGATCATCGATCTGCCTCAACCTGATCCTGGCCCGTCTTCTTCTTCATCGCCCTCTCATTCGGGATGCGCACCACATTCGCGAGAGGATGATGCTCCCAAATTCGTGCCAGAATCAGTCCCATTCTCTGAGGCTCTACTAAGGGAGCCAAAAGTCAAAAAGAAAGATATGCAGGCCTTTGATAACCTGCGTAATTTGTTCAGGGATGTAGAAATCAAGGTACCCCTGCTCGAGCTATCGACCACATACCTACTGTCGCCCGATTTTTCAAAGACTACACAACACCTAGGCGACAGTTAAAGAAAACTAAGAATCCAGTGGTTCTCTCGCCTCATGCAAGTTGTGCTATACTGTCAAATTTACCACCGAAGCAGAAAGATCCGGGCACATCGCTTATTTCCTATAGCATCCAAGGCTGCAATTTTAACCATGCCCTGCTTGATTTAGGATCTTCCATAAATCTTATACCGACCATCATGCTCGAAAAATTTTCCTTGGGAAATATAAAACCCATCCCTATCACGTTACAGTTGGCAGATTGTTCTGTCAAAATCCCAAAGGGTGTGGTGGAAGACGTGGTGGTTAGGGTCAACAGCCTCTTTTTTCCTGTTGAGTTTCTTATTTTAGATATGGAAGTTCCTAGCTCACTTTCTGATTGTCCGATCATCCTCGGTCGACCTTTCTTTGCCACATCCCATGCCCTTATCGATTGCGAGTCGGGCTGTATTGAGATTGCCGTTGGATCTGAAAAGATCAAGCTTAACATCTTCAAGGCAGCCAAGAACTTTGATTGCGATTGCATCGAGGATGACACATCTAACGAGGACATGACCGTCAGTGCGTGTATCGGACTAATTGGAACCTATTCAGACTGCTGTGGATTACCTGACGACTGCCTGATCAACACATACAGTGACGTTCCCCCATCCCTCCCTTGTCCCATTCCTTCTCCTGGCCAGACTTCTGAAGAGGTTTTCTCCACTTCCCATACCTCGTGGTCTGAATCATATCCAGGCTGCTCACCGTCGATCCACACTCTTGAAGACTGGATTGCCCTTTCTTTCCCACCAAATCAGGCAGATTTGCAATTCCACACTGGGACCTTGAGCCCACATCTTACTCACTGGGGTTGTTCCTTTTTGGATCCATCTATCCAAGAAGCCCCTCTTCTTGGCCAATCTGAGGGCCAATTATTTCCTCCTGACTTATTTTCTATTCCTCCTGGGGCACTCTCGTCCCAAGAAATGCCAGACCTTTCACCACCCACCATCCACCCACCCTACCACCCTGCTGTATACCCTGAACCTCAGCTCTCGTTACCCAATCTTTTGTCCTTTCTCTACCTTTCCCTGCATGCATATGAGGACATAGCATTGTTTGGCATGGGGGGGTGGATAGGCATCCATAGGATCTGGGAATTTTATGGTATCATACAGTTCCCACCTATTTATAAATATTCAAGAAAAAGAAAAAGAAAAAAAAATTATATATATATATATAATATAATATATATAATAATAAATGGTGTTTAGTAATGATCTGAAAGCTGAAACAAAAATACAATAAGTGTTTATGGATATTCAACCATTGTTTTGAAGACTTTCCAGGCCATAGAAGCTTATTTCGCTCAAGCTCAACTTAATTCACTTGAGCATTGACAAATAGACTGGAGTCTCTCCTAACTAAGGACATATTCTTGTACCTAAGACACCAGTACAGGATCTGTTGGTTTGCTTCTACTTGAGAGCTTGAGTAAACTTAGTTCACACTACACATATCAAGAAAGACCAGGTGAACATAAGATCCAACCCTAGTGTTCATTAGGGAAGGTGGAGTCCTTACCTGTGCATGCAGGTAGACTTTTTATCCCAGGTTTTAGTCTTGTGTTTAGGAGAAACTCTTTCCACCAAAAAGAAACTCTCCCACCAAAAAGAAAAGTGTGCTCCTTCAAAAAAATGTTGTAAGAGATATACTGACACGTGTTTCAAAAAAAGAAATGCAAATAAATCAGTATATCTTGCAAATGTCTGTAAAGTCTCTACCCTAAAAAAAAAAGTTCTTCAGGGCAAGTCGCAAATACCCTATTCTCTTTGAGCCACAAATATCAGAAAATGGGAGTTGAGTTTCCATCATCTCTGTAAGGGTCAATCCGAAAACACGAGCTAAAACTGGAACCAACCTTTACTTAAAAATTTGTGAAACCCTAGGCTTGAGTCTTAATGTTCATCTGGTTAGTCTTGATCCTTCACTAAGCACAAGGCATAATCTCTTGAGCTCTTGAGTATGGCAAAAACCTCCTGGGTCCTGGAAATTGTACTTAAGGTTTAAATATCAAGAGTCCTGGTTAGTCGAGAGATGATCTATGTCATGTGACACTTAAAGTACTGGTAGTCTTCTCTACAATTGGTTCTCACATTATCCACCAATAAACACACCTATCTTGCCTCAGGAGAAAATCTTCAGCTTAAAGATCATTTCTAAATACAATACAAAAAAATGTTTTGCTATGGACTAGCAAAAGATAGGCATCGGGGTATGATTGCACCGCAAAAATACGCCTGCAATTGTGTCGTCTTGTGATATTTCCTAGCATTACCAATGCACATTAGGTCTCCATAGTTGCATTGTAAAAATACACGCATGCATGCATTTAATTAAGAAGGGAGGAGAGTAAAATAAAATGGCCTCGTGATTACATTTTTCCTCAAGTGCATCTTTGCAAAATCCACCATCTATTTATTTTTTCCACTTGATTTTGAAATGCTTCCCGCGGCTACATGGAGCAACTTCTTCTCCTCGTGCCATTCCCTGCTCTCCATCCCTCTCCCTGCCAGCCGCAACAGACCTCTCCCTGCCATGAGCCGTGCATGAGCCATGCACAACCAGGGCATGGCTGTGCATGGCTTTCTTCTTCTATAAAAGGAGGGTGTCATCTTCTTCTAAAAAGCGGCCTGGTCCTTCCACACAAAAAAACCCAGCACTTCTTCCAGGCCACCGTCCTCTCTGCCCTCTCCCTCCACACACCGGCCCTCCTCGGAGACACCCAACGGATAGGAGCCCTCACTGTGGTGAACACCCACCACAGTGAGACCACCACCACCCAGCTCTTCAAAGAGCTAGTGGGCGTGGTGGCTCTTTTATAGTTTTTTTTCCGTTCCAGCACCTTTAGCCATTGGAGCGCAGGCTTCAAGCTTGAAGCTCAAAGATCTAGCAGCAGCGGCAAGGCAGCAGCAGTGGCAAGGCAGCAGTAGCAGCAGCCGCCCAGCCCCTTCCGTGCTCGCCTGTAGGTGCCCTCGCCCTTCGCACGCACCTGCAGGCCTCTCTCCCTCCCGCTTCTTCGCTCTGTCGCGCGCTCTCTTCTGCCCGCAAGCAGCCATTGTGCTCCTCTGCAGTGGCCGGCCAACCCTCACCGCGCACCCCAGCAGCGCCCTCTTCCTCCACCGCGCATGCCAGCAGCCTTCTCCGCGTGCTCTGTCGCAACCTTCCGCCTGCAAGCCACCAGCCGAAGCCACATGGCCGCGCGTGCCATGCCGGCCGCACTCACGGCACCTGCAGCTTCCGGTCACGCGGCACAGCCTTACACTGTAGCCACTATTCACGCGAGTCTGCGCGACACTGTGGCTACAGTGGGGTGACCGGTGAGCTTCTCACTTTACCGGTCACCCAGTGCGCCACTACCGTCGTTCGCCCGTGTGTGCGCCTACCTGCGCATCTCACCCCACGTCACCCGCACTCGCCCTCGCATTTGCGTCGCCCGTACTCATCCGCGTCGCCCGCTCACTTCACCCACGCTTGCGAGCGCCTGTTCCAGCCACTCCACACAGCGCTGGGCGCTGCGATCCTCTCCGTGCCAACTCTCCTACGTGCACGCTCCTCTCTACGCAAATACGCGCCTGCGCGTGCACGTAGCCTCCAGACGTCGCTTGGAAGCTGTAGACGACCTAACTTAACCCTCCAGCAGTGCGGTTGATCTCTCTCTCTCGCTCTCCTCTCCCTCTCTCTCACAAAACTCACAGCACTCTCTTTACCGATGCTTGCACACACATGCACTCACGCTTTCACACACACACACACACCTATGCACTATTATATACGTATACATATATATATTGATATATATATACATATATTTATATACATATATATATATATATACTTATATTTATACATATAGTGTTATCTATATACTTATGTATTAGTATACATACATACATATATATATATATACATATATCTATATACTTATATATATACATATATATATATGCATATATACATATACTTATATAAATATACATATATACATATATATACTTATATCTACATATATATTAGTATTTACATAAATATGTATTAGTCTATACACACACACACACACACATATATATATATATACACACATCTATATACTTATATATATATACACATATATACACATATATATGTATACATATATATACATATACTTATACACACACATATATATATCTTTATATATATATATATATCTATATTACTATATACATATATACATATATATACACATATACATCTATATAGTATCATATACATACATATACATATACATATATACATATATATATATATTTTCACGTTATTTACCATGCGCTGTATCGCGGGAATAGATCTCAGCTAGCATAGTCGAGATGATGATGGGGAATGTATCATTGGGCCCAAGGACAACATACTTGAGGGACTCTGGGAGTGGTTTAAGCTCCAAGTAGGGAGCTTTCTAAATTGAGGAAATTAGGTTTGATGTTCCCACATTCTGTACCGGATCATCCTTGATTGTCCATGGCAGGGAGAGGGACTCGACCTTATCCAACAACTCTTTTAATTCCGGCATATCTCCCTCTCCTTCTTCAAGAGTCGGGGTATGGTCATTAGAGATGACCATTTGGAGGGGATCATTACACAAAAGAGATGGTGTTGTCTCCTCTACAATCTCAATGGTCACCTCAATTTGGAAATAATCTTCCAATCCAAGTTGTTTATAGGCATAAAACACGTTCAGCCAGATTTTCCGGTTCCTAAAGCCCATCTTGAGCACCCCTAATTTGCAATTGATGGAAGCATTGGCAGTAGCCAAAAAGGGATGCCCTAAGATAATCAAAGGTCTAGTGGGGATGTTGGATGGGTCAGTGTTCAATATCAGAAAATCAACGGGAAAGAAGAAGTCCTCAGCTCTCACCAAGACATCTACTAACAGCTCATGTGGTGTCTTCAGTAATCTATTAGCTAGTTAGTGGATAACAAAACTAGGCTTCAACTCACCTCCTCCTAATAGCTCATAATTAAGCTCCGTAATATATTAACCTTCGTACCTAGATCAAGGAGAGCCTCATTAATGCATTCCAATGACCACAAAAATATATAGGGCTCCCTGGTCCATCATTTTGGTGGGTGTACCATGTTGTAGGACCAAGCTAACTAGGTCGGGTAGGATGAGCTTAGCCTGAACCTATTTCCATAATTTTCTTTTCTACATGCATAGGTCCTTTAGAAATCTACCATAGGATGGAATCTGTTTCATAGCATCTGATGAGCAAGATTTCGTACACAAAAAGATTTTGAGTTGAAAAACATCGTCGTAGTGCATAGAAATCTGCTACCAAATGAAATTTATAATCGAAGTTGGAGGTGAGCCTCGTGTTGAACACAAGGAGGCGAACATTTGGTTTATGAAAATCCGCATTTTGATTTTATTTCTTTTTTGGTATTTTATCTTTTGCAATTTTTTTGGTATTTTTATAAGGCAAGAGATCAGATCGACAAAATCTTTATCTAGCTAATATACTTGTAAAATAAAAGAGAGAGAGATATAGAGAAAGAGAAAATATCACTATATATCTAAACAGAGTCTATTACAACTAATCTCGAAATATAAGACCACTAGAAAGCGATAAAAGATAGAATGAGTTGAGAAGAACCCCCCTCAATAGCTGCTTGGAGGATAACTCACTTTGAAGGCACCTAAACGAAGGTGGAGAGAGGCTAAAGGAAGGAGGATGGGGCAGGATGGCATCACGACGAGGATCTTCTTCCAGATCGGGGTGAGATTATGGCCACAGGATGCTCCACGAAGGGGGGTGAGAAGTAGGAAAATATTTTACTTTTCTACTCTGAGGAGCATCCCAGGCTTGAGACAAGCTCCTTAGAGCTTTGGACGAGGTGAGGGAAGAATAGGAAGGGATGAAGAAGAATGGGAGGGGTGGTGGTCCTTTTGTAGTGGGGATATGAAGGCCAAAAACATGTACAGGTCAACAGTGGCATTTAAATTGTTGCTGAAGACCCACTACAAGCATTCCTAAAAGCCCCAGCTTATGCTCACACATGCACATGCTCAGCTAGCTGTGGCGAGGATGCATCTCTACTGTCAGATCTTCATTGGAAGGCTATAGATCGTGTGACGTTGTGCTTTTGAAATCACATCATATTGCGCGTACATCCATGAGTGATCTCGTGTTTCCATGTTGTTGGTCATTTGTGCGGCTACGAGGAACCACCCTCACCGTCGATCGCTGATTGCGTGGCCCAATTTGGGTGTGCCTCGCTACTATTCACAGTGCTAAATGCAATGCTAAGCTTAGAAACCAACATAAGTTGCCATTTTATCATGAATAAATGCATATTTATCATACCCCCATGCCTATCTTTCGCTAGTCCCTAGCAAAATTAACCTAAATGCTATGTATAAAATAGATCAAGATCTGATCACTTAGGATAAATTTGTTAATTAACAACAGAAAATTTTAATTGAGGACCCAATTACAAAAACTCAATAGTGCTTGGGTGCCTGCCAAAATGTAGACTGCCCAAGTCCTCACCTTATTTTGAAAAGGGAAGATACATTTTTTTCTATGTTTTTTTTTCTTCTTTTCTAATTTTTTTTTGGATTTTTGAGTTTAGAGTTTCGAGACAGCTTTCTACAGCTACCCAACCCACCCAAGAATTGAAAAGAACTTTAAGTTCTAAGAATCTTGTGAAAAGTGATAGTCTCCCTAAGCGGCAGTTAAAATGGACTTCAGGTTTCTATGACCCTAGGTGACTTAAAAGTTTCTGCCTAAAGGTTTATCTTTCCAATCGATAGCTTTCCCCCTATTTTTATTTTTTTTATGAGGTCAACACAAAGGTGAACCCAGTGTATATCTCCCTGCTTCTTCCCTAAGTGTTTGGAAATTATTTGTGCTTTTTGTGAATTAGACTTTGGACAACCGGCCAATGGGACGTAAAACCCACGGCAACTTGCCAACCATACTCATGTGGTGAAGTATGGCTCTTTTTTTCTTCTTTTTCTTTTTGAGTACTTTTTTTTCTGAGTAGGTGGGTTCCCTAATCTAAGATTTACCTAAAGGCAACAATAAAGAAATTGGTCATGTGGCTAGGCTCTAGACAACTGGCCAATGGGGCATCAAACCCATGACAACATGCTAGCCATGCCATCCTAGAAGGTTCATTAGCTACCTAATTTCCATTGAAAACTATCGAGAAGTGAGTCAGTGCAAAAAGTGTGTAGATGCTTTAGACTTAAAGTCCCCTCAAATTATAGGGTGGGTTGATAAATCGTATAGTTATCACCCTAATTTATTAGACAAATTAAAATAAAATTAATGTAGCGAGGACTCGAGAACAAGTCCACAATTTAGTGGAACTTGGGTTGATTAACCCTGAAGACCTGAAGAGTCTAAGTGTTAGGTCCTATCATATCATTTCCTAAGGTTATCAAATTTCTAATGCCTAAGTTCTCTTCTTCTAATTCTTTTTTTTTAAGAGAAATAACAAGAAACTACTTCATGGAACTGACAAAATAATCATAAAGTATCCACCCCCATACCTAGTTAACGCAATGTCCTCATTGTAAAATAAAGGCATGAAATAGGGTAGAATAGAAAAAATATCACTTGTATTACGTGAAAATATGGTCAATTCTGAAACAAACTATACAAATGTTGAGTTTATTACCTTCAACTAGGCACAATCCTTAGATAAAAATTATAGACATTGAGGCTTCAAGAGCAAAGTTTCTGAGCCCCAAGATATGGATCCTAGAGGGTGAGAGTAGCCTTGCCAAAGAGACGATCTAAGAAAGTGGTAAGCTGGTGATGCAGGGAGAGCCCGAATGGTCTCCAATAGGAGTTTTGCTGACTCTATACAGAGGAGGTTTGGTTGGGTGTATAATTTGTGTGATGGTTGGACAAAAAAAGGATTATGAGGTTTTCGTGAGGTGTTGGGGGTTTGTAAACCACGCTTCCTGATAGTTTCTCCTTACATTTCAATTTCATCCTCAATATCTAGATGCTTGTTCCAACCATTCTTACCTTCATGTTTTCCATCCACTATTTGAACCTCAAACTCTAAAAATTGAGGATAATGGTCTTGTTGGATTTTTAATTGATCAAGTGAATCTTCCAACAAGTTTCCAATCTCAAGAATATTTTCCTCATCTCGATTTGCCACAGTTGGTTGCATGTCGTTATTGTCCTCAATTATCCCTGCAACCTCATGATTTTCTTCCTGAGTTTGGATTAGGTTAGCCATTAAGGGGTTGTCGAATGTGTGTATGGCCATTACCTCCTCTATTTTGCCAAGCTCCTCAATCAAGCAACACTTATTTTATTGTTCTTTGAGCCCTCAAAAATAGAAAATATAATTAGTCTTATTCCTTGAGGCAATCTTTATATTTCCTGATTCACAATCCTTGACTGGTAATGGCCATGAAAGGTCTTCCCAAGATAATCAAGGTGTGGTTGAGTTGTTTTGGTGCTTCCATGTCAAGGACCATGAAATCAACAAGATAATATAAATCATTAACTTTGACTAAAACATCTTCCAAAAGTCCCCTTGGTTTTGTAATTGATCTATCGGCCAACTACAAGTTTATGTCAGTGTGTTTCAGGTGGCCTAGACCCAGTTTCCTATGAAGTGTGGTAGGTATCACATTAATGCAAGCACCTAAGTCGAGGAGGGCTCGATTAGAAGTAATGTTTCCTATTGTATAGGAAATCAGCGAGGCTCCCAGGTCCTGCTTCTTAAGAGGTAGCTTATTTAAGATAAGTGTACTTGTGTCATCAAACAAAACTACCCTCCTAATGTTTTCAGCTTCTACTATATGCTTCTCTTTGTATGAATTCAATAAAGATCTAGCGTAGGTGGGAATTGATCCAATAGCCCGAGGAGTAAACTGATTATCAATTTGAAAGCTTGCAAAAAAGGTATTCTTTCCTCCAATTTCTCCTCTAACTTGTTGCATTTTCCCTTACAACAACAACATACTCCCTGATGAGTCGATTTTTTCTTTCTTTGAAATTTTAAACATAAATTGACTTGTCATTGTAAAGCTTTTATGGTGGAAAATCGACTTTCAAAACATTTAATTCTCAAAATCTAACCACGAAAATAGTTAGATCGTCTCCACAGGGAGGAATGATGATAATGTCATCATCAGCTACAACTAGCTTTAATTAGTCACAATCAAGAGACAAATGCTCCTACATAACCGTCGGAGAGTCATAATTCATTGAATATCCTTTCTGAGAGACATACATTAAGATAGGGTTAAATCTCCAATTTTAATAGATCATAAATGTAGAATAATCATGGGGTTTTCCAGGGTTTAAATGAAGGTCAAATGGTCATAAACGACTAAGAAGAAGGTCCATGCAGACAGAAACAAGTTTTCACGTATTTCAAGAATTAACGGACATCCGAAACCCTAATTTCAGACCTGCTTAATTATCTAAGGTTTTGGTCTATATAAAATTCACTTAAACCTTCTAAAAATCATCAAAAATATTCTATATGGTTTGGTATCCTTAATTTGACCATTGGAACCCATTTTGACCTAAAATAGAGTCTTAGACAGGAAGTTACATTAATTTGGGTTTCTGAATAAATTACACAGTCAAACTTAGTCAAAACCAAAATCTGACTTCATCATCAGATTCCTTAGGTCCAATTTAGGCTTGTACCAAAATTTAGGCTCAATCAGAGATCATCTTGACCTATTTTGCAATTTAGTCTAGTCTCACTCTTTCTCTCTCAAATAAACCCCTAGCTTTTGAAATCCTTTCGAATAATCACCTAAATTTGTCATCCTTTTCACATTTAGGTCCCTACTACAATTGCCATGTAAACACACCTACATCTAACCTTCAAACAAGGAGTTCTCCCTAACTTCACGCTTAATCTCTTCCAAAATTGGAAGAACTTCTGAGAGAATCCCCTTCAATTTGAACTACGCATTGAGCTCTGATTTACGCCCAAATTTTAATGTGAATCAATTTAAACCTAGGTTTTCCTACTTCGCGAAGCTTACAAGCTTCCAAGCTTGGTTTCCAAGCTTGAATGCCCTTATAAGCCCTATAAAAGACCCCATGAGGATAAACCGTCCTCCTTAGCTTGGTTTGGATCGAGCCATGATATAGACACATCTATTTAGGTTAAAATGCCTATTCATGCATGTTCCTAGGCTTAGATTTGCATTTCATGTTATAAATATTTCATAGCATGCATCATTTTGCATTTAGAGTAGTTGTATATATTTTAGGTTAATTAGGTCCTTTTTATGGTTAGGAGAGAAGAAGACTTATTTCAGGGCCTCAAATGGATGATTGGATCATACGGATCTAATTAAGACGATGATCGGAGTCTAACGCCTATGAAACCGTCTAGATCGAAGAATCGTAGCATCCTACGAAGTCCAACGAAGATCAATGGCCATGGGGTTATGCGACATCCATACAGGTTTCGGATGGAAAATCCGACCATATGGATGGATCCGAAATGACGATCGCAGTCCAGCAGTGTGGGAATCATCTCGATCTAAGCACCGTGGCACCCTCTACAAAAGAAAGAACAATGGACGGCCTAGATGAAGCCATGTGGTGCCATCCAGGCCACCCAATGCAGGCTAGCAGCAGCGCACAGCTCACAAGCGCAGCTACGTGCAGTAGCATTGCAACGCATGCCAGCGCGAGCACGTGCGACATAGCACGGGGAGTACGGGCACGTGAAGCATGCAGCGTGCTATGTGCACACCAGCGGAGGATAGGCGCGGATCTTCAACAACGCCGGTGCCAGCAAGAGGAATTGAAGGGTGGATCTTCAATGATAGTCGCAGGGATCTGTAGCGACGTTTACAAATGTTAGTAATGACCCAGATATGAATTTGTTCTTCCTCCTCCACTATAAAAGGACCTACCCACCACCATTCCAAACCATCTCTTCCTTTCTTCCTCTCACCACCTCCAAGGCTCTAGAGAGAGCTTGTCCCAAGCCTAGGATGCTCCTCTAGAGTAGAAAATCAAATAGCTTTCCCTCCCCTCATCCCTATTTGTGAAGCATCCCGTGGTCATCCTCTCACTGCCCTTCGGGAAGGAGATCCTCGCCGCGACGCCTTCCTACCCCATCCTCCGTCCTCCAACTATGTCCTCCTTCGTCTCACTCCTCACCACCTTCCTCCAGGCGACATGAGAGCGAGTCGTCCTCCAAGCAATCATCGAGGGGGATTTCTCTCGCCTCTTCTATCTTTTTCACTTTCGTAGTATAGAGTTTAACGCTTTTGTAGTTGTAACAAAGACTTGATTATGAATAGATGATTTTCTCTCTCTCTTTCTCCCTATCTCTCTTATATTTTCGCAAGTAGATTAGCTAGATAAGGAATTGTTGATCTGATCTCTTGCCTATTAAAATACCAAAAAAATTAGAAAAGATAAAAATGACAAAAAGAAGTAAGGTGAGGAGCTGATTTTTATAAAACCAAACGTTTGCGTCCCCGTGTTCGACCCGGGACTCACTTTTCGAGTTTCGATTATAAATTTTATCTGATAGATGCATTTTGTGAGCTATAACGATGGGTCCTCCAAACCCTCATTTCAAACATGCGAAACACGTTCGATCATTTTGTCATCGTTGCCTGGAAGGCAATGCTCTTTGTCTTTTTTTCCGTGTTTTTCCGCCTTACCTAACTTTTATCTCACTTTTTCTCTGATCTTACTATGATTGCAGGTAGTCATCCGAGGTGGGCCAAAGCAATTAGATCGAAGAAAAGTGCGGATGAAGGTTTTGTAAGTTTATCCCCACCACCCCCACCCTAGTTTTCATTCCATAATCTAATAACTCAAACCCAAATCAACTTAGGTGCTTGCATAAACCCTAGGGTAGATTTTGGTTGTTTGATTGTCACTCCACTCACCTCACCCACCCGCATATATAAAAAAAAATAATAAAAAATATTCTTCTCTTGTGGGATTTAACTGAAAGCTACACACTTAACACCCATAACTTCTTATCATAAGGTGCACAATCACTTTGATTCTACCACTTAACTGGGATCTGACCTGTGGACCCAATACACTTTAACTAAATACACATAAGTAAGTAGAAATCTGAATAGGTTAAGCATTCTTGTGTGCCTTAACTAAGTGGTGCAATAAGCCAATTGATTGAGTTGTTTGGGCCGCACCACTCACTTTAAAACTAATCCATCAAGTAGCTTGCCTCTTAGGGTTGATTTTTAGGGCTGAACTAGGCACTCCACATTTTTTTTGATTTCTAAAGGAATAAATCATCACCAGTGTTTTCAAAACTTAGAGTGTTCTCCTAAACTTGATTGAATATACCTAAGAGTAAACCCTAAAAGCTACTAAACAAGGTTGAACCCTAAAAGACACATCATCAAATAACCTTATTTGCAAACCCTGGTTCTGCACGCACACACATTTTAACTGATCATTAAGGGCACAACCCATCTAAAGGGCCCATCACATTCCAAAAGCACAATCATCCCAAGCCTAATTAAAATTGAGTAGACGTTGGCCTTAAGGATTGATTCGCCATTTGGGGCTTAGACTGAGTTTTTTTTCGATTAATCTGCTTCTGCTGATCCATCTGACGTTTGGTTAGAGGAGTAGCATCAAACGACCGTAGCTGGGGGGTACAATAGGAACCGGAGGAGCAAGCCAAAGGAAGAACTTTCTCCCCAGTCCCTCCTTCTAACTGGTTGGATTGATCGGATAAAAGTAGATCGAATAGTTTATAATGTCAAGATAGGTCCTGAGAGTCTATAGGTCTTTAGGCTAACCCACCTAAGGGCAGGGTTTATTGCTTGTACTATAAGGCGCCTTTCTCTCTTTTGTTTTCCCTCCTATTCTACCATGTATCCTTCCACTTCTTACATGCATTTCCCATCCTATCCTCCTACCACCACTTATCCCCAAGATGATTACTATTCCAACTTGACTTGTAATTACCCATCCACTAGCCGGGATGACTTTGATTGGGGATAAGAATACGAACCTCGGTGTCCAAGGCCTAACCCTGGACAACAAGACTATGATTATTATCTTTCCCAGAGCTACAATGATTATAGATCTTCATCCTTTGATCACCAAACCAACCCAATCTACAATTTGGAAGGATATAATGATTATAACACCTACCCTCCCTAGTATTCCACTGAATATAGGTTAGCACCATCCCTTAAACAACCTAAAACGGCCTATTATCAGGGAGGGACCCGAGAACCTTGATATCTTGACTCCCCTAGATTTAACCCGAACCCACTCAACCCTGAACCGAACCAGTTGATTCAGGTGAACCAGATCTAGGATAGGGTGTTGGCTAATTTGAGGAACACTATACAATCTTTAGAAGATCAGCCAACACCATGCACTGAAGCATTGGAGCCTATGGTCAAAATGATTGAGGGACTTAAGAGTTCTTTATTGGATTTGCTCCAAAGTGTTAGGGATAGGGACCTGGGTGAGTTTCTTCTTGGGAAATTGTTGAGGTTGAGCATTAAATTTGTGGTTGCCCAAGTCAAATCTTGGGATGATTCTCAAGATGAACCTCCTTCAGGAGACCCAATGTCTGAACCCACTCAGGCGCCTGTCAAGGGGGATACATATTCTAAGATTGGAGATGACCAGGTTGGGCTAGAGCAACCCTTTGAGGATGAATCGAGTTTCTCACCCGAGATCCTAAAGCCAGGGAATGACGAAAAATACGTCTCCACGGACCATGAAATGACATATGATTTTGAGACATATATAAATGAGGATCATGGAATCTTTGATTTTGAGGGTGAGAAATCTCTTAGTGAGGTCTCACCTGAGCTTAAGGAAGATGATTTTAGTGAGACAAATGGGCTTGAGGGGCATGATGAACCATTTGATAGCCCATTCATTGAAGATTTTGATTCAGTTGGGGCTAACGTGGAGGATTCGAATCCTCATTTACTTGATGATTCAATCAGTGACCCCATTCCTCATTTGCACCCTGAAGAGTTGACTTCTGAGATCATTATGCCCAAGTCAATCTTGATTCAGCCACGATTTCTGGACTTGGGAGAATCATATGGCGTGAATGATATGCTAGAGGTCCCGGAGCCTGAGCCCTTGATATTGGAAGATAGAATTGTTGAAATAAAAATTTGGGAGGTTAATTCTAGGGGAACTTTGATTTTGGATCTAAGGGTATCTATTAACTTGAAACCACCTACTTTCTACCAGGACCCTTACGATATCTTTCACGTGCAACCCAAGCTCGAAATAACTGATTATTTTTCTAAGCTGAATGTTAAGTGGACATCCGAACCTATTGAACCATCTTCACCCATTGTTCGACACTTTAGTCTTGGGTTGCACACCACAAAACCACAGGCCCGGCCCAGCAAGTTTCCCAACAATCTTAGGTTCTGGGTGATTTTCATCCAGAACCTTAGAACCACTCGACCCTAGGTCATGGGTCTACATCATAATTTGGTCCACATCTGTGGACATCTTCTGTTAGCGGGTTGGAGGATCAATATTTTTATTTTGATTCTGACCCGTACTTGTGAATTCTCAATTTCTTCTTTGTATGTATATTATGCCTAGCTGAAGGAATTAAACTTAGCGCGTGTGTATACTCTCTTCTTTCTGCAGAGCTGACCGAGTTGTGACGAAATTCAGGTGATATTCTATTTACTCTACCCTTTTCATGTCTTTGTTTTAACAATGAGGACATTGCATCATTTAGGCATGGGGGGGTGGATAATCAATTCCTGAAATCATTTTGTTAACTTCGTAGAATTTCTTTTAGTTTCTTATAAAATTAAAAAAAAAATGAAAATTTGAAAAATATAAATAAGAAAGAAATTAGGAAAAGATAACTTAGTCTTTTGGAAGTTATTAACTTTAGGAATTGATACTTCTGGACTTGAATACTTAGACTCTTCAGGTCTTCGGGCTTAATTAGCCTGGGTGTCCACTCGAATGTGGACTTAGTCTCGAGTCCTTGCCAATTAAAATTCATTTTAAGTTGGTAAATAAATTGAGATGATAAGTATGCGACTTATCAACCCACCCTCTAATTTGGGGGGACTTTAAGCCTAAGCATCAATACTTTTTTTTTTGCACTGACTCACTTTTTGGCGGTTTCTTCGAAAATTGGGTAGCTAATGAACTATCTAGGGTGGTATGGCTGGCAAGTTATCGGTGGTAACAGCTCATTGGCAGGTTGTCCAAAGCCCAGTCATAAGACCATTTTCATTGTACTGCCTTTAGATAAATCTTAGTTCAAGGAAGCCACCTACTTAAAAAAAAAAAATAAACAAACAAAAAGAAAAAGAAAACATATATATATAGAAAAAAGAGAAAAAAATAAAAAAATAATAAACAAATCACATTTCACCACACGAATATGGCTGGCAAGTTGCCGTGGGTAATAGCCCATTGGCCAGTTATCCAGAACCCAACTCACAAAAGAATGCACAATAATTCCCAAAACACTTAGGGAAGAAGCGGGGAAGTAGAATAAATCGAGGAGATATACACTGGTTCGTCCTTGTGTTGACCCCATAAATAAAAGTAGGGAGAAAGCTACCAATCGAAAAGATAAACCTTTAGGCAAGGTCACCTAGGGTCGTAGAAACTTGAAGTCCATTCCAATGGCCGCTTAGTGAGTCTTTCACTATTTTCACAAGATGCTTAGCACTTAGAGTCCTTTTCCAATCTTGAGCGGGTCAGGTAACCGTAAAAAGTTATCCCAAAACTCTCAAACTCCAAAAGTACAATAAAATTAGAAAAGAAGAAAAATAAAAAAAAATGTATCTTCCCGTTTCAAATAAGGTGAGGACTTGGGTGGTTTGCATTCTAGCAGACACCCGGGTACTGTTGAGTTTTTGTTATTTAGGATCTTAGTTGAAATTTTCTATTATTAATAAATGACTTAGGCTTAAGCAATCTAATCCTAATTTTGATTTTGTACATAGCATGTAGTTTAATTTTGCTAGGGACTAGCAAAAGATAAGCATGGGGGTTATGATATAAACACATCTATTTAGGTTAAAATGCCTATTCGTGCATGTTCCTAGACTTAGATTTGCATTTCATGTTATAAATATTGCATAGCATGCATCATTCTTCATTTAGAGTAGTTGTATATATTTTGTTAATTAGGTCCTTTTTATAGTCAGGAGAGAAGAAGACTTATTTCAAGGGTTCAGATGGATGATCGAACCATATGGATCTGATTATGATGACGATCAGAGTCTAACACCTCTGAAATCGTCTAGATCGAAGAACCGTAGCATCATACAAAGTCCGAGGAAGATCAATGGCTAGGAGGCAATGAAACATCCATATAGGTTTCTGGTGGAAAATTCGATCATACAGATGGATCTATAGCGACGATCGTAGTCCAACAACGTGGAAACCATCTCTATCTGAGCACCATGTCACCCTCTACAAAAGAAAGAAGAATGGACGGCCTAGATGGTGCCACGTGGCACCATCCAGGCCTCCCAATGTCGGCTAGTAGTAGTGCATCGCGCATAGTCGCAGCCGTGCGCAGCAGCAGCGCAGTGCATGCTAGTGCGTGCACGTACGACACGATGCAGGGTGCACGGGTGCGTGAAGCATGCAGCGCGCAATATGTGCGCCAGCGAAGCAGGTGCCAGCAAAGGATAGGCGTGGATCTTCAGCAATGTAGGCCTTTAGTGACGCTTGCAGCTGTCACTAATGGTTTACACATGCCAACAAGAGGAATTGAAGGGTAGATCTTCAACGACAGCTGCAGGGATCTATAGTGATGTTTACGGACATTAGTAATAACCCAGATACGAATTGTTCTTCCGCCATTGTAGAAGAACCTACCCACCACCATTCCAAACCATCTCTTCCTTTCTTCCTCTCACCACCTCCAAGGCTCTAGAGAGAGCTTGTCCCAAGCCCAGGATGCTCCTCTAGAGTAGAAAATCAAATAGCTTTCCCTCCCCTCATCCCCATTCGTGGAGCATCCCATGGCCATCCTCTCACCACACTTTGGGAAGAAGATCCTCGCCGCGACGTCGTCCTACCCCATCCTCCATCCTCCGGCTATGTCCTCCTTCATCCCGCTCCTCGCTACCTTCTCCCAGGCGATGTTAGAGCAACTCATCCTCCAAGCGACCATCGAAGGGGATTTCTCTCACCTCTTTCTATCTTTTTCGCTTTCGTAGTATAGATTTTTCCACTTTCATAGTTGTAACAAACACTTGCTTATGAATAGATGATTATTTCTCTCTCTCTTTCTCCCTCTCTCGCTTATATTTTTGCAAGTAGATTAGCTAGATAAGCAATTATCAATCTGATCTCTTGCCTATTAAAATATCAAAAAAATTAGAAAAGATAAAAATGACAAAAAGAAATAAAGTGAAGCGCGGATTTTTATAAAACCAAATGTTTGCCTCCCTGTGTTCGACCCAGGACTCACTTTTCAAGTTTCGATTATAAATTTTATTTGATAGACGTGTTTTGCGAGCTACGACAATGGATCCTCCAAACCCTCATTTCAAACACACAAAACACGTTCGATCAAGCCATCTTACTGCAATCATAGAATATTCTTGGAATATGGATCTCGCCCTTCTCGCCAAATGCAGAGGAGATTAAACCCTAATATGCGAGTAGTTAAGAAGGAAATTATCAAGTGGCTTGATGCAAGAATCATTTATCCGATCTCTGATAGCCCTTGGGTAAGTCCTGTGCAAATTGTTCCCATGAAAGCCGAGATTACTATTCTGGCTAATGAGAAAGGAGAATCTATCACAACTCGTTCAGCTTCCTCTTAGAGGGTTTGTATTGATTACACGAAGCTAAACATAGCCACGAAAAAGGATCATTTCCCTTTGCCCTTTATCGATTAAATCCTTGAAAGGCTAGTCAGGCAAAAGTGCTTATGTTTCCAAGATGGTTACTCGGGATACAATCAAGTCCCTATCCATCTCAAGGATCAGAAAAAAATGACTTTCATTGGTCCCTACGAAACCTTTGCTTTCTGTACGATGCCATTCAGCTTATGTAATGCACCCGCAACTTTTCAAAGGTGTATGCTAGCCATATTCTCTGACATGGTGGGAGAGTTTATGGAAGTCTTCATGGATGATTTCTCTGTTTTGGAGAATCGTTTGATTCTTGCCTGGATAATCTTGAAACAATCCTTAAAAGATGCATCAAAACAGGCTGGACCTTAGCTAGGAAAGAAGTCATTTCATGACACAAGAAGGCATTGTCTTGGGTCATGTAATCTCTGAATGGGGAATCGAAGTTGACAAAGCTAAGGTTGATGCTATCTCTAAACTTCCTCCTCCCACATCTGTCAAGCAAATTCGATCATTTCTTGGTCATGTGGGGTTCTATAGGAGCTTCATCAAGGACTTCTCTAAGGTTGCTCGCCCTCTGAGCAACCTTCTTGCTAAAGATATGCCGTTTGATTTCAACGAATCATGCAATAAGGCATTTGATTTTCTTAAAATGGCAGTCACTTGTGCTCCGGTGTTGCAACCACTGGTTTGGACAACCCCATTTGAGATCATGACCAACGCTTCTGATTACGCGGTTGAGGCTATTTTTGGTTAGAAGATTGATAGGAAGCCCTCTGTCATTTACTACGCTAGTAAAACTCTGGACAAGGCCCAGAGGAATTACACTATTACTGAGAAGGAATTGCTAGCTGTAGTATTTGCTTTGGAGAAATTCAGGGCTTATCTTTTAGGGTCTCATGTCATAATATATACTGACCACTCGGCCTTGGGACATCTCTTGGCCAAAAAGGATGCCAAACCCTGGCTTATTCGATGGATTCTTCTGCTTCAAGAATTCGATCTTGAAATCAAAGATAAATCCAAGGCACAGAATGTAGTGGCAAATCATCTTTTGAGACTTCTAAGTGATTCTTCTTGTCCAGATATTCTGATTGCTGATACTTTTTCGGACAAGACTTCCTTGCAATTTCAGTTGTCCAAACCCCATGATTTGCTAACATTGTAAATTATTTGGCCGTTGGTCAAATCCCTCAAGATTGGACCAAGCAACAATGAGATAGACTCAAATATGAGGCCATATATTACTTCTGGGAGGACCCTGAACTGTACCTCAACGGCTCTGATCAGATTATTCGCTGATGTGTTCCAGAGATTGAATTCAAAAGTATACTTGAGTTCTGCCATGCATCAGCGTGTGGTGGACATTTCTCCGGGAAAAAGACGGCTGCAAAAATTTTACAATCTGAATTCTTTTGGCCGTCTTTATTCAAGGATGCTCAAGAATTCTCAAGGTCATGTTCCCGATGCCAGGCAATTGGGAGCATAACCAAGAGAGACATGATGCCCCCAAATTCGATTCTTGCTGTCGAAATCTTCGACATTTGGGGCATCGCTTTCATGGGATCCTTCCTCCCTTCATTTGGACACCAGTACATTCTTGTCACTGTTGATTACGTGTCCAAGTTGATCGAGGCTATTCCCACCCGAACCAATGACCACAAGGTGGTCATCGATTTCATCAAGAAGAACATCTTCAGCCTGTTCGGGATTCCGAGGGCCATCATCAGTGATGGTGGTACTCACTTCACTAATGCCCAGTTCCATAATCTACTAGCAAAATACGGGGTAAATCACAAAATCTCCACACCTTACCATCCCCAAATGAATGGACAGGACAAGATCTCCAATCGAGAGACCAAGAATATTCTTCAGAAAATGGTTAGGTCTGATCATAAAGACTGGACACAAAAGATTGAGGACGCTCTTTGGGCCTACCGTACGACATACAAAATGCCTATCGGCATGTCACTGTTTCGTCTGGTGTATGGAAAGGCGTGCCATTTACCCGTAGAAATTGAACATAGGGCATTCTGGGCAATCAAGTAGTATAATCTAGATTTAAGTTTAGCCGAAAAGAATAGGAAACTCCAACTATCTTAGATGGAGGAGCTTAGAAATGACTCATACGAGAATGCCAAGATCTATAAGGTTTAAACCAAAACTCTTCATGACCAATTGATATCCCGCAAGATCTTTGAGTCGAACCAGAAGGTCTGGCTCTTTGATTCTCGACTTAAGCTCTTTTCTGGCAAACTTAGGTTAAAATGGAACGATCCATTCATCATCGAACAGATATTTCCAAACGGGGCCATTTAGATCTCTGACCCAAAAATAGGTAATTCATTTAAAGTCAACGATCAATGTCTGAAGCCTTTTATTGATCATATTATTCCAGAACCCGTCTCAGACATGGTTGCTCTCTTCATGTTGTGATTTCTTTGGCTGCAATTCGCCTAGCTGATGGCATTAAACTCAGCAGTCGTATAGTCTGACTCAGAGTTGACCCGAGTATCTTATTTAGGTGATATCTTCTACATTCTACCCTTCCTTTCATGTATTTTATTTTCAATGAGAACATTGCATTAGCTAGGCATGGGGGGGTGGATTCATTTCTGAATCATTTTGTTAGCTCTGTGGAATTCTTGTAAATTCTACTTATTTTCTTATATATATAATTGGATTAGGAAAGAATACTTGGGCATTAGGACTTTTCATTCTTAAGAAATATTACAGTAGGATTTGAATACTAAGACCCTTCAAGTCATTAGGCTTAATCAGCTGGGGTATCCACTAAAATGAGGATTTGTTTATTGAGTTCTCACCATTCTGAATCATATTTCAATTTGATTAAATAAGTTGGGGTGATAAGTATACGATTTATCAACTCGCCCTCTGATTTGAGGAAACATTAAGTCTAAGCATTTACACACTATTCGCATTGACTTATTGTTCAACGGTTTTAACGGAAATTGGGTAGCTAATGAACCTTCTAAGGTGGTATGGCTGGAAGTTATCATGGGTAACAGCCCATACGTAGGTTGTCTAGAGCCCAGTCACTGGACCATTCTTTTCCTGTTGCCTTATGTAAATCATAGACCAAGGAAGCCACCTACTTAAAAAAAAAGTCCAAAAAGAAAAGAAAAAAAAAGAAAAGGAGAAAAGAAAAAAAAGAAACAAAAGAAATAAGCCACACTTCACCGCATGAGTATAGCTGGCAAGTTATCCTGGGTAACAGCCCATAACTAGGTTGTCTAGATCCCAGCCCAAGAAATGCACGTTTAATTCCTAAAACACTTAGGAAGGAGCGAAGAAGTAGAATAAGCCGAGGAGATATACACTGGATTCACCCTTGTGTTGACCCCATAAAAATAAAAGTAGGGAGAAAGCTACCGGTCGTATAGATACACCTTTAGGCAGAATTCCTTTTAAGGTCACCTAGGGGCGTAGAAACCTAAAGTCCATTCTGATTACCGATCAACGAGTCTATCACATTCACAAAAAGATGCTTAGAACTTAGGGTTCTCATCAAATCCTGGATGGGTTGAGTGGCTGCAAAAAGCCGCTCTGTAACCCTAAACTCAAAAATCCAAAAAAATTAGAAAAGAAGAAAAAGGAGAAAATGAGATCCTTCTTTGAATAAGGTGAGGGCTTGAGGAGATCTACATTTTGGTAGATACCCGAGCGCTGTTGTGTCTTAGAAAGTTCAGGTCTTAAGTAAAAATTTCTTAATGTTGAAAATGACTTTTGCCTGAGTAATTCAATCTTAATTCTTTTATAAATAGCATGTAATTTTTGCTAGGGACTAGCAAAAGATAGGCATGGGGGTGTAATGTGCATACATCTAAATAGCCAAAAATATCTATTAATGCATGTTCTTAGTGTCATATTAACATCATGCATTGTAAATATTGCATAACATGCATAATCATGCATTTAGGTCAAATTGTATAAAGTGTATAGTAATTGCCTCCTTTTATGGTCAGGGACAAGGTGATTTTTAATCAGGGCTTCAGACGAAAGATCCAACCATACAGATCTGATCAGGACAACAACGGGAGTTCAACGACTCCAAGATCACCCTGATCGGACATCCATAGCATCAGGTATAGTCCAAGGAAGCCCAGAGATCAAGGACCAAGATGGTGTCAATTTGCACTTTAGATGACAAATCCGACCACACGGATGGGTTTGGATCGATGATTGCAGCCTAACGGTGTAAAAATCAGCTCAATTTGACATCTGTGGCACCTTCTACATGTCACAGAAGATGGACGGCCATGATGGCATCACATGGCACCATCACAGCCACCCAAAACGACTGCATGATAACGATCTTTACGCAGTTTGTAAAATACGTCGTTTTAACATGCAAAATCGATCAACTCTTAAATTTATAAACCTAGATAGTGGGGCAACTAGGGTCATCCAAGGAGGCCAAATGTTTGCAAAAAAAATCTCTTGCTTAGAAATGAAATTCACCTTTCCTTTTGGTCTTTTCAACTACATCATTTTTTTTAGAGTTTTGAAATAATGAGCATTCGCAAAGTTGATGAAGAAAAAGGTGATCTAAACCTAATCCTCTAAACTATTGCTAGAGTGACAAAAAAGGCCTCTCCCTAAAGTTCACTTTAGGCACGTAAGGGCCTAGAGTAATTAGGGAGAGGGAGTGAAAAAGTGCTAGAACAAGATAAAAAAAAAATGCGACAAGAATTTAAAAGAAGGCAACTTGAATTTAATTGAACTTGTTCTACACAAAACACATAGAGGAAAGCTTCTAATCTACTTGAAATGCAAGAAGATAAAAACACAAATCCTCTAAATGAAATGGTGAAGATGATGGCTTCTTGCTCCAAGCCTGGTAGCTCCTGAGCTTGAAAAGAGTCCTCCAACTCCTTCCTTGCTATGCTCCTCCAAGATGGTGTCCTCCAAGGTGGAAGTTTCCACCCTAACTTTCCTCCTCCAAGGGTGGGCATGCACCACCCTTGCTCCTCCTTGCCTGGTCATCCTCTTAGTGGGGGAGTGCTCCTCCTCCTTGGCGTGGCACAAGGGAGAAGAAAAAGGGGAAGAAGGCACCAAGGGGGCTAGTAGGATGCCCCCTTAATCTTCTTTTCTTCTTCTTTTTCTTCCTTAGCCTTGAATTATGGTGGGTATATGGTAGACTAAACTAATGGAGGATGGGAATTATGTGGTGGTAGGGTAGGGTATTTATAGGATGGGAAGGGGGTGGTTATGGTGTTTTTTTGGAGGGAAATGAAGGGGTGCTTGGATATTTTTGGAGGGAAAAATGGGAGGGAAATGAAGAGATGCCTTGGTTTTCCCTAAAAAAATACCTTCTAGAAGGTATTGATTTTGGAGGGAAAAGATGGAGGGTAGAGATGGGTTTTGATGGTGGATGTAAGGTGGTGATGGAAGGGACAGTTGGCACCAAACTAACGTAGGAGTAGGTGATCTTTTTGCTGGAGCTTAGGTAGTAGGGTAATAGGTTTGGTGCCATGGAGGTAGACTAGCTAAGTTAAGCTAGCTTAGCTAGTAGGGAGTAGGGTTGAGGCATTTGGAGCTAGGGTTTTGAGGGAGAAGAGTTGGAGGCAGTCATCTTGAGCTGCACTGGAGCTGGCAGTTGCTGAAGAGGATGGCATGGAGCTACTTTAGCTGGCTTAGCTTGCTAGTTCTTTGCTAGCTGCTAAGCCAAGCTAAAGTAAGCTAGCTTCTACCACAAAGAGCTGAGGTGAACTGGGTCTGGTGCTCCCGAGGTGGATCATGTTGGTTGAGGTAGTTAAGGTAGCTTAGCTCAACTCACCCCAGGAGCTGAACTTGAGCTTCCTGAGCTGAAATGAAGTCATCTTCAGCTGGCTAGAGTTGAGTGGAGCTTGATGTAGCTAGACCTGAGCTGGATTGAACTCCAATCAACTCAACTAAGCTAGCTAAAGCTCCCTGTGGACTAATGAGAGCTGAGATGAGCTAGACTCAGCTAAGTTGAGCTGAATCTGAGCTGACCTGAGCTAGGGTGAGCTAAGATGGGCTCTCTTGAGCTTGCATTCAACTGAGATGAGCTGAATGGAGCTAGGATGAGCTAACTCTAATTCAGGTGAGCTGAATTCCAACTATGTTGAGCAGGATCAAGCTGAGTTCCAGCTGGTAAGAGCTTCTCCTTCACCAGTTGCCTTCTTAAGTGATAGGGTTCTGGGGATCTGGTAATCTGTATATCCCTAACACTCACAAAAACACATTAAAAAGACAACAAAAAGTACAATGCATGCCTAACTTAATTAATGCCAAAATGCAGCCCAAAAAACTCGTTTGCAGAGCAAAATCCTAAGAGCTAGGTTTGTTTTAATGCATAAGAATGTTGATAAATTAGCGTTTATCACACCCCCATGCTTATCTTTTGCTAGTCTTCTTAGCAAAACTTAAATTTTTATAAAATAAAATTTTTGGGAAATCTAATTCTTTTGACTTTTGAGAAGAAGATTAAGGGACCTTGGTTGGTTTAACACAGGAGGTATGGGATTTGTTAAAGATAAACATCGGGATTTATTTTTGGATCCAAAAATTAGACAAAATGGACTCTATATATCCTTCAGAAAATTCCCAGATTAACCCCTTGTTAATTTAGGTGACTTGAAATTTCTATTTTTAGGATTTTTCTGGCTCTTGAATCTAATTCTCAACTTGCAATAACCTTTAAAACCTTGTGTCCGTGCTTGTGAAAAGCCAACATTTATAAGGGCGTGTTTTTGGTTTAAATTTTTTTTTTTATTTGTCCCCCATGCTTATTTCTAGCTTAGTCTTACAACAGAAGTGTCAGGATCATCATTCCCGTTACTAATCCTCAAGGGGGCTCTAGTGCCAATACTTCGAGATAGCACTGTCCATGACACCACCCAAAAGCTCACAACCCCAAAACACAATGCGGTGTAAAGAGGTGCTAATGAGAGCCTCATCATGAGTCCTAACTAGCTCATTTTGACCTAAAAAAGTGAACAAGAGTTCCTACATAACCTAGAGAATGACCTAATTCAAGGAATAAGTGTTCTGAGAAGAAGACATGAAATAAAGGTTAAAACTGTAATTTTACCATTACAGTACATAAATGGGATTTCTCAGAGGCAAAACATAGGTCAAATGATCTGAATAACATAAAAAGTGGGCTGGTTCAATCAGAAAGGGATTCATGTGCAATCTAGGAATTAAATGACATTTTGTAACCCTAAAATAGACCTGCTTAATTCAACAAGGTTCTGGTCAGGTTAAAAATCAACTAAACCCTCTAAAATTCATTAAAAAATATCCCCTAGGGTTTAGAACCTTCAAATTATCCTTTGGAATCTATTTTGACCTAGATTGGGGTCCTAGCTCATCAATTGACCTAATTTGGGTTTTTGTGCAAAATGTCTAGTCAAACATGGTCAAACCTAAAATCCAACTTTACCATTGGATTCATTAGGTCCAAATTAGGTTTGTACCAAAATTTTGACCTAAGGGGAGGTCATCTTGACCTACTTTGCAAAATAGTACACCTAATTACATTTTGATCCCTATCTTTTGAAAACCAATGCACAGACCCCCCTAACTTCCTCGCCACTCTTACAAGTAGGTCCCTCCACCATTAATGGGGAGAAATCCTTCTCCGGCGAGGAATGGAGGGGGAGTACTCCCTGATTCCTCAGAGATCTCCCAGATTTGGAAGGGAGATTCTCTGAGGAATTCCCTTCCATCTGAGCGTGATCCTACTCTCTGATTTGCACCCAATCACTCATGCGAACGGACGAGAGATTTGGGTCTCTAACTGATTCCATCTCTGGCAAGGATTCACACACTTGGAAGCTTTCCTTCCAAGCACAGGAACCCCTACCAGCATCTATAAAAGGACCCTCAACCCTGACCACACCTCCTCAGCTTGACTTGGCCAGAATTCCATCTCAATTTCTTCTTCTTCTCCTCCGGCCAAGTGGTCTAGCGAGCTCTGGCGAGCCTCCCTCCTCTTTATCGCCACTCTACCACAATACCAGTGGCATAGCTATCCTCACCATCCTCCTTCGCATCATGCAACACCCGTGCGAGCATCCCTAGCCCCATCGTCGCTGCCGTCTCCCTCCACTGGATACCTTCTTCTCCAGCGAAAGTAGGTACTGCCAGCCGCCCTCTCTCCCCCTTCATCAACTTAATTAGGTTAGAACCACTCCTCTCTATCCCCTCTTCAATTCCCCTTAACCTATTTCACAAAACACCCCTCGACTGCCATTGTCCACCGCCATCTTCCCCATCTCCGGCCAACCTCCGGCGAGACACACCCGTCATTCCACAACTCCACACGTCTCACTACCAACCCCACAACCTCCGCCACACTCCATTGAACACATACACCCACTCACAAACCGCCTACACCACCACAAATGACCCTCGACCTAACCCATAAACCTGGACACAGAGCGACCTAGGCACGCACGCCTAGGTCGCCCTACGGCCTGCCACCTACCACCTCACCTTCGCCGTGACACAGCGAAGGTCCTCCTGTGGTCTGATAGAGCCGCAAGGCTCCTTTTGTGTCATACAGGATCTGAGCACCAGCCGCCATTAGCGATGGCTCGATAAGGTCGCAAGCTTGCTCCAGGCTGAAGCACTTCAGGGTCCCAAGTCCAAAAGGCTTGGGGTAGTCTCACGCATTCAGCTGTCTAGGCAATTAGCGCTGCGAGGCCTGCAGCTGCAGCAATTGGAAGAAAGAACTCCTGTGGGCATGCGAGCAAAAGTGGATGGGACATTAGTCCCACCTCATAAACGTCTGAGTGAGGCACGTGCAATAAATTGAATTTGTGTTCTACTCTCTTCGCCTCGAGACACACATGGGGTGAGGTCCCTCACCTATATCACACCTCGTCCATGACATATAACCCGCAGACCTGGCAACCCGACCAGACTATCCTACCGAGCACTCCTCATGCACCACACCCACGCCGGTGCACCTGGACTCGGGCACACGACCCGACCCGATTACCTGACTTTGGGAGAGCGTACCGAAGAGTGACATAAAGAGAGAGAGAGACGCAGGTGTGGGTAGAGGTGTAGGTTTTGCTCTTTGGTGTTGTGTGTGCAGGGAAGAAGGGAAAAAGAAGGAGAAGGAAGGCACAGCTGAAGTGAAGCTGACACTTAGCTGCAAAAGGAAGAAGAAGGAAGGAAGTCTAAAGAAAGAAGGAAGACTCGCAGAGGAAAAAGAGAAGGAAAGACAAGGCAGAAGGAAGAGGCAAAGCCAAAGAGAAGAGGAAGTCAGAGAGCTAAGGCTAAAGGAAGAAGAAGAAAGAAAGAAGAAGAGGAAGACCCGCAGAGGAAGAAGGTGAAGCTGACACTTAGCTGCAGAAGGAAGAAGAAAGGAAAGGTAGAAGACAAAAGAAAATAAGAAGGAAGAAGAAAGGCAAGAGAGCTGCAGAGAAGAAACAAGGAAGAAGAAGCAGACAGCCAAAGAAGAACAGAAGAAAAAGAGGAAATCAGAGAAAGAAAGTCAGAAGAAGAAGAAGAGAAAGCAGACAGGAAAAGAAATAAGAGAGAGTTAAAAGAGAAAATATCTTTTTAAGATGTTTGATCCCATGATCAGACGTCCAATTTCTCTATTTTTGCCACATTTGCCTCAAATTCTTGCATTTATATTCTGAATTAGGTTTTGAGTAACTCTAAGTGTTCAATTACATTCTTGAGATTAATGAATAAATTCTATTTGCTCCCTATGTTTGACCTCGGATACTTAGGTTTTTGAGTAATAAATTTTAATTTGTTGACAACGCTTGGTCACCTATACTACGATGCAACTGACTGTTAAAACACGATCTAGCCGCGTCAACAAGCGCTCCAAGCAAACTCAAGCTCTTGCTCCGACACTTTAGGTAGAGCACTGTCCAAGACACTTGAGCTGCTGAAATGCGCTTTAATGCTCTGTCTAATGATATGAAATATAGATATGGAGAAATGTCGAGGCGGTAACATGTTGACATCGCATCCTCAAAGGAGGCATTTTCCTCCTCGACGGTGGGAACTCAAACCAATGATCTGCTTCAGACTTTTACTAAGGCCAAACAAGGGGTTTTTCTAATTTTTAGCAGTTTTTTAAGTGTTGGCCTATGTGTGAAATTTGACACAGGAAGTTCCATAAGAAAAGCAAGTGTTTGAATTAGAAACTAAGCTAGATACTTTCCATATTACAAAAGAGGATCAAGTCACCTGAACTATCATGAGTTCAAGTGGAATTTTAGAGAAGGATATGAGACCTAGTCTAAAAATAGACCCTGAAATTCTAATGATCAGATCCGTATCCTCATCCCTAATTTGTTAAAGATAAAATCCCATTGTACCAAAAGTGAGTTGTTAACCTTAGTTCCGATTTCAAAATTTTCCTCAAAAAGTTTTTTTTTCAGGATTTTTTTTTGGGTATGCATGCAAGAAAATAAAAATGACTAAAGAAAAATGCATGTTTATAGGTTTTGAAAATCCTAAATCGATCGTCAAAATTTTAAAAACACCCCCCATGCTTATGATATGCAATGTCCTCATGCATTAGGAAGGAAAAGGGATCACCTTAGTGAAGGGTGGTCGGGTTTAGGATGGTTAAAACATGGAAAAAGAAAGAAAAAAGGAAAGCAAAAAAAATGATGAGTTACCTCCCATCAAGTGCTATCTTTTACGCCATTCAACCGGGCGTGAAGGTATGCACGAAAAATGGACAATCATGTAAATAATTGGACACTTGAATGTCCTCAAGAAATGTGTTTTCCTCAAGATCCCTGAAAAGATGAATGGTAAAGAAATCGGGATCAAAATGAAATGGAAAAATGGAAGAATGACTCGGATCTGGCCATGGTTTAAGTGCATGTAAATGCCAGACTCTAGTGGGTCGAGTGATAGGTCCAATGGAAAGGGAAGGGGAAAGGAGTCAATGAGATGTAGGGTGGGTGAAGTTAGTGTGGATGTTTTTGGTGAAAAATCAAGAAGATTGAAAGAGTAAAAGTCAAACCCTAGTTGATCTGAAAAGTCTCGGACCACAAAATCATCCTTAGAATAGGAATCAATAAAATCTAGATCCATGGTGGTCAAGGCTGAGTAGGATTTGATTAATAAAGATTTCTCACAAATTGCTTCCATTGTATTATCAGTGTCCTCGAAAATTTTATGATCAATGGACCTTTTGGAAACTTGAAATAAATCTAATTAGAAAATCTGGTTACCGCAACTTATATTCATTTTCCCAGAGTGAGAGTTGATATTAGTTGTTGCGGTAATCAGATAGGGCCTTCCAAGAATGGTGTTAGTGAGAGCTGCAGGTACCTCTATGTCAAGGACCAGAAAATTTATCGGATTTAGACAATTCCAGACCTTGACAATATGATCCTCAATGATTCCTCGCAATTGAATGGTAGATTGATCTCCCAATTGAAATTGAACCTTAGTAGGTTTAAAATCACCAAATTAAGATTCCTCGAATTTGACTGGGGGAATGATATTAATGCAGGTACCTAAGTCGAGAGGGGTGTGAAAAAAGGTGGTGTTATTTATGACAACAGAGATGAGAGATGCGCTCGGGTCCATTTTTGTGAGAGGCAGCTTGCTTTGAACAACTGAGCTTGTATCTTAGAAAGGACCACCCTTCCTAGATTCTGAGCCTCCCTTGTTGGAGTAAACTTTTCTTTCAAAAATTTAGCAAAGGTAGGGGTGGCATCTAGGAAGGGGATATTCCTCTCGACTTGCTCAAATAAGTCCAAAAGATCTTGGTGAGAGGGCTCTGATTTTTGATCAAAAAGATTGGATTGCAATGTTTGAGAGTGAGAAGTAGGATTTGAATCAAGTGTTTTTGGTATTTCTTTTTCTTCTTCCTGAGTGGGGTTAGGAGAGATGATTTGCATAGGCTAAGAGTGGGTTTCATCAATTTGATTTGAAGGCCCTAAATCAGTGGTGGTGTTCCCACTCCACAACATATCTGCATATGCAGTTTGGTTATTACTAGGATGAGGTGGGGGGGCCTGATGTTGATAGAAACTAGGTTGGTGAATGAGATATTGGGTTAATAGGAGGATGAACAGTGTGGTTCTGATGTTGGTGTCCACCTGGGTGTTGGTTCCTTTGATTGACAAAGTTTGATGTGGGCTGGGATGGTGAATGTTCTATAGGTCCTTGAGTCGGAATAACCCCAATTTGATCATTGAGATTGTTAACAACATGGGTGATTTCCATAGTTTTTCTTTGCATCTCCTGTAGGGTTTTCATCATTGGGGCATTGATGCCTTCTTGAGATGGCCCAGATTGATAAGTTTGATTTGAACCATACCCTCCAAATGGGTTTTGTTGTTGGTGAGGAACTGGATTGGTCTAGGAGTGAGTTGGATAATTCATCAAATTAGAGGAATTTTGCAATTGCTCCTAGAAGGTGGAGACATTTTGAGTGGGGTAATGATTTGGATAAGTATAATTCCCCGTTGAACCATAGAAACCCTCAGAATAATGATTATACCCAGCACGGGTCGTATGCAAATTTTGTCTCTTTGGGATGTGAGAAGGGGCGAGATGTGGAATGTGTGGAGCTTGGGCAGGTGTGGCAGGACTCCCTTGGTTCTCTAGGTTTGTTAAATCCTTATGCAACTATTGTTGCTTAACATGTAGCTAAGCTATTATGGAGTACAAATTAGGTGGGGGGGCCTGATTAAGAAGCTCCTAGGTGGAAAGATTAGGGAAAGAATAATTAGCATGCAAGTTAGAGGATCAATTTTTTTTTCCCATTCTAAAGAAGAGGAAGAATGCAGGAAAAGTCTTTTTGGGAGGCAAAATCAAGTGGTCCCTTCAAGTGTGGAGTTTTGGACTACCACCTGTGCAAAATGGAAGAAATGGTACGGGAGGAGAAGAGATGGAGATGAGAGAAAGTGTGCAATCAATCAATCAAAATTCTAGACATCACTTAAATGTGACTCCCTAAAAATTAACCTAAGACTTGATCTAAATAGGAAATAAGTAATCACTAGTGAATACCCGTTCTGTCAACAAGTCTAGCCAAGTTGTTTATGGGGAGGTTTGGGCCCAAGCGTTTCCCAGGAAATCCCCAGGTGCTTGTACAAACCCGCACCTAGTCATTTGAAACGGCCCCTTAGCCTGAACACTAGATATAGATGACAGAATTGATATTAACTAAAGAAAACTTAAGACCTAAATAGCAAGCCTAAGTTGATGAAACCTTATGGGTCAAGTTGCTATAGATTTTAATTAGGTCTAGGATACTAAAGTGCACCTGGAATGTGGAGGGCGTTGATTGGGTTATTGCCCTGTTATTTCAAATTTTATAGTGTGTGCAAGGATTGGAAAGTGGTTCCAATTTCAAACAAGTTGTTACACAATTTCTTGTATTTTTGTCTTTTAGGATTTGATTTGATTTAATTTAATATGCTTTAGGGTTTCTCTTTTTAAATTTTCAAACAAGTTTGAAACTCCACAATCAAATGAAAAACAAATTGTATTGGTGATGGTTAATTTCCTTTAATGTGAGTCTCTAAAAAGAAAGAAAGAAACCCTAAGTCAATTGTTCCTACGATAGAAAATTACTACCAATGAATTATTTTTAGGCTTTCTGTATTAAGTAGTGGTCCAAATATGTCAAAAAACATGACTACTTTGAAGAAAATCGAACAAGGATTCCAGAAAATATTTTTTTAAGATTTTAGAAATTTTTTTGGTAATTGTTTTGAATTTTTATTTATGCTGGTGTCAAAGTCCAGAACTGATACCCGTGGGTAGTTTGGACTTTCTGTACCACCAATAGCCTCAAAAAAGTTTGGTAATTTTATATGATGTGTGAAATTTCACAAGGATTCCAGAAAGCTACATTTCATAAAAATTAGCTAAGCAAAAAAAATCTAAAAATTCACAGACAGTAATAAAATGGGAAGAATAAATGGTGTGACCCCTTTGTAGTCCACAAATTTTTAAAAATTAAATATAAAATCAATTGATATGAAATTTGCAACAGATGTTACCTACTAGATTTAGAATCCTTGAGTGAAATTGCAAGATTTTAGGAGGCTTGTAGTGTCAGGAATTAATTTTTCAAGTCCAGACAGAAATCTAGACTCGAAAAATAGAATACCAACACTTGAATTGGAGTGGTGTTTAATGAAGCATACAAGCAAACAATAAATTTTAAACTCCACCACTCCACTTAACTAAGTCATTTAAGGTCCTGAAAGCCAAGTTTAATATATTTTGGTATTATTTTAATACTTTATGTGATAAGATAAAGGCAACCAACCTGAATCCATGGGAAGACAAGGGATTTGAGTTCTTTCCCGAATTCCCGCTTGCTTCTTGAAGTTCCTGCACACACAAGATAGAAGAAAAGAGAAGGGGATGAGATGTACTTCAAGCATGAGAAAAGTGATAGAAGCAAAGCCATGCCTCCCCGGCAACGGTGCCAAAAAATGATAATGATCTTTACGCGGTTTGTAAAATACGTCGTTGTAACGTGCAAAATCGATCAACTCTTAAATTTAGAAACCTAGATAGTGGGGTATCTAGGTTCGTCCAAGGAGGCAAAATATTTGCAAAAATACGTCTCTTGCTTGGAAATGAAATTCACCTTTCTTTTTGGTCTTTTCAACTATATCATTTTTTTTAAGGTTTTGAAATAACGAGCATTCAGAAAGTTGTTGACGAAGAAAAAGGCGATCTAAATCTAATCCACTAAACTATTGTTAGAGTGACAAGAAAGGCCTCTCCCTAAGTTCACTTTAGGCACGTGGGGCCATAGAGTAATCAGGGAGAGGGAGTGAAAAAGTGCTAGATCAAGATTTAAAAAAAACAAATGCGACAAGAATTTAAATGAAGGCAACTTGAATTGCATTGAACTTGTTCTACACAAAACACATAGAGGAAAGCTTCTAATGTACTTGAAATGTACGAGGATAAAAACACAAATCCTCTAAATGAAATGGTGAAGATGATGGCTTCTTGCTCCAAGCCTGGTAGCTCCCGAGCTTGAAAAGAGTCCTCCAACTCCTCCCTTGCTATGCTCCTCCAAGATGGTGTCCTCCAAGGTGGAAGCTTCCACCTTAACTTTTCTCTTCCAAGGGTGGGCATGCAGCACCCTTGCTCCTCCTTGCCTGGCCATCCTCCTAGTGGGGGAGTGCTCCTCCTCCTTGGCGTGGCACAAGGGAGAAGAAAAAGGGGAAGAAGGCACCAAGGGGGCGGGTAGGATGGCCCCTTAATCTTCTTTTCTTCTTCTTCCTTGGCCTTGAATTATGGTGGGTATATGGTAGACTAAACTAATGGTGGATGGGAATTATGTGGTGGTAGGGTAGGGTATTTATAAAATGGGAAGGGGGTGGTTATGGTGTTTTTTTGGAGGGAAATGAAGGGGTGATAGGATATTTTTGGAGGGAAAAATGGGAGGGAAATGAAGAGGTGCCTTGGTTTCCCTCCAAAAATACCTTCTAGAAGGTGTTGATTTTGGAGGGAAAAAATGGAGGGTAGAGATGGGTTTTGATGGTGGATGTAGGGTGGTGATGGAAAGGATAGTTGGCACCAAAATAAAGTAGGAGTACGTGGTCCTTTTGCTGGAGCTTAGGTAGTAGGGTAGTAGGTTTTGGTGCTTTGGAGGTCGACTAGCTAAGCTAAGCTAGCATAGCTAGCATAGCTAGTAGGGAGTAGGGTTGGAGGCATTTGGAGCTAGGGTTTTGATTGAGAAGAGTTGGAGGCAGTCATCTTGAGCTGCACTGGAGCTAGCAGCTGCTGGAGAGGATGGCATGGAGCTACTTTAGCTGGCTTAGCTTGCTAGTTCTTTGCTAGCTGCTAAGCCAAGCTAAAGTAAGCTGGCTTCAGCCACAAAGAGCTGAGGTGAGCTGGGTTTGGTGCTCCCAGGGAGGATCAAGCTAGTTGAGGCAACTAAGGTAGGTTAGCTCAACTCACCCCGAGAGCTGAACTTGAGCTTCCTGAGCTGAAATGAAGTCAGCTTCAGCTGCCTGGAGTTGAGTGGAGCTTGATGTAGCTGGACCTGAGCTGGGTTGAACTCCAGTCAACTCAGATGAGCTAGCTAGAGCTCCCTGTGGACTAAAGGGAGCTGAGATGAGCTAGACTTAGCTAAGTTGAGCTGGATCTGAGCTGACCTGAGCTAGGGTGAGCTAAGATGTGCTCTCTTGAGCTTCCATTCAGCTGAGATGAGCTGAATGAAGCTAGGATGAGCTAACCCTAGTTCAGGTGAGTTGAATTCCGACTATAGTGAGTAGGATCAAGTTGAGTTCCAGCTGGTGAGAGCTTCTCCTTACTAATTGCCTTCCTGAGTGCTAGGGTTCTAGGGATCTGGTAATCTGTATATCCCTAACACTCATAAAGACACATTCAAAAGGCAACAAAAAGTGCGATGCATGCCTAACCTAATTAATGCCTAAATGCAGCCCAAAAAACCCATTTGCGAAGTAAAGTCCTAAGAGCTAGGTATGTTTTAATGCATAAGAATGATGATAAATTGGCATTTATCACCATAGCACCGCTTCCAATCCTCTGAAGGCACAAGCGTGGCGAGATCTGGGCTATTGGATATAGATCCAATGGCCACGGGTGCGTGCGGTTAAAATGCAAGCGCAACAAAGAACCGGTGCTAGCGCAACAGTCGAGCGCCCTTGCGCAAGCACGAGGCATCGGTTCAACTCGCAATCAAATGGGCACGCGCATTTTATCTCGACCGTGCTATTAGCTGCGGATGGCCCAGATCGCCTAATCGGGTGCACATGCAATCAGAGACACCACCTCAGGCCTGATCGCACTCCTAGCACGCGCAACTGAAGAGAGAGAGGAGCGATCTGAGCCGTCCGATCTTGTGATCGGACAACTGAGATTTCTTGGACATGTGCTTGGAATTAAGGCACAGGAGAAAGGAAGCGTGCGCACGTTGCCCACGATCAGACCTTTAGTGATGAATAAATCCATCACTAAAGACCTGATTTTAATGTTTTTGAATATGGAATGACCAATTGCCCCAAATCCTTGCAACTATAAACAGAGACCCTTACCCTATGAAATTCTCATCCCTTCCTTCACCTCTCTCCCTCTCCAAATATCAAGAGAAGCTTGTCCCACACCTGGGATGCTATTCTAGAGCCAAATCCAATTTTCTCACCCCCATTCCAGAAGTGGATCTAGCAACGACGATGACATGCTGCCTTGTTCCCGCTTCGTCCAGCTTCATCCTCCTTCTTCCTACTCCATCCTCCGTCTTCTAGGCATCACTCTGTCCGGCTCATCCTCTAAGCATTAATCGAGGAGGATAACATCTCTCTCCCTTCTTTTCAATTGCTTTCTAGAATAGAATTTCCCGCTTTTTAGTTGTAAAATCAGTATTATTTTATCAAGTGATTGTTCTCTCTCTTTCTCTATCTCTCTCGCTCATTGTTTATATCAATTCCATGATAATTATCTCGCTTTCAAATAAAAATACCAAAAAAATATAATTGCGGATTTAAGATCGACGTAGCCTCCCTATGTTCGACCTGGAATTTCTTTACAAATTTCGGTAAAATTTTATCTATTGACGAATTACTTCGCAAATCGCACTACAACGATGGGCTTCTCAAATCCAACTTCGATCGCGTAAGTTTTCGCTATTAACACCTGGATCCCCAATTACCTGATTGGCTACCTGGTTGACTGAGAGAGAAGAGGAAGGAAAGAGAGAAAGAGCAGGAGAGTGAGGGTTTTGCTCCTCTGTGAAGAGGCTGACACTTAGTCGCTGAATGGATTTGGACCCCTTATGCCGTGGAGGGAAAGCTCTGAAGAAGTAGAGAGAGAGAAGCTGAAGAGAAGAAGTGAAGAAGCTAAAGAGAAGAAGGGAAGAAGGGAAGGAAAGCAGAAGAAGCTGAAGAAAAGAAGAAGGTTGTGAAGAAGCACTATAGCAGGGTTGCATTCAAGTCATCTGGTGATAAATGCCCGACATCTGATTTGAGTTTATTTGAGATATTGTTGCATTATTTAAGTAATATGGTTAAGGTTGAATTGAAATATTGCATGCATGCTTAATTAAGAGGTTAAGTGGTGATCTAAATCACCATTGTTTTTTATTCTCTTTCCTTTTTGTTCCATGCAATCTCGAGATACATTGAGCATCATCAAATATTTAATGTGGCAGATTAGTATTCATTGAATATCATTATTGTGCTCACGTTCCTGTGCTCATTTATATGAAATTAAAGATTAATGGGTGAATTGCATATTTGCTCTCTATGTTCGACCTCGGACTTCAATTTCTTGATTTCGAGTAATAAATTTTATTTGTTGATTGAGCTATTTAGAAGGCTTTGCTACAACGAAACGACTTTAAAGACTCCCATCTAGCCCGTCTAACATTTTGGCACCGTTGCCGGAGAGCAACGCACAATTCACTGCTATTCTTGTTTTACTTGATTCTATTTGAGCACTAACTTGCCCTATTTGTTTTCTTGTGATTTTGCGAAATACATCACGAGGCGATCTTCCAGGCAAATCAGCCACTCTTGAGGTAGGTAAGCTCTTTTCTTCCCTAATAATCTCTTAATCTTTGGAAGATAAAAAGGAAACAAATCAATTAGGAACCACCTGCCTTATTTTCATAATAATCATCATCTAAAAGGCAAGTTCTTGATTTGCAAAAGAAAAATTCATATCTGATTGAAGTCAAGATGATTTTTTATTAGAGATCCCTACCCTATTTCCTATACCTATTAGGGATTACGCTTAATTTCTGATTGCCTTGGACCACGCACTTCTTATTTAAAGTCCAAGGTAAACACTTTTAAGATCAAATTGGACTTGAAGTAGAGCCAATTAGGGTTTCAACATTAAGGTTTGAACTGCTAGTTCACACTTGCTTGAATTAAAGAAAATTGACCCTCCCGCATTTGTGTGCTACCCAAACCCTTGCTTGAAAAGAGCTAATCAATAACCCTAAAATCAGGCTCTAAATTTCACTTGAACCCTAAAATTGTGGACCTAATAACCTGAGAGTCAATTCAGGGTGACCTTTAGGTCTTGACTCAGATTTCATTCTACATCTTTTAGGGTAGGTCAGGTGAAGTTGGTCTACTTGGTGGGCTAATCAACCTCCAAATTAGGTCACAAATCAAATCAATTTCTAAATCAAGTGAAATCTAAGGCATAGATTAAGCTAAAATTGGTAGACTTAAGGTCTCAATTCATGCATTCCGATCTACTTGGAACTGCAGTGACAAGGAAGGTCAAGTAGGGGAAACCTTGTAACCCATGGGGATGCTCTACCATGTAGGGGTCTTTGCGGGGCTCTCCCTTCCTGGTTGCCCAGGTACTTCTCGAGTGTGCGGATTTCTGATTTAGAGGTATCATCCGCCTCGAAACAACCTTAGTCATCGAAAAATCTTTGGGTGCCTTGATTGAGTCCAACTCATATCCAGTCCCTCATCCCTTCTATAGAGCACATACACAAGAAGGTCATTACGTTTTTAACCTAAGAGGCCTCATTAGATCTTCTATAGGGATTTCTGATCTGATCTGATTACTTCAATCTGAACCTGAGTTTGATTCTGCATCTTGATTCCACCACCTGATTCGAAAATACAACCTAACATTTTAGGAAAAGTTATTAGGAAACCTGTGTCCCAAATGACTATCAATGATAAGATGATTGAGACTGCTTACAAGAATATTATAGGGCCTTAGATAGGGACATTCAGGATAAATTTGCAAAAACAACAAACCACATTCTGAACCGTATCGAAATAATATGGACACGAATGAAACATTATTCAACCTAGGATGATCTCTTAGCAGAATACATTGAATTGATGAAATTACATAGCAACGAGTGTCTGCAATATTGGTCAAATCCTTCACTTTTAAAAAAACACCAAGATCTCATGGAGAAATGGGGAAAATTGCTAAATACGTTGTATACAACCATTGATCGAGAATACCCCTACATCCCTTCAGAAGATAATGAGACACCTTAGACAAACACTGATGATCAACATGATTCCACAGAACCCAGGTTAGAAAATCAGAATTATTGTGGACCCCCAACCCAGATGGAATCTGATTCAAATTATGTGCAGATTGATACATCTAATCTTGAGATGGGTTGGGAGGATCCGATTGTAGGTGTTCACAATTTCAAACTAGCCTTAGAAAATCATGAAGCTAGTCCATCAAGCTTAGATTTCCCTGACATCCCAATAGAGCCCAGCCTAGATTGTAGTGATCCAATCCTTACCCTTAACCTAGAATCTGGATTCGAGCCTATTTGGGATAATTATGAGGCCCCATGTGATGAGAGTTAGATTTTGAATTTGAATTTCGATTCTGGGCTTGTATTTGATGAGTACACTTCTCCAGACTCCTCCGAGATATGAAGATTTTTCGAAAGTCATGCTGATCTATGATACAAAAATCGAGTTGGAAGAGTTCAGATTCGATTGGGTCTATCCTAGGAACCAAGAACCTGAGCCCATGCCTAATAAGGATAACTTTTTGAGCTCAAAATCAGAAAATAGGTTAGATCCAAGTCAAGTTGATAATTCTTCACACCTTGATTCTCTCTGTGGTGGAACTTCAGATCTAGAATCAGGTTTAGAACATGATTCTCTCAAATTTTTCGATGATTTAGAATCCTACTTTGATTTCGGAGAGCCTTTGTTTCTTGACGACTATAAACCAATTTATGACCTCAGTATCCATGACCCGTTCTTCAACTCTGACTCTGAGGTCCCTAATCCCGAGATCATTAATTCAAAATCAGGTTCCATTGAGATGGAATCATTCCTTTTTTATCTTCGGGAATCAGAAATAGTAAGTGTTGAGAGTGTCTGTAATCCAGAATTCGAATCTTTTATTGACTCAGATTTCCATGATCCTATAAGCATGCTTCAAGCAGTTACCTTTGATTTTAATGTGCTTCATGAAGACTCTCTAAATGAACCTACCTTTGAATCCTTTCTAGAGGAGCTCTCAACACACACAGATCTCATAGAAGCCACATCTTCTAATCCGCATACAGAACCTTCGAAAACCCATTCTCAACCTCGACCCGCCATTGAAATCAACTTCTACTCTAATTCACCTTTCTCTAATCTGGTTGCATATGATTCTCCTCCATCTGTTGATCGGGTTTCAGACTCTGATAAGATCGATAATCACATCCCATCCTTTTTTAATCACTCTTGTAGGGTTTCTACATCCTCCATAGATCCATCTTCTTTTGAGGATCCCTACTCTGACCAGGTTGATTTGACTCAGCCAAACCCACAATTAGCATTTCCACATCCATTTGAGCTTTAAAGTATCTGGTGGGTTCCACATCTATTGATTTACATCCATCAACCCACCAGATTGATTGGGTTTGAGCTGCATCATCAGCCTGTAGATCTGAACAAGCACCTAGTTGGACCAACCAGACTATTGATCAAGTTTCTTGTTTTACAACACTCCTCTGATTTGACCACCCCTCCTCCTTAATCACCTTCTACTCGGCTGAAGGCATTGAATTTAGTGCTTAACAGGAGACAACCCGTCATTCCAAAAACTAGAGACCCTTCTGATCATATTTTGAGTTACACTCCTATTGCACTTTTGAGTTCAGTGTTAGAACAACCGACTCCACCTTTGGTACTTGTATCAAAGCTTGAAATCGTCCGTAACAGTCATCCCTGCCTGTTCACCCGCCCTTTGAACCTATTCTAACCCATTAACCAAGCTAATTTCATACCCTCCAGTTTACAATGAGGACATTGCAAAACTTAGGCATGGAAGGGTGTTAAAGTGCAAACACATAAAAATTCAATTCTCTGAAGGGTTCACACAAAAAAAATAGATATCCAAAAAAAATAAAAAAATAAAATTTTTTTGAAAAAGAACAAAAAATGGAATGGGGAGGAAAATTTTGAGAATTGATTGCATATCATTCATGAGGAAAAGAGAAGAGAGTTTAAATGTCAAAAAGGAGCAACATTCAAGAACAAAAATGATAGTCACTAACACCAAATTATGGAATCAACTTAAGTTCTAGACCCAATCAAAAGAAAAATATTAAGTCTTGAGAATAAAGAGACAAGGAGATTAGTATGAGTGTTGATCTTAAGCCACTTGGGCTTGTTTAGGGCTTAAACATTCACATATCCGTTAAAATCTGGATTAATCCTCAAGAGGTTGAGGAAAGTACGAAGCTGATGTATAAGGTCTACGGCTTAGGGATTATTCGGCCCCATTTCCTACCCTTTGGTTTGCAGGACTTGGTAACCTGAGCACCCAAAATCACACACTTAGTCTGATTCAGTGCACCTAGCAAAGAAAAGTCTACCAAAAGCATTCTGTTCTGAAAAGTCATCTCGAAGATCTAGCTTAGGAGCAGCTCGAAAACATAAGTTGATTGGATGAGTTCCCAATGTGGAGAGGTGGGAAATTCCCCTTGAAGATACTTAATAACATATCGTCTCCTCGGTGCTTGTCTCCTAGGATATCTAAATATCCTACCTGGGGCATATAAGCACCTTATGTTGGTTCAGGTACCATGGGCGGGATTATCCCGAAATGTTGATTGCTAGGGCCTGAATTTACCTACATAACACCATGGGTGGCACTATCTTGAAGTGTTGAAAGCCAAGGTTCTAGGGGTTTCCATGGGTGGTACCATCCCAAAGCATCAAAAGCCAGGGATCCCTCGAGAATTGATGGTGGGGATAAGGAATGCGATACAAACCGTGTTCAGGGCCAATTCGAGGTTGGATCTAGGGAAATCTAAAAAGAAAAGAGAAAACTCTCCAAATGAAAAATCTACTTCTATCTCTTTCTTACAAAAAAATGGACTGGCAAACTGAACATGGACATGTTACGTTTATGCACAAATGCTTTAACTGCTAGGTTCAACAAACCTTTGGTTAGCTTTTGCGGGCCTTAGAAATCTTCACAGCAGATAAGACTGAAGCTGGTCAGGTCTGGATCTTGATTAATACTTGAGTACCTCTAGGTCTACTATTAACATTCTGACCTAATATCTAAAAAGAAGAAAGAATCAGGCAACTGAACTTCAATTCATGGTCTAGAACTCTAGTTCTTCTCACAAGATTTTGCTAAGGGACTAACAAAAGTTAGGCATAGGGGTTTGATGATAACGTCATCATTAGCCATAACTAGCTTTAATTAGTTACAATCAAGAGACAAATGCTCCGACATAACCACCGGAGAGTCGTAATTCATTGAATATCCTTTCTAAGAGACATACATTAAGACATGGTTAAATCTGCAGTTTTAACAGAAGATCATAAATGCAGAACAATCATGGGGTTCTATAGGGGTTAAATGAAGGTTAAATGGTCATAAATGACTAACAAGAGTGTCCATGCAGACAGAAACGAATTTTCATGTATTTCGAGAATTAACAAACAATCGAAAACCTAATTTCAGACCTGCTTAATTAATTAAGGTTCTGGTCAAGATAAAATTCATCTAAACATTCTAAAAATCATAGAAAATATTATATAAGGTTTGGTATCCTTAATTTGACCATTGGAACCCATTTGACCTAAAGTAGAGTCTCAGACAAGAAGTTGCCCTAATTTGTGTTTCTACATAAATTACCTAGTCAACCTTGGTCAAAAATAAAATTTGACTTCACCATCAAATTCCTTGGGTCCAAATTATGTTTAGACCAAAATTTGTGTCCAATCAGAGATCATCTTGACCTAATTTACATTTCAGTCTAGTCTAACTCTTTTTCTCTCAAATAAACCCCTAGCTTTTGAAATCCTTGCAAACAATTGCCAAACTTTGTCATCTTCTTCGCATTTAGGCCCTTGTCGCATTGTCATGTGAACACACCTGCAGGCGACCTTCAATCAAGGAGTTCTCCCTGATTTCACGCTCAATCTTTTCAAAAATGTGAAGGAGAACTCCTGATAAAATTCCCTTCAATTTGAGCCACGCATTGGGCTCTGATTTGCACCCAAATCCTAATGTGAATCAATTTAAACCTAGGGTTTCCTACTTCACGAAGCTTACGAGCTTTCAAGCTTGGTTTCCAAGCTTGGAATGCCCTTCTAAGCCCTATAAAAGACCCTCTCAGGACAAACCGTCCTCGTTAGCTTGGTTTGGAGGTCGGATTCCCCCTCTTCCCTTCTCCTCGACCTCCACCACCACCAACTCCGGTGAGCTCCTCCATCTACCTTCCTCGTCTGTTGTCATGAACAATAGCCAACGAATTCTCTTCATCTCATTCTTCCACGTCTCGCAACATCGACAAACGCTTCCTTCCTTGTCTTCCTCGCCGCTTCTCCCCCACCAGAGAGTTCACCTTCCACAGCACCGGGCATACCATACCCAGTGCCCTTTCTCCCCTTTCATCTGTTAGATTAGGTTAGATAGTTTCCCTTTCACACTACATTCTTTTCTCTCTCCTTATCCTTAGATTTAGCCCCTAACACCACCGTTTACCCTCCATCTTCCTGATCTCTGGCCTCACCTCTAACATGGTCTCAACAACACTCCACCACACCACATGCCTCACCAACACCCTCACAAGCATCGCCTCACCTCCGCAAACCAAGCCCCCATCTTTATTTGCCATTCCATCCACCCAAATGCACCCCCGACCAACCCACCTTCGTAGGGTCTCCACCGACCTCTGCAAACCACCACATGCCTCCATCCTCCATGAAACACCCACCACCAACTTTGCCAAGCCCAGGAGAAGCTCCTAAAGTAATTTAACATGGCTGTGAGGCCATTCTTGTGAATTTCAAGTTTCGTCATCCGTCGCCGTCGCCGCCACCATCTCTGACTCTAATTGCAATCCTTCGATGAAGCTTAGCAACCTGATTGAACCTCCAAGCCTCACGCACTCCTCCAGGTGTTTGCCCAAGGCCTCTAATTGAAGACCCGAAGTCTTTGATGCCTCAATTGAAGAAGGTGGTGTTGTTGCCTGAATGCGAAGAGAAGAGGGGACCTATAGTCACACATCATGGGTTGCTAAGCCTACGCGCACACATAAGAGGATTTTATGTTAAGGCCTTACTGCCCAAGAACACAGGGGGTCAGGTCCCCACACCCCTCGCACACCTGCTACCCACCTAAGCCTCACTCCTCGCTTGCAACACCATACACGAAGGCCTAGACCTGATAGTACTTAACCTGGATCCCTGATTACCCGATTAGCTACCCGGTTGTCTGAGAGAGAAGAGGAAGGAAAGAGAGAAAGAGCGAGGCAAGGAGGGTTTTGCTCCTCTACGAAGAGCCTGACACTTAGTCCCTGAAGGGATTTGGACCCCTTATGCTGTGAAGGAGGCAAAGCTATGAAGAAGAAGTAGAGAGAGAAGCTGGAGAGAAGAAGAAGAGAAGAAGTTGAAGAGAAGAAGGGAAGAAGAGAAGGAAAGAAGAAGCTAAAGAAAAGAAGGCTCTGAAGAAGCATTGTAGCAGGGCTGCATTTAAATCGTTTGATGATAAATGGCCGACGTCTGATTTGAGTTTATTTGAGATACTGTTGCATTATTTAAGTACTATGGTTAAGGTTGAATTGAAATATTGCATGCATGCTTAATTAAGAGGTTTAGTGGTGGGCTAAATCACCATTGTTTTTTATTCTCTTTCCTTTTTGTTCCATGTAATCTCGAGATACATTGAGCATCATTGAATATTTAATGTGGTAGATTAGTATTCATTGAATATCATTATTGTACTTAATTTCCTATGCTCATTTATATGCAATTAAAGATTAGCACGTGAATTCCATATTTGCTCCCTATGTTTGACCTCGAACTTCAATTTCTTGATTTCAAATAATAAATTTTATTTATTGATTGAGCTATTTAGGAGGCTTTGCTACAACCAAATGACTTTAAAGACTCCCATCTAGCCCATCCAACAAGGAATTAGCCTATTAAACTAATGAGTGGTGCCTCGTTTATTCAGGAATATCAATGGGTGTGCCTATTCATTATTGCAACTTATTTCCCACAAAAATGCTCATTCCAAGCAATTGATAAAAAATGTAGGTGTTTATATGCAAAACCACCACAAAATAATATTCTCTCAAATAGTGATCTTGGTAATGATAATCAACATAAATATTAATTTCTACCAAAATATAGCTTGTTCACCATAATTAATATTGCATGCTTTATATCATTCATGAGAAACATTCAACTGTAGGTAATTTTGATTAAGTTGGAGCATGCCTATGCAAATTCACCTTAATCAATTAATTCATTAAATAACTGAATAGTGCAACCTGCAATGGCATATGTTGTAAATTTTAATGCCACCCAATTCAGAGCACTTTTTCTCCATGTTCTCTCAAGGAGCCACGGTCGACTGCGTGGATCGAGGGGTGGTTCACCTCGACAAGGACTTCACAATGGCGTAGGAGGTGCAGCTGGAGGTGGTCGCTGGTGGTCGGCCAAAGGATGTGTAGCTATCAATGGTGGGTTGCGTGCACGAGATGGGTGATGACTTGGTGGTCATGCAGTCGACGTGGGTGTCTTGACGGCAGCAAGGCCAACATTCCGACAATGTGGGCTATGAGGGATGTACCTGGCGATGGTGGCTGTGAACGATGGTGGCTAGCGAGACTTTGGGTTCATTGCGTGAAGAGTTGCAGGGGATGCATGGAAAGGAAGATGGGGAAGAAGAAGAAGCAAGGGTAGGGCTGGGTTTGGCTACGGGTGTTGGTGGTACTTGCAACGAGGGGGTGAAGATCTGCGGCTGGTGTGAGGATGGTGGAGGTGCTATTGGGCTTTTGCATGAAGAAGGTGATGAGGGTGGTGCTAGATGGTGTTGGTGGTGGTAATGTTGTGTGCACTATCACAGCACACACCATGGCGACGAAGGGCGGAGGTGGGTGCGTGGAGGCATGGTAGAGAAGCTTGCAAAGGTCCCACAGTGTACGCTCCTGATCACAGTGCACGCTGCTTCCACGGTGGTAGCGAGGGAGATGAAGATCCCCGAAAGGGGGAAACGTGAAGAGAGCCCCCTCTGGCCATGACATCTTTTCTTTTATAAATGCTTCCCGTCATTCTGTTTCTTCCACTCGCAATCTTCTCCAACAACTTCATGATGGGTCATTGCCGATAGGCTCGGAGAGGTTGTTGTTGCGAGATGCATGGCTGCCATGTGCTAGTGGTGCGTTGAGTTGGTCAGATGAGGCTAGCAAGAGCCAACGCACTGCTGGCGTTGGAGACGGCTAAGGTGTGGTGCATCTGGGAATTTTGCACACATCTACCTACATAATATAAACATATGCATTAAGTCATATCTTTGGTAATTTAATATCTAATTATAAATAATTAAATTCTAAGAAAATGTTCATGACATGTACTTAGGCAATTAAATGATCCACTAAATTGGACTTATCAAATACCCCCATGCCTAAGTTTTACTAGTCCATAGCAAAAGTGAAAAATGATGGAAGTGACCAAAAGATTTCTTCTTTCCCTTTTCCAAAAATTTAGAGATCCAGGAAAATGTGAAGTGATAGTAGCCTAGGTAACAGATCTAAGAAAAAGGCCAACTTACATTTACAGTTCGTATTTAACACTTGGTAAACATTTTATTAGGATAGGGAACTTCTTCCCTTGGGGATAAAGCAGAAAATAGTCTGCAATTTGACCCTGGCTTTTTGCCTTAGGTAGAAGCTACTGAGTCAAACGGATTCATATTTGGTGGCTCACACTCATCTGGTGCTACATGTAGTCTGACACTGCAGGCTCTAAATCTCTAGACCATCAAATGAGTCAACCCAGAGAGAGGCTAAAAATTGTACTCTCTTAACACTCCTTTGTGCTCACTCTTTTTTCTTCTTTTCTTTTTCTTTTTCTTCTTTCTTTTCTGAGACCACATATCTTACCAGATTTTGTAAATGTATATAATGTTTGGTGGCCTCACATGGCATTCACACTTCAATTAGATTCCTAAGAACCCTACAACTAAGTTAGAAGTCCTCAGCCAGTATTCGGGCGATCAAAAATACTGAAAAGTAGGTACAGGTCATATTTGGTGAATCGTAATAGGTTTTCTTGTTGCCTCAAAAACATCGACACATGATGAAAATTAACATGAAGATAAAACTATAAATTGAACTCTTTTTTTTCTTTTTCTCTTTCTTTTTATTATATTTTTCTATATTTTTTTTTCTTTCTTCTTTTTTCCTTTTTTTTCTTTATTTTTTTCTAACCACTAACACAAAACGAGGCAAACTTTTATTCATAAGACATTATTGGGAAAAATGATGCTCAAGAGGATATTGTGTAGTTTATTTGGTGAAAGTGTCTACTCTCGGCATCAAGAAGGAATGGATAGGACAAGCATATTTCTGACCTTTGGCACCACTACCTTCCTTCAGCCAAGGATTCTATGAAAGACAGTCGTAACCATCTGATGAGTGGCTAGTCATCATGGCTAAAAAGCTGAAGTTAAGCTAGACACTAAGTAAAACAATATCAAATTAACAAATAGAAAGGGTTAAGTGTGGGAATTAAAGAAAAGACCTAAAACCTTTACTCGGTGTTAAAACTTCATAATTAGGTCACAAAATAAGATATTCTGAAAGAAAATGATGATCCATGCGTCAATTGAACACATAAATAAGTTTGAAAGGCCAAATCAGAAGTATAATCAATGTCTTAAATGTTCAATTAAGCACATATAAAAATTTGAAGCCAATTAGACATCATTTAGGTTATGAAATAGGTAGTTTAGACTTAGGTCCTTCATGCATTACACTCTTACCCTCAAAAACACCTCTTTGGACCTACTTGTAAGCCGCAGGGACCCTTTTGAAAGGCTGTAGGGCCCTTCCGGTTGTAGTTCTTTTCACTTATGGGCCTGCATGCAATTCTTCTACCCCTTCATTCAATGGTATGTCTGTAATTTTCCCTTTTATTTCAGAGAGAGGCCTGCTGCTCTTCACACGCACTGTAGCACGCGAAGAAGATGACCAATCTCAGCCGTCCGTCGCTCTTCATGATCTTGATCTGCGATTAGATTCAAATGGAAGTTTCACGTGATTCGGCGCGTGCGATCACCCCTCTCCCCAGATCTCATCTGATGGTCAGATTTTGTGCTTAGCTCACCGCACGCTCCGCCCCTCTCATCCTCCCTGCCAGTTGCATCTTGATTATCCTCACCTATGCGGTGATCTCAGCCACTGCGCATGCTACTTAAGCACCTCAGTGGTGTCGTGCGCAAGGGATCGCTCTCTCCTACACCTCTTAGCGATCATTTGTCCACTCCAGTCCCTCCTCCCCATCAAGCCTCCGATTTCACAGCCACCGGCTGTGAAATCATCACCTTCTCTCGACCTCCTCGTCGCTAAGGACTTCATAGCATCTGAGGACGACCTTGGAGCCTCACTAGCAGACTCTTCCCTCCACTGGAGTCATCTTCCTCCTTTCTTCCTCCTTAGCCACCGGCTAAGGACCCATAGGTCCCATTCTTCTTGTTAGATTAGGTTTATAATTCTGCATATTAGTTTTAGCTGTAGTTTAGTAGTTTAGAGTAGAATTAGTATAATTGTTAATGTTTAATTTCACTGTAGGATAAAGTAGCTGTAGTAGTAGAATTAGGCTTAAATCCCCCCCTCACCTCCTCTGATCATTCCAGATCAGAGGGGAAGACTTCATATGACCATGTTTTCAAATTATCTCTCTCTCCATACTTTCATGTCCAGTTCTGATTTTCCACGATATGTTTTCTCATCTTCCACCCATACACTCTGACCCAATTTCAGATCTAATTGGTTTTCAACCTTAGATTTGAAATTGGCGTCAACAAGCACTTAAGGGGCTTCCCACTCACCTCACTCTTGGTCACAAAAGCCCCTGATTTTGGATCGAAATTTTCAGTTTGTCAGATTTCTCCTTAATTTTGATTTTAAGGAATTTTCTTTTTGGTTTTACTGCCTGATCTGACGAATTGAATGAAGTTGATTTGAATTCCTTGTTGGCAAGGAATCTGAGAGGATTTCTAGTGACAGAAATCTTCTCAGAAGAGCCATACATAAATCTGATTTGATAATGTCTTGAATGCATTGAATGCAAGTCAGATCTAAGGATAGTTACTGTGGTAATTTGAAGTCTGATCTCGCATTCATAAGTTGTGTTAATGGCTGTTTGGTGATTTCCTAACCAAAGGAGTTCCCAATACTCCTTAAGGTTTCATGAAACTGGGATCTGAATTAAGGGCTTTATTTGATTGAATTGATTCTTCCTTCATGCTGTCTATAGCATTAGGAAGAGTTAATTAAGTGATATTCGTGGATTTCATCTAAAATGATGTTTTTGATGAGGGTTTTTGGCATTTGAATTGCGATATTTAGTGATTTAATGAGAAATTAAGCCCTTTTCAGAATTGGGATTGACTGATTTTCTTTTCAGTTTGGATTTGTTTGACTCTGATCCCAGTAAACAAAGCAAAGTGCTGCATCTTGCAGCTACATGTTTTTTTCTCTCCAAACTCACATTTCTTCTCAAATGGACTAACTGCAGCAGCAGTTAGCCCATTTAGACAGTGACTTAAGCTGCTGTAGAGTCTGGAAGGTCTTGTGTTGCTACTGTCTAGTTATTATAGGTTGTAACAGCTAGGTTCTAGTGTTAAACCTTGTAGACTCTAATTTGATCTTAGCTGATAGTAGATTGCATTTCATCTCATATGTAAACAAATTTTCTTGTTCAATACTTGAGCTCTAATTTCGGTACATACATGTCTACTCTTTCTCAACTCTGTCAGCTAGTTTAGTCAGAAATCACCATCCTAAACATGTTTTAAAAGAGAAAACTGAACTGAGGACTCTCTCCTCAGTTAACTCTTCCCTTCTTCTCTCCTACTTTTGTTAAACCTATAACAACAGTAAACTAATTAGAATGAAACACCCAAAAGAGAAATAAAAATATTTATATATCTATATATATACATATATATATATTACTTTGTATATTAAGTATACTTATATAGACTTAAGCTATATATTAGGCTACATATGTAAATAGATAGTGTAAATATATATATATACTGTATACTTAACTATGTAAATATAATGCTGTAATTTAGGTTGTAGATCTAGTTTAGACAATAAATACAATAATTATATAACTATATATAAATTGAACTAAGTTATATGTAATATTAAACTGAATAGATCAGTAAGTAGTTTAAACTATAAAACTGTATATATATCTATGTATATGTAGATTATAAGTAAATAAAATCTTTTATCTTAATTGAATCCTTTATAGATAATAAATAATGAATTTATTAAGTTTATAGATAAGTTGTTAAATTAAATTAGTTAAAATAGTAATTTAGAATTATAATTAAGTTAAATTGAATCTGTATACTAAGACTAAAATACTTTAAGTAATTTAAGCTAATTTACGTATATTCATACCTGATTACATTAAGTTTAACTTAATTTATAAGCAGAACAACTAAAACTGCTATTTAAATATAAATAACACATATATTAATTTGGAAAAATATAATAAAAATGTCTATAAAATACTTATATATGTATTATAACTCTGTATGAGGTCAATTAGACCATCTAGTAACTAATCTATAGGTAATTAACCAAGAAAACACCAAAATCAGTGTATAAAAATAGTCCACTTTAGTAAATTTATTTATATAGTAAATCTAATTAAAATTTAAATTTAATTGAATAATTATATAGTATTATGTAAATACTTTATTTTCCATAATTTATTTTTATTTTTAAATAAATTATGGCCCTCGAATTGAGGACCAAAATCACTTCCAGCCCACAGCTACATGCGGTTTCCAGCGCAGATGTGACTCTCGAATAGCGCCACATCGTGCGCTGCAAACCGTGCACAGCGGTATATATTGAATTTATGTTTCTACCGTTTAGTAGTCATGGGCGTTGGGCGCCCGAAACAACCAAACTATCATACGTACCTTTAAGCATATACGAGCATTCTGAACATGATTTGTGTGGGGCCGGGTGCCCGGAGAGGCATGTGCGTGGGGCTGAGTAGGCCCTGTGCTGAGTTAAGAAAAACATGATTAAGCAGTCTAATGAGAATTAGGGCTCGCTTAGTAGAGGTTTGGTCCCACCCTCTGGGTGCTGTGTATCCCTCAAAAAGCGCATCCGCAAATTAAACACATTTTTAATTAATTAAAGAGAGTTAATGACGACTGTTAAGCGCCTCTCCACCGCAGTGTGTTAAAGTCATTAAGGCTGGATGAAAACACAAAAGAAGAACAACTAATGAAGAGTTGTGTGAAGGAGAAGAGAGAGATAATGTATATACGTAAGTAAATACATATACAATAAAAATATAAATATATATATATGTATACGTAGTATAGCCAATTATTTTTATAAATAAACCCATATATTTACTTATAGAATAAAATGTCACCATAAGTGTCGCTACAGACTTCAGTTTCCCTCCTTAGGTTTGTATATAGTGTTTTCTGGGATATAGCGACGCTTACGTTTGTCACTAAAACTGTTGTATGTATTACTGTAGATAACAAACTAGTAAGCTAAGTTAATATACTATGTCATCTTAGTCTATTGTGTACTTTCATGTAAGTATTAATACTATAACTTGTAAAGACAGTTTAAAGTATAGTGATAAATTGTTTGGTGCTTGTTTATAGTTAGTTTTTGCAAGCATTACAATTAATTCTTAGTAAGTAGGCAAACCATGTCCACATTCATTCATTCTTTAATAAGATGTAAAGCTTCTTTTTGGAATTAGAGGATAATTTTGAGATCAAAGAGCGATGTAATTCAACAAATTGCCTCCCAGTGAACGACCTGAAATAAAACCAGTAAAAATTAGATAAGTAAATAATAATGGTTGTAATGACTGGTATTCCATACAACTCACCACAATGACACTCATGGTATCTCAATTACTACAATATCCACATTATCTTAATTACCACCATTACCATAACTTTACGTTATTATTTTTGGCACCGTTGCCGAGGAGGCAACGCTCTTTATGCCAAAATTACCCTTTAATTCTTTTATATATAGAAATTCTTCATTTCATTTAAATTCATTGATTGTAATTGTTTTCTTCCATTGATTTATTTGTTAATGTGTTTACATTCTTTTATTCTTTTACTAATCATTTGTTATTTTTCCACAGCACTTGAGGAGGAGGAGAAGCAGTATCATCATCCAGGTAGAGGTTGTCTTCCTGGTGGAGTCGCTGCACTCCTGACCCGACATCCTGGTGGAGTTTGCCCTCGGAGTAGCTGTAGGATTAGTAATAATAGTAGTATAGTTTAGATAGATTTAGGTATATTAACTAGAAAGAATTGTTAGTCATAAGTTGTGAGAGCTTGTTCTCACACATTCATTGTAATAATTGTGGACTGTCTGGACTTTTATTTTCTACTTCTCCCTTATCGATATGATTTTTCCATTGCGATTTTCCGAATCGATTTCTTTCCGTATTTTTGCTTGTTGCATATAAAAAAAAAATCAAAAATCAAAAGATCTCATACTTATCTAGCAGTAGCATAACCTTAGGCATCCATCTTAGGTTGCATATTTTTCTACTATATTTCAATTCAAGTCAAATCTGCATTTAGAAGATTGCTGGAGTCAAGTACGCATTCCTTACCTTACTCTAACTCCTGTCATCATTGCATTTGACTTAAAATTAAGAAGACCATCTCTTGTACTGAACTGAGTAAAAGATGAGACAAGCAGCATATAAATCATATCATAATCACTTGAATTAAGACAAAAAGAAGATATTAACTTTGGGTGAAACCTTGATTGAGATTTTCATCGCCTTGTGTTGATTGCTATTATGCACACAGCACTATCACTTAAGGTCACAACACACGGGTTTCTACCTCATCTCTTTTTGCAACCACATGATCTAAATTCGCACGCTAAGTCTTATCCAGATTCCCAGTGGATTTTAGAGGTTTGCACATCGCTAGGTTTATCTTAAGACACGTACAATTGTTTGCGTACAACATAATTTTGCATAGCAGCCTCTAGAAAAAAATTTTTCGATTTATCTCGCTTGATTGGTCTTTTAAGTGAATTGAGATTTAATTGGGATTTTTTCCGCTTTCTGTGAACTTGGTTAAAATTTTTTCCCATTGAGTTGGAACGAGTTGTAGTAAACGTGTTTTCAAAAAAAAACCAACTAAATAGATGGTAGGAGATCCCAAAACCCAGAACTTGTACTCCCCTTAAGTACTAGTACCCAAGCTACTGCATCTTTCTCTTTGCCCTCCACTTCTAATCCTTTACCTCCCGAGTCTCAAAATCCTATTCACAATCCCATTCACCAAGAGGATGATCTTGAGTCGTCACAATTCGAGGATTTTGAAGAACTTCCTCCAGACTTAGTTGCACACCCTCCACCACAACAACCACCTATCCCTAGGTTCCAACCTCCTCCTTATCCTAATTTTCCTAATCCACCCCCGGAGAGAGGACCTATGCCTCATCTTCAGCACCTTTTCGACACACAACTACAAATGAATACCCTAACCCAACAGGTGCAACAGCTTGCTCAAGCTGTTAATCTTTTAGCTAACCCCCAACCACAATCACTTCAACCTAGAAACCCCCAGGCACCACCCCAACCCCGTAGACCTCAACTACGAGATTATTATAATCCCGCAGTTGCCCAACCAATGCCTGTGGTACGTTATCCCAATGGGGGTCGTGCTGCTGAACTGAAGCCAAACATTATAGCACTCATTCCTCACTTCCATGGACTTGCTTCTAAGGACCTTTTCAGCATTTAGAGGAGCTGAAGAATCTTGCCCAAACTTTGGGTCCGCAAGGGCATGATCAGCACACGCTTTTAATGAAAATGTTCTCCTTTTCATTGAAAGATAAGGCAGCCTTTTGGTTTCGAACACTTGCACGGACTACACCTATAGATTCCTGGGCTTCTTTAGAACATGAGTTCTTAAAGAAGTACTTTCCTGTAGGCCGCACTAATGCCTTAAGGCGTGCCATCACTACATTCACTAAGAATTCAGGAGAACCAATGCACGAGGATTGGGAGAGATTCCACAAGCTTCTAAGAAAATGTCCCCACCATGGTGTCCCATGCTGGCAACAGGTCCAAATCTTCTACCATGGTCTCCATGATGACACACGAAATTTTGTAGATGCCGCTTGTGGAGGCAATTTCCTGTGTCGGGATGAGGACTCAGCGTTTGAGCTCTTTGAAGGCATGGTTGAAAACTCTATTAATAATGCTTCAATGAGCGTGTTTAATAGAAAGTCCTCACATTCCCACTCATATACTGGGGTACACGAAGCCCAATCCAGTAGCAAAGACTTAGCGATAGTGGCTAGTCAACTGGATAAAGTGGGCTTAATCAAGAAGAAAGTCGATGAAGTATGGAAATTTCTCTTAAAACCCTCATCTTCTTCTTCTCAGTCACCAGCACAAAACACTTCTTCTCAGTTTCCCACTAGGAGGGAAACTATGAATAACCTTTCTGTGACACAAACTGCATTACCGGATTTTCCATTTCCATATCCTTCACCGGTTGGAGGAACCTTTGTTCCTCCCTACACTGACTTCCCTGCACCCTCTGGAGTTTCGGAGGAGCTCCATGCCATTCATAATGACCTTTCACACAAACCTACAACCCTGGAAGGTGCAATCATCCAAATTTCTCGTGGTCGGGAAATTCACAGAGATCTCCTTTTCAACAACCTTCTGCACCACCACTACACAACCCGATCCGAGCACCACCTCCACAATCACACGGTTATCCACCGCGTGCCTACCAGCAACCCCAACCTAGGCCCACCCAATACTCTCAATCTGGGCCTACACGAGATGACCAGTTGGGGTCTATCATGAAAGCTCTGGCTGATATGCAACAACAGAATATTCTTATGCAGCAGAGACAGGATGCGGCCTTAGTTGAGATGAGAGCCCAGCTATCACACTTGACGGAGTCCCGTCAACCACATTCACTCCCATCTCAAGCACAACCCAACCCTAGGAACATACCTGCTCAGAGGTATATCCAACCTAGACCAGCAATGCAAGACCAAGCACATGTCATTTCACAACCTTTGCACAACACTGAATTCTTCACTGACTCAATTTCTTCTCTTGCACAAACACAACCACCTCTGCTACCTAACACTGATTTACCATCTACCTTTAGGGCTGAACTAAATGCCATAGTCACTAGGAGTGGTAAAAGCACACTAGATCCATCTCTTCCAACACCTACCACTTCTAGTTCTGCTCCTCCACTTCCTACTTCTCCTCTACCTAGGACTGAACCTCTTTTCACCAATCCTGTACCTTTACCTGAAGCTTTAAAGAAGAAGGAGAAAGGAAAGAAAAAGACCTATGTGGCACCTGAGGAGGATTTGCTTAAGCTCTTTGAGCAAGTCCACATAAACATCCCTTTGTTGGATGCAATTCACCACATTCCTCTTTACGCTAAGTTTTTAAAAGACCTATGCACACCTAAGCGTAAAGCAAGAATTCAAAAAGGGAGTAGTCCAATCATTCTCTCGGAACAAGCTAGTTCCATCATCTCTAGTACCCTCCCAACTAAGATGAAAGACCCAGGCACCCCTCTCTTATCCTGCATGATAGGTAGCACCACATTTAATAGAGCACTACTTGACCTAGGTGCTTCCATCAATCTTATCCCAACTTCTCTGCTGACACATTTTGAGGTTGGCAATCTGAAGCCAACCGAGGTGTCCCTGCAATTAGCTGACAGATCAGTTAAGACACCTCAGGGAGTGTTGGAAGATGTCATAGTGTGCGTCAAGGATTTTTACTTTCCTGTAGACTTTATAGTCCTTGACGTGGAAGTACCTGAAGATATCCAGAACACACCTATCATTTTAGGAAGACCTTTCTTGGCTACGGCCAAGGAAAACATCAATTATGAGGAGGGCCTTATAGAATTGAAGTTCGGAGATCAGAAAATAAAAATTGATATTTTTCAGGCCCAAAGAGGACCACCCTATAGTTTAATTGAAGAAATCTTTTCTCTGGATTCTTTGGATCAGTTGGTTGAGGATACCTTAATCAATTCATTAAATTTAGAACCTCAACACTCTTTGGACTCTGACTTGACTTCCACTGAGATACCGAATTTAGAGACTGAGGACCTACCTCCTATTCCTTTAGTATCTCTAGGATCTCCTAAAACTTTCACACCTGCTCCTTCTGATCCTGTACCTATTGAACTCAAATCGCTTCCTGACTCTCTCAAATATGTTTTCTTAGGACCTAATCAAACCTATCCGGTGATTGTTAACTCTTCCCTATCATCTGATCAAGAATCACGACTCTTATCTATCCTAAGAGCACATAGACAGGCTGTAGGATGGAACCTTTCTGACCTAACTAGCATCAGTCCCTATTTTTGCACACATAGGATTTTTACTGAAGAAGGATCTAGACCTATTAGACAGCCCCAGCGTAGATTGAACCCTACATTACAAGAAGTGGTAAAAAGTGAAATGGTTAAGTGGTTGGACAATGGAATTATCTTCCCAATTTCTGACAGTAGATGGGTAAGTCCTGTTCAGGTTGTGCCAAAGAAGGCCGGACTTACCATCATCACCACTAATTCTGGAGGAGTCATCCCTACACGCATTGCTAGTTCTTGGCGAGTATGTATAGATTATCAAAAACTCAACCAAGCCACGAAGAAAGATCATTTCCCTTTGCCCTTCATTGATCAGATATTGGAAAGACTGGCGGGGAATAGATTTTTCTGCTTTTTGGATGTCTATTCAGGATATAATCAGGTGGCAATTCACCCCGACGATCAGGAAAAAATGACATTCACCTGCCCCTACGGAACCTTTGCATTCCGTAGGATGCCTTTTGGATTGTGCAATGCACCTGCTACATTTCAGTGTGTATGTTTGCAATCTTTTCTGACTTAGTAGGTGATTGCTTAGAAGTCTTCATGGATGACTTCTCAATCTTCGGGAGCACATTTGATGCATGCTTAGACCACCTGACTAAGGTCCTGCAAAGCTGCATAAATGTGAATCTGGTACTTTCCTGGGAGAAATCTCATTTCATGGTAACAGAAGGACTAGTATTAGGTCACCTTATTTCTGAGAGAGGAATTGAGGTTGATCGCGCGAAGGTAAAGTTGATTTCTGATTTACCACTACCTTCGTCGGTTAAACAGATTTGATCTTTTCTCGGGCATGTTGGTTTTTATCGCCGCTTTATAGCGGATTTCTCGAAAATAGCCCGACCTCCCACTACTCTCCTCTCTAAAGATGTAGACTTCCAGATCTCTGACGAGTGTGTTCGTGCCTATACGACACTTCGTGATCTGGTTACCAAGGCCCCCATACTGCAACCCCCAAATTGGTCTCACCCTTTTGAGATCATGTGATGCCTCTAATTATGCAGTAGGAGCTATCCTTGGTCAAAAATTGAATGGGAAACCCACAGTCATCTATTACACTAGCAAGACCTTAGATGAAGCCTAGAGGAATTACACCATCACGGAAAAGGAATTGCTAGCTGTAATATTTGCACTGGAGAAATTCAGACCTTATCTTTTAGGTTCCCACATTATAGTCTACACTGACCACACGGCAGTTCGACATCTTCTCGCCAAGAAGGATGCAAAATCTTGTCTGATTAGATGGATCCTACTTTTACAGGAATTTGATTTAGAGATTCGTGATAAGGCTGGAAAATAGAATGTGGTAGCTGACCACTTATCCCGCCTTCCTTCTGAAGCGATTTCTCCTTCTGCACCCATTTCTGACCACTTCCCTGATGAGCAATTGCTGGTCATTCATTCTGATCCTCCCTGGTATGCTGACATTGTCAACTACCTGGCTTTCGGAATCCTCCCCATTGATTGGGTTCGACATCAAAAAGACAGACTTAGATCCGAGGCCAAGCATTATTACTGGGAAGAACCTTGGCTTTTCAAGCACTGCAAAGACCAGATCTTTAGGAAGTGTGTTCCAAATAAGGAGATTAGAAGTATCTTATCGTTCTGCCATTACCAAGTGTGTGGCGGTCACTTCTCTGGCAAAAAGACCACTACTAAGATTTTGCAAAGTGGTTTTTATTGGCCCACAATCTTTAAAGATGCACACGAATATAGCAGGGCATGTTCATGCTGTCAGTCTCTCGGCAGTATTGGCCGCCGAGACATGATGCCCTTGAATCCGATCATGGTGTGCGAAATCTTTGACATTTGGGGCATTGACTTCATGGGACCTTTTCCTAAATCTTATGGCTTCGAGTACATATTGTTGGCGTTGAGTATGTTTCAAAATGGATTGAAGCCATCCCCTCAAGGACTAATGATCATAAAGTTGTGACACAATTCGTTCAAGACTTTATCTTCTCTAGATTTGGGGTACCAAAAGCCATCATTAGTGATGGAGGGTCTCATTTTAGAAACACACATTTTCAGTCCCTACTTCAAAAGTATGGGGTGTCACATAGGATTGCTACACCTTATCACCCTCAAACCAATGGACTTGCTGAATTGTCCAATCGGGAGATCAAGAATATTTTACAGACTACCATCTGACCAAATAGAAAGGATTGGTCTTCCCGCCTTTCTGATGCGTTGTGGGCATATAGGATAGCTCACAAAACCTCTTTAGGCATGTCTCCTTTTAGACTTGTGTACGAGAAACACTGTCATCTTCCCGTAGAACTAGGGCATAAAGCCTATTGGGCCATCAGAAATTGTAACTTGGACTTAGAGAAGGCCGGTGATCTTAGGAAATTACAAATTTATGAGCTTGATGAATTAAGGAATGAATCTTATGAAAGCTCAAGGATTTATAAGGATAAACTTAAGGCCTTCCATGACCGTCACATTCTTAGGAAATCTTTTCACCCTGGTCAAAAAGTCCTTCTCTTCGACTCTAGACTAAAACTCTTTCCTGGGAAACTAATATCAAAATGGACTGGACCTTTCAAGATCTTAAGAATATTTTTAAATGGAGCCGTTGAGATCACTGAAATTGACAAATCCAAACCTTTTACTGTAAATGGTCAAAGACTGAAACCTTTCATTGAGCCGCATGATCTCAGACTTGTCAATTCCACCATTTCGCTCCTACATTTTGAACTACCAACTAAGTTTTCGCCTAGCTGAAGGCGTTAAACTTAGCAAAAACCTATCCTTGTATATAGCTATTTTTCACCTTTCTTACTCTTGTCTTTATTTGTATATAGTGTCTACCCTTGCATTTTGAGCATACTTTCATTGACACACATGTCATGCATTTCACTTCCTAGCCCAACTGTTCACTCTGATCCTAGATCAGACTTAAAATCGTCCGCACAGAGATTTTATCTCCTCATTCCGACTTCTTTCCATCACCCAGTCTAGGATAGTGAAAAACAGAGCATGCATTTGCATCCACCCTATTCATTCAATGAGGACATTGCAACATTTAAGCATGGGGGGGTGTAAATGGTGAACTATTTAAACTGAAATGCAATTGTAGACACACCTATAGTACATATAGTATTATCAAAAAAATATATACTTAAAAAAATTGAAAAATTTTGAAAAAATTTTTGAAACAAATTACAAAGCTAAAAATACAAAAAAAATAACAAATTACAAAAAATTCCAAAAATACAATAAGGGACATGTACTCTATTGTCAATGGAGGACATTAATTTCAAGAAGGGAGGGAGAAAAAGACAAAAGATAAGTGTTTAACTATGATCTTCTAGCTGAAAATAAAAAAAAAATAGAATAAGTGTTTATGGATATTCAACCGTTACTGGTTTGACCAGCCGGGCCATAAGAGCTTGATACAGGCTTGGGCTTAATACACTTCGAGCCTTGACAAGGTAGACCACAGTCTCTCCTAACTTTAGGACATATTCTTGTACCTGAGTCACCAGTACAGGATTCGTTGGTTTGCTTTGACTTAGGAGTCTAAGTAACCTTGGCTTACACTACACAATGTCAGGAAAGACCACTTGAACCTAAACTTCAACCCTTGTGTTCATTAGGGAAGGTCGAGTCGTTACCTGTGCGTGTAGGTAGACTCTTTGTCCTAATCTTTAGTCTTGTGTCTAAGAGAAACTCTTTCCACAAAAAAATTCACCCACCAAATATAGTGCGCTCTACCAAATAAGTTCCGGAGACATACTGATTCAAAAGAAAAAAAAGTGTTCTTGCAAAAAGTCAAGTATGTTCTCCAAAATCTGGAAATACTGTTGTTCCACCAAAAATTATTTTCAGGGTTCAAAACAAATACCCTGTTTGTCCACCAAAAAAGTTCTCTGAGCCACAAACACAATAAGAGTTGGGTTTGAATATCCATCAATTCTTGAGAGTCATTCGAAAACATGAGCTGAAGTTAGGACCAACCTGGACTTAAAAAGAAGTGAAACCCCGGGAGTGAGCTTTAGAATTCACTTGGTTAGTCCTGACTTATCACAAAGCACAGCCATAACCTCATAGCATTCCGAGTCTCTATAAAACCCCCTGAGTCCTGGAATTCGACTTAAGGTTTAAATATCAAGAGTCCTTGTTGGTTGAGAGATGGTCTATGTCATTTAAGCCTCGAGCCCTGGTAGGTTATCCTCAGTAATAAGGTTCTCACAATGTCCAAAACATAGTTGATTTATTGAAAAAAATATTTCAGCCTGAAGATCATCATCAAAAAATTAAAATTTTTTTTGAAAGAAGAAAAAGATATCTCTTCACACTTACCTTGCTGATACTCAAATTGCCTTACACATCAACAGATTGTTTGCTAAGGGACTAGCAAAACGTAAGCATGCGGCTATGATGAGTGGCTACTCATCATGGCTAAAAAGCTGAAGTTAAGCTAGATACTAAGTAAAATAATATCAAATTAACAGATAAAAAGGGTTAAGTGTGGGAATTAAAGAAAAAGACCTAAAACCTTTACTCGGTGTTAAAACTTCATAATTAGGTCACAAAATAAGATATTCTGAAAGAAAATGATGATCCATGCGTCAATTGAACACATAAATAAGTTTGAAAGGCCAAATCAAAAGTATAATCAATGTCTTAAATGTTCAATTAAGCACATATAAAAATTTGAAGCCAATTGGACATCATTTAGGTTATGAAATAGGTAGTTTACACTTAGGTCCTTCATGCATTACACTCTTACCCATAAAAATACCTCTTTGGACCTACTTGTAAGCCGCAGGGACCCTTTTGAAAGGCTGCAGGGCCGTTCCAGTTGTAGTTCTTTTCACTTATGGGCCTGCATGCAATTCTTCTACCCCTTCATTCAAGGGTCTGTCTGTAATTTTCCCTTTATTTCAGAGAGAGGCCTGCTGCTCTTCGCATGCACTGTAGCACGCGAAGAAGATGACCAATCTCAGCCGTCCGTCGCTCTTCATGATCTTGATCTGCGGTTAGATTCAAATGGAAGTTTCGCGCGATTTGGCACGTGCGATCACCCCTCACCCCAGATCTCATATGACGGTCAGATTTTGTGCTTAGCTCACCGCGCGCTCTGCCCCTCTAATCCTCGCCGGCGATTGCATCTTGATTATCCTCACCTGCGCGGTGATCTCAGCCACTGAACATGCTACTTAAGCACCTCAGTGGTGTCGCGCGCAAGGGATCGCTCTCTCCTACACCTCTTAGCGATCATTCATCCACTCCAGTCCCTCCTCCCCATCAAGCCTCTGATTTCACAGCCACCGACTGCGAAATCATCACCTTCTCTCGACCTCCTCATCGCTAAGGACTTCGTAGCACCTGAGGATGACCCTGGACCCTCACTAGCAGACTCTTCCCTCCGCTGGAGTCATCTTCCTCCTTTCTTCCTCCTTAGCCACCGACTAAGGACCCATAGGTCCCATTCTTCCTGTTAGATTAGATTTATAATTCTGCATATTAGTTTTAGCTGTAGTTAAGTAGTTTAGAGTTGTTAATGTTTAATTTCGCTGTAGGATAAAGTAGCTGTAGTAGTAGAATTAGGCTTAAATCCCCCCCCTCACCTCCTCTGGTCATTCCAGATCAGAGGGGAAGACTTCATAAGACCATGTTTTCAAATTATCTCCCTCTCCATACCTTCATGTCCAGTTCTGATTTTCCACGATATGTTTTCTCATCTTCCACCCATACACTCTGACCCAATTTCATATCTGATTGGTTTTCAACCTCAGGTCTGAAATTGGCGTCAACAAGCACTTAAGGGGCTTCCCACTCACCTCACTCCTAGTCACAAAAGCCCCTGATTTTGGATCAAAATTTTCAGCTTGTCAGATTTCTCCTCAATTTGGATTTTAAGGATTTTTCCTTTTGGTTTTACTGCCTGATCTGACGAATTGAATGAAGTTGATTTGAATTCCTTGTTGGCAAGGAATCTGAGAGGATTTCTAGTGACAGAAATCTTCTCAGAAGAGCCATACATAAATCTGATTTGATAATGTCTTGAATGCATTGAATGCAAGTCAGATCTAAGGATAGTTACTGTGGTAATTTGAAGTCTGATCTCGCATTCATAAGTTGTGTTAATGGCTGTTTGGTGATTTCCTAACCAAAGGAGTTCCCAATACTCCTTAAGGTTTCATGAAACTGGGATCTGAATTAAGGGCTTTATTTGATTGAATTGATTCTTCCTTCATGCTGTCTATAGCATTAGGAAGAGTTAATTAAGTGATATTCGTGGATTTCATCTAAAATGATGTTTTTGATGAGGGTTTTTGGCATTTGAATTGCGGTATTTAGTGATTTAAGGAGAAATTAAACCCTTGTCAGAATTGGGATTGACTGATTTTCTTTTCAATTTGGATTTGTTTGACTCTGATCACAGTAAACAAAGTAAAGTGCTACATCCTGCAGCTACATGTTTTTTCTCTCCAATCTCACATTTCTTCTCAAATGGACTAACTGCAGCAGTAGTTAGCCCATTTGGACAGTGACTTAAGCTGCTGCAGAGTCTGGAAGGTCTTGTGCTGCAACTGTCTAGTTATTATAGGTTGTAACAGCTAGGTTCTAGTGTTAAACCTTGTAGACTCTAATTTGATCTTAGCTGACAGTAGATTGTATTTCATCTCATATGTAAACAAATTTTCTTGTTCAATACTTGAGCTCTAATTTCGGTACATACATGTCTACTTTTTCTCAACTATGTCAGCTAGTTTAGTTAGAAATCACCATCCTAAACATGTTTTAAAAGAGAAAACTGAATTGAGGACTCTCTCCTCAGTTAACTCTTCCCTTCTTCTCTCCTACTTCTATTAAACCTATAACAACAGTAAACTAATTAGAATGAAACACCCAAAAGAGAAATAAAAATATTTATATATCTATATATATACATATATATATATTACTTTGTATATTAAGTATACTTATATAGACTTAAGCTATATATTAGCCTACATATGTAAATAGATAGTGCAAATATATATATACTGTATACTTAACTATGTAAATATAATACTGTAATTAGGTTTTAGATCTAGTTTAGACAATAAATACAATAATTATATAACTATATATAAATTGAACTAAGTTATATGTAATATTAAACTGAATAGATCAGTAAGTAGTTTAAACTATAAAACTGTATATATATCTATGTATACGTAGATTGTAAGTAAATAAAATCTTTTATCTTAATTGAATCCTTTATAGATAATAAATAATGAATTTATTAAGTTTATAGCTATGTTAAATTAAATTAGTTAAAGTAGTAATTTAGAATTATAATTAAGTTAAATTGAATCTGTATACTAAGACTAAAATGCTTTAAGTAATTTAAGCTAATTTACGTATATTCATACTTGATTACATTAAGTTTAATTTAATTTATAAGCAGAACAACAGAAACTGCTATTTAAATATAAATAACACATATATTAATTCAGAAAAATATAATAAAAATGTCTATAAAATACTTATATATGTATTATAACTCTGTATGAGGTCAATTAGACCATCTAGCAACTAATCTGTAAGTAATTAACCAAGAAAACACCAAAATCAGTGTATAAAAATAGTCCACTTTAGTAAATTTATTTATATAGTAATTCTAGTTAAAATTTAAAATTAATTGAACAATTATATAGTATTATGTAAATACTTTATTTTACATAATTTATTTTTATTTTTAAATAAATTATGGCCCTCGAATTGAGGGCCAAAATCGCTTCCACCCCACAGCTGCATGCGGTTTCCAGCGTAGATGTGGCGCTCGAATAGCGCCACATTGTGCGCCAAACCGCATGCTACGGTATATATTGAATTCGTGTTTCTACCGTTTAGTCGTCACGGGCACTGGGCGCTCGAAACAACCAAACTATCATACGTACCTTTGACCATATACGAGCATTCTGAACAAGATTTGTGTGGGGCCGGGGGCCCGGAGAGGCGTGTGCGTGGGGCTGAGTAGGCCCTATGCTGAGTTAAGAAAAACATGATTAAGCGATCTAATGAGAATTAGGGCACGCTTAGTAGAGGTTTGGTCCCACCCTCTGGGTGCTGTGTATCCCTCGAAAAGTGCACCCGCAAATTAAACACATTTTTAATTAATTAAAGAGAGTTAATGACAACTGTTAAGCACCTCTCCACCGCAGTGTGTTAAAGTCATTAAGGCTAAATGAAAACACAAAAGAAGAACAACTAATGAAGAGTTGTGTGAAGAAGAGAGAGAGACGATGTATATACGTAAGTAAATACATATACAATAAAAATATAAATATATATATGTATATGTAGTATAGCCAATTATTTTTATAAATAAACCCATATATTTACTAACAGAATAAAATGTCACCATATGTGTCGCTACAGACCTCAGTTTCCCTCCTTAGGTTTGTATATAGTGTTTTCTGGGATCTAGTGACGCTTACGTCTATCACTAAAACTGTTGTATGTGTTACTGTAGATAACAGACTAGTAAGTTAAGTTAATATACTATGTCATCTTAGTCTATTGTGTACTTTCATGTAAGTATTAATACAATAACTTGTAAAGACAGTTTAAAGTATAGTGATAAATTGTTTGGTGCTTGTTTATAGTTAGTTTTTGCAAGCATTATAATTAATTCTTAGTAAGTAGGCAAACCATGTCCACATTCATTCATTCTTTAATAAGATGTAAAGCTTCTTTTTGGAATTAGAGGATAATTTTGAGATCAAAGAGCGATGTAATTCAACAAATTGCCTCCCAGTGAACGACCTGGAATAAAATCAGTAAAAATTAGATAAGTAAATAATAATGGTTGCAATGACTGGTATTCCATACAACTCACCACAACGACACTCATGGTATCTCAATTAATATAATATCCACATTATCATAATTACCACCATTACCACAGCTTTACGCTATTACCATCCACTATAGTCAGTTTTATTAGAACTCAAGCTCTATGTATCTGCCTTATTTGGTGACTCTCAGGAATTCACACAATGTTCACATGCAGGAATAGAGAGCGAAAACTATGCCTAACTCTGAGGTATCATCATCTAATTATCCAAAACTTAAAAGTCCATGCACTTGACTTAGCACACCAGTAGTCACTCTACTTTCTCCTCACAAATATTAGGTGGATCTAATAGAAGATAGTATGCCTGACTCCCTACTAACTATCCAAAGGTTCAACAGACTAAAAATGCTTATTGGTTTTGTACAAAGATCCATTACCTAGTTACGCGCAAGTGAAGTAACTGTATTGGATTCTAAACTAAGAAATAATTTAAGAAGAAATTCTTCAATGACACCTCCTTGATAAAGATATTTTGCTAGGGACTAACCAAATCAGCACAAGAAAATAAAAGAGATTTTTTTTTGTACCTATCCTAAATGCGTGCAAATATTTATAAATGTTATAAACAACCTCAGGTTATACCCCCTCATGCCTAAGATTAATAATGTCCTCATTGGAAAAATAAAGACAGAAGAATATCACCTGAGGAGGAGAATGGGAGGAGCTAAGGCTCTTTAAGCCGAAGTGCATCTGCAACCTAGCCATCTGAAAGAGTAACATATGGTTTAAGTCGTTGGTCATTTACCTTAAAGCTTGCACTAGAAGTAGGGTTCCGAATTTCAACTACTCCATGAGGGAAGGCATTGATAACAACATACGGCCCATCCTAGCAAGATTTCAGTTTTCCAGGAAATAGTTTAAGTCTAGAATTGAAAAGCCAGACCCACTGGTTAGGCTCCAAGGTCTTTCTCAATGGTGTGTTTATCATGGAAGACCTTTGTACATTTTTTGTAAGCTTGAGAGGTTTGGTAGGCTTCATTGCGAAGCTTCTCAAGCTCACTTAACTCCAGCATGCGTGCCTTACCCGCTTTAACTAGATTTAAGTTAACATTTTTAATAGCCCAATAAGCTTTGTGTTGGATTTCACCAAGAAGGTGACACACTTTTTTGTAGACAAGATGAAAAGGAGACATGCCCAAGGGAGTCTTATACGCTGTTCTACAGACCTAGAGAGCATCATTTAATTTTTTCTTAAGATGGTCGGGCCTAATAGTTTTTCCTAAAATCTGTTTAATCTCTCTATTAGACACTTCAACTTGTCCACTTGTTTGGGGATGGTAAGGTGTGGCTATCATGTGGCTAACTCCTAAATTTTGGAGTAGTCTTGTGAAGTGCAGAATCTTAAAGTGAGGTCCTCCATCACTTATGATAGTCCTTGGGCATCCGTACCGAGAAATGATATTAGCCCTAACAAAATCCAAGACCACGGAATGGTCATAGGTCCGTGTGGGTATGGCTTTTATCCATTTCAATACATAGTCCATGAACAAAAGGATATACGCATATCCAAAGGACACAAGAAAGGGACCCATGAAGTCGATGCCCTAAATATCAAAGATCTCAACGGGGAGAATAGGTTGCAGGGGCATCTCATCCCTTTTTCCGATGGTTCCCATCTGCTGGCAATGTAGACATGCGCCCATGTAAGTATGTGCATCTCTGAATAATGTGGGCCACCAAAAGCTAGACTGAAGAACCATACGAGCAGTCTTTTTCCTACTAAAATGCCCTCCACAGTGGAGATCATGCAAAAACTTAGAACACTCCTTTGTTCTTCGTCAGGGATGCAACGATAGACTAACTGGTCAGGGCCTATTCTAAAAAGCTTGGGTTCCTCCCAATGATAAAATTTAGTGTTGGAAAGAAACCTGTCTCACTTTTGCTTGTTCCAAGTACTAGGGGTAATGCCTGTGACCAGATAGTTCACTATGTCAACAAACCAAGGAGTTTTGGCCTCCATAGTCATTAGAGACTCATCAGGAAAAGTCTCTTGGATATCGCCAGCAATGGTTGATGCCTCAATAGGGATCCTGGACAAATGATCTGCTACCACATTCTCAACTCCTTTCTTATCTTTTATTTCCAAGTAAAACTCCTCAAGTAGCAGAATCCAACGAATTAAGTGAGGTTTGGTATCCTTCTTAGCAAGAAGGTGCTTTAAAGTAGAATGATTAGTGAATACCACAACCTTGGATCCCAATAAATAAGACTAAAACTTTTCCAGAGCAAACACTACAGCAAGAAGTTCCTTTTCGGTGACCGTATAGTTTTGCTGAGGATCTGTAAGGGTCTTGCTGGCATAATGCAAAACAAGAAGTGTGCCATCAACCCTTTGACCTAGGATCGCTCCCACTGCGAAATCAGATGCATCGCACATCAACTCAAACCAGAGGGCCCAATCTGGTGCTTGGAGAATCGACGTGATAATAAGGGCTTTCTTCAAGACTTGGAAAGCCTTGCCACATCTGTCATCAAAATTGAAGGAAACATCCTTCACTAACAAGTCGCAAAGTGCTTAGAGATTTTACTGAAATTTTTAATGAAGTGCTTATAGAATCTAGCATGGCCAAGAAAAGATCTAACATGACGAACATTGGTGGGCGATGGAAGTTTAGAGATGAATTCAATTTTGGCTTTATCCACCTCTAATCCTCTCTCAGAGACTACATGCCCCAAAACAATGCCTTGCTAGACCATAAAGTAGCTCTTCTCCCAACTAAGCACCAGCTATTCCTCTTCACAATGGGTTAAGACTTTATCAAGGTGTTAAAGGCATAGGTCAAACAATGAGCCATAAATGGAGAAATCATCCATGAAAATTTCAACTCGTCGATCATATTAGAAAAGATAGCCATCATACATCATTGGAATGTGGCAGGAGCATTGCATAACTCGAATGGCATTTAGCGAAATGCAAATGTGCCATACAGAATCGTGATTGCATCAGATTTGCACGCGAAAAGGTTCGAGTTTGGAAACTCATCGTCGTAGTTTGATTCACGAGAAAATCTGTCGATTAGATAAAATTTATAATCGAAACTCAAAAAGTGAGTCCTGGGTCGAACACGAGGAGGCGAACGTCTGGTTTTGAAAATCCATGTTTCGCTTTTTATTTGTTTTTGTCATTTTTATCTTTTCTAATTTTTTTGGTATTTTTAGCAAGCAAGAGATCAGGTCAATGCATTCTAGCTAATCTACTTGCAAAATTAAAGAGAGAGAGACAAAGATAGAGAGAGAAATAATCATGTATTTTTATAATCAAATGTTTATTACGACTAGGAAAGCGAGAAAACTATACTACGAAAGCAGTAAAGATAGAGATAGGATAGAGAAATCCCCCTCGACGGTCGCTTGGAGGACGATTCACTCTGACGTCGCCTAGAGGAGGTGAGAGGAAGAAAGCTCTCTCTAGGGTCTTGGAGGAGGTGAGAGGAAGAAAGGAAGAGATGCTTTTATAGAGGGAGACAAAATCGCCCATGGGTAATTAGTGACAGTTGTAATCGTCGGTGAAGATCAGCCCAACTGTCGCTGAAGATCCACACACTTCAATTCCTTTGCTGGCGCACGCAATGCAAAAGCCATTAGTGACAGCTACGAGCATCACTAAAGGCCTGCACAATTGTCGCTAAAGATCCGCCCTTGCCACTCATGCCCTACTGGAGCACGCATTGCACACTCCTTGTCGCACGCAAGCTCGCGCTCAATTGGCCAATTGGGGGGCTGCAGGGATTCGAACCTGTGCCCCTCCATTGAGAGCCCACGCCCCCACCATTACACCAAATCATCTCGATGGTCACATGGATGTCTTAAGGTGTGTGGTGGAGGAGAGCTCTCAACCGTTGGGTCAAGATCCAATGGCTGAGAATTGATGATGAAGATGATGAAGGGGGCACCTTCCAGTTGCTGCTGGCTGGTGTTGGGCGGCCTAGATGGTGCCACGTTGCGCCATCTGGGCTATCCATCTTCTGTCTGTTGCAGAGGGTGCCACAGTGCTTAGATCGAGATGATTCCCGCGCTGTCGAACTGTGATCGTCACTCCGGATCCATCCGTTTGGTCGGATTTTTCATCTGAAGCCCATATGGATGTTGCATTGCCTCCTGGCCAATGATCTTCCTAGAACTTCATATGATGCTATGGGACTCCGATCGTCATCCTGATCAAATCTGTATGGTCCGATCATCCATCTGAGGCCCTGAAATAAATCTTCTTCTCTCCTGACAATAAAAAGGACCTAATTAACCTAAAATATGTACAACTACTCTAAATGCAGAATGATGCATGCTATGCAATATTTATAACATTAAATACAAATCTAAGCCTAGGAACATGCATGATTAGGCATTTTAACCTAAATAGATGTGTTTATATCATACCCCAATGCCTATCTTTTGCTAGTCCCTAGCAAAATGAACTACATGCTATGTATAAAAATAGAATTAGGACTCGATCTCTTAAGCCTAAGTTGTTTATTAATAATAGAAAATTTCAACTACGGTCTTAAACTATGAAGACTCAACAGTACCTGGATGTCTACTAGAATGAAGACTACCCAAGTCCTCGCCTTATTTGAAAAGGGAAGATACATTTTTTTTGTTTTTCTTCTTTTCTCATTTTTTTTTTGGACTTTCGGAGTTTGAGAGTTTTGGGATAACTTTTTACGGCTACCCGACCCGCCCAAGACTCGAAAAGGACTCTAAGTGCTGAGCATCTAGTAAAAAGAGTGAAAGACTCACTAGGCAGCCGTTAAAACGAACTTCGGGTTTGTACGACCTTAGGTGACCTTGCCTAGAGGTTTATCTTTTCAAACGGTAGCTTTCTCTCTACTTCTTTTATTTATGGGGTTAACACAAGGGTGAACCCAGTGTATATCTCTCTGATTTATTCTACTTCCCCGCTTCTTCCCTAAGTGTTTTAGGAATTATTGTGCATTTTTGTTAGTTGGGCTCTTGACAACTGCCCAATGGGCTGTTACCCACAGCAACTTGCCAGCCATACTCATGCGGTGAAGTATGGTTTTGTTTATTTTTTTATTTTCTCCTTTTTCCTTTTTTTTATTTTTTATTCTTTTTTTTTTCCTATGTAGGTGGCTTCCCTAATCTGAGATTTACCTAAAGGAAGTACGACGAAAATGGTCTTGTGGCTGGGCTTTTGACAACCGGCCAATGGGTTGTTACGCACGACCACTTGCTAGCCATACCACCCTAGATAGTTCATTAGCTACCCAATTTCCGAAGATACCACCAAAAAGTGAGTCAATGCAAATAGTATGTAGATGCTTAGGCTTAAAGTCCCCTCAAATTAGAGGACGGGTTGATAAGTCGTATACTTATCACCCCAATTTATTGACTAATTTAAAATAGAATTATTTGCTGAGGACTCATGACTAAGTCCATATTCGAGTAGACACCCAGCTAATTAAGCCCGAAGACCTGAAGAGTCTAAGTGTTTAGGTCCTCTCATATCAATTCGTAAAGTTAATTACTTCCAAAAGCCTAAGTTCTCTTCTCCTAATTCTTTTTTTTTCTTTTTGAATTTTCAATTTTTTTTTAAGAAACTAAAAGAAATTCTACGGAGTTAACAAAATAATTTCACGAATTAATTATCCACCCCCCCATGCCTAAATGATGCAATGTCCTCATTGTAAAAATAAAGACATGAAAAGGTGGAGTAAACAAAATATCACCTGAATAATGTGAAAATCCAGTCAGCTCCGCAGAGAACGTGGAATATAAACACGTGCTAAATTTAATGCCTCCAGCTAGTCATAACATGCATACAAGGAAGAAATTGAGAAATCACAAGTGCGGGTCAGAATCAAAATCAAAAGATTAATCCTTAGACCCACCAGCAGAAGATGCCCACAAACGTGGACCAGATTATGATGGAGATCCATTGTTACAACCCGGTTCTCAGATCCCTACAGGACCCGAGATCGGCTCGCCTCAACTAATCCCAAGACCTAGTCGTCCAACGAGAAATAACCAAAAGTAGGAAATAAACCACATACACACATGCAATATAACCAAGCATAAGGAAAAATGAGATGTAAAGGAATAATAGAGCTAAAAGTCTCAACAAAGTAATACATGCCATCACAACAATAACAGCGGAAAAGAAGACAGAAAGTAGCAAGAACAGTAAAAAAAATAGATGTCTATTGCTCACTACAACAGCAGAAAACTAAAGGGCTGAAAAGAAACGACTACGGCTAGGCTCGGCTGGGCCCAGCACCCTCTGCAGCCGAAAACTCGGGCTGCTCAACTCCTAGTCCTGAACAAGGTTACGAAAAGACAGAGTCAGTGAATGTTGAGTAGAGTGGTGTTTACATTATTTGTGTGCATGTAAAGTAAAACAAGCAACCAAGTTTTATTCTCATTTCTATTTATCTCATCTATGTAATTCTAGTTCATTTATTTCACAAAGGATCCAAGTATTTCTTGATCTTGCTTCTTCCTCGTGGGAACGATCTTGATTGCAGTCTTTTCCATGGAGTAGAAGGTACACGTGGTGCTCTTATGCTGGGAGAGTCCCCCACAGTAGTCCTACACCCAGTCAATCACCCTGAGGTCACTATGATATGTAGTGATAACTACGGCACACATGATAATCGCACAGGTAGCTACCTCGCACTAGCATGTGGTCAGTCATTTTTGCTAGTGGTTACGCCTAAAGTATGGCACGGAATAATATAGGGCCTTGCCCTCTCAAAACAGGGGTCTCACCCCTTAGAACCAAAAAGGGGTCTCGCCCCTCCACAGTTCACGTACCCTCATCCGACTACCCTGGTTTGCACAGAGGACCTAAAAAGTCGGTGTAGGTTGGCTAGTCCTAACCCCTGGCCTCGTGGGTTGGCTAGCTCCGTCCCTACACTAGTAGCACACCTCGGTACTACATACGCGAGGGCCAAACAGGAGTCGATGTAGAGTGACCAGTCCTACCCTGGGGTCTCATCCCAAGGGGTGGCTGGCTCCCCCTCTACACTAAAAGGGACAGTTGCTCTCCTTGGTACCGTGTACACAAGGGCCAGCTCACTTCCTGTCTACATACCAGATTCCTTTCATGTACAAGAGTTCTACTCCTAATTTACTGTAGGTTCATGCTCATATTCATCTCATTCATCAATATCCGAATCATATTATTCAACTCTTCATTTTTCCATTACATAGCAGGCAGCTCGTGTTTTCATATCTGACAAGGCAACTCATAAATTAGTTAATACACATTGCTAGCAATTTAGTAGGACATGCATCTCAAGTAAACAGTATAGCTCAACATCAGGCTCATACATTTCTACCCTAGGATTCATTCCACATCCTAGAGTTTCAATCAATTTAATCTAAGAAAGCATATTCTTTATTTACATCTTAACAAATGAATTAAACCACTCTACCAGGTATCACGGGAGGAATGGGGGCCTGCACCACAGATCTCATCGTCTCCGTAGGCCCCGAACACGCCACTAGATGGTAACTTGTACTAGCAACTAATTCACATCAGCCATGTCAAAAATAGTGGTACTCAACACTAACATGTAGAGAAACTCGAGTGGAAAGCAACGATACTTTGTTTGCAGAAATCTGATTCCGTTTGGGCCCTGAACGGGCCAAAAACACGGTTACTATCCAAAATCAGACGTCTGGGACTAGTCCCAGACGTCTTAAAACACATCAGATCTTACCTCTCACTTCCTGCAGCTGCCTTAGACGTCCAGACTCCTCTGCAACCATCTGAGAATAGTTTTAGATGTCTAACCTTCCTTCCAGTCATCTAGAACTGTCGTTGGATGTCTGGCGATGTGGTCAGATGTCCAAAAGTACCTGGAAAGGCGCACCGCACACCTTTCTAATGCCATGCACCTGTGTATGAAAATGTAGACCTATTTTTAGCCAAACCACCCTGCGATACGGTCTGCATGGCGGAAAGTAGCGTAGGAAACACGTACCTCCGTGCGATAATATGCTTTCAGATGTCAGGCTTCAGCTCCGGACATCCTGATGCATCTACAGACGTCTGGTCGACCCTCCAGATGTCTGATACTAGAAAATTTCTAGTACCAAAACCTCCTCTGCAATGCTGCCTTCCTCGCAGTGCCACCTACAACATGCCACAACAGCCTCAGCAGTTGTAGAGGGCTGAGAGGTTGCCTCCCCGAGCCCCTCCTTGCACGCATGCCCGTCGTCGCTCGTGTGAGCTCCTCCGAGCTCCTGCACGAGCTCCACCGAGCTCCTTCGGCCTCAACCCTCCCTTCACATTCTTCCTCTCTCTCCCTCTCATTCTCCCTCAATGCTCTCGCTGCGCTCACCTCCTCCACGTCTCGCCTCTCTCTCTTGTCGTGCTGGAAGGAAGAGAGGAAGGTGAAGGATGAAGGTGGTGGTGGCTGGTGGAGAGTGGCATGGTTGAGGGGAAGTAGGGTTTAAATAGAAGGGGATTAAGGTTTTGGGTGAGAGGGTCATGAGGAGAGAGAACGATCCAATCGTCGCACACGCGGAGGAAAAGTAGGTTTCGCTTTTTCCCACTTTTGGTCGTTCGGACATATGTCCAGACATCTTATCCGACTAAAAGGGCGTCAGGCCATTTCACCCATGCCCCATGGTCGAGTGGTTCTTAGGTTCTGGATGAAAATCATCCAAAACCAAAGGTTGTTAAGCCTGTGGGGCCGTGACATGCGCACGTGCATGTGTGTTAAGAAGTGTCGTTATAGTTGCACTTGCAATGCCTGTTTTAAAGTAAAGAAACAGAGGTGAGTCTGAGTGTCGGTCTCAGGGAGGCATGAAAATCGGATTTTGCTTATCACTTGTTGTCACAGAAAGCGTGGAGTTTTGCTTGCGAAAGGTGAGGTTTGAAAATCCAGAGGGAGAGAGATAGAGAGAGGGAGAGAGAGATTAGGGTTAGAGTTGTTCCTTGCTTGATCATGCAACTTAAACAGGAGTTAAAGTAAACAACTGAACGGAAAGTACTTCATTAGTCATGCAGCTTTAGTTCACATATTACAACATTAGATACATGCCTAAACACAAGTAAAGGAAAGCTTAAAAGAAAGGAAGAGAGAGAGAGAAGGGGGGGAGAGTGGCAAGGTAGCCACGGCGGTGGAGGAGGCTCCGTCGGCAGCTCGTCATCTCTGGCAATTACAAGAGGGCCTAAAGCTAGCTAAGAGAGGGGTACAGTAGTTGCAAGGGAAGTGAATGCCTTGAATGAGTGGTTGGAGGGGGTTTAAATAGGGAGAAGGGCTTTCTAAAAGAAGAAAGGGCTTTAGCGACGTCCGAGACGTCGCTAAAACCCTTCCAAAAGTGTCGGTGAAGCCCTCCAGCCCGCCGGTCACACGTTCGCACCATTCTTCTTCGCGCCTGATCCACGGCCGCTGCATGAGAGCCGTCCGATCTTCGATCGGACGGCTGACATCTTCCCTTAGGTGCGCTAGGATCACGCCTTGGGTGCGCGTGCGCGCGAGCGTCGTCGCCCGGCGTGCGCTCGCACGTGGGTGCTCGTTGTCTGAGGGCGCGCCTCGTGGCTCAATCTTGGTCGCTCACTGCTGATCGGGAGGCCCAATTTCGCCGCACGCTCCTTCGTCTTCAATTCTTCACACCACGTGGCTCAAACCCACGTCGCGTGTGTGCGTGCGTGCATGCTAATCGTTGCGCCACGCCCGCTGCTTGGTCATGGAGACTGCGGGCGGGCACGCGGTTCTCAGCTGTCCGATCGAAGATCGACGGCCCAGATTTGATCTCAGTGACAGATGAAGTGGCGTGCGGTGAGCGGGGGGTGACGTGGCGCAACGAGGACCGTTGATCATCAGATCAACTGTCAGAACTTCTTAGGCCCATTGTAGGAGCTCCGAATGTCGGATTTGGCTGATCTTGAGTCCGTTGGACTCCGTTCGTTGTTCTGAATCCATTCGTGCAGTCCGATTGCTCTTCTGAGGCCTGCTTTGGCAAGTGCTTACACAAATGGCCATTAATAGAGTTCTATAAGCAATCTTGGTATATGATGCATGCAATGCTCCCATTTTACTTATGTTGTGTTTTTTATTCTTAAGATGGGCCCTATTTAACAGAGTTATCACCCCCATATGCAGTGTTATCATACCCCCATGCTTACTCCTTACTAGTCTCTAGCAAGGTTTATTTTAGCATTTTTTTTCTTTCTGAATTTAAGAAGTAATTGCTTAGACACTTTGTCACTTGTCAATAGGAGGAAATATACCAAGATCTTAATCTACAAAGACTAAGCAACTCCTGGGTGTCTGCCAAAATACAAATCGCCCGAATCCTTACTTTAATGTATATAACTATACAAATGTATATATGTATATATATATATATATATATTTAGAATTTTTTTCGAAATTCAACTTGGGTTGGTAACTTTTTACGGCTACCCAACCCACCCAAAACTTGGTAAGACCCTAAGTGCTAAGCATCTTGGTGTGAAGATTGTGATAGACTCACTCAATGGTAATTCAGACAGACTTCGGGTTTCTACGCCCCTAGGTGACCGGAAGAGGAAATATATTTGCCTGAAGGTGTATTTGTTCGATTGGTAGCCTTCTCCCTACGTTTCTTTTAATCGGGGTCAACACAAGGATTTTTCTAGCGTATATCTCCTCGATTTGTACTACTTCCCCGCTTCTTCCTTAAGTGTTTTGGTTCTTTTTGTGCAGTTATTGAGCTAGGCTCTGGACAAGAATCAAGCTAAGATTGCCTTTAGATTAAGGTTTAAGCAAGAAACAATGCTTAAATGGCAATTATGAGAAACTAGAGGATATTTTTCGCAATGCAGAATCAATAAAATATCATTAAAAAGTGGCAATGACAGAAAATGTAATTTCTAATTGATGGTTTACTGTAGCAAAACAGGGGAATTTTTCCCCTTTGTCCTACGCGATGAGGAGCGGATGGCCGGGCGCGGTTGAGCTGAAGGCTGGTGGGTGGCGCTGCAGGCGTGGGGGCGCACGGATGAAGGCGCAGGCACGGAGGTGGTGGTACGGGCGTGAACGGTGAGGTGGGTGGATGTGGTTGTGCGGGTGCGGGTGGACTTTAGACGGGTACTCAGGCGGGTGATCGCAGGTGAGCGGGTAGCTTCAGACGTCCGGGAAATTTCCCGGACGTCTTAAGTGAATGAGAAGGTGATTGCAGTGACGGTGGTTGCGGCGGTGGTGGTTGGTGACGACGGCGAGGGAGATGCACGCTAAGGTGCTCACGGTAATGCGGGCGAGCTCCAGATGGCGGTGTGGCCTGTCACACCACACACCCACTGTGGTGGAGACTCGCCGCCACGGTAGAGGCCGGCAGTATGGAGTGGAAGAGAGAAGTTCTCTCTGCACAGTGGTGGGTCGATGGTGGAGGCCTGCCTTGCTCAGCATCCTCTCTCCTCCTTTTGTAGCGGCCTGCACAAATTTGAATGGAGAGGCGGGAGCAGATCCACCTCCGCCGATCCATGAATGCGCTTTTAGTGAGGCCGGAGGCGTTGCAGCGGCAGCCGAGCCGTTGCTGAGAAGAAGAAGAATAAAGGATATTATTAAAATATTATCATTATTTATATACAAACCCTCAAGTTTTATGTTAACTAAAACAATGTACTTAATTAGTTAACTAATTAGATGAATGGCATTCTAAGCTAATTCTAAATGCACTTAAAATATGAATGCAATGTATGGATTATGTAATTAAATTAAAAATATGAATTAATTTATTTACATCCTAATTTATACTAAATAAATGTTAGAATTATCCTAATGTTTAGGCATTTAAATACTTAAATAGCCCACAACTATGGGCTAATCAAATACCCCCATGCCTAGTTTTTGCTAGTCCCTAGCAAAATTAAACGAAACCTAGCACTCTAAGTAGACTAGTCAACTCACTTAGTCTTCCTTCAGAAGCATATTAAGTTCAGGCTCTAGACCCAAGGTTCCTAAGTAGTTGCTAAGTTACAGACTAGGTTGGCTAAAGACGAGTTGCAGGCACAAGTTTCCCTGATTTCTGACTCTACCCTAAAGTTTAATGATCCTTGAGATTAAAGCATCCGTGCCTGTGTATTGGTTTGAGTTATTTGAGTTAAAGGATTTTTTTTTTATTTACTTTTCTTTTTTATTCTTCTAAGTCTAACCTCAGATCAGCTATCAACACGGTCTGTGTCGGATTCATTGTCCCCATTACCATACCTCGAAGGGTGCCTGGATTTCGATGCTTCGAGATAAAATCGCCCATAACGACCCCAAGAACTCCTGGCAATCGACACTTCGAGATAGTATCGCCCATGGATTTCTTAAGCGAATTCAGGTCTATGGCAATCGGCACTTCGTGATAGGGCTGGCCATGGTACCTAAACCGCGCAATGCGCTTACATGCCCCCAGTAGGATGGATATCCTAAGAGACAAGCACCGAGGAGGTAATATGTTATCATCGCATCCTCAAGGTGAGTATATACTCGACCTCTCCTGTGGCGGGAACTCTTCCAATCAAAATGTGTTTTCAAGCCTCTCTTAAGTCAAAACTAAGAGAATCAAATCTCTTTTCAGAAAGACAGAAATTAAGTTGATTACCAGACCAAGTGTGTGAAATTTGGATGCCTGGGTTACAAGGACCCGTAAACCAAAAGGTAGAATAAGACTCCAGGTACTACCCCACCTTTTAACTCAAACCCTAGCTTCCCTTCCTCAACCTCTTGAGGAATGGTCCGCAACTTAACTCCTACTTAAATTTTTAAGTCCAAAAAGGACCCTAAAGGTCTAAAGCTAGTAGCTCATTTAGCTTCTAAAGTTTGACCCTAGAATTTATTTAGTCTACCCTAGAGTTCTGATTTGCTTAAGAATACAAGATCTAGCCAGTTAAACTCAAAACCTTTTATATATATATATATGTACAAATGTATGCAATTATGCTATGTATATCCCCAAGTACACCCCCGCATGTCTAAAATCTGCAATGTCCTCATTGCATAGAAGGATATTACCTGGGTTAGAGCTGGGCTGAATAGCCAAAGAACTTGCAAATCAAGTTCAAGAATTGCAGAAATAGGCCCTAAAAATGAGCAAAGCAAAGTTGGCCTAGAAAATAGGTAACCTAGGATGTTGGCGAGCTGATGATGAATCCCGATAGCAAATGCTCGCCCAACTAAAATGGGAATGAAATCTTCCCAGGTCACCAGAAGAGGTACAGAAGAGGTACTAAAGGATAAACAGGTAAAACAACCTCCAAAGGGGTAGGGGGAGGATAATATGGATCCTCCAAAAGGTATGGGGAAGGAATGGTACAGAGATAAACCCCCAGGGTAATGGACTGACTAAAGAAATCATCAATCCATACCCGATACTCCACTACAGGAAATATTGGTCTGTTAAGCCCCCTAGTCAGAACAAAAGTGAGCAATTCTCTAAGGCAAGGATCGTCTAGGGTGTCCAAGTTACGATGTTGTGGGATGGCCATAAGATCTAGGTTGGGTTTAATCAGCTTGGTGTCCATCCCAAACACTCTTTCTAAATCCTCAATTTCATCCCTAGCATTCCTTGCACCATCACATGGGTCTTCCTGCTCTTCATCAGGAGTCACAATTTCGCTTTCAGGTATAAGCGAATCAGAGGGTGACTTCGAAGTGAATGAAGGCAGGTTGGAAGCAACAGATCTAGGGATTATCCTATCAATGTCATCCCCGGGTTTTTGTTCTTTACTCAAATCTTCCCCGGAGTCTATATGTGAATCCACATAAATCTTAGAAATTGCTTCCAAATTTTCCATCATTTTATCATGAGGAGAAATATCATCAATGGGTGTGCTAAGGAAACCTAATTTGGTCAAATTTGTGACATCCTCAGGGGCTAACTCTTCAAATAAGACATAATCACCCTTAGTGTCACTCCAAATCTTGAATGTAGGTTCCTCATATAATTCGTCCTCCTCCTCATCACACAATTCATCATGTACCCGAGGTCTAGAATCATTTAATATCTCAGCAGATCCCCTAGGGTGCTCTATCTGAGGTAAATGGTTTACACTGGTAACATCAGACTCCTCAGATAGGTCAATTTCTTTAGGGTTAGGTTCCCTAAGGGTGGGTTTGAGTTCCATATCATGATCAAAAGGGAGGGTAGGATTAACAACTTGACTTTGACCCACTTCATCAAATGTCACGAAAATACTATCATCTGGGTCGAGGTCTTCCAATGGTACCATCATTCCCTTCTTTTGACTCCAATATAATTCAGGTGGATACTCAACCTTATCATCATCTTCCTCGGGTTGCCACCTTTCTTCATCCAATGCATAGCTACTGTCATGTGTATTTTCCTCCCACCTAAAGTGTAGATCGCTCAAGGAATTGTTATCTAATGGGGAGGTTTCAAAATCGATCCTTGAAAAGTAGCTATTCTCCCTAGAATTTCTCTCCAACTTAAAGTGTAGCTCTTCCACGGGAGATGCATCTATTGTAGAGGGGTGTACGTCATCCTCAATGGGGTAGATTGGGTGGCTAATTTCATCTCTTTCTTGTTGGCCTGCTCTCAAAGATTCTCCTAACAATTCACTCATTTCATTTTGTATTTTCTGTATTTCCATCTTCAAAGAGGAGAGGTCATTTCTATCATGAGAGAAGTCAGGCTCAGGCTCATAGTGCCCAGGAGTGTTTGTCCAACCATAATACTTTTTCAGGGAGGGTGGGTTGGGTATTTCTTTGGTATGTGGGATATTGGGCAAAGCAAATCCTGCTCCTGAGTTCTGCTCATTAATTTGGGGCTTAACTAGGCCAATACTCCTATAATAGGAGTAAAACGGATCCTAATGATTATCATTATGTCCATCAAGGAATGGACCATCTCGGAGTCTGGGATCGAAGGATGCAGAGTGGGGGTGAGGGTGTGGGCAAGATGTGAAAGGATGAAAATCAATGTGGTCCATTCTAACTCACACTTCAATCAGAATTCCCTAAGCAAGACACAATTCAAAAAGGACCTTTTAGGTCTTTCCCAATTTAGGCTTTTGATTTTAAGTCAGATTGCAGGTGACAATACAATTTGTTCAATCAATTACGCGCCTATTGTCAACCTACGGTTCGCCTAAGAAGACCTAGTTGGAGCTTAGGTGTTCTTCCCTAAATCTCAAATGGTCAAGTACATCCAAAGACGGAAGATCGAGGGATGCAAGTAGGCCTAAGCCTTCCTTTGAAGCTATGCTTTCGCGATGCTCCTCAACTACCCCCAAAAATACATGACAGGTATCCCCCTCTTTGGATTTACAAAACCTTTGATCTCAAGTTCCGAACACTTCAGAATCCAACGAAAGGAGGGCTCTTGTCCTAGTATTTCCAAACCTAAGGAGTGTCTAGAAGCGTGCCGTGGTGCAAGTGAAATAAGTGTGCATACACCGTCAAAGATTTTGAACTTTGAATCGCACGCCAAGTTTGAAAATCAAATCCTTGGTTTTTAAAATGTCCTTCCTTTGATTAGTCCTTTTTCTAAGAAAATGTGACCACTTGTTAGATTTATTCAGTACAGATTAGGTGGTCTTTGCATTAAATCCCAAATGCAATGCGTGATCAAAAATAGGATGCAAAGTAAGAGAATGCGTACCTTGCCTCCAGCGATCTACGATGCAAGAATGCACGCAATGCAGAAAAGTAAATCTAGAGGCTGCTCATACAGACCTAAATGGTTCGTCCTAGGGCAGGCAGCTTCTAGCAGGCAGCTTATTTTTTTCTTTTTCTATTTTTTTTTAGAACTACTTATGCACAAGCAAATAAAAGTAATAATAAAAAAAAATAAACCTAAATCTAAAGAAAAGGGAATAGGCTCCCAAAAGTTACCCAACATGGGCCCAAAACAAAATCAGGGAACAAACCCCTCAAAATATGCCCCAGAACAAGGGTTTCAAACTATCTGCAATGAAAAATTAAGTCTACAGTCTTAATTCTAGTCTAATTAAACTAGCGACTAAATACAATGGTGTTCGTCGCATCCTCGTCCTTCTCCTCCTTTCAAAATTGCTCGTCCACTTCTCGTCTAGCAACGTCAAGGGTCGCCTCTCACACTGGCTGATTCTTGCACAATTTTTCTTGCACAGAAAAGAAAATAATAAATGGTCAAATCTCTGTGCAATTGACAAATAATCCGAATAAAATTAGGCGAAATTATTGCGTCTGTTACCTCCCCGGCAACGGTGCCATTTGACTGATCGATCTTTCGCTTTAAAGTCGCTTGTAGTTTAATGTGGTGGAAAAATCGACTAATCAATATTTAACAAGAAATAACCACTCGCAGAGGAGCGGGTCGTATCCACAGGGAGGCAATGACATATTAAAATTTGCACCAATTAAAAACATTCGTTCGTAGTTAGTTTGGACAAGAATCAAGCCAAGATTGCCTTTAGATTAAGGTTTAAGCAAGAAACAATGCTGAAATGGCAATTATGAGAAACTAGAGGATATTTTCCGCAATGCAGAATCAATAAAATATCATTAAAAAGTGGAAATGGCAGAAAATGTAATTTCTAATTGATGGTTTACTATAGCAAAACAGGGGAATTTTTCCCCTTTGTCTTACGCGATGAGGAGCGGATGGTCGGGCACGGTTGAGCTGAGGGCTGGTGGGTGGCGCTGCAGGCGTGGGAGCGCACGGATGAAGGCGCAGGCGTGGAGGTGGTGGTGCGGGCGTGAACGGTGAGGTGGGCGGATGTGGTTGTGCGGGTGCGGGTGGACTTTAGACGGGTACTCAGGCGGGTGATCGCAGGTGAGCGGGTAGCTTCAGACGTCTGGGAAATTTCCCGGACGTCTTAAGTGAATGAGAAGGTGATTGCAGTGACGGTGGTTGCGGCGGTGGTGGTTGGTGACGACGGCGAGGGAGATGCACGCTAAGGTGCTCACGGTAATGCGGGCGAGCTCCGGATGGCGGTGTGGCCTGTCACACCACACGCCCACGGTGGTGGAGACTCGCCGCCACGGTAGAGGCCGGCAGTATGGAGTGGAAGAGAGAAGTTCTCTCTGCACAGTGGTGGGTCGATGGTGGAGGCCTGCCTTGCTCAGCATCCTCTCTCCTCCTTTTGTAGCGGCCTACACAAATTTGAATGGAGAGGCGGGAGCAGATCCACCTTCTCCGCCGATCCATGAATGCGCTTTTAGTGAGGCCGAAGCCGTTGCAGCGGCAGTCGAGCTGTTGCTGAGAAGAAGAAGAATAAAGGATATTATTAAAATATTATCGTTATTTATATACAAACCCTCAAGTTTTATGTTAACTAAAACAATGTACTTAATTAGTTAACTAATTAGATGAATGGCATTCTAAGCTAATTCTAAATGCACTTAAAATATGAATGCAATGTATGGATTATGTAATTAAATTAAAAATATGAATTAATTTATTTACAACCTAATTTATGCTAAATAAATGTTAGAATTATCCTAATGTTTAGGCATTTAAATACTTAAATAGCCTACACCTATGGGCTAATCACTACCCAATTTCTGTCAAAATCTCCGAGGAGTGAGTCTGTGCAAAAATGTGTGCAGATGCTTAGACTCAAAGTTTTTCTGAGTTAGAAGGTGAGTTGATAAGTCGTATACTTATCACCTTATTTAGTAGGTGGATTAGAATAGTTTAAGGTTGCAAGGCTTCGAAGCTAAATCCATATTTTAACGGACACCAGGGCTGATTAAGCCTGACGGCTTGAAAAGTCTAAGTGTTTAAGTTCTTTTTGTATTATTTCCCTCTATTGACAAGTTTCTAATGCCTAGGTTTTCTTCCTAAATTCAATTTTTTTTTATTTTATTCAGACTGATTAAATGAGCTCAGGATTGTGCAATTTACCACCCCCCAATCTTAAGTTGGATAATGTCCTCATTGGCAAATACATGGATGCATAAGGGTTCAAAAAGATAGTACCTGAGTGACGTAAAATACCGGATTAGTCTAAATCTCTGGGTTGCCTCCCAGGAAGCATTCAGTTTAACGCCTCCAGCTGGGCAGTGCTTTGTGTCATCCCTCAACGAGGGTGACACTCTCCTTTGGGGGAACCTGGGCTAGGAAGTGCTTCAATCTTTGACCATTAACTATAAAAGTGTGCCCAGTGTTAGGATCAACGATTTCAACCGCCCCATTAGAGTAAGGCTTAACCACCCGAAATGGTCCTGTCCATTTGGACCTGAGTTTCCCTGGGAAGAGTTTTAGGCAGGCGTTAAACACCCAGACTTGCTGGTTAGGCTCAAAGGTTTTTCTATGAATGAGTTGGTCATGGACAACTTTCATTTTCTCCTTATACAGTCGACTATTGTCAAAGGCGTCCCGACGAATTTCTTCGAGCTTAGATAATTGGAGCATCCTCTGCGCACCGGCTAACTGGGAATCCATGTTACATTGCTTGACATCCCAGTAAGCCCGGTGTTCCAATTCGACTGGAAGATGGCAAGCTTTGCCAAAGAACAGGCGATAAGGCAACATGCCTATCGGGGTCTTGAAAGCGGTCCTGTATGCCCACAGGGCATCATCAAGTCGTGTGGACCAGTCTTTCCTGTCAGGTCTTACAGTCTTTTGTAAAATGTTCTTAATTTGTCTATTTGAGACCTCGGTCTGCTCGTTTGTTTGCAGATGATACGGGGTAGCAATGCGGTGGTTCACCCCATATTTTCTAAGTAGGGCACGAAATTGGGAATGGATAAAATGGCTTCCACCATCACTGATCATGGCCTTGGGTATTCCAAATCGGGAAAAGATGTTCTGCTTAACAAAGTCCATGACAGTCCTGTGATCGCATCGGCGGGTGGAGATGGCTTCAATCCATTTGGAAACATAGTCTACCAAGACTAGGATGTATACGAAGCCGTTGGATGGTGGAAATGGGCCCATAAAATTGATACCCCAAATGTTGAAGATTTCGACAATCAAAATGGGCTGGAGGGGCATCATATCTTTCTTGGTCATAGTCCCCAGCGTTTGGCAGCGTGAGAAAGTCTTGGCAAAGTTGTGTGCATCCTTAAATAGTGACGGCCAGTAAAATCCAGATTGTAGAACCTTTGCAACTATTTTCTTTCCAGAGAAGTGGCCACCACAAGCTTGGTCATGACAGAAGGAAAGCACACACTGAACTTCGTTCTCGGGGATACACCTCCTGATGATCTGGTCAGCACATAGGTGAAACAACATGGGATCATCCCAGAAATAATGCTTGGCCTAAGCCAAGAACCTGTCTCGTTGCTGTCTGGACCAGCTGTGCAGGGTTTGTCCTACAACTAGGTAGTTGACATAGTCAGCATACCATGGCATTCTCTTGTCTTGCATAGCCAAAATGTGTTCATCAGAGAAGGCGTCAGATAGAGGTAGGGAGGGTCCAATGTGGTCTGGATGAAGTCTAGACAAGTGGTCAGCCACCACATTCTTCGATCCGGCCTTGCTCGGATTTCCAGGACAAACTCCTGCAAAAGCAGGATCCATCTGATGAGCTTGGGTTTTGCATCCTTCTTGGCCAACAGGTGCCGGATGGCTGAATGGTCAATGTAAATAGTTACGTGGGATTCCAACAAGTATGATCTGAACTTTTCAAGTCCAAAGACTACAACGAGCAACTCTTTCTCTGTGACCGTATAATTTCGTTGGGCCTCATCCAACGTTTTGCTCGCGTAGTAGATCACCATGGGCTTCTTATCTTTCCTTTGTACCAGGACAGCGCCTATGGCGAAATCCGATGCATCACACATAATCTCAAAGTCCTGGGATCAGTCTGGGGGTTGAAGTACAGGTGCGGTGGAGACTAAGTCCCAGAGGGTGTGATAAGCCTGGATGCAATCAGAAGACATGTGGAATATGGCATCATTGGCTAGAAGGTCAGTCAAGGGTTTGGAAAGCTTAGAAAAGTCTTTAATGAACCTTCTGTAGAAGCCAACATGTCCTAGGAATGAGTGAATCTGTCAGACCAAGCTTGGTGGAGGAAGTTTGGATATTAAATCAACCTTAGCCTGATCTACCTCGATGCCCCTATGCAATACGATGTGACCGAGGATAATTCCTTCTTGAACCATAAAATGGCTCTTTTCCCAACTTAACACTAGATTAACCTCAATACATCATTTCAGAATTTTCTCCAAGTTGCTTAGACAATAGTCGAATGAATTCCCGAATACAGAGAAATCATCCACAAAGACCTCTAAGTATTCACCCACCATTTCTGAAAAAATGGCTAGCATGCAACGCTGGAAGGTCGCAGGTGCGTTGCATAACCCGAATGGCATTCGACGGAATGCAAACATGCCATACGGGCAAGAGAATGTAGTCTTTTCTTGATCCTCCAGAGCAATTGTGACTTGGTTGTATCCTGAATATCCATCAAGGAAGCAAAAATACTTCTGCCCTGCCAATCTTTCAAGGATTTGGTCAGTGAATGGCAAAGGGAAATGATCCTTCTTAGTGTCTTCATTGAGCTTCCTATAATCAATACACACCCGCCATGCGGTGGTGGTGCAGGTGGGGATGAATTCGCCATGATCATTGGTGAAAACGGTGAGCCCAGCTTTCTTGGGAACCACTTGAGTGGGGCTCACCCAGGGGCTATCAGAGATAGGATAGATGATGTTGGCGTCAAGCCACTTGATAATTTCTTTCTTAACGACCTCCCGCATGTTTGGGTTTAAATGTCTCTGCATTTGGCGGGAGGGTTGTGCCCCGTCCTCCAGGTAGATCTTATGGGTGCAATAGGTGGGGCTAATTCCTCTTAAGTCAGAAATGGTCCAACCAATGGCAGCCCGATGTTCTGAAAGGGTCACGGTCAACCTAAGTTCCTGATCCTTGGTTAGATGAGAATTAATAATCACAGGGAAGGTCTGATCAAGTCCCAGGAAGACATACTTGAGATCTCGGGCAATGGCTTAAGTTCAGGTGCGGGTGGAACCACAGTTGATGGAAAGGGAAAAGGCAGGAGTTGATCAACATCGATCTCCTCAAATGGTATTGTGTGATGGTACTCAGCCTTACAGAAGTCCACGGGTAGTGATGGTGACGGGTCAGAACAATCATTACGGGTTTGGAGGTTTGAGACAGAACTAAGGGTGAGGCATTCCTCGACCAGAGTTTCCACGGGATCGTGTTCCTCAATGCAATTGCAATCAAAAGACTTTATCGCCCGAAAGATATCCAATTGCATTTTCCTGTCTCCGAAGGTGATTTCCATACATCCCGTGTCACAATCAATGTTTGCCTTAGCCGTAGCTAAGAAAGGTCTGCCTAAGATTATGGGAGCGTTATGTAATTTTTCAGGTTCCTCCATGTCGAGAACCAAAAAGTCGATCGGGAAATAGAAGTCCTTGACCCGTACAATCACATCCTCGACAACCCCCTTCGGGGTTTTCACTGATCTATCAGCTAGCTGGATGGTGATAGGGGTTGGTGTCAACTCTTCAAAACCAAATTGGTGGTACAGGGTTGTTGGAATCAGATTGATAGAAGCACCTAAGTCCAGGAGCACTCTATCAAATGTCATGTCCTCAATATTGCAGGAAATCAGGGGCTCTCCTGGGTCAGTTCGCTTGAGTAGAAGGTTGCTTGATATTACGGAACTTGCTTGTTTGGAGAGCACAACCTTCCTAGGTGCTTGAGGTCTTGGCTTACGTTTGGGTGTACAGGAATCCTTTAAAAACTTGGCGTAAGTCGGGATGTGTTTGACAGCTTCGAGGAGCAGAATATTAATCTGTACTTTCTTAAAGATCTCCAAACGCTCCTCTGTTTCCACAACATTCTTCTTTTTCTTGATTGTTTCCAAGGCCTCAAGGTAGGGTGTCTGAATGTGGATTGGGTCTATTTCTAGGTCCTTTGTTGGTGCCTCTTCTAAGTCGGGTATTTCAGCAGGTGAAGTCTCGGGGAGAGTCGGCCATTTGGGGTCCTGGGTTTTGGTGCCGCTTCTCAAGGTCACCGCATTCGCAGAGGCATCGGGGCCATGGGTTGATCCTTGAGAAGATGAGGATGAAGAAGCACGAAACCTAGGGGGTATTTGCGGGGCTGGCTGGACCATGTGAGCCTGCCTGGGGTTGCCTTGGAACCCTTGCATATTGGGGCCTCTGTTAATTATGTCTCCCGGGTTCGGTTGTGGCTGGGAAGGTAGGAATCCTTGTTGTTTATAGTCCAAGAGTTGGCTTAACTGTCCCTTTCCCAAGGCCATTTCCTCCTGATGTTTCTGGTTCATGTCAGTCACCATGTTTATTAAGGTGTCCATTTGGTTTTGTGAGGGAGGGGCCACCCTATTCTGATTATATTGGGGTCTAACTGGTGGTCCTTACTGATATGGGAGCAAGTGTGGCTGATGGTTTGGCCTGGGTTGGTTTTGGAATTGCGGTGGTTTCTGGTTTGTCCAACCAAAGTTGGGGTGGTTATGCCAGCCAGTGTTGTAAATGTTGGAGAAAGGGTCAAGTTTCGCATAACCTTGGACAGCTTGCACATCTTCAAGGGTAGCCGATGTCGATGGAGAGGGAAGAGAGTAATCAAGGGTTGAGGGAGCAAAGGTCCCTCAACTGGAATGTGGTCAGGGGTTGTTCCAGGTTCAGTTGGGTTAAGGGCTGGACCAGGTCAACATTATGCGCTCCCTTTGCTATGGAGAAAGTCTATAAGGGGTTCCTGGTCTGGTTCAGTAGCTCATCAATCTTTTTGTCCACCAATTCCACTCGATCCAGTTTCTTGGCAATGATGTCCATGTCAACCATTCCAGAATTTGCTTGTACCTCATAAATCCCACCAGGGGGTTGACTGGACCTGTTGAACTGGGTCATGGAGGCATTGTTGAGCGAATTCTCGCTCATAGACTCAAAGAGCTCAAACGTGCTCTCCTCGTCCTTATTCAGGAAGTTTCCCCCACATGAGGCATCAACAAAGTTTCGTAGGTTGCTGTCCAGACCATGGTAGAAAATTTAGGCCAATTGCCACCTTGGTACTTCGTGGTGTGGGCATTTCCTCAAGAGTTCATTAAATCTTTCCCACGCCTCATGAAACTGTTCCCCACCCTGGAGTGTAAAGGTAGTAATAGCTCTTCTAAGGGCATTGGTCTTTCCTATGGGGAAGAATTTCTTTAAAAATGCATGCCTCAATTCTTCCCAGGTGGTGATGGGTCTACCTACGGTTCTAAGCCAATGAGAAGCCTTGTCTCTTAATGAGAAGGGAAACATCTTGATTAGAACAATGTCAAGGCTAATGTTCCTAGGTTTCACGGTTCATGCTATGCAGTCGAGATCCTCTAGATGTTGAAAGGGGTCCTCATTTGAGCTTCCATGAAAGTGGTTCTGGATCAGACTTAAGACATTCGATTTCAGCTCAAAATCATCTCCCCCTGCGCGGATCCTAAGGTGTGGCTCGACTCTAATAGTGGAGGGATTATAGAAATCATGGAGGGGCCTTGGCTGATCCTGAAATGGTGGTATATCAAGTGGTGGTTGCCCTTGTACGCCTTGGAAAGGTGGTGGTGGTTGTTCTTGTGGGTTCTGTAACCGTTGTATGGCTTGCATGATGGTGTGGATTTGTTGCTACTAAAGCCGGTGGTTTGCATTAATTTGGGCTTGGATGATGGCCATTGCGTCTGGTGGGGGTTGATCCTCAGCCTCATCTACCCTAGGTTCCGCCATGTTCCTAACAGAATCACGTCACCTAGATTCTTGCCCCAAAACACACAACTCGGGATGCAATGAGCGTCTCCCGTGCATACACTAGAGAAGAACAGGAGGGGATGCGGAGGGCGACAGATGCGAGAAATGTGTTTCAATCAAGCACACAAGCCTAGTCCTTATGGTGTATTACTTAGGAGACCTAGAAATCTCACAAAGGGTGATTAAGTCCGTAAGCACTGGACTCCCCTTCCCAAGGCTAATCTGGTCAGGTTGATTAGAGGGGATTTCAGGGAAGGTTCTTCCTTTGGCTTGCGCCTTCGGTTCCGTAGACCCCACAACCGTGGTCGTTTGACACTGCCCTGTAGCCTAGTCACCAGATTCTACCAAGGGAATGAAAGCCAAGTGCCCAGCGAACAAAACCTCACCTTTTGAGACTTAACTCAGTCCTGTCTAGGGCACGTCCACTCAGTTTTAAAGGGCTAGGATAGTGCTTGTGCTAGGGTTATGTGATGAGGCGTTGATTGGGGTGGTGCATCTTAATTTTCCACTTTCAAAGTGTGTGCTTCTATGAAAATATGGTTTTCAAGCAAGGATTTTTAAGATGTGGTGTCTTTTAGTGTTTCATCCTTACTTTAGTGCTTTTTAGGGTTGACGTGTCTTAATGTTTTCAAACAAGTTTCAGTCGGCACGTCAAGTTCTGCTCACAATTCGGTGAAAGTAGATTTCCTTTTATTCTGCAGAGGCTCTAAAACCCTAATGTACTCATCCTAATGATCATGCAGCTTCTATTAGATGAGTAGGTTTTAGGGTTGAGTGGTGCGGCCCAGGTCAACTCACGGTGGCTTCGCAAACACCACTCAAAAAAGAGAAAAGAACACTCCACGAATTTATTCAGAATGTTGGAGTGTACATTTTTTGTGGGGTGATGTATTAAGGATGTGGGTCAAGCAATCATACACCACGCCAATTTTTTTTTCAATTTTCACTTTTTTTTTAGCTTTTCACGCAAGCAAACAATCATAAGTGAAGAATTACTCACTATCGGTCCTCGTTGTGCCTACTCCCTTGTTACCGTCGTGGGATGCGTTGCTTCACCGTCCAAGCGTCGAATTCCTACAACCATCAAGTAAAAAGGAAAACAGGGCATTAGATGATGTGAGAATGGATGTGGAATGGAGGTGACAAAACAAATCCGTTGCCTCCCCAGCAACGGAGCGAAAAACTGACGTGCAGATGTGTGTGTGTGTTAAGAAGTGTCGTTATAGTCGCACTTGCAATGCCTGTTTCAAAGTAAGGAAACGTAGGTGAGTCCGAGTGTTGGTCTCAGGGAGGCGTGAAAATCGAATTTTGCTTATCACTTGTTGTCACGGAAAGCGCGGAGTTTTGCTTGCGAAAGGTGTAGTTTGAAAAGCGAGAGGGAGAGAGATAGAGAGAGGGAGAGAGAGAATAGGGTTAGAGTTGTTTCTTGCTTGATCATGCAACTTAAACAGGAATTAAAGTAAACAACTGAACGAAAAGTACTTCATTAATCATGCAGCTTTAGTTCACATATTATAACATTAGATACATGCTTAAACATAAGTAAAGGAAAGCTTAAAAGACAGGAAGAGAGAGAGAGAGAAGGGGGGAGAGCGGCGAGGCAGCCACAGCAGTGGAGGCTCCGTCGACAGCTCGTCGTCTCCGACGATTACAAGAGGGCCTAAAGCTAGCTAAGAGAGGGGTAGAGTAGTTGCAAGGGAAGTGAATGCCTTGAATGAGTGGTTGGAGGGGGTTTAAATAGGGAGAAGGGCTTTCTAAAAGAAGAAGGGGCTTTAGCGACGTCCGGGCGTCGCTAAAACCCTTCCAAAAGCATCGATGAAGCCCTCCAGCCTGTCGGTCACATGCCCGCGCCGTTCCTCTTTGCGCCTGATCCGCGGCCGCTGCATGAGAGCCGTCCGATCGAAGATCAGACGGCCAAGATCTTCCCTTGGGTGCACTCAGATCACGCCTCGGGCGCGCATGCGTAGGCGCTCGTTGTCTAAGGGCGCACCGCATGGCACGATCTCGGTCGCTCGCTGCTGATCGGGCGGCCCAATTTCACCGCGTGCTCCTTCATCTTCAATTCTTCGCATAGCGCGGCTCGAACCCGCGTCGCGTGCGTGCGGGCGTGCACGCTAACCGTTGCGCCACGCCCGCTGCTTTGTCGCCACAACTACAGGCGGGTGCATGGTTCTCGACCGTCCGATCGAAGATCGACGGCCGAGATTTGATCTCAGCTGATGGATGAAGTGGCGTGTGGTGAGCAGGGGGCAACGTGGCGCAACGAGGACCGTTGATCATCAAATCAACTGTCAGAACTTCTTGGGCCCATTGTAGGAGCTCCAGATGTCGGATTTGGCCGATCTTGAGTTCGTTGGACTCCGTTCGTCATTCTGAATCCATCCTTGTGGTCCGATTGCTCATCTGAGGCTTGCCTTGACAAGTTCTTACACAAATGGCCATTAATACAGTTCTATAAGCAATCTTGGTATATGATGCATGTAATGCTCCCATTTTACATATGTTGTGCCTTTTATTCTTAAGATGGGCCCTATTTAACAGAGTTATCACCCCCATTTTACATATGAGGCCGGGCCTGTGATTTTGTGGTGTGCAATCCAAGACCAAAGTGTCGGACAATGGGTAAAGATGGTTCAATGGTGCGGATGTCCACTTAACGTTTAGCTTAGAAAAATAATCTGTTATTTCAAGCTTGGTTTGCAGGTGAAAGATATTGTAAGGGTCCTGGTAGAAAGTAGGTGGTTTTAGGTCAATAGGAATCCTTAAATCCAAACTTGTTTCTCCCTCAGAATTAACCTCCCATATTTTCATTTCAACATTTCTATCCTCCAACATCAAGTGCTCAGGCTCCGAGACCTTTAGCATACCGTCACCCCATAAGATTTACCCAAGTCCAAAAATTGTGGCTGAATCAAGATTGTCTTGGGCATAATGATCTCAAAAGTTAGCTCTTCGGGGTACGGTTGAGCAATGGGGCTACTGATTGAATCATCAGGATTCGGATCGTCCAAGTTAGCCCCAACCGAATCAGAATCTTCAATAGTTGGGCTATCAAATGGTTTATCAGATTCCTCAAGCCCGTTTGTCTCACTAACATCATTCTCCTTAAGCTTAAGTGAGACTTTACTAAGAGATTCCTCACCCTAAAAATCAAGGAATTCATGATCCTCATTTATATACATCTCAAAATCATATGTCATTTCATGGTCTATTGAGACATATTTTTCGTCATTCCCTAGCTTTGGGATCTTGAGTGATAAACTCGGTTCATCCTCACTGGATTACTCTAGACCAACCTGGTCATCTCCAATCTCAGAATATGTATCCCTCTCGACATGTGCCTAAGTAGGTTCTGACATTGGCCCTCTTGAAGGGGGTTCATCTTGAGAATCATCCCAAGATTTGACTAGGGCAACCACAAATTTCATCCTCAACCTTGATAATTTTCCAAGAAGAAACTCACCTAGGTCTCTATCCCTAATATTTTGGAGTAGATCCAATAGAGAACTATTAAGTTCATCAATCATTTTGATCATAGGGTCCAATGCTTCAGTGGATGGTGTTGGCTGAGTTTCTAAAGATTGTATAGTGTTCCTCAAATTAGCCAACACCCTATCCTGGATCTAGTTCACCTGAACCGACTGGTTCGATTCAGGGTTGGGTGGGTTTGGGTTAAATCTAGTGGAGTCAAGATATTAAGGTTCTTGAGTCCCTCCCTAATAGTAGGTCATTTCAGGTTGTTTAAAGAATGGTAGCAACCTATGTTCAGCATAATTCTAGGGAGGGTAAGTATTATAATCAGCCTATCCTTCATGGTTGTAGATCTGGTTAGGTTGATCATCAAAGGGTGGAGATCTGTAATCATTATATCTCCGGGAAGGATAGTAATCATAGTCTTGTCTAGGATTAGGCCCTAGACACTGAGGTCCGAATTCATATCCCCAATCAAAGTTGCCCCAGCTAGGAGATGGGTAGTCATAAGTCAAGTCGGGATAGTAATCATCTTGGGGATAACTGTTGGTAGGAGGGTAGGATGGGAAATGCATGTAAGATGTGGAAGGATACATGGTAGAATAGGAGGGAAATCAGAAGAGAGAAAGGAGCCCAACAATACAAGCAATCAACCCTATCCTTAGGTGGGTTAGCCTAAAGACCTACAAACTCCCAGGACCCATCTTGAGATTATAAACGATTTGGTCTACTTTTATCCGGTCAATCCAACCAGTTAGAAGGAGGGGCTGGGGAGAAGGTTCTTCCTTTGATTTGCTCCTCTGGTTCCTAGTGTACACCCCAGCAGTGGTTGTTTGATGCTACTCCCCTAGCTAGACATCAGATGAACCAACAGAAGCAGATTAATCGAGAAAAATCTCAGCCTGAGCCCCAAAGAGCGAATCAATCCTTAAGGTCAACATCTACTCAGTTTTAATTAGGCTTGGGATGATTGTGCTCTTGGAATGTGATGAGCCCTTTAGAAGGGTTGTGTCCTTAATTATCAATTCAAATGTGTGTGCGTGCACAACCAGGGCTTGCAAACAAGGTTATTTGATGATGTGCCTTTTAGGGTTTAACCTTGTTTAGTAGCTTTTAGGGTTTAATCTTTAGGTTCGTTCAATCAGGTTTAGTAGAACACTCCAAGTTTTGAAAGTACTGGTGTAGATATATTCCTTCAAAAATTAGAAATAAAATGTGGAGTGCCTGGTTCAATCCTAAAAATCAACCCTAAGTGGCAAGCTACTTGATGAATCAATTTTAATTTGAGTGGTGCGGCCCAAACAAGTCAATCAATTCGCCTGTTGCACCACTTAGTTAAGGCACATAAAAAGGCTTAACCTAGTCAGATTTCTACTCACTTATGTGTATTGAGTTGAAGTGTACTGGGTCCATAGGTTAGATCTCAATTAAGTGGTAGAATGAAAGTGGAATGGTGCACCTTAAGTCGAGGTTGTGGGTGTTCATGTGTGGCTCTTTCAGGAAATCCCACAATCAGATAACTTTTTATATTTTTATTTTTCATTTATGTGGATGGCAAGATGAGTGGAGTGACAAACAAGACAAACAATTTCTATCCTAGGGTTTGTGGAAACACCTAAGTAGATTAGGTCTTGATTATTAAGGTGGCAAAATGATCTAGTGGGTGGGGAAGTGGGGGAAAATTTACAAATGACTCTACCTGTGCTTTACTCCAATCTACCGCCTTTGGCTCCTCAATCTGGTTCCTACAAGACAATAAATCGAAGAAGAAAGATAGGTTAGAAAAATATGTAAGTAATGTGAGAAAACACGAAAAAAAACTAAGGAGCGTTGCCTCCCTGGCAACGGTGCCAAAATGATTGCGATGGATGCACACCCGAAAAGGTTCGAGCTTGGAAACTCGTCGTTGTAGTTCGATTCATGAGAAAATACATCGATCAGATAAAATTTATAATCGAAACTCGAAAAGTGAGTCCTAGGTCAAGCACGGGGAGGCGAACGTTTGGTTTTGAAAATCCGCATTTCGCTTTTTATTTGTTTTTGTTGTTTTTATCTTTTCTATTTTTTTTGGTATTTTTAGCAAGCAAGAGATCTGGTCAATAAATTCTAGCTAACCTACTTGCAAAATAAAAGAGAGAGATACAGAGACAGAGAGAAATAATCATGTATTTTTATAATCAAATGTTTATTATGACTTGGAAAGTGGGAAAACAATATTACGAAAGCAGTAAAGATAGAGATAGGTGAGAGAAATCCCCGTCAACAATCGTTTGGAGGATGACTCTCTCTAATGTCGCCTAGAGGAAGGTCGTGAGTATCGGGATGAATGAGAATGTTGCCTGAGGATGGAGGGCGGGGCAGGATGGCGTCGCAGTGAGGATCTACTTCCTGAAGTAGGTGAGAGGACGACCATGGGATGCTCCACGAATGGGGATGAGAGGCAGGAACAAATATTTGTTTTCTACTCTAGAGGAGCATCCTGGGCTTAGGACAAGCTCTCTCTAGAGCCTTGGAGGTGGTGAGAGGAAGAAAGGAAGAGATGCTTTGGAACGGAGGGGGTTAGGTCCTTTTATAGTGGAGAGACAAAATCATCCATGGGTAATTAGTGACCGATGTAATCGTCGCTGAAGATTTGCCCAACTGCTGCTGAGGATCCATGCCCTTCAATTCCTCCGCTGACACGTGTAATGTGCAGGCCATTAGTGACACCTACAAGCGTCACTAAAGGCCCGTACAACTGTCACTAAAGATTCGCCCTTACTAGTCATGCCTCGCTAGAGCGCGCATTGCACGCTCCTTGTCACACACACGTTCGCGCTCAATTGGCCAATTGAGGGCTGCGGGGATTCGAACCCGTGCCCCTCCGTTGAGAGCCCATGCCTCCACCATTGCGCCAAATCATCCGAATGGTTGCACAGACGTCTTAAGGCGTGCGGTGGAGGAGAGCTCTCAACTGTTGGATCAAGATCCAACGGCTGAGAATTCATGATGAAGATGATGAAGGGGGCACCTTCCAATTGCTGCTGGCCGGTGTTGGGCGGCCTAGATGGCACCACGTGGCACCATCTGGGCTATCCATCTTCTGTCTGTTGCAGAGGGTGCCACGGTGCTTAAATCGAGATGATTCCCGCGTTACCAGACTGCGATCGTCGCTCCGAATCCATTTGTAGGGTCGAATTTTTCATCCAAAGCCCGTATGGATGTTGCATTGCCCCCTGACCATTGATCTTCCTCGGACTTCATATGATGCTACAGGACTCCGATCTAGACGATTCAGAGGCGTTAGACTCCGATCGTAGTCTTAATCAGATCTGTTTGGTCCGATCGTCCATCCGAGGCCTTGAAATAAATCTTCTCTCCTGACCATAAAAAGGACCTAATTAACCTAAAATATATACAACTACTCTAAATGCAGAATGATGCATGCTATGCAATATTTATAACATGAAATGCAAATCTAAGCCTAGGAACATGCATGATTAGGCATTTTAACCTAAATAGATGTGTCGATATCAACTCGTGAAGGTGGTACGCTCCTAATTGTTAGGGAAGACGGTTATCTGATTATACCCAAAGTATTCATCAAGGAAACAGAAGTACTTGTTCCCCGCCAGTTTTTCCAAAATCTGATCAATAAATGGTAAGGGGAAATTGTCTTTCTGGGTAGTCGTGTTCAAACAGTGGTAATCAATGCAGACCTTCCAGCCAGTTGAGGGTCTAGTGGTCACCAACTCTCCTTGGTTATTTTCTTCCACAGTGATTCTTGCCTTTTTGTGAACCACATGTATTGGACTAACCCATTTACTGTCTGAAATGGGATAGATAATTCCTGCATCTAGCCATTTCAGAATCTCCTTTTTAACAACCTCCCACATATTGGGGTTGAGCCTTCTCTACATGTCTCGAAAGGGCTTCACGGACTCGTTCGTGTAAAATATAATGCATGTTGAGGGAGGGATTAACACCCTTAATATTAGCTATCGACCAAGTAATTACTTCTTTATGCCTTTGTAAACACTCAAGTAGTGCTCCCTCCTGCGATTCAGATATGTAGACGAGATGATGACAGGAAGCGTGTTGCTAGGGCCAAGGAAAGCATATTCAATGTGCTCAGGAGGGGTTTAAGCTCCAACTCAGAAACCTTTTGGATTGAGGGTTTAAGTTGAGATGTACGTTCAGGGTCCAAGGTAAGGACAGAGACTGTGTGTACTCCCAGCAGCTCTTCTAATTCAAACATATCCCCTTCAGTTTCTTCAATAGTCAGAGGATGGTCCTTAGATATGACCTTTGGAAGGGGATCTTTACATAAGATTGTTGGAGTAGTCTCTTCAATAATTTTATTGGCTACCTTAATCTGGGAACAGTCTTCAAATCCGGATTACTTGTAGGTATCAAAAACATTCAACCGAATCTTCTTGTTCCCAAAGCCCATTTTAAGTGCCTTTAATCTACAATTAATAGAGGCATTGGTTGTGGCCAAGAAGGGGCATCCCAGAATAATGGATGGCTTGGTGGGCTTATTAGCTAGGTCAGTATCTAACACAAGAAAGTCAATAGGGAAGAAGTCCTCCACTCTCACCAAGACATCTTCCAACAATCCCTGTGGTGTCTTAAGTGATTTGTCTATGACTTGGAGGATGGCTGGACTAGGCTTTAAATCACCTCCTCCCAAAAGGTCGTAGACAGAGCTCGGTAAAATGTTCACCCCTACGCCCAAATCGGGCAGAGCCTCGTCAATGTGTTGGTTACCTATAACCACTAAAATATACAGGGCCCTTGGGTCTTTCATTTTGGGGGGTCTTCCATGTTGGAGTACCAAGCTAACATGGTCAGGCAGGATGACCTTAGCTTGGACTTGTCTCCTAGATTGGTGCTTCTGGGTGCAAAGGTCCTTCAGAAACTTGGCATAGGATGGGATCTGTTTGATAGCTTCCAACAAAGGCAAGTTGATATGGAGTTGTCTAAAAGTGTCCATAATCTCATCCATCCTATCCTTGGCTCTAGATGAGCCAACAGAAGATTCCCAAAGAGCGGATAGGCACTCTGGATAGGGCACCCTTGGCTTCTGGGTAGAGGAGTCGTCATGGTGGGAAAGGGGTGGTGGAATGACGACATCCTCTGGGTGGGTGATTTCATGTGAGGGAGAGCAGTGTGGCTCTTTCTCTGTGGGGATGGAAGTCAGGTTTGATACAGGAGGGGAATCCCAAGAGGTGGCCGTAGGAGTGCTATTAGGTTTGTCAATTTTCTTTCCACTCCTCAATGCAGTCACAGCTTGAGTGTGCTCCTTGAATATGACCCCATTACTTTTTTGGTTCTCTTCAGAAGAGCTAGGCAACTTCCTTGGATCCCACTGCCTAACTACTTTAGTAAGATGAGCAATTTCAGATTGCATATCAGTGATCATCTTACTCTAAGATTGGATGACCATATTCTGATGCTCTTGCATTGCTTTCATCATGGCTTTTAGTTTATCCATCTCAGAAAGCCTATTCTAAGGAGGGTTTGCATAGGAAGGCTGATGTACGGGTTGGGGAGGTGGGGGTCTTGCATTCCTTGAGTTGGAAGGAACACCTTGCTTCCATGAGAAGTTCGGATGGTTCCGCCACCCTGTATTATAAGTATTGGAATAGGGGTTATTATGAGGGGGTGGTCAAAAACCTTAGGCCACGTTCAGATCGGCCTGAATCAACTTAGGGAATTGATTTTCCTGGGTGCACTCTGCAATGGCGTGCATCGTGCTTTGGCAAATGGAGCATTCACTTGAAGCTTGAAAGATAGAGGTTGCTTGTAGGTTCATGCCGGGGCTTGCTAAAAGCCTATCAAAATTTTTGTTCAACAATTGAATCTGATAAGCCAAATCCTGAGTAGCCCCAGCTTCATGCGCCTCTATCTTCCTCTGCAAGATTGATGGTTTCCTTTCTTGATAAGTAGAGGACATGTGTATGGAATTATCACTTAGTGTTTCAAATAATGCCTCGGCTTCATCCTCAGTTTTGGTCATGAAGGTTCCTGCACAGGTTGCATCAATGGTTTGCCTATTCCTTTCAACTAATCTGTTGTAGAACCTCTCAACCAATTGCCATCTTGGCACCTAATGGTGGGGGCATAATCTAAGGAGGTCATTAAAGTGCTCCCATGTTTCGTGAAACTGCTCCCCTTTCTGTTGAGTAAAACCCATAATCTCTCTTCTATAATGATTGGTCTTACTCATAGGAAAGTGCTTTTTCAAGAATTAAGGGTGGCCCAATCATTTACCCTTGCATCAAGGGTATGATACTAGTGCTTGGCCTTATCCTTAAGGGTGAAAGGAAATAGAGTTCTCATCAGGGCTTCAACAATAAAGCCCTGGAGCTTCACCGTGGAACAGACCTCGGTGAATTCCTCAAAATGCCTGTAGGGATCCTCCCTAGCAGTACCAAAGAAAGAGGGGAGCAAAGATATGGTGCTGCTTTTGATTTCATAAGGATTATCCACTCTAGGTCTCCAGATAGGTAGGGCTTGGTGAGTTGTAGGGAGGAAATAGACTCTCCAAGTTCTTTGATTTTCACCAACTCTAATCTCTTCTTCAGGTCATTCTTCTACCATTTTTCTTCTTTCTTGGTTGGCTTTTCTAATAATTCTCTCATGTTTCAGGTTGAAAATAATACTCCTTCTAAGAGAGAACCTACCAAGCATACACCGAGCAAACATAAGGCAATAGGTCTTTTGTTGATTTAAAGTACTTTAAGTCCTCTTCCTGCTCTCCAGCTTGGCCAAATAGAGTCAAAGCAGTGTTTCTCCGTTCCCACGTAAGTGGTATAAGAGAAATGAGGCACTTAAGATTCCTAGTCAATGTCTGTTAAGGAGTTTGAGGTTACTTTTAATCCTTTTTGGGTGACCAATCAAGTTGTCAATCAATTACGCACCCTAAATTGACCTTTGAGTGCCCTAAAGATGCAAACCTTGTTGCAATGATATTCTTAAATGCTCAAGTAAAAAGGTACTCCAAGGATGGAACCAAGGGATGCAAGTAGGGCAAACCATTCCTTTGAGGCGATACATTAGCGGTGCCTCTTAACTACCCTTGAATTCCTTTAAGGGTTGTCCCCCTCCTTAGAGTATCAAATCACTCAGGCAAAAGTTAATACCGCCGTCACAAAGCAAGATAGGATGGTTTGCATCGATAAAGAGATCTATACCTATAGCCTTAAGGGTCCAAGTCCTAGTGCGGTGCCTATAGTGCATGCTCGATGTAGGAAGTATGCATCACACCACGAAAAGTGATTTTTATTTTGAAAATTGCAATCAAGTTATTCAAACACTTCCTGTATATTTTACTTTTCTTTTAAGAAGTAATGTGACCACTTGATTAATCTTTTCAAGTCAGCTTAAGTGATCTTCTTTAATTATGTCCAAATGCAATGCATGTGTAGATAACTGATGCAGAAAGATAGGAAATACGTACCTTGCTCTAGCACTCTTCGATGCAAAAATGTATGCAATTGTTGGATCAGCAAATCTGCACAAATGGAGTTGAGTTTTGAAAACTCGTCGTCGTAGTGTGATTTGTGAGAAAAATCGCCAACAGATAAATTTAACCGAAACTCGAAAAGAATTCCGGGTCGAACACAGGGAGGCAGACGTTTGATTAAAAATTGCATTTATTTTATTTGTCACGAAGCAGATTAGTCGATCGAATTGAATCTAAACTAGTTATCTACTTAAAGAATAAATACTAGAGGAAAGAGACAGAATATTACAAATAAAGAGAAAACAAAGATAGAATAAACATCGATTTCATTACCATAGAGCAATGTTAATTATAACTACTTGCTACAATTACTCGCTACACTAGAAAGTAGGAAATCTACACTAGAAAGCAGTAAAAGAAGGTGGAGATAAGTTATCCACCTCGACAGTTGCTTAAAGGACGAGCCGCAACGACGGAGCACTCGGACGAAGGTGGTGAGATGCGGGACAAAAGAGAACGATGAAGGACGACAGAGAACGGGCAGGACAACGTCATAGCGGGATCCACTTCCTGAATGGCGATGAGAGGACAACCGTGGGATGCTTCATGAAGGAGGTGAGAAGGTAGAAAATTTGTATGTTTAACTCTAATGGAGCATCCTGGGTTTGGGACAAGCTCTTGGAGCTTTAGAGGGGGTGAGAGAAGAAAGAAAGGGATGAAGAAAGTGTGTGAGTCGTAGGGCTATTTATAGGTGAAGTTTGAATGGGAAAAAAGGTCATTTTAGCTTAAAACATTAAATGGGGGTCTTTTTATCAGATTTAAGCATCACTAAAGACCCCACGTTGCTGAAGGACGTGCTGATTGTGCAGCAATCATAAGTCTTAATTGACCTAAATTAGGCTAGGACTTAGCATAAGTTAGGGTAATTCATGCATGCATAAGGATCATTTGCATCTTTGCTGCTTTCTTGTAGCTATGCATAAAATAATGCTATAATGTATTGATTAGGTGCATTATGAAAATTATAGGTAATAAGCTAACCAGAAGGTAGATCGGAAGCTGGATCTAAAGCTGAATAACTGGTGTTGCAGCAGAGCTGGAGCGGAAGACCTAGATTAGATGTAATAGATAATAATGTAAGGGAGTTAAGGTATGATATTCTAATAAGTAGGAATAAAGCAGTAAAATATGAAGAATTTACGACCATCCTAGCCCTAGGATAGCCTAGAAGCTTCCCCAAGCCTTAGCCACCCTTAGATTAGGTCACCACACCCTAGGAACCTTAAAACTCTGATTCCAACCTTTATCTAGACGTCCAGATAAGTTTTAGGATGTCTAGAACCCGTAGCCAACTCCTGCACACCTTAAACCCACTTCTGCAGTGTTATTGGACGTCCAGACACTTGGTCAGACGTCCAATTTCTGTAGAATACCCAAGACAGAACCTACAATCCTTCCTGACTCTGATTAGACGTCCAGACATGAAGTCTGGACTTCTGATTTTTGAGTATAAGTCATCTGATACTTTTATTAGACGTCTGGAACTGCTCTCCAGTTCCTGTTTTGAGATTCAAGCCTTGATCTTGGATCTTTAGCTCCTTAAACCCAATTCCAACCCCATAGGAACCTAAATTAAGGTGCCCTAACCCTAGTACATCACCTCTAGACCTCCCTAAGGACCTAATTAGGTCCTCACTAAACCTAATTAACTTGGATCTTAGTCAATTCCATCAACCTATTCAATTGGACTTATTGAGTCCAATTGAGCCCTGATCTTAGCAAACACTGTCCAATTGGACTCAGTGAGAGTCCAATTGACCTAGACCTAACTTAATTGAGTTACTTTACTCTCAATTAAGTTTTCATACACCCAATGAAACTTGTATTTAGTTTAATTGCACTTTACCTTAGTGAATTAGGGTTTACAAACCTAATTTGAGACCTACCATGACCTAAACCCTCTAGAACCTAACCTAATCAACCTAGCCACCTAAGTTTCGACCCTCACATACCCACACACACCCACACACACCATCCACACGAAAATACCTAGACTAGAGTTCTCTAGAACTCTCTACCATGTGTTGTTGCCTTGGTTGCTAAAATTAGCAACCAAGAGCCATTCAATTTTTAGATCCACATTTGGTGGATCTAAAAACCACCATCCATCCTCTCTCTCTCACTCTCTCACGAGATCCTACCATAGGCCTCTCTAGAGAGTCTCCCTTAGGTCTATAAAAAGACTTAAGGGGTGGCCATTTGTAGCCATTCACTCTTGGCTTCATTCACACTTGGCTTCCATTTAGTTTAGCTACATCCACCTCCACTCCATCTCCACGAGTAGCATCACCATGGCCACCACCATTTGCACGCCAAGATGTTGGATCACCTCTCCAACCTCTCTCCAAGGGTCAGCCTAAGCACCATTGGCCGCCCCTCCTCCTTTCAACCAACTCAAAGGCCACAGAAGCCCACCTCCGAATGCCTTATTTTTGTCGGATCAGTATCTTAGTTCTTCATAGTTTACATGCTTTTATTACTGCTTCGTAGTGTAACTCTTTATTCTTCCCCAATGATGCATGCAAAATCCCCCCATAGATTCTTGTATGCGATCATTTTCTGTTAGCTAGATTTATGTTTTCAAGCTTTCCTCTATAAGCTTTCCACGAGTTCCATGTTGCAAACACCATGATGAATTAATGAAAGATCTTTTTCTATATATATATCTATGTGTTGAGAATCACCATGAGCTTATTGCAATATACTTTGTGTGATTAAGTTGCCTACTTTAAATTTTTGACATTCTGGCAACTAAGCATGTCGTGCATAAATATGTAATGACCATAAACCGACATGCGATTTTAAGCAAGTAGAGCGAAAGAGATCAATTTCAAATAGGATTTCTATACTACAATTTCCGACAATTTCAAAATGAGCGAAAATGGGTTTGTCAAATGGCACCATTGCTGGGGAGGCAATGTCATTTTTTATTTCGATCTTTTGAGCTTTCACTGACAAATCTTCCTTGTCTGTCTTGTGATGTGTAGGAAAACAGGAAAAATGGGAATCTGCACACGCAACGAGCGTAGATTAAAAAAATTAGGTGCACATCTCCTCTTAGATTCAGATTTCCCTTTCTGAACCCTAGGTTAGATTTATTTGAGAAAAAAAGCCTTTTTATTTTCGTGAAAAGAAAAAATCAATGAAAAAAAATCTTAGTTAGATTAGGTTTCTTTTTAATTCCTAGGTTATTCTTCAAAAAGCAAAAAAATACTTTTGAAAATCTTTTGGAAGTTTTTGGAAAAAAAAAAATTTTTTTGCTGGAAAGTTTGAATTTTAAACTCAAACACCTTTTAAATGCTTTTCCACCATTCTCTGATTTTCGGCCAGATTTCAAAGTCCATTTTAAAAATTCAATTGCCGAAAATTTAATGAGTAAAAAATTCTGAAATTCAGGCTATACCTTCATTTTCAAACCATCTTTCAAACCACACCATTCTTTTGAAAAAATTCCAAGTACAAAATTTTTAAAAATTCGCAAAGTGCAAGGGGATCAGATTGACCCAGATTTGAGACTTTTCAAAATTCAAAAAGCAATTTCAAGCAATCCGCAAATCTATTTTGACTAAAAATGGTGGGGTTTGAAAGCTGATCTCATTGGCTTTAATTTCCATATTTTTCTCAATTTTTTGAAGATCATTTGATACTGTTCCAATTTGAAAAATTCCAGATCTAATCCCTTGACATTTAAAAATCTCTATAAATTTGGTTGAAATAGTAAAAACTACAAAAAAATATTCTCTGAAAAGATAATTGAAAAAGGAATCTACTCGCCAAATTTTAATTTAATTGGATTCCAATTTTATTCAACGAACTATTTTTATTTTTGTGGTATGCTGAAGAAGAACAAAACAAAAAAAAACCCTAGAATTGCATGAACCTTAGGCTACATCTTTAGGGTTACAATCTAGAGACCACATTGGGCTAACCTAGACTTAGTCAAGTCTAGTGTTTAGCTGGTGAGCTTGGTCACCTTATGGGCCACTCACCACAAACCTCAACTGAAGAAAAACGAGCTAAAATCAATTTTAAAACATGAAATCAACCCAAATTCGTTGTCATACTACTGGGTGCTTTCAACCTCTCTTGCCAAACCTAGTGGCTGGGTTAGCTTGAGAGATGGGAATCACTTTCAGTCGGTTGTACGATGAATTTTTCTTCATAAATTCAAACTTAGAAAGAAAAATCTGGTCACCTGATCATAAGGACCATCTGATTAAAAGGGCCTTAGCCTTGTCTGGCTTGGCTACACTAACCCAGGGGTTGGGTGGTGTATGCAAGGAAGGTGGTCACTTAGACCTCAACTAGCTAGACCTTGGGAGCCATGCCCAAGGAGGTGAGTCACCTCGCCAGGACCATCTTCTCCCCCTACTTCTTCTACTCCTTTAGCCACAATGGTTAATCCTGGACCTAGACCTAGATCGGATCAAGACGCTGATAATCTGGACCCAATGGCTCGTCTGGAGGCCTGGGTTGTTGAATCTGAGGAGTGGCATCAGTAGAGCATGGACTGTATCTTGACGATGCTTGACAGAATGCAGCATCCACCGCGAGAACAACTTTGGGATTTCTATGATCTAGCTGCACCGATCGTCACACCCTTAGTTAGGATTTCCATAGGCGGCGACACATTTGAGCTCAAGCCCAATGTGATCGGTTTGATCAGCAGTCATTTTTATGGAAACTCAAGCGAAGATCCGTTCCAGCACTTAGAGAACTTGAGTCGACTCGCAGAAATGATTCAACCCAGGAATGTTGATCTTGGGATTGTTCTGATGAAGCTTTTCCCATTTTCTCTGAGGGATAAAGATTCATATTGGTTCAAGACCATTGGGAAGCCAATTGGAACCTGGCCGAAATTACGACATGAATTCATGCAAAAGTTCTTCCTAATCGGTCGAACAAACGCGATGAGGCATGCGATCATGACTTTCTCCCAAGGAGCTGGGGAGAAGTTGCATGACGCCTGGTACCGATTTTACGACCTTCTCCGAAAATGCCTGCACCATGGTATACCCAGATGGCACCTAGCTCAAATCTTTTACCATGGGCTGGATGACACACATCGATATCTGGCCGATGCATCTAGTGGCGGGAATTTCCTCGCGAAAGATGAGAACAATGCATTTGAGTTGTTCAAATATTTGGCAGAGAACTCGATAAATGTTTCATCCATGAACCAGTTCCAGTGGCCTGGTCAGCAACGGGCTGGTGTCCATAAGGCTCACACCGAGTCTATTCATGCTGACATGGATATCATCGTCAAGTAGCTGGATAGAATAAACCTGATCAAGAAAAAGATTGACCAAATTAGTCAAGGTCAATTTGACCTGAACTCTACCGCTGCAAGACCCTCCTATGCAACCTGAGGCCCCCTGCTCGAGTTAATCTACTCACTCGAGATGCATCTTCTCCTTATTTACGAGCTCCTATATATTAAGATCCCGTATACAATCCCGATCTGGCACCATATGACCAAGGTTACGCACCACGTGCAGACTATAATATGTATCCCCTTGATGGATATACGTCTCAGATGTCTTTGGCCTACGAGGATGTCAGTGCTATTCAAGGATATGGGCGTAATAACCCGTATTCAGAGACGTATAACCCTGGTTGGCGCCAGCATCCAAACTTCTCCTGGTTTGGTAACTCACAGAGACCACATCAAGATCCACACTACCAGACCCGGCAATACAGGAATGCACAAAACACATACCCTAGGTAGCAGCCATTCCCGTATCAGCAGCAGCAACCTCGTTCTATATACCAGCCACTGCACCAAGCTGCCAGTCACCCTCCAAAGTAGGCTGACCCTTTAGAGACACTGAAAGAGGACCTGCAAGAATTGATGACGAAATCTACACTGGATAGCTTGCAGATAATGAAGCCGATGGCTGACTAGATACAGACTATACAGAACATGCAAAACTAGCTATTGCAGGAGCATAGGACTCAGGGAGCCTTGCCCTCCCAACCTATCCTGAACCCTCGGTTTGTGCAAAACCAAGGTGCCTTGCCTAGGTTTTAGGCACTACAAGGATAGTCACACGCCATATTACAGGCGCCTCCTGCACCACCTGGTTATGCTCAAGGCTAGCCACCTTTGATGCAAAACCCCGCATACTCTACCCCTTCCACTCCCCCACCACCTCATGGACAGCAAGCTGATGCACATGCTGTCTCATTGAGTGGAAGGAAGACATTTGACCCACCACATAGGCAGGCGGTCCTGATTTTTCTCACCCTTCGCTGCAGGCGGGATCGACTCCATCTCAGGAGCCACCTACGGTAGAGAAAGAAAAGAGGCCACTTGACCCTGAGATTCTCGTCCCTTTTCCTGAGGATCTGACGCGAAATATAGTGTGGAAGAAGGACACGCAAAATTGTGAGGACCTAAAGTCAATGTTCAAGGAAGTGCATATTCAGGTTCCCCTCCTCGAGGCAATTGATCACATCCCCACTGTCGCCAGGTTCTTCAAGGACTATTGTACCCCAAAGCGACAGCCAAGAATTGGACGACAGGCGGTACTATCAAAAGAAGCTAGCGTTGTGATTCTAGCCGACCTGCCACTGAAAAAGAAAGACCCTGGTACCCCACTCATATCCTACTTCTTGAAGGATTCTCCATTTGATCAAGCCCTTCTAGATCTGGGTTCGTCCATCAACCTAACTCCCACTACCATATTTGATCAATTTCAATTTAAGGAGTTAAAGCCTACCTCAGTCACGATTCAGCTGGCTGATAGATCAATAAAAACATCGAGGGGGTGGTTGAGAATGTGATCGTAAAAGTCCACAGATTCTGCTTTCCTACAGACTTTTTCATTCTCGATATGGAGGTTCCTCGCAATCTCTGAGATGCACCAATCATTTTGGGTCGCCCATTTCTAGCGACAGCGCAAGAAAACATTGATTGTGCATCCGGGTGTATGGAGATAGCCCTAGGTAATGAGTGGCTTCGACTTGACATATTCAGGGCATCAAGGAATTTTGACTGTGATCGCATATAGGAGGATGGTGAAGACTAAGATTTAGCATACTGTGGTAACATAGGGCTCCATTGTGATGACCCAATGTCTCATTCGTCTGCACTATCAGGGTTCTTGGACCTTGATCCACACGGGACTGAGACCACTGCACTTCACATATCTCCCCAAGGATTCGACTGTTTAGGGTGTGTTTCTGACCACAGCACCCCTGAATCTAGCTATCCTAATCCGTACACTACTGGATCACCCTTGTTGTTACAAGAATACGTGACCACAGCTAGCGGGTTTCCTGTTAGCACAGTCACAACCGACTATCTCACAGGTAGCGAATCAGCGGGAATTCACACGCATCCGGATCATTAGATTTCCACCTTCAAGTCTGCTCCTCCTATTCCCATCTTTGACTCTGAACCACCCGTGATTGAATTGAAGCCCTTACCTAACTCACTTAAGTATGTGTTCTTGGGCGAAAGTGAGAGATACCCGATCATTATTAGTGCCCACTTAAGCCAAGAACAGGAGCATCAATTATTTTCTATGCTACATGACCATAGGGCTGCTATAGGGTGGAGCATTGCTGATCTCTGTGGTATTCGCCCCTCGTATTGCACTCATCACATTTACATGGATGAGGGGGTGAAACCTTCGAGACAACCTCAAAGATGGCTAAACCCGAACATGCTAGAGGTTGTTAAGAAGGAGATCATCAAATGGCTGGATGTAGGTATTGTATACCCAATCTCTGATAGCCAATGGGTGAGTCTGATCCAGATAGTGCTCAAGAAAGCAGGACTCACCATAGTGAAAAATGATAAAGGCAAATCCATCCCGACCCCCACTGCGACATCCTGGCAGGTCTGCATCGACTATAGGAAACTGAACATGGCTACCTAGAAGGATCACTTTCCTTTGCCTTTCATTGATCAAATCTTGGAACGGCCAGCCAGACGTAGTTTCTTTTGCTTTCTGGATGGATACTCTGGGTATAATCAAGTAGCGATTAGCCCGGAAGATCAAGACAAGACCACATTCACATGCCCCTTTGGAACATTTGCTTTCAAGAGGATGCCCTTTGGCCTCTGCAACGCACCAACAACATTTCAGCATTGTATGATGGCCATCTTCTCTGACATGATTGGGGACTATGTGGAGGTCTTCATGGATGACTTCATTTTCGGAGAAGATTTCTCATCTTGTCTTGATAACCTCACCAAAATCCTGAAATGATGTATTGAGGTAAGCCTAGTACTATCCTGGGAGAAAAGCCATTTCATGGTGAGGGATGGCATAGTACTAGGGCACAAGATGTCTAAAAATGGACTCGAGGGCAAAGCGGGTGTGCCTGCAGTGAAGGGGCGCACACCTGCGGGCTGGCTGGAGATGAGCGCACACTTGCGGAGAGGGCACGCCTGCGGGGAGGCACTGAAGGGTGAGGCGATCTGCAGACGCGATGGGTAGTGTGCACCTGCGGGAGGGGTGTGCATGAGGCAAAGCGATGGTGAAGGAGCAGGTGCCGGCTGAAGGAAGGTGCTGGCGTGCAGGCACTTTGCAGAGGTGCAGGCGGACGATTGTAGGCGCTTGCAGGGGCGTGCGCCTATGGGGAGGCGCTGGAGGGTGTGGCGTGGTTGGGAGCCTATCGATGGGCGTGCGCAAGGTGGTGCGGGCACCTGGTGGTGTGCTGAAGGTGGTAGAAGCTGAGGCACGCGGTTGCAGTGTAGGCTGCGGAGAGGTTGGAGCGCACGTGGTGGCAGTGAAGAAGTTGTGCACAGTGCACGCTTGAGTTGTTCCCCGCAAGGGGGAAGATGGATGGCCTCTCCTTTCTTCGCCTTGCCTTTTTTAATTCCTCCTCGTTTGTGCCTGCGAGAGTTAAGGGATTTTCAAATCCCTTAACTATTTCTGGCCGGCGGCTGTTGAAGGTTCCCAGAGGATGGGGAAAAGAACAGCCGTCGGTTATTTGAAAGGGTAATTTACCCTTTCCTCCTCATTCTTTTGCCAATTGTTTTTCCTACACATAAAAGGAACATATTAAGTTATAGAATAGATGTAAACCTAAATCATGATGCATGCAAATATTCTATAACTTAATATAGTTATTAACAAACCTAAAAGATACAATTAAAGTTACTTAGGCGTAATATTAGTCCATTAAAATGGACACATCAAATACCCCCATGCCTATGATTTACTAGTCCCTAGCAAAAATAATAGAAGTAATCAGAAGATTTCTTCTTTTCTTACTTCAAAACTTTAGAAATCCAGACAAATGTGAAGTACTGATAGCTTAGGTAACATATCCAAGTAAAAGAGCCAATTCACATTGGAAGTTCGTACTTCACCCTTGGTAAATATTGCGTCAGGATAGGCAACTACTTCCCTCGGGGATAAAGCAGAGGATAATATGTTATTTAACCCCAACGTTCGGCTTAGGTTGGAGATATCGAGTTGAATGGATTTGTATTTGGTGGCACACACTCATCTGGTGCTATATATAGTCTAGTACTACAGACTCTAGATCTCTAGACTATTAGACAAGTCAACTCTGAGAGAGGCTACACAATTATGCTCTCTTGATGTTCCTGGGCACTCCCTCATTTCTTTCTTTCTGAGATCACGAATCTCGCTAGATTTAGAAATTGTACTCACTATTTGGTAGCCTCACATGGCATCCACACTTCAATTAAAGTCGTAATAACTCTACAACTAAGTTAGAATCCTCAACCAGTATTCCGGAGATCAAAAATACTAGAAGGTAGGTATGGGTCATATTTGGTGGAACGCGATAGGTGTTCTGTTGCCTCAGAAATAGTGTTACATCATAAACTTAGACTTTTTTTTTGTAATATAATTATTTCTTCTTTTTGTTCTTTCTGTTTCTTTTTTTTTCTTTATTTCTTCTTGTTTTTGTTTCTTTTTCAATCAACACAACACAATACGGACTTTTATTTACGAGGCATTATTAGGGATGATGATGGTCAAGAGGAAGTTGGGTGGCTTATTTGGTGGAAGTGCCTATTCTTGGCACCAGGAAGGAATGGATAGGACAGGCATATTTTTGACCTTTGACACTATTACCCTCCTTCAGCCGAGGACTCTATGAAGGATGGTCGTAACCATCCACCATAGTCATAACTTTATTAAGATTCAATCTCTGTGTATCTGCCTTATTTGGTGACTCTCAGGAATTCACACAAAATATGCACACAGGAACAGAGAGTGAAAACTACGCCTAACTCTGAAGTATCATCATCTAATTATCCAAAACTTAAGAGTCCTTGCACTAGACTTAGCGTACCAATAATCTCTCTACTGTCTTCTCACAAATATGAGGTGAATCTACTAGAAGATAGTATGTCTGACTCCCTATGAACTGTCCAAGGGTTCAGTGGATTACAAATGCTTATTGGTTTTCCTCGAGGATCCATTACCCAGTCTACATGCACGTGAAATAAATGTACTAGATTCTAAACTTAAGAAATAATTCCGGAAGAAAAACCTCCAATGACAAAGGTATTTTGCTAGGGCTAACCCAATTAGCTCAAGAAAAGAGATTTTTTTTTTATGCTAACCTAAATGCATGAATACTTCCTAAAATGCAAATGCACTCCCCCATGCCTAAATCCTACAATGTCCCCATTGTAAAATTAAAATAGGAGGAGAAAGGAAAAACATCACCTAACATGGTCCGCTGGGTTGCCTCTCAACAAGCGTTGCATTTTCTATCAGCAACCAGACTTAGAAGGAACCTATAAGTCTGGTTCCAAACAGACAAGGTTAGGCCCTAAGAATATGCGTAACAGTGTAGGCCTAGAAAACAGGTAGCCACAGATGTTGGCAAGCTGATGATGCAATGTAATTCTAAATGCTCACCAGAAGAAATGAAAACTGAAAATCTTGTTGGCTACTTGGGGAGGTCTAGGAATAAGAAAGGGAATATGAAAAGAGGCCTCCCGAAATGGAATAAGTGAAGGATAACAAGGATCCTCCAAAGTAGGACAGGTTTTAAAAGATATAATCATTATTAGTTCAAACCCTTGAATGGCGAGAGTAAAAGTACAAGCATCAATCCATACTCACCATTCTACCCTAGGATGTACTGGCCTAATATATTCTCCAGAAAGAATGCACATGAGTAGAGATCTAAGCCAAGGATCAGTTAGGGACTATAAGGGTTGTTTGTAGTGTTGGAAGGTAATGGTTAAGTCTAATGAGGGCTTAGTCGGGTCCAATTCCAACAATGATTCAGATTGTGTATACTCCCTAGTTGTAGACAACTTCACGTTACCCTGCCTAGTATTAATGATCAGAGTCATATTTGAATCAAGGGTAGACTCCAAATAACTCTTTGATGGCAGGGTCAAAATGTAAGAATCATTATCATTCAGCTCATCCCCAGATTGTTCTCTCAAATATTTGTCGGGGTGTATATGTGATTCATTAGGAGTTAGATCAGTATCCTCAATTATTTCTAAAGGAGGATCAGTCTTAATATTTTGGAGCAAGCCTATATCATTGAATTCGTTATTATTCTTGAGGTATAAATCCTCAATTGATGTGTTTTGTCCCCGAGAGTCTCCCATAGACTTCTCACTATTTTGCTTTTCCTCCTTTAATAGCAACTCCTGATTTGATGGAGGATGACTCTCAAAAGAAGGGAGGAATCTGGATTTAATCATATTATTTCTATCTTCTGGAGGTAAATCCTCAAAATAATTCTCCTGTGGTTCATTCCAGATTTTCAGTCCAGGTTCCTCTATTGGGGCATCCTCATTTTTTGAATTAGACTCTTCATATCCGTGAGACCAGAATTGATCATCCTCTATTCCCTTAGGGTCACCTTCATTGGGTGCATTTGAATCCTCAGGATATTGAATGGTAGGTGTTGATTCCCTAACTGGAGGGTCAGGAGTAGGCTCACTAAGGGTAGAATGGGATTCCACCAAATAATCAATAGGGGAAGTGATAGGAACAATATAACCTTGACCTAGTTTGGTAGGGGTAAAGAGAATACTGTCATTGGGGTCAAGGTCCTCAAGAAGTACCATCTTCCCTTGCTTTTGACTCCAATATAGTTCAGGTGGATAATCTCTATGATCGTTGTCCTCTAGTGGCCGTATCTCATTGGGAGAGTCTAAGTGATAGCTACATAAAATTGGATCCCTATTGTCATTAGGTTCCTCAGAATTATTTTCATGATCATGGTCTATTGGGTAGGAATCAGGATTATTGGGAAGCGTGTAGATAAGTTGTCTTATTTCTTCATTTAATTGTTGACTATTCCTCAACATCTCTCCCATTGATTCCATCACTTCATTTTGCTGTTTTTGCATTTCTATCATAAAAAAGGAAAGGCTACTATTATCAGGTTGGGGAGGATAGTCAATTTCAGGCTCTGATTGCCTAGGGGTATCGGGCCAACCTCGATACGGAAAATCATGAAGGGTGGGAGGGTTGGGTGCTTGCATGGAAGTAGGGATTTCAAGATTGGAAAATCCCTCTCCTAGGCTCTGCTCAAAAGTGGGAGTTATCGGGCTAGTACTCCCAGGATAAGAATATGAATGATCCCATGAATTGTCAATGTACCCATCAAAGGATGGATACGCTCGGGGCATGGGACCCTGATTAAAAGATGGGAAGTATTGATTCTGATAATCTGAATGATAGGAGTAAGAGTAATCCATTTCTTTAAGCAAAATAATTTTAACTCTCTTAGGATTTAGCAAAATTCAGAATATAGGTAGAAAAATTCCTAGAGAGTTCTATTGTCAAAGCAAATGCAAATTCAACGGGATCTGTTTTTAGTAGATTGTAGGTATTAGAGTTATATGTTTAGTTGGTGGCCAAACAAGTTTTGCAAAAAATTATGCTTCCTAGGCCAACCTTTGCTGGTGCCTATAACCTACTCGTAAGGGATGGAAGTCTCGAATCGAGCCCACACACGAGGAACCGAAGTAACTTGGTGGATAGGCTTGTTGATTTCCGACTAACTTCCCTTGTGGTGCAAAAGAGGAGAGGTAGAAATTTATCTAGTGACCTTATGTGTGAGGTGCACAGTGTCTCAAGTGTGCAAGCATACGATCGTGTTTTGATTTTTTGAAATTCCACAAACATGATCCTTTTGCACACAATTTTCAGTCACAGATTTTAAAGTCCAACCTCTTAGCTGTCCCAATTTTTAAAGTGACCACTGAATTAATTTGATTCAAGCAATTTAGTGGTCTTAGATTTAGGTTCAATGCATATGGATGACAGGTAATTGATGCTCAAGAAAAGATGTACCTTACTCCAGCTTTCTTTGTGCAATAATGAATGCAATGCAATAGAAATGAACTAGATGCTGCTCATTTAGTCCTAGATGGTCGTCTTATAGATATGTAGCTTCTAGCAGGTAGTTCGAGTATTTATATATATATATATATATATATATATATATATATATATTATAATAATAACAAACAGACCTAATCTAACTAACTAACCGAAATGCAGTTCAAACAGTTTAAATAATCCTATAATCTAAATAAATGGGAACATGCTCTTGAAAATACGCTCCCTCATACAAGAGCGATAAGAAATAAAATGGCACTGGGAACACATTCCCAAAAATACCTGACAAGGGTCCAAAAGACAGTAATTAAATTCTAATGTCTATCTAAACTAAATCTACTGACTAAATCAGAAATAGGCTTCTCCGTAAGCCCATGTGCGTGGGATCAAGGCCCACGTGTTCCTGTTGCCATCCTCCAGGTGGATTCAAGGTCCACCAAAAAGATCATCTCCATTGCACGCGCCCATTGCATTCGTCGCGTGTTTTTGCACAAAAGAAAATCCACAGTTAGTAATTCAAAAAAGCTTTCAAAATAGCATAAAAATAACATAAAATTCCTGAAAAAATTAATAGGCATTTTACCTCCCCGGCAACGACGCCATTTGAAAGAGTGATCTTCGTTTTCGTTGAAAACTTTAACATAAAATGATGTACCGTTGTGTTTAATCGCGTGGTAGAGAATCGCTTTTCAAAACATTTAAATTTTCAAAACTAACCACGAAGAGTTAGGTCGTCTCTACAGGGAGGAATTAGCCTATAAAAAAAATGGGTAATAATGCATAAAGGAATCGGGAATATTAATAGAGGTGCATGCTAACTAGTGCTCTCATTTCCAGCATAAATTCTCAATATAGATAATTAATCAAGAAGATGAGGGCACACATGCAAAATTACCACAATATAATATTCTAAATAATGACCTTGGTAATAGCAAACAATGTTAATATTAATCTCCTAACTAATGACACTATAATCAATATCTCATATTGTATGTCATTCATAAGGAGAAATCAATTATATGTAATTCCAAATTAAGTAAGGGGTGCCCATGCAAATTTTGCTGTAATATATTAATTCAAAAAATAAATGAACAGTAACTTTGACAATGGCATTTTCCATAATTTTTAATTGTGGAGGAAATAGAGCATTTGCTCTTTCTCCTCCTCGCGAGAGAGAGAAAGCACCGGCGGGCTGTAGATTCGCTAGGGAGGTGGGCGAGGATGAGACCTATCCGATGGAGGCGGCAACGTCGACGAAGATGGCCAGAGGTGGTCGGCCGGCGGAGGAGATGAGGATCGGAGGAGGCTGCTGCTGCCACTGCCACGTGTGCTGCAGATGGCGAAGGCGCACAGTGCCTTTAGGCGCGGCTGGAGGGAGGCGAAGCGGGCGCTCCTGCAGTGAAGGGGCGCACTCCTGCGGGCTGGCTGGAGATGAGTGCACGCCTATGGAGAGGGCACGCCTGTGGGGAGGCACTGGAGGGTGAGGCGATCTGAAGACGTGGCAGGTGGTGTGCGCTTGCAGGAGGGGTGCACGTAAGGCAGAGCGGTGGTGAAGGAGCGGGTGCTGGTTGAAGGAAGGTGCTGGCATGTGGGCACTGTGTAGAGGTGTGGGCAGACAATTGCAGGCGCTTGCAGGGGCGCGTGCCTGCGAGGTGGTGCTGGAGGGTGTGGCTAAAGCGCGCAGTTGGGAGCCTGCCGATGGGCGTGCGCAAGGTGGTGCAGGCACCTAGTGGTGTGCTGAAGGCGGTGGGGGCTGAGGCGCGTGATTGCGGTGCAGGCTGCAGAGAGGTTGGAGCACACATGGTGGTAGTGAAGAAGTTGTGCACAGTGCACGCTTGAGTTGTTCCCCTCAAGGGGGAAGATGGATGGCCTCTCCTTTCTCCGCCTTGCCATTTTTAATTCCTCCTCGTTTGCGCCTGCGAGAGTTAAGGGATTTTCAAATCCCTTAACTATTTCTAGCCGGTGGCTGTTGAAGGTTCCCGAAGGATGGGGAAAAGAATAACCACCGGTTATTTGAAAGGGTAATTTACCCTTTCCTCCTCATTCTTTTGCCAATTATTTTTCTTGCACATAAAAAGAACATATTAAGTTATAGAATAGATGTAAACCTAAATCATGATGCATGCAAACATTCTATAACTTAATATAGTTATTAACAAACCTAAAAGATACAATTAAAGTTACTTAGGTGTAATATTAGTCCATTAAAATGGACTCATCAGAAGGTTACGACCATTCTTTACGGAATCCTCGGCTAAAGGAGGGTACTGATGTTAAGGTCAGAAATACACTGTCTTATCCATCTCTCCCAATGCCGCAAGTAGGCACTTCCACCAAATAAGCCACCCAATGTCTCTTGACTACCACCAATCCCTAATAATGCCTCCTCAATAAAGTTCATGGATGTGTGCTAGTTGTGTATATGTTGAAAAAAAAATGATGAAAAAAAAATTAAAAATGAGAAAAATTAGAAAAAGAAGAAAAAGCAAAGAAAAAAAGAGTAAATATTTAGTGTTTATTTCAGTTGCATTGAGACAATACCATCAAATAAATTTGAGATCCACCAAATATGGCCTTAACCTATTTTTCTATGTTTCTGACTGCCCGAATACTGGCTGAGGAATTCTAACTTAGTGTTAGAGTTATGGGAACTCAATTAAAGTGTTAATGCCAAGTGAGACCACCAAATACAGGCCATATGTGTGAATTTGGTGAGATTGTGAGCTCTAAGAAAAAGAAAGAAAAGAAAAGGAAAAGAAAAAAGAGAAAGAGAGAATGAATACAAAGGAACCATAAGAGAGCATAGTTTTTCTCGTCTTTCTCTAAGTTGAGTTACTTGATAGTTCGGGAATCTAGATTTTGAAATGCAAATCTCTATGTAGCACCAAGTGAGATTGAGCTACCAAATAAACACCCATATCCCTCAGACATCCTCAACCCAAGCTTAAAGTCGGGCTGGAATTCATAGAATATGTTGAATACCCGGAGGGAAGAAGTCTGCCTATCCTGCTAGAATTTTACTAGGGGTCAAGTACAGGCTTTAGAGGTGAATTAGTTTTTCACTCGAATCCGTTGCAAAAGCTACATAGCTACACTTTCACGATCGTCTGGATTTCTAGAGCATAGGATGAAAACAAAAAGGAAGAAAATCTCTATGCATACACTTGATAAAATAATCAATCCCGTAGGGACCCTTATGTGAATAATTTAGTCTTGCATTTGCTAGGCACTAGCAAGATTTAGGCATGGGGGCATGATTACGCAGCAATCATAGGTCTTAATTGACCTAAATTAGGCTAGGACTTAGCATAAGTTATGGTAATTCATGCATGCATAAGCATCATTTGCATCTTTACTACTTTCTTGTAGCTATGCATAAAACAATGCTATAATTTAATGATTAGGTTCATTATGACAATTACAGGTAGTAAGCTGACCAGAAGGTAGATCGAAAGCTAGATCTGAAGCTGGAATAACTGGTGTTGCAGCAGAGCTGGAGCGGAAGACCTAGATTAGATGTAATAGATAATAATGTAAGGGAGTTAAGGTATGCTACTTATTAAGTAGGAATAAAGCAGTAAAATATGAAGAACTTAGGACCATCCTAGCCCTAGGACATCCTAGAAGCTTCCACAAGCCTTAGCCACCCTTAGATTAGGTCACCGCACCATAGGAAACCTTAAAACCCTAATTTCAACCTTTATCTGGATGTCTAGATAAGTTATAGGACATCCATAACCCTTAGCCAACTCCCACACACCTTAAACCCACTTTTGCAGTGTTATTAGACATCCAGACACTTGGTCAGACGTCCAATTTCTGCAGAATAGCCAAGATAGAACCTACAATCCTTCCTGACTCTGATTAGATGGCCAGACATGAAATCTCGACTTCTAATTTTTGAGTATAAGTCATCTGATAGTTTTATTAGATGTCTGGAACTGCTCTCCAGTTCCTGTTTTGAGATTCAAGCCTTGATCTTAGATCTCTAGCTCCCTAAACCCAATTCCAACCCCATAGGAACCTAAATTAAGGTGCCCTAACCCTAGTGCATCACCTCTAGACCTCCCTAAGGACCTAATTAGGTCTTCACTAAACCTAATTGACTTGGATCTTAGTCAATTCTATCGACCTATTCAATTCGACTCATTGAGTCCAATTAAGCCCTGATGTCATCACACACTGCCCAATTAGACTCAGTGAGAGTCCAATTGACCTAGACCTAACTTAATTGAGCTATTTTACTCTCAATTAAGTTTTCACACACCCAATTAAACTTGTATTAAATTTAATTGCACTTTACCTTAGCGAATTAGGGTTTACAAACCTAATTTGAGACCTCCCTTGACCTAAACCCACTGGAACCTAACCTAATCAACCTAGCCACCTAAGTTTTGACCCTCACACAACCACACACACCCACACACACCATCCACACGAAAATACCTAGACTAGAGTTCCCTAGAACTCTCTACCATGTGTTGTTGCCTTGGTTGCTAAAATTAGCAACCAAGAGCCATTCAATTTTTAGATCCACATTAGGTGGATCTAAAAACCACCATCCATCCTCGCTCTCCCACTCTCTCACAAGCTCCTACAAAGGCCTCTCTAGAGAGTTCCACACTTCTCTAGAGAGTCTCCCTTAGGTCTATAAAAAGACCTAAGGGGTGGCCATTTGTACCCATTCACTCTTGGCTTCATTCACACTTGCTTCCATTTAGTTTAGCTACATTCACCTCCACTCCATCTCCATGAGTAGCATCACCATGGCCACTACCATCTTCATGCCAAGATGCTGGATCACCTCTCCAACCTCTCTCCAAGGGCTGGCCTAAGCACCATTGGCCGCCCCTCCTTCTCCTCTCAACCAACTCAAAGGCCATCAGAGCCCACCTCCGAATGCCCTTATTTCTGCTAGATCAGTAGCTTAGTTCTTCATAGTTTACATGCTTTTATTACTACTTAGTAGTGTAGCTCTTTATTCTTCCCCAATGATGCATGCAAAATCCCCCCATAGATTCTTGTATGCGATCGTTTTCTGTTAGCTAGATTTATGTTTTCAAGCTTTCCTCTATAAGCTTTCCATGAGTTCCATGTTGCAAACACCATCATGAATTAATGAAAGATCTTTTTCTATATATATATATATATCTATGTGTTGAGAATCACCATGAGCTTATTGCAATATATTTTGTGTGATTAAAGTTGTCTGCTTTTAATTTCTGATATTCTGGCAACTAAGCATGTCGTGCATAAATGCGTAATGACCATAAACCGACATGCGATTTTAAACAAGTACAACGAAAGAGATCGATTTCAAATTTGCATAGACGCCTCCCAGAGACGAACGACCGAGACTCAAGTCTCGTTATCTTTACAAATCATTTTTGATGAGCATTTAGCGTGACTATACTACGATTTCTGATGATTTCAAAATGCATGAAAACGGGATTATCACGTGCGCACGCCCCCGCCTCCTCTCCTTCTACGCACAAAATGCTCTTCCCATGTACGTGCAATATCAGCCGTCCGATCGTGAGATCGGATGGCTTAAAAGGCATCACGCCTGTGCATGCAATCAGGCGTCATCTTGCATGTCAAGCTGATTGGTTGATCTGTGCTGTTGGCGCTCAATCAAACGGCTTGATTTCACGCTCACATGCGAGGAGGAAGGGCGTCGTGCTTGATTTAAATGCGCGCCTCTTGTGTGAACAGTGCTCCAACCACTGTGCTACGCAGCGGTTTGAGGCGCGTTCTTGAATTCCTCCATATGCTCTCTCGGCCATTTGATTTCAATCCAACAGTCGAGATCATCTGAGCCTTCGCCTTCAGAAGATGAGAGAACCGCTTGGTGCACGACGTGGTGTGTTCTCAGCCGTTGGATGGGCATCCAACGACTGGGATTCATCGAGCGGGCGAAGAAGAGATGCTGCGGCCGGTGTTGGGTGGCTATGGTGGTGCCACGTGGCACCATCATGGTCATCCATCTTCTCTGACTTGTAGATGGTGCCACAGATGTCAGATTGAATCAATTTTCACACCATTGGGCTGCGATTGTCGATCCGAACCCATCCATGTGGTTAGATTTGTCATCTGAGGTACTGATTTGCACCACCTAGCCCCTTAACCTCTGATCTATATTGAAATGCATCTAATGCTACAAAAGTCTGATCGGGATGATCTTGGAGTCGTTGAACTCCAATTGTCACCCTGATCAAATCCATATGGTTGGATCTTCAATCTGAGGCCCCGATTAAATGTTGCCCTATAACCTGACCATAAAAAGGAGAAATTAACCTAAAATTTATACAACCTAACCAAAATGCAAGATGATGTATGTTATGCAATATTGATAATGTATGATACAACTATATGTCTAAGATCATGCAAGAATAGATGGTTTATGTGATATCAACAAGTTTACATCAGCAATGCAGTAAGAAAATCTAGATGCTGCTCAAGCGCGGCTAGATGGTCAACCTATGAATATGCAGCTTCTATCAGGTAGCTCAAATTTTAAATAAATAAATAAATCCATAATCAAAAGAACTAACTAACTAAGAATAAACCTAAAATCTAATGAATTGGGAACACCCCACCAAAAATTGGCCCCAAATTACAAGGGCAAGAAAACGTATAATTAAACTAAATCCTAAGAGTCTACTCTAAAATGCTAAATCAGAAATCTAAGAGGCAAAATCCTCCTAGACATTCCTTCGTGCATCTTCAAGTGCATGGGATCAAGACCCACAGACTCTTACTGCTGTCCTCTAAGTAGTATCAAGGCCACCAACTATATTGTCTCCGCTACGTGCTCCTCCTCACGATGTACCTCGCACAGAAAAATGATAGATCAATGGATGTATAATCTCAATAAAAAATCAATGTAGACAGGAAAAATAGTCGCGAGTTTACTAGACCCATTGCCTCCCCGGCAATAGCGCCATTTGACGAGTCAATTTTCGCTTTCTTTGAAATTTTAAACATAAAATGATGCATTGTTGTAAAGATTTTATGGTGGACAATCGACTATCAAAACATTTAATTCTCAAAATCTAACCACAAAAATAGTTAGGTCATCTCCACAGGGAGGAATTAGCCTATTAAACTAATGAGTGGTGCCTCATTTTTTTGGGAATATCAATGGGTGTGCCTATTCATTAATGCAACTCATTTCCCACATAAATGTTCATTCCAAGCAATTGATAAAAAATGTAGGTGTTTATATGCAAAACCACCACAAAATAATATTCTCTTAAATAGTGATCTTAGTAATGGTAATCAACATAAATATTAATTTCTACCAAAATATAGCTCGTTCACCATAATTAAAATGACATGCTTTATATCATTCATGAGAGACATTCAACTGTAGGTAATTTTGATTAAGTTGGAGCATTCCTGTGCAAATTCACCATAATTAATTAATTCATTAAATAACTGAATAGTGCAACCCACAATGGCATATGTTGTAAATTTTAATGCGACCCAAAATAGAGCACTTTTTCTCCATGCTCGCACAGGAGCCGCGGTCGACTGCGAGGATCGAGGGGGTGGTTCACCTAGACGAGGGCTTCACGATGGCATAGGAGGCACAACCGGAGGTGGTCGTCGGTGGTCGACCGGAAGACGTGTAGCTGACAGTGATGGGTTACGTGCATGAGATGGGTGATGACTTGGTAATCGTGCAGTCAACGTGGGTGTCTCGGCAGCAGCAAGGCCAACATTCCGGCGATGTGGGCAACAAGGGACATGGCCGACTGCGGTGGCTATGAACGATGGTGGCCGGTGGGACTTTGGGTTCCTTGCGTGAAGAGTTGTAGGGGGCACATGGAAAGGAAGAAGAGGAAGAAGAAGAAGAAAATGTGGGGCTGGGTTTGGCTGCGGATGTTGGTGGTGCTTGCAAGTGTTGCCGGTACTTGCGGTGAGGGGAATGAAGATCTACGGCTGGTGCGAGGATGGTGGAGGTGCTATTGGGTTTTCGTGTGAAGAAGGTGATGAAGGTGGTGCTGGATGGTGTTGGTGGCGGTAATGGTGTGCGCACTGTCACCACTCACACCACGGCTACGAAGGGTGGAGGTGGGTGCATGGAGGCATGGTGGAGAAGCTCGTAAAGGTCCCACAGTGTACGTTGCTAATCACGGTGCACACTGCTTCCATGATGGCGGCGAGGGAGATGAAGATCCCCGAAAAGGGGAAAGATGAAGAGAGCTCCCTCAGGTCGTGGTGTCTTTTCCTTTATAAATGCTTCCCATCATTTTGTTTCTTCCGCTCGCAATCTTCTCCAACAGCTTCGTGATTAGTGGTTGCCAATAGGCTCGGAGAGGTTGTTGTTGCGAGATGCACGACTGCCTTGGGCTAGTGGTGCATTGAGTTGGTCAGATGAGACCAGCGAGAGCCAGCACATTGTCGGAAATGGAGACAACTAAGGTGTGGTGCATCTGGGAATTTTGCACACATCTACATGCATAATATAAAGATATGTGTTAAGTCATATCTCTGGTAATTTAATATCTAATTATAAATAATTAAACTCTAAGAAAAATGTTCATAACATGTACTTAGGCAATTAAATGGTCCATTAAATTGGACTTATCACTCCCAAATTAGATTCTAATTTTCTATTGATCACATTCTTAATTGGGAGTTTAAAATTCTTATTATGGGTCCTAATGGAATTTACTTGGGAATGAATGGGACCCTTGTGTCTACTACCACTCTTCAAGGTAATTGTGTTTGTAGTGGCAAAGTGCTCTTGGTTCGTAACTTGAGGAGGGTTGGGCAAAACAAGAGCCTCCCAGTTGGTTATAGTGGGTGTTTGGTTAACTCCAGAAGGGACTAGGGTAGCCCGATAGATAGCATGAGCTTTAGCATGCGTCTCCTCACCATTACCAAACCCTTGAGGCCCAACACTCCAGTTATGCACATTCTTTAGGTTTGGTATAGGTTGTGATGGTAGAGATTTGGGTTGTCAGTTGTTTACATTAAGTCTGCATTGCAAGGTGTCCAGCGAAGTTTTCATTTGTTGCATGAGCTGGAGCATTGACCCTTGCACTTCTACCATCTTTATGTTTAAATTAGCCTACCCGGCAGGTTGTTGGGCATTCCACATGGGCTGATTAACCCGATCCGAGGGAAAAGTATATATATGACCTTGAGCCATTGGTTTTTGTGGCACACAATTGTTGGGTCGATATTGGGTTTGCTGCCCTTGATCTTTCCAAGAGAAGTTAGGGTGATTCTTCCAAGCAGAATTATAGGAATTTGAGTAAGGGTTGTACCTAACATTCTCTTGTACAGCATAAACATCCTCATAAGATGCGGATGAAGAGTAAGAAGGATCAGAAAAATTGGGATCAAAGGCCCCAGTTTGAAACCCATAAGGTTCCAAGAAGTGTTGGCTCGAAGGTTGAGCCGACTCGAGTTGCTTCACAAACTCCTGTCCTGTAGGAGCTTGCAAAGAATGGAATCACCAGCTCTGGGATTGAGTGGATCTAGAAATATTAGAGTTTCCAAGCATCCACTCTTCCATTCGTTTAGCAGTGGATCCACCTTATCTAATTTGTTGCAGATCAATTCCATATCAAATGTATGAGAATATTGGACCTCATTGGCATTTGATCTAGTTTGTTGGGATCGATTGATGGTTTCCATGGAGACATGTTTTATATAGTTTTCACTCATTTCCTTGAGCAAATCGTATGCGCTATCTATGTCTTTGTTGAGGAAATTGCCTCTACAAGAAGCATCCACATGATTATGGAGTTGATCATTCAACTTGTGATAGAAAATCTACAAAAGTTGCCATTTAGTCACCTTGTGGTGTGGACACTTCTGCAACATATCCTAGAACCGCTCTGTTGAGCGAGACGAATCTATGCTAACGTGTTTGGTTTTTGGAAAAACCCGTCGTTGTAGTTCGAAAGCGAAGGATTCGTGTTCAACAAATAAAATTTATACCGAAATAAGAATTCCGGGTCGAACACAGGGAGGCGAACGTTTGATTTAAAAACTCCGCGTTTCTTTTTATTTTGTCACCAAGAAATTCAATTTAAACTATCTAAGTATCTACAACAAATAAAAGAGAGAGAGGGAGTAAGAGAGAGAGAAGGAATACTATACATGGAAATCAAAATGAGATGTAGAATAGACAAGGAATTTATCATAAAAGAGTTCTTTCATTACAACTAGAAAACATAAAACAATTACTCTAGAAAGCATTAAAAGAATGGAGGGAGAAATGTCCTCCTCGACGATCGCTCGGAGGACGAATAGACTACTCTAGAAAGCAGTAAATCTATACTAGAAAGCAGTAAAAAGAATAGGGAGAGAGAAATCCTCCTCGACGGTCGCTTGGAGGACGAGCCGGACGGGACGACGCCTGGACGAAGGAGAACGAAGCGGGACGAAGGAGGACGAAGCAGAAGAACGGGAACGAAGCAGCACGCCGTCGTCGTCGCGGGATCCACTTCCGAAGGGGGACGAAAATTTGGACTTTATCTCGCGAGAAGCATCCCGGGTGTGGGACAAGCTTCTCTTGAGCTTTGGAGAGGTAGAGAGGAGAAGGAAGGGATCAAAATTTCGTATGGAGGGGGTCTCCTTTTATAGTTGCAAGGAGTGGGGGCAAAATGGACATTACATCTTCAAAATAATAAATAAGGGGTCTTTAGTGACGGATAAAACCGTCGCTAAAGCCCCGCCGTCGCCGTCGCCGCCGCGCCACGCGCGCCCGCTCGGCTGGCCTGCGCGCGTAACGCAGACGCACGTCCGCGTCGTCTCAGCCGTCCGATCGCGAGATCGGACGGCTTAGATCGCGCCCGCGCCCGCTGCGTAGCGCGCCGCCCGCGTGCGATCGCGCGCCCACCAGGGCGTCCAATTGCGCGTCGGCGCTATCGGGCGCGCGCGGCCGTTGGATCTTCATCCGACGCTCGTGCGCGCCTGCTCGCCCGCGCCTTCGCCCCCCTCTCCGCGGCTCGAACCCGCGACCTCCGCTTCGCCCGCAGCTGCGTAGCCGCTGCGCTACGCGGCGAAATGGTCGCGCGGATGTTTTTAAACGCGCGCGACCGCAGCCGTTGGATCGAGATCCAACGGCGGAGAGGAGACGTTGCGTGGTCTTCACAGGACCCCTGCGGCCGATTGGGCGGCTGGGATGGCGCCACGTGGCGCTATCCTGGCCGTCCATCTTCTGGAAGTTGTAGATGGTGCCACGGATGTCGGATTGACTTGATTTTTGTGTCGTTCGGCTGCGATCGTCGATCCGAATTCATCCGTGTGGTCGGATTTTCCATCTGAAGTGCGGATTTACACCATCCTGGCCCTTGATCTTCTAGGGTTCCCCGGTCTCTATCTGATGCTACGGATGCCTGATTAGGGCGATCTTGGAGTCGTTAAACTCCAATCATTGCCCTGATCATATCCATACGGTTGGATCTTTGATCCGAGGCCCCGATAAAATATTTGCCCTGTCCAAGCACATAAAAGGAGACAATTAACCTCCATTTTATTCAAACTACTCTAAATGCAAGATGATGCATGTAATGCAATATTTATATCATGAAATGCAATCCTATGCTTAAGAACATGCATAAATAGACATTTTAAGTAGTGTAAATGTGTTTACATCATACCCCCATGCCTATCTTTTGCTAGTCCCTAGCAAAAACTATATGCTATTTATAAAAGAATTAGGTTAGATTATTTGGACCTGAGTTATTTTCAATCATTAAGAAATTGTCTACTTAAGAACTGAACTTTCAAAGACACAACAGTGCCCGGGTATCAGCCAAAATGCAGACCGCCTCAAGCCTCGCCTTATTCAAAGAAAAATTCCTTTTTCTGTTTTTACTCTCTTTTTTTAGATTTTCAAATTTTAGGGTTTAAGAGTGGCTTTCTACGGCCATTCAACTCACCCAAGATTTGATGAGAACCCTAAGTTTTAAGCATCTTATTGTGATGTGATAGACTCGTTGACCGGCAATTAAAACGGACTTCGGATTTCTACGCCTCTAGGTGACCTCAAAAAGAATTCTGCCTAAAGGTGTATCTTTACAACCGGTAGCTTTCTCCCTACTTTTTTTAACGGGGTCAACACAAGGGTGAATCCAGTGTATATCTCCCCGATTTATTCTACTTCTCCGCTTCTTCCTAAGTGTTTTGGGAATTTTTAGTGCATTTTCTGAGCTGGGTTCTGGACAACCGGTCGATGAGCTGTTACCACCGACAACTTGCCAGCCATACTCGTGCGGCGAAGTGTGGCTTATTTCTTTTTGTTCTTTTCTCCTTTTTTTTTTTTTTTTTTTTTTTTTTTTTTTAAGTAGGTGGCTTCCCTGGTCTAAGATTTACCTAAAGGCAGCAAAAAGAGAAAGGTCCAGTGACTGGGCTCTGGACAACCTACCTATGGGCTGTTACCCACGATAACTTGCCAGCCATATCACCCAAGAAGGTTCATTAGCTACCCAATTTCCGTTAAAATCGCCAAACAACGAGTCAGTGCAAAGAAAGTGTGTAGATGCTTAAGACTCAAAATTCCCTCACATCAGAGGGCGGGTTAATAAGTCGTGTACTTATCACCCAAACTTATTTACTCCAATTAAAATAAAATTCAAGTTGGCGAGAACTCGAAAAACAAATCCACATTTTAGTGGATACATAGGCTGATTAAGTCCAAAGACCTGAAGGGTCTTTGTGTTCAGAACATAATATAGTATTTCTTAAGATCGAAAATTTTCTGAAACCCAAATTCTCTTTCCTAATTTTGATTTTTTTTTTTTTTTTTTTTTTTTTTTTAATAATAAAACAAATCTACGGAGCTGACGAATGAATTCAAAGATAAATATCCACCCCCCCATGCCTATCTAATGCAATGTCCTCATTGTATTAAAAAGACATAAAATAGAGTGGAAAAGCGTAGAAAGCACCTGAATTGCGTGGATATCGGGTCCGCTCCGAGATGAAAATGAAAAAGAACTGTATATGTGCTGAGTTTAGTGCCTTCAGCTAGGCACACTATACAAAGAAAAGAAATGAAGAATTCACATGTGCAGGTCAGAATTAGAATAAACAGAAGAATCCTCTGACCTGTCAGCAGAGGTCCACAGATGTGGACCAGATTGTGGTGCAGACCCACACCCCATAATCGAGAATATCTTAGGTTCTGGATAAAAATTACCCAAAACCTAAAATCAGAATGCAAGCGGGGTCGGGCCTGCGATTTGTGAGGATGCAACCCAAGGTCAAAATGTTGGGTTACAGAGAATTGAAGCTCAAAAGGATAATCGTTAAATGTGTGCTTGAGTTTGACATCCTCGAAACAAATGTCGTAAGGGTTCTGATTTGATGGTTTCAGTTTAAAAGGAACCCTTCGACTCAATCTTCCATTTCCTCCAAAATTGACTTCCCAAATCAGAATGTCCCAGCTCCTATCCTCCTCATTCAGCATATCAAATTCCATGACCTCTTGTATATTCATCACCCCGTCTGAAATCTCCAAGTCTAGATGATGTGGCAAAATCAAAATTGACTTGGGTCTAATTATCTCAGAATTAGAATCATCAATAAGCTCAACAGGGTGTAACTGATAATCAGGGCATTGAATTAATTCCTCCAGAAAATGCGATTCTGGATCTGTATCGTGTGCCCTAATAAGATCAGTTTCCTCAGTTATTGGGCTATCAAATGATCTATCAGATTCCTCAGGCCCAATCGTCTCACAAAAATCGTGATCTGAAAACTCGTGTGAGACTTCGCAACTTGAATCTTCACCATCAGGATCCGTATCAATGTATGTCCCAAAATCATTTGTCACTTTGCGTTCCAAGGAGACATACGTTTCCTCGTAACCTGGCTCAGGGATTTCTGGTGAAGAAATCAAATCATCCTTAATTGGTTGTTTTAATTCAATCTGGTCAGCTTCGTAACACGTGTCCCCCCCAACAGGTGCCTGAGCGGGTTCTATCATTGGCTTTCCTGAAGAGAGTTCATCCTGGGAATTATTCCAAGATTGAATCAAAGCAACCACGAATCTCATCCTCAATTTCGCTAATTTCCCAAGTAGAAACTCACCCGGGTTCTTATCCTTAACATCCTGGAGCCAATCCAACAAAGACTTGTTTAAATCATCAATCATTTCAATCAGGGGCTCCAATCTCTCAATGCAAGGTATTGGCTGAACTTCTAAAGATTGAATGATATTCCTCAAGTTAGCCAGAACCTTATCTTGAACCTGATTAACCTGAACCAAATGAGTTGGTTCAGGGTTGGGCGGGTTTGACATCAATGTAGAGGAATTAACGAATTGAGATTCGTTATACCCATCCTGATAATAGATCATTTCAGATTGTTCATAAGATGGAGATGACCTAAAGGCAGTGAAATCAGAGGATGGGTAAGGATCAGTGTATCCTTCTTGATTGTAGATCGCATTAGGTTGTTCATGAAAGGAGGACGATCTATAATCGATGCAACTCTGAGAAGGATAGAATTGAGAATCAAAGTGTTCAGGGTTAGACCCTAAACACGGGGGTCCGGAATTGTATCCCCAATCCGAATTATCCCAACTAACTGATAGTCTATTACAATACGAATTGGGATAATCGTCATGTTGAGGATAATTTACAACAGGAGGGAAAGAGCGGGAATGCGTGAAATATGTGGAAGGATTCATGAGATACGGGAGGAAGAAAGGTGCCCTGCAATACAAACAATCAAACCTGTCCTTAAATGGGTTAGCCTACAGACCTACAGACTCTCAAAACCCGTCTTGAGATAAAGGAACGATTTGATCTACTTCTGTCTGTTCAATCCAACCAGTTAGAAGGAGGGACTGGGGAGAAGGTTCTTCCTTCGGCTTGCGCCTCCGGTTCCTAGTGTACCCCCCAGCCGCGATCGTTTGACTCTGCTCCCCTAGCTAGACATCAGATTGAACAGTAGAAACAGACTAATCGAAAATAATCTCGTTCTGAGTTCTGAAGAGCGAGTCCAATCCTTAAGGCCAATGTCTACTCTGTTTTATTTAGGGCTAGGTTTGAATGTGCTTTGGAATGTGATGGGCCCTTTAAATGGGTTGTGCCCTTAATGATTGATTGCTTTGTGTGTGCGTGAACAACCAGTGGTTTTCAAGCAAGATTATTTTTGATGTGGTGAATTTTAAGGTTCAAATCTTGCTTAGTAGCTTTTAGGATTCAACTTTAGGTGTTTTCAATCAAGTTTCATTGGCACACCAGGTTTTGCAAGCACAGGTGAAGATATTTTCCTTTAAAGTTTAAAAAGAATGTGGAGTGCCTGGTAGATCCCTAAGAGTTGAACCTAATTGGCAGCTACTAGATGAGTTGATTTTATTTGAAGTGGTGCGGCCCAAACAACTCAAACAACTGGCCTGATGCACCACCTAATTAGGCACACAAATGATTACCCAATCTGATTTCTACTCGATTATGTGTTTGGATGTGTGTACCGGCTCCTAAGATTGGTTTACCGGTTGAGTTAGAAAATCAGATGAGGTTGTGTACCTCTGTGAGATTTTTTTTTTTTTTTTTTTTTTTTTTTTCTTTTTTTTAATGTGGGAGTTGGAGTGAGTATGGATGTCAAACAACAAACAATCTAACCTTAGAGTTTATAAGAACACCTAGGTTGATTGATGTTTGAATTATTATGTGATGAAATGAAATCTAATGGGTGGGAGGTGGGGGGTAACTTACAAAACCTTCCACAGCACTTTACTCCGATCTACCGCTTTTGCCTGTCTCAAAAGAGTACCTGCAATTACAATAAGAAAGGAGAAAAGTGAGGTAAATGATTTGTAAGTTACAAAACGCGAAGAGAAATCAAAGAGCGTTGCCTCCCCGGCAACGGCGCCAAAATGTTGAGCGCGCGAATCTACGCTAACGTGTTTGGTTTTTGGAAAAAACCCGTCGTTGTAGTTCGAAAGCGAAGGATTCGTGTTCAACAAATAAAATTTATACCGAAATAAGAATTCCGGGTCGAACACAGGGAGGCGAACGTTTGATTTAAAAACTTCGCGTTTCTTTTTATTTTGTCACCAAGAAATTCAATTTAAACTATCTAAGTATCTACAACAAATAAAAGAGAGAGAGGGAGTAAGAGAGAGAGAAGGAATACTATACATGGAAATCAAAATGAGATGTAGAATAGACAAGGAATTTATCATAAAAGAGTTCTTTCATTACAACTAGAAAACATAAAACAATTACTCTAGAAAGCATTAAAAGAATGGAGGGAGAAATGTCCTCCTCGACGATCGCTCGGAGGACGAATAGACTACTCTAGAAAGCAGTAAATCTATACTAGAAAGCAGTAAAAAGAATAGGGAGAGAGAAATCCTCCTCGACGGTCGCTTGGAGGACGAGCCGGACGGGACGACGCCTGGACGAAGGAGAACGAAGCGGGACGAAGGAGGACGAAGCAGAAGAACGGGAACGAAGCAGCACGCCGTCGTCGTCGCGGGATCCACTTCCGAAGGGGGACGAAAATTTGGACTTTATCTCGCGAGAAGCATCCCGGGTGTGGGACAAGCTTCTCTTGAGCTTTGGAGAGGTAGAGAGGAGAAGGAAGGGATCAAAATTTCGTATGGAGGGGGTCTCCTTTTATAGTTGCAAGGAGTGGGGGCAAAATGGACATTACATCTTCAAAATAATAAATAAGGGGTCTTTAGTGACGGATAAAACCGTCGCTAAAGCCCCGCCGTCGCCGTCGCCGCCGCGCCACGCGCGCCCGCTCGGCTGGCCTGCGCGCGTAACGCAGACGCACGTCCGCGTCGTCTCAGCCGTCCGATCGCGAGATCGGACGGCTTAGATCGCGCCCGCGCCCGCTGCGTAGCGCGCCGCCCGCGTGCGATCGCGCGCCCACCAGGGCGTCCAATTGCGCGTCGGTGCTATCGGGCGCGCGCGGCCGTTGGATCTTCATCCGACGCTCGTGCGCGCCTGCTCGCCCGCGCCTTCGCCCCCCTCTCCGCGGCTCGAACCCGCGACCTCCGCTTCGCCCGCAGCTGCGTAGCCGCTGCGCTACGCGGCGAAATGGTCGCGCGGATGTTTTTAAACGCGCGCGACCGCAGCCGTTGGATCGAGATCCAACGGCGGAGAGGAGACGTTGCGTGGTCTTCACAGGACCCCTGCGGCCGATTGGGCGGCTGGGATGGCGCCACGTGGCGCTATCCTGGCCGTCCATCTTCTGGAAGTTGTAGATGGTGCCACGGATGTCGGATTGACTTGATTTTTGTGTCGTTCGGCTGCGATCGTCGATCCAAATTCATCCGTGTGGTCGGATTTTCCATCTGAAGTGCGGATTTACACCATCCTGGCCCTTGATCTTCTAGGGTTCCCCGGTCTCTATCTGATGCTACGGATGCCTGATTAGGGCGATCTTGGAGTCGTTAAACTCCAATCATTGCCCTGATCATATCCATACGGTTGGATCTTTGATCCGAGGCCCCGATAAAATATTTGCCCTGTCCAAGCACATAAAAGGAGACAATTAACCTCCATTTTATTCAAACTACTCTAAATGCAAGATGATGCATGTAATGCAATATTTATATCATGAAATGCAATCCTATGCTTAAGAACATGCATAAATAGACATTTTAAGTAGTGTAAATGTGTTTACATCACGCTCCCAAGCCCCATGAAATGGTTCCACTGGCCACTAAGCGAAAGTGGTGATTGCCTGTCGTAAAGCATTGGTTCATCCAATTAGGAAGAATTTCTTTAGGAAGATTGATTTCAAAGTTGTCCAGGTAGCAATCGGTCTTCCAACAGTAGGTACCCATGTGTGTCCTTATCCCTATGTGAATGGGGGAAAAGCCTCATGAGCATCTGTTCTTCACCCACATTCCGCGATTTGGTGGTCTGAAAAAAAGTGATCAGATCCTCTAAATGTTGGAATGAGTCCTCTGAGCCAAACTCGTGAAAGTGCTTAATCAAACTCAAAACTTGGGGCTTGATCTCAACATCGCTAGAAGGGATCACAACGTCAAGACGATCCCCATAATTTGAAAGATTATAAAAATCCTTCAAGGGCTGAGTGCCCTAGCCATTCATCTGTTGGAACCATTCCTACATCTACTACGGTTGGTCCAATTGCCTCTGAATCAGTTCCTGCTGGTTCGAGGGCAGGGGAGGTGGTTGCGGGTCAACCATGGGATCTAATTGGCTAGAAGTCAACCTCTACCTCTGAGAATGGTCTAAAGGCCCTTCCAATCAAGGATTCAGTGACCTCCTTCCAAGCATGCATTAGAAGGAAGTTGAAAGGATAGGAAAAGAAGCCCTGCAGCACAAAAATACAAGCCTATCCTTAAATTGGGTAGCTTAAGGACCTCTGCTTCAGAAATAAACTTTGACCACACAAGGAATTTAATGTTTTCCTTACTCCTGAAAGTGGTAAAGTTGGGCCAACAAAGCAGGGGGAGCATGTCCCAAGGACTGCTAATTATGCCAAATCCTTGCTTACTAAGTCATTTAACAATTAGGCCCCCCAACTTAGCATCTTTTGAAGCAAGTAGATGACACTAATTTGAAATGTGTTCAAGACAGTACCCTGAAATAGACTCTATGAATCCTAGGGCTAACGTCTACTTAATTTTAATTAAGGCCTAGGATAATAGTGCTTTTGGAATTTGATGGGCCCTTAATTAGGTTATGCTATTAATGATCAATTAGCTAGTGTGTATGTGCACAACCAATGGTTTTCAAGCAATATTATTTTGATGAGGTGAATTTTAGGGTTTGAATCTTGCTTAGTAGCTTTTTAGGATTCAGATATTAGGTATATTCATCCAAGTTTGTGTAAGGAAAGCCAAGTTTGAAAAGATAGGTACAAGTATATTCCTTTATAAATCAAGAAAATATGGAGTCCCTAGTTTGACCTAGATATTTGAATCCTATGGGCCAGCTACAAGATGGATCAGTTTTTTAAGTTAGGTGGTGCGGCCCAAGCAACTCAGGCAATTGGTCCTGATGTACCACCAATTAAGGCACGTAGAAATAGTTAACCTAATCTGATTTCTACTATTTTATATGTGGATTTATCCGTGTACCAGTTCCATAGGTCGAAATCTCAGTTGAGAGGTTATGTGCCACAAGTGTGGGTGTATGAGTGTATATGTTTTAAATCAATCCCACAATCAGATCAAATATATATTTTTTTGAATTTTCTTTTTATGTGGGGGTGAGGTGGGTGAAGATGGAAAACAAACAACCAAAACTAACCTTAGGATCTATGCAAGCTCCTAGGTTAATTAGGGTTTACGTTATTAGGTGGTGGAATGAAATCTAAGGGGTGGGTGGTGGGGATATACTTACAAATGCTTCAACTGCACTTTGCTCCAATCTACTGCTTTTGCCCTCCTCGTGAGAGTACCTGCAATCACAATAACAATGGAGACAAGTGAGATAAACGATAAGTAAGGTGGATAATGCAAGAAATCAAAGAGCATTGCCTCCCTGCCAACGGCTCTACAATGATGAGCAAGATTTTGTACACGAAATGATTTTGAGTTGAAAACCCATCACCGTAGTGCATAAAAATTCGCTACTAGATAAAATTTATAACTGAAGCTCGAGGTAAAGCCCAAGTCAAACACGGGGAGGCAAACGTTTGGTTTACGAAAATCCACGTTTCGATTTTAGTTGTTTTTTGCTATTTTTATCTTGTACGATTTTTTTGGTATTTTTATAAGGCAAGAGATTAGATCGACAAAATCTTTATCTAGCTAATCTACTTGCAAAATAAAAGAGAGAGAGAGAGAGATAGAGAGAGACAGAAAATATCACTATATATCTAAACAAAGTCCATTACAACTAATCTCAAAATATATGACTACACTAGAAAGCGATAAAAGATAGAATGAGTTAAGAAGAATCCCCCTCGATGGCTACTTAGAGGATGACTCACTTTGAAGGCACCTAGATGAAGGTGGAGAGAGGCTGGAGGAAGAAGAATGAAGCTGGAGGGAGGAGGATGGGGTAGGATGGCGTCATGGCGAGGATCTACTTCCAGATCAAGGAGAGATGATGGCCATGGGATGCTCCATGCAGGGGGTGAGAAGCGAGAAAGTATTTTACTTTTCTACTCTAAGGAGAATCCCAGGCTTCGGACCATCTCCTAAGAGCTTTAGAGGAGGTGAGGGAAAAAGAGGAAGGGATAAAGAAGAATGGGAGGGGTGGTGGTCCTTTTGTAGTGGAGATATGAAGGCCAAAAATATGTATGGGTCAACAACAACATTTAAATGGTCACTAAAGACCCACTGCAAGTGTTGCTAAAGTCCCCAACTCACGTTTGCACACACACGTGCTACGCGCATGCTTTGTTGGCCGTGGTGTGGATGCATCTCCACCATCAAATCTTCATCGAAGGGTGATATGCATACGTCTAATTAGCCTAAAATGCCTATTTATGCATGTTCCTAGATCTATAGAAGCATCATGCATTATAAATATTGCATAACATGCAGGAGATCTCAAAAGATCCTTTGGGGGAGTAAATTTGGAGGATGGAAGGGGAGAGGAGAGGAGGGGAGAGGAGAGGAGAGGAGAGGTCAGCCATGGTGAGGTTGAGGGATGGTCAACATGGCGGTCTAGGGTAGGGCAGAGAAGAGATCGAAGAGGGGAAACCCTAAGGGGCAGCAATCGAATGGGAGATGGCCAAATAGGGAGGGAGATGTGGAAGGGTTAATAGAGAAGTCGTCTGTTACCGCTGCCGAAGGAGAGGCCATCTAGCGGCAATCTACCGATCCCCCCTCATTTTCCTAGCATGTGGAGGACATGGGCATAAGAGAGATGTCTGCATGAGGATCAGAGGGGGACCTGATAAGGCATCAGCTTGGTGCCCTAAGTCGATGCATAATACTGGACCACCTCCGTCGCCAGACAGCTATAAGGGGTTTGCCATCGACGTTGATGCTCCAATGTCTAAGGATACAACCTTCGAGCTTATGCTCAGAGGTGCTTTGGTCGAGGAGGTGATGGCTAATAGTCTGTTGATGGACCGCATCAAAAACTTGGTAAAATCCTTTGCACTCTCAGTTGAAGGTTGGAAGATCTCTACCTTATCCCCTACAAAATTTGTTCTTTTCAATTTGGGTATGACGAATGTTAAGCGACTTCGGTTTCAATCTTCTATGTTTGAGAATTTAACTATGATCTGGAGACTCATCTCACCTTTTGATGGGGCCTTGCGAGACCAGCCACCTCAAAGGGTTGGCTCTCGATCAGGGACTCTAGAAATCAATGGTCTGCCACTGCACCTTAGGTCGCGAAGTGTGGTAGCATCTACTTTGGCTGGATATGCGACTGTGGCTGAGGATGCAGAGATTGGTTTGAGGGAAGGGGATGGCAGAGTGCTATATGTCAATGTGGAGGTTCTCAAAGGAGGATCGTTACCAGAGAAGATCATTCTCAGATGTGGTGGGAGTTCATGGCTCCTACAACTAAAACTTGGGGAGGTGGTGAATGAGCTCAATGAGAAAAAGGTGCAACGAACCTATGCGGAGATTGTTAGAGAGGTGCCCTGTTGAGCGCACGAATCTCTACGCTAACGTGTTCAGTTTTGGAAAACCTGTCGTTGTAGCTTGAAAGCAAAGAATTCGTGTTCAACAAATAAAATTTATACCGAAATTGAAATTCTGGGTCGAACACAGGGAGGCGGATGTTTGATTTAAAAACTACGCGTTTCTTTTTATTTGTCACGGAATAATTCAATTTAAAACTATCTAATTATTTGCAATAAATAGAAGAGAGAGAGAGGGTAAGAGAGAGAGAATATTACATATAGAAATAAAAATGAGATGTAGAATAAACAAAGAATTTATCATTAAAGAAATTGTTCATTACAACTAGAAAGCATAAAACAATTGCACTAGAAAGCGATAAATTTACTCTAGAAAGCATTAAAAGAATGAAGGGAGAAATGTCCTCCTCGATGATCGCTTGGAGGATGAGCAAAACTATTCTAGAAAGCAGTAAAACTATACTAGAAAGCAGTAAAAAGAATAGGGAGAGAGAAATCCTCCTCGACGGTCGCTTGGAGGACGAGCCAGACGGGACGAAGTAGGATGAAGTAGGACGAAGGAGGCCGAAGCAGAAGAACGGGAACGGAGCAGCACGCTGTCGTTGTCGCAGGATCCACTTCTGAAGGGGGATGAAAATTTGGACTTTATCTCGCGGGAAGCATCCCGGGTGTGGGACAAGCTTCTCTTGAGCTTTGGAGAGGTAGAGAAGAGAAGGAAGGGATGAAAATTTCGTATGGAGGGGGTCTCCTTTTATAGTTGCAAGGAGTGGGGGCAAAATGGTCATTACATCTTCAAAATAATAAATGAGGGGTCTTTAGTGACGGATAAATCCATCACTAAAGCCCTCAACGTGGGCGTAGCTTCCGCGCCCATGTGAGGCTCCTCAGCTGCCTGCTTCCTTAACGCCCACGCACGTTCCTTGATTCTCAGCCGTCCGATCACGACATCGGACGGCTTAAGATGCATCTCCACCTGCTGTTCCGCCTGCCTGGCTCATGCGATCACGCGTGACGCCGCGCATTCAATAGCACGTAATCTCGATTGAGCGCTGACGGCCGTCCGATCGCGATCCAACGCCCGCCATCGCCCGCATGCTCGCGCCTTCCTCCCCTTTGCTGCGGTTCGAACCCACGTCCGCAGCTCGCGTAAGCGCGCTCGACCGCTGCGCTACGAGGCGCTGATGGTCAAGTGGACTCTTTTAGGCGCAGTTGACCACAGCCGTTGGATCGAGATCCAATGGCGGAGAGCAAGCAGGTGCGGGGCCTTCAGGGATTCATGCGGTCATTTGGGCGGCCGGGATGGCGCCACGTGGTGCCATCTTGGCCATCCATCTTCTGGAAGTTGTAGATGGTGCCACGGATGTTGGATTGACTTGATTTTTGCGTTGTTGGGCTGTAATCGTCGATCCGAATTCATCCGTGCAGTTGGATTTTTCATTTGAAGAGTGGATTTACACCATCCTGGTCCTTGATCTTCTAGGATTCCCCGGTCACTATCTGATGCTACGGATGTCTGATTAGGGCAATCTTGGAGTCGTTGAACTCCAATCGTCGCCATGATCACATCCATACGGTTGGATCTTTGATCCGAGGCCCCGATAAAATGTTTGCCCTGTCCAAGCACATAAAAGGAGACAATTAACCTCCATTTTATTCAAACTACTCTAAATGCAAGATGACGCATGTTATGCAATATTTATATCATGAAATGCAATCCTATGCTTAAGAACATGCATAAATAGACATCTTAAGTAGTGTAAATGTGTTTACATCATGCCCTCTTTGGATCAAGCAGGGAGAGGCACCCCTGAGTAGTCTCTCGAGTCAAAGAAGAGGAAAGATCATCATTACAAGGAGATGGAAGAGGAGGAGATGGCTGTGATGGGGGATGACCAAGCTGCACAAGAGGAAGAACAATCTATGGGGGTGCTGCAAGAAATCCCAATGAACTCAATGGTACAAATTTCCCCTTTCATTGATGCCAAAGACCTGACATATAGGCCTGGAGCCTCATCAAGGCCAGCATCGGGGAGATCCCCCTATAAGCTAAGGCAAAGAAGAAAGAATTCAACGACCAAGAAGGTGGATGAAAATTCCATTGCTTTAATACTTAGAGCTGAACACATGCCTCAAGCAAACATAAGGGGGTTCTCAAAAGGGGAGATGAGAGTTCTCTCCTAGAATGTGTGTGGGTTGCACGATAAAATTTGAAGGGCCTCACTTATGCGATATCTAAGAGAATGGGACATTAAATGTGCTCTCATTCAAGAAACACATATTGAATGTGAGAGCAGCCCCCTGTGGACTGATTTGGAGAAGAATGGGTATGCTTGCTGTGTGGCAGTAGAAGCAAATGGAAGAGCTAGAGGGATGGTCTTTTGGTGGAAGGAGGCATGCTTAGATGTGCTTGAGGTCATTAAATCTAGGCATGCTATCTCTTGCAGATGTAAGATGATATAAGGGGAGATGGAATGTTTAATCACTGGTGTATATGGCCTGTGTGTTGCAAGCAGTCGGTCTGAATTATGGAAGGACTTGACAGACATTGCAAGACACTCATAGGGGCTACCAAGGTTAGTCGGGGTGACTTCAACTGCACCTTGACAGAGTCAGATAGATTGAGTGGATTACTGGACAATGCTTCCCTTGGGTTTTAGCTGATAGTACAAGAACTGGGTTTGAGTGAGTTTCCTACTACTGGGGTGGAATTTACATGAAGAAGTGGGAACGGCTCGTGCTCCAAACTGGACAAATTCTTTGGGAATGCGGAGCTGATGGAAAATTTTCATTTACCCTCGGTGGCAAGGTTGGAGCACCCCTTCTCTGATCATACGCCATTGGTCTGGGATAGTGGAGACAACATCCATGTTGGGCCTTACTTTAAACTTAGAAGTCTTGGCTTAGAGAGCAGGGATTTCATGAAATGATTGAATCATGGTGGAGATCCAACCAGGCTGAAGGCATAGAAACCATCAAATTGGCTGCTAAACTAGCATCTATGCGTTCCATGCTGAAAGAATATGGCTCCACAGTGGTTGTACTGAGGAACCAAAAATGCAATGAAGCTCTGGTGGCAATACAACAGCTGGATGTGAAGGAGGTTACCATTCTGATCGAGTAGGAGCTGCTAGACAGGAAACAGTGGCAGGAGATAGTGGCTGAGGAAGACTTAAAAAGAGAAATGGATTGGCATGAGCGTTCACAACAACTTTGGCTCAAAGAGGGGGACGCCAATACCAAATATTTCCATTTGGCAGCCAGTGCACAAAGAAGATATAACCTTATCTCCTCCATTGTTGTGGATGGTTAGGAAACATTATCTATTGCTTAAATCAAAGCTGCAACCATTAGATACTTTAGGGACAGTACTCAGGCTGCAGCAAGTGGGGTGTGGAAGATGGCAGGGTCAGTTTTTCCTCGCATCTCTATGCAGTAGGCTAGCAGCTTAGTGACTCCCATCTCTGAAAAAGAGGTTTTGGAATCTCTTAATGATTTGAATAGTGAAGGTTCATCGGGTCTAGATGAAATACAGGTGTTCTTTTACAAAGAATTTTGGACTATGTTGAAGGGGGTAATGGAGGTAGTGGGGGAATTTGAAAGGGGCAATTATGGCTTTGACAAAATTAATAGATCATATCTTTTCTTACTCCCAAAAAAGCCAAGTGCAAACTGTTTCCCGAAGTTTAAACCAATTGCTTTGTCTAACTCCATATACTTATTGGTGAGTAAGGTTCTGGCAAACAGATTAAGGAAGGTTCTTCAAGACCTTATTCTCCCAGTGTAGTCTGCTTTCCTTCCCAACAGGTCATTACAAGAATCCTTCATTATGGCACAGAAGATGGTGATGGGTTGGTACAGGAGAAAGTGTAAAGCTTTCCTCTAGAAGGTTGATTTTCGGAAGGCATATGACTCGGTGTCATGGCAGTATTTATGGTAAATATTCAAGAGAAGGGGGTTTCCACCTCTATGGCTGTAGTGGATGAAAAGGTGCATCACCACTGCTTCTTTCTCACCCTTGATTAATGGTAGGCCTTGTGGGACATGGATTCAGCCTCAATGTGGTGTTAGGTAGAGATGCCCACTTGCTCCACTTGTGTTCAACCTTGCGGTTGACACTTTGGCGAGGTATGCTTGCAGATTGTTAGAGGTTGGTATCATCAGTGGATATTCCATCTCCAACAGGAGTGCCTTGGCTCCTATGTTGTAGTATGCTGATGATATAGTTTTTTTTGTAGAAGGGAGAACAAGAAGCACAAGCACTGCTCCATATGGTACAGATATTCGTGGAAATATCGGGTTGGAAATTGAATGGTGGTAAATCTTCTTTGGTGTGTTTTGGGCTAACTGGTGAAGAGCAAATGGCCATCTCCTCAATATTAGGTACCCCCTTGTTACTCTCCCAATCAGATATTTGGGCTTACCTCTGAAGTGTACTAAACTAAAGGAGTGACTAGCATGTTTTATTTCATAAAATCTCTGTCAAGCTACAAGGGTAGAGCAGTAGATATCTATCCAAAGGGGGCAGACTTATTCTCTTGAACTAGGTGATAACCTCCATCCCTGTATTTTTCTTCTCTATGTTTAAAGCACCCAAGTCCATCTAGAAGCGTATTGATGTGATGCACAAACGTTTCTTCTGGAAGGGAGCAAATCATGAAGGTAAATTTCTCCAACCAGTGAAGTGGGATAATCTATGTATGCCAAAAGATCAAGGTGGTTTGGGAATAAAATCTCTTAAAGAGTTTAATGATGCTTTGTTGCTTAAGTGGGACATCAAATTGCTTAATGATGAGAATAAGAATTGGATGGATCTTATTAAAGAAAACTATGGCAGCTCGCGTAGCTCTTTGGATCGGCTCCAACCACTTAAGCCGTCCCCCTTCTGGAAATCTATGATACAAGCTATGTAGAACAACCGACAAATGTTTAAACTTATCTTAGGTGATGGACGTTCTTTTAAGTTTCGGAAGGAGTAGTGGTCTTCTTTGGGTCAACTAAAGGAAGTCTATCTAAGAGCTTATGCGGCTGACATGAATAAAGGGGACCCGGTATGCAGGTTCTGGTCTGATGGGAATGATGCCTAGCGGATTGATGGGGTGACTTTAGCAAAGAAGGAACAAGAACATGGGAGGAAAGGACACGCCTGGAGCAAGACTTGATGGCTTTTAGGCCACTGCTTGGTATTGAAGATAGATATAAATGGGATGGAATCTTCACTCTTGTAAGAGCATACGAAAAGATCATGAGGCATTCCCACTCAATAGAGGCTGATGCGGTAGGAAAATAGTTATGGCTACCGAAGATCCCAATTAAAGTCCAAATTTTTCTATGGCTATGCAGGAGGGATGGATTGGTGATAGGTGATCTCAGGCATAGGAGATTAGGTGTTGTGTTACAATCCTGCTTGCTATGTGGTTTGCACGCTGATAGCTCCACTGATATTTTTTCTTCATGTGTAATCACTAATGCCGTGTGGAGAAGAGTATGTAGGGAACCTCTTCCCATTTGGGATGATTTGTGGAAAAATTTTTTGTTGCATGATAAACTGCCCTATCATATGGCGGCAATCATGTGGTGTGTTTGGAGAGAGAGAAATGATCTTTTGTTTCAGAAGAGGCCAGTATGTGTGGAGCAAATTGTAAATGTATGTTGGTCTCTCATACATATGTGGGGTTCTACGTTGTAATCATATCTTTATATTGATCAATAAAATGCTCTCCTGAATTGATATCATTGCACAATAGCATTCCTTATTGTTTCAAAAAAAAAAATATTGCATAACATGCATCATCCTACATTTATAATAGTTTATACAAATTATAGGTCAATTTTCCCTTTTTATGGTTAGGTGATAGGGCGATATTTTTTAGGACCTCGGATTGAAGATCCAACCATACGCATCTGATCAGGGAGACGATTAGAGTCCAACACCTCCGAGATCACACCAATTGGACCTTCGTAGCATCAGGTGCAGTTCGAGATAGATCAAAGGCTAAGGGGCAAGGTGGTGTAAAATCTGTACCTCAGATGACAAATCCAACCACACGGATGGGTTCGGATTGACGATCGTAGCCCAACAATGCAAAATCTGTCCAATCCGACATCCGTGTCACCACCTACGAGCATTTGAAGATGGACGACCAGGATAGAGCGACGTGGTACCATCCCAGCCGCCCTAAGAGCACCACAACCCTTCTCCTACATCCGATCAGTTAATCTCAGCCATCGAATCTGTGATCCAACAACTGAGATTCAATCTTGGCTGCACATCTATTTAGTTGAAGACAAGCTCACACACCCTCAGCCGTTGGATCTTCATCCAATGGCTGAGGGCACGTGAGCATTAAATCGTAAATGCAACATGAAGTGTAGTGCAGTGCATTGGTTGCATGCTCTATCGCGAAGAGAAGGCGTGCATTCGAAACGCGATTCGCCTCTTTTGAGCGAACGGAGCGCGCGCAATCGAAATTGGAGCATCTGATGGAGATCGAGCGGCAACGGAAGTGGTGACATGACAAGCTTGGAAACACACGATCCACATGCACGTGATGATGCACCATCGTACGCGGTCTGTAACAACCCAATTCTCGAATCCTACGAGACACGAGAATTGGACCGACTCAACTAATCCCAAGACCTAGTCGTCCAACGAGAAAGTAACCAAAAGAGCAGTAAAATGAACCACATTCAACATGAATATAACTAGCAGTAACAAAATACAGTAGTAAGGAAAAGAAATACTACAGTATCCACCACCACAACAGTAGAGCAGCAAATATGTACATAACATGAAGCTTGCAATAAAGAAGTACAGGGGTAAACAAGAAAACTACACACTACAGTGGAAGAAAAGTACAGAAGGTACTACAGGTAACTCTACTGGACCCTACTAGGCCCAGCGTCCTCTGCAGCCGCCGACCCTGGCTGCTCAACACCTAGTCCTGAAAAGTAACGAGGGTAACACGTCAGAGAAACGCTGAGTAGAGTGGCAACTAAAAGCTAAGGAAGCAGTAGAGTGTACAGTAGCCCTTATATTTTTACTTTCTTTATTTACGTCTTTCTATTATTTCATGATTGATTTATTTCTCAGATCCTTCACTTGATCTCGAATGTTCCTCGTGGGAACGATCTTGATTGCAGTCTTTTCCGAAAAGTAGAAGTAACACGTGGTGCTCTCCTGGTCGGGAGAGTCCCCCGTGGTGGTCCTACCCTCAGTCAACCACCCCAGGGTCGCTGACAGACGTAACGGAGACTACGGCACACGCGATAAGCGCACAGGTAGCTACCCCGCACTGGCAGGCGGTCAGTCGTTTCTGTTAACGGGTGCGCCCAAAGCACAGCACGGAACTAGTATAGGGAAGAGCCCTCTCAGTAACAGGGGTCCAACCCCTCAACAGTCCACGCACCCTCGCCTAACTACCCTGGTTTGCCTAGTGGGCCTAATAAGTCGGTGTAGGAGAGCTAGCAGAACCCCAGGGCCCGTGGGGTAGCTAATGCTCTCCCTACACTAGTAGCTCTCCTCGGTACTGTGTACACAAGGGCCAAAAGTCAGTACAAAGTGGCCAGTCCGAACCCCGGGTCCCTGGGGCGGCTAGCTCTGCTCTGCACTAAACAAGGGGACAGTCGCTCTCCTTGGTACTCCGTACTCAAGGGCCAGCTCACTTCCCCAATCTATTCCATTCACTTTTCAGGAGTTCTACTCCTAATTCCCCGTAGGGTTCACGCTCTTTTAACTCAGCCAACTTAGGTTCCACCATTCCAGGTTTATGTCCATACAATTCATGTTCTCATCCGTAATTATCCATTTATAACAGGCAGCTCTTAACCAATTTACAGGTAGTTATCATTTCCTTTCCACTTTTCCAAGACTGCAATGTATATATTCAACTAGTTTTCCAGTCCTAGGATTCATGCCATACCCTAGGATCTATCATTCAACCTAGTTTTCCAGTCCTAGGATTCATGCAACACCCTAGGATCTACCATTCAATCTAATTCCTCAGTCCTAGGGTTCATGCAATGCCCTAGACTCTATCCATTGTTTCATAATTGTACAAATTTTGTTAAATAATTTACAAGGCCACTCTACCTGCGAAATCGGGAGTACTGGGGGCATGGTCGGCAATCCCGCGCTCCTTTGCAACCCCCTGAGTCGCAACGGAACGGGATCCTAACACAAGGATCAACACAAGGACTTTCTCAGAACGGTATACAATTGTTGTAAATAGGTAGAGGAAATAAATCTGGAATGAACGCAACTTGAAACGTGGAAAACGGACTCTGAACGAACCCTAAACGGGCCAAAAACGATGAGTCTGTCCAAAATCAAATGTCTGGAACTTCTTCCAGACGTCTTAAAACGTCGATCATGCCATACCTTCTTCTGCGCATTCCTTCAGATGTCCAGAAGCTCGCTGGATCGTCTGAAGTCAGTTTCCAGACGTTCGATTGTCACCCCGGACGTCTGGAGGACCTCTCTGTCGTCTGGTACTGTGGCCAGACGTCTGATTCACGTGGGATGGCGAGCCCTCGCGCCCTCCCGAGCAGAACCTACGCACCCACACTCCTGCTCTCAGTACGACGAAACGTAGAAAAACCACGGCGGACGGTTGCAAGGCCGTACACGTGAAAAAGGAGAAGGTAAGAAAATATCTTACTTGTCAGATGTCTGGACCATCCCGCAGACGTCTTCAGCGTCGTCTGGACGTAAGACCAGACGTCTGATTCTGGAAAATTTTCCAGAACCAGAGCCCGATCCACTCTCCACCAGCGACGCATGGCTGCGTCGCGCCCTGTCCGCCTGCTGCCCGAGCTGCAACAGCCCCTCCGCGACACCCCACGCCTGTCGCTCCCCCGCCGGCTGGCTCTAGCTGCCCAAGCAAGCTCGAACCCTCGTGGTCGAGCTTCCCCCTTTCGCTCGCAACCCTCCTTCCCACACTCTCACCGCGGCCGCTGCTGCCGTCGTTCCCTCGCTCGCTCACGCTCTCGCACTAGCAGGGAGAAGGAGAAGAGGAAGGCGGAGGAGATGAGGGTAAGGGAGAGGGCGAGGGGGCCTTATAAGGCCGCGCGGGTAGAGAGAGAAGAGAGCTGCGCACCTGCAGGAGGAGAGAGAGGAAAAGGAGGAATGAGAGCGGCGGGTGCAGTCTGCGCGCGCAGGCACGCAGACACAACCCCGTACGCCCCAAAAATTTATTACCAGACGTCTGGGAAGGGTTCCAGACGTTTGGTCAGACGTCTGGGCCACTTTCCAGACGTCTTAAAAACCCATCTGATGCCACGTTCGTAACAATATAACAAACTCAAAGGAAGTTTCATCCCCGAAACTTGCGCTAACTAGGGTGCGGAAAAGAGCAACATATATAAACATAACAAACTCAAAGAGGATCGAAGCAGGTTCGAAAAGATGTACCCGTGAAGAGCTCCGGGTACCGCTCCCGCATTGCCGCCTCAGGCTCCTAGGTAGCCTCCTCGTACCGCTGGCTCCTCCACAAAACCTTCACCAGGGGTACTTGCTTTCGTCTCAAACTGCGAACGGCTCTGTCAAGAATCTGTACTGGCCACTCAGGGTAGGACAGGTCGTTGCCCACCTCGACACTCTCGTGAGTCAGGACGTGACTGGGATCGGCGACGTACCTCCTGAGGTTGGACACGTGGAACACGTCGTGTACACCAGAAAGCTGAGGAGGGAGGGCAAGCCTGTAAGCAACGGGTCCAAGCCGCTCCAGGACCTCAAAGGGCCCCACAAACCTCCGCGCGAGCTTCCCTCTCACCCCAAACCGCTACAGGCCCTTCATGGGCGAAACACGAAGGAAGACGTGGTCCCCAACCTCAAACTGCACCTCTCTGCGTCTCCGATCCGCGTAGCTCTTCTGCCTGCTCCTGATAGTGCGGAGTCACCTGTGGATCTGCTCGACTACCTCCTGACTCTACCGGATCAACCTAGGGCCAACCTCCCAAGAGCCCCTCCAGTCCAGTACACAGGCATGCAAAAGGTCCTCAAGTGTCTGTATCGTGCGCTCAGACTGTCCGTCCGTCTGGGGGTGGTAAGCTGTACTGAATCTCAATCGCGTCCCCAGAGCCTGCTGAAACTCAACCCAAAACTGGGACATAAAGCGGATATCCCGGTCGGATACGATCTCCCGCGGAACTCCGTGTAGACGTACCACGTCGCGGATATACCTCTCTGCCAACTGTGCTGGTCCCAAAGTGACTCGGATAGGCAAGAATCGTGCCGTCTTCGTCAGTCTATCCACAATTACCCAGACTGCGTCGTGTCCTCGCTGGGTAACAGGTAAGCCCACCACCAAGTCCTTGGTGATGCTCTCCCACTTCCACTCTGGCACTGGAAGCGGCTGTAGCGGCCCTGCAGGCCTCTGATGCTCGGCTTTCACCTGCTGGCACACTAAACACTGCTGCACGAATTCACCCACATCCCGCTTCATCCCCCTCCACCAAAACTCGCGTCTCAGGTCGTGGTACATCTTCATGTTTCCGGGATGTATGGTGAATCTGGAACCGTGTGCCTCAGTCAAGAGCTCTCTCAACAGCTCCTCGTCTCTGGGAACGCACAAACGTCCCCTGGGTCTCCTGACAGTACTCTATCGCGTAGGGACTGTAAGTACGGATCGGCCATCTGTCCTGTGATGATGCGGTCTATCAACTCCGGCCTAGTCTGTCGTGTCACAGTTATTGCCCCACAGTGCCCCCGTAACTCTAGGGGTCGCCAACTGCCCATCTCCTCCAAAAGGCTCCAACTCTGTAACTGTAAACTGGCCAAGTGTGTGGGCGCCTTCCGGCTCAAGGCGTCAGCCACCAAGTTAGCCTTTCCCAGGTGGTAGGAAATGCTGCAGTCATAGTCCTTCAAGAGCTCCAACCAACGTCTCTGTCTCATGTTGAGCTCCTTCTGATCAAAAAGGTATCTGAGGCTCTTGTGATCTGAGAAAATCTCAAAGGTCACACCGTACAAGTAGTGCCTCCAGGTCTTCAGCGTGAAGACGACAGCTGCCAGCTCCAGGTGGGTAGGGTAGGTATGCTCATGGGGCTTTAGTTGCCGCGAAGCATAAGCGACAACGTGACCCCTCTGCATGAGCACACCCCCTAACCCCTGCAAGGAGGCGTCCGTGTACACAAAGAACCCGCCACTACTGTCAAGGATGGTGAGCACGGGAGCTGAAGTCAACCTCTCCTTCAGCTCCTGAAAACATGCCTCACAGGCATCTGTCCAAGTGAAGGGCACGTCCTTCTGGGTCAACTGTGTCATAGGACGCGCAATCTATGAAAAACCCCTGATGAACCGTCTGCAGTAGCCTGCCAGTCCCAGGAAACTGCGAATCTCGGTGACTGAACGCGGTCTCTCCCACCTGAGCACTGCCTCGACCTTGGTTGGGTCCACTGCCAAGCCGTCCCCAGAGATCACATGACCTAAGAAGGTCACCTCCCTCCACCAGAACTCGCACTTGCTGTATTTGGCGTACAGCCTACGTCGTCTCAGTGTGTCCAGAACCATCCGCAAGTGATGTCCGTGCTGCGTCTGATCTCGAGAATAGATGAGTACATCATCAATAAATACCACCACGAACTGGTCCAAGTACGGTCTAAACACCCGGTTCATCAGGTCCATGAAAGCAGCGGGGGCATTGGTCAGCCCAAACGGCATGACCAAAAACTCGTAGTCCATACCGGGTGTGGAAAGCTGTCTTGGAGACGTCTACCTCCCTGATCCTCAACTGGTGGTATCCAGACCTCAAGTCAATCTTGGAGAACACCGTGGCCCCTCGCAACTGGTCAAACAAGTCGTCGATCCTCGACAGCGGATATCTGTTCTTGATGGTGACCCTATTCAGCTGTCGGTAGTCCACACAAAGGCGTAGGGTACCATCCTTCTTCACAAACAGTACCGGGGCTCCCCAGGGAGACGCACTGGGCCTCACAAAGCCCTTCTCCAAAAGGTCCTGCAACTGAGACTTGAGCTCTCATAGCTCAAGCTGTGCCATCCTGTATGGTGCAGTGGAGATGGGGCTGGTCTCTGGTACTAGTGAGATCTCAAACTCGATCTCACGCTCAGGTGGTAGTCCTGGTAACTCGTCTGGGAACACGTCAGGGTACTCTCTGACCACCGGGATGCTCTAGAAGTCTGCCACAGGGCTGGGCTCTGCCACCACACAAGCTAGGAAGCACTCACACCCTTAGCTCAAAAGTCTCGCCGCCCAAAGTGCCGAAATGCACCTGAAACCTCCATCCACTGGCTATCCGTGAAACTCGAAAGAAGGCAACTCCGGTATGGAGAAGACGATCTTCCTCTCAAAACAGTCCACCAAAGCGTGGTAAGCGGACAGCCAGTCCATCCCTAGAATTACGCCAAAGTCCTCCATCTATATCATAATCAGGTCAGCTGGCAGACTATGTCCCCCAATACTGACCTCGCAACCCGTGTACACCTCCTCAGCTACAAACAGCTGACCACTCAGACCTCTGATTACGAGCGGATTCTCTAACAGCATATAATCCTAGCCCAAACTAACTGCGAAACTGGCTACGACAAACGAGTGTGTAGCACCAGAATCGAAAAGTGTGTAAACGAGTCTGCCAGAAACTGAAACCATACCTGCCACCACCGATCCCGAAGCTCTGGCATCCCTATGTGTCAGGGCGTTGATACTCCCCTCATCTCTAGGTGCGGACGAAGGAGCCACACTCTGCATCGGACAGGTAGGTGCTGGCCGATACCCTCCTCATGACTGCTGTCCTCCTCACGCCTGGGAACCGCGGCCTCCTGCGCGCCCTCCAGTGCTCAGCGTGGGAAGTATCTGCTGACCTCCTACCCTAGACGGGCAGTCCCTCCTGATGTTGCCCAGCTGGCCACACTGGTAGCAGAGGGGAACCTTACTCCCACCCTCAGTGGGTCCCTGCTGTCGGCTGGGCAGGGGTCCGGTGCTGGCGACTGGCCCCTGTCGAGGGCCCCCAAAGGCCACTGATGGCCCTGCAAAATGTGACGGCTCTCCTGCGGACGCCACGTGTCTTCTCTCTCACCGGCCCTGTGAAAAGTCTGGCTGGAAGGGCCTCTTCTGCCTGCCGTCAGTGTCTCGCGCGGACGGGTTGGTCTCCTCGTGGGTCATAGCTGCCTCCACCACCCTCGAAAATGTAGGTAGCTTCAGGAGTTTGACATACCCCCGAATCGTAGGCCGGAGCCCCTCGGTGAACCTCCAAAGGCGCTCCTCCTCAGTGGCTACCGCTGTCGCTGCAAAGTGGGACAGCTCCAAAAAACGCGTGTAGTACGTGCTCACGGTCATTGTCCCCTGGCGGAGAGTGCGGAACTCTCACCTCCTCTGGTCCTGCCACATCTGGGGAAAGTACTGCTCACAAAAGAGGGTGACGAACCGGTCCCAAGTCGGCTCGTCCCTCTCCTATCCCCTGACCGCCCTCCACCACCTGTGTGCCGCACTCTCCAGCTGGTACGTGGCAAAGGCCACGCGGCACTCCACCGGGGGGCGAAGGGTGTCGAAAACCTTCTCGAGCTAGTCGAGCCAGTCCTCTGCCTCGGTTGGGTCCTCATCCCCCTTGAAGGAGGGGGGCTTCAGCTTCCGGAACAACCCGAAGAGCTCGAAGTGGCGCTGCAGTGGAGATGCTGGTGCACCTCCAGGCAAAGGTGCCTCGTACACAGAAGTGTCGGAGGAAGGTGGGGCAGTGGCGGCCCATCCCCTCCCCCGTGTCTAGTGTCGTGTCCATCGTGTGGTCCCACAGAGGACTCCCCCTCCGCAACCCCAGGGAGAGGTGCTCGGGGCGGTGGGTGGAGCTCCTCCGCACAATATCCCGTATTAGCTAGGCGAGGTCCTGGGCCGGAATGCCCAGGAGCAGTGGCTGGTCCACTGAGGCGTCGACAGCAGCATGCCCACCTCGCCGACCATGTCCTCGGCCGCGCCAGCGGTCCGCTTCGCTAGTCCCGCGACGAGGCATCTCCTGCAAGGAGACGCAAAACAGGATGGAAACACGTCAATATGGAACGATAGCTAACGAAAAAGTCTAAGTGCTCATGCCAAAAGAAATGTTGTGGTGGCTACTCTAGTCACAGACATGTGAATTGGTTATTTTCTAGTCAGTTGTTCACTTCTCGGGACGACCTTGCTCTGATACCATATTGTAATGACCTGATTCCCGAAACCCTACGAGACACGAGAATCGGACCGACTCGACTAATCACAAGACCGAGTCGTCCAACGAGAAAGTAACCAAAAGAACAGTAAAATGAACCACATTCAACATGAATATAACTAGCAGTAACAAAATACAACAGTAAGAAAAGGAAATACTACAGTTACACCACCACAACAGTAGAGCAGCAAATATGTACATAACATGAAGCTTGCAATAAAGAAGTACAGGGGTAAACAAGAAAACTACTCACTACAGTGGAAGAAAAGTACAGAAGGTACTACAGGTAACTCTACTGGACCCTACTAGGCCCAGCGTCCTCTACAGCCACTGACCCTAGCTGCTCAACACCTAGTCCTGAAAAGTAACGAGAGTAACACGTCAGTGAAACGCTGAGTAGAGTGGCAACTAAAAGCTAAGGAAGCAGCAGAGTGTACAGTAGTTGTTACGTTTTTACTTTCTTTATTTACGTCTTTCTATTATTTCACGATTGATTTATTTCTCAGATCTTTCACTTGATCTCGAATGTTCCTCGTGGGAACGATCTTGATTGCAGTCTTTTCCGAAAAGTAGAAGTAACACGTGGTGCTCTCCTGGCCGGGAGAGTCTCCCGTGGTGGTCCTACCCTCAGTCAACCACACCAAGGTCGCTGACAGACGTAACGGTGACTATGGCACGCGCGATAAGGCATGGGTAGCTACCCCGCACTAGCACACGGTCAATCATTTCCGTTAGCAGGTGAGCCCAAAGCACAGCACGGAACCAGTATAGGGCAGAGCCCTCTCAGTAACAGGGGTCCAACCCCTCCACAGTCCGTGCACCCTTGCCTGACTACCCTAGTTTTCCCAGTGGGCCTAACAAGTCGGTGTAGGAGAGCTAGCAGAATCTCGGGGCCCGTGGGGTAGCTAGTGCTCTCCCTACACTAGTAGATCTCCTCGGTACTGTGTACACGAGGGCCAAAAGTCGGTACAAAGTGGCCAGTCCTAACCCCGGGTCCCTGGGGCGGCTAGCTCCGCTCTGCACTAAACAAGGGGACAGTCGCTCTCCTTGGTACTCTGTACTCAAGGGCCAGCTCACTTCCCCAATCTATTCCATTCACTTTCTAGGAGTTCTACTCCTAATTCCCCGTAGGGTTCAAGCTCTTTTAACTCAACCAACTTAGGTTCCACCGTTCCAGGTTTATGTCCATACAATTCCTGTTCTCATCCGTAATTATCCATTTATAACAGGCAGCTCTTAACCAATTTACAGGTAGTTATCATTTCCTTTCCACTTTTCCAAGACTGCAATGTATATATTCAACTAGTTTTCCAGTCCTAGGATTCATGCCATACCCTAGGATCTATCATTCAATCTAGTTTTCCAGTCCTAGGATTCATGCAATACCTTAGGATCTACCATTCAATCTAATTCCTCAGTCCTAGGGTTCATGCAATGCCCGAGACTCTATCCATTGTTTCATAATTGTACAAATTTTATTAAATAATTTACAGGGCCACTCTACCTGCGAAATCGGGAGTACTGGGGGAGTGGTCGGCAATCCCGCGCGCCTCCGCAACCCCCTGAGTCGCAACGGAACGGGGTCCTAACACAAGGATCACCACAAGGAGTTTCTCAGAATGGTATACAATTGTTGTAAATAGGTAGAGGAAATAAATCTAAAATGAACGCAACTTGAAACGCGGAAAACAGACTCCGAAGGAACCCTAAACGAGCCAAAAACGACGAGTCTGTTCAAAATCAGACGTCTGGAACTTCTTCCAAACATCTTAAAATGTCGATCATGCATACCTTCTTCTGTGCAGTCTTTCAGACATCCAAAAGCTCGCTGGATCGTCTGAAGTCAGTTTCCAGATGTCCGATTGTCACCTCGGACATCTGGAGGACCTCTCCATCGTCTGGTACTGCGGCCAGACATCTGATTCACGTGGGATGGCGAGCCCTCGCGCCCTCCCGAGCAGAACCTGCGCACCCACACTCCTGCTCTCAGTACGATGAAATGTAGAAAAATCGTAGTGGACGGTTGCAAGGCCGTACACGCGAAAAAGGAGAAGGTAAGAAAATATCTTACTTGTCAGACGTCTGGACCGTCCCACAGACGTCTTCAGCGTCGTCTGGACGTAAGTCCAGATGTCTGATTCTGGAAAATTTTCCAGATCCAAAGCCCGATCCACTCTCCGCCCGCAACGCACGGCCGCGTCGCGCCCTGTCCGCCTGCTGTCCGAGCTGCAGCAGCCCCTCCGCGACACCCCACGCCCGCCGCTCTCCCGCCGGCCGGCTCTAGCTGCCCCGGCAAGCTCGAACCCTCGCGGTCGAGCTTCCCCCTTCCGCTCGCAACCCTCCTTCCCGCACTCTCGCCGCGGGCGCTGCTGCCGCCGTTCCCTCGCTCTCTCATGCCCTCGTACTGGCAGGGAGAAGGAGAAGAGGAAGGCGGAGGAGATGAGGGTGAGGGAAGGGCGAGGGGGCCTTATAAGGCCGCACAGGGAGAGAGAGAAGTGAGCTGCACGCCTGCAGGAGGAGAGAGAGGAAAAGGAGGAACGAGAGCGACGGGTGCAGTCTGCATGCGCAGGTACGTAGACGCAACCCCGTACGCCGCAAAAATTTATTACCAGACGTCTGGGAAGGGTTCCAGATGTCTGGGCCACTTCCCAGACGTCTTAAAAATCGTCTGATGCCACGTTCGTAACACGGTCGATGCAAGTGTGCCAAAGGAGAAGAGGCGCATGGCTTTTAAGCTGTCTGATCTGTTGATCGAATGGCTTAGGATGATCCAAGGCCTCAACGTTTGAGGACGAGAAGTTGTCGACATGGCAGTGCTTGGACTGTGCGATCAATAATGCATGGCTAGCGTTGGACATAAGCAACAGCAACGTGCACCTTTAATGACACTTATGTGCATCACTAAAGGCCGCATATTTATTTTAAGCTTTGAAAAAGACCTTTTTGCCCCCATATCTTTAACTATAAAAGGACCACCCCTACCACATATTTCTTCATCCCTTCTCTTCTCCTCTCACCTCCCCCAAAGCTCTACAAGCTGTCCCCATACCCGGGATGCTCCATTAAAGTCTTAAAGATAATTTTTCTATCTTCTCATACCCATTCGTGGAGCGCCCGCGGTTGTCTTCTCACCGCCATTCAAGAAGCAGATCCTGCAGCGACTCTGCCCTATTCTATCCTCCGTCCTCTAGCTTCATTCTCCTTCATCCAGCATCTCATCCCCATCGTCTAGGTGCTCCGTCAATGTGGCTCGCCTCCAAATAGATGTCGAGGAGGATAACTTCTCACCCCTTTCTCTTTTTATTGCTTTCTAGTGTAGATTTCCAGCTTTCTAGTTATAGAAATTAGTTGTAATGAACAAATGGCTATCAAATATTGGTTCTCCTTCTCTCTATTTTCTCTGTATTATTCTCTCTCTCTTTGTAGTATTCTTTCTCTTTCTTCTGTTCTTTCTTCTTTAAGTAGAATAGCTGTAGATTTAATTCGACCAGCTAATCAACTTTGTGACAATAATTATAAATGTAATATTTGGTCAAGTGTTCGCCTCCCCATGTTCGACTCGAGACTCACTTTGAGTTTCTATTATAAATTTTATTTGATAGAGGATTTTTACGCAACTGCAACGACGGGTTTTCAAACTCAATCTTTTAACGTACGAAATCTCGCTCAACAAAGGGCTTCAGATCATGCAACTGTCGTGCTTTTGAAATCACGACAGATCGCGTGTACATCCATGTGTGATCTCACACATCCATGTTGTTGTCCATCCATGCAACCACGTGGAATCGCCTACACCGTCGATTGCTGATTGCTCAGCCCAATTTGGGCGCACCTCGCTACTGCGGCAAATTGGAGGCACTGGAGGATTCGAACATGTGCTGCTTGTTTAAGAGTCACATGGGTGACTGTTGCGTCAAGCGCCCACTTGTGATTAGATGAGATTTTGATGGCCACGCATTTGTGGCCGTTGGATGAAGATCCAACGGCACATAATCCGTGAGGAGGTGAGCTTTGGAGGTGTAGCCCAATGGAGCATTCACGTGACTGCATATCCACGATTGGATTGAAATCCAACAATGTAGATTGCATGCTCGGCATGCTATTGAAGTTGAGCGGGGGCTCTTGGCAGCTTGTGGGCAACTGGGATGGCACCATGATTGCACGGCAACCATAGGTCTTAATTGACCTAAATTAGTTTAGGACTTAGCATAAGTTAGGGTAATTCATGCATGCATAAGCATTACTAGCACCTTCACAGCTTTCTTTTAGCTATGCATAAAATAATGCTATAATGTACTGATTAGGTGCATTATGTCAATTAGAGGCAATAAGCTGGATCTAAAGCTTGATTTAAAGAATAAAGAATAACTGGTGTTGCAGCAAAGCTGGAGCGGAAGACATAGATTAGATGTAGTAGATAATAATGTAAGGGAGTTAAGGTATGCTATTCTATTAAGTAGGAATAAAGCAATAAGTTGTGAAGAACTTAGATCTATCCTAGCCCTAGGACAGCCTAGAAGCCTCCCCAAGCCTTAGCCACCCTTAGATTAGGTCACCGCACCCTAGGAAACCTTAAAACCCTAATTCTAACCTCTATCTGGATGTCCAGATGAGTTATAGGACGTCCAAAACCCTTAGCCAACTCCCGCGCACCCTAAACCTAATTGACTTGGATCATGGTCAATCTCTTCAGTCTATTCAATTGGACTCATTAAGTCCAATTGAGCCCTAATCTCAGCATACACTGTCCAATTGGACTCAATGAGAGTCCAATTGACCTAGACCTAACTTAATTGAGTTGTTTTACTCTCAATTAGGTTTCTACACACCCAATTAAACTTGTATTAAGTTTAATTGCACTTTACCTTAGTGAATTAGGGTTTACAACCCTAATTTGAGACCTACCTTGACCTAAACCCACTAGAACCTAACCTATTCAACCTAGCCACCAAAGTTTTGACCGATGCACACCCACACACATCATCCACATGAAAATACCTAGCCTAGAGTTCTCTAGAACTCTCTACCATGTGTTGTTGCCTTGGTTCCTAAAATTAGCAACCAATAGCCATTAAATTTTTAAATCCACATTTGGTGGATCTAAAAACCACCATCCATCCTCTCTCTCAATCTCACACGAGCTCCCACTATAGGCCTCTCTAGAAAATTCCATAATTCTCTAGAGATCTTCCCTTAGGTCTATAAAAAGACCTAAGGGGTGGCCATTTGGTCCATCTTGGTCTTTTAGCATAGCTCCACCTTCCATAAGCCATCACCACCTCCACCTCCATGTTCACAAGCTCCACCATTATGCCACCACCTCCACACCAAGCCTAGGCCAGCATCAACTTCACCAACCTCTCTCCAAGGACTGGCCTAAGCACCATTGGTTGCCCCTCTTTCTCTTCTCACCCATTCAAAGGCCATCAGAGCCCACCTTGAATGCCCTTAGTTCTGCTAGACTAGATTATAGTTCTTCATAGATTTAATGCTTTATTTACTGCTTAGTAGTGTAGCTCTATATTCTCCCCCAATGATGCATGCATAATCCCCCCTTAGATTCAAGTATGCAATCATTTTCTGCTAGCTAGATTTATGTTTTCAAGCATTCCTCTACAAGCTTTCCATGAGCTTTAAGCTGCAAACACCATCATGAATCAATGAAAATCTTTTTCTATAATATATGTCTATTTGTGAAAATCACCATGAGCCTTATTGCAATATTTTTGTGTGATTGAAGTTGCATGTTTCAATTTCTGATACTCTGGAAACTAAGCATGTCATCCATAAATACTAACTTAGCATAAATCAACATGCGATTTTGAATAAGTAGAGCAAGAGAGATCGATTTCAAATCGCATTTCCATAAATGCCTCCCAGAGATGAACGACCGGGACTCCAAGTCCCGTTATCTTTATAAATTATTTTGACGAGCGTTTTCACATACTATACTATGACAAGATCTCTATTTTCAAAACACGCGCGAGAGTCGCCTCTTGTCACATCACGTGGCACCATCTTGGCCGTTTGTCTTCTTTCTTTTGTTAGGATCGCTATAGATGTCGAATTGAGATGATTTTTGCATTGTCAGATTGCGATCATCATTCAGGATCCATCCGTGTGGTCGGACTTTTCATCCGAAGCCTACAAAGACGTCGCATTGTCCCCTGGCCACACAAAATGTATAGATTAATATACAAATTACGCAAATCATCCTAAATTTAATATGATGAATGTTATGCATTATTTTTTTTGAAATAAAAAGGAATGCTATCGTGCGATGGTAGCAATCCGGGAGAGCATTTTATTCATAAAAAATAAAGCAGGATCTTACAAAATAGATCCCCACATATGTATGAGGGACCAGAACACATTTGTAATTTGTTCCACATAGACCGACCTCTCCTGAAACAAAAACTCATTCCTCACTCTCCAAGCACACCACATCACTACCACCATATGAATATGAAGCTTATCACATAACAAAAAATTATGCCACAAGAACATCCCACATGGGGAGCAGTTCCCTGCATACTCTTCTCAAAATCGCATCAGTAACCACACACAAGGAAAAAATGTGAGTAGAGCTGTCGGTAGGCAATCCACAAACAAGCATGACTATAAGGCAATACCCATCCTCCTATGTATGAGATACCCTATAATCAATCCATACCTCCTGCATAGCCACAGAAAAATTTGGACTTTAGTTGGGATCTTTAGTAGCCATAGTTTCCTTCCTATCAGATCAACCTCCTCAGAAATAGACCTCATCAAGATTTTTTCAGATGCCTGGGCTGGAGTGCAAATCCCATCCCATCTATAACTATCTTCTAAACCAGCCACCGGCCTAAAGGCCATCAAATCAAGCTGCAAACACATCTTCTCATCCCAAGTTCTTGTGCCTTCTATGCTTGAGTCATGCCCATCAATCCGCCAAGTCTCCTCCATAACAGACCAAAACCTGCAAACCGTGTCCCACTTATTCGTAGCAACTGTGTAGACTCTTGGATACGCATCCTTCAATAGTCTAAAAGTTGACCATTCCTCCTGCCAAAACTTGAAAGAGCACCCATCACCAAGGACCAGCTGAAACATCTGCCAATTGTTCCTTGTTGCTTGTACCACAAATTTCGAGAAAGGGGATGGTTTGAATGGTTGAAGTCAATTCAAAGAGCTTTGAGAACTACCATAATTTTCTCTAATAAGGACTTCCTAATTCTTATTCTCATCATTAAGTACTCTGATGACCGACTTAAGAAGTAATGCATCATTGAATTTTTTACGGGCTTTTATCCCCATTCCATCCTATTCTTTTGGCATACATAGTTTATCCCACTTCAGAGGTTGTAGAAATTTACCTTCATGGCTTGCTCCCTTCCAAAAAAATCACTTCCACATCACATCAATGCGCTTCCAAATGGACTTAGGTGCTTTGAACACAGAAAAGAAGAAAACTGGGATGGAGGTTGGTGGCGACCTTCCTCTATAGTTTTATTATTTCGTCGTAGTATAGTATAGAGAGGTGATTACCAGTTTAATACAATTTGTTACTCGGAAATAAAGGGTTCCCGAGGTCGAACTCAGGGAGCAAACTGTATTCTAGAGATACAAATTCTTATTACAAAAATAAAGAGAGAGAGAGAATTTGTTGGCTTTTCTTCTTTTCTCTTTGCTTCTCCTCTTCTTCCTTCTCAGATCTTCTGCTCTATTCCTTTGTTCTTCTGCAGAGCGGTCCTGTTCTTCTTCTTCTTCTTTCCTTCTTCCTTTCCTTTCTTCAGATCTTCTTCATCTCGTGCTCTTCTTCTTCTTTCAGTTCTTCCCTTGGCCTCTCTGTGTTCTCCTTTGCCTCGCCTCCTTCTCCTTCTTTGCCTCCAGGACGTCGTCTGATTTTCCAATCAGACGACTTAAACCGCCGCTGCTATAGTGCTCCTCCTTCCTTCAGCTTTCGTTGTCCTTCTTCTCTGCCTCGCTCATCTTCTTCTTCTTCGCCTGTGCCTGCACACTTCAAAGCTCTCGTCAGCGGGCAAAAGCCTATTCTACCCTCCCCCCCCCCCTCGCGTTTCTCTCTCACAGAAGTCACTCTTAGGAAAGCTCTCCCAGAGCTGCCGGGTAGTCGGGTACGGGTCGCGCCCGGGTCCAGGCCCACCGGCGTGCGTGGTGGGTGAGGAGTGCAGGTCAGTCTAAGTCGGGTCGGGCCAGGTCCGCGGGCGTGGTCGCGGACGAGGCCGGGTCGAGCGAGTGAGAGAGAGGGACCTCACCCCGTGCTCAGGAGGCAACGAGCATAAGGCACTTTTTGCCTTTATGCGGGTGCGCTCTGCCTGCGCGGAGGAAGCAGCGGCAGTCGAGGCGAAGCGCGGGGGCTTCGCGCAAGAGCTTCGACTCGACTGCAGCCTAGTACTTCGCGAAGACGCCTCGCACTGTCTGGGAGCATGACCTGGGCGTGGCGCACCTGGGGCAGCAGGTGAAGAAGCTGCTTCGCTTCAACAATGGCGGCGACGAGCGCAGGTACCTGCCTACAGAGAAACGGCCTCTCGGCCCAATCAGAAACGCGGAGGACCTTCGCCGTGGCACGGCGAAGGTGGTCAGGGGGTGTGCAGGCGGCGGGGCAGAGCCTAAGGGCTGCCCTAGGTCGGACTGTGGGTCGGGAGATGGGTTTGTTTGGTGGAGTTGCAAAGGGTGATTTGGGAGAAGTGGAAGGGCGGAGGTTGATCAGGGTGAGGAGGCGGAGGTTCTGCGGTGGTCGGCGAGCCATGTGGGTTGCTGGAGTGATGCGAGCAGGTCGCCGGAGCAGGGGCCGGAGGTGGAGAAGGTGAGGGAGATTGGTCGGATCGGGGTAATAGTAAAGATGTAAAATGAGGAAAAGGAAGAGGGGAGAAAGAGGAGTTCTACCTACTTAGCAGGACGAGGAGGGGCCGGAGCGGGCGACAGTCGTATCGACTGTCGCCGGAGAAGAAGCTGCCAAGAGGAAGGAGCGACGGCGAGGAGAGGGCTGGAGAGGCGCGCGCTGGGTGCAGCGCGGTGCGGGAAGAGCGGGGGAAAGTAGCCCTGCTGCTGGTAGTGCGGCAGAACGACGAGGAGGAGGAGGAGAGACCGTCGGAGCTGGAGGGCTTCCTGTCGGAGTGGGAAGAGAGTGAAAAGAGGGTGTTTCTCCGTCAGGACCGAGCTCCTTCGAACGGTGGAGCGACGGGGGGTATTTATAGGGTAGAATCAGAGAGGAGGGCGGAGGGAGACGACGTGTCTCCCTCGCCGGAGGACGCCGGAGATGGAGACCCATACCGGCCGTCCGAACTGGTGGGTTGCAGCGACCAGGGGGGTGTTCCTGCGACGGCTGACGACGCAGGGCACCCCCGGTTGTCTTGCCAGACCCTCCCCCTTACCCTGCGCGGCGCCATGCTCCACGCAAGGTCGCCGGAGCATGGTGCTGGTCAGATTTTGGCAGGAGGGACCTGGATGCAAAGAACGAAGGAGAGTTAGGGGTAGAAATGTGAGGGTTCAAAAGTTGAGGGCCAAAAAGTAAATAAATGAGGACCAAAGTGTAAAGTTGGTCAAGAAGGTTTCCACTTAGGCTCAAGTTTTTATACGTGACTAATTGGGACCTAAGGATTATGATGGTGAATTTTATTTGCAGATTAAACCTTGTTTGACCGATCAATTTACGCAAAAATCCAAATTAAGTTGTTAATTGGGCATGGTTCTCAATGTAGGTCAAAATGGGTTCCTAAGGCCAAATTGAAGGTTCTAAACCCTAGAGATTATTTTTCTATGAATTTTAGAGGGTTTATTCTATTTTTACTTTGCCTCGAACCTCACAAATTGAAGTGGGTTTGTTTTAAGGTTACAGATTATCATTTAGTTCCTTGGAATTACTGTAGCCCTTATCAGATCATCTCATCCCACTTTTATTCTTATTAGGTTGCTTTGACCTATGTTTGGACCCTGAGTTACCCTGTTTTTAGATTGGATTGGTGAAATTGCATTTTTACCCCTTAGTTTCTGTTTTCTTTGCGAACTCAGAATCCCTCTGAGTTAAGCCTTTCCTTGAGTTATGTAGGAGCTTTTATCCTTTGTATTAGGTCAAAATGAGCTAGTTATGGCTCATGATGAGGTTCTCATCATACCCCCATGCCTAGCTTTTACTAGTCCCTTAGCAAAAAAAACTTAAGGTTTCAACCCTTGTTCTAGACCATGAAGTTCTTAATAGCTTCAGATAAGTGCTTTTTCATTTGAGCTTAGATTAGGTTAGAATGCTGACCATAGGCCTAAAAGGTACTCTAGTACCAATCAAGATCCAAATCTGTCTAGCCTTAGCCTTAGTCCTTAGCAAAGGTTTTTAAGGCCCACAAGAACTAACCTAAGGTTTATTGGACTTTGTGGTTAAAGCACCCGTGCTTGAAATGATTTTAGCCCTGGCTCAGTTCGCAGTGAGTTTTGTAAGAGAGAGAGATAGAAAATTTTTCTATTTGGAGAGTTTTCTCTCTTTTTCTTTTTAATTCTAGCTTAGGATTGGCTTTTCAACACGGTCTGTATTAGATTCATTGCTCCCATCATCAATCCTCAAGGGTTCCTGGCGATCGATGCTTCGAGATAGCACTGCCCATGGCAACCCCCGGAACCCTGGCTATTGAGATTTCGAGATAATCCCATCCATGGTGTTCCGTGGCCGAATCCCGACCCTGGCAATTGACACTTCGAGATAATGCCATCCATGGAATCTGAACCAGTAGAGTGCTTACATGCCCCCAGTAGGATATGTGAATATCCTAAGAGACAAGCACCGAGGAGATGATATTTTGTTACGCATCTTTGAGGGGATTTCCCGCCTCTCTGCGCTGGGAACTCGTCCAAATCAACTTGTGTTGATCGGCCACTCCTACTCTAGGTGTTCTTTTCAGAATTTTGTCACGCTTCTGCGTGATTTTGATTTTTACGCTTACTGAACCAGGCTGTGTGTGAGGTTAGGGTGCTTAGGTTACTGAGTCCCGTAAACCAAAAATTAGTTAATGAGGCCAAATACTTCCTAAGCCTTAGACCTAATACTTCAGCTTTTCATTTTCCTCAACCTCTTGAGGAATGTCTACATCTTAATGGGTACTAAGAGTCTATTCAAGAATGCCTAAGGTTTGCATTCTTACTAATCTCATTATGCACTTTTCAGTTATTTTCTTGAATGAGGTCTAGAACTTAGGTTAATTCCTTAGTTCCTTACTAATGACTATCACCTTTTCTCATAATTTTGTGCTCCTTTTTCATTTTGTTTCTTTTCTCCTTCTCCATCACAAAATTTCCTTCTCCTCTTTTCCTTTTATTCTTTTTCAAAAATTTTTAATTTTTATGGTGTTTTTGGCATATGTGAATTTTTTGTTTGAATCCTTTTCTTACAAGTTTTGCACTTTCATACCCCCCCATGCTTAAGATTTGCAATGTCCTCATTGTAACCTAGGGGTTTTTATTCAACTAAGTTCATACATTAGGACAGCTGTTTTGATGAGTGAATGGGTCGGGGTGACTGTTGCGGACGATTTCTAATCTCAGATGCAAGCACCTGAGGTGGAGTCGGCTGTCCTAAAGTGTGAACTTCAAGTGCAAAAAGGTGTCAGAACAAGTTTCAGGTTTTCAAAGAGAATGACGGGCTGCCTCCCGTTGACCGCTAAATTTGATGCCTTCAGCCAAGCGGGAAATGCGATGGAGAGGGGATGGTCAAATTAGCGGAGTTTTGTAAGACAAGCACCTTGATTAAGAGCCTGGTTGGTCCAACCAGGTGCTTGTTCAGATCAACAGGCTGATGATGCAGCCCAAATCCAATCAATCTGGTGGGTTGATAGATGTGGATAAAAAGGTATGGAACCCACCATATACTGTGAAGCTCAGATAGATGTGGAAGTGTAAACGCAGGGTTTGGCTGAGTCGAATCAGCCTGGTCAGAGTAGGGACCCGTAGAATAATCAGTGATTGATGCAGGAACCCTACAGGGGTGATCAGAGAATGATAGAGCATGGTATGTAGTCTGATCAATGTTCGAAACCCGATGTGGAAATGCAATTGGCTCGGTGAGAGGTGAATCTGAATAGAAATTGAGTCCGGTTGCGGGTCGGGGTTGGGAAGAGGTTTTGATTAGTTCTGTGTGTGCAGACGAGGTGGCAACTGTGTATGAGGGCTCTTTTAGAAAGGAATGACAGGTGATTTTTTGTAAAGAGTCCTCTGGGTAACTATTAAATGCCTGAAGAGTGTCTGTAGGATGAAAGAAATCTGAATTGAGAAAAGATTTGAATTCTGGGTTGCAATCACTCTTGGCATTTTCTGTTTTTGGTTCCTGAGGATTAAAAAGGAATGATTCTGTGTTATCAGTGATCTCGGGAATCAGGACCTCAGAGTCGGAGTCAGAGTCATGTGAACTGAGGTCGTAGATGGGCCTGGCGTGTTCAGGAAGGAAAGTTTCTCCGTAATTATAGTCAGATCTGAAATTGTCGGAGGGTTGGAGAAAATGAGATTCATGATCATGAATTCCACCACAGCAAAAATCATCAGATGTGGAATCAGCAGCCTGACTGGGTTCTAGCCTATATGTCAATTCTGGGCTCAAAAAGGTGTTCTGTTCAAGCTCGAAGCTGGTAGGATAGACCCCATTAAAACCTTGCTTATCCAACTCCTCAGTTTCTGTATCATAAATTGGCATGACTTTCGAAAAATCGATCAGATTTCCTGAAGATGTTGGAGAGGGGTATTCATCAAATAGAGGCCCGGAATCATATCCTATAAAAATTTGATCTTTCTCATAAGGGGCCTCATAATCTTCCCAATAAGTTTCAAATCTAGGTTCTAGGCTTAGGATGTGGGTAGAATTATTAGAACCTAAGTCCGAATAACCTTCGAGGGCCACCTTATCAAGATAAGGGGCGGAATTTATACCCTCAAAAGGTTCAGTTCTGATCTCATTATTACAGGAGTTTTGGAATTCTAGGCTTGGCAATTCATGGTCTAAGTTTGACTCATCATTGTGTTCTCCTGCAATATCCCAACCTAATTCAACATTGTCTTCTATCTGGGTTGGGATTTCGCAACCACTTTGTGCCTCAGTCCCAAGATCTGGGAAACTGGATTGTTCCTTAATACTGTTCCAAGATGGTTCATCCTCTATTTCTGGTATATACGGGTATTTCTGGTTGATAATTTGTTCTACTGATTTCATCATTTCTACCCGTTTTATAAGGGCATCTTGGTGTTGTTCCCAAAGTACAGGATTTGTCAAGCATTGAAGGTATTCAGATTGGTGTAATTTTTCTATCTCAATGTATCCTATCATGAGCATATCTCGGGTTGATCCTTTTGTAACTTCTGTCAAAAGAATTTGGGCACAGTTTATGATGAAAGCTGTGGTTGTTGGGACATCAACCTGAATGTTTTCTATTGGTGTTGAGGGTTTATATTTGATTTCATAGAATTCAAGGGCATCTTCAATCATGTTATCTTTCATGGATCTCAGATATTCAGGTTTTTTACATGGTAGTCTTGCTTGGTAATTAGGCTGCATCTTCGAATCAGGTGGTGGAATCAAGATAGAATCAGAAGTTTGAATTAATGGAAGAAGGGGACTTTGTTCAGAATCAGAGGAAAGAGGGGCTATGCGAATGATTTCTGCAAAAACAAGGGAGCCGAGGCTTAGCTTCGGGGAGAGTGAATTTCTATAGGAGGTTTCAAGGACCTCCTGCAAAATACTGAGGGACTGGATGAGATAAGCAGGTGCTGGACCCAATCAAGACACCCAAAAATGTTGGGTGACTATAGAGGTTCGGGGCAGATGGACCCCTTGCTCAGAAAGATCGTCCACCTGAGAATTACCTGGGCAGCCAGAGAGGGAGAGTCCCGCAAAGACCCCCACACGGTAGAGCATCCCCACGGGTTACAGGGTTTCCCCCACCCGACCTCTCTTGTCACTGAGATTCCAGGTAGACCAGGATGGGGATCTTGACCTCTTATGTCTACCAATTTTAGCTTAAGATCAGGGTGCTTAAAGTTACACTTGATCTCTTAGGTATTTTGAGTGAGAAAGTGACCTAATTTTAAGGTTGGTTGACCCAAGGAGTCAACTTTACCTCTTGTTCCTTTGAGAGCTTTTGGGTCCTTTCTTTTTGGGTTCAAGTGTTTAGAGAGCCAATTGTTTAGGGTTTCTCTGAATAAGTATGTTCAATCAATGGTTTAGGCACACTTCTTTTGGATTTTCTCCATTCTTGATTTAAGTAGTGTGTCTCTAAAACCCTAATGTTGAATCTTATATTGGCTCTACTTGGTCCAGTTAGTTCTTTGTTGGGTAATTAGGGCTCAAGCAAGAATGTGTTAGCCCTTAAATACCCTTAATAGTGTGCAGGAATAATGGGTTGAAAACATGCAACTTTTTATGGTTACTAAGTATGGAAGACAGGTTAGCCCTATATTGCTTGTTCTTTTCTTTTCTTCCTCTTTAGAGTTTAGGGGTTAATAGCGAGAGGAAAAAAAAAAATTACCTATCCTCGGAGTGGTTGTCATGCGGTTGCTTGTCTTCTTGATTTCCTATAGCTGCCCAAAAGAGAGGAGATTATCAGAAACTAAAAAGAAACAGGAATGTTTACCTCTAGAATAGCCGTTGCTCCCCGCCAACGGCGCCAAAAACTGGTGGCGACCTTCCTCTATAGTTTTATTATTTCGTCGTAGTATAGTATAGAGAGGTGATTACCAGTTTAATACAATTTGTTACTCAGAAATAAAGGGTTCCCGAGGTCGAACTCAGGGAGCAAACTGTATTCTAGAGATACAAATTCTTATTACAAAAATAAAGAGAGAGAGAGAGAGAATTTGTTGGCTTTTCTTCTTTTCTCTTTGCTTCTCCTCTTCTTCCTTCTCAGATCTTCTGCTCTCTTCCTTTGTTCTTCTGCAGAGCGGTCCTGTTCTTCTTCTTCTTCTTTCTTTCTTCTTTTCCTTTCTTCAGATCTTCTTCTTCTCATGCTCTTCTTCTTCTTTCAGTTCTTCCCTTGGCCTCTCTGTGTTCCCCTCTGCCTCGCCTTCCTTCTCCTTTGCCTTCAGGACGTCGTCTGATTTTCCAATCAGACGACTTAAACCGCCGCTACTACAGTGCTCCTCCTTCCTTCAGCTTTCGTCGTCCTTCTTCTCTGCCTCGCTCGTCTTCCTCTTCTTCGCCTGTGCCTGCACACTTCAAAGCTCTCGTCAGTGGGCAAAAACCTATTCTACCCTCCCCCCCACCGCGTTTCTCTCTCACAGAAGTTGCTCTTAGGAAAGCTCTCCCAGAGCTGCCGGGTAGTCGGGTACGGGTCGCGCCCGGGTCCAGGCCCACCGGCGTGCGTGGTGGGCGAGGAGTGCAGGTCAGTCTAAGTCGGGTCGGGCCAGGTCCGCAGGGCGTGGTCGCGGACGAGGCCGGGTCGAGCGAGTGAGAGAGAGGGACCTCACCCCGTGCTCAGGAGGCAACGAGCATAAGGCACTTTTTGGGTGGGACTAAATGTCCCACCCCAATTTGGGTGCCTGCGCGGAGGAAGCAGCGGCAGTCGAGGCGAAGCGCGGGGGCTTCGCACGAGAGCTTCGACTCGACTGCAGCCTGGTACTTCGCGAAGACGCCTCGCACTGTCTGGGAGCGTGACCTGGGCGTGGCGCACCTGGGGCAGCAGGTGAAGAAGCTGCTTCGCTTCAACAATGGCGGCGACGAGTGCAGGTACCTGCCTACAGAGAAATGGCCTCTCGGCCCAATCAGAAACGCGGAGGACCTTCGCCGTGGCACGACGAAGGTGGTCAGGGGGTGTGCAGGCGGCGAGGCGGAGCCTAAGGGCTGCCCTAGGTCGGACTGTGGGTCGGGAGATGGGTTTGTTCGGTGGAGTTGCAGAGGGTGATTTGGGAGAAGTGGAAGGGCGGAGGTTGATCAGGGTGAGGAGGCGGAGGTTCTGCGGTGGTCGAAGAGCCGTGTGGGTTGCTGGAGTGATGGGAGCGGGTCGCCGGAGCAGGGGCCGGAGGTGGAGAAGGTGAGGGCGATTGGTCGGATCGGGGTAACAGTAAAGATGTAAAATGAGGAAAAGGAAGAGGGGAGAAAGAGGAGGAGTTCTACCTACTTAGCAGGACGAGGAGGGGCTGGAGCAGGCGACAGTCGTATCGACTGTCGCCGGAGAAGAAGCTGCCAAGAGGAAGGAGCGACGGCGAGGAGAGGGCTGGAGAGGCGCGCGCTGGGTGCGGCGCGGCGCGGGAAGAGCGGGGGAAAGTAGCCCTGCTGCTGGTAGTGCGACAGAACGACGAGGAGGAGGAGGAGAGACCGCCCGAGCTGGAGGGCTTCCTGTCGGAGTGGGAAGAGAGTGAAAAGAGGGTGTTTCTCTGTCAGGATCGAGCTCCTTCGAACGGTGGAGCGACGGGGGGTATTTATAGGGTAGAATCAGAGAGGAGGGCGGAGGGAGACGACGTGTCTCCCTCGCCGGAGGACGCTGGAGATGGAGACCCATACCGTCCGTGCGTTCGCACGGCCGGTATGGTGGGTTGCAGCGACCAGGGGGGTGTTCCTGCGACGGCTGACGACGCAGGGCACCCCCGGTTGTCTTGCTAGACCCTCCCCATTACCCTGTGCGGCGCCATGTGATGAGTGGCTACTCATCATAGCTAAAAGGCTGAAATTAAGCTAGACACTAAGCAAAACAATATCAAATTAACATATAAAAAGGGTTAAGTGTGGGAATTAAAGAAAAGACCTAAAACTTTTAACGTGTGTTAAAACTTCATAATTAGGTCACAAAAGTGAGATACTCTTAAAATAAAAGAATAAATGATGATCCATGCATAAATTGAACACATAAACAAGTTTGAAAAGCCAAATCAGAAGTAAAATCAATGTCGTAAATGTTCAATTAAGCACATGTAAAAATTTGAAAGTAATTGGACATCATTTAGGCTTAGAAATAAATAGATTACAATTAGGTCCTTCATGCATTACATTTCTACCCTTCAAAACTCCTTTTTGGACCTATTTGCAAGCCGCAGGGACCCTTTTGTAAGACTGCAGGGCCCTTCCAGCTTCTATTCTTCTCGCTTATGGGCCTGCATGCAAATGTTCTACCCCTTCTTCTAAGGGTCCGTCTGCAAATTTCCCCTTTATTTCAACGAGAAGCTGAGTTCTTCACGCGCACTGTAGCGCGCGAAGAACACAGCCATTCTCGACCGTCCATCGCACTTTTGATCTCGATCTGCGGCTGGAATCAAATGGAACCTTCGCGCGATTCGGTGCGTGCGTTCACCTCTCTTCCCAGATCTCATCTGACGGTCAGATCTCTCTCTTGACTCGCCGCGCGCTCTACCCATCTCATCCTCACCGCCGGCCTGATTCTGATTAACCTCACCCTTGCGGTGATCTCAGTCACTGAGCTGCTATTTAAGCACCTCAGTGGTGTCGCGCGCAAGGGATCGCTCCCTCCTACATCTCTTAGCGATCAATTCTTCCACTCCAGTCTCTCCTCCTCATCTAGACCCTAATTTCACAGCCACCGGCTGTGGAATCATTGCCTGCTCTCGACCCTCCTCGTCGCTAAGGACCTCGTAGCACCTGAGGACGACCCTGGAGTCTCACTAGCAGACTCTTCCCTCCGCTGGAGTCACCCTCCTCCTTTCTTCCTCCTTAGCCGTCGGCTAAGGACCCATAGGTCCCATTCTTCCTTTTAGTTTAGTTTCTAATTCTACACAAGTAGTGTTAGATTTAGTTTGCAGTAGTTTAGAATAGATTTAGTTTTAATTGTTAGTGTTTAATGTTAGCTGTAGTTAGATTAGTCTTAGGAGTAGAATTAGTATTAGATCCCCTCCCTCACCTCCTCTGATCAGTCCAGATCAGAGGGGAAGAATCATCTGTTCACTATTCAATTTATCTCCCTCTTCATGTTTTGTTTTCCCCATCATCCAGATTCTGATTCTTGTTTTTTTCCTTTTAACGACGAATTTTTCACCAATCACCCACACATCCGGACCCAATTCCAGATCTGATGGTGTACTGCCTCAGATCTGAAATTGGCGTCACAAGCACCATTTGGGGCTTCTCACTCACCCCATTTGTGTTCACAAAAGCCCCTTTTATTTTAGATTGATTGCCTCAGTTTGTCAGATTCACTTTAACATGGGTTTTGAAGAGATTTTGCTTTCTGAAATGTCTTGACAGATCTGACAAATTGAAGGGATTTTGGTTTTCCTTGAGGGCAAGGATTCTGAGAAGTTCTCTGGTGACAGAGAACAAATCAGAAGAGCCTTTCATGAATTTGCTTCTGCCTTGATCTGAATGCATTCGCTAGCTTTTATAAATTCCTTTAATGCATTCTTTTTCTGATTTGTCATTTCAGAACTGCCATACACCACCTGTTTGATAATTATTTTTGTATGGTGATTCTCTAACCTAAGGAGTTTTCCATACTCCTTAAGGTTGCAAGAAACTGGGATTGTATGTTTTTGGTTTTAATTGATTGAGTTAAGTCTTCCTTCATGCTGTCTATGGCATTAGGAAGACTAACTCAATGCCATTTGTGTTTTGATCTGAAATGATGCTTTTGATAAGGGCTTTTCCTTGTGGGTATTTGAACTGAATTCTTATGTGATTTTCGTGAGATTTATACCCTTATCAGATTTGGATTTCAACTCTTTAACTTTTAGTTTGTTCTGAATTTTCTCTTATTCCCAGTTATACAGTAAAATGCTGCAAATTGCAGCTACATTCCCCTCTTCTCTAAATTCTCCTCTTCTCTAAATTCCCCTCTCATCTGTGAATACTTTCCCCCTCTTCAAATGGACTAACTGCAGCAGCAGTTAGCCCATTTGACAGTGGCTTAAGCCACTGACACTGCTAAAACACCCTGAACAGCACATTCTCTTCCCTCTCCATCTTCTCTGACAGTAGCTTAGCTGCTGTTTAAAATGAAATAAAAACTTAATTAACCCTCATTCCCTAAATTCCTACTAAAACCTAATTATACATACTTAATTTCACACTGTAAATATACATATCCATACTATTATAACTATAATATACAGCCTGATTATGTACGTAGACATACATAGATATACTGTAAATACTGTATAAACTTGTACATAAATCTATATACATATGTAATCTATGTAAATATATGTATAAATACTGAACTATTATGTATGTATTTACTGATTTATGTATATGTATATATACAGATTCATATTTACATATTTAGTAGCTATATTATAGAATAAATTAGCTAAATTAATAATTTAGAGCTATAATTAAGTAAATAAATCTATAGACTTAGGTTAACATATATAGTAAGTAATTTAAGTTAGTTAAAGTACAATTATACCTAGTATAGCTTACTGTAACTTAGTTTTATTTAAAACACCCAGAACAGCTAGTTTAACTTAAATAAAATAGAAATAAATTCGTAAATATACAATAAAAATATGTATAAAATACTTAAGTATGTAAATTAAATCTGTATAAGGTCAATTAGACCATTTACTAACTATTTTATAAGTAATTAACTATTTAATCACCTAAATCAACCTGTACAATCAGCCTAGTTTAGCGAATTTATTTGTATAGTAAACATATTTAAAATTCAAAATTAATTAATCAATTATGTAGTATTATGTAAATACTTTATTAACCATATTTTATTTTATTTTATTTAATAATTTATGGCCCCCAAATCAAGGGCCAAAAGCACGAACAGACGCAGCTGCGCCTGATTTCCAGCGCACGATGTGGCGCTGGAATAGCACCACATCGTGTGCTGCAAGTCAAGCGCAGCCACATAAATATAATTTGTGTTACTGTTAGGCCAGTCGTCACGGGCGCCGGGCGCCCGAAGCACTGCCTTTGAACATATGACCCGATTACCCATTGAGCTCTGGTCTGAGTACTCTGTCTGATTTGCGATAAATATGTGACGTGAGTGTGTGGCCGGGGGCCCGAGCATGTGCGAGCATATGGCGTTGGGCTGAGGCCTGGCGCTGAGATTAAAGACATAATTAAGCCACCTAATCTGAGATTAGGGCGCGCTTAGTAGAGGTCTGGTCCCACCCTTAGGGTGCTGTGTATCCCTCGAAAAGCGTGCCCGCAAACTAAACACGTTTTAAACTAATGATATTAGCCTAATCCCCTCCCCACCGCAGCCTCTGAAATATGCTAAGACAGAAGAGTTAACAAAGAGAAGAACAAAGAGTTAACACGAGAGAAAAAAAGAAAAGAGTACAAGAACAACAGAGAAAAGAACAAGAGTAATAAAAAGAGAAAGAAGATGAATACTTAGAAGAAAACAGAAATATGCACACAAGAAGAACAGGAGTTAAGAATACAAAGAACAGAGACTTAATGAAGAAAGAAAGAGAAACAAAGAAAAAGAATAAGTAGTATACATACGTATAAGTAAATCTATATAATTACTAACAGAATAAAGTGACACTATAAACGTCGCTAAAGATCTCAGTTTTGCCTCTTTAGGTTGTATATAGTGTTTTCTGAGATTTAGCGACGCTTATATCTGTCACTGAAACTGCTGTATATGTTACTATACATAACAGACTAATAAGTTAAATTTCTACACCATTGCATTCTAATGTATTATATACTATTATGATAGTACTAATAGGATAACTTGTAAATACATAGTTTAGAGTATAATAATAGATTGTTTGATGCTTGTTCATAGTTAGTATTTTTGCAAGCATTTCTTAGTAATTAGGTAAATAAAACACACATTCATTCATTCTTTAATAAAATGTAAAGTTTCTTTTTTGAATAAGAAGACAATTTTGAGATAATCAAAGAGTGACCGAATTAAATTCAATAAATTGCCTCCCAGTGAACGACCTGGAACAAAACCAGTAAAAATTAGATAAATAAGCAAATGATAATAATGGTTGTAATGACTGGAACTCACCCATACTCACCACTATACGACATCCTTAATGTTATATTATACACCCTATACTACAACGACATAATCAACAATTATTACCAACAAACATTTACAACAATCATTTTCAACCACCATTACCATGCTCCGCGCAAGGTCGCCGGAGGATGGTGCTGGTCAGGTTTTGGCAGGAGGGACCTGGATGCAAAGAACGAAGGAGAGTTAGGGGCAGAAATGTGAGGGTTCAAAAGTTGAGGGCCAAAAAGTAAATAAATGAGGACCAAAGTGTAAAGTTGGTCAAGAAGGTTTCCTCTTAGGCTCAAGTTTTTATACGTGACTAATTGGGACCTAAGGATTATGATGGTGAATTTTATTTCCAGATTAAACCTTGTTTGACCGATCAATTTACGCAAAAACCCAAATTAAGTTGTTAATTGGGCATGGTTCTCAATGTAGGTCAAAATGGGTTCCTAAGGCCAAATTGAAGGTTATAAACCCTAGAGATTATTTTTATATGAATTTTAGAGGGTTTATTCTATTTTTACTTTGCCTTGAACCTCGCAAATTGAAGTGGGTTTGTTTTAAGGTTACAGATTATCATTTAGTTCCTTGGAATTGCTATAGCCCTTATCAGATCATCTCATCCCACTTTTATTCTTATTAGGTTGCTTTGACCTATGTTTGGACCCTGAGTTACCCTGTTTTTAGATTGGATTGGTGAAATTGCATTTTTACCCCTTAGTTTCTATTTTCTTTGCGAACTCAGAATCCCTCTGAGTTAAGCCTTTCCTTGAGTTATGTAGGAGCTTTTATCCTTTGTATTAGGTCAAAATGAGCTAGTTAAGGCTCATGATGAGGTTCTCATCAGAGGTAATCACCGAATTTAAGAGAATAAGCCTACCTCCCTTGGACAGGTATTTGCTGCTCCACCCTTCCAATTTAACTGAGATTTTTTCAAACAAAGTATTCCAATCACTTTTTTTTAATTTAGTACACTTCAAAGGCAAGCCCAGATATCTAATCAAAAGTATAACTAGAGGGGGACCCAATATATAAGAGATGGTCATTTGCTCTTCACCAGAGAGCCCAAAACAAACTAAAGATGATTTATCCCCATTCAATTTCAGATTGATTATCTCCCCAAAGATCTTTACCATGTGTAATAATGCTTATGCTTCCTATTCTTTCCCCTCTACAAAAAAGACAGTGTCATCGGCATACTGTAGTACGGGAGCCAAGGCACTCCTATTAGAAATGGAATAGCCTCTGATCATACCAGCCTCTAATACTCTACATGCATACCTCGCTAAAGTGTCAACTACAAGGTTGAAAACAAGTGGCGCAAGCAGGAATCCTTGTCTAACATCTCATTATGGTTGAATCCATGCCCCACATGGTCTACCATTTATCAGAGGTGAATAAGAGGCAGTGGTGATGCATTTTTTATCCATTCCAACCATATGGGTGGAAATCCTCTTCTCTTGAAAGCCTCCCATAAATAATGCCATGACACAGAGTCATAAGCCTTTCGAAAATCTACTTTCCAGAGAAAAGCCTTACACTTTTTCCTGTTCCATCCCATCACCATTTCCTGATCCATAATGAAAGACTCTTGCAGCGATCTGTTGGGGAGAAAAGCAGACTGAACTGGAAGAATCTGATCTTGTAGGACACTCCTAAGTCTGGTTGCCAAAACCTTACTCACCACCAAATATATAGAGTTCAAGACTATAATGGGCCTAAAGTTTGGAAAGTTAACTGCCCCTTGTTTCTTTGGAAGTAAGAAGAGATACGACTGATTTATCTTATCAAAACCATAGTTGCACCTTTCAAACTCCCCGATTACCTCCATCACCTCCCCTTTTAAAATAGTCCAAAATTCTTTATAGAAAAAGACTTGCACTCCATCCAAACCTAGCGAGCCCTCATTTAGATCACTAATAGCATCCAGTGCTTCTTTTTTAGAGATGGAAGCCACCAGGTTGCCAGCCTACACATCAGAGATCCGTGGAAAAATTGACCCTGCCATTCTCCAATCTCCCCTCCCTGATGCTCAAGAGGTGTCCCTGAAATATCTGATGGCTGCAACTCTAATTTCCTACAGTGAGGATGTTCTCTGATCTCCCACAATAATAGAGGATATATGATTGTCTTCTGCATGTGCTGGCTGCTAAATGAAAATATTTAGTGGTTGCGTCCCCCTCTTTGAGCCATAACTGTTGTGAACGCTCACGCCAATCCATTTCCCTCTTTAAGTCTTCTTCTGCTACTACCTCCTGCTACTTTTTCTGAGCTTCCAGTTCATGGTCAAACAAAGGGGAAGCCAACTCCTTTGCATCCAACTGCTGCACATCCAAGAGGGGGCTTCATGGTATTTTTGTTCTCTCAACGCAGCAACAGCAGATCCATACTCTTTTAACATCACTTGCATAGATGCAAGCTTAGAGGCCAATCTGATTGTCGCTGTACCATCTACCTATTTTGTTCTCCACCACACTTCAAGCATTTCATAAAAACCTGGTTCTCTGAAACACGATTTTCTGAATTTGAAATAGGAACCAACTTGTGCATTTTCTCCACTATCCCAAACCAAGGGTGTATGGTATGAAAAGGGGCGCTCCAGACCAGCCACAGAAGATAGCTAGAATTTCTCCATCAAGTCTGTGTTCCCAAAGAACCTATCTAATTTTGACATCAAGCCATTTCCACCTCTCCAAATGAAATCCACCCCTACACCTGAATACTCATTTAGACCCAAATTTTGTACTTTCAGTTGGAATCCAAGAGAAGAACTGTCCATAAGCCCACTTCATCTGTCCAACTCCGTCAATGTACAGTTGAAGTCACCACCTATCAGCCATGGAAGATCATGTGAATGACTTGCAATTGCTGATAAATATCCCATAATTCAGATCGATTGCCTGCAGTACATGGTTTATACATCCCTGTAATCAACCACTCCATCTCCCCTTGGACCATCTTGCACCTACAGGAGATTGCATGCCTAGATTTAAAAGTCTCATTCACTTTTAGGCACGCCTCCCTCCACCAAAAAGCCATACCTCCAGACCTTCCTTGCACATTCAGAGACACACAATCAGTACTCCTTATCCACTTCATTTCATTCCACATGGGACTGTTTTCATCCTCAATATGTGTCTCTTGGACGAGTGCATAGTCAATCTCCCATTCCCCTAAATATCTCACAAGTGAGGCCCTTCGAATTTTGTCGCGCAACCCACGCACATTCCAAGATAGGACTTTCATCTCCCCTCTTGAGATCCCCCTTTGTTTTCTTGTTGCACATGTTCTTCTCTAAGCACTATTGCAACAGAGTTCTCATCCATCTTCCTAGAATCAACATTTCTTCTTTTCCTTAACTTGTAAGGAAATCTCCCCAAAGCAAACTTTGATGTAGCTCCAGCCCCAAATTTCAAGACTTCTGTAGCATGAAAAGGAGGATGTTGTTTTAGAGAATTTACTGGGATTTCTTGTAAAACCCCTACAGCTAGATCCTCTCTTGCTGCAAGTTGGTCACTCCACATTTCAGTCATCTCCTCCTCTTCCATCCCCGTGTAATGGTGATCCTTCCTCTTCTTTGGCTCAGGTGCCTCCTTTGGTATGTCACGACCTAGCTGCTTCTAGGTGGGTTCCTCTCTCACAACCTCTGCAAAAGTTCTCTTCACTTCCTGCTCCTGGAAGTCTGTCTCAACACATCCAAATTGCAACCGTAAAAGCCATGAACTGCCTTCACATCGAAGGATAATCTTCTCTGGTACCGACCCACCTCTGAAGACCTCAACTTTAACACATAGCAGGCGGCCATCTCCTTCCCATAAACCTACCTCTGCATCCTCTTCCAACTTTGTGAACCCTACAAGCATGGATGCAACCACACTTCTCGATCTTAGATGCAATGGTAGACCTTTGATTTCCAATCTCCTAGAACGAGAGCCAGCCTTCTGAGATGGTCGATCTGGCAAGGCACCATCAAACAACAATACTAGTCTCCATAACACTGTTACATTCTCAAACACAGTCGATTGGAACCTAAGTCGCTCCACATCAATCATGCCCAATCCAAAAACCACAAACCGTAGGAGAGAGGGTGGCGATCTTCCAGCCTTCAACTGATAGGGATAGGGATCTTACCAGTAATTGAAGATGCTCTAGCGACGGGTTTCCAGTCATCACTTCTTCGACCAGAGCACCTCTGAGCACAAGTTCAGAAACCCAAGTGTCCTCAGACGTTGGAACCTCCACATCAATGGAATAGCCCCTATATACATAAGGCGGTGGCGGCGGTCCTTCTTTGTTCATTGTTCTAGGGCACAGGGAGGCCCCCTCTCCTAATCTCCCTCTATTCCTTGTACAAACATCTCGCTTGTGACCATGTCCTTTGCAAGCCAAGCAGACAAGAGGGAAGTGATGGAAAACCACCATATGTCCTCTCCTTTGACAGCAAAAACAAATAATCTCCCTATTAACCCTTCTCCACTCCTCCTTCACAACTCTACCCCTACCCGCTCGACTTCCTCCCGTTAGGGTTTCCCCTCTTTGATCTCTCCTACTCCATGCCCTTGATCACCAAGTTGACCAACCCTCATCACCACCATGGTCGCCATCACCTCTCCCATCTTCCCTCATCCTTCCTATAGGTTCTGCTCCCTCCTTATGCATTATTCACAATGCTAAATGTAATGTTAAGCTTAGGAACTGATATAAGTATGCATTTTATCATGAATAAATTCATATTTATCATCATCCAACAAAGGCAAGTTGATATGAATTTGCTTGAATGTCTCCATAATCTCATCCATCTAATCTTTGGCTCCAGATGAGCCAACAGAAGATGCCTCAGGGGTAGATAAGTGCTCAGGAAAGGGCACTCTCGGCCTTTCGGTGGAGGGGTTGTCATGGCAAGATAAAGGTGGAATGGTGACAACATCCTCTGGATGAGTGATTTCAGGCGAGGAGGGGTTGAGTGGCTCTTCTTCGATGGATGTGTAAGTCAACATTAGGTTGGTAGGAGAGTGACCGCAGGAGTGATTTCAAGTTTAGAAATTTATTTTCCACTCCTCAGAATGGTCACAACCTTAGCATTCTCCCTTATGAAGGGCCCTTTACCCCTAGGATTCCCCTCGAATGAGTTGGGCAATTTCCCAAGATCATGTTTCCTAACAGCCTCAACAAGGTGGCCAATTTGAGATTGCAGTTTTTGGGTTGCCTTATTCTGGGATTGAATAATCATAGTCTGCCTTTCTTGCATCGACTTCATCATAGCTTTAAGGTCATCCATCTTAGAATTGTTGGGCTGAGGAGGTGGCTAGAATTGTTGTGCCTGAAAGGGTTGGGTTGGTTGGGCTCTTGAGTTCCCCGAGTTGGAAGCATCACCTTGCTTCCACAAGAAATTGGGATGGTTTCTCCTTCTAGGATTGTAGATGTTTCCAAAAGGATTGTTCCTGGGAGTGGACGAAACCCTTGGGCAACATTCAGGTATGCCTAAACTAACTCAGGGAATTGATTAGCCAAATGACACTCAACAGTAGAGTGAAGAGTGCTTTGGAAAATGGAGCATTCAAAAATAGCCTGGACCTAAGAAGCTAATTTTGGGAATTTGTCAGGGTTTGACATGAGCCTTTCAAAGTTTTCGATCAACAATTAGGTTTGGAAGGCTAAATTTTGAGTATCCCCAGCTTCACTAGCTTCTACTTTCTTTTGGAGGATGGTTGGTTTTCTATCCTAATAGGCTGAGGTCAAGTGGATAGAATTACCACTTCATGACTCAAATAATGTCCAAGCTGAATCTTCCATTTTGGTTAGAAAGGTTCTAGCACAAGTAGCATCCACTGTTTGCCTATGCTTATCAGATAGCCCAGTATAGAACCTCTCTACCAATTGCCATTTAAGCACTTGATGATGGAGGCATAACCGAATTAGGACATTGAAGCACTCCCAAGTCTCGTGGAATTGCTCCCCGTATAACTGAGTAAAACCCATGATTTCCCTCCTGAAGTGATTGGTTTTGCTCATCGGGAAGTGTTTCTTCAAGAATTCTCCCTTAAGGGTGTTCCAAACATTCACCCTTTCATCCAAGGTGTGATACCCGTGTTTTTCCTTGTCCTCAAGAGAGAAAGGAAAGAGCGTTCTCATCAAAGTTTCATCAATAAAGTTCTGAAGTTTTAGCGTGGAATAGACCTCGGTGAATTCCCCTAAATGCTAAAATGATTCCTCCCTACTAGTACCATAAAAGGAGGGCAACAAGGATATGGGACTGCTCTTGATCTCATATGGATTATCCCCTGCCAGTCTTCTTAATGCTTGACCAGGTTGGTTGGTTAGAATGAAACAATCTCTCAAAGTCCTTTGTTGATTTGCTCCTTGATCAGCCATCTCCTCTCTCCTTTCTTTTTGGTGGGCTCTCCTAAGGATTCTCTTGAGCTCAAGATCAAACACTAGACTACCCTCAAGAGAGCGTCTACCAAGCATACAATATCTACCAATCACAATTCAAGTTCTTACCAATTGAGTCAACGCTACCCCCAACCCAATATATTGATAGAAAAGGGTCAAGGAGATGTCCCTCCATTCCCATGTAAGTGGTATAAGAGGAAAGGGGCTACTTAAGATCCTGACCAATTCTATTTTGAGGTGGCTAAGGTTGAATTGGTTGATATAGATGGCTAAACAAGTTATGCAACCTAAGCCAACCTTTGAGTGCCTTAGGACCTATACCTTACTTCAATGATACTCTTACATGATCTAGTGAGAAGTTACTCCAAGGACAGAACTAAGGGATGCAAGTACAACAAGCCATTCATTTGAGGAGATGTGAATGCAATGCCTCTACGTACCCTTTTGTTCCTTTAAGGGGTGTCCCCCTCCTTAGAGTATCAAAATACTTGGTCACAAGATAATACCACCACCACAAAGTGAAATAGGAGGGTCTGCACTGATAAAGAGATTGGTGCCTATAGCCTTAAGGGACTGAGACCTAGTGTAGTGCCTATAGTGCGTGCTCAATGCTAGAGGTGTGCATCCCACTGCAAATTGTTGGTGCAAGGGCACCACAATTGTTAATTTTGATGATAACAAAACACGTGTTATTTAATAATTGCATTGATTTTATAAGTTTCAGGAGAATGCAAATGGAGGAGGAGCTCAAGCTCGCATCCATGGTGGATTAGAGGAGCTTGATGGAGGAGAAGGACCTTCGCTCAAAGAAAAAGCTTGAAGAAGGAAGGAGATGAAGAATAGGATAGATACTCTATTCATGTATTCTTTTGTTATTTCTTTTGCTCTTTATTTTTGTCTAGATAATTGTTAAAGGGCCTCAAAGTTACTTAACAATAGTCCTAGGAACACTTACTCAAACCTAGGATACTTAGGCTTTTTTGTAGAAAACTTAGAAAGCCAAAATAGGCATCAAACAGCCTGATCAAATGACCAATCTGGAAATCAGACATCTAATCTTAGACTTTAAGATGTCTGACTATTTGACCAGATGTCCAATTAGAGGACCGTTGGCCTTATCAGACTGATCTTAGAGGATTAATCTTAAATTTAACCTACTTTCACTTTCAGACGTCTGTAGTGATCCCAAGACGTCTGATAAGTAGACGTTGGGCCCAAATCAACTTTTGTCAAATGATTATAGTTGTTTAGCCTCGGGAAATCAATTTTCCTAGTAAAACCTACTTCCAGACGTCCAGATTTTGCACCAGACGACTGACCTGTCGTCTGACCAATAAGACCTAGAACCCTGTTTAGGTCTGGACAAAATCAAGAAGGAAACCCGTCTAGAATTAGACATCTAACCTTATGTCCAAACATCTTAAAAGTGATTTGTAGACATACATCTCGATCCAACTTCAATCAGATCTTTCACCTTTCTAGATCATATGACTAATTCCTAATTCAGACAAAGACCAAAACGTTCGATAATAGATTCAGACGATTCAAAACCCTGTCAGAATCATAAATAGCCCTGATTTCGACCTGCTTTACCTTGGGATAATTCCCAACAGCTGGAAAAGCCTTCCAATATCTAGAAGATGCTTCTAAACCCTTCTTAAGACCTCTATAAATAGATGAGGACCCTTCCTTTGTTAGACACACTTTGAGAAACTATTTCCACATCCTTTTGTGTCCAAGAGAAGTTAGAATCAAAGGAGAAGTTCTCAAGCCTTAGTCTACATCTTGAGAGCATCTTCCCAACTGTGCACCCGCTCTCCTACCTACGTATACGAGAGTATCGTCCTGCCATCGCGTGGATCGCCCACTCAACTTCCATCTCATGGAAGTACCTGTTGCCTATAGAAGCTAAGTTTAAGACTAATACTTTGTGGCTCTATAGGTTCATGTTATTTTCTTTGTTTTTGGTTGGGTATTCGCTTTACAAATTCCCGTCTCCTTCCTGGGACAAAATACTCCTCATGAAGAGGAGGGGTTTGAGGTATGCTACCCTCATCCAAGTAGCATGGTTGTAAGAGGTTAAGTCAACCTCGTTTAAGTAACTTGGTTAGTGGTTTTGATCAACTCGATCGATCAGGAAATCCTAAATCGAGAGGTCTAGGTGGTGGATTTTACCCGGGTTTGGGTTTCCACCTAAAAATATTTGTGTACTTGTGATTGCATCTTTTTGTGTGATTGGTATTATATTTTCCACATTATTTCTTATTTCACATAAATCTTCCCCCTCCATTGTAGAACCTACACAAATCAATTTATTTTTTGTAAAGAGCCGCATGCAAGTCCTTTGATCAGATCAGATGTGATTCTAATTTTAAGATCAAATCTAATTAGCAACCCTAATTTCAATTAGGCGACCACTGAATTAGATAAGTTCAATCAGTTTGGTGGTCTTAAAAATTAGTCCAAATGCAATGCGTGAGCAGGAGTTGGATGCAAAGATATAAAAGTATACCTAACTCCACCAATCTTCGTGCAGATAATGGATGCAATGCAAGGAAAGAGATCTAACGTGCTGCTCAATCACCTCTAAATGCGCGTACCTAAGGATATGTAACTCCTAAGTAGGCAGCTTAATATTTTTCTCTTTTTCTTTTGAAGCAAGTAAGCAGAAATGAATCGTTCACACCACAGATAAATAGCCCTAGTCGCTTAAGAAAGTAGGGATAGACTCCCAAAAACCATCCCCGATGCTATAAGGGTGAGAAGATTGCAATGTAATCAAACTAGCAATGAAGGAGAATCCCTGTGAAAGCGGGATCTAGGTCACCATCTCTTCATGTCCTCTCTGGGCATTGCTCAAGGTCGATGTCGTGGCTCAGTTGCACCTGTCGTCTCAGCTTGTTAGATTCCTCGCACAGACAAATAGTGAATGGTCAGATAAATGTGCACCTCAGAATGAATCAGGAAACTAATCATGTAAATCTATTCCATCTATTGCCTCCCAAGCAATGGCGCCATTTGATCAAGAGAATTTCGCTTGACAAATAATATCAAGAAATTATGTCTTGTAGTAAATCGTGTGGTGGAAAATCCTCAATCAACAATTAATAAAAATGTACTGAAATTATGCCACAACTTCAAGTCATATCATAGGGAGGCACAAATGCAATAAAAGTGTTCACATATATCAATCCTGGCCATAGGTGCAAAATCCGTATCAAAATCCAGTGTCAAATAACGTATAAAAAGAGCCGAGCAATAACATGAAAGTATAAGTGTAATGACAAAATTTTCACCTCAATAAAATAACAAAAAAATCAAGAATCAAAATAGTAATGAGATGTAATATTTAATATGTGCTGCACTATAAAGAAACAGAGGAATTTGCTCCCCTTGTTCGGGAGAGGAAGAGAGGCTTCGATTGGCTGTGAGGAGCTCGGTGGAGGATGGCTAGAGTGAGCACTTTGCGATGGCAATGATCACATAGTAGGAGTCAGCCAGAGATGGACAGATGGTGAGGAGATAATTGCCAGTAGTGGGTGTGTCCACACACGTGCGTAGGTTGCAAATGGTGCATCTCAAGGCATGGGCAAACACGTGGTGCTGAGGCAAGGACAATGGTGTCGATGAAGAGGAGAATCTTGCCCGGTGGTGGCTGCTACACGGTGGAAGGAATCGCTAGTGATGGGTTCTTCTTCGATGGGTGAAGATGAAGAAGAAGAAGGCATGTCGTCGGTGAGGAGTCGACTGAGATTTGATGGCACTAGGAGGAGTAGAGGGATCTGGAGTTGAAGGTGGTGTTCTGTTGTCGAGGGCACGGTGGAGCAAGGTGGTCGTGCCTAAGAGGGTCTACGCGATTGAGGTGATAAGGCTAACAATCAAGGAGGTTGCTGCGACCGTGACAACCAAAGGAGGGGGCACGGTTGTGAAGTCGGGTGGAGCGCAATGGTGGCCTATGCATGGAGGAATTGTGGTGGTGGAGGTATGATAAACGCTAGTTTATCATCATTCTTATGCAATAAAACAAACCTAGCTCCTAGGATTTTACTCTGCAAACGGGTTTTTGGGCTGCATTTAGGCATTAATTAGGTTAGGCATGCATTGCATTTTTTATTTCCTTTTTCATGTGTTTTTGTGAGTGTTAGGGATGAACAGATATATAGATCCCTAAAACCCTAGCACTCAAGAAGGCAAATGGTGAGGGAGGACCTCAGACCAACTGGAACTCAGCTTGATCCAACTCACCACAGCTAAAACCTAGCTCACTTGAATTAGGGTTAGCTCATCCTTGCTGCATTCAGCTCATCTTAGCTAAATGGCACTCAAGAGAGCTCATCTTAGCTTACCCTTGCTCAGTTCAGCTCAGATCCAGCTCAACTTAGTTGAGTGTAGCTCATCTCAACTCCCACTAGTCCACAGGGAGCTGTAGCTAGCTCAACTAAGTTGACTGGAGTTCACCCCAACTCAGATCTAACTACATCCAACTCCACTCAACTCCAACCAGCTGAAGATAAATTCATCCCAGCTCAAGAAGCTCAAGTCCAGCCATCGGGGACTCAGCTTAGCTCAACTTAGTTGAGCTAAGCTACCTTAGCTACCTCAACCAGCTTGATCCACTCCGAGAGCACCTGACCTAGCTCACCTTAGCTCATTATGGTAGAAGACAGCTTACTTTAGATTGGCTTAGCAGCTAGCAAAGAACTAGCAAGCTAAGCCAGCTAGAGTAGCTCCATGCCACCCTCTTCAGCAGCTGCCAGCTCCAGTTCAGCTCCAAGCTTCTCCTCCTAAACTCCTCTCCTCAAACCCTAAGCTCCACATGTATATTCCTCTACTCTATAGATAGCTAAGCTAGCTTAGCTTAGCTTAGCGAGCATCCACCTCCATGGCACCAAAAACCTAACCCTAACTCCACCTACATGGCCTACCACTCCAAGTCCACCTAAGCCTACTTAAGCTAGCTCCACCTCTAGTCAAAGTTGGTGCCACCTCTTCACCACCTTTCACCCCTCAACTAACCACCAAAAGACACCTAAAGTTAGTGCCAAAACCAACCCTAACTACCTCCCTTTTGGTGCCAACCTTAACCCCCATATCCACCCTACACATAACCCCTCCAAGCCATCTCCACCATCCACCTCAACCCCCTTCTAGAAGCCTAGAAGTTGGCGCCAACCCATGGCACCTCTCCATGGTTGGCGCCAACCCATGGCACCTCTCCATGGTTGGCACCACTTTTAAGTCTCCCATGGCCACCAATAACTACCCCCCTTACACCCCTTAGGTGGCACCAACCATCCTTAACCCTAGGATCACCTAACCTCCTCCATCCTCCCATCTTAGCCCTCCCTTTCAAGAGTCACCTTAACCCCCCATCCTACCCTATAAAAAGACCACTACCCACCACCATTCAAACCATCCTTGGCTAGCAAATTCGCTCTCACACTCTACCTAGAGCCCATGCCCAAGAGAGAAGAAGAAGAAGATTAAGGGGATATTTTGTCCCTTTGGTGCCTTCCCCTCTTCCCTTCTCTCTTGTGCCCATGCCAGCCAAAGGAGGAGCCAGGCAAGGAAGACCTTTGGAGGAGGTCTTGAAGGTGGTCCATGCCACCTTGGGGGAAAGCTTGAGGGTGGTACACGCCCACCCTTGGAGGAGAGCATTGAAGGTGGTAGCATCCACCTTAGAGGAGCTTTCAAGGAAGGAGAAGAAGGAGACCCTCTTTTCAAGCCAAGGAGCAGCTAGGCTTGGAGCAAGATGACTCCCTTCTTCACCAGATTTTGCAAGAGGATTTGTGTTTGTTTTATTGCTTTTATATTTTTCAATTCTTGTAGAAGCATTCCTCTACTTGTCTTTGTAGAGAACACAAATTCTGATTAATTGAATTACCTTCTTTTTAATTTCTTATTGCAATTGTTACATTTGTTCTAGCACCTGTTTCACTTCCACTCCCTAATTACTCTAGGCCTCCACTTGCTGAGAGTGAGCTTAGGTAGCAGACATTTTCTATCTCTAAAGTTTTAGCTAAGTAATTATATGTGTTAGTACTTCCTGTCACAATTTGCATTTTGCCCTCATCATTTCAAAACAAAAAAAAATTACATATTTAAAATATCAAAAAGAAAGTTGGGATTTATTTTCTAAGCAAGAATGTTGATTTGCAAGCAACTCACCTCCTTGGACAACCCTAGATACTCCCCTATCTAGGATCATAAATTTAAAAGCGTATGCGAATTCGCGTGTTACGACATTCAAAACCCGCTTTTACTAATCACGTGATTTTTCACATCACTTTTTAGCGCCGTTGCCAGGGAGGCACGGCTTTGCTTAATCTTTCTTTCTCTTGCTTGAATTGGATCTCATCCCCTTCTCTTTCTTTTCTCTTGTGTGTGCAGGTATTGCAGGAAGAAAGCGGGAATTTGGAAGCAAAAGCTGAAAGTTCCTTTTCTTCCCACGGATTTTCAGGTTGGTTTCTTCCCTCTTGTCACACCTAAACTAAAAGACTACCAAAATACACTAAACTTGGCTTTCAAGACCTTAAATAGCTTAATTAAGTGGAGTGGTACTTTTTAAAACTCATTGATTGCTTATTTGCACCATCCACACCACTCCGTTTCTAGTATTGGTGTTCTATTTTTTGGTCCAGATTTCTATCCGGACTTGAAAAATCAATCCCTAACATCATAGGCCTTCTAAAATCATAAAATTTTATAAAGTGGTTTCAAATTAAGTTAGAAACACCTGTTCCAAATTTCAGATCAATTGGTTTTGTATTTAAGTTTTAAAAATTTGTGGACTGCAGAGGGGTCACACCCTCCAATCTTCCTATTTTTCTACTATCTGTGAATTTTTAGAATTTTTATACTCATCAAATTTCTTTGAATTTAGCTTTCTAGAATCCTTGTGAAATTTTACACATCATATAAAATCACCAAAATTTTCTGAGGTCGATGGTAATACTAAAAAGTCCAAAATACCCATAGGTATCATTTCTGGACTTTGACACCAACATAAATAAAAATTCAAAACAATTATCAAACAAATTTCTAAAATCTTACAAAAATATTTTCTGGAATCCTTGTTTGATTCTCTTCAAAGTGTTGTTTGAATTGTTTGGACCACTACTTAATACAGAAAGCCTAAAAACAACTCATTAGTAGTTAAATTTCTGTCCTAGGACCAATTGGATTAAGGTTTCTTTTTTCATTTTTAGAAACAAACAACAAAAGGAAACATATCTTCACCCATAAAAATTGATTTCCTCTTGTTTGTGGAATCTCAAACTTGTTTGAAAACTAAAAATGAAAACCCTAAAAATACACTATGTTAAATCCAATCCTAAATGATAGAAATACAATAATTGTGTGACAACTTACTTTTCATTGGAGCCACTTTCCAATTCCTGCACACACACTAAAAAAATTTTGAAATAATAGGGCAACAACTCAATTAACGCCCTCCACATTCCGTGTGCACTATAGTATCCTAGACCTAACTAAAATCCGTAGCAACTTTACCCCTAAGGCTTCATCAACTTCGGCTTGCTATATAGGTCTTAAGTCTTCTTTAGTTAATACTAATTCTGTCATCTATATCTGGTGTTCAGGCTGAGGGGCCGTGTGAAACGACCAGGCACGGGTTTGTACAAGCACCTGGGATTTTCCCTGGGAAATGTTTGGGCCCAAACATCCCCTTAAGCAACTTGGCTAGATTTGTTTACAGAACGGGTATTTACTATTGATTACTTATTTCCTACGTAGACCAAGTCTTAGGTTTATTTTTAGGGAGTCACACTTAAGTTGGGTCTAGCTTTGGTTGTTTGATTTGCACACTTTCTCTCATCTCTTTCTCTTTTCCTCCCCTCCCATTCTTCCATTTTATGCACGGGCGACGGTCTCAAAATCCGCACCTAGAAGGACCATTTGATTTTGCCCCCCACGCAAAAACACTACTTTTTCTGTCTTCTTCTAAAAAAATGGAAAATCAACAAAATGGGTCCACTAACCCTTCCACTTCCACCTGTAATCTTACCTCTAACCCCACTACTAACCCTAATTCTAGCCCTTCCACCCAAAACCCACCCACCTTTAACTTCCCACACTTGGAGCTCCCTAATCTTGAATTGCCCCAAACACAACATCAAGACCCCCTACCTAATCTTTTAAAATTGATGGCTGAGCAAATTGATAAATTAAATTCCAATGAACAAACATTGAATAGGAACATCCAAAACCTAGCCAATCAAAGGCCAAACCCACCACCCCGTCAGCAGCCTGTTATTCCTCTAAAAGATTTTTATGATCCGTCTTGTTATGAGGAATGACCAGGGGTGGTCATACCAGAGGGGGACTTTGAGATCAAGCCTGCAATCCTGAACCTAATTAAACACTTCCAAGGCCTTCCTAGGGAATACCGTTTCAGCCACCTTGAAGAGCTGACTCTTCTTGCACAAACAACCCGTTCCCAAAATGTGCAAGAGGACATATGGCTGATGTGGCTTTTTCCATTATCTCTTAAAGATAAGGCTGCTTATTGGTTCAGGACCATTGGCCGACCCATCACAACTTGGCCTCAGCTCAAGAGTGCCTTCCTCAAAAAATTCTTTCACATAGGTCATACTAATTCCCTGCAAAGATCTATTACGACCTTTCACCAAAAATCTGGTGAGACTTTCCATGATTCTTGGGAAAGATTTCAAGATCTCTTAAGAAGTTTCCTGCACCACGAGATTCTTTTATGGCAACTCGTGCAAATCTTCTATCATGGATTAGAAGATCAAATCCGACATTTCGTCGATGCCTTGTGTGGTGGCAACTTCTTAAATAAGGATGCTGAAAGTGCCTATGACCTTTTTGAAGAAATGAGTGAAAACTCATTTAATCAAGATTCCATGAACACATTTTGCAGAACTCAAAACCCACAGTTCGGTGTTCATGAAGTAGGCACTCAATTTATCCTTGTCACCCAAGACGATCTTCAAATGATCGCTCAAAACTCGACCAGATGCATATTAATCAAAAGAAAATTGAGGAAAGACTGGCCACATCAGCCCAAGCTCCACACAGTCCGCATCTAACCCATCCTAACTTTCCACTAAGAGAAAATTTGCACAATCTCAACACTACTCCTGCTGAATATTACCAGTATTCTAAGGTTGCCCATGCTTCACTGGGGAATTACAACCATCCAGATCTTAACCCCACTCAAAATATTTCTACCATCCAGGAGCCCTTTAAAAATTCTTCCAATTGGAAAAATTACTCGAACTACTGGAATAATCAGGTTCCTTCCCAAGCAGATCATTTTAATGGGTATGGGTCGAATCCAACCTTCCATCCTGGGCCATCCCAACAAGACATCAATGCCCAGATGATGCGAACCCTGCAGGAAATGCAAACAAAAATGACGAAAATAACCTGCACATCACAAATCTGAACAACCAGATTGGGGTTACTCCCACGCAAAGACCTGCAGGACATCTTCCGTCCCAACCCATGCCCAACCCTAATCACCAAAGGAACCAATATTCGGGCAAAAATCCACACTACCCGAATCAGCCTCCTACTAATCCACCAACTCAACAGCCTCCCAGGTTTCCGCAACCACAGGCCCCCTCACCTCCTCCAAATAATAATCCGACTGCACAAGCAATTACTTTGAGGAGTGGGAAAACCACCACTGATCCCGGGCCTTCACACAAACCTGGTGAAATCCCCATGCAAATTGACTCCCCACCTCTCCATCAGGAAGAAAAAGAAATACAACAATCTTAAGACATGATTCCTATCCCTTTCCCACAAGCACTCCACCTCACCACCAACAGAAAAAAGAAATCTAAGCCCACTACAGAAGAACTCATGGATCTATTTGGGCAAGTTCAAACCAATATTCCTCCCCTAGATGCCATCAAATATATACCTGCCTATGCCAAATTTTTGAAGGAGATCTATACTCCTAAAAGGCAGGCCAAAAATCTGGGGCAAGTGCAACTTTCGGAGACAGTAAGCTCTGTCATACAGAGCAAGCTGCCTCCTGATAAGCCCATTTTAATGGACTATTGTTACGCCTAAGTTAACCTTAATCTTACCTTTTAGGTTTGTTAATAACTACATTAAGTTATAGGATGTTTCCATGCATCATTATTTAAGTTTACATCTATTTTATCGCATTCTATAACTTAATAAGCAATGATTTTATGTTTTTATGTTGCAGGAGTGATATTAGGAAAGAACAAGGAGGGGGGAATAAATTTCCCCAACAAACAGCCTGTTCAATCCCTCCCTCATCCTCCGACCAACTGCATCTCCTCCCTCACAAACATCTAATCTCCCACCGGCCTCCCTCAACAAATGAAGCCATTTTTAGAAAGGATTTTGAAAATCCCTTGAAGGTCGGAAGAGAGGAGTTAAGAGGAGGTGGAGCAAAGGAGAGGAGGATTATCTTCGAGTTCTTCTTCCTCCCCGTGGGCGAAATTATCTCCACCTTCTCCACCGTGGAGAGAGCGAACCCTGTGAACCAAGCGTGCACTGAAGCCACCATCACCGCCTCCCAACGCCTCCAACCAGCACTCAAAACTAGTGCCGCACACCCCTTTCCAACCTCACCACCCTTCAAGCCTGTGCCCAAGCCATCGCCCCCCCAAGAGCCCGCAAGAGTTGCCTTGCTTTCCCCCCACAGGCTTACCGCCCTTGCACGCCCGCAGGGCCATGCCCGCACTGCCTGCAAGCAGTTCTCCAATGCTTCCACCGTGCCGCGCCCCTGCAGCCCCCCCTCCAGCGCCTTCGCATGCCCACACGCCAGTCTGTCCACCGCGATCACGCGTGCCCTTGCAACACCAACCAACGCCCGCAGGCACCCCGCCCTTGCAGCCACACGCAGCGCGCAACCGTGCAAGTGCACAGTGCAACCTCGCAACACGCACAGCCGCATGCACAACCAGACTCACATCACACTGTTCATCTTCTTCCCCGAGGAAACCCACCACCAGCCATCCATCTCCAAGTGCAGCCACCTCCACACGCCACGAAGCTTCGCTCCAAAGGTGCCATCAACTTCGCCTTGCCCTTACAAAGCCACCCACACCCACGGCAGCCCTTCCCACCATCCCTACGCACTCGCACGCAAGTCGACGCCGACGACATCCAAGGCTCCAACCAACCGCCACTGGCCACCTCCGTCGATGCCACGACCACCAACGAGAAGCCCGTGTCTCGGCCGATCTACTCCGAGCACAGCACATTCAACCGTGGGCCCTCCTCCTCGTGTGCACCAAGGAGAGCAATGCTCTGTTTTTCAATAGTAAAAAGCCTATTAAAAATTACAACTATTGCCATTGTCAAAGCTACTATTTATTTACTTATCTTAATATTATATTACGGTAAAAGTGCATGAATGACCCTCAACTTTAATGGAATTGCATGCAGTTACATTAGATTCATCTCATGACTTAGCTAAATGTATCTTTGCTATGGGAATTAAGTTCTGATTTAGATAAATTTGATGACGCTTGTCAGTATTAAGGTAGCAATTCTAGTATTTCCATAGTGGTGATTTTGCATGTGCACCCTCAGATTCCTGGTTAATTATCTAAATTGAGAATTTATGCGAGAAATGAGAATACCAATTAGCATGCACATCCGTTGAAATTCCTGATTACTTGATACATCATTACTCTTGTTTGATAGGTTAATTCCTCCCTGTGGAGACGACCTAACTATTCGTGGTTAGATTTTGAAATTTACAATGTTTTGAAAAGCAATTTTCTACCACGCAATTAAATACAACAACACATCATTTTATGTTAAAGTTTTCAACGAAAATGAAGATTGCTCTTTCAAATGGCACCATTGCCGGAGAGGAAGCACGCCTATTAATTTTTTCAGGAATTTTATATTATTTTGATGCTATTTTAAAAGCTTTTCTAAATTATTGACATTGGTTCTCTTTGTGTGCATGATTCGAACGACGAACACGATGGACGCGCACGGCAGAGACGATCTTTTTGGTGGACCTTGACGCCACCTAGAGGCCAGCAATAGAAACACGTGGGCCTTGATCCCATGCACTTAGGCTTATGGAGAAGCCTATTTCTGATTTAATCAGTAGAGCTTAGTTTAGATTTAGTTTAGACATTAGAATTTAATTATTGTCTTTTGGACCCTTGTCGGGCATTTTTTGGGAACGTGTTCCTCGTGCTTCTTTATTTCTTATCGTCTTGTATGCGGGAGCATATTTTTGGGAGTGTGTTCCCATTTATTTAGATTATAGGATTATTTGAACTATTTGAACTGAATTTCGGTTAGTTAGTTATATTAGGTCTGTCTGTTTATTATTAAAAAAAAAATTCGAACTACCTACTAGAAGCTGCATATCTGTAGGATGACCATCTAGGATTGAATGAGTAGTATCTAGTTTATTTTTCCTGCATTGCATACATTGCACGAAGAAAGTTGGAGTAAGGTACGTTTTCTCTTGAGCATCAATTACCTGTCATGCACATGCATTGAACCTAAATCTAAGACCACTAAAGTGCTTGAATCAAATTAATTTAGTGGTAACTTTAAAAATTGGGACTACTAAGAGGTTGGACTTTAAAATCTATGACTGAAAATTGTGTGCAAAAGGATCCTATTTGCGAAATTTCAAAAATCAAAACACGATCGTATGTTTGCACACTTGAGACATTGTGCACCTCACACATAAGGTCACTAGATAAATTTCTACCTCTCCTCTTTTGCACCACAAGGGAAGTTAGTCGGAAATCAATAAGCCTATCCACCAAGTTACTACAGTTCCTCGTGTGTGGGCTCAATTCAAGACTTCCATCCCTTGCGAGTAGGTTATAAGCACTAGCGAAGGTTGGCCTAGGAAGCGTAATTGTTTGCAAAACTTGTTTGGCCACCAATTGAACATTTAATTCTAAGACTTACAATCTACTAAAAACATATCCCACTGAATTTGCATTTGCTTTGACAGGAGAACTCTCTAGGAAGTTTCTGCTTGTATTCTAAATTCTTCTAAATCCTAAGAGAGTTAAAATTATTTTGCTTAAAGAAATGGATCACCCTTACTCCTATCAGTTAGATTATCAAAGTCAATACTTCCCATCTTTTATTCAGGATCCCATGCCCCGAGCGTATCCATCCTTTGTTGGGTACATTGATAATTCATGGGATCATTCTTATTCTTATCCTGGGAGTACTGGCTTGATAACTCCCACTTTTGAGCAGAGCCTAAGAGCAGGATTTTCCAACCCTGAAATCTCTACTTCCATGCAAACACCTAACCCTCCCACCCTTCATGATTTTCCGTATTGAGGTTGGACCGATACCCCTAGGCAAGTAGAGCCTGAAATTGACTATCCTCCCCAACCTGATAATAGTAGCCTCTCCTCTTTTATGATAGAAATGCAAAAACAACAAAAAGAAATGATGGAATCCATGGGAGAGATGTTAAGGAATAGTCAACAGTTAAATGAAGAAATAAGACAACTTAGCTACACGCTTAGCAGTAATTCTAATCCCTACCCATACGACCCTGATCATGAAAATAATTCGGAGGAACCCAATGATAATAGGGATCCAATTTTATGTGGCTATCACTTAGACTCTCCCAATGAGACACGGCCACTAGAGGAGAATTCTCATAGTGATTATCCACCTAAGCTATATTGGAGTCAAAAGTAAGGGAAGACGGTACCTCTTGAGGACCTTGACCCCAATGACAGTATCCTCTTTACCCCTACCAACCCGAGTCAAGGTTATATTGTTTTTATCACTTCCCCTATTGATTATTTGGCGGAATCTCATTCTACCCTTAGTGAGCCTACCCCTGACCCTCCACTTAGGAAAACAACACCTACCATTCAGTATCCTGAGGATTTAAATGCACCCAATGAAGGTGACCCTACCAAAATGGAGGATAATTAAATCAATTTTGGTCTCAGGGATATGAGGAGTCTAATTCAGAAAATGAGAATGCCCCAATAGAGGAACCTGGACTGAAAATCTGGAGTGAATCACAAGGGAATTATTTGTTATTTGAGGATTTACCTCCAAAGGATAGAAATAATATGGTAAAATCCAGATTTCTCCCTTCTTTTGAGAGTCATCCTCCATCAAAATAGGAGTTGCTATTAGAGGAGGAAAAAAAAAATAGTGAGAAGTCTATGGGAGACTCTCGGGGAGAAAACACGTCAATTAAGGATTTATACCCTGAGAAGAATAACGATTTCAGTGATATAGGCTTTCTCCAAAACATTAAGATTGATCCTCCTTTAGGAATAATTAAGGATACTGATCCAACTCCTAATGAATCACATATACACACCGACAAAAATTTGAGTGAACCAAACGAATCCAGGGATGAGCTAAATGATAATGATTTTGACATTCTGACCCTGCCATCAAAGAGTTGTAATTTGGAGTCTACCCTTGATTCAAATATGACTCTGATCATTAATGCTAGGTAGGGTAATGTGAAGTTGTCTACAACTATTAGGGAGTATACACAATCTGAATCATTGTTGGAATTGGACTTGACACCGACTAAGCCCTCATTGGACTTAACCATTACCTTCCAACACTACCAAAAACCCTTATACTCCCTAACAGATCCTTGGCTCAGATCTCTGCTCATGTACATTCTTTCTGGAGAACATATCAGGCCAGTACATCCTCTGATAGAATGGCGAGTGTGGATTGATGCTTATACTTTTACTCCCGCCATTTAAGGATTTGAACTAATAATGTCTATATCTTTTAAAGCCCATCCTGCTCTGAAGGATCGTTGTTATCCTCCACTTATTCCGTTTTAGGAGGTCCCTTTTCATATTTCGTTTATTATTCCTAGACCTCCCAAGGTAGCCAACGAGGTTCTTCGCTTTCATATCTTCTAGCGAGCATTTGGTATTATATTGCATCATTAGCTCGCCAACATCCATGGCTACCTGTTTTCTAGGCCCGCACTATTATGCATGTTTCTAGGGCCTAACCTTTTCTGTTTGGAACCAGACTTACAGGTTCCTTCTAAGTCTGGCTGCTAACAGAAAATGCAGCGCTTGTTGGGAAGCAACCTAGCGGTCTGAATCACACCATCATCAGGTGATTTCTTTCCTTTCTCCTGTTTTAATTTTACAATGGGGACATTGTAGGATTTAGGCATGGGGGGTGCATTTGCATTTTAAGAAGTACTCATGCATTTAGGTTAGCATATATAAAAAAAAAAGAAGAAAAAAAAATTCCTTTTCTTGACATGAATGCTTTAGTCCCTAGTAAAATACCTTTGTCATTGGAGGTTTTTATTCTTGAATTATTTCTTAAGTTTAGAATCCAGTACATTTATTTCACGTGCACGTAGACTTGGTATTGGATCCTTGAGGAAAATCAATAAGCATTTGTAGTCTACTGAACCCTTGGATAGGTGATAGGGAGTCAGGCATACTATCTTCTAGTAGATCCACCTCATATTTGTGAGATGAAAGTAGAGAGATTACTGGTGCGTTAAGTCTAGTGCAAGGACTCTTAAGTTTTGGATAATTAGATGATGATACTTCAGAGTTAAGCATAGTTTTCAGTCTCTATTTCTGTGTGCGTACTTTGTGTGAATTCCTGAGAGTCACCAAATAAGGCAAATACACAAAGATGGAGTCTTAATAAAGCTATAACTATGGTGGATGGTTACGACTGTCCTTCATAAAGTCCTCGGCTGAAAGAGGGTAATAGTGTCAAAGGTCAGAAATACGCATTTCCTATCCATTCCTTCCCAGTGTCGAGAATAGGCACTTCCACCAAATAAGCCACACAATTTCCTCTTGACCATCATCATCCCTAATAATGCCTCATAAATAAAAGTCTGTATCGTGTTGTGTTGATTGAAAAAGAAACGAAAACAAGAAGAAATAATAAAAAAAATAGAGAAGAAGAAGAACAAACAATAATAAAAAAAAAAGAGAAGAAAAGAGATAGAAAAGAAAAAGAAAAGAGTGCAAGGTTATATTTTTTCTGAGGCAACAGAACACCTATCGCGTTCCACCAAATATGACCCATACCTATCTTTTAGTATTTCTGATCGCTCGAATACTGGTTGAGGACTCTAACTTAGTTGTAGAGTTAGTGGGACTTTAATTGAAGTGTGGATGCCCTGTGAGGCCACCAAACAGTGAGTACAATTACTAAATCTGGCGAGATTTGTGATCTCAGAAAGAAAAGAAAGAAAAGAGTAAGCGCCCAGGAACATCAAGAGAGCACAGTTGTTTAGCCTCTCTCCGAGTTGACTTGTCTAATAGTCTAGAAATCTAGAGTCTGTAGTATTAGACTACATGTAGCAGCAGATGAGTGTGTGCCACCAAGTACAAATCCATTCAACTCGATATCTCCTACCAAAGCCAAGCGTCGGGGTCAAATTATAGATTATCTTCTACTTTATCCCAGAGGGAAGTAGTTGCCTATCCCGACAGCAATATTTACCAAGGGTGAAGTACCAACTCCTAATGCGAAATGGCTCTTTCACTTGGATCTGTTACCTAGGCTATCGTCACTTCACATTTGTTTGGATCTCGAAAGTTTTGAAATAAGAATAGAAGAAATCTTCTGATTACTTATATTATTTTTCATTTTTGCTAGGGACTAGCAAATCTTAGGCATGGGGGTATTTGATGAGTCCATTTTAATGGACTATTGTTACACCTAAGTTAACCTTAATCTTAACTTTTAGGTTTGTTAATAACTATATTAAGTTATAGAATGTTTGCATGCATCATTATTTAAGTTTACATCTATTTTATCACAATCTATAACTTAATATGTAATGATTTTATGTTTTATGTTGTAGGAGTGATATTAGGAAAGAACAAGGAGGGGGGAATAAATTTCCCCAACAAACAGTTGGTTCAATCCCTCCCTCATCCTCTGGCCAGCCGCAACTCCTCCCTCACAAACATCTAATCTCCCGCCAGCCTCCCTCAACAAATGAAGCCATTTTTAGAAAGGATTTTGAAAATCCCTTGAAGGTCAGAAGAGAGGAGTTAAGAGGAGGCGGAGCAAAGGAGAGGAGGATTATCTTCGGGTTCTTCTTCCTCCCCTTGGGGGGAATTATCTCCACCCTCTCCACCGTAGAGAGGGCGGACCCTGTGAACCAAGCGTGCACTGAAGCCACCATCACTGCCTCCCAACGCCTCCAACCAACACTCAACACCAGCGTCGCACACCCCTTTCCAGCCTCACAACCCTTCAAGCCTGTGCCCGAGCCATCGCCCTTCCAAGAGCCCGCAGGGGCTGCCTTGCGTGCCCCCCGCAGGCTCACCACCCTTGCACGCCCGCAGGGCTACGTCCACACTGCCTGCAGCCAGTTCTCCAGTGCTTCCACCGCGCCGCGCCCCTGCAGTCCCCCCTCCGGCGCCTTCGCGTGCCCACACGCCAATCTGTCCACTGCGCGCATGCGCGCCCTTGCAACACCAACCAGCGCCCGTAGGTGCTGCGCCCTTGCAACCACACGTAGCGCTCAACCGCGCAGGCACACAGTGCAAGCGCGCAACCTTGCAGCACGCACAGCCACACGCACAGCCTGACTCACATCGCACTGTTCATCTTCTTCCTCAAAGAAACCCATCATCGGCTGTCCATCTCCAAGTGCATCCACCTCCATGCACCACGAAGCTTTGCTCCAACAGTACCATCGACTTCGCCTTGCCATCGCAAGGCCACCCACACCTGCAGTAGCCCTTCCCACCATCCCTACGCACCCGTGCGCAAGTCGATGCCGATGGCATCCAAGGCTCCGATCGGCCGCCGCCAGCCACCTCCGTCGACGCCATGACCACCAACGCGAAGCCCGCGTCCCAGCTGATTTACTCCGAGCACAGTGCATTCAGCCGTGGGCCCCCCTCCTCGAGCGTGACAAGGAGAGCAATGCTCTATTTTTCAACAGTAAAAGGCCTATTAAAAATTACAAGTATTGCCATTGTCAAAGCTACTATTTATTTATTTGTCTTAATATTATATTACGATAAAAGTGCATGAATGACCCTCAACTTTAATGGAATTGCATGCAGTTACATTAGATTCATCTCATGACTTAGCTAAATGTACTTTGCTATGGGAATTAAGTTCTGATTTAGATAAATTTGATGACGCTTGTTAGTATTAAGGTAGCAATTCTGGTATTTCCATAGTGGTGATTTTGCATGTGCACCCTCAGATTCTTGGTTAATTATCTAAATTGAGAATTTATGCGAGAAATGAGAATACCAATTAGCATGCATATCCGTTGAAATTCCCAATTACTTGATACATCATTACTCTTGTTTGATAGGTTAATTCCTCCCTGTGGAGACGACCTAACTATTCGTGGTTAGATTTTGAAATTTAAAATATTTTGAAAAGCAATTTTCTACCACGCGATTAAATACAACGACACATCATTTTATGTTAAAGTTTTCAATGAAAACGAAGATCGCACTTTCACCTCCTAAGATGAAAGATCCAGGGGTGCCTTTAATTTAAGTAATTATTGATGATACTACTTTTAATCGCACCCTCCTTGATCTTGGTGCCTCAGTTAATATTATTCCCATGATTTTATTTGAAGAATTTCAGATCGGTGAATTAAAACCCGTCGAGGTTACCTTGCAATTAGCAAACCGATCTACAATCAAACCTCGTGGGATTGTCAAGGATGTTTTGGCAAGGTCCAGAATTGTATCTTCCCTGCAGACTTTCTAGTTCTTGACATTGAGGTACCTGAATCAATACTGGACTCTCCAATAATCCTTGGATGGCCTTTTTTGGCCACTGCAAAGGCAAATATCAATTGCCACACAGGCAAAATGGATATCACTTGCGCCGGCTAAACTATCACTTAGATGTTTTCAAATCCTCCAGGAGATTCCATGATGATAACTTTTTTGAGGACTCAGATACGAAAATTTCCAATATGGTGGAGACAATGTTGATAAATACCCTTACCGACCATAATTTTTTTGACTCTAATTCAGAATCAGTGGTCAGCGAACTCTGTGATCTGAAGACTTGTCTTGACCCCAAATCTATTCCTGATGCATCCCCTGCTCACCCTAACCCACCCACTATTCTCGCACCCCATCTTTCCACACTAACTTCACCCAATCCTCACCATCCCTTCCCCAACTCCTTTCTTATGGACCTGCCACCAACCCCACCCGAGTTTGGCATCCAACCTGATTTAAAACCATGGTCAAACTCGGGCTACACTTATCATTGTCCATCCAACTTTGATCCCAATATTGCTTCTAATCAATTTTCTAGGGATCTAGAAGAAGACACATTTTTTTGCAGGCATCCAAGTGTCCAACTATTTACATGATTTTCCATCTTCCATGCATACCTTCATGCCTGGCCAAATGGCATAAAAGATAGCACTGGATGGGAGGTAACCCATCATTTCTTTTCCTGCTTTCCTTTTTCCTTCTTTTTTCCAAGTTTTGACCATCCTAAATCCGACCACTCTTCATTAAGGTGATCCCTTTTCCCTCCTAATGCATGAGGACATTGCATATCTTAAGCATGGGGGGTGTTTTTAAAATTTGACGATTGATTTGGGATTTTCAAAACCTAAAAACATGCATTTTTCTTTAGTTATTTTATTTTCCTACTTGCATACCCAAAAAAATAAAAATGTTGAAAACTTTTTGAGGAAAAATTTTGAAATCAGGACTAAGGTTGAAATTTTCACTTTTGGGTACAATGGGATTTAATCTTTAACAAACTAGGGATGAGGATGTGGATCTGATCATTAGAATTTCAAGGTCTATTTTTAGACTAGATCAGATATCCTTCTCTAAAATTCCACCTGAATTCATGATAGTTCAGGTGACTTGATCCTATTTTGTAATATGGAAAGTATTTGACTTACTTTCTGATTCAAAAACTTGCATTTCTTGAGGAACTTCTTGTGTCAATTTTCACACACAAGCCAACATTTAAAAATAATTAAAAAATTAAAAAACTCCCTTGTTTGGACTTCTAAAAGTCTGAAACAGATCATTGGTTTGAGTTCCCACCGCCGAGATGGAGGAAAATGCTTCCTTTGAGGATGCAATGTCAACATGTTCCCACCTTGGCATTGCTCCATATCTATATTTCATATCTTTAGATGAAGCAGTAAAGTGCATTTTAGCAGCTCAAGTGTCTTGGACGGTGCTCTACCTATAGTGTCGGAGCAAGAGCTTGAGTTTGCTTGGAGTACCCCTTTACACCGCATTGTGTTTTGGGGTTGTGAGCTTTTGGGTGGTGTCATGGACAGTGCTATCTCGAAGTACTAGCACTAGAGCCCCCTCGAGGATTGGTAACGGGACTGATGATCCCGGCACAACTGTTGTAAGGCTAAGCTAAAAATAAGCATGGGGGAGAAAAAAAAAGAATAAATAAATAAATTAACACACCCATATAAATGTTGGCTTTTCAAAAGAACGGACACAAGGTTTTAAAAGATTTTGCAAGTTGCGAATCAGATTCATGAGCCAGAAAAATCCTAAAAACAAAAATTTCAAGTCATCTGAATTAACAAGGGGTTAATTTGTGAATTTTCTGGAGGATATATTGATCCCATTTTGTCTAATGGTTGGATCCAAAAATAAATCCTGATGTTTATCCTTAACAAATCCCGTGCCTCCTATGTTTAGATCAACCAAGGTCCCTTAATTTTTTTCTCCTCAAAAGTCAAAAAAATTAGATTTCCCAAAAAATTCTATTTTCTGAAAAATTAAAGTTTTGCTAAGAGACTAGCAAAAGATAATCAAGGGGGTGTGATAAATGCCAGTTTATCATCATTCTTATGCATTAAAGCAAACCTAGCTGTTAGGATTTTACTCCGCAAATGGGTTTTTTGGTTGCATTTAGGCATTAATTAGGTTAGACATGCATTGCATTTTTTATTGCCTTTTTGATGTGTTTTTGTGAGTGTTAGGGATGAACAGATATATAGATCCCTAAAACCCTAGCACTCAAGAAGGAAAATGGTGAAGGAGGAGCTTAGACTAACTAGAACTCAGCTTGATCCAGCTCACCACAGCTGGAACCTAGCTCACTTGAATTAGGGTTAGCACATCCTAGCTCCATTTAGCTCATCTCAGCTAAATGAAAGCTCAAGAGAGCTCATCTTAGCTCACCCTAGCTCAGGTCAGCTCAGATCCAGCTCAACTTAGTTGAGTCTAGCTCATCTCAACTCCCACTAGTCCATAGGGAGCTTTAGCTAGCTCAGTTAAGTTGATTGGAGTTCACCCCAACTCAGATCTAGCTACATCTAGCTCCACTCAACTCCAGCCAGCTAAAGATGAATTCATCCCAGCTCAGGAAGCTCAAGTCCAGCCCCTGGGGACTCAGCTTAGCTCAACTTAGTTGAGCTAAGCTACCTTAGCTGCCTCAACCAGCTTGATCCACCCCAAGAGCACCAGACCTTACTCACCTCAGCTCATTATGGAAGAAGCCAACTTACTTTAGCTTGGTTTAGCAGCTAGCAAAGAACTAACAAGCTAAGACAGCTAGAGTAGCTCCATGCCACCCTCTTCAGCAGCTGCCAACTCCAGTTCAGCTCCAGGCTTCTCCTCCTCAGCTCCTCTCCTCAAACCCTAAGCTCCACATGCATATTCCTCTACTCTATAGCTAGCTAAGATAGCTTAGCTTAGTTAGCATCCACCTCCATGGCACCACAAACCTAACCCTAACTCCACCTACATGACCTACCACTCCAGTCCACCCAAGCCTACTTAACCTACCTCCACCTCTACTCAAAGTTGGCGCTACCTCTTCACCACCTTTCACCCTCCAACTAACCACCAAAAGAGACCTAAAGTTGGCACAAAAACCAACCCTAATTACCTCCATTTTGGCGCCAACCTTAACCCCCATATCCACCCTACACATAACCCCTCCATGCCATCCCCACCATCCACCTCAACCCCCTTCTAGAAGCCTAGAAGTTGGTGCCAACCCATGGCACCTCTCCACGGTTGGCACCACTTTTAGGTGTCCCTTGGCCACCCATAACTACCCCCCTTACACCCCTTAGGTGGAGCCAACCATTCTTAACCCTAGGATCACCTAACCACCTCCATCTTCCCATCTTAGCCCTCCATTTCAAGAGTCACCTTAACCCCCCATCCTACCCTATAAAAAGACCACTACCCACCACCATTCAAACCATCCTTGACTAGAAAATTCCCTCTCATACTCTACCTAGATCCCATGCCCAAGAGAGAAGAAGAAGAAGAAGATTAAGGGGATATTCTGTCCCTTTGGTGCCTTCCCCTCTTCCCTTCTCTCTTGTGCCCACGCCAGCCAAAGGAGGAGCTAGGCAAGGAAGTCCTTTGGAGGAGGTCTTGAAGGTGGTCCACGCCACCTTGGAGGAAAGCTTGAGGGTGGTACACGCCCACCCTTGGAGGAGAGCATTGAAGGTGGTAGCATCCACCTTGGAGGAGCTTTCAAGGAAGGAGAAGGAGACCCTCTTTTCAAGCTAAGGAGAAACTAGGCTTGGAGCAAGAAGACTCCCTTCCTCACCAGATTTTGCAAGAGGATTTGTGTTTCTTTTATTGCTTTTATATTTTTCAATTCTAGTAGAAGCATTCCTCTACTTGTCTTTGTAGAGAACACAAATTCTAATTAATTGAATTGCCTTTTTCTTAATTTCTTATTGCAATTGTTACCTTTTTTCTAGCACTTGTTTCACTTCCACTCCCTAATTACTCTAGGCCTCCACTTGCCAAGAGTGAGCTTAGGTAGTGGACATTTTCTATCTCTTAAGTTTTAGCTAAGTAATTATAGGTGTTAGTACTTCCCATCACAATTTGCATTTTGCCCTCATCATTTCAAAACAAAAAAAAAATTACATATTTAAAATATCAAAAAGAAAGTTGAGATTTAGTTTCTAAGCAAGAGTGTTTATTTGCAAGCAACTCGCCTCCTTGGACGACCCTAGATACTCCCCTATCTAGGATTATAAATTTAAAAGCATATGTGAATTCGCATGTTACAACGACATTCAAAACCCACTTTTACAAATCACACAATTTTTCGCATCAAGGTTGTGGACAGCTTGCGATGGCAAGAAGGAGAATGAGATGTGGTGGCGGCTATTGATGGCGTGGTGGTTGGTGCGTCAGGGTCGAGGAGGAGAATGATGGTGATCTCGACACTGTCACTATGGACCACAGTGGTGGTTCGTGGTGGCATAGCGCCCGCAGTCGTTGGTGGCAAGCCGGTTGAGATCGTGATGGAAAATGTTGAGGCACAATCATCGGTGGAGGCTCATAGTAAGGAAGTCTACAGTGGAGGTGGGGGTCTTCCTGGATGTCTGGAAGATGTCTGACAGGACTTATCCTCCATTGCCTTCTTTACTGGGCTGCTCTCCGATATCGATCCCCTACCCCTAATCTTTGCATGCTTATTATAAAGAGAGTAGACGAGAGAGAGAGAATAAGAGAAAAAATAACGGGGGTATCTAGGGAAAAAAGGAAAGAGAGAGAGGGATTAAGGAAATCATCTCATAATTGGGAACATGATTTTTTCTTTAGAAATCAACGAAAATTGATGGAAACAAATCATGAGTCCTCTCTTGTGTTTCTTATTTTAGCAAGATCCCTCGTTGATTTTCTTTCTCAAAATCTTCTCGTAGTTTTAGTGTTATCTGTAAAATGTTATTTTAAATTATTCCCTGCCATAAATATAAGTACACACATAAATAATTAATTATATGCAGCATGCACTGCATCAAAGAATTATGCAGGAATATTAAATCATGACCCAACTAATTTTACAATGTATTATATACTTAAAGTCCAATTTAATCTTAGAATTGATTATTCTTTAGCACAATTAATGTCCACTAAAGTAGACCTATCAGGATCCAACTGGAATGGGCTTGTATCTTCTTCTTCCTGATAGTTTGCCTTTCACATTGCTAGGGTTTAGGTGATTTTCACTATGCAATCATCCCTGACAAATGACATGAAGTATATTAAAACGAAATAAGGGGAAAATAATGCAATGCATGCCTAAACTATAAAGTGCCTAAATGTAGCCTAATACCATAATGTAGTGTGGAAATCCTAGGAACTAGATGTGATTTTAGGTTTAAGAGTGATGATAAACTGGCGTTTATCAACGTCCATATGGAATAACTTGAATCCCATATGAGCACCAAAAGCTAGTAACATCCTAATGCATTCTATTATGGCCACAGATGCATAGGTTTCATCAAAATTGATTCCTTCTTCCTGATTATAACCTTGGGCCACATGTCTAGCTTTATTCCTTACCACCTTACCTGATTCATCAAACTTATTTCTAAAGAGCTATTTTATTCGAATCACTAATTGAGATTGTCATCTAGGAACTGATTCCCATGCATTGTTTCTTTCAAATGGGTTCAATTCTTCTTACATTGCTACAATCCAATAGTCATCAGTGAAGGCCACTTTTACAGTTTTAGGTTCTAACTGGGATACAAATACACTAAGTGCAAGATTATTTAGGGAAGATCTGGTTTCAACTCCTTTTGTAACCTCACCAATCACAGGATCTTTAGGATGGTCTTTAGTGTATATTAAATCTTTAGGTAGGTCACTAGTAATCATTTCCTTAGGGATGATTGAGGGATCTTCTAGGGTTTGCTCATCACCTCTAGTTGATGCTTTTTCTTTTTGGTCTAATTCATCAAAGGAGACATGCAAAGTCTCTTCAACCACCAGGTTCTTATTATAAACATTGTAAGCTTTACATCTAGAAGAGTATCCTAAGAAAATTCCTTCATCACTCTTAGCATCAAACTTATCCCAATTTTCTTTTGTATTCAAGATGAAACATTTGCAACCTAATACGTTGTTCGGGCGAAATTGTCGTTGTTTAAGAATTAAGTCGTAGTATAGGACAAAATCACTCAAATCATTTAAATTTATATGCTCAGATTCAGGAAATAGAGTTTGAGGTCATTCATAGGGAGCAAAGAAGCAATTTAAATTCACCAATCTCAAGAAATATAAGCAATTATTGATCAAAATGATATTTCAATAAGATAAGAATAATAGTGTAAAAAGATTGGGTTAAAATGGTGATTTAAATCACCAAATTAACTCTTAAGTTTGAAGCTCACAAATATTCAAATAAATGCATAGTAACCACAATTAAGTATCCAAAGTAAGGGCCTCAGACAATAGGAAAAGGTTCCAGATGGCTTATCAGTAAGGGCTCAAGGGCCTCTCAAGCGAAGCACAAGGCTCTCTCTCTTCACGAACATAGCAACAATAACCAAGGCTCAAGGGCCTCAGACAGAGCCTTCAGCGGCTAAGTCCTAAGAGGAGATGAGGGTACAAGAGAAAAACCCTCCCCCCTCTCTCTCAAATCTTCTTTTTCTCAGACCCAGGCACAGAATCGGACCAAACCTGACAAGCGGGTAACTGGATCCACACCCAGACCCATGTGGCATGTTTACAAGCGAGGGCATGGACAAGCGCATGAGGCGCGATCTATGGAGGGGTGTGGGGTAGGGACCTGATCCCAGTGTTCGAAGGTGAATAGGCAGAAGCACAAAACCCTTTTATCTATTGTCAGGGCACCTGTCTTCTACTATGTGGGACTATGTTCCCATGTCTTCGTCGCAACGTAGCAGCAGGAGGAAATGCCTCCAATTGAGCTCGATAGCGATGCAGCAGTCTTTAATTGACTGCTTGGGAAGAGTCCTGGAGTTTAGTTGCGCGTTCTAGGGGTGAAGTCATGAGTGATTTTGGCCGGAGGACTACAGCCGAGGTTGGAGAAATTAAGGGAGGTGGCGAAGGTCCGACTGTCACCTGAAAAGAGGAAGATGGCCACTCGACCACATCAGAGATGGTCATAGGGTTCTCCTGAGTGTGGCAAATGTGATGGTGGTGGTTTCGTGTAGTGAGGAGGTGTGTGCATGCATGGCGAAGTCGGTGAAGGAGTGTGAAGGTGGTAGAGTTCGGTGAGGGTCTAGAGTAAGCTAAACCCTAAATTTCCTTAGGGCTTTTGGAGGGTGAGTTGTGGTGGAGCTTCTAGAGGTGGCGCAAGGAAGTTTGGTGGTCTGTGGTGTTGGTTTGGGCTCACCGGAGTCCTTGCCGGAGGCGAGGTAGATGAAGGTTGTGCGGTGATGTTTTGGGTGAATCCTAAAATCTAAGGAGTTGGAGAGAGTCAGAAAGGGAAGAGGGAGAGATAGAGGAACTCAGCGTGAGAGATGACGGGTGGACTGCTCCGGTTGTGATGGATTAGAGCCAATGAAGAAGGTGTTGATGGCGATACGGCGACGATGAAAGAGCTGGGGAGAGCAGTCGTGCGTTGGCGAGCGACGATCGCGAGGGAGAGGGGAAGGCAGTCGGCCGGCCAATTTGACCATTGGCCGGCTCAATGAAGAGGACGGAGGAGCTTGCCAGAGACAAAGGTGCGAACGGTTGGAGGAGGAGAAGATGAGGGTATTCCGATGTGAAACTTCGCTAAGAGGCTCGAAGTTGCAAGAGAAGTCTATTTAAAGACTTTAGAGAGACGTCCAAGCATGGAAACAACCTTCTCGAGCTCGAGAACTTAGGGATGAAAAAATACCTAAATTTTTAAGCATTCGCATGAGAAATCTTGGGCGAATCAAGATCCAATTCTAGGTCCAGATGGTAAAGGATCTCATGAGGAATCCCCCTTTCAATTTTGGAAGGGTTTGATTGAGAATCAAGCAAGAAATCCTCGCTCAAATCTCAACAGAGTTGCTGCATTCACACCAATGGTGATAGGGACCATTTTGCAAGAAATGATGGCTAAGTTAGGGACCTTATTGCAAATATTTGAAAAGTTAGGGGCATAATTGAGAGAAATAGAGTTTAAATGGACTAAAATGCAAACTAGGTCAAGATGGACTCTGATTGGGCCCAAATTTGGTAAAAACCTAATTTGGACCCAAGGAATCTGATGGTGAAGTTGGATTTCAGTTTTGACCAAGTTTTATTGGTCAATTTATGCAAAAACGTAAATTAAGGCAGAATTCCGTCTAAGACTCTGTTTGAGGTCAAAATAGGTTCCAAAGGTCAAATCAAGGACACCAAACCTCATGGAATATTTCTCTATAAATTTTAGAAGGTTCAAATAAATTTTATTCTTACCAAAACCTCTATAATTTAAGCAGGTCAGAATTTAGGATTTTAGGTGCTGTATTGGTTCTCGAAATACGTGAAACCCCATTTCTATCTGCATGGACCCATTTATTAGTCTATAATTCTCATTTGACCTTTATTTCACCCCTAACAAACCCCTTGGTTATTCTTTGTTCATGATATGCTGTTAAAATTACAGAATTAACCCTAATTTCCTATTCTCTTCTCAAAACAGCCTGAAGTGGAGTTATAACCCTCAGATGGTTATGTAGGAGCATTTATCTTTTAAACCTAACTAAAAGTGGCTAGTTAGGGCCTATGATGGTGTTCCCATCATACCCCTATGCCTAGCTTTTGCTAGTCTCTTAGCAAACATCCTATGGATCAAACCAGGTCTCTGGGTCAGATGTAATCGTCAAGATGCCTTACTAAGTTGTATCTCTAGAAATTAGATCTAAATACCAACAATAGGCCTAGAGGTACTCAAGTACCAGCCAAGATCCAAACATGACCAGCTTCAGCTTAAGTATGTCGTGAAGGTTTCTAAGGCCCGTAAAAAACTGCCCAGAGGTTCATTGACCCCAGCGGTTAAAGCACCCATGTGTAAAGGTAACATGTCCAGATTTAGTTTGCGAGTGCATTTTTGTAAGAAAGAGATAGAGAAGGATTTTTCATTTGGAGAGTTTTCACTCTTTACTTTTTATTTTTCCCTAAATCTAGCCTCAAATTGGCCCTAAACACAGTCTGTATCGGATTCCTTGTCTCCACCATCAATCCTCGAAGGGTCTCTGACTTTCGATGCTTTAGGATAGCACCGCCCATGGCAACCCCCAGAACCCTAGTTTTCGACATTTCGAGATAATGCCACCCATGGCATTTTGTAGCCAAATTCAAGCCCTGGCAATCAACATTTCGAGATAATCCTACCCATAGCACCTGAACTAGCACAAGGTGCTTACATGCCCCCGGTAGGATATTTAAGTATCCTAGGAGACAAGCACCAAGGAGAAGATATGTTATCATGCATCTCGAGGGGAATTTCCCACCTCTCCATATCAGAAACTCATCCAATTAACTTGTGTTATCGAGCTGCTCCTAAGCTACATCTTTAAGATGGCTTTTCACAACAGAACACTTTTGGTAGGTTTTTCTTTATTAAGCACACTGAACTAGAATTTAGTGTGTGATTTTTGGGTGCTTAGGTTATCAAGTCCCGCAAACCAAAGGGCAGGCAACGGGACCGAATAATCCCTAAGCCTTACACTTAGTACAACAGCTTCTCACTTTCCTCAGCCTCTTGAGGAATAACCCGGATCTTAACAAATACTTGCATGTTTAAACCCAAAAAATAGATCCAAGAGGCCTAAGGTCGGTACTCGTCACTAATCTCTTAAGCTTTTAGCCTTCTAGGTCTTAATTCATCATCTAATCCAACCTAGAAGTTAGGTAAGTTCCATACTCAATTTAAGTGTCTAATTCATTTTTTCTCTTTTTGTGTGCTCCTTTCCTTTCTTTTCTTTTGCTTTTCTTTTCTTTTCCTCTTCTCTTTTCATTCTGCTCAATTCAACTTGGCTTCTCCTTTCCTTTTTTCTCTTTTTCTTTTTTTCTTTGATATGAAACCCTTCCATGCATTGTTTCTCACAGCATTTTGCACTTTAATACCCCCCATGCCTATGATTTGCAATGTCCTCATTATAATTTAGGTGGGTTCAAGTTCAATTCAGATAGAACATTAGAACAGGTGGATGGTGAACAGGTCAGAATGACTATTGCAGACGATTTCTATTTCTGATACAAGTATCAAAGGTGGAGTTGACTGTTCTGACGGACGAACCCTAAAGTGCAATATGAATTCTGCAAAGAGATATGTCAGGAAGGTTTCGAGTTTTTCAAAGATGATAGGTTTCCACCCGTTAAGCGCTAAGTTTAATGCCATCAGTTGGGCACAATGAAGCTCAGGGAGAATGGAGATCAAAAGATAGTGCAGCCAAATTTATGTTGGTGAGTTCGAAGAACAGTTTGAGTCACTGACCATTCTCGACAAAAGGTTCTGATTCGTGGATGAGTTCACTGATTTTGATAGCTCCATTTCCAAATACTTGTCTCACTAGGAATGGTCCAATCCATTTTAATCTGAGTTTTCCTGGGAAGAGTTTAAGTTTGGCATCGAAGAGTAAAACTTTCTTACTAGGATGGAAGGATTTTCTTGAAATGTGCCTGACATGAAAGGCTTTCACTAGCTCTTTGTAGATTCGTGAGTTCTTGTATGTGTCATTGCGTGGCTCTTCAATCTTGCTTAATTGCAACCGACGGTGGATTCCAGCCTTTAAAAGATCTAAATTGCACTTCCGCACTGCCCAGTAAGCTTTATGCTCCATTTCTACGGGGAGGTGACATGCCTTCCCATACACAAGTATGAAAGGAGACATTCCTAACTAAGTTTTATGAGCAGTCCTATAGGCCCACAAGGTTTCTGGAAGGCGAGTAGACCAATCCTTCCTATCAGGCCAAACAGTAACCTGAAGGATCTTCTTGATCTCTTAATTTGATAGTTTAGCTAATCCATTAGTCTAGGGGTGATAAGGAGTCAAGATACGATGTGACACCCCGTACTTTTTCATTAGGGACTAGAAGTGCACATTGGCAAAATGAGACCCGCCATCACTGATGATGGCTTTTGGAACCCCAAATCTAGAAAAGATGTTCTCCTAAATGAACTGAAGAACAACTTTATGGTCACTTGTTCTGGTGGGAATGACTTCGATCCATTTAGAGATGTAATCAACAGCAAGTAAGATGTATTCGAAGCCATTAAATCCTAGAAAGGGTCCCATGAAAGCAATTCTTCAGATGTCAAAGATTTCACACACGATGATCGGATTCAAGGACATCATATCGCACGGGCCCTTGTTGTCAATGTTGGTGCAAGGGAACCACGATTGTTAATTTTGATGATAACAAAACACTTGTATTTAACATTTGCATTTGAAGTTTAAGATTTCAGGTTACTTGCAAATGGATACAAGTTTGAAGAAGTGTGAAGAGCTCATGTCCATGGTCGATTGGAGGAGCTCGTTGGAGGAGAAGGAGCTTCGCTTGGAGTGAGAGCTTAAAGGTAAGAAGAATAGGATAGATTTCTATTTGTCTTATAGTTTGTACTTTGCATCTTTCGTTCTTTGCTCTTTATTTTCCTAGATTACTTGTTAAAGAGCCCCAAAGTAACAAAATAGTAGTTCTAGGAACGCTTACTCAACCCTAGGATACTTAGACTTTTCATAGTTAACTTAGAAAAATAAAGTAGGCATCAGATAGCCAAATCAGACGTCCAATCTGGATATCAAATGTCTGATCCTTGACTTTAAGACGTCAGACTATTTGATCAGATGTCCAAAAACACTTAGGCTGGAAACCACTCTCTATCTGCCATTTTTAGACGTCCAGCCCTTAGTTCAGATGTCTTAGTAGACATCTGATGGCATTGCCAAACGTCCAATTAGGGGAACATTAGCTTAGAAATCTAATCATTGAGAATTAACCCTTAATCTTCTATCAAACGTCCGTAGTGGACCATAGATGTCTGATATATAGACATTAACCCTCAATTAAGCGAAAATCACTTCTCATTATAGATATAGCCATTTGTGCCTTAGGAAATCCATTCACGTAGTTATTTAGGTTTCCAAACGTCCAAACCTAGTGCCAGACGTCCAAGATGTCATCTGACTGACTTACACAAGAACCCTATTTAGGTCTGACTCAAGTCAGTAAGGGAACCCGTCTAGGATTAGACATCTTATTTACTTTCTAGACATCTTAAAAGTGATTTCCAGACGTCTGATGCTTTTCCCAAACGTCTGATAACACTATCAAAATCATTAATGACCTTGATTTTAGCCTGTCTTGCCTTGGGTTCATCCCCAATGGCTACCTAAGGCTTCCATAGCCTTCCTATGGGTTCCTAAGCCATCTATAAATAGAGGGAGAGCCCTCCTTTGTTAGACACACCAAGACACACTAAAAAACACTACTTTCCACCAAATTTGTGTCCTAGAGAAGTAGAAGTTCTAGATCTCAAAAGCCATCGCTTCATCTTGAGAGCTTCTTTCTCGCCGTGCACCCGCTCTCCCACCTACGATAACGAGAGCGACATCGTGTCATTGCGTGGTTCAAGCATCCATGTTGCCAAGTCAACACACTTCCACCAAAGGGAAGATCCTTTACCTATAGTAGCTAGATTTAATTATTCATTTTGTGGCTCTATAGGATTATTGTTGTTTCATTGTCTTTGGTTGGGTATACGCTTTGCAAATTCCCATCTCCATTGAGAGACTAAATACTCCTCGTGAAGAGGAGGGGTTTGAGGCACGCTACCCTTGCTCAAAGTAGCATCGGTTGTAAGAGGTTGAACTACTCTCGTTCAAGTAGTTTGGTTAGTGATTTTAATCGACTCGGTCGATCAGGAAATCCTAAGTCAAGAGACTTAGGTGGTGGTCTTTACCCGGGTTTAGGTTTCCACCTAAAAATCCTTGTGTATTTGTGTGATTGATCTTTTATTAGATTGTTTAGTATATTTCTTCATTATCTATCTTTCCATAAATCTCATCTCCTCCCATAGAGAATTACAGTGGAGGGTCTAACAACGGCCACTATTTATCAGAGCAAAATTGATGTTTTAAAGGATTTAATCGTCATAGCAAGTCAAAATCACTCGAAAACAGATAAAATTTATAACTTAGAATCTACAATGGAGTTTAAGGTTGAACTCAAGGAGCAAACGTGGAATTCAAAACATTAATCACATTTAGAATTAATGAGCACAACTAATTGAGCATTCAAATAGATATTCAATGAATAATAACCTATCACATTAGTTGTTCAATGAAACCCAATGTATCTAGAGACAAAAAGAATGGAGAGAATCTAAAAAGTGGTGATTTCAATCACCAACTTAATCCTCTAATTAAGCATGCACCTCATTATCAATTCAACCATAATACTTAAATAATGTAACAGTATCTGAAATAATGCTCAATTTGATGACAAATATATCAATTAGACGACTTAAGTGATCATTAGTAAGCACAAGCACAAGGCTTTCAAAGCCTTTCTTTTCTTCTGCATTTGCTTTTCTTCTCTCCTTCATCAAACCTTCCCTTCTCTCTTCTTGAGCCTTCTCTTTGCCTTCTTTCCTTCTTTTTCTCCTTCACAAGCACAAGGGAACCAAGGCCTCAGCGGCTAAGTGTTAGCATAGAAAATAAGAGAGCAAAACACTCCCCCACTCTCTCACAAGTTCCTTCTCTTCTCTCTCAAACCCAGTGTAACCGGATCCATATTTGAGTAAACGGGTTTCAAACAGTGTCTAGGGTCACCGATGTGGGTGGTGACCGAGGAGTGGAGATAGGTGGGTAATCGGATGTAAAGGGGTGTAGTGAGGGACCCAACCCATTATGTTACTGAGTGAAGATCTCAGAGCACAAAATCAATTTATGCGCGCGTGCTCTCCTCGTCCACCGATGTGGGACTATCCCCACTGCATCTTCACTTGCATGCAACAGCTGTGGATGCTTCGTTCAATTGGTGCACGCCCGCAACTAAAAGATCTGATTGAGGAATTGGGCGTGGACCTGGAGGGTTTCCACGAGGCCTGAGAGTGTAACCTGGAGCTTTCTTGGCCTAAGGACTGTGAACGATGTCGGAGACAAAGGTGACGGCGGCAACGGTCGATGAGTACCTGAAATAAGCATACGGGCTCAAAAGCCTCAATTAGATGGTTCAACAGTGTCGCCAGAGGACGTGGAGTGCGATGGTGATGTTTGTGAGGAGAGTGGAAGCGTGCGGTGGTGTGTCGGGGACAGAGATGAAGAGTGGAGGATGTAGTGTTCGATGGGTCGATTGGATGGGTAAAACGGCGAATAAGAATGGGGGTTTGGTTCGCGGAGGTGAGGCAGAGGTTATGGAAGTGTTGGCAAGGAATTTGGTGGATTGTAGGGGTGTCAAAGCCTCGCCAAAGGGCAGCTGAAGGTGGAGATGATGGTGGCATGAAGGGCTATCGGCAGTCGAGTTGAGTGATAAAGGAGAGGGAAAGAGAGAGAGAGAAAGGGAAATCTAACTAACCAAATATAACGGTCGAAAGGGTTAGGATGGTGCCGGTTATGGTATGGCTGGCGCCAGAGTAGGTGAAGTCTCCGTTGAGGGAGAATGGCAAGGATGAAGGTGGAAGGAGGCACTTACAAGTATTGAGAGACGTGGAGAAGCTTGAGGAAGAAGAACCGGTCGACTATAGTCTGTGGCGGCCAATGAAGAAGGAGGACAGAGAAGCTCACCAAAGCTTGCGGAGAGTTCGACCGGAGAGAGGAGAAGAAGGTGGAATCTGGACTAAAACCAAGCTAAGGAGGTGAGGTCTGCATAAGGGGATCTTTTATAGGCCTCAGGGGGCCATTCCAAGCTTGGAAGCTCGGAGATTTCGCAAAATAGGAAACCCATGTTTTCAAATTGTTCGCATTAGGTTTTGGGCAAGACTTAGAGCCCAAGATGTGGCGTAGGTGGAAGAGGATCTTCTCAGGAGTTCCCCTTCCAATTTTGGAAGGGTTTAGGCATGAAATCAGGGAGAACTCCTTGATTGAAAGTCGGTGACAAGCTGTGTTCACATGACCATGGCAGCAAGGGCCTCGTTGTGAAGGTGATGACAAAGTTAGGGGGGTCTTTTCAATAGATTTCAAAAGCTGAGGGGCTATTTGAGAGAAAAAGAGTCAGACTGAACCAAAATGCAAACTAGGTCAAGATGATCTCTAATTGGGCCCAAATTTTGGTACAAACCTAATTTGGACCGAAGGAATTTGATGGTGAAGTCTGATTTTGGTTTTGACCAAGTTTGATTGGGTAATTTATGTAGAAACCCAAATTAGGGCAACTTCCTTTCTAAGACTCTATTTTAGGTCAAAATAGGTTCCAATGGTCAAATCAAGGACACCAAACCTTATGGAATACTTTTATATTATTTTTATAAGGTTTATATAGAATTTATCCTGACCAAAACCTCTTCTATTTAAGCAGGTCTGAAATTAGGGTTTCGGGTGCTATTTTGACTCTCAAAATGTGCAAAAACCCATTTTTGTCTATATGAACTCTCTTGTTAGTCATTAATGAACATATGGCCTTTATTTAACCTTTGGAAAATCCCATGATTACTCTGCATTTATGATATACTGTTAAAACTATAGAATTAACCCTGATTTAATGTATGTCTCTCAGAATGGATGTTCAGTGAATTACGACTCTCCGGCGATTATGTAGGAGCATTTGTCCATTGATTCTGACTAATTAAAGCTAGTTATGGCTGATGATGAGTTGTCATCAGGTACATGCCCTATAATAGGATTGCACATCTTTGAACATTGTGGGCCAAAAGTACCCACATTGGAGGATCTTCGCTGCAGTTTTACGCCCAAAGTATTGGCCACCGCAGGCTTGGTCATGACAGAATGAGATTACGTTGTTGACCTCATCGTCAGGAATGCATGTCCGGATCACTTGGTCATTATCGATATGGAAAAGATATGAATCTTCCTAGACATAATACCTGGCATCGGAAATCAGCCTGTCTCGCCTGGAAGTCGCCCAATCTGGTGAAACTTTCCCCATAACCAAGTAGTTCACAATGTCAACAAACCAAGGAAGTCCGTTAATGGCCAAGAGATGCTCATCTAGAAAGTGCTCGAAAATAGGTCCAGACGGTCAATGACTGAAGAAGGAAGGCAAGACCAATGGTCAGCTACCACGTCCTACTTTCCTGCCTTGTCGTGAACTTCCAGATCGAATTCTTGCAATAGCAAGATCCAGTGGATTAATCTTGATTTCGCATCCTTCTTCATGAGTAAGTGCCTCACTGCAGCGTGATCCGAGTAAATGATGACATGGGAACCCAGAAGGTATGACCTGAATTTCTCTAGGCCAAACACTACAGGCAGCAACTCTTTCTCTGTAATAGCGTAATTACGCTAAGCCTTGTCTAATGTCTTGTTGGCGTAATATATGACCACTGGTTTCCCATCAATTTTCTAACCCAACATCGCTCCTACTGTGTAGTCAGATGCATCGCACATGATCTCAAAGGATTGAGACCAATCAAGAGATTGTAGGATTAGTGCTTGGGTGACTCAGTCACACAGGATCTCAAATGTGTGAATCCATTCACTAGAAATCTCAAAAGGCGTGTCCTTTGAGAGGAGATTCGTCAAGGGGAGTGCGATCTTAAAGAAATCAGGTATGAATCAACGATAAAATCTAACATGCCCCAGGAATGATCTGATATCTTTGACTGAGCTAGGCACAGGTATCTTGGACATCAAATTCACCTTAGCCCAATCAACCTAGATACCTCTCTCATAGACAAGATGTCCAAGAACGATGCCTTCAGGAACCATGAAGTGGCCTTTTTCCCAAGAGAGAACCAGGTTCACTTCAATGCATCTTTTAAGGATTTTGACCAAATGCAGGAGGCACTCATCAAAAGATTCACCGAATACCAAAGACCTCAAGGTAATTACCTACCATATCAAAGAATATGGTTAGCATGCACTACTGAAAAGTGGTAGGTGCATTACATAGCCCAAATGGCATCCTGCAGAACGAGTACGTACCGTAGGGGCAGGAAAAGGTGATGTTTTCCTGATCCTTTAGATGAATTGCCACCTGGTTATATCCGAAGTAACCATCCAAGAAACAGAAAAATCGATTTCCCGCCAGTTTCTTGAGAATCTGGTCAATGAACGGAAGCGAGAAATGATCTTTATGGAGTCATTCAGTTTTCGATAGTCTATGCAGACTCTCCACGAATTTGCAATGTGGCTTGGGATAGTCTCTCCAGACTCAATCATGATAACGGTGAGTCCTTCCTTCTTAGGCACAACCTGGATCGGGCTCACCCAGCGGCTATCAAAGATTAGGTAGATAATACCAACATCTAATGTAACGACCCGGTTCCCGAGTCCCTACGAGACACGAGAACCGGACCGACTCGACTAATCCCAAGACCTAGTCGTCCAACGAGGAAGTAACCAAAAGACAGTAAAATAAACCACATTCAGCATGAATATAACTAACAGTAAGAAAGTACAGCAGTAAGGAAAGAAATTACTACAGTAGGTACCACCACAACAGTAAAACAACATTTATCATATAACAAGAACGGCAGGTAAAGAAAGTACAGCGGAAACAAAAAAACTACTCACTAAAATAGAAACAAAAGAGGTACAAGGACTGTGGTAAACTCTACTGGACCCTACTTGGCCCAGCGTCCTCTGCAGCCGCCGACCCTGGCTGCTCAACACCTGGTCCTGAAAAAAGGTAACGAGTGTAACACGTTAGCAAAACGCTGAGTAGAGTGGCAAACTAACTAAAGGCAACAGTAGAGTGTACAGTAGCTGTTATGTTCTATTACTTCCTTTATTCACATCTTTCAATTTTTCCCACTATTTCATTTGTTTCTCAGATCCTTTACTTGATCTCGAATGTCCTCGTGGGAACGATCTTGATTGCAGTCTTTTCCAAAAGTAGAAGTAGCACGTGGTGCTCTCCTGGCCGGGAGAGTCCCCCGTGGTGATCCTACCCTCAGTCAACCACCCCAAGGTCACTGACAGACGTAACGGTGACTACGGCACGCACGATAAACGCACAGGTAGCTAGCCCGCACTGGCACGCGGTCAGTCGTTTCCGTTAACGGGTGCGCCCAAAGCACAGCACGGAACCAGGGCAGAGCCCTCTCAGTAACAGGGGTCCAACCCCTCCACAGTAACCAAACCGGGGCCTTGCCCCTCCACAGTCCGCGCACCCTCGCCTGACTACCCTGGTTTGCCCTAGTGGGCCTAACAAGTCGGTGAAGGAGGCTAGCAGAACCCCAGGGCCCGTGGGGTAGCTAGTACTCTCCTAACACTACTAGCTCTCCTCGGTACTACGTACACGAGGGCCAACAAGTCGGTACAGAGTGGCTAGTCCTAACCCCCGGGTCCCTGGGGCAGCTAGCTCAGCTCTGCACTAAACAGGGGGACAGTCGCTCTCCTTGGTACTCCGTACTCAAGGGCCAGCTCACTTCCCCAATTCTATTCCATTCGCTTTCCAGGAGTTCTACTCCTACTTCCCCGTAGGGTTCCAGAACATCTTATGTCTTACTTTCCAGTTTCACGTTCTTACAAACCATGATCCCAATCATGTTTCTTTATTCATAACAGGCAGCTGTGAATTCAATTTACAGGCAGCTTCATATATTCCTTTCCATTTTTCCAAGACTGCAGTATTATACATTCCACTAGTTTTTCCATCCTAGGATTCATGCCATATCCTAGGGTCTATCATACAATCTAGTTTTCCGGCCCTAGGATTCATGCAACACCTAGGAACTATCATTCCATATATTTCTGATTCCTAGGATTGATGCAATGTCCTAGGTTCTAGTTATGGTTTCATACTTTAACAGATTTTATTAATACTTAAAGCCACTCTACCAGGTACAACGGGAGTAATGGGGGCGTGATCGGGAATCCCGCGTGCCTCCGCGACTCTCAAGACTGCAACTGAACGAGGTCCTATCACAAGGATCAAACACAAGGAGTGTCTCAAAACAGTGTATAGCTACTGTAGACGAGTAGAGGAATTAATTCTGAAGAGAATGCAACTCGAATCGCGGAAAACGGAGCCCGAACGGGCCCTAAACGGGTCGAAAAAAGATGATACTGTGCAAAATCAGACGTCTGGAACTCCTTGCAGACGTCTTAAAAAGTGGATCAGAGAATTACCTGTTCAGCATGGTTTCCCAGACGTCCAGAAGTCTACGGGGACGTCTGGCCTAGATCCCAGATGTCCGATGGTACATACGGACGTCTGTAGGTCACTCCCGCCGTCTGGCACAAATTCCAGACGTCTGATTCGCAAAGGATGGCGAATCAGCGAACCTGCACACAGCCAACTCCCTCCCTCAGTACGGTCAGTCGACAGGAAGGAAGGAGAAGGCGGTAAACTCACCTTTCAGACGTCTGTATGAGCTTCAAGACGTCTATCTCGCCGTCTGGCTGTCAACCCAGACGTCTGATTCTGGAAATTTTTCCAGAATCAGGACGCGACCCGGACTCTGCTCGCGACGCCGCCCACGTCGCACCTCGCGCTCCTGCTGCTCAGACCGCAGTAGGTCCCTCTCTGCGTCGCTCCGCGCCCCCGGCACCCTCCGCCAGCCGGCCAAGCCACTCCGGCGAGCTCGCCCTCACGGTAGAGCTCCGCCCTCGCACGCCGCACCTCCGCGCTCACTGCGGCCGTCGCTGCCGCCCTCGCGTCCGCTCGCTCTCGCGCACAGGAAGGAGAAGAAGGAGGAGACTGTGGATACGGGAGGGGAGGCGTGGCCCTTTTAAGGCCACGCGAGGAGGAGAGAGGGGGTGGCAGGCCGCCTGCAGCCGCAGAAGAAAGAGGGAATATGCGGTCTGCACGCTCAGGCGCGCAGGCGACTCGCGGGTGTGGACGATAACGATTTTTCAGACATCTGTAAACCATCCCAGACGTCTGGCAAGACGTCTGGATGTGATCCCAGACGTCTGTTCAGACGCCTGGGCCACCTCCCAGACGTCTTAAAATACATCCGGGGCACGCGTTCATAACATCTAACCACTTGATGATCTCTTTCTTCACGACCTCCTGTAGATTTGGATTGAGTTGTCTCTGCATCTCATGGGATGTTTGTGATCCCTATTCAGTGTAGATACAGTGTGTGCAATAAGAGGGACTGATACTAGTCAGATCATCGAGAGTCCATACAATGGCTCTTCGATGCTGCTGGACAACAAAAATTAGCTTTGTTTTTTGATTAGATGTGAGTCAGGAATTGATAATCATAGGAAACATTTGATTGGAACCCAAAAATACATACTTCAGATGATCTAAGAGGGGTTTCAATTCCATAACTGGGCCATCAGCAGTAAGTGGGGGTTCGGGATGTGCCTCACAAGATAAAGTGGGAGCTAAGGATGAATCTAGATCAGCTCTAGGCTCCTCTAGCTATGGATCAAAATTTTCTTACAGTTGAGGATCAGAAATAATCATGTCTTCCTCAATAAGTGGATCCTCAACCATAGAACTAATATCACATACTTCCTCGATTACCCCACAATTTATTCCTTTCTAGGCCTTGAAGATATCAATCTTTAATGTCTGGTTCCCAAATTTTAACTCGATCTGGCCCTCTTCATAATTCATATTTGCCTTAGCTGTGGCCAGGAATGATCTCCCTAAAATGATTGGTATGGTCCTCAGATTTTCAGGCGTCTCATTATCTAACACAATGAAGTCCACTGGAAAATAGAAGTCACGGATCCATACAAGAACATCCTTGAGAATTCCTCTAGGTGACTTGATTGATCGATCTGCTAACTGCAAAGTCACCTCAGTTGGTTTGAGATCAATTTCCTCGAAATGGTCTAGTAGGGATGTAGGTATCAAGTTTATGGAGGCTCCTAAATCCAATAATGCTCGATCAAACTCTAGATCACCAACTTTGCAGGAGATCAATGGGGTGCCAGGATCTTTTGCTTTTTGTAGGAGCTTACTTAAAATGATCAAGCTGACTTGCTCAGACAATACGATCAGACTCCAATCTTTGCTTCATGGCTTTCACTTAGGTGTACATAAATCCTTCAGAAATCTCACTTATGCCGGTACATGGCTGATTGCATCCATCAAGGGGATGTTTATCTAGACTTGCTCAAAGAGCTTGACCAGATCTTCATCAAGTGCCACGGGTTTAGGTTTCCTCTTTCCTTTCGACAAGGCCTCAGGAAATGGAACCTCCGTAGGTTCCTCCAGGATTGGTTCAGGTTCTGGATTTGCAATAGGGGTGTCTTAAATAACCACCCTAGGATTAGTCTCTGAACTACCAGGCTAAGAGTGGCTTGGATAAGGTGGATCCTGTGTCGTCTTGCCACTACGGGTGGTAATAGAATTAAGTCCCGCTTGGCTCTAGCTTCGATTTGGTAGAAGTGGTGATTACTACTGATATCCCTAGTATGATGTCAAGGCTTCCATCCCGGTTAGTGATGGAGCAGGAGGGTTCTAGTAAACATAGTGAGATTGGCCCTGATTTGGGTTCATAACGTGCCTCTGGTTCAGCACGCTATTCGTATTTGGTAGAGGCTGAGATGGAAGTGCACCCAGCTTGTGAGAATTCGCCATCTGTGCAAGCTGATTTCAAATCTCTGTGATCTCATCTTTGTGCTATTTTTACATAGTTGCATTGGTCTTTTGGATCTTAGCTAGGGTTTGTAGGATAAGATTCATTTGATCTTCTCTTGATGGCCCAAATTGATAATTTAGGTTGGGCCTAGACTAAGCAGGCTGGTAAGGGTGAAGAGCTTGTGGTCAGGGTTGGAATTGATATCTCAGATTTTGATTATTCCCTGACCATGCAAAGTTAAGATGATCACGCCATCCAAGGTTATAGATGTTAGAGAATGGATCATTTTGAATGGCGTGGAGACCCTCACAGGTCTGAGGAACTCTAGAGAAGTCAAAATACGAGGGTTCAGAGTTCCCCCAACTAGAGCAGGTAGTTCCAGAGTTTCCTCCGAAACCAAGATCAAACAAGGGTGGATATGAGTCCATCCCCTGATGAGAGTGGTGATAAATGTTATGCACAGCCTCCCTACCAGAAGGTGGTTGTGCATACATGCTCTACTGTGTTGAGGTGGTTCTCTATAGATGTTGAGCCAAGTCATCCACCTTCTTTTCGATAATAGAGACCGTGTCCAAGCAACTGTCCATCAGTTCCAGATTGACAGATACGGACAGGCCCTGAGTCTTGTGTGCCCCTCGTGTGTTTATCAATGCACAGGTAGTTGTCTGGTCAAACATACCCATAGATTCATTGTTTATGGAGTTCTCGCACATTCTCGAGAATCTCCCAAATGGTATCTTCATGTTGACCCATGATGCTTCCACCACAGGTTGCATTGACAAAGAGCATGATCTCGTCACGGAGCCCATGGTAAAAGGACTGGACTTGTTCCCACTTTGGAACTCCGTAATGAGGGCATCTCCGCATGAGACCCAGAAAGCGATCCCATACCTCATGAAGTGGTTCTCCTAGATTTTGTGGGAAGTGTGTGATCTGATGCCTTAAAGCATTTGTTCGACCCACAGGGAAGAATTTTTCTAAGAATTCATTTTGTAGTTCCCCTCATGTGTTGATTGGACAGGTCAGAGTCTAAAACCAATTAGCAGCTTTACCCATGAGTGAGAAGAACATCTTCATGAGCAGGATTTCTTGATTTTGTATGGTTGGCCTGAAGGTCTGGGCCAGATGTTTTAGCTACTTGATGTGCTGGAAGGGATCTTCGGAGTTTGAGCCATGGAATTTAGGAATAGCTTGGATTATGTTTGGCTTGAGTTCAACATCAGGCCCTCCAGCAGGGATTTGTCATCCAGGTACGATCTCCATCGTAGCAGGATTGTAATGATCCCGCATCTAAGGACACGGTGGTGGATTGATTTGTGCATGGAATAAATCATTAAGGTGCTGTATTTGATCCTGGACATTGGGTTCTGATGATAACGTCATCATCAGGCATATCTAGCTTTATTTATTCATATTCCATCATTAAATGCTCCTCCATAACCGCTAGAGAGACATAATTCATTGCAAATCCTTTCTGAGAGAAATACAAGAAACTGAGGTTAAAACTATAATTTTACCATCATATCATGAATGCAGAATAATCGTGAGTTTCACCATGGGTTAATTAAGGGTCAAATGATCTTAAGAATCTAACAAGTGGGTTAGTACAGACAGAAAAGGGTTTTTGCGTGTTTTGAGAATTAAATGACTTCTGAAACCCTAAAAATAGCCCCTCTTAATTAATTGAGGATCTGGTCAGGATAAAATTCACCTAAACCCTCTAAAATTCATAGGAAAATATTCTCTAGGGTTTGGCATCCTTGATTTAACCATTCGAACCCATCTTGACCCAAAATAGAGCCACAGGTAAACTTTTGTCCTAATTTGTGTAATTATGCAATTTTGCTAATCAAAATTGGTTAAAACCTAAATCTAACTTCACCATTCCTTGGGTCCAAGTTAGGTTTGTACCAAAATTTGGGCGCAATCTGAAAACATCTTGACCTAGTTTGCAATGTGGTCTTGTCTAACTCTTTTATCTCACACACATGCCCCTAACTTTTCAATCCTTTGCATTTCAGTCCCTATCTTTATCATCATTTTCACAAATAGGTCCCTTCCTCCATGAAATCCCAATCCTACAACTCCAACGAGCTTGATTTGGCATTTTCTCCTTGATTCCTTGACGAATCCCTCTCAGATTTGAAGCCAGATTGGGAAGGTCACCTTTTGAGCCAGATCTGAAGCCCAACAACCTTCCCAATCTATCATGCGAATGCATGAGAGATTCGAGTATCTTTCAAGCTTCAATCTCCGGTGACCTTCCAAGCTTGGGAAGATTGCTTCCCAAGCTCAAATCATCCTCCAGAGGCCTATAAAAGATGCCCCAATGCATACCATCCATCCCAGACTCGAATTCAACTAGAAATTCCCCAAATTCCTCTCTTTTATTTCGGCCAAATAGCTCCTCGAGCTCCGGTGACTCTCTCTGCCTATCCTCATCGTCCGACCGTAATACCGATAGTGGATTCTTCTTCCTCACCTTCCTCCACGTCGTGCAATACCAACCACCGTCACTATATCTCCATCGTCGTCACCGTCCCCCTCTACCGGAGTATTTTCTTCCCCGGCACCGGCCTACCAACGTCGGTGTCGTCCTCCCCCTTTCACCTAATAGATTAGGGTTAGTTTAGTTGGTTTAGATCCTTAGGTTAGTTTTATACCCAAAAATTCCAAAAATAACCCTCGACACCGCCGTTCATCCTCGTCTTCCCCATCTCCAACCACTCCTCCAACGAGGCATATCCACTGCTGCACCCCTTCATCCGCCTCGCCAACCACCTCATAAGCTTCCCCTCATCCACTCACATAAAACCCCCATCCTATTTTGCCCTATTACACACCCAACCACTACACCGAACAAACCTACCTTCGCCGACCAATCCCATCTCCATCTGACCACCTTCGTGCACCTAACTCCACAAACCACCGCCATCGACTTCGCCTCACCATGACGAAGATTCTGAACATTCTGATTGGGACATTTAGCCTATTTTTCTGGTTTCAGGTACAACCACACCGCCATTACCAGAGCTGCTTCGAGCAAGTTCGAAGTCGTGTTCTCGTGGCATTCGCTCCGAGCACCACCTTCAAGTGACGTGGAATACTCGAGATGAGTCGACTTTCCGCTATGCGTTGTAGTATTTAAGTGGTGGAAAAATCGACTAATCAACAATAAAAAAAATAACCAGTCACAGAAGAGCGGGTCGTGTCCACAGGGAGGCAATTATGCAATAAACTCTCGATTATTTCGTAATCATTCTGTTAAGTGCGAAATCCCTAGTCAAATCCGACATAAAATGCAAAGGAAAGAAGATTCACAATAATTCAAAAAATATAAGGGTATATGTGCAATTTTCCCTCACTCAAATCTTCAATAAATATATGATGATTTTATGTAATTTTCAATTGACATATGCTAGAGAAAATTGGTGCACACGTTAATCCCAAAACCAATCTTGAAATAGGTGAATAACAATAACATGAAATTATCAGAAAGTATGAGTGTGCCTACGTAATTTTTCCATAATAAAATAATAATAAATCAAAAATTAATTTTTGGTGGCATTGGCATTAGATGTAATTTTTAATTGAATGTAAAACAAAGCATTTGCACTCTCTCCTCCTCATGAGAGAGAGAGAGCACCGGCGGGACTTTCACACTCAAGGGAGGTTGGCGAAGATGAGGCCGATCTGATGGAGGTTGCGGCGTCGACGGAGATGGCCGGTCAGTGGAGGAGAAGAACGTCAGAGGAGGCACTGGAGGCAAACTTGCGGGGCTGCTCCTGCTGCGTGTGGTGCAGGGTACGCCTGGAGTGGCCTGAGGTGGCGTAGCGGTGGCTCTACGCGCAGCGTTGGAGGTGTGGGCGTAGTGCCTGCAAGGAACGCTAGGCGCTGGAGAGGGGCACTGGCTTGAGGCGACGCTGGAGGGGCGCCAACGCCTGCGGTGGTAGCTTCTGCAGGTGGGAGAAGGTTCTTGCGGGAGCGATGGAGGTGAGCAGAGGTGTGCACAGGCTGGCAGGGGCGCGCAAGGTGGAGTGGCGTGGGTGTGGCTAGAGGATGAAGGCAGGTGGATGCCTACAGGTGTGAAGACGTGCAGCGCCTGCGGGTGTGGCTAGAGGTTGGCACTGGACGCCTGTAGGCATGCGGGCAGGTGCTTGCAGAAGAGCGCACGCCTGCGGGCGTGGATGGCAAGGGAGGAGCAGCGCCTTCAGTGAAGGGCGCTGGCAGAGCACCTGTGGTGCTGCTGGAGGGAGGCACTGGAAGGGAGGATGCGCCTATGGGTGTGGCTGGCAGGGGCAGACGCAGCACCTGCGGGTGCTTGAAGGTGGGTGCAGGCAGTGTGCGCCTGCAGTGGCGGCTGGAGATGAGCGGTGGAGAAGGAACGGGCGCCTGCAGGTGCTAGGGTGGTCTGCACTCGCGGTGGGCAACGTGCGCTGGAGTGCCTGTGTGCACGGCCTGGCAGGGGCGCTGGCTAGAGCGGCTGGTGAGGCGAGGCGGGTGATGAGAACCTCATCATGAGCCATAACTAGCTCATTTTGACCCAATACAAAGGATAAAAGCTCCTACATAACTCAAGGAAAGGCTTAACTCAGAGAATTCTGAGTTTAAGGAGAAAACAAGTCATAAGGGGTAAAAATGTAATTTTACCAGTATAATCTGCATACAGGGTAATTCAGGGTCCCAACATAGGTCAAAGCAACCTAATAAGAATAAAAGTGGGATTGGATGATCTGGCAAGGGCTACAGCAATTCCAAGGAACTAAATAATAATCTGTAACCCTAAAATAAACCCACTTCAATTCACGAGGTTCAAGGCAAATAAAAAATGGAATAAACCCTCTAAAATTCATAGAAAAATAATCTCTAGGGTTTAGAACCTTCAATTTGACCTTAGGAACCCATCTTGACCTACATTGAGAACCATACCCAATTAATAACTTAATTTGGGTTTTTACGTAATTTGACCAGTCAAACAAGGTTTAATCTAGAAATAAAATTCACCATCAGATTCCTTAGGTCCTAATTAGTCATGTATAAAAACTCGAGCCTAAGAAGAAACCTTCTTGACCAACCTTACACTTTGGTCCTCATACATTTACTTTTTGGCCCTCAACTTTTGAACCCTCGCATTTTGGCCCCTAACTCTCCTTCGTTCTTTGCGTTTAGGTCCTCCCTGCAAAACCTGCCAGCACCATGCTCCGGCGACCTTGCGCGGAGCATGGCGCCGCGCAGGGTGAGGGGGAGGGTCTGGCAAGTAAACCAGGGGTGCCCTGCGTCGTCAGTCGTCGCAGGGACACCCCCCTGGTCGCTGTAACCCACCATACCGGCCGTGCGAACGCACGGACGGTATGGGTTTCCATCTCCGGCGTCCTCCGGCGAGGGAGACACGTCGTCTCCCTTCGCCTTCCTCTCTGATTCGGTCCCTATAAATGCCCCCGTCGCTCCACCGTTCTCGGGAGCTCGGTCCTGACGGAGAAAGACCCCCACTTCCTCTCTTCCCACTTCGACAGGAAGCCTTCCAGCTCCGGCGGCCTCTCCTCTTCCTCCTCGTCGCTCTGCCGCACTACCAGCTGCAGGGTTGCCCCCCCTCGCTCTTCCCGCGCCACGCCGTACCCAGCTGGCGCCTCTCCAGCCCTCTCCTCGCCACCGCCCCTTCCCCTGGGCATCTTCTTCTCCGGCGACAGTCGATACGACTGTCGCCCTGCTGCTCCCCCTTCGTCCCTGCAAGTAAGTTAGAACTACTTCCCTTCCTCTCCTCTTTCTTTCCCCGGTTTCAATTTGTTCAATTAAGCCCTCGACCGACCCTAACCATCGTCACCCCCTTCGTCTCCGGCCACCCTCCGGCGAGATGCCCCCATCGCTCCACAGCCTCACACGCCTCGCCGACCCTCACCGAACCTCCGCCTCATCACACTGAGCACCCCCCACCCCTCCACTGCCACTCCACACCTCCGTAACGCTCCCCCAAACAAACCCATTTCTCCGGTTGCAGTCCGACCTAGGGCTGCCGCCAGACACCACCTTGCGGCTTGCCGCACAGCTCAACACCTTCGCCGTGCCACGGCGAAGGTTCCCCAGTAGTTTGATCAGGCCGAGAGGCCATATTCGTGTCCGACAGGTTCTGAGGCTCGACCGCCATTAACGCCACATTGAAGCAGCTTCTCCCGCGCTCCAGGCTTGAGGACTCCAGGTCTCCAGCTGCTGCGGATTACGGAGACTCCTGCGAAGGCAGCCAGCCAACAACCGACGAAAATCGAAGCTGCAGCTGCAAAAGCAAGGCCGCGGTCTTCCAGCAGGCGCACGCGAGGAGAGGCCTCAGTTTAGTCCCACATCGGTAAGCCTCACAACTCTTTCACCGTTTAAATTGTTTTTGTGAATAAGCCTTAACGCCTCAGCACACGGGGTGAGGTCCCCTTCACCCGCCCGATTACCCGGCCTCGTCCGCGCTCACTCCTCGCCCACCACGCACGCCGGTGGGCCTGGACCCGGGCGCGACCCGTACCCGGCTACCCGACAGCTCTGGGAGAGCTATCCCATGAGAGGATTCTGAGAGAGAGTGACGCCGGGGGGGGGGGGGGGTAGAGTAGGTTTTGCCCACTGACGTAAACCTTGAGTGTGCAGGCACAGGTAAACAAAGGAGAAGAAACATGGAAGAAGAGAAGAAGAAGAAGGGCGACGAAGACTGAAAGAAGGTGGAGCACTGTAGCAACGGCGATTTAAGTCGTCTGATTGGAAAATCAGACGATGCCCTACAGTAAAAGGACTGCAGAGAAAGAAGGAGAACGAAGATGCCGTGCCACTGAGCAAGGGATCGCAGGAAGAAAAGCTTTACAGTTGAGGCAGAAAGAAGAAAGGAGAAGCTGAAGAAAGGCAGAACTGAGAGAAAAGAAGATGAGGAGCTCTAAAGAAGAGAAGAAATAAGAAGAACAGAAGGCAGAAGAAGAAGAACACCAAGAGATAAACAAGGAAGAAAAACCAAAAGCCAAAGAGAAGAGAAAACAAAGAGGAAGAAAGAAGAAACCAAATTTTTATCTCTCCCTCTCTCTCTTTATTTTTGTAATATTTTTGTAACAAGAATTTGTATCTCTAGAATACAGTTTGCTCCCTGAGTTCGACCTCGAGAACTCTTTATTTCCGAGTAACAAATTGTATTAAACTGGTAATCACCTCTCTATACTGTACTACGACGGAATAATAAAACCATAGAGAAAGGTCCCCACCAGCGGGTCTGCAGAGGGGTGCATAGTGGACGCAGTGGAGCAGTTCCCCGCAAGGGGGAAAATGCAGATGCCCCTCCCCTTTCTCCGCCTCCTCTTTAACTCCTTTCCTTTGCACGTGCGTGAGTTAAGGGATTTTCAAATCTCTTACCTATTTCTGGCCGGCAATTGTTGAGGATGCCCGGAGGATGGGGAAAAGAACAGCGGCCGGTTGTTTGAAAGGGTAATTTACCCTCCCCTCCTTATTCTTTTGCCAAATATTTTTCCTGCACATAAAAAGAACATAAAATCATTACATATTAAGTTATAGAATAGATGTAAACCTAAATCATGATACATGCAAACATTCTATAACTTAATGTAGTTATTAATATACCAAAAAGATACAATTAAAGTTACTTAGGCATAATATTAGTCCATTAAAATGGACTCATCAACTCCCAGGAAGATGTCCAGGCTTTCAATTTGGAGCTTTGACTACTCCTTCACCTCCAATTGGACGTAAGCTTCAGCGGCTGTTCCCGTAAGGTAGAGGACTGATTTAGTCACACCACGTGGGTTTTAGAAGCAGCGCAGCGGAATAAATTATTTTTCTGCCAGGGACTTATTGCCTCAGACACAATGGGGTGAGGTCCCCACTCACCCGACATGCTCCTCGCAAATGGTACGCACCATGAGGGCTTGGCACTCACCCGATTACTAGCCTAAGCCTACTCTAACACCTCAGCTACAACCCACGACCATAGCCCTGGTCCCGAGTGCGCTTAGATCCAAATCTGAATACCCGGTACTGTGCAAGGCTCTAGGAGAGTGGAACCTAGAGAGACAAAGAGAGAGTGGGGGCAAGGGGGGTTTTTCTCTGTTGTGGATTGGTTAACACTTAGCCAATTTCGTAAGTTTCCCCCTGTGCATAAGGAGGAGAGGAAGGAGAATTGAAGGGAAGAGGCAAGGCCTAAAGAGGACAATAGAAAGAAGAAGAGAAGAAGAACAGAGAAAGAAGAGAAGATGAAGAAGTATAGTGTCCTCTTGGCATTGTAGCAAGACACTTAAGCCATCTGATTGAGTACCATATCGTTTGATGGAGTGCACTGTGCACAAAAGTTTGCATGGTTGATACTGTTCATTTATTTAGATGATTCAGTAATTATTATGTGTATCTAAACTAATAATTGGTGATTCAAATCACCATTATTTTGCCTTAGATGTTATTTTGCCTCATTAGATCCGTCACATACTCATGTGCTACATTGCATATTTGATTTTTGAGTAATTAAATGTGCTTATTTACATTATATATTAAGATTAGTGTGTGAATTCCTATTTGCTCCCAGCGAATGACCTCGGACTTTTATTCGAGTATAAATTTTATCTGTTGTTTGAGCTATTTTTGAGGATTTATTACTACAACGAAGGCATCTTTCAAAACCCTCAATTTAGCCCTATCAACATTGTGGCGCCGTTGCCGGGGAGCAACGGGCAATTCACCGCTATTCTATTGCAATATTTTTATATTTGACCACTAACTTGCCCTGTTTGCTTTATTGTGATTTTGCGAGGTACTTAATAAGGAGATCTTCAGTGCAAATCAACCACTCCAGGATAGTTAACTTTTCTATTCTTCCCTAATCAACCTCCTAATCTTTGGAAGGCATAAAAAAAGGAAACAATCAATTAGGAATCACCTAGCTTATTTTTCATAGTAATTATCATTTAAAAGGCAAGTTTCCTGATTTGCAAAATTTTTTTTTAAATCTGATTGAAAATTGAAACAATTCTATTTAGAATTCCCTACCCCAAATTTCTTGTGCCTATTAGGACATGTAATTTCTAATCTTCTTGGACTACACACTTCTTGTTTGAGGTCCAAGGAGAACAAGATAAGATCAAATTGGATGCAGAATAGAGCCAATTAAGGTTTCAATTTTAGGATTTTGGAGTGCTAGTTCACACTTGTCTGCATAAAAGGAAATAAACCCACTCACATTTGTATGCTACCCAAGCCCTTAGTTGAAAAGATCTAATCAAGAAAAACCCTAAAATCAAGCTCTAAATTCACTTGAATCCTAAAATCTTGGACCTAATAACCTAGGAGTAAAATCAGGGTGATTTCTAGGTCTTGACCTAGATCTCATTCTACCATCTTTAGGGCAGGTCAGGTGAAGTTGATTTACGTTGTAGGCCAACCAACCTCCAAATTAGGTCACAAGTTGAATTAACTTATAATCAAGTGAAACTCAAGGCACAAATTAGGACATAAAATTAATAGACTTAAGGTCTTCAGTTTGTACATTCCGGTCTACCTGGACCCTCAGTGACAAGGAAGATCGGGTGTGGGAAACCCTGAAACCTGTGGGGACGCTCTACCGTGTAGGGGTCTTCGCGGGGCTCTCCCTTCCTAGCTACCCAGGTACTTCTTGGGTGCGTGAATTTCTGATTCAGAGGTATCATCTGCCTCGAAATTGCCTTAGTCATCTGATGAGAACCTCATCATGAGTACTAACTAGCTCATTTTAACCTAAGAAAGTGAACAAATGCTCCTACATAACCTCAAGGAAGGCCTAATTCAAGGGATTACTATTCTGGGAAGAAAACATGAATTAAAGATAAAATCACAATTCTACCATTTCACTACATCAACGGGATTTCCTAGGGCCTAAACATAGGTCAATTCGACTTAATAAGAGGAAAAGTGGGATGGTTCAGTCAAAAAAGGGTTATTGTGAGATTTAAGAATTACATGACACTCTGTAACCCTAGAAACAAACTCACTTAATACAACAAGGATCTGGTCAGGATAAAAAGCAACTAAACCATCTAAAATTCATGTAAAAATATCCCCTAGGGTTTAGGACCTTCAAATTGGGCTTTGGAACCTATTTTGACCTAGATAGGGGTCCTAACTCAGTTTTTGACCTAATTTGGGTTTTTATGCAAAATGTCCAGTCAAACGTGGTAAAACCTAAAATCCAACTTCACCATTGAATTCCTTAGGTCCAAATTAGGTTTGTACCAAAATTTGGACCTAAGAGAAGGTCACCTTGACCTACTTTGCAAAATAGTCCACCCAATTACATTTTGACCCCTAACTTTTGAAAATCCTTGCACAGACCCCCCTATCTTCCTCACCACTCTTTGCATTCAGGTCCCTTTGCCAATACAGCAGAGAAATCCTACTCCGACAAGGATTTGAGGAGGATTTCTCCCCGAATCCTCAGAGATCTCCCAGATTTGGAAGGGAGATTCTCTAAGGAATTCCCTACCGTCTGAACATGATCCCAGGATTCAATTCGCACCCAATATCATGTGCAAACACTCGAGAGATATGGGTATCTTACGGATTTCCTACTCCGGTGATGTTTCCATGCTTGGAAGCTTGCCTTCCAAGCACATGGCCCTCCGCCAGTGCCTATAAAAGATGCCCCAGATCCTCCTAGCCATCTCAAGCTTGAATTGGCCTGAGAATTCCCCCAAATTTCTTCCTTCCTCGTCTCTGGCCAACTGCCTGCAAGTTTCGATGATCCCTCCTCCCTCCTCTCGTCGCTCTGCTACAATACCAGTGGCAGAGTTATCTCTGCCTTACTCCTTCGCGTTGCGCCGTACCTACGCGCGCCTCTCCAACCCCTTCCTCGTCGCCGTTATCCTCACCTCAGGGCCTTCTTCCCCGATGATGGCACATACGTGCCACTCGTCCCCTCTACCACCCTTTCATCCAGGTACTCGCAGAAAGTCCCCTTCTCCTACTCTTCATTTTCCCTCATTCAATTCGTAAAATACCCCTTGATAGCCACTGTCCACCTCCATCTCCCTCATCTCCAGCCAACCACCGACGAGGCGAACCCATCACTCCCCCACTCCACACGCCTCGCCACCGACCTCATCACCTTCGCCATCACTCACTGATCATCCTCCGCCCCTTCACCAATTGCCACACACGCCCTACACCCTCACCCGACATACGCACCTTCACGGCCACAGAGCGACCTAGGCATGCCTGCCTAAGCCGTTCTGTGGCTAGCCAACCATCGTCTCACCTTCTCCATGACACGACGAAGCTTCCCATGGCATTTGACAGGGCTGCGAGGCCATATTCATGCATTTCAGTGGTCGGGCATGTTTCGCGTGTTAGAAATCGAGGTTACAAGTAACCTGTCATCATAGTTGTAAAACACGTCAATCAAATAGAATTTATACCGAAACTCCAAGGGAGTCCTAGGTCAAACACAGGGAGGCGACGTTTACTTTACGTGAAAACCACACTTCATTTCGTTTCTTTTTGGTATTTTAGGGTTTTGATATTTTTTTGTATTTTTTAAATAAAAGAAATCAAGCAAACATATCACAAGATAGAGATCTGGAATAAATATGATATATATTACTTCCAATGTCAATTACAAGAGACTATGAAAGCATATAAAGAGAGGGAGGTGAGAGGAAATCTCCCGAATTAGCTGTTCGGCGGGACGACGGCGCCTGGCGAAAGCTCGAACGAAGGAGGTGAGGAGAGGGACAATGGAGGTGAGATGCTGGAGGATGTCAGGTTGAGGAAAGCTTCAGCGTAGCTCCAGAATGGAGGTGAGAAGATGGAGTTGATCTGCTACCGGAATGGAGGTGGGAGGACGGCTCCAAGGTGACCTATGAAAGGAGATGGGAAGTTGGAGTATTTGGTGGGGCAGAGGTTCGCTAAACTAATAGGCACCTTGGGAGCTTGAGAACAAGCTCTAATGGAGAGTTGGTAGGCTTGCTAGAGCTTGGGAGTAGGTGGGAGTAGAGTAGGTTGAGATGGCTTGGAAGGGAGGGGGTGTAGGTCCTTTTATAGTGGAGGAGAAGAGGCTAAAAATGGATAAAGGACCTTTAGCGACCTCCAGACCGTCGCTGGAGACATCGTTGTAGGCAGCTCATGCCCGCTGGAGCGCACAGCTGGCCTTGCTGGCATGCGATGAATTACCGACGGCTGTAAGCGTCGCTGTAAGTCTGGCTCATACGTCGCTGTAGTCCACATCACGCTACACTGGCATCGCACATGCCCACATGTTAGCGCTGCGCTGCACGCATGCGCGCCTACGCACCCGCACTGCTGCGCGCCTGCAGTGCTGCGTGTGCTGGCAGCCTGAGCTGTGCCACGTGGCACAGTCTGGGCCGTCCATCTTCTTCTTGTTGTAGGAGCTGCTATAGAGGTCAAACTGAGTCTATTTTCACACCGTTAGGCTGCGATCGTCGACCCGAATCCATCCGGGTGGTCAGATTTATCATTTGAAGCTCCAAATTATGTCTCCTAGTCCCTTGGCCGTTGATCTTCCTCGAACTGCATATGGTGCTACGGGACTCCAATAGAGGCAATTTCAGATGTGTTGGACTCCGATCATCGTCTCGATCAGATCCATATGGTTGAATCATCAATCCGAGGCTCCAAAATAAATATGCTTCTCTCCTAACCACAAAAAAGATACAATTAACCTAAATTATGTACAACTACTCTAAATGCAGAATGATGCATGCTATGCAATATTTATAACATGAAATGCAAATCTAAGCCTAGGAATAGGCATGAATAGGCATTTTACCCTCAACAAATGTGTTTACACCATACCCCCATACCTATCTTTTGCTAGTCCCTAGCAAAATTAAACTATATGCTTTATATAAAGGTAGAATTAGGATTAGATCACTTAGGCCTAAGTCATTTATTAACAATAGAAAATTTGAACTAATGTCCTAAACTACAAAAACTCAACAATACCCAGGTGTCTGCCAAAATGCAGACCGCCCAAGTTCTCACCTTATTTGAGAAGGAAAGATATATTTTTTTTTCTTCTTTTCTAATTTTTTTGTACTTTTGGAGTTTGAGAGTTCCGGGATAACTTTTTACGGCTACTCGACCCGCCCAAGACTTAAAAAGGACTCTAAGTACTAAGCACCTTTGTGAAAAAGTGATAGACTCACAAAATGACCGTTAAGACGAACTTCGGGTTTCTTCGACCCTAGGTGACCTTGCCTAAAGGTTTATCTTTACGATCGGTAGCTTTCTCCCTACTTTTATTTATGGGGTCAACACAAGGGCAACCCCAATGTATATCACCCCAGTTTATTCTACTTCCTTGCTTCTTCCCTAAGTGTTTTGGGAATTATTGTGCATTTTTTTTGTGAGCTGGGTTCTGGACAACCGGCCGATGAGCTGTTACCACTGACAACTTGCCAACCATACTCGTGCGGTGAAGTGTGGTTTTATTTATTTTTTTATTTTCTCCTTTTTCTTTTTTTATTTTTTTCTTTTTTAGTGTTTCTTTTTTTTTTCTTTAAGTAGGTGGCTTTCCTGATCTAAGATTTACCTAAAGGTAGTACAATGAAAATGGTCTTGTGGCTGGGCTCTAGACAACCGGCCGATGAGCTGTTACCACCGACAACTTGCCAGCCATACCACCCAAGTCGGTCCATTAGCTACCCAATTTCTATAAAAATCGTCGAAAAGTGAGTCAGTGCAAAAAAAATGTATACAGATGCTTAGGCTTAAAGTCCCCCCAAATTAGAGGGCGGGTTGATAAGTCGCATACTTATCATCCCAAATTATTTACCAAATTAAAATGAATTTTAATTGGCAAGGACTCGAGACTAAGTCCACATTTGAGTGGACACCCGAGCTAATTAAGCCTGAAGACCTGAAGAGTCTAGGTGTTTAGGTCCTCTTGTATCATTTCCTAAAGTTAATAACTTCCAAATGCCTAAGTTCTCTTTTCCTAATTTCTTTTTTTATCTTTTTTCAAATTTTCAATTTTTTTTTAAATTTTATAAGAAACTAAAAGAAATTCTATAGAGTTAACATAATGATTTTAGGAATTGATTATCCACCTCCCATGCCTAAATGATGTAATGTCCTCATTGTAAAAATAAAGACATGAAAAGGGTAGAGTAAACAGAACATCACCTGAGTGTCGTGAAAATCCGGTCAGCTCCGCAGAGAGAAGAGTGTATACACACGTGCTAAGTTTAATGCCTTCAGCTAGGCATAACATACATACAAAGAAGAAAATGAGAATTCACAAGTGCAGATTAGAGTCAAAATCAAAAGGTTGATCTTGAAACCCGTCTGCAAAAGATGTCCACAGATGTGGACGAGATTATGGTGCAAACCCATGCCCCAGGGTCGAGTGGTTTTCAGCTTCTGGATGGAAATCACCCAGAACTGAAGGTTGTTGTGTTTGAGAGGTCGGGCCTACGGTTTAGTGGTGTGCAACCCAAGGCCAAAATGTCAGACAACGGGTAAAGATGGTTCAATAGGTGCGGTTGTCCACTTAACATCTAGCTCAGAAAAATAATCAGTTATTTCGAGCTTGGGTTGCACGTGAAAGATATCGTAAGGGTCCTGGTAGAAAGTAGGTGGTTTTAGGTCAATAGGTACCCTTAGATCCAAAATCAAACTTCCCTCAGAATTAGACTCCCAAATTTTTATTTCAACAATTCTATCCTCCAACATCAAGGGCTCAGGCTTCAGGACCTCTAGCATATTACTCACCCCATATGATTCTCCCAAGTCCAGAAATCGTGGCTGAATCAAGATTGACTTGGGCACAAAGATCTCAGAAGTCAACTCTTTGGGGTACAGATGAGGATTGGGGTCACTGATTGAATCATCAAGATTTAGATCCTCCAAGTTAACCCCAACCAAATCCAAATCTTCAATAATTGGGAAATCAACTGGTTTGTCAAATTCCTCAAGCCCATTTGTCACACTAAAATCCTCTTCCTTAAGTTCAAGTGTGACTTCACCAAAAGATTCTTCACCCTCAGAGTCAAAGAATCCATGATCCTCATTTATATATGTCTCAAAATCATATGTCATTTCATGGTCCATGGAGACATATTTTTCCTCACTCCCTGGCTCGGGGATCTCAAGTGAATCAATCAGTTCATCCTCAAATGGTTGCTCTAGCCCATCTTGGTCATCCCTAGTCTCAGAAAATGTATCCCCCCGACAGGCGCCTGAGCGGGTTCAGACATTGGCTCTCTTGAAGGGGGTTCATCTTGAGAATCATCCCAAGATTTGACTAGTGCAACCACAAATTTCATCCTCAACCTCAACAATTTCTTAAGAAGAAACTCACCCAAGTCCCTATCCCTAACACTTTGGAGCAAATCCAAAAGAGAGCTATTAAGTTCATCAATCATTTTGATCATAAGCTCTAGTGCTTCAGTGCATGGTATTGGCTAAGCTGCTAAAGATTGTATAGTGTTCCTCAAATTAGCCAACACCCTATCCTGGATCTGGTTCACCTGAACTGACTAGTTTGGTTCAGGTTTGGGTACGTTCAGGTTAAATCTAGGGGAGTCAAGATGTCAAGGTTCTCGGGTCCCTCCCTGAAAATAGGTCATTCTAGGTTGTTCAAAGGATGGTGGCGACCTATATTCAGTGGAATACTGGGGAGGGTAGGTGTTATAATCATGATATCCTTCCTGATTGTAGATCGGGTTGGTTTGGTCATCAAAGGATGGAGATCCATAATCATTATAGCTCTAGGAAGGATAATAATCATAGTCTTGTCGTCTAGGGTTAGGCCCTGGACACTAAGGTCCGAATTCATATCCCCAATCAAAGTCATCCCGGCTAGTGGGGAAATGTGTGTAGGATGTGGAAGGGTACATGGTGAAGTAAGGAGGGAAATCAGAAGAGAAAGGAGCCCTGCAATACAAAAATACAAGCCTGTCCTTAGTTTGGGTAGCCTAAAGGTCTACAGAATCTCAGAATCCATCCTAAGATTATAGACGATTTACTCTACTTATGTCCAGGCAATCCAACCAGTTAGAAGGAGGGACTGGGGAGAAGGTTCTTCCTTTAGCTTGCACCTCCGATTCCTAGTGTACCCCCCAGCCACGGTCGTTTGACGCTACTCCCCTAGCTAAACATCAGATTGACTAGTATAAGCAGGTTAATCGTGAACAATCTCAATCTGGATCCCGACGAGCGAACCAATCCTTAGGGCCAACGTCTAATCAATTTTAGTTATGCTTGGGACAATGGTGCTTCAGGAATGTGATGAGCCCTTTAGATGGGTTGTGCCCTTAATGATCAGTTAAAATGTGTGCGTATGCACAACCAGGGTTCTCAAACAGAGTTATTTGATGATGTGCCTTTTAGAGTTCAACCTTATTTAGTAGCTTTTAGGGTTTAATTCTTAGGTTGGTTTAATCAAGGTTTAGTAGAACACTCCAAGTTTTGAAAGCACGGGAGATGATATATTCCTCTAAAAATCAAAGAAAAAAAATGTGGAGTGCCTAGTTCAGCCCTAAGAATCAACCCTAAGTGGTAAGCTACTTGATGGATTAGTTTTAGATTGAGTGGTGCGGCCCAAACAGCTCAATCAATTGGCCTATTGCACCACTTAGTTAAGGCACACAAGAATGCTTAACCTATTCAGATTTCTACTCACTTATGTGTATTTAGTTGAAGTGTACCGGGTCCACAGGTCAAATCCTGGTTAAGTGGTAGAATCAAAGTAATTGTGCACCTTAGGATAAGAAGTTGTGGGTATTAAGTGTGTAGCTTTTAGAAAATCCCACAATCAAATAACACTTTCTTTTATTTTTTATTTTTATTTATGTGGATGGCGAGGTGAGTGGAGGTGGCAAACAAACAACCAAATCTATCCTAGGGTTTATAAAAAGCACCTAAGTTGATTTGGGTTTGAGTTATTAGGTTATGAAATGAAAACTAAGGTGGGGGTGGTGTGGGAGACACTTACAAAATACTCTACCTGCACCTTACTCTGGTCTACCGCACTTGGATCTCCATGCGAGGGTACCTGCAAGACAGTAGATCAATGACAAGTAAGGTTAGTGCTATGTAAATGCAAAGAAACACGATAAACAATAAAGTAATTCCGTCGCCTCCCCAGCAACGACGCCAAAATGGTCGTGCGTGTTTCGCATGTTAGAAATCAAAGTTACAAGTAACCTGTCATCGTAGTTGCAAAACACATCGATCAAATAAAATTTATACCGAAACTCCAAGGGAGTCCCGGGTCGAACACAGGGAGGCAACGTTTACTTTACGTGAAAATCGTGCTTCGTTTCGTTTCTTTTTGGTATTTTAGGGTTTTGATATTTTTTTGTATTTTTGAAATAAAAGAAATTAAGCAAACGTATCACAAGATAGAGATCTGGAACAAATCTGATATATATTACTTCCAATGTCAATTACAAGAAGCTATGAAAGCATATAAAGAGAGGGAGGTTGATTGCACCGCAAAAATACACTTGCAATTGTGTCGTCTTGTGCTATTTCCTAGCATTACCAATGCATATTAGGTCTCCATAGTCACATTGTAAAAATACACGCATGCATGCATTTAATTGAGAGGGGAGGAGAATAAAATAAGTGGCCTTGCAATTAACATTTTTCCTCAAGTGCATCTTTGCAAATTCATCATCTTTTTATTTTTTATTTTTTATTTCATTTGATTTTGTAATCACTCTTCCCACAGCTGCATGGCAACTTCTTCTCCTTCGAGCCATTCCCTGCTCTCCATCACCTCTTCCTGCTCAGACCCTTCCCTACGGCTACCTCTCCCTACCGAGCCCCATGCAGCCGCATGCACAGCCAGGGCATGGCTGTGCATGCTCTCTCCTATAAAAAGAGCTCGGCTGCCTTCTTGCAAAGCAGCCTGGTCCTTCCACACAAAAAGCCAACGCAGCTTCTTCTCCTTCCAGGCCACCGTCCTCTCCTCCCTCTCCCTCCATACTCCAGTCCTCCTCCTCTGAGGAGACACCCGACGGACAGGAGCACCTCACGGTGGTGCACAACCACCACCGTGAGTCCACCACCGCCCAGCTTACCAGAGAGCCGGTGGGCATGGTGGCTCTTCCCTGATTTCTTCACGTTCCAGCCACTTCAGCCGTTGCCGCAGGCTTCAAGCTTGAAGCTCAAAGCTCTCGCAGCAACGGCAAGGAGGCTGCAGCAGCACGCAGCAGCAGCCGCCCAACCCATTTCGCACACGCCTGCAGGCCGCCCTCGCCTCCAGCGCGCGCCTGCAAGCACCATCGCCTCCCGCTTCTTCGCCCTGTCGCGCTCTCTCTTTCGCCCGCAACCAGCCACTGTGCGCCTCTGCAGCGGCCGGCCAAGCACCCCAGCGCACCCCAGCCAACACGGCCAGGCCACCGTGCGCCCTGTCGCGCCCCTTCGCTAGCGACCAAGCCCTCCCCGCGCACTCTGTCGCGAGGTCACGCCTGCAAGCCAGCAGCCGGACCCACTCCACCGCGTGTGCCGAGCCATCCGCACTCACAGAACCACCCGCTCCCGGTCACTCGGCATGGCCTTACACAATAGCCACTGTTCACGCCAGTCTGCGGAACACTGTGGCTACAGTGGGGTGACCGGAAAGCTTCTCACTTATCCGGTCACCCAGTGCACCGCTACCGCTGTTCACCCTCGCGGGCGTCTTGCCTCGCGTTCTACCAGCACCCACCCGCACGTCTGCCAGCCCCCTCACCTGCCTGCATTGCCCGCTCTCTTCGCCCACACGTGCATGCCAGCGCCTGCTCCAGCCCTTCGCGCAGCGCAGTACACTGCGGCCTCTTCTCTCCACGCGCATACGCACCTACATGCATGCATGGGACCTCCAGATGATGCTCCACGGCCTTAGACGGCTTAACCCACCTCTTCTCAGCATTGCCCTCTCTCTCTCGCACTCTCTCTCTCTCTCACAGCACTCTCTTTACCGACGCTTACACACACATACACTCACACTTCCACACACACACATACCTATACACTATAATATACATATATATATATATATATATATATATCATTATATATATATATATATATATATATATATATATATATATACGTATACATATATATAATGATATATATACATATATTTATATACATATACTTACATATATATATATATATATATACTTACATATATACATATACTTGTATCCATATACATATATATATATACATATATCTATACATATATTAGAACTTATATAACTATGTATTAGTCTATATACATATATCTATATACTTATATATATATATACACATATATACTTACCTATATACATATATTTATATACATATATACATATATACACACCTACTTATATATATATATATATATACACACATACATACATATATACATATATATCTATATAACTATATATACATATATTACTATATACATACACATATATATATACATCTATATAGTATCATATACATACATATACATATAAATACATATATATATATATATATATAAATCTATACATATATCTATCTATACATATACTTACATATATATTTACATACCTATATATATATACATATACATATATATACATATATATGCCTATATATTTATAACCATATATATATATATAGATATATTTAGATATATACATATATATATATATATATTTTTTCACATTACTTATCATATGTGGTATCGCGGGAATATTTGCACCAGTTGCTGATACTCCCCGATACACGCGTACAAAAAGCGTGTTCGCATTCATCTTCCACTAATCCACCTTACACGCGGCACCTCGTCCTGTTGGTTGCGTCTTTCTAGACGACGACCGACTAGACACAGTGCTACACTCCATCTCCGCCTGTACCCCCACCCCTTTGTACATATATAATATATACCTATATATATATACTATATTTACTTGATTTCTATTTCTCTTTCTTATTAGTAAAAAGATAAAAAAATATATAAAAGAGAAAAGATAATCTTTCACTTGCAGGTACCCCGTCTTGCGAGTAGCAAGACTCATTTTGGAACCCTGATTTAGCTCAAAGCCAAGAACCCAATTTTGAGGGTGTGCCTCAAGGACCAAGATTATCAGAAAAAAAATCTAAATAGAAAAACACCAAAAACACAATAAACGAATGGAAGAGACCCGTTGTAGGAAAGGCATAGAAACTTGACTAGTAACCCCACTTCCCTAAGTTTGACCCTGGGCCTAAAAGTGACCAAGATAAAATCAAGTAGGCCAGGTTAAAAATTTTGTAAAGGGATGGTTAGGTCCGATTTAGGTTAACCACTATACACACTTCAACGATAAAATCATCATATTAACAACCTATTCGGGTCTGACACCACACCTTTTCTGGCGCCGTTGCTGGGGAAGTGCGCCTTCAAGTAAGTTTTTACTCAATTCCTGTAATTTTTTCTCTTCTCTTCACGGGTGTCTCTGTTTTTGGTGTGCAGGTGAACCTGTTGCAAGGAGAAGACAGGCGGACGAAGTCGGAGATGTAAGCAGATCCAAGGCGGGAATGTGACCGTGAAGACATTGACATCGCATTGGAGCTTCGCACACGTTACCGAACAAGTAGGTCTTCTTTTCTTAGCAACCTAGGTTAACTTGTAACCTTAATAAAAAAAAACTAAAAACTAAAAAACTAGAAAAACTTTTTGGGATCTCTTGGGGCAAGTGGATTAAAATTCACTTGTTTGATTGATTTCCTTTACTCCCACCGCACCGCGATTTCCCACCTTACTTCGCATAGTGAAAATCCAGGAATCTTGAGTCTTGAATTTTTCACCGTGTGAAGTATTCTTTGAGGCAAACATAAAAGATTGATTGCACCCCTCTTTTGCCTCACTTATCTACAATTCGGGATCACCTTTTTGGTGGGGAGACTTGGAATTGAGTTCATTCCAACCCCACCACGACTTTTCAACTTGCCTAAGATTCGATCCCGAATACTTCAACCCCAACAGTTTGATTTTCTTTATCTTTTGGTTGAGCCTGGTGTGGACATCTTTTTGGTGATTGGGAGCACTTGAATTAAAGTGCTTTGGCTCCCTTTCACATAAATCTAAAACTGATTCGTGCATCCACACATAGAAATCTCCATTTAGGGAAGCCCATTGCATTGTAGCATGCATTAACCAACTGATATTGAAGAAGGGTTTGTTGGGCTTAGAAGAAAACTTGTATTCTTGCAAATCCTGGAGATTGGTTGAATTGGTATTTCAGCGAAATCCTAAAATTCATACTACTTAAGGCAGAACTCTAAAAACCATTCACCAATTAAAAAACTTCAATTCGGGGAGATTTACCCGTTGCATGCTTGTCTTACACACTCTGAAAATCAATCACTTGAGCATTACCCGTAAACAACACCCTTCACATTCCAAAAGCACTTGATCCTAAGCCTCTAACTAAAACTGGTAGCAACTTGACCCTTATTAAGGATTGGAGGTCTAACTACCTGCGTGTAGCGTCTATGTGCTGGTGAGGGTTCCCACGTGCTATCGGGTGTCTAAGACTGGGGCAAACGACCTTTCAATCTGGCCCGATGGTTCCGCGATGCTAGCATTCAATTCTGTAGTTCGTGATAGTAGGTAAATTAAATCTTTAAGTCTAAGGGCACACTGTAGAGGTTAGGAATCTGATTGAATTGATTTGTAATCAAGTGTACCTTTGCGACGTCATTTCTCTCATCTCTTTTCCCTTCTTATCCCCCCAATTCTTCCTGCGGTAGTGCATGTTTGGGAGGAGGTCACAAAACCCTGAACTGATTGAATTGCCTGATAAATTTAGAAAAGAAGCTGAATCGTCCTCCTCCTCCACAAACATGGTTGCACGCCCACCCCCAAATCCCGAGGGAGGAAACTACCCTCAGAACCCACCAGGTGGTGGAGCCTTAGATCCCATAACCTGCCTCCAAGCCAAAATGGAAATGTATAATGAACAAATTGAGGCCATTCAGGAAACATTGGAGGAAATGCAGAACCCTCTCGAACGGGAGGAGCCTAGGTCTCTTAGCTCCTATCAGAATCCCGCTGCTACAGAGACCATAGGACAAATTCGGGTCCCCATGGGCAGGGACGACTTTGAACTAAAATGGAACATAATTGGCCTAATAAATTTTCACTTCCATGGTCTTGCAAGTGAAGATCCTTTTCTCCACTTGGAAGACTTAACCTGATTGGCTGAAACTGTTAAACCAAGAAATATCGGGTTACCTATAGTCCTCATGAAAATGTTCCCGTTTTCATTGCAGGACAAAGCTTCGCAGTGGTTACGCACCCTTGGGAGAACCATCCACTCTTGGGAAGAGATGCGAACAATGTTTCTCAAGAAGTTCTTCCCAATCGGGTGAACCAATGCGCTTCGCCGTGCCATCACTTCATTTACTCAACAAAACGGCAAACAATTTCATGAGGCATGGGAGAGGTATAACAACCTCCTCAAGAAGTGTCCGCACCACGATCTGCCTAAGTGGCATATGGCCCAGATTTTCTACTACGGGCTAAATGAGACTTTGAAGCAGATTGCAGACGCTTCCTGCGGAAGGAATTTTATGAATAAAGACGAGAATGGAGCATTCGAACTGTTTGAAAATATGAGCGAAAACTCAATGAACAATGCCTCCATTATCTCCTTTAATCGTACCAGCTAGCCCCGTAATGTCCACGAAGTTGACACAGGACCCTTCCATTCATCCACTGATCTAAGCCTTATTGCACAAAAACTGGATGAAGTCTCCGTCGTGCACAAGAAGCTGGACGAGCTTTTGGCCAAACCTGCTAGTTCTATGGCAAACACCCCCACTTCACCACTTCGTCACAATCCCAACTCTTCCAACACCAGGCTTATCCCGAGAAACCCCGTAAGACCTTCCTTACCGAGTGTCACGCCGAGCGACTCAGTAAGTCATGTGGAACTGGCTTCTGCGAGCCAGTATTTCGACACGGAAGATCAAGCCTCCATGTGCTTGGATGCATATTTACATGCGGATGCGTCTTCTGTCATAGAAGACGCTTACGCCCTGGGGAACAACCCGTTCTCTGCCACTTATAACCCAGGGTGGCGAAATCATACAAACTTTGCATGGTCCAACAACCCGCAATGCCAAAACCCCGCGGGTGGACCAATGCAATCGTCCACACCCGTCATCCCAAGGGCCCAGTCTAATCCTATGGCGAATCCGCCATCAGGCCCTTGCGTACCATAAACAAAACACGCATCAAATCCTCTCGACAAATTGACGCGAATGATGACGGAAATGTCAAAGCGCCATGAAGAGAACATGACCTCTCTTCAGCACTAATTAGCGTAGCAAAATGCTGAGATCAGTCAACTACACATGGCGACTCGATCTCAGGGCACTCTTCCCACCCAACCTGTTCCAAACCCGCAAAATTTCGTAACCCGTGGTCCTCAACCACAGGTACGACCTTCTCAGGGGCAGGTTAATCAAATTCTGCAAGCTCCGAGCATTCCACCGGAATTTCAGGCTAATCCAGCTGCAGCACCGCACTCTTATGTCCCTATTGCAAACCCTCCTCCACCGTATGATCCCATTGGACCCGCATCATCCAACACTATCACTACGAGGAGCGGTAAGCAGACTGTCGATCCACCTCGACCTGATCCTGGCCCGTCTTCTTCATCGCCCTCTCATTCGGGATACGCACCGCATTCGCGAGAGGACGATACACCCAAATTGGTGCCAAAATCAGTCCCATTCCCTGAGGCTCTACTGAGGGAACCAAAAGGCAAAAAGAAAGATACACAGGCCTTTGATAACCTGCATAATTTGTTCAGGGATGTAGAAATCAAGGTACCCCTGCTCGAGGCTATCGACTACATACCTACTGTCGCCCGATTTTTCAAAGACTACACAACACCCAGGCGATAGTCAAAGAAAACTAAGAATCCGGTGGTTCTCTCGCCTCATGCGAGTTGTGCTATACTGTCAAACTTACCACCGAAGCAGAAAGATCCAGGCACACCACTGATTTCCTGTAGCATCCAAGGCTGCAATTTTAACCGTGCCCTGCTTGATCTAGGATCTTCCATAAATCTCACACCAACCATCATGCTCGAAAAATTTTCCTTGGGAAATCTGAAACCCACCCCTATCACGTTATAGTTGGCAGATCGTTCTGTCAAAATCCTGAAGGGTGTGGTGGAAGACGTGGTGGTTAGGGTCAACAGTCTCTGTTTTCCTGTTGACTTTCTCATTTTAGATATGGAAGTTCCTAGCTCACATTCTGATTGTCCGATCATCCTTGGTCGACCATTCCTAGCCACATCCCACGCCCATATCGACTGTGAGTCGGGCTGTATCGAGATTGCCGTTGGATCTGAAAAGATCAAGCTTAACATCTTCAAGGTAGCCAAGAACTTTGATTGTGATTGCATCGAGGATGACACGTCTAACGAGGACATGGCCGTCAGCGCGTGTATCGGACTAATTAGGGCCTATTCGGACTGCTGCGGATTACCTATAAACACTGATGACTGCCTGACCAACACATATTGTGACGTTCCCCCATCCCTCCCTTGTCCCGTACCTTCTCCTGACTAGACTTCTGACGAGGTTTTCTCCGCTTCCCATACCTCGTGGTCTGAGTCATATCCGGGCTACTCACCGCCGGTCCACACTCTTGAAGATCGGATTGCCCTTTCTTCCCCGCCAAATCAGGTGGATTTACAAATCCACACTGGGACCTTGAGCCCATATAATTCTCACTGGGGCTATTCCTTTTTGGATCCATCTATCCAAGAAGCCCCTTTTCTTGGCCAATCTGAAGGCCAATTTCTTCCTCCTGACTTGTTCTCCAACCTGCCTGGGACACTCTCGTCCCAAGAAATGCTAGATCTTTCACCATCCACTCCCGAGCTGAAAGAGCTGCCTAGTACACTTAAGTATGTTTTCCTAGGGCCAAATGAAACTCTCCCTGTAATCATAGAACACAAGGCAGCTATTGGATGGTCCTTATCAGACTTATCTGGCATTAGCCCCTCCTACTGCACTCACTGTATATATACGGAGGAGGAGGCTCAACCTTCCCGCGAGATGTAGCGACGTCTCAACCCTAACATGCAGGAGGTCGTTGAGAAAGAAATCATTAAGTGGCTGGATGCGGGTATAATCTACTCGATCAGTGATAGCCCCTGGGTGAGTCCGATTCACATTGTGCCCAAAAAGGGAGGACTCACCATCCGTGTCAATGACAGGGGCGAATCTATCCCTACACGCACTCCTACATCTTGGAGAGTGTGTGTAGATTATACGAAACTCAATGCTGCAACCAAGAAAAATCACTTTCCGCTACCATTCATTGACCAAATCCTGGAGCGGTTAGTGGGAAATAAATTTTTCTGTTTCGTGGATGGATTCTCAGGATATAACCAGGTGGCAATTGACCCCCGGGACCAAGAGAAAATCACTTTTACCTGCCCTTTCGACACCTTCGCATTTAAAAGGATGTCGTTCGGACTTTGCAACGTGCCAGCAACTTTCCAGAGATGTATGCTGGCGATATTTCATGACATGGTGGGTGACTTTCTCGAGGTCTTCATGGATGACTTCTCGATCTTTGGACCATCTTTCGATGACTGTCTTGCCAACCTGACTCGTATCTTTATGAGATGTATTAATGTAAACCTCGTGCTTTCCTGGGAAAAAAAGCCATTTTATGGTGCACGAGGGAATTGTTCTCGGACATATCATCTCCGATAGGGGTATCGAGGTTGACAAAGCTAAGCTCGATGTCATTGCTGATTTACCTGTGCCTGGCTCTATCAAACAAATCCGCACCTTCCTGGGACACGTTGGTTTCTATAGGAGATTCATCAAAGACTTCTCCAAAATTTCTCGACCCTTAACTCATCTCCTATCAACCGACGTACCCTTCGATATGGGCCCCGACTGCATACAAGCATTCACGCAGCTGCGTAATGCTGTCACCAAGGCCCCTGTTCTCCAGCTGCCTGATTGGTCCCTCGACTTTGAACTCATGTGTGACGCTTCCAACCTTGCAGTCAGAGCCATCCAGGGACAAAGATGCGATAGACACCCCTTCGTGGTGTACTACGCCAGTAAGACGTTGGACGAGGCCCAGTGTAATTATACTACCACTGAAAAAGAACTACTGGTGGTCATCTTTGGGCTGGAGAAATTCCGCTCTTCCTTCTGGACTCTCATGTTATTGTTTTCACTGATCATGCGGCCATTCGCCATCTCATGCACAAGAAGGATGACAAGCCTAGACTGATTCGTTGGATCCTTTTGCTCCAAGAATTTGACATTGAGATCCGTGATAAGGCCGGAGCCCAGAATGTTGTAGTTGATCACCTTTCCAGATTGGACCATGACCATATTGGTCTTACTCTGCCTATCAATGAAATTTTTCCTATGAGCACCTATTGGCAATAAATGTGGCAAGTGGACCGTGGTATGCCGACATTGCCAATTACCTTGCTTCTAGATCCCTTCCACGTGGCTGGCCTAAAAACCAGCGCGAGCATCTCATGGCAGAAGCAAAGTATTATTTCTGGGATAATCCACTTCTTTTTCGGATAGGCGCTGATCAAATCATCTGTCGCTGTATTCCTGACAGCGAGTTCCCCAGTGTGCTATCCTTCTGCCACGATCAGGCCTACGGAAGCCATTTCTCTGGGAGGAAAACTGCAGCCAAGGTGTTGCAGTGCGGTTTCTTTTGGCCCTCCCTTCACCAGGATGCACATAATTATGCCAAGCATTGCACTAGGTGCCAGTCGTTAGGGTCAATGTCACGTCGTGACATGATGCCCTTACAACCCATCCTAACTGCAGAAATCTTTAACATCTGGGGAATTGATTTCATGGGTCCTTTTCCTCCTTCCAACGGCTTCGAATTCATCCTCGTCGCCGTTGACTATGTTTCGAAATGGATCAAGGCTATTCCCGCACACCGTGCTGACCATGTTATATCCACCCAATTTGTCAAAGACCACATCTTTGCGTGCTTTAGGATCCCTCGAGCCATTATCTCGGATGGAGGAAGCCACTTTACCCATAGTTCTTTTTGGGCACTTCTAAGGAAATACGGAGTCCACCATCGTATCGCATCCCCATATCATCCTCAGACTAACGGCTAGGCAGAAGTGTTGAACCGGCAAATCAAGCAGATTCTCTAGAAAATGGTTTGGCCTGATCGTAAGGATTGGTCCGACAAGCTGATTGACACACTTTGGACGTATCGGACCACCTTCAAGGCTCCCCTTAGTATGTCTCCATATAGAATCATTTACGGGAATCCTTGTCATTTGCCCGTGGAGTTGGAGCACCACGCTTCAACCCAGACCTGTGTGGTCAAGAAAGGAAACTCCAACTCCAGGAGCTAGAAGAGCTCCGTCGTGAAGCCTATGATTCTGCTTTAACCTTCAAACAACGCACTAAGGCTTTTCACGATAGCCATATTCGGCAGAAAGAATTTGAGCCATCTCAACAAGTTTGGCTCTGTAATGCCCGACTCAAATTCTTTCCTGGGAAATTGAAGTCCAAATGGACTGGTCCTTTCCTGCTCTCAAAACCATTCCCTAACGGGGCCGTCGAGATCGAAGATCCCAAATCTGGACATAAATTTAAGGTCAATGGGTAGCATTTGAAACCCTATCTGACTCATGAACCTGCCCCCGTTGGAGAAACCGTTGCCCTGCTGGAGGGTAACTTATTCTTTGCCTCATTCTGAGTCCAGCTGGGGACGTTAAATTCAGCGCTCATTGGGAGGCACCCCAACAACACTCACCATCCACCATCACTTTTCACTTCACTGTCACGATCACTTCACTTTTCACTTCACCACTTACCATCCACCCACCCTACCACCTTGCTGTTTACCCTGCACTTCAGCTCTCGTTACCCGATCTTTCATCCTTTCTCTACCCTCCCCTGCATGCATATGAGGACATAGCATCGTTTGGCATGGGGGGGTGGATAGGCATCCTTAGGATCTGGGTATTTTAGGGTATCATGCAGTTTCTATATTTATATATATATATATAATGAATGAAAAATGAAAATGGTGTTTAGTAATGATCTAAAGGCTAAAACAAAAATACAATAAGTGTTTATGGATATTCAACCTCTGTTTTGAAGACTTTCCAGGCCACAGAAGCTTGATTCGCTCAGGCTCGGGCTTAATTCACTTGACCATTAACAAAATAGATCAGAATCTCTCCTAACTAAGGATATATTCTTGTACCTAAGACACCAGTACAGAATCCGTTGGTTTGCTTTTACTTGAGAGCTTAAGTAAACTTGGTTCACACTACACATATCAGGAAAGACCATGTGAACATAACATCCAACCCTAGTGTTCATTAGGGAAGGTGGAGTCCTTACCTGTGCGCGCAGGTAGACTTTTTATCCCAGGCTTTAGTCTTGTGTTTAGGAGCGACTCTTTCCACCAAGAAAGAACTCCCCCACCAAAAAAAAAAGTGTGCTCCTCCAAATAATGTTGTAAGAGATATACTGACACGTGTTTCAAAAAAAAATGCAAATAAGTCAGTATATCTCGCAAATGTCTGTAAAGTCTCTACCCTAAAAAAGTTCTTCAGGGCAAGTCGCAAATACCTTGTTTTCCTTTAAGCCACAAATATCAGAAAATGGGAGTTGAGTTTTCCGTCATCTTCTTAAGGGTCAATCTGAAAACACGAGCTGAAACTGCGACCAACCTTTACATAAAAATTCGTGAAACCCTGGGCTTGAGTCTTAATGTTCATCTAGTCAGTCTTGATCCTTCACTATGCACAAGCCATAATCTCTTGAGCTCTCGAGTACGGCAAAAACCTCCTAGATCCTGGAAATCGTACTTAAGGTTTAAATATCAAGAGTCCTGGTTAGTTGAGAGATGATCTTTGTCATGTGAGACTTAAAGTACTGGTAGTCTTCTCCACAATTGGTTCTCACAATATCCAACAATACACACACCTATGTTACCTCGGAAGAAAATCTTCAGCTTAAGAACATTTCTAAATACTACAAATAATGTTTTGCTAGGGATTAGCAAAAGATAGGCATGGGGGTAAGATTGCACCGCAAAAATACACCTGCAATTGTGCCGTCTTGTGCTATTTCCTAGCATTACCAATGCATATTAGGTCTCCATAGTCGCATTGTAAAAATACACGCATGCATGCATTTAATTGAGAGGGGAGGAGAATAAAATAAGTGGCCTTGCAATTAACATTTTTCCTCAAGTGCATCTTTGCAAATTCACCATCTTTTTATTTTTTATTTTTTATGTCATTTGATTTTGTAATCACTCTTCCCGCGGCTGCATGGCAACTTCTCCTTCAAGCCATTCCCTGCCCTCCATCACCTCTTCCTCCTTAGACACTTCCCTGCGGCTACCTCTCCCTGCCGAGCCCCATCCAGCCGCATGCACAGCCAGGGCATGGCTGTGCATGCTCTCTCCTATAAAAAGAGCTTGGCTGCCTTCTTGCAAAGCAGCCTAGTCCTTCCACACAAAAAGCCAACGCAGCTTCTTCTCCTTCCAGGACACCATCCTCTCCTCCCTCTCCCTCCACACACCGGCCCTCCTCCTCTAAGGAGACACCCGACGGACAGGAGCACCTCACGGCGGTGCACAACCACCACCATGAGTCCACCACTGCCCAGCTCACCAAAGAGCCGGTGGGCGTGGTGGCTCTTCCCTGATTTCTTCACGTTCCAGCCACTTCAGCCATTGCCGCAGCTTCAAGCTTGAAGCTCAAAGCTCCAGCAGCAGCGGCAAGGCGACAGCAGCCGCCCAGCCCATTCCGCGCACGCCTGCAGGCCGCCCTCGCCTCTAGCACGAGCCTGCAGGCACCATCGCCTCCCGCTTCTTCAACCTGTCATGCTCTCTCTTCCGCCCGCAATCGACCACTGCGTGCCTCTACAGCGGCAAGCCAAACACCCCAGCACACCCCAGCCAACACGGCCAGGCCACTGCACGCCCTGTCGCGCCCCTTCGCTCACGACCCAACCCTCCCCATACACTCTATCGCGAGGTCACGCCCGCAAGCCAGCAGCCGGAGCCACTCCACCGCGCGCACCGAGCCGTCCGTACTAACAGAATCGCCCGCTCCCGATCATGTGGTTCGGCCTTACACTGTAGCCACTGTTCACGCAGTCTGCAGAACACTGTGGCTACAGTGGGGTGACCGAAAAGCTTCTCACTTATCCGGTCACCCGGCGCGCCACTACTACCGTCTGCCAGCCCCCTCACCTGCCTGGGTAGCCCGCTCTCTTCGCCCACACAAGCATGCCAGCGCCCGCTCCAGCCATTCGCGCAGTGCGGTGCTCTGCGACCTCCTCGCTCCCTCGCGCCCACTCCCGTCTGCGTGCTGCGGCCTCTTCTCTCCGCGCGCATACGCGCTTGTGTGCACGCGTGGGACCTCCAGACGACGCTCCACGGCCTCAGACGGCTTAACCCGCCTCTTCTCAGCAATGCCCTCTCTCTATCTCGCTCTCTCTCTCTCTCTCTCACAGCACTCTCTTTACCGACGCTTACACACACATACACTCGCACTTCCACACACACACACACACCTATATACTATTATATACATATATATATATATACATATACATATATATATTGATATATATACATATATATATATATATCTACTTATATCTATATATATATATAGTATTTATACAACTAAGTATTAGTATACATATATATATATCTATATACTTATATATATATATATATATACATACATATATACTTACATATATACATATACTTATATACATATACATATATATATATATATACATATATCTATACATATATTAGTACTTATATAACTATGTATTAGTCTATATACATATATCTATATACTTATATATATATATACACATATATACTTACCTATATACATACATATATATATATATATATATATACATACATATATACATAAATATACATATATTATTATATATATATATACATATATATATATATATATATATACATCTATATAGTATCATATACATACATATACATATAAATATATACATATATATATATAGATCTATACATATATCTATCTATACATATACTTACATATATATTTACATACCTATATATATATACATATACCTATATATTTATAACCATATATATATATAGATATATTTACATATATACATATATATATATTTTCACGTTACTTATCATACGTGGTATCGCGGGAATATTTGCACCAGTTGCTGATACTCCCCGATACATGCGTACAAAAAGCGTGTTCACATTCATCTTCCACCAATCCACCTTACATGCGGCACCTCGTCCTGTTGGTTGCGTCTTTCTAGACGACGACCGACTAGACATAGTGCTACTCTCCATCTCCGCCTCCACCCCCACTCCTTTATACATATATAATATATACCTATATATATATACTATATTTACTTGATTTCTGTTTCACTTTCATATTAGTAAAAAGATAAAAAAATATATAAAAGAGAAAAGATAATCTTTGACTTGCAGGTGCCCCGTCTTGCAAGTAGCAAGATCCATTTTGGAACCCTGATTTGGCTCAAAGCCAAGAATCCAATTTCGAGGGTGTGCCTCAAGGACCAAGATTATCAGAAAAAAAATCTAAATAGAAAAACACCAAAAACACAATAAACAAATGGAAGAGACCCGTTGTAGGAAAGGCGTAGAAACTTGACTGGTAACCCCACTTCCCTGAGTTCGACCCTGGGCCTAAAAGTGACCAAGATAAAATGAAGTAGGCCAGGTTAAAAATTTTGTAAAGAGATGGTTAGGTCTGATTTAGGTTAACCACTATACACACTTCAACAATAAAATCATCATATTAACAACCTATTCGAGTCCGACACCAGAGGTGAGAGGAAATCTCCCGAATCGGCTGTTCGGCGAGACGAAGGCACCTGGCGGAAGCTCGAACGAAGGAGGTGAGGAGCGGGATGACAGAGGTGAAATGCTGGAGGACGTCGGGTTGAGGAAAGCTTCAGCGTAGCTCCAGAATAGAGGTGAGAAGATGGAGTGGATCTGCTTTCGGAATGGAGGTGGGAGGATGGCTCCAAGGTGACCTATGAAGGGAGATGGGAAGTTGGAAGAGTATTTGGTGGGGCAGAGGTTCATTACACTAATAAGCACCTTGGAAGCTTGAGAACAAGCTCTAATGGACCGTTGGTAGGCTTACTAGAGCTTGGGACTAGGTGGGAGTAGAGTAGGTAAAGATGGATTGGAAGGGAGGGGGTGTAGGTCCTTTAATAGTGGAGGAGAAGAGGCTAAAAATGGATTAAAGGATGTTTAGCGACCTCCAGACCGTCACTGAAAATGTCGCTGTAGGCAGCTCATGCCCGCTAGCGGCCACAGCTGGCTTTGCTAGCATACGAGGAATTACCGACTGCTATAAGCGTCGCTGTAAGTCCAGCTCATATGTCACTGTAGTCCACCTCAAGCTACGTTGGCGCAGTGCTCCTACCTTACCGCACGCACACACGCCCACACGCTGGCGCTGCGCTGCACGCATGCATGCCTGCGCGCCCGCACGTGCACCTATGTTGCTACCGTGTGCAGTGCTGCATGTGCTGGCGACCTGGGCTGCGCCACGTGGCGCAGTGTGGGCCGTCCATCTTCTTCTTGTTGTAAGGGCTGCTACAGAGGTCGGATTGAGTCAATTTTCGCGCCATTAGGCTGCGATCGTCGACTCGAATCCATCCGTGTGGTCGGATTTATCATTTGAAGCTCCAAATTATGTCTCCTAGTCCCTTGGCCGTTGATCTTCCTCAGACTACATATGGTGCTACAGGACTACAATCGAGGCAATTTCAGAGGTGTTGGACTCCGATCGTAGTCTCGATCACCGTATGGTTGGATCGTCAATCCAAGGCTCCAAAATAAATATTCTTCTCTCCTAACCACAAAAAAGACACAATTAACCTAAATTATATACAACTACTCTAAATGCAGAATGATGCATGCTATGTAATATTTATAACATGAAATGCAAATCTAAGCCTAGGAACATACATGAATAGGCATTTTACCCTCAACAAATGTGTCTACATTATTCAGGTTTTGAGCCTCCACCACCATTAGCGAAGGAGTGAAGTAGCAAGCTTGCGTGCTCCAGGTCTTCCCACTCTAGGTAGAAGCATCCCAGGTGCGCGGAACCCTCCTGCGAACCTTCCGCACCTGGCAATCAGAAGCGTCCGCGACTGCAGCTGCCTCAATTGGATGAGTGTCTTCCATGCGGGCACGTGAAGAAGCGGGTGGGACTTTAGTCTCACCTCGGAAATGCTTGGCGCAGGTGCGTCCTTTTTATTATTTTTGTGTTTCTTTCTTAGCGCCTCAAGTAACATGGGGTGAGGTCCCTCGCCCACGCCCTCGCCTCGTCAATGACGCACACCCACACGAACCTGGTACCTGACCCGTATACCCAGCACTCCTCGTGCACCACCCACGCCGATGTGCCTGGACCCGGGCATGCATAACCCGACCCGTTTACCTGGCTGGCTCTGAGAGAGCAAAGAGAGAAATAGAGAGAAAGCAACATTGGGGAGGGTAGGGGTAGGTTTTGCTCTGTGCTATGCAGGGAAAAAAAGAAGAAGGAGTTGAGGAAGCGAAGGCAAGATGAAGGCAGGAGCAACTAAGGAAACAAAGAGAAGGAAGGACTTGGAGGCAGAAGCTGAAGGAGTAGCTAAGGAAGGAAGGAAGAAGCACTGTAGCCGTAGAAGCATAGGTTGAAGAAGGAAGAAAGATTTGAAGGCAAAAGGAGAAGCCAAGGGCTGAAAGCAGAAGGAAGAAGGAAGCAGAGGTGCAGCCAAGCAGAAAATCAAAGGTAGAGGAAAGCTAGGGAAACAAGAGAAGAAAAAGAAGAAAGAAGGCAGAAGAAGAAGAGTGGCCGTAGAGAAAGAAAGGAGAAATCAGAAAGAGAGAAGGAAGAAAGAAGAAGAAGAACAGAGAAAGCAAAATAGAGAAAGCTCTGCACTGTAGCATCAAAGACTTAAGATGTCTGATTTTACATCAGATGTCTATCTTTACATTTTTTTTGAGCTTCTATAGACATTGAAACCATTTTTATTGCTTCATAATTTGATTAGTCATTACATTTTATTAAACTGTAAGTTGTGATCTTAGTTTTTAAAGACTAATTTGCTCCCTGTGTTCGACTTTGGATACCTAAGTTTTCGAGTAATAAATTCTTATTTGTTTTCGAGGTGATTTCATTTATACTGCAACGAACATCTTTTAAAAATCGATTTTGCCCCGTTAACATCAACCAAAAATCTTTAGGTGCCTTGATTGGGTCAAAATTCACATCCAGTCCCTCATCCCTTCTATTTAGAGCACATACACAAATCATCTTAGGGATTTCGTTCAAATCTGATCACCTTCAAACCTAATCTTGAGTTTGATTCTACATCTTGATTCCACCATTTGATTCAAAAATGCAGCCTAGCTATATAGGAAGACTATTTAAGGAACATGAGTCCCAAATGAGCATACAAGAAAAGATACTTGAGAATGCCTATAGAAATCATGAAGAATACTATAAAAGGGACATGATGGAAAAATTTGCAAAAACAACAAACCCCAACACAAACTATGTAGGGATAATATGGACACAAATAAAACACGGTTCAACCCGAGATCATCTATTAGCAAAACACAGTGAATTGGTGAAATTACATAATAATGATTGTCTGCAATATTGGTCAAATCCTTCAGTTCCGGAAGAACTCCATAACTTTTTGAAAGAACGGGGCTGAATGGGTTATATAGCACCATCAATCAAAAATACACATCAGAAGTTAAGATGACATCTTGGAGTAATTCCAGTAATCCATGTAATTTCCCAAATCTCAGGTGTGATGATTAAGGTTGTTATGGACCCCCAACCCAAATGGAATCTAATTCAATGTATGAACAAATTGATACACCTGATCTTAAGATGGGTTGGAAAGATTCGATTGAAGGTGACCATGATTTTGAGCTAGCCCTAGAGATACAAAACCCTAGTTCTCCAAGCTTAGATTTTCCAGACACCTGTGATCATGAGATTAAGTCAGAACCTCTCGAGGGTGTAAATTCTGATCCTTATTCTGATAAGGTGACTCTCGAGAGCAATTCTAACATCCCTGTAGAGCCCAACCTAGATTCTAGTGATCAAACCCACACCCTTAACCTAGAATCTGGATCTGAGCCTTCTTGGGATGATTACAAGGCCCCATGTGATGAAAATCATATTTTGAATTTGGATTATGATTCTGGACCTTTATTGATGAATGCACCTCTCCAACATCCTCAGAGATATGAATTGATTTTTTGGAAGTCATGCCAATCAACGATACAGAAATAGAGGAGTTGGAAGAGTTGGGTTTTGATTGGGTCTTCCCTACAAGCCAAGAACCCGAGCCCAAACCTAATAAGGACACCTTTTTGTGCTCGAAATCCGAAACTAGGTTAGATCCAAGTTAGGTTGCTGAGTCTACATCTTTTGATTTACTCTGTGGTGGAACCTCTAATCCCGAATCAGATTCAGATCATGATTCTCACAAGTTCTCCGACGATTTCGAATCTTACTCTGATTTCAGAGAACTGTTATTTCTTGACGACTACAAGCCAACCTACAAGCTTAGCATCCACAATCCATTCTTCGACTCTGACTCTGAGGTCCCTGATCCCGAGATCATTGATTCAAAATCAGGTTCCATTGAGATGGAATCATTTCTTTTTTATCCTCAGGAATCAAAAACATTAATTGACAAGAGTGTCTACAATCCAAAGTTTGAATCTTTTCTTGACTTAGATTTCCTTGATCCTATAAGCACTCTCCAGGCATTTACATTTGATTTCGATGGGCTCTATGAGGACTCTCTAGATACACCAACCTTTGAACATTTTCTAGAGGAGCCCTCACATACAATTATTCTTGAAGCCACCTCTTCTACACATGTAGAACCTTCCCAAACCCGTTTTCAACCTTGACCTGCAATATGACTCAATTCTACTCTAATTCTCCTCTCAATGAACCAATTGCACATGATTCTCCTCAACATTTTTATCAGGTTTCGGGACTACAAATCATGCCCCATCCTTCTCTGATCACTTACGTAGGGTTCCTACATCATCCACTGATTCTTTTTCATTTGAGGATACCTACTCTGATTGGGCTGATTTGACTCAGCCAAACCCTAGCTATACACTTCCACATCATTTTGAGCTCCACAACATCTAGTGGGTTATGCATCTACTGATTCACATCTATCAACCTGCCAGATTGATTGGGTTTGGGCTGCGTCATCATCCTGCTAACTTGAACAAGCACCTGGTTGGACCAACCAAGCTTTTGACCAAGGTGCTTGTTCTACAAAACTCATCTGATTTGACCACTCCTCCATACCATTTTCTGCTTACCTAAAGGCATTAAATTTAACGCTTAACAGGAGGCAACCTGTCAATCCAAAAACCCGAGATCCTTCTGATTATCCTTTCTGTACTTCACGTCTATTACACTCTGAGTTTGATTTTAGAATAGTTGATCCCACCTCTGATACTCATATCAGGACTTGAAATCATATGCAACAGTCATCCCAACCCATTCACTTACCTGATAATCCTACTCTAATTCCTAAACCCAAAACTATTTCATACCCTCCATTTATAATGAGGACATTGCAAAACTTAGGCATGGGGGGGCTATTAAAGCGCAAATACACAAAAATTCACAGTTCTGAAGGACTCTCACAAAATAACAAAAAAATAAAAAAATGAAAAAAACTAAAAAAATGGAAGAGGAAATTTTGAAAAGAGAGGTGATTTAAAATGTCAAAAAGGAGCACAATTTGAAACAAAAAAGAGATAATCATTAGTAAAAGATTAAGAAATCTATTTAAGTTCTAGACCAAATCAAAAGAAAGAAATAAAAGTCAAAAAGTGCTAAGAGATATAGAGATTAGTATGAACGCTGATCTTAGGCCTCTTGGGCTTATTTTAAGCTTAAAAATTCAAGTATTCATTAAGATCTGGATAGTCGTCAAGAGGTTGAGGCAAATGAGAAGCTTAAGTATTATGTCTAAGGTTTAAGGATTATTTGGCCTCGTTAACTAACCTCTGGTTTACAGGACACAGTAACCTAAGCAACCTAATCCACACATAGTCTGGTTCAGTCCGCTTAATTTATCAAAACCATGCAAAACCATTAATTCTGTTATGAAAAAGCCACCTAGATTAGGAGCGGCATATCAACACAAGTTGATTTGAAAGAGTTCCCAATGAGGAGAGGTGGGAAATTCCCCTTGAAAATGAACAATAACATACCGTCTCTTCGGTGCTTGATGAGTGGCTATTCATCATGGCGAAAAAGCTGAAGTTAACCTAGACACTAAGTAAAACAACATCAAATTAACAGATAAAAAAGTTAAGTGTGGGAATTAAAGAAAAAGACCTAAAACCTTTACTCTGTGTTAAAACCTCATAATTAGGTCACAAAATGAGATATTCTGAAAGCAAAGTACAAATGATGATCCATGCATTAATTGAACACATAAATAAGTTTGAAAGGCCAAATCAGAAGTATAATCAATGTCTTAAATATTCAATTAAGCACATATAAAAATTTGAAGGCAATTGGACATCATTTAGGTTATGAAATAGGTAGTTTACACTTAGGTCCGTCATGCATTACACTCTAGCCATTAAAAACTCCTCTTTGGACCTACTTGTAAGCCCTAAGGACCCTTTTTAAAGGTTGCAGGGTCCTTCCTGTTGTAGTTCTTTTCACTTATGCGCCTACACGTAATTCTTCTACCCCTTCGTACAAGGGTCTATCTGCAATTTTCCATTATTTGAGAGAATGGCCTGCTGCTCTTCGCACGCACTATAGCGCACGAAGAACATCGCCAATCTCAGTCGTCCGCCGCTCTTCATGATCCTGATCTGTGGTTAGATTTGAATGGAAGCTTCGCACAATTCGGTGCGTGCGATCACCCCTCTCCCCAGATCTCATCTAACGGTCAGATTTTGAGTATAACTCACCGCGCGCTCCACTCCTCTCATCCTCGCCGCCGGTTGCATCTTGATTATCCTCACCTTCGCGGTGATCTCAGCCACTGAGTATGCTACTTAAGCACCTCAGTGGTGTCACGCGTAAGGGATCGCTCCCTCCTACACCTCTTAGCGATCATTCGTCCACTCCAGTTCCTCCTCCCCATCTAGCCTCTGATTTCACAGCCACCGGCTGTGAAATCATCACTTTCCCTCGACCTCCTCGTTGCTAAGGACTTCGTAGCACCTGAGGAAGACCCTGGAGCCTCACTAGCAGACTCTTCCCTCCGCTGGAGTCATCTTCCTCCCTTCTTCCTCCTTAGCCACTGGCTAAGGACCCATAGGTCCCATTCTTCCTGTTAGATTAGGTTTATAATTCTGCAGATTAGTTTTAGCTGTAGTTAAGTAGTTTAGAGTAGAATTAATGTAATTGTTAATGTTCAATTTCGTTGTAAGATAAAGTAGCCGTAGTAGTAGAATTAGGCTTAAATTCCCCCCCTCACCTCCTCTGATCATTCCAGATCAGAGGGGAAGATTTCACATAACCATGTTTTCAAATTATCTCCCTCTCCATACTTTCATATCCAGTTCTGATTTTCCATGACTTGTTTCTCGCTTTCCACCCATACACTCTGACCCAATTTCAGATCTGATTGGTTTTCAACCTCAGATCTAAAATTGGCATCAAAAAGCACTTAAGGGGCTTCCCATTCACCTCACTCTTGGTCACAAAAGCCCCTGATTTGAGTTGAAATTTTCAGTTTGTCAGATTTCTCCTCAATTTGGATTTCAAGGATTTTTCCTTCAATTTGGTTTTACTGTCTAATCTGACAAATTGAATGAAGTCTGATTTGAATTCATTGTTGGCAAGGAATCTGAGAGGCTTTCTGGTGACAGAAGTCATCTCAGAAGAGCCATACATAGTTCAGATTTGATAATTTTTTGAATGCATTGAATGCAAGTCAGATCTAAGGATAATCACTGTAGTGATTTGAAGTCTGATCTTGCATTCATGAGTGTGTTTTGAATGGTTGTTTGGTGATTTCCTAACCAAAGGAGTTCTCAATACTCCTTAAGGTTTCAGAAACTGGGATTTGAACTAAGGGCTTTAATTGACTGAATTAATTCCTTTTTTTCATGTTGTCTATAGCATTAGGAAGAGTTAAATCAATGATATTTGTGGATTTAATCTGAAGTGAAGTTTTTTATAAGGGTTTTTGATTTGAGTTGGGGTATTTAGTGATTTTAGTGAGAAATGAAACCCTTGTCAGATTGGGGATTGAGAGAGATTTTCTTTTTCAGTTTGGATTTTTTATTCTAATCTCAGTCGACACAGCAAAGTGCTGCAACTTGCAGCTACATTTTTCTTCTCTCCAACACACATTTCATCCCAAATGGACTAACTGCAGCAGCAGTTGGACCATTTGGAATTTGATCTGAGCTGCAGCAGGGTCTGAAATGTCCAATTTGCTGCTACTGTCTGATTGCTCTAAGTTGCAGCAGATAGATTCTACTGTAAAACCCTGTAGATTATGTTTTGAACACTGTTGACATCTGATTGTATTTCATTCCCTATGTATACAAACCTTCTTGTTTAATATCTGAACTCTAATTTCTATGTATGCGTGTCTTATCTTTCTCAATTGTTGTCAGCTAGTTTATTTGAGAATAACCATCCAAACATGATTTAAAATTGGAAACCTAACTGAGGACTGTATTAAGGTGGGTAAACACATCCTAAATTTCATGCTATAGAGAAAGAAGGCAGTCATAAACATGATAAAAAGGGTTAAAACTTTAAAAGATAGTTAAACAAGCCTCTTTCTCTCCTCAGTCAACTCTTCCCTTCTTCTCTCCTAATTCTATCAGATCTCTAACAACATTAAAAATTAAAATGAAACACCCAAAAGGATCAAAAATAAAAAAATATATATATACATATATGTTACTTTATATTCAGTATACTTATATAGACATAAGCTATATACTAGGCTATATATGTAAATAGGTAGTGTATATATATATATACTGTATAACTAACTATGTAAATATAATGAATACTGTAAATTAGGTTTTTGATCTAGTTTGGACAGTAGATACAATAATTATATAACTATATATAAATTGAACTAATTTATATGTATTATTAAGCTAACTAGATCAGTAGATGGCATAATTAAGAAAATTAAACTATAAAACTACATATATATCTATGTATATATAGATTATAAGTAAATAAAATCCTTTACCTTAATTTAATCCTTTATACATAATAAATAATGAATTTATTAAGTTTATAGCTAAGTTGTTAAGTTAAATTAGTTAAATTAGTAATTTAGAATTATAATTAAGTTAATTGAATTTGTATACTAAGACTAAGATACTTTAAGTAATTTAAGCTAATTTAAGTATATTTACACCTGATTATATTAAGTTTAACTTAATTTATAAGCAAAACAGTTAAAACTGCTATTTAAGTGTAAATAACACATACATTAATTCGGAAACATATAATAAAAATATCTATAAAATATTTATATATGTATTCTAACTCAGTATCAGGTCAATTAGACCATTTAGTAACTAATTTATAGGCAATTAACCAATAAAACACCAAAATCAGTGTGTAAAAATAGTCTACTTTAGTGAATTTATTTATATAGTAAATTTAATTAAAATTTCAAATTAATTGAACAATTGTATAGTACTATGTAAATACATTATTTTTCATAATTTATTTTTATTTTTAAATAAATTATGGCCCTCGAATTGAGGGCCAAAATCTCCTTTAGCCCACAGCTGCACGCATTTTTCAGCGCAGATGTGGCGCTTGAATTGCGCCACATCGTGCGCTGCAAAATGCACGCAGCAATATTTATTGAATTCGTGTTTAGACAGTGCAGTCGTCACGGGCGCTGGGCGCCCGAAACAACCACACCATCATACATATATTGAGCATATACTGAGCCTATTCTGAGCATGATCTGTGGGGTCGGGGGCCCGGAGAGAGAGGTCTGTGTGTGCATGGGCTGAGAAGGCCCTGATCTGAGTTATTAAACATGTAATTAAGCATCCTAATGAGAATTAGGGTACGCTTAGTAGAGGTTTGGTCCTACCCTATGGGTGCTGTGTATCCCTCGAAACGTGTGCCCGCAAATTAAACACATTTTTAATTAATTAAAGGGAGCTAATGACGATAATTAAATGCCTCTCAGCTACGACGTGTTAAATTCACAAAGGCAGAATGAAAACACAGAAGAACATCTGATGAAGATTAGTGTGAAGGAGAAGAGAGAGAAGATGTACATACGTAAGTAAATACACATACAAGAGAAATGTAAATATATATATGTATACGTAGTATAGCCAATTACTTTTATGTAAATAAACTCATACATTTACTAACAGAATAAAACGTCACCATAATCGTCGCTACAGACCCCAGTTTCCCTCCTTAAGTTTGTATATAGTGTTTTCTGGGATCTAGTGACACTTTTATCTGTCATTATAACTATTGTATTTGTTACTGTTGGTATCAGACTAGTAAGTTAAGTTAATATGCTATGTAATCTTAGTTGATAGTATACTTTCATGTAAGTATTAATACTATAACTTGAAAAGAGATAGTTTAAAATATAGTGATGAATTGTTTGGTGCTTGTTTATAGTTAGTATTTGCAAGCATTGCAATTAATTCTTTGTGAGTGGGCAAACCATGTCTACATTCATTCATTCTTTATTAGATGTAAAGCTTCTTTTTGGAATTAGAGGATAATTTTGAGATCAAAGAGCGGTGTAATTCAATATTTGCCTCCCAGTGAACGGCCTGAAATAAAACCAGTAAAAATTAGATAAGTAAATAATAATGGTTATAATGACTGGTATCCCATACAACTCACTACAATGACACTAATGGTGTTTCAAATCACAACAAATCTCAACAAACCTAATTACCGCCATTACCACGCATTCATAACATACCATTATTTTTGGCACCGTTGTTGGGGAAGCAACGCTCTTTACGCCAAAATTACCCTTTAATTCTTTTTGTCTATAGAAATTCTTCATTTCATTCAAATTCATTGATTGTAATTACTTTCTTCCATTGATTTATTTGTTATTGTGTATACATTCTTTTATTCTTTTATTAATCATTTGTTATTTTTCCACAGCACTTGAGGAGGAGGAGAAGCAGTATCATCATCCAGGTAGAGGTCGTCTTCCTGGTGGAGTCGCTGCGCTCCTGACCCGGCATCCAAGCGGAGTTTGCCCTCGGAGTAGCTGTAGGATTAGTAATAATAGTAGTATAGTTTAGATAGATTTAGGTATATTAATTAAGAAAAATTGTTAGTCATAAGTTGTGAGAGCCGGTTCTCACACATTCATTGTAATAACTGTGGACTATCTGGACTTTTATTTTCTACTCCCTCATCGATACGATTTTTCCATTGCGATTTTCCGAATCAATTTCTTTCCTTGTTTTTGCTTGTTGCATACATATAAAAAAATCGAAAATCAAAAAGATCTCATCCTTATCTAGTAGTAGCATAATCTTAGGCATCCATCTTAGGTTGCATACTTCTCTGCTAGATTTTAATTCAAGTCAAATCTGCATATAGAAGATTGCTGGAGTCAGGTACGCATTCCTTACCTTACTATAACTCCTGTCATCATTGCATTTGACTTAAAATTAAACAAGACCATCTCTTGTATTGAACTTAGTAAAAAGCGAGACAAGCAGCACAGAAATCATATCATAATTACTTGAATTAAGTCAAAAAGAAGATATTAACTTTGGGTGAAACCTTGATTGAGATTTTCATCGCCTTGTGTTGATTGCTATCGTGCACACAGCACGATCACTTAAGGTCACAACACACGGGTTTCTATCTCATCTCTTTCTGCAACCACAGGATCAAGATTCGCATGCTAAGTCTTATCCAGATTCCCAGTGGATTTTAGAGGTTTGCACATCGCTAGGTTTATCTTAAGACATGTACAATTGTTTGAAACAATTGCTTGCGTACAACATAATTTTGCGTAGTAGCCTCTAGGAAATTTTTTTTTTCGATTCATCTCGCTTGATTGGTCTTCTGAAGGAATTGAGATTTAATTGGGATTTTTCCGCTTTCTGTGAACTTGGCTAAAATTTTCCCATTGAGTTGGAACGAATTGTAGTAAACGTGTTTTCAAAAACCAACTCAATGGAAGGTAGGAGATCCTAGAACCCAGAACTTGTACTCCCCTTGGGTACTGATACCCAAGTTATTGCATCTACCGCTTTGCCTTCCACTTCTAATCCCATACCTCCTGAGTCTCAGACTCCTATCCACAATCCCACTCACCAAGAGGATGATCTTGAGTCATTACAATTCGAGGATTTTGAAGAACTTCCTCCACACTTAGTTGCACATCCTCCACCACAACAACCACCTATCCTTAGGTTCCAACCTCCACCTTATCCTAATTTTCCTCATCCGCCCCCGGAGAGAGGACCTATGCCTCATCTTCAGCACCTTTTCGATACACAACTACAAATGAATACCCTAACCCAACAGGTGCAACAGCTTGCTCAAGCTATTAATCTTTTAGCAAACCCCCAACCACAACCACTTCAACCTAGAAATCCCTAGGCACCACGTCAACCCCGTAGACCTCAACTACGGGATTATTATAATCCCGCAGTTGCCCAACCAATGCCTGTGGTACGTTATCCCAATGGGGGTCATGCTGCTGAACTGAAGCCAAACATTATAGCACTCATTCCTCACTTCCATGGACTTGCTTCTGAGGACCCTTTTCAGCATTGAGAGGAGCTGAAGAATCTTGCCCAAACTTTGGGTCCGCAAGGACATGATCAGCACACACTTTTAATGAAAATGTTCTCCTTTTCATTGAAAGATAAGGTAGCCTTTTGGTTTCGAACACTTGCACGGACTACACCTATAGATTCCTGGGCTTCTTTAGAACATGAGTTCTTAAAGAAGTACTTTCCTGTAGGCCGCACTAACGCCTTAAGGTGTGCCATCACTACATTCACTCAGAATTCAAGAGAACCAATGCACGAGGCTTGGGAGAGATTCCACGAGCTTCTGAGAAAATGTCCCCACCATGGTGTCCCACGCTAGCAACAGGTCCAGATCTTCTATCATGGGCTCCATGATGACACACGAAATTTTGTAGATGCCGCTTGTGGAGGCAATTTCCTGTGTCAGGACGAGGACTCAGCCTTTGAGCTCTTTGAAGGCATGGCCGAAAACTCTATTAATAATGCTTCAATGAGCGTGTTTAATAGAAAGTCCTCGCATTCCCACTCACACACTGGGGTACACGAATCCCAATCCAGTAGCAAAGACTTAGAGATAGTGGCTAGTCAACTGGATAAAGTGAGCTTAATCGAGAAGAAAGTAGATGAAGTATGGAAATTTCTCTCAAAACCCTCATCTTCTTCTCAATCACCAGCACAAAACACTTCTTCTCAGCTTCCCACAGGGAGGGAAACTGTGAATAACCTTTCTATGACACAAACTGCATTACCGGATTTTCCATTTCTGTATCCTTCACCAGTTGGAGGAACCTTTGTTCCTCCCTACACTGACTTCCCTACACCTTCTGGAGTTTCGGAGGAGCTCCATGTCATTCATAATGACCCTTTCGCACAAACCTACAACCCTGGATGACGCAATCATCCAAATTTCTCATAGTCGGGAAATTCACAGAGACATCCTTTTCAACAACCTTCTGCACCACCACTGCACAACCCGATCTGAGCACCACCTCCACAATCACATGGATATCCACCGCGTACCTACCAGCAACCCCAACCCAGGCCCACCCAATGCTCTCAATCTGGGCCTACATGAGATGACCAGTTGGGGTCTCTAAAGCTCTTGCTGATATGCAACAATAGAATATTGCTATGCAGCAGAGATAGGACGCGGCCTTAGCTAAGATGAGAGCCCAGCTATCACACTTGACGGAGTCCCATCAACCACATTCACTCCTATCTCAAGCACAACCCAACCCTAGGAACATACCTGCTCAAAGGTATGTCCAACCTAGACCAGCAATGCAAGACCAAGCACATGTCATTTCACAACCCTTGCACAACACTGAATTCTTCACTGACTCAAGTTCTTCCCTTGCACAAACACAACCACCTCTGTTACCTAACACTGATTTACCATCTACCTCTAGGGCTGAACTAAATGCCATAGTCACTAGGAGTGGTAAAAGCACACTAGATCCATCTCTTCCAACACCTACCACTTCTAGTTCTGCCCCTCCACTTCCTACTTCTCCTCTACCTAGGACTGAACCTCTTATCACCACTCCAGTACCTTTTCCTGAAGCTTTAAAGAAGAAGGAGAAAGGAAAGAAAAAGACCTGTGTGGCACCTGAGGAGGATTTGTTTAAGATCTTTGAGCAAGTCGACATAAACATCCCCTTGTTGGATGCAATCTGCCACATTCTTCTTTACGCTAAGTTTTTAAAAGACCTATGCACACCTAAGCGTAAAGCAAGAATTCAAAAAGGGAGTAGTCCAATCATCCTCTCGGAACAAGCTAGTTCCATCATCTCCAGTACCCTCCCAACTAAGATGAAAGACCCAGGCACCCCTCTCTTATCTTGCATGATAGGTAACACCACATTTAATAGAGCACTACTTGGCCTAGGTGCTTCCATCAATCTTATCCCAACCTCTCTGCTAACACATTTTGAGGTTGGCAATCTGAAGCCAACGGAGGTGTCCCTGCAATTAGCTGACAGATCAGTTAAGACACCTCAGGGAGTCTTGGAAGATGTCATAGTGCGGGTCAAGGATTTTTACTTTCCTGTAGACTTTATAGTCTTTGACATGGAAGTACCTGAAGATATCCAGAACACACCTATCATTTTAGGAAGACCTTTCTTGGCTACGGCCAAGGCAAACATCAATTGTGACGAGGGCCTTATAGAATTGAAGTTCGGAGATCAGAAAATAAAAATTGATATTTTTCAGGCCCAAAGAGGATCGACCTGTAGTTTAATTGAAGAAATCTTTTCTCTAGATTCTTTGGACCGGTTGGTTGAGGATACCTTAATCAATTCATTAAATTTAGAACCTCAACACTCTTTGGACTCTGACTTGACTTCCACTGAGATACCGAATTTAGAGACTAAGGACCTACCTCCTATTCCTTTAGTATCTCTAGGATCTCCTGAAACTTTAACACCTGCTCCTTCTGATCCTGTGCCTGTTGAACTCAAACCTCTTCCTGACTCTCTCAAATATGTTTTCTTAGGACCTGATCAGACCTATCCGGTGATTGTTAACTCTTCCTTATCATCTGATCAAGAATCACGACTCTTATCTATCCTAAGAGCACATAGACAGGCTATAGGATGGAACCTTTCTGACCTAACTGGCATCAGACCTTCTTATTGCACACATAGGATTTTCACTGAAGAAGGATCTAGACCTACTAGATAGCCCCAGCATAGATTGAACCCTACATTACAAGAAGTGGTAAAAAGTGAAATGATTAAGTGGTTAGACAATGGAATTATCTTCCCAATTTCTGACAATAGATGGGTAAGTCCTATTCATGTTGTGCCAAAGAAGGCCGGACATACCATCATCACCACCAATTCTAGAGAAGTCATCCCTACACGCATTGCTAGTTCGTGGCGAGTATGTATAGATTACCGAAAACTCAACCAAGCCACGAAAAAAGATCATTTCCCTTTGCCCTTCATTGATCAGATACTGGAAAGACTGGCGAGGAATAGATTTTTCTGCTTTTTGGATGGCTATTCAGGATATAATCAGGTGGCAATTCACCCCAACGATCAGGAAAAAATGACATTCACCTACCCCTACGGAACCTTTGCATTCCGTAGGATGCCTTTTGGATTGTGCAATGCACCTGTTACATTTCAGCGGTGTATGTTTGCAATCTTTTCCGACTTAGTAGGTGATTGCTTAGAAGTCTTCATGGATGACTTCTCGATCTTCGGGAGCACATTTGATGCATGTTTAGACCACCTGACTAGGGTCCTACAAAGATGCATAAATGTGAATCTGGTACTTTCCTGGGAGAAATCTCATTTCATGGTAACAGAAAGACTGGTATTAGGTCACCTTATCTTTGAGAGAGGAATTGAGGTTGACCGCGAGAAGGTAAAGTTGATTTCTGATTTACCACTACCTTCATCGGTTAAGCAAATTAGATCTTTTCTCGAGCATGTTGGTTTTTATCGCCGCTTTATAGCGGATTTCTGGAAAATAGCCCGACCTCTCACTACTCTCCTCTCTAAAGATGTAGACTTCCAGATCTCTGACGAGTGTGCTCGTGCCTATACGACACTTCGTGATCTGGTTACCAAGGCACCCATACTGCAACCCCCGAATTGGTCTCACCCTTTTGAGATCATGTGTGATGCCTCTAAGTATGCAGTAGGAGCTGTCCTTGGTCAAAAATTGAACGGGAAACCCACAGTCATCTATTACGCTAGCAAGACCTTAGATGAAGCCCAGAGGAATTACACCGTCACGGAAAAGGAATTGCTAGCTATAGTATTTGCACTAGAGAAATTCAGACCTTGTCTTTTAGGTTCCCACATTATAGTCTACACTGACCATACGGCAGTTTAACATCTTCTCGCCAAGAAAGACACGAAATCTCGTCAGATTAGATGGATCCTACTTTTACAGGAATTTGATTTAGAGATTCGTGATAAGGCTGGAAAGCAGAATGTGGTAGCTGACCACTTATCCCGCCTTCCTTCTGAAGCGATTTCTCCTTCTTCACCCATTTCTGACCACTTCCCTGACGAGCAATTGCTGGTCATTCATTCTGATCTTCCTTGGTATGCTAACATTGTCAACTACCTGGCTTCTGGAATCCTCCCCACTGATTGGGTTCGACATCAAAAAGACAGACTTAGATCCGAGGCCAAGCACTATTACTGGGAAGAACCCTGGCATTTCAAGCACTGCAAAGACCAGATCTTTAGGAAGTGTGTTCCAGATAAGGAGATTGGAAGCATCTTATCGTTCTGCCATGACCAGGCATGCGGCGGTCACTTCTCTAGCAAAAAGACTGCTGCAAAGATTTTGCAGAGTGATTTTTATTGGCCCACAATCTTTAAAGATGCACACGAATATAGCAGGGCATGTTCACGCTGTCAGTCTCTCGGTAGTATTGGCGGCCGAGACGTGATGACCTTGAATCCGATCATGGTGTGCGAAATCTTTGACATTTGGGGCAGTGACTTCATGGGACCTTTTCCTAAATCTTATGGCTTCGAGTACATATTGTTGGCAGTTGAGTATGTTTCAAAATGGATTGAAGCCATCCCCTCGAGGACTAATGATCATAGAGTTGTGACACAATTCGTTCAAGACTTCATCTTCTCTAGATTTGGGGTACCAAAATCCATCATTAGTGATGGAGGGTCTCATTTCAGAAACACACATTTTCAGTCCCTACTTCAAAAGTATGGGGTGTCACATAGGATAGCTACACCATATCACCCTCAAACCAATGGACTTGCTGAATTGTCCAATCGGGAGATCAAGAAGATTTTACAGACTACCATCCAACCAGATAGAAAGGATTGGTCTTCCCGCCTTTCTAATGCGTTGTGGGCATATAGGACAGCCCACAAAACCCCTTTAGGCATGTCTCCTTTTAGACTTGTGTATGGGTAACACTGTCATCTTCCCGTAGAACTAGAGCATAAAGCCTATTGGGCCATCAGAAAGTGTAACTTGGACTTAGAGAAGGCCGGTGATCTTAAGAAATTGCAAATTTCTGAGCTCGATGAATTAAGGAATGAATCTTATGAAAGCTCAAGGATTTATAGGGATAAACTTAAGGCCTTCCATGACCATCACATTCTTAGGAAATCATTTCACCCTAGTCAAAATGTCCTCTTCAACTCTAGACTAAAACTCTTTCCTGGGAAATTAAGATCAAAATGGACTGGACCTTTCAAAATCTTAAGAATATTTGACAATGGAGCCGTTGAGATCACTGAAGTTGACAAATATGAACCTTTTACTGTAAATGGTCAAAGACTAAAACCTTTCATTGAGCCGCATGATCTCAGACTTGTCAATTCCACCATTTCGCACCTACATTTCGAATTACCATCCAAGTTTTCGCCTAGCTGAAGGCGTTAAACTTAGCAAAACCTATCCTTGTATATAACTATTTTTCACCTTTCTTACTTTAGCTTTCATCTGCATTAGGTGTCTACCCTTGCATTTTGAGCATACTTTCGTTGACACAAATGTCATGCATTTCACTTTCTAGCCCGACTGTTCACTCTAATCCTAGACCAGACTTAAAATCGTCCACACAGAGATTTTATCTCCTCATTCTGACTTCCTTCCATCACCCAGTCTAGGATAGTGAAAAGCAGAGCATGCATTTGCATCCACCCTATTCATTCAATGAGGACATTGCAACATTTAAGCATGGGGGGGTGTAAATGGTGAACCATTTAAACTGAAATGCAATTGTAGACACACCTATAGTACATATAGTATTATCAAAAATATATATAAAAAATTGAAAAATTTTGAAAAATTTTTTGAAAAAATTACAAAGCTAAAAATACAAAAAAAAAAGACAAATCACAAAAAAAAAATCCAAAAATACAATAAGGGACATGCACTCTATTGTCAAGGGAGGACATTAATTTTAAGAAAGGGAGAAAAAGATAAAAGATAAGTGTTTAACTATGATCTTCTAGCTGAAAACAAAATTAGAATAAGTGTCTATGGACATTCAACCATTACTGTTTTGACTTGCCGGGCCATAATAGCTTGATACAAGCTTGGGCTTAATACACTTCGAGCCTTAACAAGATAGACCACAGTCTCTCCTAACTTTAAGACATATTCTTGTACCTGAGTCACCAGTACAGGATTCGTTGGTTTGCTTTGACTTAGGAGTCTAAGTAACCTTGGCTTACACTACACAATGTCAGGAAAGACCACTTGAACCTAAAATTCAACCCTTGCGTTCATTAGGGAAGGTGGAGTCGTTACTTGTGCGTGCAGGTAGACTCTTTGACCAAATCTTTAGTCTTGTGTCTAGGAGAAACTCTTTCCACAAAAAAAATTTCACCCACCAAATACAGTGCGCTCTACCAAATAAGTTCCGGAGACATACTGATCCTGTTAAATAAAAAAATAGAGTTCTTGCAAAAAGTCAAGTATGTTCTCCAAATTCTGGAAATACTATTGTTCCACCAAAATTATTTTCAGGGTTTAAAACAAATACCCTGTTTGTCCACCAAAAAGTTCTCTGAGCCACAAACACAATAAGGCTTGGGTTTGAATTGTCATCAATTCTTGAGAGTCATCCGAAAACATGAGCTGAAGTTAGGACCAACCTGGACTTAAAAAGAAGTGAAACCCTGGGAGTGAACTTTAGAATTCACTTGGTTAGTCCTGACTTATCACAAAGCACAGCCATAACCTCATAGCATTCTGAGTCTCTGTAAAACCCCCTGAGTCCTGGAATTCGACTTAAGGTTTAAATATCAAGAGTCCTTGTTGGTTGAGAGATGGTCTATGTCATTTAAGTCTCGAGTTCTGGTAGGTTATCCTCAGTAATAAGGTTCTTACAATGTCCAAAACACAGTTGGTTTATTGAAAAAAAATCTTTCAGCCTGAAGATCATCATCAAACACTTAAAACTTTTGAAAGAAAAAGATATCTCTTCACACTTACCTTACTGATACTCAAATTGCCTTACACTTCAACGAATTATTTGCAAAGGGACTAGCAAAACATAAGCATCGGGGTATGATGAGTAGCTACTCATCATGGCTAAAAAGCTGAAGTTAAGCTAGACACTAAGTAAAACAACATCAGATTAACAGATAAAAATGGTTAAGTGTGGGAATTAAAGAAAAAGACCTAAAACATTTACTCTGTGTTAAAACTTCATAATTAGGTCACAAAATGAGATATTCTGAAAGCAAAGTACAAATGATGATCCATGCGTCAATTGAACACATAAATAAGTTTGAAAGGCCAACTCAGAAGTATAATCAATGTCTTAAATGTTCAATTAAGCACATATAAAAATTTGAAGGCAATTAGACATCATTTAGGTTATGAAATAGGTAGTTTACACATAGGTCCGTCATGCATTACACTCTAGCCATTAAAAACTCCTCTTTGGACCTACTTGTAAGCCGTAGGGACCCTTTTTAAAGGTTGCAGGGTCCTTCCTGTTGTAGTTCTTTTCACTTATGGGCCTACACGTAATTCTTCTACCCCTTCGTACAAGGGTCTATCTGCAATTTTCCATTATTTGAGAGAATGGCCTGCTGCTCTTCGCACGCACTGTAGCGCACGAAGAACACGGCCAATCTTAGTCGTCCGCCGCACTTCATGATCCTGATCTGCGGTTAGATTTGAATGGAAGCTTCGCACGATTCGGCGCGTGCGATCACTCCTCTCCCCAGATCTAATCTAACGGTCAGATTTTGAGTATAACTCACCGCGCGCTCTGCTCCTCTCATCCTCGCCACCGGCTGCATCTTGATTATCCTCACCTGCGCGGTGATCTCAGCCACTGAGTATGCTACTTAAGCACCTCAATGGTGTCGCGCGCAAGGGATCGCTCCCTCCTACACCTCTTAGCGATCATTCGTCCACTCCAGTTCCTCCTCCCCATCCAGCCTCTAATTTCACAGCCACCGGCTGTGAAATCATCACTTTCCCTTGACCTCCTCGTCGCTAAGGACTTCGTAGCACCTGAGGAAGACCCTGGAGCCTCACTAGCAGACTCTTCCCTCCGCTGGAGTCATCTTCCTCCCTTCTTCCTCCTTAGCCACTGGCTAAGGACCCATAGGTCCCATTCTTCCTGTTAGATTAGGTTTATAATTCTGCAGATTAGTTTTAGCTGTAGTTAAGTAGTTTAAAGTAGAATTAATGTAATTGTTAATGTTCAATTTCGTTGTAAGATAAAGTAGCTGTAGTAGTAGAATTAGGCTTAAATTCCCCCCCTCACCTCCTCTGATCATTCCAGATCAGAGGGGAAGATTTCATATAACCATGTTTTCAAATTATCTCCCTCTCCATACTTTCATATCGAGTTCTGATTTTCCACGACTTGTTTCTCGCTTTCCACCCATACACTCTGACCCAATTTCAGATCTGATTGGTTTTCAACCTTAGATCTGAAATTGGTGTCAAAAAGCACTTAAGGGGCTTCCCATTCACCTCACTCTTGGTCACAAAAGCCCCTGATTTGAGTTGAAATTTTCAGTTTGTCAGATTTCTCTTCAATTTGGATTTCAAGGATTTTTCCTTCAATTTGGTTTTACTGTCTGATCTGACAAATTGAATGAAGTCTGATTTGAATTCATTGTTGGCAAGGAATCTGAGAGGCTTTCTGGTGACAGAAGTCATCTCAGAAGAGCCATACATAGATCTGATTTGATAATTTTTTGAATGCATTGAATGCAAGTCAGATCTAAGGATAATCACTATAGTGATTTGAACTCTGATCTTGCATTCATGAGTGTGTTTTGAATGGTTGTTTGGTGATTTCCTAACGAAAGGAGTTCTCAATACTCCTTAAGGTTTCAGAAACTGGGATTTGAACTAAGGGCTTTAATTGACTGAATTAATTCCTTTTTTTCATGCTGTCTATAGCATTAGGAAGAGTTAAATCAGTGATATTTGTGGATTTAATCTGAAGTGAAGTTTTTTATAAGGGTTTTTGTATTTGAATTGGGGTATTTAGTGATTTTAGTGAGAAATGAAACCCTTGTCAGATTGGGGATTGAGAGAGATTTTCTTTTTCAGTTTGGATTTTTTATTCTAATCTCAGTGGACACAGCAAAGTGCTTCATCTTGCAGCTACAATTTTCTTCTCTCCAACTCACATTTCGTCCCAAATGGACTAACTGCAGCAGCAGTTGGACCATTTGGAATTTGATCTGAGCTACAGCAGGGTCTGAAATGTCTAATTTGCCACTACTGTCTGATTGCTCTAAGTTGCAGCAGATAGATTCTACAGTAAAAACCTGTAGATTATGTTTTGAACACAGCTGACATCTGATTGTATTTCATTCCCTGTGTATAAAAACCTTCTTGTTTAATATCTGAACTCTAATTTTTGTGCATGTGTGTCTTATCTTTCTCAATTGTTGTCAGCTAGTTTATTTGAGAATAACCATCTAAACATGATTTAAAATTGTAAACTTAACAGAGGACTGTATTAAGGTCGGTAAACACATCCTAAATTTCATGCTGTATAGAAAGAAGGTAATCATAAACATGATAAAAAGGGTTAAAACTTTAAAAGACAGTTAAACAAGCCTCTTTCTCTCCTCAGTCAACTCTTCCCTTCTTCTCTCCTAATTCTGTCAGATCTGTAACAACAGTAAAAATTAAAATGAAACACCCAAAAGGATCAAAAATAAAAATATATATATATACATATATGTTACTTTGTATATTAAGTATACTTATACAGACATAAGCTATATACTAGGCTATATATGTAAATAGGTAGTGTATATATATACTGTATAACTAACTATGTAAATATAATGAATACTGTAAATTAGGTTTTTGATCTAGTTTGGACAGTAGATACAATAATTATATAACTATATATAAATTGAACTAATTTATATGCATTATTAAGCTAACTAGATCAGTAGATAGCATAATTAAGAAAATTAAACAATAAAACTGCATATATATCTATGTATATGTAGATTATATGTAAATAAAATCCTTTACCTTAATTTAATCTTTTATACATAATAAATAATGAATTTATTAAGTTTATAGCTAAGTTGTTAAATTAAATTAGTTAAATTAGTAATTTAGAATTATAATTAAGTTAATTGAATCTGTATACTAAGACTAAGATACTTTAAGTAATTTAAGCTAATTTAAGTATATTTACACCTGATTATATTAAGTTTAACTTAATTTATAAGCAAAATAGTTAAAACTACTATTTAAGTGTAAATAACACATACATTAATTCGGAAAAATATAATAAAAATATCTATAAAATACTTATATATGTATTCTAACTCTGTATGAGGTCAATTAGACCATTTACTAACTAATTTATAAGCAATTAACCAATAAAACATCAAAATCAGTGTATAAAAATAGTCTACTTTAGTGAATTTATTTATATAGTAAATTTAATTAAAATTTCAAATTAATTGAACAATTGTATAGTATTATGTAAATGCTTTATTTTCCATAATTTATTTTTATTTTTAAATAAATTATGGCCCTCGAATTAAGGGCCAAAATCTCCTTCAGCCCATAGCTGCATGCATTTTTCAGCGCAGATGTGGCGCTCGAATAGCACCACATCGTGCGCTGCAAAACGCACGCAGCAATATTTATTGAATTCGTGTTTAGACAGTGCAGTCGTCACGGGCATCGGGCGCCCGAAACAACCACACCATCACACATATATTGAGCATATACTGAGTCTATTCTGAGCATGATCTGTGGGGCTGGAGGCTTGGAGAGAGAGGTATGTGTGTACGTGGGCTGAGAAGGCCCTGATCTGAGTTATTAAACATGTAATTAAGCGGCCTAATGAGAATTAGGCCACGCTTTGTAGAGGTTTGGTCCCACCCTCTGGGTGCTGTGTATCCCTCGAAACACGTGCCCTCAAATTAAACACATTTTTAATTAATTAAAGGGAGCTAATGATGATAATTAAATGCCTCTCAGCTACGACGTGTTAAATTCACAAAGGCAGAATGAAAACACAGAAGAAGAACATCTGATGAAGATTAGTGTGAAGGAGAAGAGAGAGAAGATGTACATACGTAAGTAAATACACATACAAGAGAAATGTAAATATATATATGTATACGTAGTATAGCCAATTACCTTTATGTAAATAAACTCATACATTTACTAACAGAATAAAACGTCACCATAATCGTCGCTACAGACCCCAGTTTCCCTCAAGTTTGTATATAGTGTTTTCTGGGATCTAGTGACACTTTTATCTGTCATTATAACTATTGTATTTGTTACTGTTGGTATCAGACTAGTAAGTTAAGTTAATATGCTATGTAATCTTAGTTGATAGTATACTTTCATGTAAGTATTAATACTATAACTTGAAAAGAGATAGTTTAAAATATAGTGATGAATTGTTTGGTGCTTGTTTATAGTTAGTATTTGCAAGCATTGCAATTAATTCTTTGTGAGTGGGCAAACCATGTCTACATTCATTCATTCTTTATTAGATGTAAAGCTTCTTTTTGGAATTAGAGGATAATTTTGAGATCAAAGAGCGATGTAATTCAATATTTGCCTCCCAGTGAACGACCTGGAATAAAACCAGTAAAAATTAGATAAGTAAATAATAATGGTTATAATGACTGGTATCCCATACAACTCACTACAATGACACTAATGGTGTTTCAAATCACAACAAATCTCAACAAACCTAATTACCGCCATTACCGCACATTCATAACATACCATTAGTGCTTGTCTCCTAGGATATCTAAATATCCTACTAGGGGCACGTAAGCACCTTATGCTAATTCAGGTGCCATGGGCGGGATTATCCCGAAATGTCGATTGCCAGGGCCTGAATTTAGCTACAGAACACCATGGGCGGCACTATCTTGAAGTGTCGAATGCCAGGGTTCTGGGGGTTGCGATAGGCGGTGCTATCTCGAAGCATCGAAAGCTAGGGACTCTACGAGGATTGATGATGGGAGCTAGGAATCCAATACAGACCTTGTTGTAAAGCCAATCCGTAGCTAGAGATGAAAAAAGAAAAAGAGAGAGAAAACTCTCAAAAATGAAAAAATTCCTCTATCTCTCTTATAAAAATGCACTACAAACTAAACCTGGACTAACCATGTTTTAAGCACGGGTGCTTTAACCACGGAGTTCAATGAACCTTAGGTTAGTTCCTGTGGGCCTTAGAAACCTTCGTAGCGAACTGAGGCTAAAGCTGGTCAGGTCCGGATCTTGGTTGGTACTTGAGTACCTCTAGGCCTATTATTGGCATTCTGACCTAATCTACACAAAAAAAGCACACATCAGAGATCTGAACACATGGTCTAGAATTTGAGTTAATTCCATGAGATTTTACTAAGGGATTAGCAAACGTTAGGCATGGGGGTATGATGATAATCTCATCATCAGCCATATCTAGCTTTATTTAGTCATATTCCATCATTAAATGCTCCTCCATAACCGCCAGAGTGACGTAATTCATTGCAAATCCTTTCTGAGAGAAAGACAAGAAACTAGGGTTAAAATAACAATTTTACCATCATATCATGAATGCAGAATAACCGTGGGTTTCTCCAGGGGTTAACTAAGGGTCAAATGATCTTAAGAGTCTAACAAGTGAGTTAATACAGACAGAAAAGGGTTTTCGCATGTTTTGAGAATTAAATGACTTTCAAAACCCTAAAAATAGTCTCACTTAATTAACTGAGGTTCTGGTCAGGATTAAATTCACATAAACTCTCCAAAATTCATAGAAAAATATTTTCTAGGGTTTGGCATCCTTGATTTGACATTGGAACCAGTCTTGGCACAAAAACAGAGCCACAGGCAGACTATTACCCTAATTTGGGTAATCGTGCAATTTCCCTAGTCAAAAATGGTCAAAACATAAATATAACTTCACCATTATATTCCTTGGGTCAAAACTAGGTTTGTACCAAAATTTGGTCCCAATCTAAGATCATCTTGACCTAGTTTGCAATTTGGTCCTGTCTGACTCTTTTATCTCACACACACATGCCGCTAACTTTTGAATCCTTTGCATTTAGGACCCTTTCTTTATCATCATTTTCATAAATAAGTCCCTGCCTCCATGAAATCCTAATCCTACAACTCCGACGAGCTTGATTTGGCATTTTCTCCTTGATTCCTTAACAAATCCCTCTCAGATTTAAAAGAGAAGTTCGTCAAGAAATTTCCTTCCTTTTGAACCAGATTCGTAGCCCAACAACCTTCCAATCTCTCATGCGAACGCATAAGAGATTCGGGTATCTTTCAAGCTTCCATCTTCGGTGACCTTCCAAGCTTGGGAAGCTTGCTTCCCAAGCTCAAATCATCCTCCAAAGGCCTATAAAAGAAGTGCCAATGCATACTGTCCGTCCCAGACTCGATTTCTATCAGAAATTCCCCAAATTCCTCTCTCCTATTTCGGTCGAATAGCTCCTCGAGCTCTGGAGACTCTCTCTTCCTATCCTCGTCGTCCAACCGCCAGCAGCGGATTCTTCTTCCTCACCTTCCTCTGCATCGTGCAATACCAACCACCATTGCTCTATCTCCATCGTCGTTGCCATCGCCCTCTACCGGAGTATTTTCTTCCCCGGCACCGACCTACCAACTCTGGTGTCGTCCTCCCCCTTTCATCTATTAGATTAGGGTTAGTTTAGTTAATTTAGATCCTTAGGTTAGTTTTATACACAAAAATAACCCTCGACGCCTCTGTTCGTCCTCGTCTTCCCCATCTCTGACCGCTCCTCCGGCGAAGCGTATCCACCACTACACCCCTTCATCCACCTCACCAACCACCTCATAAGCTTTGCCTCATCCACCCGCACAAAACTCCCATCCTTTTTCACCCTATTACACACCCAACCACTACACCGAACAAACCCACCTTCACTGACCTATCCCGTCTCCGTTCGACCACCTTCGTGCACCAAACTCCATGAAACCACCGCCGTCGACTTCGCCTCACCAAGAAGAAGATTCTGAACATTCTAATTGGGTCTTTTAGCCCATTTTTCTAGTTTCATGTACAGCCACCACAACCATTACCAAAGTTTCTTAGAGCAAGCTCGAAGCCATGTTCTTGTGGCATTCGCTCCAAGTGCCACCTTTAGGTGATGCGGAATACTCCCAAGAAGATGTCCAGGCTTTCAATTTGGAGCTTTGACTGCTCCTTCACCTCCAATTGGACGTGAGCTTCAGTGGTTGTTCCCGCAAGGAAGAGGACTAATTTAGTCCCACCTCGTGGGTTTTAGAAGTAGCGCAGCGAAATAAATTATTTTTCTACCTGGGACTTATTGCCTCAGACACAACGGGGTGAGGTCCCCACTCACTCGACATGCTCCTCACCCATGGTACGCACCTCGCGGGCCTGGCACTCACCCGATTACCAGCCTAAGCCTACTCTCACACCTCAGCTACAACCCACGCTCACAGCCCTGGTCCCGGGTGCGCTTAGATCCAAATCCGAGTACCCGGTACTATGCAAGGATCTGGGAGAGTAGAACCTAGAGAGAGAAAGAGAGAGTGGGGGCAAGGGGGGTTTTGCTCTGTTGTGGAGTGGCTAACACTTAGCCAATTTCGTAAGTTTCCCCCTATGCATAAGGAGAAGGAGAGGAAGGAGAATTGAAGGGAAGAGCCAAGGCTTGAAGAGGACAGTAGAAAGAAGAAGAGAAGAAGAATAGAGAAAGAAGAGAAGAAGAAGAAGTACAGTGTCCTCTTGGCACTGTAGCAAGACACCTAAGCCATCTGATTGAGTACCCTATTGTCTGATGGAGTGCACTATGCACTAAAGTTTGCATGGTTGATACTGTTCATTTATTTAGATGATTCAGTAATTATTATATGTATATCTAAGCTAATAATTGGTGGTTCAAATCACCATTATTTTGCCTTAGATGTCTTTTTGCCTTATTAGATCCTTCATATACTCATGTGCTACATTGCATATTTAGCTTTTGAGTAATTAAGTGTGCTCATTTACATTATATATTGAGATTAGCGTGTGAATTCCTATTTGCTCCCAGCGAACGACCTTGGACTTTCATTCGAGTATAAATTTTATCTGTTGTTTGAGCTATTTTTGTGAATTTATTACTACAACGAAGGCATCTTTCAAAACCCTTGATTTAGCCTTATCAATAGGTTCCTCTCCTTAGTTTTCCATGATGTAGATGGACATATGGGCTCAGAAGTAGAAGAGTTGGAAGAGATATCAATATGATCGGAAGGTAGCACAAACAAGTGATTTGAGGCTTGGCCTCGATGGAAGTGAACTACTAATGGAGGTCTCAGGGGTGGTCTTAAGGTCCTCCCAAACATGCACTAGTGAGTCAGATAAGGAAAAGAAGGTGTAATAGACCCAATTGAGGCACCCAAAGATTTTTAGATGACTGCGGGGGTTCGAGGTGGATGATACCTCTTAATCAGAAAATTACTCACTCGAGAAATACTTGGGCAACCAGGAAGGGAGAGTCCCGCAAAGACCCCTACACGGTAGAGTGTCCCCACGGGTTACAAGGTTTCCCCCACCCGACCTTCCTTGTCACTGAGAATCCAAGTAGACTAGAATGAGAAACTTGACCTCTTAAGTCTATCGATTTTAATCCTGAATTATGGTGCTTTTGAATTTCATTTAAACTTTAGAGTTTATTGCGATTTGCGACCTAATTTGAAGGTTTGCTAACCCACAAGGTCAGTCAACTTCACCTAACTAGCCCTAATGTTTAGGATGAGTTGGGTAATGAACACAAAATCACCCTGAGTGGTTTGCAAGAAGGTTATTAAGGCCCAAGTTTTAAGGATTTCAAGTGAATGTTAGAGCCTTCTTTTAGGGTTTTCTTGATTAGGTCAATTCAAGCAAGGCTTAGGTGATGTACAATGCGAGAAATCAATTCTCTTTTAATTCAGGCAAGTGTATTTTCCTCCATCCTAAAAATACAAACCCTAATTTGGCTCTTTTTTCAGATTCCATTCTTTCCAAATGTGGCACCTAGGGCTCAATCAAGAAGGTGAATAGCCCTAGGCACCTTAAATCCTTAGTAGGTGCAGAAATTTAGGTGGGGATGTCTAAAATCAATCAAATCAGGCAACTCAGGTGATTAAGTCTAATAAGAAATGTGAGTTGACCCTAATTGATTCCTCTTTTTAATTCATTCCAAAAATAGGGGCTTAAGAAGAAGGAAATGTGAATTACTTGCCCTTGGAGTGGCTGTCGTGTGGCATATCTTCTTTGTGTACCTTGCACAACCACAACAAAATAGATAGAACAAGTTAGTATCAGATCAGAAATTGTAATTAGTGAAATCAAACTACGCGTTGCTCCCTGGAAATGGCGCCAAAATGTTCGAGCGAAATTGTCGTTGTTTAAGTAATGCATCGTAGTATAGGATAAAATCGCTCAAATCATTTAAATTTATATGCTCAGATTCAGGAAATAGATGCTGAGGTCATTCACAGGGAGCAAAGATGCAATTTTAATTCACCAATCTCAAGAAATGTAAGTAATGACTAATTAAAATGATATTTCAAAAAGATCAGAATAATAGTGCAAAAAGATTGGGTTAAAATGATGATTTAAATCACCAAATTAACCCTTAAGTTTAAAGCTCACAAATATTCAAATAAATGCACAGTAACCACAATTAAGTATCCAAAGTAAGGGCCTCAAATAATAGGCAAAGCTTCCAGATGGCTTATCAGTAAGGGCTCAAGGGCCTCTCAAGAGAAGCACAAGGCTTTCTCTCTTCACGAACACAGCAGCAGTAACCAAGGCTCGAGGACCTCACACAGAGCCTTCAACGGCTAAGTCATGAGAGGAGATGAGGGCACAAGAGCAAAACCTCCCCCCTCTCTCTCAAATCTTCTTTCCCTCAAACCCAGGCTCAGAATCGGACCATACCCAACAAGCGGGTAACCAGATCCACACCTAGACTCGCATGGCATGTGCACGGGTGAGGGCGTGGACGAGCACGTGAGGCACGACGTGTGGAGGGGCATGGGGTAGGGACCTGACCCTAGTGTTCGAAGGAGAATAGGCACAAGCACGAAACCCTTTTATCTGCTGTCAGGGCACCTATCTTCTACGATGTGGGACTATGTTCCCAAGTCCTCGTCGCAATGCAGCAGCAAGAGGAAATGCCTCCAATTGAGGTTGATGGAGAGGCTGCGATCTTCGATTGATTACTTGGGAAGAGTCCTGGAGTTCAACCACGTGTTCTGGGGGTGAAGTCGTGAGTGATTGTGGTCGGAAGACTGCAGCTGAGGTCGAAGAAGTCGAAGGTGACGACGAAGGTCTAGCTATCACCTAAAAGGAGGAAGATGACCTCTCGACCATGTCAGAGATGCTCAGAGGGTTCGCCTGAGTGTGACGAACGTGATGGTGGTGGCTTCGTATGGTGAGGAGGTGTGTGCATGTGTGGCAAAGTCAGCGAAGGAGTGTGAAGGTGGTGGAGTTCAGTGAGGGTCTGGAGTAAGCTAAACCTAAATTTCCTTAGGGCTTTTGGAGGACGAGTCGTGGCAGAGCTTCTAGAGGTGGCACGAGGAAGTTTGGTGGTTTGTGGTGTTGGTTTGAACTACAAATGAATTCTTACAAAAATTCTTCCCCGTAGGTCGGACGAATGCTTTAAGGCACTAGTTCACACACTTCATGTAGAATCCTGGAGAACCACTTCATGAGGCATGGGATTGCTTTCTCGATCGCATGCGGAGATGCCCCCATCAAGGAGTTCCAAAGTGGGAACAAGTCCAGTCTTTTTACCATGAGCTCCGTGATGAGATAAAGCTCTTTGTCAATGCAACCTGTGGTGGAAGCATCATGGGTTAGCATGAAGATACCATTCGGGAGATTCTCGAGAATATGTGTGAGAACTCCATAAACAATGAATCTATGGGCATGTTCAACCGGACCACTACCCATGCATTGACAAACATGCGGAGGGCACATGAGACTCAGGGCCTGTCCACATCTGTCGATCTCGAACTGATGGCCAGTTGCCTGGACAAGGTCTCTATTATCGAAAAGAAGGTGGATGAATTGGCTCGACATCTATAGAGAACCACCTCAGCACAGCAGAGCACGTATACGCAACTGCCCTTTGATAGGAAGGTTGTGCATAACATTTATCACCACTCTCATCAGGAGATGGACTCATATCCAGCCCTGTCTGATCTTAGTTTCGGAGGAAACTCCAAGACCACTTACTTTAGTTGGGGGAACTCTAAACCCTCATATTCTGACTTCTCTGGAGTTCCTCAGACCTATGAGGATCTCCACGCCATCCAAAATGATCCATTCTCTAACACCTATAACCCTGGATGGCGTAATCATCCCAACTTTGCTTGGTCAAAGAATAATGAAAATCCGAGATCTCAATTCTAGCCCCAACCATATGATCCACACCCATATCAACTTGCTCAACCTAGGCCCAATCCAAATTATCAGTCCGAGCCATCAAGGGAAGATCAAATGACTCTTATCCTACAAACTCTAGTTGACATTCAAAAATATAATGCAGCTATGCAGAAACAACATAAAGACGAGATCACAGAGGTTTGAAATCTACTCGCACAAATGGTGTGGACTCACCAGCCTGGTGCTCTTCCCTCCCAACCTCTGCCAAATCCAAACAACATGTCGACTCAAAAACACATGGTGAATCAAATCCAAGGGCAAGCAAGCTACACTTAGCCAAACCCATCAACTCATACCTACATGTTTTCCCCGTTCACCTCAGCTAATCCAAATCACACCACGACCTGTCATGTTGTTCAGCAACAAGATATAATTCTCTCTCCTCCACCTCCACATCATGACTGTGCTATGATCAATGTTGTGGGCATGAGAAAAGATTGCAAAACCAGGCCCCAAGGCTTATTGTCCAAATCTAGCCCAACCTATGATCAACATAACAAGGTCAAGGACAAAGCCAAGAGGTGGAAACAGAAACTTGCCCCCCCAAGATAGCCAATCCATTCCCCTACCCCAGATCTTATCCCACCTCCACACTAGAGGACTGTCGGAATCTGACGTAACGAGACCATTAAGGAATGCACAAGTCACTATCCCATTACTTGATATCCTCACTCTGACGCCCAACTCGCTAACTTATCCAAAAAAGAGGTAGAAGAATCATCACAAGAGAAGGTAGTACCGTCTGAAAGTGTGAGTACCATATTCCAAAATAGTCTACCTCCTAAGAAATCTAATCCAGGTACCCCGTTGATCCCCTGCAAGATCAGTGGTACAAATTTCAGGCGGGCTGTACTGGACCTTGGTGCTTCAGTCAACCTAATCCCAACTACCCTATTTGAAAATCTACTGATTGGACAACTAAAACCCACTAATGTTACTCTACAATTAGCTGACCGAACCATAATCACCCCAATTGGGTTGGTAGAGGATGTGGTAGTTAGAGTCAAAGATTTCAACTACTTAGCTGATTTCTTAGTTCTTGACATGGATATGCCACAACAAATACAAGATATGCCCTTGACTTTGGGAAGGCCTTTCTTGGCTATTGCAAGAGCCATAATTAATTGTGAATCAGGGTGCATGGTAATTGCCTCTAGAGATAAATGAACTGAGATCAATATTTTCGAGGAATCATCTAAAGGAGAAGGAAAATGCTCGGCAGAACAACTAGGTTTAATTTAGGATCTCATGACCATTTCAGTGGTAGAAAACCTAGAGCCAGAACTTGAAGTTTTTCACATGATGGAGGATCTCAATTTAGCCGAGCATGATTCCAGCAAATTGAGAGTATTATAGGCTTTCACCTTTGATCTTGAGAGAACATACATGGATTTTGATGAATAGGATAACAATCGACAGGACTCCGATTTTTATTCCATGAATCTAGAGACATTTCCTTATTGTTTTGGGGATCTCCAAAAATTGGGCATGGTAGATACCGAGAGTGACCACAATCCAAAGTATGAATCCTTTATAGATTTGAAATTGGATGATCTAAAGGGCACTCTCCAAGCATTCATTTTTATTGGGATGATGACTATAGAGAAGAACCATTAGATGATCCAATATTTGAGTCATTTTTTGAGGAATTGATCTTACACCCATTAGAAAAAAATCAAGATGACTCATTAAAAAAGGATCCATTGGGTCACATTGCACAAGAGGAACCACACACCTAGAATATGCTGACGAGATTCACCCCTGTTGGGTCCTAAACCCACAATGATCTTACTTCAAAACTCCATGATCACTACATCATCCAAGTGATTCCTCTGTAGGAACCCCATAAGAGTCACCAAGAAATGAACCAACTAGACCCATATTATAGACCTTCTGGAATGACTCTTCATCATAATTTGATACTCATTTGTGGCCATCTAATTATCATCCACCACGATCACATATTTTTTCCTATCACACATCATAATGTGGCAATTGACATATCCTTTTGAGCTCCTTGTGCCCAGTCGATGGTGTTAAACTTAGCACTTAATGGGAGGCAACCCGTCATTCCAAAAACCTGAGACCCTTCTGATCATCCCTTTGAGTTACACACCTACTGCACTTTTGAGTTCAACTTTAGAACAGCCAACTCCACCTTTGGTACTTGTATCAAAGCTTAAAATCGTCTGCAACAATCATCTCAAACCGTTCACCCACCCATTGACCCTATTCTAAACCTTGAACCAAACTAAATTTGTACCCTCCTGGTTTACAATGAGGACAATGCAAAACTTGGGCATGGGGGGTGTTAAAGTGCAAATATATGGAAACTCAATTCTCTGAGGGGTTCTCACAAAATTTAAAAAAAACAATATTCAAAAATGAGAAAAAAATAAAAAATGAAAAAGAAAAAAATTGGAAGGAAGGTGAGGAAATTTTGTGAATTAAAATGCAAATCTTTGAGGAAAAGAGAAGAAAAGTCAAATGTCAAAAAGGAGCAAAAAATCAAAAACAAAAATGATAGTCATTAGCAATTGATTATTGGAGTACTTAAGTTCTAAACATAATCAAAAGCGAAAAATAAGTCATGAAATGAAAAAGGAACAAGAAGATTAGTATGAGTGCTGATCTTAGGCCTCTTTGTTCTTGTTTTAGGGCTTAAACATTAACGTATTCATTAAGATCTGGATTAATCCTCAAGAGGTTGAGGAAAGTGCGAAGCTAATGTAGTAGTTCTAAGGCTTAGGGATTATTCAGCCCCATTTCCTACCCTTTGGTTTGCGGGACTTAGTAACCTAAGCACCCAAAATCACACACTAAGTCTGGTTCAGTGCGCTTAAAAAAGAAAATCATCCCAAAAGTGTTCCGCTTGAAAGACCATCTAGAAAATCTAGCTTAGGAGCGGCTCGACAACATAAGTTGATTGGACGAGTTCCCGATGCAAAGAGGTGGGAAATTCCCCTCAAAGATGTGTAATAACATATCGTCTCCTCAGTGCTTGTCTCCTAGAATATCTAAATATCCTACCAGGGTCATGTAAGCACCTTGTGCTGGTTCAGGTTCCATGGGCAAGATTATCCCGAAATGTCGATTACTAGGGCCTGAATTTAGCTACAAAACACCATGGGTGACACAATTTCGAAGTGTTGAAAACCAGGGTTCTGGGGGTCACCATAGGCGGTGCTATCCCGAAGCATCGAAAGCCAGGGACCCTTTGAGGATTGATGACGGGGACAAGGAATCCGATACAAACTATGTTTAGGGCCAATTGAAGGCTGGATTTAGGGAAATCTAAGAAGAAAAAGAGAGAAAACTCTCCAAACAAAAATCCCTCTATCTACGTTCTACGCACGGGTGCTTTAACCGCTGGGTTCAACGAACCTCTAGATAGTTTTTGTGGCCCTTAGAAACCTTTGCGGCAGACTCAGGCTAAAGCTGGTTAGGTCTAGATCTTGATTGATACTTGGGTAGCTCTAGGCCTATTGTTGGCATTCTGACCTAATCTCAAAAGAGTAGAACAAATCAAGAATCCGAACTTCAATGCAAGGTCTAGAATTCTAGTTCTTTCCATAAGATTTTGTTAAGGGACTAGCAATAGCTAGGCATAGGGGTATGATGGGATCACCTTCATAGGCCCTAACTGGCCACTTTTAGTCAAGTTTAAAAGATAAATGCTCCTACATAATCTTCTGAGGGTTATAACATCACTTCAGGCTATTTTGTGAAGAGAACAGGAAACTAGAGTTAATTCTATAATTTTAAACAGTAAATCATGAACACAGAATAACCAAGGGGTTTGTTAGGGGTAAAATGAAGGTCAATTGAGCATTAAAGATTAATAAGTGGGTTCGCATAAAGAGAAATGGGGTTTCACGCATTTCAAGAGCTAATGCAGCACCCAAAACCCTAATTTCAGACTCGCTTAAATTACTGAGGTTCTGGTTAGGATAAAATCCATCTAAACTTTCTAAAATTTATATAAAAATATTTCATAAGGTTTGGTACCCTTGTGTTGACCATTGGAATCTATTTGGACCTTAAATAGAGTCATAAACATAGTTCTACCCTAATTTGGATTTCTACATAAATTGCTCAGTCAAACTTGGCCAAAACTAAAATCCTTCACCATCATATTCCTTGGGTCCAAATTAGATTTGTACCAAAATTTAGGCTCAATCAGAGTTCATCTTGACCTATTTTGTACTTTAGTCCATTTAAACTCTATTTCTCACACTTAAGCCCCTAGCTTTCAAAATCTTTCCAATTAGCCCCCTAACTTCTCATCATTTTCTTCAAAAAGGTCCCTACTACCATTGACAGTGTGAACCCATCAACTCCAATCTTCAATCAGGGATTCCTCCTTGATTTCTGGACCAATCCCTTCTGAAATTGGAAGGGATGATCCTGAGGAAATCCCTAATCGTCTGAACCAAGCCTTAGACTCCAATTCTCCTCATGAAGCTTTTAGGAACTCTTAGATTTCAGGGATCTCTTTCCCTAAAAATTAGGGCTTCTCAATCTTGTTTCCAAGCTTAGAAGCTTGCCTAAAGCTCTGTAAAAGCACCTCCATCGCAAAGCCAAATCTCCTTAGTGAGTTCTAGGCCCAAAAAATCCTCCATCTTCTGTACATTCAGTCAGCTCCAGACTCATCTCCGGCAACCTTCTCCCTCTAGTCTCCTGGCTTGCTACCACGTATATAGGTAGCAAGTTTGCCTTCCCCAGACTCATCCATGTCTCGCCATACCTACGAGAAGCTCCTCCCCCCTTCAAGCGTCGCCGTCCTTCGTCCCGGAGCGCTTTGTCATCTCCAGCTCCGATCCATCATAGTCAGGCGCCGTCAACCAATCTCCCTCTCCCTAAGTCCTCTAAACTCCTCTCCTACTCCACTTCATTTCAACACACTTCAATCACACTTTCGCCTCCATTCTTCCCGCACCCACCATCATCTTCCACGTCTCCAGCATACCACCGGCAACCTCGCGAAATTTCCTCATCGCACCAAACTGCTCCCTACCGGTCTCAAAAGCTTCATTGTGTCCTCACGACCAAAACCCCTTAAGTAATTGAGGGGATTGGCCATGCACACACACCACCGAGCTCGAGCTTCACCACACTCCTTTCTCATGCTCGTCAAACATCCACAAGCACTCCCACTCCATGCAAGCACCACCAGCACGTTCACCTCCTTAAAGTGAAGATGGAACCTAATTTAAATGAAGAAGATGGAACCTAACTAATGGAGAGGAGATGGGAATTATGTGGTGGTAGGGTAGGGTATTTATAGGATGGGAAAGGGGGTGGTTATGGTATTTTTTTGGAGGGAAATGAAGGGGTGCTTGGATATTTTTGGAGGGAAAAATGGGAGGAAAATGAAGAGGTTCCTTGGTTTTCCCTCCAAAAATACCTTCTAGAAGGTGTTGATTTTTGAGGGAAAAAATGGAGGGTGGAGATAGGATGAAGGGGTAGGTGTCTGGTTGGATTTCAAGGGTTTTGGAGGGAAAAAGTTGGCACCATTTTTAGGTGGTTTTGGAGGGAATTTGGTGGTGTCTTTTGGTGGTAGAGAGGGGTGAAAGGATGTATGGGGTTGGCACCAAGATTGAGGTGGAGTGGTGGTAGATTAGGTGGACTTAGTTAAGATTAGTTGGTGGAGCTAGTTAGGTGGGTTTTAGGGTTAGGTTTTGATGCCATGGAGGTGGACTAGCTAAGTTAAGCTAGCTACGCTAGCTTAGCTAGTAGGAAGTTGGGGGGAGAGGTAGACGGAGCTAGGGTTTTGGAGGTGATGGGCTGAAGGAAGCTATCTTGAGCTGCACTGGAGCTAGTGGCTTCTGAAGAGAGCTGCAAGGAGCTACTTTAGCTGGCTTAGCTTGCTAGTTCTTTGCTACCAGCTAAGCCAAGCTAAGATGAGCTGGCTTTTGCTGATGTGAGCTAAGGTGAGCTGAGTCTATTCTTCCCGAAGATTACAGAGCTAGCTTAGGTCAAGTAGCTTAGCTCAACTAAGTTGAGCTGAGTTGAGCCTCCGGGAGATGGACTTGAGCTAGCCTGAGCTGCTTAAGGTCATCTTCAACTAACCAAGTCTAGCTAGTAGCTAGTCCTAGTCAGGTTGAACTTCCAATGAACTCTTCTAAGTTGGAGGAGTTGGAATGGAACTGGGATCAACTAACTTGAGCTAGATTGAGCTGCCATCCAGCTAAGGTAACTTGAATAGAGCTAAGGTGAACTAGCTAGAGCTACCATTCGACTGAGATGAGCTGAATGGAGCTAGGGATGAGTAGATCCAGCTAGAATGAGCCAGGATCCAACTAGGATGAGCTGGATCTAGCTGGAATCTAGTTGAAAGGAGATTCTTCTTCATCATATGCCTTCCCGAGTGCTTAGATATGTGGGATATGGCTCTCTGTCTATCCCTAACACTCAAGTAAACACATTAAAAATACAACTAAAATGCAATGCATGCCTATCCTAGCCAAATGGCTAAATGCAATCCAAAAACCCGTTTGCAAAGTTAAAACCCTAAGAGCTAGATCAGTTTTGGGGTATAAGAATGATGATAAACTAACGTTTATCAAATGTAGATTTCCTTCATAATGTGGGACTATAAAATGAAAAGTAACCCTAATTGATTTGATTCCTTAAGTAGAAATGTTACATCGGTGAATCTTTAGGCTTTTCTTGTTAAGTAGTGGTCCAAACAGAGTAAACAAAACCACTACTGGAAGGAAAATCAAATAAGGATTCCAAAAAATACTTTTTCATGATTTTAAGAATTCATTTGTTATTTTTTTAAGATTTTTCTTTATGCTGGTGTTGAAGTCCAGAAATGATACCCGTGGGTATTTTGGACTATTCAGTAACACCACCAACCAACAAAAATTTTTGTGATTTTACATGTATAGAATTTCACAAGGATTCCATAGAACTAAATTTCACATAAATTAGACAATTAGAGAATTTCCTAAAATTCCCAGATAGTAACAAAATAATGAAATCAGAGGAGATGACCCCCCTGTGGTCCACGAATTTTAAAAAATTGTCTACAACTCCAAATGCTATGAAATTTGGAATAGATGTTCCTAACTTGATTTGAAAATCTCTAGATGAAATTTCTAGATTTTAGGAGAACTGTGGTGTTGGGAATTTATTTTTGAAATTCAGACAAAAGTCTGGACCCGAAAATTAGAACACCAACACCTTGAGTAGAGTGGTGGTAATTAATCAAACAAGCAAAAAATTGCTTTTAAAAGTCACCACACTACCTAATTTTAATGTTCTTGATCCTGAAAGCTTGATTTAATATTTGTTTGATAGTTTTTAAGAAAAATTATGTGATAAGAAGGGTGGCACTAACCTTGAATCCGTAGGAAAAAACAAGCACTTTAAGCTTTCGCTTCCAAAAATCCTACCTTCTTCCTATAATACCTGCACACACAGAAAGAAACAAAGAGAAGGGGATGAGATCCACGTATCAGTGAAAAAAATAATTGCAAAACCGTGTCTCCCTGGCAATGATGTCAAAAAGTGTTAGCAAAAAATGCGTGATTTGTTAATTAGGGTTTTTATCGTTGTAACACACAAGTTCATAATCACTTTTAAATTTATAATCCTAGATAACAGTGGTATCTAAGGTCGTCCAATGAAGCAAGTTTGCAATTTTGAATATTCTCTCTTGAAATCGGGAACTCAACTTTCCTTTTGTAATTTTTGAATATGAGATTTTTTATTTTTTAAATAATGGGGCAAATTAATAAGAAATCAACTAATTGCTAAAACCTAAGTGACAGGAAAAGCCTCTCTCTAAGCTCACCCTAGGTATGTGAAGACCTAGAGTAATTAGAGAGAAGGTGTGAGTGCACTAAAGTTAAAAAAATTAATTAGTTGGATGCAACAAAAATATAAAAAGGCAACTTTTATAGATGGAGAAAATTATTTTACAAAATCTACTAGTAGAGGAATGCTTCTACTATAGGAATGAAAACACAAAAATGAAACAAAAATCCTCCTGGTGATGTTGGTGAAGAGGAGAAGATCCTTGCTCCAAGCTCAGCTGCTCTTGAACTTGAAAAGGATTTCTCCTAATCCTTTTCTTGAAGTGTTCTCCATAGATGATGCTATCCTCCTTGGCAAATGCCCTTGGTGGGAGTGCCCTAGCTACTCCAAGAGTGGAGAATTTTCACTCCAAAGACTCCTCCAAAGGTGGGTGTGAACTACCCTCAAGAACTCCTTCTCTGGACGTCCTCCTGTCTAGCTTGACCTCTGGCATTGTGGGCACAAGAGAGAAGGGAAGAGGGGAAGGCACCAAGGGGAAAGACTGTCCCCTTAATCTTCTTCTTCTCCTTCTCTTGGCCGTGGGGTAAGGTGGAGTGTAGATGGGAATATGTGTGAATGATGAAGCCAAAGGTGGGGTTGGAAGTGGTGCTTAATGACCTTTTTATAGAATGGGTAGGGGGGTAGGTATGGGCAAGGGAGGGACGGCTAGGATGGCTCATGGAGGGTGGTTAAGGGATCTTAGGGTTAGGATTGATGGCACCAAAATGAAGGGATACTTGATGGTTGGCGCCATCTTTTGGTAGGAACTAGGGTTAAGGGTTGGCAAGGTGTGTTGTAAGGCTAGGATTGAGTTGCATGGTGGTGGTTAGGAGATGGAGGGCTAAGGTGGGTTGGTGCCAATTTAAGGGGTGTGTGGAGGTGAAGTTAAGGATGTGGGTGGTGCCAACTCTAGGTTCTAGAAGGGTTACATTTTGGCGCCTAGGATGGATGGTTAGGTTGGGTCAAGTAGGTGGATAGAAGGTGGATGTACAAGGGAGAGTTGGCACCAACTTAAGGGGTATGTGGTAGGATGTGTTGGCGCCAACTTAGGGTAGGTTAAGAGGTAGTTATGGTGGTGAAGGGGTGTTTAATCTTGGTGCCAAAAAGGGACTTCTAGAAGGGGGTTAGGTGTAGGGTGTAGATGGCTTTATGGGGATAGGTGTAGGGTTGTGATAAGGGTTCAAGTTGGCGCCACTTTTGGAGAGGTGCAAGGGGTTTTTGGTGCCAACTTAAAGGAAGTTAAGGGTGGTGGTTATGGGAGGAAGGGTGCCATGGTTGGCACCAAATTGAAGGGTTGTTAGTGGCATGTTTTGGTGCCAACCATAGTGGTTTAGGGTTGGGTTTAGGTAGGGTTATGGTAGGGTTAGCTTAGCTAAACGATGAGCAGACGATGAGGTAGAAGGAAATTAGGTTTTGAGAGGAGGAGTTGTCTGAAGTTCATCTAGAGCTGAAGTTAAATTCATAGAGTTGAATCTACTGAAGAGGTCTTCATAAGGGCTCAACTACTCAGTTTAGCTAGCTAATTCTTCTGCTAGCAGCTAAGCTTGAGTAATAGAGCTAAGTTGAGCTCGACTCAACCTATCTGGAGCTGTGTTGAGCTAGACCTACTTCTAGTGGGAACTCCTAAGTTAACTTAGCTACTTAGTTGACAAGTAGTAACTAAGCTAGAGGGAATTCAGCTGTCAAGAGCTGAGTGGACCTAGGAAGAGCTGAATATGAGCTGAAGTGAACTCCTGTCAACTAAGTTGAGCTAGCTTAAGCTCCCAGTGAGCTGATTAAAGCTAAGATGAGCTAGACTCAACTAAGTTGAGTTGGATCTAAGCTGACTTGAGCTAAGTTGAGCTGCCCTGAGCTACCATCTTGCTAAGATGAGCTGAATGGAGCTTGAGAGAGTTAAACCTAACCCAGGTGAGCTGGTATCCAACTATGATGAGCTAGATCTAACTAAGTCCCAACTAAATTGGGCTTCCTCTTCACTTGTTGCCTCCCTGAATGTTAGGGTTTTAGGGATCAAGCTATCTATTCATCCCTAACACTTGAATAAATGTGTCAAAAAAAATAACAAAAATTATGCAATGCATCCTAACCTAGTGATGCCTAAATGCAGCTCAGAAACCTGTTTGCGAAGTTAAAATCCTAAGAGTTAGATTTGTTTTAGGGCATAAGAATGATGATAAACTGGCGTTTATCAAGTATCAACACTATGCAAAGTTCAATTGTCTCTTGAATGTTTTAATAAGCAACATGTCATGCATTGCATTTGACAAATAGAAAGGGGGAGTTCATGTTTTGACTTATGCTTATCCTAAGCTTTTCATTAATAACAAAGGGGGAGAAATATTAATTTTGTATGCATTTACTTTAAGCAGCATGTGGTGATAACGTCATCATCAGCCATACCCAGCTTTAAATAGTCATAATCAAAAGATAAATGCTCCTGCATAACCGTTGAAGAGCCATAATTCAGTGCATATTCATTCTGAGAGAAATGCATTAAATCAAGGGTAAATCTGCAGTTTTAACAGTATAACCTAAATGCAGAACAATCATAGGGTTTTCCAGGGGCTAAATAAAGGTCAATTCTCAATCAATCAATCCCAAAATTAAAAGAGAGATTCCTTGAGGAATTCTCTTCCAAATGAGACTGGCCACGAATCTTATTTCCTTCCCAATCTCCCATATTAATGCATGGGAGATGTGGGTATCCCTTGTGCATGATGTAGCCAAAGCATGAAAAGCTTCTTTCCTTACTTGGAATGCCCTTTTAAGCCCTATAAAAGACCCCCTGAGGACAAACCATCCTCCTTAACTTGGTTTGGAGGTCGGATTCCCCTTCTTCCCTTCTCCCCGACCTCCGTCTCCACCAACTCCGGTGAGCTACTCTGTCCACCTTCCTTGTCTACCATCACGGACAATAGCCAATGGATTCCTCTTTGTCTCATTCTTCTGCATTTCGCAACACCGGCGAACACCTCCTTCCTCGTCTTCCTTGCTGCTTCTTTACCACCGGAGCCTTCATCTTCTCCATACCATAACCGGTGCCCTTCCCCCCCTTTCGTCTGTTAGAGGATGTTAGCTAAGTTTCTTTTTCCCTCTACACTCTTTTCCCTCTCCTTAAACCTTATTTGAACCCCCAACGCCGCCGTTCGCCCTCCATCTCCCTCATCTCCGGCCGCACCTCCGGTGAGGTCTTCCCATCACTCCACCGCACCACACACCTCGCGAACACCCTCACAACCTCCACCATACCTCCACGAACCAAACCCCCATCTTTATTTGCCATTCCATCCACTCACACGACCCCCTGAACACACCCATCACCAACCACCTTCTCTGTCACTATCTGCCCTCATCCACGCACGAAACACCCCACGAACGCCACCATCACATTCCATGCCCTTCAACGATCCTCCTGAGATTTTTAACCAAGGCTTTTAGCCCATATTTTATAATTCAGGTATCCCATCGGAGCTCCGCCGTCGCATCATCTTCTTCGGCCGTGCTCATTGAGCCAACGGCCGTGTTCTTCATCCAACCAACCCCCAGATCGTGCTGACTCTAGGCCAGAACCCCTACAAGTCCTCAATTGAGCAAGGAAGTGCAGCTGCTACTCCAATTGGAAATTTCCTTCACTGCAACTATACGCGAGGAGGCCTATGGGATTTAGTCCCACATCGGGTGTAGAAGAGCTCGTGATAGCGCATAAATTGAATTTATGTTATGAGGTCTTCGCTCAGAAACACAAGGGATCGGGTCCCTCCTACCCCACTCACCCAATAACCCGCCTATGCCCCACTCCTCGGTCACCACACATGCTGGTGGCCCTGGACACTGTTCGAGACCTGTTTACCCAAATATGGATCCAGTTACGCTAGGTCTTTAAGAGAGAAGAGGAAGAGGAAATTGTGAGAGAGTAGGGGAGGGTTTTGCTCTCTGAAGTATACCCTTGTGCATTTACTCTCAACACTTTGCCACTTGGAGGAGATTGGTTCCGTTGAAGCTGTGAAGGAAAAGGAGGAGAGTTTCTGAAGAAGAAAGGGGAGGCTCTGAGAAGAAGAGAAGAAGGCTCATTCAGAAGGTCTAAAGAGAAGAAGGAGAAGGCTTGTAAAGAAAGAAGAAAAGAAAAGAAGAGAAGGGTTGAAAGAAGAAGAAAGGAAAAAGAAGAAGAAAGCCTGAAGAAGAGAAGGAAGTATTGTAGCAAGGCAACGTTTAAGTCATCTGGTGAAAAGACCCAATGTCTGATTTGGCATTTGAAACTTTGGCCACTTAAGCTTGCATGGCATTTCCAATTGAGGATACTATAGCATTATTTGACTAATTGATATATATGTGCTTAGACTAATAATTGGTGATTTAAATCACCATTATTTTGTCTTAGAATTCTTTTTGTCATGTTAAACTCTTGAAGTACTCATATTTTCCATTGAATATCATATTTGAGTAGTTATTATGTGTTGAATATCATTATTTTGTTTAATTTCTTATGTTCATTTATGTTTTGATTAAGATTAGCACGTGAATTCCATTTTTGCTCCCTGTGTTCGACCTCGAACTTTAATTTAGATTTTGAGTAATAAATTTTCTCTGTTGATTAAGCTATTTTGGAGGCTATATTACAATGAAGTGACTTTAAAATCCTGCTTTAGCCCATCAACATTTTGGCACCGTTGCCGAAGAGCAACGCGCAATTCACCGCTATTCTTATTTTACTTGATTCTATTTGAGCACTAACTTGCCCTATTTATTTTCTTATGATTTTGCAAGGTACATCACAAGGAGATCTTCCACGCAAATCACCCACTCATAGGGTAGGTAATCGCTCTTCTTCCCTAATCTCCTAATCCTTAGAAGAGAGAAAAGGAAACAAAACTAATTAGGATTCATCTACCTTGCTTTTTTAGTAAATATCATTTAAAAAGCCAAGTTTCCTGATTTACGAAAAAAAATTCATATCTGATTGAAGCTTGAGCCGATTCTGATTAGATATTGCCTACCATGATTTCCTATACTGACTAGGGATATATGCCTAATTCTGAGCATCTTTGACAACTCACCTTCTTGTTTGAAGTCTAAGGTGTACATCTTGAGATTTAATTGGACTTGAAATAGAGCCAACTAGGGTTTCTACTCTAGGGTTTTGAAGTGTTAGCTCACATTTTGCTTGAAAGAAAATTTACCCTCCCACATTTGTGTGCTACCCAAATCCGTGCTTGAAAAGATCTAAATAGAAGAACCCTAAAATCAGGCTCTAATTTCACTTGAACCTTAAAAATTGCAAACTTAACAACTTGAGAGTCAATTCAGGGTGATTTTTGGGTCTTGACCCAGATTTCATTCTGCATCTTTTAGGATAGGTCAGGTGAAGTTGGTCTACTTTTTGGGCCAATCAACCTCCAAATTAGGTCACAAATCAAATCAATTTCAAATCAAGTGAAATTCAGGGTGCAAATTAGGCTAAAATTTGTAGGCATAAGGTCTCAATTCGTACATTTTGATCTACTTGGAACTGCAATGACAAGGAAGGTTGGGTGGGGGAAACCCTGTAACCCGTGGGGACACTCTACCGTGTATGGGTCTTTGCGAGGCTCTCCCTTCCTGGCTGCCCAGGTAATTCTCGGGTGTGCATATTTTTGATTCAAAGGCCTCATCCACCTCAAAACAAGCCTTAGTCATCCAAAAATCTTTGAGTGCCATGATTGGGTCCAATTCACATCCAGTCCCTCATCCCTTCTCTAAAGCACATACACAGGAAGGTCCTTAGGTTTTTAACCCAAGAGACCTCATTAGATCTTCACGGGATTTCTGACCTAATCTGATTACTTCAATCTAAACTTAAGTTTGATTCTACATCTTGATTCCACCACCTGATTCGAAAATGCAGCCTGACATTTTAGGAAAAGCAATTAGGAAACCTATGTCCCAAATGACTATCAAAGATAAGATGATGGATGCTGCTTATAGACACCATGAATAACATTATAGAGCCTTAGATAGGGACATTCAGGATAAACTTGCAAAAACAACAAACTACATTCTGAACCGTATCAAAATAATATGGACATAGATGAAACACGGTTCAACCCAGGATGATCTCTTAGAAGAATACATTAAATTAATGAAATTACATAACAACGAGTGTCTGCAATGTTGGTCAAATCCTTCACTTTTGGAAGAACAAGGTCTAAGGGAGAAATGGGGAAAATTGCTAAATACGTTGTATAAAACCATTGATCGACAATACCCCTACATCCCTTCAGAAGATAATGAGACACCTTAGAAGAACACTGATGATCAACATGATTCCACAGAACCCGGGTTAGAAAATCAGAATTATTGTGGACCCTCAACCCAAATGGAAGTCAAATTAAATTATGTGCTGAATGATACACCCGATCTTGAGATAGGTTGGGAGGATCCGATTGCAGATGTTAACAATTTTGAACCAGCCCTAGAAAGCAACGAAGCTGGCTCACCAAGCCTAGATTTCCTCAACACCTGTGATGATGAGATTGAGTCAGAACCTTTCGAGAATGTAAATTCTGCTCCTTATTCTGATAAGGTGATTCTCGAGAATGATTTTGATATCCCAATAAAGCCCAGCCTAGATTCTAGTGATCCAATCCTTACCCTTAACCTAGAATCTGGATTCGAGCCTATTTGGGACAATCATGAGGCCCAATGTAATAAGAATCTGATTTTGAATTTGGACTACGATTCTAAGCCAATATTTGATGATTACACCGCTCCAACCTCCTCAGAAATATAAACTGATTTCTCAAAAGTCACATCAATCTATGATACAGAAATCGAGGAGTTGGAAGAGCTGGGACTCGATTGGGTCTATCCTAGGAACCAAGAACCTGAGCACATACCTAATAAGGACACCCTTTTGAGCTTAGAAATTAAAATTAGGTTAGATCCAAGTCAGGTTGCTAATTCTTCACATTTTGATTCAATCTACGGTGGAACTTCCTATCAGGAATTAGGTTCAGAACACGATCTTCGCAAATTCTCTGATGATTTCGAATCTTACTTTGATTTCAGAGAACCTTTATTTCCTGATGATTATGAACCAATTTGCGACCTCAGTATCCATGATCTGTTCTTCGACTCTAACTCTGAGGTCCCTAATCCTGAGATCATTGATTCAAAATCAGGTTCCATTGAGATGGAATCATTCCTCTTTGATATTCAGGAATCAAAAACAAGTGTCAAGAGTGTCAGCAATCCAGAGTTTGAATCTTTCCTTGACTCAGATTTCCATGATCGTATAAGCACTCTCCAGGCATTTATATTTAATTTTGATAGGCATTATGAGGACTCTCTAGATGAACCTGCTTTTGAATCCTTTCTAGAGGAGCCTGTTGAAGTGGAAAATGTACGCAAATGGGATTGAGTTTTGAAAAATCCGTCATTGTAGTATGATTTGCTAAGAAATCCGTCAACAGATAAATTCATACTAAAACTCTAAGAATTTTGGGTCGAACATAGGGAGGCGGACATTTAATTCAAAATAACGTTTGTTTAATTATCACGAAGCAAATTAGCTAATCGAATTGGATCTAAATTAGCTATCTATTTAAAGAATAAAGAATAGAAGACAGAGAGAGAATATTACAAATAAAGAGAAAACAGAGGTAGAATATCCATGGATTTCATCATCAAATGTTGCTCATTACACTAATCGTTACAACTAGAAAGCAGAAAATCTATGCTAGAAAGTAATAAATCTACTCTAGAAAGCGGTAAAGAGAATGGAGAGAGAAGTATCCTCGACGATTGCTTGGAGGACGAGCCAGACGAGGTGATGCCTAGAAGATGGAGGACGAAGCGGGAAGGAGAACAAGGCGGGAAGAACTAGGGGTGAGGCAGGACGTCGCCGTTGCAGGATCCACTTCCCGAATGGAGTGAGAGGACAACTGCGGGATGCTCCACGAAGGAGGGAGAAGGTGGAAAATTTCTAATTTTAACTCTAATGGAGCATCTCGGGTTTGGGACAAGCTCTTAGAGCTTTGGAGGGGGTGAGAGGAAGGGATGAGAATTTCGTAGGGTAGGGTTCTCCTTTTATAGTTGCAAGGATTGGGGGCAATTTGGTCATTACATATTCAAAAACATTAAATGAGGGGGTCTTCAGTAACGGATTTAGGCATCACTAAAGACCCCAAGTCGCTGTAGCCCCCCATGCACCAGCTGTCTCCTCTCCCGCACGCCTAACGCACACACACGTCTAAGTAGTCTCAGTCATCCGATCGTAAGATAGGACGACTCAGATCGCTCCTCACCTGCTTCTACTTTGCACCCCCACGCGTGAGATCAGGCATGAAACTAGGCGTCCAATCGAGCAAGCGCCCGATTGGATGATCTAGGTCGTTCATAGCTGATCGTGCGATCGAGATCGCGTGCATCCATGCGAGGAGAAGCACACCGCAGGCGACTCGAACTTATGCTCCTTTCACGAGCAGTGCCTTAACCACTGCTCTAAGCAACAGTTTGAGGTGCGGCACTACTTTTGCGCTCAGCCAATCTTGGCCATTAGATCTTCATCCAACGGCCGAGATCTCATGTCACATGAGCTTTTAGGAGTTGAGCGGAGGGGTACGGATGGTTGGGATGGTGCCACATGGCACCATCCTGACCGTCCATCTTCTTTGTGTTGTAGATGGTGCCACAGATGTCGGGTTTGACCGATTTTCACATCATTAGGCTACGATCATTGATCCGAACCCATCCGTGCGATCGGATTTGTCGTCTGAAGTGAGGATTGACACCATCTTGGCCCTTGATTTCTAAGCTTCCTCGGACTATATCTGGTGCTACGGATGTAAGATCAGGGCAATCTTAGAGTCATTGAACTCCATTCGTCGTCCTGATCAGATCTGTATGGTTGGATCTTTCGTCTGAAGCCTCGATTAAAAGTCACCCTGTTCCCAGCCATTAAAGGAGACAATTACTATACAATTTGTACAATTTGACCTAAATGCATGATTATGTGTGTTATGCAATATTTACAATGCATGATGCTAATATGGTACTAAGAACATGCATTAATATACATTTTTGCCTATTTAGATGTATGCACATCAGAGCCCTCAACACACATAGTTCTCATAGAAGCCTCATCTTCCACACCACATACAGAGCCTTCTCAAATCCGTTCTCAACCTCGACCTGCCACCGGAATCAACTTTTACTCTGATTCACCTCTCTTTGATCTTGTTGCATATGATTCTCCTCCAACCTTTGATTGGGTTTCAGACATTAGTCAAACCAATAATCACATCTTATCCTTTTCTAATCTGATCAATAGGGTTCCTACATCCTTTTCAAATCCATTTTCTTTTAAGGATCCCTACTCTGACCAGGATGAACCGACTCAGCCAAACCCTGGATTTCCATTTCCACATCCATTTGAGCCTCAACGTATTTGGTGGGCTTCGTATCTTTTGATTAACATCCATCAACTCATCAGACTGATTGGGTTTGGGCTGCATCATCAGCCTATCGATCTGAACAAGCACCTGGTTGGACCAACCAGGCTATTAATCAAGGTGCTTGTTCTACAACACTCCTCTGATTTGACCACCCCTTCTCTTTGATCACCTTCTACTCAGCTGAAGGCATTGAATTTAGCACTTAACGGGAGGCAACCCGTCATTCCAAAAAGCCAAGACCCTTCTGATCATCCTTTTGAGCTTCACATCTACTACACTTAGAGATCAGAGTTAGAACAACCGATCCCATCTCTGGTATTCATACCAGAGCTTGAAATCGTCTGCAACAATCATCCCAACCCATTCACCCACCGTTTGAACCTGTTCTAATCCTTGAACCAAGCTGATTTCATACCCTCCAATTTATAATGAGGGCATTACAAAACTCAGGCATGTGAGGGTGTTAAAGTGCAAACATATGGAAACTCAAATTCTCTGAGGGGTTCTCACAAAAAATACATATTCAAAAAACCAAAAAAATAAAAATTTTGAAAAAGAAGAAAAATGGAAAGGGGAGGAAAATTTTGAGAATTGATTGCATATCATTCATGAGAAGGAAAAGAGGAGAGAGTTTAAATGTCAAAAAGGAGCAACATTCAAGAACAAAAATGATAGTCATTAGCACTTGATCATGGGAATTACTTAAGTTCTAGACCTAATCAAAAGAAAAAAAATTAAATTAAGTCCTGAAATGACAAAGAGACAAAGAGATTAGTATGAGTGCTGATCTTAGGCCTCTTGGGCTTATTCTAGGGCTTAAACATTCATGTATCCGTTAAGATCCGAATTAATCCTTAAAAGGTTAAGGAAACTGTGAGGCTGATGTATTAGGTCTAAGGCTTAGGGATTATTCGGCTACGTTATCTACCCTTTGGTTTGCGGGACTTGGTAACCTAAGCACCCAAAATCACACACATAGTCTGGTTCAGTGCACTTAATAAAGAAAAATCTACCAAAAGTGTTCTATTCTAAAAAGTCATCTTAAAGATCTAGCTTAGGAGCGGCTCGACAGCACAAGTTGATTGGATGAGTTCCCAACGCGGAGAGGTGGGAAATCCCCTTGATGATGTGTAATAACATAGCATCTCCTTGGTGCTTATCTCCTAGGATATCTAAATATCCTACCGGGGGCATGTAAGCACCTTATGCTGGCTCACGCGACATGGGCAGGATTATCCCAAAATGTCGATTGCCAGGGTCTGAAGTTACCTACAGAATGCCGTGGGCGGCACTATCTCGAAGTGTCAAAAGCCAAGGTTCTAAGGGTTGCCATGGGCGATGCTATCCCGAAGCATCAAAAGCCAGGGATCCTTGAAGGATTGATGGTGGGGATAAGGAATCCGATACAGATCGTGTTTAGGGCCAATTCAAGGATGGATCTAGGGAAATCTGGAAAGAAATGAGAGAGAAAAATCTCCAAATGAAAAATCTACTTCTATCCCTCTCTCTTACAAAAAGGAATGCACTAACAAACTGAACCTGAACATGTTACGTTATGCACAGGTGCTTTAAATGCTGGGTTCAACGAACCTCTGAGTAGCTTTTGCGGCCTTAGAAACCTTCAAAGCAGATTGAGACTAAAGTTGGTCAAATCTAGATCTTAATTGATACTTGAGTACCTCTAGGCCTATTATTAGCATTCTGACCTAATTTCTAAAAAAAGTAAAAAGAATCAGGACTTTGAACTTCAGAGCATGGTCTAGAACTCTAGTTCTTTCTATAAGATTTTGTTAAGGGACTAGCAAAAGTCAGACATGGGGGTATGATGATAACGTCATCATTAGCCATAACTAGCTTTAATTAGTCATAATCAACAGACAAATGCTCCTACATAACTGCCGAAGAGCCATAATTTAGTGCATATTCATTCTGAGAGAAATGCATTAAATCAAGGGTAAATCTATAGTTTTAATAGTATAACCTAAATGCAAAACAATCATGGGGTTTTCCAGGGGTTAAAAGGTCAAATGGTCATAAATATCTAATAAGAGGGTCCGTGCAAACAGAAACGCGTTTTAGCACATTTCAAGAATTAATGGACATCTAAAATCATAATTTCAAACCTGCTTAATTAACTGAGGTTCTAGTCAGGATAAAATTCACCTAAACCTTTTAAAAATCATGGAAAAATATTCTATAAGGTTTAGTATCCTTGATTTGACCATCAGAACCCATTTTGACCTAAAATAGAGTCTCAAACAGGAAGTTGCCCTAATTTGGGTTTCTGTACAAATTACCAAGTCAAACTTGGTCAAAACCAAACTATGACTTCAACAACAAATTTCGTGGGTCCAAATTAGGTTTGAACCAAAATTTAGGCCCAATCAGAAATCATCTTGACGTAGTTTGCATTTCAGCCCAGTCAGAATCTTTTCTATCTCACATAACCCCTCAACTTTTGAAATCTATTACAAAGACCCCCCTAACTTTGTCATCACCTTCACAAAGAGACCCCTACCGCCATTAGGAGTAATCTACAACTCACTGTTGAGATTTGAGTGAGATTTTCTCGCTCAATTCACAATCAATCAGTCCCAAAATTGAAAGAGAGATTCCTCGAGGAATTCTCGTCTAATTGAGATCGGCCACAAATCATATTTACTTCCTAATCTCCCATGCAAACACATGGGAGATGTGGGTATCCCTTGTGCGTGAAGTAGTCGAAGCTTGGAAAGCTTCTTTCCTTACTTGGAATGCCCTTCTAAGCCCTATAAAAGACCCCCTGAGGACAGACCGTCCTTCTCCGCTTGGCTTAGAGGTCAGATTCCCCCTCTTTCCATCTCCCCGACCTTCGTCTCCACCAACTCCGATGAGCTCCTCCGTCCACCTTCCTCGTCTGCCGTCACGGACAATAGTCGGCAGATTCCTCTTCATCTCGTTCTTCCACATCTCACAACACCGACGAACGCCTCCTTCTTCGTCTTCCTTACTACTTCTTCACCACTGGAGACTTCATCTTCTCCAACTTGCTAGCCATACCATAATGGGCACCCTTCCTCCCCTTTTGTCCGTTAGAGTAGGTTAGCTAAGTTTCTTTTTCCCTCTACACTCTTTTCCCTCTCCTTAAACCATGTTTCGACCCCCGACACTGCCGTTCGCCCTCCATCTCCCTCATCTCCAGCCGCACCTCTGGCGATGTCTCCCCGTCGCTCCACCACACCACACACCTCGCCAACACCCTCACAACCTCTGCCATACCTCCATGAACCAAACCCCCATCTTTATTTTCCATTCCATCCACTCACGCGACCCCCTGAACACACCCATCACAGACCACCTTCTCTGTCACTGTCCGCCCTCATCCAAGCATGAAACACCCCACGGATGCTGCCATCACATTCCACACCCTACGGCGATCCTCCTGAGCTTTTTAACTAAGGCTTTTAGACCATATTTTATATTTCAGGTATCCCACCAGAGCTCCGTCACCACGTCATCTTATCCGACCGTGTTCATCGAGCCAACGACCGTGTTCTTCATCCAACCAAACCCCAGGTCGTGCGGACTCTAGGCGAGAACCCGTCCAGGTCCTCAATTGAGGAAGGAAACGCAGCTGCTGCACCAATTGCAAGTTTCCTTCACTACAGCTGTATGCAAGGAGGCCTATGAGATTTAGTCCCACATCGAGAGTGGAAGAACATGTGATAGCGCATAAATTGAATTTGTGTTATGAGCTCTTCTCTCAGTAACACAAGGGATCGAGTCCCTCCTACCCCACACACCCGATAACCTGCCTATGCCCCACTCCTTGGTCACCACACACACCGGTGGCCCTGGACATTGTTTGAGACTCGTTTACCCGAATATGGATCCGATTACACTAGGTCTCTGAGAGAGAAGAGGAAGAGGAAATTGTGAGAGAGTGGGGGAGGGTTTTGCTCTCTAAAGTCTACCCTTGTCCATGCACTCTCAACACTTAGCCACTTGGAGGAGATTGGTTCCCTTGAAGCTGTGAAGGAAAAGGAGGAGAGTTTCTAAAGAAGAAAGGGGAGGCTCTGAGAAGAGGAGAAGGAGAAGGCTTGCGTAGAAAGTCTGAAGAGAAGAAGGAGAAGGCTTGTGAAGAAAGAAGAAAAGAAAAGAAGAAAAGAAGGGCTGAAAGAAGAAGAAAGCCTGAAAAAGAGAAGGAAGCACTGTAGCAAGGTGACGTTTAAGTCATCTGGTGAAAAGATCGGACATCTAATTTGGCATTTGAAACTTTGGCCAATTAAGCTTGCATGGCATTTCCAATTGAGAAAACTATAGCATTATTTGAGTAATTGATATATATATGTGCTTAGACTAATAATTGGTGATTTAAATCACCATTATTTTATTTTAAAATTCTTTTTGTCATGTTAAACTCTTAAAGTACTCATGTTTGCCATTGAATATCATATTTGAGTAGTTATTAGGTATTGAATATCATTATTGTGCTTAATTTTCTGTGCTCATTTATATTTTGATTAAGATTAGTGCATGAATTCCATATATACTCCCTGTATTCAACCTCGAACTTCAATTTAGATTTTGAGTAATAAGTTTTATCTATTGATTGAGCTATTTAGGAGGCTATATTACAACGAAGTGATTTTAAAACCCCATTTTAGCTCGTCAACCGCATGTGTCATGCATTTCATGCATATATAATTAAAATTTTGTTATCATAAGAAAGGAGGATAATGCCAACACCCTTGTTTTGCTGAAACAAAATTATGTTTTATTGCAAACTAATCATTTCAGGTTATATCATAATGGAATCTTGGTGAAATGATTACGAACCAAAGATGAGTGGATTTAAAAAGTCAAATGTATTTTTGGAGTTGTCATTTTTATTTTTCTTGAGTCTATAAATATGTAAGGAACCTCAAAAATATCAACTGTTTTCTTTTGATCTTCAATAGATAACAACTTAGGTTAAAAAATAAGTTTTCAGTATTGTTGATCGACCAACTAATTAACATTGATTGGACAAATGCTATCGATCGACCAAACCTATCTCTTTAATTGATTAAAATCACCGAGTGGTCAAATCTTGATTTTGTGCTTCAAGTCAATCAAATTCATCCTTTAATTGATCAACTTGAAATCAATCAAAATATAGTTTTAATTGACCAAAGTTCATTTTGATTGAACAAACAACCTTTTTAATCATCCTATGCCAATTTCAAAAACTTTCTAAATCAACTAGAAAACATTTATAAATAGGACCCCTTGATCTCCATTTCAAGACACACCTAGAGCTTTTCTAAAACAAAATGTGCTCATTCTCTCGTGCTTTTGCACCATCGGCCTATTCTCAACACATTTTAGAGAACAACTCTCTAAGGCTCCAAAATCCATAGTTTGCTTATTTTATGAGATTCCATAGGATATTCTGTGTATTTCTTTATATTCCTATTGCTTTGATTTGGGACTCAAGTTATTAGGAGCCTCGTTATTCTTCTCATGTCAAGTGTAAAAAAGAAGAAGCTTTTGTAAGAGGTTGTACCACCCTCGTTGTTAAGTGTTGTGTTAATGGATTAACTAGCATTGATTAGTTGAAAGATCCTAAGCTAGGAAGCTTAGGTAGTGGTTTTCACCTGAAAGGATTTTCACTATAAAATTGAGGTGTGATCTGTCTTATCTTTGCAACTTGCATTTTTTATTTTTATTTCCTTTGGTACACTATTCAACCCCTTCTAGTGTAGTGACGGAGAGAGTTTCGCTTATTTATGATAACACTAGAAGGATATGTCATTGTAATTAATGTGGTGGAAATCTCTCAATCAAAAATATGAATTTAAACCATAATAAAGGATGTATCCACAGGGAGGAATAGACCAATAAATTCATGAGTCAAGGAATACACAATTCGCAGACTCTTCCACAACTTTAATGCGACGAATATGCTATTTTAAATGAAGCTTGCAATTTTCCTAAAGGTTCAGGGGTATTTAAGCAGTTTTCACGTCAAGAATTAAGCTCCAAAAATATGTGTATGATGCATGTGTAATGGCTTATCATGTAAATTCAACTTTCATGAAATTCTGATTTGAAATTCAAGGTTGAATCATGCTCATTACACAAGTAAAGTAATTTCAGGAAAGTCTGAGTGCATCAATGCAATGTGGCCTGAATAAAATATGAATATAAAATTGGCAATGGCATTGAATGTAATTATTAATTGAGACAAAATCAGAGAATTTCTCCTCTCTCTTCGTCGCATGTGCGGCCATGCACGGTTGGCCGCTAGAGTCGACAGGGAGGTACGCCTCGACGAGGGCTACGCAACGGTGGTGACACGGCGGCCGAAGGTGGCGGGCGGCAACCGGACGGAGGAGGATGGCTGCTGGCCTGTTGGAGGAGGAGGTCGTTGCTGCAGCCCATGCGATGGCATGCTAGGCTCTCGCATGCACAAGGCATGCAGGGCAAGCGTGGGGTGGCCTGCGGGCGTCGCGTGAGGCAGTGCCTGCGGGTGTGGCGCCTGCGGGTGCTTGGCCTATAGCGCCTGCAGAGGGAGCGCAAGGCACTAGAGAGGGGGGGCGCCTGCGAGGAGCGCCTGCAATGGAGGACGGTTGGCCTGTAGCACCTGCAGAGGGTGCGCAAGGGTGGTGAGCGCCTACGGTGGGAGCGCTGGTGGTGAGGGCGCACTGCAGGCGGGAGCGCTGGTGGCGTGCCTGCGGTGAGCGGTGCAGCGCCTGCGATGAAGGGCGTTGCAGGGGGCGTGCCTGCAGGCGGTGATGGCACTGAAGAGGGGGGTGTGCTGCGGTGGGCGCCTGCAGTGGAGAGGGCGTGGTGCCTGCAGAGGGTGCGCAAGGGTAGGTGGAGGGTGGCCTGCTACTGCAGAGGGCGTGGGTGCGGTGCAGGCTGGAAAGGCGTTTGCGGTGGGAGGCTTGGTGCACAGTGCAAGCACAGTTGCACAGGGCATGCGGCCTTCAATGAATATCCCCTCAAGGGGGAGGAAGAAGATCCGAAGATCCAGATCCCTCCTCTCCTGTGCAAGTGCCTCTTTTATCTCCTCTCTCCGCCTCTCAAGGGATTTTCAAAAACCCTCTTCTAATTTTGGCCAGCGACTGTTTGCATTTGTTGAGGGATGTGTTGAGCCTGGCCAGACGATGAGGAAGAGATTGAGCTGGCTATTTGTTGGGGAAATTTATCCCCCCTCCTTGTTCTTTTCCAATATCATTCCTGCAACAAAACATAAAATAATTACATACTAAGTTATGAAATGCGATAAAATAGATAAAAACTCAAGTAATGATGCATGCACTTATTTAATGACCTAATATGATTATTAACAAACATACTATGTTAGAATTGAATTACTTAGGCATAATAATAGTCCATTAAAATGGACTCATCAAATGCCCCCATGCCTAAGATTTGCTAATCCCTATCAAAAATGAAAAATAATAGAAGTAATCAGAAGATCTCTTCTTTTCTTATTTCAAAACTTTAGAAATCCAGACAAATGTGACGTGATAATAGCCTAAGTAACAGATCCAAGTGAAAGAGCCAATTCGCATTGGGAGTTCGTACTTCGCCCTTGGTATATATTGCTGTCGGGATAGGCAACTACTTCCCTCGGGGATAAAGCAGAAGATAATCTGTAATTTGACCCCGACGTTTGGCTTAGGTAGGAGATATCAAGTTGAATGGATTTGTATTTGGTGGCACACACTCATCTGGTGCTACATGTAATCTAGTACAACAGACTCTAGATCTCTAGATGATTAGACAAGTCAACTCGGAGAGAGGCTAAACAACTATGCTCTCTTGATGTTCCTGGGCGCTCACTCTTTTCTTTCTTTTTTTTTCTTTGAGATCACAAATCTCGCCAAATTTAGTAATTGTATTCACTGTTTGGTGGCCTCACATGGCATCCACACTTCAATTAAAGTTCCAATAATTCTATAACTAAGTTAGAGTCCTCAACCAATATTCGGGCGATCAGAAATACTGAAAGGTAGGTATGGGTCACATTTGGTGGAACGCGATAGGTGTTTTGTTGCCTCAGAAACAATGTTACAACGATAACCCTGGACTCTTTTCTTTTTCTCTTTTTTTTTCTTTTCTCTCTCTCTGTTCTTCTTCTTCCTTTCTTTTTTCTTTTTCTTATTTCTGTTTCTTCTTTTTCTTCTTTATTAATCAACACAACACGATATAAACTTTTATTTATGAGGTATTATTAGGGATGACGATGGTCAAGAGGATACTGTGTGGCTTATTTTATGGAAGTGCCTATTCTCGACACCGAGAAGGAATAGATAGGACAGGCATATTTCTGACCTTTGACACTATTACCCTCCTTCAGCCGAGGACTCTATGAAGAATGATCATAACCATCCACCATAGTCATAGCTTTATTAAGACTCCATATCTGTGTATCTGCCTTATTTGGTGACTCTCAGGAATTCAAACAAAGTACGCATACAGGAACAGAGAGCTAAAACTATGCCTAACTCTGAAGTATCATCATCTAATTATCCAGAACTTAAGAGTCCTTGCACTAGACTTAGTGCACCAATAATCTCTCTACTTTCATCTCACAAATATGAGGTGGATCTACTAGAAGATAGTATGCTTAACTCCCTATTAACTATCCAAGAGTTCAGTAGACTACAAATGCTTATTGGTTTTCCTCAAGGATCCATTTCCCAGTCTAATGCACGTGAAATAAATGTACTAGATTCTAAACTTAATAAATAATTCAAGAAGAAAAACCTCCAATGACAAAGATATTTTGCTAGGGACTAACCTATTCAAATGAAGAAAAGAGATTTTTTTTTATATGCTAACCTAAATGCGTGAATACTTCCTAAAATGCAAATGCACCCCCCCATGCCGAAATCCTACAATGTCCCCATTGTAAAATTAAAACAGGGGGAGAAAGGAATGAAATCACCTGACAACGGTGTTATTCAGAACGCTAGGTTGCCTCCCAACAAGTGCTGCATTTTCTGTCAGCAGCCAGACTTAGAAGGAACCTATAAGTCTGGTTCCAGACAGAAAAGGTTAGGCCCTAAAAATATGCATAACAGTGCAGGCCTAGAAAACAGGTAGCCACGGATGTTGGTGAGTTGATGGTGCAACGTAATACCAAATGCTCGCCAGAAGATATGAAAGCAAAGAACCTTGTTGGCTACCTTGGGAGGTCTAGGAATAATAAAAGGAATATGAAAAGGGACCTCCCGAAACGGAATAAGTGGAGGATAATAAGGATCCTCCAAAGTAGAATGGGTTGTAAAAGATATAAACACTATTAGTTCAAACCCTTGAATGGCGAGAGTAAAAGTATAAGCATCAATCCACACTCGCCATTCTACCCGAGGATGTACTGGCCTGATATGTTCTCCAGAAAGAATGTACATGAGCAGAGATCTGAGCCAAGGACCGGTTAGGGAGTATAAGGGTTGTTTGTAGTGTTGGAAGGTAATGCTTAAGTCCAATGAGGGCTTAGTCGGTTTCAAGTCCAATTCCAACAATGATTTAGATTGTGTATACTCCTTAACAGTTGTAGACAACTTCACATTACCCTACCTAGCATTAATAGTCGGAGTTATATTCGAATCAAGGGTAGACTCCAAATTACAACCCTTTGATGGTAGGGTTAAAATATCAGAATCATTATCATTAAGCTCATCCCTGGATCCGTTTGGTTCACTCGAATTTTTGTCGGAGTGCATATGTGATTCATTAGGAGTTGATCAGTATCCTCAATTACTCCTAAAGGAGGATCAATCTTAATGTTTTGGAGCAAGCTTATATCACTGAATTCGTTATTCTTCTCGGGGTATAAATCCTTAATTGACAAGTTTTGTCCCCAAGAGTCTCCCATAGACTTCTCACTATTTTGTTTTTCCTCCTCTAATAGCAACTCCTGTTTTGATGGAGGATGACTCTCAAAAGAAGGGAGAAATCTGGATTTCACCATATTATTTATATCCTCTGGAGGTAAATCCTCAAATAATAAATAATTCCCTTGTGATTCACTCCAGATTTTTAGTCCAGGTTCCTCTATTGGGGAATCCTCATTTTCTGAAATAGACTCTTCATATCCCTGAGACCAAAATTGATCTAATTCATCCTCCATTCCCTTAGGGTCACCTTCATTGGGTGCATTTAAATCCTCAGGATGTTGAATGGTAGGTGTTGATTCCCTAAGTGGAGGGTCAAGAGTAGGCTCACTAAGGGTAGAATGGGATTCCACCAAATAATTAATAGGGGAAGTGATAGGAATAATACAACCTTGACCCGGGTTGGTAGGGGTAAGGAGAATACTGTCATTGGGGTCAAGGTCTTCAAGAGGTACCATCTTCCCTTGCTTTTGACTCCAATAAAGCTCGGGTGGATAATCACTATGATCGTTGTCCTCTAGTGGCCGTGTCTCATTAGGAGAGTCTAAGTGATAGCTACATAAAACTGGATCCCTATTGTCAATGGTTTCCTCAGAATTATTTTCATGATCATGGTCATATGGGTAGGGATTAGAATTATTGGGAAGCGTGTAGCTAAGCTATCTTATTTCTTCATTTAATTGTTGACTATTCCTCAGCATCTCTCCCATTGATTCCATCATTTCCTTTTGCTGTTTTTGCATTTCTATCATAAAAGAGGAGAGGCTACTATTATCAGGTTGGGGAGGATAGTCAATTTCAGCTCAGGTTGATACGGAAAATCATGAAGGGTGGGAGGGTTGGGTGTTTGCATAGAAGTAGGGATTTCAAAGTTGGAAAATCCTGCTCCTAGGCTCTACTCAAAAGTGGGAGTTATCAAGCCAGTATTCCCAGGATAGGAATATGAATGATCCCATGAATTGTCAATGTACCCATCAAAGGATGGATACGCTCGGGGCATGGGATCCTAGTTAAAAGATGGGAAGTATTGACTCTGATAATCTAACTGATAGGAGTAAGGGTAATCCATTTCTTTAAGCAAAATAGTTTTAACTCTCTTAGGATTTAGAAGAATTCAGAATACAAGCAGAAACTTCCTAGAGAGTTCTACTGTCAAAGCAAACGCAAATTCAATGGGGTCTGTTTTTAGTAGATTGTAGGCCTTAGAATTAAATGTTCAATTGGTGGCCAAACAAGTTTTGCAAAAATTACGCTTCCTAGGCCAACCTTCGCTAGTGCCTATGACCTACTCGCAAGGGATGGAAGTCTTGAATCGAGCCCACACATGAGGAATCGAAGTAACTTGGTGGATAGGCTTGTTGATTTCCGACTAACTTCCCTTTTGGTGTAAAAGAGGAGAGGTAGAAATTTATCTAGTGACCTTATGTGTGAGGTGCACAGTGTCTCAGGTGTGCAAATATATGATCGTGCTTTGATTCTTGAAATTTCGCAAACAAGATCCTTTTGCACACAATTTTCAATCACAGATTTTAAAGTCCAACCTCTTAGCAGTCCCAATTTTTAAAGTAACCACTGAATTAATTTGATTCAAGCACTTTAGTGGTCTTAGTTTGGGTTCAATGTATATGCATGACAGGTAATTGATGCTCAAGAGAAGGCGTACCTTACTCCAGCTTTCTTCGTGCAATAATGAATGCAATGTAGTAAAAATAAACTAGATGCCGCTCATTCAGTCCTAGATGGTCGTCCTATAGATATGCAGCTTCTAGCAGGCAGTTCGATTTTTTTTTAATAATAATAATAAGCAAACAAACCTAATCTAACTAACTAACAAACATGCAGTTCAAATAATTCAAATAGTCCTATAATCCAAATAAATGGGAACACGCTCTCGAAAATACACTCCCGCATACAAGAGCGATAAGAAATAAAGAGGCACTGGGAACACGTTCCCAAATATACCCGACAAGGGTCCAAAAGACGGAAATTAAATTCTAATGTCTATCTAAACTAAATCTAACTAAGATCTACTGACTAAATCAGAAATAGGCTTCTTTGTAAGCCTATGCACGTAGGATCAAGGCCTACGTGTTCCTGTTGCTGGCCTCCAGGTGGCATCGAGGTCCACCGAAAAGATCGTCTCCGCCGTACACGTTGTTCAAGGTTAATGTCGTCGCTCTGTTGTGCCTGTCGCCGTGTCAGATTCCTTGCACAATAAAAAAAATTGATCAGATAACTGCACAACTCAAAATATTCAAAAATAATGAGTGAATCTATTGCGTTTGTTGCCTCCCCGGCAACGGCACCATTTTGACGGAGAGAGTTTCGCTTATTTATGATAACACTAGAAGGATATGTCTTTGTAATTAATGTGGTGGAAATCTCTCAATCAAAAGTTAACATAGATATGATTTTAAACCAAAATAAAGGATGTCGTATCCACAGGGAGTAAATTCACGAGTCAAGGAATACACAGTTCGCAGACTCTTCCGCAACTTTAATGCGAGGAATATGCTATTTTAAATGAAGCTTGCAATTTCCTTAAAGGTTCAGGGATATTTATGCAGTTTTCACGTTAGGAATTGAGCTCCAAAAATATGTGTATGATGCATGTGTAATGGCTTATCATGTAAATTCAACACAATTCTGATTTGAAATTCAAGGTTAAATCAAGCACATTATACAAGTAAAGTAATTTCAGGAAAGTCTGAGTGCATCAATGCAATGTGGCCTGAAAAAAATATGAATATAAAATTGGCAATGGCATTGAATGTAATTATCAATTGAGAAAAAAACAAAGGATTTCTCCTCTCTCTTCCTCGCGTGTGCAGCCATGCACGGTTGGTCACAAGAGTCGACGGGGAGGTATGCCTCGACGAGGGCTACGCAACAGGGGTGACGCGGCGGTCGGAGGTGGCTGGCGGTGATCGGATAGAGGAGGATGGCCGCCGACCTGTTGGAGGAGGAGGCCGCTGCTACAGCCCACGTGGCTGCGCGCTGGGCGCGCACCCGCAAGGCGTGCAGGGCGAGCGCGGGAGTGGCCTACGGGCATAGCGTGAGGCAATGCCTGCGGGCGCTTGCCGTGCTGCCACCTGCGGTGAATGGCGCTTGGCCTGTAGCGCCTGCAGAGGGTGCGCAAGGCGCTGAAGAGGGGGGGCGCCAGTGGGGAGCGCCTAGAGTGGAGGACGATTGGCCTGTAGCGCCTGCAGAGGGTACGCAAGGGCGGTGAGCGCCTACGGTGGGAGCGCTGGTGGCCAGGGCACGCTACAGGTGGGAGCGCTGGTAGCGTGCCTGCGGTGAGTGGTGCAGCGCCTGCAGTGAAGGGCACTGGAGGGGGTGTGCCTGCAGGCGGTGATGGTGCTAGAGAGGGGGGGTGCACTAAGGTGGGCGCCTGCAATGGAGAGGGCAAGGTGCCTACAGAGGGTGCGCAAGGGCAGGCGGAGGGTGGCCTACTGCTGCAGAGGATGCGGGTGCAAAGCAGGCTGGAATGGCATTTGCGGTGGGAGGCTTGGTGCACAGTGCGAACACAATTGTATAGGGCATGCGACCTTCAATGGATATCCCCTCAAGGGGGAGGAAGAAGATCCGAAGATCCAGATCCCCTCCTCTCCTGTGCAAGTGCCTCTTTTATCTCCTCTCTCCGCCTCTCAAGGGATTTTCAAAAACCCTTTTCTAATTTTGGCCAGCGACTGTTTGCATTTGTTGAGGGATGTGTTGAGCCTGGACGGAGGATGAGGAAGAGATTGAGCCAGCTATTGGTTGGGGAAATTTATCCCCCCTCCTTATTCTTTTCCAATATCATTCCTGCAACAAAACATAAAATAATTACATACTAAGTTATAAAATGTGATAAAATAGATAAAACTCAAGTAGTGATGCATGCAGTTATTTAATGACCTAATGTGATTATTAACAAACATACTATGTTAGAATTGAATTACTTAGGCGTAATAATAGTCCATTAAAATGGACTCATCATGTAGACCGACGTGCTACGGACACGTTTGTTTAAGAGGAGCGTTGTAGTTTGCATTCGCAACGACGATTTTAAATGAAGAAACAAACGTGAGTCTGAGTGTCGAACTCAGGAAGGCATAAAAATCAGATTCTTCTTGTCACTTTGTGTCACGGAAATGACAAGTTTTTGCTTGCGAGAAGATGCGGGAGAAAAGCAAGTGAGAGAGAGAGAGAGAAGGGTTAGAGTCTTTTAAATCACAGCATTCACTTAGATCAAGATGGAAAATATCAATACTATATTTAACATGCAATTCAAGTTTTACAAATACAACAATAGCTAAATGCTTAAACAAAAGGAAAGTAAAGCTAGAGTAAAGGGAGAGAAAGAGAGAGAGAGGGGAGACGGCGAGGCGGCCACGGCGGTGGAAGAGGGCTCCGTCTGCGGCTCATCGAATCCGTTAATTACAAGGGATGCTAAGGGAAGTTAGGAGGGAGGTATAACACTTGCTAAGTGAATTCAATGCTTTACATGGGTGGTTGGAAAGGGTTTATATAGGAAGAAGGGGTTTCTAACTTAGGTATGGGCTTTAGCAACGTTTGGGACATCACTAAATCCATGCTAAAAGCGTCGATGTAGCCCCCTGCCTGCTGGTCTCACACACGCACCCATTCTTCTTCACATACATCCTGAGATCTCGCAAAGGGCGCGCTTGGATCGTGCCTCAAGCGCGCATGAGCATGAATGTCGTCGATCGGCGTAGGCATGCGCATGGGGGATCGACGCCTGAGGACGTGCCACGTAGCGCTATCGAGATCGCTCGATGGCAATCGGGAAGTTGAATTTTAGCATGCGAGCGAATTCAGCGGATGAGCTGCGGCGAGCGATTCAAACTAGAGTCTTCTGCGTGCAAGGCGGGGGCGCAACCGTTGTGCTGCGAGCGCAGATGGTCGTGCTTCTTCACCAATCATCAGCTGTTCAATGGAGATCGGACGGCTGCGGTTAGATCTGCATGATGGGGCGATGTCGCGCGGCTGGCAAGGGCGCTCCTGATACCGCCACATGGCCACCTCATGGCCATTGATTATCAGATCAACGGTCATAACTTCTTGGGTCATTTGTAGGAGCTCCAGATGTCGGATTTGGCTAATTTCAAGTCCATTGGACTCCGTTCATCACTCTAAATCCATCTGTGCAGTCTAATCGCTCATCTCAAGCCTGTTTTGACATGCACTTGTATAAATGGCCATTAATAATGCACTATAGGCAATCTCGATGTACGGTGCATGCAATGCTTCCATTCCTATTTATGGTGTGTTATCTATGCATTTTACCCTTAAGATAAACCCCAATTGATAGAATTATTACTCCAAAATGTAGTGTTATCATACCCCCATGCTTACTCCTTGCTAGTCCCTAGCAAGGTTCATTCTAGCCATTATTCTCAGTCAGAATCCAAGAAGTGATTACTTAGACATTTTGTTACTTGTCAATAGGAGGAAATATACTAAGAGCTTAATTTACAAAGACTAAACAGTGCCCAGGTGTCTGCCAAAATATGAATCGCCTAAATCCTTGCTTTAAGGTATGTATATATGTTTTTTTCTTTTTTTCATTTTTCTCATTTTAGATCTTTGGAGTTGAAAGTGTGTTGGTAACTTTTTACAGCTACCCAACCCACCCAGAACTTGGAAAAGACTCTAAGTGCTAAGCATCTTGGTGTGAAGATCGTGATAGACTCACTCAACGGTAATTCAGACAGACTTCAAATTTCTACGACCCTAGGTGACAGGGAAAGGAAGTGTTTTTCCTGAAGGTGTATTTTTCTGATCTGTAGCTTTCTCCCTACTTTTATTCTATTTGGGGTCAACACAAGGATTTTTCCAGTGTATATCTCCCCCGCTTGCTCTACTTCCCTAGTTCTCCCTTAAGTGTTTTGGGTCTTTTTGTGCATTTAATGAGCTGGGTTCTGGACAACCAACCAATGGGCTGTTACCCATGATCACTTGCCAGCCATACTCCTGCGGTGAAGTGTGGCTTATTTTGTTCTTTTTTCTTCTTCTTCTTCTTCTCTTTTGTAGGTGGCTTCCCTGATCTCAAATTTACTTAGAGGCAATAAAAAGAAGGTGGTCCTGTGGCTGGGCTCTGGACAACCGACCAATGGGCTGTTGCCCACAACAACTTGCCAGCCATACCACCTTAGAAGGTTCATTAGCTACCCAATTTCTGTCAGAATCTCCGAGGAGTGAGTCAGTGCAAAAAATGTGTGTAGATGCTTAGACTAAAAGTTCCTCTGAGTTAGAGAGTGAGTTGATAAGTTGTATACTTATCACCTTATTTTATCAGTGAATTAGGATAAATTAAGGTTGCAAGGATTTGAAGCTAAATCCATATTTTAATGGATACCAGGGCTAATTAAGCCTGAAGGCCTAGAAAGTCTAAGTGTTCAGGTTCTTTTCGTATTATTTCGCATTGTTGACAAGTTTCTAATGCCTAAGTTTTTTCTTCCAAAATTCATCTTATTTTATTTTATTTTATTCAGAATGATTAAATGAACTCAGAATTATGCAATTTACCACCCCTCCATGCTTAAGTTGGACAATGTCCTCATTGACAAATACATAGATGCAACAGGGGTTCAAAAAGATATTACCTGAGTGAAGTAAAATACCTGATCAGTCTGAATCCTCTGGGTTGAGACGTGGGCGTGTGCGTGTGTTTGGAAGTGTCGTTATAGTTTGCACTTGCTACGTCGGTTTTAAAGTAAAGAAACGGATGTGAGTCCGAGTGTCGATCTCAGGGAGGCATAAAAATCGGATTCTTCTTGTCACTTATTGTCATGAAAGTCATGGGGTTTTGCTTGTGAAAAGGCGTAGGTGAAAAGCGAGAGAGAGAGAGAGAGATTAGGCTTAGAATTATTTCATTCGCAACATGCAACTTGAATAGAAAATAGAGCAAGCAATTAAATAGAAAACAACTTCATTAATCATGCAACTTTAGTTCATAATTACAATACTAGATAAAAGCTTGAACATAAGTAAAGTAAAGCTTAAAAGAAGGGAAGAGAGAGAGAGAAGGGGGGATGGCGAGGCAGCCACAGTGGTGGAGAGGGCTCCATCGGTGGCTCGTCAACTCCAGCGATTACAAAAAGACTTAATGGTAGCTAGGAGGGGGTAGAACACTCACTAGTAGAGTGAATGCCTTGAATGGGTGGTTGGAAGGGGTTTAAATAGGGAGAAGGGCTTTCCAAATGAAGAAGGGGTTTTAGCGACGTCCCGGACGTCCCTAAAACCCTTCCCAAAACATCGGTGAAGACCCCTGAACGCCGATCGCTCGCCCGTAGCTGTGCTTCTTCATGCCTGATCCCTGTGCGCACGTCGTAAGCCCTCCAATCAAAGCTCTGATGGCTGGGATCTCGAATGAGGCGTACGCCTGGATCGCGCCCTCGCGCCCACGTAATCACACGCATCTAGTCAGGGCGCATCTGCGAGCGCCACGTCTCGCAATCGCGCCCATCCGTTGCTGATCGGGCGGCCCAATTTTGCCCACGTGCGTCATCGTCTCCGCATTTCGATGCCGTGCGATTCGAACCCACGTCGCGTGAGCGTGGGTGAGCGCTCCGACCACTACGCTACACCCGCTGCTTTGTCGCAGCGAGGGCGGGTGCGCGAGCGGCTCTCAGCCGTTCGATCAAAGATCGACGGCTGAGATTTGTCCTCCGGGTGAAGGTGGAAGTGAGTGGCGGTCTAGATGCGGCGAGCGAGCGCCACGTGGCACGCCGTGGGCCGTTGATCATCAGATCAACGGTCATAACTTCTTGGGCCCATTATAGGAGCTCCGGATGTCGGATTTGACCGATTTCAAGTCCGTTGGACTCCGTTCGTCGCTCTAAATCCATCCGTGCAGTACGATTGCTCATCTGAGGCCTGCTTTGACAAGTGCTTATACAAATGGCCATTAATATTATTTTATAAGCAATCTTGACGTATGATGCATGCAATGCTCCCATTCTATTTATGATGTGTTATCTGTGCATTTTATTCTTAAGATAGACCTTATTTAATAGAATTATCACCCCAAGATGCAGTGTTATTATACCCCCATGCTTACTCCTTGCTAGTCCCTAGCAAGGTTTATTCTAGCCTTTATTTTCTGTCAGAATTTAAGAAGTAACTACTTAGACACTTCGTCACTTGTCAATAAGAGGAAATATACTAAGATCTTAATCTACAAAGACTAAGCAGTGCCCGAGTGTCTGCCAAAATACGAATCGCCTGAATCCTTGCTTTAATCTATGTAAATTTTTTTTTTCTTATTTTTAGATTTTTTTGGAATTAAGAGTGTGTTGGTAACTTTTTACAGCTACCCAACCCTCCCAAAACTCGGACAAAACTCTAAGTGCTAAGCATCTTGGTGTGAAGATCATGATAGACTCACTCAACGGTAATTTAGACAGACTCCAAGTTTCTACGCCCCTAGGTAACTGGAAGAGGAAGTGTTTTGCCTGAAGGTGTATTTATTCGATCAGTAGCTTTCTCCCTACGTTTATTTTAATTGGGGTCAACATAAGGATTTTTCCAGTGTATATCTCCCTAGCTTGTACTACTTCTCCACTTCTTCCTTAAGTGTTTTGGTTCTTTTTATGCAATTACTGAGCTGGGCTCTGGACAATCGACCAATGGGCTGTTACCCATGATTACTTGCCAGCCATACTCGTGCGATGAAGTGTGGTTTATTTTGTTTTCTTTTTTCTCCTTTTTTTTTATTTGGTAGGTGGCTTCCCTGATCTCAAATTTACCTAGAGGTAATGAAGAAGAAGTGGTCCCGTGGCTGGGCTTTAGACAACCTGCCAATGGGTTGTTACCCACGACAACTTGCCAGTCATACCACCCTAGAGAGTTCATTAGCTACCCAATTTCTATCAGAATCTCCGAGGAGTAAGTCTGTGCAAAAATGTGTGCAGATGCTTAGACTCAAAGTCTTTCTGAGTTAGAGGGTGAGTTGATAAGTCATATACTTATCACCTTATTTAGTTGGTGGATTAGAGTAGCTTAAGGTTGCAAGGATTTGAAGCTAAATCCATATTTTAATGGACACAGGGTTGATTAAGCCTGAAGGCCTGAAAAGTCTAAGTGTTCAAGTTCTTTTTGTATTATTTTCCACTATTGACAAATTTCTAATACCTAAGTTTCTTCCTAAATTCAAAATTTTTTTTTTAATTTTAAATTTTATTCTATTCAGACTGATTAAATGAGCTCAGGATCATGCAATTTACCACCCTCCCCCATGCTTAAGTTGGACAATGTCCTCATTGGCAAATATATGGATGCGACAGGGGTTCAAAAGGATATTACCTAAGTGACGTAAGATACTGGATCAGTCTAAATCCTCTGGGTTGCCTCCCAAGAAGCACTGAGTTTAACGCTCCAGCTGGGCAGTGCATCGTGTCATCCCTCAATGAGGGTGACACTCTCCTTTGGGGGAACCTAGGCTAGGAAGTGTTTCAATCTTTGGTCATTAACAGTAAAAGTGTGCCCAATTTTTGGATCAGCGATTTCAACCACCCTATGGGAGTGAGGCTTGACCACCCTAAATGGTCCTGTCCACTTGGACCTGAGTTTCCCGGAAAGAGTTTTAGGCGGGCATCGAAAAGCCAGACTTGCTGGTTAGGCTCGAGGGTCCTTCTATGGATGAGTCGGTCGTGAACGGCTTTCATTTTCTCCTTATATAGTCGACTGTTCTCAAAGGCGTCCCAACGAATTTCTTCGAGCTCAGAGAGTTGGAGCGTCCTCTGTGCATTGGCTAACTGGGAATCCATGTTACACTGCTTGACAGCCCAGTAAGCCCGATGTTCCAATTCGACAGGAAGGTGGCAGGCTTTGCCAAAGACCAGACGATAAGGTGACATGCCTATCGGGGTCTTGAAAGCGGTCCTGTATGCCCATAGCGCATCATCTAGTCATGTGGACCAGTCTTTCCTGTCAGGTCTCACAGGCCTCTGTAAAATGTTCTTGTTTTATCTATTTGAGACCTCGGTCTGCCCATTTGTTTGCGGATGATACGGGGTAGCAATGCGGTGGTTAACCCCATATTTTCTAAGTAGGGTACGGAATTGGGAGTGAATAAAATGACTTCCACCATCACTGATCATAGCCTTTGGTATTCCAAATCGGGAAAAGATGTTCTGCTTAACAAAGTCCATGACAGTCTTATGATCGCATTGGTGGGAGGCAACGGCTTCAATCCATTTAGAAACATAATCTACCGAGACTAGGATGTACTCAAAGTCGTTGGATGGTGGAAAGGGGCCCATAAAATCGATACCCCAAACGTCAAAGATTTTAACAATCAAAATGGGTTGGAGGGGCATCATATCTTTTTTGGTCATGGTCCCCAGTGTTTGGAAGCACGAGCAAGTCTTGGCCAAGTTGTGTGCATCATTAAATAGGGAAGTCCAGTAAAATCCAGACTGCAGAACCTTCACAGCCATTTTCTTTCTAGAGAAGTGGCCACCACAAGCTTGGTCATGACAGAAAGATAGCACACTCTGAACTTCGTTCTCGGGGATACACCTCCTGATGATTTGGTCAGCATAGAGGCGAAACAGCATGGGATCATCACAGAAATAGTGCTTTGCCTCGGCCAAGAACCTGTCCCGTTGCTATCTGGTCCAGCTGCGCGGGGTCTGTCCTACAACTAGGTCGTTGACATAGTCAGCATACCAAGGCAGTTTCTTGTCTTGCGCAGCCAGAATGTGTTCATCGGGGAAGGTGTCAGATAAAGGCAGGGAGGCTCCAATGTGGTCTGGGTGAAGTCTAGACAAGTGGTCAGCCACCACATTCTTTGATCCGACTTTGTCACGGATTTCCAGGTCAAATTCCTGCAAGAGTAGGATCCACTGATGAGCCTGGGTTTCGCATCCTTTTTAGCCAATAGGTGCCGGATGGCTGAATGGTCAGTATAGATGGTCACGTGGGATCTCAGCAGGTAAGGTCGGAACTTCTCAAGTTCTAAAACTGCAGTGAGCAATTCTTTTTTTGTGACTATATAATTTCTTTGGGCCTTGTCCAATGTTTTGCTCCCGTAGTAGATCACCATAAGTGTAGTGGAACTAGGACCTCTGGCATCTTGTACTGAAGGTATGTAACAAACTAGGGTGAGCTAAGTGGCTTTGTAGGGAATGCATATAATGGTGTAGAATAAAGAAAACAGGTAGTGTCATCCATTTAGTTTGTTATTTTCCTTTTAATTAACAAATGACTTAACTTAAATTACCCACCACATATTTATTCCCATTATTAAAACACAACATGGTCGAACTAGTTTGTCAAAAGCATCATTGAATCACTCATGATTTGAGGAAACATTTCCTTCCTTGCATTAGAAATCATCCCTTATCTTCATGTCAAGGAGATTTGGAAGTAGTCAAAGGATGTTGGGCCTTAAAGATGCCCTACTTAGGTAAGGTAGTGACACCGACTTTGGCTCACACTTAAGGACTACTCGAGATTGGCACTTATAGGTCACTCAATGAATGTTCACCACAGTCTCTCTCTTTTTGGTGAAATCCCCTTGAGATCGCTGAGCATCCTTGTATGGGTTACCTCTCTATTTCTCTTTACAGGTGTTTCCCTTGCATTAAACACAACTTCTTGGTCATTCACTCTCAAGTCCCTAACTAACCAATCTTATGAATCTCTGAGTAACTTCAATTTAACCATTTCCACTCCATCAGGGAGATCTCATCACTGTTTGTTTATTTCACTTTAGGTTTTTCATCTAGGATTAATCACAAGTGAATCCCTTAAACCTTGACATAAGGCATCTTACCCACATTCAATTCAAGCGATTTTTATCAAAAATCTCACATATCAGTCCTCCTGCTTATTGAAAATCTAAACAGTTTGAACCCACTTTAAAACCAAGGGTCAAGCCATGAACCCTAAAATAAAGCCAAAACAAGGTTGTTACCCATGTTGACTGATCAAAACATGTGTCGATCGATCAACACATTTTTGGCTAATCAGCATCCTTTCTTTTTTAAGAAGTGATCAACCTCCTTTTTGATCTAATAAAAATAGGAATTTGTCACCTTTTGAAAAGTTCTTAAGTTGATTGATTGAGACCCAATTTGATCAGTAAAAATCAGTAAAAATCAATTATTTCAATGTGATTTTGATTGATCAAAGACTACTTTGATTGATTAAACCTGTTTGAAATACATTTTTCAGAGAATGAACATGGAAATCCTCAACTAGCAAACCCCATACTTCATTTCAAAGGGCTTGAAAATGAATGTTAAAATGCAAATCCATTATCCAAGACCCTTGTAAATCAATTTTTAGGTTGACTTCACCACATTTCAAAGATTGAGTTCATCACATGGTTCACACTTAACATGCATGCAATTAGATTATACAACCATATAAATTCTAGCATGCAAATCCACCACATTAACATTGACACAAATTCTAAGCATTTAGAGGATGCAATTATCTATTCTAACAGCACAAGAGAGGTTAAGAGAGGGGTTAATTAAAGCCCTACCTCAATTGGTTTTTCTTAGGTTCTACTCATTTTCTCCCTTTGATCACCTTGTTCTTGTCCAATTGAAGATCCAATCCTCTACTCCTCAAATCCAAGTTCCTCATGATGATCATGTCATAATGAACATAATTTCATTTGAGCTTACACGAATTTTATGGGGAAAACATCAAATTAGGAAATCCCCTATTATGTTTTGAATCTGCAGGGAAAGAACCCACGGTATTTAGAACCTTTGAATCTTGACCTTGAGAGAATTCAAAGACCAATAACACCACTCTTACTAGATAAAGCTGACTGAGAACAACAACGCCTTGAGATCAAAATCCTAGACAACAAGCAAGACCCTTGAAAAACTACTTCCAACCAACCGAGTTCGAGCCTTCCTCTAACATTCGCATTCCCAAGACAAATGCACTGAGCTATGAACTTAAAACTGACCCAATTTAACTACTGCCCTCATTTTATGGGATGAACAAGAGACCCGTACAGACATTTGAATGACTTCCTAGAAGTCTATGCCACGATCTGCATGCAGAACATGACTACTTATGTACTCAGATTGATTCTCTTCCTATTTTCGCTGAAAGACAAAGACAAACAATGGCTTAATTCCCTTGATGTCGAAATTATGACTTGGGATGAGCTCTGTGTTGAGTTTCTAAAGAAGTACTTGCCAATTGGAAGGATTAATCAGTATAAAAGAGTGATCATCACTTTTCAACAACATGAGGGGGGGCAATTCCATGAGGCCTAGGAGCACTTCAAAGACCTGCTTAGAAAATGCCCACATCATAAGGTTGAGAAGTCCCAACAAGTCTAAAGCTTTAGGGGTTGAACTCACCGAAAAACATCATCAAATAGTGGATAATGCATGCGTGATACTTTTCTTTTGAAAAGTGAGGATAAGGCATGGAACTTGTTTGAACTTTTAGTTGAAAACTCCATGCACTATGATGGGGAGAGAGAAACACCTGAAATCCTTAAGAAGGGAGGGGTAAACGAGGTGGATCCCACGAGCAACATCTCTTGAAAGGTCGATTTTCTTACACAAAAACCTGATCAAATGGTTTCAAGAAACATTAACAATTCTACAAACTCCCTTGGTATACAAGAACTTTGTGCCATCTACTCTAATTCACCCTCCTCTATCTATAACTGTCACTTGGCAGGACAATATCTAAAATTTGTGGAAAGCCAAGTGAATGCTCTGAGTTACCGAAAGCATAAATATTAAATAAAAAAGTGAAAAAATTAGCATATTAAATAAAGGTTATGACCAAGGTAAAAATGCATTATGATATATATACACATAGTTATTCATGTATAAAGTAATTTACAAGGGAAATTAAAAATAAAAATGAATTTTTTACATAAAAAAGAGAAAATTTGGAGTCTAGATTATATGATTGTCACCTAGGAAAAATGCAATTTAAATTTATATATGCATTGTTGTTTGTGTATAAAGTAATTTATAGCAAAAACTAAAAATAAAAATGAATATGTCTTGTAAGAAAAGGGAAAATTCAAAGTTTAAGGTATAAGTAAAAATGAATCAAACATTTGTGTATAAAATAATTTATAATAAAAATTATAAATAATAATATTTTTTTCCATGAAAGAAAAGAAAATGCAGTGATTGAAAATAGGGTAATGTTATGCAATACTTAAGAATATACCCAAATCCTAGTCATCATCCTATGTGTACCCCTACCCCCTACACCCCTCCAGTGGATCTCACTGAATTTAGATTCAAATCACCCATAGAAAAAGGTATCCTACACTACCCACCCACCCCCATCCACCACCACACTGCCACCTAGATCTCGTTAGCAACCTGCTCTGACTGCTACCGAGCTCCTCCTCCACCGTGAGGTCCATCGAGGCTTTGTCGAGCTCCCTGAGTCCTTCGAGCTCCTTGAGTCCTTCGAGCTCGAGCTCCTCTACAGCAAGCTCAACGATCGGTGGCCATGTCGAGCTCCTCTCCACCTCCATCCTCGACCTCCTTTGACCTCGAGCTCCTCCATGGCGAGCTCAGTGACCGGCGACCATGCTGACTCCTCTCCACCTTCAACCTCGACCTCCTCCAACCTTGAGCTCGTTTGAGATGAGATCGACAACTAGCAAGCATGCTGAGCTCCCCTCCACCTCCAACCTTGATCTCCTCCATGGTGACCTCGACATTGACAACAAGCTTATTAATGACTTGAACCTTGAGCTCAACAACAACAACGACCTCTACATCAACATCGAGTTTAAAGGCGACCTAGACCTCAACTCGATGATGACCTCAACCTCAATGTCAACCTCAACCTCGATAATGACCTTAACCTTGACCTCCACAATGAGCTCAATGGTGACATCAACCTTAATGGCGAGCTTGACGATAGCCTTGACCTTGACCTCCCCGAGTTCTTAGACCTTGAGGTCCTCCATGTTGCCGACGAGCCCTTCTTCCACTTCTCCCTCCCCCACCACCCTACCACTAAATGAGACGAGCATCTTTTTTGGTTTCCTTTGATGTACTGCATTAGCATTAACACTGATTTACCTATCTATTTTATTCTACTTAAAAATGTCTAACTTTGTTGTCATTAGATTTGTTTGGGTGAGTTTGGTTGTTTTATACAAGTCTGATTATGTTGTTTTATTTTAAAGAAAATATAAATTGACATGTGACTAAGCATCACTTATCAAATGTAATATGAGGACAAATAGTCAAAATTAAATAGATCTCACTGTTGATTTTGAAGAGAAAGGTCAAATAGGGCCATCAATTGCATATTGACAAAAGTTAGTAATGGTTGCTACTTGGTAATGCTCCGATTTGATGACATCATTTGGATTACTTTTTTCCATTTTGTCATCATGATGGTGGTAATTTACATGGTTGTTTGTGCATCTTACATTGTGAGATTTAGCAAACTAGTTTGTGAAAAAAAAATCGACAACAATGGAGGCCTTGACCTCCTCCAACCTCGAGCTCCTCCAGAGCGAGCTTGACAAACATGGCAAGCTCCTCTTCATTAGAGGAGGTGACAACTTGGCAACATGATTGTCCTCTGTATTGCCATTTTAATTTGATGCATGCAATGTATAAATAAGGAACATGAATGTAGCATTTAAACAAAGAGAGTAAGATGAGGTTGAGTGAAATAAAAATACAACACATCAGAAATTATCTTTGGCCCCTCTAGCTGCTATTACAATACCTGTGGGATCATCTATTCAAGGAGAATGGTTTCCTTGTATGATAAAATTTTATGAAAATGTGCGTGGCGTCGTTAGCATTTTAATTAACTTATGTTGATATGATTCTCATCTTTTTTGTTTGAGGTGCAGTTGGCTGATGTGCATACATCTAATTGAGCAAAAATGCCTATCAATGCATGTTTCTAGTGTCATAGAAGCATTCATCATTATAAATATTGCATAACATGCATCATCATGCATTTAGATTAGATTGTAGAAATTTTAGGTTAATTCTCTCTTTCTGTGGTCAGGGAACAGGGCAACATTTATCGAGGCCTCGAATTAAAGATCCAACCATACAAATTAGATCAAGGTGACGATCATAGTTCAACGACTCTGAGATCGCCCCAATCAGACCTCCGTAGCATCAGATGCAGTTCGAGAATGATTAGAGGTCAAGGGCCAAGGTGGTGTTAAATCCGCACCTCAAATGACAAATCCAACCACACAGATGCATTTCGATTGACAATCGCAGCCCAATAGCATAAAAATTGACCCAATCCAACATTCATGGCACCATCTACAAGTTAGAGAACATGGACAGCCAGGATGGCACAACAAGGCACCATCCCAACCGCCCAACATCGGCCAAGCCTCCCGCTCCACCTCTGAAGGCACAACCAAGATGTGATCTCAGTGGTTTGATCGAGATCCATTGGCTGAGGGTGCGCAACCATTAAATCAAAAACAAGACCAAAGAACCCCCATAACGCAGTGGTCAAGAACAACGCACGCCAGCTGGTCGCACATTTGAGCCACGCATCCGCATTCTTTACTTCGCGCACCCGAGCTCGATTCAGTAGTCTGATCAAACGCCAGTGACCCAGATCATCACATCAAATGAACGCACGATTCGACACTCGATCGCACGCTAGACCAGATGCGCCAAGCGCGCAATCTGAAGCGCTAGCGGGCATACAATCTTGATGCTTCGATCCCGATCCAGTGGCTCGAAAGGTGGTCGCGTCACACCATAACGCATGAAGATGAAGCGGTAGCAGCGCGATCGTGGCCGTCTTGATCGAACGATCGAGGTTGTGCCAAATCGCTCAATTCTTGAAGAAGAGGCAACGATGTAGGGTGTTGTGAGGTGTCAAATCAAGATCGGGCGGTAGGGATGAGGCACGGGCTACAGTGACGTACATCTACAGTGACACGTATCTGTCACTAAGGGCAGTAGAGTTAAATGTTAAAAGATGAAATGCCACTTTTGCTCCATGTAAACAACTATATAAAGGCCCTACACTCTCCACATTTTCTTAATCCCTTCCTCTCTACTGTCACCCCCTCCAAAGCTCTACAAGCTTGTCCCAAACTCGGGATGCTCTATTAGAGTCTTAAATACAATTTTTCCACCTCACCCCCATTTGTGGAGCACCCACGGTTGTCTTCTCACCATTGTTTAGGAAGCGGATCCCACTGCGATGTCGCCCTGCTCTGTCCTCCTTCCTCCATCTTCGTTCTCCCTCATCCAGTATCTCACCACCATTATCTGGGCACTCCGTCAACACGGCTCATCCTCTAAGCAGTCATCGAGGAGGATAACTTCTCATCGTCTTCTCTTTTATTGCTTTCTAATATATATTTCCTGCTTTCCAGTGTAGCAATTAGATGTAATGAACCTGATTCCGTGGTTATGAAATATTTGTTTACTCTCTCCCTATTTTCTCTTTATTTGTGTTATTCTTTTCCTCACTTCTATTAATTATTCTTTAAGTAGATAGCTAGCATAGATTTAATTCGACAAGTTAATCTGCTTCATGGCAATAAATCCAATGCGATTTTTCAACATTCACGTCCCCGTGTTAAACCCGGGACTCACTAGAGTTTCAGTTAAATTATCTATTTGACAGATTTTTACGCAACTACAACGACAAGGTTTTCAAACTGAATCTTTTAGCATAGAAATCGAGTTCAACATTGGCATCTCAACATAAGCGATTGCTTAAGGCATCATTGGTATCTCATTTTACGTTGATGTCATCCTCATCTTTTTTTCTTGAGGTGTCATTGGCATCTCAAATGCCAACTGCACTAAGAAATTTTGCCAACAACACCAAGTCCGTTGAAAGTGGTGTTAATAGTCACATATGATGGTGCCAACACCACTCTATTACGTACCGATGCTTTTCGTAAGAATGTAGGTTTTGTGGTCGGGGAGGGTGTTTGAAGCGTAGGGGGCATAGGATGCCATGTAAGAGTTTAATAAGAGTAACATCTTAATAAGACAAATAGTAGCAACCTACGATGGTGTCATTGACACCTATGATGGTGCCGTTTGCACCTATGATGGTGTCACTCTCATCTCAACTTATGCTAACTCATCCCCATTGTATCTCAACTTGTATTGTGTAATGGGCCCCTTTGGGTGCTAGAATTGCCAAGGGCAATCAAGAAAAAAATGACTCCTAGGCCTATTTATGCAAGAAACGTGTGGGAGAAAAATATCTTGGTTGAAATATACATATTCCATAAGATAAGAAGTTGTTTTGATCACCAAACAACCCTTCATCCCTTTAGCATGAGTTTTAAGGGATTTGTGGAGTCTTTTTAGGGTTAAAAATCTCTATTTAAAGTGGTCTCAACCTCCATAAAAAGGGCTTCCTCCCCTCCACCTTGGCCAACCCCTACCCACCTCTATGGTTGCTCCTCCCTCTCTGTCTCCTTTCACATAAAGCATCTACATCTATGGTGTCATTTCTCGCATCACATGCATCACTGTCATCAATGAGGAATAGGGTTCTCGGTGGTGGCGTGTGTAGATTCTTCCCTACCAGGAGGGGGTGACGTAATAAAATTGCTGAAATATAATAAACAATCTCATAAAAAATTCAATCACACAATGTGCACAATTATTTTTAGGTGGAAACCCAAACCGGGTGAAAACCACCACCTAACCCTCTCGAGTTAGGATTTTCCGATCAACCAAGTTGATCAAATCCACTAAATGAATCACTTAAACAAGGGTGATTCAACCTCAAATACAACCACGCTACAAGTGCGAGGGTAGCGTTCCTCAACCCCTTCTCTTCACAAGAAGGATTTTGTCCCACAAAGGAGACGGGAATTCGCAAAGCGAATACCCAACCAAATAACAAAGATAAAATAACAAATATAGTCCTATAGAGCCAACAAAGATTTAAACCTAGCTTCTATAGGAATTAGGAAACTCCCCTTTGCAAGGAGTGTGTCGAATCGATGATGCGGGTGCGTGAGCCACGCGGCGGCATAACGTCGCTCTTGTGAACTACGGCGGGAGAAGGGGTGCGCAAAGGCTTGATGCTCTCAAGATGTAGAACTTGAGCTTGGAGAGCAAGAGATTCTTTTTAGGATCAAGAGACACAAAATGGTGTGAAAGTGTATTACTAGGTGTGTCTTGTGTATCTAGGTGTATGTTTGTGTGCAAAAGGTTCCTCTCTATTTATAGAGGCCTTAGGAAAGCTTTGAAAGGCTTTGGAAAGCCTCCATAGCTGTTGGGAGCAAAGCTCAAGAGAATCAGGCCAAAATCAGGAACAAAGATTGCACTGACAGGGTTATCAGACGTCTGATCCTGGCATCAGACGTCTGGAAGATCACTTTAAGACGTCTGAAAACAAGGTCAGACGTCTGATTTTAGGCTGGTTTCTTCCTGACTTGAATCAGATCTAAACAGGGTTCTAGTGCAAGTCCATCAGACGACATACAGGACGTCTGGCACTATGTTTGGACGTCTGGAAACCTACTTTTTCTGTGGGAATGGATTTCCAAGAGTTGCAACGGCTAGAAAATCTCTGAGAAGAGATTTTGGGTCAGCCGAGGCAGAACGGTCATTTATCAGACGTCTGGAAAGGCTTAAGGATGTCTGATAAGGCTCTAACGGTCATATCATCCAGTGTTTGATGTGCTAGCCAACGGTCCACTAATTGGACGTCTGGCAAGTCCATCAGACGTCTTATAAGACGTCTGGACTAAGGTCTGGACGTCTGATTTCATCAGACAGAGCTAACTAAGTCCAACCTAAATGTTATCAAACATCTGAATCAACAGTCAGATGTCTTGAAACACATTATCAGACATCTGATTTTGGAATTAGACGTCTGAAAAAGCTGTTTGAACCCTATATTGCTTTTCTAAGTTTCCTACAGAAAACCTAAGTATCCTAGGGTTGTGCAGGTGTTCCTAGGACTACTGTTAGGGCACTTTGAGGCTCTTTAACAAGAATCTAAGTAACAAAATATAAAGAGAAACAAAAGAAACGAAAAATACAAAGAGTACAAGAGAAGGAAATCTATCCTATTCTTCATCTCCTTCCTTCTTCAAGCCATCGCTCCTCGCGAATCTCCTCTGTTCTCCATCAAGCTCCTCCAATCCGTCCTGGATGCGAGCTCGAACTCCGTCTAATCACGTCTCCATTTGCAATTGACCTGAAATCTAAGACTCCAAGTGCAAATGTTAAATGACACGTGTTTTGTTATCATCAAAATAAATGATCATGGTGCTCTGGCACCAATAGCGTGAACAAACGCTACATCAGTTCTGTTGGGTGAGACAAGGACAATGTTGACAGGCACAAGCTTTGGATCGATGACAAACTTCCTCGCTAATAGGATTTGTTTCTCATCTCCATTCTAGTTTCATTTAGTTGTTTTGCACATGTATTATATTTGTAACATTACATTTGACATTAATATATTGATTCATGGTTCCTAAATTTCAATCATGCTTGCTTTGATCTGCATTTAGTTTAGAAATTTATTTCTGTGTGTTTTGGTCATCATAAAAATCCAAAAAAATTCATTGTGCATGTGTTTTGTAGGTATTTAGGTTCTCCCTAAATGTCATACTTAAACCATTTTTATAAAAGATAATAATAAAGCACTACTCTAGCAACAGATTGAAGACTTATCTCTTAGGGAATTTTTATCTTTTCATAGGGTTGTTGGATAATTTTGTAAACTTTCTTGTAGGTTCCCCTCTTAGTATTTTACCTCTTTACCAAAATATAGTCAGATATGAGGTATAAAAAGTCCTAAAATTCATAAGGTGCACAATGTTGATTCTAAAACCTAATTGCAAGTCACTACTTCACAAATTTTTTGGGATCTATCTACTTTGGGTTAAGTTGCAATCTTTGGAGGGTGGTTAGTTTAGGTAGTTAGTTGTCTAGTATAAGTTTTAGGATTTTTCTTAATCACACTAGATATTTATCAAAGATTTTCCTTAGTTGAGTATGCAATCTGGGTTTCCTATTTTGCATTGTTCATAGGCAATTAGCATTAGATTTGAGTTACACAACAAAGCGAACACCGACCCTAATGCCCCTAGTGGGATCGGATTCTCTTTTTGATTGACTGTGTGGATACTTTGGCTGCATACACAATTTCAATGAAAAAAGTGGGAACTCCTGCTTTGCAAGTCCAACTTGCATATCCATATAATTTAGTCCTTTGGTGCACTCTACACCAAGAGCATCAACCACTACTAAGCATGTGTGTGAATACCTATAAAAGACCCATAGATGCACCTAACCTTTAGGCTAGGAACTACATTTAGGCGAATAGATGTACGATCCATCCCTTTCTAGAAACAAGTGGATCCATTCCATGTGCATGCTTTGCTAATGCCCTCCCTTTAGGGAGTGCACTCACTAGCAAAACCCCATGGTTATGGTTCCCTTGCCTTGGAAGGAGTTAAGAATCATCATTACCATGACCAATCCATTGACACATTTTAAAATTGAGGAAACCAGGGAATTTGACTAGGTCTTTCTTTAAGAAAAAGTTTAATTTCGTCTTATTAAATTAACTAATTCCAGACTTAGTCCACATTTGAATCATATTCTAATCTTGTCCTATGTATCGTATATGAGATCACATCCCTTGCATCCAATGATATATATAGAAAAACATTTAACAAAAATTACATCATATGTAAAAATTGGCTCCCAAATTATACGGATTACACCAAAATAACACAAACCACTCTCAATTGCTCCCCTCTGCATGCCAGTATGATCTTATCATATCATTCCACAATCAATCCATCAAAAATTGCAAGAAAACCCAATACGCAAAGTCAACACCACAACATCACATGTCGAGGTATGCGATTGCCAATTCTCTAATCATTACTAATTAATTAAGTGAGCCCGGTTGGTTATTAACTAATATGTAATCCTAGCTTTGAGATTCAGTGGAACATTTCATCCCAATGTTTTGAAAATTTTTAATTAGAAAATAATCTCATCATTAATTTTGAAAATTGATTTTCAATATAGGTATTCAATTTGTTTGGATTTCAAAAAACTTTCTATGTGCCTACTACTACAAGGATCACATCCAACATTCATCAAGCACTAGAGATCAAATCACAAAACAAACTTCCAAAACACATCATGGCCTCTGAAAAGCAAATGAATATTCCCCCATACTCATATCAGATATTTCAGTAAAGGCCAAAATTAAATCCAATTTACTTCTAGGTTAAATTAAACATCAAAACAAACAAAAAAAAATCTACAGTACCTATCTATCAACCAAAAACAAAGTTAAGTTGACCAACAACTAAAGGGCCAACTGAATGATAAGAACATAAGACAGTTGACTTGTATCACTTGCCAGAATAGAAGATAGGGAATAATTCCCTTTATATGTCGGTTGGTTGGTAAGTTTATTAGTCAAACAATATCACATATTAGTTCATTGATGGGTCGGCCAACCAATAGACAACAACTATAATGCATGTTTTGTTGTCTGATCTCGCCTAAAATTCACAATTTTGTAATGAGAAAACATTGTGCGTGACTTTAAAACCCTAAATCTATATTTTACATAGAAAAATGTGGATTGACCAAGGCTTTCATACCATTGATGGAGAACGACTTTCTTCTGGTATCAAAGAAATACGTCATTTCAAATTTGATTCTAAACTCAATTCAATGCCCACAAATAGAAGAATCAAGAATCACACGACTAGAAAATAAAAAACACATGGGGAAAACTATTTTCTTCCCTTTCTAAGGTCCCTAGAAGTATAAAGTGTATACCTTTGTCGTGGTGTAGAACAATACCACACAGGTAGTGCCTCCTCAAATAAGTCCTGGCGAAGCCTCAAAACCTTCTTCTCTGTGGGTAGATGAAACCTTTGATGCTGAGAACACCCAACTCCTTCTCGATCTGCAAAACCTTCATGTATTTGAAGCGAGAATTGCATCTGCTATCCTTGCACATAGACAAAAGATCACCAACAAGGTCATAGATACACGACCCTTCACAAGCTGGTCAACCAACAACCTCTACAATCAACTGATGCCAAGAGAAGGCCTCCTCCTAAAGGAGACATGCGTTGTTGCTAGTCAACCACCATCAAAGCTAGTCAAGTGATTAACAAGGAGTTGGTCAACCAAATCCTATGCACATTGACTTGGAAAAGGAGTGGTAGCCTAGTGCACCTCAGCCTTTTCCCCTTTCTCTTCCTAGCGGTGGTTGATCTCTTGTGAGAGTTTTGAGAATTAGGATTTGTTAGGTTTGATGCATGCTTTTGGGTGACATTTATAGGAATTCAAGTAATCCTAATATGATGTGAGCGATTGAATCAAATCCAATGCCTATGAACTATTCCTACTTGAATAATTGCATCATTAGCCCTTCAAGAAATTAAGCCAATTTGATTTTAGTACCAAAACTCATTTAATTGCCATCCAAATCCTTTTGGATCATGACCCAACATTTTAAGCCCAACTAAATGTTAAGTCAAATACTAATCAAATCCTTGATTAATATTCGATATTTCTTCATGTAGGAATCCATCAAAATGACTATTGATTTCATTACGCCAATAGCAAAGTGTTTAGGACTCGTGAATTACAGTTTCTGTCTCCCTTGAGTATTCCAAATACCTATGAATCATTTACACTAGAGGATGATATTAATCCTGAGGTTTAATTTCATCATATGGTTGTCATCCCTCCTTGGATTATATTATTTCACATATCTCTTTGTATTATTGGGATGAGAATGAAAACCAAACCCTTTCCCTAAAGGCCTATCTTCTCGTTCATGCTTGTGTTTGATTGGGACTTTGCGGCCACATGTGGAATTTGTCTTTCTTAATATACTCAGAGCGAGCTCTTCTCTCAAACCTTCCATATACATCTATGAAGTAGAAATGTGTAATCCCTTCAAGAGATCATGTATCTTCTATTCCCTCCCATATACACTAGCTTTCCAATATTAGCACCAAGGTAGGTGCATTTACCATTGGTCTACCAAATGTATATGTTCATAAATAGACACACATATCTATCTTAGGTCAAAGGATATGCCACCTCTATGACAGCATTGGAGATGGACTTCCAGTTATCTCCTGTTTCATCAAGTCAACTACTTGACCTAACCTACATGATAGTTTCAAATCCCCATTCAAGAACATTAATTAGGTGACAACCTCTAGAGAAGGTTGCTATCTGTTTGGCACATAAATCGTCTTTCAAAAGATTATTTAGTTGTAGTCTAGTGCAAGAACATATCGACAAATAAATTTATAAAACTCCGTGACTACTAGGTCGTTCGCAGGGAGGCAATCTCAATTTTTGCAGAAGCTTTTCAATAAAACTTGCTCTAAATAGATATTTACATATGTATATATGTATACGAATTAAATATCATGCATTTAGAAAATCAAAATTTTATTGCAATTAAATAGAGCTTTCACAATAGAGAATGCTACTAGAAATAAATAGATAGATAGGGGGAGAGAGATAGAGAGAGAGAGAGAGAGATAGACAATGGCAAAGAAACGACATCGCTTGTAGGATGCTTGTGCGAGGTACGGCAGCACCTCAGATCCAAAGCACCGGGATGAAGGTCGGAGCGGAGTTGTAGAGTGAGAGCTTTGGCCTGGAGGAAGGTGGAAGAGTTGTATCTAGACATGCCCTCAACTGGGGGGCTCTAGCCTTCTTTTATAGATTTTATGGAAGGAAAAAAGGGTCTTTTGGCCCTCTATCTCGTGTAACAACTCCTGGGCAATCAGATCCATCGATCAAGAGATCAACGGATCAGATCTGGCCTCTAAATAGCCTCCAATCTGCCCTCTACACGCAGATTCAACTTGGGCTTGACACGTGGCATGCCCAGAGCCCTTAATCCACAATCGCATGGCTCCCACTCCTTCGCATGTGCCCGCTTCAATTTCGCGCTCAACGCTGGCTCAATCTGAGCGCCTCATCCTTAGTCGTCCGATATCACAATCAAATGGCTCACGCAGGCACACATCTCTTCTGTTTCAAAGAAGCACGTGGGAAAACGCATGTCAGATCCCACGTTAGCATCGAGCGCTCCTCGTCGCACCACGTGGTCGCACCTGCGTGCGCCGATGCAAATCCAATGGGCAATAGCACCCACGTGCTACTCTTTCCTAATTTGAGCATCGCGCTGCTCAAACACACACGTGCTTCGCTTCCAGTGCAAGCACGTGAGCCAACGTGCTAGGCATGAGCTTTGTTATAGTTTCCTCTTTGTGTCTATTTATTCTTAATCGTTGGATGGTCAACGTGGATGAATCATGGACCATTGGATGGCCATCCAACAGTTGAAAGCAAGTCAAGGATGCTCTTCAGAGATGGGTCGGCGATAAGGGGCAACTGTGATGGCGCCACGTGGCACCATCATGGCCATCCATCTTCTTTTCTTTGTATCTGGTGATGTAGACCACCGATTGCGTTGATTTTTATGCCGTTGGACTGCGATCGTTGATCCGAATCCATCCGTGCAGTTGGATTTTTCATCTGGAGCTTGGATCTTTGTCCTCTAGCTTTGTGGCCTCTATTCTTCTCTAGACTGCATAAGATACTCTAGTTGTCTAATCGAGACAATTTCGGAAGCATTGGACTCCCGTTGTTGTCCTGATAAGATCTGTACAGTCTTATCTATCATTCGCAGCTTCGAAACATCTACGATTAAAATCATCTCTCATTAGTACATAAAGTGACGATATTATCTATATGACTAACAAACTAGCTATTGCGCAAATTACGATGCCTATGAATGCATTATTCCTAAGTTATGCTAAAATCTAGCTTAATTCAAGTGATTTAGGTTTTATGATTGCTGTGCAATCACACCCCCATGCCTAAATCTTGCTAGTCCATAGCAAATGAAAGACTAAATGCAAAATGGTCCAGTATGACTAATTTTTATCAAGAGTTTGACTAGAGGTTTATGTCTTTTGTTTTCATCTGAAGCTTTAAAAATCTAGAAAATCGTGAAAATGTTTTGTTGTAGCCTAGGCAACGGATCTAAGTGACAAGTCAATCCATATCTAAAGCTCATTCTTAACCCTCAGTAAAAATCCATTTGGATAACCAAACTTCTTCCCTCAGAGGTATAAGATAATCTGTAAATTCAACCCCAGCTTTTGGTTTAGGTAGAAAATTTCTGAGTCAAGTAGATTTGTATTTATTGGCTCACACTCACCTGGAGTTGCATATAAACTAGTACTTTAGAACCCAAGTTTTCAGATTATTAAATAATTCAAATCAAAGAGAGGTGGAGAAACTGTGCTCTCTTTAGTTCCTTTGTACTCATTCTCTCTCTTTCTTTCTCTTTCTTTTTCTTTTTCTTTTTCTTATCTTTTCTTCTCTTTTCTTTCTTTTTGAGCTCACAATCTCACCAAGTTTATCACTATATTTGGTGGTCCCTCCTGGCATTAACACTTTGATTAGGTTCTAATAACTCTACGATTAAGTTAGAATTCCTTAGCCCGTATTTAGGCAGCCAGAAATATAGAAAAGTAGGTCAAGGCTGTATTTGGTGGATCGTGAGGGTGGTAGGTGTTGTTGCCTCATTACATTTTAACTCATAAACTAATTTTCTTTTTGCTTTTTTTATGTATATATATTTTTTTCTTTTCTTTTATTTTTCCTCTCTTTTTTCTCTATATATATCTTTTTTTTCAAATATCTGCTAACACAACTCAATATAATATACGAACTTTTATTTACAATGCATTATTCGAGATTAGGGGTGTTCAAGAGGATATCGAGTGGCTTATTTGGTGGAAGTGCCTATTCTCGGCACCGGGAAGGGAATAAATAGGACAGTGTATTTCTGACCTTGACATTAATACCCTCCTTCAACCGAGGATTCCATATAAGATGTCGTGACAATCCACATTAGTCCTAGTTTTATCAAAACCTGCTCACTGCGTATTTGCCTTATTTGGTGGCTCTCAAAAATATTCATACTAAGAACTTGTATGCAAAAATTGAGAGTGAAAACTATGTATAACTCCGAGTATCATTATCTAATTATCCAGAAGTTAAGATTTCTTATACTAGCCTTAGAACACTAGCAGCCTTTCTACTCTCACCCCACACTTGTTTGGTGGATCTATTAGAAGATAATTTTCCTAACTCCCTAATTACTATCCAAGGATTTAGGAGAAGAAGCATTGCTTCTTCTCGACAAACTAAAGATGTTTATCACATAGGATCCATTGCAAATTCTACGTGCAAGTGTGAAATTATGCTGGATTCTAAACTCAGGAATCAACTTAAGATTAAATCCTTAATAAAAATTCTTTACGCCTAAATGCAATTTTTTTTCTGACATAAAAATAAGACATGCAATGTCAACCCCCCCATGCCTATTCATTACAATGTCTTCATTGAAATGTATGAATGAAAATCAAAATATAATAAGAAAGAGGAGGGGATATCACTTGACTATGCTTGTTAATCTAGGTCAGCATGAATACAGAGGATGCAGAGCTACCTGTATAGAGTATTGGGTTGCCTCCCAGCCAACTCTAAGTTTAACGTCATTTACCAGACCTAAACCCAAAAATATGTAATTAAATATTGTGGGTCAAGAGAACGGGTAATAATTGTTGCAGAGAGATACAAGATCAGTATAAGGATATGATCATTTGGTCTAAGAATCAGTGATCCACAAATGCGAACTAGCTGATGATGAAGTCCTACTCCAAAGAGTCTTTCTGATTTGGAATATGGACTCAGGTCAAGTGGATGAGGTTGACGATGCAGAGCCTCTTCGTTAATCCTGTTCCGTATATCAAGAAGAGGTGGTAGAGGGTTTGGATCGAGATCATGATTGAGATTTAAATTTGGTTCCGAATCAGAATCATAAGGATCCTCATATCGATAGTTGATATCAAAAATCATGAGTTCTCCAGGCTCTGGGTCATATGAGGGCAAAGGTACAGTTGTGTGGAATTCATCAAAATCTTCATCAGAAATTTCCTCTTCCTCATCCGATGTCACTTCTGAGTCAAGCCATGCATTTGAACCAGTTGGCTTATAAGTTCTTCCCCAGTCCATTATGTGTTGAACTTCTTCTTCTGGGGTTACTTCCTAGCTCATGTCCTTAACTTGTCCATTTTCTTGAACTCCCTCAGAATTCAAAAGTTCTTGAATTTCAGGGTGGATGTATTGAGGATTCTTTATATTATCATCTAATTCATCATAAGTTACCCCCAGGAGTTTCTCAATCTCACTAATGTCCTATTCGATTTGATTTTCCATGGGAGATGGTAGATCAGAATTATCCTCAAGTACATCCCCTTCTTTCCCTTCGTGTTGGTCTTAAGCTTTGCCAGGATTCAGATCATCTTTAGTGCGAACTGCCAAAACTTGTTCCATTGTTCCTACAACCTCAATGGAACCACAATTCACCTTATTCTTTTGGGAAGTTTTAAAGATATTGAGTTGATAATTTTTTCTTCCAAAGGTGATGTGCATAATCCCCATCTCACAGTTGATTAGAGACTTAGCAATGGCCAAGAAAGGTCTCCCTAAGATTATTGGGGTGTGGTTCAGGTTTTCTGATGCCTCCATATCTAGAACAAGGTCATCCACAAGATACTCAAAATCCCTCACTTTTATAATCACATTCTGTAGAAGGCCCTTCGACATTTTGGTTGACCTATCAACAAGCTCAAGGGTCACATCAGTGTGTTGCAAGGGGCCTAGATCTAGCTCTTCATATAATTTTATGGGGATTAAGTTGATGGAGGCACCAAGGTCTAGTAAGGCTCGATCTAGGATGAACCATCTATTTCACATGAGATTAAGGGGGTCCTTGGATCTTTCTTTTTAGGAGGAAGCTTATTTAGGATGATGGCACTGGCTTGTTCAGAAATCACGACCCTTTTTGATGATTTGGCCTGGCATTTTGGTGTGCATAATTCCTTCAGAAATTTCCCATAGGCTAGGATGTTCTCAATAGCCTCAAGGAGTGGTATGTTCACTTGGACTTGCTTTAGATTCTCAAGCCACTCCTTATATTGATCGATTTTCTTTTCCCTGGGTTTAATCAAGGCTTTAGGAAAAGGTGCTTGAGAAAAATCATGAGTATTCAAATCCTGAGTCTTGTTTTCTAGATTAGTTTGGTCTCCCAGGTCAAATTCAGGCTCCTCAAGATCTTAGAAAGATTTTGATGTTGAAGGATATTGGATTTGTTTCTCACTTCTCAAAGTGACAGCACAGGCATGTGCATTAGGGTTAGAAGGGTAAGGTGGGTTTTGCAAAATGGGTTGAGCCTGGGTTAGGTGAGGGTTAACAAAACTTGGTGGGTGCTGGGGAGCGAGATGAATTAGGTGTGCTTGTTGCTCCTATGTGTTGTGCTGATTAGCCCTATTGAAGTTCCTTGGGTTTGGAACAGGTTGGGATGGCAACATCCCATGTTGTTTAGCATCAACTAGCTGTTCTAATCATCCCATCAAATATGTCCTCAATTGATTCATTTCTTCCTTACGCCTCAAATTCATTTCTCTCATTTCTTTGAGGACTAGACTAAGTGTTTGGCTTAGTCAAGTTAAGACCCTGGGCAATTTTCTGACTTGACCAAGCAAAGTTAAGATGGTTACACCATCCAGAGTTGTAAGTGTTTGAATAAGGCTCATTTCTAGTTTAACCCTGGAGTGCATTCACATCCTCAAGATAACTAGGCATCGGCCTGCCTAGTTCAGAATTCGAGGGCATCAAGGTCCCTCCTTGGTACCCAGAAAGAGATGGGTCCAAGTACAGTTGGCTCATAGGTGAAGCCATGGTTAGATCATTGATGTTGTGCATTGATTCCTGACCTAGTGGGTTGGGGAATTGGTTGTGGGTTACCATAGGCACTCCTTAGGTAGGCATAGGATTTAATCTGGATTGTGTGCCTAAGGAATTCCCGCCCTTTAGAAGGTTATCCAGCTTCCTATCCAAATTCTCCACATTCTTTCCCACAAGTTCCACCATGTCTAATCATTGTGCAATTAGCTCTAAATCAACCAAGTTTGAATTGTTGTTAACTTCATAAACTCTGCTCCTTGGTTGATTAGCTCTGTTAAAGGAGGACATTGAGGCATTGTTGAGGGAATTTTCACTCATATTCTCGAACAATTGAAAGGCTCCCTCAACACTCGACTCAGGAAATTGCCCCCACATGCTGCATCAACAAAATTCTTCAGATTATCACTCAACCCATAATAGAAAATATGGGCCAAGTGCTACTTTAGAATCCCATGATGGGGCATTTCCTATCTAAATCATTGAACCTCTCCCAAAGCCTCATGTAGTTGTTCCCCGGGGTTCTGCTTAAAGGTTGTTATGACACATCTAAGGGCATTAGTTTTTCCTATGGGGAAGAATTTCTTTAGGAATGTGCTTCTCAGGTCTTCCTAAGTTAGGATTGGTCCACCAATTGTTCTCAATCAATGTGCAGCTCTATCTTTTAAGGAGAATGGAAACATCTTCATCATCAAGGTACCTTCATTCATGTTCCTAGGGCCAAAAGTTCTTCCTATGTGTAGGAGCTCTTCAAGGTGGTGGAAGGGGTCATCTGACTCATGGCCATGGAAGTAGGAAATCAAGTTAATGATCTGAGGTTTGAGTTCAAAATCATCCCCATCCTGAGGTACCCTAACAAATGGTTCAGGCTAGGCATTAGAAGGGTTGTAAAAGTCACGGAGGGGCTGGTCTTCCCTTCCATTCTGGAGTCGAGTGATGGCCTGCACTATGACTTCCATCTGTCGGTCATGATACTGGCCCTGCTTAGTGATCTGCCTTTGTAAGAGAGTCATAGGATCCAGATTTTATTCATCAATCTCTTCTTTCTCGTGATGACTAGCCACTGTAGAGGGTTTAGATTCAGATCCTAGATAACAAGGTCTTCTCCTAGGATTTCTTTCAAATGGTGGTAGCAAATCAGTACTTTGAGATCTATCTTGCATGCACTAGAAGAATGTCTGTAGATGAGAAGAATAACACAGATGAGAGAAAACCCCTCCCACTCAATGCAAGCAATCAAACTGGTCCTTAGAGTGTTATCCCTAAATCACCTAATCTTGGTTCCCTAAATCACCACTAGGTTAGATCAACCTCTTAGAACACCCTGCACAGTGGGACACCACTAAGGGTTAACGCAGTTATCACACTGACCTTTCTTGTCACCAGTGGTCCAAGTAGACAAGGCTTTGACATTAGCTCAATCTAGTTTCAAGTCCCCAAGTCCATTAGTCCTGGCTATGGCACGTCTACTTAGTTTTAAGCTTAGGTTTGATGTCTTTTGGAATATGATGGGCGTTAGGGGGTGTTTGCCCTCAAGATTGATTTCAGAGATGTGATGTGCGCAGGCAAAAAGGGTTTACAAGCAATTTTCTTGATGAAGTGAATTTTAAGATTAAAATGCTTGTGTAATGCGTTTTAGGGTTCACTTGAGTTAATATTTTCAATCAAGGTTTTCACGAGTCACACAAGAATTTCACAAATCCCAATTTGTTTGATAGATTTCCTTTAAATATGGAAATGCAGGTGTGCTCTACCCTTAATGTGAAACCCTACGCATAGATATTTCTAAATGATTCTTTTAAGTTCAAATTCAGGGAAGTGATGCGATGCAAGCAATCCAATCAATTTGTCCTATTGTACCACTAACTAGGCACTCAAAAAATATTTTTCAATAATTTTTAGTGCACATTTTCTATTTTTTTCGATTTAAAGTGTACTGAGGATTTTGTAGTCTATTTTGACCCCTAGTTCGTGATTGAATAATCCGTGCAATTAAACGTGCAAGAAATATTTTTTTCAGATTTTTCCTAAATTTTTTATTATCTCAAGAATTTAGTGCCTCAAAGTTCAAGTCAATCAGAGTTGCATAAAAATTCCTATGATATTCTAAACTCCAAAAAAAAAGGAACTATAGCAGATTTGGAAATAGATTAGTGCACAAATTTTTAAAATTTTCCTATAACTCTGATTTATTCAAAATTTAGATATGTTGTTCCTGACTTTCAACCCCACGCCTAGTAAAAGTTTGAGAATTTTTGGCCGAACGGATCTTCAGAAATTGAACTTTTAAAATAAAACTTTATTTCAGCCCAAAAATCAAGAGAGAATTTTTTTTTTAATAAACAAACAAATTCTAACTAATCCTAAGGTTCAAGAAAATCCTAAATCTAACTAATTTAAACTATGGGTACTTACCTGAGGTTCGAACTTGCAATTCCCATTGTCATGTTTCGTTCTGATTTCCTTGCTTTCCTGCACGCATGAAATCAACGAAAATAGCAAGTTAGAAATCTCAAATTCACACCAAAAAGCTGCAAAAATTTTCGTTCCTTCCCGGAAATGGCACCAACTTGTTTGACTCATAAATCATGTTTTAAAATATTATTTAGTTGTAGTATAGTGCGAAAACACGTCGACAAATAAATTTATAAAACTCCGGTGAGTACCGAGTAGTTCGTAGGGAAGCAATCTCGATTTTTGCAGAAGCTTTTCAATAAAACTTGCTCTAAATAGATATTTATATATGTATATATGTATACGAATCAGATATCATGCATTTAGAAGATCATAATTTTATTGCAATTAAATAGAGTTTTCACAATAGAGAATGCTACTAGAAATAAATAGACAGATAGAGAGAGATAGAAAGTGGCAGAGTGACGACGCCGCCTATAGGATGCTTGTGCAAGGTGCGGCAGCACCTCAGATCTAGAGCGTCGGGATAAAGGTCGAAGTAGAGTTGCAAAGGGAAAGCTTTGGTCTGGAGGAAGGTAGAAGAGTTGTATCTAGAGATGCCCTCAACTGGGGGGGCTCTGGCTTCTTTTATAGCTTTTATGGAGGGCAAAAAGGATCTTTTGGCCCTCTATCTCATGTAACAACTCTTGGGCAATTAGATTCATCGATCAGAAGATCAACGGATCAAATCTAACCTCAAAATATCCTCCAATGCACCCTCTACATGTGGATTCAACCTAGGCTCGACACGTGGAACGCCTAGAGCCCTTGATCCACGATCGCACGGCACTCGCTCCTCCGTGTTCACCTGCTTCAATTTACACTTGCCACTCACTTAATCTGAACACCTCATCATCAGCCAGGCACGTGAAAGAGCGATCTTCGTTTTCGTTGAAAACTTTAACATAAAATGATATGTCATTGTATTTAATCACGTGGTAGAAAATTGCTTTTCAAAACATTTTAATTTTCAGAATCTAACCACGAAGCGTTAGGTCGTCTCCACAGGGAGGAATTAGCCTATTAAAAATGAGTAATAATGCATCAAGTAATTGGGAATGTCAACCGATGTGCATGCTAACTAGTGCTCTCAGTTCTAGCATAAATTCTCAATCTAGATAATTAATCAAGAATAGAACGGTGCACATGCAGAATCACCACCATTGAAATACCAGAATTGCTATCTTAATACTGACAAACATCATCAAATTTAATTAAATTAGAATTTGTTCCCCATAACAAGGATACATGATTGCTTAGTCACGAGATAAATGTGACTGCATGCAGCAATTCAATTATAATGGAGGGATATTCATGCAATTCTACCGTAATATAATAATAAGATAAATAAGTGAATAGTGCTCCCCCGCAATGGCATGGATGGTAATTTTTAATTGGAGCAAAAACAGAGGATTTCTCCTCTCTCTTCCTCGCTTGAACGGCCTTGCATGGTAGGCGGCGGACGATGGAGAGGAGTGGTGTCGGTGTTGGGTTCTGACAGAGAAGACGAACAGTGCGTGGAGAGGAGGAAGTGCTGCTGCCATTGCCGTGCATGGTTGCGCGATGGTGCGCACACAAGGGCACGCGAGGGCACACACGAGCGCGTGAGGGCACTGCAATGCCTGTGGGCGTGCTTGGCTGACTGCGGGCATGCTGGGCTGCGGGTACGTGGCCACGGGCGTGGGTGAGGTGAGGGCGCCACGCGGTGATCTACGCGGAGGGGGGTGAGCTGCAGGTGCACGCTGGCTGCGGCGCTGGGTTCTTTGCATGCGGTGGGTGGACGCTGCGCTGCTTGCAGGGCGTGTGCGTACGGTAGGAGAGGATGAGGCAGTGCCGCTACAGCATGGAGGTTGTGGTGGACTGAAGGTGGCTGCGGTGAGGAGAGGGCAAGTGTAGCTTGCTGCAACAGAGAGGGACCGCCAGTGGTGGTTGTACGCTGAGAGGACGCGTGCGCAAGGGTACTGCAGTGTTGGAGAGGTTGGCGATGCGTGGCGCTCGCTGGTTCTGCAATGCCCTCCTTCACGATGGTGAAGGTAGAGATGATGAGGGAGGGAATCCCCACAGGGGGAAAGGAAGAAGATGGCTCCCCCCCCCATCCGCAAGTCAAGGGATTTTCAAATCCCTTACTAAACTTGGTCAGCAGCTGTTGAGGGTGGTGTTGTTGAGGCCGGCGGCTGTTGGGGGAGGGGGAAATTTATTTCACCCCCTGGTCTCTTGCAAATTTAACCCTCCTCCTCTCTCACTTTCCCGATGATTTGTTAACTCTTAAATTATCCTAATGGAGTGGATTAAGTGGAAGAGATGCATAGGGTGCGCTGTGTGTAAGACCTACATGAAATACAAAATAATTACATAATAAGTTATAGAATGCAGTAGACTAAAAGTAAACTTAGGTAATGTTACATGCAATCATTTTATGACCTAATGTGGTTAGTAACAAACAGAAAATGTAAGAATAGAGTTAACTTAGGCGTAACAATAGTCAATTAAAATGGACTCATCAAATACCCCTATGCCTAAGATTTGCTAGTCCCTAGCAAAAATGAAAAATAATAGAAGTAATCAGAAGATTCCTTCTTTTCTTATTTGAAAACTTTAGTGATCCGGACAAATGTGAAGTGATAATAGCCTAGGTAACAGATCCAAGTGAAAAGCCAATTCGCATTGGGAGTTCGTACTTCACCCTTGGTAAATATTTCTATCGGGATAGGCAACTACTTCCCTAAGGGATAATGCAGAAGATAATCTGTTATTTGACCCTGGCTTTTGGCTTAGGTAGGAGATATCGAGTTGAATGGATTTGTATTTGGTGGCACACACTCATCTGGTGCTACATGTAATCTAGTACTACAGACTCTAGATCTCTAGACTATTAAATAAAGTCAACTCGGAGAGAAGCTAAACAACTGTGCTCTCTTGATGTTCCTTAGCGCTCACTCTTTTCTTTCTTTTCTTTCTGAGATCCCAAATCTCGCCAGATTTAGTAAGTGTACTCACTGTTTGGTGGCCTCACATGGCATTCATACTTCAATTTAAGTCCTAATAACTCTACAACTAACTTAGAGTCCTCAGCCAGTATTCGGGTGATCAGAAATACTGACAGGTAGGTATAGGTCATATTTAGTGGATAATGATAGGTGTTTTTGTTGCCTCAGAAACAACGTCACAAAGATAAAACTATGAACTTGGTCTCTTTTTTTTTTAATATAATTATTTCTTTTTTTTCCTTCTTTTTCTTTCTTCATAAATCAACATAACACGACGCAGACTTTTATTTATGAGGCAATATTAGGGATGATGATGGTCAAGAGGATATTGTGTGGCTTATTTGGTGGAAGTGCCTATTCTCGACACCGGGAAAGAATGGATAGGACAGGCGTATTTCTGACCTTTGACACTATTACCCTCCTTCAGCCGAGGACTCTATGAAGGACAGTCGTAACCATCTACCAAAGTCATAGCTTTATTAAGACTTAATCTCTATGTATCTGCCTTATTTGGTGACTCTCAGAAATTCACACAATGTACGCACACAAGAACAGAGAGCGAAAACTATGCCTAACTTTGAAATATCATCATCTAATTGTCCAAAACTTAAGAGTCCTTCCACTAGACTTAGCGCACCAGTCATCTCTCTACTTTCTTCTCACAAATATGAGTTCAATCTACTAGAAGATAGTATGCCTGACACTCTATTAACTGCCCAAGGGTTCAATAGACTAAAAATGCTTATTGGTTTTCTTCAAAGATCCATTTCCCAGTCTACATGCATGTGAAGTAAATGTACTAGATTCTAAACTTAAGAAATAATTCAAGAAAAAAAATCTTTAATGACACCTCCATGACAAAGATGTTTTGCTAGGGACTAACTCATCTAGCTCAATAAAAGAGATTTTTTTTTTTATATGCTAACCTAAATGCATGAATACTTCCTAAAATGCAAGATGCACCCTCCCATGCCTAAATCCTACAATGTCCTCATTATAAAATTAAAACAGGGGGAAAAAGGAAGGAAATCACCTGATGACGGTATTATTCAGAACGCTGGGTTGCCTCCCAACAAGCGCTACATTTTCTGTCAGCAGCCAGACTTATAAGGAACCTGTAAGTCTGGTTCCAGACAAAAAAAAAACTAGGCCCTAAAATATGCGTAACAGTGCAGGCCTAGAAAATAGGTAGCCACGGATGTTGGCAACTGATGACGCAACGTAATCCCAAATTCTCGCCAGAAGGTATGAAAGCAGAAAACCTCATTGGCTACCTGAGGAGGTCTAGGAATAACAAAAGGAATATGAAAAGGGACCTCCCAAAATGGAATAAGTGGAGGATAACAAGGATCCTCCAAAGCAGGATGGGTTTTAAAAGATATAAACATTATTATTTCAAACCCTTGAATATCAAGACTAAAAGTACACGCATCAAACCACACTCGCCATTCTACCCGAGGATGTACTAGCCTGATATATTCTCCAGAAAGAATGTACATGAGCAGAGATCTGAGCCAAGGATTGGTTAGGGAGTGTAAGGGTTGTTTGTAGTGTCGGAAGGTAATGATTAATTCCAATGAGGGCTTAGTCGGTGTTAGGTCTAATTCCATCAATGATTCAGATTGTGTATTCTCCCTAACAATTGTAGACAACTTCACGTTACCCTGCCGAGCACTAATGATCGGAGTCATATTTTCACCTTTCAGTATATGTGAATTAATGGTAGACTCCAAATTATAATTCTTTGATGGCAGGGTCGAAATAACATAATCATTATCATTAATTTCATCCCCGGATTCATTTGGTTCACTTGAGTTTTTGTCAGGGTGTATATGTGATTCATCAGTAACGGGAGGAGTTGGATCAGTATCCTCAATTATTCCTAAAGGAGGATTAGTCTTAATGTTTTGGAGCAAGCCTATATCACTGAATTTGTTGTTCTTCTTAGGGTATAAATCCTCAATTGATGTATATTATCCCCAAGAGTCTCCCCTAGGCTTCTCACTATTATATTTGCTTTCCTTCAATATCAACTCTTGATTTTGCGGAGGATGAAGCGAGGAATCTGGATTTCACCAGATGATTTATATCCTCAAGGGGCAAGTCCTCAAATAACACATAATCTCCCTGTGATTCATTCCAGATTTTCAGTCTGGGTTCCTCCATTAGGGCATCCTCGTCCTTTGAAATACTCTTTATATCCTTGAGACCAAAATTGATCTAATTCATCCTCCATTCCCTTAGGGTCACCTTCATTGGGTGCATTTAAATCCTCAGAATGCTAAATGGTAGGTGTTGATTCCCTAAGTGGAGGGTCAGGATCAGGCTCACTAAGGGTAAAATGGGATTCCACCAGATAATTAATAGGGGAAGTGATATGAACAATACGACCTTGACCCGGGTTAGTAGGGATAGGGAAAATACTGTCATTAGGGTCAAGGTCCTCAAGAGGTACCATCTTCCCTTTCTTTTGACTCCAATATAGCTCTGGTGGATAATCACTAGGATCGTTCTCCTCTAGTGGCCGTGTCTCATTGGGAGAGTCTAAGTGATAGCTATGTAAAACGGGATCCCTATTGTCATTGGTTTCCTCAGAATTATTTTCATGATCATGGTCGTATGAGTAGGGATCAGAATTACTGGGAAGAGCGTAGCTAAGCTATCAAATTTCATTGTTCAAATGTTGACTATTCCTCAACATCTCTCCCATATATTCCATCATTCCCTTTTGTTGTTTTTGCATTTCTATCATAAAAGAGGAGAGGCCAGTACTATCAGATTGGGGAGGATAGTCAATCTGAGGCTCTAGTTGCATAGGGGTATTGGTCCAACCTCGATACGGAAAATCATGAAGGGTGGGAGGGTTGGGTGTCTGCATAGAAGTAGGGATTCCAGGGTTGGAAGATCCCGCTCCTAGGCTCTGCTCAAAAGTGGGAGTTATCAGGCCAGTACTCCCAGGATAGGAATAAGAATGATCCCATGAATTGTCAATGACCCATCAAAGGATGGATACGCTTGGGGCATGGGATCCTGGTTAACAGATGGGAAGTATTGACTCTGATAATCTAAATGATAGGAGTAAGGGTAATCCATTTCTTTAAGCCAAACAGTTTTAACTCTCTTAGGATTTAGAAGAATTCAACACATAAGCAAAAACTTCCTAGAGAGTTCTATCGCTGTCAAAACAAATGCAAATCCAGTGGGATCTGTTTTTAGTAGATTGTAAGTCTTAGAATTAAATGTTCAGTTGGTGGCCAAACAAGTTTTACAAGAATTACGCTTCCTAGGCCAACCTTCGTTGGTGCCTATAACCTACTCGCAATGGATGGAAGTCTCGAATCGAGCCCACTCACAAGGAACCGAAGTAACTTGGTGGATAGGCTTGTTGATTTCCCACTAACTTCCTTTGTGGTGCAAAGAGGAGAGGTAGAAATTTATCTAGTGACCTTATGTGTGAGGTGCACAGTGTCTCAGGTGTGCAATCACACGTTCATGTTTTTGAGTTTTGAAATCTCGCAAACAAGATCCTTTTGCACACAATTTTAAGTCACAGATTTTAAGATCGAACCTCTTAGCAGTCCTAATTTTTAAAGTGACCACTGAATTAATTTGATTCAAGCACTTTAGTGGTCTTAGATTTAGGTTCAATGCAGATGCATGACAGGTAATTGATGCTTAAGAGAAGACGTACCTTACTCCAGCTTTCTTCGTGCAAGAATGTATCAATGCAGTAAAGATAAACTAGATGCTGCTCATTCCGTCCTAGATGGTCGTCCTATAGATATGCAGCTTCTAGCAGGCAATTCAATTTTTTTTTTAATAATAATAAGCAAACAAACATAATCTAACTAACGAACCAACATGTAGTTCAAACAATTCGAATAATCCTATAATCTAAATAAATGGGAACACGCTCTTGAAAATATGCTCCCGCATACAAGAACGATAAGAAATAAACACTGGGAACACATTCCCAAAAATACCTGACAAGGGTCCAAAAGACAGAAATTAAGTTCTAATGTCTATCTAAACTAAATCTAAACTAAGATCTAATGACTAAATCAGAAATAGGCTCCTCTGTAAGCCTACGTGCATGGGATCAAGGCCTACGTGCTCCTGTTGCTAGCCTCCAGGTGGCATCAAGGTCCACCAAAAAGATCGTCTCCACCGTGTGCGCCCGTCGCGTTCATTGCATGTTTTTGCACCGAAGAATATCTACAGTTAGTAATTCAGAAAAGCTTTCAAAATAGCATAAAAATAACATAAAATTCCTGAAAAAATTAATAGGCGTGTTTCCACCCTGGCAACAACACCATTTGAAAGAGTGATCTTCATTTTCGTTGAAAACTTTAACATAAAATGATGTGTCATTGTCTTTAATCACGTGGTAGAAAATTGCTTTTCAAAACATTTTAATTTTCATAATCTAACCACGAAGCGTTAGGTCATCTCCACAGAGAGGAATTAGCCTATTAAAAATGAGTAATAATGCATCAAGTAATCGGGAATGTCAACTGATGTGCATGCTAACTAGTGCTCTTAGTTCCAGTATAAATTTTTAAACTAGATAATTAATCAAGAATAGGAGGGTGCACATGCAAAATCACCACCATGGAAATACCAGAATTACTATCTTAATACTGACAAGCATCATCAAATTTAATTAAATCAGAATATGTTCCCCATAACAAGGATACATGATTGCTTAGTCATGAGATAAATGTGACAGCATGCAATTCAATTAGAATGGAGGGATATTCATGAAATTCTACCATAATATAATAATAAGATAAATAAGTGAATAGTGCTCCCCTGCAATGGCATGGATGGCAATTTTTAATTGGAGCAAAAATAGAGGATTTCTCCTCTCTCTTCCTTGCCTGAACGGCCATGCATGGTTGGCGGCGAGAGTCGACGGGATGGTACACCTCGATGAGTGCTTCACGATGGTGGTGACAAGGCGGCCGGAGGTGGCTGGCGGCGGTCGGACGGTGGAGAGGAGTGGCGTCAGCGTTGGGTTCTAACGAAGAAGACGAACAGTGCGGGGAGAGGAGGAAGAGATGCTGCCGTTGCCGTGTGTGGCTGCACGATGGCGCACGCACAAGGGCACACGAGCGCACACACAAGAGCACGTGAGGGCGCTGCACTGCCTGCAGGCATGCTGGGCTACCTGCGGACGGCTAGGCTACGGGTGCGTGGCCGTGCGCGGGTGCGGTGAGGGCACCGTGCGATGATCTGCATGGAGGGGGGTGCGCTACAGGCACGCACTGGCTACAGTGCTGGGTTCTTTGCATGAGGTGGGTGGACGCTGCACTGCTTGCAGGGCGTGTGCATGCAGTAGGAGAGGATGAGGAAGTGCCGTTGCTGCATGGAGGTTGTGGTGGACTGAAGGTAGCTGCAGTGAGGAGCAAGCAAGTGTGGCTTGCTGCAACAGAGAGGGACTGCCAGTGGTGGTTGTACGCTGAGAGGACACGTGCGCAAGGGTGCTGCAGTGTTGGAGAGGTTGGCGGTGCGTGGTGCTCGCTGGTTCCACAGTGCCCTCCTTCACGGTGGTGAAGGTGGAGATGATGAGGGAGGGAATCCCCGCAGGGGGAAAGGAAGAAGATGGCTCCCCTCTCGCCAAGAGCATCCTTTTTTTATCACCTCCCCCCCATCCACAAGTTAAGGGATTTTCAAATCCCTTACTAAACTTGGCCGACGGCTGTTGGGGGTGGTGTTGTTGAGGCCTGCGACTGTTGGGGGAGGGGGAAATTTATTTCACCCCCTGGTCTCTTGCAAATTTAATCCTCCTCCTCTCTCACTTTCCCGATGATTTGTTAACTCTTAAATTACCCTGATGGAGTGGATTAAGTGGAGATGCATAGGGTGCGCTGTGTGCGAGAACTGTATGAAATATAAAATAATTACATAATAAGTTATAAAATGCAGTTGAATAAATGTAAACTTAGGTAATGATGCATGCAATCATTTTATGACCTAATGTGGTTATTAACAAACATAAAATGTAAGAATAGAGTTAACTTAGGCGTAACAACAGTCCATTAAAATGGACTCATCAACATTCATCTCTTCTGTTTCAAAGAAGCACGTGGGAAAACGCACGTTGAATCCCACGTTAGCATTGGGCGCTCCTTGTCGTGCCACATGGTCGCGCCTACATGCGTCGATGCAAATCCAATGGGCAATAGCGCACACGTGCTACTCTTTCCTGATTTGAGCATCGCACGGCTCGAACACCCGCGTGCTTCACTTCCAGCGCAAGTGCGTGAGCCAATGCGCTACGTGTGAGTTTTGTTATAGTTTCCTCTTTGTGTCTATTTATTCTTAACCATTGGATGGTCGGCGTGGATGCATCATAGACCGTTGGATGGCCGTCCAACGGTTGAGAGCGGGCAAGGGATGGTCTTCAGAGATGGGTCAACAGTGAGGGCCAGCTGTGATGGCGCCATTCAGAGATGGGTCAGTAGTGAGGGGTGGCTGTGATGGCGCCATGTGGTGCCATCATGGCCGTCCATCTTCTTTTCTTTGTATCTGGTGATGTAGACCTCCGATCAAGTTGATCTTTGGACCGTTGGACTACGATCATTGATCTGGATCCATCCGTCGTCCTAATCAGATCTGTACAGTCTGATCTCTCATCCGCGACTTCGAAACATCTGTGATTAAAATCATCTCTCATTAGTACATAAAATGACGATATTATCTATATGACTAATAAACTAGCTATTGTGCAAATTACGATGCCTATGAATGCAATATTCCTAAGTTATGCTAGAATCTAGCTTAATTGAGGTGATTTAGGTTACATGATTGCTGTGCAATCACTATCTCAACTTAGACCAGAAATAAATGATCAAATTACATAAGTAGTTTCTTCATGTGCTATCGGATCTTTTAAACCATTTAGATCTTCGAGTCAACATCCATCGGGTTTATTCGATTTGGCTAAGTATGTCACTCTATTTGTACCAAGGGACTCATGAATTCATGCACTAGAAATTATTTAATTCTTATTCAGATGAAATGATCAAATCAATATAAATCCTTACATTATTCGAGTGGCTCTTTAAGGGCTCATAAAATCCAACACATAAATAGATATGTATGTAGGTGGATCTATGGGTAGGAATACTGTGACTTTATGAACCTGGGGGTTCACCATACAAGTTGGAGAGCCAAGGCATGTGTAGCTAGAGACTACTAGTTGTTAACCTTGGAACTTGGAGAGTTCCCGATTATGATGATAGGTCGCATGCCAATCATCAACATGAGGTACTTGTAATGAAAGATTTGTGCGCATTTGTTGATGCGAATGACGTTGAAGTACTTGGATTCATGACTAGTGATACTCGTAGTGAAATCTCTATAGATGACTGCATATGCAGATGACATCGAAGTATCACTTAAATGAGGTACTCATAGTAAAATCTCTGTAAGGACTCGCAATGCAAATGACATCAGGGTACCTTAAGGGAGTTAGATGTCGAGCAATCCCTACTACTAGGAGACATTCCAAGTGTCCATCTACTCTCATCACTAAAGATCTAAAAGATTAATTGGACCCGAAGCTTTCCAAGTATCTTAGGTACTGGGTAGAGGGTGAAGCCCTCTAGATCCAACATAACTAATGGAAAGTTGATAACTCTTCCTCTTTAAGGAAGGATCTAAATAGTTCAACTTAAACATGAGAGATGATTCCTTGGGTGATAAATATGTGAGAAAAGATAGTCTGAAAGATATTGAAAGGCTACATTATGGAGGTTAATGACTTTAGTATAATGATCGTTATAACAATTGAAAGTATTGGTATTTGCACTGGAAAGGCATGTATAGAAACCAAATTGGACCTTGACACTATCTTGTGCTTTGTAAAATAGTCACATTATGTCCCTACCGAGCCACTTGGCTCATCCATACATTGTGACCTATTTTCAGGTGAAGCAGTAAACTCTTGAGTTCTATCTAAGTCAGGGTGAAGAGAGTATGAAAAACCAATGTTCTAAAGTCAGGATTTGGTTCTAAGACAGGTATCAGTTTGGAATTCTAAATTATTATTTTGTCTTTTCCTCTGGAATATAGTTTCTTTGTCCTTTTCAGAAATTTATTGTTTCCATCTCTATTGTGTTGTGAGTTAAGTTTAAGAAAATAAATTTGTAATTTGGCCACCTAAGCAACCCTTGTTGTCTAGGTTCAAGTGATAACTAGAACGTTAACCATAAAACCCAACTCTAATAGGATTTAGAGTTTTGGGGCATGACAATTGTAACATACCCTTTTGAGACATTCAAGCATCTTTACAGGGTATGCCATAATAGGTTTGGACCAAATGTCTCAAAGGAGTATGTCACAATAGATCTTAGTTGATATTCATGTTAACTAAACATCCAAATAAGTTAACTTGATGTTTAAGAAAATAAACATCTAAAAAGATCCTTTTTCCTGTAGTGTAGCCTTTGAAATTAGATGACATTATTCTTTTGACTCAAGCTTAAGAAAATGGACAAGCATTACCTGACATCAGGACTAGATGGAGAATGAAGTCTCTTCTTTAGTCTAAGAAAACTACTCTTAAGTTGGCATATCCAAGTTTGGGAAGTAGACTCTAATAAAAAGATAACATAAATCTAGCTAAATAGAGGCAAGATGCTGAACCTTTTTGGAAAAACAAAATAGACCTCACAAGACATGTGAGAAATGTTGACACCTCAGTTTTGGTGCACCAAAATATGTTTATATGCCAACTAATTTTTTAGGAAATCTATCTTGGATTTTGGCAAGCACAAATATATGTTGAGAGGAAAGTTCTATATTTTTTTATTTTCTTGTGTCTAGAATCATTGTATAGAACCTCAAATATTTTTCTAAAAAATTAATGAAGGTTAAAATCCATATTATAGGTACTTTGATCGACCAAAATAGAATAGTGATCGACTAAATTAGTTCGATCGACCAATTAGTCAAATAGATCAATCAAATATCAGCAAATTAGGAAGGTTGAATTCAAATGAATAATCAATCAAATACTAGTTTAACCAATCAATAAGTGATCGATCAAAAGATTTGAATAATCAATCCATAGGCTTTTTGATCGACCAAACAACTTTCAAAAAGCTTCCAAAACTACTCAGATTTCAAGATAAATAGGGCACCCTTGTAGCCTCTTAGATACACAACTTAAAAAGAAAAATTTCATCTATAAAGGTGCTCTTACGCTCTCTTTCCAAGTGCCTCTGCACTTTTTCTGCCACTCTTTCCAAGCACTTCATCCTGAGCCTCTGCAAAATATTCAATTTGAAACTCTTTCCTTATTTGAGGTTCCTTAGCATATAAGTTGTATTATTTCTTTTCTATCAATTTGATTGGGGTCCCAAGTTGTTTGGGAGATCCTATTATTTTTATTGTTGTTCTCCTCTTCTAGATCACAAAGAGAAGGTTTATTGTAGGAGGTTGTGCCACCCTTGTTTTAAGTGGTATGATACTTAGTGGATTGACTAGCTTTGCCTAGGCAGAAAAATCCTAACCTGAGAGGCTTAGATAGTGGTATTACCTGGAAGGGTTTCCACTATAAATTCAGGTGCACTCGTGTGAATTTGTTTTGTGGTTTGCATTCATCATTTTAAAAGTTGACATATGCACTATTCACCCCTCTATTCTAGTATAGATTTAAATCCTCAAGTTCATCATTTAGTATCAGAGTCTTGGTTTTAGTCCAGAAGATGTCAAAGTCCTCTGCTAACGTCCATGTTGAGGGGCAATCAGCTATTCATCCACCATTATTTGATGGCGCCAACTACAATTATTGGAAGACCAGAATGCAAATCTTCTTGGAATCAATGAATTTGGAGGTATATGATGTCATTGCTTCTAAATATACATGCCTAGAATTAAAGGAAGGTGTGGGTATAACATCTAATCAAAAGAAGATGGCCATCTACAACACCAAAGCAATGAATGTGATATTCTGCGGACTCTCAAAGGAAGAATTCAATAGAGTATCAGCTTGTAAGATCACCTTGGAAATATGGAATGCACTAGAAGTCACCCACGAAGGTACCTCCAAGGTTTAAGAAACACCGATCAGCTTGCCGACTCAAAAATACAAATTATTCAGAATGGAGAAGGGAGAGATAGTCAAAGAGATGTAAACAAGTGATGTTTGATCTGGACTACTAGTTAATTAGGGTTAATTAATGCCACAATCGTATTGTAGTATGGTACGTAATCTAGACGGATGTCAATTTATTATCTAGAAGTTTTACTAATTTTATTCAAGGTCGTTCACTATGAGGCAATTATTGTAAGCACCTTTGTTTTGATGCACCAAAATTATGCTTATTGCTAAACTAACATTTCAGGATTACCTCATATTAAAGTGTCTTTCAAGCCAAGGGCAAATAGTTGCTGATGTGTGTCTTTATATCTTTATTCGAGTCTAGGACATTATTGTAAGGAACCTCAAATGAAACTCAAAAATGAATTTTTCACATATCTTTTCAAAATCAAGTTTTTAAGGATATTGATCAACGAAATTAGATATTTGATCGACCAAAATACTTTGATCGACCAACCAACTTCATTAACCGATCAGATCAGCCCATTTTAGGAAGTTGATAAATATCCTTTTGATCGACCAACCAAATAAATTGACTGAACAATTAATGATCGACCAACCAACTTAATTGATCGACCAAATTGCCTTTTGATCGACCAATTAACCTTAATTGATCAACCAATTTAACTTCTTATTCAGGCAAAACTTTTCGTATAAATAGAGATTGTACGCAGCTCATCTAAATAACAACTTTCAAGAGAAATGCTATTCAAAAAGTAGAGCTTCTCATGTTTATTCCAAAGGCCTTCACGCCCGTTCTTCACGTTCTTCAAAAGCACAACGCCTCAAACTTCTATGAAAATTCAGTTTGATCTTTTATTAAGGTTCCATAGAAGTTATTTCTGTTATTCTATCTTGTTGCGTTGATTTACGGATGCCAAGATTGTTAGGAAGATCCATGGTTGTTGTTTTTGCTTCTTTTCAAGATAAAAAGAGAAGTGGTTGTAAGAGATTGTGCCACTCTCGTTCAAGTGATACGGTTAGTGGATTGACTATGCTCGGAGGCTTAGTGATTGCACGTGTTTCGCGAGTTTGAAATCAGGGTTACGAGTAACCCAACATCGTAGTTGCAAAATGCGTGGTCAAATAAAATTTATACCAAAACTCGAAAGGTAAGTCCCGGGTCAAACACGGGGAGGCGAACATTTGGTTTTATAAAAATCCACACTTCTCTTTTATTTGTTTATTTCATTTTTGTCTTTTCTAATTTTTTTGCTATTTTTAACAAGCAAGAGATTAGGTTGATGAAAACTTTATCTACTTGCAAAAATATAAGAGAGAGAGGGAGAGAGAGGAGAGAGAAACAATCATCTATTTATCAAGAATTGTTTGTTACAACTACAAAAGCAGAAAATCTACACTACGAAAGCATAAAATGATAGAAAGAGGTGAGAGAAATCCTCCTCTACGGTTGCTCGGAGGAAGACTCGCTCTGACATCGCCTGGAGGAAGGTGGTGAAGAGCGAGATGAAGGAGGATGGAGCCGGAGCATGGAGGATGGGGCAGGACGACGTCGCGGCGAGGATCTTCTTCCCGAAGGGCAGTGAGAGGACAGCCACGGGATGCCCCACGAATGGGGATGAGAGGTGGGAAAACTATTTGATTTTCTACCCTAGGGAGCATCCTGGGCTTGGGACAAGCTCTCTCTAGAGCCTTGGAGGTGGTGAGAGGAAGAAAGGAAGAGATGGTTTGGAATGGTGGTGGGTAGGTGCTTTTATAGTGGAGGAGGAAGAACAAATTTGCATATGGGTCATTACTGACGTCCATAAACGTCGCTAAAGATCCTCCCTTCAAATCCTCTTGCTAGCGCACGCAGATCATTAGTGATAACTGCAAGCGTCACTAAAGGCGCGCGTCGTTGAAGATCCACGTCCGCCTTGCTAGCACCCGCTCCGCTAGCACGTGCATCGCGCGTTGCGTGCTTCACGCGCCCATGATCCCCGCGCCATGCACGCACACGCTGGCATGCACAGCTGCACAGTGCGCGGTGCGCTGCTGCTGCGTGCGGCTGCGGCTGTGGTTGTACGTGGTGCACTGCGTGCGGCTACGACTGTGTGTGTGCACTACTGCTAGCCGACATTGGGCGGCCTGGATGGCGCCACGTGGCACCATCTGGGCCATCCATTCTTCTTTCTTTTGTAAAGGGTGCCACGGTGCTCAGATTGAGATGATTCTCGCACTGCTGGATTACGACCGTCGCTCCGGATCCATCCATACGGTCAAATTTTCCATCCGAAGCTCGTATGGATGTCGCATTACCCCCTGACTGTTGATCTTCTTCGAACTTTGTATGATGCTATGATTCTCCGATCTAGACGATTTCAGAGGCGTTAGACTCCGATCGTCGTCCTAATCATATCCGTATGGTCCGATCATCCATCCGAGGCACTAAAATAAGTCTTCTTCTCTCCTGACCATAAAAAGGACCTAATTAACCTAAAATATATACTACTCTAAATGCAAAATGATTCATGTTATGCAATATTTATAACATGAAATGCAAATCTAAGCCTAGGAACATGCATGAATAGCCATTTTACCCTCAATAAATGTGTTTACATCACTTAGGTAGTGGTTTTCACTTGATTTGGGTTTCTACTATAAATCAGGTGTACTCTGTGCTTGAATCTCTTGTGATTTATTTTTTGATCTATGTATATATTTTTTAAGGAGATACTATTCACCCCTCCCCTCTAGTATACATTGCGATCCACAGGATATCCTCCTACTCTCATTTGGTATCAGAGCTTGCATTGTCCAGGAGATGTCAAAGTCAAATGTTGACACGTATGCTGAGGGTCAGTCAGCGGTTTGACCTCCTCTATTTAATGGAACGAACTTCGGCTATTGGAAGACCAGGATGTAGATCTTCCTAGAGTCAAAGGACTACGAGGTATGGGATGTCATCACCTCGAAATACACACGTCCAAAGATCAAGGACGACATTGCAATCACTCCATACCAAAAGAAAATGGCTACACACAATGCGAAAGCCATGAACGTCATATTCTGTGATCATTCCATAGCAAAATTTAACAGTCTCTGCATGTAAAACTGCACACAAGATATGGAGCATTCTCGAAGTTACCCACAAGGGAACTTCAAAAGTAAAAGAAATAAGGGTAAATCTACTAACCTAGAACTATGAGCTTTTCAAGATGAAGAAAGGGGAGTCGATAAAGAAGATGTTCACAAGATTCATGGACATCATAAACTCTTTGCGGAATCTTGATCAAGACATCAAGAATGAAGCCCTTGTCAGAAAAATCCTTCGCTCTCTCACCAACGACTAGGAAACCAAGACTACCGCCATTCAAGAGTCAAGAGATCTATCCACCGTGAAACTGGACAATCTTATTGGAAGTCTAATGGTGTATGAGGTTCAACTCCAACACATAAGGGATCAAGAAGGAGAAGGATCCAAGAAGAAGACTATAGCTCTTGAAGTTATTCAGGAATCCGAAGAAACTTCAAGCAAAGATGAAGAAGACATAGCCCTCCTCTCCAAAAAATTTAGGAAATTCCTCAAAGATAAGAAGAGCTGGAGGAAGAAGAAAGAAGAAATCAAGAACGATGCAATCACTTATTACAACTGCAAGAGAAAGAGACACATCAAGAAGGACTGTCCGCTTCTCATAAAGGAGTCAGACAAGAAGAAGAAGCCCTTCAGAAAAGACGGAAAGAAGAAAGCTTTCACGGCAACTTGGGATGAGTCAGACTCAAGTTTAGAGGAAGAAGAAACCTCGGGAGAAAAATCTCTCCTCAGTCTTATGGCTCTAGAAGATGCAATAACCTCCTTTACTCAAGATGAATTATTAGAAGCCTTCTTTGAGATGCATGATATAGCAAAATCATTAAAACTAGAAAATAAAAACCTAGCGAAAGCATTAGGTGAAGAAAAAGCACAAAAAGACATACTTGATAATTAAAACAAAGAGTTATATGTTAGATCACTGTATTAAAATCACTGATAAACAACTTAAAGGTAAATATAGACAAACTAAAACAAAACTCTACTATTCTATTAAATGATCTAGCTAAGTTAACAAATGGAAGTAGAAACCTGCATAAATTGTTAGGAACACAAACCCAAAGCACCACAAAATTTGAGTTAGGTTATATACCTAAAAATGATCATGAAGCATCTAGTTCTAGCAAAGGGAAAGGTAGCTTGCCAAAACAAGCAACACAAGCTAACAACTGTGGACCCAAACAAAAATGGGTACCAAAAAGTATATTGCGATCCTATTTTGTAGGTTCTGTAGATTATAAGAAGTAGACTTTCCAACAAACAAGTAAAACACTAGAGCCACTCTATCAAACAAAGCCTCACAACACAAACCAATGATAGGAAAGAGAAGAAAGAAGATGGATAATGGATAGTGGTTGTTCCAAGCACATGACCGGTGAGGAAGACCTGTTCCTGTAGCTCAACCATCAGGAAGGTGGTACGGTCACGTTTGGGAACAACCACAAGGGTTATATTATTGGTACTGGCCAAATTGGTAACTCTTCCACCTCCTTTGATAATGTGCACTTAGTTAACAACTTAAAACATAATATGCTAGTACAAGTCAAATATGTGATAAAAGTTACAAAATTACTTTCACATCAAAAGGTTTTAAAATTCGTAACAAAGAAACAAAATAAATTATTCTTAAAGGAAATAGACATAAAGACATTTATACTGTAAACTTTGACAAATGCGACAGTTTTGAATGTCTGGTCGTATCTGACGAAGAAGCAACACTTTGTCATAAACGACTAGGTCATGCTCACATGGGGAACATCAGTAGACTTGTGAAACATGAGCTCGTCAAGGGTCTGCCAAAGATCAACTTCAAGAAAAGCAAAGTTTGCGATTCTTGTCAAGTTGGTAAGCAAACTAAAAATCCCTTCAAACCAAAAAGAACGGTTAGCACTTCACAACCTTTGTAGCTACTTCACTTAGACTTGTTCGGACCAACCAAATCCAAAAGCCTAAGCAGGTGCAAATATTGTCTAGTCACAATTGACGACTTTTCAAGATTTACTTGGGTATCTTTCTTAAAAAGTAATGACTTAACCTTGGATGCTTTTAGCAAATTAGTTAAAAGACTACAAAATGAAAAAGGGTCTGAAGTAATTAGGATTAGGAGTGATCACGGTGGAGAATTTGATAATGAATCTTTTACCAATTTCTATGATCAATATGTGATAAAACCTGCATTCCCTAGAGCCGCACCTCAGAATGGTGTAGTGGAAAGGAAAAATAGAACCTTGCAAGAGTGTGCCCACACAATGCTGTGTGAGTCAAAGCTACCTTGATATTTTTGAGTAGAGGCTATAAACACTACTTGCTATATCCAAAATAGATCACTGATTAGATCTATCCTAAACAAAACACCTTTTGAACCCTATCATGGAAGGACACCTAGCATTTCCTACTACAAGATATTTGGTTGTCGATGTTTTATACTCAACACTAAGGACAATCTTGATAAGTTTGATGCCAAAAGTTCAGAAGGAATATTCTTAGGGTACTCAACCAGAAGTAAAGCCTATAGAATTTTTAACAAGAAGAATTCGGTTGTTGAAGAAACTATGCATGTATCATTTGATGAAACCTTAGCTCAACCTAAAGTAATCAATGATGAGGATGAACTAGTAGATGACCCATCAAACATTTCAGAAGAAAATGTTTCTGATGAATTTCCTAGAGATATCTCCTATGTAAAAGATCATCCAAAAGAATTGGTGATAGGTGAATTGTCTAAAGGAGTTCAAACTAGATCTTCCTTTAATAGTTTAACTTTCACTGCATTTGTTTCTCAATTAGAACCCAAAAACATCAAGGAAGCCTTTTTTGATAGTCACTTGATCATTGCAATGGAAGATGAATTGAGTCAATTCAAAAGAAATAATGTATGGGAACTTGTTCCAAAGCTTGACTCTCGAACCCTTATAGGGACTACGTGGGTCTTTAGGAACAAACTTAATGAATCAAAGAAGTAGTTAGAAATAAAGCTAAACTTGTGGCTCAAGGGTATAATCAGAAGAAGGAATTGATTTTGATGAAACATATGCTCCCATAGCTCGCCTAAAATCCATTAGGATACTGCTAGCCTTTGCCGCCCATATGAAATTTAAACTTTTTCAAATGGACATCAAAAATGCCTTCCTAAACAAATTCATCAAGGAGGAAGTCTATGTTAAACAACCTCCAAGTTTTGAAGATGTTAAATATCTAGACCATGTCTATAAATTGAATAAAGATTTATATGGTCTTAAACAAGCTCCACAAACTTGGTATGATAGATTAAAATCCTATCTAATTGAAAATGAATTTAGAATTGGTAATATAGATCCAACTTTATTTACTAAAAGAAAAGAAGATAATCTCCTAATAATACAAATATATGTTGATGATATTATTCTCGATGCTACTAATGATCTATTATGCCAAGAATTTGCAAAGGTAATGCAGGATCAGTTTGAGATGAGCATGATGGGAGAACTTCGGTTCTTTCTTGGACTTCAAATTGATCAACTGTTCTCTAGAATCTTTATATCTCAAACCAATACACAACGGAGATCTTGAAGAAATTCTTGATGGACAAAGTAAAAGGTAAAGAGACACCGATGGCAGCTTCTACCCAATTGAAAACTGATAACACAGGTAAATCAGTAGATCAAAAACTATATAGAAGCATGATAGGATCCCTGTTATATTTAACTGCAAGTAGACATGTTATATTGTTTTGCACTTATTTGTGTGCTCGCTTTCAAGTAAACCCTAAAGAAACACACTTAAATGCTATTAAAAGAATACTTAGATACTTGAACAACACACAAGACCTAGGACTTTTCTATCCAAAGTCAAACACATTGGAATTATATTCCTTCTGTGATGCTGATTATGCGGGTAGCTTTACAAATAGAAAGAGTACTAGTGGAAGTTGTCAAATTCTCGGAAATTCCCTAGTCTCTTGGTTCTTTAGAAAACAAAATATCGTTTCACTCTCCACAACAAAGCCAGAATACATAGCTGCATCTCTAGCTTGTTCACAACTATTGTGGATAAAACAAACCTTACAAGATTTCGGCCTATCCTACAAAAGCAATAAAATACTATGTGACAACACTAGTGCAATCAACTTATCTAAGAATACAGTACAACATTCTAGGACTAAACATATAGATGTTAGACATCAGTTTCTTAGACATTATGTCTTAAAAGGAGATATCAATCTAGAATTTGTTAACACAGAAAATCAACTAGCTGATATTTTCACAAAACCATTACCAAAAGAGAGGTTTAATCAAATTTGTCATTACTAGGTTTATCTAGATTAAAAGAGCTTAATTAATTTTCCTGATGAATATATTTTTCACTGTTTGATCGATCAGTTTTGCAAATTGATCAATCAAAATGGACTATTTAATCAACCAAAATCTTTGGCAGGAAATCACCGTCCAAAATTTTGACTTTTGATCGATCAATCAAAATGTATGATCAACCAATCCTGTTGGGTAGGAATCTTCTCTCCATTCTTTCAACCTCGAATTGACCAATTAATCCAATTGATCGATCACTTTTCATTTTGATTTACCAAAAACTCTTTTTGATTGACCAAAACTGGACAAATTCTCTTTTCGAGATTGCAATCTTTTTCCTCGATTTGCATTCGCAATCACTTTTTGCCATGTCTAATCTACGTGATTAGTTGCCTTAAGGGTACTTACCTATTTTACTAATCACATCCTCTATAAAACACCTCATTTTTAACCCAAACCCTATTTTTTTTACCCTACCCCACATATTTGGTCCCCACTCCACCAAACTCAACTCCACCCAACCCCACTCCACTCCACCGGCCGTGTAATCTACTAACGATGATGCCACCAACCATCTTGCATGCAACACCTTTGTGTGTGTGTCCTCGCACATGCGTGCTCCTTCAACGATGACCTCACCCCTCCGTGCAACCTCCTCACGCATCTCTCCCTTGATCAACCATTTTTGGTTCGATATCGATACATTCTAAACCTTGAATATATACATTTCCTTGGATTTTTCTTGCGTTTATAATGTGCTTTGGCTTACTATTTTCATATTGATGCTTTTTTATGTGTTTTTTTGCAAAATCTCAAAGTATATGTGAGCTTATCATCCAGTCAAACACCTATTTTTCTGATCTTATACGCTTTTGGTCGACCAAAATACCTTGGTTGATCGACTAAAAGATGACTTTTCAATACCTCTGTCTGAGTCATTTTTTATTGACCAATCAGAAATTTTTGATCGACCAATGTGTTTTTATGATTTCTGAATGGATCCAAAACGTGCATGTACCTCCTCCTCGTCTCATCGTGATGCCACCTTTGATCATTTCTTCATCACCAAGATCGCACGTGACCATTTTTCCTTATTTGCAAAATTTTCACCACATGTTGATAGACCCGTTGACTTTACTTTGAATCTATATTCCCTGGCATCCGTGAAAAATTTGCTTACCACCAGATATTACATCTTTTTGAGCGAAACTTTTACACAGGTTCCACAAACAGCTGCATACCCGGTGTTGACCCCATGTCTTGTCACCTATTTTATGCTAATATGAAAAATATAGGTGAGGGTTTCAACATTGAGTTGACCTCGAACATCATTGGCACAGAGGTTTTGGTCAATGCGGATGTTCTTTCTGAGATTCTCAGTTGTCCATCTGTTGGTCCCACATTTCTTGAGCTCCATCAGCAGACACTGACGGATACCAGTAGGGAGACCCTGCTCACTCCCTCTCACTTTGACGTGGGTTGTCCGACCAAGTCACATTATTTTTGTCATCTTCCACAATTTCTTAATCGAGTTTTTCTATGGAATTTTATGTCTAAATCTACATCATTTTAAAACTGCCCTGGTATTATGCTCAACACTCTTTACGCATTCCTGAAGAATAAGCGATTCAACAAGAACCACTTGATTCTGTATCTCATGAGCAAGCCTCTGATGCGAAATATCGTGTGATTTGTAAAAGCGGGTTTTCAATGTCGTTGTAACACGCGAATTCGCATACACTGTTAAATTTATATCCTAAATAGGAGAGTATCTAGGGTCGTCCAAGGAGGCAAAAATTGTAATTCAATTCTCTTGCTAAAAATAAATCTCAACTTTCTTTTTGGTATTTTAAATATATATATATATTTTATGTTTCGAAATAATACGGGCAAAGTGCGAATTGTGACGAAAGAGTGCTAACACCTAAAATGCTAAGCTAAAACTTAAGAGATTAAAATGTCCACTACCTAAGCTCACTCTAGGCAAGTGGAGGCCTAGAGTTATTAGGGAGTGGAAGTAGAATAAGTGCTAGAACAACAGTAACAATTGCAATAGGAAATTAAAAAGAAGGCAATTTGATTAACTAGAATTTGTGTTCTTTTCAAGGACAAGTAGAGGAATGCTTCTACTAGAAATGAAAAAATTTAAAAGCAATAAAAGAAACACAAATCCTCTTGCAAAATTTGGTGAAGAAGGGAGTCTTCTTGCTCCAAGCCTAGCTGCTCCTTGGCTTGAAAAGAGGGCCTCCTTCTCCTTCCTTAAGAGCTCCTCCAAGGTGGATGCTACCACCTTCAATGCTCTCCTCCAAGGGGTGGGCGTGCACCACCCTCAAAAGCTCCTCCAAGGTGGTGTGGACCACCTTCAAGATCTCCTCCAAAGATCTTCCTTGCCTGGCTTCTCCTTTGGCTGGCGTGGCTCAAGAGAGAAGGGATGAGGGGAAGGCACCAAGGGGACAGAATATCCCCTTAATCTTCTTCTTCTTTCTTGAGCGTGGGCTCTAGGTAGAATATGAGAGTGAATTTGCTAGCCAAGGATGGTTTGAATGGTGGTGGGTAGTGGTCTTTTTATAGGGTAGGATGAGGGGTTAAGGTGCCTCTTGAAATGGAGGGCTAAGATGGGAGGATGGAGGTGGTTAGATGATCCTAGGGTTAAGGGTTGTTGGCGCCACCTAAGGGGTGTAAGGGGGGTAGTTATGGTTGGTTAAGAGGCACCTAAAAGTGGCGCCAACCATGGAGAGGTGCCATGGGTTGGCCCCAACTTTGAGGTTTCTAGAAGGTGGGATTATGTGGAGGGTGGAGATGGGTTTAAAGGGAGATGTGTGGTGGAGATGAAGGGGATTTTTGGAGGGAAAAGTGACGCCAACAAGGGGGTAGTTAGGGTGGTTTTTGCGCCACTTTTAGGTGTCTTTTGGAGGTGGTGGGTAGGCTAGGTTGGCGCCAAGTAGGTTTAGCTTATGTGGAGCTTAGGTGGAGCTAGTTGGTGGAGTTGTTAGGTAGGGTTTTTGGGTGGTACAAGCCAAGGAAGCTGGAGCATAGCTAAGCTAAGCTAAGCTAGCTTATCTAATGGTGGAGTAGAGGAGGAGGTGTTGGAGCTAGGGTTTGGAGGGAGGAGCTGGTTCTGAAGAGTCCGGAGCTGAAGTGGAGCTGGCAGCTGCTGAAGAGGTCAACATGGGGCTACTCCAGCTGGCTTAGTTTGCTAGTTCTTTGCTAGCTACTAAGCCAAGCTAAAGTGAGCTGGCTTCTGTTGAATGGAGGTGAGGTGAGCTGGGTCTGGTGCTCCCGAGGAGGATTGAGCTGGTTGAAATAGCTGAGGTAGCTTAGCTCAACCAAGTTGAGCTAAACTGAGTCCCCGGGAGCTGGACTTGAGCTTCCTGAGCTGGGATGAGTTCTTCTTCAGCTGGCTGGAGTTGAGTGGAGCTGGATGTAGCTGGATCTGAGCTGGGGTGAACTCCAGTCAACTCAGCTGAGCTAGCTAGAGCTCCCTGTGGACTAGTGGGAGCTGAGATGAGCTAGACTCAGCTAAGTTGAGCTGGATCTAAGCTGACCTAAGCTAGGGTGAGCTAAGATGAGCTCTCTTGAGCTGCCATTCAGCTGAGATTAGCTGAATGGAGCTAGGATGAGCTAACCCTAGCCCAAGTGAGCTATGTTCCAGCTGTGGTGAGCTGGATCAAGCTGAGTTCCAATTATTCTGAGCTCCTCCTTTATCATTTTCCTTCTTGAGTGCTAGGGTTTTAGGGATTGTATATTTGTTCATCCCTAATACTCACAAAAACACATTAAAACAACAAAAGAAACTGCAATGAATGCCTATCCTAGTTAATGCCTAAATGCAGCCCAAAAATCCGTTTGTGGAGCAAAACTCTAAGAGCTAGGTTTGTTTTTATGCATAAGAATGATGATAAACTGTCGTTTATCAGCCTCCCACCAACTCCTTTCAGTTCAGGACACTTCTCTCCCATATCTTCCTACACTTCTGTGTTCCCATGGATATAAACCATAAATAATTCATCACTAGAGTCTCCATCTTTGATAAGATGGAGCAAGCATAGGGAGCCCATGGTGAGGAAGAAGACTAGGAGGAGCAGCAGCAGCAGGAACCATCAGCAGTTCCTCCTCCTTTCCCACCTTATGAGCAATTTACAGTGACATGTCCTCCTCCAGTGCAACCATTTCCATCCTTCTACGACTAAGATTGGAGCCTCTTGGATCGACAGCTCTCAAGCATGGACTTTGTGAGTATTCAGGATATGACAAATGGTATCTCATTGATGATGCATCGGCAGAGGGAGACAGATTTGATGATGATGCGCAATGGGCATCAGGTATTAGACTACCTGAATGCTCAGAGTCAATTCTTGGATAGACTTGGAGAGTTTGTTCATGACATTCAGCAGCAGCTTCACTGACCTCCTCGACCTCACAGATCTACTACCATGCCTTCATCCTCTGTAGCACCTCCTCCTACTACTACTACTTCAGCAACAGCACCAGCAGATCAGCAGGTTACACCACAGTGTAGGACATCTAGGCAACCAACACCCAGGTCGTCAGCTCAGCATCACCTTTGTCTTGGTGAGCTTTCATCTTCTGAAAGATCAGATTTAGTGGACCTCGAGTTGGACACTGATCTTCAGAGCATGATGGATGCCTTCATGGCATCATTACATGATTAGATTATCTTTACTTAGATCTTGTTGTTGCCATGTATAACTTAATTTTTCTCAAAACATTTATATTTTTATGGACTGCTTATCTAGACTCTTTTCATTATGAAAATGCATGAAGATTATCTCCCTCAATTCTACATTCCTCTTTAGCTCTCTTATACTACATGATATTTCTGATACTTAAATTACATGTTAAATGTAAAATCAATAGCAGCATGTTTTACTTTTTGCTGAAACAAAAAGGGGGAGATATTATGCAAAACTATTTTCAATTTCATAATTATAATTTTGTTGTCATAAAAAAGGGGGAGAATGCAAGCACCTCTGTTTTGATGCACTAAAATTATGCTTATTGCTAAACTAACATTTCAGGACTATCTCAAATTAAAGCATCATTCAAGCCAAGTGCAGATAGTTCCTGATGTGTATCTTTATATCTTTATTTAAGTCTAGGACATTATTATAAGGAACCTCAAATAAAACTCAAAAATGGATTTTTCATGTATCTTTTCAAAATCAAGTTTTTAGGGATATTGATCGACCAAATTAGTTATTTGATTGACCAAAATACTTTAATCGACCAACCAACTTCATTAACCGATCAAATCAGCCCATTTTAAGAAGTTGATAAATATCCTTTTAATCGACCAACCAAGTAAATTGATCGATCAATTAGTGATCGACCAACCAACTTAATTGATAGACCAAATTGCCTTTTGATCAACCAATTTAACTTCCTATTTAGGCAAAACTTTTAGTATAAATAGAGGTCATATGCAGCCCATCTGCATAACAACTTTCAAGAGAAATACCTTTCAAAAAGTAGAGCTTGTCGTGTTTATTCCAAGGGCCTCTGCTCCCCATTCTTCACGTTCTTCAAAAGCATGACACATCGAACCGCTGCGAAAAATTTGATTTGATCTTTTATTAAGGTTCCATAGAAGTTATTTTTGTTATTCTATCTTGTTGCTTTGATTTATGGATCCCAAGATTGTTAGGAAGATCCATGGTTATTGTTTTTGCTTCTCTTCACGATAAAAAGAGTAGTTGTAAGAGATTATGCCACCCTCGTTAGAGGTCGTATGCAGCCCATCTGCATAACAACTTTCAAGAGAAATACCTTTCAAAAAGTAGAGCTTGTCGTGTTTATTCCAAGGGCCTCTGCTCCCCATTCTTCACGTTCTTCAAAAGCACGACACATCGAACTGCTGCAAAAAAATTGATTTGATCTTTTATTGAGGTTCCATAGAAGTTATTTTTGTTATTCTATCTTGTTGCTTTGATTTATGGATCCCAAGGTTGTTGGGAAGATCCATGGTTATTGTTTTTGCTTCTCTTCACGATAAAAAGAGTAGTTGTAAGAGATTATGCCACCCTCGTTCAAGTGGTACAGTTAGTGGATTCACTAGCTTAGACTAATCGGAAAAATCCTAAGCTGGGAGACTTAGGTAGTGATTTTCAGCCGATTTAGGTTTCCACTATAAATCAGGTGTACTCTATGCTTGAATCTCTTGTGATTTATTTTTTGATCTATGTATATATTTTTTAAGGTGATACTATTCACCCCTACCCTCTAGTATACGTTGCGATCCACAAGATATCCTCCTACTCTCAATTATTGATATACATCACTCTCTAAAAATCCAAAATCTATCTTTTATTCCAAAAATGTCAATGGTATTTATAAAAGAATGAATTAGAAACTATACAATCCAAGAACTAATTAATCTAAGTCAATTATTTACAAGGTAGAGAAAAAGAATGAATATTAGTATATTAATGCCTCAAGAATACTTACAAAGAAAATATAAAAGAATACTAATTCAATTTATAATGAGATTAAATACTATTTATATCTATATACATTATTACTATCTACTTATGTATACTAAGCTAACTATGTACAATTCTATGTAAAAATAATAATAAGAATAGTAATATATACACAAGCCTTAAGCAAAATATATACGAATTAAGGAAAAAATAGAATTTTAGTTAATATTACTAAATATATATTTATTCAAGTGGTTAACTTAAGTAGTTAATTTAATTAATAACTTAGGTCATTAATTAGTATAACCTATATTAAATGCTTTATATAGTTAAATAATATTGATTTGAGTCCTATTATTAATTAAACATATATTAACAATAACTATACCTTAATTAAGTTATTTTAACACATTTTCTAAGTCCTCACTATTTTACACCTTATATTATAATTAACCTTATAATTATGATATTCTTAAGTAATTAACAAGGGAAAATAGCTAAGTAGTGTTAATTAGGAGTCATGATGAGTCTCTCATCACACTTAAGAAGTTTGGAAGACTTTAGAGGTAACTCACAAAGGTATGAATAAAGTTAAATCCTTGAAAATTAACTTGCTATCGCAAGAATTCGAGTTCTCGATGAAGGAAGATGAAAATTTGAGTAAGATGTCCATGAGGTTTACATTAATAGTAAACAACCTCAAATTATTGGGGAAAATGTTCATTAGAGGAGAACTTCAATCGAAGCTCCTACATTCCCTCAATCCAAATGGGGAGCAAAAAGGGATGGTAATAGAGGAACCACACCAATTTGAGGAGCTAAAAATGGACAGCTTGCTTGGAAACCCATGACATAAGAAAATAAATTTAGCAAAAGAAGAAGAAAGCCACACTGGAAGCATCGAAGAAAATTTCTACTCTCAAGGCTCAATTTGATAGTGAGGAAAGTTTCGATGACGAGGAAGTTTGTTTTCTTATTAAAAAATTTTGCAAGTTTCTCAATAATAGGGAATGCAAGAAAAAAGAAGAGAAACCAATTCGATGCTACCATTACAAGAAGAAAGGACGCCTAAGATCAAAATGTTCTCTCTTAAAGAAGGAAAAGATGAAGGAGAAGAAATACAAAAGGAAGGCATTCCAAGCTACTTTAGACAACACTAGCTCAAAGGAAGAAGAAGAGGAACTCAAGAAGTCGCAGAATCAAATTGCTTATCTCAATTTCATGGCCATTGCGAATGAAAGTGGGAAACAAGATGACAATGACAAGGAGGTAAACCCTTTTTCTATAGACGAATTGCAAGAAGCTTTGGAAGAGTTATATGAACTTAGTAGATCTATAAAATTAGAGAATAAAAATCTAAAAAGAAAAGGAAGATCGTGTAGATGAAAACAACAATTGATTTTAGAAAACACCAACATTGTTAAGGAAAATAGCTTTCTGAAAACTTAGTTCTCTTTGCTCAAAAATAAGAGTATTAGTGTTGTTGAAAAAGATCTTTCTTGTCTCAACGAGAAATTGAACAAGCTAGCTGATGACTTACCTAAAATAACAAAGGGAAAAACAAAGATATTTGAAAATGGACCTAGTCATGCACACACTAAAAAGAATTTTTGTGCACAAAGGCCAAAAGGTTGGAATCCAAGTGGATCACAACCATGGATGAGAAGAACTAACCCAAGAGGAACCAAGAAAATGTGGGTACTATTCTGCATGTGGATATATAGCGAAAAATACACTTTCGTCATAGTATAAGCACATAGAAACTCTTAAATTTATATTTAGATTGAACTCATAAATACGGAAATTGTTGTTCAAAAACGGAGTCCGAGTTATTTGCAAAAAAGCAGTCAGAATAACTCACTTTCCTAATTCTAAGAAATATACAACCAGATTGAATGCGAAATTACTACTACTAGAATACAATTAGAACTAATAACATGCACTTAATATAAATACTAGAAAAAAGCAAACAACTTGAAGGCAAGTTGGAAAGAACTACTAGAACTTTATTGCAAACTCTAATGTCAGAAGATGATTACACATAAAAGAATTCTTGAAATCAAATCTAATTACAACTAGAACTAGAAACTAAAGACTAGGAACTAAGGGCTTCGAAGGCGAAGTCCAAAATGGTAGTGTAGAAGTAGATGCGATGGTACACCCACAATCTCTAAGGAGAAGTAGAGGACTAGTTCTAGTTGGTGGATCTATTTGGAGGTAGAAAACTAAGTAGGCAAAGTTGATCCTAAGGGGCGGTGGCTAGGGTGTTTATCTAGAGGTCAAGAAGGCTTGTTGTTGGTTATCCAAGTTTCCTTGGATCACCAAAATAAAGGGCTAGGATTAGGAGTCTAAGAATCAAGGAGTAGGATGAAGGAATAGATGGATAGAATAGGTTAGCTATTGTTGGAATTGATGGAGGGTAATGATGGCTTTGAGAGGATGATGGAGAGTTACGATTTTCTCAAACTTTTGGCCTCTTTCTATTCTAAATTTCAAGTTACACATAAAAGCAAAGTTGTAGCCCTTGAAATCATATCTCCAATGCAACTTGAATCACTCAATTTGGATTTGAAATGAAAAATTTATAGTCAAAATACTAAAGATGTGTCATGCTATTACGAATTTCGAGATTAAGTTTAGGATTAGGAATAGGAATTGATTTAGGGTTCTAAGATAGGGATTTAAGTAGGAAATTTACGACCCTAGGATTTAGATCTCGTGGTGGATAAATTATGGTGTATTTTCACCATCAAAAATAGTATTTACTGGAGGATACAAGGGGCCAAATAAGGTTTGTTGGGTTAGGATAAAGTTTAGGTTTTTCTAAGTTTTGTTGGGATTTTAAGCGGATAGGATTAAGTGATCTAAAGGTCGGCTACTATAGGTTTTAGGACAAGGTTTTGGTCTGTCCTAAAGGGGTTTCTAAGCTAGGTAATTAGGTTCCTGAATTGGGTTAGGATCTAGGTTAGTTGGGTCTCCAAAAAGGTCCACCAACTAGGCTACTCCTCTTCCAAATGAGCTCAATTTAGAAAATTCAATCAACCTTACTCCAATCAACCTAAAACTTTGTATCTACACATATAAAAATAAACACATCAAGGTACCTGTTGTATGCATTTTGCATCGATTTATGAAATGTGCATCGCAGTATAGTTGACAAAAATGCAATAGCATTTAAATTTATAAACTCGAAATCAATGTGAGTTTGAGGTCATTCGTAGGGAGCAAATATGGAATTCACACATTAATCACAATTTATAATCAATGAGCATAATGAGATTTTCAACAAATAAGAGAAATTTACTCAAAATTATATTCAATAATAGCAAATGTATTTCAAAAGATCATTGGGATAAAAAGAATAAGAGAGCTATAAAAATGGTGATTTAGATCACCAATTATATCTACCAATCAAGCACATATCCCAAATATATCAGCCATTCAATATTGCTACAGTGATTAGAACCACTTAATCTTCCAATTCCACGTCAAATAAGAACCAAGATCACCAAAGCAACGCCTAGTACAAGCACAAGGCCAATTATCCTCACAGCACAAGGCACAAGTGATGTCGAACCCTAAGGTCAGACAACTTAAGCCACCAAAGCTTAAGCATAGAGCATCAGCACAACCACAGGAGCATAAGGCATAAGGCCTTAGCATAAAGCATAAAGCCAACACCTCAACCCAAGCAGAGAATGGCTAAGTGTTGAGAGGAGAGGCACGAATCCCAAGGTTAACAGTGCAAAACCCTCCCCTCTCCTCCTCAGAATTTCCCCTCTAAGAACCAAGCCAGACCCTATTAACCGAGTAATCGGACCTCAGCCCAGACCTGTGGGCATGATCGCAGGCTAGGGCACGTGAGCGGGCATGTGTGAGCACACGTGCATATGGGCATGTGTGGGGACCTCACCCTTGTGCTCTCAGAGGCAGCAAGCCCATGTGAGCTTTTCCTCTTATGCACTGTAGAAGATTTGTCGCGAACAATGTGGCATTAAGGTGCCGCCTCCTTTTTGCATGCAGCTACAGATAAGCTTGGAGAAATCAAAGAAGTTGTTGCTGCTATCTTGGCTGATTAAAGGCCCAGACACCTTCATGGTGTCAATTCGCACCTGATGGAGGTCATGGCAAGGTCGGAGATGGTCGGATGATGTTGGTTGGCACCAGGGGAGACATCGGCGGCGACGAAGATGCCTGCACAAAAAACACGGCCTAAAGCCTAATTAAGCACATGAGAAGCTTTGCCATAGTGAGTCAAAGCTAATGATGGGAGTAATTGTGTGAAAGAGCATGTGGTGTGATCGGGCAGTGTCGGAAACAATGACCGGATGTGTGTGTGTTCAGGGGAGTTATGGAGTGAGTGTGAAAGATGAAATTGGGTGATGGCCTTTGGTCGGAGGCATGAGGTAGAGCTTTGGGGAGTCGGAGCGGGTGGATTGGTGGAGTGTAGTGGGCGCGTGACATCGTGGAAGCTACAGCCAACGTTGGAGAAGACGGAGGGGAGAGAGTGGATAAGCGATCAAATCGAGAGGTAAAGGGGTCGATGAGGATCTAGAGAGGTAGAGGAAGAGGTTGAACCTATTTATGGATGAAGACGATGAGGAGTCCGTCAGCTTTGATTGGCCAGTCACGGAGAAGGATAAGTCCTCCGGTGAGGGAGATGGCGAGGAACAAGGGATCTGGGAGCTCCTGGCTGGTATGGCGAGGAGCGGACAAAGGAGAGGAAGAAGACCCCTCTACCTATCGTACATGGCAGAGGGTGACGATGGAGGATTGAAGGGCTCACCGAAGCTGCGGTCGGAGGTGGCCAAGGAAGGAGAAATTTGAAGATTTTGAGGCCTAACCGAGCTGAAGAGGATGACCAAAGCTCCAGGAGCTTTTATAGAGCTTGGACAGGGCTTGATTTGCCCAAAAATAGGGTGGATTCCTCGCAAAATTCGTGAGGAGAACCCACTAAATTTTGAGAGTTCGCCAGAACTTTTGGCTTGTCATTGAGCTCTAGAATTGGGTTTAATTGGTAGAGGATCTCCTGAGGATCATTCCCTCCAATTTTGGAGGGAATTGGATCTGATTTGAGAGAAATTATCTCTCTTGAACCTCAACTGAAGGTGTTTGCACACCTTCAATGGCAGAAGGGGTATTTCTGCAAAGAAGATGAAGAAGTTAGGGCCCTATTTGCAAATAATTTTGAAAGCTAGGAGTCTAAGTGTAGGAAATAGAGGTTTCAGGAACTGAAATGCAAACTAAGTCAAGATGGACTTTGATTGGGCTTAAATTTGGGATTTAACCTAATTTTGACCCAAGAAATATGATGGTGAACTTGGATTTCAATGTTGACCACGTTTGACTGAGAAATTTGCACAAAAACCCAAATTAGGGTAAAATCTCATCTCAGACTCTCTTCAAGGTAAAAATAGGGTCAAACGGTCAAACCAAGGGTATCAAATCTCTTAGAATATTTTTATATGAATTTTAGGAGGTTTAGATGAATTTTATCTTGACCATAACCTCTTCAATTTAAGTGGATTTGAAATTAGGGTTTTATGTGTTATTTTGGTTCTCGAAACACGTGAAACCCTATTTCAGTCGAAACACGTGAATCAAGAGGATCATAAGAGTTCTCATAGAAGGTCGAGAGTTTAAAATCGTAAGGAACCCTTAAACCCTATTATTCTCTCTCTACATTTTCTTTCAAAATGGTGATTCCTATATTCATATCCTTCAAATCATTACCCAGAATACTCTTGTTTGCTTTCTCAACCCCTTCATATTCTATGTTATCTAGATCTAAATCAAAATCATAATGAGTATGGAATGTCTCAAATTCAAGGTCCTCAGAAGTAGAAGTAAAGGTCAAGTTGATCATTAGATTAACATTAAATTCTGATTCATTTACTTTAGCTTCACCTATCTCCAAAAAGAGGTTCTTCTCGATTTTAAAGATGAAATTTTCATGATCAGCCTCTATCTATATTTGGTCCTCAAAATAAAGTGTCATATTCCAATCAAAACTTCTTCTTTGCAATCCAAATTATGTAATGAGATATCTTATTGTTTATAAGATCATGAACCTCTTCTGAATCCTTTAGATCATGCTCATCATTAATGGTCTCCTCATTAACACTACCAAGTTCAATTGAATCTTTCATTATTGGTTTAATAAAAGAGTCATGAGTTGAATTTATGATAGGGTGGACTTCATCGGGTTCCCCAGCTTTTGTTTTTGGTGGTTCATCATTTAGCCAATCAATAAAGTTGGGAATGCATAGCATTTCCTTTGTAAGCTGGAACCCCATGTTTTTCATCTTTTGAAATAATATCCTAGCTTGCCTCTATTGAGCCTGATTACCCAATTGGTCTATTTGTTGTGAAAATTTATCGCTCATGTCATCCAACTCACGTAATCTTTCCATCATTTTCTCAAATTGATTACTTAGAAGCATGGATTGAGATGCTATAGGTTGCTCTTGAGCTTGATCTTGATTGAACCCAAAATTAGATGTATCTAAGTCAAATTGGCATGGGTCAATCAATTGAGGATCAGAATACAAAGGATCTAAATATTCTTCTAGATTGTGGGTCATGATAGGATAATCATTTGAATCTGCTAACCTAGATTGGAAGTTAAGATTAGGAGGATAAGAAACCTGATATGATATCCCCACATAGTAGTAGTAGTATCTCAAGATGAATAGGGTTGGGTTAAATTGGGATTAGAGTTGGAATCACTTTGGGAATTTTCTCCTTGATTCCAAGTCATATTGAGATAATCATTTTGGGACAACGGACTAGATAGGAATTGAGTGTGAGGAGGATTAAGGTTCAAATGGTGTTATCCAAGATTAAAATCATATCCCAGATTAAAAGGAGGTCTATCCTAATTTGAAGAAGTGGAAGTGAAAGTCGAATCGAGATAAAGATTGAGATCATTCTGGGGATTAGAAGCATATCGTGGATATTGGTATCCTGGGTTAGATCTACAATTAGAAGTAGAGTTATCCTAATTAGAAGATGGATAATGTTGAGTTAAATTGGGATAAAAATCAAATTAAGGATAAAAGAAATTTGAAGAATAAGAATTGAAGTCCATGAAAATAGATGAAAGAAATCAAAGTTAAGAATAGGAGAGAGACATGAGTGTGCACAATTGAAGCAATCAAATCCAACCCCTAAATGGTTGCACCTATTAAACCTAATCCAAATTTCACTAGCCTAATTAACTGATTTGACCCTTAAATTACTTAGCTAGCCAGAAGGGTGGGACCCTCTAGGACACCCAACATGACGGGACACCACTAAAGGTTAACATGGTTACCGCATCGATCTTTCTTGTCACCAGTTGATCCAAATAGACAAGGACTCATATTTAATCAACTAAGTATAGGTCAAGTTTGGAAATGAAATCTAACCTAGTTGGCATGTCTATCAAATTAATTAGGGCTTGGGACTTAGAGTGCGTGGAATTAAATGATGGGAGTGAGGGGGTGGTTGCCCAATTAAATCAATTGAATTGTGTGTGCGTGCCAAACAAGGGTCCTCAAACAATGTTAATTGGTGATGTGTCTTTCAATGTCTAAATAATTAATTCACCAATTTTTAGGGTTCAAATTTTAAGGTCTTTTCAAACAAGTTTTAAGTAGACAGATAGCATTTTGCAAGCATATAACCATAATCAGTTTCCGTTAGACACTAATAAGCAGCTTCTAGATGAATCAATTTTATTTCAAGTGGTGCGACACTAACAATGCAACAACGGCTTCTGAAACACCACTTTAGCACACGTAAAATAATTTTTTTCAGAATTTTTAGAGGTTTAAAAATATTTTTTCAAGAATTTGCAAATCACAATAACAAAATAATCCAAACAGACCCCTAATGTGTATTTTTCATAAATAGTAATGATGCGACTGTCAGAAAATTTTCCCAAATTTTTTCAAGAAACTAAATTTGATCAACAACCTAATGAAAAATTTCACCAAAATTAGAGTTATGTAAAATTCAAGAAAATTCAACGAACCCGGATCTTTAACAGAAAAATTTCAGATTGACCCACCGACGGTGAAAGATTTTTCTATGATAGTATAAAATGAATTTTAGCGTGAAATTTGTTGGGTTGTTTCTAATTTCAAGGGGATCACATACTAACAATTTGAGAATTTTTGGATGCATCAATAGTTCGGGATAAAATTTTTAAATCAACAAGAGAAACAAATCGGAACTTAGTTAGGATAAAATGTAATCTTTAAAGCATAAGAAGAACAAGATAAGGATTTTTTTTTAAGCATTAGACTAAATGCAATTAATCATAAGATTCATGAACCTACCTAAATCTAAGATGCAGATGACCTACGTGGAGATCTTCACCCACATTTTTCATTATCATCGCTTCACGATTCATTCTCGTGCGACTGTGCTATCCAATGCATAAAACAACAAAAAGATAAGAGCAAGTTAGATCCCACAAATACAAATCTAAATGCAACTATTGAAAGCGAAATAATTGTTGTGCGTCCCCAACAACGATGCCTAAAAATGTTCTACATGCAAATATGATAGCAAAAAATGCACTTTCGTCGTAGTATAAGAGCATAGAAACTCTTAAATTTATATTTAGATTGAACTCGTAAATACAGAAATTGTAGTTCAAAAATGCAATTCGAGTCGTTCACAATGAGGCAGTTGAAATAATTCACTTTCCTAATGCTAAGAAATATATAACCAGATTCAATACGAGATTACTACTACTAGAATACAACTAGAATTAATAGCATGCAACTAATATAAATACTAGAAGAAAGTAAACAACTTAAAGGTAAGTTGGAAAAGAACTACTAGAACTTTATTGCAAACTCTAACGTCAGAAGATGATTACAAGTGGAAAAATGCTTAAAATCAAATCTAATTACAACTAGAACTATAAAATAAAGACTAGGAACTAAGGGCTTCAAAGGCGAAGTCTAGAGCAGCAACATAGAAGTAAATGCGAAGGCACACCCACAATCTCCAAGGAGAAGTAGAGACTAGTCCTAATTGGTGGATCTATTTGGAGGTGGAAAACTAAGTACGAAAAGTTGATCCGAAGGGAGGGTGGCTAGAGTGTATATATAGAAGTTAAGAAGGCTTGTGATTGGTTGATCCAAGTTGCCTTGGATCACCCAAATAAATGGCTAGGATTAGGAGTCTAGGAATTAAGGGGTAGGATGAAGGAATAGGTAGATAGAATAGGTTAGGTGTTGTTGGAATTGGAGGGCTAAGATGGTTTTGAGAGAATGATGGAGGGCTATGATTCTCTTGAATTTTTAGCATCTTTCTATTTCGAATTTTAAGTTGCACATAAAAGCAAAGTTGTAGCCCTTGAAATAAGCTTTCCAATGTAACTTGAATCACTCAATTTGGATTTGAAATGAAAATGTTATGGTCAAAATACTAAAGATGTATCACGTTGTTCTGAACTTTCAAGATTAAGTTTAGGATTAGGAATAGGATTTGGTTTAGGTTTCTAAGATAGGGATTTGGGCAAGCAAGTTAGGACCCTAGGATTTAAATCCAGTGGTGGATAAATTATGGTGTATTTTGACCATCCAAAATAATATTTATTGGAGAATAAAAGGGATGGCCAAATAAAGTTTGTTGGGTTAGGATAAGGACTAGGTTTTTCTAAGTTTTGTTGGGATTTTAGGTGGATAGGATTAGGTGATATAGAGGTTGGCTACTACAGGTTTTAGGACAAGGTTTTGGTCTATCCTAAAGGGGTTTCTAGGCTAGGTAATTAGGTTCCAAAATTGGGTTAGGGTCTAGGTTAGTTGGGTCTCCAAAAAGGTCCACCAACTAGGCTAGTCCTCTTGCAAATGAGCTCAATTCAGAAAATCCAATCAACCTTGCTCCGATCAATCTAACATTTTGTATCTGCACATATAAAAATAAACACATCAAGGTACCAGATACAATTGTAGTAAAAATTATACAAAAGCCTACAAATATGCATTATTTGCATAATGACCTAAAATGACTAATCTAACCTAATTGAATGCAATCTAACCTAAATTACCCTTAGAATAACATTAGTTAGGCATTAATTAACGTAAATAAATATGAAAATATTAGGTACCTAAAACTTTGGTCAATTCTTATTTTGCACATTTTAGCATGGACCCAAGGAACTATCTTTACGGACTTCATCAAGGAAGACTTAAAGTACTTGGAGAATGAAATGGGCATGGAGGTTAGAATCTATACCAATGGAGGTTATTGCATTGATTTTAATACCTTATCATTAAGATAGGGGGACAATTTTCTTTGAAAAAGGTTGGTTAACTTTCCATTAAAAAGGGGGAGATTACTCTTAGCTTTAAAAAAAAGTGATTAAATCATCTCTTGTTGATTGTTAACCTCCTTTGAGATATTAGAATGTATGTATGTAGAGGGAGTTAAAATTGGCTTAGCTTTATAGCTTTTGAAAAAGGGGAAGTAAAAATTAATTGAACCCTTTAAAAAAGAAAAGCAAAAAGGGGTAGAATTATTTTGCTTTATATATATGATTTTTTTATTGTAAAAAAGAGGGAGATTGTTGGTGTACTTATACCATGATCATTAATTTTGATGATAACAAAATAGTTTATGGATTAACATTGCATTTGGAGATTAAGTATTTCTGAATTAGCACTGGACGAAGTTGGATTGGAAGCCCAAAGTTCAAGTTCCATAAAGGATGTCAACCAAAGGATGAAGGAGCTCTTAAAGAAAAGCAATACAAAGCAATGGGTGAAGACTTGAAGAAGGAGAAGAGTTTAGCATTAGATTTTAACTGTTGTATTTGATATAATTTTATTTTCCTTCTCTTTCCTTAGATACTTGTAAAAGAGCCTTAAAATAAGGTTAAACAACTTAGGTAGCCATTGGAATACCTAGAAAACTAAAGCCAACACCTAAAGACTTCAAAATGACCTAACTTAGTTATAAGGCATCGTCCAATTTTATTATGCACCAACCAACTAAATGGTGGCTAGACATTTGATGGCACAACCTGTCGACTAGTGCATATATAGGATGTCAACCAATGGCCAACCAAATCCATGAACGTTGGCTGATTAACATTCATATTTCTTGGAAATTATCAAACATTAATTTCCCTAATTGCTTAGCTAATTACCTTAGGAAGATCCTATAGCAAGAGGTCCAACCCTCAACCAAGGATTGTCCAATCCTATTATAGGGCTTTGTTTGATACTATTATCCAACGACCAATGACTAAGAATTTTCAAGTCTAGAAAGAGCAAATCTAAGAACCCTTTAGTAGCCAGATGATCGGTCGTTGACCAACTAGTATAAACTGGATGACTAACCTTCATCCAACTAGTGAAGACTCAAGTTGGACCTTAACACCTATTGTAGGGTGCTAACCAAGAATACTTGTTGGTTGACTGACCCAGTACTAGCACATTGACCAACCGTTGATTGGTATATGCTATTTGATGGATTTGCTCAATTTTCTAGCTTTCTAATCCCTTATCTAATAGTCTTAATTATTTCTAACAAGTATATCTTATCCCTAAGCACCTAAAGTGTTTCTAAACCCTCTGCAAATACCTAAGGACACTCCCACTATTATACACATTAAAGAGAAGAAAATCAAGAAGATAAACAAGTGAGATCCCAATTCTTCCTACCACCTTCACTTTAGAGAGAATCATAGTGATATTGTCAGGTTGCACTCAAGCTCTACATTTCACATCTAAGAGCATTGTTAACTATGTTCTTTCACGTCAATCAACTTCCAACTTACCTATTCTTATAAGTGCATATTATTTACTTTATATTTAAACTCTTGTATTTTATTTTATTTCTATTTTGGTATTTGACTTCCGGATTCCTATCGCCGTTGGAGATAAAATACTCTTTGTGGAAAGAAGTAGCTTGAGCACAATATTCTCATTTAAAATAATATTGTTATATTGAAATTACATCACTCTCATTTAAGTGATACATTAGTAAATTTAATGAACTTAATCAATGAAATTCTACATCGTGATGACTTAAGTGATGATTTTTCCTAACTTAGATTTCCACTTAAAACTAGCTTGTCCACAATGCTTGTGGAAAATGATTTTGTATGATTGATATCTTTTTTAACCGTTCATCATATTCTATTATCGCACTTTTCACCCCCTCTAGTCTAGTCTACAATATGTACTTGGGAAAACCCTAGCTTATAATAGTGCATTGGAAGCCATATAACATCTCCCTAGGAAAAACCCTTTAGCTAGTATGTGATTGAATTTAGTCAACTTGTGCCAAGCTTCATCTTTTTGCAAATTGATCACATACAATCAAGAACAAAAGGAGGGGACCAAGGGAGGCACAAGGCCCCCTCACCCAATCCTAGATTCACTGTATATACATACCCCCTTAAATTCCTTGCACACAACTATTTTTTATCCAAAAGATTCCCTCAAAGCACAAATTTTTTTTTTTTAACAGAAACAGTTTAATGGGACAAATGTATATATTCCTCTTATTTTGTTCCCTTTATATATCCAAGTAAGCATTTTTAACACCTACCTTTGGACATCTCTTGTTCTTATCTTATTATTTGAAGATAGGATGTTATTTTTAATATTTAAATGAAAATGGCAATGTGCATATTAAATACAATTTAAGTAAATTACAAAAGATTATCTTATTTTTGTGTTCATTCGAAAATAAATAAATTAGATTCCTAATTCTAAAGGTATATACAAAGTTGATAATTGTATTTTACACATTGTATGTTTTATTTACAGTATTCTACATCGTAGCATGTATAATGTACCTTAGTTCGTGCTTGCACTATAAATTTTTTCTAACTCCACCCCTGCATGCGATGATAAAATACCCAAACACAAAGGAGGTGCCAGACACCAAGAATAAATCAAGGGGTTTTTTTTTCGAGAAAAGGTAAATTATGTGATGCAAAACATAAGGGCACACCAACCAAGAGTCTATCAGTCCAGAATGGGTTGGCTAAATAACAATATGACCAAACAAACCAATTTGATGCAGGTTAGAGAGAATTAACTAGTTGCTCGATCAAGACACAAATCCATATATGAAGCCACTCGATCTAGAAGTAAAGGTTTCTGTACCCTAAAAGGACATATACAAGCATATATAAATCATGGCTGTAGAACATCAGTACACAGGCTTTTTGATGGCAATATTTCCTTTCTTCTGTTGGAAATTTTCATATCAAGGTCAAGGTCTCGGATGTCTTTACATTTGCTTGCGCCATCCAAGATCCAGAAGATATACATACGTACAAAGCTTTGAGGAACAATAGAAAAATTATATGTTTTGGCTGCAGATGATGATACTTACCAGATCACTCTCGCAATGTTTCTCCAAGCTGATGCACAATGACAAACAACGTTAAAACCCAATAAAAATGATACGGAATAATGTCCAGATTTACGCAAAGTAATAGACAAAAAGCATTAGATGGAAATACATTAACATTAGCTGGCAAACAGAAGATGTCAAGTGCTCTACACTTGAATTGCACCAGATGTGTTGACCTTCACACTAGCTGTCGAAAAAACGTGGGGCATTGAGAAACTACTTTCAGGAGAATTGGCATTGTTTTAATAACATGCGAAATACTTATCTGTAATAAAAATATTTCAATACAAATGAGGAATTATTTTACAAAAGAGGCCCCCATAAACAGAAAAAATCAATCATCCACGATGCTTGCTCCTAGAGAAATATTGGGGGGAAAATGCGCAATACTGGGACAAATGGCAATTGGACATAGTTTCAAGTACATCATCAAAGAGGAAAAACAGAAAAATAAAGAAAAAGTACCTTAAGAGATGGAGAAGGCAATCAGCTTTGTCAGTTTGCATGGAAAATAAAGGGTACTGCAAGAGAAACGTGATTCAAATCAGCAAGACTGTTTATCAAAATTTGAACGTTATGACAGATGACTTTTTTGTTGGAGGAAGAAAAAAATGCAAATCCATTATGTGGGAAGACTATGAACCTACCAATAAGAAAGACTGCAAGAATCAGCAATATAGTGATCATCCTAAGAGACCGAAATTGTGTAAAATATTGCAGTCCCTTTAACCGACGCTTAAATGCTACAATTGTTCCACTAGTTTTTTGAGCAGGAGATTCTCCAAGGCCTTCGCAACTGCTAGAGGCATTATTATTTGTCTGAGATGAAAAGTTTCCTCCCTGTGAAAGAGACAAAAGACAATTTCTCACTCGAGTCCAAAATATAGGTTGAATGGGCATATGTACATACAGCAATAACCAAAAAAGTAATATAGACCTGGTTAAATCACATAAAGTCAAGGGCATTAATGACAAATCCTTTGATGTCAATCCATTCCACTTGATCCTTGATTCCTAATGCAAGAAAGGGCCTACTAGCATCTTCATAGCAACAGCAAAAGAAACTACAACTTTCATTCCCATTTGAATTGACATGCTTTCCTAGGACTTTAAAGTACAGATCAAACGTGGCAAATAGCATCAATGAAAAGTAATGGGGACTTTGTTTTCCAATTTCAAGATCTTAAATTCCATTCAAAGTTTAACTTATCACAATGTATCATGCACAGAAAAGACTTAGTACCTGCGTAAAACGGGAAATCATCCTCACATCAAGATAGCTTGGAAGACCCCATCTTCTAGAGAGAAGTACCCCGCTCTTGTTTCCTCGAACATTTCTCTTTGACCACTTTGATTTCGCAGCCATTCTAGTGTTCTTTACTAAACCGTAGAGATTAATGAAGCGAAATGGTGGTTGAAATCCACTTTTTAAAACTTTCCCCTTTGAACTATCATCTGAAATCACAATTTTCCAATCACTGACATCTGGCGAACTCCATGTCCTCCTTTGCTCCCCTGCCAGCCATCTGTCACAAGCCTCATTCTTTCCTAACTCTACGATACACTGAGAATCATCACTGACTGTTAAGGGTTCCCTGAAACCATTCACAATGGCTGATCTACCTACTTCCTGAATTGGGCCGCTGCCATCTGGGTCTCTTTGTGTTGCTTGTGGGGCTGTAGAAAGAAAAGCAGCAAGATCATTGCATTCTTCCTCATCTAATTGAACCCAACGTAGCACTTTCTCCCCTCCAAGATGTGAATCCTTTAAGGCCTTCTCTACCTGTGATATTTGATCCGCTATAGCATCAACAAACTGCCTATGTCGGGCAACATTATCATCTTCAGATGAACAATTCTTGTGGGTCACCTTAATGGCTCTGTCAAACTCTTCCAGCTGAAATAAACAATTAAAAGCATATACAATGAGATTACCAGAACAAAATTAAAGTCAAATAACCATAAATTTTGAGAGGAAAGTCCCCATATAAAACCCCAACCAATCAAGAAATTCTAAAACACCTCTTTTGAGGAAAAATTCTAAAACATATTTCAAACTTGTTTCTGCATAGGGAAGCTTCTATTTTCCTTCTCTTCCTACCTGATGATAGCCTAGGGATCCCAGGTGGGTAATTGGTAGGTTCCCACACTAGTTAGAATTAAAATGTGAGAAGAGGATCAATAAAGAAACCATTTATTCTTCACCTTCGATTTTGCTAAGCACATTTGGATGGTTTCCACATCACAGAAGCCAGCTCATTCTTCATGGGATGAATTTTGGCATTCCTTTTGGGCTGCCACCTTTAGATCCCGATGGGAATGCACTACACCTTTTGCCATGCTTTGGGCAATATGGCTACAAAGCAATACTATAATCTTCTAGGGTGAGCAGTATTTTGTTGAGAATGTGTCGGGATGCTTCCTCCTTCAAGGAGCTTTGGGGAAGCAGTAATTTTTTTGTTCTATTTTTTTATTGTAGCATTTCCTTATTAATGATGCAGAATGATCATTTTTTCCTAAAGAAACAAATAAAGTAACCACACACATGGAAGGATCCGTAGGTCCCACCATGGAGGGCTGTGAAAACAACATTTTAGGGAACGATCTAACCTCAAGAATTCACCAAGCAACACTGTGATTACAACCCTCCAAAGCTCTTAGCCCAAACACAGTACAGGCAAAGTTCATGTGCTAAGGTATGGTCTTTCCATCAGGACCTCTTCCCTCTTTATATGCATGACTAGGTGAGCATGATACAAGAATTTTATTGCATGACTGAGGTGAACCCTTCGGACTAAAATAAATTAATAAATGGTTGAAAAGCTTTCTTGCAGAGCTCCTAGTAGTATCCAGGGCTTGTGTATCTGAGTTTGTCATATAGATGCATGACTAGTTACCTTGCTAATGTTGGCAAAGTGGTCATATGAGCAAGCACCATGCCAATACACAAAGTTGACACTTCCAGTGCATGTCTGCACAAGGACGTGGCCAACATTGAAAGGAGTTTGACGGGCATTACAGCCAGTGAGGCTACAATTGCCCAATACCTGTAATTAACATAAGAGAATTAGAGTAAAAAATATACAAGATCTAGTCTGGAAAGATCACCTATGGACTGTGTTGGGAATAAAAGTGTCACGTCTGGGTGTCCAAGTGGGTGCCGATTTTGGGTCTTGTGTTGGATTACTTTGATTGCAAGTTTTGTTTTAGTTGGAATGTTGGTTGTTGGTAAGTTTGTTTAGAGAATTCTGATTTTGGAATGTTGGCAAAGTGGTCATATGAGCAAGCACCATGCCAATACACAAAGTTGACACTTCCAGTGCATGTCTGCACAAGGACGTGGCCAACATTGAAAGGAGTTTGACGGGCATTACAGCCAGTGAGGCTACAATTGCCCAATACCTGTAATTAACATAAGAGAGTAAGAGTAAAAACTATACAAGATCTAGTCTGGAAAGATCACCTATGGACTGTGTTGGGAATAAAAGTGTCACGTCTGGGTGTCCAAGTGGGTGCCGATTTTGGGTCTTGTATTGGATTACTTTGATTGCAAGTTTTGTTTTAGTTGGAATGTTGGTTTTTGGTAAATTTGTTTAGAAAATTTGCTTTGATTGACTAAGATTTGTTCTTTCTAAATTTAAAAGATGTGATTTAATTAGAATTGAATTTGTTACTTATTTTAAAGGATTGTGATATGTTCTCTTTTTATAAAAGAGTTTTGTAATCCTTCTTTTGAGTTTGAATGCATTATTGTTTCCACAAAATCCAACACCAACTCCCCCTCTCCCTCTCTCTCTTCTTCTCAATCGGCAGATGCATGCTCTCTCTTTTTTCTATAATAAGAACAAGGGCTGCTGCCAGCACCTGCTGCTGCCTACTTCCCTCACGTGGAAGAGCCTACACGCTTCCGGATCACGCCAAACTCAACATGATATCAGAGCCTAAGGTCTAGGCTTTTCCTAGAGGTTTTTCTACACACCTAGGAAGGAGAAGAGAAGAAAAGCCACGTTTAGCATGACTTTTCCCTGGTCGACAGCAGCCACATACATGGCCCTTTTCTCTTGTTAGATCACGCACAAGTCCCATCTTGTGCGTATTCCCGTGGGTATCAAGGCCACGTGTGTTGAGGCGTCTTCGACGACTAGGAATTCTCTCATACAACTTCCTTGAGGGTCCTTAACACCTTACGCAAGGTTCAAAGAGTCAAGCAGAGGACTCTAGCAAGTGGCTTTTCCCACGCATCCAGCACCTTACGCGGAGCATACAAGAAGGAGAAGGCTTACTCCTTGAGGATAGAGATAGCCAAGAGCGAGAACCAGATCAACACCGAAGAAGGAAATGTTATAGTTCAAGGCACTACCATTAAACTTCAAGGTGCCTCAAACTATATTCTATGGGCTCGTGCATTCAAGATCTTTGTATGAAGACAAGACAAGTTGCATGTCCTTGAAAAAGAGTCTGAGTCCAAGGATGCTACGAAGAAGAAGTTGGAGAAGAGAGTCAATCAACTTATACAAAGATAAGACAACTGCTCCAATAGCCACAACTTCATAGGTTGCCAAAAAAGCAACGACTACGAAGGTGGCAAGGGGATGTGTAGTCGCATCAAGAGAAGATGGAGTATCCGACAGCATCATCATTGAACCAAGTTAGCCAAGTCATCGTCCTCCTAACCTTGACTTGAGGGGGAGTGTTGGGAATAAAAGTGTCACATGGCAGTCAATCTGGGTGTCCAAGTGGGTGCCGATTTTGGGTCTTGTGTGGGATTACTTTGGTTGTAAGTTTTGTTTTAGTTGGTATGTTGGCTTTTGGTAAGTTTATTTAAAGGATTTGCTTTGATTGATTAGGATTTGTTCTTTCTAAATTTAGGAGATGTGATTTGATTAGGATTTTATTACTTGTTTTAGAATATTATGATATGTTCTCTCTTTATAAAAGAAAGTCTAATCATTTTAATTTGGTAAGTTTATTTAAAGGATTTGCTTTGATTGATTAGGATTTGTTCTTTCTAAATTTAGGAGATGTGATTTGATTAGGATTTTGTTACTTGTTTTAGAATATTATGATATGTTTTCTCTTTATAAAAGAAAGTCTATAATCCTTTTAATTTGAGTTGAATGCATTATTGTTTTCACAAAATCCAACACCAACAACTCCTCTCTCTCTTCTTCTCAATCGATGGCTGCACCCTCTCTCTCTTCCCTATCGTGAGAACAGGGGCTGCTAGTAGCTCCTGCTACTACCTATTTCCCTCCTGTGGAAGAGCCTCCATGCTTTCGGATCACGCCAAACTCAACCGACTAATTCACAAAAAGTCTCTATTAAGAAAACAAAGGGTTCAATGCCCAATAACTTTGGTCTGACCCCCTTTTTCTGAAAGGGCTTGATCCATATATTGTCAAAAAGGGAGTGTGAGCTTAGAATCAAACCCTCTTGTCGATCGTCACTTGTAGAAAAAGTGAATGTTGTATTGGCAGGCTAGCTAGCCAATTAGGTGAATTAAGCAGATCCAATGTTGTCAAAGGTGAAAAGGAAACAAGATTCCAAAATGCTTGACGTGCTAGGAGCCAAAAGATTCATATATATAATATATCTCTATATGTATACATACATACACGTAAATATATACATGCACATGCCTACACATACACAAAAATAAACATGATACAGAATGCATATATATATATACACTTAGTCAAACACATACAAAAACAAACACCTGCATACATTTGCATGCATATATAAATCCCCAAAGTTTCATCGCAAGTCATAATCTACTAGTCGAAGTTCAAAGCAATAGGGGTGATCAATTGGCTTACGTATGTATATATGTATCTACCTATGTATTTAGGTATGCACATATGTATGTATGTGCACGCATGCGCATATGTGGGTGTGGGGCATGTGTGTGTGCGTTGTGTATATGTATGTACATATGTACATATAGGTAGATAGACTAGATAGATTGAACTTCTCGTTATTGCTTCAACACATTTCCCAAGAAGTGGATTCCACTTTTATCTCTCTATAGTAAGGAAATACATGCTATGAAGAAGAAAATAGGTTCCTTGCATTCAAAAGAAACCCTAGCCTCCCTTTTATAGTAGAGAAGTTTGGGTAAATTACAGTCATCCAAGAAAAGTACAAAAATGACAAATGTATCCCTAGTCTCAATACTCCCCCTCAAGTTGGGGCGTAGATATCAATAAGATCCAACTTATCACACAAAAAATCAAAATGCTTCTTCACGGCATTGGTAAATAAATCTACTAGTTGAAGCTCAGAGGAGACATAGGGAGTGATAATCTTTCCTATAAGGATTGCATCACGAATAAAATGACAAGCAACCTCAATATGCTTGGTTCTTTCATGAAAACTGGATTCGAGGCAATGTATGTAGCTAACTTATTATCACATAGAAGTGGAACTAGCATAGTGGCCCAAATGCCTAAATCATGTAGAAAAGCAACCCACATAATCTCACAAACAACTTGGGCCATCGCCTGATATTCTGCCTCCGCACTAGAGCGAGAAACATTCTGCTTCTTACTCCTCCAGGAGACAAGGTTGCCGCCAAGATAGATTGCAAAGCCTAAAGTAGAGCGACGATCATCTACAGACGTAGCATAATCTACATCAGAGTAGGCTAGAATATCTAAACTGCCACCATCTCTATAATATAGCCCTTTACCTCGTGATCTCTTGAGGTCTTAAAAGTAAGACAAACCTCATGCCAGTGACTGTATCATGGAGTCTACATATGCTGGTTGGCTCTATTCACTGCAAAACTAATATCAGACCTCGTGATAGTAAAGTATAGTAGGTGTTCCATTGTGTTGCGGTATTGGGTGACATCTTCATATGGTTGATCGTCCTCATCAGAAGAATGCGTGGATAGAGGCTCAATGAGTATACCAAAAGGCTTAATCCCAAGCAAACCAGCCTCCTCAAGAATCTGCAACGTATACTGCCTCTGTGACAAAGAAAGACTCAATCCCCATCATACTGCCTCAATCCCCAAAAAATATTTAAGATCACCCAAGTTCTTGGTGATAAAGGTAGACTGTAAGAACTTGGTCTGGGCAATCCCATCCTTGTCATCACCAGTGAAAATCATGTCATCAACACAAACAACCAGAATAACAACAAGACTACAATCACCATACCTAGTCTTCCTGATGAAGACAAAATGGTCAAAAGTAGAACGCCTGAACCCAACCTTCTCAACCTCAGAACTGAGCCTCAAATCAGGCACGAGGACTCTACTTCAACCCATATATGACCTTCTGCAGGAGACAAACAAGCTCCCCCTAACTACTATAACTTGGTAGCTATCTCATGTACAACTCGTACGATAAGTCACCATACAAGAAGGCATTTTTAATATCAAGCTGAGACAAACTCCATTCTCTGACAACAGCAACAGAGAGAAGGATCCTGATAGAAGTAATACGAGCAACAAGAGAACACCTCAAGATAATTTATCTCGTAAGTTTGGGTGAAGCCTTTGACAACAAGCCTGACCTTGTATTTGTCCACTATCCCATTAGCTTTGTACTTAATGGTGTAAACCCATCTACAATGAACCACTGTAGCATTTGGAGGACATGGAACAAGATCCCATGTCTTCCATGATTGTAATGCCTGCATCTCCCCATCCATGGTTACACACCACCTAGAGTCCTGAGAGGCCTGAGTGAAATTTCTGAGGATAACAATAGTAACGGTGGAAACAAACTAGTGCACACCATCCTCCAGATGAGCAACTCCTATATACTGTGAAATAGGGTGAAGAGTGCATGCTTTGCTAGATCTCCTCGGGGATGGCATCTCCTCTGTATCTGAACTACACTCATCTATCTGAATGAGACATGGCACTACATCTGGTGAAGTCTGTGATCTCCAGTGATAAACCTGTGTCTCCTCCAAGGTAGCCTGGATAAAAGTTCCTTCCTCTAAGAAGGAACCTTTTCAAAGAAGGTAACATCTATTGTAACAATATATCTCCTACAAGTTGGGTCATAACACCTGTATCCCTCCTATGTCCTATAATAATACCCAAGGAAGACACACTTAACTACCCGGGGAGAAAACCTATCTTGATTGCCATATGCTTGAACAAAGCAAGTATATCCAAAGACCATCAATGGAAAAGCAAACAATCTCACAGTCTAGATAGATCACTTGAAAGGGAATCTTCCCAAGCACAAATAAGGGTGTCCGATTTAATCAAGTAAACTACAGTAAGTATAGCATCCCCTAGAATTGTTTAGGAACCTTCATATGGATCATCAAGATCCTAACAATATCCAAGATGTGTCAAAGCTTACGCTCAGCCACACCATTCTGCTGAGATGTGTGAATACAAGAGGTCTGGTGAATGATGCCTTTAGAGGAGAATAGGCTCTGGACATCTCGCTGCATAAACTCTAAGGCATTATCACTGCGAAAAACTCTAACCGCACTAGAATATTGCATCTAAACTTCTAACAAGAATTGTTGAATAACCTAAGAAATCTCTTAACGTGTCTTCATCAAAAAGATCCAAGTAAGATGATTGTGATCATCCACAAATAACAATATAATATCGATGTCCTAGGGTAGGGACTCTAGATGGTCCCCAAACATCACAATGCGGTAAGGAGAAGGGAACAGTACTCACCCCATCAACTCTTTGTGGGTAGGTGCTCCTGTGATGCTTCCTAAGCTGGCAGTCCTCACACTGTAGGGACAAAGAATCTGACACTTCAGGATACATCTGTCGCATCTTAAGTGATGGATGTTCAAGCCTCCTATGGCATAGCTAGGGATCAGCAGCTATGGATACTGCACCAGCAAACAAAGTAGGTATACAAGTAGTAGAGACCACCTCGCTCTACACCCTCACCTATAAGATCTCCTGTCTGCCAATCCTGAAAGTAGCAGTGGTCTTCATCGAATACAACATGGCACCCAAGATCCTTGCAAATGCGACTCATAGACAACAGTTTAATTGAAAATTCTAGAGCACAATGAACCTCTTCAATGGACATCTTTAGAGAGGCATATACACGCCCAACTATTGTGACTAGTGATGTGGCTCCACCACCTTGCCATCCTTAATCCAAAGTGGAGACTTGGGATTGACAAGACTCTCCATCTCTCCTATAAGGTGAATAGAAGCACCGAAGTCAACTATCCACACTCCTTTAATTCTCTTCTTCATGTCTTCTTGGATTGCAAACGCAAGTACTCTTAGATCTGTACTTGATCCATCGCGTGGATCAACCACATCTTTGCATGAGAGAAGACTCATCGTGCTTGGGGGAATATCTTCGTCATCAGGGGTAAGAGAAGGCTCATCATCACATATATAATGCGTGAAAAAAGCTTCAACACGCATGAGATACCACCAAGGATCAAGGGCCAAGGCCATGTTGCGGCCCTCTGCCTCAACTGCAGGCCTCCTAACGGTATACTGGCAACACCAGCAAGCCCAACAAGGCCCCAACACAATTGCTAGTGGCAGCGTAGGTGGCTGGCAACAACAAACCCCCTGACAGGGGCTAGTGGCGTTTGGTGGCCGACGGCGACGCTGGAAACGCTCTCTCCAGCGTCGTTGCTACTACCACGCTCCATTGATCTTTCGATGATCAAATCCCCTTTATGTTGGTGATTTGAACATCTTTTTTTTGTGGGTATTTGGTGGGATATCAAAGCACCGACCTAGGACTGCTGCTCTAATACTATGTCAAGAAGAAAATAGGTTCCTTGCATTACAAAGAAACCCTAGCCTCTCTTTTATACTAGAAAGGTTTAGGTAAATTATAGTCATCCAAGAAAAGCACAAAAATGACAAATGTATCCCTAATCTCAACACATGCATTAACACATATTTCCCAATAGAGTAGATATTATGTTTGTAGTTCACTTATGTATTTGCATGTATATAGCATGTATATATATTTATATGTACGTTTAGATGTATGCATGTGTTTGTAAGAAAGAAAGAGTACTTAATAATTGGTCAAAAGCAACATTAATCCTAAAGCAACTTAAAAGGGAAAAAAATTCATATTTAGCTCAGGTAGTCACCTACTTAAAAGGGAAAAAAATTCATATTTGGCTCAGGTACTCACCTAGGCAATCAATGCCTGAGGAAAATCAACTCACTTAGAGGGTTAGCCAAGCATTGAAGCCTCACCTCACCTTAAGGTTCAGGAAGTCAGTATGCAGTACACGGTCGGTTGGGTCACCGCATAGAGAGTATGTGGTATTCAAATGAGTATACAGACAAGTATGTAGGTTTGCATTTTTTTATTTAAAAAAAATATAAAATAACTAGTTAGCTTATAAAAATTGCGTTATATGCAATGTTATAACTATACACCTACCTCAAGTCGTATAATAAAAATAATATAGTTAATACTCCTACTTTGCTATATCTCAAAATCAGGTATGCAACTGAGTAAACGCCTACTCGGCCAGACCTGACTACAAGACTACATGGCACTACTCGATTCGGGAAGTCATCCGTTGACACATATGCGAGCACCAACTCGACCTAGGCGACCAAGTTCCTGAACATTGCCTCACCTCAGCTTGGCCCTAAGCGCACCTAAACGAGTGCACACTAGGTAATCACAAGCAAATAATGTCTTGGCAAGAAGACCAAGCACAATAGTCTAGAGCCTTATGGATTGGTGGGTGTAAAGCACAATTGATCAAAAGTGGTCACACAATACCATTTGGGTTTCCCCAAGGATCCCATTAGAGGTTACGTACCAAGTTTTAGCCAATCATAAATCCTGGTTAGGGGGCAAGTTAGGTAAAAGGATGACATAAGTGGTCGATGTTTGCTTGTCGAGCTAGGTTGTCCCCTAAAATCAGGAATGCCATGTTGTCCTTAGGTGGTTTCTCATCCATGAGGGAAAGAATCACATGTAGTGCATAACAAGTGGCAAACGATGTATAAACACTTTGGTTGGTCAACAATTTGAATTGTTATTAGAGGAGACGTAAAGGTCCTTCAAAAGAATAATTGATATATCTAACATAGCCATGAGATCATGATCACTTCCCATGGTTCCTGCCTTCTCAAATATAATGAGAACTATAAAGGGACTCATTTAACACCTTTATACCTTTTACACTTTGCTTTGCTCCCTAGTAGCATTCTTGTACTATATGGTAGTGTTCATTTACCAAGGGAACAATCTCCCTCTTATGGGGCAGGGTTGCTTTGGCAACATTAAAAAGATGTCAAGCATCTATAAAAAGATAAGCCCTGCATTCTACTGAGAACTCCACGACATGCAAGCATGTTACATGATTGCAGCAATTAGAGGACATGAAGGTGTCCTCGAGAATCAATACCTACTAGAGGTCCCCTTCCAAGTGAAGGAAAATGACCTAAAATCAAAACCCTGTTTTACTAAATTTTGTAAGGAAATATCTTGAAAATTATTTTGGAGGTGTTCCTCTATTTATAAGCTATAGAGGAGACCAATTACATAAGGAACAATGATGGAAATACATGAAAAAAATAAATCTCCAGTATTTCCTATCAAGTTGAAGCATACATTGATGCTCAGCTTGGCTACAATAAATTCTAAATGATGACATGAGAAACCGTTTGTAAAGATGTCGGCAAGCTACTCCTTAGTAGAGATATACAACATAGATATCTTCCCATTTTGAATGTTTCTCGAATAAAGTGGCAATAAACTACAATGTGCCTGATATGTTCATAGAAGGTGGATTGTTGGCAAAAATACTGGCAACTTTATTATTACGAAGGAAAATGAAATGTCATAACTTAGAAAAGAAATTCAGCCTCTTTTATATAAAAAGGTGAGATGGAGAAATTACAAGCAAGCCCACTAAGTACACTAAGAATACGACAAAACCAAAAAGACAAAAATATATAACTATAACACTCCCCTTGAAGTTGGAGTGTATATATCTATCAAACCCAACTTATTGCACGGAAATGGATGTCAAAGCAAGGCCTTTGTGAGGATGTCAACAAACTAAAGCACAGAGGAGACATGAGGAGTGGTAATTTTCCCTTCCATTACTATGTTCCTTATGAAGTGATAGTCCACCTTAATATGTTTTGTTCTTTAATGAAAGATAGGATTTGAGGCAACATAGGTTACAGATTTAATTGTCACAAAACATTGAAACTAAAGTCTGTACTTCTATCCCAAAATCTACGCGAAATGAGATGATCCACATCATCTCATAGCACAGGCAGTGTGAGCCATTACTCTATACTCAACCTCGGCACTGGCAACAACAAACTATTTCTTGTCATGCCAAGAAACAAGGTTACCTCCTAAGAGTATAGCATACCCAATGGAAGACTTCATATCTTCAATCGACCTGACATAGACAGCATCAGAGTATGAAGATATATCAAGATGTGTTGAGAGAATTATGGTTGGTTTAATATCGTATCGTAAGATGTGAACTTTGTGTTGTGTGTAGTGACCTATAAATAGGCGTGTACTCCCATATTTTTTTGAGAAGAATAATAGAGAAATATGCCCTATCGGAGCCTTCTCCTGTCGTTTTCTCTACACTCTTCATAAGTAGGCTTTCCACGTAAACCCAAGTATTCATTTAATTTCCTTTATGCTTTTGATATCATGCTTCCGCATTATTTATATTTGTCAACTTGGTATCAGAGCAAGTTTTGATCTTGGATTTTATCCTTTCTTTATTGAAAATATTTTCTCTATCATTTGTTCTGGAGATATTGTTTACTGTTCCACAAGGGGGAGATCAACATAAAGGAGGCATGGGTTCTTCTGAATCCTAAAGAAGCAAAGGAGGAGATCGCGATGGTCTTGTGGAGGTCCTGTTGTTCGAATGAGGTTCCTCGCGCAAGATCACGCAAGGGAAAGGAAGTACTCTGTTGGAAACGGTGATCGGCCAACAATGGGTCGCGATCTACATTGGAGAAGGTCTTAGCGAGGCATTGAGATCGAGCAGAGCAAGGGAGCCCTAGCGGCAAGCTCGCACCACTACTGGGTAGGGGTGGCGTCGCTGGTGCCATTGGTCACCAAAGCCCCCACCTCCGGAAGCAAGAGATGGCAACGTAGTAAGATAAGAAGGGCGTTGCAGCCCCTAAATGGAGGTGCAACGTCGCTAGCGGCGGACACCGACCACTCGACGAAGACCATCTCGGAGTCCCCCCCCACCCACCCCCTGGCAACAAGGAAAAGGAGGTGGAGCTCGTGGCAAGGTCGGCGATGTAGCAGATGGGTTAAAGATCGTTGCGTGTTCGGTAGCAAGGAGTTGAGTTCCTGTGTAGATGGCTACGCACAGAGGAAGCAAGGAAGAAGGCGATGATGGAGATCGAGAGCATCTCGTCGGAGATCTCGCTTACAACTGTTGTTGATGATGATGAAGGCGAAGAAGACGGGGATGACCCACGAAGAGAGAGGTGGAGGTTTCACGAGACCGCATAAAGGATATTTGGGTTTCATGAGACTGCACAGAGGATATTTGAGTTTTTCTTTACTTCTTCACTTTAGTTGGGTTTCAGTGGTCTTTTGAGGTCTGTATAGCCTTGATTTTTTTTTTTTTGAAAAGTTGTTTAGCCTTGATTTTAGAAAGGAAAAGGGGAGAAAAAAAGAGGCATGAAGAAATAAAAGGGAGGATAGAAGGAAGTTTGTAGAGAGAAAAGACATACAAAAAAGAAGAGGAAAAAAAGAAAAAAAATGATGAAGAGGAAAAATAGAAAAAGGAGAAATTTTCAATTAAAAAAAAGGATGAATGTTTCTGAGAAGAGGGGGAGTAGCTCTTCTTTATTTTGATTGTATTTCTTCTTGTTATTATTTTCTTCTCCCATTTAAGTATGGGACAAAGGGGGAGTGTTGGGCCTGTTATAGTCATCCCTCATTCGGGAGTCTCTTTTATTCCTAGACTCCACATGAGAAACCATAACTCTGGAAGGTCTAGAATTTTCGAGGTCTTTAAAGAGGGAGATCCAATTTTAAGGTCCTCAGAGGAAGGGTCCATTTCAAGTTTCTATGTGAGAGATCAAGTTTCATGGACTCCAGAGAGGGAGATCCAGTCGAGGTCTTCAGAGGAAGACCCATGTCAGAGATACTAAATAGGGAGTCACCAGCATCAGTCGAGGACTCCAAAGGAGAGGCTCTTGTCAGAACTATCTACAGCAATTCGTCGTCAAGCTCCAGCCAATCTGATGTGTCATCATTAGCATACCTGCCTACAGGCATAAACAGGAGTGCAACTACCGTCTGCAGAGAAGGGTCAGTTGTACCTATTGAGAGTTTTGTTTGTTCTGCTGTGTAGAGGGATTTCTTTGTGTTATAAGTTGAGCATTCCATACTCCAGCTTGAAGGGGAATGTTGAGAGAATTGCGTGGTTGGTTTAGTACCACATCGTGAGAAGTGAACTTTGTGTTGTGTGTGGTGGCCTATAAATAGACGTGTACTACTCCCATATTTCTTTGAGAAGAACAATAGCGAAACACGCCCTATCAAGGTCTTCTCCCATGGTTTTCCCCCCGCTCTTTGTGAGTAGACCCAAGTGTTCATTTGATTTCCTTTATGCTTTTGATATCATGCTTCTGCATTATTTATATTTGTCAACTAGATGCCCATTGTCTTTTGTAGTAGAGCCCTTTGCCAAGAATCCCCTTCACGTAGTTTAGAATGAAGCGCACATCGTGCCAATATCTGTAGTGTGGTTTGTCCATGAATTGACGAGCTCGACTAACTACAAAACTAATATCTAGGCATGTAATGGTGAGATACAATAGCTTGCCAATATACTTTTGTACCTGTAAATATCCTCGAAGGGAGGATCATCAGTCTCTCCATATCTCTTTCGTTGCTCAACAGATATAGTATATGGCTTGATGCCTAAAAGTCCTACACCCTCAAGAATCTCCAGCATGTACTTCCTCTAAGAGACTGCCAAGTCATTGTCTCGCCTAACTACCTCTATCATTATGAAATATCTCAACTCTCCTAGATCTTTGGTGATAAAGGCCTTCTACAAGGCCTTTACCTCTTGAATACCAGCTTTATCATCTCATGTCAATATCATATCATCCACATACACAATTAAGATGACAACCCCAATGATGATCCGCCTAATGAAAATAAAATGGTCGAATGCAGATCTCCTAAATCCAATGTTCATGACTCTATTTCAGCCCATATCTAGCCTTTGTTAGCCTACATACAAGCTCCCCCTCAACCTCAACCAAAAGGTTGCCGCAGTACATCTCAATCTAATCTCCAAATAGGAAAGTATTCTTGATATCTAGATGGAATAGAGGTCAGTTCCTATTGAGCGCAACAGATAACATAATGCGTATATGCGAGACCTGCACCATAGGAGACAATGTCTCAAAATAGTCAATGTCATACGTTTGAGTGAATCCCCTTGCCACTAGTCTGGCCTTGAATCTGTCAATAATGCCATATGCAAGATATTTGACTATGTATGCCTATTTGCAGTCAACAAGCTTTAGCTCTAAGGGGGCATGGCACAAGCTTTCATGTGCCTCGGGTAGTCAGGACCTCCATTCCTACATCTATTACAACCTTCCACTACAGATCCTGAGATACCTACAAGTAGTCACGAAGTATTACAATATTAAGCAATGCCTAAGAGAACTGTTGTAAATAATGGTCCAAATGTGAATTGCATGTATGGTGAGAAATAAGACGTAGCGTGCAAGATTGAACAGTTTATCGCAAAGCAATTGGTACATCATCTGAGATGCCCTCGTTGAACTATCTTCTAGTGAAGCAACCAGCATAGTAAGTAATGGAAGAAAAGAGGGCTCCTAGTCTCATCTATGGTATATCTGCAACTAATGAGGTACTAGCTCGATACCAGTTCTTTGGAGAAGAATGATACCTTCTCAAAGAAGGTAGCATTTATTGTAACTATCGGCAGCTTTATGGATCATAGCATCAGTACCCTTTCTGAGTTCATGAATAACCAACAAAAATACATTTGACGACCCGTGGAGAGAACTTATCTTGCTGACCAAAGGCATGTACAAAAAAAGTATAGCCAAATGGCCATAGTGGCAGGACAAACAGATGATTAAAGCTAGGATGCAAGAGCTAAAAGGAGATCTCTCCATGTAAAACTGAGGAAGGGATCTAATTGATCAAGTATGTAGCGGTAAGTATTGCAACTGCGCGGAACTACTTGGGCACCTTCAGGAAGACTAGAAGTATCATGTAGTGTCATGTATGTCCCTCAATTTCTTTTAGCGATGCCATTCTGCTGAGAGGTATAAGCACATGACGTCTAATGTAAAGTGTCATTAAAGATGCACTGCAACTCTTTCTGCATACACTCGAGTATTGTCATTGCGAAAGATTCAAATGGAAAAGGAGATGTTTTGCACCTCTGCAAAGAATTCTCACTATATGAAGGATCTCTAACTGATCCTTCATAAAGAAGACCTAAGTGGACTGCTTTAATCATCCACAAAAACAAAATATTTGTAACCTCCCATACTGCTAACTCACAAAGGCCCCAGACATCATAATGAACTAGGTGAAATGGTGATGTGCTCTATGCTTTAGCTCATCGAGGGAAGGTAGAGCAGTGGTGCTTGCCCAGCTGACAGGCTTCGCAATCAAATCTAGCAAAGGTAGACAACTCTAGGAACATCTGATGCATCCTCCCAAACGAAGGGTAACCAAGACAGCAATGCCAAAGAAATGGGCCAATGGAGGTGGAGATAGGTTCGGCAAAGTGAGATGATATGTCAAGATAATAAAGGCCATTCTTCTCATAACCACAACCAATAATCTGAGTGGTCTTCTTATCCTGAATATAATAGTGATGCTCATCAAAAATAACACAACTTAGGTCCTTGCATAGTCTACCAACTGACAAAAGATGCATGGGGAACTCTAGCACGTAGTGGACCTCAAGCAGCTACAACCGAGAAAAGAATTGGATGTCACCAACTATAATCACTAGTAAAGTCCCATTAGCCACTTTTACCGAAGAGACTCGTTTAGTAGGTCTAATTTAACTCAGAGAATCAACCTCTCTAATGCGACGGGTAGAAGCACCCAAGTCCATAACCCATTGTCCAGGACCAGCAAACGTCAAATACACATGTACAGCAGAACAATCGACCCTGCAAGCAATAGCAGGTGTATCTCCATCAGATTGAAGAGAAAGGATCTTTCATAGATAGTAGTAGGTAGTAATGATCACAGTGGAAATAACCACAAGAAGACATGCAAGCATGCAGGAGGAGTGATCCCAAGCAATAAGAATAGTACAAAAGTCATCAAAATGTGGACATCAGTGCATAAGAAAGGCAATCATAATCGATAGAAATCTTGCATGCATGGAAATGATGTGTACATGCGACTACTCACATGTTAGGGCATGTCGCACGACACTAGGATTCACATAACAAGACACGAAGCCATGCGTTATGGCACAAACTGCATTGAAGATGGTGCAACAAGGTCAGGGGTGCTACTAACTAATGGTTTTGCCAGTGGCACTGCTGACCGACACACTACCAGTTGGTAGTGAAGTCGTCGGTGGTGTTACCAGTGTCGTTGCGATCGATGGTGGTTCTGATGGCATTAAGATCTCAAAGATCGATCCTTTAGATCAAGGATTAGAAAAGAAAAAGAAAAGCATTTGGTGGTATTTGGTGAGATATCGGAACGATGATTTAGGATCTATTAATTTCATATTTATTTACCTTAATTAATGCCTAACTAATGTTAGTCTAAGGGTAATTTGGGTTAGAATGTACTTATATACGTTAAATTAGTCACTTAGTACATTTCGTAAATAATGCATAATTTTGAGTTTTTATGCAATATTTCCCTTAGCTATATTTGGTGCATTGATGTACTTACTCATATGTGTGTAGGTGCCAGGTTTCAAGCTTGCTGAACCAAGGCAGGAGGGAGATCAAGCATTGAGCTCACTTAAAAGAAAGGGCTAAGTCTAATTGGTGCAACTAAATCCCTAACCCAATTAGCCTAAAACCCTAGCCTAATTAGGAGTCCAATTATCCTAGCCTAAAACCCAACCTATTGACCCAATTTCCCACACCCTAAGGGCCAGCCAACCTAGCTTAACTTATACCTTAATTAAAACCTAACCCTAACCCAATCAATCCCAAGCCTTAACCTATTTAAGCACCCAACTTCCCACACTTAGAACCTAGCTAACCTAGCCTAATTAACCACATTAAGTGGTCGGCCATGCACCTTAATCACCATTTTTATTTGGCCGACCAACCAAGTAAAAACCTAGCCTAATACACATCCTAAAACCTAGTAGAACTTATCCTTTCCAACAACTTAGGTGGCTCCACCTTATCCTTTCCCAACAACACCTTCTACCTACCACACCCCCCCCCCCCCCCCCCCAATATCCTCTTCCCTAGCCATCCAACATCCCCCTCCAATCTCCACCCTCAATCCTCTATCATATGGCCCTAAAACATTTAGGAAAACCTAGTTCTATCCCTCGTAACAAACTAGTATAACCGGCCACCTTAAACCCTTAAAGCCCAACTCACATCTCCTCCCTTCATTCCAAATCCAATAGCTCTCGTTCAACCTATCCTTGCCATCCCCTTAGATTGAATCTAGGTCCTCCACCTCATCAATTCAAGCTACACTAGATCAACCAATAGGAAGCCTTCCCAATCCTATAAATACCCCTAGGCACACTCCCTTAGAATTCATTCTTCCACTTCCAAAAATATCACCAACTAGAACTCCAATCCTTCTACCTCACACCTTCCCCTTGGACCTTTTCGGGTGCGTCTTGGCATCTACTTCTACGACGTCGTCTATGCCTCAACTTCAAGGATTTCTAGCTTTAGAATTTCTGTTTTTAGTTATATTTTCATTCTAGTAGAATTTTACTCCAAGTTGTAATCATGATTCTCAATTTGTATTCAAACTCTATATTGCAATAAAAGTTGTAGTTACTTTGATTCCTCCACTACTTGCCTTCAAGTATTTAGTTTATTTCTAATATTGCTCTAATTGCTAATTAGTACTTATTAGTAGTTCTAGTTTTAGTTACAATCATTTTAGTTCAACTTGATTCCATATCCTTCATTTAGTTGCCTATTCCAAATATTTTAAGAAAGCGAATTAGGCAATCTGTCTCCCTATGAACAACTCGGACTCCATTTTGAAAACATTGATTTCATTATTCTCAAGTTCGATTTATAAAAATTTTAAGAGTTCCTATGCATATTTACTACGATGAAAGCGTATATTCGCATATAGCTCCATGAGTAGAACAGGGTCATTACTCTAATATCATGGGGAAAGAAACGAAACGTCATAACTTGAAACAGAAAGAATTGGTTGAAATGACTTAACATGAATTAGAAACGCTAGGGCTCTCTTATACAGAGAGAAACCAAAAGGGTGGAATTACACAAAAGCCCCTTAGGAGCAAACCAAACCCAAGATAAAAATAGAAATATAAAATATGTGCTAACACTCCCCCTCAAGCTAGAGCATAGATATCTGTCATGCTCAGCTTAGATACACATGAATTAAATAGAGATCTGGCTAAGGTCTTAGTAAAGATGTCAGCAATCTGCTCCTCAGATGTGCCTGGCGTGGTAAAAAGTAACCCCTTCTAAATGATGTCCCTGGTGTAGTGACAATCAAACTCAACGTTCTTCGTCTTCTCATGAAATGCTGAGTTGTTGGCAATAAAGGTGGCTACTCTATTATCACATCTCATCTCCATCGGGCTGGAAAACTATATCTGCAAGTCAGTAAGCAGGGATCTGATCCACATCATCTCTACAGTGGTCTAAGCCATAACCCTGTACTCAGATTCAGCACTAGGTCTAGCGACTTCCTGATCCACATCATGCTCTGCTTCTTGCTCCTCCATGTAATCAAACTTCCGGCTGGAAAGGTGCAGAACCCAGTAGTGGATTTGCGATCCACATAACATCCAACGTAATCCGCATCAGAGTATCCAACCAAGGTCGTGGAAGAGCCCTTGGAAAAGAGAAGACCCTTCCCAGGAGCCTTTTTGATGTATCTGAGCACCATCAATGCTGCATCCCAGTGCTGGCATGTTGGCTTGGCCATGAACTAACTCAGTTTTCCTACTGCAAAGGAGATCTCTGGCCTCATAATAGTGAGATATAGCAGCTTGTCCACAAGCTTCCTATACTGCCTACTATCCACCAACTATGCATTCTCATTATATAGTAGCATCTTGGGGTCCATAGGAATATTAGCCTCCTTGGCCCCAAGCATTCCAATCTCCTATAAGATGTCCAAAGCATATTTCTTCTGGGGTAAGACTACGCCCTTTTTGTTGCGAGCAACTTCAATACCGAGAAAGTACCGTAGAGCTCCCAAGTCCTTCATGACAAACTGCTCTGCTAGGATGTGCTTAATCTCAACAACACCCTGCTCATCATCTCCTATGACAATTAAGTCATCAACATAAACAAGAAGTACCACCGTACCTCGTCCAGTCCTCCTGACAAAAAGAGAAAAGTCGGCTGTCGACCTCCTAAACCTAGCTACCTCTACAACCTATGATAGTCTCTAGAACCAGTCTCTGGGACTCTGCATAAGGCCATAGATGGCCTTCTGTAATCGGCATACACACTCCCCCTTAGCCTCAAAATCAGGTGGCTACTGCATATAGACTCCCTCTTGGAGATCCCCATAGAGGAAGGCATTCTTCACATCCAGCTGATGTAAAGGTCAATCTAACTGAATTGCCACTGCAACCAGTACCCATATAGTAGGAAGTCTGGCAACTGGTGCAAAGGTGTCAAAAAAATCCACCTCATAGGTCTGGGTGAACCCCTTTGCCATTAGACATGCCTTGTACCTGGCAATGCCCCCATCTGGATTGAATTTCAACGTGAATACCCATCTATAGCCAACAACAGTAGCTCCATCAAGAAGTGGAGTGGGCTCCCAAGTCCTGCGACCCCGAAGTGCAGCCATCTCATCCTCCATAGCAGCCTGCCATTTTGGATGAAGCAGGGCTTGCTGGTAGGGATCTCTGCAGCTGACAAGGCAGAAGTAAACTGGACAAATGACTTCCCAAGATGGGCACTGGGAAGATCACCTGCAACGCGGTAGTGAGCACAAGAGCATGGAGCCTTCTTAATAGCAATAGGAAGATCCTCAGTACCATCAGGCACCGTAGAGTGACTTATGGGACCATCATCAACAGGCAGCTCAGTGGAGTCAACATGCACCTGTGCAGGAGAATCTGGTGGCGTAGATGGAGATGGCCTCTGCAGAGTCAAGTGAAGTCTACTGTACATGCGCATCAGGCCATGTAGCTTCTCAAAATCATCCACGGACTCCCTGGAGTCTGAAGCGGAAGGCAGGGGAGTCGAGATAGGAATATCCTCAAGCTGGACAGGGGGAAAGGGCATCAGGGTAGGGGTATCTAAAGTAGACATCCGGTGGCCCCTCATAGAAAAATAAGACACCTCCTCATGAAAGGTGACATCCATGCTAACATAATGTCTCCTACCAATGGGATCATAACATTTGTAGTCTTTCTGAATGGCACTGTAACCCAAAAATACACACTTGATCGCATGGGGAGCAAGCTTGTCCCTACTAGGACCAAGAATGTGAACAAATGAAACACAACCGAAAACTCGAGGAGGCACAACAAATCTCTATCTGGATATAATATCTGATACGGAATTTACTCATGAAGGACCAAACTAGGCATCATGTTGATTAGGTAGCAAGCAATCAAAACATCTCCCCAGTAGGAAGATGGAACATTGCGATGTATCAACAATGTCCAAGCCCCATCTAAGAGATGTTTGTATTTCCTTTCTGCCACACGATTCTGCTAGGACATATGGGGGCAGGAGGTCTGATGTATGATCCTAAGGAGCGGTAAAACTGGGTCAGTCTCCTGGTGCAAAATTCAAGTGCATTATCAGTTCTAACAATCCAACTGTAAAAAATTAAGTCTTGATCTAATTAACATATCAATCGTATTTCCTTTATCTTACTACGAAGCAAAAAGGTTCATAATAGTCTGGAGAAATCAACAACCACCAAGTAGAAGCGGAATCCCTACTTGTCTGGAGTACGACTCGGACCCCGTATATCCATGTGGAGTAAGTCAAAACATGCAGATGACATAACCGTAGTGCTAGAAGAATAGCAGGAATGATGATGCTTGCCTAATTGACAAGCGTCACAAAGAAGGTCAGTAGCAAGTGATAAATGAAGAATAACTCGTCTTAATCGATCTAGAGAGGGATGTCCCAGCCGACGGTGCCACTGAAGTGTTATTCCTGCCTTGTAAGCCACATATGCCTATCCAACAACTGCCAATGGAGACTGAGCTAAGCGGTCTATGCCTCCTTCCTCATGTCCAGTGCCAATAGTTTTTTCTGTGAATTTATCCTGGAAAACACACCCCACATCATCAAAGATTGCTCTGCAGTTGAACTCTTTAGTAATCCTGCTAACTGACAACAAACTGATCGGAAAATCGGAAACAAATAGAATATTGGGTTGTCTTGAGGTAAGGGATATAGTAACCTCCCTCTCGCCCTGGACCTGAGAAAGGTGTCCATCAGCCACCTGAACAGTCCTGGCAGGAGGAACATCACGCACCATGTGGAAGCACTCCCGGTCTCCACTAAGATGCCTGGATGCCCCGAAATCAATTAACCATCCATCATCTACAAAAGAAGCAAGAGTTGCAGTATCTAAAGTGGTAGACACCACAGCCTCATCCTCTTTCGTAACAATCTTATCGGCCTGCTTGACAACTTTAGTCACAGTCTGAACATGACCTGTCTTGCCAGGGAACATATCAGTGGCCCATTGCCTACTACCCTATCGACGACGGCACCCCCTACCTTGTGCAGAAGGGCCTCCTCGTCAATTCAGGAAACATTGTATGACACAATGGTCTCTATCAAGACTGACTAGTTCTGCTTCCGTAGCAGCCTCCATCATGAACTCAACAATTCTCGGTGAGTTCAACATGTCCAAAGGGAGCTAAACAACTCCTTATCAATCAATAAAACAGACTGCATCAACGCTTCTTTGTTGTGCATCAAAGGCTCCGCAGGCATTTGAAAGCTTCAACGTTCCCTAAGCTTGCCTTCATTCTCAAATAGAGAGCTATCCTTGTAGCCTGCCTCACAAGGTCAATCGTGGGCTGTTGTGCCACCACCGTGCTCCTGTAGTGCTGCCGCAGACTCAACGCGGCTACTGCGCCACCACCGAGCTCCTATAGTGCACCTACAGCACCGCCGCAGGCTCACCACAGGATGTTGCACCACTGTCGGACAGATAGACCTCCAACCTTGCCACAGCACCACCTCTGCAGGTCCACCAAGAAGCTATTGCGCCACTACCGGAGACTAGATAGGCCTCCAAGGGCACTGCTGCACCGCCGTACGCAACCCTCGGTGCTACAACACCGCCATCGGAGACTAGAAAGGGCTCTAAAGCCGCTATGGTGCCGCTGCGATCAACCAAAGCGCTGCAGCACTGCCGCTAGAGGCTAAGAGAGCCTCCAACCTCGCCGCATCATCGCCTCAAGCATCGCCTGAGCGCTGCTAATAATGTAGCAGGCTCACCAGTGCTGCCGCACGAGCCACCGGAGCTCCGTCGAGAGCCGTTGCCGCTTCAAAGGAGAGAGAGGTGATTAGGGTTTGGTGGTTAGGGTTTTGAAAGTTATAAGGGGTGGGATACCTAGAGCCACGGTCTAGGACCGGTGCTCTGATACCAAATTGGATGAAATGACTTAACTAGAATTAGAAACCCTAGGGCTCTCTTATATAAAGAGAGACCAAAAGGGTGGAAGTACACAAAAGCCCCTGAAGAGCAAATCAAACCCAACATAAAAATAGAAATATAAAATATGTGCTATCAGAAAACCTAGCCAATCTTATATAAAGAGGTGAGATGGAGAAATTACAAGCAAGTCTACTAAAGAAACTAAGCACATAACAAAAGCATAAAGACAGAAATATATTCTTAACAATTATCGTAATAGGTCGGCAAAAATGAGATATGGTGAAATATCAAAATATCATAACATAGAAACCACCTAAAGAACTTAATAAGTATCGCTTTTAAAAAAAAAAGTTCACAAGTAATGTGAGCCATGGCGAGATACTCAAATTAAACACTAGAATGTAAATGATGTTATGCATATTACTCTAAGTGAGAAGATTACCACCAATAAACATGCAAAAGCCGTTAGGAGATCTATCTACAAATAGAGTCAAAATTAGAATACCCCCACAGTTGAACATGACCATGATTCTTGAAAAGAAGCCTTTGTCCGAAGAAAACTTCAAATATTATAATTTTTTTATTTAGCATACAATAATGCATAAACTATTTCACCAATCTACCAGCAACAATAGACATTCAGCTTGGTTGTAATAAGGTATAAAAGTTCCCCAGCCATCACTCTATAAAGCATGATATTTTCAAGATTTGGACTATGTAAATCACCAAGAGGCAATCAACAGGCAATTAAAAGAAATAATGGTTGGTTCACATAATTTCTCTAAGATAGAATGCCATAAGAAGAGGGGTCCACTTCAACACAGGGAACATAAGAGATAAGGCCCAGGTCTTTGGTAAGAGAAACGAAAGAAGTCTTGCTACACAAGTAAATGCCAACAAACTATCATTCAAGTTAGAAGAACCAAGAAAATCACTATTCTAAAGCCCAAATCCTTAATATACAGAGGATGGCACAAATTAAAAGAAGCCCTCGACAAAGAAAAAACTACATAAATGACATAAACAAAAATAAAAGAGTGAGTATACTCAACATTATCCCTTAAGCTAGAGCAGAGGTATCAATCATACTCAGCAAGAGGGCTTCCGTGAAAATATTTATCGTATGCTCTTTTAAACTAGCATGAGTAGTGTATACAATACCCTTCTAAATCAAGTCTTAATTCACCTCGACATGTTTGGACTTCTCATAAAACATGGGATTATTTGAAATGTAAGAGTAAGCTTTGTTATCACATAGAATCTCCATAGCCAATGGAGCTTGGATACATAAATCAACACAAACAAGTCGAATTTTCACTCTGCACTAAATCAACAAGCACTACATGTTTCTTACTACGCCATGTCACTAAATTGCCAACAAGATAAGTATAAGAGCCAATGATAGATTTCCTATCTTTAGGACAACCAATGAAATCCACATCTTTATATGCTATAATATCTAATGAAGAGCCCTTTCTGAAGAGTCCCTTCCCAGGAGATGCCTTAAGATACCTGAAAACCATCATCATTGCATCCCGATGTATCTTTACAGGTAATGTTCATAAATTGAATAAGCTTTCCTGCAACAAAGGAAATGTTTTGACAAGTAAAGGTCAAGTATAGCAACTTGCATAGAAATCCTTTGAGTTGGTGAGCATCAATAGGAGCCACAATGTCATCATTCAAGTGCGCTCCAGGACCCATCAAGATAAATGTTGGTTCGGCACCCAACATGGCAATCACTTGCAAAATTGTGGCATATGCCTACTTTGATTACTCATAGCAACTTCAATCCTAAGAAAATATATTAGTGAGCCCAAATCCTTACTACTAAAGTGATCAACCACACACTTCATCAGATCTAATATCCCTTATTTTATGAAATATGATCTCGAACCTACTCGACAATCAAGGGGGAGTGAGGACTCTAACAATTCGATCACCAATTCTAGTGGCATCGCAGAAGCGTGAAAACATACGCGTTTAAAAATTTCTATGAAATGAAACTCGAGTTGATGCCTATAAACCCAAATAATGAAAATCGAGACATATCACCTATATAACCGGAACCACATGATGAGATCTAGTATCTCCCCATTCCTAGATCCCCGCAAGTAAGATTATACCTATGGGTGGCATAGTACAACACCCTACGTGTTGTACCTCCTACAATAAAACACACCTACAAGAACTACCTTCTTGTTGGCAAGCAAATAAAACCCTCCACTATTAGCATATGTTGTGGCCATTTGGTAGTTTTTCTTCTTCTTGTAAAGGCAATGTGCGTTTTGTCCCTCAGGAGCATTCCTGTACTTTTAACCCTACAGTCTCTCTCTATATAAGAGAGCCCAAGGTTTCCAATGAAACTATGCTATTACAACCAATTTTCACATTGAGAAATCTTGGTTCTTCGTGTTGGCATGAACCCTTCGCACCTAACGAGCTCCTTTGCAAATTGGGAGGCAACCCTTGCCTCGAAATCCACCAAAACTTGGCCTAAAGGATCAAATCCTCAAGGCCAAGTGGAAGCCAATCAACTAGGGGACTAGCTTGGTCAAGGCCTAACACTCATAGGTTGAGGAACATGCCAAGAACACCTTCCTAGCGATTTTCTCCTCCATCCCTCATCCAGCAAGGCCCTTGGGCAACCTGCTTGTGCTTCAGGGAAAGGGAGAGCATCGGTTGGGAGCCTTTAGGGTTGACTCCTTCATTCAATGAAGAAGGGTGGGGGTTGAGGGCTCTCCAAGGTGACTCCTTCCTTCATCTCCATGGGAACTGGAAGAAGAAGAATGAAAGAAGGAGGTCAAAGGCCATTCTCTTTTTGGTGGTTACACACATTAGAAACTCAATTAGGCTTTCCAAGTAGATTTAAGGAGATATATATAGCGTTCCTTAAGCTAAACCTAATATAATGGGAACCCTTGAATCTTTATCTACCGGTTGTGATCTAATTCTATTTGAATTTTATAAGATTAGCCCATAACAAACTATGAAATGCTTTGATTTTGTATCAAAATATTAATTAATTGCAATCCAACCCTTGAATTTTGTACCTAATCAAATTAGCTGCAATTAATCACCAAATTGAATGAAATTTAACTCCTTAAATCACATCAATCAATCGAATCAAATAGGAACCAACATGATTATTGGTTTCATCACGTCAATAATCAAGGGTTCAGGTTTAATGGAATTATGGTACTAAGCTGCCCTTAAATATTCTAAATACTCATGAATCATTTACACTATAAGACATATGTAACCCTTAAGATTAAATCCCAGATTTATTATCCATCACATCATAAGTTACATACTTTTCACATTTTTTTGTATCATTAACACAAAAACAAAGACCAAATCCGCTTCCAAAGGATTATCTTCTCTTCAAGTATTGGTCTGATCAAGACCCATATGGCTATGTATGGAATTTCATACTTCCCAATATACACGAAGTGAGCTCAACTCTCTCGCTCCACTACATCCACCTACATCAGCAGATCTATATGATCCCTTCGAGAGATCATGAATTCCCTACCCTTTTCCACGTGCACCAACTTTCCAGCATTGGCATTAAGGTGACTGTGTTTCCTATCGATCCACCAAATACATGTGTTTGTGAACAAATAAACATTTGTCTTAAGTCTAACGATATGCCTTCTCCATGACAATAATAAAAACAGGATTTCTGTATTTCCATATTGTGCAGTGAACTCCTTGACTCAACTTGCATGACAGTTCTAAATCATATTCCCATGCAGATGATGTACATTAAAGGCATCAGTTAGGCAGCAGTCTCTAGAGAAGATTATCACTCTTCTCATACTACAGGCAATAGTTGAATATAATGATGATTCTTGATGACTTATCAAAATCCTCAATCCAACCCATTTGAATCCTTCGATACTCATCATCGATATACCTAACATGATACTGTACATTATCCTAATTGTATTGAGGGACCCATCTAACCATATAAGTGTGTCTGCATGATCTAATACTCAGATCTGAATCACCAAGTTAGTGATTCAACTCAAGTTAATTCGCTCAAGGCACATAACTCCAATACCTTAAGCACCATCACCTAAAATAATGACATCATCAATGTGCGCAAGTATCACAACTGTTTTGTGTGTAACGCATTGGGGAAACAATGAATGATCAATAAATGAGCACCAAAATGCACGAGTATCTACCACCTTAGCCAACTTTTGAAATCATATCCAAGGATCCTCTACTTCAATTCATATGTGGCCTTCCTCAATCTACACACCTTGGAAGACTTCTCCTCGAGACTTAAAATCAGGAGGTTGTATATGTGCTACCTCCTATAAATCTCCATAAAGGCAAATGTTAAGCTTGTGTAGAGATCACTCATAGTACCCAACAATAGAAATGAGAATTCGCATGGTTGGTAATTTGGGAACTGGAGAAAAGATATTGAAGAAGTCCACCCCATAACTTTGAGTGAATCCTTCTACCACGAGCCTAGCCTTGTATCCATCTAGGTTGTATTTCACAGTGAATACCCCCTCGAGCCTACAATTGTAGCACCTATAAGAAACTCAATAAGTGTCCAAATTCCTCTTGAAGTCAGAACCAACATTATCTACATAGCAGTGATTTATGTGCCAATGGCATGCCACTGATACGGCACTTTTTTGGAAGAAGGCATATCGACATGAAAACAATTTCAATATGTAGGCGTATCGTCGATATGCCAGCAAAATCGTCGGCATGCTGCCGATAAGGTCGACATCCCACCAGTAAGACCTGTTGTGTTGTTGCTGTTGTTGGCGCACACTCTTGTTGTTGCTGATGTTAGCACACTTTTCTCCTATTGCTACTACTACTACTAGCCAACCTAGTGGATTAGATCTCCAACATGAAAAATATTGATACGAATAATTTAGGGTCATTTATAACCTTGATAACGTGACATCAATACACAGGCATTTCCACAACCTGCTCACGATACGCACACTTGAAAATTTATTGACACGACATCGATATCAACACTTTGAACCTTGCTACATAGATTACCCCCACCTGGGTTCTAGGAGGGTCTACTAATGCTAAGTAGGTATAGTCATAATTGAAAGTGCAACACAAAAATGCCTGAACATGGGTCCAAGACATGCCGAAAGCACTAGAGGTGGGTGAGTAATGCCTAAGGCGGATTAAAAATAATTAAGAGATTATGCTGAAATTAAACTAAAATTATAGTAGAAAAATGAAGTCAAGCAACCACAACATAAGATCTATGGTGGAAAACTCTGAAGGGGGAAAAACCACTATCTAGGTCTCCCAACCTAAGATTTTGCCTCGAGTCAACTCAGAATCACTAACAAGGTACTTGTAAGGTACCTAAACTCTTCTTACAACCCACTCTTAATTCCCCAATTAAGAGTAATCTCCTCTTCCTTAAGAGAATACAGACCCACAACTTGAGTCCTCAAAATACAATTAAGATAGAGAAAGATGTAGAAAAATTGAACTAAAAAGCCCAACAAAAGCCCTACGTATAGTCCCAACTAGATATGCAATAATAACAATCAACAGCCATCTAATAAAGCAAATAAGTACTCACTTATACTCCCCTAAGGTGTATGGATGTGTGTCACTACAGGGAGAACTTGTGTAAAGCTCTAAGTGAGTCGAAGTTGGTGCCTAAGAGCTCCAAGACCTTCAAAGAGCCAAGCAAAGCTAGGGAAATGAATAACAAGGCTCTCTCAATTTTTTGGATGCTTAAGAGTGTAAATTGTGTGCTAAGCTTCCAAGAAGGTAGGGGATCATTCTTTATATAGAGGTGTCATTTGGAGACAAAAACACCATATAGGCTCGCACTTCAACATTCAAAAACCATCCCTCACGTGCCAAGCCAACTGGCAAAAAAGCAGTCAAAAAGTACTTTTTGACATGCAATCTAACATTAGATGCACTCTATCTAACGTTAGGTGCTCAATTCAATCTAAAGTTTACTACCTCCTAGATGTTGCAGCCCAGCCTAGACATACTTATTTAACAGTAGATAGGCTGGTATCAACCTAGATTGATGGAATGGCCCTCTTAACACTAATTTAGAGTCATTAGAAAATGATTAACAAGTGATTAGCCTCTAATGACCTAATTAAAGGTTGATTAGACACATTTAGGCTATGTAAAGGTGTCCTTGCAAGCATGAAACCCCTATGTTTTATCTAAAATCATCTAGTATGGAGCTCTTCTTACAATCTATCAAGAAATTTAAAAATATAACTCGAACGCCTAAACTATATTCAAACCTAACTTGGAAACTCTTCAATGGGGTCATTGAAAGTACACTAAAGGGGGTGTGAATAGTGTAAATGTGATAAAATAAAGTAATAAAATAACTGCAAGTACAACCATACAAGAACTTTTAGGTGGAAACCCCAACCAAGTAAAAACCATCACCTAAGCCAACCCGACTTAGGATTTCTCGGACGCCATGTGATCAACTAAACACTATCCACACCACTTTGAACAAAGGTGGTGTCCCTCAAGTATAATCTCACTTTCGATCCCAAAACAAAGATTTCACCCTTCTACTAGGAAGCAAAGGAGATACGACAAGCTAGATTCCCTATTAAAACTATTAATACAAGAGAAATGCAAGCACAGCCTGTAAAGCTCCCAATAAGACAGAAATTAAACTAAGCTACTATAGGTCGAAGGTACTCCCTAAAATTTCAAGCGGTGTGATGAACCAAAGATGAGCTCTCAAGTGAAAGCTAGAGCAATGGGGAGCTTTGAGCAAGAATGCTTGGAGAAAATTGAGTAGAAAGAGTGTTTTTTAGCTTCAATGGTGTTTTCTTGGCCAAGGGATGTTCATCTATATTTATAAAGGCCAAAGGAAGGTTCAAAAAGGCCTATGAGAGGTTTCCTGATCGTTGGAAACAAATCCAAAAAGATTTGGTCAAGATTTCATTGAGTGCAACAAAAGAAATCTTCTAACAACGGAATCAAAATTAGATGTCTGGATCTTTTATCATACGTCTAATATGAGCATATCATCTGGAAGAAGTGGTGGGCATCTGAAATTAAGAAGCATGGTTTCTGATTTTATTTGGATCTTGTGTAGGGTTCTTGTATTAGAAGGCCAAATGCCTAGAATAGGCATATCAGACATCTGAAGCCAAGAGCAGATGTTTAGAAAATGGAGGAAAAGTTCCTAGAATGCTTCCTAATGTGTTAAATCTTCTACAGGGTACATGTTCCTAAGGGTTAGATGTCTATAGGATGTCTATAGAGGACATTGGAAATCTAATGGTCATTATTGCATTGTGAAATGGATTTCTTAAAAGTTTATAAGAGATTAGGTTGGGAGTAATTTAAATCTAACATCTTTATATTGGACGTCTAAGAAGGTCTGATGTCTAGAGTCAACTATAGACATCTAGCGCAAAATATGGACGTCTAAATAGCAAGTAGCGGGGAATTAAGAAATGAAATATTTTGCTTTAAACGTCTGATTAAAGAAATTGTTTTGAATCTAAGTTTGAAATTTGGTCTTAGAGATTTGCCTAAGTGTTAAGGGATTATATGAGGGCTACATAGGACTTATTAGGTTCATTGGGGCTCTTTTATATTATGTCTAGACTTAAGAAGGGTTGATAGACATGGTCCCAGTCTCTTGCGCCTATACTTGGTGAACCACCAATGGATAGAAGCCTAGGATTGACAGGTTCCTTTCGAATATATTAGTACAGGCACATCCTATGGCCGACATTTCACCTATGGAGAGGCCATTCTCTGACCATGCACCCCTGATCTAGAGGCTAAATGAGGCTAAGGCTTGCAGCACTTATTTCAAGTTTGATAGATCGTGACTATTGGAAGCGGGTTTTAGGGAGATGGAGGAGAAATGGAAGTCTTTTCAGGTGGAAGGTTCAACAACAACTCGCTTAGCTGGGAAGTTGAGGCCCTGTGGGATTTTCTAACGAAGCACAAGAAGGAACTTAAAGAGTCAAGGGCTAGAAATAAGACAAAGGCATTGGCTGAGATCTCGAGATTGGATAAACAGGAAGATATCGGACAGTTATCGACGAAGGACAGGGACCGTAGGGTAGGACACATGAGGGTGGTTTAAAAGGAGGACAAGGCAAAGATCGAGTAGAAGACAAGATCCAAGTAGAAGTAGCTAAAAAAGGGAGACTCCAATACCAAATTCTTTCACCAAAAGGCATCGAAGAGGAGAAACTAGATTGATAGTTTACTGGTGGGAGGGGCGTCCCACTCGGGCAGAGAGGAGGTTGGAAGGGTGGCAACGAATTTCTTTAGAGAGTTCTATGGAAGGAGATGGAGGGGAGGCTAAAGGTGGACTAGGGAGGACGCGCAGAGAGTATCAAGGTAGGAAGGCGAGGCACTCATGAACAGCTTTTCTGAGGATGAGGTTCAGGAAGCAATTTAGGGCCTCAATGCTGACGAGTGTGCAAGACCTGACGGATTCCTGATTTTATTTTACAGAGACTTATGGACGCTGGTAAAGGAGGACGTGATGCAAATGATGCCAAAGTTTGTAGAGGGGAACAGGGGCTTTGATAGGATCAATTGATTCTACCTCTTCCTCCTACCTAAAAAGGAGGGGGTGGAAGCTATTGAAGACTACAGACCTATCGCATGTCCAATGTCGCCTATCTCATTGTCTCGAAGGTGTTAGCTAATAGGCTGTGCAGGTTACTGCAAGGCATTGTCTCACCAGTGCAAACGGCTTTCACTCTGGGGAGAGGTCTACTTGCTGGATTCATGGTGGCTACTAAGGCCTTGGTGACGTGGAGAAGAGTAGGGAAGGAGGCCTTCCTCTGTAAGGTAGACTTCAGCGAGGCGTACGACTCTATCCAATGGGAGTTCCCGTGCACCGCGCTGGTCAAGAGAGGCTTCCCGCAGCGGTGGCTTGATTGGGAGAAGAGATAAATAACTTTTTCAGTCCTGGTCAACAGGAACCCAGCAGGAGGTTGAGTGCAGCCAAGGAGAGGGGTTAGACAGGGGTGACCGCTTACTCCAATGCTGCTTGTCCTTGCAGTGGACACACTTGTTAGGGTGGCCTTTACATCAGTGGACACACTTGCAGTGGCCTATCAGAGGTTTGTTCAGAGATTTTAGAGCAAGGGTTGACACAGAGATCTCAGTATTGCAGTATGCAAACGACACTTTGTTTCTGGTAGAAGGATCCTCGGCGGAGGCTGGCAAATTGCGTGTGCTTCTAGAGTTGTTTAGGGAGGCATCTAGCCTGCAAATCGATTATGTGAAGTCTAGCCTAGTGACTTGTAATATGTCAGAGGTGGAAGGGACAAAATGTAGTGCTGCACTTCATATGAATAAGGGGTCTTTGCCCCTATCCTACATCAGTCTACCCTTCACGAATAGGCGTTTGAGATTGCAGGATTGGTTACCGCTACTGGAAAGGATGAAGAAGAGGTCGGGCAGGGCTTCCAGGTTACTGTCAAGGGGTGGTAGGCTAACGCTGGTGAAGGTGGTTCTCTCGGCCATACTGGCATACTTCTCCGCCTTTAGAGTGCCTCAATAGGTGGAGAGAAAGATCACAGGTTTGATGCGATATTTCTTCTGGGCAAATTTTGGGACAGCAGGAAAGGGGGCAAGATTGGCATCATGGGAGGAGATTTGTCGGCCTACGAAGGGTGGCCTTGGGGTCAGGGACATGAACAATGTTAATATGAGCTTTCTCACGAAGTGGATTGTAAGACTAATGAGCCGTGAACAAAGTCTTTTTGGTAAGGTGCTTCGCGACTGTTATGGCCACCTTCTTTCATGGGAGATCCTAAGGTCCCCAGTGGCAAGGGCATTGCATTTCATAAGGGGACTAGCGTCAGTGATCCGTAGTGTCTGCACCTTCACAATGTATGTGGGTCAAGGGGACATCTTCAGATTCTGGCTAGATGACTACCAAGGGGGGCCTCTCTGCAATAGATACCCCCACCTCTTCTCAAGGTTGCGAACAAGGAAGCATCTATGGAGAGCTACTGGGATGGTGCTTGGTGTCCTTTTCAGGAGGCCCTGTCGGAACAGAAGTGCACGGAGTTCAAGATGATGCTACAGGAGTTGTAAGGGTGGGAGCCCGAAGGTGGGCGAGATGCCTTCCTTTGGGAGGATGGGAGTTTTTCTATACAGAAGGCCTAACATAGGTTGCATGGAAGCTTGCCTGAGGTGAATCTGGATCTCCAGCGAGACTGCAAATTGTTTTGGTTAGCGAACTACCCCATAAAAGTTAAGATTTCCGCATGGTTAGTAAGAAGATGGAGTGCTTACAAAGGCCTGGAGGGAAAAGTGGGTCATGATGGAGGACACTGGATGCCCGTTTTGTGCCAGGGCAGATGAGGACATCCACCATCTCTTCTTGGGTGTTCGTTGCACAAGTGTAGCAAGCATTGGGAGTGGATTGGATTGATTGTGGTTCTCTTGATGAGTTTTAGGCTTCACTCCGAAGGGGAAATGTTCGGGGTGGTAGAATCGTTTTCAGGTCGAAGGAGAGGGCTAAGGTATTGGTAGTGCTTTAGAGGTGTAGTTGGCTAGAAATGGAGTGGTGTTTAGAGGCAATACACCTTACATTGAAAATCTTGTAGCCTCCATCTCCTCCCAGATTGTGTTTTGAGAGCCCACCTTGTAACTTTTGATGATGTAATTAGTTATTTTTATTAATGATTCTGGGTGGTTATCACATGGATAACCACCCTTTCACTTTTCAAAAAAAATGTCTAGACTAAAGAAAATATAAAATACAACACTAGAAATATAGGAGACTAAACCTAAGACACACTAAGACAAGGCTATCTTGAATTTGCAAATGGGCTTTAAAACCGGTTCACGAGCTTGCAAAGCTTGTTATACGAATATAGCACAAGAATAAGTTCAACTCTTGCTTTTGATTTTATTCTTAATTTTTATTAACAATATATTGTAAAATCATCAAAATATATATTAATGAAATGTTGCACTAACAATCTCCTTTTTGATGATTTTCAAAACATGTCCTTAGGTTATTAGGCTCCCCCTAAATAAAATAATCTTTGGGCAGGTTAAACACGAATTTTTTGTGCAAAGTGAATTTAAAATAAAAGAGTGCAGGAGATGATGAGATTTCACATCGATTAATTGATTGGACTAATCTTAACCCAATTCTCCTTTTTGAAATTCATTAAAAAGGTTAAAAGAGGTTGCACCAAACAATATTTGTAAGAAATAAAAGCTTAATCACATAGGAGCTTGATCACAAAATTTTGCAAGATATAACATCACATATGAAAGAGACTAATGCATTGATTAACATAGAAAGAGCTCTAACTAAGCTGAAGTGAGAAGGTTTAGCTACAAATCTAAGCTTCCACATGTTTATACTCTACCAAACTAGCAATGTTCCCAACAAAGTAAAACATACAGGGCTATGGCCCCATCGTACAAGCCACAACAAAATACAACTACTACTACAATACGAGAAGAAAACAAGGACTTAAGGCAGCTTCAACGATGACATCTTCTGGGTGGCTCCTGTCCCATTTGCATGAACAAAATTGTCTAGCTCAATTTACTAATATCCTAGCGGAGATGTCCAACTTCATGATGCACTTCTTCTTGTCAATGAAGCGAGAGGGTGAGGCCTTCGGCTAAGGCGGGATCAAAGCATTGTCCAACGGACTCCCAAGACACATCAAAATAGGAAGGTGGAACTATGAGTGCTAATGAGGGAGGTGCATAAGGAGGATCTTGTTCTTCCTCAATGGGGTCGTCAGTAGGAAGAATTTTCATTTTTGCCGCGATTGCTCAATTATAGGGTTCATTTTTTTATCAACTGCTAGGTTGGCAACCTTGACCCTATGGTAGTGAAGGCTATGAGAAATGAGGCAACCAAACAGGAGATGCAGAATGGTCCTCATTTAGGACACGAAGAATGGGGTGACAATAGTTGAATGGGATCTGTCGAATGGCGGCAAAGAGGACTTTGCAATTTCGAGAGATGTAATCCAAACCATTGGATTTATTCAAAAGGCCTCATCCAAAAATGCAAGAGGACTCGAGGAAGGGGCTTAAGGATATATTAGGAATGGTGCCAAGGCGGGGTCGATACTTGTTGGGAAGGATAAGTTCTCTATTAATATCCTTTGAATCATAGGCATTGTTGATATCATTAAAGTAACTCCCTTCATTAGGGATACCTAGGATATCAAAGAGAAGCGTGGTCATAATGGTTATCAATACTCCTAAAACACGAGTGCGGAGTACAAGGGAATTGTCATCAATGGTGTCGACCAAATTGGTGTAGAAAAGATGAACTAGATCGAGGTAGACACTATTGAGAGAATTGTGTAAGTGGCCATTTAGGACCACATCGTCTGTTGTAGGAATGTAGAGTGTGTGGTGGCCTTTAAATACGCATGTACTCGTTTCTTTTAGAAGAATAAATAGAAACACATGCCCATAGGAGTGCTTCTCTCGTGGTTTCTCCCCACTCTTCATGAGTAGGGTTTCCACATAAATCCAAGTGTTCTATCTTACGATACTTTATTTTAACCGAAGCAGATTTGATCTCCTTTAAAAAAAATGAGGGAGAAACCTACCAAAAGCTCTAAAAGAGGACCATTAGCAACGTCGCCAGGCCTTGTGGCCACTGTCGAGCCTCCAGTAGCCCTCCTCTCCAGGCAACCCTTTAGGGTCTCTCGTCTTCCTCCTCACTCAATTGAGGTCGAGATCGACCTCATTCTCTCTCCCCTATACTCTAGACAACAGCTAAAGAAGGCCACCAACACTGCCTTCGATGCCTAAGGTTCTGGCGAATCCCCTAGGTTGCATCACCAAGCCCTATAGGGCACTCCAATAGTCATGCAACACCACCTCTCTCTGTTGTGCTACCTACAAGGTCATCTCTGATCTATACCACCATCACAAAGGTCGGATCCTCTTGCTATTGTTGCGTCGCCTCTTGCTAGCAACCCCCTTCTAACGTGTTGTCCGACCCTATGGGTCACTTCGATGGCCATGTATCACCACCTCCTTCCCTATTGCATCTACTATAGGACTTTCTCCAAGTCGCAGTGCCACCACTCACCGCCTAGCTGGATCTCCTTTACTAGGATTGCCTCTTGCCAGTGACCACCTCTTTCGCATCATCACCCCACACCTCACCACTGACTACCGCAACCTCGACCTTGTGGTTGTCCTTGACGTGATTTATTTGGATTCATCAACCTTTATCAAAAGAGGAAGGTGATGATGGGTTTTTTGCATTGTTAGTCCTATGATTTTTTCTTTCTTATTTGTCAGCATTACAAAGAAAAAGAAAAAGAAAAACAAAAGATGAAGGAAATAGGAGACTCATTCTTTTCTTTCAAGTCTCTACACGAGTGAAACTCATTATTTTTTAGTCCCTATGTGAGAGATACTTTCCTAGTCTCTATATGAGAGAAATCTACAAAAAGATTTTTGTATGGGAGAGGCCAATCTCAAGTCACCAAGGGAGGGGCCCACTTTGAGTTCCTATATAGAAGAAGCCAAACTCTAGGTCTCCAAGGAGAGGCCTACTCTGAGTTTCTGTGTGAGAAAGGCCCAGTCTCTTAGTTTCCATGGAGAAACCCACCTAAAAGATCTCTCATTCTACTACGGTTGCTAGTTTTACTATAGCCACCTTCAACTCCTTCAACCTACTCCTACTCCTCTGATCTACTCTCCTTCGAATATCTACATTTGTTGGGGGGAAGTTTACTTGTGTAACAAGTTGAGTGTTGCACGCTCCAACTTAAGGAGTGTTAGGAAATAAATTAGTTAGATATTTTAAAGATAAATTAGTTAGGACTAGGTGCCCTACTATTTTGTCGCTATTTTTTGTAAATGAGTTATTGTGTTTGTGAAGATTTACGCGATACAGAGGAATGGAGGCTCTTTCACGTTAGGCAAATACGCAACAAGGTACTGCAGATGCACCCTGTTCATGCATGAGCGAGGAGAGAGAGAGGACTGCTGCTGGCATTGAAGAAGATAGGGAGAGAGAGGGAATTGATGTGGATTTTGTGGGAATAATAATGCATTAACTCAAAGAAAAATATGTACAAGAATGCTCTCTTTTTATAGAAAGAGCATACCTTCTAAACTGAGAAACAAACTCAAATTAGATCTCCTAAAAATAGAAAGGAACAAATCCGCTATGTTGTGATGCGTGTATGAGCGGGTACTCTTGCTATTTTGTTTTATGTCTAAGTCCAGTTTGTTATTTTCCTACATCTCTCTTATAAAGGAACATAGGGTTCCCGGTAGAGAATAGATTTGACAATTTTCTCCCACTTGGTATCAGAGCCTTGGCTCTAGTATCCCACCCTAAACCCTAGCCGCCATCACCCTTACCTCAATCCCACCCTCGACACCTCTGCACCTAAGGGTCTACCGTCAGCTTGCCCACCACCGCCACATCATGCATGCCTTCAGCTCACCGTCGAGGGCACGCAGCAATGGTGTCGAGTGACGCACGCGTCGCCTTCGCCCTCCACTTGCACGCAACACCTTGCTACTAGGTGGCGACGCTCCCTAAGGCGAGGCGTGCTCCTTCCTCGGCTTCCTCTCCCGTTATAGCCCGTTGCTGCAAGGCAGGAGCAACCAACCAACGGCTGATCTCCCGAGCCAGCCTCTCTGCAGCGGCAACGCACGTCGCAGGGGTCGGATCTAGCATCCTAGCGGCAGCGCTACTGCTATAGGGGTCAACGGCAGCGAGGAGGTCCATCTGCACGAGCGGCGACAAGAACTAGCTTCCTATTACTATTCCTGCTCTTCCAGCGGTAAAGGTTGCAAGGGCGACTTGGGGGGGACTTGCTCAGGGATCATTCATGTGTCTTGCATGTTGATTCTTACGTGAACCCTCTTAGTAGCTATCGGCGTGTGATCTGGCATGTCTCCAGTCTAGATCTTACGCCAATCATTCCCTCTCCTTTAAACTCTTCTTCATAATTTTAGATCTAATTTTCTGAAATCTATCACGTCTTTCAGACTTTTGTGGTATTGCAAGGCATGATGAGTTTGCCAGGTAGCTCAGAGGTGACATAGGGTACCACTACAAATGCAGGCAACCACAAAAACCCATTCTTCACTCCGATAGTGAAGTTGGATGAAGCCAACTACGTGAGGTGGTCTCGCACTATCCTGATGACAGTTGAGGGCCATGACAAGGAGCATTGTCTCCTTGAAAAAGAGCCCAAGTAGAAAACTGGCAACTATACCAGTTGGAAGAAGGATGATGCTATGGTCTGTGCCTGAATCATGAACTCTATTGCTCTGTTGATTGGAGATGGCATCATGTACTTTGCCACCGCCAAGGAGATGTGGGACAATCTCTGCGACACATTCTCCAATGAGAAGAATTATAGCCGAGTCTTCCATATTCACCATGACCTGGTCAATTTGAATTAAGAAAGGAAGACTCTCGCTCAGTACTACACTGTATTCAGGGGGATGGTTGCCAACTACGATGTATGCCGCCCAGTCCGTACTTTTGCTACCTAGAGGGAGTACAGGAAGGAGTTTGCCGTATTACAGTTCTTACAGGGGCTCAGTATGGAGTATGAAGGCATCCGTTCTCAGATGCTATCTCAAGCCTCTCTTCCATCTCTGGAAGAGGCCTATAGCAGGTTGAGCCGTGTCTAAATGAAACCTACTCCAGGATAGCATACTGCTTCGGCCGCTTTCGACAATCATGGAGGATCCTCTACACGAGGTAGGGGGTGTAGTCGTGGACAAAGCAGCCGTTAACACACCACCTATACCTACTGTGGTAAGGTGGGTCACGTGGAGGCCTCATGTTGGACCAAGAATGGAAAGCCTGCAGTGGCCAATTAGGTTGTTCCAAGAACTACTGATCAGACCGAGATGATAACCAAGGTAGAATATGATGCACTTGCACACAGGTTGGCACAGTTGACACAGGAGACGCCTACTTCCTCTGAGAATGCAGCCTTTGCCACGTCCTTAGGTAATGGTTGGTTGGTTTACTCAAGAGCATCTAGGCACTTGATTAGTGACAAGGATTGTTTCCAGAGTACCTGTGATCTTCCTCCAGGGAGGACGGTTCAGGTGGCTAATGGCCACCATTTGTAGGTTCAAGGAGAGGAGGCGATCACTTTGTCTCCTAGCTTGCAGCTTCCTGATATTCTTTTTATGCCTAATTTTCTTATCATTTTACTATCTATTAGTCATATCACTAGAGATCTAAATTGTAGGGCCATATTTGATGACGTGGGTTGTGTCTTTTAGGACAAACTCGCCGGGAGGACAATTGGTGGTGGACATGAGGAGGAGGGGGTCTATCGACTGGTCCAGACTCCTTTTGTGGCCAGATGTCAAGCAGGGATAACTCGCTGTGCTAAGATAGCTTTACAGTGGCATTGTCGGCTCAAGCATCCTTCCTTGAATCGGTTGAGACGGATCATCCCTCATTTGTCACCCACCATAAAGATCAGATCCGATGCTTGTCAGCTAGGCAAGCATCACCGCTCCTACTCGCCAAGTACCACGACTGTGTCTGTTAAATGTTTTGATTTAGTGCATATGGATGTTTGGGGTACAAGTAGGATTCCAAATAGACAGGGCTATAGATTTTATTTAATTGTTGTTGATGACTTTTTCCAAATTATCATGGATGTTCTTGCTTAGAAATAAATCCGAAGTTTGTGATGTTATTCAAACATTTATCAATCAAATAAAGATGCAATTTTCCAAAATTGTTAAAGTTGTACGGTCTGATGATGCATTGGAATTTTACACCAAGTAACTGGCTCTCTTCTACAACTCTCTTAGCATTATTCACCAAACCTCCTACCCTCATACGTCTCAACAGGATGGGGTGGCAGAGAGAAAACACAGACATGTTTTGGATATTGCTAAGACATTATTGATACATCACAATGTCCCTTCTAGTTACTAGGGAAGTGCAATCTTAACTGCATGTTATTTGATTAACTGGATGCCAAGCTCAGTTATACAGGAGCAGATTCCCTGGCAGGTGTTGTTTCCTGGTAGAGATTTATTTACTACGCCACCTAGGATTTTTGGATGCATTTCATTTGTTCATCTTCTTGGTCCAGGTCGGGACAAGCTCGCACCTCATGCTGTGAAGTGTATTTTTCTAGGATATAGCAGCACCCAGAAAGAATATAGATGTTATGACCCGATTGCCTGATGACACTACGTGAGTAGTGATGTCACCTTTCACAAGGAGATACCCTACTTCTCCATGAGGGGTCATAACATGACAGATTCCTTAGCCCCTACTCCAATGCCTATTCCTCCACTACAGTTAGAGGATATCCCAGATACAGAGACAGAGGTTAGAGATGGCGTAGATGGGCACACTGCTAGTATCGGTGGATCAAATAACAAATCAGATAGTACACACCCCCCTCTCCACGTCGCCAATCCCTCCCCCCCCCCAAGTACAGCCTAACCCTAATGATGTTGCTTTTAGTGACTCTTCTGCAGGTCATGATGCCCATTTTGATAATGTTGATTATTATCTTCCGATTGCCATGAGGAAAGCTCCTCGATCCTGCACCCACTATCGAGTCACTAGTGCTCTTTGTACTGCGAATCTAGGGAGGAGCTTCAGCCAGTTCACCTCTGCTCTATCTAGCACTGAGATTCCCACTACATATCAGCAGGTCATGCTTCATCCAAAATGGCGACAGGCCATGGGGGAGATGGTTGCCTTGCAGTCACGACAAACATGGGAGGTTGTTCCCTTGCCACACGGAGCAACATTGGTTGGATGCCGCTGGGTTTTCACCCTGAAGTATTACCCTGATGGAAGCATTGCGAGACACAAAGCCAAGCTTGTTGCAAAGGAGTTCACCCAAACGTATGGGGTGGACTTCTTTGATACCTTCTCTCCTGTCACTAGGCTCCCGACTGTTCAGATCCTACTCTCTGTTGCTGCTCACTATGATTGGCCACTACATCAGATGGACATGAAGAATGCTTTTCTATATGGAGACCTGGATGAGGAGGTCTATATGCAGCAACCCCCGGGGTACGAGGTTCAGGGGGAATGCGTGTGCCGCCTGAGGAAAGCCATATATGGCTCTAAGCAAAGTCTGAGAGCTTAGTTTCATAAGCTCTCAGAAGTTCTTCACACGATTGGCCTTCAAAGGTCTACATCCGATCATTCATTATTTGTTCGTTAGACCGAAGGTGGGACAGTGGCATTACTTGTATATGTTGATTTAATTGTAACAGAAAGCAATTAAGCAGGAATAGTAGAGGTAAAAAAGACATTGCAGGATAGATTTGTTATGAAGGATCTGGATGAGCTCAGATATTTTCTTGGGATTGAGGTGGCACGAGGCAAAGGTGTCATTATCATCTCACAGAGGAAGTATGCTCACGATATTCTACGGGAGACTAGGATGCCAGGGGCGAAGCCTACAAGCATACCCATGGATCCTAAGGTGCACCTGTACGATGGGGAGTCTACCACGATGGATAGTCGGTCCTACAGATAGCTGGTGGGCAAGCTATTATACCTTACCATCACAAGGCCAGACATTTCCCTTGCGGTTGAGAAACATAGCCAGTTTATGCATCAATCCACGAGGCAGCACTGGGATGCTACCATGTAGGTGCTGAGGTATTTGAAGAGGCTCCAGGGCAAGGCCTAGTGTTTACCAGAGGAGCAGGCATGAATTTAGTAGGATACTCTGATGCTGACTATGGAGGGTATCTTCTAGATAGAAAGTCCACCATTGGGTTTTGCACTTATGTTGTTGAGAATCTAATTACATGGCAAAGCAAGAAACAAACCGTGATATCCAGATCAAGTGCAAAATCTGAGTACCATGCTATGGCGCAAACTACTACAGAAATGATCTGGGTGAGGTCTGTGCTTCATGATCTTCAGGTGCAAATGACCGATTCTATGGAGATGAGATGCAACAATTAGGTAGCTACATTCATTGCAAATAATCCGATGTTTCATGAGTGGACTATGCATGTGGAGATAGATTGCCACTGCACCAGAGACCTCATCCAGAAGGGAATTATCTATACCTCACCAATTTCCTCTGAAGACTAGATAGCTGATATGTTCACCAAACCCCTTAGTAGAAGTGCTTTTCATACATGTTGTAACAAGCTGAGTTTAATTGATATCTACACTCCAATTGAAGGGGGAATGTTGTGATGTGTATGAAGGGGTACTCTTGTTATTTTGTTTTATGTATGGTCCAGTTTGTTATTTTCCCACGTCTCCTCTCTTATAAAGGAACATAAGGTTCCCAATGGAGAATAGATTTGACAATTTTCTCCTACTCTCTAAAACCACTTGCAAAAAACCAAACATATCAAACTAAAAAGCAACCAAACTTAGACCTAAGGCAAACCTAAAAAACCCTTAAAGGCGGTGCCCCTTGGGTGCACACTGGACTGCCATGTGGCACTACCACGTGGCCTGACAGGCCTGCCACATGGCACATTTATTGTTCACAATGTTTTATGGTGTTTCCTTATATGCCTAAGCCCTCTCTCTATATAAAGAAGGGTAAGGCTTTCTTTTCAAAACAACACATTAACCAAGTTAGTCTTTTCCAACACCTATATTATCATTCTGGATAACTACCCTTTCCTTTTTCAAAAAAATAATACGACGATTTTTGTTGTTACCCATAGTCATGTGTCCCTCCACCTCCTTGAGCTTTAGGAATTGTGTGGAGTCTCTTATCATATGCCTCGAATAGCCACTATCCATAATCCACTTGTTCTTCTTTAAGTCCTACAAAACAAGATTTGAGAATGCTTCTAGGTATCCATGCCTTCTTGGGTCTTTAGTAGTTAGGATACCTCTTCCAAAAATAGTTTCTTTTAGGGATTCATTTCTTTTTGACCTTTTGACTATATATAAATGCATGATGAGTTGGTTTGTAGGTCTTAGGAGGCACAAAGGTGGTTCTACCTTTGGGCTTCAAAAATGTAGTTTGTTTCTTGGTTGTAAAGGGCAGTTCACTTAACCAAAACCAAACTTGGAGGTGGACAATTGAGATGTTAACAATTTTTCTAAATTGTTTCTACCATTTGTAAACTTACTAAGGTCATCAATCAATCGATTTATGTTCATCTTAAGTTCATGCACATCTTTTTCCAAGCAAGTCATTTTCTTTTTCAATTCATTTGTTTCCTTCAAGAGGTCTCTCTCAACAACTAAGCTAGTGTTGGAGGCAATAAGATTCTCATTTAGCCTAGCTAAATCCAAACATTCAATTTTTATACTCATGTTTTCTTTTTCAAGAGCTAATTTTTCATTTATAAGTAGCTCATGATTTTTTAGCAAGTCATCTCCTACTCTAGGTTTTCTCAAGGCTTTATTTTCTTGTTTAATCTTCTTGCATTCATGAAAATTTTCATCATATGCATCTAACAAACCATCAAAAGAGTTTGAGTCATATACCTCAATCTCATTTTCCATAAGACATACAGGCGACATCCTCCTTGCTTGAATCTAAATCAAAATTGAAGTCGACACTTAAGCTTCCTTTCAAATCATCCCAAGTAGCCGCAGACACCTTCTTCTTCTTGAAGAATTTCCTCCTGGACTTGTCTCCAGTTCTTCACTCTTTCTTCTCCCTCCCTTCATTCTTCTCCCTCTTGTCTCTCTTATCCTCAATGAGTATAGGACAATCTTCTTTATGTGGTCCTTCTTGCATCTATAGCAAGTAGATACTTTAGCTTTCCTCTTCTTGAATAGCTTTCTCATCTTTACATACTTCTCAAACCTCCTAGAGAACATTGTCATCACCTCATCTTCATCTTCATCTTCATCTCTGTCTTTAGCATCAATGTCGAAGTTACTCTCAATTTTGGCTTTGAAAGCTAAGCTTTTATTTCAAGAGCTTGAAGCATCACTCCTTCAATTATTCAAGCTCGACTTCATGCGCCATCAAACTCCCTAACATCTCATCCATGATTATGTTCTTCATGTCCTTCGCGTCTTCAATAACAGTGACCTTCAACTCCCATTCTTTGGATAGAGCTCTCAAGAACTTAGAGACCATGTCATTTGAAAGGTAGCTCTTTCCAAGTCCCTTGAGTGGATTGAAGATATTTGAAAATCTTATGCTTAAATCCTTAATGCTTTCCCCCAATTTTATTTTGAACATCTCAAATTCTTGGATCAAAAGCCCAATCTTTATTTCCTCCACCTTAATGTACCCTCATGTATGACTTCGAGACATTTCGAGATTTTATATGTCGTCTTAAGCTATGAAATACGATTAAACTCATCATTAGAGGGCACAACAGAGAATACTAATAACCTTACAATTTATGGTGATTTGCTTCTCGCCTTTCAGCTTGTATTCTCTAGTTTCCAGGTCCTCGGGCATCTTGAACTTCCTCTCCACCATCTTCCAAAGAGAGGTCTTCAATGGCCGACTTGAGATATATCACCATCCTTTGCTTGCAATGAGTATATCTAGTTTCATCGAAGAAGGGAGGGTCGGTGGGTTGACAATCCTTCAGCCCTCAAAGTGTTTTGAGTCCACCATCGATCGTCAGTGTGAGGAAGTGACTTTAAGGAAGCACAACCTAATGCTCTAATACCAAATGAAAACACTAAAGCATGGGTGAATAGTGGTTAAGGCAGAATAAAAAATAATTATGAGATTATGTAGAAATTAAACTAAAATTAGAGAAGAAAAATGAAGACAAGTAATCCACAACACAAAAATGGTAATGAAAAACCCTCAACAGGGAGAAACCATTGCCTAAGTCTCCCAACCTAGGATTTTACCCCGAGTCAACTCAGAATCAGTAAGTACTTGGGTATTTAAACCATTCTCACAATCCACTATTAATTCCGTAGTTAAAAGTAAACACCTCTCCCTTAAGAGAATAGGGACACACAACTTAGGTCGTCAAAATACAATTAAGATGGAGAAATATGCAGAAATTTTGAATTAAAAAGCCCAACAAAAGTTTTATGTATAAAGCTCAAAGTGAGTTGAAGTTGATGCTCAAGAGCTCTAACACCTTGTTGAGTTACGTCATATTGTAAGGGGCGTTGCGTCCTTTTTATTTGTAACTTTTCCCTTACCTCTCCCTATATAAAGAAGTGTAGGGACGACTTGATAATTAAGAAATATCATTTTCTTCAACTTAGTATCAGAGCCAAATTAGGTACTCCACTGAGAAAACCCTAACCCTACCACCAAGCCCCACCACCACCGCTGTCACCGATAGCACCGTTGGCCAACAACAACGCCACCACCAGGCAACATCTACTATGCTACCACCATTGGTGGTAGTGCTACTGCTTGCAGCAGCAACGCTGCTTCACCGGCAACACTGCCTCCGCCCAACATTGCGCCACCAGTAGCATAGCCTCAGCACAGTGTGCACCACTAGTAGCACCACCCAGCACCTCCGCCCAATGCCTCCACCCAGCTCCTCTCCGCATCCTCCTCTCACTGTTGAACCCCTTCCAGCGATAAGGAGAGGGTTGTAGACCATGTTTTCCCTTGCAACAGGGTCTAAGAAGGTCCTTAGCACATTAGTGATGGACTGCTAAAGAGAGGACCTTGCGGAAAGGAGTTTGGAAATTCATCTTTGATGATATAATCAAATCAGAATTTTCATTACTAGTTTAGGGTGTGTATTCCCCTAATGATGCATGTTTTGGGGCGTGTATTCCCCTTGGATTGTTGAGTTCGTGTGAGCGAAATTTTTTGGGGTGTGTATTCCCCGTTTGGTACATATTTTCGGGTATGTATTCCTCGTTTCTGTCATTTTTCATATATGTGTCTGTGGTTTGTTGTCACTATGGCCGCATCATCGTCAAAGTCCGTAGTGGCGTCAGAATAGACGAGAGACAGTTTAGTCTACAAGAACCTATTCTTTGCTCCTATTGTGAAGCTTGATGAGACCAATTACCCCCATTAGTCTTAAACATTTCTTGTGACTATGGAAGGACATGAGAAGCAGCATGTCCTCATGGAAGCACTACTAAAGCAGAAGACAGGGAAATATGCAACCTAGAACAGAAATGATGCCATGGTGAGGGCCTGGATATTTAACAATGTTATACATCGCATTGGAGATGAAGTCGTGTATTACAAGACGACCAAGGATATGTGGGATGGTCTAAAGGTCGCTTATTCTCATGAACTTAACTCCACCCAGGTCTTTCAGATCCACTATGATCGCTACCACTTGAAGCAGAAATCCATAAGTCTCTCGCAATACTATTCCACCATAAAGAGACTCTTGGAGAAATATAATACATGCAGGCCCATGTGTACCTTAGCCACGTGTAGGGATCAAAGGAAGGAGTTCTCTGTACATATGTTTCTGGCAGGGCTTAATGACAATTATTCGCTGCACGCTCACAGATTTTGACACTGTCTAATCCTCCTCCTATTGAAGAGAAATACAAGAGACTTAGCAAGTTGCAGATCCAGTCTATGCCAGAGGGTATTACTAATAATACCTCCTATGCTCATGCAGCTATAAGTACTCGTGGAGGACGGACAAGAGCCTTCAGAGGCAAAGGCAAGGGTTGTGTTGTTGGTGGCCATGGCAAGCCCACCTACTCTTATTGTGGGAGACTTGGCCACTTTGAGCCAAGTGCTGGAACAAACTTGGACAACCTGCAGTTGCCATCCAAGTTTCTATAACTACACCTCCAGCCATGTCCACTAAGGCAGTGACCATTGTAGAGACGGACTATGATGTAGTTGTACAGCGTCTAGCCCAGTTGACCCATAAGCAATCTCAATCCTCAGGCACAGCTACTTATGCCTCCGCTTCAAGTATGAATAGTTCATGGTTGATTGATTCAAGTGCCTCAGATCATTTGATAGGAAATTCCCAGTATTTTGGGAATATGCATAAGATATCATAGGATCGTCCAATGTAGCTTGCAGATGATAGGCATATCCCCATCTGTGGCAAGGGAGGAGTGTCAGTTACTCCCTCCATGCATCTCTGATGTTTATTATGTGCCTAAGATGACAATGCATGTGCTATCTATTAGTATAGAGTTTTGGAAAATGTAACTTTGTTCATTTAGAAAAGAATCCTTGGCACTCTTTTTATAAAGAGCACAAAGGCAAATAAGTTAGTTACAATCACCATTTACCAAATATAGTCATGATTAAATATGGAAATAACTAATAAAATCCTAATTTATTCCCTATGAATTATTTCCTAACACTCCCCCGCAAGACAAGATGCGGGAGACGGCAAGGTCTTGGATCCATAAGGTAGTGAAGATCCAGTCTCGTCGACGTGGTAGTCTGCTCTTCGTGTCTTCAACAATGAGTGCCCCTTCTTGTACATCCTCACAGAGCCAGTCAATGCTCGATTTCTCTTGAGGTGCATGAGTGCTGCCTGAACTTCGACATCTTGAGGCGGCTCCCATGTTCAAATCTTGTATCTTTATCTCAACATGTAAGGACCCAACTGCGAACTCAAAACTTTTGAGGGGTTATCAACAAATACCCCAACACTAAAAGACTTAACTTTAAGGAAACCAAAAGAATACATGGACTCAATCTTTTCTTTTTTTAAACACCAAAGACCTAAAGGCTTTCTCCACCGATTCCCAGCCTCCGCGGAGGTTCCTAGACCGCTTGGAGGAGAGGGAGCAACAACTAGACATCAACGTGGAAGAACGGGATGAGCAGCAGCATCGGTCCTCCAAGAGGCTCGCAGTCCCCTCGAACTACTCCACGCACCCAAACCCTTGATCCGATCTTCCCAATCAATGGGCGGCGCTACAGTGACCAGGGAGCCAGTGGCGGAGCTCCGGTGAGACGAAGCAAGTCTGGACCACCTTAGTCTGGTAGAGTACCTCCCCCAGAACTCTATGGTCCCCTCAAAAACCCTCGATCAAGCAAGGTTTAAGGGTCCAAAGCCCCAATCTGGTACACGGCGCTTACCAGCAGCGCTGGGACCTTTTTGGCTCACCAGCGATGACTCCGGCAACCGATGGTGGTCGGAGGGGTTGCAGTCGGTTGGTGATGGGTCAGCAACGCACCCCTCCAAGTTTGACAGTGATCGATGGCCGGAGGCAACGTTGGCGAGGCTTTATTGGCTAGCAACGAGTAGCAGCAACAGCGAAAGAGAAAGAAGAGGAAGATAAGTTATGGGAAAGGAGAGAGCCTCTCTGGTGGCTCGCCGGAGGTCGGCAACGCCACCAGAGGGCCTCCCCCCTCTAAATCTTCTCCTAAACCCTAACCACTTAGATCGGTGGCTCTGATACCATGGGAACGCTTGGGTTTATGTGGAAACCCCACTCACGAAGAGCGGAGAGAAAACCACGGGAGGACCCGATAGGGCATGTGTGTCTATAATTTCTCAAAGAATAAAGATGTATACTGCCTATTTATAGGCCACCACACACCACACAACCCCACACTAACCGATGTGGGACCAAGCTACACACACTCCACTCTCCCTCAAGTTGGAGCATGCAATGCATAACTTGTACAACACTCAAATCTCACTCTACACAACGGAACATACACTCTCGGTTGGTCCTCGTCTGCAGGCTGGTATGCTGATAACGACACATCAACGAGGGCTGAAGCTGGTGGATAGCTAACAAATGACCCCTTCTCTGGAGACCTCAACTCATGCAGGTAGCTCTCCATTCAGTATCCCTGTAATGGGCCTCCCTCTGAAGGCCTCGAAAGATGGATCTCCCTCTTGGAGTCCACAAAACTGGATCTCCCACGCAAAATCTGAAATGGGTCCTTCCTCTGAGGACCTCGAAATTACATCTCCCTCCTAGAGACCTCGAAACTCTGGACCTCCCAAAGTTGTGGATCCTGAAATCGTGATCTCGAACAAAGGACTCCCTCCTGGAGGATGAGTATAATAGGCTTACACTCCCCCTTTCTCCCATACTCGTATGAGAGAAGAAATAAAAAATAGAGAAATACACACATATATAGAGAAGAGTTTCTCCCCCTCTTCTCTTGAATTCCTTTTTTTTACCCTTTTTTTCTTCTTTTTTACTTTCCTCTTTTTCATTTTTTCCCTTTTCTGTGTTTTTTCTCTTTCTCCACCTTTTTTTACCCCTTTTCTTTTTACTTTTTTTTCTTTCCTCTCCTTTTTTTCCCCTTCATCTTCCTCTTCTTTTTCCTTTTTAAATGCCCTCACCCCTTAGGATTCAAGAAACACAAACAAAGGAGCACAAGAGCTCCTCTCGCCGCCTTTGGCCTCGTCCGCTCAGCCACCATCTCCGGCCACGTCGACGAGGATCGCGCTGCCGTCACCCATGCCTACACCTCATCCTCGCTGCTACTACCGATCCTAAGGTCGTTGCCGTCGCTCCTCGACACCACCATGGAAGGGTTGCAAACAGCAGCAGCGACCAGGATCGCCTCAACGCCGTCCGCACCTCCAGCCTCTCTGCCTCGTTTCCATCACCGTCGTCTTCCTCCTCGACATCGCCCTCTTCTCCGGTGTCTCGGCAGCGCTCTACCCAGTCGTCGTCCCCAAGACCTACCTCCAGGTCTCGCAGTTGCAGGCCTCCACCACTTGCACCGCCATGCTCGACCTCAGGGTCCTCAACCCCACCGCAGCCACCATTGCCAATGCAGCCGCAGGGCTTAGCACCACCATGGCCACCTAGGTGGTGTGGACCCCCATCGACGTCAGCCAGTGCCTCATGGTCCAAGGCAGCTGCGTTGGGCCCCTCTCCTACCACGGCAACGTCAAACGTAGCCATGAGGGCCGATGCCAGCATGCCCAACCCCGACGTCACGCCATCAATGGCGTCCTCCATCTCCTCCATCGCAACAACCCTCTGCCATCGCAGCCTCATCTTCAGTGCCGCATGTACCCTAGCCACACTAGCCTCCTTTAGCAGCCTGCTACCGCTGCTCCATTCTCCATGCATGCTCCCAGATGCACAGCAACAAAAAAACACTCCAATAACAGAATATGATAGACAATTTGTTCTGATACCAAGTTGAAAAATATAACAAGCGGAAGCATATATCAAAGCAATAGAACAATCATAGAATGCTTGGGTTTACGTGGAAATCCCACTCGCGAAGAGCGGGGAGAAAACCACAGGAAAAGGCTCCAATAGGGCATTGATTTGTATTTCTTCTTCTCAAATAAATAGGTGGGGGGTACACGCCCATTTATAGGCCACTACATACAATGGAAAGTCCCACTCCACTATGTGAGACTAAATAACTACACAACTCTCAACATTATTACTAAGCAATTGAATTGTGTCATTTTTTATTCGGTTGGATGTATGTTTCAGGACGACATGACGGGGAGGATGATTGGTGGTGGCCATGAGGAGGGGGTGTATACTGACTAATTCAGAGTCCTGTTGCTACATCCTATCAGATAAGTACTACTGCGAAGAGTGCCTTGCAATGGCACAGACGATCAGGCCATCCTTTATCAGACAAGCTACGTTAGATCATCCCTCATCTTTCTCCTGCCATGAAGATTCAATGTGATGCCTGTCAACTAGAGAAGCATCACCGTGCTAGTTTTCCAACCTCTATCCAGTCAAGTAGTTCTGCTTGTTTTGATTTATTACATTGTAATGTTTAAGGTCCTAGCTGTGTGGTAGACCGACAGAGTTATTGACATTATTTATTATTTGTAGATGATTTCTCCCGTTTGTCATAAACATTTTTTATGCATAATAAACCAAAGATTGGATCCATTATTCAGTAATTTGTCATTTTGTAAAAGCTCAATTTGTTGTATGCATTAAGAAGATCAGAATTGATAATGCCTTAAAATTATGTACTAAGAATTTGGTAGACTTGTATGGGTCACTTGGCATTGTGCATCAGAAATCATGCCTTCACACGTCACAGCAGAATGGAATTGCTGAAAGAAAATACCGTCATATTCTGGATACAGTTAGAGCCTTATCCAAAATAGTATTCTACATAGTTACTAAGGAGATGCAATTCTGACTACCTGTTATCTTATTAACAGGCTTCCTTCCTCTATGCTTCAAGAGCAAATCCCATGGAACATCCTATAACCTGTTTCAGATTTGTTTTTTATGCCTCCAAAGACTTTTGGTTATGTGACATTTGTACACCTCATTAGGCCTGGTCATGACAAATTGGCTCCTAAGGTGGTTAAGTACATATTTCTTGGTTATTCACTTACTCAAAAAGGATATAGGTGTTTTCACCTTATACACTAAAGGCACTATGTTAGTACGGATGTGACTTTTCATGAATCTATTCCGTATTTTTTCACCTCAAGTCATCAATTGAAAGAGGCCGAGATGGTTGTGCCAATGCCTGTACCTCCTATAGCCATGGAGAATGTTTCTCAGAGTAGTGGTGTACCTGCTACAGAGCAGACTGTGGATACGTTCAGAGTTGTATCACCTAAAGATAAGACCTTTAGGGTGGTACATATTAGCTTTCTGTCAGTTACAAAGAAAAGACACACCCCCTCCTCAATTCCTACTAAGCCACCATCATACTAAGGTATGTGTTGAGGATACTAACGATATTGAGGGGTGCCTACGGATCTTAGCCACAAACACAAGATCAAGTATGATATCAATTATAAAAATATGGCGCAAAAAATATAATCACATAATAACACAAGGATTTATGCTGAAAATCCTTTTCAGGTAAAAACCACTACCTAAACCTCCCATCTTAAGATTTTTCCAACTAGGCAACGCTAGTAAATCCATTAACGTACCACTTAAACGAGGGTGGCACAACTTCTTACAATGATCCCTTCTCTTCACCTGAAGAGAAGCACAACATATTTCTCCCCAACAGGTTGGGATCCGTAATCAAAGCAACAAGTAAAATAAAACAATATAATCCTATGAAACCTCAAGGAAAGTCAAACTGGACTTTTGCAGAGATTCGAATCATCGTGTTTTAGATAGCATGAAACAAAAGCGCAGAAGCACTTTGAAAGAAAGCACAAGAGTACTTTTTCTAGATGGATTTCTCTCTGAAAGGGTGTTTTGAAATGAGGGTTGTAAAGTCCTATTTATAGGTGAAAACGGAGCATTTTTATAATGTTAGAAAAAATCATTCAAACTAAATTGGTCGATCAATTTACTTAATTGGACAATCAATTACTGATCGATCGAATATTTAAGTGGTCGATCAATTGCAAGAAAATAGGATTTGACCGTTAGGCAAATTTGGTCAATCAATATTCTTATTTTGATCGATCAATTCTAATATTTTGATCGATCAATACCATCTAGATGTTTATTTTACAATTTCGAAAGGTTTATCATTAGTCCTGAAGTTCGTTACAGTAATTCTACACTCAAGAAATATAAAAGAATTACATTGACTAAAAATAATCTTCACTTTGATCTACACGGAGGATAATTGACTTGACTTGTGCGAGCATGATACTGAAAGATTAGTTCACAATAAAACATAAGTTTGTTTCATCAAAACAACGATCTCAACAATTTCCCCATTTTTTATGATAATAAAATTACAATTATGTATGCAAAAAATAAATAATTACTTTAGAATTACTCCTATCAACATGCATATTTTACTCCCCCTTTTTGTTATCAACAAAAAGATTCATCTCAAGTGACTTATTATTAATCATACTTAAACAACTAAAATTTTAAGAATGAAATTTACATTTTTCTTCCCTTTTTTCAAGTAATATTCTATTAAGCATGATGTCAATTATATCATAAGAAAATTATCAAATTCATGATAAGGAAATGATGAAATTTATGATAGTCTAACACAACGATTATATCAAAATAAAATGAAGTGTTGAGTAAGAGTTATACAGTCCAACATAGATAAATATGCTATCTAAATGTTACTAAGAAAGTGATCTTGATTCTCCCCCTCAAACAATGATCCCTTATCAAGGTTTATTCTCTTTATTCTTCTCCCCCCATCAAGTTGCTATCCCAAATTAATCAATTCATTGTTTCGTCAATTTTATATTAAAAACTTATTTATAACTAAGTAGGTAATAAAGATTTAATTTTAGAAATCATACCTGCTAAGGTATAAGGAGTTATACCTAGTGGCAGTAGCTAGGTGGAAGGGGTCTCCACAAAAAAATTGGCATCCACTAACATTGTTGGTTCCACCATCTTTCATAGCTAAATTGATGATTATTAGCTTGTTGAAGGTTGCTCTCCAATTGTGATTTCCATGTCAATCTTTCCCATAACCTACAACATAATTTTCCACAAATTTTTCGATACCCATATTCTTTTGGGTCCATAGTTGTTAATTCCTTTCAAGGGTCTACTAGACTCTCTTCTCTTAGTCTTTTGATATAAACATGGATTCCTAATCTTCTTCTGATTCTTCTTTTTAATGTCATATTTTTCTTCATATGTTCTAGTAGAATATTTGAGGTCATTAAGTGTCTTTAAAGTGACTATGTTGTTCCTTGAGATCTTCTACTTTCTCATGGAATTCTATATTCACAACTCTTGATACATCTAATTCTCTTTTCTTATTTTCTAAATCTAGAGATAAACTAAACTTTTCATTTTCAAAATTAGTGCACTTATCTTTAAGTTCTATATTTTCTTTCTTTAATCTTTTAGCTAAATTGTATAAATCATGATATGCATCTAATAATTCATTTAAAGTAAGGTCAGAGTTTACCTCTTCTTCACTTGATCCTGTTGGTGCCATGAGACATAAATGAGTAACTCCATCTTCATGGCTTTGTTCTTCAATATCTGATTCCAACCTTAGGTTGGAATCATCCCATGTTACTTCTTCGTTAGAGGTTTCTTCGTGCATGACAAAGTTGGTTTCATATCTCATATACACTTTTACATGAAGCAACTTTGTCAAATTCCTCTCTTGTTAATGCACAAAAAAGTGCATTCATGGATTTAGCATTATTCGTCGCTTTATTCTTCTCTTCCTTCATTAACTCTTTCTTTTTTCTTTGGCAGATATTTAGACTCGATGACATGCCAAATCTCAAAGTTCATTGCTTCAAGAAAAATTTACATTCTTTTTTTCCAATAATCATAATCTAATCCGTCAAATAGTGGTGGTTGAAAAAATAATTGCCCCTTCATAAAACTTATTGTTGTGGCCATGTGAAGGTGAGGTGTGACGTCTCCTTCACGGTCAGGCTCTGATACCAAATGAGGGGTGCCTACGGATCTTACTTGGCCACAAACACAAGATCAAGTGTGATATGGATTGTAAAAATATGGTACAAAAAAACAATCACACAATATACACAAATATTTATAGTGAAAACCCTTCCCAGATAAAAACCGCTACCTAAGCCTTCCAACTTAAAATTTTCCCGACTAAGCAACGCTAGTCAATCCACTAACGTACCACTTGAATAAGGGTAGCACAACCTCTTACAATAATCCTTTCTCTTACTAACCAGGAGATGAGCACAACAACGAATTTCTCCCAACAGCTTGGGATCTGTAATCAAAACAAGTAAAATAAAACATAATCCTATGGAACCTCAAGGAAAGTCAAATCGGATCTTTGCGAGGAAGACCAAACAAGTGTTGGAAGAAAACTATTAAGTATGACCTCAATACTTTAATTTAAGTCCTGAAATGGCTGAAAATCGATCTGTGTGGAGGCAAAGAATCCATATAGCCGACCACACTTAGTGTGGGAAAAGGCTTGGTTGTTGTTGTTTGAATCGACGTGCTTTGAAGAGCATGAAAATAGAAGCATAGAAGCACTTTGAAAGAAAGCACAAGAGCTCTTTTCCTAGATGGATCTCTTTGAAAGCATGTTTTGAAATAAGGATTGTGGAGCCCTATTTATAGGTGAAAATGGAACATTTTTGGAATGTTAGAAAAAATCATTCGAACCAAATTGGTCGAGCAATTTACTTAATTGATCGATCAATTTTCATTTTGATCGATCAATTTACCTAATTAGTCGATCAATTGCTAATCGATCAAATATTTAATTGGTCGATCAATTGCGAGAAAATCGGATTTAACCGTTAAGCAAATTTGGTCGATCGATATTCTTATTTTGATTGATCAATTCTAATATTTTGGTCGATCAATACTATCTAGATGTTTATTTTACAACTTCGAAAGGTTTGTCTTTAATCCTAAAGTTCCTTAGAGTAATTCTAGACTCAAGAAATATAAAAAAATTATATTGACTAATGATAATCTTCACTTTGATCCACGCGGAAGATAATTGACTTCATTTATGCGAGCATGATCCTGAAAGATTAGTTCGCAATAAAACATAATTTTGTTTCATCAAAACAGAGGTCTCAACAAATACTTCTCCTGATATTGTGTCTCCAAGTTCCCCTTCTATGCCCACAGATGAGGATATCCATTGCTATCAGGAAGGCTCCACGATCATGTGCCCAGTATCGTGTTGTCAGAAGTGTTATTTCTATTGATTGTTTGGATTCAGAGTTTCATGCATTCACTGCTGCAATTTCCAATGCTGAGATCCCTACCTCATACCAGCAGGCTTTACTACATCCACATTGGAAGGCAATTATGGAAGAAGAGATATTTGCTCTTATTAACAGAGGAACCCGGGAGCTGTCTACTTTACCATCTAACGTGCACCTTGTTAGAACCAGATGAGTCTGCCTTGAAATACAACCCAGATGGTCAATTTCTCGGTATAAGGCTCGCCTTATAGTAAAAGGATTCACCCAAACCTATGGGGTGGTTCTTTGACACATTCTCCCCAGTTGCTTGACTCTCCACTATTCGGATACCTATTTCTGTTACAGCTCATTATGGATGGCATTTACATCAGTTGAATGTCAAAAATGAGTTCTTATATAGAAATTTGTAGGAGATTATATGCAACTGCCTAGATTTGAGGTTCAAAGGGAGTGCGTATGCAGAGCCCCCGAGCCTGGTTTCAACACATGTCTGAGGTGTTATCTGTTATTGAAATGCAGAGGTCCTCGTTTAACCATTCACTATTTGTGAGGGAGACCAGTAGTGGTATAGTGGCTCTACTTGTGTATGTGAATGACCTCATCCTCACATGTGATGATGTAGATAACATTTCTCAGGTGAGGTACTTTACACACCAGTTTATCATAAAAGACCTTAGAAAGCTGAGATATTTTTTAGGCATTGAGATTGCCACAGGGAAGAGATAATTATGTCATAAAGAAAGCATACTCTTGACATTCTTCAAGAGACGGGCATGCTAGGATCCAAGGATGCCAATATTTTTATGAATCCTAAAGTTCCTCTCTTTAATGATACTGTGAAGCTGAAGGATAAGAAGGCAAATCGACAGCTGGTGGGGAAACTATTATATCTAACCAGCACTATGCCAGATATTAGTCTTGCAGTAGGTAAATTAAGTCAGTTCTTAAACAAACCCACTGATATTCATTGGCAGGCTATGACTGAGATACATCAAGGAATGTCCAGGTAGAGGCATTCTATTTAAGAAGAAGGCTCCTATGTCTGTTGTTGCCTACTCAAACGCAGATTATATAGGAGATGTTCGAGACAAGCGGTCTACCACTGGCTTCTGTACTTTCGTAGCCGGGGACTTGGTGACCTGGAGGAGCAAGAAACAAAGTATAGTTTCACACTCTAGTGCTGAGTCTAAGTACCAGGCCATGACACATACTGCAACTGAAATGATATGAATAAGATCTTTGTTACGAGATCTTCATGTTGCTATTCAGGAGCTAATGGAGATGCATTGTGACAACCGAGCTGCATCACACATTGCAAACAATCCCATGTTCCATAAGAAAATAAAACATGTAGAAGTGGATTGTCATTATACCAGGAGTTTGATTCAGTAGGACCCGCTTCATACTACCTGTCTTGCCTCTTCAGACCAAACTGCTGACATGTTTACCAAGCCGTTGCGCTACCCTTAGTTTAAGAAGTGTAGAAACAACCTAAGCATGGCGGATATATATACTCTAGCTTGAAGGGGAGTGTTGAGTTGCGTTATATTATAAGGGGCATTATGTCCTTTTTATTATTTCATTGGATTTATGTTGTAACTTTTCTCTCACCTCTCTATATAAAGAGATGTAAGGATGGCTTGGTAATTAAGAAATATCATTTTCTTCAACTAACCTTGAAAGAGCCAAGCAAAGCTGGGTAAATGACTAATAAGGCTCTCTCTTAATTTTTTGGATGCCTAAGAGTGTAAAATGTGTGCTAAGCTTGTAGGGGATCATTCCTTTATGTAGAAGGGTCATTTAGAGGCAAAACACCTCCTAAGCTTGCAGTCTAACATTCACAAATCATCCATCATGTGCCAAGCCAATGGGTAAAAAAGCAATCAAAAAGTGCTTTAAAAAAAAAAAAAAAAGGAAGATTACCTTAGCAAGATAATCATCCACAAGTATGTTAATTTTAAAAAGTGCTTTTTAACAAACCATCTAATGTTAGATAAGTCATCTAACATTTGGTACTCAGCTCAATCCAAACTTCGCTATTTCTTGGATGTTGCAGCCCAAGCTAACCATACTTACCTAACGTTAGATGGTTTCCATCTAGCATTAGATAAGCTGGTATCAGCCTAGCTTGATGGAATGACCCTCTTAACACTAACTTAAAGTCATTAGAAAATGATTTGTTAGAGTCTCGTCTTGTTCTTGTTTTCTACCTTGTTCTATTTCTGTATATGCTTAGGGGCATGTGTGTAATTTGCTCTAAGGTCCCTTAGCTATAAATAGAGCCTTAAGGTCAAGAACAAATAATAAGATTCTCATTTTTCTCTACATGGTATAGAGTGGTAATCCTAAGTTGGCATCGGATACCTTCTTGACTCCTATCTCTTTTCTTCCTCCACCAAAACATAGATTTTCTTGAGATTCGTGCCCTAGGAACACCTTTGTTCTTCATGCACAAGTCTTATCTCTCTACCAGCCATTGCAGCAGCATCGATTTTGATCTTCACCACCAGTTGGGGCTCCGATTGCCACCAACTCCATAGGGGGGTGTCGCCAGCTCACCACCAGCCAGAGGTACCCCCTCTAGTGACCCGCCAACCATGCACTCACCGCCGGCGATGAGCTCGAGCTCCAACGCCGCCCCCTAAAGTTGGGGGTCAAATCAAGTGTTGCTGCTCTCCTCCTTGTCATAAAGAGCATCTAAGGGTCCCTTTAGATCCCTTGAAGCTACTCTTGTTGATTTGTGGCCAATCCAAGGATGGATGCATTGTTAGCGCACCGCCAGAGGTTGACCTCATCACTAGAATTGCTGTTGGAGTCCATGGTAGTTGATTGAAGTAATGTTAAGGCCTTAGATGACCTATTGTTTTGTTGAAGGGTGATTAGGGCTCTTATAGAGAAGTATGGCTTCCGGAGATGTTGATTTCTCCATGCATAAGGGAGGAGACGAGAATTTTAGAAACCCCTTCTTTGGCTTGATAGTAAGATGAGCATTGGGTCGGATCGACCTAACCCAACTCGAGGCCCAGCCCAATTGGGCCGACCTAAGCCCAAGCTAGAAATTAACTTAAGCCGAGCTTAGGTTATAAATATGACCCATTTATTAAATGGGCTTGGCCTTGGGCTGAGGTAGTCCAAACCCAGCCCGCACCATGTGACCCATTATGAGCTTGGCTTGAGGCCTAGCCTATTAGCCCAATTATATATATATATATATATATATATACACACACACACACACACTCTATCAAAATATATATCATATATGCATCATACATTAAACACTAAATAAACATAGACTGCTCTTACTATTTTTCCAACAACAAAATCTTAACCACTATGCTCCTTGCAACTACAAGTTGTGCAATACAATCCTATAATTTCGTTTGAACTAGATATGAACCATTAACTTCTTGTCATAGAGAAGTGTGGACAACCAAATTCAAACTCAATATGAACACATAAAATGAGTGCTTTTATTTTTTATTGTGACTTCCCTCTACTTAATTACATTTGGTTAGCTTGTCATATGCTATATATGTAGAAAATTTAACCTAAAGTAACTGGATCACTTGGTTGCACGTGTACCTACAAGGACTTAAAGATGTTTTAGTTTACACAAAAGGCAAATATAATAACCCAATCATTTACATAAGTGAAAATAGTAATTATCCTTTACAAGTCATGTTTTACTTGTATCAAATCATATCATTGCATATACTCTTAAACTAATTATTGATGCGAAACTCCTTACTATTTTGCAGGCATAAGTGAAATCAACAATAACACCATGAATAAATGGGTTGACCCAGCCTAACCCGAGCCCATTTTTTTTGGGCTGGGTCAGGCTTGGGTTAAAAAATTTTATTTTACGTTGGGCCTTGAGCTGCCTTTTCAGCCCATTTACTAAATGCACTTAGGCCAGGGCGATCCTAGCCTGCAAGGGCCCAGCCCTGCTCACCCCTACTTGATAATCAAGTTTGACATGTCAAATTATGCCCTATGGCCCCAATTGATCATCAATGTGGTTGAGGGTCACAATAAGTAACACATACCCATAGAGATGAAGCCCATCAAGAAAATTGGGAAGTACACTACATGAAGAAAAATAACGCCATGGAAAAGCTGGATCATGTATTCTGCTGTACCACGCATGACTATTCAAATCATGTACCTCAGAATGGCCAAAGAAATGTGGGATAGCCTAAAGAGGATGTACTTTTCTGAAGAGATGGGAGTGGTTACAGCCAAGCATAGTGCATTTACTACTGATAAACACCAGTTTATCATCATTTTTAGGCTAAAAATCACATCTAGTTCATAGGTTTTCTGCATTGCATTATGGTATTGGGTTGCATTTGGCATTTCATGCATTCTAGGGTTTAGGCATGCATTAGCATCATTTCATATTCTTATGTGTTCTATTTGTTTGCCAAGGATGAGAATACAGTAGAAATCACCTAAACCCTGGCAATGTGAAAGGCACAAACCCTAGAAGTAGATAGAAGTTCATTCCAGCTCATCTCAGTTGGATCCTAGCTCATTTCAACTCATCTCAACTAGATTCAGCTCATGGCAGCTCAATTCCATGGAGCTTAGCTACTAGTCTTGAACTAGCCAGCTAAGCTAGTTGAAGAGTCAACAACCACCTGAATTCTAGTTCAGGACAGCTCATCTCCTACTCAAGAAGCTCAACTCAGCTCAACTCCTTCAAGCTTTGCTACTAGTTGAGAACTAATTAGCAAAGCTAACTAAGTAGTCTTTAGGAAGCTCAACCCTAGCTCACCTCAACTCCAAACAAGCTGAAGTTAGCGCCATTCAACTGAACCCTACTTAGCTTAACTACCAGCAAAGAACTAGCTAGCTAAGATGGTTGATGAGTTCACAGGCAACTCTTCATCAACTTCAAGCAGCTCAATGCAGGCTCAACCAGCTCAAACCAACTCCTCCTAGCTACTCTTAGCTCCTACCATCTGCTAGCTAGTTAAGTTAGCTCCTGCACCTAGCCCCCTACTCTACTCACCTCCACCAAAAGTGGTGCCACCTTTTTCCCTCCAAAAATCACATAACTACCACCAAAGGCACCTCTTCATTTTCCTCCCATTTTTCCCTCCAAAACATCCAAGCACCCCTTCATTTCCCTCTAAAAATATCATAACCACCACCCTCCTACACTTCTATATGATACCCCCATAACCACCATCTTAGAACCATCCTTGGCTACATTTAATTTTCTACCTATACTACCTACATAGTCGGCCAAAGGAAGAGGGGATTGGAAGGTGATTAGGAAGACTCCCTTGTCTTCCTAGTTCCATCTTCTTCTTTCCTCTTCATTGCTCCAAAGCCAAGGAGCATCATCCAAAGGAGGACAGCTAGGCAGGAGAAAAGCTAAGGGGGTGGACATCCACCCTTGGAGAAGGCAAGAGAGGAGGAGCACTTTACAACACCATCAAAGGAAAGAGCAAGCAAGAATCTTCTTCGAATACAGGAGCAACCATGTTTGGAGTGAAGACCATCCCAAGCTTATTTAGAGGATCTTTCTACTATCTTCTTCCACATCTTTTTGGTATTTGCTTTACATTTTTGTAACAAGCATTCCTTTACTGGAGATAATAAATTAGCAATACAAAAAGTTTTTCCTTTCAATTGTGCTCTTATTTCAAGTACTTTCTCCTCTTTGTTAGTGCACCCACTTCATCTCTCTAATTACCTTAGAGGCACTTGCCTAAGGTGAACTTAGAGAGGAGGATTTCATTTATCATTTTTCACCTAGGCATAATTCACATTCAGTTGCCCAAGTATTTCAAAACCCTAAAAATGACAAAACCCGAAAAGGATAAAAAGAAGATTTGAGAGAGTGAAAGAGAGAACAATCAATCTTAATAACTAAAATTGACCTCCGTGGATGACCTAGATACTTCCACTATTTAAGTTTATAAAATTAAAAGTTGATCGATTTATACGCATTACAACGATTTACAAACCCTCTTTACAAAACCACGTGTTTTTCGCATCAGCTGCATATGATACAGTTATAGTTCCCAGGAGTCAGTATGAGATCTACTCCAAAGACTTCGCCAACTCGATGTGTCTCGAGCAGGGATTGCATGCTAACCTCATGCAGGGGAAGTGGATTGGCTTGTCGAATTAGGAGCATATCGACACATATATGGAGATGCGAAGTAGTTCTCTACTCGCAGGTAAGTTCCATCAGGTAGAACCACACTGGTAGCTGATGGACAACATTCTCTCATTACTGGTCAGGAGAAGATTCATGTGACGCCACATGTGAAATTGGAGAATGTACTTATTTTCCTTTAAGTCTTCTCTCAATTATAGGATAACAAATGAGCTAAATTGTCCAAGAGTGTTTGGCGTTGTTTCTCTTACCTTTGAAGATATTCTTACTGGTCAGACTACTAGGTGTGGTCCCAAAGAAGGCGAAGTTTATTGTCTCCAATAGTCACCTTATGCAAGCCATGCCTCTCTCCCTTCGAGAAGTGCCTTGAGTTACTTGTAGCATCTCCGACTTGGCCATTTACCCTTGCCTAAGCTTAGAAGGATTTTATCTCATATTCCTCCAACATCCACATTTCAATGTGAGGTGTGCCAACTTGGAAAGAATCACAGGAGTACATTTCAAAGGAGCCAATATAGGAGTTCTAACTTCATGCTTGAGTTACTACATTTAGACACTTGGGGACCGAGTAGAAACCCAGATCGTTTGAGACATTGATTTTATCTAGCAGCAGGGGATAACTATTCACGCCTTACGTGAATTTTTCTGTTAAAATCCAAGTCTAAAGCTTGAGACATGATTAATGCTTTCTTCGCAGAGATCAGGAATTAGTTTGAAGTGAAGGTTAGGACCATGAGATCAGAATGCCTTAGAATTCTGCACTAGCTCTCTTTGTGCCTTCTATTGGGAGCATGGAATTATTCACCAGACCAGTTCCCCCTACATATCACAGCAAAATGACATAGTAGAAAGGAAGCATCAGCATTCAAAATGTTGCAAGGACCTTACTAATAAAGAATAGTGTACCTGATAGGTATTGGAGAGATCCAGTGTTAACTGCATGCCACCTCATAAACTAGATGCTATCTACAATTTTAGATGAGTAGGTCCCTTATTCCATTTTGTTTCCAGACCATAAGTTATTTGGGGTATCACCAAAGATCTTCGAATGTGTCGCCTTTATCCATCTTTGTATATCTAACAAAGATAAGCTTGCTCCTCAAGCCATTAAATGTATTTTCCCTAGATATTCAAGAATGTAGAAAGGATATCATTGTTTTGATCTGGTAGGCAAACGCCACTATGTTAGTGCAGATGCCACATTCCATAAATTTGTTCCTTACTATTCCACATTTGGTTCCCTTATTTACACTCCTGTCTGTGAGCAAGTTGCAATTATACCTCTTCCTGTACCTTCATATGCCACCCAGAGGAAGTAGGTAGTGCCACCATCTCCTCCACATGATCAATCTAATAGCATGTTCGAAAGGGACCACTCTTACTGACCCAGATAGGACTGACCTCCAACTCCAGAGTCTTCTGCCCCTGAGGTTGTACCTCTCCCCAATCCTGATGTAGATGTTCTAGGTTCATCAGAGCTACCTGATGTTGTCCCACCAGAGGATCTTGAGAGGGTCTATCTTGACCTTCCGATTACCCTGCGGAAGGGGACTAGATCCTGCACATTGCACCCTCTATCTCAGCATGTCTCTCTAGCTCAATATTCTCTTGAGCACAAGCAATTTGTGGATGCTCTTTCCACTATTCAGCTACCTCATTCTCACTGGTTGGCACTTGTTGACCCATAGCGGCAACATGCAATGAAGGAAGAAATGTCTGCCCTATGCTCCAGAGGTACTTGAACACTGGTTGATCCCCCAACTGGTACAACCATTGTTGGTTGCAAATGGGTCTTTGTTGTAAAGCATCGGATTGATGGTACTGTTGAACATTATACGATGAGGTTGATAGCCAAAGGTCACACTCAAACGTATGGAATCGACTGCATTGATACATTTACTCCTATAACACATTGCCTACCATTGGGATTCTTATGTCGATAATTGGGGCTTGCATCAACTCGATGTCAAGAACATCTTTCTTTATGGCAATCTTGATGAAGTTTACATGCAACAGCCACTAAGCTTTGAGGTTCAGGGGAAGTGTCATAGAGTGTGCAAGCTCTATAAGGCCATCTATGGCCTTAAACAAAGTCCGCGAGTATGGTTCCAAAAATTGTATGAGGTGGTTGCACAGATTGGTTTTAGAAGACCATCCTCCAATCACTCCTGATTCATTATGACCACACCACATGGATGGGTGGCGATGCTTGTATACATTGATGATATCATCTTGACTAGAGATAACACTAGGGGCATATTTGCTACCAAAGAATTCCTGAATAAGCACTTTATTACTAAAGATCGGGCCCTGCTCAAGTATGTTTTGGGTATTGAGATGTCACGCAACATAGAAGGGGTGGTACTCTCACAGGGGACATACATGCTAAACCTACTACAGGAAACAGGAACGTCAAGTGTGAAACTTGCCTTTATTCCCATGAATCCTAGTGTACATTTGTATGATGATGATTTTGGGTTGGTGGATGCTAGACAATTCAGGACCCTGGCTGGAAAACTACTATATGTAACAATGAGACAACCTGATATATCTCTTGTGGTTAGCAAGGTAAGCCAATTTATGGACAAACCCAGGAAAATTCATTGGGATGCAATTATGATGATCTTGAGGTATCTTAAGTTTGCACCTAGAAAATGACTTGTTTTCATGTTCTGGGGATCTTGAAACTATGGCATATAAAGATGTTGACTATGCAAGATGTCCCAAGGACAAGAAGTCTACAACAGGCTTCTACACCTTTGTAAAAGGGAACTTGGTTACTTGGAGCAGCAAGAAGCAGACTGTGGGAGCACGATCCACGGTTGAGTCTGAGTACAGAGCCATGGCATAGGCTCCTACTAAGCCCATGCGAATCAAATCTGTCGTCCAAGATCTTGAGATTCCAGTTACAGAATCCATGGAACTAAGGGTGACAACATAGTGGCTACATTCGTTGCAGATAACCCCACCTTCCATGAGCACACCAAACATGTATTGGTCGATTGTTACTATACTAGAGACTTGATTACGAAGGGGCTTATCCATACTACCTATGTTTCTTCAGAAGCCCAAGCTGTTGATATGTTCACGAAGGCACTCTCAAGGACCAGCTTCGATACATGTCTTCCAAGCTGAGTATGATTGACATTTATACTCCAACTTAAAATGGGGTGTTAATCTTGTCTTGTTCTTATTTTTTGCCTTATTCTATTTTTGTTTATGCTTAGGGGCATGTGTGTAATTTTCCCTAAGGTCTCTTAGCTATAAATAGAGCCCTAGGGTTAAGAACAAATAATAAGATGCTTAATTTTCTCTACATGATTAATAGGTAATTAAGCCCTAATGACCTTGTTGAGTTGTCTTTCAAGGGTATCTTTTTAATTATTTCTTTATGAAAGGGTGTAGTATGTAATTTCTCTCTCAATACCTCTCTATATAAAGGTACCAGAGGTCTCTAAATAAAACTTAGATTATTGTTAGCATATATTTTATATTTCTGCTTTTATGTTGGGTTTGGTTTGCTCCTCAGGGGCTTTTGTGTACTTCCACCCTTTCAGTCTCTCTCTATATAAGAGAGTCCTAGGGTTTCTAATAGAAGTTAAGTCATTTCATCTAATTTGGTATTAGAGCACCAGTCCTAGACCATAGCTCTAGGTATCCCACCCCTCAAGGCCTCCTAAACCCTAACACCCAAATCATGTTCTCTCTCCTTCCTTGGCGACGACGCTCTCCAGTAACCCTCCGGCCGCACACAGGTGCCCTAACGACTGGAGATGGCACCCTTGTGCCCTTGTTCAACCTTGCAACAATGCTGAAGCAGTGCCAAGCCTCCTGAGCCATCGCGGGACCACATGCAGGAGCCCTGGCAGCTGAAGGCGATGCCGCTCAGACCCGATTTAGCCCTAGCGACAGGGCTGCAGCAGTGCGGAAGTTCTTGAACCATCGAGCGAAGCTTCGGTGAGGCCCTAGCGGCTAGAGGCGACGGTGCTGAGGCTTGATTCAACCCTCACAACGAGGCTGCAACGACATAGAACCTCCAGCACCACCCAGCGACACTCCGACAAGGGTCAATAGACCCAGCAGCGACGCTCGCTACCCCATACAGGGCTACTATCGACGTTGCAGGTTCTAGCGGCTGCGACGGCACTCTGTAGCAGGCTTTAGCACTGCCATCCAACCTGTCAATGTCACGGCGGCTGCCTGAGGCCAGTCAGCAGTGCCTAAGTGGTGCTTGAGGCGACGATGCGACTAGCTTGGAGGCTCTCCTAGCCTCCAGCGGCGACGCTGCAACACCTTGGTCGATCGCAGTGGCACCACAGCAGCTTTGGAGCTCTTCCTAGGCTCCGACGGCGGCGCTACAGGAGCAAGGTAGTGGCAAAGCAAGCCCAAGATTGACCTTGTGGCGGTGCTGCAGGTGCACTGTAGGTGGCGCTAATCTTCGACGATGGCACTACAGTACTCCGGTAGTGGTGGAAGGCAGCGTAGATCGACAGAGAGATTTGTGGATGAGTTCATGCTCCCTTTGGACATGTTGAACTCGCCGAGAATTGTTGAGTTCATGAAGGAGGCTACTACGGAAGCAGGACTAGTCAGTCTTGACAGAGACCATCGTGTCAGACAATGTCATCTGAATAAACGAGGAGGCCCTTCTACACGAGGTAGTGGATGTCGTCGTCGACAAGGTAGTAGGCAGTGGGCCATTAGTATGTTTCTTAGTAAGATAGGTCATGTTTGTGACTACAGCTGTCAAGCAGGCCGATGAGATTGCTACAAAAGAGGATGAGGCTGTGGTGTCTACCACTTTAGATACTACAGCTCTTGCTTCTTCTGTAGATGATGGATGGCTAATTGATTCCGAGGCATCCAGGCATCTTAATGGAGACCGGGAGTGCTTCCGCATAGTGCGTGATGTTTCTCCTGGTAAGACTGTTCAGGTGGCTCATGGACACCTTTCTCAGGTCCAAGGTGAGGGGGAGGTTACTGTATCCCCTACCTTAAAACTGACCAATGTTCTATTTGTTCCCGATTTTCCAATCAGTTTGTTGCCAGTTAGCAGGATTACCAAAGAACTCAACTGCAGAGCAATCTTTAATACGAGGAAGGAGGCATATACCGCTTAGCTCAGTCTCCATTGGCAGTTGTTGGACAAGCAAATGTAGCTTACAAGGTAGGGACAGCACTTCGATGGCACTGTTGGCTGGAACATCCCTTTCTAGATTGACTGAGACGAGTGATTCCTCATTTATCATCTACTACTGATCTTTGTGACGCTTGCCAACTACGCAAGCATCATCGTTCCAGTTATTCTTCTAACACTACGGTTGCGTCATATGCATGTTTTGACTTACTCCACATGGATATATGGGGCCCGAGTCGTACTCCAGACAGGCAGGGATTTCGCTTCTACTTGGCGGTCATTGATGATTTCTCCAGACTATCATGGACCTTTTTGCTTCGTAGTAAGTCAGATGCAGGAAATACGATTGAGATGTTAATTAATCAGATCAGAACCGACAATGCACTTGAGTTTTGCACCAAGAGACTGGCCTAGTTTTACAGCTCCCTAGGCATCATACATCAGACCTCCTGCCCCCATGCGTCCCAGCAGAATCGTATGGTAGAAAGGAAACACAAACATCTCTTAGATATGGCCCGGACATTGTTGATACAACACAATGTTCCATCTTCCTGCTGGGGAGATGCCGTTTTGACTACTTGCTACCTAATCAACAGGATGCCTAGTTCGGTCATTCACGAGCAAATTCCATATCAGATATTATATCCAGATAGAGATTTATTTGTTGTGCCACCTAGAGTTTTTGGCTGTATTTCATTTGTTCACATTCTTTGTCCTGGCAAGGACAAGCTTGCTCCCCGTGTGGTCAAGTGTATATTTTTGGGTTGCCACTCAGAAAGGCTACAAATGTTATGATCCCATTAGTAGGACATTATATTAGCATGAATGTCACCTTTCATGAGAAGGTGCCTTATTTTTCTGAGGGGCCACCGAATGTCTACTTCAGATGCACCTGCCCCAATGCCCTTTCCCCCTATCCAGCTTGAGGATATACCTATCTCAACTCCCCTGCCATCCGCTTCAAATTCCAGGGAGTCCGTGGATGATTTTGAGAAACTACATGGCCCGATGCGCATGTACAGTAGTCCTCACTTGACTCTACAGAGGCCATCTCCATCTACGCCACTAGACTCTCCTGCACAGGTGCATGTTGACTCCACTGAGCTACCAGTTGATGATGGCCCCACAAGTCACTCTACGATGCCTGATGATACTGAGGATCTTCCTATTGCTATTAGGTAGGCTCCACACTCTTATGTTCGCTACCGCATTACAGGTGATCTTCCAAGTGCCCATCTTGGGAAGTTGTTTATCCAGTTTACTTCTGCCTTGTCAGCTGCAGAGATCCCCACTACCTACCAGCAAGCCATACTTCATCCAAAATGGCGAGCTGCCATGGAGGATGAGATGGCTGCACTTGGGGGTCGCGAGACCTGGGAGCTCACTCCACTTCCTGACGGAGCTACCGTTGTTGGCTGTAGATGGGTATTCACAGTGAAATTCAATCCAGATGGGAGCATTGCCAGGTACAAGACACGTCTAGTGGCAAAGGAGTTCACCTCGACCTATGGGGTGGATTTCTTTAACACCTTTGCACCAGTTATCAGACTTCCTACTGTACGAGTGCTAGATGTAGTGGCTGTTCAATTAAATTGGCCTTTACATCAGCTGGATGTGAAGAATGTCTTCCTCTATGGGAATCTCCAAGAGGAGATGTATATGCAACAGCCACTTGGTTCTGAGGCTCAGGGGGAGTGTGTATGCCGACTACAGAAGGCCATCTATGACCTTAAGCAAAGTCCCAGAGCCTGGTTCCAGAGACTATCACAGGTTGTATAGGCAGCTGGGTTCAAGAGGTCGACAGCTGACTTTTCCCTTTTTGTCAGGACTAGACGAGGTACGGTGGTACTTGTTTATGTTGATGACTTAATTGTCACAGGAGATGATGAGCAGGATGTTGTTGAGATTAAGTGCATCCTAGTAGAGCAGTTTGTTATGAAGGACTTAGGAGCTCTACAGTACTTTCTTGGTATTGAGGTTGCTCGCAGCAAAAAGGGCATAGTCTTATCTCAGAAGAAATATGCTTTGGACATCTTACAAGAGATTGGAATGCTTAGGGCCAAGGAGGCCAATATTCTTATGGACCCCAAGATGGTACTATATGATGAAAATGCACAGTTGGTGGATAGTAGGCAATACAGGCAGCTTGTAGCCAAGTTATTATATCTCACTATTACGAGGCCAGACATCTCCTTTGCAGTAGGGAAACTGAGTCAGTTCATGGCCAAACCAACACGCCAGCACTAGAATGCAGCATTGATGGTGCTTAGATACATCAAGAAGGCTCCTGAGAAGGGTCTTCTCTTTTCCAAGGGGTCTTCCATGACCTTGGTTGGATACTCCGATACGAACTATGCTGGATGTCATATGGATCGCAAATCCACTACTGGGTTCTGCACCTTTCTAGCAAGAAGTTTGATTACATGGAGAAGCAAGAAGCAGAGTACAGCCGCTAAATCTAATACCGAGTCTGAGTATAGGGCTATGGCTTAGACCACTGCAAAGATGATGTGGATCAGGTCCCTGCTTGCTGACCTACAGATACAGTTTTCTAGCCCGATGGAGATGAGATGTAATAATGGAGCAGCCATCTTTATTGCCAACAACCCAGCATTTCATGAGAGAACGAAGCACGTTTAGGTTGACCGTCACTACACCAGAGACATCATTCAAAAAGGATTACTTTTTACCACGCCAGTCACATCTGAGGAGTAGATTGCTAACATCTTTACCAAGCCCTTAGCCAGATTTCTATTTAACTCATGTGTATCCAAGCTGAGCATGATAGATATCTATACTCCACCTTGAGGGGTAGTGTTAGTATATATTTTATATTTCTGCTTTTATGTTGGGTTTGAATTGCTCTTAAGGGGCTTCTGTGTACTTCAACCATTTCGATCTCTATCTATATAAGAGAGTCCTAGGGTTTCAAATAGAAGTTAAGTCATTTCATCCAATTATTATCATTTTTCCTATCATGGTATCAAAGCAGCGGTCCTATGCCAGTGCTCGGGTATCCCACCCAAACCCTAGCCTCCAAACCCACCACCCTAACCCTTCCCTTCTCTCTATATGCCGCCGTCACCTCTCCCAGGCTAGCAACGCCGCCGATCAAAAGTAGGCAAGTTTTAAAAAACGTAAAGTAGTACCGAGGCGATTTGCCTTCAACGAGGCGAGGCGTAAGCCTCGAGGTGCTTAAAGCATAAGCCTCAGTTTTTGGATCGAAAATAAGAAAAAATGACAAATATATACCGTTAAGTGTTAATAATGAAAAGACAGTGTAAAAACGCACTCATGCTATTTTTGCTTTCACAACATTTAAATATACGTTACTAAATATTACACATACAATATTCACGTATAAACTAATATAACAAGATTTAAGTATACATAAGTATCACACAACATGTACACTCTTCAAAAAAACCAAAATACTAGTCACATAATAGTACTAAAAAAATCAAAACAATAATAATAAATATTTTTTTGAAAGAAAATAATAATAAACATGTGACAACAAGATTTAAGTAAACAATAACCACATAGCCTCTTCAAAAAAAATCAATTCAATGATCACATAACATGTAAACTAACCAAATAAAACATTCAAACATACTTTAACATAACTAAACGGTAAAATAAAGGTATAAGTAACAAGAAAAAATGTAATGCGTAACTCAAGAGAGGTCAAGACTTTTACCAACAACAGTAAAAAGTGAGGTTGAGATTTGAATAGAGAAAGGGGCAACAATAAGCAATGGAGAGGGGTCAAACTAATAAAAGGTGGTATGTACGGGAGGTGACTGGCAACTGGCGATACAGTAAGAGCCATCGGCAATGGTAATAGAGGAGTCCAGAGATAAAGACTGACTTGCAACAGCTAAGGGCAAATAGTTTTTCAGGGCTTAAAAGGTTAAGGCCATTGTTTAGGGTTGGGTGATGGGTTTAAGATTTTAAAAAAGAATTTTATTTGCTTTATTATGTTATATGTAACTCACATGACTTTGAAATGTGAACTTTTGACAAAAGCTATAACCTTGGTTCCACCTCCCCACCTTACTGCTTCAGCTCCCCTCGACAAACGAGGCGCATGCCTTACACTATAATCACGAGGCTATAGCCTCGAGGTGATTTTCTTCTGCTTCGCCTCAAGGCATAAGCCTCGAGCGCCTCAAGGCTAGTTTTTTAAAACCATGGCAACAGGCCCTGTAGAATCCTACCACCAGTCTGCCACACCACTGCATCGCCTACTTCGCCATCGCAGAGGTGGTGTAAGGGCCCCTATAGCGCCGCCAAGTGGTGTAAGGAAGCCTCCTCAGCGTCGCCCTCCCCTCCTTTGGCCCAGCACAACCTCTTGGGTCTTCTCCTTGGGGACGTGCTAACCTAGATCAAGCCTTAGGAGAGTCCCCTCTCCTCTAATCCTTGCTTGGTGAGCAGTGAAGGTCACCTACATCAACTAAGACAGGAGTTTATCAGTCCTTCATCTACAGAGCTTCTACAGGAGTTTTCTTGGTTGAAAGGCACCACTAGGGCCTAATCTATGCCCTAGTGTGTGCAAATATTTTTTTTTCTAGCATATTTTCTGTTCGATGATCTGAAATCAAGGGATTATTGTTCCAGAATGACTGTTTTGAGGTCCTATTAGGTTTTCAAACATTATGATCTGATTTTCATCATACAAAACTCCTAGTTTTTGTGGATCGTGACTTCGAGTAATATGGCAGACCAAAAGGAATCTGTGAGCGATTAGTCGGGGAAGCCTTCCACCACAAGTGCTCCCCCACACATGCAAAGGACTTCTATTTAACTTAGATGAATCCAACTTCCTACTTTGGTCAACATCCTTCTCTCAATTCATCAGATTCCTTTGGAACAAGTACATATTGACAGAGGATGAACCCATTGTGAAATTCGCAGATTGTGAGGCAGATAATGAATGGGTTGCAGCATGTCTTTAGAATAGCATGACCCAGACGATTGTCAAACAGGTCATGGCTTATGCTTTGGCAAAGAGGATGTAAGAGGTGTTACATGAAATCCACTCTCACCGAAGCAATATCACTAGGCTATATCAAGTTGTAGAAGACGTACATACCCTTCGGAAAAGCACCATGGCTTTGTCAGAGTATTATGGCACTATAAAGAACATGTGGGATGAGTAAGATGTGTATCAGCCTATATCTACAAATGCACCCATTATAGCCAAGTAGAGAGAGGCCATTCATTCTATTCAGCTATTGTCTGGCCTTTGTCTTGAGTACAAGGCAGTCAAAAATCAGTTTATGACTATGGATGAGATTCACACTCCTACGTAGATTTATGCTCATCTCTCGAGACTTGACACCTCTAATCCCGCACCCATATCCAATTCCCCTGCCATGGCTATTATTGGTGGTGATCGGGAAAATTCTGGGGGCAGAGGTGGCCATGATCGTGGTCGTGATTATGGTTAGAGTTCCTTTTGCTGTGAGTACTGTCACAGGATTGGACATACTATGGAACGTTGCTAAGTGAAGCATGGATATCCACAAGGAATGGACCCATGTGCTCACCAGGTATCTACAGAGGATACTACTCTGATGCACAGAGATAACAGTTAGACCTCTGTATCCAGGGCAGACTATGAGAGATTCATTGCCTCTCAGGCTTCTACCTCGATAGGAGCCTTAGTCCAGAAACATACAAGTTCTTCAACCATCTTTGTTACATCTCAAGCTCCTGTTTGGCTTGCTGATTCAGGTCTTGTGCTAAGTATTTTGTATCACATTTTATGTCCTTTGATAGTTTGCTTACAGTGGAACGACAGTTTTCTTTGGCTATTGATAGTCATCAAGTACCACGACACCATCAGGAGGCATTTAAAGATCCATCTTAGACCTTGCCTATGGAGGAAGAAATGGCAGCCTTGCAGTCCTATGGGACGTGGGATTTGGTTGACCTACCCCCAGGTGCTACAGTTGTAAGGTGTTGGTGGGTGTTCACCCTCAAATGTCACCCAGATGGTATTGTGGAAAAACATAAAGCATGCCTTGATGCTAAAGGCTACAGCAGACCTTTACTATCAACTACTATGAGACATTCTCCCTAGTGGCTCGCCTCAATTCTGTCAGAATTTTACTCTCAATGGCTATGAACAAAAGTTGAACTATTCACCAGCTAGATATAAAGAATGCATTCTTTTATAGAGACTTGGAGGAAGAAGTATAAATGCAACAACCACCATGATTTCTAAGGGGGAGTGTCAAAACGTATGCAGACTAAAGAAGGCCATTTATGGGCTAAAATAGAGTCCGAGAGCTTGATGTGAAAGATTTAGCAAGGTGGTCCAAAAGCATGGCTTTACTAGATCTTCTGTTGATCATTCTGTTTTTACACTACATGGGAAGACAGGCTCCATTATACTTATTATTTATCTTGATGATATACTTTTGCCTGGTAGTGATAAAAAAGGCATAGAAGATACGACGGTATTGCTACAGTCGTAATTTGTGACCAAGGATTTAGATCCTATCAACTATTTTCTTAGTATTGAAGTGCAACATACTGAAATAAGATTTGTACTATCTCAACGCAAGTATGTTCTTGATATGTTTAGAGAGACCGGAATGCTAGGTTGCAAACCAACTTATGTGCCTATGGATGTTTCTTTGCCTCTTGTAGATGATGATAGCCCCTTATCATTGGACGTAACTAGATACCGTGCCATGGTTAGTAAGCTATTGCATCTGACCGTCACTCGGCCTGACATTGCCTTTGCAATTGGGAGGTTGAGCCAATTTATTGCAGGCACCTAAAGAAGTTCACTGGGATGGAGTCTTCCAGATTCTTAGATACCTAAAGAGTACTCCTGGGAATGGACTTCATTTTCAGAATAATAAACACTTGGATGTGTGTAGCTATTCAGATACCGATTATGTTGGAGCTCATGAGGATAGAAAGTCCACTATAGTATATTGTACCTTTATTGGAGACAATCTAGTTACATGAAGAAACAAGAAGCAGGCAGTGGTCTCAAGGTCAAGCGCTCAATTAGAGTATAAAGCTATGGCTCAAACTACTTGTGAACTACCATGGGTTCGATCCATATTAGAGGATTTTGGTGTCCGGGTCTCTGCTCCAATTCCTATACACTGTGACAATAAGGCTACCACATTTATTGCAAACAATCTTGTTTTCCATGAGAAAACTAAGTACATTGAGGTTGATTGTCATTCCATCAAAGAGGCCATTGTAGAAAAAAAAGACCTATACACCCTACATATGTAGTGAAGATCAAATTGCAAACATCTTCACTAAAGCACTCTCCAGAAAGCGACTGCACAGTCTTTTATTCCAAGCTGAGCATGTTTAATACTTATGCTCCAACTTGAGGAGTGTTAAGTTGTCTTTTAGGAATATCTTTTTAATTGTTTCTTTATGGAAGGGTGTAGCATGTAATTTCTCCCTCTATACCTCTTTATATAAAGCTACCAGGTTCTCTAAATGAGACTTAATGATCATTTTCTATCGGACCTAATTAAAGATTGATTAGACACATTTAGGTCATGTGAAGGTGCCTTTGTGACTTTTATGCATGAGACCCCTATATTTTATCTATAATGATCTGGTATGGGACTCTTCTTACAATCTATCAAGAAAGTCAAAAATATAACTTAAACACCTAAAATACATTCAAACGTAACTTGGAAACTCTTCGATGAGGTCATAAGGCTTTGGAGCTTCTTTTTTATTTTCTAGCGTCAAATCATCCTAATCCTTTAGCCTAATTGCCCTTTAAATCCAATTTTGACATTCAAGCAAGTCCAAGTTTGGCATTCAAGCTATTCTTGGTCCTTTTTCCTGCATGTTATTTCTCATACAAGCACAACATATGCAATATGATTTACAATTTTAATCCCAATATTTTGAGATTTTTGTTATCATCAAAACCATGTATTAAAAGATAAATGAGGTGCTTAATGAGTTATGCACCTACAACTAAAACATGCTTGAATATAGGATGTATGGTATAACTATAGGGCACCTTCCTTTAATGCAAAAGGAAGGTCTAAGTCCTCAATAATGATTGTGTTGAGTTGTAAGGAGGTATTTGCTATTTTCCTTTTTCTTACGAGGCACTTATGTAATTTTCAAAGTTCTCTTTTATATAAAAGAGGGCTAGGGTTTCTTTTGAAGGTTAATGCATTCCTTTAGATCTTACATGATATCAGAGTGATGGTCTCAGGTTGGTGCTCCGATATCCCACCGGAAAAGAATCTACCACAACATGATTGGATCACCAACGTAGAGGTGATCCGATGGAGAACGGCTTCCACGCCGCCACCACAACCAACGGCTATGCCAACTGAGGCAGCAGCGACAGCAGTACCATCAGCAGACAGCCTGTCGACGCTGGCAACACCGTCGTTCGGCTATCTACCGAAGATAGCGTCACTGGTGGGTTGTGGTTGCTGGCAGCAGTTGTTGCTACTGCTGCTAGTTGCCAATCCCTCGCTACTCATGTTATACTTTGTGTGATGAGTCCTCTCATGCCTACTTTGGATGGCAATGAGCCTTCTCTCACCTATGTTGAAGAAAGTTGATCCAAGAAGATCAACCTCAATTTCTACTGGATTCGCGTGTGCAACCCAAGAAGTTGTGAAGATGAAAAGGGTCAAGAATGCCTAGGTAATGGACTCCGACGCCTTTATTCATCTCACCATTAATAAAGACTGTTTGCAAGACCTTGTGACTCCATGGGGAATCCGAGATGTAAGGGTAGCCAGTGGTGCTACCTCCCCTATTACCGTAGTGGGGCATGTAGATGCAACGTCCAAGATGAAGATAGATAAGGTATATTACGCTCTAGAATTTTCCATGAATCTATTACCTGCAAACTGCATTTGCAAGGATTTTGGGTGTTGTGTTGTGTTTGATGAAAAGCATTGCTATTTCCAAGATTGTCTGACATGAAAGATTGTTGGCAGTGGCATAGAAAGTGTAAGGGCTTGGATTTTTACTTGTGTTCAATTAACTACTTAAAACCTTAAATTGGTCATTTAATAATAGATTAAGGGCATTGTTAAGCGTGTAACCCATTAATTGTTAACAAAAGATTAGGTAATGGAAAGTTGATGGGCTTTTTGCATGAGAGAAATGTTGGGTGGCTTTCTTGGAAGGCAAGAAATGGAGTGGAGGAGCCCCTTGTGCAATGTTTCCATCTTAAATAAAAGAGAGAATGGCATGTGTGGGAAGCCATCCCTTCCCATTTTCTTGTCTTCAACATGAGTAAAGTGAAGAGAAGGGCATCACCGACTACCCCATCACCACTTCCACCACCTTGCTCGTCGGTTCTCCTCCTCCCACTCACCGACCGCCCTCGCCTAAAGAAGCCTCGTCGCTGCTACAACAGTTGCAACTGCTGCCACTGCTACTGCTACTTCTCTCACTTCTTCTACCGTGGCCGCTGCTGCTGCTCTTGCTGCCGCGCTGCTGCTGCTGCTATTGATGCGCTTGCTACCGTTGCTGCCATTGTGCTTGCTACAGCAACTGGTACCATGTTGCTGTAACTACTGCTTCCGTTGATGCTACAACTACTACCACTACTATGGCTATTGCAGTTGCCACTGCTGTCATGTTACGGCTGCCATGGGGAGGGGCGTAGCGGTAGAAATCAACGCAAAAAGGGGGATCTTGCCCCTTATTGTAGGGTTTTCCTTATGTCAGAACTTGCAAGTTGGAGTTGGCAGAGGAGAGGGCCACCGGAGGAAGGATTAGGGCCCTCATCATCGCCACCGACACGACTTTCATCTGCCAAGTGAAGGTTTCAGGTAGGGACCTTTCCCCTCTTCCTTTTTGAATTATCTTTGATGGCCAAATATATTGTCTCCATGGCACTTTAATCTTAAATTCAGGTTATCTAATTTTATTTTGTCTCATGGATGGATGAATGTGGAAGACTTATGCATGTGTTAGGATGAGGTAGGGAGACCCACCTTTGGGTTTGTGATTTGTGATTATTTTGTGCTAAAAAGGGGATCTTATTTTGGAACCTAAAGGGTGGTGGGACCTAGGCTATAACCTAATTGGGGGTCTAGCAGGTGCCCTAATAGGCGGGGAAGTGGTTAATTGTAGTAAAATCCTCGACAAGTAAAGGGTTTCTAATTGAGCTCAAAGCTCTCTAATTGGACTAAAAGTGATCTAAATCGACTAAGTAACGAATTGAACCTCACATAATAACATCAATGACTTAGTTCAAGTCTAATAAAGGAAATATTTGGATCCTAAGGTCTTAGATAAGACCCAGGTGATCCAATGGGTCTCTAAGGTTACCTAATCAAGTACCGATCAGGGGAAAAGGGAACCAAGAACGATTAGGTCAAATAGGTGAGCTCGTTGGGTGAGACCAGAACTTTGAAGACAATGAGTTCACTGTTGCAGGTTAGAAACCCAGGTGTCTGGTAGCTTAAGACTACTGCAGTTCAACCTAGGAATGAGAATAGTTCTTGGTTGGGTGTTTGCCAAGAGACATCATGGAGAAGAGGCACTGGGGGTGTCTTCAATCAGGGTCGACGAAAGGCGTTCTAAGAGCTTAAGTGGAATAGTTTCCAGGGATCTTAGGTCCAAACTAGAGGGATCCTGAGTGGAATAGCTTTCCAAGAATTCTCGGCTAATGGAGATCATGCGGATCTTGAGTGGAATAGTTTCCAGAGATCCAAACTAGTGAGAGAGCATGGGATCTTGTGTGGAATAGTTTCTAGGTATCTCATGCAACGATGCAAGGGATCCTATATGGAATAGTTTCCACAGATTCCGACATCAAGAAACGCATGATCTTGGGTGGAATAGCTTTCCAAGGATCATAGGTAGCGGGAATCGCTCCCGCCGAATCATTTGGACCAAGTACTCAGAGATGTCTTGAGTAGAATAGTTTCTAGGGACTCTAAGTACATTCAACATTCCAACGTCCGAAGCGGATATCCATTGTCTAATGGACATGAGTGCTTTAATCTTTCATCTGGCCAAGAAGGGGTTAGGGTACAAGTGTACCATTGGAGAGGGCACATCGAGATCTCCTTCAGTATGAAGGGTTGATTTAATCACTCCAAGGATCGAAGTTGTGGGTGACAGGTTCTTGGATCGTCAGGGTAGTTACATAGAACGTGTAGTATTAATCAACGTAAACGATTAATAGGTTTAGACCACGATGGTTAGGCAGGTTAATCCAGGTTAGAGTTGAAACCTAGGGTTCTAAGTTTAGGCTATGCATCTAGCAGATTAGCGAAATTGTACTCTACCTTGCTCTTCTTGGATTACGTTGGTTGCTTATTCCCTACTAAGCCGATTGGCTCATCCCTACTTTGTGACCTAATTTTAGGTGTTGTCGTGCTTCGTCGACGCGTGAGATTTCGACGTAGTATGGGATTCACTGCGTGTTGCTGGATAGGTAACACTAAAGCTTTAGTTATGGTTATTTTATGTTTAATTTGTGCCATACCTCCCGTACTTTCTTCCATTTTGTTGACTAATGGAATGCTTGGGTAGCTCGACAGTGTTAATATAACCTAAATTAAATAAACCAATGCATTTTCCGGTTGCCACCCTCGAAACCCTAACCTTCAATTAAGCGTCTAGGTTTTGGGGCATGACAGAAAGAGATTACTTGTATTACCTTGACACGCTGACCATGTTCGCAAGGGCTGTCAATCACTCGTGATCCATTATTGTGGCACCAAAGACTTGAACATCCTTCTAAGAACAAGATGCACCAAATGTATCCTAAATTATTAGATTTATTGACTCTAAAGCGCGAAGACTACCAGTTGGGGAAGCATCACAAGAGCAATTACCCTCGGAAAGATGATGGAGTCAGTGCAGTGCCCCTTGCCTCGTTACATTGTGATGCCTAGGGACTTTCTAGAGTTGCCACTCCTGGCAGACATAAATATTTTGCAATATTTATGGATGACCATAGTTGCCTTAGGGTTTTCTGATGAAGGCCTGCAGTAAGATCCCCACTATTGTCTAGCAATTTCTTTCCAAGCTGCAAGCACAGTATGACACTACAGTTCAAATTTTCCGCAGTGATAATGCACTAGAGTTCTTTTTTTTTTTTAAAGGGAAAGGGTGCTTATCCGTATGATAACCACCCGCAAGCATTTCATTTCAACCAGATCACCAAAAAATTACATCAAGGCAAAAGTCTGGACTTCAGAACTCCACCCGAGACCCAATTGAATAAAAGAAATTCTCAACATAGGGTCTCCCTCCCTTGAATAGAACTCCACTCCTGCCCAACCATACACCCCACAACACTGCCAAAACTTTTGTGCGTTCATGCTTGGATCTAAAAGTATTGTATCCCACACAAGCACTCCCCCTGCAGAAAGACAACCAGAAGCTAACGTCATCCCGAAGAATAATCCTGTCAATCCCCATCTTCTGCCACACCTGCTCTATAAACGGACGCTGGAAGAAGAGGTATTGAACATCCTTTTCCGCACCACCACAGAGGAGACAACTCATGTCATCCATTTGGGTCCACCTTGCTCTCCACTTCTTTGTCATTATCCTCCCTCGCCTCACTAGCCACGTAAAGATCTTTACCTTCAGCAAACACTCCGCCTCCCAAAGAAGCCTGCAGTCTCTCCAAAGATCTACGTCTGTGTCAGCCCCACTACCATTCAATCTGCGAAAGACCTTCGCCACTGAGAACTCACCTTCATCTCAACTGTAAATGTCACTCCCCACCTCTAGCTCCCAACCTTCCAGTTCCTGTAACAGTCTCTGGAAGTCTACATCTTTGATCAGACAGCCCCCTCCGAAAGGTAGGACATCAAGCCCCAGACCAACAATCTCTAACCAGGACAGTCGCATCAGCTGCACACCCAAAGAGACAAGGGAACTTGTCCTTGAAGAGCACACCAGTTCCTTACCAATCATCCAGCCATAATCTGAAGGCATCACCCTCACCCAAAACAGGAGAGAAGAAAGACCGCACCTTCGTCATTGCAGTCGCCAGCCCCTTAAGAAAGATGCCCCTTGAGGTGGCGATTCCAAAGGCCCCCAAGACGTAAAGGATCCATAGCACTTTCTCATGATATCACCAAACATGCCAAGCTCCCGACCCATGAACCTAGCAATCCACTTCGTGAGGAGACTAGTATTAACCTTCCCCACCTCTCTGACCCCCAAACCCCCCTCCTGCATCGGCTACAGACCTCCCAGGCCACCAACCTTCCCTCCCTTCCCACAACTCCCACATTGGACCAGAAAAAGTCACGCATTAGCCCCAAGATCTTTTCTATCTGTTTCGACATCCTAAACATAGACAGGAAGTAAAAAGGAATGGACACCAGAACAGCCTTCACCAGGATAAGCCCCCCCCAAACAATAATCTGGCCGACCACCCTTACAACCTCCTTTCCATCCTCTCCAGCAAAGGAAGCCACTCACATAACCCAAGTCTCTTGTCCGACAAAGGAAAGCCCAGATAAACTAGTGGCAAGGATCCTACCTCCGTCGCAAGTGCTCCACCCACCAGCTTCATTACCTCCTCCGCCATATTCATCGGGACAAACGTCGACTTCTGGTAATTAATCTGTAGTCCAGATGCTGCACCAAAAAGCTCCAGTAAGATCCTCATCCTCCTAGCCTCCAACCTTCCTCCAACCAGAAAGAGGGTATCATCAGCATATTGCAGAATTGCAATCTGATCGCTCCCTCCAGCCTGGAAACCAGTGATCAGACCTCTCTCACATGCTCTGTGGGTTGCCCTTGCCAGCGCATCTGCTACCAGCACAAAGAGCATAGGAGCTAGAGGACACCCCTGCCTGACACCTCTCCTAGCCTGCACCCAACCTCCTGTCGGGTTCCCATTGATTAGGACCAAGAAAGATGTCATTGTCACGCATCTCTTCATCTAGTCAATCCATCTTGTGAAGAAGCCTCTTCTCAAAAGAGATGCCCATAGGAAATCCCACTACACTGAGTCATACGCCTTGCTGAAATCCACCTTCCAGAGAAACACTTACTTCTTCTCCCTCCTCTAAGCAGCCAAAACCTCCATAGCAATGACAAACCCGTCCAAAATACCCCTTCCTGGTACAAAAGCCGTCTGCACAGGGGATGTTAAGTCACCAAGGACAACTCTAAGCCTATTTGCTAGCACCTTTGCCACAATAAGGTAGACAACATTTGAGAGTGCAATTGGGCGAAAATCCTGAATCTCCTTTGCTCCATCTTTCTTAGGCAGCAAAAACAAGTATAATCTATTCGGTCTATCAAAACCCCTATTCCCTTCTACGAACTCCTCCAACATCTCCATCACATCCGCCTCCACCAGCAACCAGAATTCCTTAAAGAAGAAGACTGGGAAGCCATCCGGCCCAGGGTAGCCATCCGCATTCAATCCCCACATCGCCCGCCTAACCTCGTCTTCCGAAAACTAGCCATAAGGCCCTCCGCCTAAGTCACAGAAACCTGATGGATATCCTCCCCCCTCCAACTCCAACCACACCTGTTTCGTCTACCCGTGAAATCTTTAAAATAGTCTGCCGCAGCCCTCCCCACCTCCTCCCTGCCCACAAAAGCCTCCCCATGAATCACCAATCTCTCTATCTAGTTTCTCCTCCTCCTGGCAAATGCGATTTGGTGGAAGAATCTAATGTTAAGAGTCACCTTCCCTGAGCCATTTCTGACGCGACCTTGTCTTCCACTCTATCTCAACCTTCTTGTCCTCCTACACCACTCATGACATCTTCATCCTGACATCTCTATCCTCGGCTAAAATAGGGGCCTGGTCTTCCTATCTGTCTATCCTAGTGATCACTTGCAAAGCCTCTTCTCTTCTGCCTCTCCTAGCTGCTCGGATCTCCTTGTACACTTTGAGTGCTAGACGAGACGTAGCTGACCCTTCCACCACGAAAGACCTCCACCTCTCCTCCACCATCCCCCAAAACCCCTCCTCGAGCAGCCAAGATTTGTCAAACTTGCAATACGTACCCAAATACACTCCCTCATTAAGTCGCCACACCAGCGGGGTATGGTCAGAGAAGGGCCTCTCTAGAGGGGACACTTCCTCCACCAGGAAAGACTCTGCCAACTCCACATTGGCCAAAAATCTATCAATCCTAGACATTTGACCACAGTTGTTCATCCACGTATACGCACAAGAAGTCAGGAATAGGTCAATAAGACCATGAGTGGCCACAAAATCAACAAACTCGTCAAACCCAAGATCCTGTCTCCCTCACCCCCCGGGCCTATCTTCCAATTGCAGAGTTATGTTGAAATCTCCAACCAGCCAAGGACACCCATGGCAATCCACTACTACCGAAGTGAGCTCCTCCCACATCACCCCCTCTGGCCTGAGAATCTGCCGATTCGTAGACCCCTGTGACTACTATCCTGGCCCCACCCAACCTCCGTAACAATTTCGCCAAGATGACATGCTCCCCCTCAAAACATTCCTCCAAGGAGAATATGTCCTCCCACCACCCCAATATCTGACCTCCAGAGCGACCAGTTGCTCCAACACATCAGAATCCTTCCATCCACAAATCGTCGATCACCCTCTACCATCACACTTCGCTAGCTCCGACTCCTAGAACAGAACCACATCCGCTCTCCACTACCGAATGTATTGCCCCAATGTCCTCGATGGGTCACTGAGACCCCATACGTTCCACGTAAGGACTCCGTTCATAAGGGAACGGTGGATGACTCCCCCATCTGCAGACGAAAGCCACAAGCTTCTGCAGTTTGGATGACCTCTCCATCCTTAGGGTCCAAAGCTACTACCGCTGAGGGCAGCGAGAGAGCGGAAGGGCAAATACCATCAAATACTTCCAGGTAGATGGGTCGAATTCACTAGAGTTCATGCACAGATATTTACAAGAGGTCTTCCAGTCCAGATGGATTATTCACCAGACATCATGCGCTCATACTTCCGAGTAGAATAAGGTTGTTGAGCGCAAGCTGCAGCATCTTCTTAATATTAGGACATCGATGTCCCATATGAAGATTCCTAGGTAGTTCTAGAGTCCCATGCACATCATTGCATATTTGATCAATCGAATGCCATCATTTATGATTCAGGTCCAGATTCCATACCAGATTATATATCCTGGGTGTAGCAGGACATTTTCGCTATCCTTGCGAGTGTTTGGGAGTATATGTTTTGTTCAGAATCATGGTATTCGGGATAAGTTTGCTTCCTATGCCACAAAGTGTGTCTTCCTTAGTTACTCTAGGACCTGGAAGGGTTACATATGCTACGATCCAGTCCCTAGGAGATATGCAAATGTGACCTTCTTTGAAAAGATTCCCTACTTTTCAGAAGAAGGATCATCTACAGAGACTCATACACGAGACAGACATATCACAGGAGAACACATGTAGATGATTCCTCAAATGATGAGCCAATTCAGCTTGTTAACTCTTCAAACAAGAGTGACTCAAATAGAGAGGAGCCCGTACAGAGGAGATCGACTGCCACATATACACTTCATCCTATTTCACACTACACTACGATCTCCCATCTCCAGGAGATAGATAGTTTGCATCAACTATTACTACTGTTGTCGTTCCCAAAGATTTTCTCAAGGCTTCCCAAGATCCCAGGTGAAAAGTAACTATAGATGAGGAGATGTACACCTTACAAACCAGGAAAATATGGGATCTTGTTCCATGTCCTGAGGGTGCCGCTATTGCTGGTTGTCGATGGGTGAATACCATCAAATATCGATCTGATGGGACAATAGAGAGATATAAGCCCAGACTTATTGCCAAGGGGTTCACCTAAACATATGTAGTGAACTACCTTAAGACTTTCTCACCAGTTGTCCATATTACTTCCATCAAGATTATTTTGTCTGTTGCAATGGTTCAGTATCGACCTTTATACCAACTTGATATTAAAAATGCTTCCTTATATAAAAATCTTGCTAAGGAGGTATATATGAAACAACCACCAGGATATGACAGTCAGGGGAAGCTTGTATGTTGCTTACGGAAGGTCATTTATGGCCTGAAGCAGAGCCCACGAGCTTGGTTTAAGAGACTCAATTTGGAGGTCAGAAGATGGGATTCCAACGACCTACCACTAATCATTCTTTGTCAGGACACAGTATGGTGAGATATGGAGACTCGTTATCTTGACAATGTATGTTAATATGATTCTGACTTATGATGATGCAGATGAGATAGTACAGACAAAAGCCTTTCTTCAGTCCACCTTTGTCATCAAGGATTTAGGTAATCTTCTCTATTTCCTAAGGATAAGAGAGTTCATTAGAAATTTGGCTTATTATTATCACAAAGGCAGTATACATTGTAGATTCTAGAGGAAGCTAGACTTCTTGGGTCCAAACCATCAAGGATACCAATAGAGTCATCTTCTGGTCATAATACTAATGAGACAAATCCCCTTATTGACGACATCACCAGGTACCGTAGTACTATTGGTCGTTTGTTATATCTGACTATTATACAACTAGATATTAGTTTTGTTGTGAATAGAGCTAGTTAGTTTATGCAGAGTCCCCGATACAGTCATTAGAGAGAAGTTTGTTCATTGTAAGATACCTGAATGGTAGCCTAGAGAGAGGTTTGTACTACAATGCGAGTGGCTCTCTTGACCTTCTGCATACTCAGATACAGATTATGTAGGATCTATTGAGCATAGATTGTCTACATCAGGCTTTGTTGTTTATCTGAGAGGTAATCTTGTTTCATGAAGGAGCAAGAAATAGAATGTGGTAGCTCGCTCTAATGAAGAGGCAGAGTACAGATCTGTAGCTCAAGCGACTTGTGAGATCATGTCGATGGTTGGCTTTCTACGGGATTTAGGGATAGAGGTTGATATTCCTATCCCAATCTATTGTGCTAATAAGTCGGCAACCTATATTGCATCCAATCTGCTCTTCCATCATAGGACCAAACATATTGAGGTTTATTGCCATTTTATATAAGATGCTATTTTGAAAGGCAAGATAAGTATCCCTTATATATCCTCTGAGCTTCAACTTGCAGACATTTTCACTAAGCCATTAAAGAAGCACCATAATTTCTAAGTAGCAAGTTGGGCCGCATTGACAAATACACCCCAACTTGAGGGGGAGTGTTGAGTTGTAAGGGGGTATTTGCTATTTTCCTTTTTGTTATGAGACACTCATGTAATTTGCCAAGTTCTCTTCTATATAAAAGAGGACTAGAGTTTCTTTTAGAAGTTAATGCATTCCTTTAGATATTATAGATTGGTTGCCCATTATATGAGGTTTTCTCATCTATCAACTATTTCACTTCAGAAGATCAAATGGACCATGATGAACTAGAGTTCATGAAAGGCATCAAAAGGTTGTTAAGGAAAAAAAAATGGGTTTTCAAGATTGTGATGGAGGTAAAAGACATCGATGATCCGAAGAAATAGCTGAGATAGTTGTTCTTTAAGATCCTAACAGAGAAGAATGGACAATTAGCAGCTCCCCAACCATAAATGAAGTTATCGACAATAGATGGATGGCAACATTCCTTAGTTATTTCTTCTTTACTCCAAATTTCTCTCCTGACTCCTAAAAAATTCTTTAGTTTACAATTTTATTTTAGGTTATAAGATTTCGTAAACAAACCCCCTCCCCCATTGACACATTTGGCGTCGACACATTTGATGTTGACTGATGACACTTTCCCGTTTGCCTAGGCAACAATGAAGGAAGCTACAACATTGAAGGGTATCCCAAACAAATATTGGAAGAATCAACTTTTCAAAATCAAGGGTTCATTTAAGCAATAATGTAGAAGAGTTGCAACAAAATATCAAGGGTAAGCTAAGGTTGCAAAGTATGAATAGGGACATTATTTATTTGGGTGCTAAATTTTGGACACCCAGGAGCAAAAGCAATTGAAGGATGTGTTATTAGCTAAGTGCCATAAAAAGCATGCAGGTAGAAAAAGGAAAGGTTCTTTCTCAAGCGGGTAAGGGAATCTGAATATGATCTTCACTTCGTGCCATTCCTACTTATTTCATGTTTACTTGTCTTTTCTCAAAGAAGCTTTGGGGATAATTTAAATGGACCTAAAAGAGAACTTTACTTTTTTTTACCTCAAAATTTATCTTTCTTTTTCATCCTCCTTCCACGTCCCTCTCTTCCCTCCATCTTTACCTCCTTCATCGTCTCTTTGCATATCTACTACCTTCAACATCCATCCATCACCACCACCAAATAGCATGACCCAACTCCAACCCCACTATCAACACCACCTCCCCCTATTTGCTTCCTCCATCGCCGACCATTTCCCCCGCACCACCATTACCATCCTTTAACACCATCCAGTACTATCTCCAAGCCCCCCTCCACCCACCTCGAGCCACATCTACCCCATTACAACCCCCATGACTACTACTTGATGAGAGTCCTTTTTTAAAAGCACCCAATGGGAGTTGTACGACGAACTACTCCTAGTCAAACCCTTGACCTACTGAACAATTTATGTTTGGGCACATAGTCGGCAAGCCTGACTAATAACACAATTGCCTATGTGCTCGATTTCTTTATATAGAGATAATCAAGTCAAGATGTTGTACTTGATTATTGGTACAAAATAACCCCCCCAACCCCAAAAGCCCTACCTCTATAGCTCTAATGACTGCCAACACCTCTGCCACTCCTTTAGCCGCACCCAATGTTGTTGCTAGTGTTGCTACTCTGAGGATTACCTAACCCTACTATTGCTCTAAGGATTGCCCCACCCTATTGCTACTAATTTAAGGCTCGCCCCACCCTGTTGTTGTTCATGTTGCTGCCACTGCTACTCTAGTTGCACCCCAACACTCCAATCACAGCTCTGAACTATACCTAACACTACCATTACTACTGCTATGGTCTTACTCAGCTCTACTACAGCATTGAGGATCAATTAGGTTTCCTTAGGCCTTACCTCTCCTCTCACTTTAAATAAGGGTTGTTTAAATCTTATTTTGTTATTACTTTGGTTGTTTGAACTTATGCATTTATTCCATTGGTCTTATGATTTGTAGGTTATTTTCACAATCTTGAGTTTGAAAATGGTTTACTTATATATAATAGTATATTTTATTTGTTTATATATGTATAATACTCGATCAAATACTCCTTGACATACCGTATACTCCTTAATCAGTGACGTGGCTGACTGAATACTGACTACCAACTTCTACAACACTGATTGTAGGCCAATGATAGTGATGTTGAGGATGGTGGAGGTCATAACAGGTGAAGGAAGCTATAGAAGGGTGGAGAAAGCAGAGGAAGAACAGACAGGGTGATGGGGGTCCGAGGTAGTGAAGTAATAAGGGAGTGGAGGAGGGTCCAAAAAGGTGGGGTAAGAGAGAAGAGGGAAGGGGGTAAAGGGGGTGGAAAAGGTGTCTTCAAGCAATGGAGGTCATGGACAAATGATAGATGGGTGAAAAGCTAGTGGCAAAGGTGAAGGAAGGAGGGGGAGGTAGAAGGAAGGATAAGCCAATGCACGGATAAGCCATTGGAACGATGTATGTTTTACTCTTAGATATTTGAAGGTGTCTTAAGGCAAGGGCTTTTTTTTTTCATAAAATGAAAATTTTGATATATGTGCCTATGTTGATGCTAATTATGCCAGTTCACCCGAGGATGGAAGATCTACCAGTAGATATGCCACATTTCTTGGTAGCAATGTAGTAACATGGCGTAACAAGTAACAATCAATTGTTTCATGGTCCAGTGTTGAGACAGAGTGTAGGGCCATGACTTTTACAGCATGTGAGCTAATGTGGATTGCCTCTTTTATGACAGATCTTGGAGCTTAAGTCACATATCCTATTCCCATATACTGGGACAAAAAATCAACTATTCATATTACCTTCAATCTAGTGTTCCATGAGCAAACTAAACACATTGAGGTGGATTGCTATCTCACCCACAATGTAGTAAGTGAAAAAAGAATTGTTACACTACGTATCTCCTTCAAGCTACAAATTGCAAACATCCTTACAAAAGTACCTACCCCAGAAAAGACATTGCTTCTTATGCAACAATCTAGGCATGATTGACATTTGTTCTCCAACTTAAGGGGGTGTTGGCATCAACAATTTCTCTTGTTATTTTTCTTTTCTTTGAGCACTGCTTTGAAATTTGTCATTTGCCTTCTCTAAGTAAAAGAGGCTGGAGTTTCAGAAAAAGACTATGCCATTACATCCTTCTAAAGTTGCTTTCAGATCTCTACCGTAACGACATCCTAGCAATTACAGTTTGAGTGGTATTTCTGGCTTAAGTGTTGGGATTATTCTACTCGAACTACTCCAACTTGCGGTTGATATCGCACAACTACTCATTCTGCTAGAAGATTTCAACGTGCATTTCGACCTTATTGATGTCCTAATGTAGAATCACATTAACAGTGTCCCAGAACTTATACAGCACCTCGTGCATTTGCAGATAGCCATGCCAGTGGCATCCTCAAATGTTGTTTACATTTCATGTTCTAGTCCCTGAAGCCAAGAAGGCTATACCAGGTTGGCTATGGCACTCAGGCTGTCCAAGTTGCAGTCAAGTCCAAGCCTCATTGGCCAAAGTGTGAAGAAGGGTCTACTACGCCTAAGGATCTTGCTTAGGTTGACATAAGTACCATGCACATAAGGAAGTTTTCATCTGACTACTTTTTCTCTAGGCATCAAATAGAGAATTAAACCTTGCTTTCAAATGAAATAAGGCGTGATGAGGATGTCTTTCCGCTTAGCTTTAACCCGAAAACAATGTCTTCTCTAGTATATTTTAACACCAAAGCCAATCCAAGACAATTGTACATCTGTAAAACTAAAAAAATATGGACTAGGAGGATCACATTGTTGGCAGGTGGGAGGAGAGCGGCTGATTCCTACTTAACTCCAATGCAATACAGTAGCAGCCACAAGACTCACCTGCCACTTTGCAGTACCCAAAGTTGTCAGGAGTTCTCTGTGCAGCTCTTCCCAGGTCTCGGAATCGGATACCTGAGCTTGTTCTCGCATCCACATCCTATATGTAGATTGCATTCTGAACCAAGAAATTATGCATTCACCCAGCAATTAAAAAAAAAAAAACCAAGGTAATTACTATGACATAGAAGGATAAAATAGCAACATAGCTTTCCTTGTTTCAATATTTATTTCGAAACAACGATAGCCAACAGTTCCACGAAGCCCAAAGCCAAAAGGGAAACTCCTTACGAGCAATCGAGCTTAAAATCGAAAAATAAGAAAAGCAGAGTAAAAAAACGTTGTCGCTGTTAGTATCAACGGAACGAACACTCCCGAGAGACAAACGCCCAAGTAAGTGACCCAGCGGAAGCACCAGCCAAACAACAGCAATACACACCTTACGAAACAACCCAGAATCCTCCCATAAATGAACAACACACGAAAAGCTCAAATGGAAAATCACTCCAGCTTTCCACGAGGAGGAGGAGGAGGAGGAGAAGAAAACACTCAACCACCCAAAACCAGGAAGGAAAGCCGCAGCAGACTAGACCACGACGGAGAGAGAGAGAGAGGGTATATAATACGATACGTACTTGTCGGCCGATTCCTGGACGGCCTCTGCCGCGGGAAAGAACGCATCTTTCCGCCACCGGTCGAATGCACAGGCGACCGCCATTAAAGCCGCTCCAGAAATCTACAAGAATATATATCTTTACACCGCTCTCTCTCTCTCTCTCCCGGTAGCCGTAACCTCTGGCGCTCCTCCGGAGGCGAACAGCAAAGAGTAGTAACTAGTTAAGTTAACCAAACAAGCAAAGTAGCGGCCGCTTCTTACGAGAGAGGCGTAGAAGCAACTCCACACCTCTCTCTCTCTCTCTGTAGATCCTTCACTGTCTATTCGCCTCTTGTTGGGTGGTGATGTCGGCGGCGGCTAGAGAGAGAAAGAGAGGGAGAGAGGGAGGGAAGATGAAAGTGGGAATCGAGGCAGAGGGCAGTTACTATACTCGTGTCCAAGAGGGCGTCGCATCAAATCGAGGTGGCTGGTGGTTGGCCCGCCCATTACAGGGGCCCACCACCGTGTTCATGGAATCTGCACGAGTGGCCGGTAGTTCCTCTCGTAGTTCACATCACTACCAAAAGAGTTCTAGGTATGCCTCAAAAATAAGGCTGGGTACCTTCTTGCCTGACTCCATTCGGTCAGAAATTAGAACTTTACCTGGGGAGTTAGATAGTCAGATCCATTAACATTTACAGAGGGGGATAACCTATCTTTTTAAAGGTTATCTCCTATTTATGAAGGAGGTTAGGAGGGTTGGTATTTGCCTCGCTATCCCGTGTTAAGGCAGCTTGAGTTGTCTTATGGGTTGGCTCTTGACCCCTATTCTCTCACCCCCACTTCCCCTCTTGCGATCTTATTCTCCCGAAGATTCCCCTCCTTCCATGAGGGCACGACGATTTCAGAAACCCTAGCCTTTACATGCGGCGATTTCAGGAACTCTTTGTTTATGACGACAATTGTCAGTTGTCAACATAGTTGGGGTTACGTGCCTTTATTCCCCTTTGGCGCCATGAAAGGTTTGACTCCCTCTCCTTTGTATGCGTCAATGAGTCTTGTATATGGAATAAAGAGGGAGTAGGTGGGCATTACCGACCTCTCTTCATTTCTTAATTCGTTCATCCATTTGTAACATCCTTTGTTTCAAAGTGTTTTTGCTGTAACTTTCTCGAATCCACGAATCCGACCGGTAGATCTCGTAAATGCACATACTGTGATCGCTTTTATTGATTCACATTTGATTTGTTTTTTGGTTGTTGAATGCATTCATGCTATCGATAACCCCAACGTTTATAAAATGGATTTTTATCATCGTTCCTCTTCTCTACACCACCTTCAAACCCTAGCCAGGTTCATTTTGTTTCCACATACCTTTTTTATGAGTTTAGGTTATTTTCCTTATGACTAACAAATTTCTTGTTGGTTGTTGATGGTGAAGCATCCCTTATGAGTTTAATCATGGGCTAGGTTGCTATTAGCAGTAGGATTTGCAGGAGGTTGAATCAACTACAGAGGTAAGTAATTCTGGGAGCTTTTCTTTACATTTGCATGAGTATGAATCAAAGGTTTCTTGATAATCAATGAATTAACATGTATACTGTGTTTTGGTTGTTTGGAGTTGCTGACTTGAATATTTGGTTTGACATCAAAAATGTCTTGAGTGAACATGACCATTTCTCCATGGTTTTGTTCCGTCGTTCTATTGTTTTAGCTTTGTTCCCCTTATGTTTGCCCCATGCTAGTGGTTTGTCCATGTTACTGATCGTTCCTTGAGCAGCACCAGTTAGATTGCTATGTTTTGATTGATCTTGCATTGATAGGGTTTGATTGATCATTGTGCTTTCTCATAACCAGGCAACCATGGATTGTGGGTCCATGTTACTGACTGTTCCTTGAGCAGTACCAGTTAGATCACTGTGTTTTGATGATCTTGCGTTGATGGGGCTTGATTCATCACTGTGCTTTCTCATAACCAGGCACCAATTAGAGGTTTTTATTTAGCTTGCCATAGAAGGAATTGTATTGCACAATATTTTTGCCATAGGAAGCACATCACACGTTTTGTTATGTTAACCACATGAAATGGTGTTTGCTTTAGGTGTGTATTTGTACCACGTTTGTTATTGTTGTTCGTGTTTGATGTTTGTACATAGGAAGTTCATGGTTGTTGTGGAGACTATATCCTACTCTTTCTGATGTTGGTGTTTGGTGTTAGTTCTGAATGGATAAAAAGGGTTTTTTTCGGTCCATGCTAAACTCAATCGGGTGGTTGTTGCTGGTTCTAGAGAAATATTTTGGTCTTAATTTATGAATCTATTTGGATTAGCCTAGTTTTATTGTTATTTCGAGCCTGGTATGCTATCTCCCATCTTAAAATGTCATTGTTCATGTGTTGTTCGATTTAAGATCTCCAAGCTGATTTTAGGTCTTAAATCTCTGACTTTGCAATTGGCATTTTCGAAGTCTTAATTTTTCTCATTTATGGCTTTTTCATGCTTTTACATCATTCATCATGTGGGAGTAATACCTAGTAGGTGTAATGCTTAATGAGAAGCTTATGCGAAATGTCTTACGTCTGCAATCAAGATAGCAACTTCTCAATAATGTGTTCCATCTACACACATTTTGTTATATTAGCCTCATGAAATGGTGTTTGCTTTAGGTTTGTATTTGTACCACCTTTGTTATTGGTGTTGGTGTTTGGTGTTTGTACATAGGAAGTTTATAGAGTGCTCTTCTTACATAATGGTTTTTGTGGAGAGTATATCCTACTCTTTTTTGTGTCAATGTTTGGTGTTGGTTCTGAAATGATGAAATGGGTTTCTTTCAGTCCTCGCTAAAGTCACTTGGATGGTTGTTGTTGGTTCTAGAGAAATATATTGTCGTTAACTTTTGAATCTATCCTAGTTTTACTGTTATTTCAACCCTGCTATGCTATCTCCCACTTTAAAAAGTCATTCTTCATGTAGTGTTCGATTTCAGATCTCCAGGTTGAATTTTGGTCTTGAATTGATGAGTTTCCAGTTGGCATTTCAGAAGTTTTAATTTTTCTCTTCTATTTTTTTGTCAGGTTGATGTTTGGTGTTGGTTGTCACCCAAAAAAATGGGTCCATGTCAGTCATTGTTATTGTTAGTTTGTTGCTTGCTCCCTTGTTTTTAATTTATGCTCCCATGTTTTTCATTCAGTATATAAACATTGTGCTTCAGTTTAGGATCTATACAGTTGCATGTTTGAAGACTTGTCATGTTAAAATTTTCGATTATAATCTATACGAACATGTTGTTTGCTGCTTATATTCTTTAGTTTATAAAGATTGCACTTGAATTTATGCTCAGGTTCTAATCATTTTGGTGCTTGTTGTTGGTTTTCAATTTATGCTCCCATGATTAAGCACATAATCAAAGTACTTTTAATTAAGTATACAATCAATGTACTTCATTTACAATATGTAAAATTGCTTGTTTGCTATTGTTTCTGAATGAATTAAAAAATGGGTCCTTTTCATTCCTTGTTGTTGTTAATCAACCTTGCTATGCAATCTCCCACTTTAGAAAGTCATTCTTCATGTGGTGTCCTATTTGAGATGTCCATGTTGATTTTTGATCTTCAATCTATGACTTTCCAATTGGCATTTAGAAGTGTTAATTTTCCTCTTCCATGGCTTTTTAGAGAGTATATCTTATTTTTGGTCAACTTGGTGTTTGCTGTTGGTTCTCACCCAAAAAAAAGTGTCCATGGTAGCTTGTAACGACCCGGTTCCCGAGTTCCTACGAGACACGAGAACCGGACCGACTCGACTAATCCCAAGACCTAGTCGTCCAACGAGGAAGTAACCAAAAGACAGTAAAATAAACCACATTCAGCATGAATATAACTAACAGTAAGAAAGTACAGCAGTAAGGAAAGAAACTACTACAGTAGGTACCACCACAACAGTAAAACAGCATTTATCATATAACAGGAACTGCAGGTAAAGAAGGTACAGCGGAAACAAAAACTACTCACTAGAACAGAAACAAAAGGGGTACAAAAGCTGTGGTAACTCTACTGGACCCTACTCGGCCCAGCGTCCTCTGCAGCCGTCGACCCTGGCTGCTCAACACCTGGTCCTGAAAAAGATAACGAGTGTAACACGTCAGCAAAACGCTGAGTAGAGTGGCAAACTAACTAAAGGCAACAGTAGAGTGTACAGTAGCTGTTATGTTCTATTACTTCCTTTATTCACATCTTCGATTTTTCTCACTATTTCATTTATTTCTCAGATCCTTTACTTGATCTCGAATGTCCTCGTGGGAACGATCTTGATTGCAATCTCTTCCAAAAGTAGAAGTAGCACGTGGTGCTCTCCTGGCCGGGAGAGTCCCCCGTGGTGATCCTACCCTCAGTCAACCACCCCAAGGTCACTGACAGACGTAACGGTGACTACGGCACGCGCGATAAACGCACAGGTAGCTAGCTCGCACTGGCACGCGGTCAGTCGTTTCCGTTAACGGGTGCGCCCAAAGCACAGCACGGAACCAGGGCAGAGCCCTCTCAGTAACAGGGGTCCAACCCCTCCACAGTAACCAAACCGGGGCCTTGCCCCTCCACAGTCCGCGCACCCTCGCCTGACTACCCTGGTTTGCCCTAGTGGGCCTAACAAGTCGGTGAAGGAGGCTAGCAGAACCCCGGGGCCCGTGGGGTAGCTAGTACTCTCCTAACACTAGTAGCTCTCCTCGGTACTACGTACACGAGGGCCAACAAGTCGGTACAGAGCGGCCAATCCTAACCCCGGGTCCCTGGGGCGGCTGGCCCCACTCTGCACTAAACAGGTACAGGTACTTCCCTTGGTACTGCGTACCCAAGAGACAGTACAAACTACATCTCAGTTCCATTCCTTTTTCTTTCCAGGAGTTCCACTCCTAATTCCCCGTAGGGTTCCAGCTCTTTATCTCAGAACATCATATGTTTCACTTTCCAGATTCACATTCTCAAAATCCATGATCTCAAACATGTTTCTTTATTCATAACAGGCAGCTGTTAATTAAATTTACAGGCAGCTTTATATATTCCTTTCCAATTTTCCAAGACTGCAGTAATATACATTCCACTAGTTTTTCCACCCTAGGATTCATGCCATATCCTAGGATCTATCATACAATCTAGTTTTCCGGCCCTAGGATTCATGCAACACCTAGGAGCTATCATTCCATATATTTCTCATTCCTAGGATTCATGCAATGCCCTAGGTTCTAGTTATGGTTCCATACTTTAACAGATTTTATTAATACTTAAAGCCACTCTACCAGGTACAACGGGAGTAGTGGGGGCGTGATCGGGAATCCCGCGTGCCTCCGCGACTCTCAAGACTGCAACCGAACGAGGTCCTATCACAAGGATCAAACACAAGGAGTGTCTCAGAACAGTGTATAGCTACTGTAGGCGGGTAGAGGAATTAATTCTGAAACGAGCGCAACTCGAATCGCGGAAAACGGAGCCCAAACGGGCCCTAAACGGGTCGAGAAAGACAATACAGTGCAAAATCAGACGTCTGGAACTCCTTCCAGACGTCTGGAACTCCTTCCAGACGTCTTAAACGGTGGATCAGAGAATTACCTGTTTAGCTTGGTTCCCCGGACGTCCAGAAGTCTGCGGGGACGTCTGTCCTATACCCCAGACGTCCGATGGTCCACACGGACGTCTGTAGATCACTCCAGCCGTCTGGTACAACTTCCAGACGTCTGATTCGCAAAGGATGGCGAATCAGCGAACCTGCGCACAGCCAACCCCCCCTCCCTCAGTACGGTCAGTCGACAAGAAGGAAGAAGAAAGCGGAAACTCACCTTTCAGACGTCTGTATGATCTTACAGACGTCGACCTTGCCATCTGGCTATCAACCCAGACGTCTGATTCTGGAAAATTTTCCAGAATCAGAACCCTGCTCGGCCTCCGCTCGCGACGCCGCCCGCGTCGCACCTCGCGCGTCTGCTGCTCAGCCCGCAGCAGGTCCCTCTCCGCGTCGCTCCGCGCCCCCTGCGCCCTCCGCCGGCCGGCCAAGCCGCTCCGGCGAGCTCGCCCTCACGGCAGAGCCCCGCCCTCGCACGCCGCACCTCCTCCACGCTCACTGCGGCTGCCGCTGCCGCTGCCGCCCTCGCGTCCGCTCGCTCTCACGCACAGGAAGGAGAAGAAGGAGGAGACGGTGGAGACGGGAGGGGAGGCGCGCCCTTTTAAGGCCGCGCGAGGAGGAGAGAGAAGGTGGTCGCAGCGCGCCTGCAGCCGCAGAGAGAGAGAGAGAGGAATCGCAGGTCTGCGCGCACAGGCGCGCAGACGAATCTCCCGTGCGAACATAACTGTTCTCCAGACGTCTGTAAACGATCCTGGACGTCTGGTCAGACGTCTGGATGTGATCCCAGATGTCTGGTCCGACGTCTAGGCCACCTCCCAGACGTCTTAAAAGGCGTCTGGGGCACGCGCTCGTTACATAGGTTATAATCTATATGAACATATTGTTTGCTATCTGCTCATTTTCTATCCTCCACTTTATAAATATTACACTTAAAGTTATGCTCAAATTTTTCTCTTTTTTGGTGCTTGCTGTTGGTTTTCGATTTATGCTCCCATGATTATGCATATAATCAAAGTACGTTTAATTAAATATATAATCAAAGTTTGGTGGTTGCTTTTAGATCTAAAAAGAAAGTGGTCCATTTCACAATTTTCATTTATGCGAAAAAAATCTTTTTATGCCCACGTTAGAAATTGTGTATCGATAATGATAGTGGATTTCATGCTAATGTCCACGTATTCCATTCATGGACACTTATTAGAATCTATAGTGCATGGATATCCATATATATCCAAATGGATAGGACACAAATACCAAGACTTTCGAAGGGAGACATTTAATGTGAATAGTGATTATAGACCAACAAGTGGGAAGCTAGAATAGATTTGTGGAAGGTTATGACTTACAATAGAACCTGCGGATTGTTTGATTGCTGGATGTTGATATGGAGCATATGAGAAGGTTACGTTGTTGTTGGAAGGATCCCTCTTCTACCCTTGCATTCTAAACAAGTGGTAGATAATATGGTTTTTACTCATAAGCTAAATAATTTTTAGAATACTAAAGTACACATTATTTTAGTTAACGACCATCAATTATGTCCAAATTATGTCTAGGTAGACAGTTCATAGATTTCCCACATTACTTTTTGAGACAAGAACTGGCCGACAAATCTAGTCAGGTCAGCCATTGTTTGAAAGGAAGGGAAGCTTTGAACATGAACATAATTATATAGCTGAAATGATCGTTACAATTGTTGTAATGATCCTTGTGTTGGAGATGCATGATAATCACAACCTTGATGTGGACAAACAATTATCCCAACAAAGGTATACACTTACCATTTGCCATAGGATTAGTACAACTTTGTTTAAGATAATTTAGGGCTGATTACAAAGTAAAATGTGTAACCTCTTTATCATTCTGCTTGTAGGATGAATCAGGGAAAGGGTTTGCAACAATTTTCTAATAAGACGAGAGCTCCATAGATTGGCAATTGGACAACTAACCAGGATAGGTTGTTGATAAGGCTTTTCAATGACTACTACGATAATAACTTTGTTAATGGGTCATTCACTAAAATGGGGTGGCTTGAGATTGTTAGGGAGTTCAACTCCGAGAGTGGTTTGTCCTACGTAAATGATCAATTGCAAAACTGTTTTAAGAATCTCAAGAAGGACTATAACACTTTTGTTGCATTAACCAACAGAAGCGAGTGGGGTTGGGATGATCATCAGAAATGTCCAATCTTATATGACGATAATGCATGAGATGAGCTAAGTGCACTTTCCATTTAAGTATACATACTTCATAATGACATTCCATTAATTGTAGTGCATGATAAATACATGTAACTTCCCAAGCATTTGAAGAAGCTGTGTGGAAAGACATTTCCTTATTACAAGAAATTGAAGGTTATTGTTGGTACGGAGACTACTAAGGGGGTCAATGTAATATCCAGTTTGAGGTATACGGACATAGAGGACTTCAGTTAATATGAAGGGGAAGGCGATGTCAATCTCTCTCAGATGGAATTCTCCATGAATGAGAATGCGACAATGTCATCCCAAACTCCCACCATGAGGAACTACATCAGTACGCAAGAAGCACCCTTGAAAATTAGGATGTCCTGGGACGCTGAGGTCTGTCTAAATGGTATGAATAGATCACCCCTGTTGAGGGCCACACCCACTCCATCTGAGAACACATCGAGGAGCAGTGGGAAATGTCAACGTAGCGGGGCCTCTACTTTGGAAGGAGTTGATAAGGTGGCAACAATGATGGAGTTCCTTACGTTTAGTAAGAGTAAAAGACTTCATGACTTTGAAAAGGAAGAGATTGATAATTGTGCTCTTAGGTTAGCGACAATGCTACCGGACTTACCGGTCAGTCCTAGAGCAAGGATGGTTGCTTGCCTTTCTGATCCATCTTTTAGAGATATCATAAGGGTGTTTCTACGTGGTACTGTAGAGGATTTAAAGGAGCTGGTCAAGATGGTTATGAAAGGTGATATTTGACGTCGTTTGATGCCATCCTTTTCTCATATGAAGATTCTCCCATCCTATTTTACTCATCATTCTGCGTTGGTTCATTGAGTAGGTATGCTAGGTTGGTGGAATGCTTTTATCATGAAGATGGAAATGTCATATTGAAATGACCCCGGGGACTACCACAGCAATTATAAGTCTTCCGGGGTGGTTTTTGCAATTATTGCATGTCAAATGAACACCCAAGGGTCACTGTGCGATTTTCTAGACTTTTAGGGGTTTTATCATAATTATTATGCCTAAATTACACTGTTGAATGGCTCTGGGGAGTTTTCCTAAACTCCAGGGGCCTTGACAATCTCTATGCACCAAGAAACCCATGTAGGGACCTGCTTGCATGTTATTTCGGCTCATGGAGGGGCAAGACTCAATCTTTACACCCCTAAGTTTTTGTCCCGAAGGTCTCGTGTGAAAGAACTTTTCTTTCCTTGGGACCTAACCCATAAATTTTCCCTTACCTTAAACCTAAGAAACCCCTTAAAAAGGCCATCGAGACCCTCCCAACGACCCCCACTCCTCGATCTTCACTAGCAGCCTCGGGTGGTGCACCTTCTTCCAACTGAGAGAGGGAGTGAGAGGAGGGTGCCGTGCACCTTGGAGGCCGTGAACGAGAAAGGAAGAAGGGAAGGGGAGGCATGCACGTGCTCCCTCTATCTTTTCCCTCTCGCTCCTCCAAGCGGGTTTAGAGGAGCACTCATAAGTACATGTGTAGGTCGGTGCTTGGGGCTGCATTCTCATGCATGCTTCACAAGTCGGCGCAGGTGCGTGGGGCCACGTGCTCGAGCATGCTTCACAAGAAGGTGCAAGTGTTTGGAAACGCGTGCTCACACATGCTATGTAAGGGAAGGGGGTGAGGCATGCTCGATTTGAGAGTTTCGGCTGGTCCAGCTAGACCGAACTAGTCTAGCCTGGTTCTCGTGAACCAAAGAAAGTTTAGTCCGATTCGAGGTCCAAACGAACTTGGAATCACACCCATAAGACACCATTGGAAAGGTATCAACGCCCTCAACGTGTTGGTAATGTTTTTGACCCGGTTAACACATTTGTAGGCTACTGGAAATTTAATTAAAGCTCATTGACCTTGTTTGAACCAATGTGTGCCTCAGGTTCGCTATCTAGGGGTGACGTAACCCCGACAAGATCTCGTGTAGTGTTTATGGAAGTGCCCAGGGTCAACTTTCGTGTCTCCATATCTCCCAGAAAGTCTAGATAGAGTGTGCTCTCTACTCAATTCATGATTTTAATGTCCCCACTTGAGTCCACAATTACCTGCATTAATAAATGTGTATGTGCATGATTGAGGAAAGTTTTGGTTCCATAGGTTCCTGCCGAGAAGTAGGTGACTCAACCAATTAGTGATCGCAACCGATAACTTGAATACTTGATTTGGATGTATTATTTGATTGCAACCTGTCATATGCAGAACTTGGCCTATTTGTAATTAAGATTTATGCCATGATAATCTTTATTAATATTTAACTTGGTTGCATTATCATTGAGTGTTCTACATGGTTAATTAGCTAATATATTTTCATAGAAATGAATGAAATGCTCATCATTTTATGTGTTAGATCAACTCTGATTTCCCTACAATCAGCACCATTGGATTTATGAGATAATTGTCTTGCAAATATTTTAATTTGTGTAATTAAATTCAATGGTGATTGGTACATAATTTACATGTTTGGATGTAAATGTACTCACATGTATTAAGGAAAAGATTATATATGATGGTTGATTTATGAATCCAAAGGAGTTGATCATTGATGAAAGTGATTTCATAAAGTAAAAATAATTGGGATTAAACATTAACCAAGGGGTAGCAAGCCCCCTTGAATCCCAAGAAAACTTGCACAATGCCTTGAATTCTCCCAATTGGTCAGGTGATGTTTTTGTGTGGGGATGAGATGGCCCTTGGGTACATGTATACTGAGGAGAGTTGACTATCTCATCGTGTAGGGAGAGAGCTGACCTCTTTGGGTAGGGACCCAAGATAGAGATAGCTTTCCTACATCGACTCCTGTGGGGCCATGGGGCCAACTAGGATAGTCGTGAGAGGGTACATAGACTGGTGAGGGACGCGGTCCCTATTATATTCCGTGTTTTACGACTTAGTGCGTACCCATTAGAAGAAATGACTGACCACATGCTAGTGTGGGATAGCCCCCCGTGCATATATTATGCATGCCATAGTCACTACTACACTGCAACCATGACCTTGGGATAGTAGACCAGATGTAGGACGAACACAGTGTGCTCCCTCAGCAAGGGAAGCTCCACATGTGCGTCTTGCATCACAGGAATACTACGACAAGATCGTTCCTCTAGAGAACATGTGAAACAAGAGGAAGAATGATCCTATGCTAGAATGCTTTGAAATCAAATAACTAGTTAACGGATCTGAAAGATATTTTTAAATGCCTGTAGTCTTAATTGTGTTTCTTTTCAATTTACCTTATTGTTTTCGTTACTGTACTCCTACCACTCTACTCAACTTTCTTTGTTGACATGTACTACTTGTACTTAGGTTAGGGGGGTGAGCAGCCAGTTCCACCGGCTGCAGGGGAAGTTGGACCCAGCCAAGCCCAACCCTAGTATAGCAATTATTTTCCTTCTGCAGTAGCACACTCCTTTACTTGTTGTAGTGAGTTTTTGGTCTCAGAACCACTAGTTCTCTTTATCAGTTGCTCTTGCTCTTTCTATCTATTGTGATGGCTACATTAGTATGTTGGTTCCATCTTTTGGAGTGAATGCCAGTGCATGGACTTAATTGTTTTTTTCCGTTGTTTAAATATTTTGTTTAGCTATAATGCATGTGTGATAATGCTTTGGTTTTGGCTTATGTCTCGTTGGATGACAGGGTCTTGGGATAAAAGATGCGGTTCGACCCAGTTTTCGTGTGGAGCTGAATTGGGTTGTAACACATATGTTCTGGTAATATATGGAACTGTTATGTTCCTTCATAATGATGTTGTGTTGACAATTTTGTTATGGGTGTATGAAACTTATCTTTAATGAATGACTTACTTAATCATATTCTTCAGTTGGGAACTTCCCAATAGATGTAACCTAGTAGACATTCTATTAACCGTGACGAGTTGAGGGAGGAGATTGTACAAGTTGTGTTCGAAGAAACCATGGATTATGAAATCCAACATTCCACACATGTTCCACATGTACCAAAGCACACTGGGGATTTAAAAGGATTGGTGTGGGTAAATGGAGTGTTAGAAGGACACCATGAATAGTCAATGGATATGTTTCGAATGAAAGGCTCCCAATTTATCAAGTTACGGGATATGTTATCGGAGAGGAAGTACTTAAAACAGACAAAGGAGATGCACCCCGATAAGGCCCCTGCTATCTTCTTATTTGGTGCTGGGCAAGGGACTACAAATCGTAACATGCAATGACGATTTGAACAATCATCTAGAACTATAAGTAATTACTACAAAGAAGTGTTTGAGCTATGAAAAACTTCAAGTTTAGTTCATTGCCATGCCTAACGATTTCGCACATATCCCAAATAAAATAAGAAGGAACAAGGACCTCTACCCCCTACTTTAAGGTAAGGTGTTTTACATCTGTAATCACTGTTTCCTTGCATTAGATTGGACATCTTCATATCTATGATCCAATCGTTGCAGGATGTCATTAGGGCTATAGATAGAACACATGTTGAGATATGTGTCAACCCTACGAAAGCTGGGAGGTATCGGAACAAACATGGTTGGTGTTTACTAAATGTGATGTGTATTGCATCTTTGGATCTACCCATATAGTACGTTGCTAGTGGATGGGAAGGATCCATTGTTGACATGACGGTACTTCCATGGGTGGTGCAAGAGGATAATATTCCCGTACCACCAGGTTAGTTGTATCTTGTAGATTGCGAGTATGCTAATACCCATCAATTCTTGGCACCATACAGAAATGTCAGCTATCATATCACTAAGTACAATTCAAGATCAGCCCGCAATAGGTATCGCAATAAGAAGGAACTATTCAACCACCATCATGCGAAGATCCAAATTGTGTTGAAAGGTGTTTCAAAGTCATAAAGAAGAGATTTCTTTGCCTAATTACCCCTCCTACTCCGTTGAGGTCCACCGAGACGTGGTTGTTACATGTTGCATGATTCACAACTTTTTATCGAGAGATGGGGGAAGGGATGAATTTTACTACAAAAATCTTGAGGAGACACCATATGAAGATTCGATTGGAGAGAGGCGACCACCTCCAAGGGTTGATAACTCGGGGGACACAATGCCTGAGTCATCTATGTCATTAAGTCAGGTGGATATTCGGATGGACAGCCAGATCAGGGAGTCCATAATTGATCTAATGTGGGGGACCTCCAAGTAAGAAATGCACGAGGATGATGTATGTGCATGATGCATTGTATGTCAGTTTTTTTCACTTGTGATATCGTGTTCTAGTGTTATAATTGCTATTGTATGAGGTTATTTGCTGTATGCGAAGATGGAAGCAAGTTTTCACTTTACTCTTTCCTACAATTGAACTTGTCCCTTTGGGTGCAAATTGTGTACTTCCATTACAACATGTGTGACGAAACAATTTCAGGAATGGAAACAACTCCTTACTATGCTAGAGGGGACTGGTATCACAAGTATCAATGCCTATGTTTCAAACCATGCAAGCTTGTTTTTGAATTGGACAATGGTCGAAGTATAGATCCCCTAGACAATTTATTTTATATCTGTCCTCGAGTGGACAAAGTAAGTCAATCGACTAATCCCTTCATTGTAATATTGCAGGTGGAATTAAGCTCCTTTCAATCTAGGGTTGCAAGTACAAACAACCTGCGCAAGCAAACTTTGCCAACTTCCATACACTGAAGGCTGAGCATAACTTTATAGCCTCATTGTATGCGAAGCTCAAGGTAAGAACTAACTTGACGCAATGTGCGGAGCTGCGAAGTGCATATGCAGAGGTTCAACGTCTGGAGACTAAGTTGGAAGAGTTGAGCGAAGACTAACACAATTGTCAATGATTTGGTATCTTCCATCAAATGCATTAATTGTGATTAGTGAATGTGTTCATTGCATGTTTTCTACCTTAAGCTACTCTCCCATTAAGTCGTACTCTATCAAAGTTAACCAGTTCAAAATGAGTAATTTATGTGTATGACGAACATGTGTCTCAGGATTTGTCCTGATCTATTGTGGAAATTAGCTTTATGCAATTTTCTTTTATCCCCAATATTTCAATTAATATTTCATTTAATCTTGTTACTATGCTTAGGACACAAGAATGTCTACGTCACAAGGATTAAAAACAATTAAAAGGAGATGCAATTGTGGATACTTGGTGGAACTTGTCTTTAAGGAAGAAAGAACAAGTGTACATCCTATCTTAGATGAACTATATTACAAGTGTCCTTAGGGGAATAGCTTAAGGTGTAGCTTCCTGATAAAGGTCAGTTTATCATCATTCTTATGCCCTAAAACTAATCTACCTCTTAGGATTTTAACTCCACAAACATGTTTTCAGGTTGCATTTAGGCATTACTTAGGTTAGGACATGCATTGCAAATTTTTTGTGTTTTTCACATGTTACTTGAGTGTTAAGGATAAGCAGATAACCAGACCTCTAAAACCCTAGCATTCAATAAGGCAGAAGGTGAAGAAGAAAATCAATTCAGTTGAACCCTAGCTAAACGCAGCTCATCACAGCTGGATATCAGCTCAACTAGGTTGGGTCTAGCTCATCCTAGCTCCATTCAACTCATCTCAGCTGGATGACAGCTTAGGGTAGCTTAACTTAGCTCAACTTAGCTTAGATCTAGCTCAACTTAGTTGATAAGAGTTCACCTCAGCTCAGGTCTAGCTCTCCCTAACTCCACTTAGCTCATGGCAACTGAACTCCTTCTAGTTTAGCTACTACTTGTCAACTTAGTAGCTAAGCTAGCTCAGGAGCTCTCAAGAGAAGCAGGTCAAGCTCAATTCAGCTCTAGATAAGTTGAGACCAGCTCAACTTAGCTCCACTACTCAGGCTTAAGCTGCTAGCAGAAGAATTAGCTAGTTAAGCTAAGTAGCTAAGCTCTTATGAAGACCTCTTCAGTCAGAATCAGCTCCAGGAAATTTACTTCAGCTGCAGATCTACTTCAGATAGCTCCTGGCTACCTTCTTCCAACTAAACCCTGGTTCCCTCTACTCTTCTACTAGCTAAGCTAGCTTAGCTAACCTCACCCCTACTCCTCCATTCCATATCTAACTCCCCTCTTACTTAGCTCCACCTACATGACTGTTCAACCTAGATACTAGCTCCACCAACAACCACCTACTCCCCTTCTGTTTATCGGGCAAGGTCAATGTTTTAAAATTAATGCATCATAGTATAGTTGAAATCGCTCAAAAACAAATAAATTTTATTACTCGAAGTTTTAAATTCGAGGTCGAACACAAGGAGCAAATTAGGGTTTAAAAATCAAGAGCACAACTTTGAGAAATTGAATATGCAATGAAAATTAGAGTTGCAATGCAAAAATGTAAATATAAAGACACTGGATCAATGTATATAAAGAGAAAAAAAATGGACGTCTGATTTGTGAATTAGACGTCTTAAACTTGTGATTGCTACAATGCTATTTCTGATCTTTTTCTCTTCTCTGTCTCTGATCTCTGTCTGGCTTTCTTCCTTCTTCTTCCTTTCTTTTCTTCGTGCATGTGCCTTTGCTTCTTTTGCCTTTGGCTTCTTCTTCTTCTTTCTCTGGCAGCTTCCCTTTCTTGTACCTTTAGCTCCTTCTCTTTCTCTTTTAGGCTCGCTCTCCCAGAGTCGCTTCTCGGGTAATCGGGTTGGGTGTGCGCCCAGGACCAAGCCCACCGGCTTGCGGTGGTGGGCGAGGAGTGCAAGTCGGGTATACAGGTCAAGCCAGGTCCACGTAGGCAGTGTCGCGGACGAGGCGGTGAGAGGGCAAGTGGGACCTCACCCCGTGGTCAGGAGGCAATAAGTCGTATTCACTTTTTCAACTTATCCCACTGCGCCCGCTTGACAGCTTCCAAGGTGGGACTATACTGTCCCTCCTTCCTCTGCAAGCGCTCGCAGCAGGAGTCCCCTTGATTGCAGTAGCTACGTGGGGATTCAGTGCCAATCGCTCATCTAGAGTTATGCGCGAAGGGATTCCGCACCTAGGACCCGTAGCCTGGAGCAAGGAGACCTGGGGGAAGCTCCCAAGCAAGCTCCTTGCTTACATTAATGGCGACGGGCCTCTAAACCTGTCAACCATGAAAATGGCCTTGCGGCCTCGTTAGAAGGCTCAGACAACTTCGCCTAGACATGGCGAAGGTAGTGTGGGGGTCGGCGTGGCATGGGGTGGGCGGAGCATGCGTGCCTAGGGCACCCTATGTGCGCGAAAGTGGGTGTGTTCGAGGGGAGTTCTGGGGGTGTGGCGTGGTGAGTGGAGCAAAGGTTTATGGTTAGTGGAGTGTGGCGATGCTTATGGGGTAGTTGGCAAGGTGGATGGAGGCGTGGAGCGGCAGGGACACCTCGTCGGAGGTCTGGCCGGAGATGAGGAAGGTGAGGGTGATAGTGTGCGTCGAGGCATGTTTTGAAGAAATAAAGAGAAAAAATGATGGGAACAGAGAGAGAACTTATCTATGCATAGGGAGATGAAGGGGGATACAGAGAAGGCGACCGGCTCGTCTTGCCATCGCTGGAGATGAAATACTCAGTGGAGGAGGACAGCGACGATGAAGGGGCTGCAAGGGCATCGGCTGGTGCAGCGCGACGCGGACGAAGAGGAGGAAGAGAACCTTACCACTGGTACTGTGGCAGAGTGACAAGGGAGAGAGAGGGGGGTCATCGGAGCTTGCTGAGTTACTGACCGGAGGGGAAGAGATGAAATAGAGAGTTTCTCAGGCCAATTTCAAGCTTTAAGGATGCGGAGGGCTTTGGGTTTGCTTTTATAGGCTTTGGAGGAAGGTTTCGTGCTTGGAAGCCAAACTTCTAAGCATGGCAACCTCGTCGGAGATGGAAGGTCAAATGAGACCCGAATCTCTCATGCATTCGCATGAGAGATTGGGTACTAAATCGAGCTTGGAATTGTGTTCAAATTGGAGGAGATTTCTCAGAGAATCTCCCTTTTAATTTTGAAGGGGATTCTCTGAGTGTTACGAACGCGTGCCCCGGACGTATTTTAAGACGTCTGGGAGGTGACCCAGACGTCTGACCAGACGTCTGGGATCACATCCAGACGTCTTGCCAGATGTCTGGGATGGTTTACAGACGTCTGAAAAACCGTTATCATCCACACCCGCAAGTCGTCTGCGCGCCTGCGCACGCAGACCGCATATTCGCTATTCCCTCCTTTTCTTCTGCAGCTGCAGACGCCTGCCGCGCCTTCTCTCTCTCCTCTCCGCGCGGCGTTAAAAGGACCACGCCTCCCCTCCCGTCTCCACCGTCTCCTCCTTCTCCTTCCTGTGCACGAGAGCGAGCGAGCGCAAGGGCTGCAGCGGCGGCCGCAGTGAGCGCGGAGGAAGCGCGGCGTGCGAGGGCGGAGCTCTGCCGTGAGGGCGAGCTCGCCGGAGCGGCTTGGCCGGCCGGCGAAGGGCGCAGGGGGTGTGGAACGACGCGGAGAGGGACCTGCTGCAGTCTGAGCAGCAGGAGCGCGAGGTGGGACGCGGGCGGCGTCGCGAGCAGAGTCCGGGTCGCGCCCTGATTCTGGAAAAATTTCCAGAATCAGACGTCTGGGTTGATAGGCAGACGGCGAGGACGACGTCTGGTAGCTCATACCGACGTCTGAAAGGTGTGTATTCCGCTTTCTTCTTCCTTCCTGTCGACCGACCGTACTAAGGGAGGGAGTTGGCTGTGCGCAGGTTCGCTGATTCGCCATCCTTTGCGAATCAGACGTCTGGAAGTTGTACCAGACGGCGGGAGTGACCTCCAGACGTCCGGGGTGACCATCGGACGTCTGGGAGTTAGGACAGACGTCCCCGCAGACTTCTGGACGTCTGGGAAACCATGCTGGACAGGTAATTCTCTGATCCACTGTTTAAGACGTCTGGAAGAAGTTCCAGACGTCTAATTTTGCACAGTATCGTCTTGTTCGACCCGTTTAGGGCCCGTTCGGGCTCCGTTTTCCGCGATTCGAGTTGCATTCTTTTCAGAATTAATTCCTCTACCCGTCTACAGTAGCTATACACTGTTTTGAGACACTCCTTGTGTTTGATCCTTGTGATAGGACCTCGTTCAGTTGCAGTCTTGAGAGTCGCGGAGGCACGCGGGATTCCCGATCACGCCCCCATTACTCCCGTTGTACCTGGTAGAGTGGCTTAAGCTATTAAAATCTGTTAAAGTATGGAACCTTAACTAGAATCTAGGTGTTGCATGAATCCTAGGAATGAGAAATGTATGGAATGATAGCTCCTAGGTGTTGCATGAATCCTAGGGCTGGAAAATTAGATTGTATGATAGATCCTAGGATATGGCATGAATCCTAGGATGGAAAACTAGTGGAATGTATATATTGTAGTCTTGGAAAATGGAAAGAAATATAAAGCTGCCTGTAATTTGAATTAACAACTGCCTGTTGTGAACAGCTAACGTGGTTGAGAACATGGATTGTAAGAATGTGAAACTGGGAAGTGAAACCTGGATCTTGAGTAAAAAGGATGGAACCCTACGGGGAAGTAGGAGTAGAACTCCTGGAAAGTAAATGGAATAGTTTTGGGGAAGTGAGCTGGCCCTTGAGTATGGAGTACCAAGGAGAGCGACTGTCCCCCTGTTTAGTGCAGAGCGGAGCTAGCCGCCCCAGGGACCCGGGGTTAGGACTGGCCACTCTGTACCGACTTGCTGGCCCTCGCGTACGTAGTACCGAGGAGAGCTACTAGTGTTAGGAGAGTACTAGCTACCCCACGGGCCCCGGGGTTCTGCTAGCCTCCTTCACCGACTTGTTAGGCCCACTAGGGCAAACCAGGGTAGTCAGGCGAGGGTGCGCGGACTGTGGAGGGGCAAGGCCCCGGTTTGGTTACTGTGGAGGGGTTGGACCTCTGTTACTGAGAGGGCTCTGCCCTGCTTCCGTGCTGTGCTTTGGGCGCACCCGTTAACGGAAACGACTGACCGCGTGCTAGTGCGGGCTAGCTACCTGTGCGTTTATTGCGCGTGCCGTAGTCACCGTTACGTCTGTCAGTGACCTTGGGGTGGTTGACTGAGGGTAGGATCACCACGGGGGACTCTCCCGGCCAGGAGAGCACCACGTGCTACTTCTACTTTTGGAAAAGACTGCAATTAAGATCGTTCCCACAAGGACATTCGAGATCAAGTAAAGGATCTGAGAAATAAATGAAATAGTGAGAAAATTGAAAGACGTGAATAAAGGAAGTAATAGAACATAACAGCTACTGTACACTCTACTGTTGCCTTTAGTTAGTTTGCCACTCTACTCAGCGTTTTTGCTGACGTGTTACACTCGTTACCTTTTTCAGGACCAGGTGTTGAGCAGCCAGGGTCGGCGGCTGCAGAGGACGCTGGGCCGAGTAGGGGTCCAGTAGAGTTTACCACAGTCTTTTGTACCTCTTTTGTTTCTGTTCTAGTGAGTAGTTTTTGTTTCCGCTGTACTTTCTTTACCTGCAGTTCTTGTTATACGATAAATGTTGTTCTACTGTTGTGGTGGTATCTACTGTAGTAGTTTCTTTCCTTACTGCTGTACTTCCTTACTGTTAGTTATATTCATGCTGAATGTGGTTTATTTTACTGCTCTTTTGGTTACTTCCTCGTTGGACGACTAGGTCTTGGGATTAGTCGAGTCGGTCCGGTTCTCGTGTCTCGTAGGGACTCGGGAACCGGGTCGTTACACTGAGGAATCAGGGAGATCTTTCCCTCGAAACTTCGCCAAAGTAGGATTCCCTCCGCTATAATGGTGGAGGGACCTAATTGCAAAGAATGAAGATAAAGATAGGGGAGTTTCTGCATAAGTTTTCAAAAGTTAGGGGTAGAAATGTAATTAGGCTGAACCTATTTGCAAAGTAGGTCAAGGTGAATTCCTCTTAGGTCTAAATTTTGGTATAAACCCAATTTGGACCTACGGAATCCAATAGTGAAGTTAGATTTTGGGTTTGACCACGTTTAACTGGTCAATTTACACAAAAACCCAATTTAAGGCAAACATTTGACTGAGTCCCCAATTTAGGTCAAAATAGGTTCTAAGGGACAAATTTAAGGTTCTAAATCCTAGATGATATTTTTCCATGATTTTTAGAGGGTTTAGGTGAATTTTATCATGACCAGAACCTTGTTAAATTAAGCAGGTCTATTTTAGGGTTACAAGAAGTCATTTAATTCCTAGAATTCACATGAACCCTTTTCTGTCTGAACCAACCCACTTTTTATCTTGTTAAGATCATTTGACCTGTGTTTAGCCCATGAGAAAACCTGTTGTTGTACTGCAATGGTAAAATTACAGTTTTACCCCTTGTTTCTTATTTTTCTCTCAGAATGGTTATTCATTGAGTTAAGACCTCCAGTTGGTTATGTAGAAGCTTTTGTTCCCTTTTCTAGGTTAAAATGAGCTAGTTAAGGCTCATGATGGTGTTCCCATCACCTTCCTATTTTGGTGCCAACCTAAGCATCCCTTAGCCCCTCAATCACCACCAAAAGACACCACTAATTTCCCTCCAAAACCACCTAAAGTTGGCGCCAATATTTCCTTCCAAAACCCCTCCATCTCCACCTTCCATCTTCCCTTAAACATATCTTCACCATCCACCTAACCTCCCTTTTAGAAAACCCCTTGGCGCCAACTTTAATCCATCCCTTCACCACCTTAACCACCCATTAACTACCCCTAATTGGCATCAAAACAACCTACCCATACCCCTTCAAAATGGCACCAACTCTCCCTTAAATCTCCACCCACCATGCCACCAAATATTCACCATCCAAACCATCTCCACCCTCCATGATTCCCATGCCAAGATAACCCACTTAACTACACCTATACTTGGCACCAACTCAACCTAACCACCACCTAAACATCCCTTCATATGACGCCAAGTACCCTCCATTATAGGATCACCTAACCACCTTATCTAAGCCCATCCTAACCCTACAGCACACCATACAACCCCTTAACCCTAGTTCCCACCTAGGGTTGGCGCCAACCATTAGGTGCCCTTCCACTTTGGCATCATCAACCCTAGCCTTAGGATCCTATAACCACCACCCACAAGCCATCCCAGCTGTCCCCTCTTAACCACACCTACCCTTTTCCTACAACTCTATATATACCACCCATAAACACCATAGCCAATCACCTTTGGCTACACATATACAAGCATTCTTCCACCCATATATCACCATTCCCAATGACCAAGGAGAAGAGGAGGAGGAGGAGGAGATTAAGGGGGTGCTCTTGTCCTTTTGGTGCCTTCAACTTCCTATCCTCTTCTACCTTGTGTCCACGCCAAGCCAAGGGGTTAGCCAAGCAAGGAGGACATCTAGGAGGAGGAGCATATAGGGTGGTCCACATCCACCCTAGGAGGAGTCAGGAGCAAGCCATCTAGGCTTGCTAGGAGCCAGGCATGCCCCACTTAGGGCTTGCCAAGAGGAGGAGATCTAGGAGCAAGCTTCCTTTGATTCTGGGGCACCCAAAATTAGAGTGGGAGTTCTGCAGCAACATCACCTTCTTCATCATAAGCTTTCCTCTACTTTTGTTTTTTTTTTTTGCATTATAGTGTAGTGTTTGCATTTGTGTTGGAGATTACAAGTGAGAATCCTTCTCGCTTGTGAGTTCTCCAACCCCGTTTGTAAAACATTTTTTTGTTTAAAGAAGCATTCCGCTACTTTTCTTTTAGTTAGCTCGTGTTACTCTCTTGTGTGTTGTTCCTCCATCATTCCAAGCCTCCCGTGCTTGGGGTGAGTTGGAGAAATAAGGCACCTGTTGCTTCATTCTTTGTGTTTCTAATTCTCGTCTTCTCTGCATTCACTCTTGCCTATATTTAAAAACCCTAAAAATTATATATTCAGAAACCCAAAAAGAAAGTTGGTTTCCGTCTTTCGAGTAGGAGATTATAAAATTTGAGTTTCTGCCTCCTTGGACAACCCTAATACAACAATTATCTAGGAATAAAAATTTAAAAGTAATTGCGATTTCGTGTGTTACAACGACCAAAAACTGCATTTTATAAATCACGCAATTTTTGCAATCACTGGCATATTAGCAACATTCTATTAAAGTTATCGGTGAACCAACAATGACGTTTTCATTTTAGGGATGTAGATTCCAAAAATCCTCTCTCAAGTTCAAGCTAATGTTTAAATCTCAAAAAGTGGAGTTAACATTCATGGCTTCCATATATTACGATGTTTGCTGCGAGCACCGAGAGAAGAAAAGGAAGAGGCTTCAATTTGAGCAATAGTTACATGATTGCAAACAAGAATACAAACATTAAATAATTCGTTATCTACTTGTAGGAAGGGGTTTATGACGATTAACGACTGTACGAAGAATTCATTATAATGTTCTATAATCTAACAGTACGTAAGGTCAAATTACCTGTTGATGCTGCATAATGTACGATGAAGAAGTTGATGTAAAAGAAGCAGCCCTTTTATGGGAGAACAATTTCATTTTTACTTCTACTATGCAGCACGTTTGGTATTTCTTTTCCCATATGAAAAGTATAAATAATTGGTTTGTAGTAGTTTCCCATATGAAATTTGACCTCAGTAGTTTTCCATTTTCATATCTTTTCGAATGTAGGAATGGCATCTTTTAGGGATTGTACTCTCCGCAAGGACGTATGCCTCATTCATGCATTGAGAAATTTGAAATATGATGGAGAGTTCCTTAATGGTTGTTTCACAACGAGTGCATGGCTCATTTTGAGAGATCATATGGAATATGATTTCACTGAGGTGATTCCACTAAATGCAATTCAAATTCGTTGGAAGTTTTTGAAGAAGACTTAGCACTTGGTCAAGGAATTGTTAGGTGAACCTACATGGCAATGGGATTCGGAAGAAAATATCATTGTCCCAAAAGATCTTGACCAATGGAACCATGTAAGATTCCCTACATAAAGCTTTCATTCATTACTTATTACATTGAGGGCTAAAAGTAATCGCTTTGTAGGTTAATGTGAGGTACACAAGATTACAAGGATTTCAGATTCCATTCATGGAAATAATGGATGAGCTCATCGATCAGGGCCCCTAAACTTACAATCGATCTTGAGCTCCATTACTGGGATTTATCTCAGTATTCATGGTTGCCTTATTTAGTCTATGCTATTCCTATCATTTATCTTGTTTCCTCAGCGATATCTACCATCTATGTAGGTTGTTTCCCGTAGGTTTTGCAACTATTATGTAATAATTTTGCAAGCTAGAACATTGTCTCGACTTGTTTAGTTATTGCTTATGTGGCTATTATTGAATGTTCATGTTTTTACATTTCCTTTAAATACTTCGCACTCTATGTGGTTTTTTTTAAGTTGTTAATTATACATGTTTTAATTTACATGATTGGTATATTATTCGTTCGAGATTGTTGTTACGTCTACAGGATTCTTTTTTAGAGAGGGTTATATAGGCAATGATGAAAGCTTCTAACGCTTGAGGGCAAAGCTATTAAACAAGCGGATAGTGCTAGTTTGGTTGCCTGGTGAAAAAATCAGGTAACCCCAACAAATGTGTTCGCATGGCTAGGACAGCTGCAGTGTAGCAGCCTTATGCAACACAAAAATTAAGGGCTAAATGTGTTTGCATGGCATGGACGGCTACAATGCAACAACCCCATGCAACACAAAATTTAAGGGGTAAATAATTAAAACCATCCATAGTTGATAGATGATGAGCTTGGGAAATCGTGAATAAAACAATATTAGGGTTTTGGAAAACCCATGTCGTAGTATGTACGAAAATCCAACTATCGAATAAATTTTTTACCAAAACTCGAGGTGAGTCCCAAGTCAAATATGGGGAGGTGATGTTTGATTTTTGTAAATCCACGTTAGTTTATTTGTTTTTGGAGTCTTTTTCGCCTTTGTAATTTTTTTGTGTTTTTATAAAGGGGAGATAACAAGTGGAATGATATTTGCTAATCACTTGCAAATAAGATAAACAGAGAAAGAAAGTAGAGAGAAAGAGAGATAGAGAAAAGAAACAAATTTATATAATCTTTAAAAAAATGTCTATTACAACTAAACATTGAATACCAATAAAAGTAGATAAGCGAGAAAGTCTCTCGAAGTAAATGTCTGACGAGATGACGGTACTTAGCAGTGGCTGGATGAAGGAGGTGAGATGCAAGACGACAGCGATGAGATGCAGAAGGAATCTGGGTTGAGGACGACTTACCAAGCTGATGGTGATCTGCTACTTGAATAGAGGTGAGGGGACGACCTTTAGAATCTCCTATTGAGGTGGTGAGAATCAGGATGAATTTTTGGTGGAAAGGGGACTTGCTACACTAATAAGAGGCTTCTTGTAGCTTGAGAGAGCTCTTGCGAGCTTGGAGGGCTTCTTTGGAGCTTTGGGAAGGGAAAAGGAAGCAAAGGTAGAGATGAAGAAGAATGGGAGGTGTAGGGGGTTTTTATAGGTCTTTGGAAGGGTGGATTTCGACCTTGGGCGTGCACAGCAAGCCATTGATGTGTGAGCAAGGAGGAGGGCTTGTCTTGAGCGTGTTGAGCGTGTGGGTGCAAGACATGGCTGTCGCAGGCTGGAACCATTTATGGCCGTTAGATCTCCCATCAGACAGTCGAGAGGGCATGAGCATCACGCCTCACAATCGCACAACGCGTGCTCACATTTGCTGTCTCGATGTCGAAGGTGAGGGAATTGTCAGATCCTCAATGAATGGTGAATATTGCGCTCAGATCGTGCTTCAAATCATGTGTAGCGCGTTGGAGCTGCATCAGTTCGCTCGTGATCGCGCGTGTGCAGCTTCGTGCCCATTAGTGCAGCCATGCAGTTCTTCGTCGCCGTCTGATCACATATCGACGACCCAATTTCATCCACTCGATTCAGCGATTAAATCCACTCATCGTGATTCGAACTAGCACCTCGCACTTTGGATAGGGCGCTCGCCCAACGTGCTATCAGTGTGGATTGTTGAGCTCTTGATGGCTGAGGCACGAGGTCTCGACCATTGGATGGAGATTCAGCGGTTGAGACTTAGTGTAGGTGTTTCCTTCAGTTATGTGAAGAGGAGGGTGTGGATCAACCTCGACCGTTGGATGGAGATCCAACAGCCTAGATCGTGCATCAGAGGCGCCTTTGGAGATGAGTAGGAGGCCTTGGGTGACTTTGGGTGGTTGGGATGGTGCCATGTGGTGCCATCCTAGCTATCCATCTTCTTTAGCTTGTAAGTGGCGCTGCGGATGTCGGATTGGGTCGATTTTCGCATCGGTGGGTTGCGATCGTCGACTCGAACTCATCTATGCGGTATAATTTGTTGCCTGACGCTCGGATTTGTGTCGCCTTGTCCCCTTGCCACAAAAGATGCGTAAATTAATATACAATTTATATGAATCATTCTAAATACATGATTACATTATCAATGTAATATTTACACATCTAAATGCTCCTAAGTTTCTTTAGAACCCACATTATCGGCATTTTTAGATAAAATAATGTAGACTTATCACACCCCCTGCCTATCTTTTGCTAGTCCCTAACAACACTACATTATATGCTATTTATAAATGGAATTAGGATTAGATTATTTAGGCAATAGTTACTTATCAGCAATAGAAAATTTTAACTAAAGATCTAAACTATGAAGACTCAACAGTGCCCGGGTGCCTGCCAAAATGTGGACTACCCAAGCCCTCGCCTTATTCTGTACAAATGCAAATATATGTTTTTCTTTTTCTTCATTTCTATTTTTTTGGATTTTCTCTCTCTCTCTCTTTTAAGTTTAAGATTTTGGGGCAGCTTTCTTCGACCACCCAACCCACCGAAGACTCGAGAAGACTGTAAGTTCTAAGCATCTTATTGTGAAAATGTGATAGACTCACTAAACAACAATCATAAGGGACTTCAGGTTTCTACAACCCTAGGTTACCCCATCTATTCAACCGGTAGCATTCTCCCTGCTTTTATTTTTATGGGGTCAACACATGGGCAAACCCAGTGTATATCTCCCTGCTTATTCTACTTCGTGCTTCTCCCTTAAGTGTTTGGGAATTATTTGTGCAGTTTGTGAGCTGGGCTCTGGACAATCGGCAATGGGAAGTTACCCTAAGTTAACTTGCCAATCATACTCGTGCGGTAAAGTGTGGCTTATTTATTTTTTCTCCTTTTTCTGTTTTCTTCTTTTTTTTCTGAGTATGTGGCTTCCCTGATATAAGATTTACCCAAAGGCAGTAATCAAAGAGAATGGGTCGTGTGATTGGGCTCTGGACACCTAGCTATGAGGGGTTACTCATAGCTGCATGCCAGCCATATCACCCTAAAAAGTTCATTAGCTACTTAATTTCCATTAGAACCATTGAGAAGTGAGTCAGTGAAAATAATGTGCAGATGCTTAGACTATAAGTCCCCTCAAATCAGAGGGTGGGTTGATAAGTTGTGTACTTATCACCCAACTTATTAACCAAATTAATATAAAATTAGAGTGGCGAGGACTCGAGAAACAGGTCCACATTTTAGTGGACACTCGGGCTGATTGAGCCCGAAGACTTGAAGAGTCTAAGTGTTCAAGTCCTACCGTATTATTTCCTAAAGTTGAAAAACTCCTAATGTCTAAGTTTTCTTTTCCTAATCCAATTTTTTTATATATAAAAAGAATCTACAGAGTTGACAAAATAATTCAGAAATGAATCCACCCCCCCACGTCTAGCTTATGCAATGTCCTCATTGTAAATAAAGGCATGAAAAAGAGTAGAATAGAGAAGATAGTACCTGAATTCAATAAAGATCTAGTCAAGTCGAAATATATACAGAGTTGTTGAGTTTAATGTCGTTAGCTAGGCATAGCTTGACCAAAGAACTCAGACAAGGTTAAAGCAACCTTGTCTGAGACGGGTTCAGGAATCACGTGATCATCATAAGGTTTGAGACATTCTCCGTTGACCTTGAAGAAGTTACTCATCTTTGGGTCAAAAATTTGAATGACTCTATTTGGACAAATCTAAACAATAATGAATGGGTTGTTCCCCTTGGACCTAAGTTTGCTGGAAAAGAGCTTAAGTTGGGAGTTGAAAAGCCAAACCTTTTGGTTCAGCTTAAAGCTTTTACGGGAGATCATCTGATCATGTAAAGCTTTGGTCCTCGCCTTATAGATCTTGTCATTTTCGTACGCATCATTTCTAAGCTCCTCTAACTCAGATAGTTGGAGTTTCTTCCCAGCTAAGTCTAGGTCAAAATTACATCTCTTGATAACCTAGAATGGCCGGTGTTCAATTTCCAAACACCTGAAGGAATAAAGACATGCTGATAGGCGTCTTGTACATCATACGGTAGGCCAAAAGAGCATCATCAAGCTTTTGACTCTAGTCCTTCCTATCAGGCTTAATTGTCTTCTGTAGGATATTCTTGACCTCCTGATTGAAGACCTCGGCTTGTCCGTTCGTCTGGGGGTGGTAAGGTGTAGAAATCCGATGGTTCACCTCGTATTTTGCCAGTAAATTCCTAAATTGGGCATTGGTGAAATGAGTGCCACCATCACTAATGATGACTCTCAGGATCTCGAACAGACTAAAGATATTCTTCTTTACAAAGTCGATGACCACCTTATGGTCATTGGTTCGGGTGGTTATAGCCTCGATCCATTTGGACACGTAATCAACAGCAACCAAAACGTGTCCAAATGAAGGGAGGAAGGGTCCCATGAAGTCGATACCCCAAACATCAAAGATTTCAACTGGGTGGATCAGGTTTAGGGGCATCATATCTCTCTTGGCTATGCTCCTGAGTGCCTAGCATCGAGAACATGACCTTGAGAAATCCTGGGCATCCTTGAACAAAGATGGCCAATGAAACCTATACTGTAATATTTTCACAACCATCTTCTTTTCAGAGAAATATCCACCACATGCAGATGCATAGTAGAACTTGAGTATACTCTCAAACTTGTTTTCCGGAACACATCGGGGAATAATTTGGTCACTGCTGATGCGGTATAGCTTGGGATTGTCCCAAAAATAGTATTTGGCCTCGAATATAAGTCTATCCCATTGTTGCTTGGTTCAATCCTGGGGGACATGACCAACGGCCAAATAATTGATGAGGTCCACAAACCAAGGGGTTTAGACATCCAAGATTGTAAGAATAGTCTCGTCCGGAAAAATGTCAGCAATTGGAATATCTGGATGAGGAGAATCAGTCAGGATTCTTGACAGATGATCCTCAGCTTTGTCTTTGATTTCAAAATTGAATTCTTGAAGTAAAAGAATCCATTTAATGAGCCTGGGCTTAGCTTCCTTTTTGGCCAAGAGATGTTTCAAGGCCGAGTGGATGGTGTAGATGATGACATGAGAACATAACAAATAAGCCCTAAGCTTTTCAAGAGCGAAAACTACGGCCAGCAATTCCTTTTCAGTAATTGTATAGTTCCTTTAGGCCTCGTCTAGAGTTTTGCTAGAGTAGTAAATAACAGATGGCTTTCTATCAATTTTCTGACCCAAGACAACCCCGACTACATAATCCAAAGTGTCGGTCATAATCTCAAATGGGGTTGTCTAGACCAGTGGTTACAACATCGAGAAACAGGTGACTGTTGTTTTTAATAAATCGAATGCCTTGCGACACGATTCATCGAACTTAAATGGCTTATCTTTGGCCAGAAGATTACTGAGGGGCCGAGCAACCTTCGAGAAGTCTTTAATGAACTTCCAATAGAAACCGACATTCCCCAAAAATGAATGAATTTGTTTAATAGATATGGGTGGGGTAAGTTTAAAGATGGCATCCACCTTAGCTTTATCAACTTCAATGCCCCAGTTAGAGATCACATGACCCAGGACAATGCCTTCTTGTGTCATAAAGTGGCTTTTTTCCCAACTAAGGACCAATTGTGTTTTAACGCATCTCTTAAGGTAAGACCCAAAAGAATCTCCCAAAATGAAGAAATCATCCATGAATACCTTAAGACAATCTCCCACCATGTCAAAAAAAATGGCTAGCATGCACCTTTGAAAAGTCACAAGTGCATTGCAAAGCCTAAAAGGCATCCTACAGAATGCAAAGATTTCATAGGGACAGGTGAAAGTTGTCTTTTCCTAGTCTTTGGGATGGATAGAGATTTGGTTTTATCCCAAATAACCATCCAAGAAACAAAAATACTTTTGCCTGACTAACTTTTCAAGGATTTGATCAATGAAGGATAAAGGGAAATAATCTATTTTAGTGGTAGTGTTCAGCTTCCTATAATCAATGCATACTCTCCAGGAGTAAGTTGAATGGGTAGTGATGGATTCCCCTTTCTTATTAGTCACCACGGTTATCCCCGCTTTCTTAGGAACAATCTGCATGGGACTAACCCAGGGACTAGCTGAGATTGGGTAAATGATTCCTACATTGAGTCACTTTATGATTTCCTTTCTAACCACCTCTTGCATATTGGGGTTTAATCTCCTTTGCATCTCGCGATAAGGGTGGGATCCATCTTCCATATAAATACGGTGACTGCAATAAGATGACTCGACCCCTCTAAGGTTATGGATGGTCCAACCAATTGCCTCTTTATTTGTTTCAAGGACCTTAATTAATTTTATCTCTTGCTCCTTAGTCAATTTAGCACTAATGATCATAGGGAGCATCTTTTTGCATCCTAAAAACTCATACTTTAAATTCTCAGGCAATGGTTTCAATTTATGTTGGGGCAGGTTCAAGATAGAGGGTAAAGAGGATGCTAATGAAGATTCATCAGGACAATCCAGAAGAAGAGGTTGGGAGTGAATAAAATCAACAACCTTTTCAGGGTGTGGTGGGTCTCCCACGGAGGGTTGTGGGTTAGGATCGTCTATGCTAGTAAAATCCTCGAGAACATTGATAGCCATATAGGTTTCAGCATTATAATCTATATCCTCGAGTTCCTCAATATATTCACAATCCTTAAACTTATTAAATACCTTAAAAATATTAAGTGTTAACTTCTTATTTTTAAAGGTGATCTCCATACTACCACTTTCACAATTTATATTGGCCTTAGCGGTAGCTAGGAATGGACGCCCCAGAATGATGGGTGTGTTCTTTAGGTCTTTTGGCACATCCATGTCAAGGATGAGGAAATCTACAGGAAAATGAAAATTCTTAACTTTGACAATAACATCTTCAATAACGTCTTTCGGGGTAGTGACCTAATGGTCCGCTAACTGTAGCATTAATGAGGTCAACCTAAGTTCACCTAGCTTGAACTTTTCAAATAGGGAAGTCAGGATTAGGTTGATGGATGCACCTAGATCCAATAGTGCCTAATCAAAAGTGTAATCTTTGATAACATATGAAATCAAGGAGGCACTTAGATCTCTCTTTTTCTGAGGAAGGTGATGAGGGATAAAAGAATTAGCATGCTCAGAGAGTATCACCTTCCTCGGGGTAGGTTTTTTCGGCTTATGCTTTTGAGTGCATAAATCTTTCAAAAACTTAGCATAAGCCAGGATATGCTTAATAGCATCGAGGAGTAGGATATTGATCTCTACACTCTTGAACATATTTAGGACCTCCTTATTGTCTACGGGTTTCTTCTTCCTGACACGCATGCGAATGGAGGTGTCCCATGTGTCAACAGTGGGTTTGGGCAACCAATTCGCTTGAATTGGCTTGGTTCAAGCTTGATTTGTGTAGCTTTGCATATTTGGTCGATTCGAAGCCTTCCCAACCTTCGTTTTTCACAAATAAGGTACCATTGGAATCGTCTCTATGCATACTACACATTAGCGAGTCCTATTTTCCTTTTTGGATACTTTTTTCTATATTAAAGATTTAATTAGTATTCTAATGAGCTTTGATCTCAATTTTTTGTGTGTTTGGCCTAAGAAGTCAATTCGACGTGTGCACAGATTACAACATTCGCATTGCATCCATAGATAGTAGGCACATGTTTCGAAGTCACAATGACCCTCCTGTGACATTGGTAGATTAGTCTCTCTTTTCCCTCATGTGGTTTGTCTACAGTGAGGTTTTCTTCTCATATTATATCATTTAGCGCATGTTCTCATCTCTTGCTGAGATTGAAACCTATCTTCGTGTTTCATCCTATTTTTGGCACTTAAATACTTTATTAATTCTTTGATCAAGGTTGATGACTTGAAACTTGTAATTGATCGGTTTAAATTGATGAATTATCAAGTGATTGGAGTTTATAATTAAAACCCTAATTTTAAGATATAATCATTGAGGGTGATTTTGTTAATTAAAATGCTTGATTTCATGTTTGGAATAATGAGAACTTATGTTTGGAATTGAATGATTAATGAATCTCTGTTTAAAAGAGAAAATATGTTGGTTGATTTAAAAGGCATAACTCATATTGGTAATTATTAATTTAGTTATTTGAGAATAGTTTATTGAATTAATAACAACATAATGGTTGGAAATTAATTTTGGATAACTAGTTTAACCCTACTACTTGTTGAGACTTTAGCTATAACTTTAGTCTATCTTAGACTGGTTGGGCTAATCAAGGAGTTGCTGGCCTCCTTGTAACTCATAGCTAGGCTTAACATTCAACTGGGATAGGGGGATGCATAGCTCGAAGGTTGAAGTTGTTTTACTATACTCGACTGGTGAGTGGATGAGAAATTGTTTATGGGTTCAGCATGTAAGGCTAACACATGTTCATGTCACATGATATAGCCATCACTCTTCGCAAGAGCCCCAAGGTAACAGATTGCAGTGTGGGATAGATATAGGTCATTCTCCTTATCAAGAGGGTGTCCTATGCTGGTCTTGCTTCTCAAGATATCATGTAGAGATTGTCTTGTGCAACAAGACAGATTAAGAACTTAGATGATCATAATTAAATAGGCATTGGCTTCATAAAATAAATGGATTAATGAATAAGGTTAAATAAATGGCTTAACATATAACAATACGATTTTCTTTATGATATTATGTTATTTAGCTCTACTTTGCTTAGTTTTTGTTGATGTACTCCTTAAGTTCATATTTAGGTGTAGCTAAGCAGCTAGGTGTATCGGTTGTGATTTGTGTTTTTGCTATAGGACCTAGCATGGCACCAAGAGACAGTCCATGTGGGTTATAGTTTTCCTTAGCTGCGTAGATTTCCCCTTTGTTTTCTAGTGATTATACTCGGCTACTCTTGTATTCTTTCCCATTTTTGTTTTTTGTTGATGAACTCTTATTATTTTTGCCAGCACTATTTTACTTGATGCATTATGAATTTTTATTTGGCTATTACTATTTTGTGATTATGTGTTGAGTGATTGTGATCCTATTATATATTGGATGCTAATCCGTACTCGACAACTTAAGTCTTATCGAGTTTACCTGATTGATGGGACCTGGATTGTCACAGAAAAGAAGAGACAACACAAGTGCACTAAATGTGGCACATTTATGCATCATAGAAGCACATGCAACTCACCTTTAAATCCTTACCATCCACAGCAGCAAAGGGCATCTCAGCCCATACCATCCACTTAGGAATCCTTTGTTCAAAACAACTGAAGATCCATGAGTTATTTCTCTTGCAAGTTGCAGCTAACTCACTAACCCTCATTAACGACTATATATTTGTTCCCACCATTCTTAGTGTGGAATGGTGGGAATAAATATATAGTTCTTAATGAGGGTTAGTGAGTTACCTGTGACTTGCAAGAGAAATAACTGATGGATCATCAATTGCCTTGGACAAAGGATCCTTGACTAGATGGCATAGGCCGAGATGCCCTCTACTGTCATGGCTACTGAGGATTTAAAGGTGACTTATAGGTGCTTCTATGATATGCCCAAATCTGCAGCATTTAGTGCACTTTTGTTGTTACATCTTTTCCTCCTCCTCCCTAGGCTTCATCCTATTCTTTCTAGGTCACCTTGGAGGTCCCTTGCTATGTGGAGGACCAACATAAGAAAGTGTCTCATCTTTCCAAGCATCTTTATCAAGCAATGGAGCAATTAATTGACTATAAGCAATCAAATACTTTCTAATGGTGTAGTATTAATCATGGACATAATCCTCCCATTAGACCCCTCTGGTCCCATCAAGTGTTGCTACTGCATGTAAACAACTAAACCATCCTGATCACGTGACACCTCTTACAAGTGCACTCCTTGCCTTCCAAGTCCAACACAAACCAACCTAACCTTTCCTCAATCTCCACTTGCCTATAATATGATCCTCTTACTATGAACCCCTACAAGTCTCGGGTCATTTTCTTGATGAATTCCATGGGTGATGGGAGCAACACACCCATCCATTTTTTAGTTGCCCTCCTTGTATCAAATGTGACCATCAACTTCCACCTCAAAGAGTTGACCATATCACACACAACCCTTGATCTTGCATCACAAATGCAAGCATTGAACGACTCGTTAAGATTATTGCAAATGTGGTGATTTTGGGCTGTTGTACCAAAAGTGTGCCTGCTTCACCTTTCTTTTTTCCCCTCATTTGAAATAAGTGTCTGTTAACATGCGAAATTGATGTTTTAAAGGATGTAATCATCGTAGCAAGTCAAAATCATTTGAAAATACTTAAAATTTATAACTCGCAAGTACGAGGTCATTCACTAGGAGCAATAATGGCAATTCATTCTCACAGATCACAATTCTAAGCAAAATATAAGCAATTAAGATTAGAAGAACAATTCAGAATAATATATCAATAGATCCAAATACCAATGTGCAAAAAGATTAGGGTAAAATGGTGATTTGAATCACCAAATTACCCTTTAAGTTTAAACCTCACAAATATATGAATAATAAGCACAACCACTATCTGAGTCAAATGCCTCAGACGATAGAGATAAGCCCCAGACGGCTTAAATGAAGCCTACTATAGTGCCTTCAAGAGGCTCAAGGGCCTCTTCCTTCCTTCTCTTCGAGCCTCAGGAGAGACTCAGCACAATACCAACACCAACAGAGGCACAAAAGCCTCTCAATAGCTAAGTATAGAGAAAGTAGGAGCAAGGGCAAAAACACCCCCTCTCTCTCTCTTTCTCCTTCTCTTCTCTCAGAAACCCACGTAGTCGGGTATCCAGGCGGGTATTCGGATTCGGGTAGGGAACTAGGGCTACCGGGTGTGAAAGGTAGCCGAGGAGTGAGGCGTATGTGAGTGAAGAGGACCCAACCCCTTGTGACTAGGAGAGGGGTGTAAGGAAGGAACTCCTTTTATCTCACATTGTGGGCTCCTAATCCCACGATGTGGGACTAACTTTCCAAGTGCTTTCTCACAGCAGCAGCAAGTGATGCTTCTTCCAATCGCGAGCGGAGTTGAGGCTACCTGCTTCAATTGATAGCTTGGGCATGCACCTGGAGTGAGACCACGTCACCTGGAAGTGATTGCGATGAAGAACAGAGCCAGAGAGCTGTAGCCGAGGTTGGAGAAGATGGCTACGGCGGTAGAGCAATGGTGAGAACCTGAAACAAGTAATACAGCCTAATGGTCACTTTAGAGCAGCTCAGGAGCTTCGCTGCGACACGGCGAAGGTGATGGTGGCGGTGGCATGCGGTGAGAGTGGTTGATTAGCCCATAGTTGTGGGTTATTTAAGTACTTAAGTGCCTACACATTAGGTTAATTCTAACATTTATTTAGTATAAATTAGGATGTAAATAGATTAATTCATAGTTTTAATCTAATTACATAATCCATACATTGCATTCATATCTTAAGTGCATTTAGAATTAGCTTAGAATAGCATTCATCTAATTAGATAACCAATTAGGTATATTGTTTTTATTAACATAGAAGTTGAGGGTCTATACATAAATAATCCTAATATTTTAATAATATTTGCTTTATTCGTCTTCTTTCAGAACGGCTGGCTGCCGCTCCAACGCCCGGCTGCTGCAGTGATGAAGCCATTCAAGGGGGAGCGGATGTGGTGGATCTGGTCGGCGGCTGATTTCAAAATTGTTCAAGACACTATAAAAGGAGCACGGAAGCTGCCGGCTGCAGGAGGCCTCCGCCACCGACTCACCACTGTGCAGAGAGATCCTCTCTCTTCCATCCACACTGCCGGCCTCTACCGTGGCGGCGAGTCTCCACCACCGTGGGCGTGTGGTGTGACAGGCCACACCGCCATCCGGAGCTCGCCCGCATTACCGTGAGCACATCAGCGTGCATCTTCCTCGCCGTCGTTGCAGACCACCACGCAAGCTACTGATCAGCCACCCTCTCAGTAACTTAAGACGTCTGGGAAATTTCCCAGACGTCTGAAGTTACCCGCTCACCTCCACTTCCTCAGCCTGCACTCTCCAACCGGCCACCAAACCGCCTGCGCCCTCCACCGCTCACCGGCTGCTGACCTGCGCACGCCTGCAGATCAGCCCGCGCTCTCCTCCAACGCCTGCAGATCAGCCCGCGCTCTCCTCCAACGCCTGCAGACCAGCCTGCAGCATCCTCCAACAGCCTCTGCAGCTACCACCGCCACGCCTCCGCGCGCCAGCGCCCTCCGCAGCCCCTCTGCAGCTTCCACCGCACAGCCATCTGCAAACCACCGCGCAAGCGCCCCCTCTGCAGCTTCCACCGCACACGCCGGCGCCCGCCTGCAGACCACCGCAGCCACGCCTCCGCGCGCCAGCGCCTTCCGCAGACCCTCCGCGCGCCCACGCATAGCCACCTGCAGAACCGCCAGCAACCGACCTCTGCAGCTACCACCGCAGCCACGCCTCCGCGCGCCAGCGCCCGCCTGCAGACCACCGCAGCCACGCCTCCGCGCGCCAGCGCCTTCCGCAGACCCTCCGCGCGCCCACGCACAACCGCCTGCAGCACCTCCGCCGGAGCTCGTCCGGCCACCTCCGGCCGCCGCGCGACTCGCCGTCACCACCGATTCGAAGCCCTTGATCCAAGGGACCTCCGCCGAGCTTCCCGCGCCCAGCCATCGGCTCCTCGTCGCGCAAGACAACGGGGAAAAATTCCCCTGTTTTGCTACAGTAAAGCATTGATTAAAATTTACATTTTCTGCCATTGCCAGATTTTATTCATATTCTATTCACTCTGCATTGCGGAAAATATCCTGTAGTTTATCATAATTGCCATTTCAGCATTATTTCTTGCTTAAACCTTAATCTAAAGGCAATCTTGGCTTGGTTCTTGTCCAAATTGACTCCGAACAAACATTTTTAAGTGGCGCGAATTTTAATACGTTATTGCCTCCCTGTGGAAACGACCCGCTCCTCTGCGAGTGGTTATTTCTTATTAAAAATTGATTAGTCGATTTTTCCACCACATTAAACTACAAACGACTTAAAAGCGAAAGATCGACCCGATCAAATGGCGCCGCTGCCGGGGAGGCAACAGACGCAATAATTTCGCCTAATTTTATCTTCATTATTTGTCAATTGCACAGAGATTTGACCATCTATTATTTTCTTTTCTGTGCGAGAAATTTTGTGCAAGAATCAGCCACTGTGAGAGGCGACCCTTGACGTCGCCAGACGAGAAGTGGACAAGCAATTTTGAAAGGAGGAGAAGGACGAGGACGCGACGGACACCACTGTATTTAATCGCTAATTTAATTAGAATAGAATTAAGACTGAAGACTTAATTTTTCATTACAGTTAGTTTGAAACCCTTGTTCTGGGGAAAATTTTGAGGGGTTTGTTCCCTGATTTTGTTTTGGACCCGTGTTGGGTAATTTTTGGGAGCCTGTTCCCTTTTCTTTAGATTTAGGTTTATTTTTTTTTTTATTATTTCTTTTATTTGCTTGTGCATAAGTAGTTCTAAAAAAAAAATAGAAAAAGAAAAAAAACGAGCTGCCTGCCCTAGGACGAACCATTTAGGTCTGTATGAGCAGCCTCTAGATTTGCTTTTCTGCATTGCGTGCATTTTTGCATCGAAGATCACTGGAGGCAAGGTACGCATTCTCTTACTTTGCATCCTATTTTTGATCACGCATTGCATTTGGGATTTAATGCAAAGACCACCTAATCTGTACTGAATAAATCTAACAAGTGGTCACATTTTTTTTAGAAAAAGGACTAATTAAAGGAAAGGACATTTTAAAAACCAAGGATTTCATTTTCAAACTTGGCGTGCGATTCAAAGTTTAAAATCTTTTACGGTGTATGCACACTTATTTCACTTGCACCACGACACGCTTCTAGACACTCCTTAGGTTTGGAAATACTAGGACAAGAGCCCTCCTTTCGTTGGATTCTGAAGTGTTCGGAACTTGAGATCAAAGGTTTTGTAAATCCAAAGAAGGGGATACCCTGTCACGGATTTTTGGGGGTAGTTGAGGAGCACCGCGAAAGCACAGCTTCAAAGGAAGGCTTAGGCCTACTTGCATCCCTCGATCTTCCGTCTTTGGATTTACTTGACCATTTGAGATTTAGGGAAGATTACCTAAGTTCCAACTAGGTCTTTTTAGGCGAGCCGTAGGTTGACAATAGGCGCGTAATTGATTGGGTAACTTGTTTTGTCACCTACAATTTGAATTAAATTCAAAAGCCTAAATCTGTAAAGACCAAACAAGTCCGTTTGAATTGTGTTTGTAGTGCATGCTTGGTAGGCGTTCTCTTAGGAGACAACTTGTATTTGATCCTGAACCAGAAAGAATCCTAAGAAAAGACCTCCCAAGGGTAGAAATGGCCGGTCAAAGGAGCCTTAAGGAATATTTCATCCCAACCAACCAAGCTGGCCCAGCACTACGTAGACCTGGAGGGGATAATCCATATGAGATCAAAAGTAGTACCATATCCTTGCTACCCTCCTTTTATGGTACTACTAGGGAAGATCCTTACAGGCATATTGAGGAATTCACCGAGGTCTGTTCCACGGTGAAGCTGCAGGGCGTTACTGATGACGCTCAAATGCGGACCCTTTTTCCCTTCTCCCTAAAGGACAAAGCCAAGTATTGGTATCACACCCTTGATAATTTAAATACTTGGGATGCCCTTAAAAAGGAGTTTTTGAAGAAGTACTTCCCCATGAGCAAAACAAATCACTTTAGGAGGGAAATCATGAGTTTTGCTCAAAAGGATGGGGAAGCTTTCCATGATGCGTGGGAGCGCTTTAACGATTTGCTGAGACTTTGCCCACATCACCAGGTGCCTAAATGGCAACTGGTTGAAAGGTTCTACACCGGACTTAATGATTCTCATAGGCAAACTGTGGATGGTGCCTGTGCAGGAACCTTTCTATCTAAGACTGAGGATGAAGCTTGGAACTTATTTGATACTTTGAGTGAGAATTCTATTCACTTGAATTCTGCCTACATGGATAGAAAGCCCACTCTCATGCAAAGAAAGTTGGAGGCGAATGAAGCAAGGGAAACCCAGAATTTAGCTTATCAAATTCAATTACTGAATCAAAACATGGAAAGGCTTATGTCGAACCCGAGTTCATTCACACCTAACACCTCCACATCCCAAGCTTCCGAATGTGTAATTTGTCAAGGCAATACACACGCCACTGTGGATTGCCACTTAGCCTCCCAATTCCCTGAGCTTGTACAAGCAGATTTGAATGCCGCTCAAGGGTTCCGTCCATGACCTCGTAATGATCCTTTCTCCAACACTTATAATGAGGGATGGAGGAACCACCCAAACTTTTCATGGAGACAAGGAAATGTCTCAAATTCAGGGAATTACAAACCGCAATCCTTTCAAAACCATCAAATGAACCAACCTCAGACCTTTGCCCAACCTAAAACCTCTGAGATGGATGAATTGAAGGCGATATTGAAAACTATGCAAGAAAGTCAAAGTGCCATCATCCAATCTCATGACAAGGCTATACATGAGATGAAATCACAAATTGGACACCTTGTTGAGGCCGTTAGACAGAGGGAGACTGGGAAGTTTCCAAGTGCTGCTGAGGAAAATCCTAAAGGAAAAGGGATTGTCTTTAGGGAGCATGCTCAGGCGGTGACTATTCTGAGGAGTGGGAAAGAAATTTCCAAACCCGATGCTCCTATAGTCTCACCCCCTAAAAAAACATCCACCCCGACTTTCACCCCCACCGAAGAAGATTTGCCCAAATCTCCTCCGCTTGAAATCACCTCACCGGAAGAAGTTGCCCCCGTTCCACCCCTTACTCGACATGACAACCCTTCCACCCAGAGATCGAGAGTGCCATTTCCAGAGCGCTTATCCACCTCTGGGCAGACTTCTGCTGGCTCATCTGGAGCCAAAGATAAGACGGATGAGATTATGGAAACTTTCAAGCAAGTGCAGATTAACCTGCCTTTGCTTGAAGCTATCAGGCAGATTCCGTCTTATGCCCGCTTCTTAAAGGACTTGTGCACGAAAAAGCGGCAATCTAGAAAACAGGTCCAGTCTAAAGTTGTCCTGCCTGATTCTGTTAGCTCAATTGTTCAACATGGCACACCTCCGAAACTTAAGGACCCAGGGGCCCCATATATCTCTGTAGTTATTGGTGACTTACAAATTGATGAGGCTCTGCTTGATCTGGGTACGGGGGTGAACATCCTTCCGAGCTATGTATATGAACAACTTGGGGGAGGCAATCTGAAGCCTAGCCCTGTAGTCCTTCAAGTTGCTGATCGATCACTTAAGACACCACGGGGAATTTTGGAAGATGTCCTCGTAAGAGTGGAGGATTTCTTTTTTCCCGTTGACTTCTTAGTTTTGGACACTGACCCTACCAACAAGCCAACCAAACCCTCCATCATTTTGGGCCGCCCCTTCCTTGCAACTTCCCATGCTTCAATTAATTGCAATACTGGGGCATTGAAAATGGGCTTTGGGAATAGGAAAATCCGGCTTAATGTGTTTGATGCTTACAAACAAGCTGGACTTGAGGATTGTTCTCAAGTTGAGGTGATAGATGACCTGATTGAAGAGGCAACTCCTGCAATGTTATGTGATGACCCCCTTCAGCATGTCATGCTAAATGAGCATTCCCATCTCTTGGAGGAATGTGAAGGGGATATACTAGAACTAGAGGAATTGCTAGGAGTTTCTGCTGAGTCTCTTCCCCCATCATTTCCGCCGAAGGCAGATTTGCTACCTGAGATGGGGACATCTATTATGAAACCCTCAACCATACAAGCCGCCAACCTTGAGTTGAAACCCCTCCCTGACACTCTCAAGTATGTTTTCCTAGGTGCCAATGATACGCTCCCAGTTATCATTTCGGCTGTGCTGTCTGAGGCACAGGAGGGAGCCTTGATTGAATGCCTGTCTAGGCATAAGGAAGCTATTGCTTGGAGCATTGCTGACATTAAGGGTATAGACTCTACACTCTGCATGCACCACATTTATACTGATGATTCCATCAAGCCTTTTAGGGACATGCAGAGACGTCTGAACCCTAATATGAGGGAGGTTGTAAAAAAGGAAATCCTAAAGTGGTTGGACGCTGGGATCATATATCTCATTGCTGATAGTAAATGGGTCAGTCCCATTCATGTGGTGCCAAAGAAGGCAGGCTTTACTGTGGAACTCAACGACCAAGGTGAACAAGTTGTCACTAGACCCTCAACTGGATGGAGGGTCTGTATTGATTACCGCAAGCTGAACACCGCTACCCAGAAGGATCACTTTCCTTTGCCTTTTATTGATCAAATTCTTGAAAAATTGGCAGGGAATAAGTATTATTGCTTTCTCGATGGATATTCTGGGTACAATCAGGTGGCAGTCTTTCCTGATGACCAGGAAAAGACGACATTCACGAGTCCTTACGGTACTTTTGCATTCAGGCGTATGCCGTTTGGATTATGTAATGCCCCTGCAACTTTCCAGCGGTGTATGATGTCTATCTTTTCGGACATGATTGACGAGTGTGTCGAAGTATTTATGGATGACTTCTCTATTTATGGCTCGTCTTTCGACCAGTGTCTCATGCACCTGGAGAATGTGTTGAAACGATGTAAGGAGACTGGTTTAGTCCTCAGCTGGGAGAAAAGTCACTTCATGGTACAGAAAGGAATTGTACTTGGGCATGTTGTATCTGAGCAAGGTTTGGAAGTAGATAAAGCCAAGATTGATTCTATTTCCAAACTTCCATTGCCTACGAATGTCAAACAGATTAGATCCTTTCTGGGCCATGCTGGCTTTTACAGGCGCTTTATTAAAAATTTTAGTAAGATTTCTAGGCCACTTTGTGACTTATTGGCGAAGGAATCTTCCTTCAGTTTTGATTCAAAGTGTGCCGAGGCCTTTCAAACTCTAAAGGAGGCCTTGATCTCTGCGCCTGTTCTCCAAGCTCCTGATTGGGCACTCCCCTTTGAGCTTATGTGTGATGCTTCGGATTATGCAGTGGGAGCAGTCCTTGGACAAAGGGTTGAGGGAAGACCTCATGTGCTGCATTATGCAAGCAAGACTTTAACTGAACCTCAGCAAAACTACACCGTCACTGAAAAAGAATTACTTGCTGTAGTTTTTGCTCTGGAGAAGTTTAGGTCTTATTTACTTGGGTCTAAGGTGGTTATTTTTGCTGATCATGCAGCAGTGAAACATCTCATTGCTAAGAAAGATTCTAAGCCACGTCTAATTAGGTGGATCTTACTCCTTCAAGAATTTGACTTGGAAATACGTGAAAAGAAAGGTGTAGAAAATGTTGTGGCTGACCACCTGTCTCGTCTTCCTCTTAACGACTCTATTTCTGAAGACATTCGCGAGACATTCCCCGATGAAACTCTGATGGCGGTAACACCAACTTTACCTTGGTATGCAGACATTGTAAATTACTTGGTCACTGGACAAACTCCTGGCTCTTGGGATAAGCAGAAAAGAAAGAGATTCATTTCTCAAGCAAGATATTTTCATTGGGAAGAGCCAGAATTATTTAGAATTGGACAAGACCAAGTTTTGAGACGTTGTGTGCCTGAAGAGGAACAACAAAGTGTGCTGACATTTTGCCATGCACTTCATTGTGGAGGACACTTTGGTGCTAAGAAAATTGCTTTTAAGGTTCTCCAGTCTGGTTTTTGGTGGCCTTCCTTATTTAAGGATTCTCATAATTTTGTTAAGGCCTGTATTAGATGTCAACGGACTGGAACGATTGGGAAGAAGAATGAAATGCCTCAACATCATATTCAATCTGTTGAAATTTTTGATGTGTGGGGAATTGACTTTATGGGCCCCTTCCCGTCATCCCATGGTTTTGAATATATCTTGGTGGCAGTTGATTATGTCTCTAAATGGATAGAGGCCATTCCGACGCGCACAAATGACCACTCTGTGGTTTTGAAATTTGTGAAGGCCAATATCATATCCCGTTTCGGCTGCCCCAAGACTATTATAAGTGATGGGGGACCTCATTTCCGAAACCACCACTTCAATCGGTTAATTAAGAGTTTGGGAGTGACTCACAAGGTTGCTACCCCTTACCACCCTCAGACAAGTGGTCAGGTTGAAGTATCAAATAGGGAGATAAAAAATATTTTGGAAAAGACCGTTAGACCTGATAGGAAAGATTGGTCCCAAAAGCTCGATGATGCTTTGTGGGCTTATCGAACGGCCTATAAGACCCCTTTGGGTACTTCTCCCTTTCGGATTGTGTATGGAAAAGCGTGCCATTTACCTGTTGAGTTGGAACATAAAGCACTTTGGGCTATTCGAAGTGTTAACATGGATTTAGAGAAGGCAGGTAAGGCACGATTTCTAGAATTAAGTGAGCTTGAGGAGCTGAGGAATGATGCTTATGACACCTCTCAAGCTTATAAAGAAAGAACTAAGGTCTTGCATGACAAGTTTATTCTTCGAAAGACCTTTGAACCCAACCAACAAGTCTGGCTTTTCAATTCCAGACTTAAGCTTTTTCCTGGGAAATTAAAATCTCGTTGGGATGGGCCTTACATAATCACCAAAGTATTCCCCCATGGAGCTGTGGAGATCAAAAATCCTTCCTCTTCAGCAACTCCCTTTATCGTCAACGGTCAACGGTTAAAACCGTACATAACTTTAGATGGCCATCTAGTTGACGAAGTCACTCTTGAGGAGCCTTAGCTCCTACCATTCTCCGCCTCAGGTAATATCTTCCTTTAGCTATTTTTGATTTTCAATGAGGACATTGTTTGAACCAGGCATGGGGGAGAGGACCTGAGGCATTTTGTTTATAGCATGCATTTATAAAAAAAAAAAAAAAAAAAAAAGAGGTTTTGAGCTTAACTGGCTAGATCTTGCCATCTTAAGCAAATCAGAACTCTAGGGTAGACTAAGTTAATTCTAGGGTCAAACTTTAGAAGCTAAATAAGCTACTAGCTTTAGACCTTTAGGGTCCTTTGTGGACTTAAAAACTTAAGTAGGAGTTAAGTTGCGGACCATTCTTCAAGAGGTTGAGGAAGGGAAGCTAGGGTTTGAGTTAAAAGGTGGGGTAGTACCTGGAGTCTTATTCTACCTTTTGGTTTACAGGTCCTTGTAACCCAAGCATCCAAATTGTTCACACTTGGTCTGGTAATTAACTTAATTTCTGAAAAGAGATTTGGTTCTCTTAGTTTTGACTTAAGAAAGGCTTGAAAACATATTTTGATTGGAAGAGTTCCCGCCGCAGGAGAGGTCGAGTATATACTCACCTTGAGGATGCGATGGTAACATATTACCTCCTCGGCGCTTGTCTCTTAGGATATCCATCCTACTGGGGGCATGTAAGCGCATTGCGCGGTTCAGGTACCATGGGCGGCCCTATCTCGAAGTGCCGATTGCCATAGGCCTGAATTCGCTTAAGAAATCTATGGGCGATACTATCTCGAAGTGTCGATTGCCAGGAGTTCTTGGGGTCGTTATGGGCGGTGCTATCTCGAAGCATCGAAAGCCAGGCACCCTTCGAGGTATGGTAATGGGGACAATGAATCCGACACAGGCTGTGTTGATAGCTGATCTGAGGTTAGACTTAGAAGAATCAAAAAAAAAAAAAAAAAAAAATATATATATATATATATTAAAAAAAAAAAAAATCCTTTCACTCAAATAACTCGGACCAATGCACAAGCACGGATGCTTTAATCTCAGGGATCAATAAACTTTAGGGTAGAGTCAGAAATCAGGGAAACTTGTGCTGGCAACTCGTCTTTAGCCGACCTAGTCTGTAACTTAGCAACTACTTAGGAACCTTGGGTTTAGAACCTGAACTTAATATGCTTCTGAAGGAAGACTAAGTGAGTTGACTAGTCTACTTAGAGTGCTAGGTTTCGCTTAATTTTGCTAGGGACTAGCAAAAACTAGGCATGGGGGTATTTGATTAGCCCATAGTTGTGGGTTATTTAAGTACTTAAGTGCCTACACATTAGGTTAATTCTAACATTTATTTAGTATAAATTAGGATGTAAATAGATTAATTCATAGTTTTAATCTAATTACATAATCCATACATTGCATTCATATCTTAAGTGCATTTAGAATTAGCTTAGAATAGCATTCATCTAATTAGATAACCAATTAGGTATATTGTTTTTATTAACATAGAAGTTGAGGGTCTATACATAAATAATCCTAATATTTTAATAATATTTGCTTTATTCGTCTTCTTTCAGAACGGCTGGCTGCCGCTCCAACGCCCGGCTGCTGCAGTGATGAAGCCATTCAAGGGGGAGCGGATGTGGTGGATCTGGTCGGCGGCTGATTTCAAAATTGTTCAAGACACTATAAAAGGAGCACGGAAGCTGCCGGCTGCAGGAGGCCTCCGCCACCGACTCACCACTGTGCAGAGAGATCCTCTCTCTTCCATCCACACTGCCGGCCTCTACCGTGGCGGCGAGTCTCCACCACCGTGGGCGTGTGGTGTGACAGGCCACACCGCCATCTGGAGCTCGCCCGCATTACCGTGAGCACATCAGCGTGCATCTTCCTCGCCGTCGTCGCAGACCACCACGCAAGCTACTGATCAGCCACCCTCTCAGTAACTTAAGACGTCTGGGAAATTTCCCAGACGTCTGAAGTTACCCGCTCACCTCCACTTCCTCAGCCTGCACTCTCCAACCGGCCACCAAACCGCCTGCGCCCTCCACCGCTCACCGGCTGCTGACCTGCGCACGCCTGCAGATCAGCCCGCGCTCTCCTCCAACGCCTGCAGATCAGCCCGCGCTCTCCTCCAACGCCTGCAGACCAGCCTGCAGCATCCTCCAACAGCCTCTGCAGCTACCACCGCCACGCCTCCGCGCGCCAGCGCCCTCCGCAGCCCCTCTGCAGCTTCCACCGCACAGCCATCTGCAAACCACCGCGCAAGCGCCCCCTCTGCAGCTTCCACCGCACACGCCAGCGCCCGCCTGCAGACCACCGCAGCCACGCCTCCGCGCGCCAGCGCCTTCCGCAGACCCTCCGCGCGCCCACGCACAGCCACCTGCAGAACCGCCAGCAACCGACCTCTGCAGCTACCACCGCAGCCACGCCTCCGCACGCCAGCGCCCGCCTGCAGACCACCGCAGCCACGCCTCCGCGCGCCAGCGCCTTCCGCAGACCCTCCGCGCGCCCACGCACAACCGCCTGCAGCACCTCCGCCGGAGCTCGTCCGGCCACCTCCGGCCGCCGCGCGACTCGCCGTCACCACCGATTCGAAGCCCTTGATCCAAGGGACCTCCGCCGAGCTTCCCGCGCCCAGCCATCGGCTCCTCGTCGCGCAAGACAACGGGGAAAAATTCCCCTGTTTTGCTACAGTAAAGCATTGATTAAAATTTACATTTTCTGCCATTGCCAGATTTTATTCATATTCTATTCACTCTGCATTGCGGAAAATATCCTGTAGTTTATCATAATTGCCATTTCAGCATTATTTCTTGCTTAAACCTTAATCTAAAGGCAATCTTGGCTTGGTTCTTGTCCAAATTGACTCCGAACAAACATTTTTAAGTGGTGCGAATTTTAATATGTTATTGCCTCCCTGTGGAAACGACCCGCTCCTCTGCGAGTGGTTATTTCTTATTAAAAATTGATTAGTCGATTTTTCCACCACATTAAACTACAAACGACTTAAAAGCGAAAGATCGACCCGATCAGTGGTCGTGGAGGTCTAGAGAAGGCGAAATGTGAGTGCGGAGGCAGAGGTGTTCGGGGAAGTGATGGGCACAGCAGTCCCCTTAATTTCTTGAGGGGTTTTGCTTGCGTGGACTCGGTAGAGGTATAGGAAGTGATGGCAGGTAGATTGGTGGCTTGTAGCGGGTTGTCAAGGTCACCGGAGGTATGACGGAGATGGTGAAGATGATGGTGGAGTGGGTGGATTCGTGAGCGGACCTAAAGTCTGATGATGTTGGGAGGATCAGTGGATGAAGAGGAGTCGATGTGGGTAGCTAACGAACTAAGGGGAGTCAAAGAAAGAGTCGGTCGTGATGAGCCGGCGCCAGAGAAGGAGAATACTCTGGGAGGGAGAATGGCGATGAGGAGGAGGTCGAAGAGTGTCACGCCAGTATTGCGCGATGCGGAATGAAGAGGGGAAGAAGATCTGGTCACCTATTGTACATGGCGGCCGGCGAAGCAAATGGAGGAAGGTGATCACCGGAGCAAAGCTTAGAGCAGGTCGGAGAGGGAGAAGGGAAGAGATTTGTGGCCTAAAAACTTGCTAAGAAGGTGAGGCAGTCCACGAGGGTCTTTTATAGGCCTTCAAGTAAGCTCCCAAGCTTGGAAACAAGCTTGAAAGGCTCGATTTTTCAGGAAGAAGGATGCTTAAAATCCTTGGGTTCGCTTGAGTAACATAGATGGATTTGGAGTCTAGGATTAGGTTTAATCGATTAGGGATCTCCTTCGGGTTATCCCTTCCAATTTTGGAAGGGACTGGCGAAGTAATCAGGGAAGAATCTCTGATTGAGAGCTCGGCTGCATGGGTTCACATCTGCCATGGCGGCAGGGACCCAAATGCAAAGAAGACAACGAAGTTAGGGGGTCTTTGTAATTATTTCAAAAGTTGATGGGTTGATTGAAAGAGAAAGACAGTCAGACTGAACCAAAATACAAATTAAGTCTAGATGATCTCTGATTAGGCCCAAATTTTGGTACAAACCTAATTTGGACCCAAGGAATCTGATGGTGAAATTGAATTTTGATTTTGACCAAGTTTGACTGAGTAATTTACGCATAAACCTAAATTGGGGCAACTTCCTGTTTGAAACTTTATTTTAGGTCAAATAGGTTCAAATGGTCAAATCAAGGATGCTAAACCTTATAGAATATTTTTCTATAATTTTTAAAAGGTTTAGGTGAATTTTATCCTGACCAAAACCTTTATTATTTAAGCGGGTCTAAAATTAGGATTTTGGGTTACTGTTAATTCTCAAGATGCGTAAAAACCCGTTTCTATCTGCATGAACCCACTTATTTGACTTTAATGCTCATTTGACCTTTAATTCACCCCTAGCCAACCCTTTGGTGATTATGTGTTCATGATTTGCTGTTAAAATTATAGAATTAACCTTGATTTCTTGTTCTCTTCTCAAAACACAATGTGGTGGAGATATAACCCTCAGATGAATATGTAGGAGCTTTTATCTTTTATTACAGACTAAAATGGGCAATTTAGGGCCTATGATGGTGTTCCCATCAATGTCATGCCCTCACCATTTTTGAATCCAATTGCTTCTTTTAAATGGGTCAAGAACTATGACCATGAACCAATGGACTCATCTTTTGTCACTACAAAAGCTGCAAAGAATGAACCATTCCCACCATTTAATGCTATTGTTGCTAGCATGGTTCCCTAGTACTTGCCCTTGAGATGACAATCATCTAACCCGATAAAAGGCCTACAACCATTGAGAAAGCCATCGTGCATTGCCTTGAAATTGGCAAACAACCTCAAAAAGAGTTATCTCCCTAAGTGTAGCAGTGAATTAATCATGCTACCAAGGTTTCTCTTATTCAACTCATAAACAAATGATGGGATTTTCTTGAATGACTTCTCAGCATTACCACATAACTCGCTAAGAGCCTTCTCCATACCCTTATAAACCCTCCTATAAAGCAACTTATCGTGAATATCCTATTAGATATGTCCATGACCATCATATTGGGCTTCTCCTTCAACCATAAACAAACATGATTACAAACCCAATATTGTGAAGCTGTAAGATTCCCTCTTTGATTCATTGATGTTTAACTGTATTTAGTTTGCATGGTCTTGATCTGGAATGTGACACCATATTGCAAATGTGAGGCATGAATCCTCTATTTGCATTCCTCATCATCACAGCCAGCAATCACTTTAGTTTATCACTTTTCACAATATTAACACAAAAGTGCTCCCTTACACAATAGTCTCCCTGAAAGAGCTAATTTGAAAGTTTGAATGTCCCTGAATTCTCTACCAACAAGATGTGAATCCTCAATGTTGGTGATAAAATGTCTGCCTTCATAATCAAATAGTTCTATGTCTTCATAATCAAGGTTATCTCTCTGGCTACCATCACTCTCCATATCATCAAATCACTAACTGTAAACATCTTCATCTATAACATAGTCACTATCAGATGAGCTGCCAAACAAATCGGCATTCTCTACATCATTTAAAATAACTCCTAACCTCCCACTCAACCTAAAGCTTCTTCTAAAACCTTTGAAGCCCATAACCGACCCACTAGGTACTGGCAGAACTCTAGCATCACCAACCTTGTCATTGTCCTCCAACAAATTTGAATGGGCTTCTTACGTGCATATCAACTACTACCCTTTTTACCAGCTTTAGAAGTTGAGTAACTTTGACTTGTAATTAGAATGAACTCCCTGACAAATTGACCATCTTCACCCCCTCTGTCCCCCTTAACAAACCTTGGAGATGACCTTGTCCCAAGGTTGCTTCCCACAAGCAACACATCCACAACCTTATTAGTTCTTTCCCCTAGTTTCTCTCTAAAATTGTCAACTTTAGTGCCAAATGTTGAGCTAGACCTACTCCCAATTGGAGTTCCACAACTCTTCTCCCCACTTTTTTTCACCTTATTAGGTCCACTAGTTGTCATCTTAACGTGCCTACTGCCTGAGCTACTCATTTTTTATGCACTTGTTCATTAGATGGTTTAGACATAGCCCTCTTGGCCCTCATTATCATTTGTTTGTTACATGAATTCACATCATTTAATGCCTTAGAAGTTGCATTATCTACTATTGGTTGTGTCTCATTAACATGTGCATTAGACTCTACAGTTGGTTTAGTAGGAAGTGCCTTGCCCAAAGTACTCATGTCAACTTGTAGCTAAGTCTCTTTGTGTTCATGATACCAAAAGCAGACATGTTCATATGCAAAAGTCTGGATAACCAATTCAACAGGTGTCTAATCCATATGTTTGGGAAGCATTTCTAACATTTCAATTTCATTTCGTGAAGAGTACATTGTTGACCTCCTCATGGAACTCCGAGATAAATGCTATCAAGTCAAACCAGCATATGATGTCTTGATCTAGGCCGACCACCTTCTCTGATCCACCCACATACTTCTCCTCAATCGACTCTCTGATGTCTTGGAACAACCCTCCATATTTGACATGCACCACCAAAATGCCTTCCTCGCCATTGAACCATCCCATCCTAATATCAAAATGGAAGACAGTAGTACAAGTTCCAAACTGCTAAGTTTAAAACCCTAACCTCCCAAACCAAACAAACCTAAACAAAATCATAAATGCACATACAAATCAAAAAGAAAACCCTAAATACTAATTGATAAACACCAGTTTATCATCATTCTTATGCATTAAAACAAACCTAGCTCTTAGGATTTTACTCCGCAAACGGGTTTTTGGGCTGCATTTAGGCATAAAATAGGCTAGGCATGCATTGCATTTTTTTATTGTCTTTTTAATATGTTTTTGTGAGTGTTAGGGATGTACAGATATATAGATCCCTAAAACCCTAGCACTCAAGAAGGCAAATGGTGAAGGAGAAGCCCAGACTAGCTGGAACTCAGCCTGATCCAGCTCACCTCAGCTTGATCCAGCTCACCTCAGCTTGATCCAGCTCACCGCAGCTGGAACCTAGCTTACTTGAACTAAGGTTAGCTCATCCCAACTCCATTCAACTAATCTCAGCTGGATGGCAACTCAAGAGAGTTCACCTTAGCTCACCCTAGCTCAAGTCAGCTCAGATCCAGCTCAACTTAGTTGAGTCTAGCTCATCTCAGCTCCCATTAGTCCACAGGGAGCTCTAGCTAGCTCAACTAAGTTGACAGGAGTTCACCCCAGCTCAGATCTAGCTACATCCAGCTCCACTCAGCTCCAGCCAGCTGAAGAAGAACTCATCCCAGCTCAGGAAGCTCAAGTCCAGCTCCCAGGGACTCAGCTTAGCTCAACTCAGTTGAGCTAAGCTACCTTAGCTGCCTCAACCAGCTTGATTCTCCCCAGGAGCACCAGACCTAGCTCACCTCAGCTCATTTTGGTAGAAGCTAGCTCACTTTAGCTTGGCTTAGCAACTAGCAAAGAACTAGCAAGCTAAGCCAGCTAGAGTAGCCCCGTGCCAGCCTCTTCAGCAGCAGCCAGCTCCAGCTCCAGCTCCAGACTTCTCCTCAGCTCCTTCCTCCAAACCCTAGCTCCATTACCTTCTCCTCTACTCCACCTTTAGCTAAGCTAGCTTAGCTTATCTTAACTTAGCTTAGCTTAGCTAACAACCAGCTCCTTGGCCATCCATTACCTTCGAAATCAACCCTAGCTAGCTCCACCAACTCAAGCCTACCTAAGCTAGCTACCCTACTCAAGTTGGCGCCACCTTCTAGCCATCCCTTCACCCCACTATCTCCACCAAAAGACACCTAAAGTTGGCGCCAAAAACCACCCCTAACCACCTCTATATTGGTGCCACTTTCAGCCCCTTCATCCACCCTACACCTACCCACATAACCCATCCTAGCCATCCACATACCCCCCTTCTAGAATCCTAAGGTGGCGCCACCTAATAGCCTTCTAGAAGGCCCATTTTGGTGCCAACATCAAGGGGTGTCAACCCCCATAACTACCCCCTTGGTGTCTCTTAAGGTGGCGCCAAACACCCTTGGCCATTGGATCCTTAACCACCTCCATCATTCCATCTTGGCCATCCATTTCAAGGGACACTTTAGCCCCCTTCCTATTCTATAAAAACCCACCACCTACAACCATTTTAGATCATCCTCCATTAGTGTATTTTTCTACCTACATCCACCTATACCTACGCCCAAGGAGAAGGAGTAGAGAAGGAGATTAAAGGGGCACATCACCAATACTTTTGGTGCCTTCTTCTCCCCACTCTCTTCAACTTGGGCCACACCAAGGAGGAGGACTCTTCCACTTCAAGGAGGACGGCCCGGCAAGGGAGAAGGACCTAGGGTGGACGACCACCCTTGGAGAGAAGCTTAGGGCACGCCCCCTTAGGGCTTGCCTTGGAGGACATCACGTTGGCGGAGCACTGCAAGGAAGGAGTTGAAGGACTCTTTTCAAGATTGGGAGCCACCAACCTTGGAGCAAGAAGCCCTCTTCTTCACCATCTATCTAGAGGATTTGTATTTTCTTTTCTTTATTTCAATTTTCTAGTAGTAGAAGCTTTCCTCTACTAGGCCTTTTTGTAAAACACTTTTTCAATTATCTAGTTGCCTTCTTTGAAATTTCTTGTTTACATTTCTATTTGCTTGTTTTTAGCATTCCCCACTCCCTCTCCCTAATTATTCTAAGCCTCCACTTGCCTAGAGTGAGCTTAGGGAGAGGCTCTACTTGCCACTTAGAAGTAGTAGTTAAATTTGAAGTGCAAATCACCTTCCCGCCACCATTTCGCATGTTGTCTTGATTCAAAAACAAAAAAAAAATGATATATTGAAAAATACCAGAAAGAAAGTTGAGATTTATATTCCAAGCAAGAGAATTAATTTTGCAAACATATTGCCTCCTTGGACGACCCTAGATACTCCCCTATCTACGAATATAAATTTAAGAGTTGATCGATTTTACGCGTTACAACGACGTATTTTAATAAACCGCGTGAAATCTCTATCACTAATAACCCTAAATGCTAAACAAAAAGAAACCTTTAACACTAAGCAAAAGGAAGCCCTAAATGCAATGTTGAACCAAACTTCGATCGCAACCAAGAAAGATGGGGGAAATGAGGAGCAATGCTTTAAAGGAGTCACCTACCCTTTCCTAACGGTGGTGGAAACCAATGGAGGTTGCTCATTGTACGCAATCTCACACTATAGTTACTACTTGGCTTTTCCCGTATTAATGGCAACGAGAGTGGTTGAGGGAGGTGCGATGGTGACATAGGAGGTTGTTGGAGAAAGCAACCAAGGTGATGATGGCAGAAGAGGGTTTAAGTAATGAGGGATGGGGAGTGAAGGTGAGCTTATGAGCTCCAATGAAGCTCTCACCCTATCTGGGAGTGGAGAGGACAATAATGGAGGGAACTGTACAGTTCTTTCTCGCCATTATGAAGCTAAGGCATTTCCATCCTCGACCTCCACTCACGACATGTCAAATGGCATCACAGTTACCCATTTAATCCCAGCCATTCATTCAATGCCTATCACAAATAAGATTGAATCTCCATCGCAAGATTACACCTTAAGATGTGTGCTCTAACTTGACCTAGGTTAACTATAATGTAAGCAGAGTTAACTTGAGCAAAAGCTAACGGAGTGGCATTAATGCTAGCAAAATCCACTTTATAATGTTAATTGAAAACAATGATTTCAATGCAAAACATGTAATTAGATATGCTTCCAATGACATCCATGTAAAAAACCTTAAATTCAAATAATATAATGGATATAACCAAATTTGAAGGATCAATATGATGGCAAGATTACAAGATCACAAGCAAAGGAAATTATTCAACTATTTCCCACATTAAACTTGTGGCAAGCATCTCCTAGCCTTTTCCATCTATGAGCTCTAGCATTCTCTTGATTCTTCCCTGTAGGAGAAAAAGAAGAAAGAAAGAAAGTATGAATTAGAGAGGGCACAGTGCCACATATTTTACAATTTACAACTATGTATGCTATATGTAGTCTTCAAGTCGAATGAAAAGCAAATTCCAGCCAAAAATTGTCCCTGGCATCTGTTTACAATGTGACCATTATTACAATGTCTCCCACACTAAAAATTACCAGCAACTGTGGAGATCATTACTCATTTTAGTCGAAGTAATATAGAATGGGTGCATTGAATCAGAAGAACCCCATGATTTTGATGAGTACCGAGTAACACCCCCCACCCTTCTTGAATCCCCATGCCATGTCTCTCTTCATTGCCAAAAGGACCAAAATGTCATCCTGGCAAATGCCAAGGTAGCAATTAACCTTAACATCAAGTATTGGATTTTAATCTAATGAATGGATTAATATATGAGTTATGTATATATCTATAACCAATCAACATATAAGGTTTATAAACTATCATATGTTGCCAATTACTTAAAGTGATCAATTTAAGTTATAATGAGGACATGGGCATAAATGCAAATGGTTTAGTGTGATGTTTAAATGTGCAAAGACCTATTGGTGATTAACACTTCCTCGATGGGTGGAAGTGAAAATCACCCAAGCAATTAGTATGCTTAATTGCCATTTTCAAGGGAGTTATGGTCCCCATCAGACCCACAACTTTTCTCAAGTCTTAACCCCATCGTGACCTTTGAGAGAATTCAGAGAGAGACCTCTAAGGGAGAAGGACAACTAAAGGAGATAGGTTTTGTCTTCTTCAAGTGCAGTCCATTGAGGATTTAGGGTGGGATATGTTGGAAGACCTAAACCGTAGCCTTTTGTTTTGGTTGAAAGATGAATATAGGTATGGTCTTATTCTGCAGGTAGAAATTAGATTGAATGCATTTACATAATGCTAAGAACAAGGTAATGGAATGTGTTTTTATATATTGATGTTTTAGTTTTATGTACAAGTCTATATTTCATTCATTCTAATAATTCGTTAACTATAGATCTTAGATTAACAAGGGTCTTATGGTCATTTAGTATCCCTGCAAAATTCGTAATCCATTTTGTAACTAACGTAAGTATCGGTACTCATCATGAGTATCGGTATATGTTCAATACAGTTTTAAGCTCCAGAACATGAAGTCCTGAACTGTAGGTTGCTAGTACTGGTACTCATCATGAGTACCGATGCAAGCTAGCTACAGATTTGGTTCAAGCCCATAATCTGGGACTTGCGTATGCTAGTACTCATCATGATTACCGGTGCAAGCTAGCTACAGATTTGGTTCAAGCCCATAATTTGGGACTTGCGTATGCTCGTACTCGTCATGAGTATCGGTACATATGAGTCCCAGATCCAGTTCTAGGCTTGAAATGAACAAGACCTGTAGCTTACAAGTACCGGTACTAGTCACTAGTACTGGTATTAGTTAGCTACAGGCAAAGTATCCAGTACTTGACAAGTATCGGTACTTTTGATGAGTACCAGTACTTGTTGAGATCGATTTGCTCTGGAGTGATATTAGTACTCAATGAGTATTGGGCGAGTACTCAATTGGACATGAGTTCTAAACTGGGACCTATGGGTACTAGTATTTGGCATCAGTATTGATACTAATTTTGATATAGAACTCATACCTATAACTAAGGGATATCGGTACTGGTTCACCATATCGATACTCAGTATATGTGATACCCATTCATCATAAGTCCAGATAAGAAGAGTAATTGTACATATTCATCCTAAGTTAGAGGTAGGTTAACTATAGTTAAACCCCTAAAGTTTCTAACAAGTGGTATCAGAGCCAACCCACTCTCTACTTAGTTAATTTTAGTCTAGTCTGATTAATAAAATACACTATTCTAGGGTAACCCGGTTGAAGCAGTATCTCGCCAAAGTGAGCTCTCCTGTGAATACTAGGCTTATTGTTGAATAGTAAAAGGTTGAATGGATGTCAGTAGGTGGGTGTTCATTAGCCCAAAAGAAAGTGCACACTTATTGTACTTTCACTTGTTTGTGCGGGAGTAATGATGTGTTGGTTATTAGGATTTTTGGGTAGCTATTGAATCGACCCAAAGGAAGGTTCATGACTGATTCAAATTTGAATCAACAATCATTACACACCACACCATGTCTTTAATTACAAGTCAACCTCTCGTCCAAAGATGAGACCCTTGATGGAGTGAGTTAAGACATGTGATGTGATTTAATTAAATTAATTAAATATCTTATGATTTAAAGGAGCTACTTATGTGTTTATCTATAAATTTTTTAGAAATGTCTTCTGCAAATGTTATTACCACTCTCAATTCCATCTCTATGTTGAGTGGCTTTAACTTTAAGTCATGGAAGGAAAATCTATTAATAGTCTTAGAAGTAATGGACCTAGATCTACTAATTAGGGAAGCCTCTCCCATCCTTACAGACATTAGTACTCCCTAGTCTCGATCAAAAGGGAGAAAAGTGAAGGTGGGAGAGGTCTAATTGAATCTCTATGATGATCATGAAGAGAGCCATTCCTGAAGCTTTTAGGGACACTATGTCCAGTTATATAGCCACTGCAAAAGATTTTTTAGTTGAAATTGAAAAGAGATTTGCCAAGAATGAAAAGGCAGAAATCGATACACTCTTGGCTAATCTCATTTCAATGAAGTATAAGGGGAAATGCAACATTAGAGAATACATTATGGAAATGTCCCATATTGCTTCCAAGTTGAAAGCTCTTAAGTTAGATCTTTCTGAAGATTTATTAGTGTATTTGGTCTTAGTATCTCTCCCTCCTGCCCTTAACCAGTTCAAGGTGAGCTATAATTGTCAGAAAGAGACTTGGTCTCTGCATGAGCTCATCTCGCATTGCATCCAAGAGGAGAGAATGAAGCAAGATAGAACAGAAAGTGCTAATGTTGCCTCTTCCTTTAAAGGAAAAGACAAGGCTAAAAAGAGGAAACAATAAGCTGCAGATATAGTTCCAAGTAAGAAACAACAGGGGAAGACTGGAGAGTTTTCCAAATTGGGATGTTTCTTTTGTGGAGCTGAGGGGCACCAGAAGAAGCATTGTATCGACTATCACGCCTGACGTACTAAGAAAGGTACGGTTCAAAGTTTAGTTTGTTCATAAATAAATTTGACTTCAATACCTAAGCACACTTGGTTGATGGATTTGGGTGCCATCGCTCACATAAGTGTCTCTATGCAGGGTTGCCTGTGCTACCGAAGGCCAACTGACGCTGAAAGATTCATTTATGCTGGGAACGAGAAGGCTGTAGAAGTTGAAGCTACAAGATAGTTTAGAATTTTGCTGAAAACTAGTTCATAGTTGAATTTGAATGAAACTTTTGTAGTACCATCTTTCAGAAGAAATTTAATTTCTGTTTATGTTTTGGACAAATATGGTATACCTGTTCATTTGGTGATGGAAAAGTTAATTTATATTTAAATTTAAATATAGTTGGTTTTGATTTTCTATCTTACTTTGATAATCTATATAGTCTAAATATTGTAGCTTCATATAATGAGTCTTCACTTTTGGATACGCGTGGTATGAAAAGAAAATTAAAAAATGACTCTTCAACTACTTTATAGCACAAGAGATTAGATCACATCTCCAGAAGCAGAATTGAGAGACTTGTGTCAAATAGTATTCTAGATCCATTAGACTTTTTTAATTTTGATCAGTGTATAGAATGTATTAAGGGGAAACAAACTAATAATAGGAAGTCTGAAGCCAATAAGTTACATGGTGTCTTGGATGTGATTCACACAGACATCTGTGTGCCATTTTCTATGCATGTGTGTAATGGTTAATAGTATTTTATTACATTCATAGATGACCACTCAAGATATGGCTTCATCTACCTAATTCGTGAAAAGGCACAGTCATTGGACACATTCAAAAATTATAAAGTAGAAGTTGAGAATCAACTCGACAGAATGATTAAATCTGTCAGATCTGACTGTGGTGGTGAATACTATGGCAAATATGATAGATCAGGTGAACAACGTCCATGATAGTTTGCTAGGTTCCTAGAGGAATGCGGTATCGTTCCTCAATATACCATGCTGGGTTCGCCCACTATGAATGGTGTTGTTGAGAGACGAAACAAGACGCTTAAGGACATTGTAAGGAGCATGATTGCGCATTCTACCTTACCTGATTCACTTTGGGGAGAGGCCTTAAAGACTGCAACTCATAATCTGAATAGAGTCACAACTAAGGCAACTAACATGACCCCATATGAGCAATGAACTGAGCGGAAGTTCAGTCTTAAGCATTTTCATGCATGGGAATGTCTAGCTGAGATTAGACCTTATAGGCCAAATGAAAAGAAATTGGACACAAGGATTGTTAGTTGCTATTTGGTTGGATATTTTGAAAGGTCAAGAGGATATCAATTTTATGATCCTACAATTAAGGTTATTTTTTAGTCTAGTAATGCCAAGTTCTTTGAGAGTGTTGAGTCTGGCCAAAATGATAGGATTAAAGACTTTATCTTTGAAGAAGAAAACGAAGTTATTCCTCCTGGAGTTACTCAGGCTGATGTGGAGCATGTCTTTGACATATCTAAAGATAACTCTAATGAAGACAATAACATGGTTTTAGCCCCTGTAGAGTAGCCTCAGACACATACAGAGATCATGTCATTAAGGAGATTGATGTAAATACATTTACACTACTTAAGATGTCTATTTATGCATGTTCTTAAGCATAGGATTGCATTGCATGCTATAAATATTACATAACATGCATCATCTTGCATTTGGAGTAGTTTGAATAAAATGGAGGTTAACTGTCTCCTTTTATGTGCTTGGATAGGGCAAACTTTTTATCGGGGCCTCGGATCGAAGATCCAACTGTACATATATGACCAGGGCGACGATTGGAGTTCAACGACTCCAAGATCGCCTTAATCAGGCATCTGTAGTATTAGATAGAGATCGGGGAACTGATAACACCACGCAAGGGGGTAGTAATTAGGTTGAATATGGCCCATCTTTAGAATAAAAGGCACAACATAAAGTAGAATAGGAGCATTGCATGCATCAAGTACCAAGATTGCTTATAAACTGTATTAATTGCCATTTGTGTAAAGCATTTGTCAAAGCAGGCCCCATATGAGCAATCGGACCGCACGAATGGATTCAGAACGACGAAAGGAGTCCAACGGACTCAAGATCGGCCAAATCCGACATTCGAAGCTCCTACAATGGGCCCAAGAAATTCTGACCGTTGATCTGGAGATCAACGGCCCAGAAAGTGCCACGTCACCCCGCCCCCACCGCTCGCACGCCCTCAAGCCAGCCAAGGATGAATCTCGGCCGTTGATCTTCGATCGGACGACCGAGATCTGCGCGCTCGCCCGCGGTCGCCGCGACAAAGCGCGGGCGTGGCGCAACGGCTAGTGTGCACGCCCGCTTCGCAGCGACGCGCGTTCGAATCGTACGGAGCAGAAATCAAGCGCGAGCGAAGGGCTTGGCAAAATTGGGCTGCCCGATCAGCTGCCGGCGACTAGGATCGCGCCACGCGGCGCGATGACAGCTCCCGAGCGCCCACGCGCGCGCACGCCGGGCGGAAACGCGCGCCCGCACGCTCGCCCGAGGCGCGATCTCAGCGCAGGCGCAGGAGGATCTCAGCCGTCCGATCTTCGATCGAACGGCTCTCGTTCATTGTCCACGGATCGCGCATGGAGAGAGAGCGGGGCGGGCAGCTGACCGGCGGCAGGAGGGCTTCACCGACGTATTTGGAAGCGGTTTCAGCGACGTTCTTATTGTCGCTAAAGCACATTCTTCTTTTAGGAAGCCCTTAACTCTATTTAAACCCCCTTCTACCACCATTCAAGGCATACTCTCCCACTTGCAACTACTCCACTCCTCTCTTAGCTAGCTGTAGGCACTCTTGTAATTGCCGGAGACGACGAGCCGCCGACGGAGCCTCCTCCACCACCGTGGCTTCCTTGTCGCTCTCCACTCTCTCTCTACCTCTCTCTCTCTCTCTCTTTTAAGCTTTCATTTACTTTTGTTGAAGCATGTATTTAATGTTGTAAACTTTTGTTGAAGCATGTATTTAATGTTGTAAACCATGAACTATGAATGCATATTTAATGAAATTATTTTCCGTTTAGTCGCCATTTTAATTTTTATTTAAAGTGCATGATCAAAACCAAGAGCTTTCTAACCCTAAACTCTCTCTCTCTATCTCTCGCTTTTCAAAACCGTCTCTTTCGCAAGCAAAGCTCCGCCTTTTTCGTGACAAGTGGTAAACAAAATCCGATTTCCACGCCTCCCTGAGACCGACACTCGGACTCACCTCCGTTTACTTCTTTCAAAACCGACGTATCAAGTGCAACTATAACGACACCTCTTAACACACACGCACGAGACCACGTCAGTTTTTGGCGCCGTTGCCGGGGAGGCAACGGATTTGTTTTATCACCTCCATTACACCTTCATTCTCATATCGTCTAATGCCATATTTTCCTTTTTACTTGACGGTTGCAGGAATTCGACGCATGGATGGCGAAGCGACGCATTCCACGACGATTGCAAGGGAGTAGGCACCTCGAGGACCGATAGTGAGTACCCTCTCTCTCATTGTTTGCTTGTGTGAAAAAGCTAAAAAAAAAATCATAAAAACTGAAAAAATTGGCGTGGTGAATGATTGCTTGACCCACATTCTTAACACATCACCCTACAAAAAAATGTACACTCTAATATGCTGAATAAATTCTTGGAGTGTTCTTTTCTTTTTCTCTTGAGTGGTGTTTGCGAAGCCACTGTGAGTTGACCTGGGCGGCACCACTCAACCCTAAAAACTGACTCATCTAATAGAAGCTGCACGATCTTTAGGATGAGCACACTAGGGTTGTAGAGCCTCTACAAAATAAAAAGGAAATCTACTTTCACCAAGTTGTGTGTAGAACTTGACGTGCCCACTGAAACTTTGTTGAAAACATTAAGACACGTCAACCCTAAAAAGCACTAAAGTAAGGATGAAATACTAAAAGACACCACACCTTAAAAATCCTTGCTTGAAAATCATGTTTTGCTAGAAGCACACACTTTGAAAGTGAAAAATTAAGAGGCACCACCCCAATCAACGCCTCATCACATCACCCTAAGCACAAGCACTATCCTAACCCCTTAAAACTGAGTAGACGTGCCCTAGGCAGGACAGAGTTAAGTCTCAAAAGGCGAGGTTTTGTTCGCTAAGCACTTGGCTTTCAATCCCTTGGTAGAATCTGGTGACTAGGCTGCGGGGCAGTGTCAAACGACCGCGGTTGTGGGGTCTACGGAACCAGAGGCGCAAGCCAAAGGAAGAACCTTCCCTGCAATCCCCTCGTAATCAACCTGGCCAGATTAACCTTGGGAAGGGGAGTCCAGTGCTTACGGACTTAATCAACCTTTGTGAGATTTCCAGGTCTCCTAAGGAATACACCATAAGGACTAGGCTTGTCTGCTTGGTTGAGTACACAACTCTCTCATCTGTTCTTCCCGCATCCCTCCATTTCTTCCAAACCATGGATTTCAATGCCTATCCATCTTACCCAAACTACCCCCAACAGGATTCGTATGCTAACCCAAGTGGACCGTACTCGCAGCCTACTTGGGCTGACCAACCACCAAGTTGGGAATACAACCTTGAATATCCCTCTTGGCCCAACTATGACCAAACCACACCAACCTCTTATTGGAATACACCCAACATAGCCACCCAAGGGTACGATTCAAATTGTGGGGCTCCATATCTCGATTCTCCTCACAATGCCTCCTCATTTAGGTCCGAGCCGCTCTACTGTGATAGGACCTATACTTTAAGAGAACACCAAGAACCCTACCCTTCTCAGGATAATAACCAAGAAAGGTCATCCGAATTCAACAACCTTTCCTACTTGACCTTTGGATTGGAAGGAGTCCTAGACAAATGGAAATCAGAAAATAATCAGAAATCTAGGCAAGCCCAGGATCATCAACCTTTGATTTGGTCCCCTGATGAAGAATCTGACTGGGAGGAAAACTTAGAACCTCAACTATTCTGGAGTAGGACCAAACAGAGAATGGTTCCTCTTGAAGAACTGGACCCTGAACATGATAGAATAGAGGACCCACCCAAGAACCTAAACACCAATATGGATTCTGATCTACAACCTCAACCATACTCTCTTAACCTGGATTTCAAGGAGGAAATCCAAAGGACACCAAATGACACCATGTCAATTCTTGATAACCTCCAGTTAGAACTACACAGACAGAATCGAGAATTGGTTAAAGGGCAACATGCCATGTTGGAGTTGTTCCAACAATTGGGGGAAGAAGGCCAAAGAAAGCTGTTGCACACAACACCATTCATGGAATTCATAAAGCAAGGACCTACCATGATCAATTGGACTACACCCAATCATCCTGATTTGGTTCAGTCCACCATTGATACCCCTCAGGAGTTGGATAGGTCAGTGGATAAGGACAGTAAGGATTCCTTGGAACACAATTTGGGGAGCATTGAGAACAAACATCAGGAGGAAACTGAGAAGGTGAGGGGAGAGACCTTGGAATCTGAATCTAATCAGCCCAAGACAAGTAATCCGGTGGGAATAGCAGCCAACGTCGGAGATGGAGAATGGAGTTACAATTTCAAAGAAATTGATTATGAATCGGTTAGAATCCCCATCACAAATTTGGAGGAGGGCCGAGAGAAAGAATATGATCTAGAGGATGAAATTGACCCTACCTCTAATGTAATCCAAAACAGTGAATCTGATACAGAGGAGGTTGAAGAAAATATTCTTGAGATCAAGGGCTTGGAGGAAATGAGCAATGAAACCATAGTTGCAAGAGAGATGGATTCGTCTTTGGAGAGGGGCCTCATGCTTGGTTGTAGGGCTCAGTATGAAACTCTGGACTTTGTTTCCTGCCCTACCAGAATAAGAATCCCGCAACCCAAATGCACTGGAATTGATACATTTTCGATGGATTACAATTTTATGGGGACACAAGCTGAATATAAAACCTACATCTTTAGTGTCTGGCGTGTCATATTTGGGGTGCGTTCATCCACAACAACTTGTTTGCATGCCCACAAACTAAGAGAGGTTCTGACACGGGCATGCATGATACAGAATTCCCGCCCCTTAGGAACGGGACTCCACCACAACCTTATTTGCATCTGTGGACTTCTGATTTTGGGTCTGATTAATTTTGAACATATCTCCTTAACCCAAACCATTCCTATTTGTGCACCGCCCAGCTGGAGGCGTTAAACTCAGCGCTTCCTGGGAGGCAACTCAGCGGATTCAGACTGATCTGGTAGTTTACGTCACTCAGGTACTATCTTTTTGAACCCTTCTGCATCCATGCATCTGCCAATGAGGACATTGTCCAACTTAAGTATGGGGGGATGGTAAATTGCATAATCCTGAGCTTAATTAATCAGTCTGAATGAATAAATTAATTGATTAAAAAAAATTTTGAATTTAGGAAGAAAAACTTAGGCATTAGAAACTTGTCAATAGTGGGAAATAATACAAAAAGAACTTAAACATTTAGACTTTTCAGGCCTTTAGGCTTAATCAGCCCTAGTGTCCGTTAAAATATGAATTTAGCGGCGAATCCTTGCAACTTTAAGCTATTCTAATCCACCTAATAAATAAGGTAATAAGTATACGACTTATCAACTCACCCTCTAACTCACGAAAACTTTGAGTCTAAGCATCTACACACATTTTTGCACAGACTCACTTCACGGAGATTTTGACAGAAATTGGGTAGCTAATGAACTCTCTAGGGTGGTATGGCTGGCAAGTTGTCGTGGGTAACAGCCCATTGGCAGGTTGTCCAGAACCCAGCCACAGGCCATTTCTTTTTCGCTGCCTCTAGGTACATTTGAGATTAGGGAAGCCACCTACGAAAAAAAAAAGAGAAAGAAGAAAAGAAAATAAACCACACTTCACCGCACAAGTATGGCTGGCAAGTGATCATGGGTAACAGCCCATTGGTTAGTTGTCCAGAGCCCAGCTCAATAATTGCACAAAAAGGATCAAAACACCTAAGGATGAAGCGTAGAAGTAGTACAAGCCGGGGAGATATACACTGGGAAATCCTTGTGTTGACCCCAAGGAAAATGAACGTAGGGAGAAAGCTACCAATCGAACAAATACACCTTCAGGCAAAAATTTATTTTCTTTTCCGGTCACCTAGAGGCGTAGAAACTCAAAATCTGTCTCAATTACCGTTAAGTGAGTCTATCACAACATTCACACCAAGATGCTTAGCACTTAGGGTTTTGACCGAGTTTTGGATGGGTTGGGTAGCCGCAAAAAGTTACCTACCCACACTGAATTCCGAAAATTCTAAAAAGACATATATAGATATATACGTATACATATGTATAGTTATATATACAAAGCAAGGATTTGGGAGATTCGTATTTTGGCAGACACTCGGGCGCTGCTTAGTCTTTTTAGATTAAGATCTTCGTATATTTCCTCTTATTGACAAGTAACGAAGTGCTTAAGCAATTACTTCTTGAATTCTCCAAAGAAATAAAGGCTAGAATAAACCTTGCTGGGGACTATCAAGGAGTAAGCATGGGGGTATGATAACACCATGCAAGGGGGTAGTAATTAGGTTGAATATGGCCCATCTTTAGAATAAAAGGCACAACATATAGTAGAATAGGAGCATTGCATGCATCAAGTACTAAGATTGCTTATAAACTGTATTAATGGCAATTTGTGTAAAGCATTTGTCAAAGTAGGCCCCAGATGAGCAATCGGACCGCACAGATGGATTCAGAACGACGAACGGAGTCCAACGGACTCAAGATCGGCCAAATCCGACATCCGTAGCTCCCACAATGGGCCCAAGAAATTCTGACCGTTGATCTGGAGATCAACGGCCCAGAAAGCGCCACATCACCCCGCCCCCACCGCTCGCACGCCCTTAAGCCAGCCAAGGACGAATCTCGGCCGTTGATCTTCGATCGAACGACCGAGATCCGCGTGCTCTCCCGCGGTCGCCGCGACAAAGCGCGGGCGTGGCGCAACGGCTAGTGCGCACGCCCGCATTGCAGCGACGCGCGTTCGAATCGCGCGGAGTAGAAATCAAGCGCGAGCGAAGGGCGCGGCAAAATTGGGCTGCCCGATCAGCCGCGGGCGGCCAGGATCGCGCCACGTGGCGCGATGACAGCTCCCGAGCGCCCACGCGCGCGGGCACGCGCGCCCGAGGCGCGATCTTAGCGTGGGCGCAGGAGGATCTCAGGATCGGACGGCTCTCGTTCAACGTCCACGGATCGCGCATGGAGAGAGAGGGGCGGGCAGCTGACCGGTGGTAGGAGGGCTTCACCGACGTATCTGGAAGCGGTTTTAGCGACGTTCTGGATGTCGCTAAAGCACATTCTTCTTTTAGGGAGCCCTTAACTCTATTTAAACCCCCTTCTACCACCATTCAAGGCATACTCTCCCACTTGCAACTACTCCACTCCTCTCTTAGCTAGCTTTAGGCACTCTTGTAATCGCCGGAGATGACGAGCCACCAACGGAGCCTCCTCCACCGTCGTGGCTGCCTCGTTGCTCTCCACTCTCTCTCTACCTCTCTCTCTCTCTCTTTTAAGCTTTCATTTACTTTTGTTGAAGCATGTATTTAATGTTGTAAATCATGAACTATGAATGCATGTTTAATGAAATTATTTTCCGTTTAGTCGCCATTTTAATTTCTATTTAAAGTGCATGATCAAAACTAAGAGCTTTCTAACCCTAAACTCTCTCTATCTCTCGCTTTTCAAAATCGTCTCTTTCGCAAGCAAACCTCCACCTTTTTCGTGACAACAAGTGGTAAACAAAATCCGATTTCCACGCCTCCCTGACACTGACACTCGGACTCACCTCCGTTTACTTCTTTCAAAATCGACGTATCAAGTGCAACTATAACGACACCTCTTAACACACACACACGAGACCACGTCAGGAACCCTAGAAGATCAAGGGCCAAGATGGTGTAAATCCACACTTCAGATGATAAATCCGACCACATGGATGGATTCGAATCGAAGATCACAGCCTAACGGTGCGAAAATCGACTCAATCCGACAACCGTGGCACCATCTACATCATCCAGAAGATGGACGGTCAAGATTGCGCCACGTGATGCCATCTTAGCCGTCCAACTGACCCTCAAGCACCGCCGCACCTTCTCTTCTTCAATTAGAGCATCGCTTCTGGGCCGTTGGATCTTGATCCAACGGCTGTGGATGCGCGCGCTTGAAAACGTCTGCGCAACCTTTTGGACGTCGTAGCGCAGCGATTCAACGCCCTATCGTGAGGCACTGGCGCGGGATCGAATCGTGCAAGATGGCGAGCGGCGTGGAAGAGCGGGTGCGGGTGAGCGTCAGATCTTGATCGGGCGGCTGCGGGCACTCAATAGTGCCCACGCGCTATCGCACGCCCACGCCTCACGCAGCATCGCATGCGGGCGGGCGCGCGTTGAGGAGAAGGGAAGGATCATCTTAAGCCATCTGATCTCGCGATCGGATAGTTGAGATTCAACGAACGTGCGTAAGCGTTTAGCGCGCGTGGAAGCTAGCAGCCGCGCGGGCAGTGCCCACTACGCCCACGATGGGGCTTTAGCGACGGTTTTATCCGTCACTAAAGACCCCTTATTTAATGTTTTGAAGATGTAATGACCAATTTGCCCCCACTCCTTGCAATTATAAAAGGAGACCCCCTCCACACGAAATTCTCATCCCTTCCTTCTCTTCTCTACCTCTCCAAAGCTCAAGAGAAGCTTGTCCCACACCTGGGATGCTCCTCACGAGATAAAATCCAAATTTTCGTCCCCATTCGGAAGTGTATCCCGCGACGACGATGACGTGCTACCCCTTTCCCATTCTACTTCGTCCTCCTTCATCCTGCTCTGTCCTCCTTCATCCAGGCGTCGTCCCGTCTGGCTCGTCCTCCAAGTGATCGTCGAGGAGGATAACTTCTCTCCCCCATTCTTCTTTACAGCTTTCTAGTGTAGAATTTTCCTGCTTTCTAGTGTAGCTGATTTCTCGTTTTCTATGTAATTCTTATTTGATTTTATTGTATTAACATTTTGAAATATTGAATGCATGTTCTCTCTCTCTCTCTTCCTTTTAGTCTGATAGCTTCATTGTAATTACATCGCCTCACTTTTCAAGAAAAATTCTAAAAAGATATAATTACGAATATAGATCGATGTAGCCTCCCTGTGTTCGACCCGAAATTTCAATTTTTGATATAAATTTTTTTTGTTGAATACGAATTCTTCGCTTTCAAGCTACAACGACAAGATTTTAAAACCAAACACGTTAGCGTAGCAATTCATACGTTCAACATTTTGGCGTCGTTGCCGGGGAGGCAATGATTTCCGATCTTCTTTTCACATTTCTTACACTTTATTCTTTTCTAATTTGCTTTCTCTTGTGTCTATTGTCTTGTAGAGACCTCCATCGGGGAATCATCAAGCGGTAGACTGGAGTAAAGTGCAGTTGAAGACAACAGTAAGTGCTCCCCATTCTTTCCCCCTCCATAGATTTCATTCGCCACATTAAATCCAAATTCCAATTAACCTAGGTGTTTGCATAAATCCTAGGAATAGTTTGGTTGTTTGGATTCTCACCCACATTCATTCCACCCTCATTTATAACAAAATAACAAAAAGATAATTTTGTGGGGCAATTTTCAACAAACACACAACGTACACCCACATTCAAGGGACCTAACCGGATTGATTTGTTTCTACTCAACCGGGTTCTGATCTGTGGAACCAGTACACACAAAGCAACACATAAAAGAGTAGAAATCATTCTAGGTTGACTATCTTTGAGTGCCTAACTTAGTGGTGCATTTGTGGCCAATTGTTTGAGTTGTTTGGGTCGCACCACTCTATTTAAAATCAACTCATCAAGTAGCTCCTCCTTAGGGTTTTTAATCTAGGTCTATTCTAGGCACTCCACTTTCTTTCTGATTTTAAAGGAAAATAATCTTCACTCGTGTTTGACAACTTGGTTTGCCTAGAAACTTAATTGCAATCCACCTAATTTGAAACCCTAAAAGCTACTTGAGTAAGATTTGAACATTAAAATTCACACATCACAAATAATCTTGCTTGAAAATCCTGGTTGTGCATGCACTTACACAAATCTCAATCAATCATTAAGGGAAAAACCCATTTTAAGGGCTCATCACATTCCATAAGCACCACAATCCCAAGCCTTAATAAAATTGAGTAGACGTTGGCCTTAAGGTCTAATTCGCTCTTCAGGGCCTAGTCCAAGATTATTTTTGATTAACCTACTTGTACTAATTAATCTGATGTCTAGCTAAGGGAGTAGTGTCAAACGACAGCGGCTGGGGGGTACACTAGGAACCGGAGGCGAAAGTCGAAGGAAGAACCTTCTCCCCAGTCCCTCCTTCTAACTGGTTTGATTAAATAGACACAAGTAGAGTAAATCATTTACGGTCTTAAGGTGGGTTTTGTGAGTCAGTAGATCCTTAGGCTACCCCACTTAAGGACAGCATTGTTTTGTTGTGCTGTAGGGTCCCTATCCCCAGTCCTTCCGACCTTCTCCTAGTTTATGCTGGGTAGACGGTCATTGAATCCCTGATTGGAAGGACCATTGGAGCATTGTAGGAGGTGCAAATTGGATTTTGGTCAAATTGATCCCATGGCCGACCAACAGTCTCCTTTGCTTGGAAATCCACGGGAAGAATTTTGAAGGCAGCTGGAACAAATGCAGAGAATGCAGGAATGGTTCCAGAGAATGCAGGGCGCTCAGCCCTTGAACGATTTTTATGATCCTTCAAATTACGGGGAACGCCCCGGCGTCCAGATTCCAGCCGGTGACGTAGAAATCAAGCCCCAGGTGTTAAGCCTGATTAAACATTATCATGGACTTGGCTCCGAAGATTCGTTTCAGCACTTGGCGGACTTAACCACTTTGATCCAGACCACCAAGGCTCGAAGCGTAAACGAGGAGCAAATGATCATGAGACTCTTCCCCCACTCTCTTAGGAATAAGGCCGCGCATTGGTATAGGACAATAGGAAGTTCAATTACAACTTGGAATGAGTTGAAATCGGCCTTTCTGAAGAAATTCTTCCCAGTCGGACATACCAATGCTTTGAGACGAGCAATCCCTACCTTTACCCAGCGGCCGGGGGAGCAGTTTCATGTGGCCTGGGAGTAATTCCAGGACCTATTGCGGAGGTGTCCACACCACGAGGTGCCGAAATGGCAACTCGTGTAGATCTTCTATCATGGGTTGATTGAGCAACTCAGAAATCATGTGGATGCTTCTTGCGGAGGCAATTTCCTCAATAAAGATGCAGCTAGTGCACATGATTTATTTGAGGAAATGAGTGAGAATTCAATCAATCATGCCTCCATGGATACTTTTAACCGGTCCTAGCAGCCCAGATCAAATGTCAATGAAGTCCATGACTCTCATTCATTTGATATGGAATTGATTTGTAACAAACTTGATAAGGTGGACTTGGTTGCTAAGAGAATGGAAGAGTGGATGGCTGGCAATTCTATGACAACTCTTGATCCACTCAATCCCAAAATTTGGGATTCCATTCTTCACGAGCTCCTTCTGGACGGGAGTTCGTGAATCAACTCGATGCGGCTCAACCTGTGAGTCAGCATTTTTCGGAACCCCATGGGTTCCAAACTGGGGCCTTTGATCCTAGTTTTTCTGATCCTTCCCTTTCTTTCTCTCCATCCTCACCCTATGAGGATGTCTATGCCGTACAAGAGAATGTTAGATCCAACCCCTACTCAAATGCCTATAATCCAGGTTGGAGAAACCACCCTAACTTCTCTTGGAAAATTCTGGGGCAACAGACCTAATTCTGACCCAGCAACTATGCTCCGCAATGACCAATGGGTCAGGGTCAAGTATATACTCAATTGTCTCCGAATCAGGTGAATCAGCTAGCTTGGAATACCCGTCAACCCGCAGGGCAGGTTGATTTGAACCGTCAAATGGTAGAGATGCAAGGATCCATGCTCCAGCTCATGCAGCAAATGAAAAACTCGCTGGACAACTTGCAATCCAGGCTCATTGCTAACTCTCGTCAACTCGTATCTCTACCATCCCAACCCGTACCCAACTCACGAAATATTATGAATTCGGGCAACCAAGCCCATGGGTACGAAAATCAGAGGGACCCACACGCACATGCTCAGGTGGTTGAGCAGGGTTCCTCGTCTTCTTCTTCTTCTGCAAATCAGCAATTCATGGTTAATGAAGCCCCTCCAATCTTTCCTAACCCTCCCCAAGACCCAAATTCTTATGCATCTACAAATTCTGTCACTTTGAGGAGTGGTAAGAAGACTCAGGATCCACAACCACACTATTCTGATCTTTTGAATCCTGAAGAACCTGAGGAGAGAGAGGAGAATCCTGAAGGAGAAATCAAGGCTCAGGAACCTGATTCCAAAGATCTGACTCATGTTCCTTTTCCTGAAGCCTTAACCAAATCAAAGAAGAAGTCTGTTGATAGCAATGAGGAGCTTCTGAATCTTTTTAAGAATGTTGAGATCAATATCCCGCTTCTTGATGCTATCAAGCACATACCGGCTTACGCAAGATTTTTAAAGGAATTATGTACACAAAAGTGTAAGTCGAGAGAATCTGTTCCGAGGAAGGTGGTACTCTCCAAGCAGGCTAGTTCTGTTATCCTGCACCACCTCCCTCAGAAAAAGAGAGATCCTAGTGCTCCATTGATTTCTTGCGTTAGGATCTGGGTGAATCCATCAACCTAATTTCGACTTCTCTTTACGAGAAGTTTGGGTTAGGTGAACTTCGGCCAACTTCAGTAACGATACAGTTAGCGAATTGCTCGGTCACAAACCCGCAAGGCGTTATTGAAGATGTTATAGTTAAGGTCAAGGATTTCTATTTTCCAGTAGATTTTCTTGTCCTTGACATGGATGTACCTGATAATCTGAGAAACACGCCCATCATTTTGGGGCGTTCGTTCCTGGCTACCGCAAAGGCCAACATTAATTGTGAAAGCGGTAGCATGGAAATCGCCTTTGGGGACCAACGAATGAAATTGGATATTTTTAAGGCGATCAACAAATTTGAGGATTGTGGATTTATTGGGGAACTAGATGAGGATAATGTAAACATTGAAACTTGTTTGATGGTTTCTTCAATTGAAGGTTCCTCTTTAGATGATGAATTTGACCCGCAACCCTCTATGGCTAACCTGACATCTTCGGAAGAGGTTATTGATTTTGTTCACTCACAACCTCTTCCCCTTGTTGAATCTTCAGCATCTACCCTACCATCAATCATCAACCCGCCCCAGCTTGAACTGAAACCATTGCCTGAGAATTTGAAATATCAATTTGATTATCAGTGCTAAATTGACAAAGAAGCAAGAGATTAAATTGATCAAGGTCCTAAAGGAACATAAGGAGGCAATTGGTTGGACCATTCATGACCTCAGGGGGATCGAGCCATCTTACTGTAATCATAGAATATTTTTGGAAGATGGATCCCACCCTTCTCGCCAGATGCAGAGGAGATTGAATCCAAATATGCGAGAAGTGGTCAAAAAGGAAATAATCAAGTGGCTCGATGCAGGAATTATTTATCCAATCTCAGATAGTCCCTGGGTAAATCTCGTACAGATTGTTTCGAAGAAAGCCGGGATTACCGTTGTGACTAACGAGAAAGGAGAATCTGTCACAACTCATTCAGCTTCCTCTTGGAGGGTTTGTATTGATTATAGGAAGCTGAACACAGCCACTAAAAAGGATCATTTTCCCTTGCCCTTCATCGATTAAATCTTGGAAAAATTAGCCGGGCAGAAGTACTTCTGTTTTCTTGATGGCTACTCGGGATACAACCAAGTTCCTATCCATCCTGAGGATCAGGAAAAAACTACTTTCACCTGTCCCTAGGGAACCTTTGCTTTTCGTAGGATGCCTTTCGGGTTATGCAATGCACCTGCGACTTTTCAAAGGTGTATGCTAGCCATATTTTTTGACATGGTGGGAGAGTTTATGGAAGTCTTCATGGATGATTTCTCTATTTTCGGAGAATCATTTGACTCTTGTTTGGCTAATTTGGAAATGATTCTTAAGCAATGTATCAAAACACGATTAGTCCTTAGCTGGGAAAAGAGTCATTTCATGACCCAAAAAGGCATCATTTTGGGTCATGTAATCTATGAACAGGGAATTGAAGTGGATAAAGCTAAGGTTGATGCTATCGCTAAACTTCTGCCTCCCACATCTGTTAAACAAATCCGATCATTTCTTGGCCATGTGGGATTTTATCGAAGATTCATCGAGGATTTCTTGAAGGTTGCTCATCCTTTGAGCAATCTTCTTGCCAAAGAAACGCCGTTTGTTTTTGACGAATCATGCCGAAAGGCATTTGATTTCCTGAAAGCGGCAGTCACATGTGCTCCAGTTTTGCAACCACCAATTTGGACAGCTCCTTTTGAGATCATGACCGATGCTTCTGATTATGCGGTCGGGGTTGTCCTGGGTCAGAAAATTGATAGAAAGCGCTCTATCATTTACTACGCTAGTAAAACTCTGGATGAAGCCTAGAGGAATTACACTATTACTGAAAAGGAATTACTAGCTGTAGTGTTTGCTTTGGAAAACTTCAGGGCTTATCTCTTAGGGTCTCATGTTATCATCTATACCGACCACTCAGCCTTGAGACATCTCTTGGCTAAAAAGGATGCTAAACCCCGACTTATTCGTTGGATTCTTCTTCTTCAAGAATTTGATCTTGAAATCAAGGATAAAACCAGGGTACAAAATGTGGTAGCGGATCATTTGTTGAGACTCCTAGGTGATTCTTCTTGTCCGGACATTCCGATTGCTGATACTTTTCCCGATGAAACTATTCTTACAGTTTTAGGTGTCCACACCCCATGGTTTGCTGACATTGTTAACTATTTGGCTGTTGGTCAAATCCCCCAGGATTGGACCAAGCAACAACGGGATAGACTCAAATCTGAGGCCAAATACTACTTCTGGGAGGATCCTGAACTGTATCGCATCAGCTCTGATAAGATTATTTGCCGATGTATACCAGAGAATGAATTCAACAGTATACTCGAGTTCTGCCATGCATCTGGGTGTGGTGGACATTTCTCCAGGAAAAAGACGGCTACAAAAATCTTGCAATCTGGCTTCTATTGGCCGTCTTTATTCAAGGATGCCCAAGATTTCTCAAGGTCATGTTCTCGATGTCAGGCACTCGGAAGCATAATTAAGAGAGACATGATGCCCCTAAACCCTATTCTTCCCATCGAAATTTTTGATGTTTGGGGCATCGATTTCATGGGACCCTTTATCTCTTCATTTGGACATCAGTACATTCTTGTTGCTGTTGATTATGTGTCCAAATGGATTGAAGCGATTCCCACTCGAACTAATGACCACAAGGTGGTCATCGATTTTGTCAAGAAAAATATCTTTAGTAGGTTCGGGATTCCGAGGACTATCATCAGTGATGGTGGCAGTCACTTTACTAATGCCCAATTTCAGAATTTATTGGCCAAATACGGGGTTAATCACGAATTTCCTCACCTTACCATCCCCAGATGAATGGACAAGCCGAGATCTCCAATCGAGAGATCAAGAACATTCTGCAGAAAACAGTTCGGCCTGATCGCAAGGATTGGACTCAAAAGCTTGAGGACGCTCTTTGGGCCTTTCATACGGCGTATAAAACGTCCATCGGCATGTCTCCATTCCGTTTGGTGTATGGAAAGGCTTGCCATCTACCCGTAGAGATTGAACACAGGGCATTCTGGGCAATCAAACAATGCAATTTAGATCTGAATTTAGCTGGGAAGACCAGGAAACTCCAACTATCTGAGTTGGAGGAGCTTAGAAATGATGCTTATGAGAATGCCAAGATCTACAAGGCTCAGACCAAAGCTCTACATGATCAACTGATTTCCCGCAAGAGCTTTGAGCCGAACCAGAAGGTCTGGTTATTTAATTCTAAACTTAAGCTCTTTCCTGGCAAACTTAGATCTAAATGGAATGACCCATTCATAATTGATCAGATTTTTTCAAATGGAGCCGTTCAGATTTCTGACCCAAAGACGGGTAACACATTTAAAGTCAACGGTCAACGTCTGAAGCCTGTTATTGACCGTATTCTTCCAGAACCCATCTCAGACATGTTGCTTTAGCCATTCTGTGACTTCTTTGGCTGGACTTCGCCTAGCTGACGGCATTAAACTCAATAGTTGTACATATGACACAAGGTTGATACGAGCTTCATATTCAGGTGACATCTTTCATATTCTACCCTTTCTTTTATGTCTCTTTTTCAATGAGGACATTGCATCAGCTAGGCATGGGGGGGTGGATTCATTTTTGAATCATTTGGTTAGCTTTGTAAAATTCATGTAAATTATTTTTCTCTTCTTATTTATACATTAAAAAAAAATCAAAATTAGGAAAGATTAGTTGAACATTAGGATTTTTCAATCTTAGGAAATTTTACATTAGGATCTGAACACAAAGACCGTTCAGGTCTTTGGACTTAATTAGCCTGTGTATCCACTAAAATGTGGATTTATCTTTCGAGTCCTCGCCATCTTAATTTTATCGTAATTGGAATAAATAAGTTTGGGTGATAAGTACACGAGTTATTAACCCACCCTCTGATTTGAGGGAATTTTTGAGTTTTAAGCATCTACACACTTTCTTTGCACTGACTCGTTGTTCGACGATTCTAACAGAAATTGGGTAGCTAATGAACCTTCTAGGGTGATATGGTTGGCAAGTTATCGTGGGTAACAGCCCATAGGTAGGTTGTCCATAGCCCAGTCACTGGACCTTTCTCTTTTTTCTACCTTTAGGTAAATCTTAGACTAAGAAAGCCACCTACTTTAAAAAAATAAAAAATCAAAAAGAAAAGGAGAAAAGAAAAAAAAATAAAAAAATAAACCACACTTCACGCACGAGTATGGCTGGCAAGTTGTTGGTGGTAACAGCTCATCGACCGGTTGTCCAGAACCCAGCTCAATAAATGCACTGAAAATTCCCAAAACACTTAGGAAGAAGTGGAGAAGTAGAATAAACCGGGGAGATATACACTGGATTCACCCTTTTGTTGGCCCCGTAAAAAAATAAATAAATAAAAGTAGGGAGAAAGCTATCGGTTGTAAAGATACACCTTTAGGCAGAATTCTTTTCAGGTCACCTAAAGGCGTAGAAATCTGAAGTCCGTTTTAATTGTCGGTCAACGAGTCTATCACATTCACAATAAGATGCTTAGAACTGTTCTCATCAAATCTTGGGTGAGTTGAATGGCCGTAGAAAGCCACTCTTAAACCCTAAAACTTGAAAATCCAAAAAAATTAGAAAAGAGAAAAAAAGAGAAAAAGAAAATTTTCTTTGAATAAGGCGAGGGCTTGGGGCGGTCTGCATTTTGGCAGATACTTGGGCACTGTTGTGTCTTTGAAACTTCAGATCCTAAGTAGACAGTTTCTTAATGAGTGAAAATAACTCATGCCCAAATAATCCAACCTAATTCTTTTATAAATAGCATATAGTTTTTGCTAGGGACTAGCAAAAGATAGGCATGGGGGTATGATGTAAACACATTTACAATACTTAAGATGTCTGTTTATGCATGTTCTTAAGCACAGGATTGCATTGCATGCTATAAATATTGCATAACATGCATCATCTTGCATTTAGAGTAGTTTGAATAAAATGGAGGTTAATTGTCTCCTTTTATGTGCTTGGATAGGGCAAACTTTTTATCAAGGCCTCGGATAGAAGATCCAACCTTACAGATATAATCAGGGCGACGATTGGAGTTCAACGACTCCAAGATCGTCCTAATTAGGCATATGTAGCATCAGATAGAGATCGGGGAACCCTTGAAGATCAAAGGCCAAGATGGTATAAATCTGCACTTCAAACGACAAATCCGACCACACGGATGGATTCGGATCAACGATCGCAACCTAACGGTGTGAAAATTGACTCAATCCGACAACCGTGGCACCATCTACATCATCCAGGAGATGAACGGCCAAGGTGGCGCCACGTGGTGCCATCTCAGCCGTCCGACCGGCCCTCAAGCACCGCCGCACCTTCTCTTCTTCAATCAGAGCACCGCTTCTGGGCCGTTGGATCTTAATCCAACGGCTGTGGATGCCCGCGCTTGAAAACGTCCGCGCGACCTTTTGGACGTCGTAGCACAGCGGTTCAGCGCCCTATCACGAGGCGCTGGCGCAGGATCGATTCATGGGAGGGGGCAAGCGGCGTGGAAGAGCGGGCGCAGGCGAGCGTCAGATCTTGATTGGGTGGCTGCGGGCACTCAATTGCACCCACGTGCTATCGCACGCCCGCGCCTCACGTGGCATCGCATGCGGGCGGGCGTGCGTTGAGGAGCGGGGAAGCCACATCTTAAGCCGTCCGATCTCGCGATCAGACGGCTGAGATTTAGCGAATGTGCGTAAGCGTTTAGCGCGCGTGGAAGCTTGCAACCGCGCGGGCAGTGCCCACTACGCTCACGATGGGGTTTTAGCGACGATTTTATCCGTCACTAAAGACCCGTTATTTAATGTTTTAAAGATGTAATGACCAATTTGCCCCCACTTCTTACAACTATAGAAGGATACCCCCTCCACACAAAATTCTCATCCCTTTCTTCTCTTCTCTACCTCTCCAAAGCTCAAGAGAAGCTTTTTCCACACTCGGGATGCTCCTCGCGAGATAAAGTCCAAATTTTCATCCCCATTCGGAAGTGGATCCCGCGAGGAGGACATTTCTCCCTCCATTCTTTTAATGCTTTCTAGTGTAAATTTATCTCTTTCTAGAGTAATTATTTTATGCTTTCTAGTTGTAATGAACAATCTCTTCAATGCAAAAATTCCTTGTTTATTCTACATCTCATTTTGATTTCTCTGTGTAATATTCTCTTTCTCTCTTACTCTCTCTCTCTTCTATTTATTGTAAATAATTAGATAGTTCTAAATTGAATTATTCTGTAACAAATAAAAAGAAACGCGTAGTTTTTAAATCGAACGTCCGCCTCCCTGTGTTCGACCCAGAATTTTAATTTCGGTATAAATTTTATTTGTTGAACATGAATTCTTCGCTTTCGAACTACAACGACAGGTTTTCCAAAACCAATCTCGTAAGCGTAGCGATTCGCGAAAAATATCGTTCAACATTTTGGCGTCGTTGCCGGGGAGGCAACGATCTTTGATTTCTCTTCGTGTTTTGTAACTTACAAATCATTTAGCTCACTTTTCTCCTTTCTTATTGTAATTGCAGGTACTCTTTTGAGGCAAGCAAAAGTGGTAGATTGGAGTAAAGTGCTGTGGAAGGTTTTGTAAGTTATCCCCCATTCTTTCCCCCTCCATAGATTTCATTCGCTACATTGAATCCAAATTCCAATTAACCTAGGTGTTTACATAAATCCTTGGAATATTTTGGTTGTTTGGATTCTCACTCACATTCATTCCACCTTCATTTATATAAAAAAAATAAAAAGATAATTTTGTGGGGCAATTTTCAACAAATACACAATGTACACCCACATTTAAAGGCACTTAACTGAATTGATTTGTTTCTACTCAACCGGGTTCTGATCTGTGGAGCCGGTACACATAAAGCAACACATAAAAGAGTAGAAATCATTCTAGGTTAACCATCTTTGTGTGCCTAACTTAGTGGTGCATTTGTGGCCAGTTGTTTGAGTTGTTTGGGCCGCACCACTTCAAATAAAATCAACTCATCAAGTTGCTGCCAATTAGGTTCAACTCTTAGGGATTTACCAGGCACTCTACATTCTTTTTAAGCTTTAAAGGAAAACATCTTCACCTGTGCTTGTAAAACTTGGTGTGCCAACGAAACTTGATTGTAAACACCTAAAGTTGAATCCTAAAAGCTACTAAGCAAGATTTGAATCTTAAAATTCACCACATCAAAAACAATCTTGCTTGAAAACCACTGGTTGTGCACTCACACACGAATCAATCAATCATTAAGGGCACAACCCATTTAAAGGGCCCATCACATTCCAAAGCACATTCAAACCTAGCCCTAAATAAAATATAGTAGACGTTGGCCTTAAGGATTGGACTCGCTCTTCAGAACCCAGAACGAGATTATTTTCGATTAGTCTGTTTTTACTGTTCAATCTGATGTCTAGCTAGGGGAGTAGAGTCAAACGATCGCGGCTGGGGGGTACACTAGGAACCGGAGGCGCAAGCCGAAGGAAGAACCTTTTCCCCAATCCCTCCTTCTAACTGGTTGGATTGAACAGACGAAAGTAGATCAAATCGTTCCTTTATCTCAAGACGGGTTTTGAGAATCTGTAGGTCTTTAGGCTAACCTATTTAAGGACAGGTTTGATTGTTTGTATTGCATGGCACCTTTCTTCCTCCCGTGTATCATGAATCCTTCCACATATTTCACGCATTCCCGCTCTTTCCCTCCTGTTGTAAATTATCCTCAACATGACGATTATCCCAACTCGTATTGTAATCGACCATCAGTTAGTTGGGATAATTCGGATTGGGGATACAATTCCGGACCCCCATGTTTAGGGTCTAACTCTGAACACTTTGATTCTGATTTTTATCCTTCTCAGAGCTACATCGATTATAGATCGTCTTTCTTTCATGAACAACATAATACGATCTACAATCAAGAAGGATACACCGATCCTTACCCATCCTCTGATTTCACTACCTTTAGGTTATCACCATCTTTTCAACAATCTGAAATGACCTATTATCAGGAAGGGTATAACGAATCTCAATTCGTTAATTCCCCTGCACTGAGCCCAAACCCACCCAACCCTGAACCGACTCATTTGGTTCAGGTTGACCAGGTTCAAGATAAGGTTATGGCTAACTTAAGGAATATCATTCAATTTTTAGAAGTTCAGCCAATACCTTGCATTGAGAGATTGGAGCCCCTGATTGAAATGATTGATGATTTAAACAAATCTTTGTTGGATTGGCTCTAGGATGTTAAGGATAAGAACCCGGGTGAGTTTCTACTTGGGAAATTAGCAAAATTGAGGATGAGATTCGTGGTTGCTTTGATTCAATCTTGGAATAATTCCCAGGATGAACCCTCTTCAGGAAAGCTAATGATAGAACCCGCTCAGGCATCTGTTGGGGGGGACAAGTGTTATGAGGCTGACCAGATTAAATTAAAGCAACCAATTAAGGATGATTTGATTTCTTCACCTGAGATCCCTGAGCCGGGTTACGAGGAAACGTATGTCTCCTTGGAACAGAAAGTGATAACTGATTTTGGGACATACATTGATACGGATCCTGATGGTGAAGATTCAAGTTGCGAAGTCTCACGCGAGTTTTCTGAATAAGATTTCTGTGAGACAATTGGGCCTGAGGAATCTGATAGATCATTTAATAGCCCAATAACTGAGGAAACTGATCTTATTAGGGCACACATTACGGATCCAGAATCGCATTTTCTGGAGGAATCAATTCAATGCCCTGATTATCAGTTACACCCTGTTGAGCTTATTGATGATTCTAATTCTGAGATAATTAGACCCAAGTCAATTTTGATTCTGCCACATCATTTAGACTTGGAGATTTCAGACGGGGTGATGAATATACAAGAGGTCCTGGAATTTGATATGCTGAACGAGGAGGATAGGAGCTGGGAAGTGTTGATTTGGGAAATTAATTTTGGAGGAAATGGTAGATTGAGTCGAAGGGTTCCTTTTAAGCTGAAACTATTAAATGAGAACCCTTACGACATTTGTTTCGAGGATGTCAAACCCAAGCACACATTCAACGATTATTATTTTGAGCTTCAATTCTCTGTAACTTGACTTTTTGGTCTTGGGTTGCATCCTCATAAATCGCAGGCCCGACCCCGCTTGCATTCTGATTTTAGGTTTTGGGTAATTTTTGTCCAGAACCTAAGATATTCTCGATTATGGGGTGTGGGTCTGCACCACAATCTGGTCCACATCTGTGGACCTTTGCTGACAGGTCAGAGGATTCTTCTGTTCATTCTGATTCTGACCTGCACTTGTGATTTCTTCATTTCTTTTCTTTGTACAGTGTTCATAGCTGAAGGCACTAAACTCAGCACTTGTAACGAGCGTGTGGCCCAGACGTCTTTTAAGACGTCTGGAAGGTTGTCCAGACGTCTGACCAGACGTCTGGGATAGTTTCCAGACGTCTGGAAATCCGTTATTTTCGACATACGCGAGTCGTCTGCGCGCCAGAGCACGCAGACCGCATATTCGCCCTTCCTCCCTGCTGCGGCTGCAGATTCCCCTACCGCGAATCCTTCTCTCTCCTCCTCACGCGGCCTTAAAAGGCCACGCCTCCCCTCCTGTCGTCTCCACCATCCCCTTCCTCTTCTCCTTCCTGTGCGCGAGAGCGAGCGAGCGCGAGGGCGGCAGCGGAGGCCGCAGTGAGCGCGGAGGAGGTGCGGCGTGCGAGGGCGGAGCTCTGCCGTGAGGGCGAGCTCGCCGGAGCAGCTTGGCCGGCCGGCGGAGGGCGCAGGGGGCGCGGAACGACACGGAGATTGACCTGCTGCATTCTGAGCAGCAGGCAAGCGAGGTGCGACGCGGGCAGCGTCGCGAGCGGAAGCCGGGTGGAGCCTGTTCTGGAAAAATTTCCAGAATCGGACGTCTGGGTTGATAGTCAGACGGCGAGGGAGACGTCTGGAAGCTCATACAGACGTCTGAAAGGTGATTATTCTGCCTTCTTCTTCCTTCCTGTCGACTGACCATACTGAGGGAGGCAGTTGGCTGTGCGCAGGTTCGTTGATTCGCCATCCTTTGCGAATCAGACGTCTGGAAGTTGTACTAGACGGCGGGAGTGACCTCCAGACGTCCGGGGTGACCATCGGATGTCTGGGAGATAGGCCAGACATCCCCGCAGACTTCTGGACGCCTGGGAAACCACGCTGAACAGGTAATTCTCTGATCCACTTTTTAAGACGTTTGGAAGAAGTTCCAGACGTCTGATCTTGCACAGTATCGTCTTTTTCGACCCGTTTAGGGCCCGTTCGGGCTCCGTTTTCCGCGATTCGAGTTGCGTTCTTTTCAGAATTAATTCCTCTACCCGTCTACAGTAGCTATACACTGTTTTGAGACACTCCTTGTGTTTGATCCTTGTGATAGGACCTCGTTCAGTTGCAGTCTTGGGAGTCGCAGAGGCACGCGGGATTCCTGATCACGCCCCCATTACTCCCGTTGTACATGGTAGAGTGGCTTAAGTTTATTATTAAAATCTGTTAAAGTATGGAACCATAACTAGAATCTAGGACATTGCATGAATCCTAGGAATGAGAAATGTATGGAATGATAGCTCCTAGGTGATGCACGGATCCTAGGGCTGGAAAACTAGTTGTATGCTAGATCCTAGGATGTGGCATGAATCCTAGGGTGGAAAAACTAGTGGAATGTATAATACTGCAGTCTTGGAAAAATGGAAAGGAGTATAAAGCTGCCTGTAAATTGAATTAACAGCTGCCTGTTATGAATAAAGAAACATGATTGACATCATGGATTGTGAGAACGTGAAACTGGAAAGTGAAACATATGATGTTCTGAGATAAAGAGCTGGAACCCTACGGGGAATTAGGAGTGGAACTCCTGGAAAGAAAAAGGAATGGAACTGAGATGTAGTTTGTACTGTCTCTTGGGTACGCAGTACCTAGGGAAGTACCTGTACCTGTTTAGTGCAGAGTGGGGCCAGCCACCCCAGGGACCTGGGGTTAGGATTGGCCACTCTGTACTGACTTGTTGGCCCTCGTGTACGTAGTACCGAGGAGAGCTACTAGTGTTAGGAGAGTACTAGCTACCCCACGGGCCCCGGGGTTCTGCTAGCCTCCTTCACTGACTTGTTAGGCCCACTAGGGCAAACCAGGGTAGTCAGGCGAGGGTGCGCGGACTGTGGAGGGGCAAGGCCCCGGTTTGGTTACTGTGGAGGGGTTGGACCCCTGTTACTGAGAGGGCTCTGCCCTGGTTCCGTGCTGTGCTTTGGGCGCACCCGTTAACGGAAACGACTGACCGCGTGCCAGTGCGGGCTAGCTACCTGTGCGTTTATCGCGCGTGCTGTAGTCACCGTTACGTCTGTCAGTGACCTTGGGGTGGTTGACTGAGGGTAGGATCACCACGGGGGACTCTCCCAGCCAGGAGAGCACCACGTGCTACTTCTACTTTTGGAAAAGACTGCAATCAAGATCGTTCCCACGAGGACATTCGAGATCAAGTAAAGGATCTGAGAAATAAATGAAATAGTGAGAAAATTGAAAGATGTGAATAAAGGAAGTAATAGAATATAACAGGTACTGTACACTCTACTGTTGTCTTTAGTTAGTTTGCTACTTTACTCAGCGTTTTGCTGACGTGTTACACTCGTTACCTTTTTCAGGACCAGGTGTTGAGCAGCCAGGGTCAGCGGCTATAGAGGACGCTGGGCCCAGTAGGGTCCAGTAGAGTTTACCACAGTCTTTTGTACTTCTTTTGTTTCTGTTATAGTGAGTAGTTTTTGTTTCCGCTGTACTTTCTTTACCTGCAGTTCTTGTTATATGATAAATGTTGTTCTACTGTTGTGGTGGTATCTACTGTAGTAGTTTCTTTCCTTACTGCTGTACTTCCTCACTGTTAGTTATATTCATGCTGAATGTGGTTTATTTTACTGCTCTTTTGGTTACTTCCTCGTTGGACGACTAGGTCTTGGGATTAGTCGAGTCGGTCCGGTTCTCGTGTCTCGTAGGGACTCGAAAACCGGGTCGTTACAGCACTTATACAGTTCTTTTTCTTTTTCATCTTGGAGCGGACCTGATATTCATGCAATTCAGGTGCTTTCTACGCTTTTACACTCTGTTTTATGTCTTTTTAATACAATGAGGACATTGCATTAGATAGGCATGGGGGGTGGATATTCATCTCTGAATTCATTCGTCAGCTCCGTAGATTTGTTTATTTTCTTTTATAAAAAAAAAATTCGGAATTAGGAAAGAGAATTTGGGTTTAAGAAAATTTTCAAGCTTAGGAAATACTACATTATGATTTGAACACAAAGACCCTTCAGTTCTTTGGACTTAATCAGCTTGTGTATTTACTAAAATGTGGATTTGTCTTTCGAGTCCTTGCCATCTTAATTCTTTCGTAATTGGAATAAATAAGTTTGGGTGATAAGTACACGACTTATCAACCCACCCTCTGATTTGAGGGAATTTCGAGTCTTAAGCATCTACACACTTTCTTTGCACTGACTCATTGTTCGGCGATATTTACGGAAATTGGGTAGCTAATGAACCTGCTAGGGTGATATGGCTGGCAAGTTATCGTGGGTAACAGCCCATAGGCAGGTTGTCCAGAGCCCAGTCACTGGACCTTTCTCCTTTTGCTGCCTTTAGATAAATCTTAGACCAGGGAAGCCACCTACTTAAAAAAAAAAAAAGAGAGAAAAAAATCAAAAAGAAAAGGAGAAAAGAACAAAAAGAAATAAGCCACACTTCACCGCACGAGTATGGCTGGCAAGTTGTCGGTGGTAACAGCTCTTCGACCGGTTGTCCAGAACCCAGCTCAGAAAATGCACTAAAAAAATTCCCAAAACATTTAGGAAGAAGCGGAGAAGTAGAGTAAACCGGGGAGATATACACTCGATTCACCCTTGTGTTGACCCCGTTAAAAAATAAAAGTAGGGAGAAAGCTACCGGTTGTAAAGATGCACCTTTAGGTAGAATTCTTTTTGAGGTCACCTAGAGGCGTAGAAATCCGAAGTACGTTCTAATTGCCGGTCAACGAGTCTATCACAATCACAATAAGATGCTTAAAGCTTAGGGTTCTCATCAAGTTTTGGGTGAGTCGAATGGCCGTAAAAAGCCACTCTTAAACCCAAAAATTTGAAAATAAAAAAAAAAAATTAGAAAAGAGAAAAAGAGAAAAAGAAATCTTTCTTTTAATAAGGCGAGGGCTTGAAGCGGTCTGCATTTTGGCTGATACCCGGGCACTGTTGTGTCTTTGAAAGTTCAGTTCCTAAGTAGATAATTTCTTAATGATTGAAAAATAACTCAAGTCCAAATAATCTAACCTAATTCTTTTATAAATAGCATATAGTTTTTGCTAGGGACTAGCAAAAGATAGGCATGGGGGTTTGCTAAACGCTATCGCACGCCCGCGCCTCACGCGGCATCGCACGCGGGCGGGCGCGCGTTGAGGAGCGGGGAAGGCGCATCTTAAGCCGTCCGATCTCGCGATCGGAGGGCTGAGATTTAGCGAACGTGCGTAAGCGTTTAGCGCGCGTGGAAGCTTGCAACCGCGCAGGCAGTGCCCACTACGCCCACGATGGGGCTGTAGCGACGGTTTTATCCATCACTAAAGACCCCTTATTTAATGTTTTAAAGATGTAATGACCAATTTGCCCCCACTCCTTACAACTATAAAAGGATACCCCCTCCACACGAAATTCTCATCCCTTCCTTCTCTTCTCTACCTCTCCAAAGCTCAAGAGAAGCTTTTTCCACACTCGGGATGCTCCTCGCGAGATAAAGTCCAAATTTTCATCCCCATTCAGAAGTGGATCCCGCGACGACGACGACGTGCTGCCCCGTTCCCATTCTTTTGCTTCGTCCTCCTTCGTCCTGCTCCATTGTTGAACGATATTTTTCGCGAATCGCTATGCTTACGAGATTGGTTTTGGAAAACCTGTCGTTGTAGTTCGAAAGCGAAGAATTCGTGTTCAACAAATAAAATTTATACTGAAATTAAAATTCTGGGTCGAACACAGGGAGGCGGACGTTTGATTTAAAAACTACGTGTTTCTTTTTATTTGTTACAGAATAATTCAATTTAGAACTATCTAATTATTTACAATAAATAGAAGAGAGAGAGAGAGTAAGAGAGAAAGAGAATATTACACAGAGAAATCAAAATGAGATGTAGAATAAATAAGGAATTTTTGCATTGAAGAGATTGTTCATTACAACTAGAAAGCATAAAATAATTACTCTAGAAAGCGATAAATTTACTCTAGAAAGCATTAAAAGAATGGAGGGAGAAATGTCCTCCTCGACGGTCGCTTGGAGGATGAGTAGATTAATCTAGAAAGCAGTAAATCTATACTAGAAAGCGGTAAAAAGAATAGGGAGAGAGAAATCCTCCTCGACGGTTGCTTGGAGGATAAGCCGGACGGGACGACGCTTGGATGAAGGAGAATGAAGCGGGACGAAGGATGACGTAGCAGAAGAACGGGAACGAAGCAGTACGCCGTCGTCGTTGCGAGATCCACTTCCGAAGGGGAACGAAAATTGGACTTTATCTCGCGAGAAGCATCCCGGGTGTGGGACAAGCTTCTTTTGAGCTTTGGAGGGGTAGAGAGGAGAAAGAAGGGATGAGAATTTCATATGGAGGGGGTCTCCTTTTATAGTTGCAAGGAGTGGGGGCAAAATGGACATTACAACTTCAAAATAGTAACTGAGGGGTCTTTAGTGACGGATAAATTCGTCGCTAAAGCTCCCTTCGTGGGCGACGTGGGCGTCTCGTGCGCACGCGAGCAGCCCGCGCATGTCCATTGATTTTCAGTCGTTCGATCGCGAGATCGGACGGCTTAAAATCGCGCCTTCATCCACTGTAGCCCGCCCGCCTGGCGCGTGCGATCGGGCGTTACGTGCGGGTGTCCAATCGCGCGTCGGCGCTATTGGGTGCGCGCAACCGTTGGATCTCCATCTGACGCTCGTCCGCGCCCGCTTGCCCACACCTTACAGCCCCTCGCCGCGGCTCAAACCCGCGACCTCTGCTTCGCCCGCGGCTGCGTCACCGCTGCGCTACGCGGACGAAATGGTCGCGCGGACGCTTTTAAGCGCGAGCGACCACAGTCGTTGGATCTCCATCTGACGGCGGAGAGCGATCGGGCGGGTTCCTTCACAAAATGCAAGCGGCCATTTGGGCGACTGAGATGGCGCCACGTGGCGCCATCTTGGCTGTTACGAACGCGTGCCCCAGACGTCTTTTAAGACGTCTGGGAGGTGGCCCAGACGTCGTACAAGACGTCTTGGATCACATCCAAACGTCTTGCCAGACGTCTGGGATCGTTTCCAGACGTCTGGAAAACAGTTATTTTTCGCACGAGAGATTCGTCTGCGTGCCTGTGCGCGCAGACCCGTGATTCCTCTCTCTCTGCGGCTGCAGACCTGCCGCGCACTCTCTCCCTCCTCCTCGCGCGGCCTTAAAAGGCCATGCCTCCCCTCCTGTCGTCTCCACCGTCCCCTTCCTCTTCTCCTTCCTGTGCGCGAGAGGGAGCGAGCGCGAGGGCGGCAGCGGCGGCCGCAGTGAGCGCGGAGGAGGTGCGCCGTGCGAGGGTGGAGCTCTGCCATGAGGGCGAGCTCGCCGGAGCGGCTTGGCCGGCCGGCGGAGGGCGCAGGGGGCGCGGAACGATGCGGAGAGGGTCCTGCTGCGGTCTGAGCAGCAGACACGCGAGGTGCGACGCGGGCGGCGTCGCGAGCGGAAGCCGGGTGGTGCCCTGTTCTGGAAAAATTTCCAGAATCAGACGTCCTGGTTGATAGCCAGACGGCGAGGGAGACGTCTGGAAGATCATACAGACGTCTGAAAGGTGAGTATTCCGCTTTCTTCTTCCTTCCTGTCGACTGACCGTACTGAGGGAGGGAGTTGGCTGTGCGCAGGCTCGGTGATTCGCCATCCAACGCGAATCAGACGTTTGGCTGTTGTACCAGACGGCGGAAGCAACCTCCAGACATCCGGGGTGACCATAGGACGTCTGGGAGCTAGGCCAGACGTCCCCGCAGACTTCTGGACGTCTGGGAAACCACGCTGAGCAGGTAATTCTCTGATCCACTTTTTAAGACGTCTGGAAGAAGTTCCAGATGTCTGATTTTGCACAGTATCATCTTTTTCGACCCGTTTAGGGCCCGTTCGGGCTCCGTTTTCCGCAATTCGAGTTGCGTTCTTTTCAGAATTAATTCCTCTACCCGTCTACAGTAGCTATACACTGTTTTGAGACTTTCCTTGTGTTTGATCCTTGTGATAGGACCTCGTTCAGTTGCAGTCTTGGGAGTCACGGAGGCACGCGAGATTCCCGATCACGCCCCCATTACTCCCGTTGTACCTGGTAGAGTGGCTTTAAGTTATTAATAAAATATGTTAAATTATGAAACCATAAATAGAACCTAGGACATTGCATGAATCCTAGGAATGAGAAATAGATGGAATGATAGCTCCTAGGTGTTGTATGAATCCTAGGACTGGAAAACTAGATTGTATGATAGATCCTAGGATATGGCATGAATCCTAGGATGGGAAAACTAGTGGAATGTATAATACTGCAGTCTTGGAAAATGGAAAGAGATATAAAGATGCCTATAATTTGAATTAACAGCTGCCTGTTGTGAATAGATAACGTGGTTGAGAATATGGATTGTAAGAATGTGAAACTGGAAAGTGAAACCTGGATGTTTGAGTAAAAAGGATGGAACCCTACGGGGAAGTAGGAGTAGAACTCCTGGAAAGTGAATGGAATAGTTTTGGGGAAGTGAGCTGGCCCTTGAGTACGGAGTACCAAGGAGAGCGACTGTCCCCCCTGTTTAGTGCAGAGCGGAGCCAGCCGCCCCAGGGACCCGGGGTTAGGACTGGCCACTCTGTACCGACTTGCTGGCCCTCGCGTACGTAGTACCGAGGAGAGCTACTAGTGTAGGGAGGTACTAGCTGCCCCACGGGCCCTGGGGTTTTGCTAGCCTCCCACACCGACTTGTTAGGCTCGCTGGGGCAAACCAGGTTAGTCAGGCGAGGGTGCGCGGACTGTGGAGGGGCAAGGCCCCGGTTTGGTTACTGTGGAGGGGTTGGACCCCTGTTACTGAGAGGGCTCTGCCCTGTACTGGTTCCGTGCTGTGCTTTGGGCGCACCCGTTAACGGAAACGACTGACCGCGTGCCAGTACGGGTTAGCTACCTGTGCGTTTATCGCGCGTGCCGTATTCACCGTTATGTCTGTCAGTGACCTTGGGGTGGTTGACTGAGGGTAGGATCACCACGGGGGACTCTCCCGGCCAGGAGAGCACCACGTGCTACTTCTACTTTTTGGAAAAGACTGCAATCAAGATCGTTCCCACGAGGAACATTCGAGATCAAGTAAAAGATCTGAGAAATAAATGAAATAATGAGACAATTGAAAGATGTAAATAAAGAAAGTAATAGAACATAACAGCTATTGTACACTCTACTGTTGTCTTTAGTTTTAGTTGCCACTCTACTCAGCGTTTTGCTGACCTGTTACACTCGTTACCTTTTTCAGGACCAGGTGTTGAGCAGCCAGGGTCAGCGGCTGCAAAGGACGCTGGGCCGAGTAGGGTCCAGTAGAGTTACTACTGTCTTTTGTACCTCTTTGTTCCCGTTATAGTGAGTAGTTCTTGTTTCCGCTGTACTTTTCTTTACCTGCAGTTCATGTTATATGATAAATGTTGTTCTACTGTTGTGGTGGTATATACTGTAGTAGTTTCTTTCCTTACTGCTGTACTTTCTTACTGTTAGTTATATTCATGCTGAATGTGGTTTATTTTACTGCTCTTTTGGTTACTTCCTCGTTGGACGACTAGGTCTTGGGATTAGTCGAGTCGGTCCGGTTCTCGTGTCTCGTAGGGACTCGGGAACCGGGTCGTTACATTGGCCGTCCATCTTCTGAAAGTTGTAAATGGTGCCACGGATGTCGGATTGACTCGATTTTTGTGTTGTTGGGCTGCGATCGTCGATCCGAATTCATCCGTGTGGTCGGATTTGTCATCTGAAGTGCGGATTTACACCATCATGGCCCTTGATCTTCTAGGATTCCCGGGTCACTATCTGATGCTACGGATGCCTGATTAGGACGATCTTGGAGTCGTTGAACTCCAATCGTCGCCCTGATCACATCCATACAGTTGGATCTTTGATCCGAGGCCCCGAAAAATTTGCCCTGTCCAAGCACATAAAATGAGACAATTAACCTCCATTTTATTCAAACTACTCTAAATGCAAGATGATGCATGTTATGCAATATTTATATCATGAAATGCAATCCTATGCTTAAGAACATGCATAAATAGGCATTTTAAGTAGTGTAAATGTGTTTACATCATCCGTCCTCCTTTGTCCAGGCGTCGTTTCGTCCTGCTCGTTCTCCAAGCGATCGTCGAGGAGGATAACTTCTCTCTCCCATTCTTCTTTACAGCTTTCTAGTGTAGAATTTTCCTGCTTTCTAGTGTAGCTGATTTCCCGCTTTTTATGTAATTCTTATTTGGTTTTATTGTATAAACATTTTAAAATATTGAATGCATGTTTTCTCTCTCTCTCTCTTCCTTTTAGTCTGATAGCTTCATTGTAATTACATCGCCTCACTTTTCACAAAAAATTCTAAAAAAATATAATTGCAAATATAGATCAACGTAGCCTCCCTGTGTTCGACCCGGAATTTCAATTTCGGTATAAATTTTATTTGTTGAACACGAATTCTTCGCTTTCAAGCTACAATGACAAGGTTTTAAAACCAAACACGTTAGTGTAGCAATTCGTACATTCAATAGAGATCCACTAGGGAAAGGAGTGCTATTTCAAATGATTGTGGTATTCTTTCAAGAGCATGAAACGGGCATTGGGGTGATGGAAGATGATCATATCAACTTCTGTCAGGCAATGGAAAGTTCGAATCATTAAAAGTGGATTAAGGCAGTGAAAGAGGAAATAAAGTCAATGAAAGACAATAACGTTTGGGATGTTGTTCCACTATCAGAAGGTGTGAAACTCATTGGTTGCAAATGGATTTTTAAAACCAAACATGATTTAAAAGGAAAAGTGGAGTCATGCAAAGTGTGTCTTGTCACTAAAAGTTTTACTCAAAAGGAGGGGATTGACTATAAGTAGACATTCTCCTGTTTCTTCTAAGGATTCATTGAGGGCTATAATGGCACTTGTTGCTCACTCTGATCTTGAGTTACATCAGATAGATATGAAGACTGCATTATTTAATGGTGCCATTGAGAAAACCATTTATATGGCTTAGCCCGAACACTTTGTTATGGGTGATCCAAAGAATATGGTGTGTAAATTAAATAAATCAATCTATGAGCTCAAGCAGACATCTAGACAATGGTATTTTAAGGTTCATCGATGATTCTCTTATTTGGTTTTGAGGCAAATCTCACTGACAAATGTATATACCATAAGTTCTATGGGAGCATGTATATCTTCTTGATCCTGTATGTAGAAGCAATTTTGTTTGCCACTAATGATATGAGTATCTTATTAGATATCAAGAAATTTCTTGTCAAACATTTTGACGTGAAAGATCTTGGAAATGCTTTATTTATTTTGGAAATTAAAATATGTTGAGAACGTTCTCGTCATATTCTAGGTTTATCCCAAAGAAGCTATATAGATAAGGTACTTAAAAGATATGGCATATAAGATTACAAGCCACTGGATACTCATGTGGCTAAGAGAGACATGTTTAGTCTCAATCACTACCCCATAAGTGATTTAGACAAACGAGAGATACAAATAATTTCTTATGCATATGTTGTTGGTAGTATAATGTATGCTCAAGTCTGTACCAGACCAGACTTGGCATACATTATAGGGATGTTGGCCAGATGCCTGGCAAATCCAGGAAAAAGCCATTGGAGAGTAGCTAAGAGAGTATTGAGATATTTGCAGAAGACACGGGATTATATACTCACCTTCAGGAGGTCAAAAAAGCTTCAGATTTTCAGGTATACTGACTCCGATTTTGTTGAGTGCCAAAATAGCAGAAAGTCTACTTCAGGATATGTATTTCTGCTTGCTAATGGTGCCATTTCTTAGAAGAGTGCAAAATAGTCTCTTATTGCATCTTTCACTATGGCAGTAGAATTTCTAGCATGCTATAAGGCATCCAATCATGGAGTATGGTTGTAGAATTTTATATTTGGTCTGCGTATAGTAGATGGCATTGACATGCCACTACAACTGTTTTGTGATAATTAGTCTGCAGTCTTCTACTTGAATAACAACAGGAGCTCCTTCAAATCAAAGCACATTGAGATCAAGTTCCTAATTGTTAAAGAAATGATACAGAATGGACAACAGTCTATTGAGCACATTGGTGCAGAGTCCATGGTTGCAGATTTGCTTACTAAAGGAATAATACTCAAGATGTTCCAAGGAATAATACTTAGGATGTTCCATGAACACGCAGCTTCTATGGGTCTTATGTCCTTACAAAAATTTCAGCTTTAGTGGGAGTTTGTAAATTTTATAGTATCCATTTGTAATAAACAACTTTGGTAATTTAATTTTCAGTTATTTAGTTATTTGGTTATATATAAAGTTTTGTAAAACTTTATTTATGTTGAAATAAACAAAACTTAAAGTTTTTAGTTGATTATTCATTTTGAGAAGCAATTTGGTTTTGATTTTTGGAAGTGATCTCTATTCGGAGGACCAGTTAGAAATAGGCATACATTGATCACATTAACATATAATTTCCATGCTGCACATCAACATGTTTCTAGTTATCTTTTGCATTAGTATACGTGATCCTTGTTGATCTAGTAGCGAAAGCCACTTTAGCTCTATTACTAGTGTAATTGGTAGATCTAATTATTTATATGACAGCAAAGTTGAGTTCAAATTTTAGTTTTATGTGTTGAATGATTAACAGGTTGCATATATAGCCCAAGTTAAATATTGTTGGATTTTAATCCAACGAATGGACTAATATATGTGTTATGTATATATATATATAATCAACCAACATATAAGGTTTATAGACGGTCATATATTGCCCATTACTTAAAGTGATCAATTTAAGTTATAATGAGGGCATGGATATAAATGCAAATGGTTTAGTGTGCTGTTTACATGTGCAGAGACCTATTGGTGGTAAACACTTCCTCGATGGGTAGAAGTGAAAATCACCTAGACTTTTCTCAAGTGTTAACCCCATCGTGACCTTTAAAAGAATTCAGAGAGAAGGGAGAAGGAGGATGGCGATAGGTTTTGTCTTCTTCAAGTGCAATCCATTGAGGATTCAGGGTGAGATTTGTTGGAAGGCCTAAACCGTAGCCTTTTGTTTTGCTTGAAAGATGAATATAGGTATGGTCTTATTCTAGATTGAATGCATTTACATAATGCTGAGAACAAGATAACTTAATGTGTTTATATATATTGATGTTTTAGTTTTATGCACAAGTTTATATTTCATTGCTTATTTAGATAATTTGTTAACTATAGATCTTAGATTAACAAAGGTTTGATGGTTATTTTGTATCCCTGCAATACTTATAATCCATTTTGTAATTGACATACGTACCAATACTCAACCTGCAAAACTTGTAATTCATTTTGTAAGTATCGGTACTCATCATAAGTGTCGGCATATGTTCAATATAGTTTTGAGCTCCAAAACATGAAGTCCTGAACTATAGGTTGCTAGTACCGATACTCATCATGAATGCCGGTACAAGCTAGCTACAAATTTGGTTCAAGCCCATAATCTGGGGCTTGCATATATCGGTATTCGTCATGAATACTGGTGCATATGAGACACAGGTGCAGTTTTAGGCTTGAAATGACCAGGACTTGTATCTTACAAGTATCAGTACTGGTCACTAGTACCAGTATTAGTTAGCAACAGGCCACGTATCCAGTACTTGACAACTACCAGTACTGTTGATGAGTATCAGTACTTGTTGAGATCGGTTTGCTCTGGAGTGATACCAGTACTCAATGAATACCAGTACTTATTGCAAGTATTGATACACTATGAGCATTGGACGAGTACTTATCTGGACATAACTTCTAAACTGGAACCTATAGGTACCAGTACTTCGCATTAATACGGGTACTAATTTGGATATAGAACTCATACTTGTAATTAAGGGATACCGATACTGATTCGCCAGTACCGATACTCAATATATGTGATACCAATATTGATTTACCAGTACCGATACTCATTTATCATAGAGTCCAGATAAGAAGAGTAATTGTACAAGTCCATCCTAAATTAAAAATAGATTAATTACGATTAAACCCCTAATATTTCTAACATCAAGAACATGCTATGATCCGCAAGTGGCCATATTGGATTAACGTAATCTAACTCTCTATAGGCACCGGGCTCTCCACCATCTGGGCGACTCAGCTGGTACCATGATTTTCTCAAACAGCAAAAAATGATAGTGCCATTATTACTTGTCCAAGGGAGGAGAGGGAAGAGATAATGTTATTAAAACGAAATACCATCAGAAGGCTCAAGAATGTCGGCAAATAAAAAAATTCCAAATATGACTTCTCCCCCCATCAACCCTTATTATGCTACAATTTTTTTTCTTTGAAAAGATAGGCCACCAAATCGATCCATACCGTCTTAGAAACAGATACTGCAAACAGGCAATATACGCACAAATCTACCTTCCATATCCTGCCCAAGAATATCACCCAAGAGAGTTGCTAATGCAGTTCAACAAAACTTCAAGTAAAGAGGTTGCATTTTGCATGGATGTCCCATGGAACCCTTTAACTGGTATAACGGGTTTCCCAAGTTCCATAGTTTAAAATTGATAGGGTTTTTAAATTCTCTAACCCCCTGACACCATCACTGGTATAACGGCCCTAACATCTTCTTTCCTTCCATGCTAAGATTGATCTGTATTATTCACGAATCTTTGTGTAGGAAATATGAATAACATTAACATAGCAATCGGATATGCATAGCCTCAAATAATTACAGCATATTTTATAATCAAAATAACTCTATACTTTTTTATCTGGTCACCTTGCCTTCTTTTTGCTAGATATCCTAACTTACCTCAAATCCTTAGAATTCAAGCCACTAAAATGAAGGTTTTGATCGAAAAATCTCAAATTATAACATGATGATAAATACATTGTGCTACAATTTCATTTTTCTTTCAATCAGCAATAACCCAACTTCGACGAGTTAGCAAATCGGCCTGTAAAACGTACATTCCATTTTGGTGCCAGACTGTTAATGAGGTATCATGGTATCTGAGTTGACTTGAGGCATTAAGCAGCTTCTACCAAGACAGTTGCATCACTAGATTCCTCAAACGGGTACAATGATAAATTCTCTAGCCCCCTGACACCATCACCAAAACACCCACTTGGATCCGGCTTTTTGCACCCTTCAGTGTTCTGTTTCACGGATTCAGACCTACCACCCACCCCAAGTGGGATTCCATTCAGGAGCACTATATCATGCTTATTTTGCACACGCTGGTGCCGTTGAAACAAGTAGCAAGCTCCAGAAGAAAAGTGATCAGAGGCATGGAGGAGCAGGTGGGAAGAGGTATGTTCGTGGCCAAAAATAGCTTTACCTTGTGGTGAAGAGAAGATTAGCTAAAGCTCTAGGTACATGATTCAGCAAGGATCGGAGAAGTCTCTGTTTTTGAAGTGGATGGAGGTGAGTTGATTCAAGTCTTCCGTGCGTCATTTAGCTGTTGCATGAGGACTTGACAAGGTTTTTAGATGTCGATGTTAATGTTGTGTCGGTAGGTCAAAAAGAAGCCATGTCACCGACATCAAGGATTTTTAAAAAAATCACTTGAAAAGATCTAAAATATCATAATTTTGATGAAAATAAGCATTTTAATAACTATTACATGCATAAAGAAATACTTAAAATACTAAAATCATATATTTTGAATGAAAACATAATATAAACATACTACTGACACATCAATAGTTATAGCATTAGAAAAAAAAATACAAAGCAACCATATATAATTTTAAAGTTCATGTGACTTTTGTACTTTCACCTTCTTTATACCCTTGCATATCGAAGAAGAATCCTCAAATTAAAGATCTCAATGCAGAAGCACAATATAAGAGGTTATAGCCTCTTAATTTCCAAAATGCCATCAATATAGTTGCAACCTTAGGATGTTTCCTTCATCATTTTTTTTTTTAGGATGAAAGAGTATTTGAGTAGTTTGTATCACTACGGATATTTGTAGTCTCTGTTTGTCATGATTTCCATAAATCATATCAAGGAGAAAGATCTTAAGATCACCATCATTAGCTAAATTAGATTTGAGACATATGATCTTAAATATATGACATGTTATTGCCTATAAGCTTAATGCCTACAACATTGCCTCATGATTATAACTCCTCGAAATCTTTGTAAATTAGGAATTACTTACACATACAAAGAAACATTTTTTTTTTAAGAAAAGACATGTCAATAACATATCAACAATATCGTCGATATGTTGAAAATTTTGTTCTTAGTAGCTCCAATGTTAGTAATATGTCATCGATATCGACCGATGTCAAGAAAAAAGATATGGCAATGAGTGTTGATATCTCTTGGGCACTCAACATCGACATATCAGCAGCATGTCGATGATATATCTTTCACTGGGACTCAAGGGGTTTATTGGTGCTTTTCAAATTTTGAGTTCGGTTCTCTAAATTGTAACCAATTGGGGGAGAGCCAATTCTTCTCTGGCAGGCATGCATTTGTCTGAAGCTGCTCTTCTTTTCATTGATTTAAAATGTTCAAGCTTTCAAATGGTGCAATTGCTGCTCAGTAGCAGCTGTGGATTGTAAGGATCTGGACAGGGCCCTATTTTTTAGGTCTGACGTGTACTGTAGCTAACAGATTCTGCAGGGAAAATTCCTGATATATTAAAAGGTTAGTTTCTGTTTTTGTCTTTTTCGCCAAGGTGTAAAGGATACAATATTTTTCATTGGGACTCATGGTTATAGCTGGTAAAACATTTGCCTCAGTCGTTAAGGGTAATATGGGTCCTATTGATTTAGGCCCTGATATAAGGATCAGAGAGGCAATTCTGAAAGAAGAAAGAGAGCTTACCTTATATTGAACTCACAGAAGAAGAGGTTGATTTAATGAAAAAAAAAAGGTTTTGTTTATTGCTTGACTTCACACTTGTCTACTGTTAGGCCCGATATGGATAAGATATGGAATGAAGTTAAGGCAGATTACGGAATAATACCTTTACATTGGGCTCAATCAATTCGTAATGTTCTAATCAGAATGGTGAATGAACATGATTGTCTTGGCTTTTTCAAGAGATGCCAGCATGGTTGATGGCAAAAGAGTCCATGTTTAGATTGAAACTCTATTTCAAACCTCATAAATGGTCAACAATGTTTTCAATTTGGATTGGGTTGCCCTATTTGCATCTGATGTCAATTGCTAGTGCAATTGGGAATTTTCTTGCCTTTTGACACTGAAATATTGATCTACTAAGGCTTGGATTTCTGCGAAAGTTGGTGGAGGCTAATTTAACCAAATCTCCTACTGATGCTATATTTTTTTCTGAAAGGATCTCCCTAATGCTATATGAATTAAGAATGGTGAAGATCAAACTTTGAAACAAAAAAGTCTTTCTGAAAGGCTTCTAAAGTTTGTTCAAAATGTTCTTTCATTGGTCACACATTGGATATTTGTTGAAAGAAGGCAAACCCAAATCATATTTTTGGAGAAGGTAAATATTGTGGCATGGGATTTGATCCATGACCTCTTCGATGCCAATGGTGTGCTCTACCACTAAGTCAATCCCTTGGTGGTAGGGGAAGCCAAACCATGAACAGCAGAAGTATGAATTTGGAGAGAAGCAAAAGCACCTACCTCAATATAGGAAAAAAAGGGCAGTATGTATAAGTTGGATGAGGAACTTGGGCAAAGTTAGGATAGTAGCAGGATGATGGTGATTTCTTAGGGAATGAACAACAGCAGCATATTGTTAGTTGCTATCAATTTGAGCAGCAAAGGGTGACGGAGAAACAAGAGCAGCAAATTGATTTGGAAGCACAGCATGGGCAACAACGGTCTACTGGTTTCTCTAATTTGCATACGGAGAATAATGAACAGCAGCAGCATTCTGGCTGTTCTTATAATCAGAAAAAAGGGAGGGAAGCTGATAATCTTAATGAAAGACAGCAGCACCAGATTTATGGACAGCAACAGTCTCAACAGGGGCAGAAGAACCAACAGTAGCAGCAGAATGCTGAGTGGCATCGCAAGGATAACCACCCTCTCCCTTTTCAAACCCTCTCCCTTTCCAAAAAAAAAAACAGTGGTGCACAGTTTAAAACAGAGCAAAGGCCCGTCCATACAGATGCACAAAGCTCAGTCTTGGTGCAAAATTATTTTGAATTTTTAAACATTGATGATTGGCAAGTTAAGAATTCTATGGAAGTTTTTGATAAAATGCTTGCGAATAAGGGGGCTAGAAAAATATTTGTCTCAATAAAGAAAGGGGCTGTGGATGTAATAGTGAATCACTTAAGTGCACAACAAGGAAGATACATTGAAGGAATAGAGGGATCGAGGATGCACATACTGACAGACCAGGAAATGAAGAACTTTGTGTAGGGCATGAAGGAAGACCAGGTACTTATTTAGGTGAGACATACAAGTTGATCAAAGAAGGATCTAAAACAATATCTAGAAGTTCGTTCCAAAAAAAAAAAACCAATATGGAGAAGATTTTCCAGGCAAAGACCTAAATAATTTAGTCGCGTGAGTTGAAGGCTCTCCTTCATTTCTTAAATATTTCAACCTTTATCTCAGGGAAAGGAACGAAGGAGATTAAAGAAAACTATATCAAAGACTTGGATCATGCAATAGAGTCGGCCATACAAAGGAGATCAAAGATAATGGAAGGGAAGGCACCGCCAAACTATCGAGAACCAGGTATGTGTTTTAGATTTAAGTTCTTTTCTTTTTTGGTAGGCCATGAGACCATTGTGGAGTTATGTTTTGGGTTGCTAGGCCATGTAGACCAACTGCACTATGAAAGAAGCTTGCAGGCCTTTGAGCTTTCATACATAAATCACTTTTAGTTCAATGAAAAAAGCTGGTAGCCCAAGCCCAAATAATGTTTCGGGTACGTCAAAAAAAAAGCTCCATTTTGAAAATATGACATCAAAGAATGTATACATAATAGATAAGGTCACTTTGGAACATAAGGCTTACTTTGAGTGGTATGTTCGCATCTAACCCTCTCCATCCCTGAAACAAAGTGCTTCAGTGAATTCTCCATTTAAAAACTCAATCTACGATGAAGAAACATATAATGCTGAAAGGACATTGTCTTCACCTTGAATAGCATGAATTCCCCCGTCCATCTTCACCACCTCCATGGAAATTAATTTTATTAAGATGTAAACTAGATGACTAAATGTTTAAGGAAATGGCAACTAATTCAAGTAGATCTCAGCCACATCCCTAAATCATAAGAGCCGCTCATGCACACAGTTACTGCAGTTGGAATGGTAAATGCAGATAAGCTGAACCAGAAGAAACCCAATAGCTTTCCAAGTTCAGTTTCGAAAACGACATCACCATATCCCAACGTGGCGACAGACACAAAAGAAGCACACAATGCAGTACCAGGACCTCGTTTCTCAACAGTACAGAAAAGAATGACTCCTATACCGATGCAAACCAATATCGATGACAATGCTATAGCAACGCGAAAGAGCATGGATCTTTCACTAAAGAATCTCCTCTCTAAACGCCAGATGATCAAGTTAACAGGATAGTGCAAGGATAGCATTGAACACGCAACCACTGCAATGACAAAGAGCCTAGTTTTGAGAGAATTTGGGTATATATCTCCATATCCTATAGTGAAGAGAGAAACGCCAGCAAAATAAAAGGAATTCGACACCCTGTGGCCCTTAGCATAGCCATCTGGGTATTTAAAACAGCTGTGGTTTGCACAAAAAAACAACACTAAGACAGCTGTATGGAGAAAGAGAGAAGTGAATGCCAAATAAAATAAGGTTCTCGTGGAAATATGAGGTTGCTCCAAGGGAGGGGGAGATGGATATCTCATGAAAGCTCGTAAATTGCGGCCAAAGGATCTGCGAACATTTCGTTCCTGTGGTGGAGGAGAATCCATTCTGCATAGATTGATAGATTTAGTAAAATGACATGAAGTCTTCTAAACCATGTTGATTTTTGCTCGTGCTTCGCTCTTTCTTTATAGAAAACTAGCAGCAGTAACATGAATATTTTCTACATGAACTCTATGAACCAAGCTTATGTCCAAAAAAGTACAATTTGTATAATCTAAAGCTTTAGATTTCTAGAATGAGTGTCAGAAACTTGTTCCAAGATCGGCATGTTGTAATTGTCATGTTAATTGAAAGTAGGTTTGAAGCTTAGTCGTTATTTTTTTTCTCTTATATGTCTACTTTCTAGGCTAAGTGGGATTTTATTACAGTACATTTAAACTTAAATAAGTGACAGGACAGATCAGCGCTGAATGATCAAATTCAAATAGCTAGAAATGAATAAGAAATTCTACCTCAATTCCAAGTGTACATTCAAAAAAATTGTATGTGTGAGTTATTAAATAATAGGGTTATTAGGAGTTGTGTTATTCTAAATTAGTTAGGTGTCCCATTGTAATTCGCCCAACACCTCTTCTATAAAAGAGAGACTAAGATTCATTAGTTGTGTTGAGAATAAAAGTGCCATGTGGCAGTCCAGTGAGTTCCCAAAGGGGCGCCGGCCCTATAGGATCTTTGGTATGTCTTATGGTTCAAGTTTGGTGGTCCTTAATTTGGTAGATTTGATTTTAGAAAGTTTGTTTTAGAGGATTTAGTCTTTTCTGTTTTTAGAAGATTTAATTAGATTATGATTGATTTTGTTTCTTGTTTTAGAGGATTGTGATGTGTTCTCTCTTTATAAAAGGACTTTGTAATTCTTTTATCTTTGAGTTAAAGAAACAATTCTTCCAACAATACAACTCCCTCTCCTCTTTTTCTTCCAGCTAACTGGCGGCTGCACCCTCTCTCTTCCCTATCGTGGGAATAGGGATTGCTGGCAGCACCTATTGATTCCTATTATCCTTACATGGAAGAGCCTCCACGCTTTTGGATCGTGCCCAACTCAACATGGTATCAGAGTCTTCGATCTAGGCTCTTCCTGGAGGATTCTCTACATGCGTAGGAAGGAGGAGAATAAAAGAAAAGGTCACATTGTGCATGATTTTTCCTTGAAGACCATTGACTTCACCTTCTTTTGGTGACCTTATACCTGGAGAAACTGAGCATCTTACACAAGCTCACGGGTTGTAGGACCAACAACACTGACTAGTATTGAGGGGGTGCATGGAACCCTTTAGCACGTCGGGGAATGCCAAGTTCAAGTGTGTGACTCTCGGTGTAAAAAAAGAGGTATAGAGACTCCTCTCAACCTTTTAGAATGAAGCGATGGTAGATTCGAATATTCATGTTACTTGAAAAAATGCTTGAGGCAAAAGATGCAAAGAAAAAAAAAGAAATTAAGAGAAGAGAACTTAGGCATTTGGAAGTTATTAACCTTAGGAAACGATACGATAGGACCTGAATACCTAGACTCTTCAGGTCATCAGCCTTAATTAGCTCAGGTGTCCACTTGAATGTGAATTTAGTCTCGAGTCCTTGCCAAGTAATTTTACTTTAATTTGGTGAATAGATTGGGATTATAAGTACACGGTCAACCTGCACTCTGATTTGAGGGGATTTTAAGTCTAAGCATCCACACACTATTTGCACTGACTCACTTTCTGGCAGTTTTTATAGAAATTGGGTAGCTAATGAACTGTCTAGGGTGGTATGGCTGGCAAGTTGTCGGTGGTAACAGCTCATTGGCCGGTTTCTAGAACCCAGCCACACAACCATTCTCTTCATGTTGCCTTTAGGTAAATTTTAGATCAGGGAAACCACCTACTTAGGAAAAAGAAAAAAAGGTACCCAAAAAGAAAAAAAATAGAAAAAGGAGAAAATAAAAAAATAAAATCACACTTCACTACACGAGTATGGTTGGCAAGTTATCGTGGGTAACAGCCCATTGGCCGGTTGTTCAGAGCCCAACTCACAAAAATGCACAAATAATTCCCAAAACACTTAGGGAAGAAGTGGGGAAGTTGAATAAACTGAGAAGATATACACTGGGTTCGCCTTTGTGTTGACCCCATATAAAATAAAAAAAAGTAGGGAGAAAGCTACCGATCGGAAAGATAAACCTCTAGGTAGAAATCTTTAAGGTCACTTAGGGTTGTAGAAACCTGAAGTCCATTTTAACGGCTGCCTAGTGAGTCTATCACCCTTCCACAAGATGCTTAGCACTTAGAGTCCTTTTCGAGTCTTGGATGGGTTGGGTAGCCGTAAAAAGTTATCCTGAAACTCTCAAACCCTAAAAGTCCAAAAAAATTAGAAAAGAAAAAAGAAAAAAATCTATCTTCCCTTTCCAAATAAGGTGATGACTTGGGCGATCTGCATTCTGGCAGACACCCAGGTACTGTTGAGTTTTTGTAGTTTAGGACCTTAGTTGAAATTTTTTATTGTTAATAAACGACTTAGGCCAAAGCGATCGAGTCGTAAATTTGTTTTTATACATAGCATGTAGTTTAATTTTGCTAAGAACTAGCAAAAGAAAGGCATAGGGGTATGATGTAAACACATCTATTTAGGTTAAAATGACTATTTATGTATGTTCCTAGGCTTAGATTTGCATCCATATTATAAATATTGCATAGCATGCATCATTCTACATTTAGAGTAGTTGTGTATATTTTAGTTTAATTACATCCATTTTGTGGTCAGGAGAGAAGGAGATTTATTTTGGAGCCTTGGGTTGACGATCCGACCGTACGGATCTGATCAGGACAACAATTGGAGTCCAACACCTCTGAAATCGTCTTGATCGGAGTCTTGTAGCACCATATGCAGTTCGAGGAAGATCAATGGCTAAGGGACTAGGTGACATAATTTGGAGCTTCAAACAACAAATCCGACCACGTGGATGGATTCGGGTCGACGATCGTAGCCCAACAAGTCAAAAATTGACTCAATTCGACCTCTTTAGCAGCCCATACAAGGAAGGAAGATGGACAGCCCAGATCGCGCCACGTGGTGCAACCCAGGCTGTCCATCTTCTTTCTGTTGTGGGGGCTGCTACAGAGGTCGGATTGAGTCGATTTTCATGCTGTTGGGCTGCAATCGTTGACCCGAATCCATCTGCATGGTCGGATTTGTCGTTTGAAGCTCCGAATTATGTCACCTAGTCCCTTGACCGTTGATCTTCCTCAGACTACATATGATGCTATGAGACTCTGATTAAGGCGATTTCAGAGGCATTGGACTCCGATCATCGTCCCGATCTGATCCATACGGTCAGATCATCAATCCAAAGCTTCAAAATAAATCTCCTTCTCTCCTGACCACAAAATGAACACAATTTACCTAAAATATACACAACTACTCTAAATGCAGAATGATGCATGCTATACAATATTTATAATATAGAATGCAAATATAAGCCTAGGAACATACATAAATAGACATTTTAACCTAAATGGATGTGTCTATGTAACGACCCGGTTCCCGAGTCCCTACGAGACACGAGAACCGGACCGACTCAACTAATCCCAAGACCTAGTCGTCCAACGAGGAAGTAACCAAAAGAGCAGTAAAATAAACCACATTCAGCATGAATATAACTAACAGTAAGAAAGTACAGCAGTAAGGAAAGAAACTACCACAATATATACCACCACAACAGTAGAACAACATTCAACATATAATTTGAACTGCAGGTAAAGAAAGTACAGCGGAAACAAGAACTACTCACTACAACGTAACAAAAAGAGGTACAAGAGACAGTGGTAACTCTACTGGACCCTACTCGGCCCAGCGTCCTCTGCAGCTGCTGACCCTGGCTGCTCAACACCTGGTCCTGAAAAAGGTAACGAGTGTAACACGTCAGCAAAACGCTGACTAGAGTGGCAACTAAACTAAAGACAACAGTAGAGTGTACAGTAGCTGTTATGTTCGATTACTTTCTGTATTCACATCTTTCAATTGTCTCACTATTTCATTTATTCCTCAGATCTTTTTCTTGATCTCGAATGTTCCTCGTGGGAACGATCTTGATTGCAGTCTTTTCCAAAAAGTAGAAGTAGCACGTGGTGCTCTCCTGGCCGGGAGAGTCCCCCGTGGTGATCCTACCCTCAGTCAACCACCCCAAGGTCACTGACAGATGTAACGGTGACTACGGCACGCGCGATAAACGCACAGGTAGCTAACCCGTACTGGCACGCGGTCAGTAGTTTCCGTTAACGGGTGCGCCCAAAGCACAGCATGGAACCAGTCTAGGGCAGAGCCCTCTCAGTAACAGGGGTCCAACCCCTCCACAGTAACCAAACCGGGGCCTTGCCCCTCCACAGTCCGCGCACCCTCGCCTGACTACCCTGGTTTGCCCCAACGGGCCTAACAAGTCGGTGTGGGAGGCTAGCAGAACCCCGGGGCCCGTGGGGTAGCTAGTACCTCCCTACACTAGTAGCTCTCCTCGGTACTACGTACGCAAGGGCCAGCAAGTCGGTACAGAGTGGCCAGTCCTAACCCCGGGTCCCTGGGGCGGCTGGCTCCGCTCTGCACTAAACAGGGGGACAGTTGCTCTCCTTGGTACTCCGTACTCAAGGGCCAGCTCACTTCCCCAATACTATTCCATTCACTTTCCAGGAGTTCAACTCCTACTTCCCCGTAGGGTTCCATCCTTTTTACTCAAACATCCAGGTTTCACTTTCCAGTTTCACATTCTTACAATCCATGTTCTCAACCACGTTATTTATTCACAACAGGAAGCTGTTAATTCAAATTACAGGCAGCTTTATATCTCTTTCCATTTCCAAGACTGCAGTATTATATATTCCACTAGTTTTCCCATCCTAGGATTCATGCCATATCCTAGGATCTATCATACAATCTAGTTTTCCAGCCCTAGGATTCATGCAACACCTAGGAGCTATCATTCCATCTATTTCTCATTCCTAGGATTCATGCAATGTCCTAGGTTCTATTTATGGTTCCATAATTTAACAGATTTTATTAATAACTTAAAGCCACTCTACCAGGTACAACGGGAATAATGGGGGCGTGATCGGGAATCCCGCGTGCCTCCGCGACCCCCGAGACTGCAACTGAACGGGATCCTATCACAAGGATCAAACACAAGGAGTATCTCAAAACAGTGTATAGCTATTGTAGACGGGTAGAGGAATTAATTCCGAAAAGAACGCAACTCGAATTGCGGAAACGGAACCCGAACGGGCCCTAAACGGGTCGAAAACGACGAAATTGTGTAAAATCAGACGTCTGGAACTTCTTTCAGACGTCTTAAAAAGTGGATCAGAGGATTACCCTGTTCTGCGTGGTTTCCCAGACGTCCAGAAGTCTGCGGGGACGTCTGGCCTAGCTCCCAGACGTCCGATGGTCACCCTGGACGTCTGGAGGTCGCTCCCACTGTCTGGTACTACAAATAGACGTCTGATTCGCGTTGGATGGCGAATCACCGAGCCTGCGCACACCCATCTCTCTCCCTCAGTACGGTCAGTCGACAAGAAGGAAGAAGAAGACGGAAAACTCACCTTTCAGACGTCTGGACAGTCTTCCAGACGTCGACCTCGCCGTCTGGCTATTAGCACAGACGTCTGATTCTGGAAATTTTTCCAGAACTAGGGCGCGACTCGCCCTCCGCTCGCGACACCGCCCGCGTCGCACCTCGTGCGCTTGCTGCTCGAGCCGCAACAGGCCTCCCGCGCCGTTCCGCGCCCGCTGCGCTCCCCGCCGGCCGGCCCTGGCAGCCCCGGGGAGCTCGACCTCACGGCTGAGCGCCGCTCTCGCACGCAGCACCCCCTCCGCGCTCACTGCGGCCGTCACCGCCGCAGCAACCCCGCGCCCGCTCTTGTGCTCGCTCACTGGAAGAAGAAGAGGAAAGGGGTGGAGGCGACGGAAGCGAGGGGAGGCGTGGTCTTTTTAAGGCCGCGCGAGGAGGAGAGAGAGGGAGCACGACTGCGGTGTCTGCAGCCGCAGAGAGAATAATAAGCGAATATGCGGTCTGCGCACTCAGGCGCGCAGACGACCCGCGCGTGTCGAAAATAACTGATTTCCAGATGTCTGGAAACGATCCCAGACGTCTGGATGTGATCCCAGACGTCTGGTCCGACGTCTGGGCCACCTCCCAGACGTCTCAAAAGACGTCTGGGGCACGCATTCGTAACATTATCAGATGTTTATATGGACTTGCTCAAAGAGCTTAAGCAGATCGTCCTTAGGAGCCACACTAAGCAGTTTCTTTGTCCCTTTTCCATTCTTCTTTAAAGCCTTTGGATATGGTACAAAAGTTGTAATGGGAGGGTCATTCCTATCCTGGGAAGAATCAGGAAGAGGTAAATCAGATGGAGTAGTGGAAGTAGAAGGTCCAGGAAAAAAATGTAGAAGTAGGAAATGGTGGATTTACAGTGCTTCTACCACTCCTAGTTGTGATAGCATTCATTTCAACTCTAGACATAGACTATGTATCAGTGTTTGGCAAAAGAGGTGGTCGAGGTTGAGAATAGGAAGTATTCAGGTGACTGTAGAAATCAGGTTCGTGCAAGGTTTGTGAAATGACATGTGTTTGACCTTGCACTGGAGGTCTAGGTTGAACATGCGAGTTTTGCCTATGGATTGAATGAATACTAGAGGGGAGGGGTGAATAGTATCTCTTCTTGAAATAGTACAGGGTAAAAATAAATTCACAACAAAAGTCAAGCACAAATTACACTTGGATTTAAAGTGGAAACCCAAATCAGGTGAAAACCACTACCTAAGCCTATCGACTTAGGATTTTTCTGATTAGTCAAAACTAGTCAATTCACTATAGTACAACTTGAATGAGTGTGACACAACCTCTTTACAACCACTTCTCTTTTTGTCCTAAATAGAAGAACAACAACAAAAACATGGATCTTTCCAACACCTTGGAATCCGTTAATCAAAGACAACAAGTTGAATAACAAATAAATATATCTATGGAACGTCAATAAAGGATTAAATCGGGATTTCAACAGAGGTTTGAAATGACGTGCTTTTGAAAGACGTGAATAGCGAAGTGTAGAACACTTGAAAGAAGCACAAGAAGTTTTGATTTTTGAGTGTATTTCTATTGAAAGTTGTAAATTGAAAGGGTTGCATTCGACTTCTATTTATACTAAAAAGTTGGCTTGAAAAGGAAGTGATATTAGTATGTCAATTAAGGTATTTTGGTTGATCAAAAAGCTATTTGGTCGATCAATTAAGTTGTTTGATTGATCATAGGTTGGTTGATTAATTAACTTGGTTGGTCGATCAATAGGATTTTAATCAACTTCCTAAAAGGGATTGGTTTGATCGATTAGCAAACTTGGTTGGTCGATCAACATGTTTTGGTCGATAAAAAAGAAATATTGGTCGATCAATAACCCTAAAAGTTGGTTTTCAAAGAAGCGCGAAAAACTATTTGATTGCTTTATTTTTGAGGTTTCTTACAATGATATCCTAGACTCAAATAAAAAGAAAAGATGACACACATCAGCAACCATCTAAACTTGATCGAAAAGAGAAGCTTTAATCCGGGATGGTCCTAAAATATTAGTGTAGCAATAAATATAATTTTGGTGCATCAAAATAGAGGTGCTTACATTCTCTCCTTTTTTGATGACAACAAAATTATAATTATGAAATTTAAATAGTTATGCATAATATCTCCCCGTTTTTGTTTCAGCAAAAAGTAAAACATGCTGCTTTGTTTTTCATTTAACTCCCCCTTAAACATGTAAATAAAGCAAGATAAATTTAAACATGCATTAACAAAGAGAGTAACATTTAACTAAGAGAGATAATCATTCATGCATATATGAAGAGTCTAGATAAGCAGTGCAAAAAAATAAAATTATTTTGAGGAAAATTAAGTTTTACATGCCAACAAAAAGAACTAAGTAAAGATAATCTAATCATCTAATGATGCCATGAAGGCATCCATTATGCTCTGAAGATCTGTGTCTAACTCAAGATCCAGCGAATCTGATCTCTCAGAAGATGCGGGCTAGCCAAGACAAAGGTGGCATTGAGCTGACTACCTGGGTGTCGGCTGCCTAGATGTCCTACACGATGGTGTAAGCTGCTGATTTGCTGGTGCTGCTGCTGAAGTAGTAGGTGGAGGAGGAGGTGCTACAAAGGATGGAGCCATGGTAGTAGATCTGCGAGGTTGAGGAGGTCAGTGAAGCTACTGTTGAATGTCATGAATAGACTCTCCAAGTTTGTCCAAGAACCGACTCTGAGCATTCAGGTAGCCTGATACCTGATGCCCATGGCGCATCATCATCAAATCTATCTCCCTCTTCTGATGCATCATCAATGAGATACCATTTGTCACATCTTGAATATTTACAAAGTCCCTACCTGAGAGTGGTCTATCAAAGAGGCTCCAGTCTTGGTCATAGAAGGATGGAGACAGTCGCATTGGAGGACATGTAGTTGTAAGCTGCTCATAAGGTGGGAAAGGAGGAACTGTTGAAGGTTCCTGCTGCTACTGTTGTTGCTCCTGGTTTGCTTCCTCACCACGGTCTCTCTATGCTTGCTCCATCTTCATATAAGTGAGCTTATAAAAAATGGAGACTCTAGTGATAAATTGTTTATGGTTTATATTCATGGGAACACTGAAGTGTAGGAAGATATGGGAGAGAAGTGTCCTAAACTGGAAGGAGTTGGTGGAAGGTCTACTCATGAGATACAGAATCAAGTGATTTCAGTTGAACTGCTTGTTCTTAAGGAATGCATAAGGGTGATGAGCATAATATCAGGGAAATTTTCAAACAACGTAGATTTAGACAAAATTCCATAGAAAAACTCGATTAAGAAATTATCGTAGACATCGAAAATAAGGTGACTTGGCTGGACTACCCAAGTCAAAATGAGAGGGAGTGAGTAGGGTCTCCCTAATGTTATCCGTTTGTGTCTGCTGGTGGAGCTCAAGAAATGTGGGACCAACAGATGGACATCCAAGAATCTTAGAAAGAACATTTGCATTGACTAGAACTTCTATACCATAGACGTTCAAGGTCATCTTGATGTTGAAACCCTCACCTATATTTTTCAGGTTGGCATAGAATAGGTGACAGGCCATAGGGTCAACACCGGGTATGTGGCTGTTCATGGAACCTGCGTAAAAGTTCTGCTCAAAAAGACGTAATATCTGGAGGTAAGCAAATTTTTCGTGGATCCCATGGAATATAGACTCAAAGTATGTAAAGTCAACGGGTCTACCAAGATGCGGTGAAAATTTTGCAAATAAAGAAAAACGATCACATGCGGCCTCAATGACGAAGAAACAATCAAAAGTGTCATCATGATGAGATGAAGAGGAGGTACGTGCGCATTTTGGAGCCATTTAGAATTCACAAAAACACGTTAGTTGATCAAAAAATTTTGATTGGTCGATCAAAAAGGACCCGACTAAAGTTCTGGAAAAACTAACTTTTGCTCGATCAACCAAGTAATTTGGTTGACCAAAAGTAGTCAGACGCGAAAAAAATGAGAGGAGAATGGATGTTATGCGCACTTATACTACTCGATTTCACAAGAAATCGAAACAAGAACCAAGAAATCATTAGATAACAATATAGCACATCTAACACTTAAGTAAAAATCCATCAAGGGATGGATTTCACTAAGTTTTAGAATGTACTGATACCGATAAAGGATTGATCGATCAAAGGAGGACAACGGCCGAAGGTTTGTGAGTTCATAGAGGACGCGTGATGGAGTAGTGTCGTTGCGGCGTTGGTCGAAGATGGCGAGTTGGTTGGTCAAAGTTGCCGGAGGAAAAGAGGTGGGGTCAGATGGGTGTGTTGTTCTTGGGTTGGATAGTATGTGGGGCAGGGTAGTAAAAAGAATAGGTTTGGAGGTAAAAAAACAAGTGTTTTTATAGAACACATGATTAGTAAGATAGGTAAGAGCATTCTAGGAGGGTAATCACGGTTAACAAAGTCATTTGAATTAATTTGAAGTGAGAATCGAGGTGAAAAGATTTCAATCTCAAAAACTGAAATGCCCAGTTTTGGTTGATCAAAACTCAAAATGATCGATCAAATATGTTACTTGGTCGATAAGAGTTTGAATGATTGGAGGGAAAATTCTTGCCCAACCGGATTCGTCGATCAAATAACTAGATTAATCAATAAAAACTCAAATTTTTAGATGAAAATTTCCTGCCCAAGAATTTGGCCGATCAATCAATGATTTTGATCGATCAATTTAAAAAATTGATCAATCAATAGTGAAAAAGCAGACCAAACAAGTATGCTAATTAAGTTCTTTTAGTCTTGATAATCCTTGTGAATGACAAATTTGGTTGAATCTTTCTTTTGGCAAAGGTTTTGTGAATATATCGGTTAATTGATTTTCTATTTTAACAAATTTTAGGTTAATCTCTCCTTAAAACATAGTCTCTAAGAAAGTAATGTCTCACATCAATATATTTAGTCCTAGAATGTTGTACTGGATTCTTAGATAAGTTGATTGGATTAGTGTTGTCACATACTATTTTATTATTTTTGTAGGATAGGACAAAATCTTGTAAGGTTTGTTTTATCCACAATAGTTGTGAACAAGCTAAGGATGTAGCTATGTATTCTACTTCTGTTGTGGAGAGTGAAATAATATTTTGTTTTCTAGAGAACCAAGAGACTAGGGAATTTCCAAGAAATTGACAAGTTCCACTAGTACTCTTTCTATCTGTAAAGCTACCCGCATAATCAGCATCACAAAAGGAATATAATTCCAATGTGTCTGACTTCGGATAGAAAAGTTCTAGGACTTGTGTGTTGTTTAAATATCTATGTATTCTTTTAACAACATTTAAATGTATTTATTTAGGGTTTACTTGAAAGCGAGCACACAAACAAGTACAAAAGAGAATATCAGGTCTACTAGCAGTCAAGTATAACAGTGATCCTATCATACTTCTTTATAATTTATGATTTACAGATTTACCTATTTCATCATTTTTTAATTGAGTAGAGGCTGCCATTCACGTGTCTTTACCCTTTACTTTGTCCATCGAGAATTTCTTCAAGATCTCTGTTGTATATTTGGTTTGAGAGATGAAGATTCTAGAGGATGGTTAGTCAATTTGAAGTCTAAGAAAGAACCGAAGTTCTCCCATCATGCTCATTTCAAACTGATCCTGCATTACCTTTGCAAATTCTTGGCATAACGGATCATTAGTAGCACCAAAAATAATATCATCAACATATATTTGTATTATTAAGAGATTATCTTCTTTCCTTTTAGTAAATAAAGTTGGATCTATTTTACCAATTTTAAACTCATTTTCAATTAGGTAGGATTTTAATATGTCGTACAAAGCTCGTGGAGCAGCAATTTTGACTTCCATTAGGAAGGCACTTTTGATGTCCATTTGAAAAAGTTTGAATTTCATATGGGCAGCAAAGGCTAGCAGCGAGCTACGGGAGCATATGTTTCATCAAAATCAATTCCTTCTTCTTAATTATACCCTTGGGCCACAAGTCTAGCTTTATTTCTAACTACTTCTCCTGATTCATTAAGTTTGTTCCTAAAGACCCACTTGGTTCCTATAATGGTTTGAGAGTCAGGTTTTGGAACAAGTTCCTATACATTATTTCTCTTGCATTGATTCTATTAATCTTCCATTGCAATTGTTCGTCGCGCTTTTGTGCGATTTGTTAAAAGATAATATCGCGTTGTAGTATAGCCGCGAAAGCGTTCAAAACAAATAAAGATTTTTATTACTCGAAAACCAGAGTATCCGAGGTCGAACACAGGGAGCAATCTCAGTACTTTGGAAAACCCAATAATACAACTGTTACATGCAAATATAATTGATTCAAAGAGTTTTTAGAAAAAGTAGAATTAGACGTCTGATTTATGTATCAGACGTCTTAAATGTGATCTTTCTTTCTTTCTTCCTTCTTCTCCTTTCTGCTTCTGTATCTTTCCTTCTGCTTTGCCGTTCCGATCTCTTTGCAATCTTCCCTTGTCCTTCTTCTTCTTCTCTGCGAAGACTTCTAATCTTTCTGCTTTCCTTCTCCTGCGAAGGCTTCTTTCTTCTTCTTCTGTCTTCTTCTTTGGCTTGCTTTTCCTTCTTCTGCAGCGGCCAAGTCCTTCTCCTGCGATCAGCCTGCCTGCACAGGGGCAAAACCTAACCCTTCTCCCTCTACCCACGCGTCTCTCTCTCTCAAGCAATTCACTCAGAGCTGCTCTCCCAGAGCCACAAGCATTAATCGGGTCGAATCGTACCCGGGACCAGGCGCACCTGAAGGTGGTGTGATGCGCGAGGAGTGCGTAGGTCTAGGTCGGGTCGGATCCGCCAAGTCCGCGTGGTCAGGCCGCGGACGAGGCGGGTGGGGTCAGTGAGGGACCTCACCCCTGTGTTTACTGAGGTGATAAGAATATATCACAAAAGAAATTTATAGTGTACCTGAGGTTTGTAATCCCACGATGTGGGACTAAAGGTTTCGGCCTTCCCTCACGCGCGCCCGCAGACTCTCGTGTGCAATCGCCCACGCTGAAGGCCCTACTGGTGCTTCTCGCTGAACTCAGTCACCTCGCGACACTTGCGAGAGCCTGCTGCACCTGCCGCCTGGGAAGCCTGACGCCTGCTGCTGCTCCAAGCTTCCTGCTGCTTCGGCTGTTAATGGCGACCGGGGCGTTCACCTGAGATTCCACAGAACGGCCTATTGGCCCAATCAGAATAGCTGGAAACCTTCGCCGTAGCACGGCGAAGGCGGTGGGTGATGCTGCAGGTTGTCGGTCGACCTAGGCATGCGCGCCTAGGTCAACCTGTGGCCGGAGATGGTGGGTTGTTCGGGGGGTGGTTATGGAGGTCTGGAGTGGAAGTTGTGGGGTGGAGCGAGTTCCTGGTGGTGAGGCGGAGCTCACGAGGTGGTTGGCGAGCCGTGTGGAGTGGCGGAGTGGTGTGGGCGGCTCATCGGAGTGCGGTCGGAGGCGAGGAAGATGAAGGCGGTTAGGTACTGTCGAGGGGTAATCAAGTAAAATAGTTGGGGAAAAAGAGAGAGGAGAGGATGGAGAACGTATCTGGGGTTGTCTGGAGGGAAGGGAGGCGGCGGAGAGGACGGCTCGTAACTGCCGTCGTCGGGGAAGAAAGACCCTGAGGGAGGAAGCGGCGACGAAGACGAGGTCAGAAGCGCGCGCGCGGGGTACAGCGCGACGCGGGAGATAGCAGCGGAGAGGACTCTGCTGCTGGTATGGCAGCAGAGCGACGAGAAGGAGGGAAGGAGGTCGCCGGAGCTTGTGGGTCGTTTGGCCGGAGATGGGAGAGGGAGGAATTTGGAAGGGATCTCCGTCAAAATCAAGCTTAGCCTCTTCGGCCGGAGTTGTGGGTTCTTATATAGGCGCTGGACTGGGTGTGCAGGGCGTGAAGGGCACGTAATTGCCTGAGGTTGGTCGTAGGAGATGGAAAGGAGTTAGGATACCCAAATCTCCCGTGCGTTCGCACGAGAGATTGGGTTCACACCAGCGATTGTAATTGACTTTATAAGGAAGGGAATTCCTCAGAGAATCCTCCTTCCATTTCTGGGAGGGAATCTCTGAGGGATTAGAGAGCAATCCCTCTCCGAACCTCGCCGGAGCTCGGTTCTGCCCTAGCAATGGCGGCAGGACCGGTTTGCAAAGGAGGCGAAGAACCTAGGGGGTTCTCTGCAATGGTATTCAAAAGATAGGGACCACTTTGTGATTTGGGTGTACTAAATTGCAAAGTAGGTCAAGATGACCTCTCCTTAGGTCCAAATTTTGGTATAAACCTAATTTGGACCTAAGGAATCCAATGGAGAAGTTGGATTTCAGGTTTGACCTCGTTTGACTGGACATTTTGCGTAAAAACCCAAATTAGGTTAATTGAAGAGCTAGGACCCTAATCTAGGTCAAACTAGGTTCCAAAGGCCAAATTAAGTGTTCTAAACCCTAGAGTATGTTTTTCCATGATTTGTAGAGGGTTTATTTGCTTTTTGTTCTGACCGGAACCTTGTTAATTTAAGCGGGTCTGTTTTAGGGTTACCAAGTGTCATTTAGTTCTTAGATTGCATATGAACCCATTTCTGATTGACTCAACCCTCTTTTTATCTCATTTATACCATTTGACCTCTGTTTTGCCTCTGAGAAATCCCGTTTACGTACTGCAATGGTAAAATTACAGTTTTAACCTTTATTTCATGTTTTCTTCTCAGAGCACTTGTTCCTTCAGTTAGGCCTTCTTCTAGGTTATGTAGGAGCTTTTATCTTCTTTATTGGGTCAAAATGAGCTAGTTATGGCTCATGATGAGGCTCTCATCAGCAATGATCCAGTAACTCTCAGAAAAGGCTTCCTTGACATTTTTGGGTTCTAACTGTGAAACAAATGCAGTGAAAGCTAAACTATTAAAACAAGATCTAGTTTGAACTCCTTTAGACAGTTCACCTATCACAAATTATTTTGGATGATCTTTTACACGAGCAATATCTCTAGGAAGTTCATCAGAAATATTTCTTCTAGAATGTTTGATGGGTCATTTATTAGTTCATCCTCATCATTGTTTACTGAAGATTTAGGTTGAGCTAAAGCTTCATCAAATGATACATGCATAGTTTCCTCAACAACTGAATTCTTCTTGTTAAAGACTCTATATGCTGTACTTCTGGTTGAGTAACCTAGGAATATTCCTTCTGAACTTTTAGCATCAAACTTATCAAGATTGTCCTTAGTATTGAGTATAAAACATCGACTACCAAATATCTTAAAATAGGAAATTCTAGGTGTTCTTCCATGATAGAGTTCAAAAGCTATTTTGTTTTGGATAGGTCTAATTAGTGATTTATTTTGGATATAGCAAGCAGTGTTTACAGCCTCTGCCCAAAAATATCAAGACAGCTTTGACTCGCACAGCATTGTATAGGCACACTCTTGCAAGGTTCTATTTTTCCTTTCTACTACAAATTCTTAGGTGTGGCTCTAGGGAATGCAAATTCATGTTCTATCCCATATTGATCATTGAATTTGGTAAAGGATTCATTCTCAAATTCTCCACCGTGATCACTCCTAATCCTAATTACTTCAGATCCTTTTTCATTTTGTAGTCTTCTAATTAATTTTCTAAAGGCATCAAAGGTTAAGTCTTTACTTTTTAGGAAAGATGCTCAAGTAAATCTAGAAAAGTCATCAATTGTGACTAGACAAAATCTGTACCTGCTTAGGCTTTCGGATTTGGTTGGTCCGAACAAGTCTAAGTGAAGTAGCTCCAGAGGTTGTGAAGTGCTAACCATCCTTTTTGGTTTGAAGGGATTTTTAGTTTGTTTACTACCTTGACAATAATTGCAGACTTTGCTTCTCTTGAAGTTGATATTTGGCAGACCTTTGACAAGTTCATGTTTCATGAGTTTATTTATGTTTCTCATGTGAACATGACTTAGTCGTCTGTGCCAAAGTGTTGCATTTTCATCAGATACGACAAGACATTTAAGATTGTCGCATTTGTTGAAGTTAATAGTGTAGATATCTTTATGTTGATTTCCTTTGAAAAGAGTTTGTTTAGTTTCTTTATCTCATATTTTAAAGCCATTTGAAGTGAAAGTGATTTTGTATCCTTTATCACATATTTGGCTAACACTTAAAAGGTTATGTTTTAATCCACTAAGTGTACATGATGATAACATCATCATCTCCTATAACTAGCTTTAATTAGTCAGAATTAAAAGGTAAATGCTCCTACATAACTGCTGGAGAGTCGTAATTCATTGCATATTCTTTATGAGAGAAATACATTAAATCAAGGGTAAATATGCAGTTTTAACATCATATCCTAAATGCAGAACAATCATGGGTTTACTCAAGGGTTAATTAAAGGTCATATGAGCATTAATGACTAACAAGAGAGTTTATGCAGATAGAAACGGGTTTTCACGCATTTCAAAGAATTAATGGATATCTAAAACCCTAATTTCAGATTTGCTTAATTAGTAGAGGTTCTGGTCAGGATAAAATTTACCTAAATCTTCTAAAAATCATAGAAAAACATTCTATAAGGTTTGGTACCTTTGATTTGACCATTGGAACTCATTTTGACCTAAAATAGAGTCTTAGACGAACAATTATCCTAATTTGGGTTTTTGCACAAATTACCCAATCAAACTTAGACAAAACCAAAATTTGACTTGACCATCTGATTCCTTGGGTCTAAATTAGATTATACCAAAATTTGGGCCTAATCAGAGATCATCTTGAGCTAGTTTGCATTTTAGTATAATCTGACTCTTTCTCTCTCAAATAACCCCTGAGCTTTCAAAATCCTTGTAAAGAGCCCCCTAACTTTGATGTCTTCTTTGCACGAAAGTCCCTGCTGCCATTGAGGTAAAACCCGACCTCCAAGCAATCTTTGATCTAAGCTAATCCTACTCAAATCGCCATCAAATCCTACCAAAATTGGTCGAATTGATGTTCACACTTAGGAGAATCAATTGGAACCAGTTTTGATCCTAAATCTCCCTGATTTGACCATGCAAACCCACGAAATTAGTGGGGTTCTTTCTAAATCCTAAGCAAGCTAATGAAGCTTGTTTCCTATTCTAGAGCTCGCCTTAGAGTTCTATAAAGCCAGGTCGTGCACAACCTTACTTAGCTTGGATTGGAGGTTGGATTCCCCTTCTTCCTTTCTCCCTGACCTCCATCTCCACCAACTTTGGCGACCCTCTTCAATCACCTTCTTCACCATCTGCCACGTACAATAGGCAGCGACTCCTTCATCCTCTGCTTCTTCTACTCATCGCAATACCAGTGAGCACCGCCTACCTCCCCTCGTTGTCGCTGCTTCGCCCACTGGAGATTTCATCTCCTCCAAGTTCGGCATACCACCGTCAAGGACTTCTCTTCCCTTTAATCCATTATATTTTAGTTAGTTAGCTTCCTCTAGCTTCGTAGGTTTGCTTAGGACTTCTAAATGCTTGTTTTGACCCACGACGTCGCTGTTCACCGTCACCTTCTCCATCTCCGGCCACACCTTCGGTGAGGTCTCCCTGTCGCTCCACTGCACCACACACCTCGCCAACACCATCACAACCTTCGCCATACCTGTTTATCATGCTAAGTCAGTGTTTAAAAAGTGTTGCGTTGCAGTATAGCCAAAATAGCATTCAAACAAATATAATTTTTATTACTCGAATAAGTTCCGAGGTCGAACACAGGGAGCAATATGAGATTTAGAAATCAAGATCACAATTCAACTAAAAGAATTTGCAATAATATCAGTATCAATGTGCAAAAAGATGGGAGTAAAATGGTGATTTAGATCACCAAATACTCCTACAATATCACTAAGGAACTCAATGTATATGTATGTAATGAGAGCTAATTATGTCTTCTTCTTCCTTCTCTGATTCTTCCTTTCTTCTTCTCTTTCTCTGATTCTTCTGTTACGACCTTCTCTTCCTTCTTCTTTCTCTTTCTCAAGCCTCCACCTCTTCTTCTGCCTTTACTGCTTTCTCTGATTCTTCCTTTCTCTGCTTCAGCTATGTCCTTCTCTTCCTCTCTTCTTCTTCTTCTTCTTCTGTGGCCCTTAGCTGCTTCCTCTTTGACTCTGCAACTTTCCTTTGCTTTTAACCCTGAGAGCCTTCTCTTCTTCCTTTCTTCTTCAGAATCTGGCTAAGTGTCAGTTGAAGGTCTCTGCAGCAAAACCCTCCCCCTACGCGCGCGACTCTCCTCTCTTTTTCTCTCTTAGGATCCGCTCTCCCAGAGCCACAGGGTATCTGGGTTATTGGGTCAGGCACGTACCCTGGTCGATTAGGTCTGCGGGGGCATGTCACAGACGAGGCCAGGTTAGCGGGTGAGAGGGACCTCACCTCATGAATTGAGGCGAACAACCTCTTTCACAAAATCAACTTATGCAGGTGCGTGACTTCAGAACTTCCTGATGTGGGACTATCCGCGCACCCCTCCTTCACACTTCTGCAGCAGGGATCTCCTTCGCAATTGCCTCAGCTACTGAGGCTCATGTCTTCAATTGAGGGCCTAGGCTTGTGTGCAAGGTTCTTCCACGCAACCTGGGACAAAGGCCTTGGATAGTGGCACCTGGGGCGAGCTTCGAGCAAGCTTGAAGCAAGCTTGAAGCTTGATCGTCAATGGCAGGCAGGGTCTGGTAACTGAAAATAGTGAAATGGCCTCTCATCCACATCAGAGCGCTCAGGGAGTATTGCTGGAGCACGGCAAACGTGATGGGGGTGGTGGCATGGAGCAACAGTGGCTATGAGTGTGTGGCTAGGTCAAACTGTGAGTGGGTGTGTTCAGGGGTGCGTGTGAGTGAGTGGAGAGGTGAATGAATAGAGGGGAAATGATCAGGGATGTGTGGTGAAGGTTTTACGATGGTCGGTGAGGGTTTTGGTGGGCTGTGGAGGTGGGATGGCCTCGCCGGAGGGGGTGGTCGGAGATGGAGGTGCGAAGGGTCGTCGGTGGTCGGTTTGAAGTGGGGTAAGTGCGAAAATAAAGTAGAGGAGATTGGGGACTTAGCTCGGAGGTTGATGGATGAAGGGAGGCAGCAATGGCATCAAGTTTGGTGTGGTCGACGTCGGAGATGAAGGCGGCTTCGGTTAGGTAGGAACGACGAGGACGAAGGAGGAAGTGGCATTTGCTGGTATGGCGAGACACGGACGAAGGTGAGGAAGAGGAATCCGCCGCAGGTATGGCGGACGTATGATGAGAAAGAGTAGAGGGGATCACCGGACATCGAGGAGCCTTCGACCATGAGAAGGAGCGATGAATTGAGGGGATTCATGACTGAATTCGAGCGTGAGGAGTTTGGGAGGATCTGGGCTTCTTTAAATAAGGATTTGCGGGGCGGTTAGGGCTTAGGAAGCAAGCTTCCCAAGCTTAGAAGGTCGCCGGATTTGGGAGATTTCAAGAGACCCAAATCTCTCATGCATTTGCATGAGAGATTGGGAAAGAATCAGAGCATATGGATGGGTTCATATGAGAGAGAATTTCTCAGAGAATCTCCTTTCCAATTTTGGAAGAGATTCTCCAAGCAATCAAGGAGAAATCTCCTGTCAAAGGTCGCTGGAGTAGGTTTCCTCAGTGATAATGGCTGAGGGACCTAATTGTGAAGATGATGAAGAAGTTATGGGCTTGAATGCAAGGGTTTTTGGAAGTTGGGGGTATGAATGCAATCAGACAGGACCTTTTTGCAAACTAGGTCAAGGCAAGATCATCTTGGGTCCAAATTTTGGTACAAACCTAATTTGGACCTAAGGAATCCAATGGTGGAGTTGGATTTTGGTTTTGACCATGTTTAGGGTAAATATCTATCTGAGACTCAATTTTAGGTTATGATGGATTCTGATGGCCAAATTGAAAGTACTAAACCCTAGAGAATATTTTTCTATGATTTTTAGAGGGTTTAAGTGAATTTTATTTTGACAAGAACCTTGGTTAATTAAGTGGATCTATTTTTAAGGTTTCAAAAGTCATTTAATTCTCAAAACATACACAAACCTTTTTCTGTCTGATCTAACCCACTTATTATCTTATTAATACCATTTGACTTTTATTCAACCCTTGAGAGAACCCGTGGTTGTACTGCATTCATGATAAGCTGGTAAAATTATAGTTTTACCCCTAGTTTCTTATTTTTCTCTCAGAATGGTTATGCAATGATTTATGACCTTCAGTTGGTTATGTGGGAGCATTTATTAACTTCATTGGGTTAAAATGAGCTAGTTAAGGCTCATGATGGTGTTCCCATCAATACCTCCACGAACCAAACCCCCATCTTTATTCGCCATTCAACCCACTCACGTGACCCACCGAATAACCCATCCTTCCACCTTCATCTCTGACATCGACCGCCCTCCACACGCTGCCATCCTCCACAAGACCACCACCATCACATTCGCCAACACTTAGCGAAGCTTTTGAAGTGGTTTAACGTGGCCGAGAGGTTGTTCTTTGGAATTTTAGGTCTCGTCGTCGCTCCGCCTCCGCCCTCGAGTTCTCTAACCATGAATTGAGTTCTCCAGCCATATCTGCTCCAGGTCTTGGTCCCAGGTGCAGCGACTGATCCTTAGGACCCTTCCCAGATCCTTAATTGGAACCTGGGAGCACTCCTGCTGCCTTAATTATAGGCATCCTTACAGCTGTTGCTCACGCAAAGAAGATAGTGGGGATATTCCCACATCGGTGGGAGAAGAGCACCCGCATGCCTATAAATTGGATTTGTGTGTCTATCCTATCACCCAAGTACATGGGGTTCAGGTCCCCTTACCTGCTCACTCGTAACCTACCTAAGCCCTCACTCCTCGCTTGCGACACCACATACACAGGCCTGGACCCGACATTGCTTAATCCAGATCCCTGATTACCCGATTGGCTACTCGGTTATCTGAGGAAGAGGAGAGGAAATAGAGAGAGATAGCAGGGGAGGGAGGGTTTTGCTCCTTTGTGAAGCAGATAACACTTAGTCACTACAGGTCCCTTGTGCCTGAGAAAAGATAGAAAAAGAAGGTCTGAAGAGAAGGAAGAAGAAGGAGAAGACTTGAAAGTTAGAAGAGAAGGAAAGCTGAGGCAGAAGAAGAAAGCCTGAAGAAGAGAAGAAAGCACTGTAGCAAGTCAACGTTTAAGTCGTTTGGTGGAAAGACCCGATGTTTGATGAGCCTGATTTAGCTTGACATTTGCCTGCGTGGACTTAAAGCTTAAGTGGTTGAAGCCACTGTTCATTTATTTGATATAATTGAGATATTTGTGATGCATGGTTAGAGAGCTTATTTGGTGATCTAAAGCACCATTTTTTGGGTTTCTCTTTACTTTTTGTCTCTAGATACATTGATCTTCATTAAATAAAAAATGTGACAGATTATTATTCATTAAATATCTCTTTTGTGCTTCATTTATTATGGTCATTTATATTTTGATTAAAGATTAGCACATGAATTTCATATTTGCTCCCTGTGTTCGACCTCGAACTTCAATTTAGATTCTGAGTTTATAAATCTGTTGATTGAGCTATTTAGGAGGCTTTACTACAATGAAGCAACTTTGCTATTTGTCAACTATACTACAATGCATTTCCTAAACTTGATGAAAAGCTTGATAACTGATGTAAACATATTTATTGAGGGTAAAATGCCTATTCATGCATGTTCCTAGGCTTAGATTTGCATTGCATGCTATAAATATTGCATAGCATGCATCATTCTGCATTTGGAGTAGTTGTATATAATTTAGGTTAATTGCATCCTTTTTGTGGTTAGGAGAGAAGGATATTTATTTTGGAGCCTCGGATTGATGATCCAACCGTATGGATCTGAACAAGACGACGATCGGAGTCCAACGCTTCTGAAATCGCCTCGATCGGAGTCCCGTAGCACCATATGCAGTTCGAGGAAGATCAACGGCTGAGGGACTAGGTGACATAATTCAGAGCTTCAAATGACAAATCCGATTGCATGGATGGATTTGGGTTGATGATTGTAGCCTAACGGTGTGAAAATTGACTCAATCCGACCTCTGTAGCAGCCCTTGCAACAAGAAGAAGATGGATGGCTCAGACTACACCACGTGGCGTAGCCTAGGCTGCCTAGCACATGCATGCGCCACCGCACGCGCGCGTGGGCACACGCACGATAAAGGCGGGGAGCATAGCACCAGCGATGCTTACAGCTATTGCTAATTCTTCATGCGCCAACAAAGCCAGCTATGGGTGTGAGTAGGCATGAGCTGCCTACAGCGACGCTTCCAGCGACGGTTTGGATGTCACTAATGGTCCCATACCTATTTTTGCCTCTTCTCCTCCATTATAAAAGAGGACCTACACCCCCTCCCTTCCAAGCCATCTCTACCCACTCTACTCCCACCTACTCCCAAGCTCTAGCAAGCCTACCAATGCTCTGTTAGCGCTTGTTCTCAAGCTCCTAAGGCACTTATTAGTGTAGCGAACCTCTGCCCCACCAAATATTCCTCCAACTTCCCATCCCCATTCATAGGTCACCTTGTAGCCGTCTCCCACCTCCATTTTGGTAGCAGATCATCTCCGTCTTCTCACGTCCATTCTGGAGCCACACCGAAGCTTTCCTCAACCCAACGTCCTCCTGCACCTCACCTTCGTCGTCCCGCTCCTCGCCTCCTTCATTCGAGCTTCAACCAGGTCCCGTCGTCTTGCTGAACAACCGATTCAGGAGATTTTCTCTCACCCCCTTCTCTTTTTATGCTTTCATAGTTAATTATAATAAACATTAATGCAATACATCACATTTGATTCCACCTCTATCTTGTGATTGCTTGTCTTTTATTTCAAAAACACAAAAAAAACAACACCCTAGAACTCCAAAAAGAAACAAATCGAAGCGCGATTTTCACTTAAAGTAAATGTCGCCTCCCTGTGTTCGACTCGAGACTCCCTTAGAGTTTTGGTATAAATTTTTTCTGATCGATGTGTTTTGCAACTACAATGATGGGTTACTTGTAACCTTGATTTCTAACACGCCAAACACGCCTGACCAATAACATTTTGGCGCCGTTGCTGGAGAGTAACGTGCAATTCACCGCTATTCTTGTTTTACTTGATTCTATTTGAGCACTAACTTGCCTTATTTGTTTTCTTGTGATTTTGCGAGGTACACCACGAGGTGATCTTTCGCACAAATCAGCCACTCTTAGGGCAGGTAATCTCTCTTCTTCCATAATCATTCCCTTAATCTTTGGAAGAGAGAAAAAGGAAACAAACTAAATAGGATTCATCTGCCTTACTTTTCTAGTAAAATATCACCTAAAAAGGCAAGTTTCCTGATTCATGAAAAAAATTTTTTATATTTGATTGAAGCTTGAGCCGATTCTGATTAGATATTCCCTACCTTATTTCCTGTACCTATTAAGGATTTCGCTTGATTTTTGATCGCCTTGGATCACACACTTCTTGTTTAAAGTCCAAGGTGAACATTTTAAAGATCAAATTGGACTTGAAATAGGGCCAACTAGGGTTTCTACTCTAGGGTTTTGAAGTGTTAGCTCACATATTGCCTGCATAAAAGGAAATATACCCTCCCGCATTTGTGTGCTACCCAAACCGATGCTTGAAAAGTTTAACAAGAAGAACCCTAAAATTAGGTTCTCAATCTCACTTGAATCCTAAAATTGTGGACCTAATAACCTAAGAGTCAATTCAGGGTGATTTCTGGGTCTTGACCTAGATTCCATTCTACATCTTTTAGGGCAGGTTAGGTGAAGTTGGTCTACTTTGTAGGCCAATCAACCTCCAAATTAGGTCACAAATCAAATAAATTTCTAAATCAAGTGAAATCCAAGGCACAAAGTAGGCTAAAATTGGTAGACTTAAGATCTCAATTCGTAGTTTCCGATCTACTTGGAATCACAGTGACAAGGAAGCTCGAGCAGGGGAAATTCTATAACCCGTGGGGATGTTCTACCATGTAGGGTCTTTGCGAGACTCTCCCTTCCTGGCTGCCCAGGTAATTCTTGAGTGTGCGGATTTCTGATTTAGAGGTATTATCCACCTCGAAATAGTCTTAGTCATCTAAAAATATTTGGGTGCCTTGATTGGGTCCAATTCATATCCAGTTCCTCATCCCTTTTATAGAGCACATACACAGGAAAGGTCATTAGGTTGTTAACCTAAGCGAGACCTCATTAGATCTTCTATGGGATTTCTAAATCTGATCTGATAAACTCCAATTTGAACCTGAGTTTGATTCTACATCCTAATTCCACCACTGGATTTGAAAATGCAACCTGGCAATTTAGGAAGACCAATTGGGAAACCTGAACTCCAAATAAAAGATAAAATGATTGAGGCTGCCCTTAAATATTTTGAAGATTATCCAGCCAGCATGATTCAGGTTAATGTCCCAAAAACAACAAAATTCCTTTTGAACTGTGTTAGTCTACTACTTACTCAACTAAGAAATGGTTCAACTCGGGAGACCCTCATACTAGAGTTCAATGAAGTTTGCAAATTGCATAAAATGGAGGGTTTACATTGCTTTGCAAATCCATCACTCTGGGAGATACACCAGGATATCATTGAGCATCATACTGATATTCTAAATCTTTTATGAGAAGCCATTTATGAGACATCTTGGAGTGATTCTAAAGCTTCTCTAGAGCCTAGGTTAGACACTCAGAATTGTTGTAGACCCCCAACCCAAATGAATTCAGATTCAAACTTCATAATAATTGACATACCTAATTGTGATGAGAGTTGGGAGGATCCAATTGTAGGTGTTCTTGATTCTGAACCAGCCTTAGAAAATCTTGAAGCTAGTCCATCAAGCCTAGGTTTCCACGACACTTGTAATGATGAGATTGAGTTAGAACCTCTCAAGAATATAAATTCCGCTTCTTATTCTGATAAGGTGATTCTCAAGAATGATTCTCACATCCCAATAGAGCCCAACCTAGATTTTAGAGATCCAATACTTATCCTTAACCTAGAATCTGGATTCGAGCCTATTTGGGACAATCATGAGGCCCAATGTAATGAGAATCAAATTTTGATTTTGAATTATGATTCTAGGCCTGTATTTGATGAATATACCTCTCCAGACTCCTTAGAGATATGAATTGATTTTTTGGAAGTCATGCCGATCCATGATACAAAAACTGAGGATTTGGAAGGGTTGGGAATTAATTAGATCTATCCTAGGAGCCAAGAACCCAAGCCCATGCATAATATGACACCTTTTTAAGCTTGGAATCTCAAATTAGGTTAGATCCAAGTTAGGTGGTTGATTCTTTGCATCTTGATTCTCTCTGTGGTGGAACTCCTGATCTAGAACTAGATTCAGAAACTCATTCTCACAAATTCTCCGACAATTGAATCCTACTCTGATTTCGGAGAGCCTTTGTTTCCTGATAACTACGAACCAATTTATGACCTCAGCATCCATGATCCATTCTTCGACTCTGACTCTGAGGTCCTTGATCCCGAGATCATTGATTCAAAATCAGGTTCCATTAAGATGGAATCATTTCTTTTTGATCCTTAGGAATTAGAAATAGTATGTGCGGAGAGTGTCTGCAATCCAGAATTCGAATCTTTTATTTACTCAGATTTCCATGATCCCATAAGCACTCTCCAAGCATTTACCTTTAATTTTGATGAGGACCCTCTAGATGAACCCGCCTTTGAATCCTTTCTAGAGGATCCCTCAACATACACAGTTCTCATAGAAGCCTTATCCTCCACACCACATATAGATCCTTCCAAAACCAGCTCTCAACCTCGACTCGCCACCGGAATCAACTTCTACTCTAATTCACCTCTCTCCGATTCAGTTGCATATGATTCTATGAGATCTTTTGATCAGGTTTCGGACATTGATCAGATCGATAATCACTTCCCATCCTTTTCTGATCCTAACAGTAGGTTTCCTATATCCTTTTCAGATCCATTTTCTTTTGAGGATCCCACTATGACGAGGCTGATTCGACTCAGCCAAACCCACAATTCGCATTGCCATATCTTTTTGAGCCTCAAAGTATCCGGTGGGCTTTGCATCCACTGATTCACATCCATCAACCCACCAGATTGATTAGGTTTAGGCTGCATCATCAGCCTGTAGATCTGAACAAGCACCTGGTTGGACCAACTAGGCTTTTGATCAAGGTGCTTATTTTACAAAGCTCTTTTGATTTGACCACTCCTCCTTGATCACCTTCTGCTTGGCTGAAGGCATTGAATTTAGCGCTTAATGGGAGGCAACCCATCATTCCAAAAAAGTCAAGGCCTTTCTGATCATCCTTTTGAGCTACACTCCTCCTGCACTTTGAGTTCAGTCTTTGAATAACCGCCTCCATCTTTGGTATTCATATCAAAGCTTGAAATCATCAGCAACAGTCATCTTGACCCATTCACCCAACCTTTGAAACCTATTCTAATCCTTGAACCCAGGATGATTTCATACCCTCCGGTTTACAATGAGGACATTGCAAAACATAGGCATAGGGGGTGTTAAAGTGCAAACACATAAAAAATCAAGTTTCTGAGGGTTCTCACAAAAAAATACATATCCAAAAAACCAAAAAAATAAAAAATTGAAAAAGAACAAAAAATGGAAAGGGGAAGAAAATTTTGAAATTTGATTGCATATCATTCATGAGGAAGAAAGGGGAGAGAGTTTAAATGTCAGAAAGGAGCAACATTCAAGAACAAAATGATAGCCATTAGCAGTTGATCATGGAAATTACTTAAGTTCTAGACCTAATCAAAAGAAAAAAAATTAAGTCCTGAAATGACAGAGAGACAAGGAGATTAGTATGAGTGTTGATGTTAGGCCTCTTGGGCTTGTTTTAGGGCTTAAACATTCATGTATCCATTCAAATCCGGATTAATCCTCATGAGGTTGAGGAAAATGCAAAGCTTATGTATTAAGTCTAAGGCTTAGGGATTATTCGACCTCGTTACTTGACCTTTGGTTTGCGAGACTCGGTAACCTAAGCACCCTAATCCACACACCAATCTAGTTTAGTGTGCTTAACAATAAAAATCACGCAAAAGCGTTTATTTAGTTTTGAAAAAGATACCTAGATTAGGAGCGACTTTAAAACACAAGTTGATTTGGATGAGTTCCTAGCATGGAGAGATGGGAAATTCCCCTTGAAGATGCACAATAACATATCGTCTCGGTGCTTGTCTTTTAGGATATCTAAATATCTTACCGGGGGCATGTAAGCACCTTGTACTGATTCAGGTGCCATGGGCAGGATTATCTTGAAATGTCAATCGCCAGAGTTTGAATTTAGCTACAAAATGCCATGGGTGGCACTATCTCAAAGCGTTGAAAGCCAGGGTTCTAAGGGTTGCCATGGGTGGTGCTATCTCGAAGTATCGATTGCCAGGGACCTTGCAAGGATTGATGGTGAGAATAAGGAATCCGATATAGATCATGTTTAGGGCCAATCCAAGGCTAGAAAAATAATCAAGAAAAAGAGAGAGAAAGCTCTCCAAAAAAGCAATGAAATTCTTTTATCCCTCCCTCTTACAAAAACACATTGCAAACTGAACCTGGACTAACTATGTTAAAAGTACGGGTGCTTTAACCGCTAGGTTCAATGAACCTTTGGATAGTTTTTGCGGGCCTTAGAAACCCTCGCGATAGAATATGGCTAAAGCTGGTCAAGTCTGGATCTTGATTGATACTTGAGTACCTTTAGGCTTATTATTTAGCATTCTAACCTAATTTCTAAAGAGAAGAATAAATCAGGACTATGAACATCAATGAATGGCCTAGAACTCTAGTTCTTTCCATAAGATTTTGCTAAGGGACTAGCAAAAGTTAGGCATGGGGGTATGATGTTAACGTCATCATCTCTCATAACTAGCTTTAATTAGTCAGAATCAAAAGGCAAATGCTCCTACATAACCGTTGGAGAGTCCTAATTCATTGCATATTCTTTCTGAGAAGAATACATTAAATTAGGGGTATATCTGCAGTTTTAACATCATATCCTAATTGCAAAACAATCATGGGTTTTCTCAGGTGTTAATTGAAGGTCATATGAGCATTAATGACTAACAAGAGGGTTTATGTAGACATAAACGAGTTTTCGCACATTTCAAAGAATTAATGGACATCCAAAATCTTAATTTCAGTCCTGCTTAATTAATAGAGGTCTGGTCAAAATAAAATTCACCTAAACCTTCTAAAAGTCATGGAAAAATATTATAAAAGGTTTGGTACCTTTGATTTGACCATTGAAATCTATTTTGACCTAAAATAGAGTCTTAGATGGATAGTTGCCCTAATTTGGGTTTCTATGTAAATTACCAAGTTAAACTTGGTCAAAAACAAAATATGGCTTCACCATCAGATTCCTTGGGTTTAAATTAGGTTTGCACCAAAATTTAGGTCCAATTAGAGATCATCCTGACATTGTTTGTATTTTAGTCTAGTCTGAGTCTTTTCTCTCAAATAACCCCTCAGCTTTCAAAATCCTTGCAAAGAGCCCCATAACTTTGTTGTCTTCTTCGGACGAAGGTCCCTGCTGCCATTGATGTCAAACCTGACCTCCAAGAAACCTTTGACCTAAGCTAATCCTTCTCAAAATGCCATTAAATCCCACCAAAATTGGTGGGATTAATGTTCACAATTAGGAGAATCATTTGGAACCAGTTTTTGATCCTAAATCTCCCTGATTTGACCGTGTGAACCCACAAAATCAGTGGGGTTCTTCTTGAATCCTAGGCAAGCTAATGAAGTTTGTTTCCAGTTCCAGAGCTCGCCTTGAAGCTCTATAAAGCCAGGCCGTGCACAACGTTACATCCTGAACTTGGTTTGGAGGTCGGATTCCCCTTCTTCCCTTCTCCCTGACCTCCATCTTCATCGACTCCAACGACCGTCTTCGATCACCTTCTTCGCCGTCCGTCATGTACAATAGGCGGCAGCTCCATCCTCAGCGTCTTCCGCGCATTACAATACTAGCGAGCATCGCCTACCTCCTCTCGTCATCGCCACTTCGCCCACCGGAGACTTCATCTCCTCCAAGTGTAGCGTACCACTGGCACGGACCTCTCTTTCCTTTAGTCCATTAGATTTAGGTTAGTTAGGTTCCTCTAACTCCATAGGCTAACTTATTAATTCTAAACCCTTGTTTTGACCCACGATGCCACCGTTCACCGTCACCTTCTCCATCTCCGACCACACCTCCGGTGAGGTCTCTCCATCGCTCCACTGCACCACACACCTCACCAACACCCTTGCAACCTCCACCATACCTCCATGAACCAAACCCCCATCTTTATTCGCCATTACACCCACTCACGTGACCCACTGAATAACCCATCCTTTCAGCTTCATCTCTGGCACCAACTGCCCTCCATAGGCCGCCATCCTCCACTAGACCACCACCACCATATTCTCCAACACTTGGCAAAGCTCCTGAAGTTGTTAACGTGGCAGAGAGGCTATTCTTTGGAATTTCAGGTCTTGTCGTCTCTCCACCGCCACCCTCGAGTTCTCCGACCACGCATCGAGTTCTCCGACCACGCATCGAGTTCTCCGACCATATCTGCTCTAGGTCTTGGTCCTAGGTGTTGCGGTTGATCCTTAGGACCCTTCCTAGGTCCTCAATTGGAACTTGTGACCACTGCTGCTGCCTCAATTGGAGGCATCCTCACAGCTTCTACTCATGCAAAGAAGACAGTTGGGATAGTCCCACATCGGTGGGAGAAGAGCACCTGCACGCCCATAAATTGGATTTGTGTTTCTATCCTATCGCCCAAGTACACGGGGGTGGGGTCCCCTTACCCGCTCACCCGCTACCTGTGTAAGCCCCTCACTCCTCGCCTACGACACCACGCACACAGGCCTGGACCTGATACTGCTTAATCCAGATCCCCGATTACCTGATTGGCTGCTCGGTTATTTGAGGAAGAGGAGAGGAAATAGAGAGATTGAGAGAGGGAGGGAGGGTTTTGCTCCTCTATGAAACAGCTAACACATAGTCACTGACGTTCCCTTATGCCTGAGAAGAGAAAGAAAAAGAAGGTCTGAAGGGAAGGAGAAAGAAGGAGAAGACTTGAAGGGAAGAAGAGAAGGAAAGCTGAGGTAGAAGAAGAAAGCTTGAAGAAGAGAAGAAAGCATTGTAGCAAGGAGATGTTTAAGTCGTCTGGTGGAAAGACCCGACGTCTGATGAGGCTGATTTAGCTTGACATTTGCCTGCGTGGACTTAAGGCTTAAGTGGTTCAAGCTACTGTTCATTTATTTGATGTAATTGAGATATTTGTGATGCATGCTTAGAGGACTTATTTGGTGATCTAAATCACTCTTTTTTGGGCTTCCCTTTACTTTTTGTCTCTAGATACATTGATCTTCATTGAATAAATAATATGACAGATTATTATTCATTGAATATTTCTTTTATGCTTCATTTATTATGCTCATTTATATTTTGATTAAGGATTAGTGTGTGACTTCCATATTTGCTCCCTGTGTTTGACCTCGAACTTCAATTTAGATTCTGAGTTTATAAATTTTATCTGTTTGATAGCTATTTGTCAACTATACTACAACGTATTTCCTAAACTCGACGAAAAGCTTGATAACAGTACATTATCGAAAGAGGTAGAAGAGTTATCAATTTAGCCAGTACCAATAATATGGCCATTATGGTTGTTCCCGAAAGTGATGGTACCACTATCCTGGTGGTGAAGTTGTAGGAATAGGTCTTCATCCCCAGTCATGTGCTTTGAACATCCACTGTCCACGATCTGTCTCTTTTCTTCTCGTTCCTGTCATTGGCTTGCGTTTGTGAGGTCCTGGTTTGGTTGTTCTATAGAGTGGCTTCAATTTTCCATTGATTTGTTGATATGTCCACTTCTTATAGTCTACTTGACCTACAAAATAGGATTGCAATAATGTTTTTGGTATCCATTTTTGTTTGGGTCCATGGTGGTCAGATGCTGCCTATTTTGGTAAGCTGCCCTTCTTTTTATTTTGGCTCGGACCAGATGCTTCATGATCATTTTTAGGTATGTAGCCTAACCCAAATTTTGTGGTGCTCTGTGATCAGGTGTTTTTCACTTGCAGAACTAATGTGTATCAGAAAAATATGTCGTCGCAGTGAAATCACGTGGTGGAAAAATCCTGAAAAAAAATATTTTAATAAAACTAACCATGAAGAGCTAGGTCGCATCCACAGGGAGGAACAAATCAATAAAATCACGAATAATTTTTCCTTGTATTTGTCCAATCGAATGAGAGATCCGTGCTCAAATCTGATGCGAAACAAGACGAAAAGAAGGAAACATACAATAAATTAAGAATGCGGAGGGTATGTATGTAATTTTCCTTCCTTGAAATAACTTGCAATGGCATGTAGCGTAATTATACTTCAAGACATTGGGCTTTCTCCTTTAGGTCAAGTGAGTGCTTTTGATAAGATTTTATTCAAGTATCAATTTCAACATATAAGAGTTCAATGCATGAGAGAAATAATGTAAACAATTAAGGGCATGCATGCAATTTCACTCAAATAATTTAAGTCATCAAATAAAGCAATAGTATTCCACAATGGAATATTTGGTAAATTTAAATTGAACCCAACACAGGGGATTACTTCCCTTTGTCCCGACACGAAGAGGAGGCGATGGTGGGCTGCGTAAGGAGGAGGGCCCGCTATTGCTGACCGTGCGCACGAAGTGGGATGCACGTGTGAGGTAGGTTCCCGCAAGGGCGGTGGGTGCGCAAGGTTGGCACGCAAGGGGGCCGGCTTTGTGCGTGGCTGGTGTGCACGAGGGTGATTGCACAGCAAAAATACACCAATAAAAATGCCATCTTGTGTTATTTCCTAGAATTGCCATTGCATATTAGGTAGCCATAGTTGCATTTGTAAAAATTAACACATGCATGCATTGATTTGAGAGGGGATGAAAGTAAATAATTGGCCTTGTAATTAACGTTTTCATAAAAGGTTGCATAGCAAATTTCACCATCTTCATTTTTTTATTTTTCTTTGAACTTCTTGTCCGCGTAGCTGCAGGGCATGGCTTGTTCTTCTTCGCGGCATTTTCTGCCGTAGCATGCCTTGCCAGCTGCATGGCTAGGCATGCACGCCCAGGGCATGGCTGTGCATGCCTCAATCCCCCGTAAAAAGCCCTCCTCTCTTCCTTGCGCAAGGGAGCCTGGTCCATACAACACAGCCGCAACCTTCGCTTCCAGGCCATCTCCTCCCTCTCTCCCCTCCATACGCAGCACCTCTTCCTACTGAAGAGATACGCTGCAGGCAGGAGCAGCTCACAGTGGTCCCATGACCACCACTGCGAGCTCCACCATCGCCCACCTCATCCAAGAGAAGGTGGGCATGGTGGGTTCTTTCTCTGCTTCGACCGCTCAAAGTCTTCCCGCCATTGCCGAAAACTCGAACTCTGAAGCTCAGCAGTAGCAGCAACACGGCACTAGCAGCCTCAGCCTGCGCGCAAGCCAGCAGCCACTGCCAGCTCCTTCCGTGCACGTAGGTCCGCTCTAGAGTGCCCACGCACGTAGAATCGGCCGCAGCCAGTTGTCCGAGCTGCGCACGCACTGTTGCTACTGTTCACGCATTTCTGCGGAACACTGTAGCTACAGTGCGGTGACTGGAAAGTTTCTCACTTATCTGGTCACCGCGCGCTCTCTCTCCGCGCCGCGATCGTCCCCAGCCTGTAGCGCGCACCTGCTCCCGCGTACGCTTGTGCCCGCAGCGTCTGCTCCAGCGCCCGCGCTTGTCTGCTCCCACGCCCGCTTCTTCGCCCACTCCAGCACGCAGAGCGGTGCGCTGCGCTGCAGCCTCACGCCCGCGTAGTCCCTCCAGCGCCTATGCCTACGTGCATCCACGCCATCAGACAATGCCTGTGTGCTCCAGATGACTTAACTCTCTACCACCCTCTCTCACAACCACTCTCTCACTCTCTCCCGCAGACACACATACACACACCACACTTGTACGCACTCAAGTGTACACACACACAATCACTTGTACACACCTATATATATACTTATATATATATATCTACATATATATATTTATATACATATATATAGATATATATATATATACATATTAGTACCTATACAACCATTTATAAGTATATATACATACATACATAAATATACATATATATATATCTATATATTTATATACATATATATATATTTATACACACATATATACATACATATATACATATATATCTATGGATATATATACATATATACATATATATATATATACATACATATATATACCTATCTACATATATCTATATACATAGATACTTATACTAATATATCTATATACATATATTACTATATATATATATATCCATATCTATATAGTTAGACATATATACATATATATCTAGTTATAAATATATATATATACATACATACATCTATCTATATATTTACATATCTATATATACATACATACAAACATATATATAAATATAAATATAAATAAATAAATAAATAAATAAATATATATATATAACTACATATACACCTATATAATTATAACCCTATCTATATATGTACATATAAATATATACTTACATTCATATCACCTACCACGCGTTGTATTGCGGGAATATCTGCACCAGTTGCTGATATTCCCCGATACCCGCGTACAGAAAACATCTCCGCACACACACTTCCACCCATCCATCCTACACTCCACGCAGCACTTTGTCCTGTTGGTTGCGTCTTCTTAGACGTCAATCTACTCGACACTGTGCTACGCACCATTTCCACCTCCACCCCCACCCATATACATATAATATATATCTATATATATATATACTATATTTATTTCTTTACAAGCAATCTCTATTTTCCTGCTATTAAAAAGATAAAAAAAATATAGTAAAAGAGAAAAGATAATCCTTGTCTTGCAGGTACTTGGTCTTGCGAATAGCAAGACCCATTTTTTTGGAACCCTAATTTGGCTCAAAGCCAAGAACAATTTGGCTCTAAGCCAAGGACCTGATTTTGAGGGTGTACCTCAAGGACAACATTATCAGAAAAAAATCTTAAATAGAAAAATGCCAAAAACATAATAAACGAACGGAAGAGATTCGTTGTAGGAAAAGCGTAGAAACTTATTCACCTCTAATCCCGCCTCCCTGAGTTCGACCCTGGGACTAAAAGTGACCAAGATAAAAATCAAGTAGGCCAGGTTAAAAATTTTGTGTAAAGATGGTTAGGCTCGATTTAGGTTAACCACTATACTCATTTCAACGATTAATTCACTATATTAACACAACCTATTTGGGTCACGACCATACTTTTTCTAGCGCCGTTGTCTGGGAGGTGTGCATTCAGGTAAGTTTCTACTCCATTCCTTTAGTTTTCTCTTCTCACACCCTTCTCTTCACGAGTGTTTTTGTTTGTTGGTGTGCAGGTGAACCAGTTGCGAGGAGGAGACAAGCAGAGGAAGTCAGAGACATGGGAAAGTCCAAGGCGGGAATGAGAGTGTGAAGTCGCCTGCGTCGCACTGGAACTTTGCCCACATTGCAGAAAAGGTAGGTCTCTCTCCTAGCAATTTAGGTCAACTTGTCACCCTAATAATAATAAAAAAAAAACTAAAAACACTTCCTGGGATTTCTTGGGGCGAGTGGATTAAAAATCACTTGTTTTATTGTCTGCTATCACCCCCACTGCCCCAGGATTTCCTGCCAAACTTCTCATAGCGAAGATCCAAGAATCCTGATCTTGAATCTTTTGCCATGTGAAGTATTCTTTGAGGCAAGATTAAAAGGATTGACTGCCATCCCTCCTTGCCTCATTTATCCGCAATTTGGGATCGCATTTTTGGTGGGGAAACTTGGAATTGAGTTGATTCCAACCCCACCACGACCTTTCACGTGCCTAAGATTAGATCCCGAATACTTCAACCCCAACACTTTATTTTTCTTTATCTTATGGTTGAGCCTTGTGAGTAACATCATCCTGGTGATCGGGAGCACTTGAATTGAAGTGTTTTGGCTCCCTTTCACATTAACTTAAAATTGACTCGTGCATCCACACATAGAAATTTCCACCTAGGGAAGCCTAGTGCATTTTTAGCATGCATTAACTAACTCACTTTGAAGAAGGGTTTGTTGAGCATAGAAAAACTCGAATTCTCTCAAAACCCGAAGATTGGTTGAATTGGTAATTCAGCGAAATCCTAAAATCCATACTACTTAAGGCTGAAACTCTAAAAATCATTCACCAATTAAAACTTCAATTCAGGGAGATTTCCCGGTTGCATGCTTGGTTTACACACTTTATAAAATCAACCATTTGGGAATTACCCGTAAACAACACCCTTCACATTCCAGAAGCACTTGATCCTAAGCCTCTAATTAAAACTAGTAGCAAATTGACCCTTATTAAGGATTGGAGGTCTAACTACCTGCGTGTAGCGCCTACGTGTTGGTGAGGGTTCCTGCGTGCTATCGGGTGTCTAAGACTGGGGCGAACGGCCTTTCAATTTGGCCCGGTGGTTCTGCGGTGCTAGCATTTGGTTCCGTAGGTCGTGATAGTAGGTAACTTAGATCTTTAGGTCTAAGGGCACACTGTAGAGGTTAGGGCTTTGATTGTCTTGATTTGTCATCAAGTGTACCTTTGCGGCGTCATTTCTCTCATCTCCTTTTCCCTTCTTATCCCCCCAATTCTTCCTGCGGTAGTGCATGTTTGGGAGGAGGTCACAAAACCCTGAATTGTTTGAATTGTCTAATAATTTTAGAAGAACAGAAGCCGAATCGTCATCCTCCACAAACATGGCTGTACGCCCACCCCCAAATCCCGAGGGAGGAAACCGCCCTCAAAACCCAAGTGGTGGAGCCATGGATCCCATAACCCGCCTTCAAGCCCAAATGGAAATGTATAATGAGCAAATTGAAGCCATTAGGGAAACCTTGGAGGAAATGTAGAACCCTCCTGAATGGGAGGAGCTTAGGTCTCTTAGCTCCTATCAGAATCCTGCTGCTACAGAGACCATAGGACAAATTCAGGTCCCCATGGGCGGGGATGACTTTGAATTAAAACCCAACATAATTGGCCTAATAAACTTCCACTTCCATGGTCTTGCAAGTGAAGATCCTTTTCTCCATTTGGAAGACCTAACCTGATTAGCTGAAACTGTCAAACCGAGAAACATCGGGTTACCAATAGTCCTCATGAAAATGTTCCCGTTGTCATTGCAAGATAAAGCGTCGCAATGGTTATGCACCCTTGGGAGAACCATTCATTCTTGGGATGAGATGCGATCAGCATTTCTCAAGAAATTCTTCCCAATCGGGCGAACCAATGCACTTCGCTGTGCTATAATTTCCTTTACGCAACAAAACGGCGAACAATTTCATGAGGCATGGGAGAGATATAATGACCTCCTTAGGAAATGTCCGCACCACGGTCTGCCTAAGTGGCATATAGCCCAGATTTTCTATTATGGGCTAAATGAGACTTTGAAGCAGATTGCAGACGCTTCCTGCGGAGGGAATTTCATGAATAAAGACGAGAATGGAGCATTCAAATTATTTGAAAACATGAGTGAAAACTCAATGAATAATGCCTCCATTGTCACCTTTAATTGTACCAGCCTGCCCCGTAATGTTCACGAAGTTGACACGGGACCCTCCTATTCAACCACTGATCTTAGCCTTATCGCACAGAAATTGGATGAAGTCTCCGTCGTGCACAAGAAGTTGGACGAGCTTCTGGCCAATCTCGCCCGTTCTATGGCAAACACCCCCACCTCATCACTTCGTCACAATCCCAATTCTTCCAACACTAGGCTTATCCCTAGAAACCCTGTGAGATCTTCCTTACCGAGTGTCGCGCCAAGCGATTCGGTAAGTCATGTGGATCTGGCTTCTGCAAGCCAGTATTTTGACACGGAGGACCAAGCCTCCGTGTGCTCGGATGTGTATTTAATGCGAACTCGTCTTCTGCCTTAGAAGACGCTTGCGCCCTAGGGAACAACCCGTTCTTTGCCACTTATAACCCAGGGTGGTGAAATCATTCAAATTTCGCATGGTCCAGCAACCCGCAGCGCCAAAACCCCATGGGTGGACCAATGCGACCGTCCGCACCAGTCATCCTAAGGGCCCAGTCTAATCCTGTGGTGAATCCGCCATCGGGTCCTTGCATACCACAAACAGAACATGCATCAAATCCTCTTGATAAATTGATGTGAATGATGAAGAAAATGTCAAAGCGCCATGAAGAGAACATGACCTCTCTTCAGCACCAATTGGCGCAGCAGAATGCTGAGATCAGTCAACTGCGCATGGCGACTCGATCTCAGGGCACTCTTCCAGCCCAACCTGTTCCCAACCTGCGAAATTTCATACCCCGTGGTCCTCAACCACAGGTACGACCTTCTCAGGGGTAGGTTCATCAGATTCTGCAGGCTCCGAGCATTCCACCTGGATTTCAGGCTAATCCCGCTGTAGCACCTCACTCTTATGTCCCTATTGCGAACCCTCCTCCACCTTATGATCCCACTGGACCCTCATCGTCCAATGCGATTACTACGAGGAGCAGTAAGCAAACCGTCGATCCACCTTGACCCGATTTTGGCCCATCCTCTTCATCGCCCTCTCATTCAGGATGTGCACCACATTTGCGAGAGGACGATACACCCAAATTAGTGCCAGAATCAGTCCCATTCCTTGAGGCTCTACTGAGGGAGCCAAAAGGCAAGAAAAAGGATATGCAGGCCTTTGATAACCTGCGTAATTTATTCAGGGATGTTGAAATCAAGGTACCCCTGCTAGAGGCTATCGACCACATACCTACTGTCGCCCGATTTTTCAAAGACTACACAACACCTAAGCAACAGTCAAAGAAAACAAAGAATTCGGTGGTTCTCTCGCCTCATGCAAGTTGTGCTATACTGTCAAATCTACCACCGAAGCAGAAAGATCCGGGTACACCACTTATTTCCTGTAGCATCCAAGGCTGCAACTTTAATCGTGCCCTGCTTAATCTAGGATCTTCATCAATCTTATACCAACCATCATGCTCGAAAAATTTGCCTTGGGAAATCTGAAACCCACCCCTGTCACGTTACAGTTGGCAGATCATTCTGTCAAAATTCCAAAGGGTGTGGTGGAAGACATGGTGGTTAGGGTCAACAGTCTCTGTTTTCCTGTTGACTTTCTTGTTTTGGATATTGAAGTTCCTAGCTCACTTTCTGATTGTCCGATCATCCTTGGTCGACCTTTCTTGGCCACAGCCCACGCCCATATAGACTACGAATCGGGCTGTATTGAGATTGCCGTTGGATCTGAGAAGCTCAAGCTTAACATCTTCAAGGCAGCCAAGAACTTTGATTGCGATTGCATCGAGGATGACACGTCTGACGAGGACATGGCCGTCAGCGCGTGTATCGGACTAATTGGGACCTATTTTGACTGCTGCGGATTGCCTTTGACACTAACGATTGCCTGACCAACACATATTGTGACGTTCCCCCATCCTTCCCTTTTCCCTCACCTTCTCCTGACCAGACTTCTGACGAGGTTTTCTTCGCGTCCCATACCTCGTGGTCTGAGTCATATTCAGGCTACTCACCGCTGGTCCACACTCTTGAAGACCGGATTGCCCTTTCTTTCCTGCCAAATCAGGCGGAACTGCAACCCCACACTAGTACCTTAAGCCCATATACCACTCACTGGGGTTATCCCTTTTTGGATCCATCTATCCAAGATGCCCCTCTTCTTGGCTAATCTGAGGGCCAACTTCTTCCACCTGAATTGTTTTCTTCTGATCCGTTTGGGACACTCTCGTCCCAAGAAATGCCAGATCTTTCACCATCCACTCCCGAGCTGAAAGAGTTGCCTGATACGCTTAAATATGTTTTCTTGGGACTGAATGAAACGCTCCCCGTAATCATCAGTTCAAAATTGACCAGGGAGCAAGAGTGCAAACTAACAAAGGTCCTTATGGGACACAAGGCAGCCATTGGATGGTCTTTCTCAGAATTAATTGGCATTAGCCCCTCCTACTGCACTCACCGTATAATCTAACATGCGGGAGGTCATTAAAAAGGAAATTATTAAGTGGTTAGATGCGGGTATAATCTACCCGATCAACGATAGCCCTTGGGTGAGTCCAATTCATGTTTTGCCCAAAAAGGCGGGACTCACCATCCGTGTCAATGATAGGGGCGAATCCATCCCTACACGCACTCCTACATCTTGGAGAGTGTGTGTAGATTATAGGAAACTCAATGCTGCAACTAAGAAAGATCACTTTCCGCTACCTTCCATTGACCAAATCCTGGAGCGGTTAGCGGGAAATAAATTTTTCTGTTTCTTGGATGGGTTCTCTGGATATAACCAGGTGGCAATGGACCCTCGGGACCAAGAGAAAACCACCTTTACCTGCCCTTTCGGAACCTTCGCATTTAGAAGAATGCCGTTCAAACTTTGTAACGTGCCAGCAACTTTTCAGAGATGTATGATGGTGATATTCCATGACATGGTGGGTGACTTTCTCGAGGTTTTCATGGATGATTTTTCGATCTTTGGACCCTCTTTTGATGACTGTCTTGCCAACCTGACCTGTATCCTTAGGAGATGTATTGATGTGAACCTCATGCTTTCATGGGAAAAGAGTCATTTTATGGTACACAAGGGAATTGTTCTCGGGCATATCATCTCCGATAGGGGTATCGAGGTTGACAGAGCTAAGCTTGATGTAATTGCTGATTTACCTATACCTGGCTCTATTAAACAAATCCGCTCCTTCCTGGGACATGTTTGTTTCTATAGGAGATTCATCAAAGACTTCTCCAAGATTTCTCGACCTTTAACTCATCTCCTATCGACCGACGTACCCTTCGATATGGGCCCCGACTGCATACGAGCATTCACGCAGCTGCGTGATGCTGTCACCAAGGCCCCCGTTCTCCAGCCTCCTGATTGGACCCTCGACTTTGAACTCATGTGTGACGCTTCCGACCTTGCAGTCGGAGCCATCCTGGGACAAAGACACAATAGACACCCCTTTGTGGTGTACTATGCCAGTAAGACGTTGGACAAGGCCTAGCGTAATTATACTACCACTGAGAAAGAACTGCTAGCGGTTATCGTTGGGTTGGAGAAATTCCACTCTTACCTTCTGGGCTCACATGTTATTGTTTTCACTGACCACGTGATAGGTTGGTTGTGTGGTTGTTGTGTTTGAAATTGGTAATAATTGTTGATTATGTCGTTGTAGTACAGGGTGTATAATATAACATTAAGGATGTCGTATAGTGGTGAGTATGGGTGAGTTCCAGTCATTACAACCATTATTATCATTTGCTTATTTATCTAATTTTTACTGGTTTTGTTCCAGGTCGTTCACTGGGAGGCAATTTATTGAATTTAATTCGGTCACTCTTTGATTATCTCAAAATTGTCTTCTTATTCAAAAAAGAAAAACTTTACATTTTATTAAAGAATGAATGAATGTGTGTTTTATTTACCTAATTACTAAGAAATGCTTGCAAAAATACTAACTATGAACAAGCATCAAACAATCTATTATTATACTCTAAACTATGTATTTACAAGTTATCCTATTAGTACTATCATAATAGTATATAATACATTAGAATGCAATGGTGTAGAAATTTAACTTATTAGTCTGTTATGTACAGTAACATATACAGCAGTTTCAGTGATAGATATAAGCGTCGCTAAATCTCAGAAAACACTATACAACCTAAAGAGGCAAAACTGAGATCTTTAGCGACGTTTATAGTGTCACTTTATTCTGTTAGTAATTATATAGATTTACTTATACGTATGTATACTACTTATTCTTTTTCTTGGTTTCTCTTTCTTTCTTCATTAAGTCTCTGTTCTTTGTATTCTTAACTCCTGTTCTTCTTGTGTTCATATTTCTGTTTTAAGTATTCGTCTTCTTCTTTCTCTTTTTATTACTCTTGTTCTTTTCTCTGTTGTTCTTGTACTCTTTGCTTTTTTCTCTCGTGTTAACTCTTTGTTCTTCTCTTTGTTAACTCTTCTGTCTTAGCATATTTCAGAGGCTGCGGTGGGGAGGGGATTAGGCTAATGTCATTAGTTTAAAACGTGTTTAGTTTGCGGGCACGCTTTTCGAGGGATACACAGCACCCTAAGGGTGGGACCAGACCTCTACTAAGCGCGCCCTAATCTCAGATTAGGTGGCTTAATTATGTCTTTAATCTCAGCGCCAGGCCTCAGCCCAACGCCATATGCTCGCACACGCTCGGGCCCCCGGCCACACACACGCGTCACATACTAATCGCAAATCAGACAGAGTACTCAGACCAGCGCTCAACGGGTAATCGGGTAAAGGCAGTGTTTCGGGCGCCCGGCGCCCGTGACGACTGGCCTGTAAGAATCACAAATCACATTTATGTGGCTGCGCTTGACTTGCAGCACACGATGTGGTGCTATTCCAGCGCCACATCGTGCGCTGGAAATCAGGCGCAGCTGCGTCTGATCGTACTTTTGGCCCTTGATTTGGGGGCCATAAATTATTAAATAAAATAAAATAAAATATGGTTAATAAAGTATTTACATAATACTACATAATTGATTAATTAATTTTGAATTTTAAATATGTTTACTATACAAATAAATTCGCTAAACTAGGCTGATTGTACAGGTTGATTTAGGTGATTAAATAGTTAATTACTTATAAAATAGTTAGTACATGGTCTAATTGACCTTATACAGATTCAATTTACATACTTAAGTATTTTATACATATTTTTATTGTATATTTACGAATTTATTTCTATTTTATTTAAGCTAAACTAGCTGTTCTGAGTGTTTTAAATAAAACTAAGTTACAGTAAGCTATGCTAGGTATAATTGTACTTTAACTAACTTAAATTACTTACTATATATGTTAACCTAAGTCTATAGATTTATTTACTTAATTATAGCTCTAAATTATTAATTTAGCTAATTTATTCTACAATATAGCTACTGAATATGTACATATGAATCTGTATATATACATATACATATATCAGTAAATACATACATAATAGTTCAGTATTTATACATATATTTACATAGATTACATATGTATATAGATTTATGTACAAGTTTATACAGTATTTACAGTATATCTATGTATGTCTACGTACATAATCAGGCTGTATATTATAGTTATAATAGTATGGATATGTATATTTACAGTGTGAAATTAAGTATGTATAATTAGGTTTTAGTAGGAATTTAGGGAATGAGGGTTAATTAAGTTTTTATTTCATTTTAAACAGCAGCTAAGCTACTGTCAGAGAAGATGGAGAGGGAAGAGAATGTGCTGCTCAGGGTGTTTTAGCAGTGTCAGTGGCTTAAGCCACTGTCAAATGGGCTAACTGCTGCTGCAGTTAGTCCATTTGAAGAGGGGGAAAGTATTCACAGAGAAGAGGAGAATTTAGAGAAGAGGGGAATGTTGCTGCAGTTTGCAGCATTTTACTGTATAACTGGGAATAAGAGAAAATTCAGAACAAACTAAAAATTAAAGAGTTGAAATCCAAATATGATAAGGGTATAAATCTCACGAAAATCACATAAGAATTCAGTTCAAATACCCACAAGGAAAAGCCCTTATCAAAAGCATCATTTCAGATCAAAACACAAATGGCATTGAGTTAGTCTTCCTAATGCCATAGACAGCATGAAGGAAGACTTAACTCAATCAATTAAAACCAAAAACATACAATCCCAGTTTCTTGCAACCTTAAGGAGTATGGAAAACTCCTTAGGTTAGAGAATCACCATACAAAAATAATTATCAAACAGGTGGTGTATGGCAGTTCTGAAATGACAAATCAGAAAAAGAATGCATTAAAGGAATTTATAAAAGCTAGCGAATGCATTCAGATCAAGGCAGAAGCAAATTCATGAAAGGCTCTTCTGATTTGTTCTCTGTCACCAGAGAACTTCTCAGAATCCTTGCCCTCAAGGAAAACCAAAATCCCTTCAATTTGTCAGATCTGTCAAGACATTTCAGAAAGCAAAATCTCTTCAAAACCCATGTTAAAGTGAATCTGACAAACTGAGGCAATCAATCTAAAATAAAAGGGGCTTTTGTGAACACAAATGGGGTGAGTGAGAAGCCCCAAATGGTGCTTGTGACGCCAATTTCAGATCTGAGGCAGTACACCATCAGATCTGGAATTGGGTCCGGATGTGTGGGTGATTGGTGAAAAATTCGTCGTTAAAAGGAAAAAAAAACAAGAATCAGAATCTGGATGATGGGAAAAACAAAACATGAAGAGGGAGATAAATTGAATAGTGAGCAGATGATTCTTCCCCTCTGATCTGGACTGATCAGAGGAGGTGAGGGAGGGGATCTAATACTAATTCTACTCCTAAGACTAATCTAACTACAGCTAACATTAAACACTAACAATTAAAACTAAATCTATTCTAAACTACTGCAAACTAAATCTAACACTACTTGTGCAGAATTAAAAACTAAACTAAAAGGAAGAATGGGACCTATGGGTCCTTAGCCGGCGGCTAAGGAGGAAGAAAGGAGGAGGGTGACTCCAGCGGAGGGAAGAGTCTGCTAGTGAGACTCCAGGGTCGTCCTCAGGTGCTACGCGGTCCTTAGCGACGAGGAGGGTCGAGAGCAGGCGATGATTCCACAGCCGGTGGCTGTGAAATCAGGGTCTAGGTGAGGAGGAGAGACTGGAGTGGAAGAATTGATCGCTAAGAGATGTAGGAGGGAGCGATCCTTCGCGCGCGACACCACTGAGGTGCTTAAATAGCAGCTCAGTGACTGAGATCACCGCAAGGGTGAGGTTAATCAGAATCAGGCCGGCGGTGAGGATGAGATGGGTAGAGCGCGCGGCGAGTCAAGAGAGAGATCTGACCGTCAGATGAGATCTGGGAAGAGAGGTGAACGCACGCACCGAATCGCGCGAAGGTTCCATTTGAATCCAGCCGCAGATCGAGATCAAAAGTGCGATGGACGGTCGAGAATGGCTGTGTTCTTCGCGCGCTACAGTGCGCGTGAAGAACTCAGCTTCTCGCTGAAATAAAGGGGAAATTTGCAGACGGACCCTTAGAAGAAGGGGTAGAAGAATAGCGTGCAGGTCCAAAAGTGAGAAGAATAGCAGCTGGAAGGGCCCTGCAGTCTTACAAAAGGGTCCCTGCGGCTTGCAAATAGGTCCAAAAAGGAGTTTTGAAGGGTAGAAATGTAATGCATGAAGGACCTAATTGTAATCTATTTATTTCTAAGCCTAAATGATGTCCAATTGCTTTCAAATTTTTACATGTGCTTAATTGAACATTTACGACATTGATTTTACTTCTGATTTGGCTTTTCAAACTTGTTTATGTGTTCAATTTATGCATGGATCATCATTTGTTCTTTAGTTTTCAGAATATCTCATTTTTGTGACCTAATTAGGAGATTTTAACACATATTAAAAGTTTTAGGTCTTTTCTTTAATTCCCACACTTAACCCTTTTTATATGTTAATTTGATATTGTTTTGCTTAGTGTCTAGCTTAATTTCAGCCTTTTAGCCATGATGAGTAGCCACTCATCACCACGCGGCTATTCGCCATCTCATGCACAAGAAGGATGCCATGCCTTGACTGATTCGTTGGATCCTTCTACTCCAAGAATTTGACATTGAGATCCGCGATAAGGCCGAAGCCCAGAATGTTGTGGCCGATCATCTCTCGAGACTAGACCCTGACCACATTGGATTACCCTGCCGATCAATGAGATTTTTCCCGATGAGCACCTATTGGCAATTAATGTGGCAAATGGACCTTGGTATGCCGACATTGCCAATTACCTTGCTTCTGGTTCCCTTCCACATGGCTGGCCTAAAAACCAACGTGAGCGTCTCATGGCAGAAGCAAAGTATTATTTCTGGGATAATCCACTTCTTTTTCGAATAGGTACTGATAAGATCATCCATCGTTGTATTCCTAACAGCGAAATCCCTAGTGTGCTATCCTTTTGCCACGATCAGGCCTGCGGAGGCCATTTCTCTGGGAGGAAAACTACAGCCAAGGTGTTGCAGTGTGGGTTCTTTTGGCCCTCCCTCCACCAGGATGCACACAATTATGCCAAGCATTGCACTAGGTTCCAGTCGTTAGGGTCAATGTCACGCCGTGACATGATGCCCTTGCAACCCATCCTAGTTGTTGAAATTTTCGACATTTGGGGAATTGATTTCATAGGTCCCTTTCCTCCTTCCAACGGCTTCGAATATATCCTCGTGGTTGTTGATTACGTTTCGAAATGGATCGAGGCTATTCCCACGCGCCATGCTGACCATGTCATATCCATTCGATTCGTCAAAGACCACATTTTTGCGGGCTTTGGGATCCCTCAAGCCATTATCTCGGATAGAGGAAGCCACTTTACCCATGCTTCTTTTCGGGCACTTCTGAGGAAATATGGAGTCCACCATCGTATCGCATCTCCGTATCATCCTCTGACGAACGGCCAGGCAGAGGTGTCGAACCGACAAATCAAGCAAATTCCCCAGAAAATGGTTCGGCTTGACCGTAAGGATTGGTCTGACAAGCTGATTGACGCACTGTGGGCGTATCAGACCGTCTTCAAGGCTCCCCTTGGTATGTCTCCTTATAGAATTGTTTATGGGAAGCCTTGTCATTTGCCCGTGGAGCTGGAGCACCGCGCTTATTGGGCGGTTCGCCAATGTAACCTTGACCCAGACCTGTGTGGTCTAGAAAGGAAACTCCAACTCCAAGAGCTGGAAGAGCTCCGTCGTGAAGCCTATGATTCTGCCTTAACTTTCAAGCAACGTACTAAGGCTTTTCACGACAGCCGTATTCGACGGAAGGAATTTGAGCCATCTTAGAAAGTTTGGCTCTACAACGCCCAGCTTAAATTCTTTCCTGGGAAATTGAAGTCCAAATGGACTGGTCCTTTCCTGGTCTCGAAACCATTTCCCAACGGGGCCGTTGAAATTGAAGATCCCAAATCTGGGCATAAATTTACGGTCAATGGGCAGCGTTTGAAACCTTATCTTACTCATGAACCTACCCCCGTTGGAGAAACTGTTGCCCTGCTGGAGGGTGACTAATGTCGTGCCTCATCCTGAGTCCAACTGGGGATGTAAATTCAGCGCTCGTTGGGAGGCACCCCAACAACACTCCGCCACTGCCACGTACACTGCACTTCGCACCTTTTCACTTCACCACCCACCATCCACCCACCCTACCACCCTACTGTATACCGTGAACCTCAACTTTCGTTCCCTGATCTTTGGTCCTTCCTCTACCCTACCCAGCATGCATATGAGGACATAGCATCGTTTGGCATGGGGGGTCATCTATTGGATCTGGGTATTATATGGTATCATGCAGCTTCCATCCATCTATAAATATGTACATAGCATAAAAAAAGAAAGGTGTTTAGTAATAATCTGAAGGCTGAAACAAAAATACAATAAGTGTTTATGGATATTCAACCACTGTTTTGAAGACTTTCCAGGCCACAGAAGCTTGATTCGCTCAGGCTCGGCTTAATTCACTTAAGCATTGACAAGACAGATCAGAATCTCTCCTAACAAAGGACGTATTCTTGTACCTGAGACACCAGTACAGGATCCGTTGGTTTGCTTCTACTCGAGAGCCTAAGTAATCTTAGTTCACACTACACATATCAAGAAAGACCAGGTGAACATAAGATTCAACCCTAGTGTTCATTAGGGAAGGTGGAGTCCTTACCTGTGCGCGCAGGTAGACTTTTTATCCCAGGCTTTAGTCTTGTGTTTAGGAGAGACTTTTCACCAAAAAGGAACTCTCCCACCAAAAGAAAAGTGTGCTCCTCCAAATAAAGTTCTAAGAGATATACTTAGAAAAAGAAACTGTGCAAATAAGTCAGTATATCTCACAAATGTCTGTAAAGTCTTCTCCCTACAAAAGTTTTCAGGGCAAGTTACAAATACCCTGTTTCTACCAAATATTCTTTGAGCCACAAATATAATAAAATGGGAGTTGAGTTTCCCGTCATCTTTTTAAGGGTCAATCCGAAGACATGAGCTGAAACTGGGACCAACCTGTACTTAAAGATTCGTGAAACCCTGGGCTTGAGTCTTAATGTTCATCTGGTCAGTCTTGATCCTTCACTATGCACAAACCATAATCTCTTGAGCTCTCGAGTGTGGCAAAAACCTTCTGAGTCCTGGAAATCGTACTTAAGGTTTAAATATCAAGAGTCCAGGTTAGTCGAGAGATGGTCTATGTCACGTAAGACTTAAAGTACTGGTAGTCCTCTCTGCAATAGGTTCTCACAATATCCAACAAATAAACACACCTATGTTGCCTCAGAAGAAAATCTTTAGCTTAAGATCATTTCTAAACACAATACAAAATGTTTTGCTAGGGACTAGCAAAAGATAGGCATGGGGGTATGATTGCACAGCAAAAATACACCAATAAAAATGCCATCTTGTGTTATTTCCTAGCATTGCCATTGCATATTAGGTAGCCATAGTTGCATTTGTAAAAATTAACACATGCATGCATTTATTTGAGAGGGGAGGAAAGTAAATAATTGGCCTTGTAACTAATGTTTTCATCAAGGGTTGCATTGCAAATTTCACCATCTTCATTTTTTTATTTTTCTTTGAACTTCTCCGCGTGGTTGCAGGGCATGGCTTGTTCTTCTTCGCGCCATTTTCTGCCACAGCATGCCTGCCAGCTGCATGGCTAAGCATGCATGCCCAGGGCATGGCTGTGCATGCCTCAATCTCCCTTAAAAAGCCCTCCTCGCTTCCTTGCGCAAGGGAGCCTGGTCCATACAACACAGCAGCAACCTTCGCTTCCAGGTCATCTCCTCCCTCTCTCCCCTTCATACGCAGCACCTTTTCCTATTGAAAAGATACGTTGCGGGCAGGAGCAGCTCACAGTGGTCCCACGACCACCACTGCGAGCTCCACCATTGCCCAGCTCATCCAAGAGCAGGTGGGCATGGTGGGCTCTTTCTCTGCTTCCACCGCTCAAAGCCTTCCCGTCATTGCCGAAGATTTGAGCTCTGAAGCTCAGTAGCAGTAGCAGCACGGCACCAGTAGCCTCAGCCCGTGTGCAAGCCTCCGCGCGCAAGCCAGCAGCTGGCATCGGCTCCTTCCGCGCATGCAGGCTCGCTCTAGAGTGCCCGCGCACATATAACCGGCCACAGCCTATTGTCCGAGCCACGCGTGCATTGTAGCTACTGTTCACGCATTTCTACGGAACACTGTAGCTACAGTGCGGTGACCGGAAAGTTTCTCACTTATCCGGTCACCGCGCGCTCTCTCTTTGAGCCGCGATCGTCCCCAGGCCGTAGCGTACGGCTGCTCCCGCGTACGCTCGCACCCGCAGTGTTTGCTTCAGCGCCCGCGCTCGTCTGCACCCACACCCGCTTCTTCGCCCACTCCAGCACGTAGCGCGGTGCGCTGCGCTATGCAGTGCGCTGCGCTGCAGCCTCACGCTCGTGTAGTCCCTCCAGCACTTGTGCGTGGCCTCTTCAGTGTGCCTGCGCCTACGCGCGCCTACGCCTGCGCGCATCCGCACCATCAGACGACGCCTGTGTGCTCCGAACGACTTAACTCTCCAGCTCCCTCTCTCACAGCCACTCTCTCACTCTCTCCCACAGACACACACATACACACACCACACTTGTACACACTCACGTGTACACACACACAATCACTTGTACACACCTATATATATACTTATATATATATCTACATATATATATTTATATACATATATATAGATATATATATACATGTTAGTACCTATACAACCATATATAAGTATATATACAAACATACATAAATATACATATATATATATCTATATTTATACACACATATATACATATATATCTATAGATATAAATACATATATGCATATATATATACATATATATATATCTATATACATAGATACTTATACTAATATATCTATATACATAAATACATATATACATATATATATATATATATACATATATATATATATATATACATATCTATATATCTATATACATATATTGCTATATATATATATCCATATCTATATAGTTAGACATATATACATATATATCTAGTTATATATATATATATGTACATACATACATCTATCTATATATTTATATATATATATATAACTACATATACACCTATATAATTATAGCCCTATCTATATATATACATATAAATATATACTTACATTCATATCACCTACCACGCGTTATATCGCGGGAATATCTGCACCAGTTGCTGATATTCACCGATACCCGCGTACAGAAAGCATCTCCGCACACACACTTCCACCCATCCATCCTACACTCCACGCAGCACTTCGTCCTGTTGGTTGCGTCTTCCTAGACGTCAATCAACTCGACACCGTGCTACACACCATTTCCACCTCCACCCCCCTATACATATAATATATATCTATATATATATATACTATATTTATTTCTTTATAAGCAACCTCTATTTTCCTGCTATTAAAAAGATAAAAAAATATAGTAAAAGAGAAAAGATAATCCTTGTCTTGTAGGTACTCAGTCTTGCGAATAGCAAGACCCATTTTTTTGGAACCCTAATTTGGCTCAAAGCCAAGAATAATTTGGCTCTAAGCCAAGGACCTGATTTTGAGGGTGTACCTTAAGGACAACATTATCAGAAAAAAATCTTAAATAGAAAAACACCAAAAACATAATAAACGAACGGAAGAGATTCGTTGTAGGAAAAGCGTAGAAACTTATTCACCTCTAATCCCGCCTCCCTGAGTTCGACCTTGGGCCTAAAAGTGACCAAGACAAAAATCAAGTAGGACAGGTTAAAAATTTTGTAAAAAGATGGTTAGGCTCGATTTAGGTTAACCACTATACTCATTTCAATGATTAATTCACTATATTAACACAACCTATCTGGGTCACGACCAGAGGGCGCTGCTACACGAGGAGCTGTTGTGTGAGCGAGGAGTGTGCTACTGCAGCTGATCGAGAGCGGGTGCGAGTGGACGAGAGTGGTCGAGGAAGATGATGCCCAGTAGTGCAAGTGATCAAGGGCAGAGGTTGATACTACTGTGTAGGGAGGTCTATGCGGTGGTGGGTTCCTCCTCTCCTCTGTTGGTGGAGAAGAAGAGGAAGGAGAAAAGGCTGTTGGAGCATGGGAAAGCCTGCTGCTGGTGATGGTGCTCACGGTCATAGGTGGACGCTGGGGACAGGAGCGAGGAGGAAGGTCGTCACGGTGATCAAAGAGGGCTGAACCTCTGAGGTGAGGGCACTGAGAGGAGTTGAGGAGGTGATTCTCTACTGGGAGCGAAGGAGGAGAGAGGGGCTGGAGGGGCGGGTCTTAGATGTCCGAGAACCTTCCCAGATGTCTTAACCGAAGAGGCTGGCGCACGGTGAAGGTGTTGGTGGTGGCTCGCAGTTGCGATCGGGGGCACGGTTGAGGATGAGAGAGGAAGGATATGGATCACGGTGATGAAGTTGGAGACGTAGTGGCAGATGCGGTTGCAGGTGTTAGTGCTGTCACCACCAACCGCAGTGGTGGTCGTCGGAGGCGAGATGTGGTGGTGGAAGGTCGCAGTCGTGGATTTGGCCGATGATGGAGGCTTGCGGTGGCGGAGTTGGGCACACGGTGTAGGTTTAGAGAGGATGTGGAGATGGGCAGCTTCCTCCCCGTGGTGGGGGATATGTCTTCTTGTCCTGTCGTCCCTGTTATCTAAGGAGAGAAAGAGAGAATGAAAGAAAGAGTCGGAGAAGGAAAAAGAATTATCAGAGAGAGAATATTCGTGAGGGAGAGAGAGATTGGAGGAGAAAAAGAGGAAGGTTTCTCTTTTTTTCTCCTTTTCCTTTTTCTCTCTTTCCATTTGTCTTGGTGTGGCTTCCAACTCTCTAAATGGAATGGAGAGATTATGGGCAGAGAAAGATACGTGAGGGAGAGAGAGAGAAATAAGGTTTGTTTTCTTTTTCTTTGTTTCTTTCTTTTTTTGTGTGTGATTTCCAAACTCTTCCATGGTGAATTTCCTAATTAGGATAGAGTCCACTACTTCCCAAAATTGGAGATGGGAAGTGAAGAATGATTTCCTTTGTGATAAATTAAATGTCTGGCATTCTAATTTGAGTCTGATTTCTTCCAATTGTCCCTTCCATAATGACGCAATGCATGAAATGATGATTTTTCCTCTTACATTATTTTGTTAATATAATGGATATTCTAAATTCACTTCTTATCTCATTGACCATGTACTTAGGCTCTAATTTTGTCCACTAAAGTGGACCTATCACTCTGGGTTTGTGTTCCTAATAGTTTATGCAAGTTTTGACTTCCCATAGTAAACTTAGCCAGATCATTCAAGAGAATCATAGAATTTTCTTTTAATTTGTCTATATCCATCTTTAAATCATCTACGTGTGATTTGTGATTGCTTCAAATAACTCTTTATTTTGTTGAGAAAGCATTTCTTTTTGTGCTTTTTCTTCCCCTAATGTTTTTACTAGGTTTTTATTTTCTAGTTTTAGTGACTTAGCTATGTTATGCATCACAAAAAATGCTTCTAATAGTTCATCTTGTGAAAAAGAGGTTACCTCGTCTTCTAGCACCATCACAAACGAGATTCTTCTTCGGAGGTTTCTTCTTCTGAACTTGAGTCTGATTCATCCCCAGTTGATGCGAATGCCTTTTTCTTTCCTTCTCTTCTAGGAAACTTCTTTTCTGACTCCTTTTTGAGAACTGGACAATCCTTCTTGATGTGTCTCTTTCTCTTGCAGTTGTAGCAGATAATTGCATCTGCTTTGGCCTCTTTCTTCTTTCTTCAGCTTCTTTTGTTCTTGAGGAACTTTCTGAATTTTCTTGAAAGGAGGGCTATATCTTCCTCTTCGTCTTCACTTGAGGATTCTTTTGTTTGTTGAGTGGCTTTAGGAGCCACAAATTTCTTCTTGATTCTTTCACCTTCATGCTCCTTCATGAGTTGGAGTTGAACTTCGTAGGCCATAAGAATTCTGATAAGATCGCCTAGTTTTAGGGTGGATAGATATTTCGACTCCTGTATGACTGTAGTCTTGGTCTCCCAATCACTAGTGAGTGATCAAAGAATCCTTCTCACCAAGGCTTCATTCTTGATCTCCTGATCTAGATTTCCTAAGGAGTTTATGATGTCCATGAATCTTGTGAACATCTCCTTAATTGATTCTCCCTTTTTCATTATGAAAAGCTCATAATTTTGCATTAGTAAATTTACCCTAATTTCTTTTACCTTGGATGTCCCCTTGTGGGTGACTTCGAGGATGCTGCAGATCTCGTAGGCTGTCTTGCAAGCAGAAACACAGTTAAATTCTACTCTTGAAAGTCCATAGAAGATTGCATTGATGCCTTTAGCATTGTGTGTTGCCATCTTCTTTTGATCTGGTGTCACCGCCACTCCTTCCTTTATTTCGAGACATGTGTACTTGGTGGCGATGACGTCCCACACCTTGAAATCCATAGATTCTAGGAAGATCTGCATCCTAGTCTTCCAATATCCATAGTTCATTCCATCAAAGAGAGGAGGTCGAACAGTTGATTGCCCCTCAACATATGTGTCGACAGATGACTTTGACATATTATGGACAATGAGGCTTTGATACCAAATGAGAGTTTCTCTTGTGGATCGAATGAATACTAGAGGGAGGGGTGAATAGTATTGCTTCTTGAAATAGCACTAGGTAAAAATTAATTCACAACAAAAGTCAAGCATAAATTACACCTGGATTTAGAGTGGAAACCCAAATCGGGTGAAAACAACTACCTAAGCCTATCGACTTAGAATTTTTCCAACTAGTCAAGGATAGTCAATCCACTATAGTACCACTTGAACTTGGGTGGCACAACCTCTTTACAACCACTTCTCTTTTTATCCTGAAGAGAAGAATAACAACAAAAACACGGATCTTTCCAACACCTTGGAATCTATTAATAAAAAACAACAAAGCTGAATAACAAATAAATAATCTATGGAACCTCAATAAAGGATCAAACTAGGATTTTGGCAGAGGTTCTAAATGACGTGCTTGTGAAGGACGTGAATAGCAAAGAGTAGAACACTTGAAAGAAGCACATGAAGCTCTTATTTTTGAGTGTATTTCTATTGAAAGTTGTAAATTGAAAGGGCTACATGCAACCTCTATTTATACTAAAAAGATGGCTTGAAAAGGAAGTGATATTGATCGATCAATTAAGGTATTTTAGTCGATCAGTTAAGTTGTTTGATCGATCATAGGTTGGTCAATCAATATGATTTTAATCAACTTCCTAAAAATGATTGGTTTGATTGATTAGCAAACTTGGTTGGTCGATTAACATGTTTTGGTCGATCAAAAAGAAATATTGGTCGATCAATAACCCTAAAAGTTTGTTTTTAAAGAAGTGCGAAAAACTATTTGATTGCTTTATTTTTGAGGTTCCTTACAATGATATCCTGGACTCAAACAAAAAGAAAAGAGGACACACGTCAGTAACTGATAAGACGATTTTCACTTTCGAATAATATATTAAGATGATTTGTCGTTGTAGGATCGAAGTGGTGGAAAATCGCTTAACAAAATAATTAAAATTACAATTAAACCACTCGTAGAAGAGCAGGTCGTTTCCATAGGGAGGCAATGATGCAATATAATCTCGAATATTTTTTCTCGTATTCGTTCAATCAAGTGCGAAATCCATAGTCAAATCTGACATGAAGTGCGATGAAAAGAAGATGCATAATAACTCGAAAATGTAAGGGAAGATGTGTAATTTTTCCTCACTAAAATATTCAATAAATATGTGATGAATCTATGTAATTTTCAATTGACATGCATTAGAGAAAATTTGTGCACATCTTAATCCAAAACCAATGTCAAAAGATGTGAATCACAAAAGCCACGCAATTATAAGAAAGCTTGAGTATGAAGTCACAATTACACTCAATATTTCAAATATTAAAAGAAAAATGAAAGTTGGGCAATGGCATTCAAATGTAATTATTAATTAGAGTAAAAGCAAAGGATTCTACCTCTCTCCTCCTCACGCACGGGAGAGTGGCTCATTCGAGGAGCTACTCCTACAAGAGGTCAGCTGAAGCGAGGCCTTCGCGGTGGTGACGGTGGTGCGTTGTGAGATGGCCAGAGCTGGCCCACCGGAGGAAAGAAGTGGCGACGGTGGAGGAGGCTGCTGCTGGCTATGCTTGCTGCAAGCGCAAGGAAGGCAGCGCGCGTGGGTGCTGGGGGCGCTGCAGGCACGCGGAGGCATGGGCGCGCAGGTGCTCTGCAGGTCACTTGGGCGTGCGTGGTCTTGTGGCCGTGCAGTGGGCGACGTGCGGGTGCTGCAGCGGGGGCAGGTGGATCCGCGGGCTTTGCAGGGTGCACAGGCGTGCGTGGTGGTTTTGTTGGTGCCGCTGCAGGTGCTGCAGAGGGCGCTGTAGGTGATGGCACGGGTGCGTGCTGGCGTTGAGGCGAGGGCACTCAGACGTTGGCGCGGTGGGCAGGTGGCTATGCGAGGGTGCTGGAGGTTCTGGTGAAGGCACGCGTAGGGAGATGGCATGCGGTGTTGGCGTGTGCGCTGGAGGTGGATGCGCTGGAGGATGAAAGTGCGGTGGTGCGCTTGGCAGGGCTGAAGGTGGCTGCGGTGAGGAGCGGGCAGGTGTGTGCAGCAGCTGGGAGCTGCACGTGGAAGTGGCATGGTTTTTGGGTTCTTTTTGGTGGAGTGGAGTAAAAACAGAGGATGGGGAAGAAGATGGAGGTGGTTGCTGGTGATGGCAGTGAGGATGGTAGCATGCATGCCTATGTGTGCTTATGGTGGAGCAACGTGCATTCACGGTGATGCGAGCAAGCTCCAAATGGTGGTGCGGCCTCTCACACCACACGCCCATGGTGGTGGAGGCTTGCCGCCATGGTTGATGCCGGTGGTGGTGGAGTAGATGAGAGTGGTGCACTCTCTGCACAGTGATGAATAGGGTTGGGGGCCTCCTCCTCAATGGTAGCTCTTCCTTCTCCTTTTGTAGCCACGGCCACACAGATTTGAAATTCAAAACACCATAGAATGAATGTGATGTGTAGGAGGAGGAGGCGGAGCCGGAGGAGTTACCTGTGCAAAGGAGAAGAAGAATAAAAGAATAAAATAATTAGGGTTATTTATACATAACTCCTTAACTTCTATGTTAATTAAAATAGTGCACCTAATTAATTAACTAATTAATTGTATGCAACCCTAGGTTAATTCTAAATGCATGAATTATGTACTTAAGCTAAAAATATGAATTAATTTATTTACATCCTAATGTATGCTATCTAAATGTTAAAATTATCTAAATGTTAAAATTAACTTAATGTTTAGACATTTAGATACTTAAATAGCCCACAAATATGGGCTAATCAAATACCCCCATGCCTAGTTTTTGCTAGTCCTTAGCAAATCCAAGCAAAACCTAGCACTCCAAGTAAACTAGCCAACCCAATCGGTCTTCCTTTAGAAACATATTAAGTTCAGACTTTAGACCTAAGGTTCCCAAGTAGTTGCTAAGTTACAGACTAAGTCGGTTAAAGACGAGTTGCAGGCACAAGTTTCCCTGATTTTTGACTCTACCCTAAGGTTTATTGATCCCTGAGATTAAAGCATTTGTGCATGTGCATTGGTCTGAGTTATTTGAGGTTGGTATGACTGCCAACCTAGAAAGGATTTTATATATATATATATATATTTGTTTGATTCCTCTAAGTCTAACCTTGGATCAACTATCAACACGGTCTGTGTCGGATTCATTGTCCCCATCACCGTACCTTGAAGGGTGCCTGGCTTTCGATGCTTCAAGATAGCACCACCCATAGCGACCCCAAGAACTCTTGGCAATCGACACTTTGAGATAGTATCGCCCATGGATTTCTTAAGCGAATTCAGGCCTGTGGCAATCGGCACTTCGAGATAGGGTCGCCCATGGTACCTGAACTGCACAATGCACTTACATGCCCCCAGTAGGATGGATATCCTAAGAGACAAGCGCCGAGGAGGTAATATGTTATCATTGCATCCTCAAGGTGAGTATATACTCCACCTCTCCTACGGCAGGAACTCTTCCAATCAAATTGTGTTTTCAAGCCTCTCCTAGGTGAAAACTAAGAGAACCAAATTTCTTTTAAGAAATGAATTAAGGTGATTACTTACTTACACAAGACCAAGTGTGTGAAATTTGGATGCTTGGGTTACAAGGACCCGTAAACCAAAAGGTAGAACAAGACTCCAGGAACTACCCCACCTTTTAACTCAATTCCTAGCTTTCCTTCCTCAACCTCTTAAGGAATGGTCAGCAACTTAACTCCTACTTAAGTTTTTAAGTCTACAAAGGACCCTAAAGGTCTAAAGCTAGTAGCTCACTTAGCTTCTAAAGTTATACCCTAGAATCGACTTAGTCTAACCTAGAGTTATGATTTGCTTAAGAATGCAGGCCTAGCCAGTTAAGCTCAAAACTTTTATTTATTTATTTTTTATTTTTAAAATGCAATATGCATGAATGAATGCAAAACGTTAACATGCTATAAACAAAATGCCTCAGGTCCTCTCCCCCATGCTTGGTTCAAACAATGGCCCCATTGGAAACAAAAATAGTTAAAGGAAGATATTACCTGAGGTAGAGAATGGTAGGAGCTAAGGCTCCTCAAGAGTGACCTTGTCAACCAGATGGCCATCCAAAGTAATGTATGGTTTTAACCGTTGACTGTTGACGATAAAGGGAGTTGCTGAAGAGGAAGGGCTTTTAATCTCCACAGCTCCATGTGGAAACACTTTAGTGATTATGTAAGGCCCATCCCAACGAGATTTTAACTTCCTAGGAGAAACCTTAAGTCTGGAATTGAAAAGCCAGACTTGTTGGTTGGGCTTAAAGGTCTTTCAAAGTATATACTTATCATGCAAGACCTTAGTTCTTTCTTTATAAGCTTGAGAGGTGTCATAAGCATCATTCCTCAGCTCCTCAAGCTCACTTAATTCCAGAAGTTGTGCCTTACTAGCCTTCTCTAAATCCATGTTAACACTTCAAATTGCCCAAAGTGCCCTATGTTCCAACTCAACGGGTAAATGGCATGCTTTTCCATACATAATCCGAAAGGAAGAAGTACCCAAAGGGGTCTTATAGGCCGTTCGATACGCTCGCAAAGCATCATCAAGCTTTTTGGACCAGTCTTTCCTATCAGGTCTAACGGTCTTTTCTAAAATACTTTTTATCTCCCTATTCGACACTTCAACCTGGCCACTCGTCTGAGGATGGTAAGGGGTAGCGACCTTGTGAGTCACTCCCAGACTCCTGATTAGCCGATTGAAGTGGTGGTTTTGGAAATGAGGTCCCCCATCACTTATAATGGTCTTGGGGCAGCCGAAACGAGATATGATATTGGCCTTCACAATTTTCAAAACCACAGAGTGGTCATTTGTGCACGTAAGAATGGCCTCTATCCATTTATAGACATAATCAACTGCCACCAAGATATATTCATAACCATGGGACGAAGGGAAGGGGCCCATAAAGTCAATTCCCCACACATCAAAAATTTCAACAGATTGAATAGGGTGTTGAGGCATTTCATTCCTCTTCCCAATCATTCCAGTCCGTTGACATCTAATACAGGCCTTAACAAAATTATGAGAATCCTTAAATAACGAAGGCCACTAAAAATCGAACTGGAGAACCTTAAAATCAATTTTCTTAGCACCAAAGTGTCCTCCACAATGAAGTTCATGGCAAAAACTTAGCACACTTTGTTGTTCCTCTTCAGGTACACAACGTCTCAATACTTGGTCTTGTCCAATTCTAAATAATTCAGGCTCTTCCCAATGAAAATATCTTGCTTGGGAAATGAATCTTTTTCTTTTCTGCTCATCCCAAGAGCAAGGAGTTTGTCCAGTGACCAAGTAATTTACGGTATCTGCATACCAAGGTAAAGTTGGTGTTACTGCCATCAAGGTTTCATTGGGAAATGTCTCATAGATGTCTCCGGAAAGAGAGTCATTAAGTGGAAGGTGAGATAGGTGGTCAGCCACAACATTTCTACTCCTTTCTTTTCACGTATGTCCAAGTCAAATTCTTGAAGGAGTAGGATCCACCTAATCAGACGTGGCTTAGAATCTTTCTTAGCAATGAGATGTTTCACTGCCCCATGATCAGTGAAAATAATCACCTTAAACACAAGTAGATAAGACCTAAACTTTTCCAGAGCAAAAACTACAGCAAGTAATTCTTTTTCAGTGATGGTGTAGTTTTGTTGAGGTTCGATTAAAGTCTTGCTGGCATAATGCAGCACATGAGGTCTTCCCTCAACCCTTTGTCCAAGGACTGCTCCCACTGCATAATCCAAAGCATCACACATCAGCTCAAATGGGAGTGTCCAATTAGGAGCTCGGAGAATAGGCACAAAAATCAAGGTCTCCTTCAGAGTTTGAAAGGCCTTGGCACACTTTGAATCAAAATTGAAGGAAGATTCCTTCGCCAACAAGTCACAAAGTGGCCTAGAAATTTTACTAAAATTTTTAATAAAGCACTTATAAAAGCTGGCATGGCCCAGAAAGGATCTAATCTGTTTGACATTTGTGGGTAATGGGAGTTTGGAGATAGAATCAATTTTGGCTTTATCTACTTCTAAACCTCGCTCAGATACAACATGCCCAAGTGCAATTCCTTTATGTACCATGAAATGACTTTTCTCCCAGTTGAGGACTAAACCAGTCTCCTTACATCGCTTCAACACATTCTCTAGGTGCAGGAGACATTGGTCGAAAGATGAGCCATAAATAGAGAAGTCATCCATAAACACTTCAACACACTCGTCAATCATGTCCGAAAAAATAGACATCATACACCGCTGGAAGGTTGCAGGGGCATTACATAATTCAAATGGCATATGCCTGAATGCAAAAGTACCATACGGACTCGTGAATGTTGTCTTCTCCTGGTCATCAGGGAAGACTGCAACCTGGTTGTACCCAGAATATCCATCGAGAAAGCAATAGTACTTCTTCCCTGCCAATTTCTCGAGAATTTGATCAATAAAAGGCAAGGGAAAGTGATCCTACTGGGTAGCGGTGTTCAGCCTGTGGTAATCAATACAGACCCTCCATCCAGTTAAGGGTCTAGTGATAACTTGTTCACCTTGGTCGTTGAATTCCACAGTAAAGCCTGCCTTCTTTGGCAACACATGAATAGGACTTACTCTACTATTTGCAATGGGATATATGATCCTAGCATCCAACCACTTTAGGATTTCCTTTTCAACCACCTCGCTCATATTAGGGTTTAGATGTCTCTGCATATCCCTAAATGGCTTGATGGTATCATCAGTATAAATGTGGTGCATGCAGAGTGTAGAGTCTATACCCTTAATGTTAGCAATGCTCCAAGCAATAGCTTCCTTGCTCCTAGACAAGCATTCAATCAGGGCTCCCTCCTGTGCCTCAGATAGCACAGCTGAAATGATAACGGGAAGCGTATCATTGGCACCTAGGAAGACGTACTTGAGAGTGTCAGGGAGGGGTTTCAACTCAAGGTCGGGGGCTTGTATGGTTGAGGGTTTCATAATAGATGTCCCCATCTCAGGTAGCAGATCTACCTTGGGCAGAGATGATGGGGGAAGAGACTCAGCAGAAACACCCAGCAACTCCTCAAGTTCAAGTATATCCCCTTCACATTCCTCCAAGAGATGGGAATGCTCATTTAGCATGACATGCTGAAGGGGGTCATCACATAACATTGGAGGGGTTGCCTCTTCAATCAAGTCATCTATCACCTCAACTTGAGAATGATCCTCAAATTCAGCTTGTTTGTAAGCATCAAACACATTAAGCCGGATTTTCTTGTTCCCAAAGATCATTTTCAATGCCCCAGTATTGTAATTAATTGAAGCATGCGAAGTTGCAAGGAAGGGGTAGCCCAAAATGATGGAGGGTTTGGTTGGCTTGTTGGTAGGGTTAGTGTCCAAAACTAAGAAGTCAATGGGAAAGAAGAAATCCTCCACTCTTACGAGGACATCTTCCAAAATTTCCCGTGGTGTCTTAAGTGATCGATCTGCAACTTGAAGGATTATAGGGCTAGGCTTCAGATTGCCTCCCCCAAGTTGTTCATACACGTAGCTCGGAAGGATGTTCATCCTCGCACCCAGATCAAGTAGAGCCTCATCAATATGTAAGTCACCAATAACTACTGAGATGTATGGGGCTCCTGGGTCCTTAAGTTTCGGGGGTGTGCCATGTTGAACAATTGAGCTAATAGAATTAGGCAGGACAACTTTTGATTGGACCTGTTTCCTAGATTGCAGCTTTTTTGTGCACAGGTCCTTTAAGAAGCGGGCATAAGACGGAATCTGCCTGATAGCTTCAAGCAAAGGCAGGTTAATCTACACTTGCTTGAAAGTTTCCATGATCTCATCTATCTTATCTTTGGCTCCAGGTGAGCCAGCAGAAATCTGCCCAGAGGTGGATAAGCGCTATGGAAACGACACTCTCGATCTCTGGGTGGAAGGATTGTCATGTCGAGTAAGGGGTGGAACGGGGGCAACTTCTTCCAGTGAGGTGATTTCAAGAAGAGAAGATTTGGGCAAGTCTTCTTCGGTGGGGGTGAAAGTCGGGGTGGATGGTTTTTTAGGGGGTGAGACTATAGGAGCATCGGGTTTGGAAATTTCTTTCTCACTCCTCAAAATAGTCACCGCCTGAGCATGCTCCCTAAAGACAATCCCTTTTCCTTTAGGATTCTCCTCAGCAGCACTGGGGAGCTTCCCAGTTTCCCTCTGTCTAACAGCCTCAACAAGGTGTTTTATTTATGATTTCATCTCATGTATAGCCTTGTCGTGAGATTGGATGATGGCACTTTGACTTTCTTGCGTATTTTTCAACATTGCCTTCAATTCATCCATCTCAGAGGTCTTAGGTTGGGCAAAGGTCTGAGGTTGGTTCATTTGATGGTTTTAAAAGGATTATGGTTTATAATTCCCTGAATTTGAGACATTTCCTTGTCTCCATGAAAAGTTTGGATGGTTCCTCCATCCCTCATTATAAATGTTGGAAAAAGGGTCATTACGAGGTCTAGGATGGAACCCTTTAGCGGCATTTAGATCCGCTTGTACAAGCTCAGGGAATTGGGAGGCCAAGTGGAAATCCATAGTGGCGTATGTATTGCCTTGGCAAATTGAGCATTCGGAAGCTTGGGATGTAGAGGTGTTAGATATGAATTGACTCGGGTTCGACATAAGCCTTTCCATGTTTTGATTCAATAATTGAATCTGATAGGCAAAATTTTGGGTGTCCCTTGCCTCATTCGCCTCCAACTTTCTTTGCATGAGAGTGGGTTTTCTATCCATGTAGGCAGAATTCAAGTGAATAGAATTCTCACTCAAAGTATCAAAAAGGTTCCAAGCTTCATCCTCAGTCTTAGATAGAAAGGTTCCTGCACAGGCACCATCTACAGTTTGCCTATGCGAATCATTAAGTCCGGTATAGAACCTTTCAACCAGTTGCCACTTAGGCACTTAGTGATGTGGGCAAAGTCTCAGCAAATCATTAAAGCACTCTCACGCATCATGGAAAGCTTCCCCATCCTTTTGAACAAAACTTATAATTTCCCTCCTAAAATGATTGGTTTTGCTCATGGGGAAGTACTTCTTCAAAAACTCCTTCAGGGCATCTCAAGTGTTAATATCATCAAGGGTGTGATACCAATACTTGGCTTTGTCCTTAAGGGAGAAGGGAAAGAGGGTCCGCATTTGAGCGCCATCAGTAACGCCTTATAGCTTCACCGTGGAACAGACCTCAGTGAATTCGTCTATGTGCCTGTAAGGGTCTTCCCTAGTAGTACCATAAAAGGAGGGTAGCAAGGATATGGTACTGCTTTTTATCTCATAAGGATTGTCCCCTCCAAGTCTACGTAGTGCAGGGCCAGCTTGATTGGTTAGAATGAAATATTCCTTAAGGCTCCTTTGACCGGCCATTTCTACCCTTGGAAGGTTTCTTCTTAAGATTCTTTCAGGTTCAGGGTCAAACACAAGTTGTCTCCAAGAAAACACCTACCAAGCATGCACTGCAAACACAATTCAAAAGGACTTGTTCGGTCTTTACAAATTTAGGCTTTTGACTTTAGTTCAAATTGTAGGTGAGAAAGCAAGTTGCCCAATCAATTATGCGCCTATTGTCAACCTTCTAAATGCCTAAAAAGACCTAGTTGGAGCTTAGGTGTTCTTCCCTAAATCTCAAATGGTAGAGCAAATCTAAAGATGGAAGATCGAGGGATGCAAGTAGGCCTAAGCCTTCCTTTGAAGCTATGCTTTTGCGGTGCTTCGCAACTACCCCCAAAAATCTGTGACAGGGTATCCCCCTCTTTGGATTTACAAAACTTTTGATCTCACGTTTCGAACACTTCAGAATCCAACGGTAGGAGGGCTCTTGTCCTAGTAGTTCCAAGACTTAGGAGTGTCTAAATGCGTGCTGTGGTGGAAGAGATATAAGTGTGCATACACCGCAAAAAGATTTTGGATTTTGAATTTTGAATAGCATGCCACATTTGAAAATCAAGTCCTTGATTTTTAAATGTCCCTCCTTTAATTAGTCCTTTTTCAAGAATATATGTGACCACTTGTTAGATCGCTTCAAGATAAATTATGTGATCTAAAAATTAATTCAAATGCATTTGCATGACATGTAGAAATGCAAAGTTAGAAATGCATACCTGATTCCAGCATTCTTCATGCAATATGCAAGACAAGAATTAGATCTAGATGCTGCTCATTCAGTCCTAAATGATTCAATCTAAGGGCAGGAAGCTTCTAGCAGGTAGCTCATTTTTTTTTTTTAGCTACTTATGCACAAGCAAATTAAGGGTAAACAATCCACAAAATAAATTAAAAACCTAAATCTAAAGAAAAGGGAACAGGCTCCCAAAAATCAGCCCCAATTACTACAAGGGCGAGAAAACAAAAATAAAACTTATGAAATGGAGAATCTCCTAAAGAGGCGGAATCCAGATCTCCTTCGTCTTCCCTACGTGTAAGCATCGCTCAAGGTCAACGTCTTCTCCTAGATGTGCTTGTTACCTCTCTCAAATTCCTCGCACAAATTCCTCGCACAGAAAAGATAATGAATGGTCAGATCACTATGCAATGAGAAATAATCAGAAATAAAATCATGTGAAATTATTGCGTCTGTTGCCTCCTCGGCAACAGCGCCATTTGATAAGATGATTTTCGCTTTCGAATAATGTATTAAGATGATTTATCGTTGTAGGATCGAAGTGGTGGAAAATAGCTTAACAAAATAATTAAAATTACAATTAAACCACTCGTAGAAGAGTGGGTCGTGTCCACAGGGAGACAATGATGCAATAAAATCTCGACTATTTTTTCTCGTATTCGTTCAATGAAGTGCGAAATCCATAGTCAAATCTGACATGAAGTGCGACGAAAAGAAGATGCACAATAACTTGAAAATTTAAAGGTAGATGTGTAATATTTCCTCACTGAAATATTCAGTAAATATGTGATGAATCTATGTAATTTTCAATTGACATGCATTAGAGAAAATTTATGCACATCTTAATCCAAAACCAATGTCAAAAGATGTGAATCACAAAAGCCACGCAATTATAAGAAAGCTTGAGTATGAAGTCACAATTTCACTCAATATTTCAAATATTAAAGCAAAAATGGAAGTTTGGCAATGGCATTCGGATGTAATTATTAATTATAGTAAAAGCAGAGGATTCTACCTCTCTCCTCCTCTTGCACGGGAGAGAGGCTCATTCGAGGTGCTACTCCTTCAAGAGGTCGGCTGAAGCGAGGCCTTCGCGGTGGTGGCGGTGGTGCATTGTGAGATGGCCGGAGCTGGCCTGCCGGAGGAAAGACATGGCGACGGTGGAGGAGGCTGCTGTTGGCCGTGCTTGCTGTAGGTGCAAGGAAGGTAGCGCGCACGGGTGCTGGGGGCGCTGCAGGCGCGCGGAGGTGTGGGCGCGTGGGCGCGTAGGTGCTCTGCAGGTCACTTAGGCATGCGGGGTCTTGTGGCCATGTGGTTGCAGGCACTGCAGTGGGCGACGCGCCGGTGCTACAGCAGGGGTGGGTGGAAGTGTGGGCTCTGCAGGGCGCACAGGCATGCGTGGTGGTTCTGTTGGTGCCGCTGTTGGTGTTGCAGAGGGCGCTGTAGGTGATGGCGCGTGCGCGTGCAGGCGCTGAGGCGAGGGCGCTGCAGACGCTGGCGCGGTGGGCAAGTGGCTAGGCGAGGGCGTTGGAGGTTCTGGTGAAGGCGAACGCAGGTAGATGGCGCGTGGTGTTGGCGTGTGGGCTGGAGGTGGATGCGCTGGAGGATGGAAGTGCGGTGGTGCGCTTGGAAGGGCTGAAGGTGGCTGCGGTGAGGAGCGGGCAGGTGTGTGCAGCAGCTGGGAGCTGTGCGTGGAAGTGGCATGGTTTTTGGGTTCTTTTTGGTGGAGTGGAGTAAAAATAGAGGATGGGGAAGAAGATGGAGGTGGATGCTAGTGATGGCAGTGAAGATGGTAGCATGCACACCTGTGTGTGCTTATGGTGGAGCAGCGTGCATTCATGGTGATGCGAGCAGGCTCCGAATGGCGATGCGGCCTGTCACACCACATGCCCACGGTGGTGGAGGCTTGCCGCCATGGTTGAGGCCAGTGGTGGTGGAGTGGATGAGAGTGGTGCATGATAAACGCCAGTTTATCATCATTCTTATGCATTAAAACTAACCTAGCTCTTAGGATTTTACTCCGTAAATGGGTTTTTGGGCTGCATTTAGGCATAAATTAGGTTAGGCATACATTGCATTTTTTATTTGTCTTTTAATATGTTTTTGTGAGTGTTAGGGATGTACAGATATACAGATCCTTAAAACCCTAGCACTCAAGAAGGCAAATGGTGAAGGAGAAGCCCATACTAGTTGGAACTCAGCTCGATCCAGCTCACCACAGCCGGAACCTAGCTCACTTGAACTAGGGTTAGCTCGTCCACCTTAGCTCACCCTAGGTCAAGTCAGCTCAGATCCGGCTCAACTTAGCTGAGTCTAGCTCATCTCAGCTCCCACTAGTCCACAGGGAGCTCTAGCTAGCTCAGCTGACTTGACAGGAGTTCACCCCAGCTCAGATCCAGCTACGTCCAGCTCCACTCAACTCCAGCTAGCTGAAGAAGAATTCATCTCAGCTCAGGAAGCTCAAGTCCAGCTCCCGGGGATTCAGCTTAGCTCATCTCAGTTGAGCTAAGCTACCTTAGCTGCCTCAACCAGCTTGATTCTCCCCGAGAGCACCAGACCTAGCTCAGCTCAGCTCATTTTGGTAGAAGCTAGCTCACTTTAGCTTGGCTTAGCAACTAGCAAAGAACTAGCAAGCTAAGCCAGCTAGAGTAGCCCCATGCCAGCCTCTTCAGCAGCAGCCAGCTCCAGCTCCAGCTTCCTTGGCTTGTACCACCCCAAAAACCCACCTACCAACTCCACCCAACTAGCTCCACCTAAGCTCCACATAAGCTAACCTACTTGGCACCAACCTAACCTACCCACCACCTCCAAAAGACACCTAAAAGTGGCGCCAAAAACTACCCATAACCACCCCTTAATGGCGCCACTTTTCCCTCCAAAATCTCCCCTCATCTCCACCATCCACCTAACCCCCCTTCTAGAAGACCCCATGTTGGCGCCAACATGGTGGTGTCTCTCCACCACCAAAAGACACCAACACCACCATAACTACCCCCTTTAACACCTCTTGGGCTGGCGCCAACTCTCCTTAGCCATAGGATCACCAACCACCTCCATTCTTCCATCCTAGCCCTCCATTTCAAGGGGCACCTTAACCCCCCATCCTACCCTATAAAAAGACCACTACCCACCACCATTCAAGCCATCCTTGGCTAGCAATTTCACTCTCATATTCCACCAAGAAGCCCACGTCCAAGAGAGAAGAAGAAGAAGAAGATTAAGGGGATATTCTGTCCCCTTGGTGCCTTCCCCTCTTCCCTTCTCTCTTGGGTCACGCCAGCCAAAGGAGAAGCCAGGCAAGGAAGATCTTGGAGGAGATCTTCAAGATGGTCACACCACCTTGGAGGAGTTTTTGAGGGTGGTGCACGCCCACCCCTTGGAGAGAGCATTAAAGGTGGTAGCTTCCACCTTGGAGGAGCTCTCAAGGAAGGAGAAGAAGGAGGCCATCTTTTCAAGCCAAGGAGCAGCTAGGCTTGGAGCAAGAAGACGCCCTTCTTCACCATTGTTGCAAGAGGATTTGTGTTTCTTTTCTTGCTTTTAGATTTGTTTAAGTTCTAGTAGAAGCATTCCTCTCCTTGTCCTTGAAAAGAACACTCATTCTACTCAATCAAATTGCCTTCTTTTAGCTTTTTATTGCAGTTGTTACTTTTGGTTCTAGCACTTGTTTCACCTCTTCTTCCTAATTACTCTAGGCCTCCACTTTCCTAGAGTGAGCTTAGGAAGAAGATATTTCTATCTTTTAAATTTTAGTTAAGCATTTGTAGGTGTTAGTACTTTTCGTTACAATTCGCATTTTGCCCTCGTCTTTTCAAAATACAAAAAAAAATTACATATTGAAAAATATCAAAAAGAAAGTTGAGATCTATCTGTAAGCAAGAGGATTAATTTTGCAATTTTTGCCTCCTTGGACGACCCTAGATACTCCCCTATCTAGGATATAAATTTTAAAAGCGTAAGCGGATTCGCGTGTTACAACGACGTTAAAAACCCGCTTTTACAAATCACGCGCAATTTCGCTAGCACTTTTTGGCGCCGTTGCCGGGGAGGCATGGCTTTGCATTAACTCATTTTCTCTTGCTTGAAGTGGATCTCATCCCCTTCTCTTTCTTTCTTTTGTGTGTGCAGGAACTACAGCGGGAAGGCGGGAATCTGGAAGAGAGAGCTCAAAGGTCCTTTTCTCCCCGCGAAAATTCAGGTTGGTTCCTCTTTCTGGTCACATAAATAATTAAAACTACCAAAAATATATTAAACTTGGCTTTCAGGACCCTAAACACTTAAATTAAGTGGAGTGGTGCATTTTAAAATCCATTGTTTGCTTGTATGCTTCTTTAGCACCATTCCATTGCAAGTATTGGTGTTCTATTTTCGGGTCCAGATTTCTATCCGGACTTGAAAAAAGTCGATTCCTAACACCCCAGGCCTCCTAAAATCATAAAATTTCGTAGAGTGATTCCCAATTAAGTTAGGAACATCTGTTCCAAATTTCAAATCAATTGGATTTGTATTTAATTTTTAAAAATTAGTGGATTGCAGAGGGGTCATACCCTCTAATCTTCCTATTTTGCTACTGTCCGTGAATTTTCAGAATTTTTATACTCATCCAATTTTTGTGAAATTTAGCTTGTTGGAATCCTTGTGAAATTTTATATATCATATAAAATCATAAAAATTTTATGAGGTCGGTGGTAATACTAAAAAGTTCATAATACCCACAGGTATTATTTCTGGACTTTGACACCAGTACAATTAAAAATTCAAAACAATTATCAAACGAATTCCTAAAATCTTACAAAAATCTTTTCTGGAGTCCTTGTTTGATTTTATTCAAAGTAGTGGTGTTGTTTGACTTGTTTGGACCACTACTTAATTCTGAAAGCCTAAAAAAATAACTCATTGGTAGTTAAATTTCTGTCTTAGGGATAATTGGCTTAGGGTTTCTTTCTTTCTCTTTTGAGGCTTAATTCAAAGGAAATATACAATCACCCATACAACTTGTTTTCCTTTGATTGTGGATTTTCAAACTTGTTTGAAAATTTAACTAAAGAAACCCTAAAATACATTCAATTAAATCAAATCCTAAAAGACAAAAATACAAAAAATTTGTGTGACAACTTGATTTTCATTGGAGCCACTCTCCAATTCCTGCACACAAAAAAAAAAAAATCAAATAACAGGGCAACAACCCAATAAACACTCTCCACATTCCGTGTGCACTATAGCATCCTAGACCTAATTAAAATTTGTAGCAACTTGACCCCTAAGGCTTTATCAACTCAGGCTTGCTATTTAGGTCTTAAGTTTTCTTTAGTTGATACCAATTCTATCATCTGTATCTGGTGTTCAGGCTGAGGGGCCGTGTCAAACGACTAGGCGCGGGTTTGTACAAGCACCTGGGGTTTTCCCTGGGAAACGTTTGGGCCCAAACCTCCCCTTAAGCAACTTGGCTAGATTTGTTGATAGAACGGGTATTCACTATTGACTACTTATTTCCTATATAGACCAAGTCTTAGGTTATTATTAGGGAGTCACATTTAAGTTAGGTCTAGTGTGTTTGTTTGATTTGCATACTTTCTCTCATCTCTATCTCTTCTCCTCCCCTCCAAGTCTTCCAAGTAGTGCATGCACGGGCACGGTCCCAAAAGCCACACCTCGAGGGACCATCTGATTTCACCCCCCGCAGCAAGAAATCATTGTTTTCTTCCCCCTCATCTTCTAAAAAAATGGAAAACCCGGGAAGCCATCAAAAAAATTCTGCTTCCACTTCTAACCCGTCAGCCGACCCACAAGCTGACTCCACCCTCCCTCACCTTTCTAACTTGGAGCAACCAGAAATACCAGCAGGGCCAGGTGGCCCTCCAATTATAACCCATAATACAAATCCCTTTGCATTAATGGTCGACCATTTGGCTCGACTACAACAAAATCAAGAAGATCTAGCTAGGACTGTCACAAACCTAGCTAATCAAGGACAAAATCCACCACCTCGCCAACAGCCTGTCGTTCCTCTTAAGGATTTCTATGATCCTTCCAATTATGAGGAAAGACCAGGGGTGGTCATACCACAAGGGGATTTCGAAATCAAACCCGCTATTCTAAACCTTATCAAGCATTTTCATGGTCTTCCAAGAGAGGACCCTTTTTGTCATCTCGAGGAATTAACTGTCCTCGCTTAAACCACTCGTTCCCGCAATGTGCAGGAAGACATGTGGTTAATGAGACTCTTTCCTCTCTCTCTCAAAGACAAAGCATCACATTGGTTTAGAACAGTTGGGTGTCCTATTACCACCTGGCCCCAATTAAAAAGTGCTTTTCTTAAAAAATTTTTTCCGATCGGTCGAACAAATGCATTAAGAAGATCTATAACGACCTTTCAACAAAAAATTGGTGAACCCCTCCATGAAGCCTGGGAAAGATTTCAGGAACTTCTAAGAAGTTGTCCCCACCATGAAATTCCACAATGGCAGCTAGTGCAGATCTTCTATCATGGATTAGAAGATCAATTAAAACGATTTGTGGATGCCTCATGTGGGGGCAATTTTCTTAACAAAGACGCCAAAAGTGCCTATCTTCTCTTTGAAGAAATGAGTGAAAACTCATTTAACATGACTTCAATGGACACTTTTGGCAGATCACAAAACCCCAGACACGGAGTCCATGAAATTGACTCCAAAACCACCTCTGTTCCAGTCACACAAGATGATTTATATATGTTAGCTCAACGACTGGACCAGATGCAAATTCACCAAAAGAAAATAGAAGAAAAGCTCACAAACAAACAAGCTCCACACGTCCACCCCCCACACATTCTCCGAAGAGAGAATCTACACAATATCGATGCCACATCTGCTGACCGGCAATTTCTGGCTGATTTCCCGCAAGATTTAACCGGGAATTTTGACCAAAATATTTTTGATTCCACCTCGGAAAATATTTATGCTCTCCAGGAGCAATTTAGAAACCCCTCCAACATTTCCAATCAAAATTGGAGGACTAACCCGAATCACTCCTGGAAAAACCTGAATCCGATTCCTTTTCCCAAACAAAACTATTTTGGGAATTATGGGCAACCTTTGTGTCAACCTGGACCATCCCAGGATGATATTAATAATCAGGTCATGAAAACTCTGCAAGGAATGCAGACTCAAATGACAGAAGTAACCCGCATGGTTACCAATTTACAACAAGTTAAGGTTACTCCTGATCATCGACCTATTGGGAATTTACCATCCCAACCCATGCCCAACCCAAATAATCAAAGGAATCAATTCCAAGGTGGATATCACAGTCAACCTATTTAGCTAGCACCTCAGCATCCGTCGGGTTTCAATAACAGCCAGGCCCCCCGTCCTCATCCTAGAAACAACCAGACTGCAAATGCAGTTACCTTGAGGAATGGGAAAACCACTCAAAATACCCTGCCTGTTAAAGAAACCCGCTCTAATGACACACATATTAACTCTTCCCCTCCTATTGTTCAGGACCCAATTCACGCAAAACACGGCAACCCTGCCCCATTTCCACAAGCCCTCCACTCTTCAAAAAAGAAAAAAACAAAATCTGAGCCCACTGAGAAGGAATTAATGGATTTATTTGGGCAAGTAGAAATTAATATCCCTATTCTAGATGCCATTAAGTATATCCCTGCCTATGCAAAATTCTTAAAAGATTTATGTACTCCAAAAAGGCAGCCCAAGAATTTAGGAAAGGTAATTCTTCCAGAGACAGTCAGCTCAGTTGTGCAGAGCCGACTGCCTCTTAAGAGAAAAGATCCCGGCGCCCCCCTAATCCAAGTTATCATTAATGATACCTCATTTGATCGCGCTCTACTGGATCTTGGTGCCTCAATTAATCTTATCCCCACAGTTATTTTTGAGGAATTTAAGATCGGTGAATTGAAACCTGTTGAGGTTACTCTCCAATTAGCCGACCGATCTATGATTAAACCAAGGGGAATTGTTGAAGATGTTCTTGTCTGGGTCAAAGATTGTCTATTCGTAGTAGAATTTTTAGTCCTGGACATAGAGGTACCTGAAGCACTTAAGTTTGCCCCCATTATTCTTGGAAGACCATTCTTAGCCACCGCCCGCGCCAATATTGATTGTGATTCTGGAAAGATGAAGATCATGTGTGGCGGTGAATCTGTAACCCTAGACATTTTTCAAGCCTCTAGGCGATTCCAGGAACCAGATTTCTTTGATGATTCGGATTCAGAAATAGAAAACATTGTGGAGGAAACATTGCAGATTTCCCAATTAGGTTCCTGTTTTGCTGTAAATACGGTTCCTGAACAATCTATTTTTTCTCACCCTTCCACCTCAACCACACGACCAGCTAACATTCCAGCTGACCCTTTCACTCTCACCTCACCTCTAACCCACAAAGCAGAAACTCTTCCGGAACCGGGCCTACAATTGGAATTAAAACCTTTGCCCGATTCACTTAAATATGTTTTCCTGGGTCTAAATCAGACCCTGCCCCTGATTATAAATTCTGGACTCACCGGGGCACAAGAGCACAAACTTCTCCAGGTTTTGAGTAAATATCGAAAAGCTATTGGCTGGACCCTTTCTGATCTTAAAGGCATTCATCCGTCCTATTGTACGCACCGTATATTTTTAAAGGACGATTCTCGCCCCTCTCGCCAACCACAAAGGCGCTTGAATCCTATTATGCAGGAGGTGGTAAAAAAGGAGATTATTAAGTGGCTGGATGCTGATATCATCTACCCCATTTCTGACAGCTCCTGGGTTAGTCCAACTCAAGTTGTCCCTAAAAAGGCTGGACTAACAGTTGTCACCAATGAAAAAGGGGAAAATATAGCCACTCGAACCGCTTCTTCTTGGCGCGTGTGTATAGATTATCGAAAATTAAACACCGCCACCAAGAAGGATCATTTCCCTCTCCCTTTTATTGATCAAATCTTGGAGCGGTTAGCCGGACGGGAATTTTACTATTTTTTGGACGGTTATTCCGGCTATAATCAAGTAGTGGTTCATCCTGAGGACCAGGACAAAACAACTTTCACCTGCCCCTTCGGAACCTTTGCTTTCCGAAGAATGCCCTTCGGTCTTTGCAATGCACCTGCGACTTTTCAAAGGTGTATGCTTGCAATTTTTTCAGACCTGGTAGGTGAATGTCTAGAAGTTTTTATGGATGACTTCTCTATTTTTGGAGATTCTTTTGACCATTGCCTCAAAAATCTTGAAAGAACCCTCCAAAAGTGTATAGAAGTTAATCTGGTCCTCAGCTGGGAAAAAAGTCATTTCATGGTCCAAGAAGGTATTGTCTTGGGCCATGTTATTTCTAAACAAGGAATCGCGGTAGATAAAGCAAAAATAGATGCTATATCTAAGCTCCCACCGCCCACTACTGTCAAACAAATCAGATCCTTTTTGGGTCATGTGGGTTTCTATCGTCGATTCATACAAAACTTTTCCCAAATCTCCAAGCCTTTAAGTCAGCTTCTTACTAAAGACCAGCCATTTGATTTTAATAATAAGTGCCTGGAGAGTTTTTTGAGGTTGAAGAAAGAGGTTACTGAGGCACCAATATTGCAGGGACCTGACTGGAATAGTCCCTTTGAATTAATGACAGATGCCTCGGATTTTGCTGTAGGGGCCGTTCTAGGGCAAAGAATTGGCAAGAAGCCCGTTGTGATCTATTATGCTAGCAAAACCCTTGATGATGCACAACGGAATTACACGGTTACTGAAAAGGAACTTCTTGCCATTGTATTTGCCTTAGAAAAATTTAGATCTTATCTGTTGGGGTCACGTGTCACTGTTTATACAGACCACTCAGCAATTAAATATTTGTTGACAAAGAAAGATGCGAAACCCCACCTTATTCGTTGGATTCTGCTGCTCCAGGAATTTGACCTGGAAATCAAGGATAAGGTGGGATTGCACAATGTAGTGGCCGACCATCTCTCTCATCTTATGACGAATGACATAATGACCCCGCCAGATCAGTTCCCTGATGAAAGTATTTTAGCTGCTACAACCCTCCCTTGGTTTGCACCCTTCGCAAACTACTTAGCAACAGAACAAATCTCCACTGATTGGCCAAAAACAAAACGGGATAAGTTCTTTGCTGATATTAAATATTATTTTTGGGAGGAGCCCGACCTTTTCCGCATTTGTGCCGATCAGGTCATTCGACGATGTGTCCCTGATTCTGAAATCCATGATATCTTAACACATTGTCACTCAATGGCCTGTGGTGGACATTTTTCGGGCAAGAAAACTGCAGCTAAAATCCTTAATGCAGGATTTTATTGGCCCAGCTTGCACAAAGATGCTCATGACTTCGTTCGGTCCTGTGTGCGTTGCCAGAGCATCGGCAACATGACTCGAAAGGATATGATGCCCCTTAATCCTATTTTAGAGGTTGAAATTTTCGATGTTTGGGGCATCGACTTCATGGGACCATTCATCAACTCTGGTGGGTATTTGTATATATTAGTCGCAGTAGACTATGTTTCTAAATGGATAGAAGCAATACCCACTCTCACAAGTGATCACCGTGTGGTTGTCAAATTTCTTAAGAAAAATATTTTCTCAAGATTCGGCATACCAAAAGCCATTATCAGTGACGGAGGCTCACATTTCACCCACTCATAATTCCGTCACCTCCTTTCTAAATACGGGGTTAATCATAAAATTTCCACACCATATCACCCCCAAACTAATGGCCAAGCTGAAGTTTCTAACCGGGAAATTAAAAATATTCTACAAAAGACGGTTAAGCCCGACCGTAAAGATTGGTCCACCAAATTGGACGGCGCTTTATGGGCCTACCGTACCGCTTTTAAAACTCCACTTGGCATGTCTCCCTTCCGTCTGGTTTTCGGGAAGGCATGCCATCTCCCGGTAGAATTAGAACATAGGGCTTTTTGGGCAATAAAACAACTTAATATGGATTTATCTGACGTCGGTAACCATAGAAAATTACAATTAACTGAATTGGAAGAATTACGTAATTTTTCCTATGAAAATGCGAGGATTTATAAAGACCGAACAAAGAAATTTCACGATAAATATATTGTTCGGAAACACTTTGACGTTAATCAACGTGTTTGGCTTTTCGATGCGAGATTACGTCTTTTTCCTGGCAAATTAAAATCTAAATGGACCGGCCCCTTTATTGTCCATAAAACATATCCATACGGCGCTGTTGACCTTTTTGATCCAAAAACTAATTCGATATTTCAAGTCAATGGCCAGCGTTTAAAGCCCTATTTTGACCATACGCCTAAAATTCCATCTGAATCTTTTAATTTTACTGAGCCAGCCACCCTTGATCACTAGTGCACATCACGCCCGGCTGAATGGCGTAAAAGATAGCACTGGATGGGAGGTAACCCATCATTTTCTTGCTTTCCTTTTTTCTTCTTTTTCCAGGTTTTGTTCATCCTAAACCCGACCGTCATCACTAAGGTGATCCCTTTTCCCTCCTAATGCATGAGGACATGGCATATCTTAAGCATGGGGGGGTGTTTTTAAATTTTTACGATCGATTCAGGATGTTCAAAACCTAAAAACATGCAATTTTCTTTAATTTATTTCCTGCTTGCATACCCAAAAAAAAAAAAAAAAAAAAAATATATATATATATTGAAAACTTTTTGAGGAAAAATTTTGAAATCGGGACTAAGGTCGAAAAATTCACTTCTGGTACAATGGGATTTAATCTTTAACAAACTAAGGATGAGGATTTGGATCTGCTCATTAGAATTCCAGGGTCTATTTTAGACTAGATCAGATATCCTTCTCTAAAATTTCACCTAAACTCATGATAGTTCAAGTGACTTGATCCTATTTTGTAATATGGAAAGTATTTGACTTAGTTTTTGACTCAAAAACTTGCGGTTCTCAAGAAACTTCTTGTGTCTATTTTCACACACAAGCCGACACTTAAAAACAACTAAAAATTTGAAAAACTCCCTTGTTTGGATTTAGTAAAAGTCTGAAGCAGATCATTGGTTTGAGTTCCCACCGCTGAAAAGAAGGAAAATACCTTCTTTGAGGACGCGATGTCAACATGTTACCGCCTCGGCGCTGCTCTATATCTATATTTCATATCTTTAGACGGAGCATTAAAGCGCATTTTAGCAGCTCAAGTGTCATGGACGGTGCTCTACCTATAGCGTCGGAGCAAGAGCTTGAGTTTGCTTGGAGCGCCCCTTTTCACCGCATCGTGTTTTGGGGTTGTGAGCTCCTGGGTGGTGTCATGGACAGTGCTATCCCGAAGTACTGGTGCCAGAGCCCCCTCGAGGAATGGTAACGGGAATGATGATCCCGACACATCTGTTGTAAGACTAAGCTAAAATAAGCATGGGGGAGAAAAAAAAAAAAAAAATAATAATAACACGCCCTTATAAATGTTGGCTTTTCACAAGCACAGACACAAGGTTTTAAAGGAATTTGCAAGTTGCGAATCAGATTCACGAGCCAGAAAAATCCTAAAAACAAACATTTCAAGTCATCTGAATTAACAAGGGGTTAATTTGTGAATTTTCTGGAGGATATATTGATCCCGTTCTATCTAATGGTTGGATCCAAAAATAAATCCTGATGTTTATCTTCAACAAATCTCGTACCTCCTATGTTGTAATCTACCAAGGTCCCTTAATCTCTTTTTCTCCTCAAAAGTCAAAAAATTAGATTTCCCAAAAATTCCATTTTCCAAAAAAAAAAAAAATTAAAGTTTTGCTAAGAGACTAGCAAAAGATAAGCATGGGGGAGTGATAAATGCCAGTTTATCATCATTCTTATGCATTAAAACTAACCTAGCTCTTAGGATTTTACTTCGCAAATGGGTTTTTGGGCTGCATTTAGGCATAAATTAGGTTAGGCATACATTGCATTTTTTATTTGTCTTTTAATATGTTTTTGTGAGTGTTAGGGATGTACAGATATACAGATCCTTAAAACCCTAGCACTCAAGAAGGCAAATGGTGAAGGAGAAGCCCATACTAGTTGGAACTCAGCTCGATCCAGCTCACCACAGCCGGAACCTAGCTCACTTGAACTAGGGTTAGCTCGTCCACCTTAGCTCACCCTAGGTCAAGTCAGCTCAGATCCGGCTCAACTTAGCTGAGTCTAGCTCATCTCAGCTCCCACTAGTCCACAGGGAGCTCTAGCTAGCTCAGCTGACTTGACAGGAGTTCACCCCAGCTCAGATCCAGCTACGTCCAGCTCCACTCAACTCCAGCTAGCTGAAGAAGAATTCATCTCAGCTCAGGAAGCTCAAGTCCAGCTCCCGGGGATTCAGCTTAGCTCATCTCAGTTGAGCTAAGCTACCTTAGCTGCCTCAACCAGCTTGATTCTCCCCGGGAGCACCAGACCTAGCTCAGCTCAGCTCATTTTGGTAGAAGCTAGCTCACTTTAGCTTGGCTTAGCAACTAGCAAAGAACTAGCAAGCTAAGCCAGCTAGAGTAGCCCCATGCCAGCCTCTTCAGCAGCAGCCAGCTCCAGCTCCAGCTTCCTTGGCTTGTACCACCCCAAAAACCCACCTACCAACTCCACCCAACTAGCTCCACCTAAGCTCCACATAAGCTAACCTACTTGGCACCAACCTAACCTACCCACCACCTCCAAAAGACACCTAAAAGTGGCGCCAAAAACTACCCATAACCACCCCTTAATGGCGCCACTTTTCCCTCCAAAATCTCCCCTCATCTCCACCATCCACCTAACCCCCCTTCTAGAAGACCCCATGTTGGCGCCAACATGGTGGTGTCTCTCCACCACCAAAAGACACCAACACCACCATAACTACCCCCTTTAACACCTCTTGGGCTGGCGCCAACTCTCCTTAGCCATAGGATCACCAACCACCTCCATTCTTCCATCCTAGCCCTCCATTTCAAGGGGCACCTTAACCCCCCATCCTACCCTATAAAAAGACCACTACCCACCACCATTCAAGCCATCCTTGGCTAGCAATTTCACTCTCATATTCCACCAAGAAGCCCACGTCCAAGAGAGAAGAAGAAGAAGAAGATTAAGGGGATATTCTGTCCCCTTGGTGCCTTCCCCTCTTCCCTTCTCTCTTGGGTCACGCCAGCCAAAGGAGAAGCCAGGCAAGGAAGATCTTGGAGGAGATCTTCAAGATGGTCACACCACCTTGGAGGAGTTTTTGAGGGTGGTGCACGCCCACCCCTTGGAGAGAGCATTAAAGGTGGTAGCTTCCACCTTGGAGGAGCTCTCAAGGAAGGAGAAGAAGGAGGCCATCTTTTCAAGCCAAGGAGCAGCTAGGCTTGGAGCAAGAAGACGCCCTTCTTCACCATTGTTGCAAGAGGATTTGTGTTTCTTTTCTTGCTTTTAGATTTGTTTAAGTTCTAGTAGAAGCATTCCTCTCCTTGTCCTTGAAAAGAACACTCATTCTACTCAATCAAATTGCCTTCTTTTAGCTTTTTATTGCAGTTGTTACTTTTGGTTCTAGCACTTGTTTCACCTCTTCTTCCTAATTACTCTAGGCCTCCACTTTCCTAGAGTGAGCTTAGGAAGAAGATATTTCTATCTTTTAAATTTTAGTTAAGCATTTGTAGGTGTTAGTACTTTTCGTTACAATTCGCATTTTGCCCTCGTCTTTTCAAAATACAAAAAAAAATTACATATTGAAAAATATCAAAAAGAAAGTTGAGATCTATCTGTAAGCAAGAGGATTAATTTTGCAATTTTTGCCTCCTTGGACGACCCTAGATACTCCCCTATCTAGGATATAAATTTTAAAAGCGTAAGCGGATTCGCGTGTTACAACGACGTTAAAAACCCGCTTTTACAAATCACGCGCAATTTCGCTACCAGTGCACTCTCTGCACAGTGATGAATAGGGGTGGGGGCCTCCTCCTCAACGGTAGCTCTTCCTTCTCCTTTTGTAGCCACAGCCACACAGATTTGAAATTCAAAACACTGTAGAATGAATGCCGTAGAATGAGTGTGATGTGCAGGAGGAGGAGGCAGAGCCGGAGGAGTTACCTGTGCAAAGGAGAAGAAGAATAAAATAATAAAATAATTAAGGTTATTTATACATAACTCCTTAACTTCTATGTTAATTAAAATAGTGCACCTAATTAATTAACTAATTAATTGTATGCAACCCTAGGTTAATTCTAAATGCATGAATTATGTACTTAAGCTAAAAATATGAATTAATTTATTTACATCCTAATGTATGCTATCTAAATGTTAAAATTAACTTAATGTCTAGACATTTAGATACTTAAATAGCCCATAAATATGGGCTAACCAAATACCCCCATGCCTAGTTTTTGCTAATCCCTAGAAAATCCAAGCAAAACCTAGCACTCCAAGTAAACTAGCCAACCCAATCGATCTTCCTTTAGAAACATATTAAGTTCAGACTTTAGACCTAAGGTTCCCAAGTAGTATAAGTAGTTCACTGTATAAGCATTCTGAGGGAAAATTAAGAAACTAGGGTTAAAATTATAATTTTACCAATATAGTACAACCATGGGTTTTCTTAAGGGCTGAATAAAGGTCAAATGATCTTAATAAGATAACAAGTGGGCTGGATTAGACAGAAAAGGGTTTATGAGTGTTCTGGGAATTAAATGACTTTTGAAATCCTAAAAATAGACCCACTTAATTAACCAAGGTTCTGGTCAGGATAAAATTCACTTAAACCCTATAAAAATCATAGAAAAATATTCTCTAGGGTTTAATACCTTTAATTTGGCCATCAGAACCCATCTTCACCTAAAATGGAGTCCTAGACAAATATTTACCCTAATATGGGTTTTTTTCATAAATTATCCAATCAAACGTAGTCAAAACCAAAATCCAACTTCACCATTGGATTCCTTGGATCCAAATTAGGTTTGTACCAAAATTTGGACCTAAGGAGAACTTGTCTTGACCTAATTTGCAAAAATGTCCTGTCTGATTACATTTCTACCCCTAACTTTCAAAAACCCTTGCGAACAACCCCCTAACTTCTTCATCATTTCACATTTAGGTCCCTCCACCATTATCGCGGAAACTTACTCCGATGATCTTCAACTGGGATTTTCTCCCTGATTGATTGATGAATCCCCTCCAAAATTCGAAGGGAGATTTATCAATTAATCCTCTACAATATGAACTCATTGATGAGCCTGATTCTTTCCCAATCTCTCATGTGAACGCATGAGAGATTTATGTCTCTTGAAAGATTCCTTCTCCGGTGAGCCTTCCTTGCTTGGAAGCTTGGCTTCCAAGCACAACACCCTCTCTGATGACCTATAAAAGACTCCCCAAGGTCCAACCGTACTCAGCTTGAAATTGGGCCAGAAGTCCCCTTATTCCTCTCTCCTCTCCGGCCACAACACTCTGCAAGCTCTGGCGGTCTCTCCCTAATTTTCTCGTCGCCCAACCACAATACGAGTGTCAGGGTTATCTCCCTCACCGTCCTCCACGTCGCGCAATACCAGCCGACACCGTTCCTGCCCCATCTTCGCCGTCGCCTCTCCTATGGAGGTTCATCTTCCCCATGTCTGGCAACAACACCGGCATGGGATCTCTGTCCCTTTCATCCCTTAGAAGTAGGTTCTTAGATTCCCTCTCTCTCACACTTTCTTCCCATCTCTTTATTTCCCAAAACCAACCACCAATGCTACTGACCACCGTCATCTCCTCCATCTCCGGCGACTCCTTCGATGAGGTGTTGCCGTTGCTATGCACCTCCATCCACTTCGCTGATCACCCTACAACCTCCATTGCACCTTCTCGCTCATTTCCCCTCACTCCATTCTCTCCATCGTCCACCCAAACACCTCCCCGAATAGACCCACTCTGACCGACCATTCCCGTCACCGTCTGGGCACCACGGCCACTCGCGCTCAACGCCAAGGCTACCGTTACATTCGCCGTGCCACGATGACCCTACTGAGTGTTTTGATATGGCCATAAGGCCCTTGTTCTTGATTTCAGGTAACAGGTCAACACCCACCATTGCTGCCGAGCTTCAAGCAAGCTTCGAGTTGCTCCAGGTCTTGCTACGCCCAGAGGATAGCTCCAGGTTGTGAGAACTTGAGGTGTGCAGGTGTCCAAGACCTCAAGCGAAGGCTTCAGCAGCTGCAGCCTCGCCAATTTGGCCAAGTACCTTGTTGCTGTGTGCGTGGAAGGAAGGTGGGACATTTAGTCCCACCTCAGAAATGAAGAGGCACTTTCATGTGCATAAAGTGAAAAAGTGAATGGGGTTGTTTGCCTCCAAACACTGAGGGTGAGGTCCTCCTCCCCCTTCACTGGATTCGTCCGCGACATTGCCCCCGCGAACCTGGCCAACCCGACTACCTGCCTGACCTTCACTCCTCGCTCATCACGCACGCCGGTGAGCCTGGACCCAGGTCTGCGCTAGGTCCGATTACCCGACCGACTGTTGCTCTGGGAGAGAGAGACCGAAATAGAAAGAGAGAAAGAGAGAGGAGAGTTGCACGGGGTAAAGGGGGTTTTTGCCCTGGGAAGATTGGCTCTGACACTTAATCGGATTCAGAAGGTAGGAAGGGTTAGAGTAGAAGAAAGCCTAAGGAAGAAGGACGAAGAAGAAGAAGAGAGTCACAGGGCTGAAGGAAGAAGAGATAGAGAAGAGAAGAAGTGAAGGCATGAGCTGAAGGCTTAAGGAGAAAGAGAAGAATAGAAGGAGGAGCAAAGCAGAGATAGAGAAGAATGGAAGAGAAAGGAAGAATCAGGGAAATTAGACAAAGAAGAAGTGAAGAAGAAGAGGCACGTAGACAAAAGAAAGAAAAAGGGAGTACTGTAGCCAAAGCCATTTAAGACGTCTGATTGTAAAATCAGACGTTTGAATTCTTTAGTACATTTGAGCAACTATTTTGTGTATTAGAATTATAATTGGTAATTCAAATCGCCATTATTTGGTCTAAAACTCTTTCTACTCTTCATATACTCATATGCTCTACATTCCTAATTAGTTTTTGAGTAATATTTTGTGTTCAATTTGCATTTATTGTTGAGGCTAGTGTGTGAATTCCATTTGCTCCCTGTGTTCAACCTCGGAATCTTTTCGAGTAATAAAATTGTATTTGTTTTCAAAGCGATTTAGACTATACTGCAACATGATTATTTTAAACCTTACGATCTCGCTTTGCGACTAAAACAGTCATTGCGAATGGCCTGGAGCTCCCTCATAGCTTCAAAAGGTGAAGGGAATTCAGTGTAAGGAGGAATAAAGGTTCCTCCAGTTGGTGAAGGATATGGAAATGAATAACCGGGGTAGAGGTGGTTGTGTTATAGAAAGGTTGTTCATAGTTTCCCTCCCTATAGGAAACTGAGAAGAAGTGCGTGGTGCAGGTGACTGAGAGGAAGAAGATGAAGGTTTAGATAAGAATTTCCATACTTCATCCACTTTCTTCTTATGTTAAGCTCACCTTATCTAGCTGACTACCTACAATCTCTAAGTCTCTTATGTTGGATTGGTCTTTGTGTACTCCCAAATGGGAATGGGTATGTGAGGACTTTCTATTAAACACAGTCATCGAAGCATTCTTAATAGAGTTCTCAGCCATGTCTTTAAAGAGCTCAAAGGTTGAGTCCTCATCCCAACACAAGAAATAGCCTCCACATGCGGCATCAACAAAGTTCCTTATGTCATCATGGAGCCCATGGTAAAGATCTGGACTTGTTGCCAGCGTGGGACACCATGGTGGGGCATTTCCGCAGAAGCTCGTGGAATCGCTCCTAAGCCTCATGCATTTGTCCTCTTGAATTTTGTGTGAATGTGGTGATAGCACACCTCAAGGCGTTGGTGTGGCCTACAGGGAAGTACCTCTTTAGGATCTCAAGTTCCAAAGAAGCCCACATCTCTTTTGGTATAGTCCATGACTGTGTCCGAAATTAGAAGGCAGCCTTGTCTTTTAACAAGGAGAACATCTTCATCAGCAATGTGTACTGATCATGGCCCTACGGACCCAAGGTTGGGCGAGACATTTCAGTTCTTCTAAATGCTGAAAAGGGTCCTCAGAAGTAAGACCATGGAAATAAGGGATAAGTGAAATTATGTTCTGCTTCAGTTCAATAGCATGACCCCTAGTGGGATAACGAATCACAGGCATAGGTTGTACAACTGCAAGATTATAGTAATCCCCTAGTTCAGGTCTATGAGGTTGGGGTGCTTGGGGAGCATGAGGATTGGGGTTTGCTAGAAGATTAATAACTTGAGTAAGCCATTGTTCCTATTGGGTAAGGGTATTCATTTGTAGTTGTGTCTCAAATAGGTGTTGTAAGTTAGGTGGTGGACCTCTCTCCAGTTGTGGTTGGTTGGGAAAGTTAAGGTAGGGGGAGGTTGAAACTATGAATTGGAGGTGGTGGTGGTGGTGGAGGATCTGCAAAAAGATGTGGAGTAAGTTCTTCGAAATCCTCAAATTGTGTAGACTCATCGTCATCTCTGGATGAACAGAGTGGTGAATGGGAGTTTGAGACCTAGGAGGTACAGGATTTGTTGTGGAAGGCATAGAAGTGGAAGTGGAAGCTTAGGCATCAGCACCCAAGAGATGTACAAGCTCGGCATTCTAGGTTCTCCTACCTTCCATGAGTCGATTTTTGAAAAATGCTTTTCGAAATTAGTCACAACTCAAAAGAAAGATCACAATCTCACTCAATCTCAAAAATTAGAAACCCCAATATCTTAACAATCTCAACAATCAAAGACCAATCAATCAAGTCAAGTGAGATGAAAACACGTTCTTTGCATAGGGTCTTCTACGCGAAAAAAGTAGTATGCAAACAAATGATTCAATACAATTGTACACATCTTAAGCAAAACCTAGCGGGGTGCAGACCTTTAAAATCCACCCGAAATCTAGATAATACTAGCATGCAAATCCATATCCTGTGGTTGGTCAAGGAGATGAGATAGAAACTTGTGTATTTGTGTACTTAAGTGATCGTGTAGTGTGTACACAATAATCAAGCAATAGAATAGTAGTAAAAATCTTAGTCAGGTTTTCAAACAAGCTTTTATGTCTCCTTTTGAATTAGATTTGATATTTAAGAAATGTATTCCATGCAATTAGTCTCGCTTTTTAATCTTTTCACACAAATGATGGTCTTTTTGGTTTAAGACAAATGCAAGGGATGGTAGGAGTTCATGAAAGGATAGAAGATGCATGCCTTACTCTAACAATTCTACAAAATGCAATTTGACTAAATTGAAATCTAGCAGGAAATGTGTAATCTAAGTATGGATGCCTAAGAGATGTTGCTAGATAAAAGATGAAGTATTTTTTATTTTATACTTTTTTTTTTGGATTTTCTAATGCAATAAGCAAAATCAAATCAAATATGAAATCGATACGAAAAAATTGAGTCAATGAGAGTTGAGTAGAGAGAATAGAAAGAGAGTTTAGAGAGTCCAAATTATTATGCAAATGTGTGCAAACAGGCTCTCACAACTTATGCCTAATAAAATATCCTAAGAATATACCTAAGCCTAAACTACCACTATACTAATGTAAGAAAGCAGGAAAATCTGCAGCTCTTGCGAGAAAAACTCCTTCAGGAAGTTGGGTCTAAAGCGCAGCGAATCCACCAGGAAGAAGACACTACTCCTACTCCTTAAATGCTGCAAAAACACCAAATGTTTATTAAGACAATTATATACAAAAATCAATCAAGGAAGAAAATGAATAAAAGAATCTATATACAACAAAGAATATGAATAAAAGAATGATTATTAACAAAGAAATTAAAAATATATACAAATAAAGGATAAAAGAAAAATTTTGATGTATAAGGAGTTACCTCCCCAGAAATGACACCAAAAATTTGATGTAACCGACACATTAATCATAATAAAGCACTATTGTCAGGTTTTTTGTTCCCGGCAACGGTGCCAAAAATTTGATGCACAGACAGTCGAGTTGCAATAAAAATAATGTTTTAAGTGTCGTTGTTGTAGTATGTTTGTCACAAAGCAAACAGATGTCACATCATTTTATTTATTTACTTAATTTTTACTGGCTTATTCCAGGTCGTTCACTGGGAGGCAGTTATTGATATACATCACTCTCTATGTTCCAAAAATGTTCTTTTATTCCAAAAATATCAATTTTATTTACAACATGAATCAATTAATTAATTAATGAATGAATGAGTTAATTATGTACAAAAGAATCAATTAATTCTACCTACAATGCCTTAAACAAATTTACAACTAATAGACATCAAAAACTATGTATAACTACACTAAGTTATATACAAGTACTTTAAGTAGTACCTAAGTATAGGTACAAAAATAGCTACTAAGATGTACTATATTAAGTTATACTAACACAGTAATATCTTTAGTAACATATACTATATATACAGTAACATATATATGCATCGGTATAGACCTTAGTAAAATATGTACACAACATGAGGTCAAAAGATTATGTTTATTGACATATTTGCTATCTACAATGACGGATTCAACTGTCAGTAAAGCCTTAAGGTTATTTATATACATATGTGACTCAAACAACTATTTACTATCCTGTATATATATACATATGTATTATGACTATCCTATACACTATTTACACATATTTTATTTATTATATATATACATTTACTATTATACTTACACTACACATATTAGTATACATATAGATATACACATATATTATACATATATACACAATCCTGTACACACAAGCGCTCAACACACACACAACATTCTTACAGTTAGCTGTTTTCTTCACTCTCTCCTTTCTCTCTTCTTCACTTAGATGATTTCAGGCATTCATGCATTCACCAACACGTAGAATTTTTTTTAAGTCCATTTCACAAAATATAGAGTTACCATTCATTTACCCAAAAATTAGGTTTTGATGGGTGGGCCGGCCTTTCGTGGGAAGCACAACACCCCATGGGGGTGGGACAAGACCACTACTAGGATAGCCCTAGTTCAATTAGCGTATATTTTGTTCTATTTTTATTTTAGGCCCATGACAGGCCCAATACTGCCCAGCTAGCATTGTGCACAAATGCTTAGTATACTCGTATCATGCTCAGAGGAGAGGAGATGGTATATGGTATGCTTGCACCGTATGCTGTGAATTGAAGTACCATCGCAGCGAAATCAAAATTAGGCGCTATAGTGGCTACTATGTTCATGATGTGGCACTTGCATCGTGCCAAATTAAGTGTTGTGCAACGTTGCCACGCGTGATGATTGGTACAATTTGGCACTCAATTTGGGGGCCCTATTTAGCTCTGATTTTGAATTAAATTATATGGGTGTGAAGCCCTTATATAGGGCTATTAAATTATATAATTAATTTAGAATTTTAAGTTATATAATTATATATAAAATTAGCTAAAGTTAGGAGTTTATACATGTTAAATTAAGGTTTAATTTCTTAATTAATGCATAAATTATTAAATTAAGGTTTAGTTAATTTATGTAATAAGGTATTTATTACACATTTTTATTTTATTTTAGAACATTTATTTTAATTTATTTACATTTAAATGTATGTTTTAGATAGATATATACATATTTAATGTATAAATACTGCAATATAATACAAATACAGTATAAATAGGTCAGAAGTACTTAAAATAATATTATACAAATATACACTATAGATTACTTCAGTAATAACTTAATTTGCTAATTTATTTTATTTTAACTTTATATTACCTAATTAACTTAATAACTTAATTACATACAATAAATAAATAAATTAATTAAATATACAGGTATATTATTGTGTATATTAATTAGTTATATATCTACATACTGTATTAAATATGGTTATAGGTCTATGCATAGGTTTGTATAATTACTTTAGATAATATACATTTAAGTTAATATAAATTAATGTATAATAATACAATAAAGTTATATATACAATAAATCATCAAAGTTAATTAAGTATATAGAATACAATTATAAGTTATTTATGTACATTACTTACATATTTTACAATATATACCTATAGCTTAATAGTAAATTATATTTACAAGTATAAATACAAAATACATAATATTTTCAAGTATTTTTGGATGTTTTATGATTTTTATGATTTTTATCTATATAATAGAGATAGGAGATGAGAGAGAAAGGATGAGATGAGTGGAGGAGAGTTTCTTTTTGGTATTTTGACCTTTGGTTTCCTTTATTGAATTCTAAAGTACATTGAATTGTCAGCTAGTATGTCTACCAAGCCGAGGGTTCAGGATACGTTGAAACTTGGCATACACCTAGAAAATTACCTGATCCTATTCAAGACAGGTTTGTTTTATTTTTTTATGATTTTTTATGAATTTTTATTTATACACAAGTCTAGCCTAAACAAGACCTAAATGGATTTTAACAATGAAACCTGAGGTCTCTAAGGGTGTTTCAAAGGCTGAAGAACGGGTTTAAGCACCCATACACATTCAACACATCATATGGAAGATTTTCACACATTTAAACATGCTTTTCAGCTTGATTTTCATTAAATTCACATGTTGGACAGTTATGACCATTTAATTGTTGCTGACAAAGGAATCTAAATATGTTCTATAGGCAATTCAAAATAGATTTAAAGTCAAAACTTTATACATTATAAACAATGTTCTAACATTATACACATGCTAGCTCACTTTACACATTAAACCCAGCTCAAAATCTCTTCAGATCAATCACAACAATGGTTGCTATCGCAGCTATGCTTAAGATCTTAGTAACCAATATTGCTGCTAATTCAGCAACCAAGAGTTGCTGTGCTACTGTGAATTTAGTAGCTAGGAGTTGCCGTGTTGTTGTTTCTTTCCAAATCAAATGACTTAAGGAGTAGTGATAACTCATGTGCTTGTTGCTACTCAAATCCAGCAGCATTTGCTGCTTATTTTCACTAAAATAACTCTAGATCAGACCTAAGAAGGTCTGATCCAGAGCCAATAAACTCACCCAAATTCCATTGAAAACTAATTTGAAGATATAAAATCCATTCTTGACGATTTGAAATTCAAATAACTTAAAAATTCTAGTTTGACCATTACCTTACATTATAGACAATGTTAAGGGAATGGATCAAACTAAATATCAAATTCATTTGTGACATGGATCAGAATCTCTATAGCAGCCCTTAAAAGTTCATTTAAGCCCTGGGAATCAAATTGAAATCATTTTGCATTCAAAAGACCATGTTGCTCTATTTTGGGTTTCTCTTATCATCTAATCTTCTTGAACACCATTAATTGGTGTTTAAGGTGATCTAGTGATCTTCTCAGAATCACTAGGGTCAACATTTAGTCTCAAATCAGTACCACTGATTATCCTTGACCAAACTACCCAAAACAAGGTTCAAATTGGGTATATGCTCATCTAAAAATCAAATCCAAATTAAAGCACATATGAATCCTCACAATGCACCCAATTAAGCAAATAAAAATTTGAATTGCTCGATTAAATCCATTACAACTCAAATTTCCTCCAAATTTTCCAATTCGCTTAAAATCCAAATAGAAATAAATCAAGCAAATCCGATACAATTGAATCCAGATCGGGGAGTCTTTGTGAATAGATGGAGGGAATGGGAGACCCCCCAGGTGGGATTTTAGGTGCAAATTCAGATCTAAGAGCTGAAGCTTAAGATTTGAATTTGGCCTTAGTGGAGGGGTGGACAATGAATTAAAATTGTGGGAGAATCGAATGAAAGTGATCGTGACATGATTAGAGAGCTGTATGGATCGATGAAAACATGTGCGAATTCCTCTCTGATTTGAATTGATCAATGAGGTGTGGATTGGGGCTAAACTAGATCTACTCTAATCTAGAGCTAATCCAATAATTGAAACACTATACTATGATCTACACTATCTAATTAATCTAAGAAAGTGATAAATCTAATGTATGAAAGCAGTAAATCCTATACTAAGTGGAAGAACGGGACTTGAGGGTCTCTGCTTAGTGGATGGAGAGGAAGAACTAAGGAAGGGAACTCTGGCAGGGGGAAAGCTTGCTAGTGAAGCTCCGGTCACCCTCAGGTGCTATGTGGTCCTTAGCGGTGAGGAATGTCGAAGGAAAATGAAGTTCCATTGCCAAACTAGTGGAACAGGGTTGTGTGACGTGGAGAACCAGAGTGGACGAAATGCTTAGATCGAGAAGGTAGGAGAGGAGTTGACCGTTTCCATGTGAGCCCAAGGGGTTGCTTTAGTAGCTGAAGGAGTCGATTAGAGCACCGCGAGGTGAATTTAAGTGAGATTAGGGTATACGGTGGAGGATGAAACTATGATCCTCCGTGCAAATGCACGTGAAGGGTGGAGATGAATCGGTCGTTGGATTGAAGGATCAAGGGAATGATGGCTATGATTATCTGTGTTCTTTGGGTGCACAGTGCACCTCACCATCAGGCATTTTGGAATAATTGCAAATAGACCCAAATGGGTGAAATGGTGTAAGAATTGCCATCAAGCCCATTAGTGGCAAAGATCAATGCGGAGCGGTCCCTGTGGTTTTACAACTAGGTCCCTACAGGTTTTATTCGTGAAGAAAATGTGAATTCCTAAGGACTTAAGTGAAAAGTCGTTAATGGATGGTCCTAATGATGTCCAAATACTAGTTGCTAGATGGGATCTGGATGAAACTATGATCCTCCGTGCAAATGCATGTGAAGGGTGGAGATGAATCGGTCGTTGGATTGAAGGATCAAGGGAATGATGGCTATGATTATCTGTGTTCTTTGGGTGCACAGTGCACCTCACCATCAGGCATTTTGGAATAATTGCAAATAGACCCAAATGGGTGAAATGGTGTAAGAATTGCCATCAAGCCCATTAGTGGCAAAGATCAATGCGGAGCGGTCCCTGTGGTTTTACAACTAGGTCCCTACAGGTTTTATTCGTGAAGAAAATGTGAATTCCTAAGGACTTAAGTGAAAAGTCATTAATGGATGGTCCTAATGATGTCAAAATTCCATGAAGTTTTTATAAAAGCTTAATTGAACATTTAGGAACATTATTTCACTTTCAATTTGAACTAGTGAGCCCAAAGATGTGTTCAATTGCAATTGGATCATCATTTTGCGTTTAGTAATAAAATATCTCATTAAGTGACCTAATTGTGCATTTTTAACACCAATTTGCTATTTAAGGTCATTTTCCTTAATTTCCACACTTAACCATTTTCGTATGTTAATTATGTAGTGTTTAACCTAGTTTCTAGCTTAACTTGGACATTTTAGCTATGATGAGCCACACATCATCATATCCCCATGCTTAGGGTTTGCTAGTCCCTTAGCAATCAACTCATTAAGTGTAAAGCATTTAAGTATTAGCTAGGTAAGTGTGATAAGATATCATTTCCTTTTTAAAATAACTTATTAAGAATTGCTAAAAGGAAACAAGCTTCCATAGACGATCCATGCTGATTTTCTTGGGAAATTAAATGTCATGATGGCAATCTAATTGATATGATGGTAATAAAACTGGACTCCCAAAAATTATTCCTGCATCAAAAGTAATTAATTAATTAATGTAAATGAAATGCAGGAAATCCAAGGCTTAATCAATTTGATCAACATAATGCATGCTCTAAATTGAATTCATGTCCCAATAATAATGCTCTTAGGCGCTACTCTAAAGTGGATCTATCAATTAGTCTTGCATGTAACATAACTTTGGTACATCAAAATCGAAGTACTTGCATTCTCCCCCTTTTGATGACAACAAAATTATAATTATACAGAGAGATAGAAATATAAAGAGTTATGCATAATCTCTGCCTTTTTTTTTAGCAAAAAGTAAACATGCAACTATTAATTTGAATTATCTCCCCCTTGAACATGTAATTGAAGCAATAATAATTATAACATGCAATTTAAAGAGAGAAATATTTAGCTGAGAGAGATATAACCATGCATATAACTAGAAAAGCAATATAAACAAGTCCAGATAAATGTGTCCAAAATAAAATACTACAATCCATAATTCTAGAAAAGAAAAATAGCAACAATAATATAACTACTTTAAAGAGGCCATAATGGCATCCATCGCACTCTGAAGATCAGTATCTAACTCAAGGTCCATCAAGTCAGATCTCTTCGATGAAGTTGGGTGACCAAGACATAGGCGTCTCGAAGCTGACGAAGTGGGTGTCAACTGCCAAAATGTCCGGCAAGGAGGTATAACTTGCTAGTCTATGGCTACTATGGTAGGAGGAGGAGGAGGTGCTAATGAAGATGGAGGCACTGTAGTAGACCAACGAGGATGAGGAGGCCTGTGAAGCTATTGCTAAATCCTGTGAATAGACTCTCCAAGTCTATCCAGAAACTGACCTTGAGCATTCAGGTATTTGGATACTTGATTCCCATGTCTCATCATAACCAAGTCTGTCTCCCGCTGTTGGTGCATCATCAAGGAAATACCATCAGTAATGTCCTAAATGCTGATGTAGTCCTTGCCTGTAAGTGGTTTGTCAAGAAGGCCCCACTCCTAGTTGTAGAAGGACAAAGAAAGTCACACTGGAGGAGGCAGGTCACTGTGAAATGCTTATACGTTGGGAAAGGAGGAGGTACTGTAGAAGAGGGTCTATCTGGCTCCTGAGGCTATTGCTGCTGCTAGTCTACATCCTCACCACGGGCTCCTTGAGCTTGCTCCATCTTGGTATAAGTGAGCTTATCAAAAATGGAGACTTTCGTAATGAACTATTTATGGTTAATATCCATTGGGACATTAAAATGTAGGAAGATGTGAGAGAGGACTGTCCCAAACTGGAAGGAGCTAGTGGGTTGCTTGCTCATCAAATAAAGAATCAAGTGGTTCCAATTGAATTGCTTGTTATTGAGAAAGGCGTGGAGAGTGATGAGCATAATACTAGGGCAGTTCTCAAAGGAGGTATACTTAGACATGAAATTCCACAAAAAGACTATTTAAAAATTGTGGAAGACGACGAAAATAAAGTGACTTGGTAGGACGACCGAAGTCAAAATGAGTAGGAGTGAGTAGGGTCTCTCGAATAGACTCAGTTTGTGTTTGCTAGTGGAGCTCAAGAAAAGTAGGTCCAATAGATGGACAACCAAGAATCTCAGAGATAACTTCCACATTGACCAAAACCTCAATGCTATGGACATTTGAGGTAAGCTCGATGTTGAACCCCTCACCTATATTCTTTAGATTGGCATAAAATAGGTGACAAGCCATGGGGTCAACATTGGGAATGCGACTGTTCTTGGAACCCGCATAAAGATTTTGCTCAAAAAGGAGAGGAATCTGGTAATAGGCAAACTTCTCATGGATTCCAAGAAATATAATCTCAAAATACAAGAAATTGACTAGATGATCGACGTAGGGGGAAAGCTTGGCAAGTATGGAGAAATGCTTATGGGCGGCCTCGGTAGTGAAAAAATGATCAAAAGTGTCATCATGAGAACCTGAGGAGGAAGCACGTGCACGTTTCAGAGCCATTTCAATTCTGAAAAATCACGTTGGTTGATCAAAAAAGGGTTTTTGGTTGATCATAAGTGGCTTTGTGTCGATTTTGGAAAAATGACTTTTGGTCGATCAATTAGGTTAATTGGTCGACCAAAACCGTTCAGACTCGAGAGGACACGGATTGATTCGCTCACAAATACTTCCAATTTTGCAAGCATCCTCAAGATGAACAAGATCAACACATGTAACATCTAAACTTAAGAGAAATCCATACAAAAATTGATTTAAAGTAAGTTTTGGACATTACCATGATCGATCAATAGAGGACGAACAAAGGCGAGCCAGCATGGTCGTCGACAATGGTGAGTGCGGCCGAGGAGGGAGGACGCACAGCAAGGAGGACACGCGTGAGGAGGTCCTCTGTAGTGAGGTTAGCGGTCGGCGAGGACGGCATTGATGGCAAGGACAAGCGTGACGTCGACAAGGGTAGTGCCAACGAGGGTGGCGCGGTCTCGTTCTCGCGACGTTCAGCGCGGTCTTGTTTCACGATGTGCAGTGGTGGTCAGTGGTGTCGGAGTACGTTGGTTGACCATGGTGGTCAGAGGAGAGGTGGGGTTGGGGGTAGGTTTTGGTTGGTGGTGAGGTGTGTGGGGACCAAATGTGGGGTATAGGTGTTGAGTGAAAACTAGGATAAGTAGTAAAAATGATGGTATTTTATATAAAGTTGGATTGGTAAATAAGGTGAATACATTTAGGGTATGTAATCATATAGATTAAGTTAGGTGATTAGGAGTGAGATTAGAGGCATTTAGGATCGCAAATGCGAAAAACGAATTTGCCTAGTTTTGGTCTATCAAACCATTTTTTGGTCGATCAAAATAGAAACTAATCCATCAATTAAGTTCATTGGTCGATCAGGGTTCAAAGGTTTGGAGGGAAAGTTCCCGCCAATGATTTGGTCGATCAATTAATGAATATTGATCGATCAAAAAGTTTGGCCGATCAAAGAGTAATTTTTGATCGATCAATGGTTGAAAACAATGCAATCAAAATTATCAAATTAGCTCTTTCAACCTAGATAATCATAGTTCTTGGCAGATAAGGTTAAATCTATCTTTTGGTAAAGGTTTTGTAAAGATATCAGCTAACTGATCTTCAATTTTAATAAATTCTAAGTTGATTTCACCCTTTAGGACATAATCCCTTAGGAAGTGATGCCTAACATGAATGTGTTTAGTCCTAGAATGTTGTACAGGGTTTTTAGATAGATTGATGGCACTAGTGTTGTCACAAAGTATTTTGCTATTTTTATAAGATAAGCCAAAATCCTCTAGTTTTTGTTTCATCAATAAAAGTTGTGAGCAAGCTAAAGATTTTTTTTTTTTTTTGAAACAATAAGGAAAGCTATCGTGCTACAATAGCAATTCGAGAGAGCATTTTATTGATCAAGAATAAAGCAGGATTACAAAATAGACCCCCACAAGTGTATGAGAGACCAGCATACATTTACAATTTGCTCCACACATACCGGCCTCTCCTGAAACAAAAAATCATTTCTCGCTCTCCAAGCACACCACATAATTACCGCCATATGACAGGGTAGTTTGTCACGCATCAAAAAATTTTTCCACAAAGCATCCCAAATGGGGAGCGGTTCCCTGCATACTCTTCTCCACACCGCATCAGTAACCACACACTAGGAGAAAATATGAGTGGAGCTATCAGTGGGTAGACCACATGGTAGGCATGACTGTAAGGCAGCACCCATTCTCCTACGTCTGAGATCCCCTGTAGCCAATCCATCCATTCTGCACAGCCATAAAAATATCTAGACTTTAGTTGGGATCTTCAGTAGCCATAATTTCCTTCCTATCGCATCTGCCTCCATAGAGTTGGAGTGCATCATGATTTTTTCACATGCCCTGGTAGGAGTGAAGATCCCATCCCATCTATAACAATCTTCAGTACCAATCACCGGCCTAAAAACCATCAAATCCTGCTCCAGGTGTGTCCTTTCCTCCCAAGTTCTTGTGCCTTCTCTGTTGGAGTCACCCCCATCAATCCGCTAGGCCTCCTCCCCATCATACCAAAACCTATAAACCGGGTCCCATTTATTCATTTCTGCCGCATAAGCTCTCGGGTAGGCATCCTTCAATTGGCCCAAAGTCGACCAATCCTCCTGCCAGAACTTGAAAGGACACCCATCACCTAAGACTAGTTGAAACATCTGGTAATTATTCTTCATTGCTTGAATCACTGATTTCCAGAAAGGGGATGGTTTAAGTGGTTGAAGTCGGTTCAGAGAGCTATGAGAGCTGCCATAGTTCTCTTTATAAGGACTACCTAGTTCTTATTCTCATCATTAAGTAGTTTGATGGCCCACTAAAGTAGTAAGGCATCATTGAATTCTTTAAGGGACTTTATTTCCATTCCACCCTTTTACTTTGGCATACATAGACTATCCCACTTCAGGGGTTGTAAGAATTTACCTTCATGATTTGCTCCCTTCCAAAAGAATCACTTCTGCATCACGTCAATGCATTTTCAGATGGACTTAGGCACTTTAAACATAGAAAAGAAGAAGACTGGGATGGAAGTTATCACCGAGTCCAGAAGAATAAGTCTGCCTCCTTTGGATAAATATCTGCTACTCCACCCTTGTAACTTGACAGAGATTTTATCAAACAAAGTGTTCAAGTCACTTTTCTTTAGTTTAGTACACTTAAAAGGTAAGCCCAAGTATTTGATCGGAAGCGTAACTAGGGTGGTACCTAGTATAGAGGAGATGGTCGTTTGTTCTTCACCAAGTAGACCAAAACATACCAAGGATGATTTGTCACCATTCAGTTTCAGGCCAAATATTTCCCCAAATACCTCTACCATATGAAGCAGTGCTTGTGCTTCTTGTTCGTTGATAAACGCCAGTTTATCATCATTCTTATGCATTAAAACAAACCTAGCTCTTAGGATTTTGCTCTGCAAATGGGTTTTTGGGCTGCATTTAGGCATTAATTAGGTTAAGCATGCATTGCACTTTTTATTATTTTTTTTAATGTGTTTTGTGAGTGTTAGGGATATGCAGATTGCCAGATCCCTAGAACCCTAGCACTCAGGAAGGTAACTGGTGAAGGAGAAGCTCTCACTAGCTAGAACTCAGCTTGATCCAGCTCACCATAGCTGGAATTCAGCCCACCTAAACTAGAGTTAGCTCATCCTATCTCCATTTAGATCATCTCAACGGAATGGCAGCTCAAGAAAGCTCATCTTAGCTTACCTTAGCTCGGATCAGCTCAGATCTAGCTCAACTTAGTTGAGTCTAGCTTATCTCAGCTCCCATTAGTCCACAGGGAGCTCTAGCTAGCTCAACTGGGTTGACTGGAGTTCACCCCAGCTACATCTAGCTCCACTCAACTCCGACCAACTGAAGATGACTTCATTTCAGCTCAGGAAGCTCAAGTCCAGCTCCTGGGGATTCAGCTTAGCTCAACTCAGTTGAGCTAAGCTACCTTAGCTGCCTTAACCAGCTTGATCCTCCCCAAGAGCACCAGACCCAGCTCACCTTAGCTCATTATGGTAGAAGCTAGCTCACTTTAGCTTGGCTTAGCAGTTAGCAAAGAACTAGCAAACTAAGCCAGCTAGAGTAGCTCCATGCCACCCTTTTCAGCAGCTACCATTTCCTGCTCTAGCTTCAAACTTCTCCTCCTCAGCTCCTATCCTCAAACCCTAGCTCTAACACCTCCTCCTGTACTCCACTACTAGCTAAGCTAGCTTAGCTTAGCTAGGCTCCAGCTCCCTTGGCAATCCACCACCTAAATACCCTTCCTATCTAGCTCCACCAACTCAACCCTACCTAAGCTAGCTCCACCATACTCCAAGTTGGCGCCACCACCATCACCACCTTTCACCCCTCAACCATCACCAAAGGGCACCAACAAAGTGGTGCCAAAACCACCATAACCACCCCATGTTGGCGCCACTTTTTCCCTCCAAAATCCCCTTCATCTCCACCATACGCCTCTCCTAAAAATCATCTCCACCATCCACCTCACCTACCTTCTAGAAGCCCCATAATTGGCGGCAAGCATAGGTGCCTCTTCATGGCCATAACCACCCCATGGCACCCCCTTGGTTGGCTCCAACTAACCTTAGCCCTAGGATCAACCTAACTACCCATAACCACCACCTACATACATCCTAGCCATCCACCTAACCCACGCCTACTACCCCCCTCTTCACCTCTATAAATACCCATCATATTCCACCAAAAAAATTCACCCTTGGCTATAATTTTTCTACCTATATTTCCACCTACATAGAAGGTCAAGAGAAGAAGAAGAAGAAGAATAAGAAGAAGAAGAAGATTAAGGGGACACTCTATCCCCTTGGTGTCTTCCCCTCTTCTCTTCTTTCTTGTGCCCACGCTAGCCAAGGAAGGAAGCCAGGCATTGGAGGACAACCTAGGGTACACACCTACCCTAGAAAGTGGAGGAGCAAAGGTGGTCCACGCCACCTTCGGAGGAGCCTTTGAAGGTGGAAATCCATCCACCTTGGAGGAGTTAAGCACACCCCCTTGGGCTTGCTAGGAGGAGTTCACCAACTTGTAGAAGCCTTGTGAGAAGAAGGAGCTCTTTTTGATTGCGGGAGTAGCCGCAATTGGAGCAAGAGCCTTCCCCTCTTCACCAATAATTCAGGAGGATTTGTGTTTTATTTTCTTTGCTGCAATTATCTAGTAGTAGAAGCATTCATCTACTAGGTTTTTCTGTAAAACACTTTCTCTTTCAATTAAAGTTGCCTTCTTTGCAATTTTGTCGCATTTGCTTGTTTTTGTTTTAGCACTTTTCACTCCCTCTCCTTGATTACTCTAGGCCTCCACGTGCCTAGAGTAAGCTTAGGGAGAGGTTCTACTTGTCACCTTAGTAGTAGTGTAGTGGATTAGGTGTTAGTTGTTTTCAAATCTCTAAAAAATTCGTATTGCCATTATTTCAAAAATCCATAAAAATTATATATTTAAAAAGAACAAAAAGAAAATTGAGTTTCATTCCCAAGCAAGAGACTTGAATTTTGCAAAATATCACCTCCTTGGACGACCCTAGATACTCCCCTATCTAGGTCTTAAAAATTCTAAAAACGAATCCATTTTTGCACGTTGCAATGACTTAAAACCCTAATTTAACAAATCGTGCAAAAATGTGATCATTCGTTCCCCTCTACAAAGAAAACAGTGTCGTCGGCATACTGCAATACTGGAGCCAGGGCACTCCTATTAGAGATGGAATAACCTCTGATAATACCAGCCTTCAACAATCTACAAGCATTCCTCGCCAAAGTGTCAATCGCAAGGTTGAAAACAAGTGGTGAAAGCGGGCATCCCTGTCTAACACCGCATTGTGGCTGGATCCATGTCCCACATGGCCTACCATTTATCAAGGGAGTAAAAGAGGCGGTGGTGATGCATCTTTTCATCCATTGTAGCCATATAGGTGGAAAACCCCTTCTCTTGAACACTTCCCATAGGTAGTGCCACAACACCGAATCATATGCCTTTCGGAAGTCTACCTTCCAAAGAAAAGCTTTACACTTTCTCCTGTGCCAACCCATCACCATTTCCTGGGCCATAATGAAGGATTCTTGCAATGACCTGTTGGGAAGAAAAGCAGATTGCACTGGGAGAATGTAATCTTGTAGAACCTTCCTTAATCTGGTTGCCAGAACCTTACTCACCAACAAGTATATAGAGTTAGACAATGAGATTGGTCTAAAATTCGGGAAGCTGTCTGCCCCTTGCATTTTTGGGAGTAAGAAAAGATATGATCTGTTTATTTTATCAAAGCCATAATTGCCCCTTTCAAACTCCCCAACTTGCTCCATCACCTCCCCTTTTAGAACTGGCCAAAGCTCTTTATAGAAGAAGACTTGTATTCCATCTGGACCCGGTGAACCTTCATTATTAAGATCATTAATATCTTCCAATACTTCTTTTTCAATGATGGGAGTTACCAAACTGCTAGCCTGTTCCTCCGAAATTCGAGGAAAAATTGATCCTACCATTTTCCAGACCCCCATTCCTGCAGCCTGAGAGGTGTCCCTGAAATATCTAATTGCTGCTGCCCTGATTTCTTGCATTGATGATGTTTTCTGACCATCCACAACAATGAAGGATATAAGATTGTATCTTCTTCGTGCACTAGCTGCTAAGTGGAAATATTTGGTGTTGGAATCCCCCTCTTTGAGCTAAAGTTGGCATGAGCGCTCTCGTCAATCCATTTCCCTCTTTAAATCTTCTTTTGCTATGATCTCCTGCCATTTTTTCGGATCATTCAGTTCCAGATTAGACAAATTAGAATCCTCCTCTTGCATCCAGCTGTTGTACTGCTAGAAGTGCTTCATGGCATTTCTGCTCTCTCAATGCAGCCACAATGGAGCCATACTCTTTCAACATGACTCGCATAGAAGCAAGCTTAGCAGCTAGTTTAATAGTTGCTGTACCATCTGCCTAATTGGACCTCCACCAAGCTTCAACCATTTCATGGAACCCTGGCTCTCTAAGACAGGACTTTCTGAGTTTAAAATAGGACCTAGCATGTGCACTATCTCCACTGTCCTAGACTTGCCACCGAAGATAATTGGAATTTCTCCATCAAATCCGCATTCCCAAAGAACCTATCCAATTTCGAGTATGAGTCATTTCCACTTCTCCAGGTATACTCCACCCCAGCAGTGGAGAATTCGTTCAAACCTAGCTCTTGTATTGTTAGCTGGAACCCAAGGGAAGTGTTATCCACCAACCCACTCGATCTGTCCACCTCTGTCAAGGTGCAATTGAAGTTGCCGCTACATATTCGAGTTCTGTTGTAGATAATGAAATAGTGTGTTGTTTTCTAGAGAACTAAGAGATTAGGGAATTTCCAAGAAATTGACACATTCCACTAGTACTCTTTCGAACAGTAAAGTTACCTGCATAATCAGCATCCCAAAGGAATAAAGATCCAATGTGGCTGACTTTGGATAGAAAATTCCTAGAACTGGTGTGTGGTTTAGGTATTTAAGTATTCTTTTATCTGCATTTAGGTGTAATTGTTTAGGGTCAACTTGAAAATGAGCACATAAGCAGGTGCTAAAAAGAATATTAGGTCTACTTGTAGTTTAAATACAATAGAGAACTTATCATGCTTCTGTACAACTTTTGATCTACAGACTTACCTGTTTCATCAGTTTTGAGCTGTGTAGAAGCTACCATAGGTGTTTCTTTTCCTTTTACCTTGTCTGTGGATAATTTCTTCAAGATCTCTATGGTGTACTTTGTTTGAGATATGAATATCCCAAAGGATAGCTGGTCAATTTGAAGTCCGAGAAAAAATCGAAGTTCTCCCATCATACTCATTTCAAATTGATCTTGCATTACCTCTACTAATTCTCAGCATAAAAGATCATTAGAAGCATTGAAAATGATGTTGTCTACATAGATTTGTGTTATTAAGAGATCATTTTCATTTTTTTTTTGTAAATAGAGTTGGATCTATTTTTGCAATTTTAAAATCATTTTAAATTAGGTAAGTTTTTAGTTGGTCATACTAGGCTCGTGGAGCTTGTTTTAGACCATACAATGCTTTGTTTAGTTTATATACGTATTCTAAATGGTTTGCATCTTCAAAACTGGATATTGTTTAACATAGACTTTCTCCTTGATAAACCCATTTAGAAAAGTGCTTTTGATGCCCATCTGAAAGAGTGTAAACTCCATGTGGGTGGCAAAGGCTAACAACATTCCAATGGATTCTAGGCGAGCTATAGGTGTGTCTATTTCATCAAAATCCATTCCTTCTTCTTGATTATACCCTTGGGCCACAAGTCTAGCTTTGTTCCTTACTACTTCTACTGATTCATTCAGTTTATTCCTAAAAACCTATTTGGTTCCTATGGTGGTTTGAGAGTCAGGTTTTATAACAAGTTCCCATACTTGATTTCTTTTAAATTGATTCAATTCATCTTCCAATGCAATAATCCAACAATTATCAGAAAAGGCATCCTTAGCATTTTTAGATTCTAACTGAGAAACAAAAGCTGTGAAAGCTAAGGTGTTGACGGAAGATCTAGTCTGAGCTCCTTTGGATAGTTCTCCTATGACAAATTCTTTGGGATGATCCTTCATATAAAATATATCTTTTGGTAATTTATCCGAAATGTTCTCTTTTGGTATGGTTGAAGGATCTCCTACTTGGTCATCATCATCATTTAAAGAAGACTGTGGTTGAGCCAGGGTCTCATCAAATGATACATGCATAGTTTCCTTAACGACAGAGTTCTTGTTGTTGAATACTCTATAGGATTTACTTTTGGTCGAATAACCTAAGAAGATTCCTTCTAAGCTCTTAGCATCAAATTTATCAAGATTATCCTTGGTGTTAAGTATAAAGCATTTACAACCAAATATCTTGAACTAGGAAATTCTAGGTGTTCTTCCATGATAGATGATAAACACACATGAATTCATGATAAAATGTTTATTTATGATAGTTCCTAGGCTTAGCATTGCATATCATGTTATAAATATGCATAACATCCATTGCATGGCATTTAGGATAATTGTATATTATGTATATTAATTCCTCCATTTTACATGGCCAAGAGGTAGTGCGACATCTTTACGGGCTTTGGATGAAGAATCTGACCGTACGGATGAATTCGGAGTGATGATTGTAGTCCGTCAACGTGAAAATCACCTTGATTAGAGCTCCGTAGCACCCTCTACAAGAAGATGAGGATGGATGATGCAGATGGCGCCATGTGGTGCCATCCAGACCGCCCCCCCACTTGAGCCATCACATTGGCCTCAAGCAAGGATGCACCTTGACCGTTGGATCTTCATCCAACGGCCAAGGCGCATGCGACTACACCGCCCTCTGCTCGGCAAAGCATCGCTTTGGCACAACGGTGAGGACGAGTGATGTGTGCGGCTTACTCAACTCAGTAATTAAGTTAATTTCACTTAATTAAGAGTAGAAAAAGTCATTTAGGTTAACTCGAAATTGTGTCGATTGTATAGTATAGGGTCGAATTAACCTAACATTTTAGAAATTTTTACTAGTTGAGTCTAGGTCGTTCACTGGGAGGTATAATTTTTTCTAAATTCACCGATTATCTTTTATTTTCCTTATAAGTTTAAAAGGTATAACTAAGTTGATTTTAAAACATGAATTTTGCCAAAATATTTAAACTATAAAGAATATACAAAATTCCATATGAAAAACATATTTACTCAAATGATGTACTTTATTAACAAGTAAACATGTTAGTTTTCCAATTTTATTTCAAAAGAAATTAAGGCAATAAAAATTGTTCTATTAAAACATGCCTTATTACAATTATTAAGAACAAAAAGTAATGCAAGTAAAAATAATATCCTTTCTTTACTTCTTTAGCCTCTCTCTTCTCTCTTTCTTTCTCTTCTTTTCCTTTTATTCTCTATCTTGAGCTCTCTTCTTCTATTCTGTTCCTGCCTTCTCCTTCTCTTCCCTTAGTCTGTTCTTCTTTAACACTCCTTGGCGCTTGTTCTCCTCCTTTCCTTAGCTTCAGCTTTTCACTTAACCTTAGCTTTCAACACTTAGCTTAACCTTAACCTTCAGCGGTTGGACATCAGCTCCTTTGTCCTTTGAACCATCAGTTGAACCGGGTTTTTTTTTACTTTTTAACCAAAATGATTTTATTTGCGGCGAGGTCCTTTCGAGGATACACAGAGCCCTAAGACCAGGGTGGGACCAGACCCTACGCAGTCCTCGCCTAATCTCAATTAGGTTCGATTTTGGTTTATTTCATTTCAGTTCATACTTTTGAGCCAATCCGGCTCAATTGGCCTCCTAGGCCTCGCCCTCCCAGGGCACAACACTCACTCACGCCCACTTAGGTGCACACCCGCAAGCACACAAGCCCGCACACATACATACACATGCTCAGAATAGGTTTAGAATGCTCAGATCGGTAACCGGTGTGCCGAGCGTTGACGACTGATCGTCCTATACAACAAAATCATTTTATCCCCATGCGCACACTTAGAAACTGACAATGTGGGACTATATTAACCCCTTCAGACCCAACTTCAAATGATCATATCTCCCAGCTCAGAGCTTCGTTTCAAGTGATTTAAAGTTTGTTAGAAAGCTCTAAGATAGATCTACACAATTGCAGGGTCAATTTAAGGTTTAGAGGATGTTCTCCTCTTTAATTTAAAGAGTAAAATAAGGGGTTCCTATGGTTATTTATTGACTGGAAATGGAAATTAATTTCACAGAGTCCTCAGATGGACTTTACTTTCTCATTTAAAGGTCTGTACAGGTTCTACAAATTATTCCGCATCTGTTGGAGTAGTCTCTAAGCTCTCAAGACCTTCAGGAACAACAGAGAAGTTCTACACTTCTCTGAAAGCTTCAGAGTTCAAAATTTTCAGACTAAAATGGATGAACAGACACAGAGAAACATCTCTGATTGATTTAAACTAGTTCTAAAGGTTATAACAGACTTATCTGGGTAGGATTTGATTGCACAGTAAAAATACACCAACAATTGTGCCATCTTGTGCTATTTCCTAGCATTGCCAGTGCATAATAGGCAACCATAGTCGCATTTGTGAAAATACACGCATGCATGCATTTAATTGAGAGGGGAGGAGAGTGAAATAAATGGCCTTGTAATTAACAAATTCTTCAAGTGCTGCCTCACAAATTCGCCTTCTTTATTTTTATTTTTATTTGACTTTCTTCTCCGCGGCTCCAAAGCATGGCTGGACCTTCTTCGCGCCATGCTCTGCAAAGCTTGCCCTACACAGCACTCCCTACCAGCCATGTAGGGCCATGCACAGCCAGGGCATGGCTGTGCATACCTCTTTCTTCTTTAAAACGGGCTCAGCTTTCTTCTTTGCGGGGATCCTGGTCCAACACCAAAAAACGCACAGCAGCTTCCCTCCTTCCAGGCCGTCTCCTCCCCTCTCCCCTCCATACGCAGCCTCTCCTCCTCTTGAGGAGCCACGTTGCAGGCAGGAGCAACTCACAGTGGTGCACAACCATCACTGTGAGTCCCACCACCACCCAGCTCATCAAAGAGCCGGTGGGCGTGGTGGTTCTCTTCTCTGTTTCATCGTTCCAAGCAATTTCCGCCATTGCCACTGAGCCAAGCTTTGAAGCTCAAGCACAGCAGCACCAAAGCGCCGGCCACCGCGCACACCAGCAGCCGGCGCAACTCTTTCTGCGCGTGCCTGCAGGTCGCCCTCAACCCTCTCCATGCTCGCCAGCAGTCGGCACAGTTTTTCCGCACGCGCGCTAGCTCGCTCAGTGGCGCCTGCACTCGCAGAACAGGGCATAGGCGGTCGCGCGAGTTGAGCGCGCACTGTAGCCACTGTTCACGCTAGTCAGTGGAGCACTGTGGCTACAGTGCGGTGACTGGTAAGTTTCTCACTTATTCGGTCACCCGGCGCTCTCTCTTCGCGCCGCTATCGGCCCCAGCCTACGCTCGCGTCTCTCCCCGCACCCGCTCCAGTGCCAGCTCTCGCGTACGCCAGTGTCTGCACGTGCCTGCATCTTCGCCGGCTTCAGTGCCTGCCTCTTCGCGCAGCGCGGTGCGCTGCGGTTCCTCCCACGCCCGCTCCCTCCTGCGTCCGCGCACATCTTAGCACGCCTACGTGCACGTCTTAGCACGCCTACGCGCCTGTGCGTGCGCGTGGACATCAGACATAGCCCGCTACGTGCAGACGACTTAACTTGCCCGCGCCACCTCAGCAGATGCTCTCTCTCTCTCTCTCTCTCACAGCACTCTCTCAGTCCTGCAGACACATACACACACACACTCTCGTACACACACACCCACTCACTTATACACTACTATATACTTATATATATATACATATATATATTTATATATATATTTATATACATATATATATATATACTTATATCTTATATCTATACATATAGTAGTTCCTATATAACTAAGTATAAGTATAGATACATACATATATATATATATACATATACACATATATTTATACATATATATATATATACAAATATACATACCTATATACATATATCTAAAACTATAAATACATACATACATACACACACACACACACACACACACACACACATATATATATATGCATATCTATCTACATATATCTATATACGTAGATACTTATACTAATATATATATATACATATACACATATATATAACTATATACATATATTACTATATATATATACATACATATATATATATATACATAGTTATATATACATACATATATATACAATTATAAAATATATATATATATATACAAATACATACATCTATCTATACATATATTTACATACCTATATATATATATACATATATACATATATAAGTACACATACACCTATATAATTATAACCATATAAATATATACATATCTACATATATATATATATTTTCATATCACTTACCATACGTTGTATCGCGGGAATATCTACACCAGTTGCTGATATTCCTTGATACACGCGTACAGAAAGCGTTTTTCACACACATCTTTCACCCATCCATCCTACACTCCACGCGGCACTTTGTCCTGTTGGTTGCATCTTCCTAGACGACGACTGACTCGACACCATGCTACACGCCATCTCCACCTCCACCCCACCCCTTTATATATATACAATACATACATATATATATTCTATATTTACTTTATTTCTGTTTCTCTTTCTTGCCATTAAAAAGATTAAAAAATATACAAAAGAGAAAAAATAATCCTTGACTTGCAGGTACTCAGTCTTGCAAATAGCAAGACCAGTTTTGAAACCCTAATTTGGGTCAAAGCCAAGAACCTGATTTTAAGGGTGTACCTCAAGGATAAAAATTATCAGAAAAAAATATTAAATAGAAAAACACCAGAAACATAATAAAAGAACGGAAGAGATTCGTTATAGGAAAGGCATAGAAACTTCTTCTAATCCCACTTCCCTGAGTTTGACCTTGGGCCTAAAAGTGACCAAGATAAAATCAAGTAGGCCAGGTTAAAATTTTTGTAAAGAGATGGTTAGGCTCGATTTAGGTTAACCACTATACGCATTTCAATGATAAAATCACCATATTAACACAACCTATCCGAGCCCGACCATACCTTTTCTGGCGCTGTTGCTAGGGATTGATTGCGCAGCAATCATAGGTCTTAATTGGCCTAGATTAAGCTAGGACTTAGCATAAGTTAGGGTTATTCATGCATGCATACACATTATCTGCATCTTTACTGCTTTCCTTTATCTATGCATAAAATAATGTTATAATGTGCTGATTAAGTGCATTATGTCGATTGTAGGGAATAAGCTGATCAGGAGCTGGATCTGAAGCTGGATCAGGAATAGCGGGAGTTGTAGTAGAGCTGGAGCAGAAGGCCTAGTTCAGATGTAGGAATAATAATGTAAGGGGGTTAAAGGTTTTCTATTCTATTAAGTAGAAATAAAGCAGTAAAATGTGAAGAGCTTAGGTCCATCCTAGCCCTAGGATAGCCTAGAGACTTCCCCAAGCCTTAGTCACCCTTAGATTAGGTCACAGCACCCTAGGAAGCCCTAAACCCTAGTTCCAACCCTTCTCTGGACGTCTAGGACCCTTAGCCAACTCCCGCACACTTCAAACCACTTCTGCAGTGTTATTAGACGTCCAGACACTTTGTCAGACGTCTAATTTCTGCAGAATACCCAAAACAGAACCCGAAATCCTTCCTGACTCTGATTGGACGTCCAGACAACAAGTCTAGACTTCTGAATTTTATGTATAAGACATCTAATTCTGTAATTAGACGTCTGATACTGCTCTCCAATTCCTGTTTTGAGATTTAAGCCTTGATCTTGGATCTCTAGGTCTCTAAACCCAATTCCAACCCCATAGGAAACTAAATTAAGGTGCCCTAACCCTAGTACACCACCTCTAGACCTCCCTAAGGACTTAATTAGGTCCTCACTAAACCTAATTGACTTGGATCTTAGTCAATTCCATCAACCTATTCAATTGGACTCATTGAGTCCAATTGAGCCCTGATCTCAGCACACACTGTCCAATTGGACTCAGTGAGAGTCCAATTGACCTAGACCTGACTTAATTGAGTTGTTTTACTCTCAATTAAGTTTCCACACACCTAATTAAACTTGTATTAAGTTTAATTGCACTTTACCTTAGTTGATTAGGGTTTATAACCCTAATTTGAGACCTACCTTGACCTAAACCCACTAGAACCCAACCTAATCAACCTAGCCACCTAAGTTTCGACCCACACACACCCACACACACCATCCACACGAAAATATCTAGCCTAGAGTTCTCTAGAACTCTCTACCATGTGTGGTTGCCTTGGTTGCCAAAAATAGCAACCAAGAGCCATTCAATTTTTAGATCCACATTTAGTGGATCTAAAAACCACCATCCACCCTCTCTCTCTCACTCTCCCACGAGCTCCCACCAAAGGCCTCTCTAGAGAATTCCATAATTCTCTAGAGAGCTTCCCTTAGGTCTATAAAAAGACCCCTTGGGTGGCCATTTGCACCCATTCACTTCTTTGGCAATTGCACTCCATTGGTGCCATTCACGCGACCTCCATAGTCACTCCACCTCCACGAGCTCACTACCACCACCATGGAGGACACCATGCCGGGATGCTGGATCAACCCTACCTCTCTCCAAGGGTCGGCCTAAGCTACATTGGCCGCCCCTCATTCTCTTCTCAACCAGTCCAAGGCCATCGGGGACCACCCCTGAATGCCCTCTACTCTTTTAGCTCTAGATCATGCTTTTCATAAGTTTTACTGCTTTCATTTACTTCTTAGTAGAGTAGTTTCTCTTCTCCCCCAATGATGCATGTGAAATCTCCTCGTCGATTCTTGTATGCAATCGTTTTCTGGTAGCTAGGTTTAATTTCAAGCATTCCTGTATAAGCTTTCCTCTAGATTTCCTGTACAAACAACTCTCCCCCAATGAATGAATGAAAAATGCATTTATATATATATATCTCTCTCTTTATGTGTTTGAAATCACCATGAGCTGAATGATTATTTTATTTGCGTGATTTAAGTGCTTATTCTTTAATCGCCTATATATTACGCAGCAGAATACTAAGTAGAGCGGCTTTAAGATCTATTTCAAAAATAGAAACACGCCTCCCAGAGACGAACGACCGGGACTCAAGTCTCTTTATTTTACAAAATAATATTTTTGACGAACGTTTTTGCGCGACTGTACTACGATTTTACAGGGATGTGCGCATACAAGTAAGTTTTTACTCCATTCCTTTAACTTTTCTCTCCTCACACCCTTCTCTTCACAGGTGTTTTTGTTTGTTGCTGTGCAGGTGAACCTGTTGCAAGGAGAAGACATGCTGACGAAGTCGGAGATGTAGGCAGATCCAAGGTGGGAACGAGAGCGTGAAGTCACCGGCACCGCACTGGAGCTTTGCACACGTTGCTGAACAAGTAGGTCTTTCTTTCTTAGCAACTTAGGTTAACTTGTCACCTTAATAATAATAAAAAAAAACTAACTAGAAAATCTTCTTGGGATCTCTTGGGGCAAGTGGATTAAAAATCACTTGTTTGATTGTTTGCCTTCACTCCCACTGCCCTGGGATTTCCCGCCAAACTTTGCATAGCGAAGATCCAAGAATCCTGATTCTTGAATCTTTCGCCGTGTGAAGTACTCTTTGAGGCAAAAATAAAAGATTGATTGCCATCCCTCTTTGCCTCATTTATCTGCAATTCGGGATCACATTTTTGGTGGGGAGATTTGGAATTGAGTTACTTCCAACCCCACCACGACCTTTCACGTGCCTAAGATTCGATCCCGAATACTTCAACCCCAACAATTTGATTTTCTTTATCTTATGGTTGAGCCTTGTGTGTGGAAATCATTTTGGTGATTGGGAGCACTTGAATTGAAGTGCTTTGGCTCCCTTTCACACTAATCTAAAACTGATTCGTGCATCCACACATAGAAATCTCCATCTAGGGAAGCCCATTGCATTTTAGCATGCATTAACCAACCGACATTGAAGAAGGGTTTGTTGGGCTTAGAAGAAAACTTGTATTCTCTCAAAACCCGAAGATTGGTTGAATTGGTAATTCAGCGAAATCCTAAAATCCATACTACTTAAGGCTGAATTCTAAAAACCATTCACCAAGTAAAACTTCAATTCGGGGAGATTTCCCTGTTGCATGCTTGGTTTACACACTCTCTATAAAATCAATCACTTGGGCATTACTCGTAAATAATGCCCTTCACATTCCAGAAGCACTTGATCCTAAGCCTCTAACTAAAATTGGTAGCAACTTGACCCTTATTAAGGATTGGAGGTCTAACTACCTGCATGTAGTGCCTACGTGCTGGTGAGGGTTCCCGCGTGCCATCGGGTGTCTAAGACTGGGGCAAACGGCCTTTCAATCTGGCCCAGTGGTTCCGCGGTGCTCGCATTCGGTTCCGTAGTTCACGATAGTAGGTAACTTAGATCTTTAGGTCTAAGGGCACACTATAGAGGTTAGGAATCTGATTGTATTGGTTTGTCATCAGGTGTATCTTTGCGGCGTCATTTCTCTCATTTCTTTTCCCTTCGTATCCCCCCAATTCTTCCTGCGGTAGTGCATGTTTGGGAGGAGGTCACAAAACCCCGAACTGTGTGAATTGCCTGATAATTTTAGAAAAGAAGCCGCATCATCCTCCTCCACAAACATGGTTGCACGCCCACCCCCAAATCACAAGGGAGGAAACCGCCCTCAAAACCACCAGGTGGTGGAGCCTTGGATCCCATAACCTGCCTCCAAGCCCAAATGGAAATGTATAATGAACAAATTGAAGCCATTAGGGAAACATTAGAGGAAATGCAGAACCCTTCCAAATGGGAGGAGCCTAGGTCTCTTAGCTCCTATCAGAATCCCGCTGCTACAGAGACCATAGGACAAATTCAGGTCCCCATGGGCAGGGACGACTTTGAATTGAAGCCTAACATAATTGGCCTAATAAATTTTCACTTCCATGGTCTTGCAAGTGAAGATCCTTTTCTCCACTTGGAAGACCTAACCCGATTGGCTGAAACTGTTAAACCAAGAAATATCGGTTACCAATAGTCCTCTTGAAAACGTTCTCGTTTTCATTGCGGGATAAAGCGTCGCAGTGGTTATGCACTCTTGGGAGAACCATCCACTCTTGGGAAGAGATGCGAACAATGTTTCTCAAGAAGTTCTTCCCAATCGGGCGAACCAATGCGCTTCGTCGTGCTATCACTTCATTTACGCAACAAAACGGCGAACAATTTCATGAGGCATGGGAGAGATATAATGACCTCCTCAGGAAGTGTCCGCACCACGGTCTGCCTAAGTGGCATATAGCCCAGATTTTCTACTATGGGCTAAATGAGACTTTGAAGCAGATTGCAGACGCTTCCTGCGGAGGGAATTTCATGAATAAAGACGAGAATAGAGCATTCGAATTATTTGAAAATATGAGCAAAAACTCAATGAACAATGCTTCCATTGTCGCCTTTAATCGTACCAGCCTGCCCCGTAATGTCCACGAAGTTGACATAGGACCCTCCCATTCATCCACAGATCTCATCCTTATCACACAGAAATTGGATGAAGTCTCTATCGTGCACAAGAAGCTGGACGAGCTTCTGGCCAACCCCGCCCGTTCTATGGCAAACACCCCCACCTCACCACTTCGTCACAATTCCAATTCTTCCAATAGCAGGTTTATCCCGAGAAACCCCGTAAGACCTTCCTTACCAAGTGTCGCGCCGAGCGATTTGGTAAGTCATGTGGATCTGGCTTCTGCGAGCCAGTATTTCGACACGGAGGACTAAGCCTCCGTGTACTGGGACGCATATTTACATGCGGACACGTCTTCTGGCATAGAAGATGCTTGCACCCTGGGGAACAACCCATTCTCTGCCACTTATAACCCAGGGTGACGAAATCATCCGAACTTCGCATGGTCTAACAACCCACAGTGCCAAAACCCCATGGGTGGACCAATGCGACCGTTCGCACCCATCATCCCAAGGGCCCAGTCTAATCCTATGGCGAATCCGCCATCGGGTCCTTGTGCACCGCAAACAAAACACGCATCAAGTCCTCTTGATAAATTGATGCGAATGATGACGGAAATGTCAAAGTGCCATGAAGAGCACATGACCTCTCTTCAGCACCAATTGGCGCAGCAGAATGCTGAGATCAGTCAACTACGCATGGCGACTTGATCTCAGGGCGCTCTTCCAGCCCAACCTATTCCCAACCCACGAAATTTCGTACCCCGTGGTCCTCAACCACAGGTACGACCTTCTCAGGGGCAGGTTCATCAAATTCTGCAGGCTCCGAGCATTCCACCGGGATTTCAGGCTAATCTCGTTGCAGCACCTCACTCTTATGTCCCTATTACGAACCCTCCTCCACCTTATGATCCCACTGGACCCGCATCGTCCAATGCAATCACTACAAGGAGTGGTAAGCAGACTGTCGATCTGCCTCGACTGATCCTGGCCCATCTTCTTCATCGCCCTCTCATTCGGAATGCGCACCGCATTTGCGAGAGGACAATACACCCAAATTGGTGCCAAAATCACTCCCATTCCTTGAGGCTCTACTGAGGGAGCCAAAAGGCAAGAAGAAGGATACGCAGGCCTTTGATAACCTGCGTAATTTGTTCAGGGATGTTGAAGTCAAGGTACCCTGCTAGATGCTATCGATCACATACCTACTGTCGCTCGATTTTTCAAAGACTACACAACACCCAGGAGACAGTCAAAGAAAACTAAGAATTCAGTGGTTCTCTCACCTCATGCGAGTTGTGCTATACTGTTAAATCTACCACCGAAGTAGAAAGTTTCGGGCACACCGCTTATTTCCTGTAGCATCCAAGGCTGCAATTTTAACCGTCCTTGCTTGATCTAGAATCTTCCATCAATCTTATACCAACCATCATGCTCAAAAAATTTTCCTTGGGAAATCTGAAACCCACCCCTGTCACGTTACAGTTGGCAAATCGTTCTGTCAAAATTCCGAAGGGTGTGGTGGAAGACATGGTGGTTAGGGTCAACAGTCTCTGTTTTCTTGTTGACTTTCTTATTTTAGATATGGAAGTTCCTAGCTCACTTTCTGATTGTCCGATCATCCTTGGTCGACCTTTCTTGGCCACAGCCCGTGCCCATATCAACTGTGAGTCGGGCTGTATTGAGATTGTCGTTGGATCTGAAAAGCTCAAGCTTAACATCTTCAAGGCAACCAAGAACTTTGATTGCGATTGCATCGAGGATGACACGTCTGATGAGGACATGGCCGTCAGCGCGTGTATCGGACTAATTGGGACCTATTCTGATTGTTGCGGATTACCTGTAAACATTGACGATTGCCTAACAAACACATATTGTGATGTTCCCCCATTCTTCCCTATTCTCGTACCTTCTCCTAACCAGACTTTTGACGAGGTTTTCTCCTCTTCCCATACCTCGTGGTCTGAGTCATATCAGGGCTACTCACCGCTAATCCACACTCTTGAAGACTGGATTGCCCTTTCTTTCCTGCCAAATCAGGCAGATTTGCAACTCCACATTGGGACCTTGAGCCCACATACTTCTCTCTGGGGCTATTCCTTCTTGGATCCATCTATCCAAGAAGCCCCTCCTCTTGGCCAATCTGAGGGCCAACTTCTTCCTTTTGACTTGTTTTCCAACCAGCCTGGGACACTCTCGTCCCATGAAATGCCAGATCTTTCACCATCCACTCCCGAGCTAAAAGAGCTACTTAGTACACTTAAGTATGTTTTCTTGGGACCAAATGAAACACTCCCCGTAATCATTAGCTCAAAATTGACCAGGGAGCAAGAGTGCAAACTAACAAAGGTCCTTATGGAACACAAGGCAACCATTGAATGGTCTTTATCAGACTTATCTGGCATTAGCCCCCTACTACACTCACCGTATATATACGGAGGAGGAGGCTTGACCTTCCCGCGAGATGTAGTGACGCCTCAACCCTAACATGCGGGAGGTCATTAAAAAGGAAATTATTAAGTGGCTGGATGCGGGTATAATCTACCTGATCAGCGATAGCCCCTGGGTAAGTCCGATTCACGTTGTGCCCAAAAAGGCGGGACTCACCATCTGTGTCAATGACAGGGGCGAATCCATCCCTACACGCACTCCTACATCTTGGAGAGTGTGTGTAGATTATAGGAAACTCAATGCTGCAACTAAGAAGGATCACTTTCCACTACCTTTCATTGACCAAATCCTGGAGCGGTTAGCGGGAAATAAATTTTTCTATTTCCTGGATGGATTCTCAAGATATAACCAGGTGGCAATTGACCCCTGGGACCAAGAGAAAACCATTTTTACCTGCCCCTTAGGCACCTTTGCATTTAGAAGGATGCCGTTCGGACTTTGTAACGCACCAGCAACTTTCCAGAGATGTATGCTGGCGATATTTCATGACATGGTGGGTGACTTTCTCGAGGTCTTCATGGATGACTTTTCGATCTTTGGACCATCTTTCGATGACTGTCTTGCCAACCTGACCCGTATCCTTAGGAGATGTATTGATGTAAACCTCATGCTTTCTTGGGAAGAAAGTCATTTTATGGTGCACGAGGGAATTGTTCTCGGACATATCATCTCCGATAAGGGTATCGAGGTTGAGAGAGCTAAGCTTGATGTAATTGCGGATTTACCTGTGCCTGGCTCTGTCAAACAAATCTGCTCCTTCCTGGGACACGTTGGTTTCTATAGGAGATTCATCAATGATTTCTCCAAGATTTCTCGACCTTTAACTCATCTCCTATCAACCGACATACCCTTCGATATGGGCCTCGACTGCATACGAGCATTCACGCAGCTGCGTAATGCTGTCACCAAGGCCCCTGTTGTCCAGCCAATTGATTGCTCCCTCGACTTTGAACTCATGTGTGATGCTTCCGACCTTGCGGTCGGAGCCATCCTGGGACAAAGATGCGATAAACACCCCTTTGTGGTGTACTACGCTGGTAAGACGTTGGACGAGGCCTAGCGTAATTATACTACCACTGAAAAAGAACTACTGGCGGTCGTCTTTGGGCTGGAGAAATTCTGCTCTTACCTTCTGGGCTTACACGTTATTGTTTTCATTGATCACACGGCCATTCGCCATCTCATGCACAAGAATGATGCCAAGCCTAGACTGATTCGTTGGATCCTTCTGCTCCAGGAATTTGACATTGAGATCCACGATAAGGCCGGAGCCCAGAATGTTGTGGCTGCTCATCTTTCCAGACTGGACCCTGATCATATTGGACTTACTCTGCCGATTAACGAGATTTTTCCTGATGAGCACCTATTGGCAATTAATGTGGCAGGTGGAACTTGGTATGCCGACATTGCCAATTACCTTGCTTCTGGATCCCTTCCATGTGGCTGGCCTAAAAAGCAGCATGAGCGTCTCATGGCAAAAGCAAAGTATTATTTCTGGGATAATCCACTTCTTTTTCGAATAGGTGCTAATCAAATCATCTGTCGCTGTATTCCTGACAGCGAATTCCCTAGTGTGCTATCCTTCTGCCACGATCAGGCCTGCGAAGGCCATTTCTTTGGGAGGAAAACTGCAGCCAAGGTGTTGCAGTGCGGTTTCTTTTGGCCCTCCCTTCACCAGGATGCACACAATTATGCTAAACATTGCACTAGGTGCCGGTCGTTAGGGTCAATGTCACGTCGTGACATGATGCCCTTGCAACCCATCCTAGCTGCGGAAATCTTCGACATTTGGGGAATTGATTTCATGGGTCTTTTTCCTCCTTCCAACGGCTTCAAATTTATCCTTGTGGCTGTTGATTATGTTTCGAAATGGATTGAGGCTATTCCCACGCACCGTGCTTACCATGTTATATCCACTCGATTTATCAAAGACCACATCTTTGTGCGCTTTGGGATCCCTCCAGCCATTATCTCAGATGGAGGAAGCCACTTTACCCATGCTTCTTTTCGGGCACTTCTGAGGAAATACGGAGTCCACCATCGTATCGCATCCCCGTATCATCCTCAGACGAACGGACAGGCGGAGGTGTCGAACCGGCAAATCAAGCAAATTCTCTAGAAAATGGTTCGGCCTGACCGTAAGGACTGGTCCGACAAGCTGATTGACGCACTTTGGGTGTATCGGACCGCCTTCAAGGCTCCCCTTGGTATGTCTCCTTATAGAATCATTTACGGGAAGCCTTGTCATTTGCTCGTGGAGCTGGGGCACTGCGCTTATTGGACGGTTCGCCAATGTAACCTCGACCTAGACCTGTGTGGTTGAGAAAGGAAACTCCAACTCTAGGAGCTGGAAGATCTCCGTCATGAAGCCTATGATTCTGTTTTAACTTTCAAGCAACGCATTAAGGCTTTTCACGACAGCCGTATTCGGCGGAAAGAATTTGAGCCATCTCAGCAAGTTTGGCTCTACAATGCCCGGCTCAAATTCTTTCCTGGGAAACTGAAGTCCAAATGGACTGGTCCTTTCCTGGTCTCGAGACTATTTCCCAATGGGGCAGTTGAGATTGAAGATCCCAAATCTGGGCATAAATTTACGATCAATGGGCAGCATTTGAAACCCTATCTTACTCATGAACCTACCCCCGTTGGAGAAACTGTTGCCCTGCTGGAGGGTAACTAATTTTGTGCCTCATTCTGAGTCCAGCTAGGGACGTTAAATTCAGCGCTCGTTGGGAGGCACCCCACAACACTCCGCCACTATCACGCTCACTTCACTTTTCACTTCACCACCCACCATCCACCCACCCTGCCGTATACCTTGCACCTCAACTCTCGTTACCGGATCTTTCGTCCTTCCTCTACCCTACCCTACATGCATATGAGGACATAGCATCGTTTGGCATGGGGGGGTGGATAGGCATCCATAGGATCTGGGTATTTTATGGTATCATGCAATTTTCATCTATCTAAATACAAAAAAAAAAATGGTGTTTAGTAATGATCTGAAGGCTGAAACAAAAATACAATAAGTGTTTATGGATATTCAACCACTGTTTTGAAGACTTTCCAGGCCACAGAAGCTTGATTCGCTCAGGCTCGGCTTAATTCACTTCAGCATTGACAAGATAGATCGAAATCTCTCCTAACTAAGGATGTATTCTTGTACCTGAGACATCAGTACAGGATTCGTTGGTTTGCTTCTACTTGAGAGCCTAAGTAATCTTGGTTCACACTACACATATCAAGAAAGACCAGGTGAACATAAGATCCAACCCTAGTGTTCATTAGGGAAGGTGGAGTCCTTACCTGTGCGTGCAGGTAGACTTTTTATCCTAGGCTTTAGTCTTGTGTTTAGGAGAGACTCTTTCCACCAAAAAGGAACCCTCCCACCAAAAAGAAAAGCGTGCTCCTCCAAATAATGTTGTAAGAGATATACTGACATGTGTTTCAAAAAAAAAAAAAAAGATGCAAATAAGTCAGTATATCTCACAAATATCTGTAAAATCTTCCCCCTACAAAAGTTATTCAGGGCAAGTCACAAATACCCTGTTTTCTTTGAGCCACAAATGTCATAAAATGGGAGTTGAGTTTTCCATCATCTTTTTAAACGTCAATCCGAAGACATGAGCTGAAACTGGGACCAACCTGTACTTAAAAATTCGTGAAACCCTGGGCTTGAGTCTTAATGTTCATCTGGCTAGTCTTGATCCTTCACTAAGCACAAGCCATAATCTCTTGAGCTCTCGAGTACGGCAAAAACCTCCTGGGTCCTGGAAATCATACTTAAGGTTTAAATATCAAGAGTCCTGGTTAGTTGAGAGATGATCTATGTCACATAAGACTTAAAGTACTGGTAGTCTTCTCTGCAATTGGTTCTCACAATATCCAACAAATAAACACAATTATGTCACCTCAGAACAAAATCTTCAGCTTAAGATCATTTCTAAATACAACATAAAAAAATGTTTTGCTAGGGACTAGCAAAAGATAGGCATGGGGGTATGATTGCACAGCAAAAATACACCAACAATTGTGCCATCTTGTGCTATTTCCTAGCATTGCCAGTGCATAATAGGCAACCATAGTCGCATTTGTGAAAATACACTCATGCATGCATTTAATTGAGAGGGGAGGAGAGTGAAATAAATGGCCTTGTAATTAACAAATTCTTCAAGTGCTGCCTTGCAAATTCACCTTCTTTATTTTTATTTTTATTTGACTTTCTTCTCCACGACTGCAAAGCATGGCTGGACCTTCTTCACGCCATGCTCTGCAAAGCTTTCCCTACACAGCACTCCCTGCCAGCCATGCAGAGCCAGGGCATGGCTGTGCATGCCTCTTTCTTCTTTAAAAAGGGCTCAGCTTTCTTCCTTGCGGGGAGCTTGGTCCAACACCACAAAACACACAGCAGCTTCCCTCCTTCCAGGCCATCTCCTCCCCTCTCCCCTCCATACGCAGCCTCTCCTCCTCTTGAGGAGCCAGGCTGCAGGCAGGAGCAACTCACAATGGTGCACAACCACCACTGTGAGTCCCACCACCTTCCAGCTCATTAAAGAGCTGGTGGGCGTGGTGGTTCTCATTTCTGTTTCGTCGTTCCAAGCAATTTCCGCCATTGCCACAGAGCCGAGCTTTGAAGCTCAAGCACAGCAGTAGCAAAGCGTCGGCCACCGTGCACGCCAGTAGCCAGCACAACTCTTTCCGCGCACACCTGCAGGTCACCCTCGCCCCTCTCCGTGCTTGCCAGCAGTCAGCGCCCTCTTCGCGCAGCGTGGTGCGCTGCGGTTCCTCCCACGCCCGCTCCGTCCTGCGTGCACGCATGTCTTAGCACGCCTACGCGCCTGCGCGTGTGAGTGGACATTGGACGTCGCCTGCTGCGTGCAGACGACTTAACTCGCTCGCGTCACCTCCAGCAGACGCTCTCTCTCTTACAGCACTCTCTCACTCCAGCAGACTCATACACACACACACACACTCTCGTACACACACACCCACTCACTTATACACTACTATATACTTATATATATATACACACATATATATTTATATACATATATATATACTTATATCTATACATATAGTAGTACCTATATAACTAAGTATAAGTATAAATACATATATATATATATACATACATATACACATATATTTATACATATATATATATATACAAATATACATACCTATATACATATATCTCAAACTATAAATACATATATATATATATATATATGCATGCATATCTATCTACATATATCTATATACCTAGATACTTATACTAATATATATATATATACATATACACATATATATAACTATATACATATATTACTATATATATATATTTATAATTGTATATATATGTATGATATATATATATATATACACATACATCTATCTATACATATATTTACATACCTATATATATATACATATATATATAGATATATACATATATAAGTACACATATACCTATATAATTATAACCATATATATATATACATATAGATATATATTTACATATATACATATATATATATATATATTTTCATATCACTTACCATACGTTGTATCGCGGGAATATCTGCACCAGTTACTGATATTCCCCGATACACGCGTACAGAAAGCATTTTTTGCACACATCTTTCACCCATCCATCCTACACTCCATGTGGCACTTCGTTCTGTTGGTTGCGTCTTCCTAGACGATGACTGACTCGACACCGTGCTACACGCCATCTCCACCTCCACCCCCACCCGATTATATATATACAATACATACATATATATATATATACTATATTTATTTTATTTCTGTTTCTCTTTTTTGCCATTAAAAAGATAAAAAAATATACAAAAGAGAAAAGATAATCCTTGACTTGCAGGTACTCAGTCTTGCGAATAGCAAGACCAGTTTTGAAACCCTAATTTGGCTTAAAGCCAAGAACCTGATTTTGAGGGTGTACCTCAAGGACAAAAATTATCAAAAAAAAATATTAAATAGAAAAACACCAAAAGCATAATAAATGAACGGAAGAGATTCGTTATAGGAAAGGCATAGAAACTTCTTCTAATCCCACTTCCCTGAGTTCAACCCTGGGCCTAAAAGTGACCAAGATAAAATCAAGTAGGCTAGGTTAAAAATTTTGTAAAGAGATGGTTAGGCTTGATTTAGGTTAACCACTATACGCATTTCAATGATAAAATCACCATATTAACACAACCTATTCGGGCCCGACTAGGATTCAAGTTCATATCTCATCAAAATGCTTCTGCTGTTAGTTTGGGTTCAAAAGTAACCCAAATTGACAGAATTTGAATTCTCACCAAAACATAGGTCTGAGCTCAGTTTATTCTCTCTAAAACCATCCAACAAGATCTCAGAATCCATTTAATCTCATCAATTCCTCAGATTGAGCTCAGAACTCCATTATCAGACTCAGTTTGACTATGACGGCACAAAAATTTGACTTTATGTTCAAAGCCTTCTCTCAAGAAATCAAAGCCTCGAATAGGATCTTCTTAACCTCAGAAACTCATTCAGATTCTCAGATAGGCACTCTGACCAAGATTTCTAGGGTTTCAAGCTCGCCGCCTGAGGTTCAAAATGACTTTGTTCGTCAGAGCCATTCAGAGGTTATGACAGTGAATTGAAGACATGTATAGCTTCAGTGCACTGCACTGAAGCTTCTAAGTTCCTTAAATGCTTCTTAGATCTCTTCTATTAGACTTCTCCAACTCTGCCGGAGTTGGAGAAGATGAACTTCAATCTTTGGCTCCAGACACTAAATCTTCAAACAAATATCCTTAAGTTAATCATTGATCAGATTTGAATCATTCTGGAGTTTCTCAACGAATTCTAAAGGCTGAAGTACAGATTTGGCTCGCTGGAGCTCCGGTGAGTCCAGTAAAAGGCAAAATTGTGTACAGATTGTTAAAACTTGCCATATTTGATTTGAAAAGGATCCTGAGGTTGCAAGGAACCTCAAAATCATATTTAATTCTTCATTATTTCATTAGAGTTAAGATTTGACAGTGAATTCGTTTCTTTAAAAATCTGATTTGAATTAAGCTCAGGACTTGTTTTACCACTCGATTGAGCGGTTAAAACAAGTCAACAGATAATAGCAGTCATAATTATATAGTTAATTAATAGTTTGAACTGCTCCTGAGCCGCCATTGACAACGAGCTCAGGAACTTAATTATATTTGGGCGTTTAATTTATATGTGATATTTATATGTATTATAGTGTCGATTAGGGTCCATAAGTGATGGATAAATGATGGAAGACCCTATGAAGGTGGAATTAACTTGACTACTGTCCCCATGGACAGTGACAGTAGTCGGTGGAGGTGGAATGTGAATTAGGCGATTAGATGATCAATTAAATGATTAAATGTGCTAGAAGTGATTGTGAGGGTTAAAGAAAGGTGGACAGTGATTTCAAAAGATGAAATTAAAGCTCTGGCGAGCTCAAGGAGCTCACTGGAGTCGGAGAAGATGAACATTGAAATTCTAAAATTACATCTAATCTAACTACCTAAACTAACTAAGCTAACCTACTCCTACTCCTACTCCTAATCTACTGTTACTTGGAGAAGGGGTCAATAGGGTTCTGCCGAAGTCTCATGGCAGACGACGAAATCAGAGGGTGGAAGACAGATCTCCGACGGGCAGATTTAAGGTGGAGCAGAGGACTCCTTTGGTCAGCACTTGTGTTAGAGACGTGGAAGACCATGGCGGATCTCCTCGGCTGATCAGAATGGATGGAGGAAGTCGGAAAGTGAAATGGAAAGTCGCTGGAATTTTGGACGAATAGCCTATTGGGTCGGCTATAGTGTTAGAAGAGGGATGGGAGCCAACTTGAGTAAAATCTGAGGGGTGAGGGGGTATTTATAGTAGTTGGCGGCAAAGAGAATGGCAGGGTTTGGCCGAAGGAGCTTGAGGAGCTTAACTTCCGGCATCATCTTCGATGACGGTGAGGTTATCTCCCATTGAAAAATAAGATTTCCGGTTAATCCAGACCGGTGGATGAAGAGGAGGTGGTGAGCGCAAGCTGTAAGAGCTTGGACAAAGAAGGATGATGTCGGCAGGGCGGTAATCGCACGGTGGCGTGACTCTCCGTTGCCAGCCATTCATTCAGCTGAAGAAGAAGAAGAAGGAAAGGGACTTAAATGTAATAAAACTTAAGGACCTGTGTGAGAAATAAGGACCCGATTGTAATGAATATTAAGGACCAAAATGTAAACCCAGGTTTTGAAGGTTTATTTTAACTTAGATCTTTTTCAACTTTTTATATATGTTAGTAAATAAAGTAAATATTATGTTTTCACCTTGAATTTACATTTTTGAACTTCTTAGATTAATTTATTAGATTAAGTAAAATTACTTAAGTTATTATATACTTAGGTATACATTATGTTTAAGTTACTTATCTTATTAATTAAGGGTATGGTTAATAGGATTTTGAGTCCAATTATTATCTAGATTATTAATAATGTTAATTGAATGATAAAATGTCATTTTAACTTATTTTAAGGTCCTTTACTAAATAACCCTTATTCTATAATTAACCCTTATAAATTCATAATCTTAGCTAATTAACTAGGAAAACTAGTTAATTAGGGGTAATTTGTGATCATGATGAGTGTCTCATCATACCCACAAGCCAAAGTTTTGCTAGTCCCTAGCAAAATTAACTAAGACTATGATGATTTAAAGCACTTGGGTTTAAATTGTTATAAATAGTAACTATGTAGAGGAAAGCTTAGGGCAGAAATTTTTAAGTTAATATAAATGATTAATGTAAAGAGCATATGTGAAAATTTTCTTACTTAGACTTATACTTATAAAATTTTCAAAACACACTTGAAACAATTTGTAAACAAGAATTTCACTCTGAATTAGAATTCCTTAAAAATCTCTTTAATCTTTGTAACTATTCTTAACTCAAATTAGAATTCAAAGTGTTTTAAGGAAACAAAACTTAAGGATTGATAATTAAATTTTAACTCAAAAACTCAAATAGATTTAAGTCAATCCTTTGTTTATGATATTTGACTTTTATCAATATAAGTTTTAAGCAAATTAACCAGATACTCATTATTAATCAAACTTAGAGTAGTAAAACTCTAATTTACTAGCCTACAACACTAAAGATTAACTTCTAGACCTAGGATTCTGTCAATTCTTCTCCTTTAGGTCTCAACTTAAAATCTTCAAAACCTAATTTCTTAGGCTTCACTGCCCAATACCAAGGTTCTGTAGTTATGATTTTAAAACATCTATGCTTAGTAAAGAGAATTGTCCTAAAGACATCCAAAGTTGCAAAAATCTAGATCTTAAGACATCATTTTCTAATCCCAATTATTCCAATTCAAGCCTTTGGCTTAGCCTTATCAGGTTTGGTTGCTTTCTCCTCACCAATTTTCTATCCCGAGGTCAACACTTTTTGTGTATATCTCCCCGGTGGACCACTGGGTCTCTTATTCCTAATATTTTTTCCTCCATATTTTTTCTTCACTTTTTCTATAGGTTAGAACACCCATTTGTAGCGAGGTGTTCTTTTTATTTGATGGAAGGAAGGGTAGCATCCATTTGTATTGAGATGCTTTTATTTATTATGTGAAAAAATTGCATAAGCACCCATTTTAACAAGGCACTTAACTGCAGGGTGTTTTATTTACTTTTTTTTTCTTTTTCTTTTCCCCCCTTCTCATTTTTCTTACTAACTTTATTCTCCAAATCCTTTTTCTAGGTGAGTGGCACATCCTTCACCCTTTCAAGAACTGCCCTGCGGAAATCCTTGGACTAAAGAGGATTCAGAATTGATCTCTTAACCTCTGTGTTTTCGCGATCTCAGATGCCAACAAGACAATTCTATGTGTGTGAATTTAGATGTTTAGGTTACTTAGCTCTCAAACCAGAGCTTGGACAACAAAGCCCTTTACTCTCAGGTTCTTCAAATTCTTAGTTTCCTCCTATAGGATCCGTCAAGACAAAATTTACCAAGTCTAGTTATTTATCTTTAACTTGTAAGTTTTGTAAACTAAAATTCTACCAACTCTCTATTTAATTAACTCTGAATATATGGCCGTTTTACTTAACTTTATGATAAAATCAAAATTTAAAAAAGCAAAAGGATTACTTAATCTAATTGATTAGAAAGTTATAATTCAATTCCAAAACTTAAGTTTAAATCTTAACAGACTTAGTTTCTTAATTCAAGATAAGAATAGAAAAATAAATCTTAAAAAGATTTAAAAGATTCCTAATTCAAATAAAATATTGTTTTAAAAATTTAAACACAAAAGTGTGTTTTTACAAAATGTTTAAGTAAAATCTAATTAAGAATTGAATGCTCTTAAATACCTATATATATTCTATATACATTTTAAACTTCTGACCTAAAAGAAAATTAAGCTCTTAATTATAATATATATATCTATTTATTCTTTTCTTCTTTATTAAAAATGAATATACCCCTCTTATTATTTTTATGAATTTTCTTTTTCAAATTTTTGTATTTATATATTTTTATGTTTATGTATATAAGATTTTTCAATTTTTATGATTTTTTTCAAAAATTATTAAAATTTTTATGAAAATTTTGATTTTTTAAAATTTTTATCATTTTTGGAATTTCTACTTTTTTAAATTTCGTGGATATTTAATTTTTATGTGTTTTTATTTTTTAACCCACACTTAAAGTGAAAATTTCACTTCAACACCCCCACAAGCCAAAATTTTACAATGTCCTCATTGTAAGAAGGGTGAAAAGATATTACACTTCATTTAGTATAGGGTGATGGAACGAGTCGAAAAGAGGAGATTAAAAATCTCTGTGCGGACGATTTCAAGTCTGACCAAAGGTAAGAGTGGTCAGTCAGACTAAATGAAGGTAATCAATGAAATATGAAGTGAAATTTTAAAGTAAGTGTAGAAGAAAATTGAAAAGGGTAGAAACAGCTATATACAAGTGTGGTGGATGGATAGAAAAACCCTAGTGGAGCCTGTAACATTCTCCAACAAGACCCAAAGGATGTGATTCCAAGAAAGGTTTAAGACATTGACCATTGACTTTGAAGAGTTGATCCTTGTTGGGTTCAGTGATTTCGACAGCTCCGTTGCCGAAGACTCTAACTACAATAAATGGCCATTGCCATTTAGACCTAAGTTTACCTGGGAAGAGCTTCAAACGGGCATCAAATAACAACACTTTTTGACCAGGTGCAAAGGATTTGCAGGAAATGAATTTGTCGTGGAAGGCTTTAAGTTTCTCCTTATACAACTTTGAACTTTCATAAGAATCATGACGTAATTCCTCGAGTTCGCTAAGCTGCAACCTACGATTTTCACCAGCCTTCATGAGGTCTAAATTACAGGCTTTAATCGCCCAATAGGCCTTGTGTTCAATTTCTATGGGAAGATGACAGGGTTTCCCGTAAACAAGTCTGTATGGTGACATGCCTATTGGGGTTTTGTGGGCAGTCCTATAAGCCCACAAAGCCTCATCTAAATGGAAAGACTAATCCTTCCTATTGGGTCGGATTGTCATTTGAAGGATCTTTTTTATCTCTCGATTAGATACCTCAGTTTGCCCATTAGTCTGGGGATGATAAGGTGTAGAAATACAATGTGCAACCCCATATTTTCTAAGTAAAGTTTTAAACTGGGCATTAATAAAATGGAAACCGCTGTCAGAAATAATAGCACGAGGTACCCCAAAACGAGTGAAAATGTGACTCTGTAAAAAAGGAATGACAACTCGATGGTCGTTTGTGCGTGTGGGTATGGCTTCAATCCAATGAGAAACATAGTCTACAACAAGTAAAATATAATGGAAGCCAAAAGAGGACGGAAACAGACCCATAAAATCTATGCCCCATATGTCAAAGATTTCACAGACTAGAATCGGGTTCAAAGGCATCATGTCTTTTCGAGACATGCCACCAAGTGTTTGGCAGTGACTACATGCCTTACAATAAGTCTGAGAATCAGCAAATAACGTGGGCCAATGAAACCTACGTTGCAAAACTTTTGCAGCGGTCTTTCTACCAGAAAAGTGACCACCACAGGCCTGGTCGTGACAAAAAGATAGGATAGAATCAATCTCAAAAGAGGTGACACAACGCCTGATGATTTGATCATTACAGGGTCTAAAAAGATATGGATCTTCCCAAAAATAGTATTTGGCTTCTGCTTTGAGTTGTGATTTGCGATTCTCGTCCCAGTCTGGCGGGAATTTATGTGTAACCAAATAATTAACAATATCTGCATACCAAGGAAGATCTGTGGATATAGTCAAAAGATGTTCATCAGGGAAGTTCTCTGTGATTGGTGGAGATGATTCAATTGTATCAGAAGGAAGATGGGAAAGATGATCTGCAACAACATTTTGCCTACCCGCCTTATCACGAATTTCTAGGTCAAATTCTTGCAAAAGCAAGATCCATCTGATTAACCTAGGTTTCGTGTCCTTCTTAGATAGAAGGTGTCGGATAGCTGAGTGATCAGGGTACACTATGATTTGAGATCCGAGTATATAAGATCTAAATTTTTCTAATCCTAATACTATTGCTAGTAACTCTTTTTTTGTAATTGTGTAATTCCTTTGTGTCTCAGTCAATGTTTTGCTAGCATAGTAAATTACCACCGGATTCTTCTCAATTTTCTATCCTAAAATAGCTCCTATTGCATAATCTGATGCATCACACATGATTTCAAATGGTAAATCCCAATTAGGTGGTTGCAAAATTGGAGCCTGTGTAACTCTGTCTCTCAAAGTTTGAAATGCTAAAATACACTCCTCATTCATCTCAAAAATCGTATCCTTTGTGAGGAGGTTTGTGAGTGGTCAGGCAATTTTTGAAAAATCAAGGATGAAGCTTCTATAAAATCCCACATGCCCGAGAAATGATCTAATACCTTTGATCGAGTCAAGGATTGGAAGATTTGCAATTTGATTGATCTTGGCTCGATCTACTTGGATACCCCGCTCAAATACGAGATGACCAAGTACTATGTCCTCTGGAATTATAAAATGGCTCTTCTCCCAACTAAGGACAAGGTTTACCTCAATGCATCTTTTTAGAACCTTCGACAAATTATCCAGGAAAATATCAAATGTTTCCCCGAAGATTGAAAAATCATCCATAAAAACCTCCATAAATTCACCCACCATTTCGGTAAAAATGGCTAACATGCAATGCTGAAAAGTTGCGGGTGCGTTGCAAAGCCCAAATGGCATTCTTCGGAAAGAAAAGGTTCCGAAGGGGCAGGTGAAAGTCATTTTCTCTTAATCTTTGGGATAAATTGCAACTTGATTATATCCAGAGTAACCATCTAAAAAGTAGAACTTATTACCAGCTAATCTCTCAAGGATCTGATCAATGAATGGTAAAGGAAAATGGTCCTTCTTTGTAACAGAATTCAATTTTTGACAATCAATACAAACCCGCCATGAATTCGCAATTCGTGTGGGAATGGTTTCTCTAGATTCAGTTTTGATTATGGTGAGTCTTGCCTTTTTGGGTACCACTTGAATTCTCACCCAAGGGCTATCAGATATAGGAAAAATAATATCAGCATCAAGCCACTTGATTATCTCTTTCTTAACGACCTCCTTTAGATTAGGGTTTAGGCATCTTTGAGCTTCTCTTGAAGGTCATGCCCCATATTCAATATAGATGTGATGAGTACAAAAATTGGGGCTAATCCCGGTGAGATCATGTAAAGTCCACCCAATTGCCTTCTTGTGATCTCGAAGAACTTTGATCAATTTGGATTCTTGTGATTCAGAGAGATGAGAGTTGATTATTATAGGATATGTTTGATCAGATTCGAGATATACATATTTAAGATTATCAGGCAATGGTTTCAACTCAAGCATAGGAGTAGAATCAACAGCAGGATTTAGGGTGGGATTTTCAATTGTGAAAAGTGATTCAGATTCAGAGTCAAATTCGGGATTGAGTAGAGATTCCAATAATGTTTCATTGCTTTGAGGATATGGGATATCAAAAGATGTGCTTTCTAGTTCTAATGAACTAATGTCATCCTCAAAAACTTCTATTGATTTTATTTCCTCAATCCATTCACAATCAAATCCACTAGAAGCTCTAAATATATCTAACTTAATTGTCTTCTACCCAAATTTCAATTCAATCTTTCCTGATTCACAATCAATGTTGGCTTTTACAGTAGCCAAAAATGGTCTCCCTAAGATAATTGGGGTGTGGCTAATGTATTCGGGTACTTCCATATCAAGAAAAATAAAATCTACAGGGAAGTAAAAATCCTGAACTCTTACAATAACATCCTCCAACATTCCTTTTGGTGACTTAATAGATCTATCAGCTAATTGTAAAGTCACATTGGTAGACTTAAGGTTTTCTATTTGAAAGTGTTTTACCAAAGAGAAAGGAATGAGGTTAATAGAAGCTCCTAAATCTAGGAGAACTCTATCAAAACACTGACCCCCAATTATGCAGGAAATAAATGGAGATCCTGGGTCTTTCTTTTTTAAAGGAAGCGTACTTGAAATAATAGAGTTCACATGCTTTGAAAGTACAATAGTGCTTCCTTTCTTTGACTTACGCTTAGGAGTACATAATTCCTTAAGAAATCTTGCGTAAGTTAGGATGTGTTTGATAGCATCTATGAGTGGGATATTAATATGTACCTATTCAAAAATCTTAATCAAATCTTCATCTAATGTAATAGGTTATTTTTGTTTCCTAGTCTTCTTCAAAGCTTCTGGGAATGGGACGTGGGTTTCCTGTTCTACTGAGGTATTATCTTGATCTCGTGAATTAACGGGAATTGCAGGATCAGGTTCTGCATCTCTTCCAGGTGTAGAAATAGGGGTTAATCTAGATGTACTAGGGTCATGGGATAGGTTCCTTGGAAAAACTGGATCCCTAGTGGAAGTTCCACGGTGGGTTGTAATAGAGTTAATACCCACATGAGAAGAAGAAGCAGCTAAAGAAGAAGATGCTTGTGAATTTCGGAAAGATAGATCATTAATTAATGGTTGATTCGCAACTGATTATTGTTGATTTGGATATTCAAAATCAAGATTAGAAATAGGTGGATTTAGATTTGGATTCAGATTTGGATTCAAGGGTAATTGATTAAGAATATGGACATGTCCCTGATTCGGATATTGAACTCCCAGGTGTTGTCTTTGTTGGATATTCCTAGGGTTTGGAATTTCCTGGGATGGAAGGGTCCCTAGCTGACGAGATTCAGCTAACTACGTGATTTGACCCCTAAGATCAGCCAATTCTGTCGAACATTGTCGTTGGACTTCAGCAAGAGCTTCAGCATTTTGTCACTGGCTCTCAGTCACAGCTCTCAAAATCTGGTCTAGCTGTGAATCTCCATTTGGCCCTACGGGGTTTTGCGTACTCATCAAGTTAGGCCTTAAATTTGATGCTAAGGAGGCAATGGAGGTGGATTAAAATGGGTCTGATTCAGATAATTTGGTCTTTGATTTTGATTTTGATCAGCCCAAGAAAAATTTGGGTGGCTACTCCATCCAGGATTATAGGAATTTGAATAAGGGTTTGGTCTTGGTGTGTATCCCTAAATGGCATTTAAATTAAGAGGATAAGGCATGTTTTCTGCAATAGGAAAGGGTGGGGAAAAGGGTGGGTAAGATTGTGGGACAAAGGTCCCTCCTTGGGTTAGTGAAGGATTAGATAGAAAACCCAAAGGAGATGGATCTCTAGAATCCAGATTATTCACAAATTCCCTCCGCGCGGGAATTTGTGAAACAGGTGAATACGTGGGATTCGTAGCAAGTAGAGGCGTAAGAGTTTTCATTGTGTTTCTAACCTCATCGAGATGCTTTGCTATAATATCTACTTTGTCCAGTTTTTCTGCAATAATCTCTAAATCCTTTGAACTGGACGGATTACCAATCTTGTGAATGCCCTTATGCAGATTTTGGTGGTTTGTATTCGCGCCCCGCGTAAATTGTGACATAGATGCATTGTTGATTGAGTTTTCCACCATCCCTTCAAATAATTCTGAAACGGATTTTGCGTCGCGATTTAGAAAATTCCCTCCACAAGTGGCATCGACTAGATTGTGAATGTCCTCTTGTAAATCATAATAAAAGATGTGCATGAGTTGCCAACGAGGGATGTCATGATGTGGGCATTTCCTTTGCAATTCATGAAAACGTTCCCAGGCTTCATGAATTGGTTCTCCTTGGTTTTGATTGAAAGTAGTAATAGCTTGCCTTAAAGCATTGGTTCAACCAATAGGAAATAATTTCTTCAAAAATGCGGATTCGAGTTCAGCCCAAGTTGAGATTGGTCTTGCTATAGTTCTATACCAATATGCTGCTTTATCTTTAAGGCTAAAAGAGAACATTTTCATTAGTAGGATTTCCCTATTTTGATTTCGAGGACCAAGAGTTTGGGATAAATTTTTAAGATCTTCTATATGTTGAAATGGATCCTCGGATGCAAATCCATGAAAGTGGGGGATTAGACTTATGATATTTGGCTTTAATTCAGGATCATTCTCCCCAATAGGAATCCTAACATTAGGCTCTACTTGTGCATTAGATGGGTTATAATAATATCTAAGTAGAGGCCTTGGATGAGATATCGGTAAATCAGGGTTTTCAAAACCCACCTCAGGTCGAGGTGGAGGACGAGTTTGAAGAGTGTGTAAATTATTCAAGGCTACTATTAAAAAATTAATTTATCTTGTTTGCTCTAGCATCCTAAGGTTCTGGTTCAGGAGTGCCTCATGAACATCAAAAGGCGGCATCTCCCCTTGACCAGAAGAAGAAGGGATCTTAGGATTTAGATTCTGCATTTGATCCATAGAAGTAGATGGATCAGACGGGAAAACCATTGGTTGCTTATTTGTAACCGGCCTAGGATCACCTATCAACAGTGGTGCAAGAGGCGGATGCAAGGATCGCCACTTGTCCATAAACGGAAAATAATGTGCAAGTGCACACACACACTACCGATAAGAAAACATCGGCACAAAAAACCCTCAAAACAGCACAAAAGATGTGGGTTTTGCTCTTCTTTCAAAGGATAGAAGAGATTCCTAAGATACGCAAAGTAATTTGACGCAAACAAATAGAGTAACAGTATCAAAATACACATCCTAATCTGTGTCTACGCAAGTGTGTACCTTAAAGCTCAAAGGTCTAAGGTCTAGGATCGAGACCGCTCACTACTGGCTCCCCGGGGCTCTAGTAGTGAGACAGACTTGTCGATCTTCGACTAAAGCCCTAAGAGGTGCAAAGAGGATAGATAGAAAAATAGACTCATGTGACTCTAGTGATCGCGCTGTGTGCGCGATAACATGCAACAGACAATAGTGATATAAAAACCCGCATGCATTTCTGCAATCAGATTTAAGTCAATAATTTTACTTCCTCTTTTTAGTTAGTCTTTTACAAAAATATATCAATCTAAACTACAATGGCCGCTTTTTAAATCTTTTCAAACAAATATATGTGGTCTTTTTAAATCTCAGTGGACAGGGATCTACGCGGGTTTTCTCATGTTTTCCTGTTTATGCAAGAAAAATAGTCTAAAAATTCCCGAGTCAGATCGTACTAATACTAGCAGATAATATGCACTCCTAAGAGTGTATGCCTATGATATGCTGCTGCTAGTCAGAAAAAGATGTATTTTTGTATTTTTTTAATTTTTAAATGCAACAATATGAAATATTAAGAAATACTCACAAAAACAAAAACAACAACAAAATCCCGCCTTCACCTGAGATTACCTGCGAAGGTAAACCTGAAAAGAAGACAGAAAATAAAAATAAAAATAAAACAAAGCAAAATACAACTAATTAGAACAAAAGGTTTTAAAAATAAAAATATATTTACAAAATACCTCCTAATTAGACAATTAATCCATCTATATTTTAGTGAATTAAGGGATTACCTCCCCAGCAACAGCACCATTAAAATGATGCGTGTCTTTCACTCAACTCAGTAATTAAGTTAATTTCACTTAATTAAGAGTAGAAAAAGTCACTTAGGTTAACTCAAAATTGTTTTGGTTGTGTAGTATACGGTCGAATTAACCTAACATTTTAGAAATTTTTACTGGTTGAGTCTAGGTCGTTCATGGGAGGTATAATTTTTTTCTAAATTCACCAATTATCTTTTATTTCTTTTATAAGTTTAGGAGGTATAACTAAGTTGATTTTAAGAGCATGAATTTTGCCAAAATATTTAAACTATAAAGAATATACAAAATTCTTTATGAAAAACATATTTACTCAAATAATGTACTTTATTAACAAGTAAACATGTTAGTTTTCCAATTTTATTTCAAAAGAAATTAAGGCAATAAAAGTTGTTCTATTAAAACATGCCTTTTTACAATTAAGAACAAAAAGTAACTAAAATGATGCAAGAAAAAAAAATAATATCCTTTCTTTACTTCTTCAGCCTCTCTCTTCTTCTCTCTTTCTTTCTCTACTTTTCATTTTATTCTCTATCTCAAGCTCTCTTCTTCTGTTCTATTCCTGCCTTCTTCTCTTCCCTTAGTCTGTTCTTCTTTAACACTCCTTGGTGCTTGTTCTCCTCCTTTCCTTAGCTTCAGCTCTTCACTTAACCTTAGCTTTCAACACTTAGCTTAACCTTAACCTTCAGTGGTTGGACATCAGCTCCTCTGTCCTTTGAACCATCAGTTGAACCAGGTTTTTTTTACTTTTTAACCAAAAATTATTTTATTTGCGGCGAGGTCCTTTTGAGGATACACAGCACCCTGAGACCAGGGTGGGACCAGACCCTACTTGGTCCTCGCCTAATCTCAATTAGGTTCAATTTCGGTTTATTTCATTTCAGTTCGTACTTTCGAGCCAATCCGGCTCAACCGGCCTCCCAGGCCTCGCCCTCCCAGGGTACAACACTCGCTCACGCCCACTCGAGCACACACCCACAGGCACACAAGCCCGCACACACACATACACATTCTCAGAATAGGTTCAGAATGCTTAGATTGGTAACCGGTGCACTGAGCACTGACGACTGATCGTCCTATACAACAAAATCGTTTTATCCCCATGCATGCACTTAGAAATTGACGATGTGGGACTATATTAACCCCTTCAGACCCAACTTCAAATGATCATATCTCCCAACTCAGAGCTCTGTTTCAAGTGATTTAAAGTTTGTTAGAAAGCTCTAAGATAGATCTACACAATTGTAGGGTCAATTTAAGGTTTAGAGGATGTTCTCCTCTTCAATTTAAAGAGTAAAATATGGGGTTCCTATGGTTATTTATCTCCTAGAAATGGAAATTAATTTCATAGAGTCCTCAGATGGACTTTACTTTCTCATTTAAAGGTCTGTATAGGTTCTACAAATTATTTCACATCTGTTGGAGTAGTCTCTAAGCTCTCAAGACCTTCAGGAACAACAGAGAAGTTCTACACTTCTCTGAAAGCTTCAGAGTTCAAAATTTTCAGACTGAAATGGATGAACAAACACAGAAACATCTCTGATTGATTTAAACTAGTTCTAATGGTTATAACAGACTTATCTGGGCAGGATTCAAGTTCATATCTCATTAAAATGCTTCTACTGTTAGTTTGGGTTCAAAAGTAACCCAAATTGACAGAATTTGAATTCTCACAAAAACATAGGTTTGAGCTTAGTTTATTCTCTCTAAAACCATCCAACAAGATCTCAGAATCCATTTAATCTCATCAATTCCTCAAATTGAGCTCAGAACTCCATTATCATACTCAGTTCGATTATGAAGGCACAAAAATTTGACTTTATGTTCAAAGCCTTCTCTTAAGAAATCAAAGCCTCGAATAGGATCTTCTTAACCTCAGAAACTCATTCAGATTCTCAGATAGGCACTCTGACCAAGATTTCTAGGGTTTCAAGCTCGCCGCCTGAGGTTCAAAATGACTTTGTTCGTCAGAGCCATTCAGAGGTTATGACAGTGAATTGAAGACATGTATAGCTTCAGTGCACTGCACTGAAGCTTCTAAGTTCCTTAAATGCTTCTTAGATCTCTTCTATTAGACTTCTCCAACTCTGCCGGAGTTGGAGAAGATGAACTTCAATCTTTGGCTCCAGACACTAAATCTTCAAAAAAATATCCTTAAGTTAATCATTGATCAGATTTGAATCATTCTGGAGTTTCTCAACGAATTCTAAAGGCTGAAGTACAGATTTGGCTCGCTGGAGCTCCGGTGAGTCCAGTAAAAGGCAAAATTGTGTACAGATTGTTAAAACTTGCCATATTTGATTTGAAAAGGATCCTGAGGTTGCAAGGAACCTCAAAATCATATTTAATTCTTCATTATTTCATTAGAGTTAAGATTTGACAGTGAATTTGTTTCTTTAAAAATCTGATTTGAATTAAGCTCAGGACTTGTTTTACCACTCGATTGAGCGGTTAAAACAAGTCAACAGATAATAGCAGTCATAATTATATAGTTAATTAATAGTTTGAATTGCTCCTAAGCCGCCATTGACAACGAGCTCAGGAACTTAATTATATTTGGGCATTTAATTTATATGTGATATTTATATGTATTATAGTGTCGATTAGGGTCCATAAGTGATGGATAAATGATGGAAGACCCTATGAAGGTGGAATTAACTCGACTACTATCGCCATGGACAGTGACAGTAGTCGGTGGAGGTGGAATGTGAATTAGGCGATTAAATGATCAATTAAATTATTAAATGTGCTAGAAGTGATTGTGAGGGTTAAAGAAAGGTGGACAGTGATTTCAAAAGATGAAATTAAAGCTCTGGCGAGCTCAAGGAGCTCGTCGGAGTCGGAGAAGATGAACACTGAAATTCTAAAATTACATCTAATCTAACTACCTAAACTAACTAAGCTAACCTACTCCTAGTCCTACTCTTACTCCTAATCTACTGTTACCTGGACGAAGGGGTCAATAGGGCTCCGTTGAAGTCTCATGGTGGACGATGAAATCAGTGGGTAGAAGAAAGATCTCCGGCGAGCGGATTTGAGGTGGAGTAGAGGATTCCTTTGGTTGGCACCTGTGTCTGAGATGCGGAAGACCATGGCAGATCTCCTCGGCTGATCAGAATGGATTGAGGAAGTTGGAAAGTGAAATGGAAAGTCACCGGAGTTTTGGACGAATAGCTTATTGGGTCGGCTGCAGTGTTAGAAGAGGGAAGGGAGACAACTTGAGTAAAATCTGAGGGGTGAGGGGGTATTTATAGTAGTTGGCAGTGAAGAGAATGGCAAGGTCTGGCCGAAGAAGGAGCTTGAGGAGCTTAACCTCCGACGTCATCTCCGACGATGGTGACGTTATCTCCCACTGAAAAATAAGATTTCCAGTTAATCCAGATCGGTGGATGAAAAGGAGGTGGTGAGCACAAGCTGCAAGAGCTTGGACAAAGAAGGATGATGTCGGCAGGGCGGTAATCGCGTGGTGGCGTGACTCTCCGTCGCCAGCCGTTCATTCGGCTGAAGAAGAAGAAGAAGGAAAGGGACTTAAATGTAATAAAACTTAAGGACCTATGTGAGAAATAAGGACCCGATTGTAATGAATATTAAGAACCAAAATGTAAACCCAGGTTTTGAAGGTTTATTTTAACTTAGATCTTTTTCAACTTTTTATATATGTTAGTAAATAAAGTAAATATTATGTTTTCACCTTGAATTGACATTTTTGAACTTTTTAGATTAATTTATTAGATTAAGTAAAATTACTTAAGTTATTATATATTTAGGTATACATTATGTTTAAGTTACCTATCTTATTAATTAAGGGTATGATTAATAGGATTTCGAGTCCAATTATTATCTAGATTATTAATAATGTTAATTGAATGATAAAATGTCATTTTAACTTATTTTAAGGTCCTTTACTAAATATCCCTTATTCTATAATTAACCCTTATAAATTCATAATCTTAGCTAATTAACTAGGAAAACTAGTTAATTAGGGGTAATTAGAGATCATGATGAGTGTCTCATCAACGAGCGCTCTCAAACAGCGAGCGTGAGTTCGAGCTGTGATTCACCATGCCTACTATAGTGCCAGCTGCAATAGGGCTGCTCGATCTCGATCGAGCGGTCGAGATTCTCCATGTGTGATCTGACGCCTCCCACCAACGCTTGGGTGCATGCCAGATCGTACACAAGCCATCTGGAATGTGCATTTAAGAGGACCAGAAGCGACGCCTGCCATCCGATCATCGGAATCTCACGAGGTGCGTGATTCAAATCAAAGCACGCGCGATCTGCGGGCGAGCCTCGATCGTGAGATGCCTCATCCAACGGTTGCCAGTGCATGCGCCAGCGGTGCGAATTTCAAACGACTGCGAGCACGTGTTCTTCTCTCGCGATCACAGCTGTCCACACCTGATCCAACGATCGACGATTGTTGTGCGTACGACAGCTGTGGCCAAGCGTCCAAGCGCCAGCCATGGCGCGTGAATGCTTTAGCGACGTCTCTGGAGGGTCTTTAGTGATGTCTTAAATGTCAATAAAGGCCCGTGCACGCAAACTACCTCCATTCCATCACTATATAAACACCCCTACATGCCCCATTCCAAACCATCTCTACCTACTCTACTCCTACCTACTCCTAAGCTCTAGTAGCCTACCAAAGCTCCATTAGAGCTTACTGTAAAGCTCAAAAGGCCCCCTATTAGTGTAATGATCCTACTTCCCACCAAAAATTCATCCTTCATCCCACTACCTTCATAGGTTGCCTTGGAGTCATCCTCCTACCTCCATTCCGGTAGCAGATCATCTCCGCCTCCTCACCTCCATTCCAGAGCCTCGATGAAGCATTCCTCTACTCGGCGTCCTCTTGCATCTCACCTCTATCGTCCCACTCCTCAACTCCTTCGTCCAAGCTTCTGCTAGGCGCCGTTGTCTCACCGAACAACCAATTTGGGAGATTCCTTCTCACCTCCCTCTCTTTTTATGCCTTTGTAGATTATTGTAATAGACAATTGTGCAATATATCATACTTGTTCCATCCATGTTGTGAATTTATTCTACTTGTCTTTTTATTTCAAAAACACAAAAAAATAAAACCTCAAAATATGAAAAAGAAACAAAATGAAGCATGGTTTTCAAGCAAGTTAAATGTCGCCTCCCTGTGTTCGACCCTGGACTCCCTTGGAGTTTCGATAAAATTGTATTTGATAATGAGATTTGCTACTACGATGATGGGTTCCTCCAAACCCCGATTTCTACCACCTGAAACGCATTCATCATTTTGGCACCATTGCTGGTGAGGCAACATAATTTACTTTCTTATTTTCTGTGCTTCCTTACATTTACATATTACTAACCCTGCTTATCTCTGATCTATTGTCTTGCAGGTACCCTAGCATGGAGATCCAAGTGCAGTAGACCAAAGTAAAGTGCGTGTAGAGTACTTTGTAAGTGTCCCCCACATTCCCCCCCACTAGTTTCATTTCGCCACACTCATAACCAAGACCAAATCTACTTAGGTACTTGCATAAACCCTAGGATAGAATTGTTTGTCTTGTTTGCCACCTCCACTCATTTCACCCCCACATTTTATATATAAAAAAAATAAAAAGATACTTTCTATGGGACAAATCAATATACACACTTTATACACCCACATTTGAGGCACATAACCTAACTTGATTTTCAACTACTCAACCGGGATTCTGACCTATGGAACCGGTACACTAATTCAACACATAAAGGAGTAGAAATCATATTAGGTTAATCACCTTTTTGTGTGCCTTAATCAGTGGTGCATTTGGGCCGATTGATTGAATTGTTTGGGCCGCACCACCTAATTTAAAAGAAATTCATTTTGTAGCTGTCCCATAGGATTCAATATTTAGGTCAAGCCTGGCACTCCATATTTTTTGATTTATAAAGGAAAAACACTTGAACTAGTGCTTGCAAAACTTGATTTGCCTCACAAAACTTTGTTGAATACACCTAATATTTGAATCCTAAAAGCTACTAAGCAAGATTCAAACCCTAAAACTCACCTCATCAATAATAATCCTGCTTGAAAACTTCTTGGTTGTGCACATTCACACATTCTCAACCAAATCATTAAGGGCACAACCCATTAAGGGCCCATCACATTCTTGAAGCACCAATATCCCAAGCCTAACTAAAATTGATTAGATGTTGGCCCTAAGAACTGGTTCACTCGTCGGGATCCAAATTGAGGTTATTCATGATTAACTAGCTTATATTAGTCAATCGGATGTCTAGCTGGGGGAGTAGTGTCAAACGACTGCGACTGGGGGCTACACTAGGAACCGGAGGCGCAAGCCAAAGGAAGACCTTCTCCCTAGTCACTCCTAACTGGTTGGATTGCCTGGACATAAGTAGAGTAAATTGTCCATAATCTTAGGACGGATTCCGAGAGTCTGTAGACCTTTAGGCTACCCAACCTAAGGACAAGCTTGTATTTTGGTGCTGTAGGGTTTCTTCTCTTCCCCGTCCTTCTGACTTCCTTCCAGTGTATGCTTGGAAGGAGGTCATTGAAACCTAGATTGGAAGGACCTTTAGACCATTCTCGGAGGCGAAGGTTGAGCTATAGCCAAGCAGATCCCATGGCTGAACAACAACCACCTCCCCCGCCCCTGAACCAGTAGGAGCTGATTCAGAGGCAGTTGAAGGAATTGCAACAGATGCAGCAATGGTTCCAACGAATGAATGGTTAGGGCGCTCGGCCCTTGAAGGATTTCTATGATTCTTTAAAATATGGGGAAACTCCCAGTGTCATGATTCCTGCTAGAGACATAGAATTCAAGCCCCAAGTCTTAATTTTAATTAAGCATTTCCATGGGCTTGGCTCGGAGGACCCATTCCAGCACGTGGAGGATCTGACTACTTTGGTTCAGACCACCAAAGTGCGGAATGTGAACGAAGAGCAAATGATAATGAGGCTCTTTCCCCACTCTCTTAGGGATAAGGCCGCACATTGGTACTGGACCATCGGAAGGCCGATAGAAACATGGACTGCTCTTAAATCATCTTTCTTGAAGAAATTCTTCCCAATCGGATGGACCAATGCCTTGTGATAGGTGATTACCACTTTTGCCCAGTGGTCGGGAGAACCGTTTCATGGTGCCTGGGAGTAATTCCAGGAACTTTTGAGGAAGTGTCTACACCATGAGGTGCCAAAATGGAAACTCATGTAGATTTTCTATCACGGGTTGGTTGAACAACTCTGTAATCACGTGGACGCCTCCTGAGGAGGTAATTTCCTCAACAGGGATGTTGATAGCTCATATGACCTATTTGAGGAAATGAGCAAGAACTGAATTAATCATGCCTCCATGGATGCATTCAATCGGTCCCAACAACCCAGGTCAAATGCTAATGAGATACAGGATTCTCATTCATTTAACATGGAATTGATTTGTTATAAGCTTGATAAAATGGACTTGGTTTCTAAAAGAATGGAAGAATGGATGTCCGAGAAATGTCATTTTAACTTATCTAGATTCTCACGAGTTCCCACGGGGCAGGAGGTCGTGAACCAACTTGAATAAGCTCAACCTGTGAGCCAGGATTTCTCGGAACCTTATGGGTTCCAAACTGGAGCCTTTGATCCTAGTTTTTCTGATCCTTCCTTCTCTCCATCCTCGTTCTATGAGGTTGTGTATGCAATGTAGGAGAATGTTAGGTCCAACTCATATTCCAACACTTATAACTCGGGTAGGAGGAACCACCCTAACTTCTCCTGGAAAAGTCAGGGCAATAGACCCAAACTCAACCCATCAATTATGCATCTCAAAGACCTATGGGTCAGGGTCAAGTATACACCCAGTTGCCCCTGAGATCGGTTGCTCAGCCATCTTGGAATGCCCAACAATCTGCAGGGTGACGCGTCAAATTTTGCTTTCGAAAATGATGATTGAGATGATTTGTTGTTGTATTTCTAATTGGTGGAAAGTTGACTAATCAAAGTAATTAAAATAACCACTCAATGAGGAGAGGGTCGTATCCACAGGGAGGTAATGGCCTGTTTAAACTTGCACCGGTTAAAAACAGATGTTCACGATTAGTTTCGTCAAGAAATCAGATCAAAATTGCTATTTAATTGAGACAATAAGACATTATCATGCTGATATTGTAATTATGCAGAATAGTAGGGAGATGCTCATAAAATCAATAGAATAAAATATTAGTACCTAAAAATCTCTTCCCCCTCAATGGCAAAAAATGTAATTATTAATTACAAGGAAAATAAAGGATTTTTGTTGTGAGGATCTCATGCATTGAGGAGGGCTTAGCTGGAGGCGAGATTTGGCGGAGGAGATGAGTGAGTCGAGGGCTTCACAATAGTGGCGGCGGTGAGTCACGAGGTGGCCAGATGGAGCGGCCAAGGAGATGGGTTCCAGTGGATGCTGCTACTGGGAAGAGCTTCAAGCGAGTGGCATGGGAGGTTTGCTAGCTGTGCGTGATGCGCACGGAGGGGAGAGTAGTGGTTGCTTACTGGAGGTGCACACGATGGCGGGGCGAAGGTTGCTGGTTTGCTACGCGCTGGGTTGTGCGCGAGGTGTCCAGCGGTGGCTGCTGCCGGATGAGTGCACGGAGAGGCGGGCGTGCGCAAGGGTGCATGGATAGAGGGCATGCGTGCGGAGGTTGAGCGTAGGCTGCACGTGTTGCTGTAGCTGTAGCTGCTGCATGTGCGCATAGAGGAGATGGTCATGTGCTGCAGGCAGAGGTTGCGAAGGTACTGTATGGAGATGCTGGTGGTGCACAGCAGCTGCGGGCATGGCGAGTAGGCTACGGGTGTGCTAGTAACCGTGTATGGGTGGTGCATGTGGGCGAGGAGGGTAGTGGCGTGTGGTTGGTGATGTTGGTGGTGGGTTTTGTCGAAGTGTGCACACAGAGTAAAGAAGATGAAGATAAATAGTATCATGCAAAAGAAAAGAAAAGAGAGAATAGAGAGAAAGAAGAAAGTAGTTCTTCACGTGGCCAATAAGGCACACGCTCACGGTAAGTGGCCAAGCTCGCCAGCTTGGTGCAGAGGGCTATCACTCCGCCGGCCTACAGTATGGCGAGGCTTGGTCGTGGAAACCATAGTGATGGGAAGATGCATGGTGATGCGGCGGGCGGCGTCTCCCTATGCATGGTCATCTCCTCCTCCCTTTGTAGCTACAGGCGATGAATTTGAAAACAAAGAGGCAAGATCAGATCCTCTTCATGGCCAATGAATGCCTGTATCTATGCTTGAATGGGTGCGCGAGGAGAAGCATCCTGATGGGAACACCATCATGAGCCATAACTAGCTCATTTTTACCCAATTAAGTTAATAAATGCTCCTACATAACCACCAGAGAGTCACAAGTCATTGCATATTTATTTTGAAAGAAAAATAAGAAACTAGAGCTAAAACTGCAATTTTACCAGCACATCATGAATGCAATATCACCACGGGTTTTCTCAGGGGTTGAATGAAGGTCAATTGGTCTTAATAAGATAACAAGTGGATAAGACAGACAGAAAAGGGTTTGCACGTGTTCTGAGAATTAAATGACTTTTGAAACCCTAAAAACAGCCCGCTTAATCAACTGAGGTTCTAATCAGGATAAAATTCACCTAAACCCTCTAAAAATCATAGAAAAATATTCTCTATGGTTTAGAACCTTCAATTTGACCATCAGAACCCGTTTTGAGCCAAAATAAAACCACAGACAGACATTTGCCCTAATTTGGGTTTTTGCATAAATTACCAAGTCAACATGGTCAAAACCAAAATCCAAATTCACCATTGGATTTCTTAGGTCCAAATTAGGTTTATATCAAAATTTGGACCCAAGATGAATTCGTCTTGACCTAGTTTGCAATTTGGTCCTGTCTAATTTCATTTCTACCCTTAACTTTCAAAATCCTTTCAAAAAGGCCCCTAACTTTGTCATCATTCTCACAAAAAGGTCCCTATCGCCATTAATCCTATTCCTACTTGCTCTGACAACCTTAAAATGGAAAGATCGACATGATTTCTTGACAAATCCCTTTCAAAATTGAAAGGAAAGTTTGTTAAGAAATTCCCTTCCTATTGGACCCAATCCTAAGCCCTAGAACTTACCCAATCTCTAATGCGAATGCATAAGAGATTTGGGTCTCAAGAAATTTCCAAGTCAGGCGAGGCTTTCTAAGCTTGGAAAGCTTGTTTCCCAAGCTCAAACCGCCTCTAGATCCTTATATAAGAGAGCCCAGATCCTCCCGAACTTCCTACGCTCGAAATCAGCCGAGATTCCCCATAATTCCTCTCTCTCTTTCACGGCCGAAGGTTCCTCGACATCCGGCAACCTCCTTTGCCTTTCCTTGTCATCCGTTCGCAATACCAGCGGCAGATCTATCTTCCTCACCTCTTTTCGCATCTCGCCGTACCAGCAAACACCTCCTTCTCCGTCATCCTCGTCGTTTCTTCCCCATCGGAGCCACCTTTGCCTCCAGCGTCGGCCACACCTCAACTGACGCTATCTCTACCTTGTTTCATCCACCACCAGCCTAGCTAAGTTCCCTATTCCCTTTAGTTTATTTTCGCATTCACCCCACCTCGTTTCGACCATCGATGACCCTTCGCGACTTCATCTTCTCCATCTCCAGCAACTCCTCCGGCGAGCCCATCTCACCACCACAGACCACCAAACTCCCCGCCGACTACCTCAAAACCCTCATTTCACCTTTCCGCTCATGTCCCCTCTCCTTATTCACCACTTCACTCACTCATGCACACCCCCGAACACACCCACTTTCACGCACACAGACCGACCACGACACACATGCATGGACCACGAGACACCACACAAAACCCCCGTCGCACTCACCATAGTCCAACGATCCTCCCTGAGCATTTTGACAGAGCCAAGAGGCCATTTTTGTGTTTTTTGGTGTTAAGCTCCTTGCCATTAACAGCGAGTTCGAGCAAGCTTTGAGAGCTGCTCCAGGATCGTCCCAGAAGTCATCTCCAGGCGACGCGGAAATCCTCCAGGACTTTGTCCGGGCTGAAAATTGGAGGAGTCTACCGCCTCATTGCAAGAATTCGATGAAGGAGCTACTGCTGCAGATGCGCGGAAAAGAAGGCGGAACAATAGTCCCACATCGGTTGTGGAAGAGCGCTTGCTGTCGCATAAAGTAAAATTTGTGTTAGAGGCTATTCGCCTCATAACACGGGGTGAGGTCCCTCTCACCCACACACACCTGCGCTTTGTTTGCGACTCTATCCCCTGCGGATCTGGCCAATCCGTTTACCTGCCTAGACTGACCTGCACTCCTCGCTTACCACCGCAAGCCGGTGAGCCTAGACCTGGGTGCATATGATCCGATAACCCGATTACCTGTGGCTCTGGGAGAGCGGATCCTAAAGAGAGAAGGAGAGGATAGCTACGTAGGTTGGGGAGGGTTTGCTTCAATGAGACTCTAACACTTAGCCTGATTTAGAAGAAGAAAAGGAGCAGCAGAGAAAGAAAGAAGAAGTAGCAGAAAGGAACAGAGAGCGAAGAAGAAATCCAAGCACTATAGAATCAGACGTTTAAGACGTCTGATCCTACCATCAGATGACACATTTGAGCATTATTTCATATATTGATATTTGAGTTCCTTAGCTATTATTGTAAGGAGTATATGGTGGTTTAAACCACTATTTTACAATATTATTTTTTCAAATTGATACTTGATCCTAGTGCTACATTATTTTGAAATAATTCTTGATTTCAATTCTATAGCTTTCTTGTCTTATATTGCAATTCTTGAGATTTAAATTCCCATATTGCTCCCTATGTTCAACCTCGGAACTTTTTCGAGTAATAAAATATATTTGTTTTCAGAGCGATTTCGACTATACTCCAATGCACATTTTAAAATGAAGATATTGCCTTGTTAACATAGCCGTTACCTGTGGAAGAAGAGAATAAGAAAATAATAAAATATTATGGTTATTTATCCACAAACCCTTAACTTCTATGTTAAATTAAAATAATGCAAGTAATTCTCCTAATTGATTAACTAATCAAATGCATGCAATTCTAAGTTAATTCTAAATGCATGCAATGGATGAATTATGCAATTAAGCTAAAAATATGAAGTATTTATTTACATCCTAATATATGCTAGCTAAATGTTAAAATTAAGTTAATGTCTAGGCACTTAAATACTTAAATAGCCCACAAATATGGGCTAATCACAGAGCAGGTTGATTTAAACAGGTGATGAGTCCATTTTAATGGACTATTGTTACGCTTAAGTTAACTTTATTTTTACATTTTATGTTTGTTAATAACTACATTAGGCTATAGAATGAGTGCATGCATCATTACTTGAGTTTTTATCTATTCTATTGCATTCTATAACTTAGTATGTAATTATTTTATGTTTCATTATTGTAGGAATAATTTGCAAGAGACGAGGGGGGTGAATTAAATTTTCCCCTTCCCCAACAACCGCCAGCCTCAACAATACTTCCCCAGCAGCCACTGGCCAAATTTAGTAAGGGATTTAAAAATCCCTTGACTTGCAGATGGGGGAGGAGAAAAAAGGAGCTTTTGGCGAGGAAGAGAGGGGTCTTCTTTTTCTCCCCCTGGTGGGGATCCATCGTGAAGTTATTGCGTGCATTGTGGGGAGAGCATGCACTGTGCACACAACTTCCACCGCCTACCCACCGCACGTCCTCCCACACCAGCCTGCCTTCACCACGCTAACTTCCACTGCCTACCCCCACCGCGCGCCCTGCAAGTGTGCCTTCGCAAGCCACACCACGCCCGGCCTTACCGTAGGCAATGCACCCTTAGGTAGACCATAGCAGTAGCGTCCCCTCACCACGCGCGCACTGCCTTCACCAAGCGCGCCCAAACCTCTCCAACACTGCGCAGCCGCAGCCCAAGTGCGCACCTCATCTTCCCCCACCGCGCGCCCTGCAAGCGTGCAACTGGTCGTGCGATTCCACTCAACTCAGTAATTAAGTTAATTTCACTTAATTAAGAGTAGAAGAAATCACTTAGGTTAACTCGAAGTTGTGTAGTATAGGGTCGAATATACAAAATATTTAAACTATAAAGAATATACAAAATTCCATATGCAAAACATATTTACTCAAAATGTTGTACTTTATTAACAAGTAAACATGTTAGTTTTTCAATTTAATTTCATTCCAATAAATTAAGGCAATTAAAAGTTATCCTATTAAAACATGCCTTTTTACAATCAAGAACAAAAAGTAATGCAAGAAAAGATTTTCTTCAGCCTCTTATCTTCTCTCTTTCTTTTATTTTCTTCTCTCTCTCGAGCTCTTTTCTTACCTTTCTTCTTTTCTTCCTGTCTTCTCCTACCTTCTTTTCTCCTTAACACTCCTTAGTGCCTGTGCTCCATTGTTCCTTAGCCTTTGCTCAACACTTAGCATTTTAACCATTAGCTCTTCTTTTGCTTAAGTCCTTCAGCTGAACTGGGTTTTTTTTTACTTTTTTAACCAAAAGTTATTTTATTTGCGATGAGGTCCTTTTGAGGATACACAGCACCCTAAGACCAACGTGGGACCAGACCCAACTCGGTCCTCGCCTAATTTCAATTAGGTTCGTTTTCAGTTTATTTCTTATCGGTTCACAGTCTCGAGCCAACTCGACTCAACCCGACCTCCTAGGCCTCTCGCCCTCCTAGGGCACAATCTCACTCACACCCCTAAGGCACACACCCGCAGGCACAAGCCTGCACACACACACATGCTCATGTTCAGATCGAATTGGTAACTAGTGCGGCGAGCGTTGACGACTGCATAGCCCATGCAGCGAATTCATTTTATCCCCAGGCGCGCGCTCGTGAACTAGCGATGTGGGACTATCCTACCCCTTCCAGACCCAAATTCAAATGATCATAACTTTCTACCCAGAGCTCCAAATCGAGTGATTTCAAGTTTGTTAGAAAGCTCTAAGATAGATCTACGTAATTGTAGGGCCAATTTAATGTTTTGAAGATTTTTTCCTTTTCAATTTGAAAGATGAAATCAGGGGTTCCTACAGGTTACTTAATTGCTTGGAAAGTAAAATTATATCAACAGGGTCCTCAGATGGACTTTTCTCTTTTATTTAAAGGTTTGTACAAGTTATATAAGTAATTTCACATCTGTTAGAATAGATTTTAAGTTCTTAAGACCTTCAGAACAAGCAGAGAAGCTCTTCACTTCTCTGAAAGCTTCAGAGTTCATATTTCAGACTTTAATATGTGCAACAGACACAAAAGAGTATTTCTAATTGATTTAAACTAATTCTAAGGGTTATAACAGATTAATCTGGGTTGGATTTAAATTCAAATTTCATCAAAATGCTTCTCCTGTTAGTTTGGGTTCGAAAGTAACCCAAATTAACAGGAACTAAATTCTCACTAAATAAATCATCTGAGCTCACTTTAATCACTTTCAGATCATCAAACAAGTTCCCAGAAACAACTTACACTCCTCAATACCTCAATTCAAGTCAGATCTCCATTATCAGATTCATGTTTGACTATGGAAGCACAAAAATTGACTTTCTGTTCAAAGCTTCTCCACAGGAAATCAAAGCCTTAATTAGAGTCTCCTCAACATCCAAAACTTATTTAGATGTTCAGGAAGGTGTTCTGACCTTGATTTCTAGGGTTACAGGCTCACCGCCTGAACTTGAAAACATGTTTGTTCGACAGAGCAAGTGGAAGGTTGTTACAGTGTTTTAAAGGTTTAAATAGCTTCAGTGCATTGCACTGAAGCTTCTAAGCTCCTTAAATGCTTCTCAGATATCTCTAATAGACTTCTCCAACTCCGCCGAAGTTGGGGAAGATGAAGTTCATTCTACAGCTCCAGTGGTTAAATCCTCAAACAATTATCCTCAAATTAATCAGTGATCCATATTTTATCATTCTTGAGCTTCTCAACAAGTTCTAGAGGCTGAAACACAAATTTAGCTCGCCGGAGCTCCGGTGAGTCCAGAAAATGTAAAAAGTATGCACAGATTGATAAAACTTGCCATTTTTGATTTAGAAAAGATCCTGAGGTTACAAGGAACCTCAGTATCACATTTAATTCCTCATTATTTCTTTAGAGTTAAGATTTGACAGTGAATTCATTTTCTTAAAGGATTTGATTTGAAATAAGCTTAGGACTTGTTTAACCACTCGATTGAGAGGTTAAAACAAGTCAACAGATGTTAGTAGTTATAATTATATAGTTAATTAATAGTTTGAACTGCTCCTGAGTCACCATTGACAGCGAGCTCAGGAACTTAATTAAGATTTGGGCGTTTAATTTATAGATGATAATAGTATGTATTATAGTGTCGATTAGGGTTCATAAGTGGTGGATAGATGATGAAGAACCCAGTGGAGGTGAAATTAGGTCAATTACTGTCACCATAGACAGTGTCAGTAGTCAGTGGAGGTGAAATATGAATTAGGCGATTAGGTGATCAATTAAATGATTAAGTGATTTAGAAATGATCATGGAAGATACAGGAAGGTGGACAGTGAATTAAAAAGATGAAATTAAAACTCTGGCAAGCTCAAGGAACTCGCCGGAGTCGGAGAAGATGAAACTAAAATTCTAAAATTACTCTAATCTAACTACCTAAACTAACTAACTAAGCTAGCCTACTCCTACTCCTACTCCTAATCTACTGTTACCTGGAGGAAGGGGTCAATAGGGTTCCGCTGAAGGTTCATAGCAGACGACGAAATCAGAAGGTGGAAGAAAGATCTCCAGCAGGCGGATTTGAGGTGGAGCGGAGGATTCCTTGGGTCGACGCCTGTGTCAGAGACGTGGAAGACCACGGCGGATCTCCTCGGCTGCTTAAGATGGACGGAGGAAGTCGGAAAGTGGAATGGGAAGTCACCAGAGTTTTGGACGAATAGCCTATTGGGTCGGCTGCAGTGTTAGAAGAGTGAAGGGAGCCAACTTGAATAAAATCAGAGGTGTGAGGGGGTATTTATAGCAGTTTGCGGTGAAGAGAGTGGCGGGGTCTGGCCGAAGAAGGAGGTTGAGGAGCTTAACCTCCATCATCGTCTCCAACGACGGTGAGGTTATCTCCCACTGAAAAATAGGATTCTCGGTTAATCCAGACCGGTGGATGAAGTGGAGGTGGTGAGCGCAAGCTGCAAGAGCTTGGACAAAGAAGGATGATGTCGGCAGGGCGGTAATCACACGGTGGGGTGACTCTCTGCCGCCAGCCGTTCATTCGGCTGAAGAAGAAGAAGAAGACGAAGAAGGGCTTAAATGAAATAAAATGAAGGACCTGTGTGAGAAATAAGGACTCGATTGTAATGAATTTTAAGGACCAAAATGTAAACTCAGGTTTTGAAGGTTTATTTTAATTTAGATCCTTTTCAACTTTTTATATATGTTAGTAAATAAGGTAAATATTATGTTTTCACGTTGAATTTACATTTTTGACATTTTTAGGTTAATTTATTAGATTAAGTAAAATCACTTAAGTTATATACTTAGTTTTACATTAAGTTTAAGTTACTTATCTTATTAGTTAAGAGAATGATTAATAAAATTTCAAGTCCAATTATTATCTAGATTATTAATAATGTTAATTGAATGATAAAATGTTATTTTAAACTTATTTTAAGGTCCTTAACTAAATATCCTTTATTCTATAATTAACCCTTATATATTCATAACCTTAGCTAATTAACTAGGAAGACTAGTTAATTAGGGGTAATTAGAGATTATGATGAGTGTCTCATCATACCCCCAAGCCAAAGTTTTGCTAGTCCCTAGCAAAATTAACTAAGACTATGATGAGTTAAAGCACTTGGGTTTAAATTATTATAAATAGTAACTATGTAGAGGAAAGCTTAGGTAAGAAATTTTTAAGGTTAAATATAAATGATTAATGTATAGAGCATATGTGAAAATTTTCTTACTTAGACTTATACTTATAAAATTTTCAAAACACACTTGAAACAATTTGAAAACAAGAATTTCACTCTGAATTAGAATTCTTCAAAAATCTCTTAATCTTTGTAACTATTCTTAACTCAAATTAGAATACAAAGTGTTTTAAGAAAAATAAAACTTAAGGATTGAGAATTGAATTTTAACTCAAAAACTCAAATAGATTTAAGTCAATCCCTTGTTTATGATATTTGACTTTTATCAATATAAGTTTAAGCAAATTAATCAGGTACTCATTATTAATCAAACTTAGAGTAGTAAAACTCTAATTTACTAGCCTACAACACTAAAGATTAACTTCTAGACCTAGGATTCTATCAATTCTTCTCCTTTAGGTCTCAACTTAAAATCTTCAAAACCCAATTTCTTAGGCTTCATTGCCCAATACCAAGGTTTAGTAGCTATGATTTTAAAACATCTGTGCTTAGTGAAGAGAATTATCCTAAAGACATCCAAAGTTGCAAAAGTCCAGATCTTAAGACATCACTTTCCAATCCCAATTATTCCAATTCAAGCCTTTGGCTTGGCCTTACTCAGGTTTGGTTGCTTTCTCCTCACCAGTTTTCTATCCTGAGGTCAACACTTTTTGTGTATATCTCCCTGGTGGATCACTGGGTCTCTTATTCCTAATATTTTTTTCTCCATATTTTTTCTCTTTTTCTATAGGTTAGAACACCCATTTGTAGCGAGGTATTCTTTTTATTTGATGGAAGGGTAGCATCCATTTGTATTGAGATGCTTTTATTTATTTATGGAAAACTGCATAAGTACCCATTTTTAACAAGGCACTTAATTGCATGGTGTTTTATTCACTTTTTTTTTCTTTTTCTTTTCTTTTCCCCCTTTCTCATTTTTCTTACTACCATTATTCTCCAAATCCTTTTTCTAGGTGAGTGGCACATCGTTCACCCTTTCAAGAACCTCCTCGTGGAAATCCTTGGACTAAAGAGGATTCAGAATTGATCTCTTAACCTCTATGTTTTCGCAGTCTCAGATGTCAACAAGACAATTCTATGTGAGTGAATTTTAGATGTTTAGGTTACTTAGCTGTCAAACCAGAGCTTGGACAACAAAGCCCTTTACTCTCAAGTTCTTCAAATTTTTAGTTTCCTCCTATAGGATCCGTCAAGACAAAATTTACCAAGTCTAGTTATTTATCTCTAGCTTGTAAGTTTTGTAAACTAAAGTTCTACCAACTCTCTATTTAATTAACTCTGAATATCTGGCCTTTTACTTAACTTTATGATAAAATCAAATTTTCAAAAAGCAAAAGGATTACTTAATCTAATTGATTAAAAAGTTATAATTCAATTCCAAAACTTAAATTTAAATCTTAACAGACTTAGTTTCTTAATTCAAGGTAAGAATAGAAAAATAAATTTTTAAAAGATTTAAAAGATTCCTTAATTCAAATAAAATCTTATTTTAAAAATTTTAAACACAAAAGTGTGTTTTTACAAAATGTTTAAAGTAAAATCTACTTAAGAATTGAATGCTCTTAAATATTTATATATATTCTATATACATTTTAAACTTCTGACCTAAAAGAAAATTAAGCTCTTAATTATAATATATATATATTCTTCTTCTTTTCTTCTTTATTAAAAATGAATAAACCACTCTTATTATTTTATGAATTTTTTTTCAAAATTTTTATTTTTATGTATATAAGATTTTTCCAATTTTTATGATTTTTTAAAATTTTTTTTCAAATTTTTATGAAATTTTTGAATTTTTTAAAATTTTTATCATTTTTAGATTTTTATTTTTTTAACTTTTGTGGATATTTAATTTTTATGTTTGTATATTTTTTAAACCCACACTTAAAGTGAAAATTTCACTTCAACACTGCCAAAGCCAAAATTTTACAATGTTCTCATTGTAAGAAGGGTGAAAAAATATTAGACTTCATTTAGTATAGGGTGATGGAAGGAGTCGAATAGAGGAGATTAAAAATCTCTGTGCAGATGATTTCAATTCTGACCAAAGGTTAGAGTGGTCAGTCGAACTAAATGAAGGTAATCAATATGATATGAAGTGAAATTTTAAAAGTAAGTTTATAAGAAAATCAAAAAGGGTAAAAATAGGAAACAGCTATGTACAAGTGCTAAGTTTTACGCCTTCAGCTAGAAGTAAACCCTAGTAAAGAACTCCTAAAAGGAATAGGTATATGGTAAAAACAGTGGAGTTATGAAAGAATTAGATCAAAAAAATTAGAAAACAGATTAAACCACTCAATCAAAACTCGCCCTGAAATTGCCTAGAATAGATCTCGCAGATCCTAGAATCAGATTCTCATGAAAATCTCAGAAAGATCAGAGTGAATCTTATGAAGAATAGATCTGATTTAGGTTGAGATGTAGAATGTTTAAGATTGAGGCAATTTAAAAAAAATGATTCCACCAAGTTCAGAAGATTAGAAAAATCAGTTTTGGTTCTCAATAATAGGTGGGTCATTTTGATGCAAAATAGGTTGTTGATGTGGGTTTAATGGGTTATTTTCAGGTAGTTTAGAGGACGGATTATGATTAGAATCAAAGGCCTGATTTTGCCTAGGATTTGGCAGATTCCTAGGATTCGGAATTGGCTGAGATGGAAGAGTACCTGGTTGACGAGACTCAGCTAAAAGCGTGATTTGATTTCGTAAATCAGCCAACTCTACCTTACATTGCCTATGGATCTCAGCTAGAGCTTCAGCATTTTGTCGCTGCCTCTCTGACACAGCTCTTAAAATCTGGTCTAGTTGTGTATCTTTAATAGGCCTAGAGTAATTCTGCATACTCATCGGGCTAGGCCTTAAATTTGATTGCTGAGAAGGCAAAGGAGGTGGGTTAAAATGGGTCTAATTTGAATAATTTGGTCTTTGATTTTGATTTGGATTAGCCCAAGAAAAATTTGGGTGGCTTCTCCATCCAGGATTATAGGAATTTGGATAAAGGTTTGGTCTTGGAATATTTTCCTGGATGGTGTGTAATCCTAAAAGATATGGCGTGTTTTCTGCAATAGTTAAGGGTGGGGAAAAGGTTTGGTCTTGGAATATTTGATGATGCTTGTTGGTATTAGGATAACAATTCTGGTATTTCCATGGTGGTGATTTTGCATGTGCACCCTCAGATTCTTGGTTAATTATCTAAATTGAGAATTTATGCTGGAAATGAGAACACTAATTAGCATGCACATCTGTTGATATTCTCGATTACTTGATGCATCATTACTCATTTTTGATAGGCTAATTCCTCCCTGTGGAGACGACCTAACTATTCGTGGTTAGATTCTGAAAATTAAAATATTTTGAAAAGTGATTTTCTACCACACGATTAAATACAATGACACATCATTTTATGTTAAAGTTTTCAACGAAAACGAAGATTTCTCTTTCAACCGGCAGATGGTGGAAATGCAAGGGTCCATGCTTCAGCTGATGCAGCAAATGAAGACATCATTGGATAACTTGCAATCCGAGTTAATTGCTAACACCCAACAACCCGGATCCCCATCATCCCAACCCGTACCCAACCCACACAATATGCAAAATCAGGGCAATGGAGCCCAAGGGTATGGGAATCAAAGGGACCCACACGGACATGCTCAGGTGGTTGAGCAGGGTCCCTCCTCTTCTTCTTCTAGTTACATGACCAATCAAGCCCCTCCAATCTTCATTAACCCACCTCAAGACTCGAACCCATATGCGGCAGCAAACTTTGTCACCTTGTTAAATGGAAAGCAGATCCAGAATCCTAAATTACTTTCTAGATGCCAAAACCCTGGGGAAGTTGAGAGAGAGAAAATGGAAATTGAAGAAGACAATAAGGCCAGGGATCGAAAATTGAAAATACCACCCATATCCCATTCCTTGAAGCCGTATTGAAAACCAAGAAGAAGAAAACCCTAGATCACAACGAGGAGCTCCTGAATTTATTCAAGAGCGTAGAGATCAATATTCCACTCCTCGATGCTATTAAGCACATCTCGGCTTACGTTAAATTTCTGAAAGAACTATGTACCCAAAAGCGTAAGTCGAGAGAACCTACTCCGAGGATGGTGATGTTGGTGCTTGAGCACCACGATCGTTTATTTTGATGATAACAAAACACGTGTCTTTTAACATTTTCTTTTGAGTCCTACTTTTCAGGTCAAATTGCAAATGGAGACAGGTGTTTAGATGGAGTTCGAGCTCGCATCCATGGCGGATTGGAGGAGCTTGACAGATGCAGAGGAGCTTCATGAGGAGCAAAAGCTTGAAGAAGGAAGGAGATGAAGAATAGGATAGATTTCCTTTCTATTATACTTTATATTTTGTTTATTTTGTTGCTCTTTATTTTATTTCTTAGATTCTTGTTAAAGAGCCTCAAAGTACCTTAACAGTAGTCCTAGGAACACTTGCACAAATCCTAGGATACTTAGGTTTAGAAAACCAAAATAGGGTTCAGACAGCCTTATCAGACATCCAATCTGGAAATCAGATGTCTGAGTGACTTTTAAGACGTCTGACTATTTGATCAGACGTCCAAAACATCTAGGCTGGACTTAATAGGTTTTGTCTGTTAGAATCCGTCATCCAGACATTAGTCCAGACACCTTAGGAGATGTCTGAAGCCTTTGCCAGATGTCAAATTAGTGGAATGTTGGCTGCCTATGTAAACATTGAGGAAAATGACCGTTAGCCTTATATCAGACGTCTGTAGAGGACCCCAGACGTCTGATATGTGACCGTTTTGCCTCGACTAACCCAAAATCTCATTTGAGAGATTTTCTAGCCATTACCTTTCTTGGGCATTTCCATAGAACAAATAGGTTTCCAGACATCCAGACCTAGTGCTAGATGTCCTATATGTCGTCTGATGGCCATACACTAGAACCTTGTTTAGGTTTGATTCAAGTCAGGAAGGAAACCTGCTTAGAATCAGACATCTGACCTAGTTCCCAGATGTCTTAAACAAGTTTTCCAGACATCTGATGCCAGGACTAGACATCTGATAACCCTGTCAGAGTCATGATTGATCCTGATTCTGACTTGATTTGCCTTGGATTGGCATCCAACAGCTATGGAAGCCTTCCAAGGCCTTCCAAAGCCTTCCTAGGCCCTCTATAAATAGAGGAGAACCCTTGCCTTATGAAACACACCTTGCAAGAATATTTCCACTCATTTTGTGTCAAATTGAAGTAGAAGCACTTGCTCTCAAAGGCTAGTTCCACATCCGAGAGCCTCATCCAATTTGCGCACCTGCTCTCCCTCCGTGATTAAGAGAGAGACAAAGTGCTGTTGCATGGTTAACGCACCCGCATCACCAATTCGACACACTTCCAAGCAAAGGGAAGTTTCTTTACCTATAGAAGCTTAGTTTATGAATTACTTTGTTGGATCTATAGGACTATTCTTGTATCTTTTACTTTGTTATTTGTTTGACTATTCGCTTTATGAATTCTCGTCTCCATTGAGGGACAAAATCCTCCTTGTGAAGAGGAGAGGTTGAGGAATGCTACCCTCGTACTTGTAGTGTGGTTGTAATTGAGGTTGAACTAGCCTCATTTAAGTAGTTCGTATAGTGGATTTGATCGACTGGATCAATCGGGAAATCCTAACTTGAGAGGATTAGGTGGTGGTTTTCACTTGGTTTGGGTTTCCACCTAAAAATAATTGTGTATGTTGTTCGATTGCTAATTTTGTGAGATTGCTATCTTTTTTAATTCCACATTTTATACGTCACGCATATCTCACCCCCTTCAAGTAGGGAATTACAGGTGATTCTCTCTGAGCAGGCAAGTTCTGTGATCCTGCATTACCTTCCTCAAAAGAAGAAAGATCCAGGTGCCCCCTTGATCTCATGCATTATTGGGGAATACACTTTTGATAGAGCACTATTGGATCTAAGTGCATCCATCAACCTAATTCTGACTTCTCTTTATGAGAGGTTTGGATTAGGTGAACTTAGGCCAACCTCTGTAACGCTACAATTAGCAAACCTCTCGGTCACCACACTGAAGGGCGTTATTGAGGATGTAATCATTAAGGTCAAGGATTTCTATTTTCTAGTAGATTTACTGGTCCTTGACATGGATGTACCTAACGATTTGAGGAACACACCCATCATTCTGGGGCTCCCGTTCCTAGCTATCGCCAAGGCCAACATAAACTATGAGAGCAGTAGTATGGGGATTGCCTTTGGGGATAAGAAGCTAACTCTTGATATTTTTAAGGTAATAAGAGGATTTGAGGATTGTGGATTCATTGAGGAGCTCGAGGATCATGATTTTGAGACTTGTATGATGATCAGTGCACTCAAGGACTCCACCAGCTTTAGCGAACTTAACCCACAACCCTTCGTGGTAGACCTGCCACATTTCGAAGAGGCTGTTGATTTTGTCCATTCCCAGCGTCTTCCACTAGATCATCCTGATGAATCTTCATCAGCATCCTTCCTACCTTCTTTACTAAACCCACCTCAGCTTGAATTGAAACCATTGCCTAAAAATTTGAAATACGAATTCTTAGGACTTGAGAATACGCTCCCTATAATTATTAGTGCTGATTTGACTAAGGAACAAGAATCAAGGTTGATTAAGGTCCTTAAGAACAACAAGGAGGCAATTGGTTGGACCATCCATGACCTTAGGTGGATCGAGCCATCTTATTGTAATCATCGTATTTTCATGGAAGATGGATCTCGCCCTTCTCTCAAAATGCAATGGAGACTAAACCCAAATATGCAAGAAGTGGTCAAGAAGGACATAATCAAGTGGCTCAATGCTAGAATTATATATCCAATCTCAGATAGTACGTGGGTTAGCCTCATTCAGAATGTACCCAAGAAGGCAGGAATAACCGTTATGACTAACGAGAAAGGGGAAACCTTCACCATTCGTTCAGCTTATGTTTGGAGAGTCTGTATTGACTATAGGAAGCTGAACATAACCCCCAAAAAGGATCACTTTCCCCTGCCATTCATTGATCAAATCGTAGAAAGGTTAGCTGGGAAAAAATACTTTTGCTTCCGAGATGGTTATTCAGGATATAACCAAGTCCCTATCCATCCCGAAGACCAGGAAAAGACAACTTTCATATGTCCCTACGGACCCTTTACATTCTGTAGAATGCTGTTCGGGCTTTGCAATGCACCCGCGACTTTTCAAAGGTGCATGCTGGCCATCTTTTCTGACATGGTGGGAGATTGCCTTGAGGTGTTCATGGATGATTTCTCCATTTTTGGATATTATTTTGAATCCTGCCTAGCTAACTGGCGTGGCTTTGTGCGTGTGTGTTAAGAAGTGTCGTTATAGTTCGCACTTGCAACGCCGATTTTAAAGTAAAGAAACGAATGTGAGTCGGAGTGTCGGTCTCAAGGAGGCATGAAAATCGGATTTTTCTTGTCACTTATTGTCACGAAAATCATGGAGTTTTGCTTGCGAAAAGGTGCAGGTGAAAAGCGATAGAGAGAGAGAGATTAGGGTTAGAGTCATTTCTTTCTTTAACATGCAACTTGGATAGGAAATAAAGTAGACAACTGAATGGAAAATAACTTCATTAATCATGCAGCTTTAGTTCACAGATTACAACATTAGATACATGCTTAAACATAAGTAAAGTAAAGCTTAAAAGAGGGGAAGAAAGAGAGAGAGAGGGAGGGTGGCGAGGCAGCCACGGTGGTGGAGAAGGCTCCGTTGACGGCTCGTCATTTTTGATGATTACAAGAGGGCCTAAAGCTAGCTAAGAGAGGGGTAGAGTAGTTGCATGGGAAGTGAATGCCTTGAATGAGTGGTTGGAAGGGGTTTAAATAGGGAGAAGGGCTTTCCAAAAGAAGAAGGGGTTTTAGCGACGTTTGTGATGTCGCTAAAACCCTCCCAAAAACGTCAGTGAAGACCCCAGCCTGCCGGTCGCTCGCCTGCACCGTTCTTCCTCGTGCTCAATCCATGGGCGTGGCATGAGAGCTGTCTGATCTTCCCCCAGGTGCGCTTGGATCGTGCCTTGAGCGCTCGTGCGCGCGGGCGTCGTCGTTCGGCGTGCGCGCGCACGTGGCCGATCTCCGCTTGAGGGCGCGCCGCGTGGCGCTATCTTGGCCACCCGCTGCTGATTGGGCGACCCAATTTTGCTTAAGTGCAAAGTCTTCTTCTGATTTCCGCACCGTGCAGCTCGAACTCGCGTCGCGTGGGAGCGGGCGTGCGCGTTAACCACTGCGCTATGCCCGCTGCTTTGTCGAGGTGATTGTGGTCGTGCACGCGGTTCTCGGTCGTCCGATCAGAGATCGACAGTTGGGATCTGATCTCCGGCTGTAGGTGGAGGCGGGCGTGCGGTGAGCGGGTGCCACATGGTGCATCGAGGGCTGTTGATCATTAGATCAATGGTTAGAACTTCTTGGGCCCATTGTGGGAGCTCTGGATGTCGGATTTGGTCGATTTTGAGTCTGTTGGACTCCGTTCGTCGTTTTGAATCCATCCGTGCAGTCTGATTGCTCATCTGAGGCCTGCTTTGACAAGTGCTTATACAAATGGCCATTAATACTATTTTATAAGAAATCTTGGCATATGATGCATGCAATGCTCCCATTCTACTTATGTTGTGCCTTTTATTCTTAAGATGGGCCCTATTTAATAGAATTATCACCCCCAAATGTAGTGTTATCATACCCCCATGCTTACTCCTTGCTAGTCCCTAGCAAGGTTTATTCTAGCCTTTATTTTCTGTTAGAATTTAAGAAGTAATTACTTAGACACTTCGTCACTTATCAATAGGAGGAAATATACTAAGATCTTAATCTACCAAGACTAAGTAGCGCCCAGGTGTCTGCCAAAATACGGATCGCCTGACTCCTTGCTTTAATGTATATACATATGTATATATATATATATATATATATATATATATATATATATTTAGAATCTTTTTTGAAATTTAGATTGGGTTGGTAACTTTTTACGGCTACCCAACCCATCCCAAAACTCGGTCAAAACCCTAAGTGCTAAGCATCTTGGTGTGAAGATTGTGATAGATTCACTCAACGGTAATTCAGATCGACTTTGGGTTTCTACGCCCCTAGGTGACTGGAAGAGGAAGTATTTTGCCTGAAGGTGTATTTGTTCAATTGGTAGCTTTCTCCTTACGTTTGTTTTAATTGGGGTCAACACAAGGATTTTTCCAGTGTATATCTCTCGAGTTTGTACTACTTCCCCGCTTCTCCCTTAAGTGTTTTGGTTCTTTTTGTGCAATTACTGAGCTTGGCTCTGGACAACCGAGCAATGGGCTGTTACCCATTATCACTTGGCAGCCATACTCGTACGGTGAAGTGTGGTTTATTTTGTTTTCTTTTTTTCTTCTTTTTTTTTTGTAGGTGGCTTCCCTGATCTCAAATGTACCTAGAGGCAATGAAGAAGTGGTCCTGTGGCTGGGTTCTGGACAACCTGCCAATGGGCTGTTATCCACGACAACTTGCCAGCCAAACCACCCTAGAGAGTTCATTAGCTACCCAATTTCTGTCAAAATCTCTGAGTGAGTCTGTGTAAAAATGTGTGCAGATGCTTAGACTCAAAGTTCTTCTGAGTTAGTGGGTGAGTTGATAAGTCGTATACTTATCACCTTATTTAGTAGGTGGATTAGAATAGCTTAAGGTTGCAAGGATTCGAAGCTAAATCCATATTTTAACAGACACCAGGGCTGATTAAGCCTGAAGGCCTGAAAAGTCTAAGTGTTCAAGTTCTTTTTATGTTATTTCCCACTATTGACAAGTTTCTAATGCCTAAGTTTCTTCCTAAATTCAATTTTTTTTTTAATTTTATTTTATTCAGACTGATTAAATGAGCTTAGGATCATGCAATTTACCACCCCCCCATGCTTAAGTTAGACAATGTCCTCATTGGCAAATACATGGATGCAACAGGGGTTCAAAAAGATAGTACCTGAGTGACGTAAAATACTAGATCAGTCTGAATCCTCTAGGTTGCCTCCCAGGAAGTGCTGAGTTTAACGCCTCCAGCTGGGCGGTGCTTCGTGTCATCCCTCAACAAGGGTGACACTCTCCTTTGGGGGAACCTGGGCCAGGAAGTGTTTCAATCTTTGACCATTAACTGTAAAAGTGTGCCCAGTGTTTGGATCAACGATTTCAACCGCCCCATTAGAGTAAGGCTTAACCACTCGAAATGGTCTTGTCCATTTGGACTTGAGTTTCCTCGGAAAAAGTTTTATGCGGGCATCAAACAACCAGACTTGCTGGTTAGGCTCAAAGGTCTTTCCATGAATGAGTCATCGTGGACGGCTTTCATTTTCTCCTTATATAGTCTACTATTCTCAAAGGCGTCCCGACGAATTTCTTCGAGCTCAGATAATTGGAGTGTCCTCTACGCATCGGCTAACTAGGAATCCATGTTACATTGCTTGACAGCCTAGTAAGCCCGGTGTTCCAATTCGACAGGAAGATGGTAGGCTTTGCCAAAGACCAGGCGATAAGGCGACATGCCTATCAGGGTCTTGAAAGTGGTCCTGTATGCCTACAGGGCATCATCTAGTCGTGTGGACCAGTCTTTCCTGTCAGGTCTCAGTCTTCTGTAAAATGTTCTTGATTTGTCTATTTGAGACCTCGGACTGCCCATTTGTTTGCGGATGATACGAGGTAGAAATGCGGTGGTTAACCCCGTATTTTCTAAGTAGGGCACAGAATTGGGAGTGGGTAAAATGACTTCCACCATCACTGATCATGGCCTTTGGTATTCCAAATTGGGAAAAGATGTTCTGCTTAACAAAGTCCATGACAGTCCTGTGATTGCATCGGTGGGTGGTGACGGCTTCAATCCATTTAGAAACATAGTCTACCGAGACTAGGATGTACTCGAAGCAGTTGGATGGTGGAAAGGGGCCCATAAAATCGATACCCTAAACGTCAAAGATTTCGACAATTAAAATGGGCTGAAGGGGCATCATATCTTTTCTGGTCATGGTCCCCAGCGTTTGGAAGTGTGAGCAAGTCTTGGCAAAGTTGTGTGCATCCTTAAATAGGGAAGGCCAGTAAAAATCAGACTGTAGAACCTTTGCAGCCATTTTCTTTCTAGAGAAGTGGCCACCACAAGCTTGGTCATGACAGAAGGAAAGCACACTCTGAACTTCGTTCTCAGGGATACATCTCCTAATGATCTGGTTAGCACAGAGGCGAAACAGCATGGGATCATCCCAGAAATAGTGCTTAGCCTCAGCCAAGAACCTTTCCCGTTGCTGTCTAGACCAGCTGTGAGGGGTTTGTCCTACAACTAGGTAGTTGGCGTAGTTATCATACCAAGGCAGTCTCTTGTCTTGCACAGCTAGAACTTGTTCGTCGGGGAAGGTGTCATGTAAAGGCAGGGAGGGTCCAATGTGGTCTGGGTGAAGTCTAGACAAGTGGTCAACCACCACATTCTTCGATCCGGCCTTATCACGGATTTCCAGGTCAAATTCCTACAAGAGCAGGATCCATCTGATGAGCCTAGGCTTTGCGTCCTTCTTAGCCAACAGGTGCTGGATGGCTGAATGGTCAGTATAGATGGTCACGTGGGATCCCAACAAGTAAGGTCAGAATTTCTCAAGTCCGAAGACTACAACGAGCAACTCTTTCTTTGTGAGCGTATAATTGCGTTGGGCCTCGTCCAACGTTTTGCTCGTGTAGTAGATCACCATGGGCTTCTTGTCTTGCCTTTGTCTCAGGACAACACCTATGGCAAAATCTGATGCATCACACATAATCTCAAAGTCCTAGGACCAATCCGGGGGCTGAAGTACAGGTGCTGTGGAGACTAAGTCCTAGAGGGTGTGATAACCTTGGATGCAATTAGAAGGCATGTGGAATATGGCATCGTTGGCCAGAAGGTCGGTTAAGGGTTTGGAAAGCTTGGAAAAGTCTTTAATGAACCTTCAGTAGAAGCCAACGTGTCCCAGAAATGAGCGAATCTGTTGGACCGAGCTAGGTGGAGGAAGTTTGGAAATCAAATCAACCTTAGCTCGATCTACCTCGATGCCCCTATGTGATACGATGTGATCGAGGATAATTCCTTCTTGAACCATAAAATGGCTCTTTTCCCAACTTAACACCAGGTTAACCTCGATACATTATTTCAGGATTTTCTCCAAGTTGCTCAAACAATGGTTGAATGAATTCCCAAATATAGAGAAATCATCCATAAAGACCCTAAGTATTCACCCACCATTTCTGAAAAAATGGCTAGCATGCAATGCTGGAAGGTAGCAGGTGCGCTGCATAGCCCAAACAACATTCGACGGAATGCAAATGTGCCGTACGTGCAGGTGAATGTGGTCTTTTCTTGATCTTCTGGAGCAATTGCAACTTGGTTATATCCTGAATATCCATCCAGGAAGCAAAAATACTTTTGCCCTGCCAATCTTTCAAGGATTTGGTCAATGAATGGCAAGGGGAAATGATCCTTCTTAGTGGCTTCATTGAGCTTCCTATAATCAATACACACCCGCCATGCGGTGGTGGTGCGGGTGGGGATGGATTCACCATGATCATTGGTGACAACGGTGAGCCCGGCATTCTTTGGAACCACTTGAGTGGGGCTCACCTAGGGGCTATCGGAGATAGGATAGATGATGTCGGCGTCAAGCCACTTGATAATTTCTTTCTTAACGACTTCCCACATGTTTGGGTTTAGACGTCTCTGCATCTGGCGGGAGGGTCGTGCCCCGTCTTCCAGGTAAATCTCATGGGTGCAATAGGTGGGGCTAATTCCTCTCAAGTCCGAAATGGTCCAACCAATGGCGGCTCGATGTTCTAAAAGGGTCGTGGTCAACCTGAGTTCCTGATCCTTGGTTAGATGAGAATTAATAATCACATGGAAGGTCTGGTCAGGTCCTAGGAAGACATACTTGAGATTCTCGGGTAGTGGCTTGAGCTCGGGTGCGGGTGGAACCATAGTTGACAGAAAGGGAAAAGGCGGGAGTTGATCAACATCGATCTCCTCAAATGGTGTTGTGTGATGATAATCAGCCTTACAGAGGTCCACGGGTAGTGACGGGTCAGAATAGTCATTACAGGTTTGGTGGTCTGAGACAGAACTAAGGGTGAGGCATTCCACGACCAGAGTTTCCATGGGATCATGTTCCTCAACACAATCGCAATCAAAAGACTTTGTCGCCCGGAAGATATCCAATTGCATTTTCTTGTCTTCGAAGGTGATTTCCATACATCCTGTGTCACAATCAATTTTTGCCTTAGCTGTAGCTAAGAAAGGTCTACCTAAGATTATGGGTGCATTCTGTAGTTTTTTAGGGACTTCCATGTCGAGCACCAAGAAGTCGACTGGGAAATAGAAGTCCTTGACCCGTACAATCACGTCCTCGACAACCCCCTTCGAGGTTTTCACTGATCTATTAGCCAGTTGGATGGTGACAAGTGTGGGTGTCAACTCTCCGAAACCAAATTGGTGGTACAGGGTTGTTGGAATCAGATTGATAGAAGCACCTCTGTCCAGGAGTGCTCTATCAAATGTCATGTCCCCGATATTGCAGGAAATCAGGGGTGCTCCTGGGTCAGTTCGCTTGATCGGAAGGTTGCTTGATATTACGGAACTTGCTTATTCAGAGAGCACAACCTTCCTAGGTGCTTGAGGGCTTGGCTTACACCTGGGTGTACAGGCATCCTTTAAAAACTTGGTGTAAGCCGGGATGTGCTTAATGGCTTCGAGGAGCAGAATATTAATCTGTACTTGCTTAAAGATCTCCAAAAGCTCCTCAGTTTCCACAACATTCTTCTTTTTCTTGATTATTTCCAAGGCCTCAGGGTAGGGTGTCTGAATGTGGATCGGATCTATTTCTGGGTCCTTGGGTTTTTCTGGTGCCTCTTTTGAGTCGGGTATTTCAGCGGGTGAAGTCTCAGGGAGAGTCGGCCATTTGGGATCCTGGGTTTTGGTGTCGCTTCTCAAGGTCACCGCATTCGTAGAGGCATTGGGACCATGGGTTGATCCTTGAGAAGATGAGGACGAAGAAGCACCAAACCCAGGGGGTGTTTGCGGGGCTAGCTGGACCATGTGAGCCTGCCTGGGATTGCCTTGGAACCCTTGTGAATTGGGGCCTCTGTTAATTATGTTTTGCGGGTTCAGTTGTGGCTGGGAAGGTAGGGATCCTTATTGTTTACAGTCCAAGAGTTGGCTTAACTGTCCCTTTACCAAGGCCATTTCCTCTTGATGTTTCTGGTTCATGTCAGCAATCATCTTTATTAGGGTGTCCATTTGGTTTTGTGGGGGAGGGGCCGCCCTATTTTGATTATATGGGGGTCTAACTGGTGGTCCTTGATGATAGGGGGCAAGTGTGGCTGCTGGTTTGGCCTGGGATGGTTTTGGAATTACGGTGGTTTCTGGTTTGTCCAACCAAAGTTGGGGTGGTTACGCCAGCCAGTGTTGTAAGTGTTGGAGAAAGGGTTAGGTTTAGCATAACCTTGGACAGCTTGCACATCTTCAAGGATAGCTGATGTCGATGAAGAGGGAAAAGAGTAATCAAGGGTTGAGGGAGAAAAGGTCCCTCCCTGGAATGTGGTCAGGGGTTGTTCTAGGTTCAGTTAGGTTAAGGGCTGGACCGGGTCAACATTATGTGCTCCTTTTGCTAGGGAGAAGGTCTATAATGGGTTCCTGGTCTGGTTCAGTATCTCATCACTCTTTTTGTCCACCAATTCTACTTGATCTAGTTTCTTGGCAATGATGTCCATGTCAACCATTCCAAAATTTTCTTGTACCTCATAAATCCCACAATGCAGTTGACTGGACCTGTTAAACTGGGTCATGGAGGCATTGTTGAGCGAATTTTCTCTCATGGACTCAAAGAGCTCAAATGTGCTCTCCTCGTCCTTATTCAAGAAGTTCCCCCCGCATGAGGCATCAACGAAGTTCCGTAGGTTGCTATCCAGACCATGGTAGAAAATTTGGGCCAATTGCCACCTGGGTACTTCATGGTGTGGGCATTTCCTCAAGAGTTCATTAAATCTTTCCCACGCCTCATGGAACTGTTCCCCACCCTGGAGTGTAAAGGTAGTAATAGCTCTTCTGAGGGCATTGTTCTTTCCTATGGGGAAGAATTTATTTAGAAATGCATGCCTCAGTTCTTCCCAGGTGGTGATGGGTCTACCTAGGGTTCTAAGCCAGTGAGAATCCTTGTCTCTTAACGAGAAGGGAAACATCTTAATTAGAACAATGTCAAGGCTAAAGTTCCTAGGTTTCACAGCTCATGCTATGCGGTCGAGATCCTCAAGATGCTGGAAGGGGTCCTCATTTGAGCTTCCATGGAAGTGGCTCTGGATCAGGCTTAAGACATTTGGTTTTAGCTCAAAATCATCTCCCCCTTCGGCGATCCTAAGGTGTCGCTTGACTCTAATAGCAGAAGGATTATAGAAATCATGGAGGGGCCTCGGTTGATCCTGAAATGGTGGTACATCCAATGGTGGTTGCCATTGTGGGCCTGGGAAAGGTGGTGGTGGTTGTTGCCCTTGTGGGTTATGTAACCGGTGTATGGCTTGCATGATGGTGTGGATCTGTTGTTGCTGAAGCCGGTGGTTTGCATTAATATGGGCTTGGATAATGGCCATTGTGTCTAGTGGGGGTTGGTCCTCAACCTCATCTACCCTTGGTTCAGCCATGTTTCTAGCAGAATCAAGTTGCCTAGATTCCTGTCCCAAAACAAACAACTCGAGATGTAGTGAGCGTCTCCCGTGCACACACTAGAGAAGAACAGGAGGGGATGCGGAGAGCGACAGATGCGAGAAGTGTGTTCAATCAAGCAAACAAACCTAGTCCTTATGGTGTATTTCCTTAGGAGACCTAGAAATCTCACAAAGGGTGATTAAGTCCGTAAGCACTGGACTCCCCTTCCCAAGGCTAATCTGACCAGGTTGATTACGAGGGGATTGCAGGGAAGGTTCTTCCTTTGGCTTGCGCCTTGGGTTCCGTAGGCCCCACAACTGCGGTCATTTGACACTGCCTCGCAGCCTAGTCACCAAATTCTACCAAGGGAATGAAAGCCAAGTGCCCAGCAAACAAAACTTCGCCTCTCGAGACTTAACTCTATCCTGCCTAGGGCACGTCTACTCAGTTTTAAAAGGGCTAGGATAGTGCTTGTGCTAGGGTTATGTGATGAGGCATTGATTGGGGTGGTGCCTCTTAATTTTCCACTTTCATTGTGTGTGCTTCTACCAAAACATGGTTTTCAAGCAAGGATTTTTTCAAGATGTGTTGTCTTTTAGTGTTTCATCCTTACTTTAGTGTCTTTTAGGGTTGACATGTCTTAGTGTTTTCAGACAAGTTTTACTGGGCACGTCAAGTTTTGCACACAACTTGGTGAAAGCAGATTTCCTTTTATTGTGTAAAGGCTCTAAAATCCTAATGTACTCATCCTAATGATCATGCAGCTTCTATTAGATGAGTCATTTTTAGGGTTGAGTGGTGCAGCCCAAGTCAATCCACGGTGGCTTCACAAACACCACTCAAAAAGAGAAAAGAACACTCTAAGAATTTATTCAGAATGTTAGAGTGTACATTTTTTTTTGTTGGGTGATGTGTTAAGGATGTGGGTCAAGTAATCATATACCACGCCATTTTTTTTCAATTTTTACAATTTTTTTAGTTTTTTCACGCAAGCAAATAGCCATGAGTGAAGAATTACTCACTATCGATCCTTATTGCGCCTATTCCCTTGTTACTGTCATGGGATGCGTCGCTTCGCCGTCCAAGCGTCGAATTCTTGCAACCATCAAGTAAAAAGGAGATAAGGCATTAGACGATGTGAGAATGGATGTGGAAAGGAAGTGACAAAACAAATCCGTTGCCTCCCTGGCAACGACGCCAAAAACTGGCGTGGCTTTGTGCGTGTGTGTTAAGAAGTGTCGTTATAGTTCTCACTTGCAACGCCGATTTTAAAGTAAAGAAACGAATGTGAGTCGGAGTGTCGGTCTCAAGGAGGCATGAAAATCGGATTTTTCTTGTCACTTATTGTCACGAAAATCATGGAGTTTTGCTTGCAAAAAGGTGCAGGTGAAAAGCGATAGAGAGAGAGAGATTAGGGTTAGAGTCATTTCTTTCTTTAACATGCAACTTGGATAGGAAATAAAGTAGACAACTGAATGGAAAATAACTTCATTAATCATGCAGCTTTAGTTCACAGATTACAACATTAGATACATGCTTAAACATAAGTAAAGTAAAGCTTAAAAGAGGGGAAGAAAGAGAGAGAGAGGGAGGGTGGCGAGGCAGCCACGGTGGTGGAGAAGGCTCCGTCGACGGCTCGTCGTTTTTGACGATTACAAGAGGGCCTAAAGCTAGCTAAGAGAGGGGTAGAGTAGTTGCAAGGGAAGTGAATGCCTTGAATGAGTGGTTCGAAGGGGTTTAAATAGGGAGAAGGGCTTTCCAAAAGAAGAAGGGGTTTTAGCGACGTCCGGGACGTCGCTAAATCCCTTCCAAAAACGTCGGTGAAGCCCCCAGCCCATCAATCGCTCGCCCGCGCCGTTCTTCGTTGCGCTTGATTTGTGGGCGTGGCATGAGAGCCATCCATTCGATCGGATGGTTGAGATCTTCGCCCGGGCGTGCTTGGATCGCTCCTTGAGCGCGTGTGCGCGCAGGTGTCATCGCACGACGTGCGCACGCGCATGGCCGATCGCCGCCTGAGGGCGCGCCGCGTGGCGCTATCTCGGCCGCCCGCTGCTGATCGGGCGGTGCAATTTTGCCCGAGAGCGAAGTCTTCTTCTGAATTCCGCGCCACGCGGCTCGAACCCACGTCGCGTGGGCGCGGGAGTGCGCGTTAACCGCTGCGCTACGCTCGCTGCTTTGTCGTGGTGATCGCGGGCGTACGCGCGGTTCTCGGTCGTCCGATCAGAGATCGACAGCTGAGATATGATCTCCAGCTGAAGGTGGAGGCGGGAGCACGGTGAGCAGGTGCCTCATGGCGCAACGAGGGCCGTTGATCATCAGATCAACGGTTAGAACTTCTTGGGCCCATTGTGGGAGCTCCGGATGTCGGATTTGGCCGATTCTGAGTCCATTGGACTCTGTTCGTCATTCTGAATCCATCCGTGTAGTCCGATTGCTCATCTGAGGCCTGCTTTGACAAGTGCTTATACAAATGGCCATTAATACTGTTTTATAAGCAATCTTGGCATATGATGCATGCAATGCTCCCATTCTACTTATGTTGTGCCTTTTATTCTTAAGATGGGCCCTATTTAATAGAATTATCACTCCCAGATGCAATGTTATCACTAACTTGGAATTGATCCTCCAAAGATGCATCAAGACATGGTTGGTCCTTAGCTGGGAAAAGAGTCGCTTTATGACTCGAGAAGGCATTGTTCTAGGTCATGGGGTCTCTAATCGAGGTATTGAGGTTGATAAGTGATCGCACGTGTTTTGCGAGTATGAAATCAGGGTTACAAGTAACCCATTGTCGTAGTTGAAAAACTCGTGGTCAAATAACATTTATACTGAAACTCTAAGGGAGTCCCAGGTCAAACATAGGGAGGTGATTACTTTAATTGAAAACTGCGCTTCAATTTATTTCTTTTTGGAATTTTAGGGTTTTGATATTATTTTGTGTTTTTGAAAAGAAGGCAAGCAGAATGAATCACAAGATAGAAATGGAACAAATATGATATATATATCAATCCAATGTCGATTACAATGAACTATAAAAGCATAAACAGAGAGGAGGGGTTAGAGGAAATCTCCCGAATCGGCTGTTTGGTGAGATGACGGTGCCTGGCAGAAGCTCGGACGAAGGAGGTGAGGAGCGGGATGACGAAGGTGAGATGCAGGAGGATGTCGGGTAGAGGAAAGCTTCGGCGTAGCTCTGGAATGGAGGTGAGTGGTGGAGATGATCTGCTACCGGAATGGAGGTGGGAGGACAGCTCCAAGGGAACTTATAAATGGGGATGGGACGATGGATGAATATTTGGTGGGGCAGAGGTTCGCTATTGATTAGCTCATATTTGTGGGCTATTTAAGTATTTAAGTGTCTAGACATTAAGTTAATTTTAACATTTAGATAGCATACATTAGGATGTAAATAAATTAATTCATATTTTTAGCTTAAGTGCATAATTCATGCATTTAGAATTAACCTAGGGTTGCATACATTTAATTAGTTAATTAATTAGGTACATTACATACACTATTTTAATTAACATAGAAGTTAAGGAGTTATGTATAAATAATCCTAATTATTTTATTCTTTTTTTCTTCTTCTCTTTTACAGGTAACTCCTCCGTCTCTGCCTCCTCCTCATGCATTAGCATTGATTCGACAGTGGCCTTTTGAATTTCAAATCTTTGTAGCTGTGGCTACAAAAGAGGAAGGGCTGCCGTTCAAGGGAGGCCACCACCCATTCCACCACCGTGCAGCATTCCACCACCATGGGCCTCCACGGCCAAGCTCCGTCATACTGTGGGCCGGTGGGGTGACAGACCGCCACACCAAGAGGATGGACTTGACCACCACCGTGTACGAGCTCCTTGAAGCTCGCCTATTGTGAGTGCATCTACTGATGCACGACTTGTTACCACCGTCATCAACCATCACCAGCCTCCACCTCCATCTTCTTCCCCATTCTATATTTTTCCTCTCCACCAAAAAGAACCCAAAAAGCTTGCCACACCCATTGTAGCACAAAGAGCTGCAACCTCTCCTTCCCGTGCCTCAGCCCAGCCAGCACCCCACCGCGTGCACCTGCAGCCCCTGCACCTTCACCATCGCTCGCACCTGCAGCCCCCGTGTCTTCACCACCGCGTGCACCTGCAGCTCTCGCATCTTCACCACCATGCGCCTTCACCTCCAGCCTGCATGCCCGTGCACCTGCACCTCCACTGCAGCAAGCGTGTGTGCGCTAGCACCCCACCATGCGCCTTCACCTCCAGCACCTTCGCCTCAGCGCTTGCATGCCCGCACGCCTGCACCTCGCACTTACAACCCCCACGCCTTCACCTCCATATGCCCCCACTGCAGCACCTGCAGCCGCGCGGCCACCAGACCCCGCACGCCCAAGAGGCCTGCAGAGCACCTGCCCCTCCACGCGCCCATGCCTCCTCATGCCTGCAGCTCCCGCGCGACGCCCCTCCTCGCGCCTGCAGTAAGCACGACTAGCAGTAGCAACCTCCACCGCCGACGCTTCTCTCCTTCGTCTGGCCGACTCCGATCGTCTCGCAACCTGTCGCCGCCACCGTTGCGAAGCCCTCGCTCCGGCAAACCTACTCCTAGAAGAGTTCCTCGAACAAACCTCTCTCCCATGTGCAAGGAAGAGAGCGGTAGAATCCTCTATTTTCACTCTCATTAATATTTACATTTCATGCAATTGCCACAAAAATGAATTTTGATTTATCATTATTTTATTGTGGTGAATTTATGCCTTCATGCTCATGCTTCTAGAGAATTGTTAAACCTTATCATTCATCTCTATGTGCATTGAATTTAATTTTGAATTACATTTTAGTATGCATGCAAGTGAATAGTACATGGCATACCCTTGCACATGGATAATCTTCTTACGTAAAAATTACATTAACACCCCTTGACTTCTCCATATATTTAAGGTTTACTTTCAGAGCTACATAGGCATTGTTTGATTTGATGAATAGTTCAACGAACTTGATTTCTACCTAATTGAGAGTTTAAATAAGTTATTGCCTCCCTATGGACACGACCCGCTCTCCTGTGAGTGGTTTAATTTTAATTTTAATTATTTTGTTAAGCGATTTTCCACCACTTTAATCCTACAATGACAAATCATCTTAATAACATTATTCGAAAGTGAAAATTATCTTATCAAATGGCACCATTGCCGAGGAGGCAATGGGCCTATTAGACTCACATTTATTTAATTATTTGTTCACATTTTATTTGAGGCATATTTAAATTCAATTTTCTATTTGGTGTGAGGTACATGTATTTGGAGACATGTTGTCGCACTAGCCTCAAAGATCAGGTGATCCTTGACATCGTCGGTGGGGTTGCAACATTGGGAGAAGGAGCATCACACTCGCCTCAACAATGCCTTGGTGGACCTTGTTTCCACCTCTGGAGGCGATATCTGAAGGACCACATCTTCATCTCATCCATTTAGCTGTATGTAGATTTTATTTTTCTTTCTTCTCTTTATTTTAGTACATTCATTTGGAAAACCCTTGTTCTAGGGTACAGTTGAGGGGTTTGTTCCCTGATTTTGTTTTAGGTCCGTGTTGGATAATTTTTAGGAGCCTGTTCTCTTTTTCTTTAGATCTAGGTTTTCTTTTGTGAATTGATTTTATTTTTCTTAATTATGCATAAAAAAAAAAATAAAAACACGAGCTACCTGCCCCTAGGTCATATCATTTAGGATTGAATGAGCAGCATCTAGATCTAATTTCCTGTCTTGCATATTGCATGAAGAATGCTGGAATCAGGTATGTACTTCTAACTTTGCATTTCTACCTGTCATGCAAATGCATTTGGATTAATTTCAAGACCACCTAATCTGTATTGAATAGATCTAACAAGTGGTCACATATTTTCTGGAAAAAGGACTAATTAAAGGAGGGACATTTAAAAACCAAGGATTTGATTTTCAAACTTGGCGTGCGATTCAAAATTCAAAATCTTTTGCGGTGTATGCACACTTATATCTCTTGCACCGTGGCATGCTTTTAGACACTCCTTAGGTTTGGAACCGTTAGGACTAGAGCCTCCTATTACTGAGGTCTAAAGTGACCCAAACTTTAGTTCATAGGTGAAGTTGCCTTCAAACCTTGCGGATTGAGGGTAGTTAAGAGGCATCGCGAAAGCAACGCTTCAAAGGAAGGGTTTAACTCTACTTGCATCCTTCTTTGCCATGTTTGGTGGTGACTAAACTTTTTGGGCTTTAGAGAGGATCACCTAAGTCCTAGTTAGGTCTTAGGTGATCCGTAGGTCGACAATAAGCGTGTAAATTGATTGAACAAATTATATTGTCACCTACAATCTGACTTAAAATCAAAAGCCTAAATTGGGAAAGACCTAAAAAGCCCTTTTTGAATTGTGTTTTGCTTGGGGAATTCTGATTGAGGTGTGAGTTAGAATGGACCACATTGATTTCCATCCTTTCACATCTTGCCCACACCCTTACCCCCACTCTGCACTCTTCGATCCCATACACTGAGATGGTCTATCCTTTGATGGACATAATGACAATCATTGGGATCCGTTTTACTCCTATTATAGGAGTATTGGCCTGGTTAAGCCCCAAATCAGTGAGCAGAACCTAGGAGCAGGATGTGCTTTGCCCAATATCCCACACACCATATAAATACCCAACCCACCCTCCCTGAATAATTATAATGGTTGGACAGACACTCCTGGGTACTATAAGCCTGAGCCTGACTTCTCTCTTGATAGAAATGACCTCTCCTCCTTGAAGATGGAAATATAGAAAATGCAAGACGAAATGATTGAATTGTTAGGAGAATTTTCGAGAGTAGGCCAACAAGAAAGAGATGAAATTAGCCACCCAATCTACCCCGTTGAGGATGACGTACACCCCTCTACAATAGATGCATCTCCCGTGGGAGAGCTACACTTTAAGTTGGAGGGAAATTTTAGGGATTATGTAAGGGAGAATAGCTACTTTTCGAGGATCGATTTTGAAACCTCCCCGTTAGATGACACTTTCTTGAGAGACCCACGCCTTAAGTGGGAGGAAGATACATATGAAAGTAACTATGCATTGGATGAAGAAAGGTGGCAACCCGAGGAAGATGATGATAAGGTTGAGTATCCACCTGAATTATATTGGAGTCAAAAGAAGGGAATGATGGTACCATTGGAAGACCTTGACCTAGATGATAGTATTTTCGTGACATTTGATGAAGTGGGACGAAGTCAAGTTGTTAATCCTGCCCTCCCTTTTGATCATGAGATGGAACTCAAGCCCACCCTTAGGGAACCTAACCCTGAAGAAATTGACCTATCTGAGGAGTCTGATGTTACCAGTGTAAGCCATTTACCTTAGATAGAGTACCATAGGGGATCTGCTGAGATTTTAGATGATTCTAGACCTTGGGTATATGATGAATCGTATGATGAGGAGAAGGATAAATTATATGAGGAACTACATTCAAGATTTGGAGTGACACTAAGGGTGATTATGTCTTATTTGAAGAGTTAGCCCTTGAGGATGTCACAAATTTGACCAAATTAGGTTTCCTTAGCACACCCATCGATGATATTTCTCCTCATGATGAAATGATGGAAAATTTGGAAGCAACTTCTATGATTTATTTGGATTCACATATAGACTCCGGGGAAGATTTGAGTAAATAACAAGAACTCAGGGATGACATTGATAGGATAATCCCTAGATCTGTTACTTCTAACTTGCCTTCATTTGATTCGAAGTCACCCTCTGATTCGCTTGTGTCTGAAGGTGAAATTTTGACTCCTGATGAAGTGCAGGAAGATACTTGTGATAGTGTAAGGAATGCTAGGGATGCAATTGAGGATTTTGAAAGATTGTTAGGGATGGACACCGAGCTGATTAAACCCAACCTAGATCTTATGGCCATCCCGCAACCTTGAAACTTGGACACCCTAGATGATCCTTGGCTTAGAGATATGCTCACTGTTGTTCTGATCGGGGGGCTTAACAAACTAATATTTCCTGTAATGGAGTATCGGGTATGGATTGATGATTTCTTTAGTCAGTTCGTTACCCTGGGGGTTTATCTCTGCACCATTCCTTCCCCATCTCTATTAGAGGATCCTTGTCATCCTTCCCTTACCCCTTTAAAGGTTGCTATTCAAATTTATCCTTTAGAACCCCCTCTGGTGACCTGGGAAGATTTCATTCTCATCTTAGTTGGGCAAGCATTTGCTATTGGGATTCATCATTAGCTCGCCAACATCCTAGGTTACCTGTTTTCTAGGCCAGCATTACTTTACTCATATTTAGGGCCTATTTCTGCAATCCTTGAACCTGATTTGCAGGTTCTTTGGCTACTCGGCTGCTAGCAAATTAATGGCAGCCCATCTTTGACCCAAGTAATATCCTTCTATGCAATGGGGACATTGCAGATTTTAGGCATGGGGGGGTGTACTTGGGGATATACATAGCATTTATACATAGTGCATTCATGCATTTAGTTAAAGCATTCTGCATTGCATACATTTGCATTGAAAAAAAAAAACATTTTGTATTATTGAGCTTAACTGGCTAGCCCTGCTTTCCTAGGGATAAGATCAAAACTTTAGGTTAGACTAAGTTGATTCTAGGGTCAAACTTTAGAAGTTAAGTGAGCTACTAGCTTTAGACCTTTAGGGTCCTTTGTGGACTTAAAAGCTTAAGTAAGAGTTAAGTTGCAGACCATTCCTCAAGAGGTTGAGGAAGGAAAGCTAGGGATTGAGTTAAAAGGTGGGGTAGTACGTGGAGTCATGTTCTACCTTTTGGTTTACGGGTCCTTGTAACTCAAGCATTCAAATTTCACACACTTGGTCTTGTGTAAGTGATCACCTTAATTCCTTTCTTAAAAGAAATTTGGTTCTCTTAGTTTTGATTTAGGAGAGGCTTGAAAACACAATTTGACTGGAAGAGTTCCTGCCGCAGGAGAGGTGGAGTATATACTCACCTTGAGGATGCGATGATAACATTTTACCTCCTCGGCGCTTGTCTCTTAGGATATCCATCCTACTGGGGGCATGTAAGCACATTGTGCAGTTCAGGTATCATGGGCAACCCTATCTCGAAGTGCCGATTGCCACAGGCCTGAATTTCCTTAAGAAATCCATGGGTGATACTATCTCGAAGTGTCGATTGCCAGGAGTTCTCAGGGTCTCTATGGGCAGTGCTATCTCGAAGCATCGAAAGCCAGGCACCCTTCGAGGTACAATGATGGGGACAATGAATTCGACATAGATAGTGTTGATAGCTGATCGAAGGTTAGACTTAGAGGAATAAAAAAAAAAAAAAAAAAAAAAAAAATATATATATATATATATATATATATATATATATATATATATAAATCCTTTTTCCTTTTTAGGTTGGCAGTCATACCAACCTCAAATAACTCAGACCAATGCACATGCACGGATGCTTTAATCTCAGGGATCAATAAACCTTAGGGTAGAGTCAGAAATTAGGGAAACTTGTGCCTGCAACTCGCCTTTAGCCGACCTAGTCTATAACTTAGCAACTACTTGAGAACCTTAGGTCTAAAGTCTGAACTTAACATGTTTCTAAAGGAAGACCATTTAGGTTAGTTAGTCTACTTGGAGTGCTAGGTTTTGCTTGGATTTGCTAGGGATTAGCAAAAACTAGGCATGGGGGTATTTGATTAGCCCATCTTTGTGGGCTATTTAAGTATTTAAGTGTCTAGACATTAAGTTAATTTTAACATTTAGATAGCATACATTAAGATGTAAATAAATTAATTCATATTTTTAGCTTAAGTGCATAATTCATGCATTTAGAATTAACCTAGGGTTGTATAAATTTAATTAGTTAATTAATTAGGTGCATTACATACATTATTTTAATTAACATAGAAGTTAAGGAGTTATGTATAAATAATCCTAATTATTTTATTCTTTTTTTCTTCTTCTCTTTTACAGGTAACTCCTCCGTCTCCGCCTCCTCCTCCTGCGCATCAGCATTGATTCGACGGTGGCCTTTTGAATTTCAAATCTTTGTAGCTGTGGCTACAAAAGAGGAGGAAGGGCTGCCATTCAAGGGAGGCCACCACCCATTCCACCACCGTGTAGCATTCCACCACCATGGGCCTCCACGGCCAAACTCCGTCATATTGTGGGTCGGCGGGGTGACAGACCGCACGCCAAGAGGATGGACTTGACCACCACTGTGTATGAGCTCCTTGAAGCTCGCCTATTGTGAGTGCATCTACTGATGCATGACTTGTTACCACCGTCATCAACCATCACCAGCATCCACCTCCGTCTTCTTCCCCATTCTCTATTTTTCCTCCACTCCACCAAAAAGAACCCAAAAGCCTCGCCACACCCATTGCAGCACAAAGAGCTGCAACCTCTCCTTCCCATGCTTTAGGCTAGCAAGTACCCCACCACGTGCACCTACTGCCCCCGCGCCTTCACCACCGCTCGCACCTGCAGCCCCCGCACCTTCACCACCACATGCACCTACAGCCCCCGTGCCTTTACCACTATGCCCCTTCACCTCCAGCCTGCACAACCGTGCGCTTGCACCTCGCGCCTACAGTCCCCACACCTTCACCTCCACACGCCCCCATTGCAGCGCCCACGTGTTGCCCCCTGCAGCACCTGTAGCCGCGTGGCCACCAGACCGCGCGCGCCCAAGCAACCTATAGAGCGCCTGCCCCTCCACACGCCTAAGCCTCCTCGCACCTGCAGCGCCCGCGTGACGCCCCTCCTCGCGCCTGCAGCAAGCGCGGCCAGTAGTAGCAACCCCACTGCAGCTGCTTCTCTCCTCCATCCGGCCGACTCCGGCTGCCTCGCAACTTGCTGCCGCCACCATTGTGAAGTCCTCGCTCCAGCCAACCTACTCCCAGAAGAGTTCCTCGAACAAACCTCTCTCCCGTGCACGAGGAGGAGAGAGGTAGAATCCTCTATTTTCACTCTCATTAATATTTACATTTCATGCCATTGCCACAAAAATGAATTTTGATTTATCATTATTTTATTGTGGTGAATTTATGCCTTCATGCTCATGCTTCTAGAGAATTGTTAAACCTTATCATTCATCTCTATGTGCATTGAATTTAATTTTGAATTACATTTTAGTATGCATGCAAGTGAATAGTACATGGCATACCCTTGTACATGGTTAATCTTCGTACGTAAAAATTACATTAACACCCCTTGACTTCTCCATAAATTTAAGGTTTACTTTCAGAGCTACATAGGCATTGTTTGATTTGATGAATAGTTCAATGAACTTGATTTCTACCTAATTGCGAGTTTAAATAAGTCATTGCCTCCCTGTGGACACGACTCGCTCTCCTGTGAGTGGTTTAATTTTAATTTTAATTATTTTGTTAAGCAGTTTTCCACCACTTTAATCCTACAACGACAAATCATCTTAATAACATTATTCGAAAGAGAAACCGTCTTAGTAGCTATACTAATAGGCCCCTTGGGAGCTTGAGAGAAAGCTCTAACAAAGCGTTCATAGGCTTTCTAGAGCTTGGGAGTAGGTGGGAGTAGAGTAGGTAGAGATGGCTTGGAAGGGAGGAGGTGTAAGTCCTTTTATAGTGGAGGACAAGAGGCAAAAATAGGCATGGGGCCACTAGTGACCTCCAGGCCATTACTGGAAGCGTCGCTGTAGACAGCTGATGCCCGCTCACACCTGTAGCTGGCTTTGTTGGCACTCAAAGAATTAGCGAAGGCTATAAGTGTTGTTGTAAGTCCAACTCATGCGTCGCTGTAGGTTGGCTCTAACCGAGCACGTGCCCGCCCCAAGCTCCGTTGGCGCTACCTGTGCTGTGCCTGCTCATGCGTGCGGATTGTGCGGTATCCTGCTGGTGTGCGCTGGAGTGCACACACGTGCACGCTGTTGGTGCGTACTGGCGTGTGCTGGTTTGTGCTGGCGAGCACACTCAATTGAGAATGGGGGGGCTGTGGGGATTCAAACCCACGCCCCTCCCTTGCGAACCGCCGCCCCACCTGCTGTGCCAAGCTATCATGTGCATCACGAGGAGGAGTTTGCAGCTGCATGGCACGATAAGCTCTCAGCTATTGGATTTGCATCCAACGGCTGAGATCACTTGATGGGCAGCCTTTGAAGACGTGGTGGATGGCTATGGGTGCTCTAGATGGTGCCATGTGGCACCATCTAGACCGTCCACACTTCATTGCTTGCAGAGGATGCCACAATGCTTGGATTGAGGTGATTTCTACGTTGTCGGACTGCGATCGACGCTCCAGATCCATCCGTACGGTTGAATTTTTCATCCGAAGTACGTAAGGATGTCGCATTGCCGCCTGGCCATATAAAATGAAGGAATTAATATACAAAACATACAACTATCCTAAATGCCATGCAATGGATGTTATGCAATATTTATAACATGATATGCAATGCTAAGCCTAGGAACTATCATAAATAAGCAATTTATCATGAATTCATGTGTGTTCATCATACCCCCATTCTTACTTTTTGCTAGCCCCTAGCAAAATTAACTTAAATGCTATGTATAAAAGTAGAATCAGGGTTCGAGTATTTAGGAAAAATTCATTGATTACTTTAGAAAATCTCAACCCCAAGGCCTAATTACAAAAACTCAACAGTGCCCGGGTGCCTGCCTGAATGTAGACCGTCCAAGCCCTCGCCCTATTTGAAAAGGGAAGATACATTTTTTTTTTCTTATTTTCTAATTTTTTTGCACTTTTAGAGTTTGAGAGTTCTGGGATAACTTTCTACGGCTACCCGACCCGCTCAGGACTTAAAAAGGACTCTAAATGCTAAGCATCTTGTGAAAATAGTGAAATAATCACTAGGCGGCCGTTAAAACAAACTTCAGGTTTCTATGACCCTAGGTGACCTTGCCTAAAGGTTTATCTTTTCGACTGGTAGCTTTCTCCCTACTTCTCTTATTTATGGGGTTAACACAAGGGAAAACCTAGTGTATATCTCCCCAGTTTATTCTACTTCCCTGTTTCTTCCCTAAGTGTTTTGGGAATTATTGTTCATTTTTTTGTGAGCTGGGTTCTGTACAACCGGCCAATGAGCTGTTACCCACGGCAACTTGCCAGCCATATTCGTGCGGTGAAGTATGGTTTTGTTTATTTTTTTTCTCCTTTTTCTATTTTTTTATTTTTCTTTTTGTTTGTTTTTTTTTCTTTAAGTAGGTGGCTTCCCTGATCTAAGATTTACTTAAAGGCAGTACAATGAAAAGGTCTTGTGATTGGGCTCTGGACAACCGACCGATGAGCTGTTACCATCGACAACTTACTAGCCATACCACCCTAGATAGTTCATTAGCTACCCAATTTCCGAAGAAACCGCCAAAAAGTGAGTCAGTGCAAAAAATGTGTGTAGATGCTTAGGCTTAAAGTCTCCCTAAATCAGAGGGCAGGTTGATAAGTCGCATACTTATCATCCCAATTTATTAGCTGAATTAAAAATGCATTTGAATTGGCGAGGACTCGAGACTAAGTTCACAGTCGAGTGGACACCCGGGCTAATTAAGCCCGAAGACCTGAAGAGTCTAAGTGTTTAGGTCCTCTCAAAGTATCAATTCCTAAAGTTTGCAACTCTTAATGCCTAAGTTCTCGTCTCCTAATTCTAAATTTATTTTTTTTACTTTTTTGTCTTTTTGAATTTTCAATTTTTCTCTCTTTTTTTTAAAAAGAATCAAATAATAGGAAAATATTGTTACAAATGACAAAAAGGTTATAAAATATGTCCACCCCCCCATGCTTAGTTATTGCAATGTCCTCATTATGAAAAATGAAAGCATGCAGGAGAGTAGAAGTGGAAGAATAGCACCTCATTTCCGTGAGACTCTGGTAAGCTTGGAACAGTCTTTACATGTGCTGAGTTTAGTGCCTTCAGCTGGGCGATGATTAGCCTGCAATGGTTAAGGCAGGGTAAGAGCAACCTTGTCCGAAACGGGTTCAGGGAGCACATGGTCAACAAAGGGTTTGAGATGCTGTCCATTGACCTTGAAAATATTAGCCATCTTTGGGTCAAGGATTTTGACGGCCCCATTGGGGAAAATCAGCTCAATAACGAACGGGCTGTCCCACTTTGACCTGAGTTTTCTAGGGAAAAGCTTCAATCGAGAATCAAAAAGCCAAACCTTCTAGTTCGGCTCAAAGCTCTTACGTGAAATCATCTGGTCATGGAGAGCTTTGGTCCTTGCCTATAGATTCTGGCATTTTCATAAGCATCATTTCGAAGCTCCTCCAACTCAGATATTTGGAGTTTCCTGGTTTTCCTGGCCAACTCAAGGTCCACATTACATTTCTTGATGGCCCAAAATGCCTGGTGTTCAAGTTCTACAGGTAAGTGACATGCCTTACCAAACACCAGATGGAACGAAGACATACCGATAGGCATTTTGTATGCCGTATGGTAGGCTTAAAGAGCATCATCTAGCTTTTGGGTCCAATCCTTCCTATTAGACCTAACGATTTTCTACAAAATGCTCTTGATCTCCCGATTGGAGACCTCGACCTATCCATTCGTTTGAGGGTGGTATGGTGTGGAAATTTGATGATTCACCTCGTATTTTCTCAGTAAATTCCAAAACTGGGATTGAGTGAAATGTGTGCCACCATCACTGATAATTGCCCTAGGAACCCTGAATCGACTGAAGATATTTCTCTTCAAAAAATCGATGACCACCTTGTGGTCATTGGCCTGGGTGGGAATTGCCTCAATCCACTTGGACACGTAATCAACAATGACCAGAATATACTGGTGTCCAAATGAAGGATGGAAGGGTCCCATAAAGTCAATGCCCCAAATGTCAAAAATTTCAATAGAAAGAATTGGGTTCAGGGGTATCATATCTCTCCTAGCCATGTTCCCGAGTGCCTGGCATCGGGTGCATGACTTTGAGAATTCCTGGGCATCCTTAAGTAAAGACGGCCAATAGAATCCGGATTGCAAAATTTTTGCAGCCGTCTTTTTCCTGGAAAAGTGTCCTCCACACGCAGATGTGTGGCAGAACTCAAGTATGCTATGGAACTCGATTTCCGGGATGCATCGATGAATAATCTGGCCTGCGTCGATGCGGTACAGCTCGGGATCATCCCAAAAATAATATTTGGCCTCAAATATAAGTCTATCCCATTGTTGTTTGGTCCAATCTTGGGAGATTTGACCAACAGCCAAATAATTGACAATATCCGCAAACCAGGGGGTTCGGATACCCGAGATTGTGAGGATAGTCTCATCCGGAAAAGTATCAGAGATTGGGACATCCGAATGAGGAGAATCAATTAGGATTCTCGAGAGGTAATCCGTCACTACATTTTGTGCCCCGACTTTATCCCTAATTTCAAGATCGAACACTTGAAGCAGCAGAATCCAATGAATAAGTCGGGGTTTGGCATCCTTTTTGGCTAAGAGATGTTTCAAGGTCGAGTGGTCGGTATAGATGATGACATGAGAACCTAACAGATAAGCCTTGAATTTTTCTAAAGTGAAAACTGCAGCTAGCAATTTCTTTTCAGTAACGGTGTAGTTCCTTTGGGCCTCTTCCAGAGTTTTGCTAGCGTAGTAAATCACAGAGGGCTTTTTCTCAATCTTTTGACCCAAGACAGCCCCGACGGCATAATTAGATGCATCAACCATAATCTCAAATGAGGTTGTCCAGACTGGTGGTTGCAATACTGAGGCACAGGTGACTACCGTTTTCAATAAATTAAATGCCTTACGGCATGATTCATCAAACTCGAATAGCGTGTCTTTGGCCAGAAGGTTACTCAAGGGCCGAGCAACCTTCGAGAAATCCTTAATGAATCTTCTGTAAAAACCCACATGCCCAAGGAAAGAGCGAATCTGTTTTATGGATATGGGTAAAGGAAGTCTAGAGATAGCATCCACCTTAGCTCTATCAACTTCAATACCCCGACTAGAGACAACATGACCCAAGATAATGCCTTCTTGAGTCATAAAGTGGCTCTTTTCCCAGCTAAGGACTAGCTGTGTTTTGATGCATTTTTGGAGGATCAATTCCAGGTTAGCTAGGCAAGACTCAAAAGAATCTCTGAAAATGGAGAAATCATCCATGAACACCTTAAGACAATCCCCCACCATGTCAGAAAAGATGGCCAGCATGCACCTTTGAAAAGTTGCAGGCACATTGCAAAGCCCGAACGACATTCTAAGGAATGCAAAGGTTTCGTAGGGACATGTGAAAGTTGTCTTTTCCTGGTCCTTGGGATGGATAGGGACTTGGTTATATCCCGAATAACCGTCGAGGAAGCAAAAATATTTTTGCCCAGCTATCCTTTTAAGGATTTGATCGATGAATGGCAAGGGAAAGTGATCCTTTGTAGTGGCTATGTTCAGCTTCCTATAGTCAATACAGATTCTCCAAGTAGAAGCTGAACGAGTGGTGAAGGTTTCTGCTTTCTCATTAGTTGTAACGGTTATTCCTGCCTTCTTGGGTACAATCTGGATGGGGCTAACCCACGGACTATCCGAGATTGGGTAAATAATCCTACCATCTAGCCACTTGATTATCTCCTTCTTAACCACTTCTTGCATATTTGGGTTTAGTCTCCTTTGCATTTTGTGAGAAGGGCGCGGGATCCATCTTCCATGAAAATACGATGATTAGAATAAGATGGCTCGATCCCCCTAAGGTCGTGAAGGGTCCAACCAATTGCCTCCTTGTTGTTCTTTAGGACCTTAATTAACCTCGATTCTTGCTCCTTAGTCAACTCAGCATTAATAATTACAGGGAGCATCTATTTCAAAAAAATAATTACAGGGAGAGTGTTTTCAGGTCCTAAGAACTCATATTTCAAATTTTCGGGCAATGGTTTTAATTCCAGCTAGGGTGGGTTTAGAATAGAAGGTAGGGAGGATGCTGATGAAGATTCATAAGGACGATCTAGTGGAAGAGGCTGGGAATGAACAAAATCAACAACCTCTCCAGGATGTGGCAGGTCTACCACGGAGGAGGGTTGTGGGTTGGGTTCGCTAAAGCTAGTGGAGTCCTCTAGTGCACTGATTGTCATACAAGTCTCAGGATCCTGATCCTCAAGCTCCTCAATGAATCCACAATCCTCAAATCCTCTTATCGCCTTTAAAATATCCAGAGTTAATTTCTTATCCCCAAAGGGGATCTACATACTACCGCTTTCACAGTTTATGTTGGCCTTGACGGTAGCTAGGAATGGATGCCCCAGAATGATGGGCATGTTCCTTAAATCATTAGGTACATCCATGTCAAGGATGAGGAAATCTACAGGAAAATAGAAATCCTTGACCTTGACAATTACATCCTCAATAACGCCTCTCGGTGTGGTGACTGATTGGTCTGCTAATTGTAGCATTATTGAGGTTGGCCTGAGTTCACCTAACCCAAACCTCTCATAAAGAGAAGTCAGGATTAGGTTGATGGATGCACCTAGGTCCAATAGTGCCCTATCAAAAGTGTATTCCCCAATAATGCATGATATCAAGGGAGCACCTGGATCTTTTTTCTTTTGAGGAAGGTGATGCAAGATAACAAAACTTGCTTACTCAGAGAGAATCACCTTCCTCAGAGTGGGTTCTCTCAGCTTACACTTTTGGGTACATAGTTCTTTCAAGAATTTAGCGTAAGTCGGGATATGCTTAATAGCATCGAGGAGTGGAATATTTATCTCTACACTCTTGAATAAATTCAGGAGTTCCTCGTTGCTGTCTATGGTTTTCTTCTTCCTAGTTTTTAATAGGGCCTTAGGGAATGGGATATGGGTGGTATTTTCAATTTTCAGTCCTTGGGCCTTATTGTCTTCAACCTCCTCCTTCTCTTTCTCAAGCTCCCTAGGGTTTTGACTCCTAGAAGGTAATTCAGGGTTCTGGGTCTACTTCCCACTTCTCAAGGTGATAAAGTTTGTAGAGGCATAAGGGTTTGGGTCTTGAGGTGGATTAGTGAAGATTGGAGGGCCTTGGTTGGTCGTGTAACTAGAAGAAGAAGAAGATGAGGGACCCTACTCAACCACTTGAGCATGTGTGTGTGGGTCCCTTTGATTCCCTTACCCTTGGGCTCTATTGCCCTGATTTTGCACATTGCGTGGGTTGGGATGGTAGAGATTTGGGTTGTCGGGTGTTAGCAATTAACCCGGATTGCAAGTTATCCAATGATGTCTTCATTTGTTGCATAAGTTGAAGCATGGACCCTTGCATTTCCACCATCTACCGGTTTAAATTAGCCTACCCTGTGGATTGTTGGGCATTCCAAGATGGCTGAGTAACCAGTCTCGGGGGCAACTGGTTGTATACTTGACCCTGACCCATAGGTCATTGAGACGCATAGTTGCTAGGTTGAGTTTGGGTCTGTTGCCCCTGACTTTTCCAGGAGAAGTTAGGGTGGTTCCTCCAACCCGAGTTATAAGTGTTGGAATATGGGTTGGACCTAACATTCTCCTGCATTGCATACACATCCTCATAGGCTGAGAATGGAGAGAAGGAAGGATCAGAAAAATTGGGATCAAAGGCCCTAGTTTGGAACCCATAAGGTTCCGAGAAATCCTGGCTCATAGGTTGAGCCGATTCAAGTTGGTTCACGAACTCCCACCCTGTGGGAGCTTGTGAGGAATGGAATCTCGAATTCTAGGATTGAGTAGGTATAGAAGTGTTTCCTGAATTCCCAAACATCCATTCTTCCATTCTCTTAGCAACCAAGTCCATTTTATCCAGTTTATTACAAATTAATTCCATGTCAAATGAATGAGAATCCTGGATCTGATTAGCACTTGACCTAGGTTGTTGGGACCGGTTGAATGCATCCATGGAGGCATGATTAATTGAGTTCTTGCTCATTTCCTCAAACATGTCGTATGCGCTATCAGCATCCCTGTTGAGGAAATTGCCTCTGTAGGAAGTGTTCATGTGATTGCAGAGTTGCTCCACCAACCTGTGATAGAAAATCTGCACGAGTTGCCATTTCGGCACCTTGTGGTGTGGACATTTCCTCAAAAGTTCCTGGAATCACTCCTAAGCACCATGAAATGGTTCCCTTGGCCACTGGGCGAAAGTGGTAACCGCACGTCGCAAGGCATTGGTCCTTCTGATAGGGAAGAATTTCTTCAAGAAAGTCGACTTAAGAGCAGCCCAAGTTTCAATCGGCCTTCCTATAGTCCAGTACCAATGTGCGGCCTTATCCCTAAGAGAGTGGGGGAAAAGCCTCATGATCATTTGCTCTTCATTCACATTCCTTGCTTTGGTGGTCTGAACTAGAGTGGTTAGATCCTCCAAGTGCTGGAATGGGTCCTTCGAGCCAAGCCCATGAAAATGCTTAATCAAGCTTAAGACTTGGGGCTTGATTTCTATGTCTCCGATGGGAATCATGATGCCGGGATGTTCCCCATAGTTTGAAGGGTCATAAAAATCCTTCGAGGGTTGAGCGCCCTGACCATTCATACGTTGGAACCATTGCTGCATCTATTGCAATTCTTCCAACTGCCTCTAAATCAGCTCCTACTGGTTCGGGGGCGGGGGAGGTGGTTGTTGATTAGCCATGGGATCTTCTTGGCTATAGCTCAACCTTTGCCTCCTAGAATGGTCTAAAGGTCCTTCCAATCTAGGGTTCCATGACCTCCTCCCAAGCATACACTGGAAGGAAGTTGGAAGGACAGGGAAAAGAGGGAACCCTGCAGCATAAGAATACAAGCCTGTCCTGATGGGATAGCCTAAGGTCTACTGACTCTCAGAATCCATCCTAAGATTATGGATGATTTACTCTACTTATGTCCAGGCAATCCAACCAATTAGAAGGAGGGACTAGGGAGAAGGTTCTTCCTTTGGCTTGCTCCTCCGATTACTAGTGTACTCCCTAGCCACGCTCATTTGACGCTACTTCCCTAACTAGACATAAGATTGACTAGTATAAGCAGGTTAATCATGAATAATCTCAATCTGGATCCTGGCGAGTGAGTGAATCCTTAGGGCCAACGTATAATTGATTTTAGTTAGGCTTGGGAAATTGGTGCTCTGGGATGTGATGGGCTCTTAATGGGTTGTGCCCTTAATGATTTGTTTGAGAATGTGTGAATGTGCACAACCAAGAGGTTTTCAAGCAAAATCATTAATGATGAGGTGAGTTTTAGGGTTCGAATCTCGCTTAATAGCTTTTAGGATTCAAATATTAGGTGTTTTCAACAAAGTTTTGTGAGGCAAACCAAGTTTGTTTTTGAAAGCACGTGTTCAAGTATTTTCCTTTGGAAACAAAGAAAAATATGGAGTGCTTGGCTTGACCTAGTTATTGAATCCTATGGGGCAGCTACAAAATGAACCTCTTTTAGATTAGGTGGTGCGGCCCGAACAATTCAATCAATCAGCTCAAATACACCATCGATTAAGGCACACAAAAGGTGATTAACCTAATATGATTTCTATTCTTTTATGTATTGAATTCATGTGTTGGGTCCACAAGTCGGAAGCTCGGTTGAGTAGATGAAAATCAAGTCCGATTATGTACCTCAAATGTGGGTGTATGAAATGTGTATATTGATTCGTCCCACAAAAAGTACCTTTTTTTTTTTTATTTTTTTAAATACGGGGGTGAGGTGGATGAAGGTGGCAAATAAGACAAACAATTCTATCCTAGGGTTTATGCAAACACCTAAGTAGATTAGGTCTTGGTTATGAGTGTGGCGAAATGAACTAGTGGGGGGGAATGTGGGGGACACTTACAGAGTACTCTACCCGCACTTTACTCCTGTCTACCGCACTTGGATCTCCATGTTAGGGTACCTGCAAGATAGTAGATTAAAGACAAGTGGGGTTAGTGCTATGTAAATGTAAAGAAGCGCAATAAACAATAAAGTAAATTCTGTTGTCTCCCTGGCAACGGTGCCAAAATGATAGCACGTGTTTCGTGAGTATGAAATCAGGGTTACAAGTAACCCACCGTCGTAGTTGCAAAACTCGTGGTCAAATAAAATTTATACCGAAACTCCAAGGGAGTCCTGGGTCGAACACAGGGAGGCGACGTTTACTTTAATTGAAAATCGCGTTTCGATTTGTTTCCTTTTGGTATTTTAGGGTTTTGATAGTTTTTTGTGTTTTTGAAAAGAGGACAAGTAAAATGAATCACAAGATAGAAATGGAACAATATGATATATATATCAATCCAATGTTGATTACAATGAACTATAAAAGCATAAAAAGAGAGGGGGGTGAGAGGAAATCTTCCTAATCGGCTGTTCGGCGAGACAATGATGCCTGGAGGAAGCTCAGATGAAGGAGGTGAGTGGGACGACAGAGGTGAGATGTAGGAGGACGTCGGGTAAAGGAAAGCTTCGGCGTAGCTCCGAAATGGAGGTGAGAGGCGGAGATGATCTGCTATCGAAATGGAGGTGGGAGGACGGCTCCAAGGCAGCCTATGAATGGGGATGGGAAGGATGAATATTTGGTGGGGCAGAGGTTCGCTATACTAATAGGCACCTTGGGAGCTTGAGAGCAAGCTCTAACGGAGCGTTGGTAGGCTTGTTAGAGCTTGGGAGTAGGTGGGAGTAGAGTAGGTAGAGATGGCTTGGAAGGGAGGAAGTGTGGGTCCTTTTATAGTGGAGGAGAAGAGGCAAAAATAGGCATGGGATCATTAGTGATCTCCAGGGCATTGCTGGAAGCGTCGCTGTAGATAGCTCATGCCCGCTCATGCCAATAACTGGCTTTGCTAGCGCTCGAAGAATTAGCGACGGCTGTAAGCGTCGCTGTAAGTCCAGCTCATGCATTGCTGTAGGCTAGTGCTAACCGAGCATGCGTCGGTCCCATGCGCCTGTGCTGTGCCCACTCATGCGCGCAGATTGCGTGGCAGCCCGCTGGTGTGCACTGGCGTGTGTTGGCGAGCACACTCGATTGAGAATGGGGGGGCCGCTGGGATTTGAACTTGCACTCCTCCCTTGCGAACCGCCGCCCCACCTACTGCGCCAAGCCTTCATGTGCGTTGCGAGGAGGAGTTTGTAGCTGTGTGGTGCGGCGAGCTCTCAACCATTGGATTTGAATCCAACGGTTGAGATCACTTGATGGGCAGCCTTTGAAGATGTGTTGGGTGGCCGTGGGTGCTCCAGATGGTGCCACGTGGCACCATCTGGATTGTCCACACTTCATTGCTTGCAGAGGATGCAACGGTGCTCGGATCGAGGTGATTTCTATGTTGTCGGACTGTGATCGATGCTTCAGATCCATTCGTACGGTCGGATTTTTCATCCGAAGTCCGTAAGGATGTCGCATTGCCTCCTGGCCAAATAAAATGAAGGAATTAATATACAAAACATATAACTATCCTAGATGCCATGCAATGGATGTTATGAAATATTTATAACATGATATGCAATGCTAAGCCTAGGAACTATCATAAATAGGCAATTTATCATGAATTCATGTGTGTTCATCAATAAGGCTAACGTGGATGCTAGCTCTAGACTTCCTCCACCCACATCTGTGAAACAGGTCTGCTCTTTCCTTAGGCATGTGGGTTTTTATAGAAGAGTCATCAAGGACTTCTCGAAGGTTGCTCAACCCTTGAGTAACTTTCTGGCCAAAGACACGTCGTTCGAGTTTGATGGATGATGCCGTAAGGCATTTGATTTGTTAAAAATGGCGGTCAATGTGCCTTGGTGTTGCAACCACCGGTTTGGACAACCCCATTTGAGATTATGGCTGATGCATTTGATTATGCCGTCGAGGCTGTCTTTGGTCAGAAGATTGAGAAAAAGCCCTCTGTGATTTACTACGCTAGCAAGACTTTGGACGAGGGCCAAAGGAACTACACCGTTACTGAAAAAGAATTACTAGCTGTAGTTTTCGCTTTGGAAAAATTTAGGGCTTATCTTTCAGGTTCTCATGTAATCATTTATACCTACCACTCGGCCTTGAAACATCTCTTGGCCAAAAAGGATGCCATGCCCTGGCTTATTCGCTGGATTCTTTTACTTCAAGAATTTGATCTTGAAATCAGGGATAAAGCCGAGGCACAAAATGTAGTGGTGGATCACCTCTCGAGAATCCTAGTTGATTCCCCTCATCTGGATATCCCTATTTTAGACACTTTTCTGGATGAGACTACCCTTACAGTCTCAGGTATCCGAACCCCCTGGTTTGCGGATATCATCAATTATTTGGCCGTTGGTCAAATCCCTCAGGATTGCACCAAACAACAATGAGACAGACTTGTGTCTGAGGCTAAATATTATTTTTGGGATGATCCCGAACTGTACCGCATCAGCGTAGACCAGATTATTTGTCGATGAGTCCCAAAAATTGAGTTAAATAGTATACTTGAGTTTTGCCATACATCTGTGTGTGGTGGACACTTTTCCAGGAAAAAGACGATAGCAAAAATCTTGCAATTTGGATTTTATTAGCTGTCATTATTTAAGGATGCCTAGGTGATGGCAGTGCCATCATGCTCTATAACTCACCTAATTTGGCTAAGTCCTAAGGTAAATTTAACTAAATAATACATAAAAAGGGTACAATATCGTATGGAGGAAGATTCATTAGAATAATTCTAAGAGACCGCTAAACAGGTCAGAATAACCAATTTAGGGTTTCCTTTGAAATTATGCTATTAAAAAGAATAATTAAACCTTATGTTTGATCTGACCTAGTTTGATAGGATTTTGATGAAAATATTTCAAATTAAACTTTTTAAAAATTATAAATAAATATCCCACAAGGTTTAATTTGATCACATATGTCAAAGAAGCCAATTAAACCTAAAATAATAACCTAAGTGAATAATTAATGTTAAATGTGTTTAAATGGAGGATTTACCAACCAAACAACTTCAAAACTCAAATTTGACATAACTACCAAATTCCTTAGATCCTACTTGAGCTTCCATAAAAGGTTGGGCCTGATTTCATAATGTTTGTACCTGCTTTGCATTTAGGCCCCTAAGTTCCTTAAATCCTTCTAAGTAAGTCCAATTTCATTACTCTTAGGTCCTTCTCTTCTTGCGAACTGGTCCCTGGCATCATCTTCCTCCTTCAGTAGCCATGGAACCATTGATCGAACTATACGACGACTTTCCAGCACCATTTGCGGCCTCTTCGAGCATCGGCTGAGCTTGACCACTGAGGCGAAGTTTGCCGTTCCATTCCTCATCGAGCGAGACACATCACGTTGGCTACCGTCGTTGCAACAACCTGCGATCTTCAGTCAAAAACAAATGCGGAGATACAAGTTATTGGAAGGTCTTCTCGCTACCTTCTGCAACGAATTCACGGTCGGCGAGGCTCTATAAGGCCTCGCGATGCTCCTCCAAGTCGAGTCTTTTGGAATCCGAGCGCAACCACTGCCTTCTCTTCTTCCTCCGTGCATCGCCATTGCTAGACCTTGAGGTCTTCTCTGCCCCTTCGCTTCGCTACCTCTCACCATCAAATGAGAGTGCAACTACCTTCGTCTCTCTCTCGCTGAGCTTTTTAGCCCAGTAGCTGGTTCTCTACCTCCTTCATCGACCTCAATTCCTTCTCTGATTCTTCGCCGGTGGTCTGCCATTGCCATCAATTTCCACCTCTCCTTCCTCCAAATTAGGTTAGGGTTTTTCTTCCCCTTTCTTCCTTCTACCTTCTCATCTCTCCAATTTTAAATTCCAACCCCGTTTGAGCCATCACCGACCATCATCTTTAAGGGCTCCGGCAAATGCCTTCGCCACATCATCGAGCCCCTTCGCACAGCATGTAGAAATAGTGAAAAGCTTCGGGGATCTTCCCTAAAGCGCCTGGACTGATCTAGGACCGAAAGGTTCATTTTGCTGTGCACAGGTACCTATTGGAGCTACCTATGTCTCCACCTCCGGCGAGGACTTGCGTGGGCTACACACCTCCATCTTCCTCGCCGACACACTCATAACCTCTACCTCGACTCCCCGAACCAAACCCCTCTCCTATTCAATCCTCTCGACTTGCCAAAGCACCCCCCCAAACACACCCATCACCGACTTTCGTCCCCATCACCGTTCGGCCACCACACACCTTCACACGCCACGAAATCATCGTCATCTCACTCCACATCCTCCGGTGAAGCTATTAAACAATTTTAATGTGGTTGAGAAGCCATATTCCTTTATTTTAGGTCCGACCAGAGCTTTGCCATCGCCCTTGAGTTCTCCGACACATCTTATGTTCTCCAGGTCTCATTCATCCTAAGCTTCAGCCCCAGGTCGTGCGTAAGGGCTCCAAGTTGCGAGACAAGGCTTCAATTGGAAGCCTTCTCCTCAATAGCTACTTCGATTGAAGGAGATTACATCTGCCAGTAGTACGCGAAGAAGGTGGGACTTTAGTCCCACCTTGGAAAGCACTAAAGTGTGGGAGCCGAATAAATTGAAAAAGTGATTGGGCCTTAGTGCCTCAAGTAACATCAGGGGTGAGGTCCCCTCACAACCCACGTGCCTCGCCTATGACACTGCTACACGCGGGTTTGGTTTGATAACCTGCCTATGCCCACACCTCGACTACTACCCACGCCAGTAGCCCTGGTCCCGTGTACACGGATCCCTGATACCTGATTACCTGAGCATCTGACCGGACATTGAGGAAGAGAAGGGAAAGAGAGAGAGAGAGAGAGCGGAGGGCAGGAGAGGGTTTTGCAGTGTGGAACAGTACCACTATGCCCTCACCCTCAAGACTTAAGGCGTCTGTGCCTGTTTTCTGTCGTCTGAGGGTAAAGTGTTGAGTTGAGTTATAAACATTGATAATTGATAGTTGTGCTGAACTTGGTGGTTTAAACCATCACTTTTGCTCTATTTTTTTATATCGATAAAGAACTTCATTTACTCAGCATATATTACCTTTTTGATAGTGATAAATTGTGCGAATAACTACTCCCAGAGACGACATCAGATTTCTTTTTATTCGAGTATTATAAATTTAAATGCTTGATTCGTTTTGATCACTATACTATGACGCAACTATTTTATAATATGATTGAAGCAAGCTGAGCATTTTGGCACCATTGCCAGGGAGCAACGTGCATTTATCACTATTATTCCTGATTTCTGACATGTTTGCCTTGATTGGTTGTTTTGCATGAACTGAACTGATGCGCCTAACTTCTAGAGCCTGAGGACAACCACTCTGCGGCAGGTAACTCTCTGCTATCTTCTTGATCCCCTCTTTCTTAATTTCAATAAAACAAAAAGGGGTAAAAGAAACATAGGACTCAATCTTGCCGTATTTTCTTAGAAGTTTCAATTGTGGCAAGAAATTATAAATTCTGAGCTAGGATCGGCCTAGAAAACACAACCCAGCAATTTCTAAACCTAAAGGGACTAGTTAATTGAACCCGTGGACTAGAACATTCTTGATTGGGTCCAACGGGATCATTAAATTTCAAATTGGACTCCACTTTAGAGCCAAATTAGGGTTAACATTCTAGGGGTTATCTAGTACACATTTACAATTATAAAGGAAAATATCATCCACATTGTGTGCTACCAAAGCCTTGGTTGAACCGATTTACAACTTAACCCTAAAATACAAGCCCTAAGATCACTTGAACCCTAAAAGAATTGACTTAATAACTTGTTTGCTGAACCAAAACAGGGCGATTTGAGTAAGTTAACTCAGATTGCATCCTCAACATTAGGATAGGTCAGGTGGAATTGGTTCACTTGGTGACCCATAAAACTAAAAATTAAGCCACAATTGAAATAACCTCTTAATCAAGTGACAATTTGAGTCACAAATAGGCTTAAAATTTGATAGACCTAGGACCTCAATCCACACGTATCCGGTCTACTTGTAACCGCAGTGACAAGAGAGGTCGGGTGGGGGAAACCCTGTAACCTGTGGGGGCACTCTACCGTGTAGGGATCTTTGTGGGATTCTCCCTCTTTGGCTGCCCAAGTAATTCTCGGGTGGGTGGATTTGTGATCTAGAGGCTGTTGTCTCTAATAAGCCTAAACCATCCAAATATATTTTTGGGTGTCTCGATTGGGTTGAATTGAAATTTAGTCCCTCATCTTTTCTATAGTGCATGCACGGTAGGAGGTCCTTAAGACCAGTCTTAAGACCTCCTCTAATAGTTCATTCACGTCGAGGACAGAACCTGACTAACTTGTTTGGGTCTTCTTTTGATCTGATCCCTATCTTCTCTGACCCATCTACATCCAACCCAGGTTCTCCGCATTTTGACTCTGACTCAATGGAGAACCCTGGTCCAGAAGGGGGAGACGACATCTAGCAACTGCAAAACCAGCTCCAGACTCTCATAGATGTTATCAATGGGTTGGAAAACCCTAGTGCAGGGCCACAAATGCAGGATCATTATAATCTTGTAGAGGTGGCTATCGAGCTTAGAGTGTGTATTCCAGTTGGGGGACCTGAGATCGAACTCAAGCCGAATATTATCAGCTTGATCCCCCATTTCCACGGGATGGGTTCTGAAGACCCATTCCAACACATTCAAGAGTCGAAACATTTGGCCCAGACTCTTGGACCAACTGTTCAAAACTGGAACACTCTGCTCATGAAGATGTTCCCTTTCTCGCTTAAAGAGAAAGTTGCCCACTGGTATCGATCTTTGAATCGATCGATCAATACCTAGGATGAATTGCAAATTGAATTTCTAAGGAAATACTTCCCAGTAGGGTGTACTAACGCCCTAAGGCATCAAATTACTCATTTTCAACAAAATGCAAGGGAACCACTTCATGAGGCATGGGATCGCTTTCTCGATCTCATGAGGAAATGCATGCATCACGAAGTTCCTAAATGGGAACAAGTCTAATCTTTTTAATGTGGACTCTGTGAAGATATTCGAATTTTTGTCAATGCAGCTTGTGGAGGCAATTTCATGGGCAAGCATGAGAATGCTATTTGGGAAATTCTTGAAATTATGGCTGAGAATTCAATAAACAATGCATCCATGGGTATGTTAGATAGGACAACTACCTGTGCATCGACGAACACACACGGGACACATGAAGCACAAGTCTTATCCTCTTCCGTGGACATGGAGGTTGTTGATGTGGAAAATTTACGCGATTTGCAAAATATGTCGTTGTAACATGCAAAATCGATCAACTCTTAAATTTATAATCCTAGATAGTGGGGTATCTAGGGTCAACCAAGGAGGCAATATGCTTGCAATCAACTCTCTTGCTTAGAAAACAAATCTCAACTTTCTTTTTAGTTTTTTCAATATATCATTTTTTTGTTTTGTAAAGAAATAACAAGGATTTTGAATTAATGCAAACTACTCCTAATAGTAACCCTAGGTGACAAGAATTACCATCCTTCTAAGCTCACCCTAGGCACGTGAAGGCCTAAGGTAATTAGAGAGGAGGGGAAGTGAGTGCACAAAAGGGAAAATTAAATTGCAATCAAGACGAAAATAATCTAATGAAGGCAACTTGTATAAAATTGAGGAATTGTTTTACAAAAATTCTAGTAGAAGAATGCTTAAACTACTAGAATTAAAAATGCATGTAATGAAAACACAAAAATCCTCTGAAATGATGGTGAAGATGGCGAGGCTCTTGCTCGAATTGTGGTTGCTCTTGCAATCAAAAAGAGCTCCTCCTTCTCCTGGTAAAATTCTTCAAGGTGTAGCTTCCTTGGCAAACCCTGAAGTAGGGGGGCGTGCCAAGGCTTTCCTCCAAGGTGGCGTGGACCACCTCTAAGCTCTCCTCCAAGGTGACGTGGACCACCTTCAAGACCTCCTCCAAAGGTCTTCCTTGCCTGGCTTCCCCTTTGGTTGGCGTGGGCACAAGAGAAAAGGGAAGAGGGGAAGGCACCAAGGGGACAGAATATTCCCTTAATCTTCTTCTTCTTCTTCTTCTCTCTTGGGAGTGAGTTTTAGGTAGAATATAAGAGGTATTTTGCTAGCCAAGGATGGGTTGTAAGGTGGTGGGTGTTGGTCTTTTTATAGGGTAGGATGAGAGGGTTAAGGTGACTCTTGAGATGGATGGCTAAGATGGGAAGATGGGGGTGGTTAGGTGATCCTGGGGCTAAGGAGAGTTGGTGCCAAGTAGGGGGCTGTGAAGGTGGTGGTTATGGTGGTGAAGAGCCACCTAAAGGTGGAGCAAACCATGGAGAGGTGCCTTAGTTTTGGCACCACCATGAAGGCTTCTAGAAGGGGGGTTAGGTGGATGGCTAGGATAGGTTGTAGGGTTATGTGTATGGCCATGATATGGGGGTGTTCTGGTGCCAAAAGGGAGGGCTTCTAGAAGGTTATTTTGGCGCCAAAACAAGGTGTCTTTTGGGTGTAGTTGAGGGGCTAAGAGGTGTCCATCTTGGCGCCAAAATAGAGTAGAGGTTTAGGTAGCTTAGGTGGACTAGGTAAGCTTAGTTGGTGGAGCTAGCTATGGTTAAGTTGAAGGTGGAGGATGGCCAAGGAGCTGGATGTTAGCTATGGTAAGCTAGCTTAGCTAGTAATGGAGTAGAGGAGAAGGCAATGGAAGCTAGGGTTTGAAGAGAGGAGCTGGACAGAAGAAGTCTGGAGCTGAAATGGAGCTGGCAGCTGTTGAAGGGGGTGGCATGGAGCTACTCTAGCTAGCTTAGCTTGCTAGTTCTTTGCTAGCTCCTAAGCCAAGCTAAAGTAAGCTGGCTTCTACCATAATGAGCTAAGGTGAGCTGGGTCTGGTGCTCTCGAGGAGGATCATGCTGGTTGAGGTAGCTAAAGTAGCTTAGCTCAACTAAGTTGAGCTAAGCTGAGTCCCCGGGAGCTGGACTTGAGCTTCCTGAGTTGGGATGAATTCATCTTTAGCTGGCTGGAGTTGGGTGGAGTTAGATGTAGCTGGACCTAAGCTGGAGTGAACTACAGTCAACTCAACTGCGCTAGCTAGAGCTCCCTGTGGACTCGTGGGAGCTGAGATGAGCTAGACTCTGCTAAGTTAAGCTGGATTTGAGCTGACCTGAGTTAAGGTGAGCTAAGATAAGCTCTTTTGAGCTGTCATTTAGCTGAGATGAGCTGAATGGAGTTAGGATGAGCTAACCCTAGTCCAGGTGAGCTGGATTCCAATTGTGGTGAGCTGGATCAAGCTGAGTTCCAGCTAGTCTGAGCTTCTTCTTCACCAGTTGCCTGACGAAAACCATTTTCGCGCATTTTGAAAGTCGTCGGAATAGTAGTATAGTCGCGCAAAAACGTTCGTCAAAAATTAAGTTTGTAAAGATTAAAAGAATTGAGTCCCGGTCGTTCGTCTCTGGGAGGCATTTGATTTACTTTTAAAATCGATCTTTTTGCCGCTCTACTTCGTTTAAAATCACACGCCGATTTGTGATTATTACGTATTGAAGTATGACATGCTTAGTTGCAAGTATATCAGGAATTAAAAACATCCAACATTAATCACTCAAAAGATGTTGCAATAAGCTCATGGTGATTCTCAACACATAGACATATATATAAAAATATATCTTCTATTCATTCAAGAGAGTGTTTGCAACATGGAAGGTAGAAGAAAGCTTGTACATGAATGCTTAAAAATGTAAATCTAGCTACCAGAAAATGATCGCATACAAGAATCTACGGGGGGATTTTGCATGCGTCATTGGGGGAGAATAATGGCTACACTACTAAGTAGTAAATAAAAGTAGTAAAAATTTTGGAGAGCATAAACTGAATCTATTAGAATGAAAGGGCATTCAGGGGTGGTCCCTGATGGCCTTGGAGTGGTCAGGAGGAGAATGAGGGGCGGCCAATGTAGCTTAGGCTAACCCTTGGAGAGAGGGAGGATTGATCCAGCATCCCGGCATGATGTCCTCCATGGTGGTGGTAGTGAGCTCGTGGAGGTGGAGTGGCTAGCTAAGTGGAAGTGGGCGTGAATGGCACCAATGGAGTGAATTTGCCAAGGAAGTGAATGGGTGCAAATGGCCACCCCTTTGGTCATTTTATAGACCTAAGGGAAGCTCTCTAGAGAATTATGGAATTCTCTAGAGAGGCCTATGGTGGGAGCTCATGGGAGAGTGAGAGAGAGAGGATGGATGGTGGTTTTTAGATCCACCAAATGTGGATAAAAAAATTGAATGGCTCTTGGTTGCTAATTTTGGTAACCAAGGCAACCACACATGGTAGAGAGTTCTAGAGAACTCTAGGCTAGGTATTTTCGTGTGGATGGTGTGTGTGGGTCGAACCTTAGGTGGCTAGGTTGATTAGTTTAGGTTCTAGTGGGTTTAGGTCAAGGTATGTTTCAAATTAGGGTTATAAACCCTAATTCACTAAGGTAAAGTGCAATTAAACTTAATACAAGTTTAATTGGGTGTGTGGAAACTTAATTGAGAGTAAAACAACTCAATTAATTTAGGTCTAGGTCAAGTGGACTCTCACTGAGTCCAATTGGACAGTGTGTGATGAGAACAGGGCTCAATTGGACTCAATGAGTCCAATTGAATAGGCTGATAGAATTGACTAAGATCTAAGTCAATTAGGTTTAGTGAGGACCTAATTAGGTCCTTAGGGAGGTCTAGAGGTGATGTACTACGGTTAGGGTACCTTAATTTAGGTTCCTATGGGGTTGGAATTGGGTTTAGGGACCTAGAGATCCAAGATCAAGGCTTAAATCTCAAAACAGGAACTGGAGAGCAGTATCAGACATCTAATAATAGTGTCAGATGTCTTATACTAAAAAATCAGAAGTCCAGACTTGTTGTTTGGACGTCTAATCAGAGTCAGGAGGGATTTTGGGTTCTATTTTGGTATTTTGCAGAAATTGGACGTTTGACAAAGTGTCTGGACATCCAATAACACTACAGAAGTGGGTTTGAGGTGTGCGGGAGGTGGCTAAGGGTCCTGGACGTCCTATAACTTATCTAGACGTCCAGATAAGGGTTGGAACTAGGGTTTTAGGGCTTCCTAGGGTGTCGTGACCTAATCTAAGGGTGGCTAAGGCTTGGGGAAGTCTCTAGGCTATCCTAGGGCTAGGATGGACCTATGCTCTTCACATTTTATTGCTTTATTTCTACTTAATAGAATAGAAAACCTTTAACCCCCTTACATTATTGTTCCTATATCTAAGCTAAGCCTTCTACTCTAGCTCTGCTACAACTCCCGTTATTCCTGATCCAGCTCCAGATCAAGCTCCTGATCAGCTTATTCCCTACAATTGACATAATATACTTAATTAGCACATTATAACATTATTTCATGCATAGCTAAAGAAGAGTAGTAAAGATGTAGATAATGCGTATGCATGCATGAATTTCCCTAACTTATGCTAAGTTCTAGCCTAATCTAGGTCAATTAAGACCTATGATTACTGCGCAATCATTACCTTCCTGAGTGCTAGGGTTTTAGGGATCTGTGTATCTATTCATCCCTAACACTCACAAAAACACATTAAAAAGACAAGAAAAATGCAATGCATGCCATCCTAATTTATAACTAAATGCAACCCCAAAAACCCATTTGCGAAGCAAAATCCTACGAGATAGGATTGTTTTAATGCAAAAGAATGATGATAAACTAGAGTTTATCACACCCCCATTCTTATCTTTTGCTAATCTCTTAGCAGAACTTTAATTTATAAAATGAAATTTTTGGGAAATCTAATTTTTTCGACTTTTAAGGAGAAAAAGATTAAGGGACCTTGGTTGATCTAAACACAGGAGGCACGGGATTTGTTAAGGATAAACATCGGGACTTATTTTTGGATCCAAAAATTAGACAAAGCGAGATTAATATATCCTCCACGAAATTCACAAATTAACCCCTTGTTAATTCAGATGACTTGAAATTCTATTTTTAGGATTTTTCTGGCTCATGAATCTAATTTGCAGCTTGCAATATCCTTTAAAACCTTGTGTCCATGCTTGTGAGAAGCCAACATTTATAGGGGTGTGTTTTTGGTTTAGAACTTTTTTTTTCTCCCCCATGCTTATTTTTAGCTTAGTCTTACAACAGATGTGTCAGGATCATCATTCCCGTTACTAATCTTCGAGGGGGCTCGGGCACCAGTACTTCGGGATAGCACTATCCATGACACCACCCAGGAGCTCATAGCCCCAAAACACAATGTGGTGTAAAAAGGTGCTCCAACCAAACTCAAGCTCTCGCTCCGACACTATAGGTAGAGTATCGTCCAAGACACTTGAGCTGCTAAAATGCGCTTTAATGCTTTATCTAAAGATGTGAAATATAGATATGGAGCAGTGCCGAGGCAGTAACATGTTGATATCGCATCCTCAAAGGAGACATTTTCCTCCTTCTCGGCGGTGAGAACTCAAACCAATGATCTGCTTTAGACTTTTACTAAGTCCAAACAAGGGAGTTTTTCTAATTTTTAGTTATTTTTAAGTGTTGGCTTGTGTGTGAAATTTGACACAGGAAGTTCCGTAAGAAATGCAAGTTTTTAAATCAGAAACTAAGCCAGATACTTTCCATATTACAAAAGAGGATCAAGTCCTGAACTATCATGGGTTCAGGTGGAATTTTAGAGAAGGATATCTGATCTAGTCTAAAAATAGACCTTGAAATTGTAATGATCAGATCCGCATCCTCATCTCTAGTTTGTCAAATATTAAATCCCATTGTACCAGAAGTGAGTTTTTCAACCTTAGTCCCAATTTCAAAATTTTTCCTCAAAAAGTTTTCAACAATTTTATTTTTTTGGGTATGCAGGCAGGAAAATAAAATAAGTAAAGAAAAATGAGTGTTTTTAGGCTTTGAAAATCCTAAATCGATCGTCAAATTTTAAAAACAACCCTCCATGCTTAAGATATGCAATGTCCTCATGCATTAGGAGGGAAAAGGGATTACCTTAATGAAGAGCAGTCGGGTTTAGGATGGTCAAAACCTGGAAAAAGGAAAGCAGGGAAAATGATGGGTTTCCTCCCATCCAGTGCTATCTTTTATGCCATTCAGCCGGGCGTAGTTTACATTAGTGATTAAAGGTGGTTGGCTCAGTGAAATCGAACGATTCCGACGGAAGATTCGGGGTATGATCAAAATAGGGCTTTAAACGTTGGCCATTGACTTGAAATGTCGTATTAGTTTTAGGATCAAAAAGATCAACAACGCTGTACAGATAAGTTTTATGGACAATAAAGGGGCCGGTCCATTTGGATTTTAATTTACCAGGAAAAAGACGTAATCTAGTATCAAAAAGCCAAACGTGTTGATTAACATCAAAGTGTTTCTGAACAATGTATTTATCATGAAATTTCTTTGTTCGGTCTTTATAAATCCTTGCGCTTTCATAGTAAAAATTACGTAATTCTTCCAATTCAGTTAATTATAGTTTTCTATGGATACCGGCGTCAGATAAATCCATGTTTAATTATTTTATTGCCCAAAAAGCCCTATGTTCTAGTTCTACTGGGAGATGGCATGCCTTCCCAAAAATCAGACGGAAGGGAGACATGCCGAGCGGGGTTTTAAAAGCAATACGGTAAGCCCATAAAGCGTTGTCCAATTTGGTGGACTAATCTTTACGGTCGGGCCTAACCGTCTTTTGTAAAATATTTTTAATTTCCCAGTTAGAAACTTCTGTCTGGCCATTTGTTTGGGGGTGATAAGGTGTGAAAATTTTGTGATTAACCCCATATTTAGAAAGAAGGTGACGGAATTGTGAATGAGTAAAATGTGAGCCTTCGGCACTGATAATGGCTTTTGGAATGTCGAATCTTGAGAAAATATTTTTCTTAAAAAATTCGACAACCACACGGTGATCACTAGTGTGGGTGGGTATTGCTTCTTTCCACTTTGAAACATAGTCGACTACGACTAGTATATATAAATACCCACCAGAGTTGATGAACGGTCCCATGAAGTTGATGCCCCAAACATCAAATATTTCAACCTCTAAAATAGGATTAAGGGGCATCATATCCTTCTGAGTCATGTTGCCGATGCTTTGGCAACGCACACAGGACCGAACAAAATCATGAGCATCTTTGTGCAAGCTGGGCCAAAAGAATCCTGCATTAAGGATTTTAGCTGCAGTTTTCTTGCCCGAAAAATGTCCGCCACAGGCCATGGAATGACAATGTGTCAGAATATCATGGATTTCAGAATCAGGGACACATCGTCGAATGACCTAATTGGCACAAATGCGGAAAAGGTCAGGCTCCTCCCAAAAATAGTATTTAATATTAGGAAAGAACTTATCCCATTTTGTTTTAGGCCAATCAGCAGGGATTCGTTTTGTTGCTAAATAGTTTGCGATGGGAGAAACCAAGGGAGGGTAGTAGCAGCTAAAATGCTTTCATCGGGGAATTGATCAAGTGGGGTCATTATGTCATTTGTCATAAGACGAGAGAGATGGTTGGCCACTACATTATGCGATCCTACCTGATCCTTGATTTCCAAGTCAAATTCCTAGAGCAGTAGGATCCAACGGATAAGGTGGGGTTTCACATCTTTTTTTGTCAGCAAATATTTAAGTGCTGAGTGGTCGGTATATACAGTGACATGTGACCCCAAAAGATAAGATCTAAATTTTTCTAAGGCAAATACAATGGAAAGAAGTTCCTTTTCAGTAACTGTGTAATTCTGTTGTGCATCATCAAGAGTTTTGCTAGCATAATAGATCACAACGGGCTTGTTGCCAATTCTTTGCCCTAGAATGGCCCCCACAGCAAAATCTGAGGCATCTGTCATTAATTTAAAGGGACTATTCCAATCAGGTCCTTGCAAAATTGGTGCCTTAGTAACCTCCTTCTTCAACCTCAAAAAACTCTCTAGGCATTTATCATTAAAATTGAATGGCTGGTCTTTAGTAATCAATTGACTTAAGGGCCTAGAGATTTGGGAAAAATTTTGTATGAATCTATGGTAGAAGCCCACATGACCCAAAAAGGATATGATCTGTTTGATAGTAGTGGGTGGTGGGAGCTTAGATATAGCATCTATTTTTGCTTTATCTACCGCAATTCCTTGTTTTGAAATAACATGGCCCAAGACAATACCTTCCTAAACCATGAAATGACTTTTTTACCAACTGAGGGCTAGATTGACTTCTATGCATTTTTGGAGAGTTCTTTCAAGGTTCTTGAGATAATGGTCAAAAGAATCTCCAAAAATAGAGAAGTCATCCATAAAGACTTCTAAGCATTCACCTACTAGGTTCGAAAATATTGCAAGCATACACCTTTGAAAAGTTGCAGGTGAGTTGCAAAGATCGAAGGGCATCCTTCGGAAAGTAAAGGTTCCGAAGGGGCAGGTGAAAGTTGTTTTGTCCTAATCCTCAGGATGAACCGCTACCTGATTATAGCTGGAATAACCGTATAGAAAGCAGTAAAAATCCTGTCTGGCTAATCGCTCCAAGATTTGATCAATAAACGGGAGCAGAAAATGGTCCTTCTTGGTGGCGGTGTTTAATTTTCTATAATCAATACACACACGCCAAGAAGAGGTCGTTCGAGTGGCTATATTCTCCCCATTGTCATTAGTGACAACTATTAGTCCAACCTTTTTGGGTACAACTTGTGTTGGACTAACATAGGAGCTGTCAGAAATGGGGTAGATGATATTAGCATCAAGCCATTTAATAATCTCCTTTTTTACCACCTCCTACATAATAGGGTTCAAGCGCCTTTGTGGTTAGCGAGAGGGGCGAGAATCGTCCTCTAAATATATACGATGTGTACAATAGGACAGATGAATACCCTTAAGATCAGAAAGGGTCCAGCCAATAGCTTTTTTGTATTTACTCAAAACCTAGAGAAGTTTGTGTTCTTGTGCCCCAGTAAGTCCAGAATTTATAATCAGGGGCAGGGCTTGCTTTGGACTCAGGAAGACATATTTAAGGGAGTTGGGCAAAGGTTTTAATTCCAATTGTGGGCTCGACTCCAAAAGAATTTTTGCTTTTTGGGTTAGTGGTGTGATGAGAGTGAAAGGGTCAGCTGGAGGGTTAGGTGAATGTGTGGTTAGGGTGGAAGGGTGAGAAGAAGTGGATTGTTCAGGAACCGTGTTAATGGCAAAATAGGAACCTAAATGGGAAATTTGCAAAGTTTCCTCCACAATATTTTCTATTTCTGAATCTGAATCATCAAAGAAATTAGGTTCTTGGAACCTCCTAGAAGCTTGGAAAATATCTAGGGTTACAGATTCGCCACCACACATGATCTTCATTTTTCCAGAATCACAATCAATATTTGCGCGGGCGGTGGCTAAGAATGGTCTTCCAAGAATTAAAGGGGAAAACTTTAATGCTTTCGGTACCTTTATGTCTAGGACTAAAAAGTCTACTGCAAATAGATAAATTTTGACCTGGACAAGGACATCCTCAACAATTCCCCTTGGTTTAATTGTAGATCGGTTGGATAATTGAAGAGTAACCTCAACAGGCTTTAATTCACCGATCTTAAATTCCTCAAAAACAATTGTGGGGATAAGATTAATTAAGGCACCGATATCCAACAAAGCGCGATCAAAAGAAGTATCATTAATGACAACTTGAATCAAGGGGTGCTTGGATCTTTTCTCTTAAGAGGCAGTCGACTCTGTACAACTGAGCTGATTGTCTCAGGAAGGATCACCTTTCCTAAATTTCGGGGCTGCCTTTTTGGGGTACACAAATCTTTTAAGAATTTTGCATAGGCAGGGATGTATTTTATGGCATCTAGGAGAGGGATGTTAATTTTAACTTGCCCAAATAAATTCATTAATTCCTTATCAGTGGGCTCAGATTTCTTCTTTTTCATATTTCTTGAAGAATGGAGGGCTTGTGGAAATGGTGCAGGGTTTCCCTATTTTTCATTAATATGTTCCTGAATAATGTGAGAGGAAGATGGGGAAGAGTTGATCTGTGTTTCATTAAAATGAGTTTCTTTAACAGGCAGGGGATCGTGATTGGTTTTCCCATTCCTCAAAGTAACTGCATTTGCAGTCTGGTTGTTTCTAGGATGAGGATGGGAAGGCTGACTATTATTGAAACCCGGGGGATGCTGAAATGATGGTTGAATGGGTTGATTGGGATATCCACCTTGGAACTGATTCCTTTGATTATTTGGGTTGGGCATGGGTTGGGAAGGTAAATTCCCAACAGATCGATGATCAGGAGTAACCTTAACTTGGTGTTGCAAGTTGGTAATCATGCGGGTTACTTCTATCATTTGATTCTGCATACCTTGCAGAGTTTTCATGACCTGAGTGTTAATATCTTCCTGGGATGGTCCAGGTTGATACACAGGTTGCTCATAATTCCCAAAATGATTTCATTTGGGAAAAGGAATCGGGTTCAAGTTTTTCCAGGAGTGATTCTGGTTAGTCCTCTAGTTTTGGTTGAAAGTGTTGGAGGGGTTTCTAAATTGCTCCTGGAGAGCATAAATATTTTCCGTGGTGGGATCAAAAATATTTTGATCAAAATTCCTAGTCAATTCCTGTGGGAAATCAGTTGGAAACTGCTGACCAGTAGGTGTGGCATCAATATTGTGCAGATTTTCTCTTCGGAGAAGTTGTGGAGTGTTAGTGTGTGGAGAGTTAAAGTGTGGAGCTTGTTTATTTGTGAGATTTTCTTCCATTTTTTTCTGGTGAATTTGCATCTGGTCCGATCATTGAGCTAACATATATAGATCATCCTGAGTGACTAGAACAGAGGTGGATTTGGAGTCAATTTCATGGACTCCGTGTCTGGGGTTTTGTGTTCTACCAAAAGTGTCCATTGAAGTCATATTAAATGAGTTTTCACTCATTTCTTCAAAGAGGAGATAGGCACTTTCGGCATCTTTATTAAGGAAATTGCCCCCACATGAGGCATCCACAAATTACTTCAATTGATCTTCTAATCCATGATAGGAGATCTGCACTAAATGCCATTGCAGAATTTCATGGTGGGGACAACTTCTTAAAAGTTCTTGAAATCTTTCCCAGGCTTCATGGAGGGGTTCACCAATTTTTTGTTGAAAGGTCGTTATTGATCTTCTTAAAGCATTAGTTCGACAGATTGGAAAAATTTTTTTAGAAAATTGCTCTTTAATTGGGGCCAGGTGGTAATTGGGTGCCCAACCGTTCTAAATCAATGTGAAGCTGTCTTTAAGAGAGAGAGGAAAAAGTCTCATTAACCACATGTCTTCCTGCACATTGAAGGAACGAGTGGTTTGAGCGAGGATAGTTAATTCCACAAGGTGACAAAAAGGGTCCTCTCTTGGACGACCATGAAAATGCTTGATAAGATTTAGAATGGCTGGTTTGATCTCAAAATCCCCTTGTGGTATGACCACCCCAGGTCTTTCCTCGTAATTGAAAGGATCATAGAAATCCTTAAGAGGAACGACAAGCTGTTGGCGGGGAGGTGGGTTTTGCCCTTGGTTAACTAGGTTCGTTACAGTCCTAGCCAAATCTTCTTGATTTTGTTGCAGCCAAACCAAATGGTCGACCATCAAGGCAAAGGGGTTTGTATTTTGAGTTAGAATTGGATGGCCACCTGGCCCTGCAGGAATTTCTGGTTGCTCCAGATGAGGGAGGTGAGGGAGGGGGAAGTCAGCTTATGGGTCGGCTGATAGATTAGAAGTGGAAGCAGAATTTTTTTGTCGGCTTCCTGGGTTTTCCATTTTCTTAGAAGAGGAGAGAGAAGAAAACAATGATTTTCTAGTGCGGGGGGCAAAATCAGATGGTCCCTCAAGATGTGGTTTTTGGGACTTCGCCCGTGCATGCACTGCTTTGGAAGAATTGGAGGGGAGGAGAAGAGAAAGAGATGAGAGAGTGTGCATTTCAAACAACAAATTCTAGACCTAACTTAAGTGTCACTCCCTAAAAATAAACCTAAGACTTGGTCCACGTAGGAAATAAGTAATTAATAGTGAATACCCATTCTGTCAACAAATCTAGCCAAGTTGCTTAAGGGGAGGTTTGGGCCCAAACGTTTCCTAGGAAAAACCCTAGGTGCTTGTACAAACTCGCGCCTGGTCGTTTGACACGGCCCCTCAGCCTGAACACTAGATATAGATGATAGAATTGGTATTAACTATAGAAAACTTAAGACCTATATAGCAAGCCTAAGTTGATGAAAACCTTAGGGGTCAAATTGCTACTAATTTTAATTAGGTCTAGGATACTAGTATGCACACGGAATGTGGAGGGCGTTGATTGGGTTGTTGCCTTGTTATTTCAATTTTTAGTGTGTGTGCAGGAATTGGAAAGTGGTTCCAATTAAAAACAAGTTGTCACACAATTTTTTTTGTATTTTTGTCATTTAGGATTCAATTTAATTGAATGTGTTTTAGGGTTTCTCTTTGTAAATGTTCAAACAAGTTTGAAACTTCCACAATCAAAGGAAAATACGTTATATTGGTGATGATGTGTTTCCTTTATGTTGTGGGACTAAAAAATAAGACAGAAACCTTAATTGGATTTGAACCCTAATACAGAAAATTACTACCAATGAATTATTTTTAGGCTTTTTGAAAACAAGTAGTGACCCAAACAATGCAACCAACACCACTACCTTATTTAAAATCAAACAAGGATTCCAGAAAAGATTTTTTAAGATTTTAAGAATTTGTTTGATATTTGTTTTGAATTTTTATTTGTGTTGGTGTCAAAGTCCAAAAATGGTATCTATGGGTATTCTAGACATTTTGTACCACCACTTGCGTCAAAAAATTTTGGTGATTTTATGTGAGATGTAGAATTTCACAAAGATTCTAGAAAGATAAATTTCACAAAAATTGGAAGAGCATAAAAATTCTAAAAATTCACGGACAATAGCAAAATATGAAGATAAGAGGGTGTGATCCCTCAACAGTCCACGAATTTTTAAAAATTAAATACAAAGACAACTGATCTAAAATTTGGAACAAACGTTCCTAACTTGACTTGGAATCACCATGTGAAATTTCAAGATTTTAAGAGACATGTGGTGTTGGGAATTGATTTTTGAATTCCAAACAGAAATCTGGACCCGAAAAATAGAACACCAATACTAGGATTGGAGTGGTGTTTAATGAAGCATACAAGCAAACAATGGATTTTTATGGGCACCACTCCACTTAATTAAAGTGTTTAGGATCCTGAAAAACAAGTTTAATATTTTTTGGTAGTCTTTTAGTCTAAATGTGATAAGAAATGGATAACCAACCAGAAATCATGGGAAGAAAAGGAACTTTGAGCTCTCGCTTCCAAATTCCCACTTTCTTCCTGAAGTTCCAGCACACACGAAAGAAAAGAGAGACAAGAGGATGAGATCCACTTCAAGTAAGAGAATCAATTAAAATGCAAAGCCGTGCCTCCTCGGCAACGGCGCCAAAAAGCGATGTGGAAAATTTATGCGATTTGCAAAATATGTCGTTGTAACGCACAAAATCGATCAACTCTTAAATTTCTAATCCTAGATAGTGGGGTATCTAGGATTGTCCAAGGAGGCAATATGCTTGCAAATCAACTCTCTTGCTTAGAAAACAAATCTCAACTTTCTTTTTAGTTTTTTCAATATATCATTTTTTTTTTGTTTTGTAAATGAAATAACATGGATTTTGAATTAATGCAAACTACTCCTAATAGTAACCCTAGGTGACAAGAACTACCTTCCTTCTAAGCTCACTCTAGCCATGTGAAGGCCTAGAGTAATTAGAGAGGAAGGGAAGTGAGTGCACAAAAGGGAAAATTAAATTGCAATCACGACGAAAATAATCTATTGAAGGCAACTTGTATAAAATTGAGGAATTGTTTTACAAAAATTCTAGTAGAAGAATGCTTAAACTACTAGAATTGAAAATGCATGTAATGAAAACACAAAAATCCTATGAAATGATGGTGAAGATGGCGAGGCTCTTGCTTGAATTGCGGCTGCTCCCACAATCAAAAGGAGCTCCTTCTCCTGGTAAAATTCTTCAAGGTGTAGCTTCCTTGGCAAACCTTGAAGTAGGGGGGCGTGCCAAGGCTTTCCTCCATGGTGGCATGGACCACCTCTAAGCTCTCCTCCAAGGTGGCGTGGACCACCTTCAAGACCTCCTCCAAAGGTCTTCCTTGCCTGGCTTCCCCTTTGGTTGGTGTGGGCACAAGAGAAAAGGGAAGAGGGGAAGGCACCAAGGGGACAGAATATCCCCTTAATCTTCTTCTTCTTCTTCTCTCTTGGGAGTGAGTTTTAGGTAGAATATAAGAGGTATTTTGCTAGCCAAGGATGGGTTGTAAGGTGGTTGGTGTTGGTATTTTTATAGGGTAGGATGAGAGGGTTAAGGTGACTCTTGAGATGGATGGCTAAGATGGGAAGATGGGGGTGGTTAGGTGATCATAGGGCTAAGGAGAGCTGGCACCAAGTAGGGGGGTGTGAAGGTGGTGGTTATGGTGGTGAAGAGCCACCTAAAGGTGGAGTCAACCATGGAGAGGTGCCTTAGTTTTGGCGCCACCATGAAGGCTTCTAGAAGGGGGGTTAGGTGGATGGCTAGGATAGGTTGTAGGGTTATGTGTAGGGCCATGATGTGGGGGTGTTTTGGCACCAAAAGGGAGGGCTTCTAGAAGGTTATTTTGGTGCCAAAACAAGGTGTCTTTTGGGTTTAGTTGAGGGGCTAAGAGGTGTCCATCTTGGTGCCAAAATAGAGTAGAGGTTTAGGTAGCTTAGGTGGACTAGGTAAGCTTAGTTGGTGGAGCTAGCTATGGTTAAGTTGAAGGTGGAGGATGGCCAAGGAGCTGGATGTTAGCTAAGGTAAGCTAGCTTAGCTAGTAATGGAGTAGAGGAGCAGGCAATGGAAGCTAGGGTTTGAAGAGAGGAGCTGGACAGAAGAAGTCTGGAGCTGAAATGGAGCTGGCAGCTGCTGAAGGGGGTGGCATGGAGCTACTCTAGCTAGCTTAGCTTGCTAGTTCTTTGCTAGCTGCTAAGCCAAGCTAAAGTAAGCTGGGTTCTACCATAATGAGCTGAGGTGAGTTGGGTCTGGTGCTCCCGGGGAGGATCAAGTTGGTTGAGGCAGCTAAGGTAGCTTAACTCAACTAAGTTGGGCTAAGCTGAGTCCTCGGGAGTTGGACTTGAGCTTCATGAGCTGGGATGAATTCATCTTCAGTTGGCTAGAGTTGAGTTAAGCTGGATGTAGCTGGACCTGAGCTGGGATGAACTGCAGTCAACTCAGCTGAACTAGCTAGAGCTCCCTGTGGACTAGTGGGAGCTGAGATGAGCTAGACTCAGATAAGTTGAGCTGGATCTGAGCTAACCTGAGCTAGGGTGAGCTAAGATGAGCTCTCTTGAGCTGCCATTCAGCTAAGATGAGCTGAATGGAGTTAGGATGAGCTAACCCTAGTCCAAGTGAGCCGGATTCCAGCTGTGGTGAACTGGATCAAGCTAAGTTCCAGCTAGTTTGAGCTTCTTCACCAGTTGCCTTCCTGAGTGTTAGGGTTTTAGGGATCTGTATATCTGTTCATCCCTAGCACTCACAAAAACACATTAAAAAGACAAGAAAAATGCAATGCATGCCTATCCTAATTTATAACAAAATGCTACCCCAAAAACCCATTTGAGAAGCAAAACCTTAAGAGCTAGGATTGTTTTAATGCATAAGAATGATGATAAACTGGCGTTTATCAGTAGTGGCCAGTAGATTGGATAAAGTCTCAATAATTGAGAAAAAGCTTGATGATTTGACTTGCCAGCTGTAGGTCACTTCTTCTCAACAGAACATGCATACTATTCACTACACTGGGATGCATATGAATCCGTTCCCTTCTGACTCTGGGTTCGGGGGAAACTCTGAACCTACTTATCCTACTTGGGGCCCCTCTGAACCCCATTATCCTAATTTTTCCAGAGCTCCACAACCCTGTGAGGAACTCCATGCCATCCAGAACAACCCCTATTCCAACTCCTATAATCCTGGGTGGCATAATCATCCTAACTTCTCCTGGTCGGGGAATTCCTATCCCAAAATTCTAGACCTCAATACCCACCCTGACCACAAAATCCACACTCATATCAGCCTGCTCAACCTAGGCCCAATCTGAATTTTCAACATGGGCTTAGTAAAGATGATCAAATGAGCATGATTCTCCAGACCCTGGCTGATATGCAGAAGACTAATGCTGCTATGCAGAGGTAGCATACTGTGGATATGGCAGATATGTGCAACTAGATTACGCAAATGGTTGGGACTAGCCAACCAGGTGCATTACCCTCACAACCTCTGCCAAACCCTAACAACGTGCCAAATTAGAGGTACGTTGTGAACCCAAAGCAAGGCCAAATTAATTATGTGCAACCGGCCCTTTTGCACCTATATATCAGGACGGGTCAGAAGCATCAACTTCTGTACTTGACTCATCTCAGTAGCAACAACCACCTATCCTACCTACTCCTCCATATCCTGCCAGATTACATTTTGTCACGACCTGTAGTGGTAAGTGTACTAAGGATCCTGAGCATAAGAGATACATTAAACCTAAACCTAGTACATCTCAATCTGGAGTGATTATTAAGGATAACTCAGGCACTACAGAACCCACTCTAGAGGAGCCTATGACCACACCTTTTCTTGAGTCCTTGACCATAGGAAATATGGGTAGGAAACCACCTCAAGTTGATGAGGACTTGATCAAGCTCTTTGAGCAAGTCCAGATTAGCATTCCCTTGATGGATGCTATACATCATGTACCGGCTTACATGCGATTTTTAAAGAACAAATGCACTCCTAAGCAAAAGCCAAAGAATTCTAACGGAAGTCCTATTTTGCTATCAGAGAAGGTTAGCTTCATTATTTTAAGTAAGCTTCCACAGAAATTGAAAGAACCTAGCACCCCTCTGATCTCCTGCAAGATCAGGGATTTAGAATTTAACTGAGCTCTTTTAGATTTAGGTGCATCCATTAACCTCATTCCCACATCCCTCCTAAAATATTTTGAGGATTCTGAACTTAAATCCATGGAAGTGACATTACAGTTAGCTGATCGATCTATTAAGTCACCCCGTGGAATTTTGGAGGATGTAGTTAGTTGTAAGAGTCTGGGATTTCTATTTCCCAATAGATTTTATTGTATTAGACATGGATACACCAGAAAACCTAAAAGATACACCTATAATCTTGGGGAGACCATTCCTATCAATAGCCAGGGCAAACATTAATTGCGAGGAGGGCCAAATGGAAATAAAATTCGAAGATAAGATGATGAAAATTGATATTTTTGAGGCCCGTAGAGGAATCAATTGTGGTGTAATACAAGAAATAAATAGAGTCGATTCACTTCTCGAGGATCCTATTACTGATGTGGATATAGATATTCCTGTGCAAGAACCCTTAGAAGCCCAATCCTGATTACACCTTGGGAAACCTAGTCCACCTCTAGTTCCCCCTCAGGCTAGCCCCGACCTTCCTACTGTTGCTGAGAACTAGGTACTTGAACTGAAACCGCTTCCTAACAATCTCAAGTATGTCTTTTTGGGTTCAAACAACACGTTTCCTATGATTATCAACTCCTCTCTATCCACAGATCAGGAAGCACATTTGATTTTCGTCCTCCGAGAGCATCGCAAGGCCATTGGTTGGACATTAGATGATCTCATTGGCATAAGTCCTTACTATGCCCTCTGCATTTTTACAGGAGAAGGCTCATGACCTACATGTGAAGGACAGCGCTGACTCAATCCGAATCTTCAAGAGGTCGTGAAAAAAGAGATAATTAAATGGCTTGAAGTGGATATTATCTATCCCATCTCTGATAGCCATTGGGTTAGCCCAATTCATGTGGTACCTAAGAAAGTTGGGCTAACCATTATCAAATCAGAATATGGAGAATCCATCCCCACTAGAATTGTAAATTCGTGGAGAGTCTACATAGACAATAGAAAATTAAATACCTCCACGAAGAAGGACCATTTCCTGCTACCTTTTATTGATCAAATTCTCAAAAAATTAGTGGGAAATCAGTACTTCTGTTTCTTGGATGGATACTCAAGCTATAATCAAGTGGCCATTCATCCTAAAGACCAGGAAAAAAACACATTCACTTGTCCCTATGGGACATTTGCATTCCATAGAATGCCTTTCAGACTTTGCAATGCACCTGCTACCTTCCAACGGTGCATGCTGGCAATATTCTCGGACATGGTGGGTGAATACTTAGAGGTCATCATGGATGATTTTTCTGTCTTTGGAAAAACCTTCGATGAATGCCTAGGTCACTTGACTAAAATCCTCCAATGATGCATCAACGTAAATCTAGTCCTGAGCTGGGAAAAAAGCCATTTCATGTTTCCTCAAGGCATCATTCTTGGACACCTTGTGTCTGAGCAAGGTATCCAAGTTGACTGAGCAAAGATAAATTTAATATCCAAACTCCCTCCCCTTTCCTCGGTCAAAGAAATCAGATCCTTCTTGGGGCACGTTAGATTCTATCGACGCTTTATTCCTGACTTCTGAAAAATTGCTAGGCCCCTGACTAACTTATTATTGAAGGATATTCCCTTTGATTTCTTTGATGATTGTTTTGAAGCCTTCAAAATCCTTAAGGATCGAGTCACCACGGCACTAGTATTGCAACCCCCTGACAGGTCTCATCCATTTGAGTTCATGTGTGATGCGTCAGATTTTGCTGTGGGGGCAGTCCTTGGTCAAAAAGTAGACAGGAAACTCGTAGTGATCTATTATGCAAGTAAAATGTTGGACGATGCCCAACGGAATTATACGATCATTGAGAAAGAACTTCTGGCTATTGTCTTTGCCCTGGAAAAATTCTGGTCGTACCTTCTCGAGTCCTGCAAAATCATATACTCGGACCACACGGCGATATGGCGCTTGCTCACCAAGAGGGATGTGAAGCGTCGTCTGATTCGTTGGATCTTGCTTTTGTAAGAATTTGATTCAGAGATTCACGACAAAGCGAGAAAACAGAATGTAGTTGCAGATCATTTGTCCTGCCTTCCCTCATCTATCATTGATCCATCAGCACCTATTACTGAGAATTTTCCAGATGAGCATCTTTTGAGCATAGACGCTAGGCTTCCCTGGTATGCAGACATTGTCAACTACTTGGCATCAAACCAAATTCCATCTGATTGGCCCGAAGCCAAAAAGGACAAATTGATATTAGATGCCAAGTATTATTTCTGGGAAGATCCATATCTTTTTCGCATCAGAGTTGACCAGATCATTCGGAGATGTATTCCTGACATAGAGGTCAATGATATTATCTCATTTCGTCATGACCTGGCCTGAGGTGGCCATTTTTCTGGAGATAAAATTGCAGCCACAATCCTTCAAAATAGCTTCTACTGGTTGACTTTGTTTAAAGATGCACACAAATACTGTAGGGCATGTGCTCGTTGCCAAACCTTAGGCAACATGGGCCATTGCGATATGATGCCCTTAAATCCGATCATCGTGTGCAAAATTTTTGATATTTTGGGGATTGATTTTATGGGCCCATTTCCAAATTCGAATGACTTCGAATATATTCTTCTTGCTGTGGACTATGTGTCCAAGTGGATTGAAGCAGTTCCAACCCGAACCAACAATCATAAGGTCGTTATCCGATTTATTCACGATAACATCTTCTCCTAGTTTGGTGTTCCTAAAGCAATTATCTCTGATGGTGGGACTGATTGCGCAGCAATCATAGGTCTTAATTGACATAAATTAGGCTAGGACTTAGCATTAGCTAGGGTAATTCATGCATGCATAAGCACTACTAGCACCTTTATTGCTTTTCTTAACTATGCATAAAATAATGCTATAATGTACTGATTAGGTGCATTATGTCAATTGCAGGTAATAAGCTGATCATAAGCTAGATCTGAAGTTGGATCTAAAGCTGGATTTGAAGAATAAAGAATAACTGGTGTTGCAGCAGAGCTGGAGTAGAAGACCTAGATTAGATGTAGTAGATGATAATGTAAGGGAGTTAAGGTATGCTATTCTATTAAGTAGGAATAAAGCAATAAATTGTGAAGAACTTAGGTCCATCCTAGCCTTAGGATAACCTAGAAGCTTCCCTAAGCCTTGTCACCCGTAGATTAGGTCACCGCACCCTAGGAAACCTTAAAACCCTAAATCCAGCCTCTATCTGGACGTCCAGATAAGTTATAGGATGTCCAGAACCCTTAGCCAACTCCCTCACACCTTAAACCCACTTCTGCAGTGTTATTGGACGTCCAGACGCTTGGTCAGACGTCTAATTTCTGTAGAATAGCCAAGACAGAAGCTAGAATCCCTCCTGACTCTGATTGGATGTCCAGACAATAAGTCTGGACTTCAAATTTTCACTATAAGTCGTTTGACACTTTTATTAGATGTCCAAAATTGCCCTCTAGACCCTATTTTGAGATTGAAGCCTTGATCTTGGATCTCTAGCTCCCTAAACCCAATTCTAACCCCCTAGGAACCTAAATTAAGGTTCCCCAACCCTAGTACATCACCTATAGACCTCCCTAAGGACCTAATTATGTCCTTACTAAACCTAATTGACTTGGATCTTAGTCAATTCCATCAGCCTATTCAATTGGACTCATTGAGTCCAATTGAGCCCTGATCTCAGCACACACTGTCCAATTGGACTCAGTGAGAGTCCAATTGACCTAGACCTGACTAAATTGAGTTATTTTACTCTCAATTAGGTTTCCACACACCCAATTAAACTTGTATTAAATTTAATTGCACTTTGCCTTAGTGAATTAGGGTTTGCAACCCTAACTTGAGACCTAACCTAGACATAAAACCCATTAGAACCTATCCTAACCCACCTAACCACTTAGGGCATGACCACACACACGCACACACACACACCCATTTATGCACTCCCACACCACCTAGAGTATTCTAGAACCTTCCAAAGGTGGCGCCACCTTGGTTGCCAAAAATAGCAACCAAGGATGAGTCTTCTCCTAGACCCACTTTTGGTGGATCTAAGAACCACCCTCTCTCTCTCTCCTTGGATGGCCACACTTGGGACTCTCTCTAGAGAGTTCTACACTTCTATAGAGAGTCTCCCTTAGGTCTATAAAATGACCTTAGGGGTGGCACTTTGGACCCATTCACTCTTGGCTCCATTTTACCTTAGCTTCATTCCACCTCCACTCTACCTTCACGAGTAGCTTCACCATGGCCTCCACCATCTCCACGCCAAGATGTTGGATCACCTCCTCAACCTCTCTCCAAGGGCTGGCCTAAGCACCATTGGCCACTCCTCCTCCTCTCAACCAAGTCAAAGGCCATCGGAGCCCACCTCTAAATGCCCTTACTTCTACTATAGCTCTTCACAGTTTTATTGCTTTATTTACTGCTTAATAGTGTAGTTCTATATCCTCCCCCAATGATGCATGCATAATCCCCCGTTAGATTCTTGTATGCAATCATTTTCTGCTAGCTAGATTTATGCTTTCAAGCATTTCTCTACAAGCTTTCCATGAGCTTTATGTTGCAAACACCATCATGAATCAATGAAATCTTTTTCTATATATATATCTATTTGTGAAAATAACCATCAGCCTTGTTGCAATATTTTTGTGTGATTGAAGTTGCATGTTTTAATTTCTGATACTTTGGCAACTAAGCATGTCGTGCATAAATACGAACTTAGCATAAATCGACATGCAATTTTGAATAAGTAGAGCAAGAGAGATCGATTTCAAATTTGCATTTCCATAAATGCCTCCCAGAGACGAATGGCTGGGACTCTAAGTCTCGTTATCTTAGAAATTATTTTTGTTGATCGTATTTCGCAGCTGTACTACGATGCATTTTTGATCAAATACGCACTCTACGATACCTAACAAAGTGGTGCTGTTGCCGGGGAGGCAACGTCATTTTTTATTTCAATCTCCAGAATTCTCTGATAAATCTTCCTCTGCTTGTCTTTTGATGTGTAGGAAGAAAAGGGAAAAATGGGACATGCGCACACAACAAGCGTCGAAAAAGAATACTACGTGCACATCATATCTTTCTTAGTCTAGGTTTGATCTGAATCCTAGGTTAGATTTCCTTTTAGCAATTTCACTTGAAAAAAAAAAACCTATTTATTTTCATGAAAAAAAATAAAAAAAGGTTGTTAGAATAGGTTTCCCTTTTTGAATCTTAGGATTAGTTAGTTTTGAAAAAAAAAGCAAGAAAAAAGAAAGAAAATTTGAAAATCTTTTGAAAAAAAGAAATTAAAAAAAATCATTTTGGTGGAAAGTTTGAATTTCAAATTCAAACACCCTTTCAAAAGCTTTCCCACCGCCCTTTGATTTTCGGCCAGGCTTCAAATTCTGATTTAAAAAATTTAATTGCCGAAAAATTAATGAGCAAAAAATTCTGTAATTTGAGCTAGACGTTCATTTTTAAACCACCTTGCAAAAAACACTATTCATTTGAAAAAATCCCAAGTACAAAATTTTTAAAAATTCTCAAAGTGTAAGGGGGTCAGACTGGCTCAGATTTGAAAATTTTCAAAATTCAAAAAGTAATTCTAAGCAATCCGTGAATCTGTTTTGACTAAAAATGGTGAGGTTTGAAAGTTCTCATTGGCTTTAATTCACATATTTTTTCCAAAATTTTGAAGATCATTTGATACTATTTCAATTTGAAAAATCGACCAGGGGTCACAATTCCAATTCTGACCCCCTAACATTCAAAAATCCTTAGAAATTCGGTTGAAATAGTAAAAATCACAAAAAAATATTCTATGAAAAGATAATTGAAAAAGGAATCTACTTGAAAAATTTCAATTTATTTGGATTCAAATTTTATCCAGAGAATTATTTTTGTTTCATTGGTCTGCTGAAATCACAAAGAGAAAAAACCTAGAGTTGCATGAACCCTAGGTTGTACCTTTAGGGTTACACTCTAGAGACCAAATTTGGGCTAACCTAGACTTAGTCAAGTCTAATGTTTAGTCGGTGAGCTTGGTCTCCTTCTGGGCCACTCACCACAAACCCCAACTGAAGAAAAATGGGCTAAAAATTAATTTTAAAACACGTAAGCAAACCCGAATTCGTTGTCGTACTACTGGGTGGCTTCAACCTCTCCTACTGAACTTGGTGACTAAGTCTACGGGGCAGTGTCAAACGACTACAGCTAAGGGGTAACGGAACTGGAGGCGTGAGCTGAAGGAAGAACCTTTCCCTTAGCCCCCTCGTAACCAAATTGATGGGTTAGCTTGAGACGTGGGAATCACTTTTAGTCAGTTGTACGATGAATTTTTCTTCAGGAATTCGAACTTAAAATGAAAAATCCGGTCATCCGATCATAAGGACCATCTGATTGATAGAGCCTTAGCCTTGTCTGGCTTGGCTACACCAACCCAGGGGTTGGGTGGTGTATGCAAGGAAGGAGGTCACTCAGACCTCAGCTGGTTGGACCTTGGGAGCCGCTACCAAGGAGGCGAGTCACCTCGCTAGGACCATCTTCTCCCCCCACTTCTTCTACTCCCTTAGCCGAGATGGCTAACCCTAATCCTGGACCTGGACCTAGATCGGGTTAGGATGCAGGTAATCTGGACCTGATGGCTCATTTGGAGGCCCGGGTGGTTGAATTAGAGGAGTGGCATCAGCAGAGCATGGACCGTATCTTGACAATGCTTGAGAGAATGCAGCATCCACCACAAGGAGAATAACTTCGGGATTTCTATGATCCAGCTACACCGATCGTCTCACCCTTAGTCCGGATTCCTGTAGGCGGAGACGCGTTTGAGCTCAAGCCTAATGTGATTGGTTTGATCAATAGTCATTTCTATGGAAACTCAAGCGAAGATCCGTTCTAGCACTTAGAAGACCTGAGTTGACTCATAGAGATGATTCAACCTAGGAATGCTGATCTTGGGATTGTTTTGATAAAGCTTTTCCTATTTTCTTTGAGGGACAAAGCTTCATATTGGTTCAAGACCATTGGGAAGCCGATTGAAACCTGGCTGGAATTACGACGTGAATTCTTGCAAAAGTTCTTCCCGATCAGTCGAACAAACGTGGTGAAGCATGTGATCACGACTTTCTCCCAAGGAGCTGGGGAGAAGTTGCATGACGCCTGGGACCGATTTAACGACCTTCTCCGGAAATGCTCGCACCATGGTGTGCCTAGATGGCACCTAGCACAGATCTTTTACCATGGGCTGGATGACACACATCGGTATCTAGCAGATGCATCTAGTGGCGGGAATTTCCTCGCGAAAGATGAGAACAACGCATTTTAGTTGTTCGAATCGTTGGCGGAGAACTCGATGAATGCCGCATCCATGAACCAGTTCCAGCGGCCTGGTCAGCAGCGGGTTGGTGTCCATGAGGCTCACATCGAGTCTATTTGAGCCGACATGGATATCATCGTCAAGCAGCTGGATAGAATGAACCTGATCGAAAAAAAAGATTGACCAAATTAGTCAGGGTCAATCTGATGTAAACTCTGCTGCTCCAAGACCCTCCTATGCACCTCGAGCCCCTCCTACTTGAGTTAATCTACTCACTCGGGATGCATCCTCTCCTTATTTACGAGATCTTGCATATCAGGATCTCGTAAATAATCCTGATCTGGCACCATATTACCAGGGTTATGCACCACACGCTGAGTATAATACGTATCTCGTTGATGGATATACGTCTCAGACATTTTCGACCTACGAGGACGTCAGTGCTATTCAAGGATATGGGCGTAATAACCTGTACTCAGAGATGTATAACCCTGGTGGGAGCCAGCATCCGAACTTCTCCTGGTCTGGTAACTCACAGAGACCACATCAAGATCTACACTACCAGACTAGGTAATATGGGAATGCGCAAAACACATACCCTAGGTAGCAGCCATTCCCATCTCAGCAGCAGCAACCCCATTCTATATACCAGTCGTTGCACCAAGCTGCCAATCACCCTCCAAAGCGGGCTGACCCTCTAAAGGCACTGAAAGAGGAGTTGCAAGAATCGATGAGGAAGTCTATGCAGGATAGCTTGTATATAATGAAGGCGATGGCTAACCAAATACAAACTATACAGAACACGCAAAACCTATTGTTGTAGGAGCATAGGACTCAAAGAGCCTTGCCCTCCCAACCTGTCCCGAACCCTCGGTATTTGTAGAACCAAGGTGCCTTGCCTAGGTTGCAGGCACCACAGGGACATGCACACGCCATATTACAAGTGCCTCCTACACCACCTGGTTATGCTCAAGGCTAGTCGCCTTTGATGTAGAACCTTGCATACTCTGCCCCTTCCACTCCCCTACCACCTCATGGACAGTAAGCCGATGCAAATGCTATCTCATTGAGGAGTGGAAGGAAGACATTCAACCCACCACATAGGCAGGCAGGTCCTGATTTTTCTCACCCTTCACCGTAGGCGGGTTTGACTCCTTAATCTCAAGAGCCACCTACGGTAGATAAGGGTAAGAGGCCACTTGACCCTGAGATTCTTGTCCCTTTTCTCGAGGCTTTGACGTGAAATGTAGTATGAAAGGACACATGGAATTTTGAGGACCTGAAGTCAATGTTCAAGGAAGTACATATTCAGGTCCCTCTCCTCGACGCAATTGATCACATCCTCACTGTTGCTAGGCTTTTCAAGGACTATTGTACCCCGAAGCGACAGCCTAGAATTAGACGATAGGCGGTACTGTCAAAAGAGGCTAGCACCGTGATTCTAGCTGACTTACCACCAAAAAAGAAAGACCCCCCACTCATATCCTGCTTCTTGCAAGATTCTCCATTTGATTGGGCCCTTCTAGATCTGGGTTTGTCAATCAACCAGACTCCCACTTCCGTATTTGATCGATTTTGATTTGGGGAGTTAAAGCCAACCCCGGTCATGATTCAGTTGGTTGATAGATCAGTGAAAACACCGAGGGGGGTGGTTGAGAATGTGATTGTAAAAGTTTGCAGATTCTGCTTTCCTGCAGATTTTTACATTCTCGATATGGAGGTTCCTCCTAATCTCCGAGATGCACCAATTATTTTGGGTCGCCCATTTCTAGCGACAGCTGATGAGACCGCATTTGTGGGCTAATCAAACACATAAATACCTAGATATTAGAAGGATTTCTACTTGTACATAGCATACTTAGATTTATAAATAGATTAGTTTATAAATATGATGGCATGCTTGTTTTATACATCACATTCACATGTAATAGAAGGTAATATAAATTATGGTGGCATGTATGCATTACATGCATCATTTTGGAATAACTCTATAAATAACCCATTTTCTTTTTATTTTATTTTATTTTTTTCCCCACAGAGCAAACTATCGACGCCTGCGCCGCTCCGTGTGCAACAGCAGCATCTCATCACGCGGGCGTTGTTGGAGGAGATCTCGCAAGGTCGGAAAGTCGGGGGAGATTTGTTAAACCAAATGCCCACGTGTTGGGTTCAAAAATGAGGAAACCTACGGTGGTGGGGAAAGAAAGGATCTCTTCCCCTGGCAGGGACTTCTTGTCCACCTCTCGCCTCCACCGTGCTCCTCATGCGCACACCATGGACATGGCGTGCACCGTGATCTAAAGCAAGCATCCATCTTCCTCCTCTCGCTCTCGACCTCCTTGCATGGTGACAGCGTGTGCATCCTCACCTCCGCAACTGCATCTGCAACCCACTACCATCCGCGACTTGGCCCCTTAGCCACAGACCACCAACAAATACCGCCAGCCCTCTCACCGCAGCCGCATCACCTCCTTGCACGCCCTCTTCATGTGCGCACAACTGGCCACGCTCGCGTTGCGCGCACCCGTCCACCTTCACGTGCAGCTGCACACATGCACCAGCAACATGCTGCCTACGCGCAAGCTCCTCACCAACCACGCACCAGCCCCTCGCCCTTGCGACAACTGTTCATCTTCTCCTTCCTAGCATCAGTCATGCAGTGAAGGAACCCAAAGTTGCAGCCACCTCCTCGCTTCATACGGCCATTACAAGCACCCAAACTCACCATCGACCTCGACGTTCTCCTCCGCCATCCAGCCATGTCCGACCACCATCGACTGCCCCATCACCGCCATCTCAATGGCCATCCTCCGGCATGCCCCCATCGCTTGCAGGCCGGTAGAAGATCCCTCCTTGCGCACGCACGAAGGAGAGAGAAGGAATGCTCTGTTTTCCTTCCCATTAATATTTACCAGCCTTGCCATTGAAGGGGAACACTATTCCCTTTTTTAATGAATTAAATTATTGAGGTGAATTCACATAGCCATTCGTTTACTTAATCAAAATTGCTTGCAGATGAATATCTCTCATGAATGATTTAATGCATGTCATATATATTATGGTGAACAATCTATATTCTGGAAATTAGTATTTACGGTGTTTACCAGTATCAAGATCATTATTTTACATGATATTATATAGTGGTGATTTTGCATATGCAAACCTGTATTCTTGATTAATTATTTAAAGCAAGAAATTATGTTGAAAACACGTGCACCAGTTAGTATGCATGCACATTGAGATTCTCGAATAAACAAGACTTGATTCACTAGTTTAAATAGGCTATTCCTCCTTGTGGAGATGGACTAACTCTTCGTGGTTAGTTTTGGAATTGTTAAATATTTTTGAAAAGCGATTATCTACCACGCAACGATCATATATAACGACACGACATTTTATGTTAAGGTTTTTATTGAAAATGAAGATTGCACTTTCAAATGGCACCATTTCCGGGGAGGAAACATACCTATTAATTTTTTCGGGAATTTTATGTTATTTTTATGCTATTTTGAAAGCTTTTATGAATTACTAACTGTGGATCTTCTTTTGTGCAAAAACACGCAACGAATGCAACTGGCGCGCATGACGGAGGTGTTATTTCGGAGGACCTTGACGCCACCTGGAGGCCAACAACGGGTGCTTGTGGGCCTTGATCCCATGCACGTAGGCATATGGAGGAACCTTTTTCTGATTTAGTCATTAGATCTTAGTTTAGATAGACATTAAAACTTAATTTCTGTCTTGTACACCCTTGTTGGGCATTTTTGGGAACGTGTTCCCAGTGTTTCTTTATTTCTTATCGCTCTTGTATGTGGGAGCGTATTTTCGGGAGTGTCTTCCCATTTTATTTAGATTATAGGATTATTTGAATTGTTTGAACTGCATGTTGGTTAGTTAGTTAGATTAGGTTTGTTTGCTTATTATTATTAGAAAAAAAATTCAAACTGCCTGCTAGAAGCTGCATATCTATAGGGCGACCATCTAGGATTGCATGAGCAGCATCTAGCTTTTCTTTTTGCATTGAAAACATCCTACATTGAAGAAACTTGGAGTAAGGTATGTCTTTTTCTTGAGCATCAATTACCTGTCATGCATTTGCATTGAATTTAAATGTAAGACCACTAAAGTGCTTGAATCAAATTAATTCAGTGGTCACTTTAAAAAATGGGGAATGCTAAGAGGTTGGACCTTAAAATCTGTGACTTAAAATTGTGTGCAAAAAGGATCTTGTTTGCAAGATTTCAAAACTCAAAACACGAATGTATGATTGCACGCCTGAGACACTATGCACCTCACACATAAGGTCACTAGATAAATTTCTACCTCTCCTCTTTGCACCACAAAGGAAGTTAGTCGGAAGTCAACAAGCCTATCCACCAAGTTACTTCGGTTCCTCGTGCGTGGGCTGGATTCGAGACTTCCATCCCTTGCGAGTAGGTTGTAGGCACCAATGAAGGTCGGCTTAGGAAACGTAATTCTCGCAAAACTTGTTTGGTCACCAACTAAACACTTAAGACCTAGAATCTACTAAAAACAGATCCCAATGTATTTGCGTTTGTTTTGACAGTGGTAGAACTCTCTAGGAAGTCTGTTTGTGTTCTGATCCTAAGAGAGTTAAACCTGCTTGGCTTAAAGAAATGGATCACCCTTATTCCTATCATTTAGATTATCAGAGTCAATACTTCCTCTCTTTTAACCAGGATCCCATGCCCCGAGCGTATCCATCCTTTGATGGGTACATCGACAATTCATGGGATCATTCATATTCCTATCCTGGGAATACTAGCCCGATTACTCCCACCTTTTAGCAGAGCCTAGGAGTGGGATTTTCCAACCCTGGAATCCCTGCTACTATGCAAACACCCAACCCTCCCACCCTTCATGATTTTCCATATCGAGGTTGGACCGATACCCCTAGGCAACCAAAGCCTGAGATTGACTATCCTCCCCAATCTGATAGTAGTAGTCTCTCCTCTTTTATGATAGAAATGCAAAAACAACAAAAGGAAATGATGGAATCTATGGGAGAGATGTTGACGAATAGTCAACAATTGAACAAAGAAATTAGACAACTTAGCTACGCTCTTCCTAGTAATTATGATCCCTACCCATATGACCGTGATCATGAAAATAATGCTGAGAAAACCAATGAGAATAGGGATCCCGTTTTATGTTGCTATCGCTTAGACTCTCTCAATGAGACATGGCCACTAGAAGAGAACGATCCTAGTAATTATCCACTCGAGCTATATTGGAGTCAAAAGAAAGGGAAGATGGTACCTCTTGAGGACTTGACCCCAATGACAGTATTTTCCTTACCCCTGATAACTTGGGTCATGGTTGTATTGTTCATATCACTTCCCCTATTAATTATCTGGTGGCATCCCATTCTACCCTTAGTGAGCCTGATCCTGACCCTCCACTTAGGGAATCAACACCTCCATTTGGCATTCCGAGGATTTAAATGCACCCAATCAAAGTGACCCTAAGGGAATGGAGGATGAATTGGATCAATTTTGGTCTTAGGGATATAAAGAGTCTATTTCAGAGGACGAGGATGAACCCGGACAAAAAATCTGGAGTGAATCACAGGGGGATTATTTGTTATTTGAGGACTTACCCCAGGAGGATATAAATAATCTGGTGAAATCCTGATTCCTCCCTTCTTTTGAGAGCCATCCTCCATTAAACTAGGAGTTGATATTAGAGGAGGATAAACACAATAGTGAGAAGCCTAGGAGAGACTCTCAGGGACAAAACACGTCAATTGAGGATTTATGCCTCGAGAAGAACAAAGAATTGCATGATATAGGCTTACTCCAAAACATTAAGATGGATCCTCCGTCAGAAATAATTGATGATATTGAAGCAACTCCTTTCTTTACTAATGAATCACATATACACCCTGACAAAAATTTGAGTGAACCAAAAGAATTCAGGGATGAGATTAATGATAATGATTCTGTTACTTTGACCCTTCCATCAAAGGAATTTAATTTGGAGTCCACCATTGATTCACATATACTGGAAGGTGAAAATATGACTCCGATCATTAATGTTAGGCAGGGTGATGTGAATTTTTCTCCAATTGTTAGGGAGAATACACAATATGAATCATTGTTGGAATTGGACCTGACACCGACTAAGCCCTCATTGGACTTAATTATTACCTTCCAACACCACAAACAATCCTTACACTCCCTAACCGATCCTTGGCTCAGGTCTCTGCTCACATTCTTTCTAGGGAGAATATCAGTCTAGTACATCCTCGGGTAGAATGGCGAGTTTGGATTGATGCTTGTACTTTTAGTCTCGCCATTCAAGGGTTTGAAATAATAATGTTTATATCTTTTAAAACCCGTCCTGCTTTGGAGGATCCTTGTTATCCTCCACTTATTATGTTTCGGGAGGTTCCTTTTCATATTCCTTTTGTTATTCCTAGACCTCCCAAGGTAGCCAATGAGGTTCTTTGCTTTCATATCTTCTGCCGAGCATTTGGAATCACACTGCATTATCAGCTCTCCAACATCCGTGGCTACTTATTTTCTAGGCCCGCGCTGTTACGCATATTTTTAGGGCCTAGTTTTTTCTGTTTGGAACCAGACTTATAGGTTCCTTATAAATCTGGCTATTGACAAAAAATGCAGCGCTTGTTGGGAGGCAACCCAACATCCAGAATAATACCATCATCAGGTGATTTCCTTCCTTTCTCCCCCTATTTTAATTTTACAATGAGGACATTGTAGGATTTAGGCATGGTGGGGTGCATTTTTCATTTTAGGAAGTATTCATGCATTTAGGTTAACATATATATATATATATATATATATATATATATATATATATATATATATATATAAACTCTTATTTTCTTGAGCTGAATTGGTTAGTCCCTAGCAAAACATCTTTGTCATGGAGGTGTCATTAAAGATTTTTCATCTTAAATTATTTCTTAAGTTTAGAATCTAGTACATTTACTTCACTTGCACATAGATTGGGTAATGGATCTTCGAAAAATAAACCAATAAGCATTTTTAGTCTACTGAACCCTTGGATAGTTAATAGGGAGTCAGGCATACTATCTTTTAGTAGATCCACCTCATATTTGTGAGAAGAAAGTAGAGAGATTACTGGTGCGCTAAGTCTAGTGCAAGGACTCTTAAGTTTTGGACAATTAGATGATGATACTTCAGAGTTAGGCATAGTTTTCACTCTCTGTTCCTGTGTGCGTACATTGTGTGAATTCCTGAGAGTCACCAAATAAGGTGGATACACAGAGATTGAGTCTCAATAAAGCTATGACTATAGTGGATGGTTACGACCATCCTTCATAGAGTCCTTGGCTGAAGGAGGGTAATAGTGTCAAAGGTCAGAAATGCGCTTGTCCTATCTATTCCTTCTCTGTGCCTAGAGTAGGACTTCCACCAAATAAGCCACACAATATCCTCTTGACCATCATCATCTCTAATAATGCCTCATAAATAAAAGTCTGCGTCATGTTATGTTGATTTATAAGGAAAGAAAAAGAAGGAAAAAAAAAGAAACAATTATATTTAATAAAAAAAAGAAAAGAGAGAGAGAAAAGAAAAGAAAAAATAGAGTCCAAATTTATAATTTTATCTTCGTGACGTTGTTTCTGAGGCATCAAAAACACCCATTGCGATTCACCAAATATGACCCAAACCTACCTTTTAGTGTTTCTGATAACCTGAATTTTGGCTGAGGACTCTAACTTAGTTGTAGAGTTATTAGGACTTTAGCTCAGGTGCGAATTTCATGTGAGGCCACCAAATATTGAGTGCATTTACTAAATCTGGTGAGATTTGTGATCTCAGAAAGAAAAGAAGGAAAAGAGTGAGCACAAAGGAATATCAAGAGAGCACAGTTATTTAGCCTCTCTCCAAGTTGACTTGTTTAATAGTCTAGAGTCTGTAGTACTAGATTACATGTAGCACCAAATGAGTGTGTGCCACCAAATACAAATCCATTCAACTCGATATCTCCTACCTAAGCTAAAAAGTCAGGGTCAAATTACATATTATCTTCTGCTTTATCCCTGAGGGAAGTAGTTGCCTATCTCGATAGAAATATTTACCAAGGGATAAGTACGAACTACAAATGTAAGTTGGTTATTTCATTTGGATCTGTTACCTAGGCTATTATTATTATTACTTCACATTTGTTTGGATCTCTAAATTTGTGGAATAAAGAAAGAAGAATTCTCTTGATTACTTCCATTATTTTCACATTTGCTCGGGACTAGCAAAAACTAAGCATGAGGGCATTTGATGAGACCGCATTTGTGGGCTAATCAAATGCATAAATACCTAGATATTAGAAGGATTTCTACTTATACATAACATACATAGATTTACAAATAGATTAGTTTATAAATATGATGGCATGCTTGTTTTATACATCACATTCACATGTAATAGAAGGTAATATAAATTATGGTGGCATGTATGCATTACATGCATCATTTTGGAATAACTCTGTAAATAACCCATTTTCTTTTTATTTTATTTTATTTTTTTCTCCACAGAGAAAACCATCGACGCCTGCGCCGCTCCGCGTGCAATAGCAGCACCTCATCACGCGGGCGTTGTTGGAGGAGATCTTGCAAGGTCGGAAAGTTGGGGGAGATTTGTTAAACCAAATGCCCGCACGTTGGGTTCAAAAACGAGGAGAGCTACGGTGGTGGGGAAAGAAAGGATCTCTTCCCCTGGCAGGGACTTCTTGTCCACCTCTCGCCTCCACCGTGCTCCTCATGCGCACACCATGGACATGGCGTGCACCGTGATCCAAAGCAATCATCCATCTTCCTCCTCTCGCCCTTGACCTCTTGCGCACGGTGACAGCGTGCACATACTCACCTCCGCAACCTCATCTGCAACCCACTACAATTCGCAACTTGCCCCCTTAGCTGCAGACCACCAATAAATACCACTAGTCCTCTACCGCAACCGCATCATCTCCTTGCGCACCCTCTTCACGCGTGCACAACTCACCACACGTGCATTGCATGCCTCGTCCACCTCTACACGTGGCTGCACACACGGACCAGCAACGCGCTACCTGCGTGCAAGCTCCTCACACACCACGCATCAGCCCCTCGCCCTTGCGACAACTGTGCATCTTCTCCTTCCTCGCATCGGTATGCAGTGAAGGAACCCAAAGTTGCAGCCGCCTTCTCGCTTCATACGGCCATTACAAGCACCCAAACTCACCGTCGACCTCGACGTTCTCCTCTGCCGTCCGGTCACGTCCGACCACCATCGGCTGCCCCGTCACCGCCATCTCGATGGCCATCCTCCGGCATGCCTCCATCGCTTGTAGGCCGATGGAAGATCCCTCCTCGCGCACGCATGAAGGAGAGAGAAGGAATGCTCTATTTTCCTTCCCATTAATATTTACCAACCTTGCCATTGCAGGGGAACACTATTCCCTTTTTTAATGAATTAAATTATTGAGGTGAATTTGCATAGCCATACATCTACTTAATCAAAATTGCTTGCAGATGAATATCTCTCACGAATGATTTAATGCATGTCATATATATTATGGTGAACAAGCTATATTCTGGAAATTAGTATTTACGTTGTTTACCAGTATTAAGATCATTATTTTACATGATATTATATAGTGGTGATTTTGCATATGCACACCTGTATTTTTGATTAATTATTTAAAGCAAGAAATTATGTTGAAAACACGTGCACCAGTTAGTATGCATACACATTGAGATTCCTGAATAAATAAGACAAGATTCACTAGTTTAAATAGGCTAATTCCTCCTTGTGGAGATGACCTAACTCTTCGTGGTTAGTTTTGGAATTATTAAACTTTTTTGAAAAGCGATTTTCTACCACGCAACGATCACATATAACGACACGACATTTTATGTTAAAGTTTTTATTGAAAACGAAGATCGCTCTTTCAACGGCCTGAGCAAACATTGATTGTGCATCTGGGTGTATGGAGATAGCCTAGGTAATGAGCAACTTCGACTTGACATATTCAGGGGATCAAGGAATTTTGATTGTGATCGCATAGAGGAGGATGGTGAAGACGAAGATTCGGCATACTGTGGTAACATTGGGCTCCTTTGTGAGAACCTAATGTCTCATTCGTCTGCACTATCAGGTTTCTTGGACCTCGATCCACACGGGACTGAGACCACTACACTGCACATATCTCCCTGAGGATCCGATTGTTTAGGGTGTGTTTCTGACCATAGCACCCCTAAATCTAGCTATCCTGATCCATACACTACTGGATCGCCCCTGTTGTTACAAGAAGACGTGACCACAGCTAACGGGTTTCCCGTTAATGCAGTCACAACCGATTATCTCACAGGTAGTGAATCAGCAGGAATTCACATGCATACGGATCATCAGATTCCCACCTTCGAGTCTGCTCCTCCTATTCCCATTTCTGACTCTAACCCACTCGTGATTGAATTGAAGCCCTTACCTGACTCACTGAAGTATGTGTTCTTGGGCGAAAGTGGGACATACCCGGTCATTATTAGTGCTCACTTAACCCAAGAATAGAAGCATCAACTGAATTTAGTTTTACAAGACCATAGGGCTACTATAGGGTGGAGCATTGCTGATCTTCGTGGTATTCGACCCCCATATTGCACCCATCACATTTACATAGATGAGGGGTGAAACCTTTGAGACAACCTCAAAGAAGGCTAAACACGAATATGCTAGAGGTTGTTAAGAAGGAGATCATCAAATGGCTGGATGCAGGTATTGTATACCCAATCTCTAACAGCCAATGGGTGAGTTTGATCTAGATAGTGCCCAAGAAAGTAGGACTCACCATAGTGAAAAATGATCATGGGGAATCCATCCCTACCCGCACTGCGACATCACGGCGGGTCTACATCGACTATAGGAAACTAAATATGGCTAGCTAGAAGGATCACTTTCCTTTGCCTTTCATTGATCAGATCTTGGAATGATTAGTCGGACGCAGTTTCTTTTGCCTTCTGGATGGATACTCCGGGTATAATCAAGTAGCGATTAGCTTGGAAGATCAAGACAAGACCACATTCACATGCCTCTTTGGAACATTCGCTTTCATGCGGATGCCCTTTGGCCTCTGCAATGCACCAGCAACATTTCAGCTCTGTATGATGGCCATCTTCTCTGACATGATTAGGGACTATGTGGAGGTGTTCATGGATGACTTCTCCATTTTTGGAGATGATTTCGCATCTTGTCTTGATAACCTCACCAAAATCATGAAACGGTGTATTGAGGTAAACCTAGTACTATCCTGGGAGAAAAGTCGTTTCATGGTGAGGGGTGGCATAGTACTAGGGCACAGGATCTCTAAAAATGGACTCGAGGTCGATCGAGCTAAATCTGAGATTATTTCCCACTTACTGCCACCTAGCTCAGTCAAGCAGATCAGATCATTCTTGGGTCACGTCGGCTTCTATCGGAGATTTATACGTGATTTCTTGAAAATTACACGACCTCTGACGAATCTCCTTGTTGCCGATGCCCCATTCGAATTCGACACCTCGTGTCTCAGCGCCTTCGAGACTTTACGAATCACTATCTCTGATTCCTCGATTCTCCAACCACTGGACTAGTCGCTTGATTTCTAGATGATGTGCGACGCTTTTGATTTCGCCATCGGTGCTGTTTTAAGCCAGCATCAGGAGAAACAATCTTTTGTCATATACTATGCTAGCAAGTTGCTGAATGAGGCTCAGTGCAATTATACTATCACCGAAAAGGAACTGCTAGTAGTAGTATTCGGGTTGGAGAAATTCAGGTCTTATCTATTAGGGTCCAAAGTTATCATCTTCACTGACTACTCCACCCTCCAGCATTTGTTGGCAAAGAAGGATGCCAAACCCCAGCTCATCAGATGGATCCTTCTATTGCAAGAATTTGATATTGAAATCCGTGACAAAGCTGGTAAGCAGAATGTTGTGGCGGATCACCTATCCAGACTGGACCCAACCCACATTCCTTATTCCCTGCCTATCCACGACCAATTTCTGGATAAATCCCTTTTGGCAGTTCACTCTATTGAGTTCCCCTGGTACGCGGATATCGCAAACTATCTTACCGCAGGAAAGATTCCCGCGAACCTATCTAAGGACCAAAAACACAAATTTACTGCGGAGGCCAAATTCTACCTCTGGGTTGACCCACTGCTCTTCCACATTAGTGCGGATCAGATTATTCGAAGATACATCCCAAAATTTTGAGATCCCTAGTGTGTTATCTTTTTGCCACAATGATGCTTGTGGTGGTCATTTCTCGGGAAGGAAAACCACTGCAAAAATTTTGCAGTCAGGATTTTTCTGGCCAACTATTTTTAGAGATACACATGAATATGCTCAGCACTATAAACGATGCCAGTCGGTCGGTTCTATGACCAGGAGAGACATGATGCCACTCTAGCCCATCATTGTTGTAGAAGTGTTCGATGTCTGGGGCATCCATTTTATGGGCCCTTTTCCCAACTCGCATGGCTTCGAGTACATATTACTAGCTGTTGACTATGTCTCGAAGTGGGTCGAGGCCATCTCGACAAGACAGGCTGATCATATGACCGTCATTTCTTTCGTATGGGGAATACATCTTCGCGTGATTCAGAATACCCCATGCTTTGATTAGCGACAGGGGAAGCCACTTCATCCACGCCCACTTCAGGTCATTATTAAAGAAATATGGGGTACATCACTGTATAGCCACCCCGTATCACCCGCATACCAATGGGCAGGTTGAAGTGTCTAATCGTCAGATCAAACTGATTCTCCGGTAGACTGTTAGACCAGACAGGAAGGACTGGTCCGATAAATTAGTTGATGCACTCTGGGCATATCAGACTATGTACAAGGCCCCACTCGGAATATCACCATATCGTATGGTATATGGCAAGGCCTGTCACCTTCCTGTAGAGCTGGAACACCGCACCTTTTGGGCTGTGCAAAAATGTAACCTTGACCTTGAAGCGGGAGGTCAAGAACGGAAACTCTAGCTCAGCGAATTAAAAGAGATCCGATGGGAGGCCTATGAGAGCGCATTGATATACAAGGACAAGACCAAGGCCTTTCATGACCGCCACATTCGGAGGAAAGCATTCATGCCCAACCAGCAAGTCTGGTTGTTTGATTCATGACTAAAACTTTTTTTAGGGAAGCTCAAGTTCAGGTGGACTGGCCCATATGTTGTGATTCACCCATATCCTAATGGGGCGGTCCAAATCAAGGACCCAAAATCTGGGCGTATATCTATGGTAAATGGCCAGCGCCTCAATCCATTCACTGTCTAGGAACCTCCTCTAGCTGACGAACTCAATCATCTTATCGAGGATATCTAAGTAAGTTCTCACCCAGCTGGAGGCGTTAAACTCAGCACGTATAGATAGCATTCTACCATCATCTATACATAACCATTTTTATACATAGCATATTTTTCTTTTAATCATATTTCTCTTGCATATTGCATACTGTCAGGTTAGCCGGTGCTGAACGTTAAAATTTCAGGAGCAATTCCAGGTGATCTCTACCCATTTACTCCCTGTTGTATTTATTTTCTTTTATATTCATGCATGAGGACATGCAAGAACTTAGGCATGGGGGGGTAGATACGATAAAACTGAAAATTTTTATGCCAACATTTAGGAAAACCTCGGAACTACATGTCAAACGTACTTTAGGGCCCTAAATAAAAGAACAATCGACTCCACCTCCAATGCTCGTATTGGAGCTAAAAATCATCCGCAATAGCCACTTCCGACTCACCCGCTCACCTCTTGTTCTAAATTTAGAGTCAAGCTGAATGTAACCTAAAAGGAAAATTTCATGAAGTATGAATATAAGAGGTTACTTGTTTATAGCATATATACATAGTGCATTCATGAATAAGATTATTTTATTAAGAGAATGCATTAGGAATTTTATCCTCTAGTTGATTCCTATAATCTAGAATCCAGTACACTTTTTCACACATGTAGAATTTGCAATGGATTCATGGTGAAGGCTGATAAACGTCATTAGTCTATCGAGAAGAAGCAGTGCTTCTTTTCTTGAACCCCTAGATAGTATTTTGGGAGTCAGGTAGATTTTATTCCAAAAATCCCCTAAATAGTGTGAGATGAGAGTAGAGTGTACTGGTGCTTTAAGATTAGTGTAAGGAATCTAAAATCCTAGATAATTACGTGATGATACTCAGAGATTAGGCATAGTTTTCTCTCTCGGTTCCTGCGTATACGTTTTTGCGTGAAATTTTGAGAGCCACCAAATAAGGCAAAGATGCAGAGAGCGAGTTTTCATAAAACTAGGGCTAAGGTGAATGGTTACAACCATTCTTTACGAAATCCTCGACTAAAGGACGGTATTGATGTTAAGGCCAGAAATACATCGTCCTATCCGTCTCTCCTAGTGCCATGAGTAGGCACTTCCACCAAATAAGCCACCCAATGTCTCTTGAGTGCCACCAATCCCTAACAATGTCTCCTCAATAAAGTTCATGAATGTATGCTAGCTTGTGCTGTGTTGAAAAAAAAAATACATATAAAAAAAAGAAGAAAAAAAAGAAAAAAAAGAAAAAAAATTAGAAAAATTAGAAAAAGAAGAAAAAGAAAGAAAAAAGAGTGTGTGAATATTTAGTGTTAATTTCAGTTGCATTAAAGTAATACCACCAAATAAATTTGAGATCCACCAAATAAGGCCTTAACCTATCTTTCAGTGTTTCTGACCGTCCGATTATTGGTTAAGGAATTCTAACTTAGTGCTAGAGTTATGAGAACTCAATTAAAGTGTTAATGCCAAGTGAGACCACCAAATACAGGTCATATGTGTGAATTTGGTGAGATTGTGAACTCTAAGAAAAGAAAGAAAAGAAAAGAAAAAGAAAAAGGAAAAGAGAGAATGAATACAAAGGAACCAAAAGAGAGCATAGTTTTTCTCGTGTTTCTCTGAGTTGAGTTACTTGATAATCCGGGAATCTAGATTCTATAGTACTAATCTCTATCTAGCACCAGTTGAGAGTGAACCACCAAATATATAATCTTTTCCCTCTAAGATTCTCTACCTAAGCTTAAAGCCGGGTGGAATTCATAGAATATCTTAAATACCCCGAGGGAAGAAGTCCGCCTATCCCGCTAGAATTTTTACTAGGGTTCAAGTACATGTTTTAGAGGTGAGTTAGTTTTTCACTCGAATTCGTCGCAAAAGCTACATAGCTACACTTTCACGATTGTTTGGATTTCTAGAGCATAGGATGAAAACAAAAAGGAGAAAAATCTCTACGCATACAGTTGAAAAAATAATCAATCCCTTAGGGACCCTTCTGTGAATAATTTAGCCTCGTATTTTCTAGGGACTAGTAAGATTTAGGCATAGGGGTATGATTGCGCAACAATCATAGGTCATAATTGACCTAAATTAGGCTAGGACTTAGCATAAGTTAGGGTAATTCATGTATGCATAAGCATTACTAGTACCTTTAGTGCTTTTTTTAGCTATGCATAAAATAATGCTATAAGGTATTGATTAGGTGCACTATGTCAATTGTAGGTAATAAGCTGATCAGAAGTTATATCTGAAGCTGGATCTAAAGCTGGATCTAAAGAATAAAGAATAACTGGTGTTGCAGTAGAGCTGGAGCGGAAGACCTAGATTAGATGTAGTAGATAATAATGTAAGGGAGTTAAGGTATGCTATTCTATTAAGTAGGAATAGAGCAATAAATTGTGAACTTAGGTCCATCCTAGCCTTAGGATAACCTAGAAGCTTCCCTAAGCCTTGTCACCCTTAGATTAGGTCACCGCACCCTAGGAAACCTTAAAACCCTAAATCCAGCCTCTATCTGGATGTCCACATAAGTTATAGGACATCCAGAACCCTTAGCCAACTCCCTCACACCTTAAACCCACTTTTGCAGTGTTATTGGACGTCCAGACGCTTGGTTAGACGTCCAATTTCTGCAGAATAGCCAAGACAGAACCTAGAATCCCTCCTGACTCTGATTGGATGTCCAGACAATAAGTATGGACTTCAAATTTTCACTATAAGTCATTTGACACTTTTATTAGATGTCCAAAACTTCCCTCGAGACCCTATTTTGAGATTGAAGCCTTGATCTTGGATCTCTAGCTCCCTAAACCCAATTCTAACCCCCTAGGAACCTAAATTAAGGTTCCCTAACCCTAGTACATCACCTCTAGACCTCCCTAAAGACCTAATTATGTCCTCACTAAACCTAATTGACTTGGATCTTAGTCAATTCCATCAGCCTACTCAATTGGACTCATTGAGTCCAACTAAGCCCTGATCTCAGCACACACTGTCCAATTGGACTCAGTGAGAGTCCAATTGACCTAGACCTGACCAAATTGAGTTATTTTACTCTCAATTAGGTTTCCACACACCCAATTAAACTTGTATTAAATTTAATTGCACTTTGCCTTAGTGAATTAGGGTTTGCAACCCTAACTTGAGACCTAACCTAGACATAAAACCCATTAGAACCTATCCTAACCCACCTAACCACTTAGGGCATGACCACACACACACACACACACACACCCATTTATGCACTCCCACACCACCTAGAGTATTCTAGAACCTTCCAAAGGTGGCGGCACCTTGGTTGCCAAAAATAGCAACCAAGGATGAATCTTCTCTTAGATCCACTTTTGGTGGATCTAAGAACCACCCTCTCTCTCTCTCTCCTTGGACGGCCACATTTGGGACTCTCTCTAGAGTGTTATACACTTCTATAGAGAGTCTCCCTTAGGTCTATAAAAAGACCTAAGGGGTGGCACTTTGGACCTATTCACTCTTGGCTCCATTTTACCTTAGCTTCATTCCACCTCCACTCTACCTTCACGAGTAGCTTCACCATGGCCTCCACCATCTCCACGCCAAGATGTTGGATCACCTCCTCAACCTCTCTCCAAGGGCCAGCCTAAGCACCATTGGCCGCCCCTCCTCCTCTCAACCAAGTCAATAGCCATCGGAGCCCACCTTTGAATGTCCTCAGTTTTGCTATAGCTCTTCACAGTTTTACTGCTTTATTTACTGCTTAATAGTGTAGCTCTATATTCTCCCCTAATGATGCATGCATAATCCCCCCTTAGATTCATGTATGTAATCATTTTCTGCTAGCTAGATTTATGTTTTCAAGCATTCCTCTACAGGCTTTCCATGAGCTTTATGTTGCAAACACCATCATGAATCAATGAAAATCTTTTTCTATATATATATCTATTTGTGAAAATCACCATGACCCTTGTTGCAATATTTTTGTGTGATTGAAGTTGCATGTTTTAATTTCTGATACTCTGGCAACTAAGCATGTCGTGCATAAATATGAACTTAGCATAAATTGACATGAGATTTTGAATAAGTAGAGCAAGAGAGATCGATTTCAAATTTGCATTTCCATAAATGCCTCCCAGAGACTAACGACTAGGACTCCAAGTCTCGTTATCTTAGAAATTATTTTTGTTGATCATATTTCGCAACTATACTACAATGCATTTTTGATCAAATATGCACTCTACAATACCCAACAGGGACCCATTTCGTGAATGTGTATTTTCAGTCTGTACTTAGAAAATATGTGGTGTCTCACCGCATTTCTACCTCGTATCATATGCAAATAAACGGACTTATCGAGCTATCAAACTGGGAAATCAAAAAGATTCTGCACATCACTGTTTGACCTGATAGAAAGGATTGGTCAGCCTTGCTTCTGGAAGCATTATGGGCTTATAGGACCACCCATAAGTCCCAATTAAGAATGTCTTCCTTCAGGACTATTTACGGGAAGGCATGTCACCTTCCTGTAGAAATGGAGCATAAAACCTATTGGGCAGTACAAAAGTGCAATCTGGACATCGAAAAGGCTGGTATTCACTGTCGCCTGCAAATAAGTGATCTCGATTAGCTATGCAATGATGCATACGAGAACTCGTAAATTTACAAGGATCGAATTAAAGCCTTGCATGATAAGCATATTTCACGTAAATCATTCAATCTTGGTCAAAAAGTACTTCTATTTGATGCCAGTCTTAAGCTATTCCTAGGTAAGCTCAGATCTAAATGGACCGGACCTTTTCTAGTTAGGAGGATTTTTGGTAATGGAGTTATGGAAATCTCACCTGTTGATCGTGGCTTTATACCATTTGTTGTTAATGGCCAATGTCTTAAACCTTTCCTTGAACTTCATGATTTGAGTTAGATCGAGGAATCTCTTGACCTCCATTCCACTTGAGCTGCATTATGCCTAGCTAATGGCAGTAAACTTTGCGCTTAACAGGAGGCAACCTGTCAGCTGAAAAACCTGAGACCTTTCTTATCTTTTTTGTGTAAATCACTCTTATTACACTTTAGAGTTCCTAATTTAAGAACAATCATTTCTAAACTGCCCACCCACCCTTAAACCTATTCTAAAATTATAAACTAAGCTGAATATGAACCCATCCTGTTTGCAATGAGGGCATTGCAAAACTTAGCAAGGGGGGATTAAAGTGCAATTATTTGAAATTCATGATTGAAAGGTTCTCACAAAAATACACATAGATTCTCACAAAAAAAAAAAAAATATATATATATATATAAAAGGGGGGAAGGAGACAAAAAAAAAGAAAAATAGAGAGAGGAATAATAAAAAAAATTCAATAGTCATTTTTAGTTTGTTGAAGCCCTTAAACATTCAGTTATGGAGTCAGGCAAAATTTTCTTCCATATGATCCACCAAACAATTGTGAGGTAAGAGAAGAGTGTTTATTGATGCTGTAAGTCTAGTATGAAGAATTATAAGTTCTAAATAATTAAATAATGAAATTCGGAGTTAGGCACAGTTTTCGCTCTCAACTCCTTTGTGCGAATATTTTGTGTGAATCCCTGAGAGCCACCAAATAAGGCAAATATGTAGAGAGTGGGTTCTAATAAAACAATGACTAAGGTGGATGGTTATGAACATTCTTTATGGAATCCTCGACTGAAGGAGGGTACTAATGTCAAAGGTCAGAAATACATTGTCCCATCCATTCTTTCCTGGTGCCGAGGGTAAGCATTTCCACCAAATAAGCCACATAATATCCTCTTGAGCACACCCATTTCACAATAATGCCTTATTAATAATTATTGTGCCGTGTTGAGTTATATCTTTATAAAAAAAAGAAAAGAAAATATTTATATACATAGATCCTTTTGATCCAAGAAAAAAAAATAAAGAGAAAAAAGAAAAAAATACATATACATAGATCCTTTTGATCCAAGAGAGAGAGAGAGAGAGAGAATGTGTTTAAATTGCATTGAGGCAACATTACCCACCATACTTTTGCCCCACCAAATACAACCTTTACCTTTCTTCCTGTATTTTAGACCGCCTGAATACGGGTTGAGGAGTTCTGACTTAGTTATTGGGCTATCAAAACTTAATCAAAGCATCAAAGCCTTGAGAGACCACCAAACATATTGACAATCTGGAAAAGTTGTGAGCTCTTGATTTATAAAAAAAAAAAAAAGAGAAAGAGAGTATGCACAAAGGGACTAAAAAAAAAAAGAAAAAGAGAGCATAGTTTTATGCATTTCTCCTAATGGATTCATTTAATAATTTGGACATTCAAAGTCTGAAAAATTAGATTATATGTAACACTAATTGAGTGTGAGCCACCAAAAATAAAATCCTTTTAACTCAGACATCTACCTATACCTAAAAGTCGGGGTTGAACCACAAATCACCTGCTATCCCCATGGGAAGAAAGTTTTTGCCTATCCTGATACTTTTATACTAAGGGTTGAAAATGAACTTTAAATGAATATTAAAAAATAATAATAACAAGGGGAAGGAGAATAAATTCTTTAGAAATGTATAACAAAAATACCCTTATACCAAACATGTGGGCTAAAAACTCTAAAATTTGCTAAGGGAGTAGCAAATGATAGGCATGGGGGTATGATGGCAGTGCCATCATGCTCTATAACTCACCTAATTTAGCTAAGTCCTAAGGTAAATTGACCTAAATAATACATAAAAAGGGTACAATATCATATGGAGGAAGATTCATCAAAATAATCCCAAGAGACCGCAAAATAGGTCAGAATAACCAATTTAGGGTTTCCTTTGAAATATGCCATTAAAGAGAACAATTAAACCTTATGTTTGATCTGACCTAGTTTGATAGGATTCTGATGAAAATATTGCGAATTAAACCTTTTCAAAATTATAAATAAATATCCCACAAGGTTTAATTTGATCAGATACATCAAAGAAGCCAATTAAACCTAAAATAATAACCTAGGCGAATAATTAATGTCAAATGAGTTTAAATGGAGAATTTACCAACCAAACAACTTCAAAACTCAAAATTGACATAACCATCAGATTCCCTAGATCTTAATTGAGCTTCAATAAAAAGTTAGGCCTGATTTGACAATGTTCATACCTACTTTGCATTTAGGCCCCTAAGTTCCTTATATCCTTCTAAGTAGGTCCAATTTCATTACTCTTAGGTCCTTCTCTTCTTCCTAACTGGTCCCCGACGTCATCTTCCTCCTTTAGCAGCCACGGAACTGTTGACTGAACTATCCGACGACTTTCCAGCACCGTTTGCGACCACTTTGAGCATTAGCTAAGCTCGACCTCTGAGGTGAAGTTGTTGGCCATTCTATTCCGCATCGAGCGAGACACATCTCACTGGCTGCCATCATTGCAACAACCTACGATCTTTGATCAAAAACAAATGCGGAGATACGAGTTGTTGGAAGGTCTTCTCGTTACCTCCTGCAACGAATTCACGTACAGCTGAGGCTCTACAAAGCCTCGCAATGCTCCTCCGAGTCGAGTTGTAAGGAATCCGAGTGCAACCGCTGACTTCTCTTCTTCCTCCATGCACTGCCATTGCCAGACCTTGAGGTCTTCTTCTCCCATTCGCTCCACTACCTCTCACCATCAAACGAGGGTGCAGCCGCCTTCATCTCTCTCTCACCTAGCTTCTTTGCCCAGCAATCGATTCTTTACCTCCTTCATCACCCTCAATTCCTTCTCCGATTCTTCGCCGGTGACTTGCCACCGCCATCGGTCTCCACCTCTCCTTCCTCCAAATTAGGTTAGGGTTTTTCTTCCCCTTTCTTCCCTCTACCTTCTAATCTCTCCAATTTTAAATTCCAACCCCGTTTGAGCCATCGCCAGCCAACATCTTTAAGGGCTCCGATGAGTGTCTTCGCCATATCACCGAGCCCCTTCATATAGCATGTAGAAATAAGGAAAAGCTTCGAGGATCTTCCCTGAAGCGCCTAGACTAATCTAGGACTGAAAGGTTCATTTTGCTGTGCACAGGTACTTGTCGGAGCTACCTTTGTCTCCACCTCTGGCGACCTCTTCGACGAGGACTTCTGCGTGCTACACACCTCCATCTTCCTCGCCGACATGCCCATAACCTCCTCCTCGACTCCCCGAACCAAACCCCTCTCCTATTCCATCCTGTCGACTTGCCAAACCACCCCCTGAACACACCCATCACCGGCTTCCGTCCCCGTCACCGTCCAGCCACCACACACCTTCACACACCATGAAACCACGCCATCTCACTCCACATCCTCCGGCGAAGCTATTAAATAATTTTAATGTGGCCGAGAAGCTGTATTCCTTTATTTCAGGTCCAAACGGAGCTCCATCGTCGCTCATGAGTTCTCCAACACATCTTGAATTCTCCAGGTCTCGTTCATCCTAAGCTTTAGCCCCAGGTCATGCGTAAGTGATAGGCTCGGATAGGTTGTGTTAATATGGTGAAATTATCGTTGAAATGAGTATAGTGGTTAACCTAAATCGAGCCTAACCATCTTTTTACAAAATTTTTTAACCTGGCCTACTTAATTTTATCTTGGTCACTTTTAGGTCCAGGGTCAAACTCAGGGAGGCGAGAATTAAGGGTGGATAAGTTTCTACGCCTTTCCTACAACGAATCTCTTCCATGGGTTTATTATGTCTTTGGTTTTTTTTATATTTAAGATTTTTTTTTTGATGATAATTTTATCCTTGAGGTACACCCTCAAAATCAGGTCCTTGGCTTTGAGCCAAATTGTTCTTGGCTTTGAACCAATTTAGGGTTCCAAAAAATTGGTCTTGCTATTTGCACGACCGAGTACTTGCAAGACAAGGATTAGCTTTTCTCTTTTACTATTTTTTTTTCTTTTTAATAGCACTAAACAAAAGAGAAATAGAGGTTGTTTGTAAAGAATTAAATATAGTCTATATATATACAGATATATATATAATATCTATATAGGGGTGGGGGTGGTGGAAATGGCGTGTAGCACGATGTCGAGTTGGTCGATGTCAAGGAAGACGCAACCAACAGGGCGAAGTGCCGCGTGGAGTGTAGGATGGATGTGTGGAAGTGTGTGCAGATGCGCTTTCTCTACACGGGTATCGGGGAATATTAGCAACTGGTGCAGATATTCCCGTGATATAACGTGTGGTGTAGGGATACAGGTAGGTGATATGAATGTAAATATATATATATATGTGTGTGTGTGTGTGTGTATGTAAATATATATTTATATATATGTATGATAGGGTTGTAATTATATAGATGTATAGGTAGTTATGTATATATATATATATAGATATGTAAATATATATATAGGTATATATATATATATGTATTTATAACTAGATATATATGTATATATATATAACTATATAGATATATATATATATATATATATTTATGTATGTATGTATATATACTTATATATAGTTGTATAGGTACCAATATGTATATATATATATAAGTATATATAGGTGTGTACAAGTGAGTGTGTGTGTGTGTACACGTGAGTGTGTACAAGTTTGGTGTGTGTATGAGAGAGGGAGCGTCTGCTGGAGAGTGAGGGAGTGGCTGTGAGAGAGAGAGTGTGGGCGTTTAAGGCATTTGGTGGCTGCTGGCATCATTTGAGTGCCAAGGCACATACGCGGGCATGCGCTGGCGCAGGCACGCAATGGTGCATGCGTGCGCTGGAGGGAGCAGGCGTGAGGGAGAGCACAACGCAGCGTGCTGCGTAGCGTAGTGCACTGCGCTGTGGGTGAGAGTGGATGCTGACGAAGACGTGGGTGCGAGCGCAGGCATTGGAGCGAGTGCGAGTGCAGATGAGGGCGCGGGCGCTGGGGCAGGCGCGGGTGTGGATGCGGCGACTGGCTGGAGGCGGTAGCGGCGTGGAGAGAGAGCGCTCAGTGACCGAATAAGTGATAAACTTTTCGGTCACCGCACTGTACCTACAGTGTCGCGCAGAAACACGTGAACAGTAGCTACAGTGCCGCGTGGCTTCATCAACCGGTTGCGGCCGGTTCTGCGTGCGCGGGCGTGTTGGAAGGTGCCTGTGCGCATGGAAGGAGCTTGCACCGGCTGTTGGCATGCGCACAGGGGGCTTGCACGCTGGCTGGAGGCTGCTGCGCTGCTACTGGAGCTCTAGAGCTTGGAGCTTCGGCAATGGCGGGAAGGTGCTGAGCGATGGAATTTGAGAGTGAAACCACCACGCCCACCTGCTCTTGAATGAGCTGGGCGGTGGTGGAACTCACAGTGGTGGTTGTGGGGCCACTGTGAGCCTGCTCCTGCTTGTAGTGTATCTCTTCAGGGGGAAGTGGTACTACGTATGGAGGGGAGAAAGGGAGGAAGATGGCTTGACGAAGGTGGCTGTTGTGTTCTCTATGTGCCAGGCTCCCTTCGCAAGGAAGAGGGCATGGCTTTTTAAAGAAGAGTGAGGCATGCACAGCCATGCCCTAGGCTGCATGACCAGCCATGCAGCTGGCAGAGAATGGTGCTGCCAGAGAATGGCACGAAGAAGAGTAAGCCCATGCCCTGAGCCGCGTGAGGGAGAAGAACTTCAACGTTAAAATAAAAAATATGAGGATGGTGAAATTGTGAGGCAGCACTTGAAGAAGATGTTATTTACATGGCCAATTATTCACTTTCCTCCCCTCTCAAATAAATGCATGCATGTGTCAATTTTTACAAATACAACTATGGCTACCTAATATGCAATGGCAATGCTAGGAAATAACACAAGATGGCATTTTTATTGGTGTATTTTTGCTGTGCAATCAGTAAGGGATCGAGGTTGGGAGAGAAGGCTTTAGTTGGAAGCCTTCTCCTCAATAGCTGCTCCTATTGTAGGAGATTACACCCCCTAGCAGTATGCGAAGAAGAAGGTGGGACTTTAGTCCTACCTCGGAAAGCACTAAAGTGTGGGAGCTGAATAAATTGAAAATGTGATTGGGCCTTAGTGCCTCAAGTAACATCGGGGGTGAGATCCCCACACACCCCACGCGCCTCTCTCGTGACACTGCTACAAGTGGGCCTGGTCCGATAACCCGCCAAAGCCCACACCTCGGCTACTACCTACATCAGTAGCCCTGGTCCAGGGTACGCGGATCCCTGATACCGGATTACCTGAGCATCTGACTGAACATTGAGGAAGAGAAGGGAAAGAGAAAGAGAGAGAGCACACTGCAGGGGAGGATTTTAAAGTGTGGAATAGTACCACTACACCCTCGCCCTCAAGACTTAAGGCGTCTATGCCTGTTCTCTGTCGTCTGAGGGTAAAGTGTTGAGTTGAGTTATAAACGTTGATAATTAATAGTTGTGCTGAACTTGGTGGTTTAAACCACCACTTTTGCTCTATTTTTTTATATTTATAAAGAAGCACTTTATGTATTCAGCATATATTACCTTTTTGGTAGTGATAAATTGTGGGAATAACTACTCCTAGAGATGACCTCGGATTTCTTTTTATTCGAGTATTATAAATGTAAATGCTTGATTCGTTTTGATCACTATACTATGACGTGACTATTTTATAATACGATCGAAGCAAGTTGAGCACTAGGAATTCTCAAAGTCATGCACCTGATGCCAGACACTTGGGAACATGGCTAAGAGAGATATGAAGCCCCTAAACCCAATACTTTCCGTCCAAATTTTTGACATTTGGGGCATTGACTTCATGGGACCTTTTCCTCTTTCATTTGGACACCAGTATATTCTGGTTGCTATTGATTACGTGTCCAAATGGATTGAGGCAATCCCCACCTGGACCAATGACCACATGGTGGTTATCGATTTTGTGAAGTAGAATATCTTCAGTTGGTTTGGGATTCCACGGGCGATTATTAGTGATGGTTGTTACGAACGCGTGCCCCGGACGTATTTTAAGACGTCTGGGAGGTGACCCAGACGTCTAACCAGACGTCTGGGATCACATCCAGACGTCTTGCCAGACGTCTGGGATGGTTTACAGACGTCTGAAAAACCGTTATCATCCACACCCACGAGTCGTCTGCGCGCCTGCGCTCGCAGACCGCATATTCGCTATTCCCTCCTTCTCTTCTGCGGCTGCAGACGCCTGCCGCGCCTTCTCTCTCTCCTCTCCGCGCGGCATTAAAAGGACCACGCCTCCCCTCCCGTCTCCACCGTCTCCTCCTTCTTCTCCTTCCTGTGCACGAGAGCGAGCGAGCGAGTGCGAGGGCTGCAGCGACGGCCGCAGTGAGCGCAGAGGAGGCGCGGCGTGCGAGGGCGGAGCTCTGTCGTGAGGGCGAGCTCGTCGGAGCGGCTTGGTCGGCCGGCGGAGGGCGCAGGGGGCGCGGAACGATGCGGAGAGGGACCTGCTGCAGTCTGCGCAGCAGGAGCGTGAGGTGCGACTCGGGCGGCGTAGCGAGCAGAGTCCGGGTCGCGCCCTGATTCTGGAAAAATTTCCAGAATCAGACGTCTGGGTTGATAGGCAGACGGTGAGGACATCGTCTGGTAGGTCATACCGACGTCTGAAAGGTGTGTATTCCGCTTTCTTCTTCCTTCCTGTCGACCGACCGTACTAAGGGAGGGAGTTGGCTGTGCGCAGGTTCGCTGATTCGCCATCCTTTGCGAATCAGACGTCTGGAAGTTGTACCAGACGGCGGGAGTGACCTCCAGGCGTCCGGGGTGACCATCGGACGTCTGGGAGTTAGGACAGACGTCCCCGCAGACTTCTGGACGTCTAGGAAACCACGTTGGATAGGTAATTCGCTGATCCACTGTTTAAGACGTCTGGAAGAAGTTCCAGACGTCTGATTTTGCACAGTATCATCTTTTTCGACCCGTTTAGTGCCCGTTCGGGCTCCGTTTTCCGCGATTCGAGTTGCGTTCTTTTCAGAATTAATTCCTCTACCCGTATACAGTAGCTATACACTATTTTGAGACACTCCTTGTGTTTGATCCTTGTGATAGGACCTCGTTCAGTTGCAGTCTTGAGAGTCGCGGAGGCACGCGGGATTCCCAATCAGGCCCCCATTACTCCCGTTGTACCTGGTAGAGTGGCTTAAGCTATTAAAATCTGTTAAAGTATGGAACCTTAACTAGAATCTAGGTGTTGCATGAATCCTAGGAATGAGAAATGTATGGAATGATAGCTCCTAGGTGTTGCATGAATCCTAGGGCTGGAAAATTAGATTGTATGATAGATCCTAGGATATGGCATGAATCCTAGGATGGAAAACTAGTGGAATGTATATATTGCAGTCTTGGAAAATGGAAAGAAATATAAAGCTGCCTGTAATTTGAATTAACAACTGCCTGTTGTGAACAGCTAACGTGGTTGAGAACATGGATTGTAAGAATGTGAAACTGGGAAGTGAAACTTGGATCTTGAGTAAAAAGGATGGAACCCTATGGGGAAGTAGGAGTAGAACTCCTGGAGAGTGAATGGAATAGTTTTGGGGAAGTGAGCTGGCCCTTGAGTACGGAGTACCAAGGAGAGCGACTGTCCCCCTGTTTAGTGCAGAGCGGAGCTAGCCGCCCTAGGGACCCGGGGTTAGGACTGGCCACTCTGTACCGACATGCTGGCCCTCGCGTACGTAGTACTGAGGAGAGCTACTAGTGTTAGGAGAGTACTAGCTACCCCACGGGCCCCGGGGTTCTGCTAGCCTCCTTCACCGACTTGTTAGGCCCACTAGGGCAAACCAGGGTAGTCAGGCGAGGGTGCGCGGACTGTGGAGGGGCAAGGCCCCGGTTTGGTTACTGTGGAGGGGTTGGACCCCTGTTACTGAGAGGGCTCTGCCCTGGTTCCGTGCTGTGCTTTGGGCGCACCCGTTAACGGAAACGACTGACCGCGTGCCAGTGCGGGCTAGCTACCTGTGCGTTTATCGCGCGTGCCGTAGTCACCGTTACGCCTGTCAGTGACCTTGGGGTGGTTGACTGAGGGTAGGATCACCACGGGGGACTCTCCCGGCCAGGAGAGCACCACGTGCTACTTCTACTTTTGGAAAAGACTGCAATCAAGATCGTTCCCATGAGGACATTCAAGATCAAGTAAAGGATCTGAGAAATAAATGAAATAGTGAGAAAATTGAAAGACGTGAATAAAGGAAGTAATAGAACATAACAGCTACTGTACACTCTACTGTTTCCTTTAGTTAGTTTGCCACTCTACTCAGCGTTTTGCTGACGTGTTACACTCGTTACCCTTTTTCAGGACCAGGTGTTGAGCAGCCAGGGTCGGTGGCTGCAGAGGACGCTGGGCCGAGTAGGGTCCAGTAGAGTTTACCACAGTCTTTTGTACCTCTTTTGTTTCTGTTCTAGTGAGTAGTTTTTGTTTCCGCTGTACTTTCTTTACCTGCAGTTCTTGTTATATGATAAATGTTGTTCTACTATTGTGGTGGTATCTACTGTAGTAGTTTCTTTCCTTACTGTTGTACTTCCTTACTGTTAGTTATATTCATGCTGAATGTGGTTTATTTTACTGCTCTTTTGGTTACTTCCTCGTTGGACGACTAGGTCTTGGGATTAGTCAAGTCGGTCCGGTTCTCGTGTCTCGTAGGGACTCGAGAACCGGGTCGTTACAATGGTGGCACGCATTTCACTCATGCCCAGTTTTAGAATTTATGATTTCCACACACTACCACCCTCAGACGAACAGACAGGCTAAGTTCTCCAATCGGGAGATCAAAAATATTTTGTAGAAAACTGTAAGGCCTGATAGGAAGGATTGGACCCAAAAGCTAGATGATGCTCTTTCGGCCTACCATATGGCATATAAAACGCCTATCGGTATGTCTCTGTTCTGTCTGGTGTTTGCTAAGGCGTGTCACTTACCCGTAGAGTTAGAACACCAAGCATTTTGGGCCATCAGAAAATGTAATTTTGACCTAGAGTTGGCCAAGAAGACCAGTAAACTCCAACTATCTAAGTTGGAGGAACTTAGAAATGATGCTTATGAAAATGCAAAAATCTATAAGGCAAGGACCAAAGCTCTCCATGACTAGATGATTTCACATAAGAGCTTTGAGTCGAACCAGAAGGTCTGGCTTTTCAATTCTCAACTAAAGCTTTTCCTCGATAAGCTTTGGTCTAAGTGGAACGACCTGTTCGTTATTGAGTGGATTTTCCCTAATGGGGCCATCGAAATCTTTGACCCAAAGACGGGTAATTTCTTCAAGGTCAACGGACGTCCCTGAGGGTTGGAGAATATCCTGTTAATTACAACTAAATACTATAGGGGAGGGGTGAGTAGTATTACTTTGAAAATATAAATCAGATTAAAAAACAAAATAATAAAGATTCATGCACAGAGTACACCTAATTTATAGTGGAAACCCAATCCGGGTAAAAACCACTACCTAAGCCTCCCAACTTAGGATTTTTCCAACTAGTACAAGCTAGTAAATCCACTATTCGCACCACTTGAATGAGGGTGTCACAACCTCTTACAAACCCTTCTCTTTTATCCTGAAGAGAAGCGAAAACAACAACCACGGATCTTCCAAATAGGCTTGGGATATGTAAATCAAAACAACAAAATAGTATAACAAGAAAATGAATTCTATGGAACCTTAACAAATGATCAAACGATTTTTTGCAGAGGTTAGAGGCATCGTGCTTTCGAAGAGTGTGAAGAACGGAGTGTGAAAGCCTTTTGCAATAAGCACGAGAAGGTCTGTTTTTGAATGGTGTTTCTATTTAAAAGTTGTAAAGGAATGGCTGTGTGCGACCTCTATTTATAGAAAAAGTTTTGCTTGAATAGGAAACAAAATTGGTCAGTCCATTAAGGTTAATTGGTCAATCAAAAAGTACTTTGGTCGATCAGTTAAGAATGTTGGTCAATCACTTGTTGGTTGATCAATTAGCTTGGTTGGTCGATCATGAGGATTTTTCTCAACTTCCTAAAATGGATTGATTTGATCGGTCAAATAAGTAGGTTGGTTGATCAAAGTGTTTTAGTCGATCAATTAATAAGTTTGGTCTATCAATAATCCTAAAATTTGGATTTGAAAAGATATGTGAAAAAAATCATTTTTTAGTTTTATTTGAGGTTCCTTACAATAAAGTCCTAGACTCAAATAAATGAAAACGACGCACATAAGCAACTATCTGAACTTGTGTCTTGAACAGAGGCTTCAATCCAACATAGTCCTGAAATGTTAGTCTTAGCAACAAACATAATTTTGGTGCATCAAAATAGAGGTGCTTACATTCTCCCCCTTTTTGATGACAACAAAATTATAATTACGAATTTGAAAATAACTTTGCATAATATCTTCCCCTTTTTTTTTAGCAAAAAGTAAAGGTGCTGCTAGTTATTTCACAATTAATTCCCCCTTAAACAAGTAATATAAGCATCAATATAATATCATGCATTGAGAGAGCTATTAATATAACTGAAAGAGATAATATTCATGCAACCTTCATAATAAAATGATTAGAAAAGATAACATAGAATGGAGTCTAGAATAAACTGATACATGCCATAAAAAATGAAAGAAAATATAAGAACTAATCATCTAATGATGCCATAAATGCGTCCATGGTGCTCTGAAGATTGGTATCTAGCTCGAGATCCAGTGAGTCTAATCTCTCAGAAGATGTAGGCTGACCAAGGCAAAGGTGTCGTTGAGTTGACGATCGTGGTGTCGAATGCCTAGATGTTTTGCGAGGAGTAATGCTGGTCAGCTGGTGGTGCTGCTGGTGAAGCTGATGAAGTAGGAGGAGGAGGAGGTGCTACAGAAGGCATGGTAGTCAAACGACGAGGTCAAGGAGGTTGGTGAAGCTGCTACTGAATGCTATGAACAGACTCTCCAAGTTTGTCCAAAAATTGACTCTGAGCATTCAGGTAATCTGATACCTGATGTGTGTGCCACATCATAACCATGTCTGTCTCCCTCTGCCTATGCATCTTCAAAGAAATACCATTGGTCACATCCTTTATAGTGACAATGTCCCTGCCTGAAATCTGTCTGTCCAAGAGGCTCCAGTCTTGATTGTAGAAAGAGGGTGAAGGTCTCACTGGAAGTGGACATGTCGTAGTGAAGTGCTCATAAGGTAGGAACAGAGAAGGTACTGTGGTCTGCTCCTACTGCTGCTACTGCTCTAGTGGTGCACCCTCATCGCGAGCTCCCTGTGCTTGCTCCATCTTCGCATAAGTGAGTTTATCAAAAATGGAGACATGAGTGATAAACTGTTTATGATTAATGTCCATGGGTACACTGAAATGAAGAAAGATATGGGATAAAAGTGTCCCAAACTGAAAGGAGCTACTGGGTGGTTTACTCATAAGATAAAGAATCAAATGGTTCTAATTGAATTGTTTGTTCTTCATAAAGGAAAAGAGGGTGATTAGCATTATACAAGGGCAGTTTTCAAAAGATGTGGACTTGGACATAAAGTTCCACAAGAAAACATAATTCAGAAAGTGAGGCAAACGTCTGAAAAAGGGTGACTTGGCAAGACAACCCAAGTCAAAATGAGAGGGGGTGAGCAGGGTCTCCCTGATAGTATCGGACTGAGACTACTAATGTAACTCAAGAAAAGTAGGTCCAACAGAAGGACAACCAAGAATCTCTATCAAAACGTCCTTGTTGACCAGAACCTCTATCTTGTAGACATTCGAGGTCAACTTGATGTTGGAGCCTTCACCTATATCTTTGAGATTAGCATAAAATAGGTGACAGGCCATGGGATCAACACCGAGAATGTGGCTATGCTTGGAACCCGCATAAAAGTTCCACTCAAATAGATGCAAAATCTGATGGTATGCAAATTTTCATGGATCCCAGGGAAGATAGACTCGAAATAGGTGAAGTCAACGAGTCGTCTGACATGCGGAGAGAACTTAGCAAACAAAGAAAATTGATCATGAGTAGCCTCGGCAATAAAAAAGTGATCGAAAGTATCATCACGATGATTAGAAGAGCCTTGAGCACGTTTGGGTGCTGAAGAAAACATAGTTGGTCGATCAAAAATGTCAGTTGGTCGAGCAAAAAAGAACTGGACGATTGGTAGATGAATCAAAGGGTTTGGTCGACCAAAAGACCTTAGACCGAAAAAAAAAGGTGTTTGACCAGATGATAAACTCACCTATGCTGCATGATTTGCAAGAAAAAATATGAAAATAAGATCAAACAAGTGAGAGCAAATCAAAACACATTTTAAACATAAGAAAAATCTAAATGGATGGATGTATTCAAGGTTTAGAATGTACCGAGATCGAACCAAAGTTGGTCGATCAAAATGGAGGCCAGATGGAGGGTGTGTGAGGAGGTTGAAGTCATGCGAGAACGGAGGTGCGACGAGGCGACGATTGGAAATGCACTTGCGACATTCGGTGCATGAGGGACCCATGCACGGAGGAGGTTGTGTGTGAGGAGGTCGGCTACGGTGGTGAGTTGGTCGATTAGAGGAGGATAGATGATGTGGGGCAACATTTGGAAGATGTGGGGACCATATATGATGGGTAAAAAATAGGTTTAGAGGGAAAAATGAGGAGTTTTTAAAGAGAACGTGATTAGAAAAATAGGTAAGAACCCTTAAGGCAACTAATCACGTAAAATAGGTATGGTAAACGATAATTGCGAATGGGAAATGAGGTAAAAATATTGTAATCGCAAAAGAGAATCCGCCCAGTTTTGGTCGATCAAAATTATATTTTGGCCGATCTAAACAAGAAGTGATTGATCAAAATAATTATTTGGTCGATCAAGGTTTAAAAGTTTGGATGGAAAATTCCCACCCAAATAGATTGGTCGATCAAAAATTTTAGTTGATCGATCAAAAAGAAAAAACAGTGGAGGGAAAATTCCAGCCAGGCAAATTCAAGTTTTGGTCTATCAAGTAATAGTTTTGATCGATCAAAGGTTGGTCGATCAAATTTAAAATTGATCGATCAAAACAAGAAAAACAAGTCTTCTCTTAGGCTACTTAATTAAGCTCTTTTAATCTAGATAAACCTAGTGAACTGTAAATTTGATTGAACCTATCTTTTAATGAAGGTTTTGTGAATATATCGGCTAGCTATTTTTCTGTGTTAATAAATTCTAAGTTGATATCCCCTTTTAAGACATAATATCTAAGAAAGTGATGTCTAATAACAATATGTTTAGTCCTAGAGTGTTGTACTGGATTCTTGGATAAGTTGATGGCATTGGTGTTGTCACACAATATTTTGTTATTTTTAAAAGTTAATCCAAAGTCTTTTAAAGTCTGTTTCATCCACGAAAGTTGTGAACATGCTAAGGATGCTGCTACATATTTTGCTTCAGTTGTGGTTAGAGATATAGTGTTTGTTTTCTAGATAACCAAGAGACTAGGGAATTTTTGAGAAATTGACAGGTTCGACTAGTACTCTTTCAGTTTGTGAAGCTACCCGCATAGTCAGCATCACAAAAGGAGTAAAATTCCAATGTGTCTATCTTCGGATAGAAGAGTCCTAAGTCTTGTGTGTTGTTTAGATATATAAGGATTCTTTTAACAGCATTTAGATGTGATTCCTTAGGGTTTACTTGAAAACAAGCACATAAACAAGTGCAAAGTAGAATGTCAGGTCTACTTGTAGTTAAGTATAATAGAGATCCTATCATGCTCTTATAAAGTTTTTGATCTACTGACTTACTTGTGCCATCAATTTTTAATTGGGTAGAAGTTTCCATCGGTGTTTCTTTACCTTTGACTTTGTCCATTGAGAATTTCTTCAATATCTCTGCTGTGTATTTTGTTTGAGATATGAAGATTCTGGAGGATAGTTGATCAATCTGAAGACCTAGGAAGAACTTAAGTTCTCCCATCATACTCATCTCAAATTGATACTGCACAACCTTTGCAAATTCTCGGCAAAGTAGATCATTAGTAGCACCAAAAATAATATCATCTACATATATTTGAATTATTAGGAGGTCATTTTGTTTTCTTTTTGTAAATAAAGTTGGATCGATTTGACCAATTTTAAACTCATTGTCAATTAAGTATGTTTTTAATCTTTTATACCAGGCTCGTGGAGCTTGTTTTAATCCATATAATGCTTTGTTTAATTTGTATACGTGTTTTGGATGATTTGGTTCTTCAAATCTTGGAGGTTGTTTAAGAAAGACTTCCTCCTTAATGAATCCATTTAAAAAGATGCTTTTGACATCCATTTGGAAAAACTTGAATTCCATATGAGGTGCAAAAGCTAACAACATTCTAATAGATTCATGTTGGGCAACAGGTGCATATGTCTCATCAAAATCTATTCCTTCCTCTTGATTATATCCTTGAGCCACAAGTCTAGCCTTATTTCTAACTACATGTCTTGATTCATCAAGTTTGTTCCAAAAAATCCACTTGGTTCCAATAATAGTTTGCTGCTCAGGTTTGGAACAAGTTCCCATACTTGATTTTTCCTAAATTGATTTAGCTCATCTTCCATAGCAATAATCCAATAATTATCCAAGAAGGCTTCCTTAATGTTTTTAGGTTATAATTGAGATATAAAAGCTGTAAATGCTAATGTGTTAAGGGAAGATCTAGTTTGAACTCCTTTTGATAATTCTCCTATTACTAGTTCTTTAGGAGGATCTTTTACAAAAGAGATATCTTTGGGTAGTTCATTAGAAATAATATCTTCTGGAATGTTTGAAGGATCATCAATTGTATCATCATCATCAATCGTGGAAGATTTAGGTTGAACTAATGTTTCATCAAATGATACATGCATGGTTTCTTCAACAACATAATTCTTCTTATTAAAGACCCTATAGGCTTTACTTCTGTTTGAATAACCTAGGAAAATCCCTTATGAGCTTTTTGCATCAAACTTATCAAGATTATCTTTAGTGTTAAGTATAAAACATCGACATCTGAAAATCTTAAAGTAGGAAATTCTAGGTGTTCTTCCATGATAGAGTTCAAAGGGTGTCTTCTTTAGAATTGGATTGATCAGGATTATATTTTGGATATAACAAGCAGTATTTATAGCCTCAGCCCAAAAATATCGAGGCAACTTTGACTCGCACAACATTATGTGGGCACACTCTTGTAAGGTCCTATTTTTCCTCTCAACACACCATTCTGCGTTGCAGCTCTAGGGAAGGCAAACTCATGTTTAATTCCATATTGATCACAAAAATTCAAGAAAGATTCATTTTCAAATTCTCTACCATGATCACCTCTGATTCTAATTACTTCTGATCCTTTTTCATTCTGTAATCTTTTAATTAGTTTGCTAAAGGCATCTAAGGTTAAGTCCTTGCTCTTTAAGAAAGATACCCAAGTAAATCTAGCGAAGTCGTCAATTATGACTAAACAATATTTGCACCCTCTTAGGCTTTCGGATTTGGTTGGTCTGAATAAGTCTAAGTGAAGTAGCTCCAGGGGTTGAGAAGTGCCAACCATCCTTTTTGGTTTAAAAGGGTGTTTGGTTTGTTTGCCAACTTGACAAGAATCGCAGACTTTCCTTTTCTTGAAGTTGATCCTTGGCAGACCTTTGACAAGTTTATGTTTCACAAGTTTACTAATGTTTCCCATGTGAACATGACCTAGTCTTTTATGCCAAAGAGTTGCCTCTTCGTCAGATACGGCTACACATTCAAGACTGTCGTATTTGTTGAAGCTTATGGTGTAAATATCTTTGTGTCTATTTCCTTTAAGAATAACTTGATTTGCTTCTTCATCACGAATTTTAAAACCTTTTGATGTAAATGTAATTCTGTTTCCCTTATCACATATTTGGCTTACACTTAATAGATTGTGTTTTAAACCTTTAACTAAGGCACATTTTCAATAGAGGTAGAAGAATTACCAATTTGGCCAATACCAGTAATACGATCCCTGTGGTTGTTCCCGAATGTGACCGTACCACCTTCTTGAAGGTTGAGTTGTAGGAATAGGTCTTCCTTGCCGGTCATGTGCTTGGAACAGCCACTGTCCATAATCCATCTTCTTTCTTCTCGTTCCTGTCATTGATTTGCGATTGTGAGGCTTCCTTTGGGATAGTGACTTCAATGTTCCATTGATTTGTTGGAAAGTCCACTTCTTATAATCTACTGAGCCTACAAAACAAGATTGCAAAATGCTTTTTCGTACCTATTTTTGCTTGGGTCCACGATGGTTAGTTTTCATTGCCTTTTTTGGCAAGCTACCTTTCTCTTTGTTTTGACTGGAACTAGATGCTTCATCGCTATTCTTTGGTATATAGCCTAACCCAAACTTTGTGGTGCTTTGGGTTTGTGTTCCTACCAATTTGTGCAGATCTCTACTTTCATTTGTGAATTTAGTCAAGTCATTTAGTAGAACAATAGAGTTTTCTTTCAATTTTTCTATGTCTATTTTTAAGTGGTTTATTTAAGAATTTAGTGTTGTAATTTCAACAAATAGCTTTTTGTTTTGATTATCAAATGCTTCTTTTTGTGCTTTCTCTTTGTCTAGTATCTTTACTAGGCTTTTGTTTTCTAATTTTAATGATGCAGCTATATCATGCAATTCAAAGAATGCTTTTAATAGTTCATCTTGACTAAAGGAGGTTACCTCATCTTCTAGTGCCATCAAATCGAGAAGAGCTTCTTCTCTTGATGTTTCTTCTTCTTTTGAACTTCAGTCTAACTCATCCCAAGTTACAGTAAAGGCTTTCTTCTTTCCATCTTTACTGAAGTGCTTCTTCTTTTCAGATTCCTTCCTGAGAAGTGGACAATCCTTCTTGATGTGTTCCTTTCTCTTGCAGTTGTAACAGATGACTGCATCGTTGTTTCTTCCTTTGTTCTTCCTCCAGTTCTTCTTGTCCTTAAGACACTTTTTGAATTTTCTGGATAGGAGTGCTATGCCTTCCTCCTCTTCTCCACTTGAGGTTTCTTCAGATTCTTGAGTGGCTTCAAGGGCTATGATCTTATTTCTGGTTCCTTCATCTTCTTGCTCCTTCATGTGTTGAAGTTGAACTTCATAGGCCATCAAGCTTCCGATAAGATCATCTAATTTGAGGGTAGATAGATCTTTCAACTCTTGTATGGCTGTGGTCTTGGTTTCCCAGTCGCTGGTGAGTGATCGGAGTATCTTTCTCACCAACGCTTCATTCTTGATCTCCTAATCTAGGTTTCTCAGAGAGTTTATGATGTCCATAAACCTCGTGAACATCTCCTTGATGGATTCTCCCTTCTTCATCCTGAAAAGCTCGTAATTTTGGGCTAACAAATTAACTCTAGTTTCCTTTACCTTAGTTGTTCCTTCGTGTGTGACTTCTACTATGCTCCAGATCTCGTAAGCTGTTTTGCATGTAGAGACGTAGTTGAATTTAGCTTTTGAAAGTTCGCAAAAGATTGTGTTCATTGGTTTGGCATTGTGGGTGGCCATCTTCTTCTGGTCTGGTCTCACCACCACTCCTTCCTTGATTTCTGGACGAGTGTATTTGGATACAATGACATCCCATACCTTAAAGCCCATGGATTCAAGGAAAATTTGCATTCTAGTCTTCCAATAGCCATAGTTTGTCCCGTCAAAAAGTGGAGGACAAATGGCAGATTGCCCCTCAGCATATGTGTCGACAGAAGACTTTGACATCATACTAGACAACTTGGCTTTGATACCAAATGAGGGTTGGAGAATATCTTGTGGATCACAACTAAATACTAGAGGGGAGGGGTGAATAGTATTGCTTTGAAAATATAAATTAGATTAAAAGATAAAACAACAGAGATTTATGCACAAAGTACACTTGATTTATAGTGGAAACCCAATCTAGGTAAAAACCACTACCTAAGCCTCCCAGCTTAGGATTTTTCCAAGCTAGTCAATCCACTATTCGCACCACTTGAACGAGGGTGGCACAACCTCTTACAAACCCTTCTCTTTTATCCTAAAGAGAAGCAAAAACAACAACCACAAATCTTCCAAACAAGCTTAGGATCCGTAAATCAAAACAACAAAATAGTATAACAAGAAAATGAATTCTATGGAATCTCAATAAATGATCAAATTGATTTTTTGTAGAGGTTTGAGGCGTTGTGCTTTCGAAGAGCATGAAGAATGGAGCGTGAAAGCCTTTTGCAATAAGCACGAGAAGCTCTATTTTTGAGTGGTGTTTCTATTTAAAGGTTATAAAGGAATGGGCTACGTGCAACCTCTATTTATACAAAAAGTTGTGCTTGAATAGGAAACAAAATTGGTTGATCAATTAAGGTTAATTGGTCAATCAAAAGGTACTTTGGTTGATCAATTAAGAATGTAGGTCAATCACTTGTTGGTCGATCAATTAGCTTGGTTGGTCAATTAAGAGGATTTTTCTCAACTTCCAAAAATGGACTGATTTGATCGGGCAAATAAGTAGGTTGGTCAATCAAAGTGTTTTGTTTGATCAGTTAATAAGTTTGGTCGATCAATAACCCTAAAATTTGGATTTGAAAAGATACACGAAAGAAATCATTTTTGAGTTTTATTTGAGGTTCCTTACAATAAAGTCCTAGACTAAAATAAATGAAAAAGACACACATCATCAACTATCTGAACTTGTGTCTTGAACAGAGGTTTCAATCCAAGATTGTCCTGAAATGTCAGCCTTAGCAATAAACATAATTTTGGTGCATCAAAACAGAGGTGCTTACAGTCTCAAACCCTTTGTTGACCATGTGCTCCTTGAACCCATCTTAGACAAGGTTGCTCTTACCTTTCCCTAACCACCGTGGGTCGATTATCGCCTACCTGAAGGCACTAAACTCAGCATGTGTAAATATTGTTCTGAGCTGACCAGAATCTCACGGAAACCAGGTGCTATTCTTCCACTTCTCTCCTGCATGCTTTCATTTTTAACAATGAGGACGTTGTAATAGCTAAGCATGGGGGAGTGGATATTTCTTATGAATCTTTCTGTCAGCCGTAATAGTAATTTCCTATTTTTCATCTTAGAAAAAGAAAAAGGAATTAGGAGATGACAACTTAGGAATCAGGAGTTGCAAACTTTAGGAATTGATACTTTGGGACCTAAATACTAAAACTCTTTAGCCACTCGAATGTGGACTTAGTCTCGAGTTCTTGCCAAGTAATTTTATTTTAAACTAGTCAATAAATTGGGGTGATAAGTATATGACTTATCAACACACCTTCTGATTTGAAGGGACTTTAAGCCTAAGCATCTACACACTTTTTGCACTGACTCACTTTTCGACGGTTTCTTCATAAATTGGGTAGCCAATGAACTGTCTAGGGTGGTATGGCTGGTAATTTGTTGGTGGTAACAGCTCATCAGCAGGTTGTCCAGAGCCTAGCCACAAGGTCATTTTCTTTGTACTGCCTTTAGGTAAATCTTACATCAAGGAAGCCACCTACTTAAAAAAAAAAGAATGGAAAAAGGAGAAAATAAGAAAAACATAAACAAATAAAACCACACTACAACGCACGAGTATGGCTGGCAAGTTGGCATGGGTAACAGCCCATTGACAGATTGTCCAGTGCCCAGCTCACAAAAATGCACAATAATTCCCAAAACACTTAGGGAAGAAGTAGGGAACTAGAATAAATTATGATGATATACACTGGGTTCACCCTTGTCTTGACCCCATAAATAAAAGAAGTAGAGAGAAAGCTACCGTTCGAAAAGATAAACCTTTAGGCAAGGTCACCTAGGGTCGTAGAAACCCGAAGTAAGTTTTAACGGCCACCTAGTGAGTCTTTCACTCTTTTCACTAAATGCTTAGCACTTAGAGTCTTTTTCGAGTCTTGGGTAGGTCGGGTAGCTGTAAAAGGTTATCCCGGAACTCTAAAACTCTAAAAGTCCAAAAAGATAGAAAAGAAGAAAAATAAAAAAAAGATTGTGTATCTTCTCTTTTCAAATAAGGCGAGGGCTTGGATGGTCTGCATTCTGGTAGACACCCAGGTACTGTTGAGTTTTTGTAATTAGGTCTTGCGGTTTAGATTTTCTAAAGCAATCGAAGAATTTAGCCCAAATAATTGAATCTTCATTCTACTTTTATACATAGCACTTAGGTTAATTTTGCTAGGGACTAGAAAAAAGTAAGCATGGGGTATGATAAGCACACATGAATTCATGATAAAGTGCTTATTTATGATAGTTCCTAGGCTTAGCATTGCATATCATGTTATAAATACTGCATAACATCCAATGCATGGCATTTAGTATAGTTGTATATTATGTATATTTATTCTTCCATTTTACATGGTCAGGAGGTAGGCGTCATCTTTACGGACTTCGGATGAAGAATCCAACTGTACGGATGAATCCGAAGTGACGATCGTAGTCCGTCAACGCGAAAATCACCTTAATCAGAGCTCTGTTGCACCCTCTATGAGAAGATGAAGACGGACAGCCCAGATGGTGCCACATGGCACCATCCAGACCAACCCCCCACCTGAGCCATCGCGTCGGCCTCAAGCAAGGATGCACCTCGACCGTTGGATCATCATCCAATGGCCATGGTGCATGTGACTGCATTGCCCTCTGCTCGACAAAGCGTTGCTTTGGCGCAATGGTGAGGACGAATGCTTTCAAACAGTGAGAGCGAGTTCGAGCCGCAATTCGCCGCACTCGCTACAGTGCCAGTTGCAATAGGGTTGCTTGATCTCGATGGAGCAATCAGGATTCCCCATGTGTGATCCGACGTCGCCCACTGATGCAACGGCACACGCCATATCGCATGCATGCCATCTAGGGGATGCATTTAAGATGACTAGAAGTGGCACCCGCCCTCCGATCCTCACAATAGCACGAGGCATGTGATTCAAATCAAAACGTGTGCAATCTACGGGCAAGCCTCAGCCGTGCGATGCCTCATCCGACGACTGCCAGCGCACGTGGCTGTGGTGCAGATTTCAAATGGCTATGAGCGCACATTCTCCTCTCGCAATCACAGCCATCCACGCCTTATCCAACGGCCAACAATAGTTGCACCTATGACAGCTACGACAAGCATCTAAGCACCAGGCAAGGCGCATGAATGCTTTAGCGACGTCTCTGGTGGGTCTTTAGCGATGTCTAAAATGTCACTAAAGGCCTGTGCATGTAAACCACCTCCATTCCACCACTATATAAGCACCCCTACACCCCCCATCCCAAACCATCTCTACCTACTCTACTCCCACCTACTCTTAAGCTCTAGTAGCCTACCAAAGCTCTATTAGAGCTTACTCTCAAGCTCCAAAGGCCACCAATTAGTGTAATGATCCTACTTCCCAACAAAAATTCATCCTTCATCCCACCACCTTCATAGGTTGCCTTGGGGCCGTCCTCCCACCTCCATTCCAGTAGCAGATCATCTCTACCTCCTCACCTCCATTCTAGAGCCTCGGTAGCAGATCATCTCCATTCCAGGCGTAGTCGTCTCGCCGAACAGTCGATTCGGGAGATTCCTTCTCACCTCCCTCTCTTTTTATGCTTTCATAGATTATTGTAATAGACAATTGTGCAATATATCATATTTGTTCCATCTCTCTTGTGAATTTATTCTACTTGTCTTTTTATTTCAAAAACACAAAAAAATAAATCCTCAAAATACCAAAAAGAAACAAATGAAGCACGATTTTCAAGCAAGGTAAAGGTTGCCTCCCTGTGTTCGACCCAGGACTCCCTTTGAGTTTTGTTAAAATTGTATTTGGTAACGAGTTTTGTGGCTATGACGACGGTTCCTCCAAACCCCGATTTCTACCATGTGAAACTCATTCATTAATAGAGTGCAAATTGTATTTCATTTAGGATTGGTCTAATCAGGGATCTATTTTGGATATAGCAAGTAGTATTTATAGCCTCAGCCCAAAAATATCAAGACAGCTTTGACTCGCATAGCATCGTGTAGGCACATTCTTGCAAGGTCCTATTTTTCCTTTCAACTGCACCATTTTGAGGTGTGACTCTAGGAAAAGCAAACTCATATTTTATCCCATATTGATCACAAAAGATAGAAAAAGATTGATTCTCAAATTCACCATCGTGATCACTTCTAATCCTAATGACTTCACATCCTTTCTCATCTGCAGTCTTCTTACTAGTTTACTAAAAGCATCGATAGTCAAATCCTTACTTTTCAAGAAGGATACCTAGGTAAATCTTGAGAAATTGTCGATTATGACTAAACAATTTCTGCACCGACTTAAGCTTTTGGATTTGGTTGGTCTGAACAAGTCCAAGCGAAATAATTCCAGGGGTTAAGAGGTACTAACCATCCTTTTTGGTTTAAAGAGATTTTTGGTTTGTTTACTAACTTGACAAGGATCACAGACTTTGATCTTCTTGAAGTTGATCTTTCACAAGCCTTTGACAAGCTCATGTTTCACAAGTCTATTAATGTTCTTCATGTGAACATAACCTAACTGTTTGTGCCAAAGTATTGCCTCTTTGCCAGATGCCACAAGACATTCGAAGTTGTTGCATTTGTCAAAGTTGATAATGTAAATATCTTTATGTCTGTTTCCTTTAAGAAGAATTTATTTGGTTTCTTTATCTCTTATTTTAAAAACATCTGAGGTGAAAGTAATTTTATATCCTTTATCAGAAATTTGACTTACACTAAGTGGAATATGTTTTAATCCTCTAACTAAATGCACATTATCAAAGGAGGTAGAAGAGTTACCAACTTGGCTAGTACCAATAATAGGGCCCTTGTGGTTGTTCCCAAATGTAACTGTACCACCTTCTTGGTGGTTGAGTTGCAAGGACAAGCCTTCCTCTTCTGTCATGTGCTTGGAATACCTGCTATCCATGATCCATCTTCTTTCTTCTGGATCCTATCATTTGTTTGAGTTTGTGAGGTCTTGGATCATTGGATCTATAAATTGGCTTCAGGTTTTCATTTGATTCTTGATATGTCCACTGATGTGTATTCATCTAAGTAGCCTAAAATATCTATTTATGCATATTCTTAGTGTCATAGAAGCATCATGCATTGTAAATATTGCATAACATGCATCATCATTCATTTAGGTTAATTTGTATAAATTGTATTGTAATTAACCTCTTCTTACGGCCAAGATAGGGTAATATTAATCAGAGCCTCAGATTGAAGATCCAATCGTACGAATCTGATCAGGGTGACAATCGGTGTTCAATGACTCTGAGATCGCCTCGATCAGATTTCCATAGCATCAAATACAGTCTAAGAAAGATCAGAGATCAGGGGATAAGGTGGTGTAAATCCATACCTCAGATGACAAATCCAACCGCACGGATGGGTTCAGATCAACAATCGTAGCCCAATGACGTAAAAATTGGTTCAATCCAACATCTGTGGACCATCTACAACAAAAGAAGATGGATGACTCAAATGGCACCACGTGGCACCATCCTAGCCACCCACGTCACCGTAGCCATCACCGTAACCCTCCTTCACAAAGATTAGATTAATCTCCATCATCAGATCAACATCCAACAGTGGAGGGTGCTGGAGGATTAAATCACAAATGCGACCAAAGAGAGGCTTTCGCATAGCGGATAAAGCACTGCATAGCAGAGGTCGCACATTCGAGTCTTTTGTAGTGCACTCTTTCTTTAAGTGTGAGGGCTCTATTGAGCCGTTCAATCTCAAATGAACAGTGGAGATGTGAGCCATGTCGTGCATAGCGCAGACATGTGATCAGACACACGAGGAAGACACGCGGTTGTACGCTCCCTAGCATGCGTTCCCAAGCACAATCAACGTGCGATCTTAGCCCTCCATCAATGATCGAACGATTGAGGAGATGCAAGCGTGCGGTATGCATGAAGAAGAAGCAGCGCTCGTAGCTTTTAAGTCGTTTGATCTCTTGATCGGATGGCTGATGGCAATGGGGCGAGATCGTGAGCTCAACGCCTGAAGGGGGAGAGATAGGTGACGTGGTCGCCTCTGAGCCATCGAATGCAGAGTGAGCAGCGGGGATGAGGCTCGCATTTTTACCAATGCTTTCCTATAGTGACACATGTATCCATCACTAAAGGCAATAGAATTAATTATTGAAAGATAAAATGCTTTTTTTGCCAATGAACCTCACCTATAAAAAGCCCCTTATGCCCTCCACATTTTCTTCATCCCTTCCATCATCTTTCTCCCTCTCTAAGAGCTAAGAACTCAAGTTCTAAAGCTCACTCTAGTGCTCCTAAGCTACGGGAAGGTCCACTGGAGTAAAAATACAAAATTTTCCACCTCTCATCCCTTTTGCGGAGCTCTCACCAACCGTCTTCTCACCCCCGTTCTGGAAGTGGATCTCGCGATGCCGATGCCCTGCCTCACCCCTAGTTCTTCTCGATTCATCCTCCGTCCATCATCTTCACTCTCCTTCTTCCAAGAGACGTCCGTCTGGCTCATCCCCAAGTAGCCATCGAGGAGGATAACTTCTCTCCCCCTTCTCCTTACCTCTTTATAGATTAGATTTCTCAATTTCTAGTTGTAGTTGTAATGACATTATTCTTAGTATAAAAGTTATTTTTCACTCTCTCTATTTCTCTTTCTCTCTCTCTCTTTAAAGTTTTAGTGTTTATATTGCAAGTAGAATAGCGATCATTGTGAATGTCTCATTTATAAACAAAATTACAAAAAAAATATAACTACGGATTTTGAATTGACGTAGCCTTCCTATGCCTGACTCGGGACTCATTTTGAGTTTCGGTAAAAAATGATTTAATTGATGATTAGGGTGGAGATTCATCCCTAAAAGGTTTAAGTTTGGAAAGCCCGTCGTTGTAGTTTGATTTGTGAGAAAATCCGTCGATCAGATAATATTTATAACCAAAACTCGAGGTGAGTCTCAAGTTGAACACGGGGAGGCAAATGTTTGGTTAGGAAAATCCATGTTTCATTTTTATTTATTTTTGTCATTTTTATCTTTTCATATTTTTTTGGTGTTTTTATCAAGCAAGAGATTAGGTCGATGCAAACTTGTCTAACTAATCCACTTGCAAAAATAATATATATATATATATATAGAAGAACAATCATATATTGCTTGATCAAATGTTTCTACAACTATGAAAGTGAGAAAAACTACACTAGAAAGCAGTAAAGATAGATATAGGTGAGAGAATCCCCCTTGATGGTCGCTCGGAGGATGACTCACTTTGACATCGTTTGGAGGAAGGTGGTGAGGAGCAGGACGAATGAGGATGGAGCCGTAGGATGGAGGGTGGGGTAGGATGGCGTCGCGGTGAGGATCTACTTCCCGAAGTAGGTAAGATGACGGCCGTGGGATGCTCCACGAATGGAGATGAGGGGAGGGAAAAATATTTGATTCTACTCTAAAGGAGCATCTCGGGCTTGGGATAAGCTCTCTTTAGAGAGTTATAGGTGGTGAGGAGAAGAAAAGAAGAGATGAAGAAGAATGGAAGGGGTAGGGGTCTTTTTATAGTGGTCGAAAGGATCAATTTCGTATATAGAACATTTAGTGACGGTCATAAGCGTTGCTGAAGATCTGATGCAAACGTCGCTGAACATAGCCTTGCGCCCATGCTGCCGTTACGCCGGCACACTCTCCACGTGCCCGTGTCGTGCACTTCTATGCACTATGCACCCACACGCGCTGCTGCTATTGCTGCCTCCACGCGCGCCCATGCGCGCCCACTATGCTGTTGTGCATGTGTGCCTTCGCGTGTGCGCACGCACCCGTGCTGCTATGCATGTGCAGTGATGCGTGCGTGCACATGAGTGGGCTAGGTTGCGCCACTTGGCGTGATCTGGGTCATCCATCTTCTTTCCTTTCTAGGGGCTGTTATAGAGGTAGGATTGAGTCAATTTTCATGTCGTTGGCCTGCTATCATCGACCCAAATCATTCCGTGTGGTCAGATTTGTCATTTGAAGCTCTAAATTGCATCACCTAGTCCCTCAGCCGTTGATTTTTCTCAGATTGCATATGGTGCTACGGGGCTCGGATTAAGGTGATTTCGAAGACATTGGACTCCGTTCGTCGTCCTGATCAAATCTGTACGGTTGGATCGTCAATCTGAGGTTCAAAATTAAATCTCCTTCTTTCTTGGCCATAAAAGGATGCAATTAACCTAAAATATACATAAACTACTCTAAATACAGAATGATGCATGCTATGCAATATTTATAGTATGAAATGCATATCTAAGCCTAAAGACAAGCATAAATGGGCATTTCACCCTAAATGGATGTGTTTACATTGTACCCCTATGCCTATCTTTTGCTAGTCCCTAGCTAAATTAAACTATATGCTATGTATAAAAATGGAATTAGGGCTCGATCACTTAAGGCATTTGTTGTTTATTAACAAATGGAAATTTTGACTAAGGGCCTAAACTGCGAAGACTCGACAGTGCTCGGGTGCCTACCAAAATGCAGACCGCCCAACTCCTCACCTTATTTGAAAAGGGAAGATAGATTTTTTTGCTTTCTCTTCTTTTCTAATTTTGTTTGGACTTTTGGAGTTTGAGAGTTTCGGGATAACTTTTTATGGCTACCCAACTCGCTCAAGACTTGAAAAGGACTCTAAGTACTAAGCATCTTGTGAAGGGGTGATAGACTCACTAAGTGGCCACTAAAATGGACTTTAGGTTTCTACAACCCTAGGTGACCTAAAAAAATTTGCCTAAATGTTTATCTTTTCGATTGGTAGCTTTCTCCCTGCTTTTTTATTTTTTATGGGGTCAACATAAGGGTGAACCTAGTGTATATCTTCCCAATTTATTCTACTTCCTTACTTCTTCCTTAAGTGTTTCAGGAATTATTTGTGCATTTTTGTTGGCTGGGCATTAGACAATCGGCTAATGGGCTATTACTCACAGAAACTTGCCAGCCATACTCGTGTAGTGAAGTGTGGTTTTATTTTTTTTTTCTTTTCTTCTTTTTCTATTTTTATTTTTCTATTTTTTTTCTTTTTTTCTTTTTATTTTTGAGTATCATTTTTTTTTCTTTTTCTTAGTAGGTGGCTGCTAGTTCAACTCCTCATAAATATTATTTTGATGATTTTACAAAATAAAGAAAAAGAGATAAACATACGCATAGTATATTTTTCTCTGTAATAACATAATTGCAGGTTTCATGGAGTTTTACAAGTCGGATGAATAAAAGCGTGAAGACTAGATTAGCATAAGCCTTGTCATAGGTCATAGATTTTTTATGTAAACTTTTAAAGGTTGTAATCTTTATTTTATTTGAGTCTAGAGATGTTGTAAAGAGCCCCCAAACATAACTTATAAATAGCTAACTTAGGCTCTCTACACTTATGATAAATTAGAAAGAAAAATCTAACGCTAGACACATATAAGACGTCCTACACTAATGACAAACGTCTGATAATTGTTTCAGACGTCTGATCACTTAAAGTCATGCCTCTGCACTCCTAACACTTAGGCTCCAGGAAAATGTCCAAACTAATGTCTGTTCCTTAAAATCTAGAACCCTATTTGGATCTGGTCAAAGCAGGAACGAACCCATTTATAATTAGACATCTAATATTTGTATTAGACGTCTTATATGAATATACCAGACGTCCCTATTTTGATCCAATGAAAACAGTAAGCTTGACTAATAGAATCAGACATCCAAAATTGTACTCAGACGTCTTACAAGATGTTTGACCCAAAAATCAGATGTCTGATATTGCTGTCAGAATCATAATTGCCTTGATTTATGTTGGATTTCATCCCAATCTCTTGGGACTTGCCTCCAACGGCTAGGAGACCTCTCCCAAGCCTTCTTGAAAGTTCTAAACTTGCCTATAAATAGACTACAACCCTCTTAGGGAAAAAACACCTCTTGAGATACAATTTCCCTAGAAAATCACTTGCTCACTACTCCTTACTTTCATTGCCCTTGTGCTATGCCATCACTCTGATCAAATGGCAAATCAACACTCCTGGTGCACTTCATTCTGCTGATCCTCAGGGAGTTCTTTTTATGATTAATAGATAAGGAAGTCATTAATATTTTAGGGTGTTCTATAGGTGTTATTTCATTCTTATTCTATTATTGTAGTTTGGGTATCCTGCTTGTCAGGTCCCTGTCTCTTCATTGTGGAGGGAGAAACCTTCATTTAGGGATCAGATGTGGGATTTGTAATTGAAGTACACTACCCTCATTTAAGTAGTGTGGTTAGTGAATTAATCACTTTGTGATCGTAAATCCTAAGTCAAGGGATTGGCTTAGGTGGTGGTTTTCACCCGATTTAGGTTTTCACCTAAAAATCTTGTGCCTCTTTTTGTGATTGTATTTTTGTCTTGCAATATTCTTTTAAATTCACTATTCACCCCCCTCTTGTGCAATTTTAGTGGCTTCCCTAATTTAAGATTTACCTAAAAGAAGTAGAATGAGTATGGTCATGTAAATAGGCTCTGGACAACCAGCCAATGGGCTGTTACCCAAGACAACTTGCCACCCATACTACCCTAAAAAGTTCATTAGCTACCTAATTTCCGTAAAAATCGCTAAAAAGTGAGTTAGCGCAAATAGTGTGTAGATGCGTTGAGTTAAAGTCCCCTCAAATCAGAGGGTGGGCTGATAAGTCATGTACTTATTACCCCAATTTATTTACCAAATTAAACAAAATTAACTTAGCGAGGACTCGAGACTAAGTCCACATTTAAGTGGACACCCGGGCTAATTAAGCCCGAAGACCTGAAGAGTTTAAGTGTTCAAGTCCTAAAATATCATTTCCTAAAGTGAATAACTTCTAAATGCTTAAGTTCTCTTCTCCTAATTCTCCTTTTTCCTTTCTTTTTTTCTTTTTGAATTTTCAATTTTTTTTAAAAGAAAATAAAAGAAATTTTATAGAGCTAACGAAATAATTTTAGGATTAAGTATCCACCCCCATGCCTAAATGATGCAATGTACTCATTGTAGAAATAAAGACATGAAATGGGCGGAATAACAGAATATCACTTGTGTTTCGTGACAATCTAGTCAGCTCCGCAGAGAGGAGAGTATACACACGTGCTAAGTTTAATGCCTTCAGCTAGGCATAAAATATAAATAAAGAAGTTAAGAATTCACAAGTACGGGTCAGAATCAGAATTAAAAGATTAATCCTTAAACCCGTCAGCAGAAGATGTCCATAGACGTGGACTAGATTATGGTGTAGACCCATGCCCCATGGTCGAGTGGTTCTAAGGTTCTGGATGAAAATCACCCATAACCCAAGATTGTTGTATTTATGGGGCTGGGCCTACGGTTTGGTGGTGTGCAACCCAAGAAAAAAGTGTCAGACAATGGGTAAGTCTAAATCACTATACTTATTTGTCCATGTGGAATTTGGCTAAAAAATATAATCAATTATGTTATGCTTGTGTTGCACATCAAAGACATCATAAGGGTGCTTGTAGAAAGTATCTAGTTTCAGGTCAACATGAACCCTTAGATCCAAAATCATGCTTTCCTAGAAGTTAACTTCCCAGATCCTCATGTCCAAATTCCTATCCTCCAACATTAAGTGCTCAGGCTCCGAGACCTCTAGCATATCATTCACCCCATATGATTTACCCAAGTCCAGAAATTGTGGCTGAATTATTATTGACTTGGGCACAATGATCTCAAAAGTATGATCATTTAACTCTTCAGGGTGTGGTTGAAAAATAGGGCTACTGATTGAATCTTCTAGTAAATGAGGATTCGGATCCTTCAAGTTAGCCCCAACCAGATCATAATCATCAATAATCAGGCTATCAAAAGGTTCGTCATGCTCCTCGAGCCCGTTCATCTCACTAAAATCCTTTTCCTTGAGCTCAAGTGAGACTTCACCTAAAGATTCTTCACCCTCGGAGTCAAGGAATTCTTGATCCTCATTTACATGTCTCAAAATCATATGTCATTTCATGGTCCATGGAGACATATTTTTCATCGTTCCCTGGCTTGGGGATCTCGGGTGAAGTAATCGGTTCATCCTGAATCAGTTGCTCTAGAACAACCTGGTCATCTTCGATCTCAGAACATGTATCCCCCTCGACAGGCACCTGAGCGGGTTCAGACATTGGCTCTGCTAAAGGAGGTTCTTCTTGAGAATCATCCCAAGATTGGACTAGGGCAACCACAAATTTCATCCTCAATCTTGATAATTTCCCAAGTAGAAACTCACCCGGGCCCTAATCTCTAACATCTTGGAGAAAATCCAATAAAGAACTATTAAGTTCATCAATCATTCTGATCATAGGTTCCAATGCTTCAGTGCATAGTGTTGGTTGATCTTCTAAAGATTGTATGGTATTCCTCAAGTTAGCCAACACCCTATCTTGGACCTGGTTCACCTGAACCGAATGGTTCGTTTCAGGGTTGGGTGGGTTTGGGTTAAATCTAGGAGTGCCAAGATATTGAGGTTCTCGGGGTCCTCCCTAATAGTAGGTCTTTTCGGGTTGTTCAAAAAATGGTGGTGACCTATATTCAGTGGAATACTATGGAGGGTAGGTGTTATAATCATCATATCCTTCCTAATTGTAGATTGGGTTGGTTTGGTCATAAAAGGGTGGTGATCTATAATCATTGTAGGTGTGAGAAGGATAATAATAATAGTCTTGTTGTCCAGGGTTAGGCCCTAGACACTGAGGTCTGGATTCATATCCCCAATCAAAGTTATACCGGCTAGGAGATGGGTAATCATAAGTCGAGTCGAGATAGTAATCATCTTGAGGATACGTGTTGGTAGGAGGGTAGGATTGGAATGTGTGAAAGATGTGGAAGGATACATTGTGGAGTAGGAGGGAAAATAGAAGAGAGAAAGGTGCCTTGTAGTACAGTCAACCAAACCTGTCCTTATGTGGGTAGCCTAAAGACCTACAGACTCCCAGGACTCATCTTGAGATGACAGAAATGATTTGGTCTACTTTTATCTGGTCAATCCAACAAGCTAGAGGGAGGAGCTAGGGAGAAGGTTCTTCCTTTGGCTTGCACCTCCGGTTCCTTTGATACCCCTCAACTGCGGTCGTTTGACACTACTTTCCTAGCTTGACATCAGATGGACCAGTAGAAGTAGATTAATCGAAAAAAGTCTCAATCTGAGCCCTAAAGAGCGGATCAATCCTTAAGGCCAACATCTACTTAGTTTCAATTAGGCTTGGGATGATTGTGCTCTTGGAATATAATGGGCCCTTTAGATGGGTTATACCCTTAATGATCAATTAAAATGTGTGCGCGTGCACAACCAGGGTTTGCAAACAAGGTTATTTGATGATGTGTCTTTTAGGGTTTAACCTTGTTCAATACAACACTCCAAGTTTTAAAAGCATCGGTGATGATGTATTCCTTTAGAAATCAAACAAAAATGTGGAGTGCCTGGTTCAACCCTAAAAATCAACCTTAAGTGGAAAGCTACTGATGAATCACTTTTATCTTGAGTGGTGCAGCCTAAACAACTCAATCAATCGGCCTGTTGCACCACTTGATTAAGGCATACAAAAGGTGATTAACCTAGTCTGATTTCTACTACTTTATGTGTTGATTTGCATGTACTAGTTCCATGGGTAGGAATCCCGGTTGAGTAGATAAAATCAAGATATGTTATGTGCCTCAAATGTGGGTGTTCGTAGTGTGTATGTTGATTCATCCCACAATCAGAAGATAATATATATATATATTTATATATATGCGTGGGTGAGATGAGTGTAGGTGGCAAACAAGACAAACATATTCTATCCTTAGGTTTATCCAAACACCTAAGTAGATTAAGTCTTGGTTATTGATGTGGCGAAAGTGAAACTAGTGGGGGAGAATGTGGGGGCACTTACAAACCACTCTACCCGCACTTTACTCTAATCTATTGTACTTGGATCTCCTTGTTGGGGAACCTGCAAGACAATAAATCAGAGTCAAGCGATGTTAGTAATAAGTAAATGCAATGAAACACGGAAACAAGAAAGCAAATTCTGTTGCCTCCCCGACAATGGTGCCAAAATGTTTAAGGTGGATTTGCACATGTAAAGGGTTCAGGTTTGGAAAACTTGTCGTCGTAGCATGATTCGTGAGAAAATTTGTCGATCAAATAATATTTATAACCAAAACTCAAGGTGAGTCCTGGGTTGAACATGGGGAGGCGAACGCTTGGTTTGAAAAATCCACATTTCATTTTTGTTTGTTTTTGTCATTTTTCTCATTTCTTATTTTTTTGGTATTTTTATCAAGCAAGAGATCAGGTCGATGCAAACTTGTCTAATTAGTCTACTTGTAAAAATAATATATATATATATATAGAAGAACAATCATACATTGCTTGATCGAATGTTTCTACAACTATGAAAGTGGGAAAAACTACACTAGAAAGCAGTAAAGATAGATATAGGTGAGAGAATCCCCTCAACAGTCGCTCAGAGGATGACTCACTCTGACATCGCTTGGAAGAAGGTAGTGAGGATCGGGATGAATGAGGATGGAGGGCGGGGTAGGACAGCGTCGTGGTGAGGATCTACTTCCCGAAGTAGGTGAGATGACGACCGTGGGATGCTCCACGAATAGGGATGAGGGGAGGGAAAAATATTTGATTCTACTCCAGAGGAGCATCCCAGGCTTGGGACAAGCTCTCTCTAGAGCCATGGAGGTGGTGAGGAGAAGAAAGGAAGAGATGAAGAAGAACGGGAGGGGTAGGGGCCCTTTTATAATGGAGGAAAGGATCAATTTCGTATACAGGACATTTTGTGATGGTCATAAACGTCATTGAAGATAGCCTAGCACCCACGCTGCTGCTACGCTGGCATGCACTCCACGGGCCCATGTCGCGTGCCTTTGTGTGCTACATGCCTATGAGCGTTGCTGCTGTGGCTGCCTTCGCGCCTGCCCGCTACGATGCCGTGCATCCGTGGCTCCGCGTGAGCACGCACACCCTCGTTGCTATGCACGTGCAATTGTGCTTACACTTGGGCGGCTTGGGTTGTGCCAGGTGGCATGATCTGAGCCATCCATCTTCTTTCCTTTCTAGGGGTGCTATAGAAGTCAGACTGAGTCGATTTTTGCGCTATTGGGCTACGATCGTCGACTTGAATCCATCCATGTGGTTGGATTTGTCGTTTCAAGCTCCGAATTGAGTCACCTAGTCCCTCGGCCATTGATTTTCCTCGGATTGCATATGATGATATGGGGCTCCGATCAAGGCAATTTCGAAGGCGTTGGACTTCGATCGTTGTCTTGATCAGATCCATATGATCGGATCTTCAATCTGAGGTTTCAAATTAAATCTCCTTCTCTCCTAGTCGTAAAAGAAAGCAATTAACCTAAAATATACACTAACTACTCTAAATGCAGAATGATGCATGCTATTGAATATTTATAGTATGGAATACATATTTAAACCTAGAGACATGCATAAATAGGCATTTTAACCTAAATGGATGTGTCTACATCAATTGACAGATTTTATTGCTAATCGCACTACAACGACGGGTTTTCAAAACTTAAATCTTTTCGTAATGAATTTCCGCTACATAATTTTGGCATCGTTACCGGAGAGGCAACAAATCTTGATTTTTTGTCCGCATTCCGCGCACTTAATTGCTATCTAACTCTCTTTTATTTCTTCTCTATTATCTTGCAGGTAGCCTTACCAGGAATCTTCAAGCAGTAGAAAGGAGTAAAGTGCAGTTGAAGACAACTATAAGTGCTATCCCATTCTTTCCCCTCCATAAAATTCATTCCATCACCCTAATTCAAACCCTAATTAATGTAGGTGTTCTCATAAACTCTAGGATTAGTTTGGTTTCTTTGATTTCCTCCTCCACCCACCTCACCCCTACTTAAAAAAAAAATCTAAACAAAATCACAAAGGTACACAACCTCTTCTGATTCTTCATACTCAACTGGTATCCCGATCTTTGGAACCGATACACACAACCAAACACATTATTGAGTAGAAATCAAATTAGGTAATCATTTGTGTGCCTAACTTAGTGGTGCATTAAGGCCAATTGCTTGAGTTGTTTGGGCCGCACCATTTCATATAAAAACAACTCATCAAGTAGCTTGCTCATTAGGGTTAACAATTAAGGTCAATACCAGGCACTCCACTTTATTTTTATTTCAAAGGAAAACATCTTTAGTCATGTTTGCAAATCTTGGTGTGCCTCTTGAAATTGATTGAAATCACCCTACTTCAAACCCTAAAAGCTACTTAAGCAAGATTTGAACTCTAAAAGCTACTCATCCAAATAATCTTGCTTAAAAGCCCTGGTTGTGCACTCACTCACACTTATTCAACCATAACCCATTTTAAGAGCATACCAAATTCCAAAAGTAGTAGTGTCCCAATCCTAATCTAAAATCAAGTAGACGTTGGCTCTAGGACTCATCAGTCCATTACAGGATATTTCTCATACTGTGGTGTGAATTTGTGATGTCTGCTTTCTCAAGAAGGTGCTAAGTTGGGTGGCCTGATTGTCAAACGACTTAAGTAGGCAGGGGTTTGGTATAATTAGCGGCCTTCGAGACACGCTCTCCCTGTCTCGCCATCCCAACTTAGCTAGCTTTTGGATTAAGGACAACACCAAATTCGTGTTGTGGTTTGAGTTCATTTTGGAGATAGGTCCTTTGGCTACCTAGCTTAAGGACATACTTGTATTGTTGTGCTGCAGATTTCTTATCTCCAATCTTTTCGACCTCTTCCTAGTTTATGCTTGGAAGGAGGTCATTGAGTCCCCGCTTGGAAGGAACATTAGACCATTCAAGGAGGCGTAGGTTGAATTTTAATCCAATTGATCCCATGGCTGATCAACCACCTCCTTTGCCTCAGAATCCACAAGAGATGCTGCAAAGGAAGGTGGAACACATGTAGCAAATGCAAGAATGGTTCCAACAAATGCATGGTCAGGGCACTTAACCCTTGAAGGATTTTTATGATTCTTGAAATTAAGGGGAATGTCCCGGTATCCATATTCCAGCCGGTGACGTAGAAATCAAGTCCCAGGTGATGAGCCTGATCAAACAGTTCCTTGGGCTTAGCTTTGAATACCCATTTCAGCATTTGGAGGACTTGACCACTTTGGTCTAGACCACCAAAGCTCGAAATGTGGATGAGGAGCATATGATCATGAGGCTTTTCTCCTACTGTCTTAGGGATAAGGTCGCACATTGGTACCAGACTATTGGAAGGCCGATAGTAAATTGGAATGATCTTAAATCGGCTTTCCTAAAGAAATTCTTCCCAGTCGAGTGTACCGATACTTTGCGACAGGCGATTACTACCTTCGTCCAATGGTTAGGGGAACCACTTCATGGTGCTTGGGAGCAATTCCAGGCTCTGTTGCGGAAGTGTCCACAACTCGAGGTGTCGAAATGGCAACTCGTGTAGATCTTTTATCACAGGTTGACTGAGCAACTCCGCAACCATGTAGACTCTTCTTATGGAGGCAACTTCCTTAACAAGGATACAGTAGTGCACATGAATTGTTTAAGGAAATGAGTGTAAATTACATCAATCATGCCTCCATGGATACTTTTAACCGGTCCCAACAACCCATATCTAATGTTAATGAGCTCCATGACTCTCATTCATTCGATATGGAACTGATTTGCAATAAACTTGATAAAGTGGACCTGGTTACAAAAAGAATGGAAGAGTGGATGGCTGGAAACTTTGCAAAGACTTCTCGATCCACTCAATCCCAGAACTCGCGATTCCATTCTTCACGAGCTCCTATTGGACGGGACTTCGTGAATCAACTGGAAGCGACTCAACCAGTGAGCTAGCATTACTCGGAACCCCATGGGTTCTAAACAGGGGCCTTTGATCCTAGTTTCTTTGATCCCTCTCCTTCTTTCCCGCCATCCTTACCCTATGAGGATGTGTATGTTGTATAGGAGAATGTTAGGTCCAACCCATATTCTAACTCCTATAATCCGGGTTGGAGGAACCACCCTAACTTCTCCTAGAAAAATCCAGGGCAATAGACCCAAATCCGACCCAGCAATTATGCACTGCAAGGACCAATGGGTTAGGGTCATGTATACACTCAGTTACCCCTTAATTAGGTCAATTAGCCAACTTGGAATGCCCATAAACCTGTAGGGTAGGTTGATTTGAATCGACAGATGGTAGAGATGCAAGGATCCATGCTTCAACTCATGCAACAAATGAAAACCTCGCTGGACAACTTGCAACCTAGGCTCATTGCTAATTCTCATCAGCTTGGATCTCTACCATGTTAATCTGTACCCAACCCTCATAACATATAGAATTAGGGAAATTGAGCCCAGGGGTACAGGAATCAGAGGGACCCACACACGCATGCTCAGGTGGTTGTGCAAGGTCCTTCCTCTTCTTCTTCATCTAATATGGGTTATTTGACTAATCAAGCCCCTCCGATCTTTCTTAACTCTCCCCAATACCCAAACCCATACGCTTCTACAAATTCTGTTACCATGAGGAGTGGATAGCAAACCCAAGACCCAAAATTACCCTCTTCCAGTCAATCACACCCTGGTGAGCCTAAGGAAGGAAAGGAGAACACTGAAGAAGAAATCAAGGCTCAGGAACCTGATTCCAAAGATCCGACTCATGTTCCATTTCCTGAAGCTTTGCTTAAACCTAGGAAGAAGATGTCTCTTGATAGTGATGAGGAGCTCTTGAATATATTCAAGAATGTTGAAGTCAATATCTTGCTCCTTGATGCTATTAAACACATTCTGGGTTATGCTAAATTCTTAAAGGATTTATGCACTCAAAAGAGTAAGCCGAGGGAATCTGCCTCGAGGAAGGTGATACTCTCCAAGCACGCTAGTTCTGTTATCCTGCATCACCTTCCTCAGTAAAAGAGAGATCCTGATGCCCCATTGATTTCATGTGTTATCAGGGATTACACTTTTGATAGGGCACTTTTGGATCTAGGTGCATCCATTAATCTAATTTTGACTTCTCTTTACGAAAAGTTCGGATTAGGAGAACTTAAGTCGACCTCAGTAATGCTGCAACTAGCGGACCGTTCGGTTACAGGTCTGAAAGACATTATTGAGGATGTTATCATCAAGGTTAAGGACTTCTACTTTCCTGTAGATTTCCTTGTTCTTGACATGGATGTACCTCAAGATTTAAGGAACACGCCCATCATTCTGGGCATCCATTCCTGGCTACTGCTAAGGCCAATATCAATTATGAAAGCGATAGTATGGAAATCACCTTTAGGGATAGAGAAATGAAACTCGATATTTTCAAGGCAATTAACAAATTTGAGGATTGTGGATATATTGAGGAGTGTGAGGAAGATAATCTGAATGTTTAGACTTGTATGCTTTTACTGTCCTTGAGAATTTCTCCTGCACCAATGAACCTAACCCACAACCCTCTGTGGTAGACCTGCCAAACTCTGAAGAGGTTGCTGATTTTGTTTACTTCCAACCTTTTCCATTAGACTATCTTGATGAATCTTCATTAGCATCCTCCTTACCCTCCATCCAAAACCTGCCCCAGCTTTAACTGAAACCATTGCCTGAGAGTTTGAAATATGAATTTTTAGGACCTAAGAAAATGCTCCATATGATTATAAGTGAAAAACTGACTAAGGAGTAGGAGATGAAATTGAATAAGGTCCTAAAAGCACATAAGGAGGCAATTGGTTGGACCATCCATGACCTTAGGGGGATTGAGCCATCTTATTGCAATCATCGAATTTATATGGAAGATGGATCCTGCCCTTCTTGCCAGATGTAGAGGAGATTGAACCCTAATATGCAAGAAGTGGTCAAGAATGAAATCATTAAGTTGCTTGACGTAGGAATCATTTATCCAATCTTGGATAGTCCCTGGGTTTGTCCTGTGCAAATTATTCCCAAGAAAGCTAGGATTACCGTTGTGACTAATGAGAAAGGAGAATCTATCACAACTGGTTCAGCTTCCTCTTGGAGAGTCTGTATTGATTACAAGAAGCTGAACATAGCCACAAAAAAGGATCATTTCCCTCTGCCTTCCATCAACCAAATCCTTGAAAGGTTAGCCAGGCAAAAGTATTTTTGTTTCCTAGATGGTTACTCGGGATACAACCAAGTCCCTATCCATCCTGAGGATCAGGAAAAGATGACCTTCACCAGACCCTATAGAACCTTTGCATTCCGTAGAATGCCATTTGGGCTTTGCAATGCACTTGTGACTTTCCAAAGGTGTATGCTAGCCATTTTCTTAGACATGGTGGGAGAGTTTATGGTAGTTTTCATGTGTGATTTCTGCATTTTTGAAGATTCGTTTGATTCTAGCCTGGCTAACCTTGAATTGATCCTTAAGAGATGCATCAAAACACGATTGGTCCTTAGTTGGGAAAAGAGTCACTTAATGACACAAGAAGGCATTGCCTTGGGTCATGTAGTCTCTAAGCGAGGAATTGAAGTAGACAAAGCTAAGGTGGATGCTATCTCCAAACTTCCTCCTCCCACATCTGTTAAACAAATCCAATCATTTCTTGGTCATGTGAAATTTTATAGGAGGTTCATCAAGGACTTTTCTAAGGTTGCTCAACCTTTGAGCAACCTTAGAAAAGTCCTTGATGAACCTTTTGGCCAAAGACACACTGTTTGATTTTGATGAATCATGCCACAAGACATTTGATTTTCTTAAAACGGCAGTCACCTGTGCTCCGATGCTGTAACCATTGGTTTGGACAACCCCATTTGAGATCATGAGCAATGCTTCTACTTGCATGGTCAAGGCTGTTTTGGGTCAGAAGATTGATAAGAAGCCCTTTTTCATCTACTATGCTAGCAAAACTTTAGACGAGGCCCAGAGAAGCTACACTATTACCGAAATGGAATTGCTAGCTGTTGTATTTACGTTGGAGAAATTTAGGGCTTATCTCTTGGGATCTCATGCTATAACCTACACCGACCACTCGGCCTTGAGACATCTCTTGGCCAAAAAGGATGCCAAACCCTAGCTCATTCATTGGATTCTATTACTTCAAGAATTTGATCTTGAAGTTAAAGACAAATTCGGGGCACAAACTATGGCGGTGGATCATCTTTCGAGGCTCATAAGTGATTCTTCTCATCCAGATTTTTCGATTACTGATACTTTTCTGAAAGAAACTATTCTTACAGTTTTAGGTGTCCAAACCCCTTGGTTTGTGGACATGGTAAATTATTTGGCTGTTGGTCAAATCCCCCAGGATAGGACCAAGCAACAACAGGATACACTTATATCTGAGGCTAAATATTACTTCTGGGATGACCCTGTACTGTATCGCATCAGCTCTAATCAGATTATTCGCTGATGTGTTCTGGAGAATGAGTTTCAAAGCATAGTTGAGTTCTACCATGCATCTGCGTGTGGTGGACATTTCTCTAGGAAAAAGTCGACTGCAAAAATTTTACAATCTGGATTTTATTGGCTGTCTTTATTCAAGGATACCCAAGAATTCTCAAGGTCATGTTCCCGGTGCCAGGCACTTGGGAGCATAGCCAAGAGAGACATGATGTCTCAAACTTGATTCTTCCTGTCGAAATCTTCGACGTTTGGGGCATCGATTTCATGGGACCCTTCTTCCCTTCATTGGAACATCAGTACATTCTCGTTGCCGTTGACTACATATCCGAATGGATTGAGGCTATTCCCACTCGAACCAATGACCATAAGGTGTTGATTGATTTTGTCAAGAAGAATATCTTTAGTCGGTTCGAGATTCCAAGGGCCATCATCAGTGATGGTGGTACTCACTTCACCAATGCCTATTTTCATAATTTACTAGCGAAATACAGGGTGAATCACAGAATTTTCACACCTTACCACCCCCAAACGAATGGACAGGCTGAGATCTCCAATTGGGAAATCAAGAGCATCCTACAAAATACGGTTAGAATTGATAGAAAAGATTGGACTCAAAAGCTTGATGATGCTCTTTAGGCCTACCGTACGGCATACAAAATGCCTATTGGCATGTCACCATTTCGTCTGGTGTATGGAAAGGCATGCCATTTACCTATTGAGATTGAACATTGGGCATTCTGGGTAATCAAGAAATGTAACTTTGATTTAAGTTTAGCTGAGAAGACCAGGAAACTACAACTATCTGAGTTGGAGGGGCTTATAGAATGCCAAGAGCTATAAGGCTAGGACCAAAGCTCTTCATGACCAGCTGATTTCCCGCAAGAGCTTCGAGCCGAACCAAAAGGTCTAGCTCTTTGATTCTTGACTTAAGCTATTTCCCAGCAAGCTTAAGTCAAAGTGGAATGATCCATTCATCATTGATCGAATATTCCTAAATGGAGCCATTGAGATTTCTGACTCAAAGACGGGTAATTCTTTCAAGGTCAACAGACGGCATCTGAAACCTTATGTTGACCACGTAATTCCAAAACCTATCTCAGACAAGGTTGCTTTAACCTTAATCTGACTTTCTTTGGCTGGACCTTGCCAAGCTGATGGCAATAAACTCAGCACTTGTACAGTCTAACTTAGAGCTAACCAGAGCATCATGGAATATAGGTGATATTTTTCCACTCTACCCTTTTCTTATGCCTTTTATTTTCAATGAGAACATTGCATAAGCTAGGCTTGGGGGGAGGATTCATTTTTTGAATCACATTGTTAGTTGTGTGGATTTCTTGTAAATTTTCCTTATTTTTTGTCTTTCTATTTAAAAAAAAAATTGAATTAGGAAAAGAAAACCTAGGCTTTAGAAATTTTCAACCTTACGAAATAATACAGTAGGACATGAACACTTAGACCCTTCAGGTCTTCGGGCTTAGTCAGCCTGGGTGTCCACTAAAATGTGGACTTGTTTCTCGAGTCCTCACCATTTGAAAATTCATTTCAAATTGGTTAAATAAGTTGGGGTGATAAGTACATGACTTATCAACCTACCCTCTAATTTGAGGGGACTTAAAGATTAAGCATCTACACTCTATTTGCACTGACTCTCTTTTTGGCTATTTTAGTGGAAATTGGATAGCTAATGAACCTTCTAGGGTGGCATGGCTGGCAAGTTATTGGTGGTAACAGCTCATCAGCCGATTATCCAGAACCCAGCCACAAGACCATTCTCTTTTTACTGCCTTTAAGTAAATCTTTGATTAGGGAAGCCACCTACTTTTTTAAAAAAAAGAAAAAAATCCAAAAATAAAAGAAATAGAAAAAGAAGGAAAGAAGAAAGAAATAAGCCACACTTCACCACAGAAGTATGGATGGCAAGTTGTCGGTGGTAACAGCTCATCGGCCAGTTGTCCAGAACCCAGCTGACAAAAATGCACGTTTAATTCCAAACAGTTAGGAAGAAGCAGAGAAGTAGAATAAGCCAAGGAGATATGCATTGGGTTCGCCCTTGTGTTGACCCCATAAAAATAAAAGTAGGGAGAAAGCTACCAGTCATATAGATACAACTTTAGGTAGAATTCCTTTTCAGGGTCACCTAGGGGCATAGAAACCCGAAATCCATTTTAATCGCTGATTAATGAGTCTATCACATTCGCATAAAAATATGTTTAGTACTTAGAGTTCTCTTCAAGTGTTGGGTGGGTTAGGTAGACGTAGAAAGCTGTCTCGAAACCTTAAACTCAGAAATCCAAAAAAATTAGAAAAGAAGAAAAAGAAAAAGATCCTTTTGCTTTTGAATAAGGCGAGGGCTTGGGTGGTCTGCATTTTGGTTGACACTCGGGCGCTGTTGTGTCTCTGTAGTTCAGGTCTTAGTAGAAATTTCCTAGTTTGTGTCTTTGTAGTTCAGGTCTTAGTAGAAATTTCCTAGTGTTAAAAAATAACTATTGCCCAAGAAATTTGATCCTAATTTTATTTATAAATAGCATGTAATTTTTTGCTAGGGACTAGCAAAAGATATGCATGGGGGTGTGATGTGTATACATCTAAGTATCCAAAAATGTCTATTTATGCATGTTCTTAGTGTCATAGAAGCATCAAGCATTCCAAATATTGCATAACATGCATCAACATGTATTTAGGTTAATTTGTATAAATTGTATAGTAATTCACCTTTTTTGTGGCTAGGGACAGGGCGATATTTATCGGGGCCTCAGATTGAAAATCAAACCATATAGATCTAATCAGGGTGATAATTGGAGTTCAACGACTTCGAGATCACCCCGATTGGATTTTCGTAGCATTAAATACAATATGAGAAAGATCAGAGGTCAAGGCCAAGGTGGTGTAAATCCATACCTTAAATGACAAATCCAACTGTGCAAATGGGTTTAGATTGACGAACGTAGCCAAATAGCACGAAAATCGGTTCAATCCGACATCTGTGGCACCACCTACAAGCAAAAGAAGTTGGATGGCTTGGATGGTGCCATCCTAGCCACCCACATCACCACAGCCATCATCGTAACCCTCCTTCTTCACAAAGATCAGATTAATCTCTACCATTGGATCATCGTCCAACAGTGGAGAGCGTTGGAGGATTAAATCACAAACATGACCAAACAATGGCTTTAGCGCAGCGGATAAGGCACTACGCATGCTTCCTCCTCACACGTGAGAGCTCTATTGACTCGTTCGATCTCGAACGAATGGCAGAGATGCAAATCATGTCGTGCATTGTGTGATCAAATGCATGAGGAATTCACTCGATCGTACGTGCCCCAGCACACGTTCTCAAGCATGATCGACGTGCGATCTCAGCCCTCCATTAATGATTGAATTGTTGAGGAGATGTGGGCACGCTGTATGCATGAAGAAGTGGCACCCATAGCTTTTAAGACGTCAGATCTTTTTATCGAACGGCTGATGGTGATGGGGCGCGATCGTGCACTCAACGCCTGAAGGGGGAGAGACGGGTGACGTGGCCACCTCTGAGACGTCGGATGCGGAGCGAGCGGCAAGGGTGAGGTGCATGTTTTCACCAAGGCTTATCTACAGTGATGCACGTATTCGTCACTAAAGGCAGTAGAATTAATTGTTGAAAGATAAAATGCCCTTTTTGTCCTTGAACCTCACCTATAAAAAGCCCCTACACCCTCCACATTTTCTTCATCCCTTCCATCATCTCTCTCCTCTAAGAGCTAAGAACTCAAGTTCTAAAGCTCATTCTAGTGCTACCAAACTATGGGAAGCTCCACTAGAGTAAAAATACAAAATTTTCCCCCTCTTATCCCCTTCGCGGAGCTCTTGCTAGCCATCTTCTCACCACCATTCTGGAAGTGGAACCCATGATGCCGACGCCCTACCTCACCCCCGGTTCTTCCCGATCCGTCCCCTATCCTTTATCTTCGCTCTCCTTTTTTCAGGCGACGTCCATCCGACTAGTCCTCTAAGCAGCCACCGAGGAGGATAACTTCTCTCCTTCTCTTTATCGCTTTCTAGATTAGATTTCTCACTTTCTAGTTGTAGTTGTAATGACATTATTTTTAGTATAAAAGTTGTTTCTCTCTCTCTCAATTTCTCTCTCTCTCTCTTTATAGTTTTAGTGTTTATATTGCAAGTAGGATCATTATGAATATCTCTTTTATAAACAAAAATTACAAAAAAATATAACTTGGGATTTCGAATCAACGTAGCCTCCTCGTGTTCGACCTAGGACTTATTTTGAGTTAATTAAAAAATTATTTGATTGACAGAATTTCTTGCGAATCACACAACGATGGGTTTTCTACATTCAAATCTTTTCATAATGATTTTCTGCTACATCATCCACCTCCCTACAAAATAGGATTTCATGAGTGCTTTTGGTACCCATTTTTGTTTGGGTCCACGGCGATTAGTTGGTGCTTCTTGTTTAGGCAAGCTATGTTTCTTTTTCCTTTGACTAGAACTAGATGCTTTATGATCATTTTTAGGTATGTATCTTAACCCAAATTTTGTGGTGCTCTGGGTTTGGATTCCTAAGAGTTTATGCAGATTTTCACTACCTTTAGTGAACTTAGCTACATCATTTAGAAGAATAGCAGAGTTCTCTTTTAGTTTGTCTAATTACCACCCCCCTTGCCTAAGTTGGACAATGTTCTCATTGGAAGATGAATTTATGCAAGGAGTAAGGAAAGAAATCATCTGAGTTTTAGCTATTGATGAGGCGGATTCGCATGTGGATGGGATTCGAGTTTGGAAACCTGTCATCGTAGTTCAATTAGTGAGAAAATCCATTGATTAGATAAAATTTATAACCAAAACTCGAAAAGTGAGTCCCGGGTGGAACACGGGGAGGTGAATGTTTGGCTTGAGAAGTTTGTGTTTTGCTTTTTATTTGTTTTTGCCATTTTTATCTTTTCTAATTTTTTTCGTACATTTAGCAAGCAAGAGATCAGGTCGATGAATTCTAGCTAATCTACTTGCAAAATAAAAGAGAGAGAGACAGAGGTAGAGAGAGAAACAATCATGTATTCTTATAATCAAATGTTTCTTACAACAAGGAAAGCGGGAAATCTATACCACGAAATCAATAAAGATAGAGATAGGTGAGAGAAATCCCCCTTAACGGTCTCTTGGAGGATGACTCACTCAAACATCGTCTGGAGGAAGGTGGTGAGGATCGGGATGAGCGAGGATGGAGCTGGAGGATGGAGGGTGAGGCAGGACGGCATTGCGATGAGGATCTTCTTCCCAAAGACAAGTGAGAATACGACCATGGGATGCTCCACGAAGGGGGATGAGAGGCGGGAACAAAGTTTGTTTTTAGCTTAGAGCATCCCGGGCTTGGGACAAGCTCTCTCTAGAGCCTTGGAGAGGGAAGAGGAAGAAAGGAAGAGATGAAGAAAAATGGGAGGCGTAGGGGTCCTTTTATAGTGGAGGAAAGAATCAAATTCGTATATAGGACATTTAGTGACAATCATAAACGTCGCTGAATATCTGCTGCAAACGTCGCTGAAGATAGCCCACGCACCTACCCGCTGCTGCGTTGGCGCGCTCACCACGTGCCCGTGTTGTGCACCTCCACACACACGCTACTGCTGCTACCTTCTCATGAACGTGCTTGCCCACAATGTTGTGCACGTGCGGTGGCACGTGTGTGCACATGGGCAGCATGGGTTGCGCTACGTGGCGTGATCTAGGCCATCCATCATGTTTTTGTTGTAGGGGCTTTTTCAAAGGTCGGATTGAGTCGATTTTCGCACCTTTGGGCTGCGATCATTGACCCGAATCCATCTGCATAGTTGGATTTGTCATTTGAAGCTTTGAATTATGTCACCTAGTCCTTTGGCTGTTGATCTTCCTCTACTACATATGGTGCTATGGGACTCCGATCAAGGGATTTCGGAGGCATTGGACTCTGACCGTCATCCTGATCAGATTCGTATGGTCGGATTGTCAATCCGAGGCACCAAACTAAATCTCCTTCTCTCTTGACCATAAAAAGGACTCAATTAACCTAAAATATACACAACTACTCTAAATGCAGAATGATGCATGCTATGCAATATTTATAATATGGAATGCAAATCTAATCCTAGGAACATGCATAAATAGGCATTTAACCTAAATGGATGTGTCAACAATCCGCCTATCTTTTGCTAGTCCCTAGCAAAATTAAACTACATTCTATTTATAAAAATAGAATTAAGACTTGATTGCTTAGGCCTAAGTCATTTATTAATAATAGAAAATTTCAACTAAGGTCCTAAACTATGAAAGCTCAATAGTACTTGGGTGTCTGCCAGAATGCAGATCGCCCAAGTCCTCGCCATATTTGAAAAGGGAAGATAAACATTTTTTTTTTGTTTTTCTTCTTTTCTAATTTTTTTTTGTACTTTTGGAGTTTGAGAGTTTCAGGATAACTTTTTACGGCTACCCAACCTGCCCAAGACTCTTAAAGGACTCTAAGTGCAAAGCATCTAGTGAAAAGAGTGTAAGACTCACTATGTGGCCGTTAAAATAGACTTTGGGTTTCTACGACCCTAGGTGACCTTGCCTAAAGGTTTATCTTTTCGAACGGTAGCTTTCTCCCTACTTTTATTTATGGGGTCAACATAAGAGTGAACTGATGTGGATTTTATGTGATTTGTAAAATACGCCATTGTAACGTGCAAAACCGATCAACTCTTAAATTTATAAACCTAGATAATGGGAGTATCTAGGGTCGTCCAAGGAGGCAATATGTTTGAAAAATTAATTCTCTTACTTACAAAATAGATCTCAACTTTCTTTTTGGGTTTTTTTTCAATATATCATTTTTATGTTTTTGAAACTAAGGCAACATGCGAAATTGTTGGTGAGAAAGTGACTTACACTCAACTCAATATACTACTTCTAAAGTGGCAAGTAGAGCCTCTCCCTAAGCTCACTCTAAGCAAGTGGAGGCCTAGAATAATTAGGGAGAGGGAGTGAAGAATGCTAAAAACAAAGCAATTAAAAATGCAACTAAAGAAATTACAAAGAAGGCAACTAGATTAATGAGAAAGTGTTTTACAGAAAAGCCTAGTAGATGAATCCTTTAAAACCTTCTGTTCATGCCTGTGAAAAGCCAACATTTATAAGGGCGTGTTAATTAAATAATGAATTTATTTATTTATTTATTTTATTTTTTTTCTCCGCCACGCTTATTTTTAGCTTAGTCTTACAACATATGTGTCAAGATCATCATTCCCGTTACCAATCCTCGAGGGGGCTCTTGCACCAGTACTTCGGGATAGCACTGTCCATGACACCACCCAGGAGCTCACAACCCCAAAACACATTACGGTGTAAAGGGACGCTCCAAGCAAACTCAAGCTCTTGCTCCAACACTATAGGTAGAGCACCGTCCAAGACACTTGAGCTGGTAAAATGCGCTTTAATGCTCCATCTAAAGATATGAAATATAGATATGGAGCAGTGCCGAGGTGGTAACATGTTGACATCGCATCCTCAAAGGAGGTATTTTCCTCCTTCTCGGCGGTGGGAACTCAAACCAATGATCTGCTTCAAACTTTTACTAAGTCCAAACAAGGGAGCTTTTCTAATTTTTAGTTATTTTTAAGTGTTGGCTTGTGTGTGGAAATTGACACAAGTTCCTCAAGAAATGCAAGATTTTGAAGCAGAGACTAAGCCAAATACTTTCCACATTACAAAATAGGATCAAGTCACCTGAACTATCATGAGTTTAGGTGAAATTTTAGAGAAGGATATCTGATCTAGTTTGAAAATAGACCCTGAAATTCTAAGATCCACATTCTCATCCCTAGTTTGTTAAAGATTAAATCCCATTGTACCAAAAGTGAGTTTTTCGACCTTAGTCATGATTTCAAGATTTTTCCTCAAAAGGTTTTCAACATTTTTTATATTTTTTATTTTATTTTGTTTTTTTTGGGCATGCAAGTAGGAAAATAGAATAACTAAAGAAAAATGCATGTTTTTAGGTTTTGAAAATCCTAAATCGATTGTCAAATTTTAAAAACACCCCCCCATGCTTAAGATATGCCATGTCCTCATGCATTAGGAGGGAAAAGGGATCACCTTAGTGAAGAATGGTTGGGTTTAGGATGATCAAAACCTGGAAAAAGAAGAAAAAAGGAAAGCAGGAAAAAATAATGGGTTACCTCCCATCCAGTGCTATCTTTTATGCCATTCAGCCAGGAGTGAAGGTATGCACGGAAGACAGAAAATCATGTAAAAAGTTGGACACTTGAATGTCTTTAATAAAAGTGTCTTCCTCAAGATCCCTAAAAGGATGAGTGGTAAAGATAAAGGGATCAAAATAAAATAGAGAAATGGAAAAATGACCCAGATCTGGCCATGGTTTAAGTGCTTGTAAAATGCCAAACTCTGGTGGGTTGGGTGATAGGTCCAATAGAAAAGGGAGGGGAAAGGAGTTAGTGAGATGCAGGATGGGTGAAGTTAGTGTGGATATTTTTGGTGAAAAAATAGGAAGATAAAAAGGGGGAAAGTCAAACCCTAGTTGATCTGGAAAGTCTTGGACCACATAATTATCCTTAGAATAAGAATCAATAAAATCTAGATCAATAGTGGTCAAAGATGAATGAGATTGGATCAACATAGACTTCTCAAATACTACTTCCATTTTATTATCAATGTCCTCAAAAATTTTGTGATCAATGGACCTCTTGGAAGCTTGAAATAAATCTAATGAGAAGGTCTGGTTACTGCAACTTATATTCATTTTCCCAAAATGAGAATTGATATTAGCTGCTACCATAATCAGAAAAGGTCTTCCAAGGATTACATTAATGAGAGCCTTAGGTACCTCTATGTCAAGGACTAGAAAATTTACCGGAAATAGACAATTCTGGACCTTGATAATACTATCCTCAACAACTCCCCACGGTTGAATGGTAGATCGGTCTTCCAATTGAAATTGAACCTTAGTAGGTTTTAAATCACTGAATCGAAATTCCTCAAATAAGACCGGGGGGATGAGATTACTAGAGGTACCTAAGTCAAGAGGGGTGCGAAACAAAATGGTGTCAGTTATGACAACTGAGATGAGTGATGTGCCCTGGTCCTTTTTTGTGAAAGCAGCGTGCTCTGAAAAACTAAGCTAGCTGTCTTTGAAAGGACCAACCTTTCTAGATTCTGATCATGCCCTTTTGAAGTAAATTTTTTAGAGGCATGGGGAGAATCTAGGAAGGGAATATTCCTCTCGACTTGCTCAAATAAGTCCAAAGGATTGTGGTTAGAGGACTCTGGTTTTGGATTGTTGGATTGCAGTTTTTGAGAGTGGGAAATAGGGTTTGAATCATGTGTTTTTGGGATTTCTTTTTCTTCTTCGTTATTGAGGTTAGGGGAGTCAATCTGCATTGATTGAGAACCAGTTTCATCATTTGAATGTGAAGGCCTTAAATCCATGGTGGTTTCCTCACTCCTCAAAGTCTCTGCATATGCAGCTTGGTGATCACTGGGAGGAGGTAGGGGGCCTGATTTTGATAGAAACTGGGTTGGTGCTACGATATTGGGTTAATAGGAAGCTGAACCATGTGGTTCTGATGTTGGTATCCACCCGGGTGTTGGTTCCTGGGATTAATAAAGTTTGGTGTGGGTTGGGATGGTGAGTGTCCTGCAGGTCTTTGAGTCAGAATATCCCCAATTTAATCATTGAGATTATTAATAAGACAGGTTGTTTCCTTTGTTTTTCTTTGTAACTCCTGCAGTGTTTTCATCATCTGGGCATTAATGTCTTCTTGAGATTGCCCAAATTGATAAGTCTGATTTGAACCATACCCTCCAAACGGGTTCTGTTGTTGGTGTGGAATCAGATTGGTCCAGGAGTGAGCCGGATAATTCCCCCCATTAGAGGAATTTTTCAATTTCTCCTGGAAAGTAGGGACATTTTGGGTGGGGTGATGATTGGGATAAACATAATTCCCTGTTGAACCATTGAAAGCCTCAGAATAATAATTATACTCGGCATGGGATTTATGTAGATTTTCTCTCTTGCAGGTGTTAAAAGAGGTGAGATGTGGAATGTGTGGAGCTTGGGCAGGTGTGGCAGGACTCCCTTGGTTGGTTAGGTTTGTTAAATCCTTATGCAACTGTTGTTTCTTAACTTTTAGCTGAGCCATGATAGAGTAGAGATTAGGTGGAGGGGTCTGATTAAGTAGCTCCTGGGTGGAAAAATAGGGGAAAGAAAAATTAGCATGAAGGTTAGAGGACCAATTTTGATTTTCCATTTTTAAAGAAGAGGAAGAATGCAGGAAAAGTCCATTTTTTGGGGAGGCAAAATCAAGTGGTCCCTCCAAATGTGGAGTTTTGGACCACCGCTCATGCAAAATGGAAGAAAAGGTAGGGGAGGAGAAGAGATGGAGATGAGAGAAGTGTGCACTCAAGAAATCAAATTCTAGACCTAACTTAATTGTGACTCCCTAGAATTTAACCTAAACTTGGTCTACCTAGGAAATAAGTAATCAACAGTGAATACTCGTGCTGTCAACAAATCTAGCCAAGTTGCTTAAGGGGAGGTTTGGGCCTAAGCATTTCCCAGGAAAATCCCCAGGTGCTTGTACAAACCCGCGCCTGGTCGTTTGACATGGCCCCTCAGCTTGAACACCAGATATAGATGACAGAATTGGTATTAACTAGAGAAAACTTAAGTCCTATATGGCAAGCTTAAATTGATGACATCTAAGGGGTCAAATTGCTAAAAATTTTAGTTAGAGCTAGGATATTAAAGAGCACACGGAATGTGGAGGTCATTAATTGGGCTGCTGCCCTATTATTTCAATTTTTTTTAGTGTGTGTGTAGGAATTGGAAAGTGGTTCTAATGAAAAGCAAGTTGTCACACAATTATTATATTTCTGTCTTTTAGGATTGGATTTAACTTAGTGTATTTTTAGGGTTTTCTTTTTAAGTTTTCAAACAAGTTTGAGATTCCACAAACAAGAGGAAATCAAGTTGTATGGGTGAAGATATGTTTCCTTTTATTGTTTGTTTCTAAAAATGAAAAAAAGAAACCCTAATCAAATTGGTCCTAGGATAAATATTTACTACCAATGAGTTATTTTTAGGCTTTCTATATTAAGTAGTGGTCCAAACAATTCAAACAACACCACTACTTTGAATAGAATCAAACAGGGATTCTAGAAAAGATTTTTTTAAGATTTTAGGAATTTGTTTGATAATTGTTTTGAATTTTTCCTTGTACTGGTGTCAAAGTCCAGAAATGGTACCTATGGATATTTTGGACTTTTCATTATTACCATTGACCTCAGAAAATTTTGGTGATTTTATATGATGTGTAAAATTCCACAAGGATTCCATAAAGCTAAATTTTACAAAAATTGGATGAGTATAAAAATTTTAAAAATTCGTGGACAGTAGCAAAATAGGAAGATTAGAGGGTGTGACCCCTCTACAGTCCATGAAATTTTAAAAATTAAATACAAAGCCAATTGATCTGAAATTTGGAAAAGATGTTCCTAGCTTAATTTGGAATCACTGTATGCAATTTTATGATTTTAGGAGGCCTGTGGTGTTAAGGATTGATTTTTCAAGTCCAGACATAAATCTGGACCCAAAAAATAGAACACCAATACTAGGATTAGAGTGGTGTTTAGTGAAGCATACAAGCAAACAATGGATTTTTATGGGCACCACTCCACTTAATTAAAGTGTTTAGGGTCCTGAAAGCCAAGTTTAATATTTTTTTGGTATTCTTTTAACCTAAATGTGACAAGAAATGGGGAACCAACCTGAAATTGTGGGAAGAAAAGGAACTTTAAGCTTTTGCTTCTCAACTCCCACTTTCCCGTTGTAGTTCCTGCACACACTAGAGAAAAGAAAGAGAAGGGGATGAGATCCACTTCATGCAAGAGAAAACAAAATTAATTAAAGCCATACCTCCCCGGCAACGGTGCCAAAAAGTGATATGGATTTTATGCGGTTTGTAAAATACGTCGTAACGTGCAAAATTGATCAACTCTTAAATTTATAAACCTAGATAATGGGAGTATCTAGGGTCGTCCAAGGAGGCAATATGTTTGAAAATTTAATTCTCTTTCTTACAAAATAGATCTCAACTTTCTTTTTGGGTTTTTTTTCAATATCATTTTTATGTTTTTGAAATTAAGGCAACATGCGAAATTGTTGGCGAGAAAGTGACTTACACTCAACTCAATATACTACTTCTAAAGTGGCAAGTAGAGCCTCTCCCTGAGCTCACTCTAGGCAAGTGGAGGCCTAGAATAATTAGGGAGAGGAAGTGAAGAATGCTAAAAACAAAGCAATTAAAAATGCAACTATAGAAATTGCAAAGAAGGAAACTAGATTAATGAGAAAGTGTTTTACGGAAAAGCCTAGTAGATGAATGCTTCTACTAGTAGAAAATTGCAATAAATAAAAGAAAACACAAATCCTCTAGACAGATGGTGAAGAAGAGGGCTTCTTGCTCCAAGCTTGAAAAGAGTCCTCCAACTCCTTCCTTGATATGCTTTGCCAAGGTGATGTCCTCCAAAGCTAGCCCTAAGGGGGCATGCCCTAAGCTTTTCTCCAAGGGTGGACGTCCACCCTAGGTCCTTCTCCTTTGCCTGGCCGTCCTCCTTGAAGTAGAAAAGCCCTCCTCCTTGGCGTGGCCTAAGTTGAAGAGAGTGGGGAGAAGAAGGCACCAAAGGGGCTGGTGATGTGCCCCCTTAATCTTCTTCTCTACTCCTCCTTGTCCATAGGTATAGGTGGATGTAGGTGGAATAATACACTAATGGAGGATGGGAATTATGTGGTGGTAGGGTAGGGTATTTATAGGATGGGAAGGGGGGTGGTTATGTTGTTTTTTTGGAGGGAAATGAAGGGGTGCTTGGATATTTTTGGAGGGAAAAATGGGAGGGAAATGAAGAGGTGCCTTGGTTTTCCCTCCAAAAATTCCTTCTAGAAGGAAATTTTGGAGAAAAAAATGGAGGGTGGAGATGGGTTTTGATGGTGGATGTAGGGTGGTGATGGAAGGGATAGTTGGCACCAAAATAAAGTAGGAGTAGGTGATCTTTTTGTTGGAGCTTAGGTTGTAGGGTGGTAGGTTTTGGTGCCATGGAGGTGGACTAGCTAAGTTAAGCAGCTTAGCTAAGTTAGCTAGTAGGTAGTTGAGTTGGAGGCATTTGGAGCTAGGGTTTTCAAGGAGAAGAGCTGGAGGTAGTCATCTTGAGCTGCACTAGAGCTGGTGGCTGCTGAAGAGAGCTTCAAGGAGCTACCTTAGCTGGCTTGGCTTGCTAGTTCTTTGCTAGCTACTAAGGCAAGCTAAAGAAAGTTGGCTTCTGCTGAAAGGAGCTGAGGTGAGCTGGGTCTAATGCTCCCGGGGAGGATCAAGCTGGGTGAGGCAGCTAAGATAGCTTAGCTCAACTGAGTTGAGCTAAGCTGAGTCCCCGAGAGCTGGACTTGAGCTTCCTAAGCTGGAATGAAGTCATCTTTAGCTGGCCGGAGTTGAGTGGAGCTGGATGTAGCTGGACCTAAGCTGGGGTCAACTCCAGTCAACTCAGCTGAGCTAGCTTGAGTTCCTTGTGGACTAATGGGAGCTGAGATGAGCTAGACTTAGCTAAGTTGAGCTGGATCTAAGTTGAACTGAGCTAGGGTGAGCTAAGATGAGCTCTGTTGAGTTGCCATTCAGTTGAGATGAGTTGAATGGAGCTAAGATGAGCTAACCCTAGTTCAAGTGAACTGGAATCCAGCTATGGTGAGCTGGATCAAGTTGAGTTCCAGTTAGTCTGAGCTTCTTCTTCACTAGTTGCCTTCCTGAGTGCTAGGGTTTTGGAGTTCTGACAATCTGCATATCTCTAACACTCACAAAAACACATTAAAAAGACAATAAAAAGTGTAATGCATGCCTAACCTAATTGATGCCTAAATGCAGCCGAAAAACCCGTTTGCGGAGCAAAATCCTAAGAGCTAAGTTTGTTTTAATGCATAAAAATGATGATAAACTGGCATTTATCATGAACCTAGTGTATATCTCCCCGATTTATTCTACTTCCCCACTTCTTCCCTAAGTGTTTTGGGAATTATTGTGCAATTTTGTGAGCTGGGCTCTAAACAACCGGCTAGTGGGCTGTTACACACAACTTGCGAGCCATACTCATGCGGTGAAGTGTGGTTTTGTTTATTTTTTATTTTCTCCTTTTTGCATTTTTTTTCTTTTTTTTTCCTAAGTAGGTGGGCTCCCTAATCTAAGATTTACCTAAAGGCAGTATGAAGAAAATGGTCTTGTGGCTGGGCTCTGGACAACCGGCCAATGGGTTGTTTCCTACGGCAACTTGCCAGCCATACCACCCCAGATAGTTCATGAGCTATCCAATTTTCGTGAAAATGTCGGAAAGTGAGTTAGTGCGAATAGTGTCCAAATGCTTAAACTTAAAATCCCCTCAAATCAGAGGGTGAGTTAATAAGTTGTGTACTTATCATCCCAATTTATTTACTAGATTAAAGATGAAATTGAATTGATGAGGACTCAAGACTAAGTCCACATTTGAGTGGACACCCAGGCTAATTAAACCTGAAGGCCTGAATAGTCTAAGTATTCAGGTCCCAAAGTATCAATTCCTAAAGTTTACAACTCCTAATGCCTAAGTTCTCTTCTCCTAATTCTATATATTTTTTTCATCTTTTTGAATTTTCTTTTTTTTTTAATAAACCTAAAGAAATTCTATGGAGTTAATAAAATGATTTCAGGAATTAATTATCCACCCCGCCATGACTAAATGATGCAATCTCCTCATTTAAAAAATAAAGACATGAAAAGGGTAGACTGAACAGAATAACACCTGAATTTCGTGACAACCCGGTCATCTCTGCAGAGAGAAGAGAGTATACACATGCACTAAATTTTAATGCCTTCAGCTAGGCATAATATACAAAGAAAGAAGAAATGGAGAATTCATATGTGCAGGTCAGAATCAAAATCAAAAGATTAATCCTCAGACCCGCCAACAGAAGATGTCCACAGATGTGGACTAAGTTGTGGTGCAAACCCTTGCGCCAGGGTTGAGTAGTTCTAAGGTTCTGGATGAAAATCACCCAGAATCTAAGATTATTGTGCTTATAGGGCCGGGCCTGCAGTTTGGTGGTGTGCAACCCAAGACTAAAGTGTCGGACAAAAGGTAGATTTGGTTCACTAGGTTCAGATGTCCACTTATTGTTTAGCTCAGAAAAATAATCAATTATTCCAAGCCTGGGTCACATATCAAAGCTATTGTAAGGGCCCTGGTAAAAAGTAGGTGGTTTCAGGTCAATAGGAACCCTTAGATCTGAAATCGTAGTTTCCTCAGAAGTAGCTTCCCAGATTTTTATTTCCAACTTCCTATCCTCTAAAATCAATGTTTCCAAGACCTTCAAATTGTTGTACACCCCATCTAAAGTACCCAAATCCAACAATTGTGGCTTAATCAGGATTCACTTTCGTCTGGTGATCTCAAAAATATCATTATTCAACTCTTCGTGGTGTGGTTGAGCAATAAGGCTATTGATTGAATCATCAGGATTCAGATCGTCCAAGTTAGCCCCAGTATGATCAATTTCCTCTATTATCGGGCTGTCAAATGGTTCATCAGATTCCTCAGGCCTATTTGTCTCCCAAAAATCATCTTCCTTATGCTCAAGTGAGACTTCACTAAGAGATTCTTCACCCTCAGAGTCAAGGAATTCTTGATCTGCATTTATATACATCTCAAAATCATATCCAATTCATGATCCATGGAAACATATTTTTCGTCGTTCCCTAGCTCGAGGATCTCGAGTGAAGCAATCAGTTCATCCAAAATTGGTTGCTTTAGACCAACTTGGTCATCTCCAATCTCAGAATATGTGTCCCCCCCCGACAGGCACCTGAGCAGGTTCAGGCATTGGCTCTCCTGAAGGGGTTCATCTTGAGAATCATCCCAAGATTGGACTAGGGCAACCACAAATTTCATCCTCAACCTCGACAATTTCCCAAGTAGAAACTCACCTAGGCCCCTATCCCTAACATTTTGGAGCAAATCCAATAGAGAACTATTAAGTTCATCAATCATTTTGATCATAGGCTCCAACGCTTCAGTGCATGGTATTGGTTGAGCTTCTAAAGATTGGATGGTGTTTCTCAAGTTAGCCAACACCTTGTCGTGGACCTGGTTCACCTGAACCGAATGGTTCAGTTTAGGTTTGGGTGGGTTTGGGTTCATTCTAGGGGAGTCAAGATATTGATGTTCTTAGGTTCCTCCCTGATAGTAGGTCATCTCGGGTTGTTCAAAGAATGGTGGTGACCTATATTTAGTGAAATACTGGGGAGGGTAGGTGTTATAGTCAACATATCCTTCTTGATTGTAGATCAGGTTAGGTTGATCATCAAAGGATGGAGATCTATAATCATTGTAGCTTTGGGAAGGATAGTAATCATAGTATTGTTGTCCAGGGTTAGGCCCTGGACACTGAGGTCCGGATTCACATCCCCAACCAAGGTTGTCTTAGCTAGGAGATGGGTAGTCATAAGTCAAGTCGGGATAGTAATCATCTTGGGGATAAGTGTTGGTAAGAGGGTAGGATGAGAAATGTGCGTAAAATGTGGAAGGATACAAGGTAGAATAGAAGGGAAATCAGAAGAGAGAAAGGAGCCCTGCAATACAAGCAATCAACCCTATCCTTAGCTGGGTTAGCCTAAAGACCTACAGACTCCCAAGATCCATCTTGAGATTATAACCGATTTGGTCTACTTTTATCCGGTCAATCCAACCAATTAGAAGGAGGGGCTGGGGAGAAGGTTCTTCCTTTGGCTTGCGCCTTCGGTTCCTAGTGTACCCCTCAGCCGCGGTCATTTGACGCTACTCCCCTAGCAGGACATTAGATGGACTAGCAAAAGCAGATTAATCAAAAAAATCTCAGTCTAAGCCCCAAAGAGCGAATCAATACTTAAGGCCAATGTCTACTGAGTTTTAATTAGGCTTAGGATGATTGTGCTCTTGGAATGTGATGAGCCCTTTAGATGGGTTGTGCCCTTAACGATCAATTCAAATGTGTGTGCGTGCACAACCAGGGTTTACAAACAAGGTTATTTGATGATGTGTCTTTTGGGATTTAACCTTGTTTAGTAGCTTTTAGGGTTTAATCCTTAGGTTGGTTCAATCAAGGTTCAGTAGAACACTGCAGGTTTTACAAGCACTGGAGATGATGTATTCCTTTAGAAATCAGAAAAAATGTGGAGTGGCAGGTTCAATGCTAAAAATCAACCCTAAGTGGCAAGCTACTGATGAATCACTTTTATCTTAAGTGGTGCAGCCTAAACAGTTCAACCAATTGGCCTGTTGTACCACTTGATTAAGGCACACAAGATGTTTAACCTATTCAAATTGTCTACTCACTTATTTGTGTGTTGAGTTAAGGTGTACTGGATCCACAGGTCAGATTTCGGTTAGGTGGTAGAATCAAAGTGGAATGGTGCGCCTTGAGTCGAGAGTTGTGGGTGTTAATGTGTGTCTCTTTCAGGAAGTCCCACAATCGAAGAGTATATTTTTTTTTACTATTTTTTTAATATATGCAGGTGGGTGAGGTGAGGCGAAGTGACAATCAAACAATCAAATCTATCCTAAGGTTTATAAAAGCACGTAGGTTGATTTGAGTTTGAGTTATTAGTGTGGCGAAATGGAAACTAGGGTGGGGGTGGTGGGGGATAAACTTACAAATATCTCTACCCACACTTTACCCCAATCTACCTCCTTCGGCTCCTCGATCGGTTTCCTACAAGACAATAAATTGAAGAAAGATAGGTTAGAAAAATATGTAAGTAATGTGGGAAAATGTGAGAAAAATGAAAGAGCATTGCCTCCCCAGCAATGGTGCCAAAATGATGAGGTGGACTCGCACACAGATCGGATTTGAGTTTGGAAACCCATCATCGTAGTTCGATTCGCGAGAAAATCAGTCGACAAGATAAAATTTATAACAGAAACTCGAAAAGTGAGTCCTGGGTCGAACACAAGGAGGCGAACATTTGGCTTGAGAAATCTGCATTTCATTTTTTCTTTATTTTTGTCATTTTTATATTTTCTATATTTTTGGTATTTTTAGCAAGCAAGAGATCAGGTCGATGAATTCTAGATAATCTACTTGCAAAATAAAAGAGAGAGAGAGATAGAGGCAGAGAAAGAAACAATCATGTATTTTTACAATCAAATGTTTCTTACAACTAGGAAAGCAGGAAATCTATACTATGAAAGCAATAAAGATGGAGATAGGTGAGAGAAATCTCCATCAACGGTCGTTTAGAGGACGACTCACTCTGACGTCACCTTGAGGAAGGTGGTGAGGAGCGGGATGAATGAGGATGGAGCCGGAGGACGGAGGGCGGGGCAGGACAGCGTCGTGGTGAGGATCTTCTTCCCGAAGGGAGGTGAGAAGAGGTGGCCATGGGATGCTCCACGAAGGAGGATAAGAGGTGGGAACAAATGTTTGTTTTCTACTCTAGAGGAGCATCCCAGGCTTGGGACAAACTCTCTCTAGAGCCTTGGAGGTGGTGAGAGGAAGAAAGGAAGAGATGAAGAAAATGGGAAGGGTAGGGATCCTTTTATAGTGGAGGAAAGAATCAAATTTGTATGTAGGCCATTTAGTGACGGTCATGAACGTTGTTGAAGATCTGCCACAAACGTCACTGAAGATAGCCCACACACCCACCCACTGTTGTGCTGGCACGCGCGCTGCTGTCGTTGCCTCCATGCGCACCCAAGTGCGCCTGCTACGCTGCTGCACGTGCTTGCCTCCGCATGCCCGTGCACGGTCGTGCTGCTATGTGCATGTGGCGGCCTAGATCGCGCCACGTGGCATGATCTAGGCCTTCCATCTTCTTTTCATTGTAGGGGTTGCTATAGTGGTTGGATTAAGTCGATTTTCACGCTGTTGGGTTGCGATCGTCAATCTGAATCCATCCGCACGGTCAGATTTGTCGTTTGAAGCTCTAAATTATGTCACCTAGTTCCTTGGCCGTTGATCTTCCTCGGACTGCATATGGTGCTATAGGACTCCGATCAAGGCGATTTCAGAGGCGTTGGACTCCGATCATCATCCTGATCAGATCCATATGGTCAGATCAACAATCCAAGGATTTGAAATAAAACTCCTATCCTGACCATAAAAGGGCGCAATTAACCTAAAATATACACTACTCTAAATGCAGAATGATGCATGCTATACAATATTTATAATATGGAATGCAAATCTAAGCTGAGGAACATGCATAAATAGGAATTTTACCCTAAATGGATGTGTCAACATCAGTTGTGTAACCAAGCAACCTGAATCCTCTGGGTTGGCTCTAAGGAAGCTCTGTGTTTATTGCCTTCAGTTGGGCATAGTACACAGCAATAAAGGATCAATCAGTTGAATGCTCTGGGTCAAGAAGGGGAAGACATAATTGGCTAGACCCAAAGTCAGAAGTCCACAGATGTAGACTAGATTATGGTGTAGTCCCATCCCTAAGGGACGGAAACTCAGAAAGTCTTTGGTCATGCATGCCTTAGTCTATTCCTCTCTTTTCCTTTGGGCATGCAAACTAGAAGTTTGCTTGGATGGATGTAACCCTAATCTATAATGTCAGACATTTAGATTGTTAGAATAAGTAATTCTTGTCCTTAGAAAGTTAGGTTCTAGGTGATGATCAAGCATAGGGTTTTTATTCCTCCCTGGATCTAAGTCATAAAGGTCATAGGGGTCCTGATAAGAGGTTGGTGGCTTGATCAACTCAGGGCCCCTGCAGTCAACATTTGATTCTTCAATTTTATTGTCCTCAGGGGGGGTCATTTCTGTGTCCATCCAAAAATTTGATTTCAAAAAAATGTTCTCTTCTTCCCCTAGAAGTTGGAATCCAAAGGTTTAGCCAACTCCACATTGGTTGCATTAACATCTTTGACACTTGGGTTAGCTACAAAGGAATGAGTATGATCAATCATGACTGATTCGGGTGGGTCAAAGTGAAGATCCTCCCAATCCTCAATCATAATTTCTCTGTCTAATTCCTCATAACAATTGTAGCTTGAAATCTTGTTCATTTCTTCCAAATCATAGTCAATCATCAGGGAAGAAGTTGTGATGAAGCAATTTCATCATTCATTTCATGCTCCTGTTCTTCTCATTGCCTTTCCTTTAAATCCATGATGGGGTCCTTAGGAATTTCACGATCAAAGTGTTCAGAGTCAAATTCCCCATCCCCAAATCTTGATGTCCCTATTACTAAATTATTATCATTAAATTCAGGGACATTGACCCCAATCTTATTCTTAAAATTTCCTTGGGGTGTTTCATCCTCATTTTCCACCCATTTATGTTCCAAAGGATCTTCAATGTTTTCCAATGTTGGGGGAGTATTGATAGTGGACTGCACCAATTTTGGACAACTAGGTGTGGTCTAATCAATTATCACAGGGCCTTGTTCAATTGTCTCTAAGAAAGAAGTCTCTTTCATCACTTTTTGTCGACCCTCTTCATCCAATTGTTGGAGCATGTTAAGCATTCTTTGTTTCATGTCAACCAACTTTGGTTCTGGTTATACCGATCCAACTGAATATTGCAAAGAGTTGGCTGAGTATCATTGGGTTTCCCTTGGGTTCTTTCATATTGTACTTAGGGTTAGGGGAGTATGGTTGAGGATGTGTATCGAAGTCCATACTGGGGTCTAAGTTTTTGGGTGGGTCCTCTATTATGTCATTCTTAGGGTCTAATTCTTCAAGAGGCACCAATTTCTATTTAGTTCTGCTCTAAAATAATTGAGGTTCTAAGTCCTCCTCCTTGTTGGATTCTTCATCAGGGGTCCAAAATAGGTGGTCATCATACTTGGTTTGCCCAAGTTTATGATTATCATCATTTGATTTCCATTTTCCTAAATTTCCTTCCAGTCCATAGTTCAAGTAGGAGAGATCCTTGAATTCAAATGACCTATCATGGTTATTATCCTCAGAAGGGTAGGGGCCTTGGTGTTCTCCTAAAATGTAGGTCCTATCAGATTGGTTAGTGGGTAGGTTGGACCTAAAAGTGGAGTCATCATAAGGAGAATCATAATCAAGATAAGAATCCCCTAGGTCTAGATCGTAGCCCTGAGTAGGTGGCCTGGATGTATCCTGATAAGTTGGTTTTGCTTTCAAATAATGTATTAAGATGATTTGTCGTTGTAGGATCAAAGTGGTGGAAAACCGCTTAACAAAAAATTAAAATAAAAATTAAACCACTCACAGAAGAGCGAGTCGTGTTCACAGGGAGGCAATGCTGCCATAAAATCACGAATATTTTTTCTCGTATTCATTCAATCAAGTGTGAAATCCATAGTCAAATTTGACATGAACTATGCCGAAAAGGCGACACACAATAACTCGAAAATGTAAGGGTATATGTGCAATTTTCCTCACTGAAATATTCAATAAATATGTGATGAATCTATGTAGTTTCCAATTGACATGCATTAGAGAGAATTTATGCACATCTTAATCCAAAACTAATGTCAAAAGATGTGAATAACAAAAGCCATGCAATTATAAGAAAGCATGAGTATGAAGTCGCAATTTCACCACAAGAAAATAATCATAAATCAAATTCATTTTCGTGGCAATGGCATGAAATGTAATTATTAATTGAGGTTGAAGCTGGGGATTAACATTCGGGAGAGCTTGTGCACGGATGAAGGTGAGATGGATGGCGAGTTGGTGACCAAAGGTAGCACTCTCCGATCCGCACCTAATGGTGGTGGCGGCTCGATGGATGGTGGTCGGAGCTGGCCTACAGGAGGGAAGAAGTGGCAGTGGTGGAAGTTGTTGCTGGAAGCCGCGCAGGTGTGGGCGCAAGGAGGCATGACGCGCGGGCGTTGGGGGTGCTGCAGACGCACGCGGGGCATGGGCGCATGGAGGCGCAAGCTCTACAGGGCGCACAGGCACGTGCGGGGGTTCTATTGGCACTGGCTGCTGGTGCTACAGGGAGGCGTTGGAGCGGTGGACTTCTAGCACGCGAGCGTGGGTGCGCTAGAGGTGAAGGCGTGGGCGTGGTTTGATGGCGTAAGGTGAGGGCGCTGGGGTGAGAGCGCGTGATGGGCAGGTGGCTAGGTGAGGGCACTGGAGGTTCTGGTGAAGGCGAGGAGGTGCAAGCGTGCTGGCTAGGGTGAAGGTGCGCGGTGGGGTCTGATGGAGTAGGGGGCTGCTGGTGCATGGGCGAGGGTGTGCAGGTGCTGGCGTGTGCGCTGGCTGAGGTGAGGGCGTGCGGTGGCTGGGGCACTTGGCAGGGTGTGCTGGAGATGAAGTGAGGGCGCGCAGTGGTGCAAGTGCTGGTGCGTGGGCTGGAGCTGTTGGTGAAGGTGTGCGGTGGGCAGATGGCGCGCAGTGGCAGGGTCTGATGGCTGGAAATGAAGTGAGGGCGCGCGGTGGAAGGGTCTGATGGCTGGAAATGAAGTGAGGGCACGCGGTGGCAGGCATGCTTGGTAGGAGATGTTGCAGAGACTCTTGGCAGTGTGGGCTGTCACCCCATACGCCCATGGTGGTGGAGTCGTACTAGCACGGTGGGAGGCCGGTGGTATGGAATGGATGAGGAGCAAGGTCCTCTAAGCACAGTGAGGAGCAAAGGGGTGGTGGCCTCCCTTTGAACAACATTCCCTCCTCTTTTGTAGCCACGGCTACAAAGATTTGAATTTCAAAAGCTACCGTAGAATCAATGTCATGCGTAGGAGGAGGAGGCAGAGACGGAGGAGTTACCTGCAAAGGTGAAGAAAAAGAATAAAATAATTAGGATTATTTATACATAACTCCTTAACTTCTATGTTAATTAAAATAATGCACCTAATTAATTAACTAATTAAATGTATGCAACCCTAGGTTAATTCTAAATGCATGAATTATGCACTTAAGCTAAAAATATGAATTAATTTATTTACATCCTAATGTATGCTATGTAAATGTTAAAATTAACTTAATGTCTAGACATTTAGATACTCAAATAGCCCACAAATATGGGCTAATCATATCCCAATAGGAGGTTGGTGCGGGTTGGGTAAAATTGGGATAAGAGGGGTATTTGGGGTACTCAGGTCTTGGCTTATTTCCCCAACTAGGTGGCTGGTTATCCCAAGTAAATTGTGGATACATTCTACTTGGGTTAGAATACAAATCATTTTTGGGATAGTTTGGGAAGGAAGGATATGCATTGAAATCTATGTTTTGGAAGAAGTGGAGGGATGAGAGAAGAACGGATGAGAGAATTAAGTGTGCACAATCAAGCAAACAAAAGTAAGCCCTATAGTGTAGACCCAGGTGACCAATGCTTTAGAAATAAAGTCCGACCACATGATGAATTTGGTGTTGGCCTTACTTCCGAAGGTAATAAAGTTGGGAAGGCAAAGTAGGGGGAGTGTGTCCCGAGGGCTGCTAATTATGCCAAACCCCTGCTTGATTAAGTCGTTTAACAATCAAGCCTCCCAACTTAGCACATTTTGAAGTAAGCAGATGTCACCAATTAGTAATATGTTCAGGAGAGTACCCTGAAATGGACTCAATGAATCCTAGGGCCAATGTCTACTCAATTTTATTGAGGGTTAGGTTAGTGCTTGCGCTCAAGGTATATGATGAGGCATTGTTGGGGGTTGTGCCTCTTGATTAATCCAATTGAGCATGTGTGTGCACTCAACAAAACATGGTTTTCAAGCAAGGTTTTTTAGATGTGGCGGCTTTTAATGATTCAGCCTTGATTTAGTGCTTTTTTAGGGTTGAAATTTCTTAATGTTTTCAGACAATGTTTAAGTACACACAAGGTTTTGCACAAAATAGGTGATGATCATTTTCCTTTAAGATCAATGTGGCCCTAGAAATAAGCAACTCTAATGTATTCACCCCTAAAGTTTATACAGTTCTAGTTGGTGAATTAATTTTAGTTGGTTTGGTGTGGCCAAATACAAACATCGGTGGCTTCATAAACACCACTTAAATGGAAAAGAACACTCCAAAACGATTTTTTTCTTTAAGAATATTGGAGTGCATTCTTTTGTTTGGGTGATAGATTTCATATGGTCAAGTAGTCATTCACCACGACAATTTTTTTTTGAATTTTTTTTTGAGATTTTTATCTGGATTTTTTAAGCAAGCAAACAATCAAACTATCCTAAGCTTCATGCACGATCCTAAATGCAATTTTTTTTTCCAAAAACAAAGATGAAGCTACGTTAGGGTTGAGTGATACTCACAAGAGTCTTCACTGCACTTTACTACCAATCTATCATCATGGATCGTGCTCCTCCCGCTGCCTAGGCGTCGAGTTCCTACAACCAATGAACAGAGAGAAAGGAAAGCAAGTCAAAAAATGTGAGTTTTGATGCAAGGATAAAAATGACTAAAAGATCCGTTGCCTCCCCAGCAACGGCTCCAAAAACTGATGTTGTGAAATGCGTTAGGTTAATTTGTTCATTGTAGCATGCAAATACGACATCAATTTTGATGAAGAACTGGAAAGGTGAGTATGAGTGTCAATCTCAAAGAGGCAAAAATCCAAACCAATTAGTTGCTCATTTTTAACGCCACATGATGGTTATTTTGATTGCTTGCGAAAAGAGAAAGAGAGAGAGAGTAGGGTTAGAAATTCATGATAACGGTGATTGCTAATCTACACGACAAAAACATGATAGAGCAATGTCGCATTAAAATCATAGAATACCATGAATGGAACAAGTCAACACTAATAGGAAAAATCATCTTACAACTACCAAGACTATTGTTAGATGAATGCTTAAATAAATGTGATCTTTAAGCTAAAGGAAACTAGATAATAAATGCGACAAATGGAGCATTGAGATAACCATGGTGGTGGATGGGCCTCCGTTGGTGGCTCGGTGGCTCCAGAATCTTGCTTGGAAGCTCTTTGGAGTGGGAGAATTACTTGGTAGAAGATGTGTGCAAATGGGGGTCTTAAGGGTCGTGTATAGGTAAAGAAACACCTTTTGGCCAGACCTTGCATTGAAGCCAAGCGTAAGACACACCCGCACCTAGCTGCGTGTAGCGCAGTGCATGCTCGCGTGCATCGCATGCTCAGCGTTGGCATCTTTGCTCGAAGCAAGTGGTGAGGCATAGCTGTTGGAGCACTGTCAGATCCTGATCGTACAGTTGCTAAGAGCATGCTCATGAGTTTCAAATCGTGCAAAGCACGTGCTGAGATTGTGAGGACACGTGCTACCCGTTGGATTGAGGATGTACGCTTTAGATTGTTCGAGTGGAACTTCTATCGAACAGCTGACGCTTGTGTAGACGTCTTAAGCTCATGCTCTTGATGACGCATATGACACTGTGCGATCACACATGATCGTGCGCATATGCTAATCGCGCTCATCCAGTGACTGGGATTGCGTCTCGTGGAAGCTTCGGGGCTACATGATAGAGATTTGACGGTCGAATTTTGATTGCTACGATGAGGGTGCCTTAGCGATAGTCAAACATGCATCCTCTGCATGGGAAACGGGCTCACTTCTAGTGGGATGTGGTCGCAGATTGAAGTGCAAATGATCCTATGTGCATGTGCTCGTGGCCATTGGATATTCATCCAACGGTCGTGAGATTGATGAGACGTGGCACTTCACCAGCCGTGCAATCCTCATCCGACGGTGAAGGAGCGACAATGACATCCTTTAGTGGGATCGGGGCATCCTTTGAGTGGCGTAGATGATGCCACATGGCATCATTTGGGCCACCTATCCTTAGATGCTTGTAGGGGATGCTATAGATGTTGGATTTGATCGATTTTGCGTTGATGGGCTGCGATCGTCGATCTGGATCCATTCGTACTATTGGATTTTTCATCTGAGACCTATGTCAATATGCTCTTGTACACATGGTCATTAAACATTAATTATAAGCAATCTTAATAGTACACAATATGCATGCAATGCTCCCACACCTATTGTAATATGATATTCATGCACATGCACCCCAAAAATTGACTCTAATTGATATAATTAACACTATTATTTGTAGAGTCATCACGAGGGCGAAGGTTGTTGAGACCTGAATTGGTTGGCTCTTGGGAACCTACACTAAGGTGACCTAGGTGACACTTTTCGTTGCCTCCTTTCTCGCCTTCCCACCCTCCACTTAGTTAGCCGAAATGGCTAATGCTAGCCCTAGGCCTCCTCCTAGTCTTGAGGGGAACCAGAATCCCCTGGCTCTATTGGAGGCCCATGTAGCTGCATCTGAGCAGCATCACTAGTAGAGCATTGAGTGAATCCTGAACACCCTGGACAAAATGCAGCATCCACTACAAAGAGAACAGTTGTGGGACTTTCACGATTCGGTTGCATTGAACGTGCCACCTCAAGTCTTGATTTCCGCAGGTGGAGACGTATTCGAGTTGAAGTCAAAAGTAATAAGTCAAATTCAGACTTATTTTTATGGTAACTTGAATAGGGTCCATTCTAGCACATAGAGGATTTGAGTCGAATCGTTGAAACTATTTGACCCAGAAATTTTGATCTTGGAATTGTTCTCATGAAACTTTTCCCATTCTCACTGAAGGATAAAGCTTCTTATTGGTTCAAGACTATCGGAAGACAAGTTTGTACTTGAGAAGAATTGCGTAGAGAATTTCTCCAAAAGTTCTTCTTGATAGGTTGAACAAACACAATGAGGCGGGCAATCACAACTTTTTCCCAAGCACCGGGGGAAAAGTTGCATGATGCTTGGGACAAATTTCATGACATTCTCTAAAAGTGTCACCACCATTGTATGCCCTGGTGGAACCTTGCCCAGATCTTTTACCATGGTCTATATGATTCACATCAATACCTAGTCAATGCATCTAGCGGTGAGAACTTCCTTGCTAAAGATGAGAACGACGCATTCTAGTTGTTCAAGTCTTTAGAAAAGAACTCCATGAATGCAGTTGATATTTCAACAATTATTTATGTAATTAATGCCTAAGTAATGTTGGTCTGAGGCTAATTTGGGTTAGATTACATTTAGTTGGGTCAGATTTGGCATTTTAGGTCATCTTGTAAAGAATGCATACTTTTGAACTTTTATGTATATTTTCCTACAATTGTCTTTGGTACCTTGATGTGTTTATTTTTATATGTGCAAATACAAAATTTTACACTAATCGGAGTAAGTCTTAAGTGAATGTTTTTATCTGAGCTCACTTTGAAGAGGGCTAGACCTAGTTTGGGAGACCTATTTCCTAACCCAATTAGCCCATAGACATTGCCTAATTAGGAGGTTGATTCCCCACACTTAATTACCACCCAACCTAGCCTAATTTCCTTATATAATGGACAACCACCACACCTTAATTTCTAACCTTATTGGCTAGCTATTATTGACTAAACCAACCCTAATTTTCTACCCAACCTAGTCCTAAATCTTAATCCAACAAACCTTATTTGGCCATCCCTTTTATCCTCCAATACATATCATTTGGATGGTCAAAATACACCATAATTTATCCATCACTAGATCTAAATCCTAGGGTCCTAAATTTCCTACATAAATCTCTATCTTAAAAATCAAAACCAAATCCTATTCCTAATCTTAAAATTAATCTCGAAATTCCTAATAGTATGACACACCTTTAGTATTTTGGCCATAACTTTCTCATTGCAAATTCAAATTGAGTGATTCAAGTTGCGTTGAAAAGATTATTTTAAGAGCTACAAACTTTCATATGTAACTTGAAATTCAGAATACAAAGAGGCCAAATATTCGATAGTATCGTAGAGCTCCATCATTCTCTCAAAGCCATCCTAGCCCTCCATCAATTCCAACAACTCCTAACTTATTCTATCTACCTATTCTTTCATCCTACCCCTTGATTCCTAGACTCCTAATCCTTTATTTTGTTGATCTAAGGCAACTTGGAACAACCAATCACAACCCTTCTTGAGCTCTATATAAACACCTTAGCCACCCCCCCTTAGGAACATTCCTTTACACTTCCAAATAGATCCACCAACTATAACTAATCCTCTACTCCTTCCTTCTCCCCTTGGAGATTGTGGTTGCACCTTCGCATCCACATCTACGCTGATGCTCCATACTTCTCTTTCGAAGCCCTTCACATTTTTCTCGTCTAGTTCTAGTTGTAGTAATTTAGTTTTGGTTGCACTTTTCTTCCTCTAGAAGCATTCCTCTAATTGTAATACTACTTCTACTTGTGCCCAAATCTTATTTCATTCAATAAAGTTCCAGAACTTATTTTTCAACTTGACATCAAGTTATATGCTTTCTAGTTAGAAGTTGCAAGTTATTAGATTAGTTTTAGTTCTAATAATCATCATAGTTGATCTTTGATTCTAGTTCTAGTTTAGAAAGTGATTTTAATCTATTTGCTTTCCTAGGAATGACTCGGACTCTGCTTTTAATCTACAATTTTAATATTCTTGAGTTTGATCTGATTTATAAATTCAAGAGTTTCATATGCATTTACTATGATGAAAGGCTATTTTTCGCAATCACATCCATATTCAAAACACTTTTTGGCATCGTTGCCGGGGAGGCAATGAATTTATCTTCATCTATCCTCTTCGTATTTGCCTATAAGTTGCTAATCCATCTTGCCTTGTGTTTGTCGATTTGTGTGCAGGAATTAGAAAATCCAAAGAAAATGGCGAAGCAAGATAAGAGAGATTCGATGATTTAAAGGTAAGTACCTTTATCTTAGATTAGGATTAGATTTGCTTTCTACAATATATATATATATATTTATATTAGGTGCTTTGCTTGATCTTTAGGTTAGTAGTTTGCTTTTTTTGCTAAAATAGAACTCTTTTTGGTAGACATTATCTCTTTGAAATCAATAAAATCACCACCTTTAAATTCAAACTCCAACCAAATCCATTTTTTAAAAATTATTTTCCAAATTTTTACATGTCCAAAAATTCTGAAATTGCTCTTGGACATAGGTATTGATGTTAGGAAGATTGTGTTCAATTTTTGTGCCCATTTGAATTATAATGAATTTTTAACAATTCGCGAACTACACTAATATCAAATCTAATTTGTCTTCTTGATTTGTTGTATTAAAAAAATCATTAGAATTTATATTATACCCCAATTGATCTAAAATTTGCAACGTTAGATTCTTATAATAATTAAGAAACTTGAAAAAATCTGAAAAAAAATATTTTGAGCAAGTTTTATCACACATAAAATCCAAGCACTGACTGGGGGTCAAAATAGATATGAAGACCCCATTGCACTATTAAATATGAAAATAAAATAAAACATGCATTAAAAATTCTGAAAAAAAATTTTATGATCACCCTACTTAGTGGTGCACTAGGACCACTGAATGCTTTGCTTAGGTCACACAACACTTGGCCTTGTGGACTTAAATTTCACCATTTAGAGATATCAGTTCTTAGGGTTTCACTTTAATTAAGAGCACACTTGCATTTTATACTTAAAGAGAATTTATCAAACATATTAGGGCTTGTAAAATTTCTTGTGTGCTTCACTAGAACCTTGTTTGAATTTATCTAACCAAGTGAACTCTAAAATACACTAATATAAGCACTAAACCCTGGAAGTCAACACATCAAATTTGCTTGTATTGTGAACTCCTTTGCTTGGCACCCACACACTTTTGAATTGAATTAATTAGGCAACCATCCCCCTCACATCCATCATCTAATCCTGTGCACTTTAAATCCCAAGCCCTAATTAATTTGATAAACGTGCCAACTAGTTTTGATTTTACTTCCAAACTAGAGCTATACCTAGTTGATTGCATTAAGACCTTGTCTATCTAGACAAACTAGTGAGAAGAAAGGTTGGTGCAGTAATCGCGTTAACCTCTAGTGGTGTCCCACCATACGAGGTGTCCTAGGGGTTCCCACCCTTTTAGCCAGCCATGTAATTCAAAGGTCAAGTCATTATCTAGGGTTAGCAAAATTTGGACTAGGTCCAATTGGTGCAACCCTCTAAGGCTAGAATTGATTGCTTGAATTGTGCACACACTTGTCTCTCATGTTCTCTCCGCATCTATAACATTCTTCCAAGTGCATGAACAAAACTAGATCACAAAATCCACACTTGGTACTACCTTTGCAAAGAGAACCAAGGACGAGATTGATTATTAGTGAATCCAGTTCTACATCAGACTCAAACTCTGATTTTGATTTGATGGCTAACCCAACCAACAAGAAACCAAAACTGAATCTGATGGACCCTCAGGCCTAGATCTAGAACCTCCAACTCTAATTGAATCAGTTCCAACAGAACCATCTGACCCAAATGCAGGAGCTTCTTGAGATTTTGCATATCCAATTGGGAAGACCCTTGAGGGATTTTTACAACCCTGCCTAGTATCAACACCAACCTTATGTTAGGGTCCCACCTGTAGGAGCTAAATTTGAGAATAAGCTTTCCACTATACAACTCTTACCTCATTTTAAGGGCAACAATGATGAAGACCCCTTTTAATTCTTAGAAGAGTTCATAGACATTAGTGAAACAATTAGAATTCCTAATCTACATGATGATGTGTTAAAAATGAAACACTTCCCTTTTGCCCTAAAAGAAAAAGCTAATCATTAGTTTAGATCTTAGGAAGACCCATTAACACATGGGAGGAGCTAAGAAGCACCTTCTTAAAGAATTTTTCCCAATCGAAAAAACCAGTGCACTTAAAAGGGCTATCACCACCTTCTCCCAAAACACCCTAAAGAACCATTACATGAGGCTTGGGTTAGGTTCATGGATTTAATTAGAAAAAGCCAACATCATGAGTTTCCTATATGGAAACTAGTACAGGTCATTTATTACGGGCCTAATGTTCATATGAGGAGCCTTGTGGAAGCAGCATGTCGAGGCAACTTTATGAGTAAGGATGAAATTAGTGCATTTGATTTATTTGAGAATATGAGTGATAATTCCATTAATAATGCCTCCATGGAAACTTATGGAAGATCCATGCAACCTAGAAGTGGAATTTATGAGGTCTAGGAGAGCTCCATTAATGTGGATATGACTTTGATATGTGAAAAGCTAGACAAAGTTGAGGTTGTATTAAAAAAATTGGATGAACTAATGAGCTAAAATAGGAAGAGAGTAACCCTCCCATCACCTACTATCCAAGCTCTCTTAGGCACCATTTGTTTAGGGGAATTGAATTGGGGGATTGAAAAAAAAGGGCACAGGATTATGCCTCAAACCCGATATAGAGAGGGTTTTGTGTTTGTTTAGGTGGAAGTGGCAATGGATGGATTGGAAGGAGAAATCCCTCATTTGGCAAAGATGAAGTGCTTGTTTAAAGGGATAGGACATGAAATTAAAGTGAAGGGAGACGGAGTTCATCAGTGGATTTACGTGCATTTGCATTGAGCGATGTATCAAAAAGCATAGTTGGGCTTGAAAAAAAAATTAGAAACACCGGTAGATTCGAAAAGATAGTATATAAACTATTTTCAAATACATAACAATCACCCAACACGTACAATCAATGAAGTCGGTAGCCTCGAGCAAATCGCGTCCACCGACGATTGTAGAAGGTACCTTCATTGACCAAGCAAGGACATTGTTGAAGTGAAAGCTGGGACAAAGAGCAATGACCAGCAGCTGCAAGGGAAGCAGCAGTAACAAAGCCAGCAGCGGGAGCAGCATCCTAATGAGGTATTGATAAACTCCAGTTTATCATTATTCTTATGCCCTAAAACAAACCTTGCTCTTAGGATTTTAACTCTGCAAATAGGTTTTTGGGATACATTTAGACATCAATTAGGTTAGGCATGCATTACATATTTTATTGTATTTTTAATACATTTATTTGAGTGTTAAGTACAAATAGATAGATAAATCCCTAAAACCCTAGCACTCATGAAGGCAACTGGTGAAGAGGAAGCTCATTCTAGCTGGGACTCAGCCAAATCCAGCTCATCATAGCTGGATACCAGCTCACTTGTGTTGGATACCAACTTAGGATAGCTCATCTTAGCTCACCCTAGCTCAAGTTAGCTCAGACCCTACTCAACTTAATTAAGTCTAGCTCACCTTAGCTCCAATCAGTTCACTAGGAGCTTTAGCTAGCTCAGCTAAGTTGACTGGAGTCCACCTTAGCTCAGATCCAGTTACTTCTAGCTCTACTCAACTCAAGTTAGCTGAAGATGACTTCATACAGCATAAGCCAGCTCAAGTCCAACTCCCAAGGACTGCACTTAGCTCAACCTAGTTGAGTTAGGCTACCTTAGCAACTCCAGCTAGCTAGGTCCTCCCCAAGAAAATCAGACCCAGCTCACCTCGGCATATTTCAGCAGAAGCCAACTTACTTTAGCTTGGCTTAGCAGCTAGCAAAGAACTAGTAAGCTAAGGCAGTGAAAGTAGCTCCCTGCAACTACTAGCTTTAGTTCAGCTCCAGACATCCCTTCCTCAGCTCCTTCTCCCTAAACCCTAGCTCCATTCCACTTCCTCCTCTACTCAACTACTAGCTAAGTTAGATTAGCTAGCTTAGCCTTGCTTCATCTCAACTCCCACTAGTCATCCACCACCTACAGCCTAACTCCACCTCACCACCTAACTAGTCCACCAAATAAGCTAACCAACTACACCTACTCCTACTCCAACTTTACACCACCATCACAACCCTTCACCCCATCACCACCTCCAAAAGCCACCAAAAATGTGGTGCCAAAGCCCCCATATCCACCCTTCTTTTGGCGCCACTTTTTCCCTCCAAAAATCCATCAATCATCACCATAAACCTACCCCTACAAGCCATCCTAACCATCCACCTACACCACTTCTAGAACCCCTTTAGTTGGCACCAAACCATGGCACCCTTCCATGGTTGGCGCCAATTTTAAACACCCCTTAGCTAGCATAACTACCCCCATAGCATCCCCTTAGGTGGCGCCAACTAACCCCCTTCATTGGATCCCTTTAACCACCCATAACTACCCTTTTAACCCATCCTAGTCCTACATGTGTCCATGCCAACCTCTCCCTTCATAAGTCCTATATATACCCCCCTTAACCACCACCATAATTTCATCCTTTGGTGTCATAATTCTCCACCTTCATCCCATCATCCTCATAGCCAAGAGAAGAAGGACAAGAAGAAGATTAAGGGGACACTCTATCCCCTTGGTGCCTTCCCCTCTTCCCTTCTCTCTTGTGCCATCACCAGCCAGAGGAGGAGGCAGGCAAGGAGGACCTTAGGAGGAGGTCTTGAGGGTGGTGCACGCCACCCTAGGAGGAGTTTTGTGGTTGGAAATCATCCACCTTTGGAGGAGCAAAGGCACGCCCCTCTAGAGCTTTCCAAGGAGGACACCATTTTGGAGGAGCTATTCAAGGAAGGAGAAGAAGGAGAACTTCTTTTCAAGCCTAGGAGCAGCTGAGCTTGGAGCAAGAAGACTCTCTCTCTTCTTCACCAACATCATCACAAGAGAATTTTTTGTTTTCTTTTCATTTGTTAGAGTAGAAGCATTCCTCTACTTTTCCTTTTGTAAAATAATTGTTCTCCTTAATCAAAGTTGCCTTTCTTCATTTGTGTTGCATCTTTTTTCATTGTTTCTAGCACTTTTCACTCTCTCTCTAATCACCCTAGTTCTCCACATGCCTAGGGTGATTTAGAGAGACTACTAGCTTATCACTTTAGTTTTAGCAATAGCAAGTTAGGTGAAATCTCTTTCCCACTTTAATTTTCGTAGTTGCCCTTTATTTCAAAACCAAAAAAAATCTTATATCTAAAAACCTAAAAAGAAAGTTGAATTCTATTTTGTCAAGTAAGATTCCTACAAAGTGCATTCCTATCTCCTTGAATGACCTTAGATACCCCATTATCTAGGTTTACAAATTTTAAAAGTGATCGCGAATTAGCGTGTTATAACGAATTAAACCCTTGTTTTGACAAATCATGCATTCTTTGCATCACTTTTTGGCGTCGTTGCTCGGAAACACGACTTTGCATTTAGTTAGTTCTCTTTCTTGATAAGTGGATCTCATCCCCTTTTCTTTTTCATTTTGTGTGTGTAGGAGCATTACAGGAGGGAAGCAGGAATTTGGAAGCAAGAGCATAAAGTCCGTTTTCTTCCAAAGGATTTCAGGTTAGTTTCTTGCTACTTGTCACATAATTTCCCTTAAAAACTACCAAAAAAAAAACTAAATCAGGCTTTCAGGATCATTAACATAAAAATTAGGTAGAGTGGTGACCTTTAAAAGCAATTGTTTGGTTGTTTGATTCATTTTAGCTCCACTCCACCTTAAGTGTTAGTGTTATGATATTTAGGTCTAGACTTCTATCTGGACTTCTAAAATCAATTCCTAACACCAAAGGCTTCCTAAAATCTTGAAATTTCACCCAAAACTTCCAAATAAAATCAGGAACATCTGTTCCAAATTTCAGAGCAATTGGAGTTGTAGAAAAGTTTTAAAAATTCATGGACCACAGGGGGTCATCTCCTCTGATTTTACTATTTTGCTACTATCTGCGAATTTTAGGAATTTTTCTAATTACCCAAATTTTGTGAAATTTAACTTTTTCCAATCCTTGTGAAATTCTACACATCATATAAAATCACAAAAATTTTGATGGCCGGTGGTGGTACTGAAAAATCCAAAATACCCATGGGTATCATTTCTGTACTTTGATGTCAGTACAAAGAAAAATCTTTAAAAAATACAAAAAAATTCTTAAAATAAAAAAAAAATATTTTCTGGAATCCTTGTTTGATTTTCCTTCTAGAAGTGGTGTTGCTTTCTTTGTTTGGACAACTACTCAAATAGAAAAGCCTAAATCAATTCACTGGTAGTAACTTTTCTGCTTAGGAATCAATTCATTTAGGGTTCCTTTTCATTTTTTTTAGAGACCCACATCTTAAAAGGAAATCTACATTCACCAATACAACTTGACTTCTTTTTGTTTGTGGATCTTAAACTTGTTTGAAAACATAAAAAGAAAACCCTGAAAGACACTAAGCTAAATCAAATCTTAAAAGCAGAAAACAAAAATTTTGTGTGACAACTTGATTGATATTGGAATCACTTTTTCCAATCTTGGACACACTAAAAAATTGAAATAACAGAGTATTACCCCAATCAACGCCCTCCACATTCTCGTGCACAATTAAACACCCAAGCCTAAGTTAAAACAAGTAGTCATTTGACCACTTAAGGACTTCACAAAAACTTAAACTTGATATCCAATTTCTAAGAGTTATTAAGCACTCCTAATTCCTTTTGAAATACGTGGTGACAGACTTAGAGGGAAGTCAAATGATAGGTGCGGGTTTACACAAGCCCCTGGTGATTTTCCCAGGAAATGCTTGGGCCCAATCCACCTCTTTTTGTCCAATTAGGTAATCTTAAGGAACTAGGTTCTCTTATTAATTTCTTCTTTATTGGGTTCCCAAGTCTTAGGTTGCATTAAGGAGTCAACCTTAGGACAGATTAGGCCTGGTTGTTTGATTTGCACACTTTCTCTCATCTCACTCTCTCCTCCTCCCCTCTTATTCTTCCATTAAGTGAATTCACGGGGGACCATTTTATTTTGCCCCTGCACCAAAAGATCTTTATTTTCTTCTTCTTATTCCTCTATTTTTGATATGGAAAACAATTCAAAAAATTCTGCTTCCACACCCCAACCTACCACTAACCCAACCCATCAGCTAACCCACAAGCTGACTTCACCATCCCTAACCTCCTGCATTTAGTGTTACCACAAAACCTTGAACAGCCAGGTGGCTCTTTCAATCCCAATTCAAACCCCTTTTCTCTTATGGTTGGCCAATTGATTTGACTTCAACAAAACCAACCACAATTGGCTAGGATTGTCACGAACCTAGCCAATCAGAGACCGGGTCAGCCACTCGGGGAACCTCTCATGTTGCTTAAGGATTTTTATGATCCTTCTAGTTATGAAGAGAGACCCAGAGTGGTTATACCCCAAGGGGATTTTGCAATTAAACCTGCCATCCTAAACCTAATTAAACATTTCCATGGTCTTCCAAGAGAGGACCCCTTTTGCCACCTCGATGAGCTAACTGTCCTCACTCAAACCACCCATTCCTGCAATGTGCAGGAAGAGGTGTGGCTCATGAAACATTTTCCTCTCTATTTAAAATACAAAGCATTACATTGGTTTAGAATGGTTAGGCATCCTATCACCGCCTGGCCCCAATTAAAAAGTGCTTTTCTTGAAAAATTCTTTCCAAAAGATCATACAAATGCTTTACGCCAATCAATAACGACCTTTCAACAAAAATATGGTGAACCTCTCCATGAGTCTTGGGAGAGATTTCAAGAACATCTCAGAAGTTGCACCTACCATGAAATTCTGCAATAGCAGCTAGTGAAGATCTTCTATCATGGATTAGAATATCAATTAAAAAGATTCGTGGATGTTTCTTGTGGGGCTGATTTCCTTAATAAAGTTTCCGAAAGTGCCTGCCTCCTTTTTGAAGAAATGAGTGAAAACTCATTTAATATGGCTTCAATGGGCACTTTTGGTAGAACTAACAACCCCAGACTTGGAGTCAATGAAATTGACTCTAGACCCAAATCTGTTCCAGTCAGTCAAGATGATCTACACATGATAGCTTAACGACTAGATTAGATGCAAATCAACCAGAAAAAAATGGAAGAAAAGGTCACCCACAAACATGCTCCTTATCCTAACTCCCCTCACCTTCTTAAAAGAGAAAATCTACACAATATCAATGCTACCTCTGTTGGGCATCAATTTTCTTCTGATTTCTCACAAGATCTGTTGACTAGGACTTTTGATTCCATGAATCAAAATCTTCGAGTCCTCCACTGAAAACATCTCTGCTCTCAAAGAGTAATTTAGAAATCCCTCCAATACTTACAATCAAAATTGAAGGACCAACTTGAATCCCTCCTAGAAAGCCCCAAATCAGGTTTCGTTTCCCAAACAAAATCAATTTGGAATTATGGGCAAAACTTATTTCAACCTGGGCCATCCTAGGAAGATATCAACACCCAAGTCATGAAGACTCTACAAGGTATGCAGAATCAAATGATAGAAGTAATCCGCATGATAACCAACTTGCAACATCAAGTTAAGGTTACTCCTGATCATAGACCTGCTAACAATCGGCCATCCCAACCCATGCCCAATCCTAACAATCAACGGAATCAGTATCAAGGTGGTCATCCCAGTTAACCTATCTACCTAGCACCACAGCACCCATTGGGTTTTAATCAAAATCAGGCCCCTTGACCTCCTCCCAGAAACAACCATATTGCAAATGCAGTAAATTTGAGGAGCAGGAAAACCACTCATAATCGCTTGCCTACTCAAGAAACCTGCCTAAAAGAAAATCAGATCAAATCTTCTCCCTCTTCTTATAACCCCGTTCAGGAACCTAACAATGCACAACATGTACACCCAGCACCTTTTCCACAAGCCCTTCACTATTCAAAAAATAGAAAAATGAAATCCAAGCCCATTGATAAGGAATTGTTGGATCTTTTTGGGCAAGTAGAAATCAATATCCCTCTCCTAGATGCCATAAAATACATTCCTACCTATGCCAAATTCTTGAAGGATTTGTGTACCCCAAAAAGGCAGCCTAGAAACCTAGGAAAGGTGATCCTTCAAGAGACAGTAAGCTCAGTTGTGCAGAGCAAATTGTGTCTGAAAGATAAGATCCTGGCACCCCCCTGATTCAAGTTGTCAATATGACACTTCCTTTGATCGCACCATTTTAGATCTCGATGGCTCAATTAATATCATCCCCATTATCATTTTTGAGGAATTAAAGATAGTTGAATTAAAGCCTGTCGAGGTAACACTTCAACTAGTAAACCAATCTACAATTAAACCCAAGGGGATTGTTGAGGATGTAATTGTCCAGGTCAAAAATTGTCTATTTTCTATAGACTTTTTGGTCCTGGACATAGAGGTATCGGAAGCTTTGAAGAATACCCCTATAATTCTTGGAAGACCATTCTTAGCCACCGCTAAAGCCAATATTGATTGTGACTCTGGAGAGATGAAGATCATGTGTGGCGGTGAATCTATTACCCTAGATATTTTTCAAGCTTCTAGGCATTTCTCGGAACATGATTTCTTTGATGACTTGGATTTAGAGATTGAAAGTTTAGTGGAGGAAACAATGCAAATTTCACACCTGGGTTCCTATTTTGCAATTCACACGGTTCCTGAACAATCTGATTTACCTCACCTTCCCACCCTAACTACACCTTCTCCATCTGACTCTTCATCTAACTCTCTCCCTCACTTCACCCCTCACTCCACAAGCAGAAATCATTTCGGAGCTGGGCCCTCAACTGGAATTAAAACCCCTGACCAACTCCCTTAAATATGTTTTCCTTGGTCCAAACCAGACCATGCCCTTGATTATCAATTCTGAAATTTCTGGGGCACAAGAGGAAAAACTTCTCTAGGTTTTGAGCAAACATAGAAAAGCTATTGGCTGGACCCTTTTTGATCTTAAGGGTATTAATCCATCCTATTGCACCCATCAAATTTATCTTGAGGACAATTCTCGCCCCTCCAGCCAACCACAAAGGCACTTGAATCCTAATTTGCAGGAGGTGGTAAAAAATGAGATAATAAAGTGGCTTGATGCTGATATCTTCTACCCCATTTCTGACAGCTCCTGGGTTAGTCCCACACAAGTAGTTCCTAAAAAGGCTGGACTAACAGTTGTCACTAATGAACATGGAGAAAATATAGCCACTTGGACCGCTTCTTGGTGCGTGTGCATTGATTACTGAAAATTGAACATCGCCACTAAGAAGGACCATTTTATGCTCCCTTTTAATAAATAAATATTGGAGCAGTTAGCCAGACGTGATTACTACTATTTTCTTGACGGTTATTCTGACTATAATCAAGCTGTGGTCCATCTTGAGGATTAAGACAAAACTACATTCACTTGCCCCTTCGAAACCTTTGCTTTCCAAAGGATGCTTTTCAGTCTTTGCAATGCACCAGCAACTGTTCAAAGGTGTATGCTTGCAATTTTCTCAGACCTAATAGGTGAATGTTTAGTAGTCTTTATGGATGACTTCTCTATATTTGGAGATTCTTTTGACCTTTGTCTTAGAAATCTTGAAAGAACTCTCAAAAAATGGATAGAAGTTAACCTTGTCCTCAGTTGTGAAAAAAGTCATTTCATGGCCTAGGAAGGCATTGTCCTGGGACATGTCATTTCCAAAAAAAGAAATTCTGGTTGATCGAGCTAAAATCGATGCTATCTCTAAGCTCCCATCGCCCACTTCTATTAAACAGATTTGATCTTTTTTGGGGCATATGGGCTTCTATTGCCGTTTCATTAAGAATTTCTCCCAAATCTCCCTGCCCTTAAGCCATTTACTTACCAAAGATCAGCATTTTGACTTCAACGCCCAATGCCTGGAGAGTTTTAATCAGCTAAAGAAAACTATCTCAGAGGCACCCATTTATAGGGAGCTAACTGGAATTGTCCCTTTGAATTAATCACTGATGACTTTGATGTTGCTGTTGGGGCTGTTCTAAGGCAAAGAATTGACAAGAAGCCCATTGTGATCTACTACGCTAGCAAAACACTTGATGATGCACAATGAATTACATAGTCATTGAAAAGGAACTTCTTGCCATTGTCCTTGTCGTAGAAAAATTTTGCTCTTCTATGTTGGGGTCACATGTCACAGTATATATCGACCACTTAGCACTTAAATATCTGCTAAACAAGAAGGATGCGAAAGCCCACCTTATCTGTTGGATCCTTCTACTCCAGGAATTTGACCTGGAAATTAAGGATAAGGCGGGATTGCAAAATATAGTGGCCGATCATCTCTCTCATCTTATGACGAATGATATGTTGACCCCCTAATAAATTCTCTGATGAGACAATTTTAGCTGCCAATACTGTCCCTTGGTTTGTGCCTATTGCAAACTACTTAGCAATAGAACAAATCCCCTCTGATTAGCCAAAAACCAAAAGGGATAAGTTCTTGACATTAAATATTATTTTTGGGAGGAGCTTGACCTTTTCTGCATTTGTGCTAATCAGGTCATTAGACGATGTGTCCCCTATTCAGAAATTCATAATATTCTAACACATTGTCACTCAATGGCCAGTGGCGGACATTTCTCGAGCAAGAAAACTGCACCTAAGGTCCTTAATTCTGGATTCTTTTAGCCCAGCTTGCACAAAGATGCTCATTCTTTTGTTCGATCCTGTGTGCGTTGCCAGAGCATCGACAACATGACTCGGAAGGATATGATGCCCCTCAATCCAATCCTAGAGGTTGAAATTTTTTATATATGAGGCATCGACTTCATGGGATCGTTCATCAACTCTTGTGGGTATTTGAATATACTAGCTGTAGTCAACTATGTATCAAAGTGGATAAAAGAAATACCCACACGCACCAATGATCACAAAGTGGTTGTCGAATTCATCAAGAAAAACACCTTTTTAAGATTCGGCATTCCCAAGGCCATCATCAGTGACGATGGATCACATCTCACTCACTCTGAATTCCATCACCTTCTTTCTAAATATGGGGTTAATCGTAAAATTTCCACTCCTTACCACCCCGAAAAAAATGGCCAAGCGAAAGTTTCTAACTGGAAGATAAAAAATATTTTACAAAAGACGGTCAAGCCTGATCGTAAAGACTAGTTCAATAAATTGGATGATACTTTATGGGCCTACCATACCACTTTCAACACTCCTTTAGGCATGTCTCCTTTCCGTCAGATTTTTGGAAAGGCATGCCATCTTCCAGTAGAACTTGAACACAGGGCTTTCTGGACAATAAAATAATTAAATATGAATTTTACTGTAGTCGGTACCCACAGGAAATTGCTATTAACTGAATTGGAAGAATTACATAATTTCTCTTATGAAAATGCGTGGATTTATAAAGATCGAACAAAAAAGTTCCATGATAAATATATCGTTTAGAAACATTTTGACGTCAATCAACCCATTTGGCTTTTTGATGGAAGATTACGTATTTTTCTTGGAAAATTAAAATCCAAGTGGACTGGCTCTTTTATTGTCCTCAAAATATATCCCTATGGTGTTGTTGATCTTCTTGAACCTAAGATAAATAATACTTTTCAAGTCAATGGCTAGCGTTTAAAGCCCTATCTCAATAATACTCCAAATCTTCCTTCTGATGCACTTGATTTAATCGACTTACCTACTAATGATCACCGGTGCACTTCATGCCTAGCTGAATGGTGCAAAAGATAGCACTGGATGGGAGGTAACCCATCATTTTTCCTACTTTTCGCTCTTTTTCCTTTTCTTTAGAGGTTTTGACTATCTAGATTTTGACCGCCTTCACCAAGGGAATCCTTTTTCCCTTCCAATTGCATGAGGACATGCCACATCTTAAGCATGGGGGGGTTTTTTAAATTTTGACGATCAAATCAGGATTTTCAGAATCCAACAACATGCAATTTTCTTGTTTTATTTTCTACTTGCATACCCAAAAAAATAAAAATGGTGAAAACTTTTTGAGGAAAATTTGAAATCGGGACTAAAGTTGAGCATTCACTTTTGGTAAAATGGGATTTAATCATTAACAACGTAAGGATAAGGATATGGATCTGATTATTAAAATTTCAGGGTCTACCTTTAGACTAGATCAAATATCCTTCTCTAAAATTCCACCTAAACTTATGATAGTTCAAGTGACTTGATCCCCCTTTGTAACATGGAAAGTATCTACCTTAGTTTCCGATTCCAAAACTTGCATCTCATGCAAAATTTCTTGTGTCAAAATTCACACACAAGCCAACACCTAAAAAATAATTAGAAATTAGAGAAACCCTTTATTTGACCGTAGTAAAAGTCCAAAGCAGATCATTGGTTTGAGTTCCCATTGTTGAGAAGGAGGAAAATGCCTACTTTGAGGACACGATGTCAACTGTTATCACCTCGGCGCTGCTCTATATCAATATTTCATATTTTTAGACAGAGCATTAAGGTGCCTCTTTGCAGCTCAAGTGTCTTGGATGGTGCCTACCCATAGTGTCGGAGCAAGTGCTTGAGTTTGCTTGGAGCGCCCCTTTACACTACTTTGTGTTTTGGGGTCATGAGTTCCTGGGTGGTGTCATGGACAGTACCATCTCGAAGTACTGGTGCCAGAACACCCTCGAGGATTGGTAATAGGAATGATGATCTCGACACAGCTGTTATAAGACTAAGCTAAGAATAAGCATGGGGGAGACAAAAAAGAAAAGGTTTTAAACCAAAAACATGACCTTATAAGTGTTGGCTTTTCACGAGCACAGACACAAGGTTTTAAAGGTTATTGCAAGTTGTGAATCAGATTCAAGAGCTGGAGAAATCCTAACTACAAAAATTTCGAGTCATCAAAATTAACAAGGGGTTAATCTGTGAATTTTTAGAGGATATATTGATCCTGATTCATCTAATTTTTGGATCCGAAAACAAATCCCGATGTTTATCTTTAACAAATCCTGTACCTCCTATGTTTTAACCAACCAAGGTACTGTGATCTCTTTACCCTTAAAAAAGTTGAAAAAAGTTAGTTTTCCTAAAAATTCCATTTTTTAAAAATTTATTTTACTAAGAGACTAGCAAAAGATAAGCATGGGGGTGTGATAAACACCAGTTTATCTTCATTCTTATGCCCTAAAACAAACCTAGCTCTTAGGATTTTAACTCTGCAACAAGTTTTTGGGCTACGTTTAGGCATCAATTATGTTAGGCATCCATTGCATATTTTATTGCATTTTTAATACATTTATTTGAGTGTTAGGGACAAATAGATAGACAGATCCCTAAAACCTAGCACTCATGAAGGCAACAGGTGAAGAGGAAGCGCATTCCAGCTGGGACTCAACCAAATCCAACTCGTCATAGCTGGATACTAGCTCACATGAGTTATGGTTAGCTCCATTAAGCCCCATTTAGCTCATCTTAGCTAAATGGTAGCTCAAGATAGCTCATCTTAGCTCACCTTAGCTCAAGTTAGCTTTGATCCTACTCAACTTAATTGAGTCTAGCTCACCTTAGCTCCAATTAGTTCACTGGGAGCTTTAGCTAGCTCAGCTAAGTTGATTGGAGTCCACTTCAGCTCAGGTCCAGCTACTTCTAGCTCCACTCAACTCAAGTCAGCTGAAGATGACTTCATACAACTCAGGCCATCTCAAGTCCTGCTCTTGGGGAGTCCACTTAACTCAACCTAGTTGAGTTAAGCTACCTTAGCTACTCCAGCTAGCTAGGGTCTCCTCGAAAAAATTAGACCCAGCTCACCTCAGCATATTTTAGCAGAAGCCAGCTTACTTTAGCTTGGCTTAGCAGCTAGCAAAGGACCAGCAAGCTAAGCCAGTGAAAGTAGCTCCCTGCAACTGCCTTTAGCAGCTACCAGCTCTAGTTTAGCTCCAGACATCCCTTCCTTAGCTCCCTCTCCTTAAACCCTAGCTCCATTCCACCTCCACCTCTACTCAACTACTAGCTAAGCTAGCTTAGCTAGCTTAGCCTAGTTTCATCTTAGCTCCTACTAGTCATCCACCACCTACAGCCTAACTCCACCTCACCACCTAACTAGTCCACCAAATAAGCTAACCACCTACTCTTACTCCTACTCCAACATGGTGCCACCATCATCACAACCCTTTACCCCATCACCACCTCGAAAAGGCACCAAAAAGGTGGCTCCAAAACCCCCATAACCACCCTTGTTTTGGTGCCACTTTTTCCCTCAAAAAACCCATCCATCACCACCATACACCTACCCTTACAAGCCATCCTTACCATCTACCTACACCCCTTCTAGAACCCCCTTTAGTTGGTGCCAAACCATGGCACCCGTCCATGGTTGGCACCAACTTTATACACCCCTTAGCCACCAAAACTACCCCCATAGCATCCCCTTAGGTGGCACCAACTAACCCCCTCCATTGGATCCCTTTAACCACCCATAACTACCCTTTTAACCTATCCTAGTCCTACATGTGTCCATGCCAACCTCTCCCTTCATAAGTCTTATATATAACCCCCTTAACCACCACCATAATTTCATCCATTGGCTTCATAATTCTCCACCTTCATCCTAGCATACTCACGGCCAAGAGAAGGAGAAGAAGATTAAGGGGACACTCTGAGCCCTTAGTGCCTTCCCCTCTTCCCTTCTCTCTTGTGCAGCCACTGGCCAGGCAAGGAAGACCTTAAGAGGAGGTCTTGAGGGTGGTTCACACCACCCTAGGAGGAGTTTTGTCAATGGAAATCATCCACCTTTGGAGGAGCAATGGCACACCCTGCTAGGGCTTGCTAAGGAGGACACCATTTTAGAGGAGCTATTCAAGGAAGGAGAAGGAGAACTTCTTTTCAAGCCTAGGAGCAACTGAGCTTGGAGCAAGAAGACTCTCTCTCTTCTTCACCAACATCATCACAAGAGGATTTTTTTTTTCTTTTCATTTGTTAGAGTAGAAGCATTCCTCTACTTTTCCTTTTGTAAAACAAATTTTCTCCTTAATCAAAGTTTCCTTTCTTCATTTGTGTTGCATCTTTTTTTGTTGTTTCTAGCACTTTTCACACTCTCTCTAATTACCCTAGGCCTCAACATGCCTAGGGTGAGTTTAGAGAGATTACTAGCTTGTCACTTTAGTGTTAGTATTAGCAAGTTAGGTGTAATCTCTTTTCCACTTTAATTTTTGTAGTTGCCCATTATTTCAAAACCAAAAAAAATCTTATATCTAACAACCTAAAAGGAAAGTTGATTTCTATTTTTTCAAGCAAGATTCTTAAAATATGCATTCCTGCCTCCATGGATGACCCTAGATACCCCACTATCTAGGTTTACAAATTTTAAAAGCAATTGCGAATTAGTGTGTTACAATGATTTAAACCCTAGTTTTAACAAATCACGCATTCTTTGCATCAGGTACGCCTGTGGAAATGGTATGGTGAAGACGTCGACGATTGTTGTGTTTATGATTGGATTGTGTAAACAAGTTAGCAGGTGTGGAGTTCATCATCATTTTGGAATAACAGAATGTAGCAGGAGCTTCTTCTATTAGTTGCTTGTATATTTTCATTTGCATAATACATCAATGTGTTAGGGATATTTTAATTGGAGGGTCCATTGTTTGGTTGACACGATCCACTGGTGTATTTTCCTATGTGTGTAGTATGATGAAGTCATAAAGGGATGGTTGAAGAATACACCCATGTATTCGTGGAGTACAACTCAACACTATATTTACACAAGACACTAGTGCATTTGATTAATACACCATTGTATTCAAGAAATACACCCGTGTGTTATACAAATACACACCAGTGTGTCATATAAGTTCACTGGTGTGTTAGTCAAGTACTCTAGTGTTGTAGACAAATACATCGGTGTATCATACGTAATCTCAAAATCCATTGGTGAACTTGACCAATACACTGGTGTATTCTCAAAATACATCAGTGTATTATTTCAATCCATTGGTGTATTCCTATGAAAACATTGGTGGATGAAGCACATATAACCAGTCGATGTTTGTACCTTAGGGAGGTAGATCACAGATGCACACTCGTATCAATCATGAAAGCACTGAAGTATGTCAAGGATGATGTTGTTGAGTCATTGAAAATGATTGCATTCGCTGTCCTCGTTGAGAATGAGAAGTACTTCCCTTAGTACAAAGATAAGGAATTGTATGGGCATCTGGTGGATGCTTATGATGTGGAGACGAAGGAGTTTCACTTTGGTGATCTCGTGTTGAAGCTAATTGCCTTGGTCGATGGGAAGAGTAATGTGGAAGATAGGTCAAATATTTAGATGGAAAACTTCTCCACTGTTAAGCCTAAAGTGAGGGATGTTGCGAAGAAATTACATGAATTAAATCTATATGGGAAGAGCAGGAAAGAGAAGGCGAAGGGAAAAGGGAAGGAAATGACTGATCAGAGAAGTGAGGAAGTGGTGAAGGAGATGAAGCTCTTGGTTCTCGTCACACTTGGGTCCTTCCTCTTCCCTTACGGTGACCAAACCATCATTACTTCACTATTTGATATCATGGAGGATTTGCAATCACTAAATGACTTCAATTGGGCTAAGGTAATACACGATTTTCTACACGAAAGGCTCCAAGAGAATAAATAGGAGTAAACGCAACTGAAAAGTTGTGTCATTCTATTGATGATCTGGGCAACCGAGATGTTTAAAATTAGTGACCCAATTAATTTAGAAGCTGATCTTGTGGTTCAAAGATATAACTAAGAGAGGATATTCATGAAGCATATGAAGAATGTCAATCTGAATTTCAAAAGAGCCACGAAAGATAACTTGAGGAAATCACCATTTAGAGAGTCCTATGTTGAGAAGGGTGTGAAGTGAAAATCCAATGCACCTGTTGAGGGTGATGGGAGGAAGAAGAGGAAGGCAAGGGGAGAGGTAAGTAAGGTAGGTGAGGGTATTGTTTGGATGGAGGAGGAAGTTGTTGGGAAGACCGAAAGGCAAAAGAAAATTTTGGTGGAGCAAAACTACTTGACGTACCTCAAAAATAAAATAAAGAGTTGAGAGTGAAGAATTATTGGTTAGGAGTGAAATGATGAAGCTAATACATGAGGATGAGCAAGAAAAACAAGGTAAGGTGGAGGAGGTGGGAAAGAATGGAAAGAATGATGAGGTGGGGAAGTAGGCAGAGGAGAGAAAGGAGGAACATGAAGTGGATATGTAGTCTAGGCTGAATGACAATGACGAGGGGAAGGAGGAGGAGGATAAAGTTGATGAGGAGAGGGAGAAATTTTATTTACAGGAAGAGGAGAAGGAGATGTAGGAGGAGGGGAAGGAAGAGGAGGAGGAGGAGAAGAAGGACAAGGAGAAGAAGGATGAGGGGATGAAGGAGGAGGAGAAGAAGGATGAGGAGAGGGAGAAGATTGGGGAAGAGGAGGATGGGAAGAAGAACAAGGTGAGGGAGGTGAAGGTGTATGAGGCACATATGGCTGAGGTAATGTTCCAATTATTATTAAATCCACCAGTGTGTTTCTAAAATGCATCGATGTATTTGTAAAGTTACACCAGTGTGTTTCTTTAGTACACTGGTTGATGTAGACACATCTATTTAGGTTAAAATGCCTATTCATGTATGTTCCTAGGCTTAGATTTGCATTTCATGTTATAAATATTGCATAACATGCATCATTGTGCATTTAGAGTAGTTGTATATATTTTAGGTTAATTAGGCTTTTTTATGGTCAGGAGAGAAGAAGACTTATTTCAGGGCCTTGGATGGATGATCGGATCGTACGGATCTGATTAAGACGATGATTGGAGTCTAATGCCTCTGAAATCGTCTAGATCGGAGAACCGTAGCATCATACGAAGTTCGAGTAAGATCAATGGCTAGGGGAAATATGACATCCATGTGGGTTTTAGATGGAAAATCCGACCATACGGATGGATCCGGAGCGACGATTGCAGTCCAGCAGTGCGGGAATCATCTCAATTTGAGCATCGTGGCACCCTCTACAAAAGAAAGAAGAATGGACGACCCAGATGGTGCCATCCAGGCTGCCCAACGCTAGCCAGCAGCAATGCACGTGCACAACTGCAGCCGCGCGTAGCACATGCGCACAGCCACAATCGCATGCAGCGTAGTCACGCACCACGCATAGTGCAGCCGTGCGCAGCAGCAACGCAGTGCATGAGAGCGCACGCGCGTAAGGCGCGGGGAGCATGAGTGTGTGAAGCATGCAGTGCACGATGCGAGCGCCAGTGGGGCGGATGCGGATCTTCAGCGACATTTGCCTTTAGTGACGCTTGCAGCTGTCACTAATGGTTTACATGCGCCAGCAAGAGGATTTGAAAGGCGGATGTTCAGCGACAGCTGTAGCGATGTTTGTGGACGTCAGTAATGACCCAGATGCAAATTTGTTCTTCCTCCTCCACTATAAAAGGACCTACCCACCACCATTCCAAACCATCTCTTCCTTTCATCCTTTCACCACCTCCAAGGCTCTAGAGAGAGCTTGTCCCAAGCCCAGGATGCTCCTCTAGAGTAGAAAATCAAATAGTTTTGCCTCCCCTCATCCCCATTCGTGCAGCATCCCGTGGTTGTCCTCTCACCGCCCTTCGGAAAGAAGATCATCACCGTGACACCGTCCTACCCCATCCTCCTTCATCCTGCTCCTCACCACCTTCCTCCGGGCGATGTCTGAGTGAGTTGTCCTCCGAGCAACCATCGAGGGGGATTTCTCCCACCCCATTCTATCTTTTTATGCTTTTTTAGTGTAGATTTTCCCACTTTTGTAGTGTAGCAAACATTTGTTGATAAATAGATGATTATTTCTCTCTCTCTTTCTCTCTCTCTTTTATATTTGCAAGTAGATTAGCTAGAGAAAGTTTTCATCGACCTAATCTCTTGCCCTATTAAAATACCAAAAAAATTAGAAAAGATAAAAACGATAAAAACAAATGAAAGAGAAGCACAGATTTTCAAAACCAAATGTTTGCCTCCCCATGTTCGACCTGGGACTCACTTTTTGAGTTTCGGTATAAATTTTATTTGACCATGCATTTTGCAACTACGACGATAGGTTACTTGTAACCCTGATTTCAAACTCGCGAAACACGTGCGATTATTTTGGCACCGTTGCCGAGGAGGCAACGTAATTTACTTTATTGTTTTCTTTGCTTCTTTGCATTTACATAGCACTAACCCCACTTGTCTTCGATCTACTATCTTTTAGGTACCCTATCATGGAGATCCAAGTGTGGTAGACCAGAGTAAAGTGTGGGTAGAGTGTTTTGTAAGTGTCCCCCACACCACCCCCACCTTAGTTTTCATTCCATAACCTAATAACTCAAACCCAAACAACTTAGGTGCTTTGCATAAACCCTAGGGTAGATTTTGGTTGTTTGATTGTCACTCCACTCACCTCACACACCCGCATATATAAAAAAAATAAAAAATATATTCTTCTCTTGTGGGATTTAACTGAAAGCTACACACTTAACACCCACAACTTCTTATCATAAGGCACACAATCACTTTGATTCTACCACTTAACCGAGATCTGACCTGTGGAGCCGGAACACTTCAACTCAATACACATAAATGAGTAGAAATCTGAATAGGTTAAACATTCTTGTTTGCCTTAGCTAAGTGGTGCAACAGGCCAATTAATTAAGCTGTTTGGGCCGTACCACTCAATCTAAAACTGATCCATCAAGTAGCTTGCCACTTAGGGTTCATTCTTGGGGCTGAACCAGGCACTCTACATTATTTTTGATTTTTAAAGGAACATATCATCACCCATGCTTTCAAAACTTGGAGTATTCTACTAAACCTTGATTGAACCAACCTAAGAATTAAACCCTAAAAGCTACTGAACATGGTTAAATCCTAAAAGACACATCATCAAATAACCTTGTTTGAAGACCTTGGTTGTGCACGCACACACATTTTAACTGATCATTAAGGACACAACCCATCTAAAGGGTCCATCACATTCCAAGAGCATGATCATCCCAATCCTAACTAAAATTGAGTAGACGTTGGCCTTAAGGATTGATTCGCTCTTCGAGGCTCAGATGAGATTTTTTTTGATTAATCTGCTTCTGCTGGTCCATCTGATGTCTAGCTAGGGGAGTAGTGTCAAATGACCGTGGCTGGGGGGTACACTAGGAACCGAAGGCGTAAGCCAAAGGAAGAACCTTCTCCCTGGTCCCTCCTAACTAGTTGGATTGACTGGATAAAATAGACTAAATCATTTATAATCTCAAGATGGGTCCTGGGAGTCTGTAGGTCTTTAGGCTACCCACATAAGGACAAGTTTGGTTGATTGTACTACAAGGCACCTTTCTCTATTCTATTTTTCCTCCTACTCCACAATGTATCCTTCCACTTCTTACACGCATTTCCCATCCTATCCTCCTACCACCACTTATCCCCAAGATGATTACTATTTTGACTTGACTTGTAATTATCCATCCACTAGCCAGGATGACTTTGATTGGGGATATGAATACGGACCTCAATGTCCAGGGCCTAACCCTAAACAACAAGACCGTGATTGCTATCCTTCCCAAACCTACAATGATTATGGATCTCCATCTTTTGATGACCAAACCAACCTGATGTACAATCAAGACGGATATAATGATTATAACACCTACCCTCCCCAGTATTCTATTGAATATAGGTTGCCACCATCCTTTGAACAACCTACAATCTTTAGAAGCTCAGCCAACACCATGCACTGAAGCATTGGAGACTATGATCAAAATGATTAATGAACTTAATAGTTCTTTATTGGATTTGCTTGAAAGTGTTAGGGATAGGGACCTGGTGAGTTTCTTCTTGGGAAATTGTCGAGGTTGAGGGTGAAATTTGTGGTTGCCCTAGTCAAGTCTTGGGATGATTCTCAAGATAAACCCCCTTCAGGAGAGCCAATGTCTAAACCTGCTTAGGCGCCTGTTGAGGGGGATACATATTTTGAGATTGGAGATGACCAGGTTGGACTAGAGCAACCCTTTGAGGATGAATCTAGTTTCTCACCTGAGATCCTAGAGCCAAGGAATGATGAAAAATGTCTCCACGGACCATGAAATGACATGATTTTGAGACATATATAAATGAGGATCATGGATTCTTTGATTCTGAGGGTGAGGAATCTCTTAGTGAAGTCTCACTTGAGCTTAAGGAAGATGATTTTAGTGAGACAAATGGGCTCGAGGAGCATGATGAACCATGTGATAGCCCAGTCATTGAAGATTTTGATTTGGTTGGGGCTAACTTGGAGGATTCGAATCCTCACTTACATGATGATTGAATCAGTGACCCCATTCCTCATCTGCACCCCGAAGAGCTGACTTTTGAGATCATTGTGCCTAAGTCAATCTTGATTCAGCCATGGTTACTTAGGAGAATCATATGGGGTGAATGACATGCTAGAGGTCCTGGAGCCTGAGTTCTTGATGTTGGAGGATAGAATTAGTGAAATAAAAATTTGGGAGGCTAATTATGAGGGAACTTTGATTTTGGATCTAAGGGTACTATTGACCTGAAACCACCTACTTTCTACCAGGACCCTTATGAGATTTTTCACATGCAACCTAAGCTCGAAATAACTGATTATTTTTCTAAGCCGAATGTCAAGTGGACATCCGAACCTATTGAACCATCTTTATCCGTTGTCCGACACTTTGGTCTTTGGTTGCACACCACAAAACCGTAGTCCCGACCCCGCAAGCTTAACAACTTTTGATTTTGGGTGATTTTCATCCAGAACCTTCGAACAACTCGACCCTGGGGCATGGGTCTGCACCATAATCTGGTCCACGTCTGTGGACATCTTTTGTTGGCGGGTCTGAGAATCAATATTTTTATTTTAATTCTAACCCGCACTTGTGAATTCTCAATTTCTTCGTTGTATGTATTTTATGCCTAGTTGAAGGCATTAAATTTAGCATGTGTTTATATTTCACATTCTCTGCAGAGCTGACCGAATTCCTCACAATGTTCAGGTGATATTCTGTTTACTCCGCCCTTTTCATGTCTTTATTTTTACAGTGAGGACATTGCATCATTTAGGCATGGGGGGTGGAAACTTAATCCTGAAATCATTTTGTTAACTCCATAGAATTTCTTTTAGTTTCTTTAAAAAAAAGAAAAAAATTGAAAATTCAAAAAGATAAGAAGAAGAAGAAGAAGAAGAAGAAGAATTAGGAGAAGAAAACTTAGGCATCTGGAAGTTATTAACTTTATGAAATGATACGATAAGACCTAAACACTTAGACTCTTCAGGTCTTCGGGCTTAATTAGCCCGGGTGTCCACTCGAATGTAGACTTAGTCTCGAGTACTCTCCAATTCAAATTCATTATAATTTGGCTAATAAATTAGGATGATAAATATGCGACTTATCAACCTGCCCTCTAATTTGGGGGAACTTTAATCATAAGCATCTACACACATTTTTTGCGCTGACTCACTTTTCGATGGTTTCTTCAGAAATTGGGTAGCTAATGAACTATCTAGGGTGGCATGGCTGGCAAGTTGTCAGTGGTAACAGCTCACCGGCCGGTTGTCTAGAGCCCAGCCACAAGACCATTTTCATTGTACTACCTTTAGGTAAATCTTAGATCAGGAAAGCCACCTACTTAAAAAAAATAAATAAAAAATTTAAAAAAATAAAAAAAGGAGAAAAAAATATAAACCACACTTCACCGCAAGAGTATGGCTGGCAAGTTGTTGGTGGTAGCAGTTCATCGGTCGGTTGTCCAAAACCCAGCTCACAAAAAAATGCGCAATAATTCCCAAAACACTTAGGGAAGAAGCAGGGAAGTAGAATGAACCGGGGAGATACACACTGGGCTCGCCCTTGTGTTGACCCCATAAATAAAAGTAGGGAGAAAGCTACTGATCGGAAAGGTAAACCTCTAGGCAAGGTCACCTAGGGTCGTAGAAACTCGAAGTCCATTTTAACGATCGTCTAGTGAGTCTTTCACTATTTTCACAAGTTGCTTAGCACTTAGAGTCCTTTTTGAGTCTTGGACGGGTCGGGTAGCCGTAAAAAGTTATCCTGGAACTCTCAAACTCCAAAAGTACAAAAAAATTAGAAAAGAAAAAAAATGTATCTTCCCTTTTCAAATAAGGCGAGGACTTGGGCGATCTGCATTCTGGTAAATACCCGGGTACTGTTGAGTCTTCGTAGTTTAGGACCTTAGTTGAAATTTTCTATTGTTAATAAATGACTTAGGTCTAAGCGATCTAATCCTAATTTTGATTTTATACATAGCATGTAGTTTAATTTTGCTATGGACTAGCAAAAGATAGGCATGGGGGTATGATATAGACACATCTATTTAGGTTAAAATGCCTATTCATGCATGTTCCTAGTCTTAGATTTGCATTTCATGTTATAAATATTGCATAACATGCATCATTGTGCATTTAGAGTAGTTGTATATATTTTAGGTTAATTAGGTCCTTTTTAGGGTCAGGAGAGAAGGCTTATTTTAGGGCTTTGGATGGATGATCGGAATGTATAGATATGATTAAAACAATGATCGGAGTCTAACACTTATGAAATTGTCTAGATCGGAGAATCGTAGCATCGTACGAAGTTTGAGGAAGATCAACGACCAGGGGGCCATGCGACATCCATACGAGATTTTAATGGAAAATCCGACTGTAGGATGGATTCGGAGCAAAGATCGTAGTCCAGCAGTGTAGGAATCATCTCGATCTGAGCACCGTGGCACACTCTACAAAAGAAAGAAGAATGTACGGCCTAGATGGTGCCACGTGGCACCATCCAAGCAGCCCAACACAGGTCAGCAGTAGCACATGCGCACAGCACAGTCGCACGCAGCGCGGTCGCGCACCGTGCATAGAGCAGCCATGTGCAGTAGCAACGCAGTGCATGCCAACGCGCGCGTGCAAGGCACAGGGAGCACGAGCGCGTGAAGCATGTTGGACCCTAGTTCCATCTCTCTTCTGTGTTTTGGTGCTAACAAAATCATTTTAAAATCTAATATGTTTATGAAGTAATTACAGGTCAAAAGAATCTATGGATGCAAGCAAAAAGATTGCACACGAAGGAAGATGTTTTGAAGACTTTAGTTTTTATTGTATCTTAGAATTTTTGTATGTCTCCAAACAAGTAAAACATAATCTAGGTGTTAAAATCAAAGTAGAGATAACTAGGATTTAGAATATCGTTCATTTACTTGGTTCTTAACTCAAAATCGACTCTTTCAAAACAAAGTCGGCTAGAGTAGTTTGGATTCCTCTAAAAATTGATTTACACTAATGATCTTCGGTACTTGCTACAGGTTTGGACCTAAGTTCCAAAGTGTGAACATCAAGTATCGGTACTCATCATGAGTACCGGTATCAAGTGGTCATAGCTTGTGCACTGGGATTTTGCCTGGATCTTACAAGTACTGGTACTCATCATGAGTACCGGTACATGTAGGTCACAGGACCCAAGTCTGTGTGGCACAAGTACCGGTACTCACAATGAGTACCAGTACCCAGTGATTTGGTTGTCTTGACTGTATGTAGTCAGTACCGGTACCAAGAGTTCAGTACCGGTACCAACTAACCGTTGTGACCACTCTGAACGGCTAGTTTGCAATTAATCATATTTCTAATGTTCCTAAAATACCCCTAACGGCTATAATTCATGGGAGAGGTGATTAGTGGCTTATATAAGCACTCTTTGAGTGTTGTTTTTTGAACATCTCTAAAAAGAATCATACTCTTGCCTACACCTTCAATTCTCAATTTTCAAGCTGAAAAGGAGCTTGGTTTGTTGCATACTTTTCAAGGCCTCTCACCATTTGCAACAAATCATCAAAGGCGATAATATTTTTCTGTATTCAATCGTTTGTTTTATGCCTTAGTTTTCTTGTTAGATTTGATTATACTTGTAAGAAATATTCTTGTTGGAGACTTAGGAAATAGTTGTAAGCTTCTACTTACAATTTGCTTACACCTGTATCTTTATCTCTTTTCATATCTTGTAATTGGGTTGAGGTAACCCATTAATTCCTCTAATATTAGTAAATTAATTCCCTTTGAGTTGAGGGAATCGGGTTAAAAATCCTAAGTCAGGAGACTTAAGTAGTGGAGTACCCAAGTGAGGGGAACCATTATATATCTTGTGCCTTTATTTTTGTGGTTTGTTTTATCTTGCAATTTTTATTTCCCACACTATTCATCCCCCCTTCTAGTATGCTTGTGTTTTACAGATCCAACAGGTGGTATTAGAGCAGGTTGCGAAAAGAAGTAACAATTCTCTTTCGTAATGGCATCTCCAGTCAAGCGCATCGTAGGACAGTCATCCACATGTCCTCCCTACTTTGATGGGACAGACTATGGATACTGGAAGAGGAGGATGCAAATCTTCCTCAAGGCCATGGATGAGGACTCATGAATGCTTATCCAAGAGAAGTACATGAATTCAGAGCCACAGGAAGGTGTTGTTTGGACTACAGAACAAAAGAAAAGGATCATGGGAAATGCAAAAGCGATGAACGCACTCTATTGTGCATTATCAAGGGAAGAGTTTAATCGTATCTCCACATGCGAGTCCACATACGAGATATGGAACACATTGCAAGTCACCTATGAAGGTACGAGTAAGGTTAAAGAAACACATATTTCTATTCTAACAGAAAGCTATGAGTGTTTTAGGATGCAGAAAGGTGAAACAATCAAAGGGATGTACACAAGATTTGGAGAGATCGTAAATCCAATGAAGAATCTTGGAGTTAAGCCGAAGGAGGAGTAGCTTGTAAGGAAAATCTTAAGATCCCTTACAAGCGATTGGTCTCCAAAGACCATAGCCATCCAAGAGGCAAAAGATCTTTCTACTCTCTCCTTAGATGAGTTAATTGGAAGCCTCATGGCTTATGAAGTCCAGTTGAAAAATATGAAGAAGATTGAAGAAAAATCCATAAGCAAGAAAAAGGAGCTTGCTTTCAAAGCTTTAAAGGAGGTATCGGACTTTGACGACTCCAATTCAGATGAAGAAGAGAAGCTTGCTCTTCTAACGAGAAGATTCAGAAGATTCATCCGAAAACAAGGTAAGAAAGTCAATAAATTTTCAAATGACATTATTTGTTTTGAGTGCAAGAAGAAGGGGCACGCACGAAAAGATTGTCCAATGATCAAGAAGAAGGAAGAAAAGAAGGACAAAGAACTCGATCGAAAGAAAAAGAAGATTTCAAGAAAGGCATACATGGCAACTTGGGATGATAGTGAATCTGACATGGATCATCTTCCAAAGAATCTGAAGAAACAGAAGTTGCACATCTTTGCTTAATGGCAAACAACAACAACTCAAAAAATGAGGTAAATTCTGAAGTCCCTTTAATGAATTAGTACAAGCATATGAAAATTTATATAATAAGGCTAGGATGATTAAAAAGGAAAATAAGGTTTTGCATGATAGTTATAGAACTCTAGAAATAGAGAAATCTTGTTTAGAAATAGAATTAGATATGTCTAAAGAAACTAACAATCAATTACATGCAAATATAGTAGAATTAGAAGATATTTATGAACACTTTGAGGACACTTTGAATAATTTAAAAACAACTAGGCTGAATACGAAATTTTGTAATAATTTAAAAGCCAAGTTTAATAATAAGAAGAACACAAAATAAATCACATGCACCTAGACATGCATGGATTTATCAAAAGGTCAAGAATCCTAAGAATTATAGATCTAACACTAAAGTGATCTATAAACCTAAGGATTTGAAAGGTACTAACCATCAAGGACCCAAAAGAAAATTTGTACCTAAAATAGATTTAATAAATTGTCTTGCAGGTCAAAAAGGACAAATGGATCCTAGACAGTAGGTGTTCCAAGCACATGACGGGACACTCCTACCTGTTTATCAAATGGACCAAAATCAAAGATGGAGAACACGTTAAGTTGGGTGACAACAAACGTTGTCGCATTATTGGTGAAGGTATAATAGGAAACTCTTCTAAGCAGGTACGTAATGTTCTTTTAGTAGAAAACTTAAAACATAACCTGCTTAGTGTTAGTCAAATATGTGATAATGGATGTAATGTTTTGTTCACTAAAGTTGGATTTAAAATATTAAAAGAAGAAACAAATATGATTTTAATTGAAGACTTTAGATATGAAAATATCTATGCTCTTCATTTTTTAAAAGAGAAATATGTAAAATGTTTGCTTGCCTCCCATATTGAAGTAGATCTTTGGAACTGTAGGCTAGGTCACATTAATCACAAACATCTTAATAGGTTAGCCAAAAATGAGTTAGTAAGGGGCCTACCTAAACTAATTTATAAGAAGGATGTTTTGTGCAAGTTGTGTGAACTCAGAAAAATGCACAAAGCCTCTTTTAAACCTAAAGACTTAGTTTCAACAACACAACCTTTAGAGTTGTTACACCTTGATCTATTTGGACTAACACGATTTGAGAGTCTAAATGGATCAAAATTTTGCCTAGTTATTGTTGATGACTTCTCTAGGTTCACTTGGGTCATCTTCTTGAAACATAAGGATGACTCATTTGATTCCTTCCTAATTCTTACTCGAAGACTTCAAAAGGAAAAATCATCCTCTATTCTTATACTTAGGACTGATAATGGGGGTGAATTTGAAAATGAAAAATTTTTAAATTTTTGAGTCAATTCTGGCATAACCTATGAATTTTCATTTCCTCGGGCTCTATCTCAAAATGGTGTTGTAGAGTGCAAGAATCGCACTCTACAAGAATGTGCCCGAACTTTGCTCTTGGAGTCTAGGCTTCAAAAATATTTCTGAGCAGAAGTCATTAATATGGCATGTTATGTTCTAAATAGGACACTTTTAAGGCCTATTATTAAGAAAACTCCATATGAGCTTTATTATGAGAAGTCTCCTAGGATATCATATTTTAGGGTGTTTGGAAGCAGATGTTATGTATTAAACACCCGTGATCGGCTTGATAAGTTTGATGTAAAGGTGATGAAGGCATTTTTATTGGCTATTCAATAAGAAGTAAAGCTTATTGAGTCTTTAATAAAAGGACTTTTGTCATTGAAGAATCCCTGCATGTTTCATTTGATGAAATAAACTTAGGTGAATCGAAACCAAATCATTTAGATTCTGATGATGAAGATACCCCCTTCTTTGATGTATCAAAAATAGAAGATTCATGAAATGTACATGATCTTCCAAAAGAATGGGTACACCATAAGGATCACCCTCAAGAACAGATTATTGGTGATATTGAACAAGGTGTAAAAACCCGATCTCACTTTAGTGTTGATTTTGTCCTTAATGCTTTTGTTTCACAACTTAAACCCAAGAAAGTTGATGAAGCATTAAAGGATGAATCATGGGTTGTAGCTATGCAGGAGGAGCTACTCCAATTTACTAGGAACAATGTATAGAACTTGGTACCTGCTCCTGAGGGTAATTCCATCATTGGAACCAAGTGGGTGTTCTGAAATAAATTGGATGAATATGGTTCAGTGATCAAGAATAAAGCCAGACTTGTAGCTCAAGGCTATAACCAACAGGAGGGTATTGACTTTGATGAGACACATGCTCCTATTGCTCGCTTGGAATCCATACGGATGCTACTTGCCTTTGCAAGTGCAAAGGACTTCAAGCTCTATCAAATGGATGTCAAGAGCGCTTTTCTTAATGGTTATATTAAGGAAGAAGTTTATGTTCTTCAGCCTCCCGGGTTCGAGGACCCAGCACACCCAAAGCATGTATACAAGCTCAATAAGGCGTTATATGGACTTAAACAAGCTCCCAGGGGCTGGTAGAATAGGCTTAGGACCTTTCTTCTTCAGCACGATTTTAGAATTGGAGTTGTTGATTCAACTCTTTTTGTAAAAGAAGGTAATGACATCTTATTGGTTCAAATATATGTCGACGATATTATATTTGGATCAAATAAGGAGTCCCTGTGTCAACATTTCTGTGAGACTATGAAGACTGAGTTTGAAATGAGTATGATGGGTGAACTCAGATTCTTTTTAGGACTCCAAATTCAACAATTAGACACAGGTATTTACATTAGTCAAACAAAATAATTTCTTGAAATTCTCAAGAAATTTCACTTTGAAAATGTACATGGCAAAAAGACTCCAATTGCTCTATCTACTTCTCTTGGTGAAGATTTATCCGGCAAGAGGGTAGATGAAAAGAAATACCGGGGAATGATAGATTCACTACTATATCTCACAGCTTCTAGACCTGATATTCGTTTTGCTACATGTTTATGTGCGAGATTCCAGTCCAAACCCAAGGAATCTCATTTTAATGCAGTAAAAAGAATATTTAGATACCTAAACAGCACAAAAGACCTTGTTCTTTTCTATCCTAAAGCACAATCCTTAGATCTATTATCCTATAGTGATGCAGACTATGTAGGGAGTCGGACAAACCGAAAGAGCACAAGTGGCACATGTCATTTTATTGGAGAATCTCTAGTCTCATGGTTCTCTAAGAAGCAGACTTGTGTTTCACTTTCTATGACTGAAGCAGAGTATATTGCAGCTTCACTTGCTTGCTCTCAGGTCATTTCGATGAGACAGACTTTGTTCGACTTTGGATTGATTTTTACGCAATCCAAGATATTATGTGATAATACAAGTGCACTAAATCTATCTAAAAATCTGGTACATCATTCACGTACCAAACATATAGATATTAGACATCATTTCCTCAGAGATAATGTACTTCAAGGCTCTATTCAGTTAGAATTCATTGACACTCAAAATCAATTGGCAGAAATCTTTACAAAACCTCTTGCAGTAGAGAGATTCTGCTTTATAAGGAGAAAATTAGGACTTTGTACAATAAAAGAGATTCTAATCTAACAATTTGTTTGATATGAACCTTGTTTGTATTTATAAAAATTCTTGAGGTCTTTCTTGCAAATTACCCATGTTTACTAAAAGTGGGGTAAATTGTAATATTTCCATATGTCTGGAAATACCAAGGTGTTGTTTTCAATTTGGTTGCTTAACTTAGGTTGTTGACTACATTATTTTTTTGCAACACCTAAGTTGTCAATTTTTTCTTCTCTCAACCACTTAAGTGGTCATGTGACAAGCACATGACCCATCCCATATAAAAGAGGTCAAGTGCAAACACTTGCCTCATTTCATCACAACCAAACCCTAGTTCCACCACAAGTCTCTCCAAGCCCTTGCTAAGAAGAAGAAGAATCATCTCCAATCTTCATACCCTAGGTACATTCTTCTCTTCTCATCAAATCATGTTTCCTTGAGTCATTCTACATCATGTTTCTTCTTTTCGCGACGTCATTTCTGCTGCTACAATATGTTCTCATCGGGTACCAGATGGTACCGGTACCCATCATTGGTAGTGATACTCGCTAGGCACAGCAATGCCTGCTTTAGAGAGTAGATACTGGTACTGAAGATGAGTACCGGTACTGGCTCGTATTTCTGGTTGGGACAGAAACTAACCAGTGCCGATACCAATCACCAGTACTCATACATGAAAGCTTAAATGTGTTGTTACCTAAACACATGATAAGAAATTATCTTTATCTCTAATTGTATTTCCTATTTCTCGTTGTATGTTTTCAGATGGCACCTAAATCTAAAAGTAAGGGAAAAGCACCTCAAGATGCATTCCACAAGTTTTGCATCAAAATTTGATTGGTATAAAGGCCTAAAACTCCATCACTGTAGGCCTATTGAGTGGAAAGATTTTTCTCTTCAAATCTGAGTTTACTACCTATCTTTCCAAACAACATCTTATGCATTTATTTGATGAGTCATTTTTTGCTGATGTTCCTGGAGTTTACCCTGACATTAATTGTCTATTTTTTTCTAATCTCCAAGAACAAGAAAATCGAGGCCATCTAGTCTTAACATCCAAAGTTTTTGATCAAAAAATCACCATTACTCCTAAATTTTTGTCAATCATCACCCAATTCCCAAATGAAGGTCATCCTTTTAACACACTTAAGAAGCAATTTCCTACTCACAAAATTCATGAAACTCTATTACTTCCTAATTGCCAAGGCAAAGCATTGGTTGCCCCCAACATGACTCTTTTTGCTCGTATTCTTTTCCGTATCTTAGCATGGAATTTAAGGGCTAAAATTTGGGTTTTCACAAAATTCCCGTTGACATTTTACCCTCAATTTATGCTATCATTACAAGATTTTCGGTCAAGTAGAACACGATTTTCATTCACTTTCTCAGACCTCATTACTATGCATCGACTTTACCCTTAGATATTTTGGTGTCTCACATATTTCAAAAAAATAAAATTGACCATTCTAATTTCACTCCTCTTGGAAAAGTGGTCTATTTCAAATGGTCCACTCTCAGGAAAATGGGAGTGAAACTCGCTAGAGAGGAATCTACTAGTGATGATGAAGAAGATGTAGTTGATCCAAATGCTCAATCTTCTTCTCATCCACCACCTAAATCATCTTCGGCTTTTGTCCCCATTACCTATCCCTTTCCGGAAGCTGAAACTCCTTGGAGGAACCTATCTCATGAGTCTGGCACTGATCCCTATATGATCAACACTTTCAATTATATTGGTCAAAATTTAACCAATCTGAATTTTGCCTTCCATCACATGGAACGCAAATTTCATGATCTTTCTATGTCTCTTGAGTCTTCATATGTTGCATCTTCCACTCAACAAACTAAACAAAGGAAGCAGACTCAACCAAAAGCACCTCCGGAATATAGTGAAAGAAGACAGAAACACTTTCAAGATCCATCTTTTGTTTCTTCTCCAGTAGTAGAAAAAGAACCTATTATCCATGAAGATGAGGAAGAAGACATGGAAGATGAAGAAAATGTTTCATATGAAGAAGACGATGATGATGACGACGACAGCAACGACAATGATGATAATGATGACAACAATGATGATGATGACAATGATAATGACAATGACGATGATGAGGATGAGCAACCTCTTATTAGAAAACGTCGTAGAAATTAGTTTAGTTTTTAAGTATGTAAGCTTGTTGTTGCTTGTATGACTCATAAGATTGTTAAACTTCTATAACTCTTAATATTCTTTTGTGTCATGAACTTTATCATGTTATGAAAGGTGGTGCTTTGTTTGATAATGTGAGCTTGTTTGAAAATGTCATGCTTTATGGTATTTGCTCATTTTTTTGCTTGCTTGACAAAAAGGGGGAGAAATGAAATGAATTAATGGATACTTCATATCTAAAATAAGGAGAGCTTAGTTTGAGGGGGAGGTTTTTCACTCTCTTGTGGAGTTTTTTTATTCTTCTCTTATTAAGTCTCTATTTATCTTTAATATGAGTATCTTGTTTGCTTTGTCAACATCAAAAAGGGGGAGATTGTTGGACCCTAGTTCAATCTCTCTTCTGTGTTTTGGTGTTAACAAAACTATTTTAAAATCTAATATGTTTATGAAGTAATTAAAGGTCAAAAGAATCTGTGGATGCAAGCAATAAGATTGCACATGAAGAAGAAGTTTTGAAGACTTTAGTTTTTATTGTATCTTAGAATTTTTGTATGTCTCCAAACAAGTAAAACATAATCTAGGTGTTAAAGTCAAAGTAGAGATAACTAGGATTCAAAATATCGTTCATTTACTCGATTCTTAACTCAAAATCGACTCTTTCAAAACAAAGTCTCCTAGAGTAGTTTGGATTCCTCTAAAAATTGATTTACACTAATGATCTTCGGTACTTGCTACAGGTTTGGACCTAAGTTCCAAACTGTGAACATCAAGTATCGGTACTCATCATGAGTACCGGTGTCAAGTGGTCACAGTTTGTGCACTGGGATTTTGCCTGGATCTTACAAGTACCGGTACTCATCATAAGTACCGGTACATATAGGTCACAGGACCCAAGTCTGTGTGTCACAAGTACCGATACTCACAATGAGTACCGGTACCCAATGATTTGGTTGCGCTGACTGTATGCAATCAGTACCGGTACCAAGAGTTCATTAGCGGTACCAACTAACCGTTGTGATCAGTCTGAACAGCTAGTTTGCAATTAATCATATTTCTAATGTTCCTAAAATACCCTTTACGGCTAGAATTTGTGGGAGAGGTGATTAATGGCTTATATAAGCACTCTTTAAGAGTTGTTTTTTGAACATCTCTAAAAAGAATCATACTCTTGCCTACACCTTCAATTCTCAATTTTCAAGCTACAAAAGAGCTTGGTTTGTTGCATGCTTTTCAAGGTCTCTCACCATTTGCAACAAATCCTCAAAGGTGATTGTATTTTTCTGTATTCAATCGTTTGTTTTACGCCTTAGTTTTCTTGTTAGATTTGATTATACTTGTTGTAAGAAATATTCTTGTTGGAGACTTAGGAAATAGTTGTAAGCTTCTACTTACATTTTGGTTACACTTGTATCTTTATCTCTTTTCATATCTTGTAACTGGGTTGAGGTAACCCGTTAATTACCTCTGATATTAGTAAATTGATTCCCTCTTAGTTGAGGGAATTGGGTTAAAAATCCTAAGTCAGGAGAATTAGGTAGTGGAGTACCCAAGTGAGGGGAACCACTATATATCTTGTGCCTTTGTTTTTGTGGTTTGTTTTGTTTTGCAATTTTTATTTCCCACACTATTCATCTCCCCTTCTAGTGTGCTTGTGATTTATAGATCCAACAAAGTGCGCAGTGCGTGATGCACACACCAGCTGGGCAGGTGCGGATCATTAGTGACACGGGCCTTTAGTGACGCTTGCAGCTGTCACTAATGGTCTGCATGTGCTAGCAAGAGGATTTGAAGGGCGAGTCTTCAGCGATAGCTGCAGCGACATTTATGGACGTCATTAATGACCCAGATGCCAATTTGTTCTTCCTCCACTATAGGAGGACCACCCACCACCATTCTAAACCATCTCTTCCTTTCTTCCACTCACCACCTCCAAGGCTCTAGAGAGAGCTTGTCCCAAGCCCGGGATGCTCCTCTAGAGTAGAAAATCAAATAGTTTTCACTCCCTTCATCCCCATTCGTGGAGCATCCCGTGGCTGTCCTCTCACCGCCCTTCGGGAAGAAGATCCTCGCCGCGATGTCGTCTTACCCTATCCTCCGTCCTTTGGCTTCGTCCTCCTTCATCCCGCTCCTCACCACCTTCCTCTAGGTGACATCAGAGGAGTCATCCTCCGAGCAACCATCGAGGGGGATTTCTTCCACCCCATTCTATCTTTTTACGCTTTCGTAGTGTCGATTTTTCCCACTTTCGTAATGTAACAAACATTTATTGATAAATAGATGATTGTTTCTCTATCTCTCTTTCTCGCTTTCTCTTTTATATTTGCAAGTAGATTAGCTAGATAAAGTTTTCATCTACCTAATCTCTTGCCCTATTAAAATATCAAAAAATTAGAAAAGATAAAAATGACAAAAACAAATAAAAGAGAAGCGTGGATTTTCAAAACCAAATGTTTGCCTCCCGGTGATGGACTGGGGACTCACATTTCGAGTTTTGATAGAAATTTTATTTGACCACGTGTTTTGCAACTGCGATGACGGGTTACTTGTAACCCTGATTTCAAACTGACGAAACACGTGCAATCACCAGTGCATTTGTAAATGCACCATTGTGTTTCTACAATACACCGGTGTGTTACTATAATACATCGATGCATTTGTAAATACACCAGTGTTACTATAACACTCTTCTATTCATTGTGTGCATTCCTATTTGTCACGTCATGGTTTGTGGTTTCCTATACAGGAGAATGACGAGCTTGAAACAAAGACTGTTGGTTGAGGATGGCATACAAAATTTGTTGTCCACAGGCCAACAGGGGTTGTGAGGAGGCCAACCCAATACAGGAGGTCGAGGACATTCAAAATGATTGCAAATTTGGATCAAGGCATCCTCGAGGGCTTTTCTAACCTAGATAGATGTCTAATAGATCAACTAACCGAGCAAAGGAAAAACCCCGATGGTGTTCTTTGGAGATCAAAAAGGAGATTTGTTAAGAGAAGGTTTACGCTTCCCTTACTTGTAAATAATGGTTTCACTGATGGAAGGGAAGGTTTAAATTGAGCACTTTTCAACTACATATGCAATTGTGTTATGTAATTACTTACCATTATATGCAGATCATTCATAGGATACTTGATCCCATCAAAGACACGATGGACCAAGAGAAGATAAAATGCGATACCCTTGTTTTAGATACAAACTTTGATATATTTGTGAAATATTTCAAAAACACACAGATCAACTCATACATTGAGGATGCCGGTGAGGAGTTCGAAACTTGTAAATATACAACTATACCATTGTGTACATAGGAGGTCTTCGATTGGATCCTCATAGTTCTTGATATTAGGCATAAAGTAATGATACAATATGATAGCGACACCCGCTATTACCCCCAGAGGACACATAAGGATGGTAATGCTGTGGTATGTGTGATGGTTTAATTCTCAACATAGTTAATTAAGGTTATTAGACTTAATTAATCATGTAGAGAAAAGACTTAGGTTAACTTGATTGGTTAAATTGTCATCTTTAATCGTAGTATGGGGTCAAATTAACCTACATTTTAAATTTAAATTCATTTAACTAGTTGAGTCCAAGTCGTTCACTGGGAGGCATTTAAACTTAATCAATTCACCATTTTTTTATTCTAAGTTAACAAATAACTAATTACTATGTTAATTAAATTTATAATTACAATACAAGTTGAGGTTGTGAACAATTGCATACAAAATTAAACTTGAAACATGGCAATTACTCCACTATATGGAAAATGTACATGAAAGATTTACAATGAATAGCAAATGATATGTTTACAATTATTACAACAAATGTGTACAAAAGATAAAGGCGTAAAAGGAAAATTACATTACAGAACAAATGCCTTTTTATTAAGCATCACACTTAACAACATTCAACTCCCAGCCTTCTCTCTTTAAGTTTCTAACACTTAAGCATTTTTTTTCTCTCAAACCTCTCTTTGTTCTTTTACTCTTAGACGTCTCTCAATATACTCTGATGTCTTCCACACTTAACCCATTTTTAACCTTCAAATCCTCTCTTCTCTCATACTTAACCAAAAATTGGTTTAGTGGGCGAACCGAGTTTTTTCGCGGAATCTACAGTCCATCTTTAGACCGGATCGACCACTACTTAAACCTAGTCTTAGTTCATTTATGTGGATTTTAGTATTTTATTGGGCACAGTATTGGGCCATAGCAGGCCCACCAATTCATGCTCACACCCACCCAGGCCCATGCACATACTCATAGGCATGCACACACACATACACACATATGCTCAATAGATGCACCCTGCACTGACGACTGACATGCCTTAGTGTGCAATTAGTTTTGTAGGTGTGAGAGGCTCACTTCCATAATGTGGGTCCTTCAAGGCTACATCTCTTTCACATCAACACTCTTGGCTGGCGAACTTTGAAAAGAGATTTCGGCGAGAATACAAGAGCGAATCAAGCAAATATGGTCTCGATTGAAAGTTCTCAAGTTCCTCTTTTTATTGTAAGAGTCAATTTGATGAGTAGATCAAGTTTAATCCATGAAATCAAACTAGGAATATGACACGTTCACCATGAGCATATTACATCTATTGAAGGATGGAATAGGTCAAATGACTTATAGATCTCAGTTAGAACTCTCGATTGAGAGTTTAGGAAGATGTAATGAATCATTTCACATGGGTATGGAATAGGAATAGAGGATTCTAAGGGCAGGGAAGGCTTTGGAAGTTCATGAAGCTTTAGAGCTTTGATTGTGGAACTCAAGTACTGGATTCAATAATCAAATAGCCCAATAAATAGGTATTTGTATCAGGACATGGTTTAGATTGGATCAAAGAGTTAACATGGACTGATCTAGGCAAATTTTAGTGTTGAATCTCATCAGGAACACTTGGAAAGACTTTGGGTTCCAAAAGTAACCCATTCTGAATAGAAATCAGATTCCTCAACAAACTTTGATAAAACTCTCTGAAATTAGTTCCAAATGACTCACCTACAACTCAGGAACACAAACAAACCTAAAAATAAAAGTTTCAAACCCTAGAACCTCAAACTTGAGTTAGAGTTGACCTACAAAGGCTCAAAAGTTGACTTGTAAACCAAGATCGTACAGAATCAATTAACTTGCCCAGAAGCACTAAATTCAACATGATGAATTCATTCCAGGCTTCAAAATCAATTTTTAATCCCACTAATAGTACTCTCAAACTCCATCGCTTGAACTCCAAAAGGGAGTTGTTTGTCAGAACATATCACTACTTCTCAGACTTTATTAGCACCTAGAATAGAATTTAGATATCCATCTCATTCTTCTGTACCTATTACCAGGCTCTAACCCTCAATAGATTCTTCTACCAAGCTCCATCAGAGTTGAAGACAGAGATCATCATAGAGAAATCAACATTAAAACTATGATCTAATTAGTGGAATCTAAACCTCTAATCAAAACAACTCGATATGGAGCTTCTTAAACTGTTCCATGTCTGAGGTTCACAACTACACTCATCGGAGCTCACCGAAGCTCCGGTGAACACTGATTTAGGCTGTTAGGAAGTGAATCTCCATGACTACTTCAAGAAAAGTCTTGAATGATTCTTGAGGTTGCAAGAAACCCTAGGGATCACTCAATTTAGTCAATTAAGGATTTGAAACATAGATTAATCATGAATTCCTCTAAAGAATCATCCTGAGTTTGCATGAACTCAAGGAAATGATTCTCACTCAATTGAGTGAGGGGAAATGATCATGAAGGTTAGGCGATGCTCAATGCAAAAGCAATTAACGAACTAACTCCTCTATAGCTGCCATTGACAGCGAGCTCAAGAGGTTGGATGAAATTTAGGAGTTTTAGGTATACATGATTAGAGATCTAATTAGAGGTAAGAATGGGGTCCTAATGTGGTGAATAGGTGATGGAGAACCCAAATTGGACGTGGACTAGCTCTGAGACCTTCGCCATAGATAGCAGTGGTACTTAGTTATGTGTGATGTGGATTAAGCATATAATGTGACAGAATTAATGAATTAGATTGTGGAATGGGGTCATGGGGTGATAAAGAAGGTGAACATGTGGTTGATAAGATGAATGAAGTTTCGGTAAGCTGGAATTGGCTCACTGGGGATGAGGAAGAAGATGCTAAATCTAAGCACTATACTACTCTATCTACCTAACTAACTAGCTACATCTAATCTACATTAAATTCTAAGCTAATGTACTATCACCTAGACAAATTGAGGTTAGGAATCTCTATCGATGGCTCATAACAGAGGAGAAAATCATAGGGTAAGAAATCAGAACTCTGGCAAGGATCAAAGTAGATTTGAGAGAGGAATGGGGTACTTAGAAGCCTTGTCATGACTCCTAAGGGGAAGAATAGGTGAGAGGCATCTTGCTCCTCCGGTGGAAGTGCTTTGATGAAGAGAATGAGGTCGTCAGATTTAAGGAAGACTAGCCCATCTTCGGCTCTAGTTAGGGAAGAGGGTCAGGGAACTGACCCTTTAAATCAGAGGTATAGGTGGCTATTTATAGGTGGTGCAGAAGGTAGAAGGGGGATGCACTTGGACGGGAAAGGGGTTAGGTTCATAGGAGTGAGCTTACTCACCCAGGTCAAATAGGATTTACGGAAGATCCGATTCATTGGATGAAGATATGGAGGTGAGCGGAGTAACGATGGCAAGTTTGGTGAGTTTTCATCACCGAATGGAAGGTGATTGAAAGGTACGGATGCCAAAGTTCCAGAGCCATCCAAAGGTGAAGAAGAGGAAGAAGAAGACTTGTATGGAGGGGTATTTTTGCAAATAGAAAGGGACCAGATTGAAATAAAAAGGACTCAATTGAAATAAAATATAAGTTTAGAAATGTAAACATTGAGTTTTAAGGCTTATTTTAATTTATTTTTTTCAACTTTTTACATATAATAATAAATAATGTAAATAACATATTTATGCCTTGAAAATACATTTTTACCTCTTTTAGCTATATTTATTAAATGATAAGATTAATTAGGTTAATTGCATACTTAGTTCTTTAAATTTCAAGTTATACTAAATACCTCATACAAAGCTAAATGATTATGAATTAAACTTATATAAATATTAATTGACCTTTAATTTTGTATTTTAACTTATTTTGTAGGTCAGTATTTTACCCCTCTATTATAATTAGCCTTGTATTTAGTGTATTCTTAAGCAATTAGCTAGGGAGAATAGCTAATTAATGTTAATTAGGAGCCATCATGAGTCTCTCATCATACCCCAAAGCCAAAGTTTTGCTAGTCCCTAGCAAAATTAACTAAGAATATGATGATTTAAGCACTAGGGTGATTAAATAATTATAAAGAATTCTAAAATAAAGGAATGCTAATGGTAACACCATAATGGGTCCTAACTATCCACAATTAGTTAGATTCAAATGATAAATGCTCCTACTTGATCATCTGAGGGCCACAATTCCATACTAATCAGATTTAAGAACACATGAAAATAGGGTTAATTTTGTTGGTTTAACAGCACATCACAAATGCAGATTAGCTATGAGGTTATTCAAGGGTTAATTGAAGGTTAAATGAGCATAGAAAACTAAAAAGTGGGTTTACATTAATTGAATCAGGGTTTCACACATTTTGAGGGTAAAAACAATACTAAAAACCCTAATTATCAACCCTACTTAAATTGATAGGGTTATGGTCAGGATAAAATCAATCGAAATCTCTTAAAAATCATTGAAAAATAGTCTATGAGGTTTGGTACCTTTGGTTTGACCATCTGAACCCATTTTGACCTTGAATAGAGTTTAAGATGGGAATCTACCTTGATTTGAGCTCCTGTGCAAATTTCTTAATCAAACATAGTCAAAACTCAAATCCAAGTTCGCCATTAGATTTCCTGAGTCTAATTTAGGTTAGCACTAAAATTTAGGCCCTATCAAAGTCCATCTTGACCTAGTATGCATTTTAGCCCCTAGAAACTTTACTTCTCACATTTTAACCCCTAGGTTTCGAGTTTATTGCATTTCTATCTCTTACTTTATTGTCATCTTCACATATAGGTCCCTACTTACATTGATGAGTGAATACACCTACAGGTCGTCAACACCAAATCCCTCCAAAATTCGAGGGATTGTTGTTTAGATAATGGGAAATCAAACCGACCTCATTTTAGAGATTAAGATTGATCCTAGAGCTCAGGAAAGATTGAGGAAATTGCGGGATTCTTGCTTCCAAATCTGTGACTCAATCAAGTGAGTTTCTCCAATTAGAGCTCGAATTTGAGCTCTACATAAACTTGCCATCATTCCATGGTCGAATTCAACCAAGGAAGGACCGGAAACACCCCTTCTCTTCCTCCTCTGGTCACCATCCTCTTGAGCTCCAGTAACCTCCTCTGTCTAGTTCCTCCAGTGGATTAGCCGTCAAATTGAAAGGCTTGACATCTTCCCCTCTTAGTCGAGAGTCATGCCAACCAAAGTAAGAACTCTGTCAGCCATGTCTTCGTCGTTGATTCTCTCACTATCGACATCATCATCTCCATGTCTAGTCAATCAACGTCGGACGCTTGCTTCCCTCTCTCACCTTCTAAGTCCTCTCAAACCCTCCCTCTCCCTCTCAAGATCATTCTTAGGACCTTAGTTACTAGGATTAACCACCACACACCTCGGTTCCACTTCATCTTGTCCACGACCGACATGAGCTCTGGTGAGCTCGCACTGGTGCCACCTCGTACCAAACGCACCGCTGTCACTTCCCACACCATAGTCGCACACACACCAGTCATCGCTTGCCCTTTCTAACCTTGGCATGCCACCATACACCACAAAACCTCCTCCACAACATTTGCCATCCTTCGACGATCGTCATGAACTAGTTTAATTAGGGCGATAAGCCCGTTCTCGTGTTTTCAGGGACCACTGGAGCTCCGTTGCTGCCATTGTCTTCCTCCAAGCTGTCAGCCTCTCTCTAGCTACCACATGACCCACTGCTTCTCCTAATCGACACAGACCTGACTGATGCTTCTCTCCAAGCCTTCAATCGAAGCAACAAACCACTCCAGTAGCCCCAATTTGACAAAGAAATTGCCTACTGTTGCTGGAGAAAAGGAGATGAACATAGTTCCACAATGTGGGATTACGTTCTAATTTTTATTCAAATGGTTTTTACGTTGTTACCCCATCGCCCAAGTCATGGGGGTCGGGTCTCCTTCCTACTCACGTGCGCACCCTCACCCGCCTCAATGCCGGCAGGCCTGGACCTCTAACCCATTTACCCAATTACCCATATTCCCCTGACCCGGATTTGGGGAGAGTGAATGAGAAAATTTCGAGGGGCTCGGTGATGTCGACAAACATGTTAGGTTAGTTCATTCATTGTAGTAATGTGCTTACGACCTCAATTTTAATGAAGAAATGGGAAGGTGAATACGAGTGGCAAATGAATTAGTTGCTCATTTTTAATGCCACATGATGGTTATTTTGATTTGCTTGCGAATATAGGAAGGGAGAGAGAGAAAGAGAGAGAGAGTGGTAGGGTTAGAGATTCCTGAAATAGTATGGTGATTGCTAACTATGCATGAAACAAAGACGTGATCAAGCAAGACGATAATATATTGCATAAGTAGAATCGTTTTACAACTATAATGATTAACGAAACCTTAAAGCAACATAAACATTAAACTAAAGAATAAATGCACAAAATGGAGAGGCGAGACAACCATGGCGGTGGAGGGTCTTCCGTCGGCAGCTCGATAGCTACAGGACCTTGCTTTGAAGCTCTATGGAGGTGGGGGACGTGCTTAGTAGAAGATGTTGAGAGATGCCCTTGCAATGGAGGTCCATAGGTCTCTTTATAGTGGAACAAAGAAAGCTCAAATACGCATAGACCAATTAGCAATAGCAAGGACATTGCTGTAGCTCTGCTGTAAGCGTTGCTGTAGCCCAGCTCACCTGTCTGCTTATGAGCGCGTGTGAATAATAGCCGATCGTTCGTGATTCATGTGCTCACTCAAGTAGCCATCAGATTAGTGATTGACGGTCGAGATCCCATGCAACCATGTGCTCAGGATTGTGCCTTAGGCACGCATTTGATGGCACGTCGGATCGTGCGTTGCTCATCACGTGCATTCGACGCACGAGAGCACGCCACGCAGCCACTTCAAAACCACTCAATGGAGGTTCGACGGTCCAATTTCGCAGCCGCTCGCGTGAAGCGGATTTGTCCCCAACCCAAAGTCTCGAACTCACGTCCATTGCTCGTGGGTGGAGGCGCTAATCGTCCTCCACGCGCTGCTGGTCGTTGCATCCACAGCCGATGGATGCAGATCATGTAATGACCCGGTTCCCGAGTCCCTACGAGACACGAGAACCGAACCAACTCGACTAATCCCAAGACCTAGTCGTCCAACGAGGAAGTAACCAAAAGAGCAGTAAAATAAATCACATTCAGCATGAATATAACTAACAGTAAGGAAGTACAGTAGTAAGGAAAGAAACTACTACAGTAGATACCACCACAACAGTAGAACAACATTTATCATATAACAAGAACTGCAGGTAAAGAAAGTACAGTGGAAACAAAAACTACTCACTAGAACAGAAACAAAAGAGGTACAAAAGACTGTGGTAAACTCTACTGGACCCTACTCGGCCCAGCGTCCTCTGCGGCCACCGACCCTGGCTACTCAACACCTGGTCCTGAAAAAGGTAACGAGTGTAACACGTCAGCAAAACACTGAGTAGAGTGGAAAACTAACTAAAGGCAACAGTAGAGTGTACAGTAGCTGTTATGTTCTATTACTTCCTTCATTCACGTCTTTCAATTTTCTCACTATTTCATTTATTTCTCAGATCCTTTACTTGATCTCGAATGTCCTCGTGGGAACGATCTTGATTGCAGTCTTTTCCAAAAGTAGAAGTAGCACGTGGTGCTCTCCTGGCCGGGAGAGTCCCCCGTGGTGATCCTACCCTCAGTCAACCACCCCAAGGTCACTGACAGACGTAACGGTGACTACGGCACGCGCGATAAACGCACAGGTAGCTAGCCCGCACTGGCACGCGGTCAGTCGTTTCCGTTAACGGGTGCGCCCAAAGCACAGCACGGAACCAGGGCAGAGCCCTCTCAGTAACAGGGGTCCGACCCCTCCACAGTAACCAAACCGGGGCCTTGCCCCTCCACAGTCCGCGCACCCTCGCCTGACTACCCTGGTTTGCCCTAGTGGGCCTAACAAGTCGGTGAAGGAGGCTAGCAGAACCCCGGGGCCCGTGGGGTAGCTAGTACTCTCCTAACACTAGTAGCTCTCCTCGGTACTACGTACGCGAGGGCCAGCAAGTTGGTACAGAGTGGCCAGTCCTAACCCCGGGTCCCTGGGGCGGCTAGCTCCGCTCTACACTAAACAGGGGGACATTCGCTCTCCTTGGTACTCCGTACTCAAGGGCCAGCTCACTTCCCCAAAACTATTCCATTCTTTTTACTCAAGATCCAGGTTTCACTTCCCAGTTTTACGTTCTCACAATCCATGATCTCAATCATGTTTCTTTATTCATAACAGGCAGCTGTTAATTCAATTTACAGGCAGCTTTATATTCCTTTCCATTTTTCCAAGACTGCAGTATTATACATTCCACTAGTTTTTCCATCCTAGGGTTCATGCCACATCCTAGGATTTAGCATACAACTAGTTTTCCAGCCCTAGGATTCATGCATCACCTAGGAGCTATCATTCCATACATTTCTCATTCCTAGGATTCATGCAATGTCCTAGCTTCTAGTTATGGTTCCATACCTTAACAGATTTTAATAATAAACTTAAGCCACTCTACCAGGTACAACGGGAGTAATGGGGGCGTGATCGGGAATCCCGCGTGCCTCCGCGACTCCTAAGACTGCAACTGAACGAGGTCCTATCACAAGGATCAAATACAAGGAGTGTCTCAAAACTGTGTATAGCTACTGTAGACGGGTAGAGGAATTAATTCTGAAAAGAACGCAACTCGAATCGCGAAAAACAGAGCCCGAACGGGCCCTAAACGGGTCGAAAAAGATGATACTGTGCAAAATCAGACGTCTGGAACTTCTTCCAGACGTCTTAAACAGTGGATCAGAGAATTACCTGTTCAGCGTGGTTTCCCAGACGTCTAGAAGTCTGCGGGGACGTCTGTCCTAGCTCCTAGACGTCCGATGGTCACCCCGAACGTCTGGAGGTCACTCCCGCCGTCTGGTACAACTTCCAGACGTCTGATTCGCAAGGGATGGCGAATCAGCGAACCTGCGCACAGCCAACTCCCTCCCTTAGTACGGTCGGTCGACAGGAAGGAAGAAGAAAGCGGAATACACACCTTTCAGACGTCGGTATGAGCTACCAGACGTCATCCTCGCCGTCTGCCTATCAACCCAGACGTCTGATTCTGGAAATTTTTCCAAAATCAGGGCGTGACCCGGACTCTGCTCGCGACACCGCCCGCGTCGCACCTCGTGCTCCTGCTGCTCAGACTGCTGCAGGTCACTCTCCGCGTCGTTCCGCGCCCCCTATGCCCTCCGCCGGCCGGCCAAGCCGCTCCGACGAGCTCGCCCTCACGGTAGAGCTCCGCCCTCGCACGCCGCGCCTCCTCCGCGCTTACTGCAGCCGCCGCTGCAGCCCTCGCGCTCGCTCGCTCTCGTGCACAGGAAGGAGAAGAAGAAGGAGACGGTGGAGACGGGAGGGGTGGCGTGGTCCTTTTAAGGCCGCGCGGAGAGGAGAGAGAGAAGGCGCGGTAGGCATCTGCAGCCGCAGAGGAAAAAGAGGGAATAACGAATATGCGGTCTGCGCACGCAGGCGCGCAGACGACTCGCGGGTGTGGACGATAACGGTTTTTCAGACGTCAGTAAACCATCCCAGACGTCTGGCAGGACGTCGGGATGTGATCCCAGACGTCTGGTCAGACGTCTGGGCCACCTCCCAGACGTCTTAAAATACGTCCGGGGCACGCGTTCGTAACAGATCATGTGGCCAAGATCATGAGTGCACGCGATGAAGGGAAGATGTGGAGGGCACTGCAGGTGACACGTGGCTTAACGGGGACCGTTGATCATCAGTTCAACTGTCAGAACTTTTGTGCCTTTTTGTGGGAGCTACGGAAATCAGATTGAGGTGATTTTGAGTTCGTTGGACTCTGTTCGTCGATTCGGATCCATTCATACAGTTTGATTGCTCACTTGAGGCCTATTTCAGTATGCACTTGTACACATGGTCTTTAAACATTAATTATAAGTGATCTAGATGTAGAAATTACACAATATGCATCATTGCTCCCAAGCCCACTATAATATGACATTAATGCACATGTGCCTTCAAAATTGACTCTAATTGATATAATTAACACTAATGATTGTAGAGTTATCATACCCCCATGCCCACCCCTTGCTAGTCCCTAGCAAGGTTAACCTAAGTGCTATTGTTGAGCGCAGAAAACTACGCAATCGAAGTTGGATTTGAAAAACTCGTCGTTGTAATTCGATTTGTGAAGAAATCCATTAACAGATAAATTTATACCAAAACTCTAAGAATTTCGGGTCGAACACATGGAGGCTACGTCAATCTAAAATCGACGATTATATTTTTTTGTATTTTTGTTTGAAAATAAGATAATTACAATGGAATTGATATAAACAATAAGAGAGAGAGAAAGGGAGAGAGAGAACGATCACTTGATATAATAATAATGTTTTTACAACTACAAAGTAGGAAATGATTATAACTTGAAAGCGGGAAATTCTGTTCTAGTAAGCGATTAAAAAGAAGGGAGAGAAATGTTATCCTCCTCGACGAATGCTTGGAGGATGAGTCGGATGGAGTGACGCCTGGAATATGGAGGATGGAGCAGGAAGGAGGACGAAGCAGGAAGAAGTGGGAACAAGGAAACACGTCATCCTCGTCGTGGGATCCACTTTTGAAATGAGGGCGAGAAAATTGGATTCGACTCTAGAATAGCATCCCGGGTGTGGGACAAGCTTTTCTTGAGCTTTGGAGAGGGAGAGAGGTGAAGGAAGGGATGGGAATTTCATAGGGTAGGGTTCTCCTTTTATAGTTGCAAGGATAGGGGGCAATTTGGTCATTACATAGTTAAAACATTAAATGAGGGGGTCTTTAGTGACGGATTTAAGCGTCACTAAAGACCCCACGTCACTGCAGCCTCACGCGCACGCTTGCCTCCTTGCCTGCCGCGCACTTCATGCTCGCCCACGTCCTCGAAATCTCAGTCATCCGATCTCAGATTGCTCCTTGCTCGCTTCAGCTGTGCCGCCTGCACGTGCGATCGGGCGTGAGGTGGTGCATTTGATAGAGCGTGCACTAGATTATGCGATGTGAGCAATCCACAGCCAATTGCACGGTCGAGATTAAATGCGCGTGTGTCGTAGATCATGAGTCAAACGCGTGCCCCACACTCGTGGAATGTCGCTTGATCACTGCACTAGCGCCTCTTCTTTGTCGAGCTTACGTTTTAAGCTCATGTACTCTCGGCCATTAGATCAAGATCTAATGGCCCAAATCTCACCTCACTCGCACCTTCAGAGGATGGGGAGCGATGCTATGGCCAATTTAGGCGGCTATGATGGCGCCACGTGGTGACATCATGGCCATCCATCTTCTGTGACATGTAGAAGGTGCCACGAATGTCAGATTGAGCCGATTTTCATGCCATTGGTTGCGATCATCGATCCAAAGCCATCCGCGTGGTCGAATTTGGCATATGAAGTGCAGTTTGGCACCATCTTAGCCCTTTATCTCTAGGTTTCTTCAGACTATATCTGGTGCTACGGATGTTCAATTAGGGTGATCTTGGAGTCGTTGAACTCCCGTCATTGCCCTAATCAAATTTGTACGGTTGGATCTTCCATCCAAAGCCTTGATTAAAAGTCACCCTGTTCCTGGCCATAAAAGGAGACAATTACTATACAATTTATATAATTTGACTTAAATGCATGATTATGCATGTTATGAAATATTTACAATGCATGATGCTACTATGACACTAAGAACATGCATTAATAGACATTTTTGGCTATCTAGATGTATGCACATCACACCCCCATGCCTATCTTTTGCTAGTCCCTAGCAAAACCTACATGCTATTTATAAAAAAATTAGGATTGGATTACTCGGGTAAAAGTCATTTTCAACATTAAGAAATTTTTACGTAGGACCTGAACTTTTAAAGACACAACAGCGCTCGGGTATTTGCCAAAATGCAGACTGCCGCAAGCCCTCACATTATTCAAAGAAGGATCATTTTTTCTTTTCTAATTTTTTTGGATTTTTGAGTTTAGGGTTGCAGAGCAGCTTTCTACGGTCACTCAACCCACCCAAGACTTGATGAGAACCGTAAGTTCTATGCATGTTGTAGTGAATGTGATAGACTCATTGATCGGCAATCAGAACGGATTTCAGGTTTCTACACCCCTAAGTGACCTTAAAAAGAATTCTGCCTAAAGGTGTATCTATACGACCGGTAGCTTTCTCCTTACTTTTATTTTTTATGGGGTCAACATAAGGGTTAATACAGTGTATATCTCCCTAGCTTATTCTACTTCTCTGCTTCTTCCTAAGTGTTTTAGAGATTTTTACATGCATTTCTTGAGGTGGGTTCTCGACAACCTACCTATGGGCTGTTACCCATGATAGCTTGTCAGCCATACTCTTGTAGAGAGGTGTCACTTATTTCTTTTGTTTCTTTTTCTTTTATTTTCTTTTCTCCTTTTCTTTTTCTTTTGTTTCTTTCTTTTTTTTTAAGTAGGTGGCTTCCCTGGTCTAAGATTTACCTAAATGCAGCAAGAAAAAAATGGCTCAGTGGCTAGGCTATGGACAACCTACCTATGGGTTGTTACCCACGATAACTTGCCAGCCATACCACCCTAGAAGGTTCATTAGCTACCCAATTTTCATTAAAATCGCCGAACAATGAGTTAGTGCGAATAGTGTGTAGATGCTTAGACTTAAAGTTTCCTCAAATCAAAGGGTAGGTTGATAAGTCGTGTACTTATCACCCAAACTTATTTAAGAAAACTTAAATGGAATTCAAGATGGTGAGGACTCGATAAATAAATCACATTTTAGTGGATACCCAGGCTGATTAAGCCCAAAGACCTGAAGGGTCTTAGTGTTCAAATCCTACTGTATTATTTCCTAAGATGGAAAAGTCCTAATGCCCAAGTATTCTTTCCTAATCCAATTATATATTTATATATAAAAGAAAACAAGTAGAATTTATAAGAATTCCACAGAGCTGACAAGATGATTCAGAAGTGAATCCACCCCCCCATGCCTAGCTGATGCAATGTACGCATTGAGAATAAAAGACATGAAGGGAAAGGTAGAATGTAAAAGATATCACCGAATATGATGCTTGGGTCAGCTCTAAGTCTGACTATACAACTACTGAGTTTAATTCCATTAGCTAGGTGAAGTCCAGCCAAAGAAATCACAACATGATGAGACCAACTGTGTCTGAGATGGGTTTTGGAAAAATACAGTCAATAAAAGTCTTCAGACGTTGACCGTTGACTTTAAATGAATTACTGGTCTTTGGGTCAGAAATCTGAATGGCTCCATTTGTAAAAATCTGATTGATGATGAACGAGCCATTCCATTTTAACCTAAGTTTGCCGGGAAAGAGCTTAAGTCGAGAATCAAAGAGCCAAACCTTTTGGTTCGGCTCAAAGCTCTTGCGGGATATCAATTGGTCATGAAGAGCTTGGTCCAAGCCTTATAGATCTTGGCATTCTCGTATGCGTCGCTTCTAAGCTCCTCCAACTTAGATAGTTGGAGTTTCTTGGCCTTTTCGGCTAAACTCAAATCCAGATTACACAGATTGATTACCCAGAATGCCCTATGTTCAATTTCTATGGGTAAATGGCATGCATTTTGTACGCCGTACGGTAGGCCCAAAGAGCATCCTCAAGCTTTTGAGTCTAGTCTTTACGATCAGGCCTAACCATCTTCTGAAGAATATTCTTGATCTCCCGATTGGAGATCTCGGCCTGTCCATTCGTCTGGGGATGGTAAGGTGTGGAGATTCTGTGATTTACCGCGTATTTTTCCAGTAAATTACAGAACTAGGCATTAGTGAATTGAGAGCCACCATCGCTGATGATAGCCCTCAGAATCCCGAACCAACTGAAGATGTTCTTCTTAATGAAATCGATGACAACCTTGTGGTCTTTGATTTGGATGGGAATGGCCTTGATCCACTTGGACACGTAATCAATAGCGACGAGAATGTACTGGTGTCCAAATGAAGGGAGAAAGGGTCCCATGAAATCGATGCCCTAAATGTTGAAGATTTCGAAGGGAATAATCAGGTTTAGGGGCATCATGTCTCTCTTGGTTATTCTCCCAAGTGCCTGGCATCGGGAACACGACCTTGAGAATTCTTTGGCATCCTTGAATAAAGATGGCCAAAAATATCCAGATTGTAAAATTTTTGTAGTCATCTTTTTCCCAAAGAAATGTCCACCACACACAAATGCATGGTAGAACTCGAGTATAGTTTTGAATTCAATCTCCAGAACACATCAACGAATGATCTGATTAGAACCGATGCGATACAGTTCAGGGTCCTCTCAGAAGTAATATTTGGCTTTAGATTTGAGTCTATCTCATTGTTGCTTGGTCCAATCCTAAGGGATTTGACCAACAACCAAATAATTTACGATGTCTACAAACCATGGAGTTTGGACACCTGATACTGCAAGGATAGTCTCGTTTGGAAAAGTATCAACAATCGGAATATCCAAACGAGAAGAATCTCTCAAAAGTCTCGAAAGATGATTCGCCGCCACATCTGTGCCTCGGATTTATCTTTAATTTCAAGATTAAATTCTTGAAGCAAAAGAATCCATCGAATAAGCTGGGGTTTGGCATCCTTTTTGGCCAAGATATGTCTCAAGGCCGAGTGGTCGGTATAAATTATGACATGAGACACTAAGAGATAAGCCTTGAATTTCTCCAAAGCAAATACTATAGCTTGCAATTCCTTCTCAGTAACAGTGTAATTCCTCTGGGCCTCGTCCAGAGTTTTGCAAGCATAATAGATGACAGAGGGCTTCCTATCAATCTTTTGACCCAAAACAGTCCCGACCGCGTAATCAGAAGCATCGGTCATGATCTCAAATGGGGTTGTCCAAACTGATGTTTTTAACATCGGAGCACAAGTGACTGCCATTTTAAGAAAATCAAATGCCCTATGGCATGATTTGTTGAAATCAAACAGCGTATCTTTGGCGAGAAGATTGCTCAGAGGTGAGCAACCTTAGAAAAGTCCTTGATGAACCTCCTATAGAATCCCACATGACCTAGAAATGTTTGAATTTGTTTGACAGATGTGGGAGGAGGAAGTTTAGAGATAGCATCAACCTTAGCTTTGTCAACTTCAATTCCTTGTTCAGAGATTACATGATCTAAGACGATGCCTTCTTGTGTCATGAAATGACTCTTTTCCCAGCTAAAGACCAGTCTTGCTTTGATGCATCTTTTAAGAATCATTTCAAGATTAGCTAGGAAAGAATCAAATGATTCTCTGAAAATAGAGAAATCGTCCATGAAGACTTCCATAAACTCTCCCACCATGTTAGAGAATATGGCTAGCATACACTTTTGAAAAGTCGCGAGTGCATTACATAAGCCAAATGGCATCCTATGGAAAGCAAACATTCTGTAGGGACAGGTGAAAGTCATTTTTTCCTGATCCTCGGTATGGATAGGGACTTGATTATATCCCGAGTAACCATCTAGGAAATAGAAGTACTTCTGCCCAGCTAGTCTTTCAAGGATTTGCTCGATAAAGGGCAAAGGGAAATATCCTTTTTTGTGGGTGTGTTCAGCTTCCTGTAATCGATACAAACCCTCCAAGAGGAAGCTGAACGAGTTGTGATAAATTCTCCTTTCTCATAGTCACAACAGTAATCCCAACTTTCTTGGGAACAATTTGCATAGGACTTACTCAAGGACTATCAGAGATCGGATAAATGATTCCTGCATCGAGCCACTTGATAATTTCCTTCTTGACCACATCTTGCATATTAGGGTTTAATATCCTCTGCATTTGGCGAGAAGGGTGGGATCCATCTTCCAAGAATATTCTATGATTGCAGTAAGATGGCTCGATCCCCTTATGGTCATGAATGGTCCAACAAATTGCCTCCTTGTGTTCCTTTAGGACCTTGATTAGTTTAATCTCCTACTCCTTAGTTAATCTGGCACTGATAATCACAGGGAGCACCTTTTGAATTGAGGGTAAAGATGATGCTGAAGAAGATTTATCAAGAGGAAGAGGTTGAAAGTGAATAAAATCAATAACCTCTTCAGAATGTGGTAGGTTTGCCATAGAGGGTTGCGGGTCAGATCCATCACAACAGGAGGAACTTTCGATTGCAAAAACCACCATACATGTCTCAATGTTCAAATTGTCTTCCTCAAGTTCCTCTATAAATCAACAATCCTCGAATTTGTTAATCGCCTTAAAAATATCAAATTTCAATTTCTGATCCCCAAAGGCGATTTCCATGCTATCGCTCTCACAGTTGATATTGGCCTTAGCGGTAGCTAGGAATGGATGCCCTAGAATGATGGGCGTGTTCCTTAGATTTTTAGGTACATCCATGCCAGGGACAAGGAAATCTACAGGAAAATAGAAATCCTTATCCTTGAAAATAACATCTTCAATAATGCCTCGTGGATTTGTAACCGAATGGTCTACTAACTGCAGTGTTACTGAAGTCGGCCGAAGTTCACTTAATTAAAACTTCTCGTATAGAGAAGTTCGAATTAGGCTAATAGATGCACCTAGATCGAGAAGTGCTCTATCAAAAGTGTAATCTCCGATGACACAAGAAATCAAAGGAGCACCTGGATCTCTTTTTTTCTAAGGTGATGCAGGATAACAAAACTAGCCTACTCGAAGAGTACCACCTTCCTCAGAATAGATTCCCTCGACTTACGCTTCTGTGCGCATAAATCCTTTAAAAATTTAGTGTAAGACGGTATATGTTTGATAGCATCAAGGAGTGGGATATTGATCTCGACATTCTTGAATATATTCAAGAGTTCCTCGTTACTATCAACAGACTTCTTCCTAGGTTTAATCAAGGCCTCAGGAAAAGGAACATGAGTAAGATCTTTGGAATCAGGTTCCTGAGCCGTGATTTCTTCCTCACAGTTCTCCTTTCTCTCCTCAGGCTCTCCAGGATTTGGTAGATCATAACAGTGTGGTTTTGGATCCTGAGTTATTTTCCACTCCTCAAGGTAATTGAATTAGTAGATGCATACAGGTTTGGGTCTTGGGGAGGGTTAAGAAATATTGGAGGGGCTTCATTAGCTAGAAACCTTTGATTTGAAGAAGTAGAAGAGGAAGGACCCTGCTCAACCACCTGAGCTTGTGTGTGCGAGTCCCTTTGATTCTCGTAACCTTAGGCTTGATTGCCCAGATTCTGGATATTACGCGGGTTGGGTACGGGTTGAGATGGTAAAGATCCGGGTTGATGAGAATTAGCAATGACCCTGATTTACAAGTTGTCCAGCGAGGTTTTCATTTGCTACATGAGTGGGAGCATAGATCCTTGCATTTCTACCATCTCTCAGTTCAAATCAACCTGCCCTACGGGCTGACGAGCATTCCAAGCTTGCTGATTGGCTTGATTCGGAGGCAGCTGAGTGTAAACATGACCTTGACCCATTGGTCTTTGCGGAGCATAGTTGCTGGGTCAGAATTGGGTTTGCTACCCCTGGTTTTTCCAGGAGAAGTTAGAGTGGTTCCTCCAACACGGATTGTAAGCATTGGAGTAAGGGTTGGACCTAACGTTCTCCTGTATAGCATAAACATCCTCATAGGGTGAGGATGGAGAGAAAGAAAGGGAGGGATCAGAAAAACTGCTATCAAAGGCCCCAGTTTGGAACCCGTGGGGTTCCGAATAATGCTGGCTCACAGGTTGAGCCTCATCAAGTTGATTCACGAACTCCCGTCCAGAAGGAGCTCATGCCAAATGGAATCCTTAATTTTGGGATTGACTGGATCGAGAATTGTTCATTGAATTTCCAGCCATCCACTCCTCCATCCTTTTAGTAACCAAGTCCACCTTATCTAGTTTATTACAAAGCAACTCCATATCGAATGAATGAGAGTCATGGACTTCATTAACATTCGATCTGGGTTGTTTGGACCGGTTAAAAGTATCCATGGAGGCATGATTTATCGAATTCTCACTCATCTCCTCAAACAAATCATACGCACTATCTGCGTCTTTGTTTAGGAAATTGCCTCTGCAAGAAGTGTCCACGTGATTTCTGAGTTTCTCTGTCAACCCGTGGTAGAAGATCTGCACGAGCTGCCATTTCGGCACCTCGTGGTATGGACACCTCCGCAATAAGTCCTAGAATCGCTCCCAAGCAACTTGAAACTACTCCCCCAGCCACTAAGTGAAGGTAGTAATCTCCCGTCTCAGAGCATTGGTACGTCCAATAGGGAAGAATTTCTTTAGGAAAGTCGATTTCAAATCATTCCATGATGCGATCGGCCTTCCTATGATCCTGTACCAATGATCGATTTTACCCCTAAGAGAGTGGGGAGAGAGCCTCATGATCATCTGCTCTTCATTCACGTTTCGCGCCTTAGTGGTCTGGACCAAAGTGGTCAAGTCCTCCAAGTGCTGAAACTGGTCTTCAGAGCCAAGTCCATGGAAATGATTGATCAGGCTTAATACCTGGGGCTTGATTTCTACGTCTCCGACAAGAATCTGGACACCGGGACATTCGCCATAATTTGAAGGATCATAAAAATCCTTTAAGGGCTAAGCGCCCTGCATTCTCTGGAACCATTCTTGCATTCTTTGCATTTGTTCCAACTGCCTTTGAAATACCTCCTGTGGATTCTGAGGCAGAGGAGGTTGTTGATCGGCCATGGGATCAATTTGGCCAAAATCCAATCTACGCCTCCAAGAATACTCTAGTGGTCCTTCCAATCGGGAATTCAATGACCTCCTTCCCAGCATAAACTAGGAAGATGTCGAAAGGACAAGGGATAAGAACCCTGTAGCACAACAAAACAAGCCTGTCCTTAAGTAGGGTAGCCTAAGGATCTACAAACTCTCAGAATCTACCTTAAGATTATAAACGATTTACTCTACTTGCGTCCAATCAATCCAACCAGTTACAAGGAGGGACTGGGGAGAAGGTTCTTCCTTCGGCTTGTGCCTCCGGTTCCTATTGTACCCCCCAGTTGCGATCATTTGACGCTACTCTCCTAACTAGACATCAGATTGATCGGTATAAACAAGTTAATCGTGAACAATCTCAGACTGGGCCTCGAAGAGCGAATTAGTTGTTAAGGCCAACGTCTACTTGATTTTATTTAGGCCTGGGATTGTAATGCTTATGGAATGTGGTGGGCCCTTAAAATGGGTTGTGCCCTTAATGATCAATTGACTATGTGTGAATGCATGCACAATTGGGGTTTTCAAGCAAGATTATTTTTTATGAGTGGATTTTAAGGTTCAAATCTTGCTTAAGTAGCTTTTAAGGTTTGGAATTTAGGTTAATTCAATCAAGTTTTGAGGCAAACCAAATTTTCAAGCATGGGTGAAGATCTTTTTCCTTTTGAAATTAAAAGTAAAGTGGAGTGCTTGGTATTGACCTAAATTGAAAACACTAAGGGGTAGATTAATGGTGCAGCCCAAACAACTCAAAGAATTGGCCAAAATTGCACCACTGAGTTAGGCACGCAAAATGCTTGATCTAGACTGATTTCTACTCTTTTATATGTTGATTTGCGTGTACCGATTCCACAAATCAGAATCCAATTGAGTAGATAAAAGTCAATTAGGTTATGTGCCTTGAATGTAGGTGTATGTAGTGTGTATGTTGATTTACACCACAAGAAATATCTTTTTGTTATTTTCTTTTATATGAGGGTGAGATGAATGTGACTGGAAATCCAAGCAACCAAACTAACCCTAGGATTTATGCGAACACCTAGGTGAATTGGAGTTTGAATTAAGATTGTGAAATGGAATCTATGGAGGGGGAAGAATGGGGAGCAGTTACAGTTGTCTTCAACTGCACTTTACTCTGATCAACCACTTGAAGATTCCCTGTTAAGGTACTTGAAAAACAATAGACGAGAAATAAAGCAAGTTAGAAAATAATAAAGTGCGTAAAATGTAGAAAGAAAATAAAAAATCATTACCCAATGTGGAGAGTGCCAAAATGTTGAGAGTGGAAAACTACGTAATCGAAGTTGGATTTGAAAATCTTGTCGTTGTAGTTTGATTTGTGAAGAAATCAGTCAACAAATAAATTTATATTGAAACTCCAAGAATTCCAGGTCGAATACAGAGAGGCTACGTCGATCTAAAATCCGCGATTATATTTTTTTTATATTTTTGTTTGAAAATGAGATAATTACAATGGAATTGATATAAACAATAAGAGAGAAAGAGAGAGAGAGAGAACAATCACTTGATATAATAATAATGTTTTTACAACTATAAAGCGGGAAATGATTACAATTAGAAAGTAGGAAAATCTATTCTAGAAAGCGATTAAAAAGAAGGGAGGGAGATGTTATCCTCCTCGACGAATGCTTGGAGGACGAGCTGGACGGAGCTATGCCTAGAAGATGGAGGATAGAGTGGGAAGAAGGAGGACGAAGTAGGAAGAAGCGGGAACGAGGCAACACATCGTCGTCGTTACGGGATCCACTTCCTGAACAGAGGAGAGAAAATTGGATTTGGCTCTAGAATAGCATCCCGAGTGTGGGACAATCTTTTCTTAAGCTTTGGAGAGGTAGAGAGGTGAATGAAGGGATGAGAATTTCGTAGGGTAGGGGTCTCCTTTTATAGTTGCAAGGATAGGGGGCAATTTGGTCATTACATAGTTAAAACATTAAATGAGGGGGTCTTTAGTGATGGATTTAAGCGTCACTAAAGACCCCACGTCGCCGCAGCCTCACACGCACGCCTGCCTCCTTACCTACCGTGTGCTTAACGCTTGCCCACATCCTTGAAATCTCAACGATCGAATGACTCAAATTGCTCCTAGCCCGCTTAGCTGCATCGTCTACGCATGCGATCGGGCGTGAGGTGGTGCGTCTGATTGCACGTGCTCCCGATTGGGCCATCTGAGCCCTCCGTAGTTGATCGTGTGGTTGAGATTAAATGCATGCGTGTCGCAGATAGCGAGTTGAGCGCGTGCCTCGTGCTCATGCAACGCCGCTCAACCGTTGTGCTGTGCCTCTTCTTTATCGCGCTTACGTTTTAAGTGCAGATCTCACCTCACCCATGCCTTCAGAGGATGGGGAGTGGTGCTTCGACCGATTTGGGTGGCTGTGATGGTGCCACGTGGTGCCATCATGGCCGTCCATCTTCTATGACATGTAGAAGGTGCCACGGATGTCAGATTAAGTTGATTTTCACGCTGTTAGGTTGCAATCATCGATCCGAATCCATCCGTGTGGTTGGATTTGTTGTCTGAAGTGCTATTTGGCACCATCTTTTCCCTTGATCTCTAGGCTTCTTCAAACTATATCTGGTGCTACGGATGTCTGATAAGGGCGATCTAGGAGTTGTTGAACTCCCGTTGTTACCTTGATCAAATCCGTATGGTTGGATCTTCCATCCGAAGCCCTAATTAAAAATCACCCTGTCCTTAGCCATAAAAGGAGACAATTACTATAGAATTTATACAATTTGACCTAAATGCATGATTATGCATGTTATATAATCTTTACAATGCATGATGCTACTATGACACTAAGAACATGCATTAATAGACTTTTTTGGCTATCTAGATGTATGCACATTAGCTATCTACAACTAAAATTAATAATTGGTCCCTCAAGCATAAGTTACTTGTGAACAGAAGGAAATTTTTACTAAGAACCTAGCCCACAGAGACTCAACAGTGCCTGTGTGTCTTCTAAAATGCAGACTGCTCAAGTCCTTGCCTTATTGTACATAGAAGCAAATTCACTTTCCTTTTTTGCTTTTTACTCTTTTCTAATTCTTTTTGATTTTGGAGTAGAGAGTTTCGAGGTAACTTTTTATGGCTACCTAACCCACCCAAGACTCGAAAAGGACTCTAAGTGCTAAGCATCTTCTTATGAAAATTGTGATATACTCACTCAACAGCAATTAAAATGAACTTCAGGTTTCTACGCCCCTAGGTGACCCTTAAAAGAAAGTGTTTCCTAAAGGTATATCTATTTGATTGGTAGCTTTCTCCCTACTTTTATTTTTATGGGGTCAACACAAGGGTGAACCCAATGTATATCTACTCGAATTATTCTACTTCCCTGCTTCTTCCTTATGTGTTTTGAAAATTTTGTGCATTTTATAAGCTAGGATATGGACAAACAGCCATTGGGCTGTTACCCATGACAACTTGCTAGCCATACTCGTGTGGTGAAGTGTGGCTTATTTTTTCCTTTTTCTCCTTTTTCTTTCTTTTTATTTTAAATGAAGTAGGTAGCTTCCCTGATCTAAGATTTACCTAAAGGTAGTAGTAAAAGAAATTGGTCTTGTGGCTAGGCTCTGGACAACCGGCCAATGGGCTACTACCCACAACAACTTGCCAGCCATACCACCCTAGAAGGTTCATTAGCTACCCAATTTCCATTAGAACTACCGAGGAGTGAGTCAATGCAAAACATGTGCAAATGCTTAGACTAAAAGTCCTCCCAAATTAGAGGGTGGGTTGATAAATCATATAGTTATCATCCTACTTTATTAACTAAATTAATATAAATTAAGGCGGTGAGGACTTGAGAACACGTCCACATTTTAGTGGGCACTCGAACTGATTAGGCCCAAAGACCTGAAGAGTCTAAGCGTTCAGGTCCTTAACATACCATTTCCTAAGGTTGACAAGCTCCTAATTCCTAAGTTTTCTTTTCTTAATTTTTTTTTATGAAATAAAAACTAGTTCAAGCTGACAGATTTGCACTCAAAATGAGAATTACCACCCCCCATGCCTATGTTGGACAATGTCCTCATTGGAAAATAAACGTATGCAAGAGAGTAAGGAAAGAAATCACCTGAGTTTCAATAGTGAATCTGATCAGCTTGAATCCTCTTGTTTTACTCCAAGGAAGCATTGAGTTTATTGCCTACAGCTTGGCAATCCAGTTTAACCCTCAATGAGGCTTACAACTTCCTTTGGAGGAACTTGGGCAAGAAAATGTTTTAGTCTTTGACCATTAACTATAAAGGTTTGCCCAGTCTTACGATCAGTAATTTCTACTGCCCCGTTGGAAAAGGGTTTGACCATTCGGTGTGGTCCTGTCCACTTATACCATAGGTTCCTAGGAAAGAGTTTGAGTCTTGCATCAAAAATCCAGACTTGCTGATTTGGCTCAAAGGTTTTTCTATTAATGTACTTGTCATGGATAGCTTTCATTTTCTTCTTATAATGTCTACTATTCTCATAAGCATCCCGACGAATCTCTTCGAGCTTGGAGAGTTGGAGCTTCCATTAAATTTTGGCCATATGGGAATCCATATTACATTGCTTGACGACCTAGTATGCCCGATGCTCCAACTCAACCAGAAGGTGGAAAGCTTTGCCAAAGACCAATTGATATGTTGACATGCCTATCGGGGTATTATAAGTGGTCTTGTATGCCTAAAGGGCATCATCCAATCATGTGGACCAATCCTTCCGGTCAGGTCTTATAGTATTTTGCATAATATTCTTAATCTGCCTATTTAAGACCTTAGTATGCCCATTCGTTTGCAGGTGATTCGGGGTGGCAATGTGGTGAGTGACCCTGTATTTCTTAAGGCACGAAACTGGACATTGATGAAGTGACTCCCACCATTGCTGATCATGGCCTTAGGTGTCCCAAATTGGGAAACTATATTCTTCTTAACAAAGTCCATGATAACCTTATGATCACATTTTTAGGTAGGCACGAGTTCGATCCATTTCGAGACATAATCCACTGAGACTAGTATATATTCAAAGCCATTTGATGGTGGGAAGGGACCCATGAAATCGATGCCCCAGACATCGAATATTTCGATGATAAGAATGGGTTGTAGAGGCATCATATCTTCCTTGGTCATGGTCCCTAAGGTCTGGCATCTAGTACAGGTTTTCACAAAATTATGTGCGTCCTTAAATAGTGATGGCCAGTAAAAACCAGACTGCAAAATTTTTTTAGCCGTGTGCTTCCTAGAGAAGTGACCACCACAGGCTTGATCATGATAGAAGGACAGCACACTTTGAACCTCCTCTTCGGGGATACATCTCCTAATGATTTGATCAGCACAAAGTCTAAACAACTTAGGATCATCCCAGAAATAGTGTTTGGCCTTGGCCAAGAACTTATCCTACTATTGTCTAGACCAACCGTGCAGAATCTGCCTTACCACTAAATATTAACTAAGTCTGCATACCAGGGGAGACTCTTTCCATGCATAGCTAGAATTTGTTCATTAGGAAATGTGTCAGTTGAGGGTAGTAAAGGTCCACATGCTCTAGGTGAAGTCTGGATTGGAGGTCGACTACAACATTCTTGGATCCGGCCTTGTCACATATTTCCAGGTAAATTCCTGCAGGAGTAGGATCCATCTAATCAGCCTGGGTTTAGCATCCTTTTTGGCTGACAAATGTCGGATAGCCAAGTGGTTAGTATAAATGATAACGTGGGTTCCAAGAAGGTATGATCTGAACTTTTCCAATCCAAAAGCTACGGTGAGTAGCCCCTTTTCTATGACGGTGTAATTCCATTGAGCCTCATCTAAGGTTTTTCTTTCATAGTCGATAACCATAGGTTTCTTCTCTTGTCATTGTCCTAGGACTGCTCCAATAGCAAAGTTTGATGCATCACACATTATTTAGTCTTGGGATTAGTCTGGAGGTTATAAAATAGGTGTAGTCGAGACTGTATCCCTTACTGTGGTGTAGGCTTTGATGCAATTAGGTGTCATGTCAAACTGTACATCATTGGCTAGAAGGTCAGTCAAGAGCTTGGATATCTTGGAGAAGTCTTTTATGAACCTCCTATAAAAGCCAACATGTCCTAGGAAAGACCTGATTTGTTTGACAGAGCTAGGAGGTAGGAGTTTAGAAATTAAATCAACTTGAACTTGGTCAACTTCTATGCCCCTATGAGAAATGATGTGACCGAGGACATTCCCTTCTTGAACCATAAAATGGCTCTTTTCCCAGCTTAAAACCAGGTTGACCTTGATACATCATTTCAGGATTTTCTCTAGGTTACTAAGGCAATTATCCAATGAATCCCCAAAAATTGAGAAATCATCTATAAAGGCCTCTAAGTATTCATCAACCATCTCCAAAAAGATGGCTAACATGCAACGCTGAAAGGTAGCGGGTGCATTACATAACTCGAATGCCTTGCGGTGGAATGCAAACGTGCCATATAGGCAGGTGAACGTGGTCTTCTTTTGATCTTCTGGTGCAATAGTAACTTGATTATATCATGGATATCCATCCAATAAGCAAAAATATTTCCACCCTACCAATCATTCGAGAATTTGGTCAATGAATGGTAGGGGGAAATGGTCCTTCTTAGGAGCTTCATTCAGCTTCCTATAGTTAATACACACCCGCCACGTGGTGGTGGTGCGGCTAGGGATGGATTTGCCTTGGTCATTTGTGACCATGGTGAGCCCGACCTTCTTTGGTACCACTTGAGTAGGGCTCACTCAGGGGCTATAGGAAATTGGATAGATGATTTTTGCATCGAGCCACTGAATTATCTCTTTTTTAACGACCTCTCCCATGTTCAGGTTCAGTCACCTTTGCATCTGGTGAGAAGGTCAAGCCCCATCTTCTAAGTAGATCTTGTGAGTACAATAGCTAGGGCCAATTCCCCTTACGTTAGAAATTGTCCACCCAATTGTTGCTCGATGTTCAGAAAGAGTCGTAATCAACCTAAGCTCTTGGTCCCTGATCAGGTGTGCATTGATAATCACGGGGAAAGTATGATTAGGTCTAAGGAAGACATACTTGAGGTTGTTGGGTAGAGGTTTCAATTCAAGTGCAGGTGGTATAATGTTTGACGGGTAATGGAAGGAAGGGAGTTGATTGACATCAATCTCCTCAAATGGAGATTGTCAGAGGTAATTAATTCTGCAAAGTTCTGCAACCTCCAGAGATTAGGATGGGTCAGTGATTAACATGTTTTGCGTGGTAGAAATCAAGGTTTGGAGGAACCCGTTGTCGCAGTCACAAAACTCGTTATCAAATACAATTTTATCGAAACTCCAAGGGAGTTACTTTAATTGAAAATCGCACTTCGTTTTGTTTCGTTTTGTTATTTTGAGGTTTTGTTAAATTCTTTTTATGTTTTTGAAATAAAAAGACAAGTAGAATAAATTCACAAGAGAGATGGAATCAAATATAATTTATTGCACAAATGTTTATTACAATAATCTACAAAAACATAAAAGAGAGAGAGGTGAGAAGGTATCTCCCGAATCAGCTATTCAGCGAGACGATAGTGCCTGGAGGAAGCTTAGATGAAGGAGTTGAGGAGTGAGACGACGGAGGTGAGATGCAGGAGGATGCTAGGTAGAGGAATGCTTCACCGAGGCTCTGGAATGGAGGTAAGGAGGCAGAGGTGATCTGCTACTAGAATGGAGGTGGGAGGATGGCTCCAAGGCGACCTATGAAGGTGATGGGATGAGGGACGAATATTTGGTGGGATAAAGGAATGCTACACTAGTAGGAGGCCTTTGGAGCTTGAGAGTAAGCCCTATTAGAGCTTTGGTAGGCTACTAGAGCTTTGGAGTAGGTGGGAGTAGAGTAGGTAGAGATGGTTTGGAATGGAGGGTGTAGGGATGTTTATATAGTGGTGGAATGGAGGTGGTTTGCATGAATGAGCCTTTAGTGACATTTAAGATGTCGCTAAAGACCCACCAGAGATGTGCCTTGGCTGGCGCTTGGACGCTTGGCTGCACCTGTCGTAGGGCACGGCGATCGTCAGTCGTTGGATCAAGCGTGGATGGCTGTGATCATGAGAGAACACGCGCTCACAGCCATTTGAAATCCACACCGCTGGCACATGCATTTGCAGTTGTTGAATGGGGCAGCGCACAGTCGAGGCTCGCCCACAGATCGCATGCGCTTTGATTTGAATCACATGTCTCACGTGATTGCGAGGATCGGATGGCGGGCGTCGCTCCTGGTTGTCTTAAATGCACTCCCCATATGGCACGCATGCAATCTAGCGTACACCCTTGTTCGACGTGTAATTGAAGTTTTAAAAGATTTTTCAGTTGTAGTATAGCGTGAAAACACGTCGACAAATAAATTTATAAAACTCCGGTGAGTATCGGGTCATTCGTAGGGAGGCAATCTCGATTTTTGACAGAAGCTTTTCAATAAACTAGTTTTAATGATATTTATATATGTATATATGTATAAAGAGGCATCAGATATCCATAAGATCAAATTTAATTGCATTGATAAAGAGTTTTTCACAATAGAAATTGATATGCAAAAAGTAGAGATAGATAGAGAGAAAGAGAGAAAGAGAGAGAGATAGATAGAAGGAGGCAGAGAGATGACGCTACATGTGGGATGCTTGCGTGAGATGTGGCAGCACCTCAGATCTAGAGTGCTAGGACAGAGTTGCAGAGGGATGGAGATTTACAGAGAAGATGGTAGAAGAGATCTGGAGTTGATGGAAGAGAGAGATGCTTCAACTGGGGGGCCCTGGGCCTTCTTTCATAGATTTTATGGAGGGCAAAAAGGGTATTTGAGGCCTTAATCTCGTGTAACAACTCTTATTTGATTAGATCTGTTGATTGGGAGATCAATGGCTCTGATTTGGCCTCAAAATACCTTCATTTGCACCTAAAATGCTCAGATTCAACCTAGGCTTGACACGTGGCAGCTTCTCGATCTTCAAATCAAGATCACACGACCTCGCTTTCTCCTTACGTGCCCACTTCAATGCTTGCAGCATGCTTATCTCTTTTCCCACTCGCTGCTAGCCTCTTAATCCTGCCTTAGCATCAGTCGTTCGATCTTACGATCGGATGACTTACGTGCTTGCCTGCTTGCCTTCTGTTTGGAAAAACTTATCGGATCATGCGTTCGGTTGTGCAACGCCCTAGTTGCGTTCCGTGGTCTGATCTTTGCCCTCTCCTCATGATCGAATGGCCTAATTTAATTCTCACCCATCCTAGCACGGTTTGTGGCTCGAACAGGCGTCTCTAGATCTCTCACACGCATGCACGAGCCCTGCGCTATGCGAACCTTTTGTTATATGTACTTGTTTGTTTCTATTTATGCTTATCCAGTCTGGGCAGGCGACGTGGCGTGCTTGTGACCGTTGGATGGAGATCCAATGGCCCATAGCGTGCGGTGCAGCCTTCCTAGATGGGGTAGTGGTGAGGGAGTGGTTGTGATGGTGCTACGTGGTGCCATCATTGCTATTCATCTTCTTTCCCTTGCATCTGGTGATTTAGACCTTTGATCGAGTTGATTTTTGCGCCATTGGACTGCGATTGTCGATCTGGATTCATTCGTGCGGTTGGATTTTTATCTGAGACTCAAATCTTTGTCCTTTGGCTCCATGATCTCCATTCTTCTATGGATTGCACACGATGCTCTAGTTGTCTAATCTGGATGATTTCGGAACCTTGGACTCCCGTCGTCGTTCTAATCAGATCTGTCCGGTCTGATCTAACGTCCATGGCTTCGAATCATCTATGATTAAAATCATCTCACTTTTAGGTCATGAAATGATGATATTATCTATATGACTAGTAAACTAGCTATTGTGCAAATTACGATGCCTATTTATGCATTATTCCTAAGTTATGCTAAAATCTAGCTTAATTCAGGTGATTTAGGTTGCATGATTACTGTGCAATCACACCCCCATGCCTAAATCTTGCTAGTCCCTAGCAAATGCATGACTAAATGCAAAATGATCCTATATGACTAGTTTTTATTTAGAGTTTTACCAGAGGTTTATGTCTTTTGTTTTCATCTGAAGCTTTAGCAATCAAGATAATTGTGAATGTGTTTTTTTGTAGTCTATGCAACAGATCCAAGTGAAAATTCAATCTGCATCTAAAGCTCGTACTTGACCCTTAGTAAAAATCTATTGGGATAGGAAAACTTCTCCCCTCGGGGTTATAAGGGAACCTGTATATTCAACCCCGGCTTTCGGGTTAGGTAGAAGATTTTTGAGTCAAGTGGATTTATTTTTTGTGGCTCACACTCATCTGGTGCTACATATAGCCTAGTACTTTAGAACCTAGATTTCCAGATTATTAAATAATTCAACTTAGGGAGAGGCAAGAAACTGTGCTCTCTTTAGTTCCTTTGTACTCGTTCTCTCTCTTTCTTTCTCTTCCTTTTTCTTTTTCTTTTTCTTTTCTTTCATTTTGAGCTCACAATCTCACCAGATTTATCAGTATATCTGGTGGTCTCTCCTGGCACTAACACTTTGATCAGGTTCTAATAACTCTACGACTAAGTCAAAATTCATCAGCCCGTATTCAGGTGACCAGAAATACAGAAAAGTAGGTCAAGGTTGTATTTTGTGGATCGTGAGGGTGATGGGTGTTGTTGCCTTAATACGCTTGAAATAAATTCTAAAAACACTTATGAAATCTTTTTTTTTTCTGCTTTTTCTTTCTTTCTTTTCTACTCCTCTTTTTTTTTGAATATATATATTTTCTATATGCATAGACATATATACCTCTTTTTTTTTCTTAATAACGCAACACAGTAACACATACGACTTTTATTCACGAGGTATTATTCGGGATTGCAGGATGTTCAAGAGGATATCAGGTGGCTTATTTGGTGGAAGTGCCTATTCTCGGCAGTGGGAAAGGAATGGATAGGTCAGTGTATTTCTAACCTTGACATTAATACCCTCCTTCAGCCAAGGATTCTGTAAAAGATGGTCGTGACCATCCACCTCAGTCCTAGTTTTATTAGAACCCGCTTTCTGTGTATTTGCCTTATTTGGTGGCTTCCAAGAGATTCATACTAAGAACTTGTACGCAAAAACCGAGAGTGAAAACTATGCCTAACTTCGAGTATCATTATCTCATTATCCAGAGCTTAAGATTCCTCATACTAGCCTTAGAGCACCAGTAGACTTTCTACTCTCACCTCACACTAGTTTGGTGGATTTGTTAGAAGATAGTTTGCCTGACTCCCTAATGACTATCTAAGGGTTTAGGAGAAGAAACACTACTTCTTCTCAACAAATTAAAGATGTTTATCAGTCTTCAAAGAGGATCCATTACAAATTCTATGTGTAAGTGTGAAATTATACTGGATTCTAAACTGAGGAATCAACTTAAGAATAAATCCCTAATAAAACCTTAATAAAAATTCTTTATGCCTAAATGCATTTCTTTTTTTTAGACATAAAGATAAGGCATGCAATGTCCACCCCACCATGTTTATTCATTATAATGTCCTCATTGAAATGTATGCAAGAAAATCAAGATATAATAAGCAAGAGGAGGGGATATCACCTAACTATTCTTGTTAGTCTAGGTCAGCATGGATGCAGAGGATGCAGAGCTACCTGTAATGAATACTGGGTTGCCTCTCAGCTAGTGCTAAGTTTAATGTCATTTGCCGAACTTAAACCTAAAAATATGTAGTTCAATACTGTGGGTTAAGAGAAGTAATAACAATTGCAAGGGAATTTAAGATTAGTAGAAAGATATGATCATTTGGTCCCAGAATCAGTGATCCACAAATGTAGACTAGCTGATGATGCAGCCCTATTCTAAAGAGCCTTTCTGATTTGGAATATGAAATAGGGTCAAGTGGATAAGGTTGAAGATGCAAAGCCTATTCGTTAATCCAATTCCATAGATCAAGAAGAGGTGGGAGAGGGTCTGGATCAAGATCATGATTGAGATTTAGAACTGGTTCCGAATCAAAATCATAAGGATCTTCATAATGGTAGTTGATATAAAAAATCATGAGTTCTCCAGGCTCTGGGTCATATGAAGATAGGGGTAGGTTGTGTGGAATTCATCAAAATCTTCACCAGAAATTTCCTCTTCCTCATCCGAAGTCACTTCTTCTGAGTTAAGCCATCCATTTGAACTAGTTGGCTTATAAGTTCTTCCCCGATCCATTATGTGTTGAACTTCTTCTTCTGGGGTTACTTCCTGGTTCATGTCCTTAGATTGTCCATTTTCTTGAACTCCACCATAATTCAAAAGTTCTTGAATTTCAGGGTGGATGTATTGAGGATTCTTTATATTATCATCTAATTCATCATAAGTTACTCCCAGGAGTTTCTCAATCTCACTAATGTCCTATTCAATTTGATTTTCCATGGGAGATGGTAGATCAGAATTATCCTCAAGTACATCCCCTTCTTTCCCTTCATGCTGGTCTTGAGCTTTGGCAGGATTTGGATCATCTTTAGTATGGATTGCCAACACTTGTTCAATTGTTCCTACAACCTCAATGCAACCACAATTCACCTTATTCTTTTGGGAAGTTTTAAAGATATTGAGTTGACAATTTTTCCTTCCAGAGGTGATGTGCATAATTCTATCTCACAGTTGATTAGGGCCTTGGCCGTGGCCAAGAAAGGTCTCCCTAAGATTATCGGGGTGTGGTCCAGGTTTACTGATGCCTCCATATCTAGAACAAGGAAGTCCATAGGGTACTCAAAATCCCTCATTTTATAATCACATTCTGTAGAAGGCCCTTCAAAATTTTGGTTGATCTATCAGCAAGCTGAAGGGTGACATTAGTGTGTTGCAAGGGGCCTAAATTCAATTCTTCATATAATTCTGTGGGGATTAAGTTGATGGAGGCACCAAGGTCTAGTAAGGCTCGATCCAAGATGAATCCATCTATTTCAAATGAAATTAAGGGGGTCCCTGGATCTTTCTTTTTAGGAGAGAGCTTGTTTAAGACGATGACACTGGCTTGTTCAGAAATCACTACCCTTTTTGATGATTTGGCCTGGCGTTTCGATGTGCATATTTCCTTTAGAAATTTCTCATAGGTTGGGATGTTCTCAATAGCCTCAAGGAGTGGTATATTTACTTGGACTTGCTTTAGAATCTCAAGCCACTCCTTGGATTGATCAGCTTTCTTTTCCTTAGGTTTGATCAAGGCTTCAGGAAAAGGTGCTTGAGAAAAATCATGAGTATTCAAATCCTAAGTCTTGTTTTCTAAATTAGTTTATTTTCCCAGGTCAGATTTAGGCTCCTGAAGATCTGGTCAAGATTTTGATGTAGAAGGATCTTGGATTTGTTTCCCACTTCTCAAAGTGACAACACAGGCATGTGCATTAGGGTTAGAAGGGTAAGGTGGGTTTTGCAAAATGAGTTGAGTCTAGGTTGGGTTAGGGTTAACAAAACCTAGTGGGTGCTGGGGAGCAGGCTGAATTAGGTGTGCTTGTTGCTCTTGTGTGTTGTGCTGATTAACCCTATTTAAGTTTCTTGGGCTTGGGATGGGTTGGGATGGCAGCATCCCGTGTTGTCTAGCATCTACTAGCTGGTCCAGTCGTCCCATCAATTATGTCCTCAATTGATTCATTTTTACCTTATGTCTCAGATCCATCTCTTTCATTTCTTTGAGGACCAGGCTCAAATTAGTGGGCTGGTTTTCCTGAATAGGTTGTGGTTGGTACGTGCGTTGTTGTGTGTACTTGCTAGGTTTCCAATAAGTGTTTGGTTTAGTCAAGTGATGAGTGGCTACTCATCATGGCTAAAAAGCTGAAGTTAAGCTAGACACTAAGTAAAACAACATTAAATTAACAGATAAAAAGGGTTAAGTGTGGGAATTAAAGAAAAAGACCTTAAACCTTTACTCTGTGTTAAAACTTCATAATTAGGTCACAAAATGAGATATTCTGAAAGCAAAGTACAAATGATGATCCATGCGTCAATTGAACACATAAATAAGTTTGAAAGGCCAAATCAGAAGTATAATTAATGTCTTAAATGTTCAATTGAGCACATATAAAAATTTGAAGGCAATTGGACATCATTTAGGTTATGAAATAGGTAGTTTACACTTAGGTCCTTCATGTATTACACTCTTGACCTTAAAAACTCCCCTTTGGACCTACTTGTAAGCCGCAGGGACCCTTTTGAAAAGCTGCAGGGCCCTTCCGGTTGTAGTTCTTTTCACTTATGGGTCTGCACGCAATTCTTCTACCCCTTCGTTCAAGGGTCTGTCTGCAATTTTCCTTTATTTTAGAGAAAGGCCTACTGCTCTTCGCACGCGTTATAGCACGCAAAGAACACGACCAATCTCAGCTATTCGTCGCTCTTCATGATCCTGATCTGTGGTTAGATTTGAATGGAAGGTTCGCGTGATTCGGCACGTGCGATCACCCCTCTCCCCAGATCTCATTTGACGGTCAGATTTTGTGCTTAACTCGCCGCGCGCTCCACTCCTCTCATCCTCGCTGCCGGTTGCATCTTGATTATCCTCACCTGCACGGTGATCTCAGCCACTGAGCATGCTACTTAAGCACCTCAGTGGTGTCGTGTGCAAGGGATCGCTCCCTCCTACACCTCTTAGCGATCATTCGTCCACTCCAGTCCCTCCTCCCCATCAAGCCTCTGATTTCATAGCCACCGGCTGTGAAATCATCACCTTCTCTCGACCTCCTCGTCGCTAAGGACTTTGTAGCACCTGAGGACGACCCTGGAGCCTCACTAGTAGACTCTTCCCTCCGCTGGAGTCATCTTCCTCCTTTCTTCCTCCTTAGCCACCGGCTAAGGACCCATAGGTCCCATTCTTCCTGTTAGATTAGGTTTATAATTCTGCATATTAGTTTTAGCTATAGTTAAGTAGTTTAGAGTAGAATTAATATAATTGTTAATGTTTAATTTCGTCGTAGGATAAAGTAGCTGTAGTAGTAGAATTAGGCTTAAATCCTCCCCCCCTCACCTCCTCTGATCATTTCAGATCAGAGGGGAAGACTTCATAGAACCATGTTTTCAAATTATCTCCCTCTCCATATTTTCATGTCCAGTTCTGATTTTTCACGACATGTTTTCTCATCTTCCACCCATACACTCTGACCCAATTTCAGATCTGATTGGTTTTCAACCTCAGATATGAAATTGGCGTCAACAAGCACTTAAGGGGCTTCCCACTCACCTCACTCTTGGTCACAAAAGCCCCTGATTTTGGGTTGAAATTTTCAGTTTGTCAGATTTGTCCTCAATTTGGATTTTAAGGATCTTTCTTTTTGTGTTTTACTGCCTGATTTGACGAATTGAATAAAGTTGATTTGAATTCCTTGTTGGCAAGGAATCTGAGAGGATTTCTGGTGGCAGAAATCATCTCAGAAGAGCCATACATAAATCTGATTTGATAATGTCTTGAATGCATTAAATGCAAGTCAGATCTAAGGATAATTACTGTGGTAATTTGAAGTCTGATCTCGCAGTCATAAGTGTTTTTTTGAAAGGCTGTTTGGTGATTTCCTAACCTAAGGAGTTCTCAATACTCCTTAAGGTTTCATGAAACTGGGATTTGAACTAAGGGCTTTAATTGATTGAATTGATTCTTCCTTCATGCTGTCTATAGCATTAGGAAGAGTTAATTCAGTGATATTCGTGGATTTAATCTGAAATGAAGTTTTTGATGAGGGTTTTTGGCATTTGAATTGGGGTATTTAGTGATTTAGTGAGAAATTAAACCCTTGTCAGATTTGGGATTGACAGAGATTTTCTTTTCAGTTTGGATTTTTTTGACTCTGATCCTAGTAAACAAAGCAAAGTGCTGCATCTTGCAGCTACATGTTTTTCTCTCCAAACTCACATTTCATCTCAAATGGACTAACTGCAGCAGCAATTAGACCATTTGGACAGTGACTTGAGCTGCTGCAGAGTCTGGAAGGTTTCGTTGCTGCTACTATCTAGTTATTATAGGTTGTAACAGATAGGTTCTAGTGTTAAACCTTGTAGACTCTAATATGATCATAGCTGACAGTAAATTGTGTTTCATTTCTTATGTAAATAAACTTTCTTATTTCAATACTTGAGCTCTAATTTCAGTGCATACATGTCTATTCTTTCTCAATTCTGTCAGCTAGTTTAGTCAGAAATCACCATCCAAACAAGAGTTAAAAGAGAAAACTGTACTGAGGACTCTCTCCTTAGTTAACTCTTCCCTTCTTCTCTCCTACTTCTGGCAAACCTGTAACAATAGTAGAAAAATTTAAAAAGAAACACCCAAAAGGACCAGAAGTAAAAATATTTTTATATCTATATATATACATATATATAATACTTTGTATATTAAGTATACTTATATAGACATAAGCTATATATTAGGCTACATATGTAAATAAGTAGTGTATATATATATATACTGTATACTTAACTATGTAAATATAATGAGCATTGTAACTTAGGTTTTGGATTTAGTTTAGACAATAAATACAATAATTATATAACTATCTATAAATTAAACTAATTTATTTGTATTATTAAACTAACTAGATCAGTAAATAGTATAATTAAGAAAGTTAAACTATAAAACTGTATATATATCTTTGTATATGTAGATTATAAGTAAATAAAATCTTTTATCTTAATTTAATCCTTTATAAATAATAAATAATAAATTTATTAAGTTTATAGCTATGTTGTTAAATTAAATTAGTTAAATTAGTAATTTAGAATTATAATTAAGTTAAATTGAATCTGTATATTAAGACTAATATACTTTAAGTAATTTAGGCTAATTTAAGTATATTTATATCTGATTATATTAAGTTTAACTTAATTTATATGCAGAACAATTAAAGCTTTTATTTAAATGTAAATAACACATACATTAATTCAAAAAAATATAATAAAAATGTGTATAAAATACTTATGTATGTACTCTAACTCTGTATGAGGTCAATTAGACCATCTAGTAACTAATTTATAAGTAATTAACCAAGAAAACACCAAAATCAGTGTGTAAAAATAGGCTACTTTAGTGAATTTATTTATATGGTAAATCTAATTAAAATTTCAAATTAATTGAACAATTATATAGTATTATGTAAATACTTTATTTTCCATAATTTATTTTTATTTTTAAATAAATTATGGCCCTCGAATTGAGGGCCAAAATCCCTTCCAGCCCACAGCTGCACGTGATTTTCAGCACAGATGTGGTACTCGAATAGTGCCACATCGTGCGCTGCAAACTGCACGTAGCGATATATATTGAATTCGTGTTATAGCCGTTAAGTTGTCATGGGCACCGGGCACCCGAGACAACCATTACATTCGATTCATATGAGCATATCTGAGCATGATTTGTGTGGGGCTGGGGGCCTGGAGAGAGGCATGTGTGCGTGGGGTTGAGAAGGCCCTGTGCTGAGTTATAAAAGACATAATTAAGCGACCTAATGAGAATTAGGGTGTGCTTAGTAGAGGTTTGGTCCCACCCTCTGGGTGCTGTGTATCCCTCGAAAAGCGTGCCTGCAAATTAAACACATTTTAATTAATTAAAGAGAGTTAATGACGATTGTTAAACACCTCTTAGCCACAGCGTGTTAAAGTCACTAAGGCAAAATGAAAACACAGAAGAAGAACATCTGATGAAGATTGGTATGAAGAAAGAGAGAGAGAAGATGTACATACGTAAGTAAATACACATACAAGAGAAAAATAAATATATATATATATATATGTATACGTAGTATAGCCAATTATTTTTATAAATAAACCCATATATTTACTAACAGAATAAAATGTCACCATAAACGTCGTTACAGACCCCAGTTTCCCTCTTTAGGCTTGTATATAGTGTTTTTTGGGATCTAGCGACGCTTACGTCTGTCACTATAACTATTGTATGTGTTACTCTAGATATCAGACTAGTAAGTTAAGTTAATATACTATGTAATCTTAGTCTATTGTGTACTTTCATGTAAGTATTAATACTATAACTTGTAAAGACATAGTTTAAAGTATAGTGATAAATTGTTTGGTGCTTGTTTGTAGTAGTTTTTGCAAGCATTACAATTAATTCTTAGTAAGTAGGCAAACCATGTCCACATTCATTCATTTTTTAATAAGATGTAAAGCTTCTTTTTGGAATTAGAGGATAATTTTGAGATCAAAGAGCGATGTAATTCAATAATTGCCTCCCAGTGAACGACCTGGAATAAAACCAATAAAAATTAGATAAGTAAATAATAATGGTTGTAATGACTGGTATTCCATACAACTCACCACAATGACACTCATGGTGTTTCAAATCACAACATACTACAACACATCATTATCTCAACAACCAACACTATTACACATCAATCAGCCATTGCACATCCATTGTATTATCAAGCTAGGACCCTAGGCAGGTTCTTGACTTGACCAAGCAAAGTTAGGATGGTTGTGCCATCTCGGGTTGTAAGTGTTTGAATAAGGCTCATTTCTAGTGTAACCCTGGAGTGCATTCTCATCCTCAGGATAACTAGGCATCGGGCTACCTAGTTCAGAATTCAAGGGCATCAAGGTCCCTCCTTGGTTGGTACCCAGAAAGAGATGGGTCTAAGCACAGTTGGCTCATAGTTGGAGCCATTGTTAGGTCATTAATGTTGTGCACTGATTCCTAACCTGGTGGGTTGGGGAATTGGTTGTGGGTTAATATAGGCACTCCTTGGGTAGGCAAAGGATTTAATTTGGATTGTGTACCTAAGGAATTCCCACCCTTTAGAAGGTTATTGATATAGACACAATTATTGAGGGTAAAATGCCTATTCATGCATAGTCCTAGGCTTAGATTTGCATTTCATGTTATAAATATTACATAGCATGCATCATTTTGCATTTAGACTAGTTGTATATAATTTAGGTTAATTGTGTCCATTTTGTGGTCCGGAGAGAAGGATATTTATTTTGGAGCCTTGGATTGACGATTAGACTATACGGACCTAATCAAGACGATGATCGAAGTCCAATGCCTTCGAAATCGCCTCAATCGGAGTCCCGAGCACCATATGCAATCTAGGGAAGATCAACGGCCGAGGGACTAGGTGATGCAATTCGAAGCATTGAACAATGAATCCGACCGCACGGATGGATTTGGGTCGACAATCGCAACCTAACGGTGTGAAAATCGACCCAATATGACCTCTGTAGCATCCCCTATAAAGGAAAGAAGATGGATGGCCCATATTACACCACATGGCACAACCCAGGCTGCCCAAGTGCATGCACGCACCACCGCATGCGCACAGCAGTGTAGGTGCCCATGCACGCGTGGAGGTATGCATGCGCAAGCACAGTAGCACGCACATCAGTGCAGTGCACGTGTTGGCAGCGACAGCAGTGGCGCGTATCGCCCGTGCATGCGCGACAAAGGCGCGTACAGAGCATGCCAGTGGTGCAGCAGCAGGGGCTCGTGAGAGGGATCTTCAGCAACGTTTGTGGTGGATCTTTAGTGACATTTATGATCATCACTAAATGTCCTATATACGAATTTGATTCTTTCCTCCACTATAAAAGGACCCCTACCCCTCCCATTTTTCTTCATCTCTTCCTTTCTTCCTCTCACCAGCTCCAAGGCTCTAGAGCGAGCTTGTCCCAAGCCTAGGATGCTACTCTATAGTAGAAAAACAAATAGTTTTCCCTTCCCTCATCCCCATTCGTGGAGCATCCCATGGCCATCCTCTCACCGCCCTTCGGGAAGAAGATCCTCACCGCGACACCATCCTGCCCCATCCTCTGGCTCTGTCCTCATTCATCCCGCTCCTCACCACCTTCCTCTAGGCAACATCAGAGCGAGTCATCCTCCGAGCAACCGTCGGGGGGGATTTTCTCATCTCCATCTATCTTTACTGCTTTCTAGTGTAATTTTTCCTGCTTTCTTAATTGTAGAAAACATTGGATTCATAAATATATATGATTCTCTCTCTCTGTGTTATATTTTTTTGCAAGTAGATAAAGTTTTCATCGACCTAATCTCTTGCTTGATAAAAATACCAAAAAAAATTACAAAAGATAAAAACGACAAAAAAAATAAATAAAAAAGAAACGTGGATTTTCAAAACCAAACGTTCGCCTCCCCGTGTTCGACCCGGGACTCACTTTTCGAGTTTCGGTTATAAATTTTATCTGATAGATGCATTTTGCAAGCTACGACGATGGTTCCTCCGAACCCCTAATTTTAATTCACAAAATGCACATGATCAGTTATCCAGTTTCTTATCCAAATTCTCCATATTCTTTCCCATGAGTTCCACATTATCTAATTATTGTGCAGTTAGCTCTAAATCAACCAAGTTTGAATTATTGTTAACTTCATAAACTCTGCTCCTTGGTTGATTATCTCTGTTAAAGGTGGACATTGAGGCATTGTTGAGGGAATTTTCACTCATATTCTCGAACAATTGAAAGGATCCCTCAGCATCTTGACTCAGGAAATTGCCCCCACATGCCACATCAACAAAATTCTCCAGATTATCACTCAACCCATAATAGAAAATATGGGCCAAGTTCCACTTTGGAGTCCTATGATGAGGGCATTTCCTAGCTAAATCATTGAACCTCTCCCAAGCCTCATGTAGTTGTTTCCTAGGGTTCTACTTAAAGGTTGTTATGACACATCTAAGGGCATTAGTTTTTCCTATGGGGAAGAATTTCTTTAAGAATGTGCTTCTCAGGTCTTCTCAAGTTAGGATTGGTCTACCAATTGTCCTCAATCGATGTGCAGCTTTATCTTTCAAGGAGAATGGGAACATTTTCATCATTAGGGTACCTTCATTCATGTTCCTAGGGCCAAAAGTTCTTCCTATGTGTAGGAGCTCTTCAAGGTGGTGGAAGGGGTCATCTGACTCACGACCATGGAACTGGAGAATCAAGTAAATGATCTGAGGTTTGAGTTCAAAATCTTCCCCATCGTAAGGTACCCTAACAAAGGGTTCAGGTTCAGCATTAGGAGGGTTATAAAAGTCACGGAGGGGCTGGTCTTCCCTTCCATTTTGGAGTCGAGTGATGGCCTGCACTATGACTTCCACCTGTCGGTCATGATGCTGGCCCTGCTTAGTGATCTGCTGTTGTAAGAGAGTCATAGGATCCATATTTTGTTCATCGATCTCTTCTTCTTTGTGATGACTAGCCATTGCAGAAGGTTTAGATTCAGATCCTGGATAAATGTCTTCTCCTAGTATTTCTTTCTAGTGGTGGTAGCAAATCAGGATTTTGAGATCTTCTACCTTGCTTGCACAAGAAGAATGTCTATAAATGAGAGAGAAGACAGATGAGAGAAACCCCTACCCGCTCAATTCAAGCAATCAAATTGATCCTTAGAGTGTCAACCCTAATTAGACCTGATCCTGGCCCCCCAAAACACGACTGGGTTAGATCAACCCTTGAATTACTTGGCTGGACAAAACAGTGGGACCACTTAGGACACCCCGCATGGCGGGACACCACTAAAGGTTAACATGGTTACCGTACCAATCTTTCTTGTCACCAGTGGGTCCAAGTAGACAAGGCCTTGACCTTAGCCTAATCTAGTTTCAAGTCCCCAAGTCTATTAGTCCTGCTAGGTCATGTCTACTCAGTTTTAGGCATGGGTTTGATGTGCTTTTGGAATATGATGGGTGTTAGGGGGTGTTTGCCCTTAGAAATTGATTTTGAAATGTGTGAAGTGCTCAGGTAAACATGGTTCACAAACAATTTGTTATGATGAAGTGAATTTTAAGATTCGAATGCTTGCGTTAATGCATTTTAGGTTTCACTTGATTAAATAATTTCAATCAAGGTTCTGATGAGGCACACAAAGAGTTTTGCAAATCTCAATTTGTTCGATAGATTTCCTTTAAGTATGGAAATGCAGGTGTACTCTATCCTTAGTGTGAAACCATAAGCACAAATAGTTTTAAATGATTCTTTTAAGTCAAATTCAAAGAAGTAGTACGACCCAAGCAATGCAATCAATTGATATTATTGCACCACTAACTAGGCACTCAATATATTTTTTTTTTAAATTTTTAATGCACGTTACCTATTTTTTTCTGATTTAAAGTATACTAGCGGTTTTGCAATCTGTTTTGACCATAAGTTGGTGATTGGATAATCTATGCAATCAAATGTGTAAGAAATAATATTTAAATATTTTTCCTAAATTCTTGATTATCTCATAAATTCAATGCCTTAAATCTCAATTCAATCGGAGTTGCATAAAAATTCCTATTATATTTTGAACTCTGAAAAATTAGGAATAATAATCATATTGATAATAGATTAGTGTGCAAATTTTTAAATTTTTATATAACTCTGATTTTCGCAAAATTTGGTTATTGATCCTGACTTTGAAATTTATGTCCAGTAAAAATTTGAGAATTTTTGGATGTACGAATCACTAGAAATTGAATTTTTAAGATAAAACTTTATTTCAGCCTGAAAATCAAGAAACTTTTTTTTTTTTCAATAAGCAAACAAATTCTAATTTAGTCATAGGGCTTAAGCAAATCCTAAATCTAACTAATCTAAACTATGGGTACTTACCTGAGGTTCGAACCCACAATTCCCATTGTTGTGTTTGTTCTGATTTCCTTATTTTCTTACACACACAAAATCAACAAAAATGGCAAGTTAGAAATCTCAAATTCTCACCAAAGAAAGCTTAAAAAATTTCCATTGCCTCCCCAGCAACGGCTCCAACTTGTTCAGCACATAATTCGCATTTTAAAAGATTATTTAGTTGTAGTATAGCACAAAAACACGTTGACAAATACATTTATAAAACTTCGGTGAGCACCAGGTCATTCGCAGTGAGGCAATCTCGATTTTTAGCAGAAGCTTTTCAATAAACTAGTTCTAACGATATTTATATATGTATATATGTATAAAGAGTCATCAGATATCCATAAGATCAAATTTTATAGCATTGATAAAGAGTTTTTCACAATAGAAATTGCTATGCAAAAAGTAGAGATAGATAAAGTGAAAGAAAGAAAGAGAGAGAGAAAGAGAGAGAGAGAGATAGAAGGAGGTCAAGAGACGACAATGCTTGTGGGATGCTTGTGCAAGATGCGGTAGCACCTCAGATCCATAGCATCGAGACAGAGTTGCAGAGGGATGGAGAATTGTAGAGAAGACGGTACAAGAGATCTGGAGTTGTTGTGAGAGAGAGATGCTTCAACCAGGGGGCCATGGGCCTTCTTTTATAGCTTTTATGGAGTGAAAAAAGGGTATCTGAGGCCTTAATCTCATGTAACTACTCTTTTTTGATCAGATCCGTTGATCGGGAGATCAACGGCTCTAATTTGGCCTCAAAATACCTTCATTTTCTCCTAAAATGCTCGGATTCAACTTGGACTTGACACGTGGTAGCCTCTCAGCCTTCAGATCGAGATCGCATGGCCCCACTTTCTCCTTGCATTCTCACTTCAATGCCTGCAGCACACTTATCTCTTTTCCCACTCACCACTCGCCTCTTAATCCCGCCTTAACTTAACGTCAGCCGTCCAATCTTACGGTCGGATAGCTTATGATCGAGCGGCTTACGATCTCGCCCGCTTGCCTTCTGTTTCAAAAACTTATTAGATCACATTCACACATTCGGCCGCACAGCACCCTCGTTGCGTAGAGTGGATCCCACGATGACGACGATGCCCTCCCTCACCCCAGGTTCTTCTTGCTCTGTTCTTTGTCTTCCGTCCTCATCCTCCATCTTCCAGGCGTCGCCTCGTCCGGCTCGTCCTCCAAGCAACCGTCAAGGAGGATAACATGTCTCTCCCTTCTTTACTGCTTTCTAGAATAAATTTCCTGCTTTCTAGCTATAATCATTTCTTTCTTTCTAGTTGTAAAAACAATATTCAGTTACAAATTGATTGTTCTCTCTCTCTCTCTCTCTCTTAGTGTTAATATCAAACTCATTGTGACTATCTCACTTTTAAAACAAAAATACCAAAAAATATAATTGCAGATTTTAGATCGATGTAGCCTCCCTATGTTCGACCTAGAATTTCTTTACGAATTTTGAAAAATTTATCTGTTGAGGGATTTCTTCACAAATCATACTATGACAACAGGTTTTTCAAAATCCAATCCTTTTTGCAATGATCTTCCGCTACAACATTTTGGTTCCATTGCGCAAATACCTTCATTTGCACCTAAACCACTCGGATTCAACCTAGGCTTGACATGTGGCAGCCTCTCGGCCTTCAGATCGAGAATGCATGGCCCCGCTTTCTCGTCGTGCCCACTTCAACGCCTGTAGCATGCTTATCTTTTTTCCTGCTCGCCACTCACCTCTTAATCCCACCTTAACGTCAGCCTTCCAATCTTACGATCGGATGGCTTACGTGCTCATCTGCTTGCCTTCTATTTCGCAAAACTTATCGGATCACGTTCACGCGTTTGGCCATGTAGCGCCCTTGTTGCGTCGCATTGTCTGATCTCTTCCTCTCCTCGTGATCGAACGACCTGATTTAATTCACGCCTATCCTCGTGTGGATTGTGGCTCGAACGGGTGTGTCTCTAGATCTCACGCACGCGCACGCGAGCCAATGCGCTATGCGAACCTTTTGTTATATATTCTTGCTTGTTTCTATTTATGCTTATCCAGTCTAGGCAGGCGACGTTGTGCACTGTGACCATTGGATGGAGATCCAATGGTCACAGCATGCGGTGTGGCCTTCCTAGATGGGGTGGTGGTGAGGGAGCAGCTGTGATGGTGCCACGTGGTGCCATCATGGTCGTTCATCTTCTTTTCCATGTATCTGGTGATTTAGACCTCCGATCGAGTTGATTTTTAAGCCGTTGTACTGCGATCGTCAATCCGGATTAATCTGTGCAGTTGGATTCTTCATTTGAGGCTTGAATCTTTGTCCATTGGCTCCATGATGTTCATTCTTCTATGGATTGTACATGATGCTCTGGTTGTCTGATCATGATGATTTCAGAACCGTTGGACTCCCGTCATCCTTTTGATTAGATCTATCCAATATGATCTAACATCCATGGCTTCGAATCGTCTAGGGTTAAAATCATCTCTCTTTTAGGTCATAAAATGACGATATTATCCATTTGACTAATAACTTGCTATTGTGCAAATTACGATGCCTATAAATGCATTATTCCTAAGTTATGCTAGATTCTAGCTTAATTAAGGTGATTTACGTTGCATGATTACTATGTGATTAGCCCTCGCATCGGTGGGCAGCGTCAGATCACGCGTGGAGAATCTCAACCACTCAATTGAGATTGAGTGGCCCTATTGTAGCTGGCACTTTAGCAACTATAGCAAATTGCTGCTCGAACTCACACTTGCTATTTGAGAGCGCTCGTCTTTACTGTTGTGCCAAAGTGATCTTTGTTGAGTGGAGGGTGGTGCAGTCGTGTACGCCTTGGCCTTTGGATGAAGATCCAATGGTCGAGGTGCATCCTTGCTTGAGGCTGGTGCGATGGATTAGGTGGGGGGTGGTCTGGATGGCGCCACATGGTGCCATCTGGTCCATCTGTCTTCATCTTCTTATAGAGGGTGCTACGGAGATCTGATCAAAGTGTTTTGGGCAGTCTGGACCATAATGGACAGTCTAGACCATAATGCAGACCGTCCAAGCCCTCGCCTTATTTGAAAAGAGATGATACACATTTTTTTTATTTTTCTTCTTTTCTAATTTTTTTGAACTTTTACAGTTTGAGAGTTCCAGGATAACTTTTTACTGCTACCCGACTCGTACAAGGCTCGAAAGGGACTCCAAGTGCTAAGCATCTAGTGAAAAGAGTGAAAGACTCACTAGGTAGCCGTTAAAATGGACTTCGGGTTTCTATGACCCTAGATGACCTTACTTAAATGTTTATCTTTTCGAACGGTAGCTTTCTCCCTACTTTTATTTATGGGGTCAACACAAGGGTGAACCTAGTGTATATCTCCCCGGTTTATTCTACTTCCCCGCTTCTTTCCTAAGTGTTTTGGGAATTATTGTGCATTTTTGTGAGCTGGACTCTAGACAACCGGCCAATGGTCTGTTACCCACGGTAACTTGCTACCAAACTCCTGCGGTGAAGTGTGGTTTTGTTTATTTTTTTATTTTCTCCTTTTTCTATATATATATATTTAAGTTGGTGGCTTCCCTGATCTAAGATTTACCTAAAGGCAGTAGAACGAAAATGGTCTTAAGGCTGGGCTCTGGACAACCGGCCGATGAGTTGTTACCACCGACAACTTGCCAGCCATACCACCCTAGATGGTTCATTAGCTACCCAATTTCTGAAGAAATCGTCGAAAAGTGAGTCAGTGCAGAAAGTGTGTAGATGCTTAAGTTTAAAGTCCCCTCAAATCAGAGGGTAGGTTGATAAGTCGTATACTTATCACTCCAATTTATTTACTAGCTAGATTAAGGATGAATTTGAGTTGGCACGGACTTGAGACTAAGTTCACATTCGAGTGGACACTCGGCTAATTAAGCCCGAAGACTTGAAGAGTCTAAGTATTCAAGTCCCAAAGTATCCATTCCTAAAGTTTGCAACCCCTAATTCGTAAGTTCTCATCACTGAATTCTTTTTTTTTTTAAGATGAAAAATAAGAAATTATCGTTACAGCTGACAGAAAGATTCATAAGAAATATCCACCCCCGATGCTTAGCTAATGCAATGTGCTCATTGTTAAAAATGAAAGCATGTAGGAGAGTAGAAGTGGAAGAATAACACCTGGTTTCTGTGAGATTCAGGTCAGCTCGAAATAGTCTTTACACATGCTGAGTTTAGTGCCATCTGCTAGGCGATGATCAGCCTGCGGTGGTTAGGGCAAGGTAAGAGCAACCTTGTCCGAGTTGGGTTCAAGGACCACATGGTCAACAAAGGGTTTGAGATGCTGTCCGTTGACCTTGAAGAAATTACCCATCCTTGGGTCAGAGATTTTGACGGTCCCATTAGGGAAAATCAACTCAATAACGAATGGGCCTTCCCATTTAGACCTAAGCTTACCGAGGAAGAGCTTTAGTCGAGAATCGAAAAGCTAGACCTTCTGGTTCGGCTCAAAGCTCTTACGTGAAATCATTTGGTCATGGAGAGCTTTTGTCCTTGCCTTATAGATTCTGGCATTTGCATAAGCGTCATTTCTAAGCTCCTCCAACTCAAATAGTTGGAGTTTCCTGGTCTTCCCAGCCAACTCTAGGTCAAAATTACATTTTCTGATGGCCCAAAATGCCCAGTGTTCTAGCTCTACAGGTAACTGACATGCCTTACCAAACACTAGATGGAACGGAGACATATCAATAGGCATTTTGTACACTGTACGGTAGGCCCAAGGAGCATCATCTAGCTTTTGGGTCCAATCCTTCCTCTCACGCCTTACGATTTTCTGCAAAATGTTTTTGATCTCCTGATTGGAGACCTTAGCCTGTCCGTTTGTTTGATGGTGGTAGGGTGTGGAAATCCAATGATTCACCCAGTATTTCCCCAATAAATTTTGAAACTAAGCATGAGTGAAATGCGTGCCACTGTCACTGATAATTACTCGAGGAATCCTAAACTGACTGAAGATATTCTTCTTCACAAAATTGATGACCACCTTGTGGTCATTGGTCCAGGTAGGGATTGCTTCAATCCATTTGGACATGTAATCAACAACCAGAATATATTGGTGTCCAAATGAAGGAGGAAAAGGTCCCATGAAGTTGATGCCCCAAATGTCGAAACTTTTAACGGAAGGTATTGGGTTTAGGGGCATCATATCTCTCTTAGCCATGTTCCTGAGTGTCTGGCATTGGGTGCACGACTTTGAGAATTCCTGGGCATCCTTAAATAATGACGGCCAATAGAATCCAGATTGCAAGATTTTTGCTGCTGTCTTTTTCCCGAAAAAGTGTCCATGACACGTAGATGTATGGCAGAACTCAAGTATACTATGGAACTCAATTTCTGGGATGCATCGACAAATAATCTGGTCTACACCAATGTGGTACAACTCAGGATCATTCCAAAAAAAATATTTGGCCTCAGACACAAGTTTGTCCCATTGTTGTTTGGTCAAATCTTGGGGGAATTTGACCAACAACCAAATAATTGACGATATTCGCAAACCAGGGGGTTCAGATACCCAAGACTGTAAGGGTAGTCTCATCCAGAAAAGTGTTTGAAATAGGGATATCTGGATGTGGAGAATCAATTAGGTTTCTCAAGAGGTGATCCGCCACTAAATTTTGTGCCTCGGCTTCATCCCTAATTGCGAGATCAAATTCTTGAAGTAATAGAATCCAGCGAATAAGCTAGGGCTTGGCATCCTTTTTGACTAGGAGATGTTTTAAGGCCAAGTGGTTGGTATAAATGATGACATGAGAACCTAAAAGATAAACTCTGAATTTTTCCAAAGAGAAAACTACAGTTAGTAATTCTTTTTTAGTAATGGTGTAGTTCCTTTAGGCCTCGTTGAGAGTCTTGCTAGCATAATAAATCAGCGAGGGCTTTTTCTCAATCTTCTAACCCAAGATAGCCCTGACGGCATAATCAGATGCACCCGCCATAAACTCAAATGGGGTTGTCCAGACCGGTGGTTGCAACACCAGGTCATAGGTGACTACCGATTTTAACAAATCAAATGCCTTATGGCATGATTCATCAAACTCAAATGACGTGTCTTTGGCCAGAATGTTACTCAAGGGTCGAGCAACCTTCGTAAAGTCCTTGATGAATCTTCTATAAAAACCCACATGCCCAAGGAAAGAGTGGACTTGTTTCACGGATGTGGGTGGAGCAAGTCTAAAGATAGCATCCACCTTAGCCTTATCAACCTCAATACCCCAAGTAGATACCAGACGACCCAGGACAATGCCTTCCCAGGTCATAAAGTGGCTCTTTTCCCAGCTAAGGACCAGTCGTGTCTTGATGCATCTTTGGAGATCAATTCCAAGTTTGCTAGGCAGGACTCAAAAGAATCTTCGAAAATGGAGATATCATCCATGAACACCTCAAGACAATCTCCCACCATGTCAGAAAAGATGGCCAACATGCACCTTTGAAAAGTCGTAGGTGCATTGCAAAGCCCGAAAGGCATTCTACGGAATGTAAAGGTTCCGTAGGGACATGTGAAAGTTGTCTTTTCTTAGTCTTTGGGATGGATAGGGACTTGGCTATATCCCAAATAACTATCTAGGAAGCAAAAGTATTTTTGCCCAACTAACCTTTCTAGGATTTGATTGATGAATGGAAAAGGAAAGTAATCCTTTTTGGTGGTTGTGTTCAACTACCTATAGTCAATACAAACTCTCCAAGTAGAAGTTGAATGAGTGGTGAAGGTTTCCCCATTCTCGTTAGTCGTAACGATTATTCCCACCTTCTTGGGTATAATATGAATGGGGCTAACCCATGAACTATCCGAGATTGGGTATATAATTCTAGCATTGAGCCACTTCTCACATATTTGGGTTTAGTTTCCTTTGCATTTCGCGAGAAGGGTAGGATCCATCTTCCATGAAAATACAATGATTACAATAAGATGGCTCGATCCCCCTAAGGTTGTAGATGGTCCAACCAATTGCCTTCTTATTGTTCTTAAGGACCTTAATCAACCTCAATTCTTGATTCTTAGTTAAATCAGCACTAATAATCACAGGGAGCGTATTCTCAGGTCCTAAGAACTCGTATTTCAAATTTTTAGGCAATGGTTTCAATTCAAGCTGAGGTGGGTTTAGTATAGAAGGTAGGGAGGATGCTGATGAAGATTCATCAGGACGATCCAATGGAAGAGGCTGGGAATGAACAAAATCAACAACCTTTACAGAATGTGGTAGGTCTGCCACGGAGGGTTGTGGGTTAGGCTTGCTAAAGCTAATGGAGTCCTCAACTGATCATCATACAAGTCTCAAAATCATGATCCTCGAGCTCCTCAATGAATCCACAATCCTCAAATCCTCTTATCGCCTTAGAAATATCAAGATTTAGCTTCTTATCCCCAAAGGCGATCTCCATACTACCACTCTCACAGTTTATGTTGGCCTTGGTGGTAGCTAGGAACGGGTGCCCCAGAATGACGGGCGTGTTCCTTAATCATTAGGTACATCCATGTCAAGGACCAGGAAATCTACAAGAAAATAGAAATCCTTGACCTTGATGATTACATTCTCAATAATGCCCTTCAATGTGGTGACCGAGCGGTTTGTTAATTGTAGAGTTATTGAGGTTGGCCTAAGTTTGCCTAATCCAAACCTCTCGTAAAGAGAAGTCAGAATTAGGTTGATGGATGCACCTAGATCCAACGGTGCCCTATCAAAAGTGTATTCCCCAATAATGCATGAGATTAAGGGGGCACCTGGATCTTTCTTCTTTTGAGGAAGGTGATGCAGGATGACAGAACTTGCCTGCTCAGAGAGAATTACCTTCCTCGGAGTGGGTTCTCTTGGCTTAAGCTTTTGGGTACATAATTCTTTCAAAAATTTAGCGTAAGCTGGGATATGCTTAATAGCATCGAGGAGTGGAATATTGATCTCTATGCTCTTGAATAAATTCAGGAGCTCCTCATTGCTATCTAAGGTTTTCTTCTTCTTGGTTTTCAATAAGGCTTCAGGGAATGGGATATGGGTGGCATTTTCAGTTTCTGGCCCTTGGGCCTTATTGTCTTCTTCAATCTCCTTCTCTCTCTCATGCTCCCGAGAGTTTTGGCATCTAGAAGGTAATTCAGGATTCTGGGTCTGCTTTCCACTTCTCAAGGTGACGGAGTTTGCAGAGGAATATGGGTTGGGGTCTTGAGGTGGGTTAGTGAAGGTTGGAGGGCCTTGATTGGTCATGTAACCAGAAGAAGAAGAAGAGGAGGGACCCCGCTCAACCACCTGAGCATGTGCATGTAGGTCCCTTTGATTCTCGTACCCTTAGGCTCTATTACCATAATTTTGCACATTGTGTGGGTTGGGTGCGGGTTGGGATGGTAGAGATCTGGGTTGTCGGGTGTTAGCAATTAACCCGGATTGCAAGTTATCAAATGATGTCTTCATTTGCTACATCAACTAAAGAATGGACCCTTGCATTTCCACCATCTGGCTATTTAAATCAACCTGCCCTGCAGATTGTTGGGCATTCCAAGATGGCTGAGTAACCGGTCTCGGGGGCAACTGGGTGTATACTTGACCCTGACCCATAGGTCTTTGAGATGCATAGTTGCTGGGTCGAGTTTGGGTTTGTTTCCCCTGACTTTTACAGGAGAAGTTAAGGTGGTTCCTCCAACCTGAGTTATAAGTGTTGGAATACGGGTTGGAACTAACATTCTCTTACATTGCATACACATCCTCATAGGATGAGGATGGAGAGAAGGAAGGATCAGAAACTAGGATCAAATGCCCCAGTTTGGAACCCATAAGGTTCTGAGAAATCCTGGCTCACAGGTTGAGTTGATTCAAGTTGGTTCATGAACTCCCACCTCATGGGAGCTCGTTAGGAATGGAATCTCGTATTCTGGGATTGAGTAGGTGCAGAAGTGTTGTATGAATTCCCAAACATCCATTCTTCCATTCTTTTAGCAACCAAGTCCATTTTATAAAGCTTATTAAAAATCAATTCCATGTCAAATGAATGAGAATCCTGTATCTCATTAGCATTTGACCTGGGTTGTTGGGACCGATTGAATGCATCCATGGAGGCATGATTAATTGAGTTCTCACTCATTTCCTCAAATAGGTTATATGCGCTATCTGCATCCCTATTGAGGAGATTACCTCTGCTGGAGGAGTCCATGTGATTATGAAGTTGTTCAACCAACCCGTGATAGAAAATCTGCATGAGTTGTCATTTCGGCACCTCGTGGTGTGGACACTTCCTTAAAAGTTTCTAGAATCACTCCCAGGCACCATGAAATGGTTCCCCCGGCCACTGGGTGAAAGTGGTAATCGCCCGTGGCAAGGCATTGGTTTGTCCGATTGGGAAGAATTTCTTCAGGAAAGCCGACTTAAGAGTAGCCCATGTTTTTATCGACCTTCCGATGGTCCGGTACCAGTGTGCGGCCTTATCCCTGAGAGAGTGGGGAAAGAGCCTCATGATCATTTGCTCTTCGTTCACATTCCTTGCTTTGGTGATTTGACCCAAAGTGGTCAGATCCTCCAAGTGCTGGAATGGGTCCTTCGAGCCAAGCCCATGGAAATGCTTAACCAAACTTAAGACTTGGGGTTTGATTTCTATGTCTCCGACGGGAATCATGATGCCGGGAGGTTCCCCATAGTTTGAAGGATCATAGAAATCCTTCAAGGGCCGAGCGCCCTGACCATTCATTCGTTGGAACCATGGCTGCATTTGTTGCAATTCTTCCAACTGCCTTTGAATCAGCTCCTACTGGTTCGGGTAAGGGGGAGGTGGTTGTTGATCAGCCATGGGATCTGCTTGGCTATGCTCAACCTCCTCCTCTAGGAATGGTTTAAAGGTCCTTCCAATCTAGGGTTCAATGACCTCCTTCCAAGCATACACTGGAAAGAAGTCAGAATGATGGGGAAGAGAAAGAACTCTACAGCACAAAAATACAAGCCTGTCCTTAGGTTGGGTAGCCTAAAGGTCTACAAACTCTTAGAATCCATCCTAAGATTAGGACGATTTACTCTACTTATGTCCAGGCAATCCAACTAGTTAGAAGGAGAGACTGAGGGGAAGGTTCTTCCTTTGGCTTATGCCTTCAGTTCCTAGTGTACCCCCCAACCATGGTTGTTTGACGCTACTCCCCTAGCAAGACATACGATTGACTAGTATAAGCAGGTTAATCGTGAACAATCTCAATCTAGATCCCAATGAGCGAACCAATCCTTAGGGCCAACGACTAATCAATTTTAGTTAGGCTTGGGATATTGGTGCTTCAGGAATGCAATGGGCCCTTAATGGGTTGTGCCTTTAATGATTTGTTTGAGAATGTGTGAATGTGCACGACCAAGAAGTTTTCAAGCAAGATTATTAATGATGAGGTGAGCTTTAGGGTTTGAATCTTGCTTAGTAGCTTTTAGGATTCAAATATTAGGTGCATTCAACAAAGTTTTGTGAGGCAAACCAAGTTTTGAAAGCATGAGTTTAATTGTTTTTCCTTTATAAATCAAAAGAATATGGAGTGACTGGCTTGACCTAAATATTGTATCTTATAGGGCAGCTACAAAATGAATTTCTTTTAAATTAGGTGGTGTGGCCCAAACAATTCAATCAATCGGCCCAAATGCAACACCGATTAAGGCACACAAAAAGGTGATTAACCTAATATGATTTCTACTCCTTTATGTGTTGAATTAGTGTATCGGTTCCACAGGTCAGAATCCCGATTGAGTAGATGAAAATCAAGTTAGTTTGTGCCTCAAATGTGGGTGTATAAAGTGTGCATATTGATTTGTCCCACAAGAAGTATCTTTTTTATTTTTTTTTATATAAAATGAGGGGGTGAGATGAGTGGAGGTGGCAAACAAGACAAACAATTCTATCCTAGGGTTTATACAAGCACCTAAGTAGATTTTTTCTTGGTTATGAGTGTGGCGAAATAAAACTAGTGGGGAGGGAATGTGGGGGACACTTACAAAGTACTCTACCCGCACTTTACTCTGGTCTATTGCACTTGGATCTCCATGCTAGGGTACCTGCAAGACAATAGATCAGAGATAAGAAGGGTTAGTAATATGTAAATGCAAGAAGTGTAGAAAACAAGAAAGTAAATTCCGTTGCCTCCCTAGCAACGGCGCTAAAATGATTAACATGTTTCGCGTGGTAGAAATCAGGGTCTGGAGGAACTTGTTGTCGTAGTCGTAAAACTCGTTATCAAATACAATTTTATTGAAACTCTAAGGGAGTCTCGGGTCGAATATAGGGAGGTGACATTTACTTTAATTGAAAATCGTACTTCATTTTGTTTCTTTTTGGTATTTTGAGGTTTTGTTAATTTCTTTTTGTGTTTCTAAAATACAAAGACAAGCAGAATAAATTCACAAGAGAGATGGAATCAAATATAATTTATTGCATAAACGTCAGCATAAAAGAGAGAGAGGTGAGAAGGAATGTCTCGAATCAGTTGTTTGGCGAGATGATGGCTCCTAGCAGAAGCTTGGATGAAGGAGTTGAGGAGCGAGATAACTGAGGTGAGATGCAGGAGGATGCCGGGTGGAGGAATGCTTCACCGAGGCTCTAGAATGGAGGTGAGGAGGCGGAAGTGATCTGCTACCGAAATGGAGGTGGAAGGATGGCTCCAAGGTGACCTATGAAGGTGATGGGATGAGGGACGAATATTTGGTGGGATAAAGGAATGCTACACTAATAAGAGGCCTTTGGAGCTTGAGAGTAAGCACTAGTGAAGCTTTGGTAGGCTACTGGAGCTTAGGAGTAGGTAGGAGTAGAGTAGCTAGAGATGGTTTGGAATGGGGGGTCCAGGGGTGTTTATATAGTGGTGGAATGGAGGTGGCTTGTGTGCACGGGTGTTGACGAGGCTAAATCGTGGTTTTAAAGGGATGTCGCATTGTAGTATATGCGAAATTACCTTGAAAACAAATAAGAATTTATAACTCAAAAACCTAAGTATTCGAGGTCAAACACAGGGAGCAAATGGAATTTACTTACTAATCTCAATAATGTAATTGAACACTTAGAGTTACTCAAAACTTAATTCAGAATATAAAAGCAAGAATTTAAGAGTCAAAATTGTAGAAAAAATAGAAGAATTGGACGCCTGATTCTATAATCAGACATCTTAAATGATAGCCTCTTATTTCCTTCTTCTTGCTGCTTTCTCTTCTTTATTTTCTTCTTTTTCTCTGTCTTCTGCCATTGACTTTCTTCCTTCTCTTTCTGTCTTTGCTTGTCTTCTTCTTCAGCCTTGTTCTTCTTTTACTTCTCTTCTTCTTTCTTCTTCCTTCTTCAGCCGCACCTTTGCTACAGTGCTACTCCTTCCCTTAGCTTCTGCCTTTCTTCTTCTTCCTTTTCCTTCCTTGGCTTCTACCTTGATATCCTTCTTCAGCCCTTTTCCTTAGCTCTCCTCTGACTTTCTCTTCTTCTCTTCTTTTCCTCCTTCCTTCTTCCTTTCTGCGGCCAAGTGTCCTTCCTTCCCTTCGCTTTCACCTTGCCTTAGCTACGCCTTCCTCTTCCTTCTTCTCTTCTTCTTCCCTGTGCATGCACACAGAAGCAAACCCTATCTCCTATCCTCCCTCGCATCTCTCTCTCTCTATTTCTCTCCTCGGTATGCTCTCCCAGAGCCGAGTAATCAGGTCAGGTATCGTGCGCCCGGGTGCAGGCGCACCGGCGTGGGTGCGATGTGTGAGGAGTGCTAGGTCTAGGTAATTGGGTTGGGTGCCAGGTCCGTAGGGGCAGGTCGCGGATGAGGCATGAGAGAGTGAGGGTGAGGGACCTCACCCCTGTGTACTGGAGGCAATGAGCTAAGAGCAAAAATTCAATTTAAGGCACTCACCGCTCTCTTGTGTTTACGAGGTGGGACTAAATGTCCCACCTGCTTCTGTGCTACCGTCCGCAAGGTGTCTTCTTCAATTGCTTCTGATAGGTCGCTCACTAAGCCAATTGCCTGGCTATATGCATTCGTGACACCAATCCGCTTCACCTAGGACTCTGACACCTGGAGCACACGACCTGGAGCGCTGCTGCAAGCTCCTTGCTTTAGCATCAATGGCGGAAGGGGGTGTCATCCTGAAGTTGATGAATATAGCCTTGAGGCCCCATTAAAACACATGAGGAGCTTAACCATGTCTTGGCGAAGGTGAGACGGTGGGTGGTAGACCGTGGGGTGGCCTAGGCATGCGTGCCTAGGTCACCCTGTGGCATGCTTATGGGTTTGGTCGAGGGACATTTAGGGAGGTGATGGTGGTCGATGGATGGGCGGAAGGTGATTAGTGGATGATGGCAGAGGTGGTGAGGTGTCTGGCAAGGCGTATGGAGGTGTGGAGAGGTGGAAGCGCCTCGTCGGTGGGCGGCCAGAGATGGAGAAGATGAAGGTGGACAGTGGCTGCGAGGGGTCGAAAATAGAAATAGAAAGAGGGAATTGAAGAGGGAATAGAGAGGAGTAATCCTAACCTAACTAAGTGGACAAGGGGGGAGAGGAGGCGACTGGCGGTACCTGCTGTCGCCGGAGAAGACGATATCTAGGGGAGAGGGGACGGCGACAACAACGGGGCTAGAGGTGCGTGCACTGGTGTTGTACGACGCGGAGGAAGGTGGTGAAGGTGGCTCTGCCACTAGTATTATGGCAGAGCGACGAGAAAGAAAAGGAGGGCTCACCGGAGCTTGCTGGACTCCTGACTAGAGGAGGAGACGAAATTGGGGTAATTCTCTGGCCAAGTCGAGCTGAAGAGATGCGACTGGAGTTGAGGATCCTTTTATAGGCACTGGCAGGGGCTCATGTGCTTGGAAGACAAGCTTCCAAGAGCGAGAGTCCTCGCCGGAGAAGGAATCAGTTGGATACCCAAATCTCTCGAGCTTTCGCACGACAGATTGGGTGCAATTCAGATCTTGTGATTGCGCTCAGATGGAAGGGAATTCCTCAAAGAATCTCCCTTCTAAATCTAGGAGATCTCTGAGGAATTAGGGAGTAATCCCCCTCCATTCCTCGCTGGAGTGGGATTTCTCCCCATTAATGGTGGAGGGACCTGATTGTAAGAGTGGCAAGGAAGTTAGGGGGTCCGTGCAATGGTTTTCAAAAGTTAGGGACCAGAATGTAATTAGGTGGACTATTTTGCAAAGTAGGTCAAGATGACCTTCCCTTAGGTCTAAATTTTGGTACAAACCTAATTTAGACCTAAGGAATCCAATGGTGAAGTAGGATTTTAGGTTTGACCACATTTGACTAGATATTTTACACAAAAACCTAAATTAGGTCAAATAATGAGCTATGACCCCAATCTAGGTCAAAATAGGTTCCCAAGGCCAAATTGAAGGTTCTAGACCCTAAGGGATATTTTTCCATGAATTTTAGAGGGTTCAGTTGATTGTTATCCTGACCAAAACCTTGTTGAATTAAGCGAGTCTATTTTAGGGCTATAGAATGTCATTTAATTGTTGGATTGCACAATAACCCGTTTCTGACTGAACCAACCCACCTTTTATCTTATACATAGCATTTGACTTATGTTTTGCCTATGAGAAATCCTATTTGTGTACTGTAATGGTAAAATTTCAGTTTTAACCATTATTTTCTATTTTCTTCTCAGAACATTAATTCCTTGAATTAGGCCCTTCTTTAGATTATGTAGGAGCTCTTATTCTCTTTCTTAGGTCAAAATGAGTTAGTTAGGGCTCATGATGAGGCTCTCATCATACCCCCCATGCTTAGCTTTTTCTAGTCCCTTAGCAAACTTTCAAGGTTTTAACTCCTGTTCCAGACCTTGAGTTTCTGTCACCAGTTATGATAAGTGCTTTTCTTCTTTTGATTAGGTTTAGAATGCTGATAATAGGCCTAGAGGTACTCAAGTACCAACCAAGATCCGGACCTGACCAGCTCTAGCCTCGATCCTCCACGAAGGTTTTTAAGGCTTGTAGAAACTATCCTAGGGTTCGTTGGACTTCGCGGTTAAAGCACCCGTGCTTGAGACATTTTTAGCCTTGGTTCAATTTGCAGTGCATTTTTGTAAGAGAGAGACAGAAGATTTACTTGTTTGGATAGTTTTCTCTCTCTTTTCTTTTTATTTCTAGCTTCGAATTGGCTTCTCAACATGGTCTGTATCGGATTCCTCGTCCCTATCATCAATCCTCAAAGGTCCCTGGCAATCGATGCTTCGTGATAGCACCGCCCATGACAACCCCAGAACCCTGGCTTTTGAGATTTCGAGATAATCCCACCCATGGCGTTCCGTGGTCGTATCTAGACCCTAGCAATCGACATTTCGTGATAATACCACCCATGGCATCTGAACCAGCAGAGTGCTTACATGCCCCCGGTAGGATATTTAAATATCCCAAGAGACAAGCACCGAGGAGACGATATGTTGTTATGCATCTTCGAGGGGAATTTCCTACCTCTCTACGCTGGGAACTCGTCCAAATCAACTTGTGTTGATCAACCGCTCCTAATCTAGGCGACTTTTTCAGAACATTAAAAATGCTTTTGCATGATTTTGATTGTTATGTGCACTGAACCAGACTGTGTGTGGTTGGGGTGCTTAGGTTATCGAGTCCCACAAACTGAAGGTCAGTTAACGAGGCCGAATATTCCCTAAGCCGTAGACCTAATACTTAAGGTTCACATTTTCCCCAACCTCTTGAAGATTATCCAGATCTTAGCGGATACTTGAATTTTTAAGCATAAGAGTCTAGCCCAAAAGGCCTAAGATCAGCATTCTTGCTAATCTCTTTCTTGTGTCTCATTAGCACTTTTCTTCATTCTTTATCTTCTTCTTGATGAGGTCTAGAACTTTGGTTATTACCTTAATCTCTTACTAATGACTATCTCTTTTTCTTTTTCATTTTGTGCTCCTTTTTGGCGTTTTGCTCTTTTTCTCCTCATGATTATGTGGCTCACAAAATTTCCTTCCTCCATTTTTTTTGCTCTTTTTCATAATTTTTCAATTTTTTTGTGTTTTTGACATATGTGAATTTTTTTTTTGTGAGAATCCTTCTGACTTTCTCTTGGCTTTGTATGTATGTGATAACACCACTCAAGGGGGTAGTAATTAGGTTGAATATGGCCCATCTTTAGAATAAAAGGCACAACATAAAGTAGAATAGGAGCATTGCATGCATCAAGTACCAAGATTGCTTATAAACTGCATTAATGGCCATTTGTGTAAAGCATGTGTCAAAGCAGGCCTCAGATGAGCAATCGGACCGCACGGATGGATTCAGAACGACGAACGGAGTCCAACGGACTCAAGATCGGCCAAATCCGACATCCGGAGCTCCCACAATGGGCCCAAGAAATTCTGACCGTTGATCTGGAGATCAACGACCCAGAAAGTGCCACGTCCCCCCGGCCCCACCGCTCGCACGCCCTCAAGCCAGCCAAGGACGAATCTCGGCCGTTGATCTTCAATCGAACGGCCGAGATCTGCGCGCTCGCCCGCGGTCGCCGCGATAAAGCGCAGGCGTGGCGCAACGGCTAGCGCGCATGCCCGCATCGCAGCGACGCGCAATCGAATCGCGCGGAGCGGAAATCAAGCGCGAGCGAAGGGCGCGGCAAAATTAGGCCGCCCGATCAGCAGCGGGCGGCCAGGATCACCCACACGGCGCGATGACAGCTCCCGAGCGCCCACGCGCGCGCGCACGCCGGGCAGAAACGTGCGCGCGCACGCGCGCCTGAGGCGAGATCTCAGCGCAGGCGTGGGAGGATCTCAGCCGTCCGATCTTCGATCGGACGGCTCTCGTTCAACGTCCACGGATCGCGCTTGGAGAGAGAGAGAGAGGGGCGGGCAGCTGACCGGCGGCAGGAGGGCTTCACCGACGTATCTGGAAGCGGTTTTAGCAACATTCTGGATGTCGCTAAAGCACATTCTTCTTTTAGGAAGCCCTTAACTCTATTTAAACCCCCTTCTACCACCATTCAAGAGATCCTCTCCCACTTGCAACTACTCCACTCCTCTCCTAGCTAGTTTTAGGCACTCTTGTAATCGCCGGAGACAACGAGCCACCAACGGAGCCTCCTCCACCGCCGTGGCTACCTCGTCGCTCTCCACTCTCTCTCTACCTCTCTCTCTCTCTCTTTTAAGCTTTCATTTACTTTTGTTGAAGCATGTATTTAATGTTGTAAATCATGAACTATGAATGCATGTTTAATGAAATTATTTTCCGTTTAGTCGCCATTTTAATTTCTGTTTAAAGTGCATGATCAAAACCAAGAGCTTTCTAACCCTAAACTCTCTCTCTATCTCTCGCTTTTCAAAATCGTCTCTTTAGCAAGCAAAACTCCACCTCTTTCGTGACAACAAGTGGTAAACAAAATCCGATTTCCACGCCTCCCTGAGATCGACACTCGGACTCACCTCAGTTTACTTCTTTTAAAATCGACGTATCAAGTGCAACTATAACGACACCTCTTAACACACACGCACGAGACCACGTCAGTTTTTGGCACCATTGCCGGGGAGGCAACGGATTTGTTTTGTCACCTCCATTCCACATTCATTCTCACATCGTCTAATGCCCTATTTTCCTTTTTACTTGACGGTTGCAGGAATTCGGCGCATGGACGGCGAAGCGACGCATTCCACGACGGTAGCAAGGGAGTAGGCACCTCGAGGACCGAAAGTGAGTACCCTCTCGCTCATTGTTTGCTTTCATGAAAAAGCTAAAAAAAATCATAAAAATTGAAAAAAAAATGGGGTGGTGAATGATTGCTTGACCCACATTCTTAGCACATCACCTTACAAAAAAATGTACACTCTAATATGCTGAATAAATTCTTGGAGTGTTCTTTTCTTTTTCTCTTGAGTGGTGTTTGTGAAGCCACCGTGAGTTGACCTGGGCCGCACCACTCAACCCTAAAACTGACTCATCTAATAGAAGCTACACGATTATCAGGATGAGTACACTAGGGTTTTAGAGCCTCTACAAAATAAAAGGAAATCTACTTTCACCAAGTTGTGTGCAGAACTTGACGTGCCCACTGAAACTTGTTTGAAAACATTAAGACACGTCAACCCTAAAAAGTACTCAAGTAAGGATGAAACACTAAAAGACACTATATCTTAACAAATCCTTGCTTGAAAATCATGTTTTGCTAGAAGCACACACTTTGAAAGTGGAAAATTAAGAGGCACCACCCCAATCAACACCTCATCACATCACCCTAAGCACAAGCACTATCCTAGCCCTTTAAAACTGAGTAGACGTGCCCTAGGCAGGACTGTGTTAAGTCTCAAAAGGTGAGGTTTTGTCTGCTAGGCACTTGGCTTTCATTCCCTTGGTAGAACCTGGTGACTAGGCTACGGGGCAGTGTCAAACGACCGTGGTTGTGGGGTCTATGGAACCGGAGGCGCAAGCCAAAGGAAGAACCTTCCCTGCAATCCCCTCGTAATCAACCTGGCCAGATTAGCCTTGGGAAGGGGAGTCCAGTGCTTACGGACTTAATCACCCTTTGTGAGATTTCTAGGTCTCCTAAGGAATACACCATAAGGATTACGCTTGCGTGCTTGATTGAAACACATTTCTCGCATCTGTCGCCCTCCGCATCCCCTCCTGTTCTTCTCTAGTGTATGCACGGGAGGCGCTCACTGCATCCCGAATTGTGTGTTTTGGGGCAGGAATCTAGGCAACGTAATTCTGTTGAAAACATGGCTGAACCTAGGGTAGATGAGGCTGAAGATCAACCCCCACCAGATGCTATGGCCATCATCCAGGCTCAAATCAATGCTAACCATCGGCTTCAGCAACAACAAATCCACACCATCATGCAAGCCATACAACGGTTACAGAACCCACAAGAACAACCACCACCTTTCAATGACATACCAGGACAACCACCACTTGATTTACCGCCATTTCAGGACCAGCCAAGACCCCTCCGTGATTTCTATAACCCTTCTGCCATTAGAGTCGACCCACACCTTAGGATCCCCGAAGGGGGAGACGATTTTGAGCTAAAGCCTAATGTATTAAGTCTAATCCAGAGCCACTTTCATGGAAGCTCAAATGAAGACCCCTTTTAGCACCTAGAAGATCTAGACCGCATAGCAAGAATAGTAAAACCTAGGAACATTAGCCTTGACATTGTTCTAATCAAGATGTTCCCTTTCTCATTAAGAGACAAGGCTTCTCATTGGCTTAGAACCCTAGGTAGACCCATCACCACCTGGGAAGAACTGAGGCATGCATTTTTAAAGAAATTCTTCCCCATAGGAAAGACCAATGCCCTCAGAAGAGCTATCACTACCTTCACACTCCAGGGTGGGAACAATTTCATGAGGCGTGGGAAAGATTCAATGAACTTTTGAGGAAATGCCCACACCACGAAGTTCCAAGGTGGCAATTGGCCCAGATCTTCTACCACGGTCTAGACAGCAACCTACGGAACTTCGTCGATGTCTCATGCGGGGGAAACTTCCTAAACAAAGACGAGGAGAGTGCGTTTGAGCTCTTTGAGTCTATGAGCGAGAATTCGCTCAACAATGCCTCCATGAACCAGTTTAACAGGTCCAGTCAATCCCGTGGCGGGATTTATGAGGTGCAAGCAAATTCTGGAATGGTTGACATGGACATCATTGCCGAAAAGTTGGATCGAGTGGAATTGGTGGACAAGAAGATTGATGAGCTTCTAAACCAGACCAGGAACCCCTTGCAGACTTTCGCCCTAGCAAAGGGAGCACATAATGTTGACCTGGTCCAACCCTTCACCCAACTGAACCTGGAACAACCCCCAACCATGTTCCAGGGAGGGACCTTTGCTCCCTCGACCCTTGATTACTCCCTTCCTTCTTCATCAACATCGGCTATTCTAGAAGATGTGCAAGCCGTCCAAGGATATGCAAAACCTGACCCTTTCTCCAACACTTACAACACCGACTGGCGTAATCACCCCAACTTTGGTTGGACAAACCAGAAATCACCGCAATTCCAAAACCAGCCCAGGTCAAACCAACAGCCACACTTGCCCCCCTATCAGCAAGGACCACCAGTTAGACCCCAATATAACCAGAATAGGGCGGCCCCTCCCCCACAAAACCAAATGGATACCCTAATAAAGATGATGGCTGACATGAACCAAAAACATCAGGAAGAAATGGCCTTGGTAAAGGGACAGTTAAGCCAACTCTTGGACTGTAAACAGCAAGGATCTCTACCTTCCCAACCGCAACCAAACCCGCGAAACATAATTAACAGAGGCCCCAATTCGCAAGGGTTCCAAGGCAACCCCAGGCAGTCTCATATGGTCCAACCGGCCCCACAAACACCTCCTAGGTTTGGCGCTTCTTCATCCTCATCTTCTCAAGGATAACCCCATGGCCCCAATACCTCTGCGAATGCGGTGACCTTGAGAAGCGGCACCAAAACCCAAGATCCCAAATGGCCGACTCTCCCCGAGACTTTACCTGCTGAGATACCCGACTTAGAAGAAGCACCAACCAAGGACCCAGACATGGAACCAATTCAAACACCCTATCCTGAGGCCTTGGAAACAATCAAGAGAAAAAAGAATACTGTGGAAACTGAGGAGCTGATGGAAATTTTTAAACAAGTACAAATTAATATTCCGCTTCTAGAAGCTGTCAAACACATCCCCACTTACGCCAAGTTCTTAAAGGATGCCTGTACACCCAAGCGTAAGCCGAGACCTCAAGCACCTAGGAAGGTTGTACTCTCTGAGCAAGCCAGTTCCGTGATATCAAGCAACCTTCCACTCAAACGAACTGACCCAGGAGCACCCCTGATTTCCTGCAACATCGGGGACATCACATTTGATAGAGTGCTCCTGGACCTAGGTGCTTCTATCAACCTAATTCCCACAACCTTGTACCACCAATTTGGTTTTGGGGAGCTGGCACCAACCCCTGTCACCATCCAGCTGGCGGATAGATCAGTGAAAACCCTGAAGGGGGTTGTTGAGGATGTGATTGTACGGGTCAAGGACTTCTATTTCCCAGTCGACTTTTTGGTGCTCGACATGGAAGTCCCTGAAAAATTACAGAACGCACCCATAATCTTAGGCAGACCTTTCTTAGCTACGGCTAAAGCAAACATCGATTGCGACACGGGATGTATGGAAATCACCTTCGGAGACAGGAAAATGCAATTGGATATCTGATAACACCACGCAAGGGGGTAGTAATTAGGTTGAATATGGCCCATCTTTAGAATAAAAGGCACAACATAAAGTAGAATAGGAGCATTGCATGCATCAAGTACCAAGATTGCTTATAAACTGTATTAATGGCCATTTGTGTAAAGCATTTGTCAAAGCAGGCCTCAGATGAGCAATCGGACCGCACGGATGGATTCAGGACGACGAACGGAGTCTAACGGACTCAAAATCGGCCAAATCCGACATCCGGAGCTCCCACAATGGGCCCAAGAAATCCTGACCGTTGATCTGGAGATCAACGGCCTAGAACGCGCCACGTCGCCCCGCCCCCGCCGCCCGCACGCCCCCAAGCCAGCCAAGGACGCATCTCGGCCGTTGATCTTCGATCGAACGGCCGAGATCCGCGCGCTCGCCCGCGGTCGCCGCGACAAAGCGCGGGCGTGGCGCAACGGTTAGCGCGCATGCCCGCGTTGCGGCGACGCGCGTTCGAGTCGCGCGGAGCAAAAATCGTCTGCGGGCGAAGGGCGCGGCAAAATTGAGCCGCGCGATCAGAAGCGAGCGGCTAGGATCGCGCCACGCGGCGCGACGACAGCGCCCCACCTCCCACGCGCGCGCACACGCCGGGCGGAAACGTGCGCGCGCACGCACGCCCGAAGCGCGATCCTAGCGCAGGCGCGGGAGGATCTCAGTCGTCCGATCATCAATCGGACGGCTCTCGTTCGACGTCCACGGATCGCGCCTGAAGAGAGAAAGGGGCGGGCGGCTGACCGGCGGCAGCAGACCTTCACCGACGTATATGGAAGCGGTTTTAGCGACGTTCTGGATGTCGCTAAAGCACATTCTTCTTTTAGGAAGCCCTTAACTCTATTTAAACCCCCTTCTACCACCATTCAAGGCATCCTCTCCCACTTGCAACTACTCCACTCCTCTCCTAGCTAATCTTAGGCACTCTTGTAATCGCCGGAGACGACGAGCCGCCGACGGAGCCTCCTCCACCGCCGTGGCTGCCTCGTCGCTCTCCACTCTCTCTCTACCTCTCTCTCTCTCTCTTTTAAGCTTTCATTTACTTTTGTTGAAGCATGTATTTAATATTATAAACCATGAACTATGAATGCATGTTTAATGAAATTGTTTTTCATTTAGTGGCCTTTTTAATTTCTGTTTAAAGTGCATGATCAAAACCAAGAGCTTTCTAACCCTAAACTCTCTCTATCTCTCGCTTTTCAAAACCGTTTCTTTCGCAAGCAAAACTCCGCCTTTTTCGTGACAACAAGTGGTAAACAAAATCCGATTTCCACGCCTCCCTGAGATCGACACTCGGACTCACCTCCGTTTACTTCTTTTAAAACCGACGTATCAAGTGCAACTATAACGACACCTCTTAACACACGCACGAAGGCACGTCAGTTTTTGGCGCCGCTGCCGGGGAGGCAACGGATTTGTTTTATCACCTCCATTCCACCTTCATTCTCATATCGTCTAATGCCCTATTTTCCTTTTTACTGGACGGATGCAGGAATTCGACGCATGGACGGCGAAGCGACGCATTCCACTATGGTAGCAAGGAAGTAGACGCCTCGAGGGCCGATAGTGAGTACTCTCTCTCTCATTGTTTGCTTGCGTGAAAAAGCTAAAAAAAAATCATAAAAATTGAAAAAAATTGGCGTGGTGAATGATTGCTTGACCCACATTCTTAACACACCACCCTACAAAAAAATGTACACTCTAATATACTGGACAAATTCTTGGAGTGTTCTTTGCTTTTTCTCTTGAGTGGTGTTTGCGAAGCCACCGTGAGTTGACCTGGGCCGCACCACTCAACCCTAAAAACTAACTCATCTAATAGAAGCTGCACGATCTTTAGGATGAGTACACTAGGGTTTTTAGAGCCTCTACAAGATAAAAAGGAAATCTACTTTCACCAAGTTGTGTGTAGAACTTGACGTGCCCATTGAAACTTGTCTGAAAGCATTAAGACACGTCAACCCTAAAAAACACTAAAGTAACGATGAAACATTAAAAGACACCACACCCTAAAAATTCTTGCTTTAAAACCCTGTTTTGTAGAAGCACACACCTTGAAAAGTGGAAAATTAAGAGGCACCACCCCAATCAACGCCTCATCACATTACCCTAAGCACAAGCACTATCCTAACCCGTTAAAACTGAGAAGACGTGACCTAGGCAGGACTGAGTTAAGTCTCAAAAGGTGAGGTTTTGTTCGCTAGGCACTTGGCTTTCATTCCCTTGGTAGAATCTGGTGGCTAGGCTGCGGGGCAGTGTCAAACGACCGCGGTTGTGGGGTCTATGGAACCGGAGGCGTAAGCCAAAGGAAGAACCTTCCCTGCAATCCCCTCGTAATCAACCTGGCCAGATTAGCCTTGAGAAGGGAAGTCCAGTGCTTACGGACTGAATCACCCTTTGTGAGATTTCTAGGTCTCCTATGGAATACACCATAAGGATTAGGCTTGCGTGCTTGATTGAAACACATTTCTCGCATCTGTCGCCCTCCGCATCCCCTCCAGTTCTTCTCTAGTGTATGCACGGGAGGCGCTCACTGCATCCCGAATTGTGTGTTTTGGGGCAGGAATCTAGGCGACGTAACTCTGTTGAAAACATGGCTGAACCTAGGGTAGATGAGGCTGAAGATCAACCCCCACCAGATGCTATGGCTGTCGTCCAGGCTCAAATCAATGCTAACCATCGGCTTCAGCAACGACAAATCCACACCATCATGCAAGCCATACAACGGTTACAGAACCCGCAAGAACAACCACCACCTTTCAATGACATACCAGGACAACCACCACTTGATTTACCACCGTTTCAGAACCAGCCAAGACCCCTCCGTGATTTCTATAACCCTTCTGCCATTAGAGTCGAGCCACACCTTAGGATCCCCGAAGGGGGAGACGATTTTGAGCTAAAACCTAATGTATTAAGTCTAATCCAGAGCCACTTTCATGGAAGCTCAAATGAAGACCCCTTTCAGCACCTAGAAGATCTCGACCGCATAGCAAGAACAGTAAAACCTAGGAACATTAGCCTTGATATTGTTCTAATCAAGATGTTCCCTTTCTCATTAAGAGACAAGGCTTCTCATTGGCTTAGAACCCTAGGTAGACCCATCACCACCTGGGAGGAACTGAGGCATGCATTTTTAAAGAAATTCTTCCCCATAGGAAAGACCAATGCCCTCAGAAGAGCTATCACTACCTTCACACTCCAGGGTGGGGAACAATTTCATGAGGCGTGGGAAAGATTCAATGAACTTTTGAGGAAATGCCCACACCACGAAGTTCCAAGGTGGCAATTAGCCCAGATCTTCTACCACGGTCTGGATAGCAACCTACGGAACTTCGTCGATGCCTCATGCGGGGGAAACTTCCTAAACAAAGACGAGGAGAGCGCGTTTGAGCTCTTTGAGTCTATGAGCGAGAATTCGCTCAACAATGCCTCCATGAACCAGTTTAACAGATCCAGTCAACCCCGTGGTGGGATTTATGAGGTACAAGCAAATTCTGGAATGGTTGACATGGACATTATTGCCAAAAAGTTGGATCGAGTGGAATTGGTGGACAAGAAGATTGATGAGCTTCTAAACCAGACCAGGAACCCCTTGCAGACTTTCACCCTAGCAAAAGGAGCACATAATGTTGACCTGGTCCAACCCTTCACCCAACTAAACCTGGAACAACCCCCAACCATGTTCCAAGGAGGGACCTTTGCTCCCTCGACCCTTGATTACTCCCTTCCTTCTTCATCAACATCGGCTATTCTAGAAGATGTGCAAGCCGTCCAAGGATATGCAAAACCTGACCCTTTCTCCAACACTTACAACACCGGCTGGCGTAATCACCCCAACTTTGGTTGGACAAACCAGAAACTACCGCAATTCCAAAACCAGCCCAGGCCAAACCAACAGCCACACTTGCCCCCCTATCAGCAAGGACCACCAGTTAGACCCCAATATAACCAAAATAGGGCGGCCCCTTCCCCACAAAACCAAATGGACACCCTAATAAAGATGATGGCTGACATGAACCAAAAACATCAGGAAGAAATGGCCTTGGTAAAGGGACAGTTAAGCCAACTCTTGGACTGTAAACAGCAAGGATCTCTACCTTCCCAACCACAACCAAACCCGCGAAACATAATTAACAGAGGCCCCAATTCGCAAGGGTTCCAAGGCAACCCCGGGCAGGCTCATATGGTCCAACCGGCTCCACAAACACCTCCTGGGTTTGGCGCCTCTTCATCCTCATCTTCTCAAGGATCACCCCATGGCCCCAATGCCTCTGCGAATGCGGTGACCTTGAGAAGCGGCACCAAAACCCAGGATCCCAAATGGCCGACTCTCCCCGAGACTTTACCCGACTTAGAGGAAGCACCAACCAAGGACCCAAACATGGAACCAATCCAGACACCCTATCCTGAGGCCTTGGAAACAATCAAGAGAAAAAAGAATACTGTGGAAACTGAGGAGCTGATGGAAATTTTTAAACAAGTACAGATTAATATTCCGCTTCTAGAAGCTGTCAAACACATCCCCGCTTACGCCAAGTTCTTAAAGGATGCCTGTACACCCAAGCGTAAGACGAGACCTCAAGCACCTAGGAAGGTTGTACTCTCTGAGCAAGCCAGTTCCGTGATATCAAGCAACCTTCCACTCAAACGAACTGACCCAGGAGCACCCCTGATTTCCTGCAACATCGGGGACATGACATTTGATAGAGCGCTCCTGGACCTAGGTGCTTCTATCAACCTAATTCCCACAACCTTGTACCACCAATTTGGTTTTGGGGAGCTGGCACCAACCCCTGTCACCATCCAGCTGGCGGATAGATCAGTGAAAACCCCGAAGGGGGTTGTCGAGGACGTGATTGTACGGGTCAAGGACTTCTATTTCCCAGTCGACTTTTTGGTGCTCGACATGGAAGTCCCTGAAAAATTACAGAACGCACCCATAATTTTAGGCAGACCTTTCTTAGCCACGGCTAAAGCAAACATCGATTGCGACACGGGATGTATGGAAATCGCCTTCGGAGACAGGAAAATGCAATTAGATATCTTCCGGGCAACAAAGTCTTTTGATTGTGATTACATTGAGGAACATGATCCCGTGGAAACTTTAATCGAGGAATGCCTTACCCTCAATTCTGTCTCAGACCACCAAACCCGTAGTTCTGACTCGCCACCATCATTACCTGTGGACCTCTGTAAGGCTGAGTATCATCACATGACACCATTTGAAGAAATCAATGTTGATCAACTACCGCCCTTTCCATTCCCATCGACTGTGGTCCCACCCGCACCTGAACTTAAACCATTGCCCGAGAATCTCAAGTACGTCTTCTTGGGACCTGGCCAGACCTTCCCAGTGATTATTAATTCCCATCTAACCAAGGATCAGGAACTAAGGTTGACTGCAACTCTTTCAGAACATCGGGCCGCCATTGGTTGGACCATCTCAGATCTAAGAGGAATTAGCCCCACCTATTGCACCCACAAGATTTACCTGGAAGACGGGGCCCGACCTTCCCGCCAGATGCAGAGACGGTTAAACCCTAACATGCGGGAGGTCGTTAAAAAAGAAATTATCAAGTGGCTCGACGCCGATATCATCTACCCTATCTCTGATAGCCCCTGGGTGAGCCCCACTCAAGTGGTTCCAAAGAAGGCTGGGCTCACCGTTGTCACTAATGATCATGGCGAATCCATTCCCACCCGCACCACCACCGCATGGCGGGTGTGTATTGATTATAGGAAGCTTAACGAAGCCACTAAGAAGGACCACTTCCCCTTGCCATTCATTGACCAAATCCTTGAAAGATTGGCAGGGCAGAAGTATTTTTGCTTCCTGGATGGATATTCAGGATATAACCAAGTCGCAATTGCTCCGGAAGATCAGGAAAAGACCACATTCACTTGCCCGTATGGCACATTTGCATTCCGTCGAATGCCGTTCGGGTTATGCAACGCACCCGCAACCTTCCAGCGTTGCATGCTAGCCATTTTTTCAGAAATGGTGGGTGAATACTTGGAGGTCTTTATGGATGATTTCTCTGTATTCGGGAATTCATTCGACCATTGTTTGAGCAACTTGGAGAAAATCCTGAAACGATGTATCGAGGTTAACTTGGTGTTAAGTTGGGAAAAGAGCCATTTTATGGTTCAGGAAGGAATTGTCCTCGGACACATCGTTTCGCATAAGGGCATCGAGGTAGATCGAGCTAAGGTTGATTTAATTTCCAAACTTCCTCCACCTAGTTCGGTCCGACAGATTCGCTCTTTTCTAGGACATGTTGGCTTCTACCGAAGGTTCATCAAAGACTTTTCCAAACTTTCCAAACCCTTGACCGACCTTCTAGCCAACGACGCAACTTTCCACATGTCTCCTGATTGCACCCAGGCTTATCATACCCTCCGGGACTTAGTCTCCACCGCACCGGTACTTCAACCCCCAGACTGGTCCCAGGGTTTTGAGATTATGTGTGACGCATCAGATTTTGCCATAGGCGCTGTCCTGGGACAAAGGCAAGACAAGAAGCCCGTGGTGATCTACTACGCGAGCAAAACGTTGGACGAGGCCCAGCGTAATTACACGGTCACAGAAAAAGAGTTGCTTGCTGTAGTCTTTGGACTGGAAAAATTTCGATCATACTTACTGGGATCCCACGTGACTATCTACACCGACCATTCAGCCATCCGGCACCTGTTGGCCAAAAAGGATGCAAAACCCAGGCTCATCAGATGGATCCTGCTTTTGCAGGAATTTGACCTGGAAATCCAAGACAAGGCCGGATCGAAAAATGTGGTGGCTGACCACCTGTCAAGACTTCATCCAGACCACATTGGACCCTCCCTACCTCTATCTGATACCTTCCCTGATGAACACATCCTAGCCGTGCAAGACAAGAAAATGCCATGGTATGCTGACTATGTCAACTACCTGGTTATAGGACAAACCCCGCACAGCTGGTCCAAACAGCAACGGGACAGGTTCTTGGCTGAGGCCAAGCACTATTTCTGGGATGATCCCATGCTGTTTCGCCTCTGTGCTGATCAGATCATCAGGAGGTGCCTCCCCGAAGACGAGGTTCAGAGTGTGCTTTCCTTTTGTCATAACCAAGCATGTGGCGGCCATTTCTCTGGCAAGAAAACAGCTGCAAAAGTTTTGCAGTCTGGATTTTATTGGCCGTCCCTATTCAAGGATGCACACATCTTTGCCAAGACTTGCTCACGATGCCAAACACTAGGGACAATGACCAAAAAAGATATGATGCCCCTTCAGCCCATTTTGATTGTCGAAATTTTCGACGTTTGGGGTATCGATTTTATGGGCCCCTTTCCACCATCCAACGGCTTCGAGTATATCTTGGTCTCGGTAGACTATGTTTCCAAATGGATTGAAGCCGTCGCCACCCGACGATGCGATCACAAGACGGTCATGGACTTTGTAAAGAAGAACATCTTTTCCCATTTTGGAATACCCAAGGCCATGATCAGTGATGGTGGAAGCCATTTTATCCATTCCCAGTTCCGTGCCCTACTTAGAAAATACGGGGTAAACCATCGCATTGCCACCCCGTATCATCCACAAACAAATGGGCAGACTGAGGTCTCAAACAGACAAATCAAAAACATTTTACAGAAGACTGTGAGACCTGACAGGAAAGACTGGTCCACACGACTTGATGATGCCCTGTGGGCATACAGGACCGCTTTTAAGACCCCGATAGGCATGTCACCTTACCGCTTGGTCTTTGGCAAAGCTTGCCATCTCCCTGTCGAATTGGAACACCGGGCTTACTGGGCTGTTAAGCAATGTAACATGGATCCCCAGTTAGCTGGTGCGCAAAGGACTCTTCAATTATCTGAGCTTGAAGAAATTCGTCGGGACGCCTTTGACAATAGTCGGCTATATAAGGAGAAAATGAAAGCCGTCCACGACCGACTCATTCATAGGAAAACCTTTGAGCCAAACCAACAAGTCTGGCTATTTGATGCACGCCTGAAACTCTTTCCAGGGAAACTTAGGTCCAAATGGACAGGACCATTTCGGGTGGTCAAGCCCTATTCCAATGGGGCAGTCGAAATCGCCGATCTTAATACCGGGCACACCTTTACAGTCAATGGTCAAAGATTGAAGCATTTCCTGGCCCAGGTACCCCCCAAGGAGAGTGTCACCCTTGTTGAGGGCTGACACCAGGCACCGCCCAGCTGGAGGCGTTAAGCTCAGCGCTTCCTGGGAGGCAACCCAGCGGATTCAGACTGATCTGGTAAGTTTACGTCACTCAGGTACTATCTTTTTGAACCCTTCTGCATCCATGCATCTGCCAATGAGGACATTGTCCAACTTAAGCATGGGGGGGATGGTAAATTGCATAATCCTGAGTTTAATTAATCAGTCTGAATGAATAAATTAATTGATTAAAAAAAAAAAAAAAAAAAAAATTGAATTTAGGAAGAAAAACTTAGGCATTAGAAACTTGTCAATAGTGGGAAATAATACAAAAAGAACTTAAACGCTTAGACTTTTCAGGCCTTCAGGCTTAATCAGCCCTAGTGTCCATTAAAATATGGATTTAGCGGCGAATCCTTGCAACTTTAAGCTATTCTAATCCACCTAATAAATAAGGTGATAAGTATACGACTTATCAACTCATCCTCTAACTCAGGAAAACTTTGAGTCTAAGCATCTGCACACATTTCTGCACATACTCACTTCTCGGAGATTTTGACAGAAATTGGGTAGCTAATGAACTCTCTAGGGTGGTATGGCTGGCAAGTTGTCGTGGGTAACAGCCCATTGGCAGGTTGTCCAGAACCCAGCCACAGGCCATTTCTTTTTCACTGCCTCTAGGTACATTTGAGATTAGGGAAGCCACCTACGTAAAAAAAAAAAAAAAAAAAAAAGAAAAAAAAAAAAAAAAAATAAACCACACTTCACCGCACAAGTATGGCTGGCAAGTGATCGTGGGTAACAGCCCATTGGTCGGTTGTCCAGAGCCCAGCTCAATAATTGCACAAAAAAAGAAGACCAAAAACACCTAAGGAAGAAGCGGGGAAGTAGTACAAGCCGGGGAGATATACACTGGAAAATCCTTGTGTTGACCCCAAGAAAAATGAACGCAGGGAGAAAGCTACCAATCGAACAAATACACCTTCAGGCAAAAATTTATTTTCTTTTCCGGTTACCTAGAGGCGTAGAAACTCGAAGTCTGTCTCAATTACCGTTAAGTAAGTCTATCACAACATTCACACCAAGATGCTTAGCACTTAGGGTTTTGACCGAGTTTTGGGTGGGTTGGGTAGCCGTAAAAAGTTACCAACCCACACTGAATTCTAAAAATTCTAAAAAGACATATATAGATATATACGTATACATAAGTATAGTTATATATACAAAGCAAGGATTCGGGCGATTCGTATTTTGGCAGACACCCGGGCGCTGCTTAGTCTTTGTAGATTAAGATCTTCGTATAGTTCCTCTTATTAACAAGTAACGAAGTGCCTAAGCAATTACTTCTTGAATTCGCCAAAGAAATAAAGGCTAGAATAAACCTTGCTAGGGACTAGCAAGGAGTAAGCATGGGGGTATGATAACACCACGCAAGGGGGTAGTAATTAGGTTGAATATGGCCCATCTTTAGAATAAAAGGCACAACATAAAGTAGAATAGGAGCATTGCATGCATCAAGTACCAAGATTGCTTATAAACTGTATTAATGGCCATTTGTGTAAAGCATTTGTCAAAGCAGGCCTCAGATGAGCAATCGGACCGCACGGATGGATTCAGGACGACGAACGGAGTCTAACGGACTCAAAATCGGCCAAATCCGACATCCGGAGCTCCCACAATGGGCCCAAGAAATCCTGACCGTTGATCTGGAGATCAACGGCCTAGAACGCGCCACGTCGCCCCGCCCCCGCCGCCCGCACGCCCCCAAGCCAGCCAAGGACGCATCTCGGCCGTTGATCTTCGATCGAACGGCCGAGATCCGCGCGCTCGCCCGCGGTCGCCGCGACAAAGCGCGGGCGTGGCGCAACGGTTAGCGTGCACGCCCGCGTTGCGGCGACGCGCGTTCGAGTCGCGCGGAGCAAAAATCGTCTGCGGGCGAAGGGCGCGGCAAAATTGAGGAAGCGAGCGGCTAGGATCGCGCCACGCGGCGCGACGACAGCGCCCCACCTCCCACGCGCGCGCACACGCCGGGCGAAAACGCGCGCGCGCACGCACGCCCGAAGCGCGATCCTAGCGCAGGCGCGGGAGGATCTCAGCCGTCCGATCATCAATCGGACGGCTCTCGTTCGACGTCCACGGATCGCGCCTGAAGAGAGAAAGGGGCGGGCGGCTGACCGGCGGCAGCAGACCTTCACCGACGTATATGGAAGCGGTTTTAGCGACGTTCTGGATGTCGCTAAAGCACATTCTTCTTTTAGGAAGCCCTTAACTCTATTTAAACCCCCTTCTACCACCATTCAAGGCATCCTCTCCCACTTGCAACTACTCCACTCCTCTCCTAGCTAATCTTAGGCACTCTTGTAATCGCCGGAGACGACGAGCCGCCGACGGAGCCTCCTCCACCGCCGTGGCTGCCTCGTCGCTCTCCACTCTCTCTACCTCTCTCTCTCTCTCTTTTAAGCTTTCATTTACTTTTGTTGAAGCATGTATTTAATATTGTAAACCATGAACTATGAATGCATGTTTAATGAAATTGTTTTTCATTTAGTGGCCTTTTTAATTTCTGTTTAAAGTGCATGATCAAAACCAAGAGCTTTCTAACCCTAAACTCTCTCTATCTCTCGCTTTTCAAAACCGTTTCTTTCGCAAGCAAAACTCCGCCTTTTTCGTGACAACAAGTGGTAAACAAAATCCGATTTCCACGCCTCCCTAAGATCGACACTCGGACTCACCTCCGTTTACTTCTTTTAAAACCGACGTATCAAGTGCAACTATAACGACACCTCTTAACACACACGCACGAAGGCACGTCAATATCTTCCGGGCAACAAAGTCTTTTGATTGTGATTACATTGAGGAACATGATCCCCGTGGAAACTTTAATCGAGGAATGCCTTACCCTCAGTTCTGTCTCAGACCACCAAACCCGTAGTTCTGACCCGTCACCATCATTACCTGTGGACCTCTGTAAGGCTGAGTATCATCACATGACACCATTTGAAGAAATCGATGTTGATCAACTACCGCCCTTTCCATTCCCATCGACTGTGGTCCCACCCGCACCTGAACTTAAACCATTGCCCGAGAATCTCAAGTACGTCTTCTTGGGACCTGACCAGACCTTCCCAGTGATTATTAATTCCCATCTAACCAAGGATCAGGAACTAAGGTTGACTGCAACTCTTTCAGAACATCGGGCCGCCATTGGTTGGACCATCTCGGATCTAAGAGGAGTTAGCCCCACCTATTGCACCCACAAGATTTACCTGGAAGACGGGGCCCGACCTTCCCGCCAGATGCAAAGACGGTTAAACCCTAACATGCGGGAGGTCGTTAAAAAAGAAATTATCAAGTGGCTCGATGCCGATATCATCTACCCCATCTCTGATAGCCCCTGGGTGAGCCCCACTCAAGTGGTTCCAAAGAAGGCTGGGCTCACCGTTGTCACTAATGATCATGGCGAATCCATCCCCACCCGCACCACCACCGCATGGCGGGTGTGTATTGATTATAGGAAGCTTAATGAAGCCACTAAGAAGGGCCACTTCCCCTTGCCATTCATTGACCAAATCCTTGAAAGATTGGTAGGGCAGAAGTATTTTTGCTTCCTGGATGGATATTCAAGATATAACCAAGTCGTAATTGCTCCGGAAGATCAGGAAAAGACCACATTCACTTGCCCGTATGGCACGTTTGCATTCCGTCGAATGCCGTTCGGGTTATGCAACTCACCCGCGACCTTCCAGCGTTGCATGCTAGCCATTTTTTCAGAAATGGTGGGTGAATACTTGGAGGTCTTTATGGATGATTTCTCTGTATTCGGGAATTCATTCGACCATTGTTTGAGCAACTTGGAGAAAATCCTGAAACGATGTATCGAGGTTAACTTGGTGTTAAGTTGGGAAAAAAGCCATTTTATGGTTCAAGAAGGAATTGTCCTCGGACACATCGTTTCACATAGGGGCATCGAGGTAGATCAAGCTAAGGTTGATTTAATTTCCAAACTTCCTCCACCTAGTTCGGTCCGACAGATTCGCTCTTTCCTAGGACATGTTGGCTTCTACCGAAGGTTCATCAAAGACTTTTCCAAACTTTCCAAACCCTTGACCGACCTTCTAGCCAACGACACCACTTTCCACATGTCTCCTGATTGCATCCAGGCTTATCATACCCTCCGGGACTTAGTCTCCACCGCACCTGTACTTCAACCCCTAGACTGGTCCCATGATTTTGAGATTATGTGTGACGCATCAGATTTTGCCATAGGCGCTGTCTTGGGACAAAGGCAAGACAAGAAGCCCATGGTGATCTACTACGCGAGCAAAACATTGGACGAGGCCCAACGTAATTATACGGTCACAGAAAAAGAGTTGCTCGCTGTAGTCTTTGGACTGGAAAAATTCTGATCATACTTGCTGGGATCCCACGTGACTATCTACACCGACCATTCAGCCATCCGGCACCTGTTGGCCAAAAAGGATGCAAAACCCAGGCTCATCAGATGGATCCTGCTTTTGCAGGAATTTGACCTGGAAATCCGAGACAAGGCCGGATTGAAAAATGTGGTGGCTGACCACCTGTCAAGACTTCATCCAGACCACATTGGACCCTCCCTACCTCTATCTGATACCTTCCCTAATGAACACATCCTAGCCGTGCAAGACAAGAAAATGCCATGGTGTGCCGACTATGTCAACTACCTGGTTATAGGACAAACCCCGCACAGCTGGTCTAGACAGCAACGGGACAGGTTCTTGGCTGAGGCCAAGCACTATTTCTGGGATGATCCCATGCTGTTTCGCCTCTGTGCTGATCAGATCATCAGGAGGTGCCTCCCCGAAGATGAAGTTCAGAGTGTGCTTTCCTTTTGTCATGACCAAGCGTGTGGTGGCCATTTCTCTGGCAAGAAAACAGCTGCAAAAGTTTTGCAGTCTGGATTTTATTGGCCATCCCTATTCAAGGATGCACACATCTTTGCCAAGACTTGCTCACGATGCCAAACACTAGGGACCATGACCAAAAAAGATATGATGCCCCTTCAGCCCATTTTGATTGTCGAAATTTTCGACGTTTGGGGTATCGATTTTGTGGGCCCCTTTCCACCATCCAACGGCTTCGAGTACATCCTGGTCTCGGTATACTATGTTTCCAAATGGATTGAAGCCCTCGCCACCCGACGATGCGATCACAAGACGGTCATGGACTTTGTGAAGAAGAACATCTTTTCCCGGTTTGGAATACCCAAGGCCATGATCAATGATGGTGGAAGCCATTTTATCCATTCCCAGTTCCATGCCCTACTTAGAAAATATGGGGTAAACCACTGCATTGCCACCCCGTATCATCCACAAACAAATGGGCAGACTGAGGTCTCAAACAGACAACTCAAGAACATTTTACAGAAGACTGTGATACCTGATAGGAAAGACTGGTCCACACGACTTGATGATGCCATGTGGGCATACAGGACCACTTTTAAGACCCCGATAGGCATGTCACCTTACCGCTTGGTCTTTGTAAAAGCTTGTCATCTCCCTATCGAATTGGAACACTAGGCCTATTGGGCTGTTAAGCAATGTAACATGGATCCCCAGTTAGCTGGTGCGCAAAGCACTCTTCAATTATCTGAGCTTGAAGAAATTCGTCGGGACACCTTTGACAATAGTCGGCTGTATAGGGAGAAAATGAAAGCCGTCCACGACCGACTCATTCATAGGAAAACCTTTGAGCCAAACCAACAAGTCTGGCTATTTGATGCATGCCTGAAACTCTTCCCAGGGAAACTTAGGTCCAAATGGACAGGACCATTTCGGGTGGTCAAACCCTATTCCAATGGGGCAGTCGAAATCGCCGATCTTAATACCGGGCACACCTTTACAGTCAATGGTCAAAGATTGAAGCATTTCCTGGCCTAGGTACCCCCCAAGGAAAGTGTCACCCTTGTTGAGGGCTGACACCAAGCACCGCCCAGCTGGAGGCGTTAAACTCAGCGCTTCCTGGGAGGCAACCCAGCGGATTCAGACTGATCTGGTAGTTTACGTCACTCAGGTACTATCTTTTTGAACCCTTCTGCATCCATGCATCTGCCAATGAGGACTTTGTCCAACTTAAGAATGGGGGGATGGTAAATTGCATAATCTTGAGCTTAATTAATCAATCTGAATGAATAAATTAATTGATTAAAAAAAAAAATTGAATTTAGGAAGAAAAACTTAGGCATTAGAAACTTGTCAATAGTGGGAAATAATACAAAAAGAACTTAAACACTTAGACTTTTCAGGCCTTCAGGCTTAATCAGCCCTGGTGTCCGTTAAAAAATGGATTTAGCGGCGAATCCTTGCAACTTTAAGCTATTCTAATCCACCTCATAAATAAGGTAATAAGTATACGACTTATCAACTCACCCTCTAACTCAGGAAAACTTTGAGTCTAAGCATCTACACACATTTTTGCACAGACTCACTTCTCGAAGATTTTGACAGAAATTGGGTAGCTAATGAACTCTCTAGGGTGGTATGGCTGGCAAGTTGTCGTGGGTAACAGCCCATTGGCAGGTTGTCCAGAACCCAGCCACAGGCTATTTCTTTTTCGCTGCCTCTAGGTACATTTGAGATTAGGGAAGCCACCTACGAAAAAAAAAAAAAAAAGAAAATAAACCACACTTCACCGCACATGTATGGCTGGCAAGTGATCGTGGGTAACAGCCCATTGGTCGGTTGTCCAGAGCCCAGCTCAATAATTGCACAAAAAAAGACCAAAACACCTAAATACGAAGCGGGGAAGTAGTACAAGCCAGGGAGATATACACTAGAAAATCCTTGTGTTGACCCCAAGTAAAATGAACGTAAGGAGAAAGCTACCAATCGAACAAATACACCTTCAGGCAAAAATTTATTTTCTTTTCCGGTCACCTAGGGGCGTAGAAACTCGAAGTCTGTCTCAATTACCATTAAGTGAGTCTATCACAACATTCACACCAAGATGCTTAGCACTTAGGGTTTTGACCGAGTTTTGGGTGGGTTGGGTAGCCATAAAAAGTTACCAACCCACACTGAATTCCGAAAATTCTAAAAAGACATATATAGATATATATGTATACATATGTATAGAAAGCAAGGATTCGGGCAATTCGTATTTTGGAAGACACCCAGGTGCTGCTTAGTCTTTGTGTATTAAGATCTTCGTATATTTCCTCTTATTGACGAGTAATGAAGTGCCTAAGCAATTACTTCTTGAATTCTCCAAAGAAATAAAGGCTAGAATAAACCTTGCTAGGGACTATCAAGGAGTAAGCATGGGGGTATGATAACACCATGCAAGGGGGTAGTAATTAGGTTGAATATGGCCCATCTTTAGAATAAAAGGCACAACATAAAGTAGAATAGGAGCATTGCATGCATCAAGTACCAAGATTGCTTATAAAATGCATTAATGGCCATTTGTGTAAAGCATGTGTCAAAGCAGGCCTCAGATGAGCAATAGGGTCGCACGGATGGATTCAGAATGACGAACGGAGTCCAACGGACTCAAGATTGGCAAAATCCGACATCCGGAGCTCCCACAATGGGCCCAAGAAATTCTGACTGTTGATCTGGAGATCAACGGCCCAAAAAGCGCCACGTCGCCCCGGCCCCACCGCTTGCACGCCCTCAAGCCAGCCAAGGACGAATCTCGGCCGTTGATCTTCGATCGAACGACCGAGATCCGCGCGCTCGCCTGCGGTTGCCGCGACAAAGCGCAAGCGTGGCGCAACGGCTAGCGCGCACGCCCGCATCGCAGTGACGTGCATTCGAATCGCGCAGAGCGGAAATCAAGCGCGAGCGAAGGGCGCGGCAAAATTGGGCCGCCCGATCAGCAGCGGCCGGCCAGGATCGTGCCACACGACGCGATGACAGCTCCCGAGCGCCCACGCGCGCGCGCACGCCGGGCGGAAACGCGCGCACGCACGCGCATTCGAGGTGCGATCTCAGCGCGGGCGCGGGAGGATCTCAGCCATCCGATCTTCAATCGGATGGCTCTCGTTCAACGTCCACGGATCGCGCTTGGAGAGAGAGAGAGGGGCGGGCAGCTGACCGGCGGTAGGAGGGCTTCACCGACGTATCTGGAAGCGATTTTAGCGACGTTCTGGATGTCTCTAAAGCACATTCTTCTTTTAGGAAGCCCTTAACTCTATTTAAACCCCCTTCTACCACCATTCAAGAGATCCTCTCCCACTTGCAACTACTCCACTCCTCTCCTAGCTAGTTTTAGGCACTCTTGTAATCGCTGAAGAGGACGAGCCGCCAACGGAGCCTCCTCCACCGCCGTGCCTGCCTCGTCGCTCTCTACTCTCTCTCTACCTCTCTCTCTCTCTCTTTTAAGCTTTCATTTACTTTTGTTGAAGCATGTATTTAATGTTGTAAACCATGAACTATGAATGCATGTTTAATGAAATTATTTTCCGTTTAGTTGCCATTTTAATTTCTGTTTAAAGTGCATGATCAAAACCAAGAGCTTTCTAACCTTAAACTCTCTCTCTATCTCTTGCTTTTCAAAACCGTCTCTTTAGCAAGCAAAACTCCATCTTTTTCGTGACAACAAGTGGTAAACAAACTCTGATTCCATGCCTCCCTGAGATCGACACTCGGACTCACCTCCGTTTACTTCTTTTAAAACCGACGTATCAAGTGCAACTATAACGACACCTCTTAACACACACGCACGAGACCACGTCAGTATGCACTTTACCACCCCCCATGCCTAAGTTTTGCAATGTCCTCATTATAAACAGAGGGTGTGAAATAGTGTTGGGTTCAGGGGCTTAGAACAGGATATATCAGGTGGGTGAATAGGTCGGGAGGTGACTGATGCTAACGATTGCAAGCTCTGGTACATGTACCAGAGGTAGGATCGACTATCTAAGGCTGAACTCAAGGTGCAATAGACGTGGAGTACAGATAGATAATCAGATGGGTCTCTATTTTTGGAATGATAGGTTGCCTCCCGTTAAGCACTAAATTCAACGCCTTTAGCCGAGCGGAACATGCGATAGAGAGGGAGTGGTTAAATCAGCAGATTTTTGTAAAACAAGCACCTTGATCAAGAGCCTGGTTGGTCCAACCAGGTGCTTGTTAAGATCAACAGGCTGATGAAGCAGCCCAAACCTAATCAGTCTAGTGGTTTAATAGATGTAGATCAACAAATGAACCCACCATATGCAATGTGGCTTGGATGGATAGGGAAGTGAAAACTCGGGTCTAGGCTGAGTCTAATCAGTTTGGTCAGAGTAGAGTTCCAAAAAATGATCAGTGAATGGTGTGGAAATCCTACAGGGGTGATCAGAGAATGATGGATCATGTTTTTCAATCTGATCAATGCCTGATGCCTGGTATAGATGTGGAATTGAATCATCTGCAATTGGATCAGTGAGAGGTGAATCAGAATAGAAATTTTTGAGTCCAATTGCAGGTCAGGGTTGAAAATGAGTTTTGACTGATTCTGTATATGTGGAAGAGGTGGCTTCTATGAGAATTGTGTATGAGGGCTCTTCTAGAAAGGAATGACAGGTGCTTTCATGTAGAGAGACCTCATTGTAACTTTCAAAATCAAAAGTGAATGCCTAGAGAGTGTCTATGGGATACTGGAAATCAGAGTCGAGAAAAGATTCGTATTCTGGGTTGCAATCACTCTCAACATTTTCTAGTTTTGATTCCTGAGGATCGAAAAGAAATGGTTCCATGTCACTGGAACCTGAACTGAAATCAGTGATCTCGGGAACCAAGACCTCAGAATCGGAGTTAGAGAATGAGTCATGAGAGCCGAGGTCATAGATTGGCTTGTTATAATCAGGAAGCAGATTTTCTCCGATGTTATGGTCAGATTCGAAATCGTCGGAGAGTTTGTGCAAATCAAAATATGAAGGAGATTCAAGATCATGAGTTCCACCATAGAATAAATCATATGTTGTAGATTCAGTAGCCTAACTAGGGTCTAGCCTAGATGTCAATTCTGAGCTTAAAAAGGTGTCCTTATCTGGTAGAGGCTTAGGTTCCAAGCTGGTAGGACAGACCCAATTGAAACCCCACTCATCCAACTCCTTAGTTTTTGTATCGTAAACTGGCATGACTTCCAAAAAATCAATTGGTTTCTCTGAGGATGTTGGCGAGGGATATTCATCAAATAGAGGCCTAAAATCATATTCTTCATTGAAAAATTGATCTTCCTCATATGGGCCTCGAAATCTTCCCAATGGGTTTCAGATCTAGATTCTGGGCTTAGGATGTGGTTTGAATCACTAGAATCTAGGTCCGAATAACCTTCGAGGGTCACCTTATCAGAATAAGGGGCAGAATTTACACCCTCGAGAGATTCAGTTCTACTTTCCTTATTGCAAGAGTTTTGAAATTTTAAGCCTGGTGATTCATGGTCTAGGGTTGGCTCAACATTGTGTTCTCCTGCCATTGGAACTTCCCAACCTTCTTCATTATCAGGCACATTGTACTCCATCTAGGTTGGGAATCCACAACCATTCTGTGCCTCAAACCCAAGATCTGGGAAATCAGATTGATCCTCGATATTGTTCCAAGATGGTTCATCATCTGGCATGTACGGGTATTTCTGATCGATAATTTATTTCAATAATCTCATCATTTCCTCCCATTTTTCAAGATCGTCTTGGTGTTGTTCCCAAAGTACAGGATTTGTTATGCATTGAAGGTATTCAAGATTGTGCAATTTTTTTATCTTAATGTATCCTGTGATGAGCATGTCTCGGGTTGACCCTTTTGTGGCTTCTACCAATAACACTTGGATATAGGTTATGATGAAGGTTGTGGTTGTTGGGACATCAACCTGAATGTTTTCTACTGGTGTTGAGGTTTTGTCTTCTTTTTCATAGAATTTCAGGGCATCCTCAATCATCCTATCTCTCATGGATCTTCGGTATTCAGGTTTCTTGAACGGTAGTCCTAATTGGTTTGGCTGCATATTTGGATCAGGTAGTGGAATCAAGATGTAGTATCAAGTTTTGAAGTGATTAGATTTGAATAAAGAGCCCCACTAAAGTTTTATGTGCGTGCTCTAAAGAGAAAAGATGAGGGACTGGAGATGTTTTTGACCCAATCGAGGCACCCAAAAATGTTGGATGACTATGGAGGTTCGGGACGAATGATACCCCTGGATCAGAAGGACGTCCACCTGAGAATTACCTGGGCAGACAGAGAGGGAGAGTCCCGCAAAGACCCCTACATAGTAGAGCATCCCCATGGGTTACAGGGTTTCCCCCACCCGACCTCTCTTGTCACTGAGATTCCAGGTAGACCAGAATGGGGACGTTGACCTCTTAAGTCTATCACTTTTATTTCAAAGGTGCTTTAGGGTTCTCACTTGAACTTTAATTGTTTTGATTTGGTGACCTAATTTGGAGGTTGATTGACCCAAGGGGTCAACTTCACTTGACCTACCCTAAAAATGGCAGAATGATTCTAGGTCAAGACTTAGAAGTCACCCTAATTTGACTTCTAGTTTATTAGGTCCAAGATTTTAAGATTCAAGTGATTTTAGAGCTCAATTTTTAGGGTTTATCTTGCGTAGATCTTTTCAATCAAGGGCTTGGGTAGCACACTGATGCGGGAGGATTTATTTCCTTTTAAACAGACATGTGTGACTAGCACTCCAAAAACCCTACTGTTGAAATCATAATTTGGTTCTATTTCCAATCCTCTTTTTCACAAAAGTTCTCTTTGGACTCAAAAACAAGAAGTGTATTGTCCGCAGAGATTAAGCATGATTTCTATTAGGCACAGGAATTTTGTGGGATAGGATCTCTAAAAAAAATCGCTTCTACTTCAATAAGTTTTGAAAAATTTTCGCAAAATTAGGAAACATTTGCCTTAAATATGGTAATTACTATAGAAAGAAGGCAATTGATTCCTATGTTGGTTTCTTCCTTTTGTATTTCAAGGATTAGGCGATGGATTTTAGAGAAGAAGAGAGGTTACCTGCCCTGGAGAGGTTGACTTGCATGGGAGATTTCTTCTCTTGAAACACCTAGCAAGATCACAACAAAATAAATAGGGCAAGTTAGTGTTCAATATAGTCCAAAAGAATGTAGAGACTAGTGATAAATTGCTTGTTGCTACTCGTCAACGGCGGCAAAATGTTGACGAGGCTAGATCGTGGTTTTAAAGAGATGTCGCATTGTAGTATATACGAAATTGCCTAAAAAACAAATAAAAATTTATAACTTGAAAATCTAAGTATCTAAGGTCGAACATAGGGAGCAAATGGAATTTATTCACTAATCTCAATAATGTAATTGAACACTTAGAGTTACTTAAAACTTAATTCAGAATATAAATGTAAGAATTTAAGAGTCAAAATTGTAGCAAAATAGAAGAATTGGACGTCTGATTCTATAATCAGATGTCTTAAATGATAACCTCTTATTTTCTTCTTCTTGCTGCTTTCTCTTCTTTTTTTTCTTCTTTTTTTCTGTCTTCTGCCTTTGACTTTCCTCCTTTTCTTTCTGTTTCTGCTTGTCTTCCTCTTCAGCCTTGTTCTTCTTTTACTTCTCTTCTTTCTTTCTTCTTCCTTCTTCAGCCACACCTCTTCTACAGTGCTACTCCTTCCCTTGCCTTCTGCCTTTCTTCTTCCTTTTCCTTCCTTGGCTTCTGCCTTGATATCCATCTTCAGCCCTTTTCCTTAGCTCTCCTCTAACTTTCTCTTCTTCTCTTCTTTTCCTCCTTCCTTCTTCCTTTCTGCAGCCAAGTGTCCTTCCTTCCCTTCTTCGCTTTCACCTTGCCTTAGCTACGCCTTCCTCTTCCTTCTTCACTTCTTCTTCCCTGCGCATGCACACAGAAGCAAAACCTATCCCCTATCCTCCCCTGCGTCTCTCTCTCTATTTCTCTCTTTGGTACGCTCTCCCATAGCTGGGTAATCAGGTCGGGTATCGCGCGCCAGGGTCCAGGCGCACCGGCATGGGTGTGGTGCACGAGGAGTGCTAGGTCTAGGTAATCGAGTCGGGTGCCAGGTCTGCGGGGGTAGTTCACGGATGAGGCATGAGCGAGTGAGGGCGAGGGACCTCACCCCTATGTACTGGAGGCAATGAGCTAAGAGCACAAATTCAATTTACGGTGCTCTCCACTCTCTTGCGTTTATGAGGTGGGACTAAATGTCCCATCTGCTTCTACGCTTGCATTCGCAAGGTGTCTTCTTCAATTGCTGCTGATAGGTCGCTCACTAAGCCAATTGCCTGGCTGTATGCGTTCACAACACCAATCCGCTTCACCTAGGACTCTGACACCTGGAGCACACGACCTGGAGCGCTGCTGCAAGCTCCTTGCTTCAGTGTCAATGGCGGAAGGGGGTGTCATCCTGAAGTTAATGAATACAGCCTTACGGCCCCATTAAAACACACAAGGAGCTTCGCCATGTCTTGGTGAAGGTGAGACGGTGGGTGGTAGGCCGTAGGGCGGCCTAGGCTTACGTGCCTAGGTTACTCTGTGGTCGTACTTATGGGTTTGGTCGGGGGACGTTTAGGGAGGTGATGGTGGTCGATGGATGGGCAGAAGGTGGTCAGTGGATGATGGCGGAGGTGGTGAGGTGTCTGGCGAGGTGTGTAAAGGTGTGGAGCGGTGGAAGCACCTTGCCGATGGGCGGCTGGAGATGTAGAAGATGAAGGTGGACAGTGGCTGCAAGGGGTCGAAAATAGAAATAGAAAGGGGGGAATTGAAGAGGGAATAGAGAGGAGTAATCCTAAACTAACTAAGTGGGCGAACGGGGAGAGGAGGCGGCTGGCTGTGCCTACTGTCGCCGGAGAAGACGATGTACAGGGGAGAGGGGATGGCGATGATGACGGGGCTAGAGGCGCGTGCACTGGGTTGCATGACGCGGAAAAGGTGGTGAAGGAGGCTCTGCCACTAGTATTGTGGCAGAGTGACAAGAAAGGGGAGGAGGGCTCGCCGGAGATCACTAGACTCCTGACCGGAGGAGGAGACAAAATTGGGGTGATTCTTCGGCCAAGTCGAGCTGAAGAGATGCGACTGGAGTGAGGATCCTTTTATAGGCACTGGCAGGGGCTCTTGTGCTTGGAAGACAAGCTTCCAAGCACGAGAGTCCTCGCCGGAGAAGGAATCAGTTGGATACCCAAATCTCTCGATCTTTCACATGAGAGATTAGGTGCAATTCAGATCTTGTGATTGTGCTCAGATGGAAGGGAATTCCTAAGAGAATCTCCCTTTTAAATCTAGGAGGAGATCTCTGAGGAATCAGGGAGTAATCCCCCTCCATTCCTCATCGGAGTGAGATTTCTCCCCATTAATGATAGAGGGACCTGATTGTAAGAGTGGCGAGAAGTTAGGGGGTCCGTGCAATGGTTTTCAAAAGTTAGGGGTCAGAATGTAATTGGGTGGACTATTTTGCAAAGTAGGTCAAGATGACCTCCCCTTAGGTCCAAATTTTAGTACAAACCTAATTTAGACCTAAGGAATCCAATGGTGAAGTTGGATTTTAGGTTTGATCACGTTTAACTGGACATTTTACATAAAAACCCAAATTAGGTCAAATAATGAGCTAAGACCCCAATCTAAGTCAAAATATGTTCCCAAGGCCAAATTTAAGGTTCTAAACCCTAGGGGATATTTTTCCATGAATTTTAGAGGATTTAGTTGATTTTTATCCTGATCAAAACCTTGTTGAATTAAGCAAATCTATTTTAGGGTTATAGAATGTCATTTAATTGTTGGATTACACAATAACCCATTTCTGACTAAACCAGCCCACTTTTTATCTTATTCAGACCATTTGACCAATGTTATACCTCTGAGAAATCCCATTTATGTACTACAATGGTAAAGTTGCAGTTTTAACCTTTATTTCCTATTTTCTTCTCAGAACATTAATTACTTGAATTAGGCCCTTCTCTAGGTTATGTAGGAGCTCTTATTCTCTTTCTTAGGTCAAAATGAGCTAGTTAGGGCTCATGATGAGGCTCTCATCAACAAGCCTTTAGTGACATTTAAGATGTCGCTAAAGACTCGTCAGAGATGTCGCTAAAGCATTCACGTGCCTTGGCTGGCGCTTGGATGCTTGGCTACAGCTATCGTAGGGTGCGGCGATCATTGGTGTTGGGTTAGGCGTGGATAGCTGTGATCGCAAGAGGAGAACACACACTTGTAGCCATTTGAAATCTGCACTGCTGGCTTATGCCCTGGCAGCTGTTGGAGGAGGCATCACATGGCCGAGGCTCGCCTGTAGATTGAGCATGCTTTGATTTGAATCCCGCTGCAAGCGTAATTGCGAGGATTGGATGGTAGGTGCCACTCCTGGTTGTCTTAAATTCATTCCCTAGATGGCACGCGTGCGATCTGGCGTGCGCCCTTGCATCGGTGGGAGGCGCTAGATCGCGCATGGAGAATTTCAACCATTCGATCGAGATCAAGTCGCCCTATTACAGCTGGCATTGTAGCTAGTGCGGCGAATCGTGGCTCGAACCCACGCTCACTATTTGAGAGTGTTAGTCTTCACTGTTGCTCCAATGTGACGCTTTGTCAAGCAGAGGGTGATGCAGTTGTGTGCACCTTGGTTGTTGGATGAAGATCCTGTTGGTGCTAGAGCACCACGATCATTTGTTTTGATGATAACAAAACACGTGTTATTTAACATTTGCAATTTGAGTCCTAGATTTCAGGTCAATTGCAAATGTGGACGTGCTTAAACGGAGTTCGAGCTCGCATCCAGGACGGATTGGAGGAGCTTGACGGAAAACAGAGGAGGTTCGCGTGGAGCGACAGATTGAAGATAGAAGACAAGAAGAATATGATAGATTCTTTTTAATCCTTTCTTGTATCTCTTGTCTTTATTTTCTTGCTCTTTTTATTTTCCTTAGAATATTATGTTAAAGAGCCTCAAAGTACCCTAACAGTAGTCCTAGGAACACAGGCACAACCCTAGGATACTTAGGTTTTCTATAGAATACTTAGAAAACCAATATAGGGTTCAAACAGCATTTCCAGACGTCTAATTCACAAATCAGACGTCTGATAAAGTATTTTAAGACGTCTGACTGTTGTTTCAGACGTCTGATAACTATTAGGCTGGAGTTAGTATTCTGTCTGATGAAATCCGACGTCCAGACCTTAGTCCAGACATCTGATGGATTTGCAGACGTCCAATTAGTGGACCGTTGGCTGGCTTTGCAAACACTCAAGAATATGACCGTTAGAGCCTTATCAAACGTCCTTAGGCCTTTCCAAACGTCTGATAATTGACCGTTTTGCCTCGGCTGACCCAAAATCTCTTCTCAGAGATTTTCTAGCCGTTGCAACGTTTGGAAAATCCATTCCCACAGTAAAAGTTGGTTTCCAGACGTCCAGACATAGTGCCAGACGTCCTATATGTCGTCTGATGGACTTGCGCAAAAACCCTGTTTAGATCTGATCCAAGTCAGGAAGAGACCCGCCCAAAATCAGACGTCTGACCTTGAAATCAGACGTCTTAAAGTGGCCTTACAGACGTCTGATGCAAGAATTCGACATCTGATCGCCCTATCAAGCGCAATCATTGTCCTGATTTCGGCCTGATTCTCTTGGGCCTTGCACTTAACGGCTATAGAACCTTTCCTAAGCCTTCCAAAGCCTTCCTAAGGCCTCTATAAATAGAGGGGAGCCTTTGACACACCAATACACACTTGGATACACCTAAGCAACATACTTTCTACCCTTTGATGTCCAAGAAAAGATCTTGCTCTCGAAGCTTAAGTTCCATCACCTAGAGAGCTAAATTCCCTTTGCGCACTCGCTCTCCCGCCGTTGTTCACGAGAGTGACATTGTGCCATCGCGTGGCACATGCACCGCGTCATCAACTCGACGCACTCCTTGCAAAGGGGAGTTTCCTATTTCCTATAGAAGCTAGGTTTAAATTACTTTGTTGGCTCTATAGGATTACTTGTTTTATTTTATCTGTCTTTTGGTTGGGTATTCGCTTTGCGAATTCTCGTCTCCTTCGTGGGACAAAATCCTTCTCGTGGAGAGAAGGGGTTGAGGTATGCTACCCTCGTTTAAGTAGCATGGTTGTATTGAGGTTGAATCACCCTCGTTTTAAGTGATTCGGTTTAGTGGATTTTGATCAACTTGGTTGATCAGAAAATCCTAACTCGAGAGGGTTAGGTGGTGGTTTTCACCCGGTTTGGGTTTCCACCTAAAAATAATTGTGTACATTGTGTGATTGGTTTTCTTTGGTGAGATTGCTTTATATTTTATTTCCGCATTTATTACGTCACCCCCTCTTCGAAGGGAAAAACTACATTTGGTATCAGAGCAGGTTCTTGCGAGTTCGGAGTAACACCCGGCAAGAAGATCATGGAGGGAAGCTGTTCCACAAGCAGGATTTCCGAGGGGCAGTCCAGAACCCGTCCGCCATTCTTCGACGGGAGCAACTACCCCTACTGGAAGTTGTGGACGAAGACCTGGCTTCAAGCCACCGACTTCACGATCTGGGCCCAATGCGAGACGCCATTTGAGATCCCAGAAAAACCCACTGGAGGCTACTCGCAGCAACAAATCTGTGAGCTCTCTTTAAACGCAAAGACCATGAACGCCCTTTACTGCGCGCTCAGCTCGGTGGAGTTAAACAGAATCTCGCAATGCGCCACCGCATACGAGATCTGGCACACACTTGAGGTAACTCACGAAGGTACCTCTAAGGTAAAAACTTCTAAACTCAATTTACTTTCACAAGAATTTGAGGCTTTTTCTATGAAATCTAACGAAACTTTAAGTGAGATGAACACTAGGTTCACTCTCATAGTAAACAATTTAAAAGCTTTAGGGAAGACCTTCATCAAGGGGGAGCTTCAAGGGAAGCTTCTTCGTTCCCTTGGACTGGAGTGGGAACAGAAAGTCACCGCCATCGAGGAGGCGAACGAAGTAGAGGAGCTCAACATGGAAGATCTCCTGGGCAATCTAATGGCCTACGGGACAAAGTTGAAGCAGAAGAAGAAGGATACATCGGAGCCCAAACTGAAGAAGACTCTTGCCTTCAGAGCCACGTCGGATAGCGAGGTAAGTTCCGACGACGAAGACTTTAGAATTTTACTTAAAAATTTTTCCAAGTTTTGTAGGGAATTAAAGAAAGAGAAAAAGGAGAAGAAGGAAAGCCCGAGACGTTGCTACCACTGCAACGAGAAAGGGCACCTACGACCAGAGTGCCCTCTTCTCAAAAAGGAGAAGAAAAATGAAAAGGAAAAGAAATCTAAGAAGAAGGCGTTCCAAGTCACTTGGGACGATTCCAGCTTGGAGGAAGAAGAAGAAGAAAAAGAAGAAACCACTTGCTTTGGTTTCATGGCCAGAGGAAGCAATAGCGACAGCGACAATGAGGTAAGTTATGATTTACAAGAAGCTTTTAATGAACTATTTGAGCTTAGTAAATCATTAAAAATAGAAAACAAAAGCATGAAAAAGAATCTTAGTTTTCTTAAATCTGAAAATGATAGGTTAGAAATAAAACTTAAGGACATAGAAACTAGTCCTAAGGATAATAACCTATTATTAGAAAATAATAACCTCATCAATGAAAATAATAAATTGATTGAAGAAAATGATAGTTTAAAATTAGAAATTTCTGACTTACAGACTAAGATGCACACTATAGAAAAAGAAATTGCATGTCTTAAGGAAAACTCCAACAAATTAATCAATAAAGTAGATAATTTTTATAGCCCTAAGGTTGAGAAAGGATCTCCATCAAGGAGACCTGCTAACAGATCCAGATCCAAGCCCACTTGGATACCGAAGAAAGAATTAGAATCTTATTTTGTAGGATTCAGGGATAATTACAACACAAAGGACTGGACCTACAAACTCAAGGCTGGTCAACTCAAGTTGGGAGAACCAAGGAGTAGACCAAGGAGGAGGACAAGAAGACCGACGAGACGGCGAACAAACGACAGACCCGCCGCACATCGACCACTAGACTGGAGACCGGCGCCGATGCCCGGGCCTCCAAGCTACGGATGGGAGCCCCATCCAATGTGGCATCCACCACCACCATTCAGGCCATTTTATTGGCCATGGTAGGTGAGGTAAAAATTCTTAACCCTATCTTTTTATAAGCATTTAGATAGGGGGAGTTAAAAAATGATGAGCTAATTGTCAATTTTTAAGGGGGAGATATAAGGTAGCTAAATTTCCTTTAGAAAGGGGGAGAAAAATAATAGCTATCTTGTTGTTATAAAAAAGGGGGGAGGAGATTACCTTTGTTAAAAGAAACTCATAGAAGAGCATGTTTTAAGGGGGAGTTATAGAAAATGTAAAATCAATTAAACCATTTTGATAATGTCAAAAAGGGGGAGGATTTTTTGCATTATTATCTATGATTTTGTCATCATCAAAAAGGGGGAGATTGTTGGTGCTAGTGCACCACGATCATTTGTTTTGATGATAACAAAACACGTGTTATTTAACATTTGCAACTTGAGTCCTATATTTCAGGTCAATTGCAAATGTGGACGTGCTTAAACGGAGTTCGAGCTCGCATCCAGGACGGATTGGAGGAGCTTGACGGAAAACAGAGGAGGTTCGCGTGGAGCGACAGATTGAAGATAGAAGACAAGAAGAATAGGATAGATTCTTTTTAATCCTTTCTTATATCTCTTGTCTTTATTTTCTTGCTCTTTTTATTTTCCTTAGAATATTATGTTAAAGAGCCTCAAAGTACCCTAACAGTAGTCCTAGGAACACCGGCACAACCCTAGGATACTTAGGTTTTCTGTAGAATACTTAGAAAACCAATATAGGGTTCAAACAGCATTTCCAGACGTCTAATTCACAAATCAGACGTCTGATAAAGTATTTTAAGACGTCTGACTGTTGTTTCAGACATCTGATAACTATTAGGCTGGAGTTAGTATTCTGTCTGATGAAATCAGACGTCCAGACGTCTGATGGATTTGCCAGACGTCCAATTGGTGGACCGTTGGCTGGCTTTGCAAACACTCAAGAATATGACCGTTAGAGCCTTATCAGACGTCCTTAGGCCTTTCCAGACGTCTGATAATTGACCGTTTTGCCTCGGCTGACCGAAAACCTCTTCTCAGAGATTTTCTAGCCGTTGCAACATTTGGAAAATCCATTCCCACAGTAAAAGTTGGTTTCCAGACGTCCAGACATAGTGCCAGACGTCCTATATGTCATCTGATGGACTTGCGCAAAAACCCTGTTTAGATCTGATCCAAGTCAGGAAGAGACCCGCCCAAAATCAGACGTCTGACCTTGAAATCAGACGTCTTAAAGTGGCCTTACAGACGTCTGATGCAAGAATTAGACGTCTGATCACCCTGTCAAGCGCAATCATTATCCTGATTTCGGCCTGATTCTCTTGGGCTTTGCACCCAACGGCTATAGAACCTTTTCTAAGCCTTCCAAAGCCTTCCTAAGGCATCTATAAATAGAGGGGAGCCTTTGACATACCAATACACACTTGGATACACCTAAGCAACATACTTTCTACCCTTTGATGTCCAAGAAAAGATCTTGCTCTCGAAGCTTAAGTTCCATCACCTAGAGAGCTAAATTCCCTTTGCGCACTCGCTCTCCCGCCATTGTTCACGAGAGCGACATTGCGCCATCGCGTGGCACATGCACTGCGTCATCAACTCGACGCACTCCTTGCAAAGGGGAGTTTCCTATTTCCTATAGAAGGTAGGTTTAAATTACTTTGTTGGCTCTATAGGATTACTTGTTTTATTTTATCTTTGCCTTTTGGTTGGGTATTCGCTTTGCAAATTCCCGTCTCCTTCGTGGGACAAAATCCTTCTTGTGGAGAGAAGGGGTTGAGGTACGTTACCCTCGTTTAAGTAGTGTGGTTGTATTGAGGTTGAATCACCCTCGTTTTAAGTGATTCGGTTTAGTGGATTTTGATCAACTTGGTTGATCGGAAAATCCTAACTCGAGAGGGTTAGGTGGTGGTTTTCACCCGGTTTGGGTTTCCACCTAAAAACAATTGTGTACATTGTGTGATTGGTTTTCTTTGGTGAGATTGCTTTATATTTTATTTCCGCATTTATTACGTCACCCCCTCTTCGAAGGGAAAAACTACAGATCCAATGGTTGAGGTGCATTCTTGCTTGACACCAGCGCGATGGCTCAGGTGGGGGGCGATCTGGATGGCACCGCATGGCGCCATCTGGGTCGTCCGTCTTCATCTTCTTGTAGAGGGTGCTTTGGAGCTCTGATCAAAGTGATTTTCGCGTTGGCGAATTACGATCGTTGCTCCGGATTCATCCATATAGTCAGATTCTTCATTTGAAGCCCATAAAGATGTCACACTACCTCCTGGCCATGTAAAATGGAAGAATTAATATATATAATATACAACTATCCTCAATGCCATGCAATGGATGTTATGCAGTATTTATAACATGATATACAATGCTAAGCCTAGGAACTATCATAAATAAGCATTTTATCATGAATTCATGTGTGTTTATCAGTCAGGATAGTTTAAAGCTATTTGAGTCAGATGGTCCTCTAAAGAGCTTACTATCAGGTGTTGAAAGTGGAAAACTATGCGATCGAAGTTGGTTTCGAAAAATCCGTCGTTGTAGATCGATTTGCGAAGAAATCCGTCAACAGATAAATTTATACCAAAATTCTAAGAGTTCCGGGTCGAACACAGGGAGGCTATGTTGATTTAAAATCCGTAATTTATATTTTTTGTGCTTTTGTTTGAAAATGAAATTATTACAATGGAATTGATATAAACAATAAGAAAGAGAAAGAGAGAAAGGGAGAACAATACAATCACTTGATATAATCAGAATGCTTTTACAATTACAAAGTGGGAAATGATTACAACTAGAAAGCGGAAACTTCAATTCTAGAATGCGATTAAAAAGAAGGGAGAGAGATGTTATCCTCCTTGACGAATGCTTGGAGGACGAGTTGGACGGAGCGACGCCTGGAAGATGGAGTGGGAAGGAGGACGAAGTAGGAAGAAGCGAGAATGAGGTAGTACGTCGTCGTCGTCACGTGATCCACTTCCGGAACAGGGGTGAGAAAATTGGATTTAGCTCTAGAATAGCATCCTGGGTGTAGGACAAGCTTCTCTTAAGCTTTGGAGAGGGAGAGAAGTGAAGGAAGGGATGAGGAAGAAGTGGAGGTCGGGTCTCCTTTTATATTTATAGGAAATAAGGGCAAATTTTTCATTTCAAGCTTAAAGGATTAAAATCAGGTCTTTAGTGGCGGATTTATCCTGCACTAAAGGTCTAATCATGGCCAACGTGTGCGTGCCTCCTCACCTTCCGTGCACAAAACACATGCTCACATCCTTCAAATCTTAGCCACCTGATCGTGAGATCGGATGGCTTAGATTTCTCCTCGTGTGCACCTTCATCTGCACTTAATCGTGCACCCGCGTGCGATTAGGCATGCGCAAATGTGTTTGATCGCGCGTGCACGCAATTAGATGATCCGAGCTGCCTGTAGCCGATCCCATGGTTGCGATTAAATGCTTGCGTGCTACGGATGACAAGTTCAATGCTCGTGAAACGCCACTTGACCGCTATGCGAGCGATGCTACTTTATCGCGGTTACGAATTAAGCGCGCGTGCTTCACGACTGTTGGATCAAGATCCAACGGCCTAGATAACACCTCGCCACTCCTTTAGATGATGGGGAGCAGTGCTGTGGCTGATTTGGGTGGCTGTGATGGTGCCACGTGGCACCATCTTGGCCATCCATCTTCTACGTGTTGTAGATGGTGCCACAGATGTTGGATTGGACCAATTTTCATGTCGTTAGGCTGCGATCATCGATCCGAACCCATCCGTGCAGTCTGATTTTTTGTCTGAAGTGTGGATTGGCACCATCTTGGCCCTTGATCTTTAGGCTTCCCCGGTCTCTGTCTAGTGCTATGGATGTCCGATCAGGGCAATCTTGGAGTCATTGAATTCCAATCGTCACCCTGATTAGATCCGTATGGTTGGATCTTCGATCCGAGGCCCTGATTAAAAATCACCCTGTCCTTGACCATAAAAGGAGACAATTACTATACAATTTATACAACTTGACCTAAATGTAAGACTATACATGTTATGCAAGATTTACAATGTATGATGCTAATATGACATTAAGAACATGCATTGATAGACATTTTTGGCTATTTAGATGTATGCACAGCACACCCCCATGCCTATCTTTTGCTAGTTCCTAGCAAAAACTATATGCTATTTATAAAAGAATTAGGGTTGGCTTACTCAGGCATAAGTCATTTTCAACATTAAGAAATTTTTACTTAGGACCTGAACTTTCAAAGACACAATAGCGCCCAGGTATCTGCCAAAATGCAGACCGCCTCAAGTGCTTGCCTTATTCAAAGAAAGATCTCTTTTTCTCCTTTTTCTTCTTTTCTAATTTTTTTGGATTTTTAAGTTTAGGGTTACAGAGTGGCTTTCTACGGCGACTCAACCCACCCAAGACTTGATGAGAACCCTAAGTTCTAAGCATCTTTTTGTGAAAGTGATAGACTCATTGATTGGCAATCAGAACGGACTTCGGGTTTCTATGCCCCTAGGTGACCTTAGAAAGAATTCTGCCTAAAGGTGTATCTATACGACTGGTAGCTTTCTCCCTACTTTTCTTTTTGTGGGGTCAACACAAGGGTGCATCCAGTGTATATCTCCCCAGCTTCTTCTATTTCTCTACTTCTTCCAAAGTGTTTTAGAATTTGACATGCATTTCTTGAGCTGGGTTCTAGACAACCTACCAATGGCCTGTTACCCACGATAACTTGCCAGCCATACTCGTGCAGTGAAGTGTGGCTTATTTCTTTCTTTTTTACCTTTTCTTTTTCTTTTTGGACTTTCTTTTTCTTTTCTTTGTTTTTTTTTTAAGTAGGTGGCTTCCCTGGTCTAAGATTTACCTAAAGGCAATAGGAAAAGAATGGTCCAGTGGCTGGGCTCTGGACAACCTACTTATGGGCTATTACCCATGATAACTTGCCAGCCATACCACCCTAAAAGGTTCATTAGCTACCCAATTTCCGTTAAAATCATCGAACGAGTCAGTGACGAATAGTGTATAGATGCTTAGACTTAAAGTTCCCTCAAATCAGAGAGCAGGTTGATAAGTCGTATACTTATCACCCAATCTTATTTAATAAAATTGAAATATAATTCAGGATGGCGAGGACTCGATAAACAAATCCACATTTTAGCGGATACCTGGGCTAATTAAGCCCAAAGACCTGAAGGGTCTTAGTTTTCAAATCCTACTGTAATATTTCATAAGATTGAAAAGTCCTAATGCCTAAGTATTCTTTCCTAATTCAATTTTTTATCTTTTATGTATATCTAAGAAAACAAGTAGAATATACAAGAATTCCATAGAGCTGACAAATTGACTCAGAAATGAATCCACCCACCCATGCCTAGCTAATGCAATGTCCGCATTGAGAATAAAAGACATGAAAGGAAGGTAGAATGTAGAAGATATAACCTAAATATGATGCTCGGGTTAACTCTGAGTCAGACTGTACAACTGCTGAGTTTAATGCCATCAACTAGGCGAAGTCTAGCCAAAGAGATCACAACATGATAAGAGCAATCGTGTCTAAGATGGGTTCGGGAACAATACGGTCAATAAAAGGCTTCAGACATTGACCGTTGACTTTGAATGAATTACCCATCCTTGGGTCAAAAATCTAAATGGCCCCGTTTGGAAAAATCTGATCGATGATGAACGGGTGATTGCGCAGCAATCATAGGTCTTAACTGACCTAAATTAGGCTAGGACTTAGCATAAGTTAGGGCTATTCATGCATGCATACGCATTATCTGCATCTTTACTGCTTTCCGTTAGCTATGCATAAAATAATGTTATAATGTGCTGATTAAGTGCATTATGTCGATTGCAGGGAATAAGCTGATTAGGAGCTGGATCTGAAGCTGGATCAGGAATAACAGGAGTTGTAGCAGAGCTGGAGCAGAAGGCCTAGTTTAGATGTAGGAATAATAATGTAAGGGGGTTAAAAGTTTGCTATTCTATTAAGTAGGAATAAAGCAGTAAAATGTGAAGAGCTTAGGTCCATCCTAGCCCTAGGATAGCCTAGAGACTTCCCCAATCCTTAGCCACCCTTAGATTAGGTCACAACACCCTAGGAAGCCCTAAAACCCTAGTTCCAACCCTTCTCTGGACGTCCAGATAAGTTTTAAGACATCCAGGACCCTCAGCCAACTCCCGCACACTTCAAACCCACTTCTGCAGTGTTATTGGACGTCCAGACACTTTGTCAGACGTCTAATTTCTGCAGAATACCCAAAACAGAACCCGAAATCCTTCATGACTCTGATTGGACGTCCAGACAACAAGTCTGGACTTCTGATTTTTTAGTATAAGACGTCTGATTCTATAATTAGATGTCTGATACTTCTCTAAAATTCCTGTTTTGAGATTTAAGCCTTGATCTTGGATCACTAGGTCCCTAAACCCAATTCCAACCCCATAGGAACCTAAATTAAGGTGCCCTAACCCTAGTACATCACCTCTAGACCTCCCTAAGGACCTAATTAGGTCCTCACTAAACCTAATTGACTTGGATCTTAGTCAGTTCCATCAGCCTATTCAATTGGACTCATTGAGTCCAATTGAGCCCTGATCTCAGCACACACTGTCCAATTGGACTCAGTGAGAGTCCAATTGACCTAGACCTGACTTAATTGAGTTGTTTTACTCTCGATTATGTTTCCACACACCCAATTAAACTTGTATTAAGTTTAACTGCACTTTACCTTCGTGAATTAGGGTTTATAACCCTAATTTGAGACCTACCTTGACCTAAACCAACTAGAACCCAACCTAATCAACCTAGCCACCTATGTTTTGACCCACACACACCCACACACACCATCCACACGAAAATATCTAGCCTAGAGTTCTTTAGAACTCACTACCATGTGTGGTTTCCTTGGTTGCCAAAAATAGCAACCAAGAGCCATTCAATTTTTAGATCCACATTTGGTGGATCTAAAAACCACCATCCACCCTCTCTCTCTCACTCTCCCACGAGCTCCCACCATAGGCCTCTCTAGAGAATTCCATAATTCTCTAGAGAGCTTCCCTTAGGTCAATAAAAAGACCCCTTGGGTGGCCATTTGCACCCATTCACTCCCTTGCCAATTGCTCTCCAATGGTGCCATTCACGCCACCTCCACTTAGCCACTCACTCCACCTCAACAAGCTCACTACCACCACCATGGAGGACACCATGCCGGGATGCTAGATCAACCCTTCCTCTCTCCAAGGGTCGGCCTAAGCTACATTGGCCGCCCCTCATTCTTTTCTCAACCACTCCAAGGCCATCGGGGACCACCCCTGAATGCCCTCTACTCTTTTAGCTCTAGATCATGCTTTTCATAATTTTTAATGCTTTCATTTATTGCTTAGTAGAGTATTTTCTCTTCTCCCCCAATGATGCATGCGAAATCCCCCCGTCGATTCCTGTATGCAATCGTTTTCTGGTAGCTAGGTTTAATTTCAAGCATTCCTGTATAAGCTTTCCTCGAGATTTCCTGTACAAACAACTCTCCCCCAATGAATGAATGAAAATGCATTTATATATATATCTCTCTTTATGTGTTTGAAATCACCATGAACTGAATGATTATTTTATTTGCATGATTTAAGTGCATGTTCTTTAACCGCCTATATATTGTGCACCAGAATATTAAGTAGAGCGGCTTTAAGATCAATTTCAAAAACAGAAACACGCCTCCCAGAGACGAGCGACCGGGACTCAGAGTCTCGTTATTTTCAAAACAATATTTTTTACGAACGTTTTTACGCGACTATACTATGACTTTCGATGACTTTCAAATGCACGAAAACAGCTCTCCGTCAAATGGCGCCGTTGCCAGGGAGGCAACGTCATTTTTCTTGATTTCGATCTTTTACTTATCATTGACAAATCTACCTCTACTTCATTTCTTTTTGATGTGCAGGATAACATGGAAGAAAAAAAAGGGATCTGCGTGCACAACGAGCGCGGAAAGGAAATCAGGTGCACATCACATTCTCTTAGATTAGGTTTATTTTCTAAACCCTAGGACTAGATCTACTTCCTGCAATTGATTTTTTTTTTTTTTAAAAAAAGAAGAGATTTTTCTTATTTTCATGGAAAAGAAAAAAAATTTTGAAAAAAATCTAGATTAGGTTTTCTTTCGAATCTAGGTTGTTTTGAAAAAAAAAAAGGAAAAAAAAGAGATTCTTGTTGAATCTTTTGAAAAATTCTTTTTGAAAAAAAAAAAGTGCAAAAGATTAAAAAGAAAAACAAAACATTTTTGGTGGAAGGCTTGAATTTCAAATTCAAACCTCTTTAAAAGCTTTTCCACCACCTTCTGATTTTCGGCCAGATTTCAAATCTCACCTAAAAATTCGATTGCCGAAAAATCCGTTAGCGAAAAATTTTGAAATTCGGGCAAAACCTTCATTTTCAAACCATATTTCAAATGCCACTATTACTTTGAGAAAACTCCATGTATAAAATTTTTAAAAATTCACGAAGTGCACGGGGTCAGATAGACCCAGATTCAAAAATTTTCAAAGTTCCAAAAGCGTTTTAGAGCAATCCGCAAATCTTTTTTGACTAAAAATGGTGGGGTTTGAAAGCTGATCTAATTGTCTTTATTTCCCATATTTTTCCTGAATTTTTGATGATCATTTGATACTGTTTCAAAGCGAAAAACCGTCCAGGGGTCAAAGTTCCAAATCTGACCCTCTGATATTTAAAATTTCTTAAAAATTCGGTTGAAATAGTAAAAATTCCAAATAAATATTCTCTGAGAAAATAATTGAAAAAGGAATCTACTCGCAAAATTTCAAATTAATTAGATTCCAATTACTGTCAGAGGATCAACATTATTCTTGTGGTCTACTGAAATAAAAAAAAACCCTAGAAGTGCATGCAACTTAGGTTGAACCTTTAGGGTCACAAATAGAGACCACACTTTTGGCTAACCTAGACTTAATCAAGTCTAGTTAGCCGGTGAGTTTGGTCACCTTGTGGGCCACTCACCACAAACCCCACCGAAGAAAACTGGTTAAAAACTGATTTTAAAACACGAAATCAACCCGAGTTCGTTGTCATACTACTGAATGAGTTTAATCTCTCTTGCCAAACCTGGTGACTAAGTCTGTGGGGTAGTGTCAAACAAAAGTGGCTCGGGGGTCAACGGAACCGGAGGAGTAAGCCAAAGGAAGAACCTTCCCCTTAGTCCCCTCGTAGCCAGACTGGCTTGGTTAGCTTGAGAGGCGGGATTTACTTTTTAGTCGATTGTACGACAAACTTATCTTCAGGAATTCAAATCCCTAACAAAAAATCTGGTCATCTGATCTATAAGGACCATTTGATTGACAGGGCCTTAGCCTTGTCCTGCGTGGCTACACCAACCCAGGGGTTGGGCGGTGTATGCACGGAAGGAGGTCACTTCGACCTCACTTGGTTGGACCTTGGGAGCCGCTCCCAAGGAGGCGAGTCACTTCTATCTGCTAAGCCACGATGGCTAACATTGGATCTGGACCTAATCAGGATCCAGACCCATGAGCTTATCTGAGAGCTCGGGTCACTGAATCAACTCAACCTTGGGATCAGAACCCAAGGTGGCGAAGATGACTTTTCGCTTCGTTTGATCCTTCTCCTCGGGTTACCGAAATGGTTAACCCATATCCTAACCCTGGATATTATGACCCATACTAGTTGGTCCCTCAAAGGATCGCATCTTATAACCCAGGATATGGATTTCATAATCCTGCTTCTCACCCATGGAACATGGGTAGACCTGATTCACCCCCTGGAACCCCTGAAGAGCTATCGGTGCATATGCGGCCACATTATAGAATACAGAGAGCTATAGAGAGCACTAAGGAAAAGGCCGCATCCTATCTACGCGAAATCCAGGCTATCATTGAGCCGAACCAAAGACAAAGCCGGATTCCGCATCAACAAGCCATGATGGAGCTCCTTCAGGAAACAGCAGAGATAACAAGGTGAATTGGACAAAATCGAGAAACTCAAGAACTATTGCTTTTGAGATATCAAGTGGAAAATAGCATTGAAGACCTGTAAGAATCTGAAACAACTACGCCGAAAGAACACATAGAAGATTCTCGGGAGCAGATGCCTGAAGATCACTCAAGGGAAAAAGAATCTAGCATGGATATGAGACAGGAGCAGGAAGTATGCCGAATGGGTTCATCTGAAATTGAGGAGGAAAGGACTGATATCTCCAGGACTAAGCCGCAATCAGATTATCTTGAATCCTGGGAGACACCTTTTGGGTTAGATAACCCGATCGAGACAAGGGAAGTAGATCCAATTGAGGATATGGATCTTGAGGGAAACATTACATGCGACACTACTGATCAATCTAGACCACTTCCCATTGTAGGTGAACCTGTGCTAGAGCCAACATCTTCTGATCTGCACTATTCTTTCACCTACATCCCTAATTCAGATATTAGAGATTCTAAGATGACACTTTCTATCCTTGATCCTAACATCCGAAAGCCAGAAGTAGCTATGGATAACTCGAACAAAGAAATAAATATGCTACCTGAGGTAGGAATTACTGAGGAGCCCAATGCATATGAGGGTGAAGCTTTGAGCAGAATGAGTTGGGGACGCACCTACCATCCTAGTCAATGGCTCGACCTCGAGCCTGAAGAGACAGCCTCTGATGAATCAGAGATGAGTACTGATGAGGACGAAGTAATTTCTAACGAGGATTTCAGTGACCTCCCCACATATCTTCTACTTTCATGGATACCCCCATATGACCCAGAGCCTGGAGAGGGCATGATCTTTGATGTCAATTATCATTATGAGGATCCCTATGACTCAGATTCTGGTTCTGAGATACATGTTAATCTACTCCCTCAACAACTTCCTGCTGAATTGTGGGACATGATAAATCAGCTGAATCAACATCATGATCCCCCCTCTGATTATCCTCTATTTTCCACCACCACTCCACACTTTCTTATAGCTAGACTTTTTGGAGTAGGGGTGCATAATCAGCTGGTCTGCATCTCTGGACCACTGATTCTAGGAGCATACGAGCACATCTTTCTCTTAATTTTGACCGGCTCTTATGCAAGAATTGATACATCTCATTGAGCTTTCGCCCAGCTGGAGGCATTAAACTCAGCACATATAGATACCATTCACCCCACATTCCACCATCATTTTTATACATAGCATAGTTTTCTTTTAGCATATTTCCCTTTCATATTGCATATTAACAGGTTGGTGTTGGTGCTAGAGCACCACGATCATTTGTTTTGATGATAACAAAACACGTGTTATTTAACATTTGCAATTTGAGTCCTAGATTTCAGGTCAATTGCAAATGAAGACGTGTTTAGACGGAACTCGAGCTCGCATCCAGGACGGATTGGAGGAGCTTGACGGAAAATAGAGGAGGTTCGCGTGGAGCGAAAGATTGGAGATGGAAGACAAGAAGAATAGGATAGATTCTTTTTTATCCTTTCATGTATCTCTTGTATTTATTTTCTTGCTCTTTATTTTCCTTAGACATTATGTTAAAGAGCCTCAAAGAACCCTAACAGTAGTCCTAGGAACACCTGCACAACCCTAGGATACGTAGGTTTTCTGTAGAACACTTAGAAAACCAATATAGGGTTAAAACTGACTTTCCAGACGTCTAATTCACTAATCAGACGTCTGATAAAGGATTTTAAGACGTCTGACTGTTGTTTCAGACGTCTGATAACTGTTAGGCTGGACATAGTTAGTTCTGTCTGATGAATTCAGACGTCCAGACCTTATACCAGACGTCTTAGGAGACGTCTGATGACTTTGCCAGACGTCCAGTTAGTGGACCGTTGGCTAGCTTAGAAGACACTCAAGAATATGACCGTTAGAGCCTTATCAGACGTCCATAGGACTTCACAGACGTCTGATAAATGACCGTTTTGCCTCGGCTGACCCAAAATCTCTTCTCAGAGATTTTCTAGCCGTTGCAACGTTTGGAAATCAATTCCCACGGTAAAAGTAGGTTTCCAGACGTCCAGACTTAGTGCCAGACGTCCTCTATGTCGTCTGATGGACTTGTACAAAAACCCTGTTTAGATCTGATTCAAGTCAGGGAGAAACCCGCATAGAATCAGACGTCTGACCTTGGAATCAGACGTCTTAAAGTGGCCTTCCAGACGTCTGATGCCAGAGTTAGACGTCTGATAACCCTGTGAAGTGTAATCATTGTCCTGATTTCGGCCTGATTCTCTTGGGCTTTGCACCCAACGGCTATGGAAGCTTTTCCAAGCCTTCCAAAGCCTTCCTAAGGCCTCTATAAATAGAGGGGAGCCTTTGCAACATTAAAACACAAGATATACACCTAGAGAGACATATACACACTAAGACACACACCTTGCAATACACTTTCAAACCTGTTGTGTCCAAAGAAAAGACTCTCTTGCTCTCCAAGCTCAAGCTCCATCATCTTGAGAGCTAAATTCAGTTTGCGCGCCCGCTCTCCCGCTGTTGTTCACGAGAGCGACGTAGCGCCATCGCGTGGCACACGCACCGCGTCATCGTCGACGCACTCCTTGCAAAGGGGAGTTTCCTATTTCCTATAGAAGCTAGGTTTAATTTTGTTGGCTCTATAGGACTGTTGTTTTATTTTATCTTTGTATTTTGGTTGGGTATTCGCTTTGCGAATTCCCGTCTCCTTCGTGGGACAAAATCCTTCTCGTGGAGAGAAGGGGTTGAGGAACGCTACCCTCGTACTTGTAGCGTGGTTGTATTGAGGTTGAATCACCCTCGTTCAAAGTGATTCGGTTAGTGGATTTGATCAACTTGGTTGATCGGAAAATCCTAACTCGAGAGGGTTAGGTGGTGGTTTTCACCCGGTTTGGGTTTCCACCTAAAAATCTTTGTGCACATTTTGTGATTGCTTAATTTCTTGTGATATTGCTTTATATTTTTATTTCCGCAATTTATTACGTCACCCCTCCTCGTAGGGAAGAACTTTCAATTGGTATCAGAGCAGGTCTTGCGAGATCGGAGTAACACCCGGCAAGAGATCAAATGGAGGGAAGCACATCAGCGATCAAAATTTCCGAGGGGCAGTCCACAACCCGTCCGCCCTACTTTGACGGGAACAACTACAGCTACTGGAAGCTGAGGATGAAGACGTGGCTCCAAGCCACTGAATTCGAGGTATGGGGATGTTGCGAAACCCCATACGAGATCCCGAAGCGACCCCAAGGAGGGTACTCGCAGGTGCAGATTCTAGAGCTCTCACTCAACGCAAAGGCAATGAATGCCTTGTACTGCGCATTGAGTCTGAAGGAATTCGAACGAATCCAAGAGTGCACCACCGCCCACGAGATATGGAGGAGGTTGGAAGGCACTCATGAGGATTCCAGCTCGAAGGAAGAAGAAGAAGAAAAAGAAGAAGAAACCACTTGCTTTGGTTTCATGGCCAGAGGAACCGACAGCGACAGCGAAAGTGGAAGCGACGACAGCGACAACGAGGTAAATCTCGATCTTCAAGAAGCATTTAATGAACTTTTTGAGATTAGTAAATCACTTAGGATAGAAAATAAAAGCATTAAAAAGAACCTTAGTTTTCTTAAAAATGAAAATGATAGGTTAGAAAAACAACTTAAGGACATAGAAACTAGTCCTAAGGATAATAACCTGTTATTAGAAAATCATAACCTCATCAATGAAAATAATAAGTTGATTGAGGAAAATGATAGTCTAAAGTTAGAAATCTATGATTTAAAGACTAAGATGCAAACTATAGAAAAAGAAATTGCATGTCTTAGGGAAAATTCTAACAAATTAATCAACAAAGTTGATAATTTTTATAGCCCTAAGGTTGAGAAAGGATCTCCATCAAGGAGACCTTCTAACAAATCCGGATCCAAGCCCACTTGGATACCGAAAAAAGAATTAGAATCTTGTTTTGTAGGGTTCAGGGATGACTACAACATAAAGGACTGGACCTACAAGCTCAAGGCTGGTCAACTTAAGTTGGGAGAACCAATGAGTAGACCAAGGAGGAGAAGAAGAAGACCGACGAGACGGCGAACAAACGACGGACCCGCCGCACGTCGACCACCAAATTGGAGACCGGCGCCGATGCCCGGGCCTCCAAGCTACGGATGGGAGCCCCATCCGATGTGGCATCCACCACCACCATTCGGGCCATTTTATTGGCCATGGTAGGTGAGGTAAAATTCTTAACCCTATCCCTTTTATAAGCATTTAGATAGGGGGAGTTAAAAATGATGAGCTTATTGTCAATTTTTAAGGGGGAGATACAAGTTAGCTAAATTTCCTTTAGTAAGGGGGAGAAAAATAATAGCTATCTTGTTGTTATAAAAAGGGGGAGGACATTACCTTTGTTAAAAATAAATAGAAGAGCATGTTTTAAGGGGGAGTAATAGGAAATATAAAATCAATCAAACCTTTTTGATAATGTCAAAAAGGGGGAGGATTTTTATGCATTATTATTTACGGTTTTGTCATCATCAAAAAGGGGGAGATTGTTGGTGCTAGAGCACCACGATCATTTGTTTTGATGATAACAAAACACGTGTTATTTAACATTTGCAATTTGAGTCCTAGATTTCAGGTCAATTGCAAATGAAGACGTGTTTAGACGGAACTCGAGCTCGCATCCAGGACGGATTGGAGGAGCTTGACGGAAAATAGAGGAGGTTCGCGTGGAGCGAAAGATTGGAGATGGAAGACAAGAAGAATAGGATAGATTCTTTTTTATCCTTTCATGTATCTCTTGTATTTATTTTCTTGCTCTTTATTTTCCTTAGACATTATGTTAAAGAGCCTCAAAGAACCCTAACAGTAGTCCTAGGAACACCTGCACAACCCTAGGATACGTAGGTTTTCTGTAGAACACTTAGAAAACCAATATAGGGTTAAAACTGACTTTCCAGACGTCTAATTCACTAATCAGACGTCTGATAAAGGATTTTAATATGTCTGACTGTTGTTTCAGACGTCTGATAACTGTTAGGCTGGACATAGTTAGTTCTGTCTGATGAATTCAGACGTCCAGACCTTATACCAGACGTCTTAGGAGACGTCTGATGACTTTGCCAGACGTCTAGTTAGTGGACCGTTGGCTAGCTTAGAAGACACTCAAGAATATGACCGTTAGAGCCTTATCAGACGTCCATAGGACTTCACAGACGTCTGATAAATGACCGTTTTGCCTCGGCTGACCCAAAATCTCTTCTCAGAGATTTTCTAGCCGTTGCAACGTTTGGAAATCAATTCCCACGGTAAAAGTAGGTTTCCAGACGTCCAGACTTAGTGCCAGACGTCCTCTATGTCGTCTGATGGACTTGTACAAAAACCCTGTTTAGATCTGATTCAAGTCAGGGAGAAACCCGCATAGAATCAGACGTCTGACCTTGGAATCAGACGTCTTAAAGTGGCCTTCCAGACGTCTGATGCCAGAGTTAGACGTCTGATAACCCTGTGAAGTGTAATCATTGTCCTGATTTCGGCCTGATTCTCTTGGGCTTTGCACCCAACGGCTATGGAAGCTTTTCCAAGCCTTCCAAAGCCTTCCTAAGGCCTCTATAAATAGAGGGGAGCCTTTGCAACATTAAAACACAAGATATACACCTAGAGAGACATATACACACTAAGACACACACCTTGCAATACACTTTCAAACCTGTTGTGTCCAAAGAAAAGACTCTCTTGCTCTCCAAGCTCAAGCTCCATCATCTTGAGAGCTAAATTCAGTTTGCGCGCCCGCTCTCCCGCTGTTGTTCACGAGAGCGACGTAGCGCCATCACGTGGCACACGCACCGCGTCATCGTCGACGCACTCCTTGCAAAGGGGAGTTTCCTATTTCCTATAGAAGCTAGGTTTAATTTTGTTGGCTCTATAGGACTGTTGTTTTATTTTATCTTTGTATTTTGGTTGGGTATTCGCTTTGCGAATTCCCGTCTCCTTCGTGGGACAAAATCCTTCTCGTGGAGAGAAGGGGTTGAGGAACGCTACCCTCGTACTTGTAGCGTGGTTGTATTGAGGTTGAATCACCCTCGTTCAAAGTGATTCGGTTAGTGGATTTGATCAACTTGGTTGATCAGAAAATCCTAACTCGAGAGGGTTAGGTGGTGGTTTTCACCCGGTTTGGGTTTCCACCTAAAAATCTTTGTGCACATTTTGTGATTGCTTAATTTCTTGTGATATTGCTTTATATTTTTATTTCCGCAATTTATTACGTCACCCCTCCTCGTAGGGAAGAACTTTCAGTTGGATGGTGCTGAATAGAATTTCAGGAGCAATTCCAGGTGACTTCTACCCACTCATCCTCTGTCGAATTTATTTTCTTTTATATTCATGCATGAGGACATGCAAGAACTTAGGCATGGGGGGGTAGATACAGCAAAAACTGAAATTTTTTTTTTTTTGTGCCAACACTTAGGAAAACCTCGGAGCTACATGCAAAACGTACTTTAGGACCTTAAATAAAAAGAACAACCGACCCCACCTCCAATGCTTGCATTGGAGCTAGAAATCATTCGCAACAGCCACTTCCAACTCAACTGCTCACCTTTTGTTCTAAATTTAGGGTCAAGCTGATTGTAACCCGATAAGGGAATTTCACGAAGTACAAATTATATGAGGTTACATGTTTATAGAATATATAGATATTGCATTCATGAATAAGATTATTTTATTAAGAGAATGCATTAGGGATTTTATCCTTTAGTTGATTCCTGTAATCTGGAATCCAGTACAACTTTTCACACACATGTAGAATTTGGAATGGATTCATGGTGAAGGCTGATAAACGTCTTCAGTTTGTCAAGAAGAAGCAGTGCTTTTTTTCCTGAACCCTTGAACAGTGTTTTGGGAGTCATGCTGATTTTCTTCCAAAAATCCACCAAATAGTGTGAGATGAGAGTAGAGTGTATTAGTGCTCTAAGATTAGTGCAAGGAATCTGGAATCCTAGATAATTAGGTAATGATACTCTGAGCTTAGACATAGTTTTCGCTCTCGATTCCCGCATATACATTTTTGGTGCAAAATTTTGAGAGCCACCAAATAAGGCAAATACGCGAAGAGCGAGTTTTCATAAAACTAAGGCTAAGGTGGATGGTTATGACCATTCTTTACGGAATCTTCGGCTGAAGGAGGGTATTGATGTTAAGGTCAGAAATACACCGTCCTATCCGTCTCTCCCGATGCCGTGAGTAGGCACTTCCACCAAATAAGCCACCCAATGTCTCTTGAGTACCACCAATCCCTAATAATGCCTCCTTAATAAAGTTCATGGATGTATGCCAGTTGTGCTATGCTGAAAAAAAAAATTGATGAAAAGGAAGAAAAATTGAAAAAAAAAGAAGAAAAAAAAAAATTTGGAAGAAGAAGAAAAAGAGTTTGTGAATATTTAGTATTTATTTCATTTGCATTGAGGCAATACCACCAAACAAAATTGAGCTCCACCAAATATGGCCTTAACCTATTTTTCTTGTGTTTCTGACCGCCTGAATAATGGCTGAGGAATTCTGACTTAGTGTTAAGGTTATGAGAACTCAATTAAAGTGTTAATGCCTAGTGAGACCACCAAATACAGAACATATGTGTGAATCTATTGAGGTTGTGAGCTCTAAGAAAAAGAAAGAAAAAGAGGAAGAGAGAATGAATACAAAGGAATCAAAAGGGAGCATAGTTTTTCTTGTCTTTCTCTGAGTTGAGTTACTTAGTAATTCAGGAATCTGGATTCTATAGTACTAGTCTCTATGTAGCACCAAGTGAGAATGAGCCACCAAATATACAATCCTTTCCCTCAAAGATTCTCTACCTAAGCCTAAAGCCAGGGTGGAATTCATAAAATATCTTGAATACCCTGAGGGAAGAAATCCGCCTATCCCGTTAGAATTTTTATTAGGGGTCAAGTACAGACTTTAGAGGTGTATTAGTCTTCACTCGAATCCGTTGCAAAAGCTACATAGCTGCACCTTCACGATTGTCTAGATTTCTAGAGCATAGGATGAAAACAAAACGGAGAAAAATCTCCATGCAAACACTTGATAAAATAACCAATCCCTTATGGACCCTTGCTGTAAATAATTTAGTCTTGCATTTGCTAGGGACTAGCAAGATTTAGGCATGGGGGTATGATTGCACAGCAATCATAGGTCTTAATTGACCTAAATTAGGCTAGGACTTAGAATTAGTTAGGGTTATTCATGCATGCATACGCATTATCAGCATCTTTACTGCTTTCCTTTAGCTATGCATAAAATAATGTTATAATGTGTTGATTAAGTGCATTATGTCGATTGCAGGGAATAAGCTGATTAGGAGCTGGATCTGAAGCTGGATCAGGAATAACAGGAGTTGTAGCAGAGCTGGAGCAGAAGGCCTAGTTTAGATGTAGGAATAATAATGTAAGGGGGTTAAAAGTTTTCTATTCTATTAAGTAGGAATAAAGCAGTAAAATGTGAAGAGCTTAGGTCCATCCTAGCCCTAGGATAGCCTAGAGACTTCCCCAAGCCGTAGCCACCCTTAGATTAGGTCACAACACCCTAGGAAGCCCTAAAACCCTAGTTCCAACCCTTCTCTGGATGTCCAGATAAGTTTTAAGACATCCAGGACCCTCAGCCAACTCCCGCACACTTCAAACCCACTTCTGCAGTGTTATTGGACGTCCTGACACTTTGTCAGACGTCTAATTTCTGTAGAATACCCAAAACAGAACCCGAAGTCCTTCATGACTCTGATTGGACGTCCAGACAACAAGTCTGGACTTCTGATTTTTTAGTATAAGACGTCTGATTCTATAATTAGATGTCTGATACTTCTCTCCAATTCCTGTTTTGAGATTTAAGCCTTGATCTTGGATCTCTAGGTCCCTAAACCCAATTCCAACCCCATAGGAACCTAAATTAAGGTGCCCTAACCCTAGTACATCACCTCTAGACCTCCCTAAGGACCTAATTAGGTCCTCACTAAACCTAATTGACTTGGATCTTAGTCAATTCCATCAGCCTATTCAATTGGACTCATTGAGTCCAATTGAGCCCTGATCTCAGCACACACTGTCCAATTGGACTCAGTGAGAGTCCAATTGACCTAGACCTGACTTAATTGAGTTGTTTTACTCTCAATTAAGTTTCCACACACCCAATTAAACTTGTATTAAGTTTAATTGCACTTTACCTTCGTGAATTAGGGTTTATAACCCTAATTTGAGACCTACCTTGACCTAAACCAACTAGAACCCAACCTAATCAACCTAGCCACCTATGTTTCGACCCACACACACCCACACACACCATCCACATGAAAATATCTAGCCTAGAGTTCTCTAGAACTCTCTACCATGTGTGGTTGCCTTGGTTGCCAAAAATAGCAACCAAGAGCCATTTAATTTTTAGATTCACATTTGGTGGATCTAAAAACCACCATCCACCCTCTCTCTCTCACTCTCCCACTAGCTCCCACCATAGGCCTCTCTAGAGAATTCCATAATTCTCTAGAGAGCTTCCCTTAGGTCTATAAAAAGACCCCTTGGGTTGCCATTTGCACCCATTCACTCCCTTGCCAATTGCTCTCCAATGGTGCCATTCACGCCACCTCCACTTAGCCACTCACTCCACCTCCACGAGCTCACTACCACAACCATGGAGGACACCATGCCGGGATGCTGGATCAAACCTTCCTCTCTCCAAGGGTTGGCCTAAGGTACATTGGTCGCCCCTCATTTTCTTCTCAACCACTCCAAGGCCATCGGGGACCACCCTTGAATGCCCTCTACTCTTTTATCTCTAGATCATGCTTTTCATAATTTTTACTACTTTCATTTACTGCTTAGTAGAGTAGTTTCTCTTCTCCCCCAATGATGCATGCGAAATACCCTCGTTGATTCTTGTATGCAATCGTTTTCTGGTAGCTAGGTTTAATTTCAAGCATTCCTGTATAAGCTTTCCTCTAGATTACCTATACAAACAACTCTCCCCCAATGAATGAATGAAAATGTATTTATATATATATATCTCTTTATGTGTTTGAAATCACCATGAGCTGAATGATTATTTTATTTGCTTGATTTAAGTGCTTGTTCTTTAACCGCCTATATATTGCGCACCAGAATATTAAGTAGAGCGGCTTTAAGATCTATTTCAAAAATAGAAACACGCCTCCTAAAGATGAACGACCGGGACTCAAAGTCTCGTTATTTTCAAAATAATATTTTTGACGAACGTTTTTGCGCGACTATACTACGACTTTCGACGACTTTCAAATGCGCGAAAATGGCTCTCCGTCAACGGGCCGTTCTATTTTGACCTAAGTTTACCGAGAAAGAGCTTAAGTCGAGAATCGAAGGGCCAGACATTCTAGTTCGGCTCAAAGCTCTTGTGGGATATCAATTGGTCATGAAGAGCTTTGGTCCGAGCCTTGTAGATCTTGGCATTCTTGTACACGTCATTTCTATGCTCCTCAAACTCAGATAGTTGGATTTTCCTAGTCTTTTCGGCTAAACTCAAATCCAAACTGCACTGCTTGATTGCCCAGAATGCCTTATGTTCAATTTCTACGAGTAAATGGCATGCCTTTCCATACACCCGACGAAACTGTGACGTGCTGATAGGTGTTTTGTACGCTGTACAGTAGGCCCAAAGAGCATCCTCAAGCTTTTGAGTCCAGTCTTTATGATTGGGCCTAACTGTCTTTTGAAGAATATTCTTGATCTCCCGATTGGAGATCTCAGCTTGTCCATTCATCTGGGGATGGTAAGGTGTGGAGATTCTGTGATTTACCCCGTATTTTGCTAGTAAATTACGAAATTAGGCATTAGTGAAGTGAGAACCACCATCGCTGATGATGGCCCTCAGAATCCCAAACCCACTGAAGATGTTCTTCTTGATGAAATAGATGACCACTTTGTGGTCATTGGTTCGGGTGGGAATGGCCTCAATCCACTTGGACACGTAATCAACAACGACGAGAATGTGATGATGTCCAAATGAAGGAAGGGTCCCATGAAATCAATCCCCAAACATCAAAGATTTCGACAGGAAGAATCGGGCTTAGTGGCATCATGTCTCTCTTGGTTATTCTCCCAAGTGCTTGGCATCGAGAACACGACCTCGAGAATTCCTGGGCATCCTTGAATAAAGACGGCCAAAAGAATCTAGATTGCAAAATTTTTGCAGCCGTCTTTTTCATGGAGAAATGTCCACCACACGCAGATGCATGGCAGAAGTTGAGCATACTTTTGAATTCAATCTCCAGAACAAATCAGTGAATAATCTGATCAGAGTCGATGCAATACAGTTCAGGGTCCTCCTAAAAGTAATATTTGGCTTCAGATTTGAGTTTATGTCGTTGTTGCTTGGTCCAAGCTTGAGGGACTTAACCAATGACCAAATAGTTTACGATGTCATCAAACCATGGGGTTTGGAGACTTGAAATTGTAAGCATAGTCTCATCCGGAAAAGTATCAACAATCAGATATCTGGACGAGAAGAATCACTCAGAAGTCTCGAAAGATGATCCACCACCACATTCTGTGGCTCGGATTTATCCTTGATTTCAAGATCAAATTCTTGAAGCAGAAGAATCCATCAAATAAGCTGGGCTTTGGCATCCTTTTTGGCCAAGAGATGTCTCAAGGCTGAGTGGTCGGTATATATGATGACATGAGACCCTAAGAGATAAGCCCTAAATTTCTCCAAAGCAAATACTACAGGTAGTAATTCCTCTAGGCCTCATCCAGAGTTTTTATTTTTTGATAACCCAGAACCCCCTGCATAGCTGCAGAGGTAAACTGGAGAGGGCCTGTCCCGCCGACGCAAGCCTCGGACATCTGACGGGATACCCCAGCGAGCAACACCGCCCCCTAATCCTATGAGCGTATGGGCAAAGGGACCCACCCAGATGAAGGCTTAAACCCGCGCCACCCCGCTCATGGAGGACTTACGGTGACGGGGGAACCCAACTGGGATACCCCTACCGCTCAACCTCATCTAGAGTTCTACTAGCGTAGTAGATGACAGAGGGATTCCTGTCAATCTTCTGACCCAAAACAGCCCCGACCGCATAATCAGAAGCATCGGTCATGATCTCAAATGAGGCTGTCCAAATCGGTGGTTGCAACACTGGAGCACAAGTGACTGCCATTTTAAGAAAATCAAATGCCTTATGACATGATTCATTGAAATCAAATGGCATATCTTTGGCAAGAAGGTTGCTCAGAGGGCGAGCAACCTTAGAAAGTCCTTGATGAACCTCCTATAGAATCCCACATGACGCAGAAATGATCGAATTTGTTTGATAGATGTGGGAGGAGGAAGTTTAGAGATATCATCAACCTTAGCTTTGTCAACATCGATACCCCATTCAGAGATTACATGACCCAAGACGATGCCATCTTGTGTCATGAAATGACTCTTTTCCCAGCTAAGGACCAATCTTCTTTTGATGCATCTTTTAAGAATCATTTCAAGATTAGCCAGACAAGAATCAAACAATTCTCCGAAAATAGAGAAATCATCCATGAAGACTTCCATAAACTCTCCCACCATGTCTGAGAATATGGCTACCATACACCTTTGAAAAGTTGCAGGTGCATTGCATAAGTCGAATGGCATCCTACGGAAAGCAAAGGTTCTATAGGGATAGGTGAAAGTCATTTTTCTTGATCCTCAGGATGGATAGGGACTTGATTGTATCCCGAGTAACTATCTAAGAAATAGAAGTACTTTTACCTGGCTACTCTTTCAAGGATTTGATTGATAAAGGGCAAAGGGAAATGATCCTTTTTTGTGGCTATGTTCAGCTTCTTGTAATCAATACAAACCCTCCAAAAAAAAGTTGAACGAGTTGTAACAAATTCTCCTTTCTCGTTAGTCACAACGGTAATCCTAGCTTTCATGGGAACAATTTGCACGAGACTTACCCAACGACTATCAGAGATCGGATAAATGATTCCTACATCGAGCCAATTGATAACTTCCTTCTTGACCACTTCTCACATATTAGGGTCTAATCTCCTTTGCATTTGGCGAGAAGGGTGGGATCCATCTTCCAAAAATATTCTGTGATTGCAATAAGATGGCTTGATCCCCCTAAGGTCATGAATGGTCCAACCAATTGCCTCCTTGTGTTCCTTTAGGACCCTAATCAACTTAATCTCCCACTCCTTAGTTAATCTGGCACTGATAATCACAAGGAGCATCTTTTGAGGTCCCAAAAATTGATATTTCAAATTCTAAGGCAATGGTTTCAGTTCAGTCTGGGGTAGGTTTTTGATTGAGGGTAAAGATGATGCTGAAGAAGATTCATCAAGCAAAAGAGGTTGACAGTGAATAAAATCAATAACCTCTTCAGAATGTGGAGGGTTTGCCACAGAGGGTTGTGGGTCAGATTCATCACAACAGGAGGAACATTCAATTGCAGAAACTGCCATACAAGTTTCAATATTCAAGTTATCATCCTCAAGTTCCTCTATAAATCCACAATCCTCAAATTTGTTAATTGCCTTAAAAATATCCAATTTCAATTTCTGATCCCCAAAGGCGATTTCCATGCTATCGCTTTCACAGTTCATATTGGCCTTTGCGGTAGCTAGGAACGGATACTCTAGAATGATGGGCGTGTTCCTTAGATTTTCAGGTATATCCATGTCAAGGACAAGGAAATCTACATGAAAGTAGAAATCCTTAACCTTAGCAATAACATCTTTAATAATGCCTCGCGGATTTATGACTGAACGGTCCGCTAACTGCAGCGTTACTGAAGTCAGCCGAAGTTCACCTAATCTAAACTTCTCATAAAAGGAAGTCGGAATTAGGTTAATAGATGCACCTAGATCCAAAAGTGCTCTACCAAAAGTGTAATCTCCGATGACACAAGAAATCAAAGGAGCACCTGAATCTCTCTTTTTCTGAGGAAGGCGATGCAGGATAACAGAAGTAGCCTACTCGAAGAGTACCACCTTCCTCGAAATTGATTCCCTCGACTTACGCTTTTGTGTGCATAAATCCTTCAAAAATTTAGTGTAAGCCGGTGTGTGTTTGATGGCATTGAGGAGAGGGATATTGATTTCGACATTCTTGAATATATTCAAGAGCTCCTCGTTACTATCAACAGGCTTCTTCTTCCTAGGTTTAATCATGGTCTCAGGAAAAGGAACATGAGTCAGATCTTCTGAATTAGATTCCTGGGCCTTGATTTCTTCTTCGGAGTTCTTTCTCTCCTCAGACTTTCTAGGATTTGGTAGATCAGAACAGTGCAGTTGTGGATCTTGAGTTTGTTTTCCATTGCTCAAGGTAAACAAATTAGTAGATGCATACGGGTTTGGGTCTTGGGGAGGGGTAGGAATGATTGGAGGGGCTTCATTAGCCAAAAACTTTTGATTTGAAGAATAAGAAGAAGAGGAAGGACCCTTCTCAACCAACTGAGCATGTGCATACGGGTCCCTCTGATTCTCGTACCCTTAGGCTTGATTGCCCGGATTCTGGATATTACTCGGGTTGGGTACTGGTTGAGATGGCAGAGATCCGGGTTGACGAGAATTAGTGATGAACCCATTTTGCAAGTTTTCCAGTGAGGTCTTCATTTGCTACATGGGTTGGAGCATAGATCCTTGCATTTCTACCATCTCTCAGTTAAAATCAGCCTGCCCTACGGGTTGACAGGCAATCCAAGTGGTTGATTGACATGATTCGGGGGTAGTTGAGTGTAAACATGACCCTGACCCATTGGTCTTTACAGAGCATAATTGCTAGGTCAAAATTGGGTCTGCTACCCTGGGTTTTTCTAGGAGAAGTTAGGGTGGTTCCTCCAACCCAGATTATAAGCATTGGAATAAGGGTTGGGCCTAACATTCTCCTGCACAGCATAGACATCCTCATAGGGTGAGGATGAGAAAGAAAGGGAGGGATCCGAGAAACTGGGATTAAAGGCCCCAATTCGAAACTCGTGGGGTTCCGAATAATGCTGACTCGCAGGTTGAGCTGCATCAAGTTGATTCACGAACTCCCGTCCAGAAGGAGCTCGTGACAAATGGAATCCTGAATTCTGGGATTGAGTGGATCGAGAATTTTTCATTGAATTTCCAGCCATCCATTCCTCCATCCTTTTAGTAACCAAGTCCACCTTATCTAGTTTATTGCAAATCAGTTCCATATCGAATGAATGAGAGTTGTGGACTTCATTAACATTCGATCTGGGAAGTTGGGACTGGTTAAAAGTATCCATGGAGGCATGATTGATCGAATTCTCTCTCATCTCCTCAAACAAATCGTGCACGCTATCTCCATCTTTATTAAGGAAATTGCCTTCGTAAGAAGCATCCACGTGATTTCTGAGTTGCTCAATTAACCCGTGGTAGAAGATCTGCATGAGCTACCATTTTGGCACCTCGTGGTATGGACACCTCCACAATAAGTCCTGGAATCACTCCTAGGCAACATGAAATTGCTTCCCCAGTCACTGGGTGAAGGTAGTAATCACCCGTCTCAAAGCATTGGTACGTCTGACTGGGAAGAATTTCTTCAGGAAAGCCGATTTCAAATCATTCCAAGTTGTAATTGGCCTTCCTATAGTCTTGTACCAATGAGCGGCCTTATCCCTATGGGAGTGGGGGAAGAGCCTCATGATCATCTGCTCCTCATTCACATTTCATGCCTTGGTGGTTTGGACCAAAGTGGTCAAGTCCTCCAAGTGTTGAAACAGGTCTTCAGAGCCAAGCCCATGGAAATGTTTGATCAGGCTTAACACATGGGGCTTGATTTCTACATCTCCGGCAGGAATCTGGACGCCAGGATGTTCCCCGTAATTTGAAGGATCATAAAAATCATTCAAGGGCTGAGAACCCTACATTCTTTGGAGCCATTCTTGCATTCTCTGCATTTGTTCCAGCTACCTTTCAAATACCACCTGTGGATTCTGAGGCAGAGGAGGCTGTTGATTGGCCATGGGATCAATTTGGCCAAAATCCACTCTACGCTTCCTAGAATACTCTAGTGATCCTTCCAATCAGGGATTAAATGACCTCCTTCCCAGCATAAACTAGGAAGAGGTCGGAAGGACTGGGACTAAGAACCCTGCAGCACAACAAAACAAACCTGTCCTTAAGTGGGTAGTCTAAGGATCTATAGACTCTCAAAATCCGCCTTAAGATTATAAATGATTTACTCTACTTGCATCCACTCAATCCAACTAGTTATAAGGAGGGACTGGGGAGAAGGTTCTTCCTTCGGTTTGCTCCTCCAGTTCCTAGTGTACCCCTCAACCGCGGTCATTTGACACTTCTCCCCTAGCTAGACATCAGATTGATCAGTACAAGCAAGTTAATCATAAACAATCTCAGATTGGACCCCAAAGAGCAAATCAATCCTTAAGGCCAACGTCTACTTGATTTTATTTAGGCTTGGGATGGAGCTAGATGGAGTGACGCTTGGAAAATGGAGGACGGAGCGAGAAGAAGGAGGATGAAGCAGGAAGAAGCGGGAATGAGCCAGCACGTCGTCATTGTCGCGGGATCCACTTCTGAAACAGGGGTGAGAAAATTGGATTTAGCTCTAGAATAGCATCCTGGGTGTGGGACAAGCTTCTCTTGAGCTTTGGAGAGGGAGAGAAGTGAAGGAAGGGATGAGGAAGAACTGGAGGTTGGGTCTCCTTTTATAGTTGTAGGAATTGAGGGCAAATTTGTCATTTCAAGCTTAAAGCATTAAAATCAGGTCTTTAGCGATGATTTTATTTATCACTAAAGGTCCGATCGTGGTCGACGTGTGCGCGGCGTGTGTGCCTCCTCCCCTGCCATGCACAAAACACATGCTCACATCTTGCAAATCTTAGCCATCCGATCGTAAGATTGGACGACTTAGATTTCTCCTCGCACGTGCCTTCATCTACACTTAATCGTGTGCCCGCGTGCAATCGGGTGTGTGCAAACGCATTTGATCGCGCGTGCGTGAGATTGAATGATTCGAGCTGCCCGTAGTCGATCGTACGGTCGTGATTAAATGCTCGCATGCTGCAGATGGCGAGTCGAACATGCGTAGTGTGTTCGTACAACGCCGCTCGATCGCTATGCTAGCGGCGCTACTTTGTCACGGTTATGAATTAGGCGCGAGTGCTTCACAGCCGTTGGATCATGATCCAACAACCCTGTTGAACGTATACGAATGGCTACGCTAACATGTCCGATTTTGGAAAACCTGTCGTTGTAGTTCGAAAATGAAGAATTCGTGTTCAACAAATAAAATTTATACCGAAATTAAAATTCCGGTTCGAACACAGGGAGGCGGACGTTTGATTTAAAAACTACGCGTTTCTTTTTATTTGTCACAGAATAATTCAATTTAAAACTATCTAATTATTTACAGTAAAAAGAAGAGAGAGAGAGTAAGAGAGAAAGAGAATATTACACAGAGAAATCAAAATGAGATGTAGAATAAACAAGGAATTTTTCATTAAGGAGATTGTTCATTTCACTCTTACAACTACAAAGCATAAAATAATTACTTTAGAAAGTGATAAATTTACTCTAGAAAGCATTAAAAGAATGGAGGGAGAAATGTCCTCCTCGACGATTGCTTGGAGGACGAACAAAACTACACTAGAAAGAAGTAAATCTATACTAGAAAGCAGTAAAAAGAATAGGGAGAGAGAAATCCTCCTCGACGGTTGCTTGGAAGATGAGCCGGACGGGACGACGCCTGGACGAAGGAGAACAAAGCAGGATGAAGGAGGAAGAAGCAGAAGAACGGGAACGAAGCAGCACGCCGTCGCCGTCGCGGGATCCACTTCCGAAGGGGAACGAAAATTGGACTTTATCTCGCGAGAAGCATCCCGGGTGTGGGACAAGCTTCTCTTGAGCTTTGGAGGGGTAGAGAGGAGAAGGAAGGGATGAGAATTTCGTATGGAGGGGATCTCCTTTTATAGTTGCAAGGAGTGGGGGCAAAATGGACATTACAACTTCAAAATAATAAATGAGGGGTCTTTAGTGACGGATAAATCCGTCACTAAAGTCCTTAACGTGGGCGTAGCTTCTGCACCCACGCACGTCGCTTCAGTTGCCCACGCGAGTAATGGCTTCGCACGCACTATGATCCTTAGCCGTCCGATCGCGAGATCGGATGGCTTAAGACACATCTTCGCCCGTTGTGTTGCGCCCGCCTGGCGCGTGCGATCGCGCGTGACGCCGCGCATTCAATCACGTGTGACGCCACGCATTCAATCGCGCATGAACGGTATTGGGCACGTGCGGCCGTCCGATCATGATCCAACACCCGCCCGCGCCTCCAACCCTCTACTGTGGCTCGAACCCACGCCCGCCGATCGCGTAAGCGCACTCGACTGCTACGCTATGGGGCACGGATGGTCGAGCGGATGCTTTTAAGCGCGGCCGACCACAGCCGTTGGATCAAGATCCAACGGCGGAGAGCGAGCGGGTGCGGGGCCTTCGTAGAATGCGTGCGGCCATTTGGGCGGCCGAGATGGCGCCACGTGGCACCATCTTGGCCGTCCATCTTCTGGAAGTTGTAGATGGTGCCACGGATGTCGGATTGACTTGATTTTGTGTCGTTGGGCTGCGATCGTCGATTCGAATTCATCCGTGTGGTCGGATTTTTCATCTGAAGTGCAGATCTTCACCATCCTGGCCCTTGATCTTCTAGGGTTCCCTGATCACTATCTAATGCTACGTATGCCAGATTAGGGCGATCTTGGAGTCGTTGATCTCCAATCGTCGCCCTGATCACATCCATATGGTTGGATCTTTGATCCGAGGCCCTGATAAAATGTTTGCCCTGTCCAAGCACATAAAAGGAGACAATTAACCTCCATTTTATTCAAACTAGTCTAAATGCAAGATGATGCATGTTATGTAATATTTATATCATGAAATGCAATCCTATGCTTAAGAACATGCATAAATGGACATTTTAAGTAATGTAAATGTGTTTACATCAAACCCAGATCACTCCTTACCACGCCTTCAGAAGATGGGGAGTGGTGCTGCGGCTAATTTGGGCGGCTATGATGGCACCACGTGGCACCACCTTGGCCATCCATCTTCTGCGTGTTGTAGATGGTGCCACGGATGTTGGATTGGATCGATTTTCATACTGCTAGGCTGCGATCATCGATCTGAACCCATCCGTGCGGTAGGATTTGTTGTCTGAAGTGTGGATTGGGACCATCTTGGCCCTTGATCTTTAGGCTTCCTCGGTCTCTATCTGGTGCTACGAATGTCTGATCAGGGTGATCTTGGAGTCGTTGAACTCTAATCGTCGCCCTGATTAGATCCGTACGGTTGGATCTTCGATCTATAGCCTTGATTAGAAATCTCCCTATCCCTAACCATAAAAGGAGATAATTACTATACAATTTATACAACTTGACCTAAATGCATGATTATGCATGTTATGCAATATTCACAATGTATGGTGCTAATATGACACTAAGAACATGCATTAATAGACATTTTTGGCTATTTAGATGTATGCACATCATCAGGCATTCTTCAACTAGGGTTTCCATGGGATAATACTCCTTGACACAACCACAATCAAAAGACTTAGTTGCCTTGAAGATAACCATTTGCATCTTCTTATCTAGAAAGGAAATTTCCATACATCCCATGTCGCAGTCAATGTTAGCCTTGGCCGTAGCCAAAAAGGGTCTGCCAAGGATGATGGCATGTTTTGTAATTGTTCGAGGACTTCCATGTCAAGGACTAAGAAGTCAACCAGGAAGTAGAAGTCTTTAACTCGAATAATTACAGCCTCGACTATCCCTTTCAGGGTATTCACAGATTGGTCTGCCAGTTGGATAGTCACAGGTGTAGGCGTTAATTCTACAAATCCAAACTGGTGATAAAGGGTAGTTGGGATCAAGTTTATTCAGTCACCTAAGTCTAGAAGCTCTCTGTCAAAGGTCAAATCACCAATATTACACGAGATTAGAGGTGCTCCAAGGCAGTCCTTTATGGATGTAGGCTACCCAAAATTACCAAACTAGCCTGCTCAAATAGCACTACCTTCTTAAGTGCTTGGGTCCTTGGCTTACGTTTGGGTGTGCAAACATCCTTTAGAAACTTCACGTCAGCCAGAATATGTTTGATTGCCTTGAGGAGGGGTATATTGATTTGTACTTATTTGAATATTTCTAACAACTCCTCGTTCTCAACCATGCTTTTTCTTCTTTTTGACCTTATCGAAGGCTTCAAGGTATGGGACTTGGGTTTGAACCGAGTCAAGTTCGTCATCCTTGTGTTCCTCTTGCTTATCCTTAGAATCATTAATTATCTTAGGTAGTGTAGTCATGGGAGTGGTCAGCCATTTGGGGTCTTGGGTTTGAGTGCCACTTCTCAAGGTAATCACATTGGCTGAGGCATTGGAACCAGGGTTAGGTCCTTGAGAAGAAGAAGCAGTAAACCTAGGGGGTGTTGTGGGGCTTGTAAAATCATATGGGCATGCCCCTGATTCTGTTGGAACCCTTGAGGATTGTGGCCTCTATTCATTACATTCCTCAGGTTCGGTTGTGGCTGAGATGGAAGGGACCCCTGTTGTTTGTTATCCAAAAGATGGTTCAATTGTCCCTTCACTAAAGCCATCTCCTCCTGATGTTTCTAATTCATATCAGCCATCATCTTAATCAGAGTGCCCATTTTGTTTTGTTGTGTAGGAGCCACCCAATTCTGGTTATAAGGTGGTCTAGTAGGTGGACCTTGTTGATAGAATGGAAAGTTTGGCCTGGGTTGGTTTTGGAATTGGTTTAGTTTTTGGTTAGACCAAGCAAAATTTGGGTGGTTGCACCATCCAGGGTTGTAAGTGTTGGAGGAAGTATCAGGCTTAGAGTATCCCTGGATGGCATGGGCATCTTCAAAGGTAGAAGGTGCCAAAGGGGAGGGGAAATAATAATCAAGGGGGAGGGAGCAAAGGTTCCTCCTTGGAACATGGTTAGGGGTTGTTCTAGGTGCACTTGGTTCATAGACTGAACCAGGTCAACATTGTGCTTTCCCTTCACTAGGGAGAAGGTTCATATTGGGACTTAGGATTGATTCAAAAGCTCATCAATTTTCTTGTCCACCAACTCAACCCAATCCAATTTCTTCGCTATGATGTCCATGACAACCATCCCTGAATTAGTTTGTACTTCGTAAATCCCACCATGGGGTTGACTGGACATATTGAATTGGGTGATGGAGGCGTTATTAAGCAAGTTCTCACTCATGGAGTCAAAGAGTTTGAATGTGCTTTCCTTGTCCTTAGTCAGAAAATTTCCTCCACATCAGGCTTCAACAAAATTCCTAAGGTTGCTGTCCAGACCAAGGTAGAAAGTCTAGGCCAATTGCCACCTCAAAACCTCATGGTGTGGGCATTTCCTGAATAATTCACTAAATCGTTCCCATGCCTCATGAAATTGTTCTCCACTTTGTAGGGTAAATGTGGCAGTGGCTCTTCTAGGGGCATTAGTCATTCTTATAGGGAAAATTTTCTTTAGTAATGCATGCCTTAAGTCTGCCTAGGTGGAGATGGGTCTACCTAAGGTTCTAAGACAATGAGAAGCTTTGTCTCTCAGGGAGAATGGGAACATCTTAATTAAAACAATGTCCAAACAAATGTTCCTTGGTTTCACTGTACAAGCAATCTAATCTAGGTCCTCGAGATGTTGGAAAGGGTCTTCATTTGAGCTCCCAAGTAAATGGCTTTGAATTAAGCTAAGGACATTAGGTTTTAGCTCAAAATCATCTCCCCCTTTGGGGACCCTAAGGTATGGCTCAACACGGATGGCAGATGGATTGTAGAATTCATGGAGAGGCCTTGGTTGGCCCTCAGGGGGTTGTAATGGGTTAGGTGGGTTCGGTGGGGGTTGCCCTTGAGGGTTCTACAATTGGTGTAGGTGTGCATGGCATGGATGGCTAGGATAGGTTTTTGGTGGTGGTTAGATGATCCAAGGGCCATGGATGGGTGGCGCCAAATCAAGGGGTATGGAGGGGGTATTTGGTGGCTATTCAAGGTAGTGGTGACACCTTGTTTTGGCACCAAGTGTAATGGGATCTAGAAGGGGTTGAAGTGTAAGGTGGAGATGGTTTTGTGGTGTAGATGGAGGGTAGAGATGAAGTTAGAATTGGCGCCAAGATTTGGTTCTAGAAGGGGATAATCTTGGCGTGGGATTTATGGGTGGTAGAGATGAAGTATGGAGGTAGTTGTGTGATCCTATAGTGGGTAATAGTTGGTTCCTAAAGGAGGGAAGCTTAGGTTATGGATGTATGGTGAAGGGGCACCAATGTTGGTGCCAAAAGGAGGTCTTCTAGAAGAGGGTTAGGTGTAGGGTTAGGATGGCTTGGTGGCTTATGTGTATGGTGGTGATAAGGGGGGTTTTTGAAGGGAAAGTTCATGACAACTTGTGGGCGGTTATGGGTGTAGTTGGCACCACTTTTTGGTGGCTCTTGAATATGGTGGTGTGCAAGTTGGTGGCATGCTCAACGGCATTTTGGTGAAGAAAAATCAGGGTTTCAAGAACCTGTCGTCGTAGCTCGCAAAACACGTTATCAAATACAATTCATAACCGAAACTCCAAGGGAGTCCCAAGTCAAACACAAGGAGGCAATGTTTACTTTTGTTGAAATATGCGCTTCATTTTGTTTCTTTTTGGTGTTTTAGGGTTTTGTGATTTTTTTTTGTGTTTTTGAAATAAAAGGACAAGCGAGATAACTTCACAAAGTGGAGAACAAATACGATATTTCACAATGGCATTCAAATGCCTATTACAATATGCTAAAACATAAAAGAGATAGTGGTGAGAAGAAATCTCCCAAATCGATTGTTTGGCTAGACGACGGCTCTTGGTGGCAGCTTAGATGATGAGGGTGAGGTGTTGGACGACAGAGGTGAGATGCAGGAGGATGCCGGGTAGAGGAATGCTTCACCAAGGCTTCAGAATGGGGATGAGGAGCTAGAGATGATCTTCTACCAGAATGGAGGTGGGAGGATGGCTCCTTATGAAGGTAGTGGTATGGAGGACGAATATTTGTTGGGGATATAAGAGCATTACCTAATAAGAGGCCTTTGGAGCTTGGGAATAAGCTCTAATGGATCTTTGGTAGGCTACTAAAGCTTAGGAGTAGGTGGGAGTAGAGTAGGTAGAGATGGTGAAGAATGGAGGTGTAGGGGTCCTTTTATAGTGGAGGGAAGAGGAAGAAATTTGTGTAGAGGATTGTAGTGACAGTTGCAAGCGTTGCTGAAGATCCTCCCAACTGTCATTGAAGATCTGCCCCAACTCACGCCCGCTGCTACTGTACTTGCGTACCCATCACACACTGTGTCACTCGTGCACGCGCTGTGCACACTGCACTGGTGCTGAGGTGTGGGTGTGTGGGCTGGTGTGCACGTGTTTGCGCACGTGCTCTGGCCGGTGCACCCCAGTTGCTGATTTGAGGGAGTCCACGGGTCCCGAACCCACTCTCCTTTTCAAGCCAATTGCTCAACAGTTGAGGCAAGGCTGTGTTTGAGTCACGAGGAGTGCATGCATGTTGAGAGTGCAAAGGAACCTAAGCCATTGGATCTTGATCCAATAGCTGCGGTGTGAGATCTCTGATGATGAGGGGGCACCTTTAGTCGTTGCTGGCCTGTGTGGGGTGGCCTAGATGGCACCACATCATGCCATCTAGGTCGTTTATCTTCTTTCTATTGTAGAGGGTGCCACAGTGCTTGGATCGAGGTGATTTTCGCATTGCCAGACTGCGATCGTTGCTCCGAATCCATCCACATGGTCGGATTTTTTCATTCAAAGCCTGTAAGGATGTCACATTGCCCTCCTGGCTGTTGATCATCCTCGGATCGCATAAGATGATATGGGATTCTGATTAATACTATCTTGGAGGCATTGGACTCCGATCATTATCCTGATCATATTTGTACATTAGAATTGTCAATCTGAGACACAAAAATAAATCTCCTTTCCTCTTGGCCATAAAAAGGATGTAATTAACCTAAAATATACACTACTCTAAATGCAGGTGATGTGCATACATCTGATTAACCTAAAATGTCTATTAATGCATGTTCTTAGTATCACATCAGCATCATACATTGTAAATAGTGCATAACATGCATAATCATGCATTTAGATTAAGTTGTATAAATTGAACAGTAATTATCTCCTTTTTTTGGTTAGGGACAGGCCAACTTTTTATCGGGGACTCGAATCGAATATCCAACCGAACGGATTTGATCAGGGAGACGATTGGAGTTCAATGACTCCAAGATCGCTCTAATCGGACATCCGTAGCACCAGATAGAGATCGAGGAACCCTAAAGATCAAGGGCCAAGATGGTGTTAATCCACACCTCAGACGACAAATCTGACCACACGGATGGATTCGGATCGATGATCACAGCCTAATGGCGTGAAAATCGGTTCAATCCAATACCCGTGGCACCATCCACAATACTCAGAAGATGGATGGCCAAGATGGCACCATGTGGCACCATCTCAGCCGCCCAACCGACCTCAAGGAACCGCAGTTGCCATTCCTTCTTCACCCGCCTACTTGATCTCGATCGTTGGATGCTCATCCAACGATCACGAAGTCGCACACACAAAATGAGCGCGTGACACAAAAGCGCCCACAGCACGTTGGTCGAACGTGCTATGCGGGAAGAGAAGATGCGCGTTCAAGCTGCAGGCGCTTCAAATTGGAGAGTGGGTGAGCGAGCGAGAGGAGCTGTGCGATGGAGATCGTGCGGCACTAAGCGACTGATAGCGCCCACTCGTGATCAGACGCACGGTGCTGACACAAGATCATACATGGGCGCGTGGCACAAGCGGGGATTGTTTAAGCCGCCCGATCTCTTGATCGGCCGGCTGTAAGCGCGCGGACGTGCGCGTGCGTTGTGTGATGCGGAGGCGAGGAGGCACATGGCGCACGCACATGAAGGCCACGTTCAGGCCTTTAGTGATGGATTTATTCGTCACTAACGGTCCTGAATTAATGTTTTTCAAATTATAATGACCAAAATGCCCCCACTCCTTGCAACTACAAAAGGAGACCCCCTCCATATGAATTTCTCATCCCTTCTCTTCTCTCCCTCTCCAAAGCTCAAGAGAAGCTTGTCCCACACCCAGGATGCTCCTCAAGAGTAAAATCAATTTTTCGCCTCCATTCCAGAAGCAGATCCCGTGACGACGACGATGTGCTGCCTCATTCCCGTTCCTATTGCCTCGACCTCCTTCTTGTCACTCTGTTCCTCGTCTTCCAGGCATTGTCTCATCCAGCTCATCCTCTAAGCAATCATCGTGGAGGATAACTTCTCTCTCCCATTCCTTTTTCCAGCTTTCTAGAGTAGAATTTTCCTACTTTCTAGTTGTAATAGTTTTCCTGCTTTCTAGTGTAATTTCTCGCTTTCTTAGATGTACAAACATTTTGCAACTTCAAGTGGATGTTTTCTCTCTCTCTCTCTCTTTTTCTCTGATTGTTTATATTGATTTGATTGCATTGTAATTACTCCACTCTTTAAACAAAAACAAGAAAATATAACTGTGAATTTTGATCGACGTAGCCTCCCTGGGTTCGACCCAGGATTTCTATTCCGATATAAATTTTATTTGTTGAACCTGAGTTCTTTGCTATTCAAACTACAACAGCAGGTTTTCAAAACCAAATCCGATAGCGTAGTCCTCTGACGTTCAACAGTAGGATGATGCATGCCATGCAATATTTATAACATGAAATGCAAATCTAAGCCTAGTAACATGCATGAATAGGCATTTTATCCTCAATAATTATGTCTACATCATGGCACCAACTATGGGTAGAGTAGGTAGCTTGTTTAGGTGGTGGACTTGGAGTAGAGTTAAGGTGGAGTTAGGTTAGGGTTTTAGGTTGGTGGTAGACAGCCATGGGGTGGATATTTTGGCTGAGCTTGCTAAGCTAGCTTAGCTAATGGCTGAGTAGAGAAGGTAGGAGGAACTAGGGTTTAGGGAAGAGGAGCTAAGGAAGAGCTAGCTGGAGCTACACTAGAGCTGGTGACTTCTGAAGAGAATAACAAGGTGCTACCTTAGCTGGCATAGCTTACTAGTTCTTTGCTAGCTGCTAAGCAAAGCTAAAGTAGGCTGGCTTCTACTGAATTGAGCAGAGGTGAGCTGGGTCTGATCTTCCTAGAGATAACCTAGCCAGTTGGAGTAGCTAGCTTAGGTTAAATAGCATAGCTCAACTAGGTTGGGTCGAGTGGAGTCTTCGGGAGCTAGACTTGAGCTAGCCTTAGCTAGTTGAGGTCATCTTTAGCTGACTTGAGTTGAGTAGAGTTGAAAGTAGCTGGACCTTAGTTGTGGTGAACTCCTATCAACTTAGTTAAGCTAGATAGAGCTCCCAGTGAATTGATTGGAGCTAAGATGAGCTAGACTCAACTAAGTTGAGCTGGATCTGAACTGACCTAAGTTAGATTGACCAACCCTGAGCTACCATCCAGCTAAGATGAGTTGAATGGAGCTTAAGAGAGCAACCCAAGCCCAAGTGAGCTGGTATCCAACTATGATGAGCTGGATTTAGTTGGGGTTTAGCTGAATTGAGCTTCCACTTCACCTGTTGCCTTCTTGAATGCTAAGGTTTTAGGGATCTAACTATCTGTTCATCCATAACACTCAAATAAATATGTCAAGAATAACAAAAATTATGCAATGCATGCATAACCTAAGTGATGCCTAAATGCAACCCAAAAACTTATTTAAAAAGTTAAAATCCTAAGAGCTAGGTTTGTTTTATGGCATAAGAATGATGATAAATTGACATTTATGACACCCCCATTCTTATCTTTTTCTAGTCTCTTAGAAAAACTAATTTTCACAAAATGGATTCTTAGGGAAACTTTTTTTTTTTTTTAGTTTTGAGGAGAAAAAGATTATGGGACCTTGGCTAGTTAAAACACGAGAGGCACAAGAATTGTTATAGATAAACAATGAGATTCGTCTATGGATCTAAAGACTTGATAAATCAAGATCAATGTTTCCTCCAAAAATTCACAAGTTAAGTCTTTGTTAATTCAGATGACTCGAAATATTTTGTAGTTAGGATTTCTTCGGCTCTTGAATCTGATTCTCAATTTGCATAATCCTTTAAAACCTTGAGTCTGTGCTTGTGAATGCCAACATTTATAAGGTCGTGTATTTGTTTAAAACTCACTTTTTTGTATGGAATCTCCCCCATGCTTATTCTTAGCCTAATCCTATAACAGATGTATTGGGATCATCATTCCAATTATCAATCCTCGAGGGGGCTTGATGAGCATGTATTTCACGAGGAAAAATCAAGGTTTTGGAGTACTTGTCATCGTAGTCACAAAATATCTATAGCAAATAAAATTGATACCAAAACTTGTGGTGAGTTCCAGATCGAACACAGGGAGACGAACGTTTGGTTTTGAAGTCCACGCTTCAATTTTATTTCTTTTTGTTGCTTTTATCTTTTGTAATTTTTTTTGGTATTTTAATAGGCAAGAGATCAAATCGACAAAATATTTTTCTAAATAATCTACTTGCAAACAGAGAGAGAGAAAGAGAGAAACAACCATAAATATGTCTAAACAAGTGTTTGCTACAATTGAAGATGTTGCAACTATACCTAAAAGCAATAAAAGATAAAGGTGAGCAGAATCCACCTTGACGGTAGCTTTGAGGATGACTCACTCTGACATTACCTGGACGAAGGTGGTGAGAGGAGGGAGGAAAGAGAATGGCATCGGAGGAAGGAGGATGGGGTAGGATAGCGTCGTGAGGAGGATAAGAGGACGGCCACGGGATGCTCCATGAAGGGGGTGAGAAGTAGGAAAAAATATTTGTTTTCTACTCTAGAGGAGCATCCTAAGCTTGGGACATGCTCTTTCTAGAGCCTTGGAGGTGGTGAGGGAGAGAAAGGAAGAGATGAAGATGGATGGAAGGGTGTAGGGGTCCTTTTATAGTGGAGGAGAAGGAACATTTCATGTATAAGGCATTCAGTGACATCAAAGAGGCCACTATAGCCTCACCATAAACGTCGCTGAAGATCCATGCCTGCTGGCTCTCTACTTGCACAACTAAGGCGTGGTCTAAGGAGAGTCGTCTGATCTTCATCTCGTGGCTGTGGATCGCATGGAGATCACACCTCTTGATCGTGTTGGATTCTGCATGTGATCGTGCATCTGACCATGCATTCATCTGATCATGCCACGTGGAGGAACGTTCGTTGCTTGATCACGCATTGGGGAGATGAACTGCGGTGGTATGGGCTCATTAGGGACGCACGATCAAGATTGTGTTGTCTTATCTCAATTGGGTGCACTGGAGCCACGCGTAGTGATTCAAACCCACATCCTTCGATGTGCCGAGAGGCTCTGACTGCTACGCTATGAGGTATTTTGTGTAGAGAAGTTTTTTTGTAGGTGTAGAGAGGAGTCAATCTCAACCGTTGGATGGTAATCCAATAGCCGAGATTAAGGCTACCTTGATGGGAAGGCGGAGGCCGACAATGTGGCAAGCTTAGGGCCATTGGATGTCAGTCCAACATTCCTGATCTCACAGTGGAAAGACCTTTCAGGAGGGGCGACTGCTGAGGGAGGATATGTGTGGCGGGGATGGAGCCGTGTGGAACCATTCTGGCTGTCTATCTTCTTTATTTTGTAGATGATGCCACAGATGTCGGATTGGAATGATTTTCACATTGTTGGGCTACGATTGTTGATCCAAATCCATCCATTCGGTTGGATTTGTCATCTGAGGTTTGGATTGGTGCCACCTTGTCCCTTGGCCTTTGATCTTCCTCGAAATGCATAATGTGCTACGAGACTCCAATCAAGACGACTTCAGAGGCGTTAGACTTCAATAGTCATCCTGATCAGATCTATACAGTTGGATTGTCAATCTGAGGCCTTGAAGTAAATCTTCTTCTCTCCTGGCCATAAAAGGATGCTAATTAACCTATAATTTACACAAACTATTCTAAATGTAGAATGATGCATGCTATGCAATATTTATAATATGGAATGTATCTCTAAGCTTAGGAACATGCATAATAGGCATTTTATCCTAAATGGATGTGTATACATCATACCCTAATGGTTATCTTTTACTAGTCCTTAGCAAAATTAAACTACATGCTATGTATAAGAACATAATTAGGACTCGATCGCTTATGGCATTAGTTGTTCATTAACAAAGGGAAATTTCAACTAAGGTCATAAACTATGAAGACTCAACAGTGCCTGGGTGTACCAAAATGCAGACTTCCCAAATCCTCGCCTTATTTTGAAAAGGGAAGATACATTTTTTTTTGTTTTTCTTCTTTTCTATTTTTTTTAATTTTTGAGTTTAGAGTTTTGGGGCAACTTTCTAGGCTACCCAACCCACCCAAGACTCTAAAAGAACTTCAAGTTCTAGGCATCTTGTGAAAAGTGATAGACTCACTAAGCGACCACTAAAATGGACTTCAAGTTTCTACAACCCTACATGACCTTAAGAGTTTTTGCCTAAAGGTTTAACTTTTCGATCGGTAGCTTTCTCCCTACTCTTTTTATTTTTTATGGGGTCAACATAAGGGGAAACCCAACGTATATCTGCTCGGTTTATTCTACTTCCCCTCTTCTTCCCTAAGTGTTTTGGAAATTATTTATGCATTTTTTTTTGTGAGCTGGGCTCTGGACAAATGGCCAATGGGTTGTTACGACAACTTGCCAACCATACTTGTGCGGTGAAATATGGCTTCTTTATTTTTCTCCTTTTTCTATTTTTAATTTTTTTTCTTTTTGAATATATATATTTTTCTTTTCTGTTTCTAAGTAGGTGACTTCCCTGATCTAAGATTTACCTAAAGGTAATAGAAAGAGTATGATCATGTAGTTGTGCTCTAGACAATCAGCCAATGGGCTATTACCCACGATAACTTGCCAGCCATACTACCCTAAAAAGTTCATTAACTACCTAATTTCTATAAAAATCATCAAAAAATGAGTTAGTGCAAGTAGTGTGTAAATGCTTTAGACTTAAAGTCCCCTTAAATTAGAGGGTGGGTTGATAAGTCAGGTACTTATCACCCTAACTTATTAAGCAAATTAAAGTAGAATTAACATGGTAAGGAGTTAAGAACAAGTCCAAATTTTAGTGGATACCCAGGCTGATTAAGCCCGAAGACCTAAAAAGTCTAGGTGTTCAGGTTCTAAAGTATCATTTCCTAAAGTTAGCGACTCCTAATGCCTAAGTTCTCTTCTCCTAATTCTAAATTTTTTATCTTGTTGAAATTTTCAATTTCTTTTTTTTAAAGATAAATAAAAGAAATTCCATAGAGTAAACAAAATGATTTCAGAATTAAGTATCCACCCCCCTTGCCTAAATGATGCAACATCCTCATTACAAAAATAAAGACATGAAAAGCATGGAATAAATAGAATATCACTTGAATTTCATGATAATCTGGTCAACTCCATAGAGAAAGTGGAATATACACATGTGCTAAGTTTGTTGCCTTTAGCTAGGCATAATTTACAAACAAAGAGAAGGTTAAGAATTCATTAGTGTTGGTCAGAATCAAAATCAAAAGATTAACCCTCAAACCTGCCAGTAGAAGATGTCCACAGATGTGGACCAGATTGTGATGCAAACCCATGCCTTAGGGTCAAGTGGTTCTGGATGAAAATCACCCAAAATCGGAGATTGTTGTACTTGCGAGGCTGGGCCTGTGGTTTTGTGGTGTGCAACCCAAGACTAAAGTGGTGGACAATGGGCAGATCTGATTCACTAAATTTGAGTGTCCACTTAGAGTTCAACTCGGAAAGATAATCAATTATTCTATACTTGGGTTGCACATCAAATATATCATAAGGGTCCTGATAGACGGTAGGTGGTCTTAGCTCAACAGGAACCCTTAAATCTAAGCTTGTATGTCCCTCAAAAGTAGCCTCCCATATTTTCATTTCCAAATTTCTACCCTCCAAAATTAGGGTTTCTAGGACCTCCAGATAGTTGTACATACCATCTAAAATATCCAAGTCAAACAATTGTGGCTGAATCAAAATTGACTTGGGTCTGGTAATCTCAAGAATATCATAATTCAGTTCTTTAGGGTGTGGTTGAGGAATGGGGCTATTGATTGAATCATCTAATAATTCAGGATTGGACTCTTCCATGTCGGCCCTGATTGGATCATAATCCTCAATTATCGGGCTATCAAATGGTTCATCAAGCTCCTCAGGCCCATTAGACTCACTAAAATCATTCTCCTTAAGCTCAATTGAGACCTCACCTAAAGATTTTTCACCCTTAGACTCAAAGAATTCTTGATCCTCACTTATATATGTCATGGTGAGGCATTTTTTCTCTCTCCCTAGCTCGAGGATCTCCGGTGAGACAATCGGTTCATCCACAATGGGTTGCTCTAGACCTAGTCATCCCCAATCTCATAAATGTGTCCCCCCCCGACAGGTGCCTGAGCAGGTTTTGTCATTGGCTCTCCTGAAGGGGGTACATCTTGAGAATCATCCCAAGATTGGACTAGGGCAAGCACAAATTTCATCCTCAATCTTAATAATTTCCCCAATAAAAACTCACCTAGGCCCTTATCCTAGATATCATGGAGACAATCCAATAACAAACTATTCAGATCATCAATCATTTGAATCAAGGGCTCCAATTCTTCATTGCAGGGTGTTGGCTAGGTTTCTAAAGATCATATAGTGTTCCTCAAATTTGCCTACAACCTATCTTGGACTTGGTTCACCTGAAATGGATGGTTCGGCTCAGGGTTGGGTGGGTCTGGGTTAAAACTAGGGGAATCAAGAAATTGAGGTTCTAGGGGTCCTCCCTGATAGTAGGTCATTTAGGGTTGTTCAAAGAATGATGGTGACCTATATTCAGTATAATTCTGAGGAGGGTAAGTGTTATAATCATTATATCCTTCCTGATTGTAGATCGAGTTTGTTGGTTATAAGAGGGTGGTGATCTATAATCAATGTAGTTCTCGGAAGGATACTGATCGTAATCATGATGTCCATGGTTGGGTCCTAGACATTGAGGTCTGGAATCATATCCCCAATCAAAGTTATCTCGACTAGAAGATGGGTAATCATAAGTCTAGTTAGGATAGTAATCATTTTGAGGATAAGTGGTGGTAGGAGGATAGGATTGGAATTGTGTGTATGGTATGGAAGAATACATGATGAAGTAGGAGGGAAAATATAACAGAGAAAGGTGCCCTGCAATACAATCAACCAAACCTGTCCTTAGGTGGATAGCCTAAAGACCTACAAACTCCTAGAACTCATCTTGAGGTAAAAGAAATAATTTGGTCTACATCTATCCAGTCAATCGAACCAGTTAGAGGGAGGGGTTGGGGAAAAGGTTCTTCTTTGGCTTGCGCCTCCGGTTCCTTTGATGCTTCCAACCACGATCGTTTAATGCTACTCCCCTAGTTAGACATCAGATGGACCAGTAGAAGTAGATTAATTGAAAAAATTACCAATTGGAGCCCCAAAGAGCAAGTTAATCCTTGAGGCCAACATCTACTCAATTTTAATTAGGCTTGGGATGATTGTGCTCTTAGAATGTGATGGGCCTTTTAGATGGGTTGTGCCCTTAATGATCAATTTAAAAATGTGTGTGTGTGCACAATGAAGGTTTTCAAACAAGGTTATTATGATGTGTCTTTTAGGGTTTAACCTTGTTTAGTATCTTTTAGGGTTTAATCTTTAGGTGTATTCACTTAAGTTTAGTAGAACACTCCAAATTTTTGAAATCACAAGCTATGGTATTTTCCTTTAAAACTAAAAAAATAATGTGGAGTGTTTGGCTCAACCTAAAAATCAACCCTATGGAGCAAGCTACTGATGAATTACTTTTATCTTAGGTGGTGCAGCCCAAACAATTCAATCAATTGGCCTATTCGCACCACATATTAAGGTACACAATGTCTTAACCTTATCAGATTTCTACTCACTTATGTGTATTGAGTTGAAGTGTATCGGGTTCTGATTGCGCAGTAATCATAGGTCTTAATTGACCTAAATTAGGCTAGGACTTAGCTTAAGTTAAGGTTATTCATGCATGCATACGCATTGTCTGCATCTTTACTGCTTTCCTTTAGCTATGCATAAAATAATGTTATAATGTGCTGATTAAGTGCATTATGTCGATTGCAGGGAATAAGCTGATCAGGAGTTGGATCTGAAGTTGGATCAGGAATAACAGGAGTTGTAGCAGAGCTGGAGCAGAAGTCCTAGTTTAGATGTAGGAATAATAATGTAAGGGGGTTAAAAGTTTGCTATTCTATTAAGTAGGAATAAAGCAGTAAAATGTGAAGAGCTTAGGCCCATCCTAGCCCTAGGATAGCCTAGAGACTTCCCCAAGCCGTAGCCACCCTTAGATTAGGTCACAACACCCTAGGAAGCCCTAAAACCCTAGTTCCAACCCTTCTCTGGACATCCAGATAAGTTTTAAGATGCCAGGACCCTTAACCAACTCCCGCACACAACAAACCCACTTCTGCAGTGTTATTGGATGTCCAGACACTCTGTCAGACGTCTAATTTCTGCAGAATACCCAAAATAGAACCCGAAATCCTTCCTAACTTTGATTGGACGTTCAGACAAGTCTGGACTTCTAATTTTTTAGTATAAGACGTCTGATTCTATTATTTGACGTCTGATACTACTCCCTAATTCCTTTTTTGAGATTTAAGCCTTGATCTTAGATCTCTAGGTCCCTAAACCCAATTACAACCCCATAGGAACATAAATTAAGGTGCCCTAACCCTAGTACATCACCTCTAGACCTCCCTAAGGACCTAATTAGGTCCTCACTAAACCTAATTGACTTGGATCTTAGTCAATTCCATCAGCCTATTGAGCCCTGATCTCAGCACACACTATCCACTTGGACTCAGTGAGAGTCCAATTGACCTAGACCTGACTTAATTGAGTTGTTTTACTCTCATTTAAGTTTCCACACACCTAGTTAAACTTGTATTAAGTTTAATTGCACTTTACCTTAGTGAATTTGGGTTTATAACCCTAATTTGAGACCTACCTTGACCTAAACCCACTAGAACCCAACCTAATCAACCTAGCCACCTAAGTTTTGACCCACACACACCCACACACACCATCCACACGAAAATATCTAGCTAGAGTTCTCTAGAACTCTCTACCATGTGTGGTTGCCTTGGTTGCCAAAAATAGCAACCAAGAGCCATTCAATTTTTAGATCCACATTTGGTGGATCTAAAAACCACCATCCACCCTCTCTCTCTCACTCTCCCACGAGATCCCACCATAGGCCTCTCTAGAGAATTCCATAATTCTCTAGAGAGCTTCCCTTAGGTCTATGAAAAGACCCCTTGGGTGGCCATTTGCACCCATTCACTTCTTTGGCAATTGCACTCCATTGGTGCAATTCACGCCACCTGCATAGTCACTCCACCTCCACAAGCTCACTACCACCACCAAGGAGGACACCATGCCAGGATGCTGGATCAACCCTACCTCTCTCCAAGGGCCGACCTAAGTTCCATTGGCTGCCCCTCCTTCTTCTCTCGACCACTCCAAGGCCATTGGGGACCACCCCTAAATGCCCTCTATTCTTCTAGCTTTAAATCATGCTCTTCATAATCTTTATTGCTTTCATTTACTGTTTAGTAGTGTAGTCGTACTTCTCCACAATGATGCATGCGAAATCCCCCTGTTGATTCTTGTATGCAATCGTTTTCTGGTAGTTAGGTTTAATTTTTAAGCATTCATGTATAAGCTTTCCTCTAGATTTCCTTGTGCAACAACTCTCCAATGATGAATGAAATTTCACTTTATATATATATATATCTCTTATGTGTTCAAAATCACCACAAGCTGAATGATTATCATATTTGCGTGATTTAAGTGCCTGTTCTTTAATTGCCTATATATTACGCACCAGCATGTCGTTTAAATAAAGTAGAGCGGCTTTAAGATCGATTTCAAAAGCAAAAACAATGCCTCCCAGAGACGAACGACCGGGACTCAAAGTCTCGTTATTTTTACAAAACAATATCTTTGCTGGATCGTATTTCGCAACTATACTATGACGCTTTTATCAAAAATGCGACCTACGACTTTCCAACAGGTTCACAGGTTAGATCCTGGTTAAGTGGTAGAATCAAAGTGATTGTGCACCTTAGGATGAGAATTTGTGGGTATTAAGTGTCTCTTTTAATTAAATCCCACATGTGAAGAGTTTTTTTTTTTTTTGAATTTATGCGAGTGGGTGAAGTGACTATCAAACAAACAGGACTAACCTAGGGTTTATGCAAGCTCTTAGGTTAATTAGGGTTTGAGTATTAGTGTGATGAAGTGAAATCTAATGGGTAAGGGTGGGGATAAACTTATAGAACCTTCTAACCGCATGTTACTCTGATCTATTCCTCTTTAGCTCGCCTTGGAAGGGTTCCTATAATCACAGAATGAAAGGAGCAAAGTGAGATAAAAAGTTAAGGTGGAAAATGCGAAAAATCCAAAGAGCGCTGCCTCCCTAGCAATGACACCAAAATGATGAGCGTGTATTTATCGAGGAAAAATCAGGGTTTTGGAGAACACATCATTGTAGTCGTAAAATACCACTACCAAATAAAATTTATGCAAAAAGTCGAGGTGAGTCCTGGGTTGAACATAGGAATGCGAACGTTGGTTTTGAAATTTGTGCTTCAATTTTATCTCTTTTTGTTATTTTTATCTTTTGCAATTTTTTTGGGTATTTTAATAGGCAAGAGATTATATCGACAAAGTATTTATCTAACTAACCTACTTGCAAATAGAGTGAAAGATAGAGAGAGAGAGAGAAATAATCATATATATGTCTAAACAAGTGTTTGCTATAATGGAAGAAGTTGCAACTATACTATAAAGCGATAAAAGATAAAGGTGAGAAGAATCCCCCTTGACGGTCGCTTAGAGGACAACTCGCTCTAACATTGCCTGGATGAAGGTGGTAAGAGATGGGAGGAAAGAGAATGCCATCAGATGAAGGAGGATGGGGTTTTTTTTTACCTACCGCGTTACGGTGAGGACCTACTTCTCGAAGGTGGTGAGGGGATGGCCACGGGATGCTCAACAAAGGGGGTGAGAAGTGGGAAAAAATATTTATTTTCTACTCTAGAGGAGCATCTTGGGCTTGGGACAAGCCCTCTTTAGAGCCTTGGAGGTGGTGAGGGAGAGAAAGGAAGAGATGAAGATGGATGGTGGGGTGTAGGGGTCCTTTTATAGTGGTGGAGAAGGAATATTTCATGTATATGGCATTTAGTGACATCAAAGATGCCACTATAGCTTCACCATAAACGTCGCTGAAGATTTGCATCCACTCTCCCTTCTCTTGCATAGCTAAGGCAGGCTCGAAGAAGAGCCATTCCATCTTCATCTCGTGGCTATGGATCACGCGGAGATCTTGCCTCTTGATCGCCTCAGATTCTACGTGAGATCGTGTGTTAGACCGCACGTTCATCTGGTCATGCCACGTGGAGGAACGCCAGTCGGTTGATAGCATGTTGAGGAGATGAACAGCGATAGCATGGGCTCATCAGGGCCGCATGATCAAGATCATGCAGTCTTATTTCAATTGGGCACACTGGAGGCATGCACGATGATTTGAACTTGCATCCTTTAGTGCGCGGAGAGGCTCTGAGCACTGCGCTACAAGGCATTTTGTGTCGGGAAGTGTTTTTGTAGGCATGGCGAGGAATTGATCTCATCTGTTGGATAGAAATCCAATGACCAAGATTAAGGCTACCTAGATGAGAAGATGGAGGCCAATGACGTGGCAAGCTTAGGGTCGTTGGATGTTGATCCAACGGTCCTAATATCTCTGTGGAAACACCTTTGAGGAGGGGTGGCTATTGAGGGCAGATTTAGGTAGCTCGGATGGCACCACGTGGCACCATTCTAGTCGTCCATTTTCCTCATTTTGTAGTTGACGGCACGGATGTCAAATTAAATTGATTTTCACGTCGTTGGGCTACGGTTGTTGATCCGAATCCATCCATGTGATTGGATTTGTCTTTTGAGGTCTAGATTGGCACCACCATGCCCCTTGGCCTTTGATCTTCCTCGGACTGCATAATGTGCTACGGTACTCCAATCAAGACTATTTTGGAGGCATTAGTCTTCGATCGTCATCCTGATCATATCCGTACAGCTGGATCGTCAATCCGAGGCCCTAAAATAAATCTCCTCTCCTGGTCACAAAAGGATGCTAATTAACTTATAATTTACACAAACTATTGTAAATGAAGAATGATGCATACTATGCAATATTTATAATATGGAATGCATCTCTAAGCTTAGGAACATGCATAAATTGGCATTTTATCCTAAATGGATGTGTATACATCAGGGCTCTGATGCCAACACTTTGAGATAGTACTACCCAAGACACCACCCAGGAGCTCACAACCCTAAAACACAATGCGGTGTAAAGGGGCGCTCCAAGCAAACTCAAGCTCTTTCTCCGATGCTATGGGTAAAGCACCATCCAAGACACTTGAGTTGAAAAATTGTGCGTTAATCCTCTATCTAAAGATATGGAATATAGATATGGAGCAGCGCTGAGGGGTAACATGTTGACATTGCATCTTCAAAGGAGGCATCTTCCTCATTCTCGGTGGTAGGAACTCAAATCAATGATCTGCTTCAGATTTCACTAAGGCCAAACAAGGGGTTTTCCTAATTTCTAAATGTTTTTTAGGTGTTGGCTTGTGTGTGAAATTTGACACAAGAATTTTGCAAGAGATGTAAGTTTTTGGATTGGAAACTAAGCCATGTAATTTCCAGCTCAGAAAAGGAGATCAAGTCACCAGAACCATCATGAGTTCAGGTGGAATTTAAAGAAGGATACTTGATCTAGTCTAAAGATAGTTCCAGAAATTCTAGCAATTAGATCTGCATCCTTATCCCTAGTTTGTTAAAGATTAAATCCCATTGTACCTTAAGGTGAATCATCAATCTTGGTCCTGATTTTAAAATTTACTCAAAAAGTTTTTAGCATTTCTATTTTTTTGGGTATGCATACAGAAAATGAAACAACATTCTATGTTTTTGGGTTTTGAAAATCGTGATTTTATCCTCAAAATTTATAAACATGCCCCCATGCTTAAGAAATGCCATGTCCGCATGTAATAGGAAGGGAAAAGAGATCACTGTAGTGAGGACAGTCTGAATTAAGATAGGAAAACCCTCTGAAAGAAAGAAAGAAAAAGGTAAAGAAGGAAAATGATGGATTACCTCCCATCGAGTGCTATCTTTTACACCATTCAGCCGAGCATGAATTGCATCAATGATCATTAGAAGGTAAGTCGGTTAAATCAAGTGTGTCAAATGGAAGATTCAAAGTATTATCTAGATAGGGCTTTAAGCGCTGGTTGTTGACTTGAAAAGTAGTATTTGTTTAGGATCGAAAAGATCAACAGCATTGTATGGATAAGTTTTAAGGACAATAAACGGGCTGGTCCACTTGGATTTGAGTTTTCCTAGAAAAAATTGTAATCTGGCATCGAAAGCCAAGCGCGTTGATTGACATCAAAATTTTCCCGAATAATATATTTATCATGAAATATCTTTGTTCAATTTTTATAAATCCACACGCTTTCGTAAGACAAATTACTCAATTCTTCTAATTCAGTTAATTGTAACTTCATGTGGTTACTGACTTCAAATAAATCATGTTTAATTATTTGATTGCCCAAAAAGTCCTATGTTCAAGTTCTACCAGGAGATGGCATGCCTTTCCAAAGATTAGATGGAAAGGAGACATGATGAGAGAAATTTTAAAAGTTGTACGGTAGGCCCATAAAGCATTATCCAATTTAGTGGACCAGTCTTTACAATCACATCTAACTATCTTTTGTAAAATATTTTTTATCTCCCGATTAGAAACTTCTATTTGGCCATTCATTTGGGGTGGTAAGGAGTGAAAATTTTATGATTAACCATAAATTTGGATAAAAGGTGATGGAATTGAGAGTGAGTGAAATGTGATCCTCTATCATTGATGATGGCCTTTGGAATGCTGAACCGCAAAAAAATGCTTTTCTTGATAAATTCAACTACAACCTTGTCATCATTGGTGCGAGTGGGTGCTGCTTCAATCCATTTTGATACACAGTCGACTGCAACTAGTATATAGAAATACCCACAAGAGTTGATTAACAGTCGCATGAAGTCGATGCCCCATACATTGAAAATTTCAACTTCTAATATCAGATTTAGGGGCATCATATCCTTCTGAGTCATGTTGCTAATGCTCTGGCAATGCACACACGATCGAACAAAAGAATGAGCATCTTTGTGCAAGCTAGGCCAAAAGAATCTAGAAGTGAGGACCTTAGCTGCAGTTTTCTTACCTGAGAAATGACCGCCACAGGACATTGAGTGATAGTGTGTCAGAATATCATAAATTTTTGAGTCAGGGACACATTGTTAGATGACCTGATCAACACAAATGCAGAAAAGGTCAGGCTCCTCCCAAAAGTCATATTTGATGTCAACAAAGAACTTATCCCTTTTGGTTTTTAGACAATTAGATGGTATTCGTTCTATTGCTAAATAGTTTGCAATATGTGCAAACCAAGGGAGGGTATTGACAGCTAAGATAATCTCATTAGGGAACATATTCGGAGGTGATCGCACATTTTTCGTGAGTTTGAAATCAGGGTTACAAGTAACCCTTCATCGTAGTTGTAAAACTCGTGGTCAAATAAAATTTATACCGAAACTACAAGGGAGTCCCAGGTTGAACACAGGGAGGCGACGTTTACTTTAATTGAAAATCGCACTTCGATTTGTTTCTTTTTGGTATTTTACGATTTTGTTTTTTTTTTTGTATTTTTGAAATGAAGACAAGCAGAATGGATCACAAGATAGAAATGGAACAAATATGATATATATATAAATCCAATGTCGATTACAATAAACTATGAAAGCATAAAAAGACGGGGGTGAGACGAAATCCCCTAAATCGGCTGTTCGGCGAGACGACGGTGCCTGGCAGAAGCTCGGACGAAGGAGGTGAGATGCAGGAGGACGTCAGGTAGGGAAAGCTTCGGCGTGGCTCTAGAATGGAGGTGAGAAGGCGGTGATGATCTACTACGGGAATGGAGGTGGGAGGATGACTCCAAGGTGACCTATGAATGGGGATGGGAAGTTGGAGGAGTATTTGGTGAGGCAAAGGTTCGCTATACTAATAGACACCTTGGGAGCTTGAGAGTAAGCTCTAATAGAGCGTTGGTACGCTTGCTAGAGCTTGTGAGTAGGTGGGAGTAGAGTAGGTAGAGATGGCTTGGAAGGGAGGGGGTGTAGGTCCTTTTATAATGGAGGAGAAGAGGCAAAAATAGGTATAGGACCATTAGTGACCTCCAGGCCGTTGCTGGAAGTGTCGCTGTAGGTACCACATGCCTGCTCATGCCCATAGCTGACTTTGCTGGTGTGCGAAGAATTAGCGATGGCTGTAAGCATCGCTGTAGGTCCAGCACATGCGTCGCTGTAGGCTGGCACCAACCAAGGACGCACCCACGCTGCCGCTGCACTGGTGCGCACTCCGCAGGCCATGTCATGCGCATTAATGCTCACGCGCTGGTGTTGCGTTGTGTGCATGCATGCCTCTACACGCGCGCGCACGCGTACCTGTGCTACTGTGTGCGTGCAATGGCACTTGCGGGTGCGTGGGCGGCCTAGGCTATGCCACGTGGCACAATCTGAGTCATCCATCTTCTTTTTGTTGTAGGGGCTACTATAGAGTTTGGATTGAGACGATTTTCATGTCGTTAGGCTACTATCGTAGACCCGAATCCATCTGCGTGGTCGGATTTGTCATTTGAAGCTCTTAATTATGTCACCTAGTCCCTTAGCCATTAATCTTCCTCAGACTGCATATAGTGTTATAGGACTCCGGTCGAGGCAATTTTGGAGGCTTTGGACTCCGATCGTCATCTTGATCATATCCGTACGGTCGGATCGTCAATCCGAGGCTCCGAAGTAAATATCCTTCTCTCCTAACCACGAAAAGGACACAATTAACCTAAATTATATACAACTACTCTAAATGCAGAATGATGCATGCTATGCAATATTTATAACATGAAATGCAAATCGAAACCTAGGAACATGTATGAATAGGAATTTTAGCCTCAATAAATGTGTTTACATCATACCTCCATGCCTATCTTTTGCTAGTCCCTAGCAAAATTAAACTATATGCTATGTATAAAAGCAGAATTAGGACTAGATTGCTTAGGCCTAAGTTGTTTATTAACAACAGAAAATTTCAACTAAGGTCCTAAACTACGAAGATTCAATAGTACCAGGGTGTTTGCCATAATATAAACCGCCCAAGTCCTTGCCTTATTTGAAAAGAGACAATACAAAAATATTTTTTTCTTATTTTTCTTCTTTTCTAATTATTTTGTACTTTTGGAGTTTGAGAGTTCCGAGATAACTTTTTACAACAACCCAACCTGCCCAAGACTCGAAAAGGACTCTAAGTGCTAAGCATCTTGTGAAAATAGTGAAAGACTCACTAGACGACCGTTAAAACGGACTTCGAGTTTTTACGACTCTAGGTGACCTTGTCTAAAGGTTTATCTTTTCGATTGGTAGCTTGAAAATGGTAGTAATCACATCTGGCTAATTGCTCCTCAACATAGTTAATTAAGTTAATTAGGCTTAATTAAGTTCAAGAGAAAGTAACTTAGGTTAACTTGATTTAATGTCAGTTATGTAGTATAGGGTCAAGCTAGCCTAACATTTTAGATTTTTAATTCTTTTTCTAAACTGATTGAGTCCAGGTCGTTCACTGGGAGGTATAACTTAACTTAATTCACCATTTAATCCTAAGCATTAATTACTACTTAGTCAATTAGAATTATAATTATAGTACTTTAAGAACATGAATATTGCACAAAGGATATTCAATTAAAAGACATGCAACATTCCATAAGAAAAACATATTTACACATGTGATCAATTATTAAAAGCAAGTAAACATGTTTATTTCTACTAATTTCTTCTTATTTAAAAAAAATTAAGGCAAGAAAAAGAAATGCAATTGAGTACAAGTGCCTTATTCATCAATTAAGTTCAAAAAAAAATTGTATTGGAGTAAAATACAAAATTATACGTCTTAAAAATGAGCATTAAATTTATCAGACATCTAAAACTCTTAATTTTCCATTTATTTATCATCTTCATTCTTCAGCCTTCTTATCTTCTCTTATGTCATCTCTTTCTCTCTCTGTCTTTACCTTTGTTCTTTGTTTACTTTCTCTTTAGCTTTCTGTCTTTACCCTTCTCGAGCTCTTCATCTGTTCTCCTTGAAATTTCTTAAGTCTTTTAACCCTCCTTTCTTTTCTTTTTCCTTTACTCTTCAACTGTGCATTTGAACCACACTAAACCAAAAATTGGTTTTATTATGAGCAGCTCGGACTGGTTGGGGATACACAGCACCCCTCTTAGGGTGGGACCGGACCCTATTGAGTCTAAGCCTAGTTCACGTTAGGTGGTTTATTTTTGGTTTAAATCATCACATGCACAATCTCCGACCTCCTAGGCCCAGACACATGCCCGCTCACGAGCCCACGCTCGCAAGCCCACAGGCACACACACATCTGGGCACGTGCACCGCACGCTCCCACACACACACACATGCTCTTTATGGCCCAGCACTGACAATTGAACAGGCTCTATCACTTTTTCCTTTTATTCCATGGCGCACGCTCATGTTTTTCCAATGTAGGACTTAGTCCCCTTAAGGCCAAACTTTGGCTGGAGACACAAGTTGGCTCAGAGCTTCAAATCGAGCAAGAAATAGCTCGTCGGAAAGCTCTAGAGAAGTACTACAAGATTACAACATCAATTTGATGATAAGTATAGAATTAACCCTTAGATTTGAAGGGTGAAAGTTGGAGGTTGTCATGGCCATTCTGGCCTACAGTTGTGCTTCACAGGACTAACGACTTGCAAAAAGGCTCTTTGACCTCAGATAAGGTTCTGAATAGATTCAGGAGTTGATCCCGCTCCTAACGGTGAAAGGAAAAGGTGCTAAAAGGCTACTGGAAGATGAAGAAGCTTAAGAGCTTCAAGCAGTTGCTTCAGAGCTCCTATTTGAGCTCTGAAAAGCTTGATAGATAGCTAAAGGGAAACTAAATCAAATTAAACAACCTCTGAAGGTTTTGAAGAATCCATTTGGGCAGTAATTTCTTTTGAATCTTGTCAGAAAAATACTAAAGTCAGTTTTGGGTTCAAATGAACCCAAACTATACAGAAGTTTGATTCATCTGAAAATCAAAATAAAACTCATTCAAATCAATCTTAAATCATTTATAACCATCCCAGAAATGATCTAAACTCATCAATTCCTCTAATTGAAACTTAAATCATTCAATCTGACCTAATTTTGACCACTGAACCTCAAAAATTGACATTCTTCATTATGCTTTTCCAAATTAAATTAACACCTCAATTTAACTCTATTTGATCTAAGAAATAGATTCAGGGTCTCAAAAAGAAGTTTCAACCAAGAAACCTAGAGTTTCAGGTCTGTCGGCTGAGTTCTAAAGCTAGTTTGTTCGACAGGACAAACTAAGGCTTTTCTAAGTGAAAGATTCATAGAACTGATCTCATAGCATCCTCCTGATGCTTCTAGGCCTCTAAGATCAAGCTTAACCCTAATGAATAGTCTTCTCCAACTCTGCTGGAGTTGGAGAAGACAGAGGTCTAGATCTAGCTCCAGACTTTAAAACTTCAAAATAAACACTGTAGAATGATCATTAAACCTCAATTAAGCGATCTGGAGCTTCTCAGGAAGTTCTATAGGCTGAAGACAACATTTTGACTTGTTGGAGCTCTGGTGAGTCCAGACAATGGCTAAAAATATATAAAATTCATTTAAATAGGCCATGGAAGGTCTGAAAAGTCTCCTGAGGTCACAAGGAACCTCAGGAACACATTAATTCATTCAATTAATGTTTACATTCAAAGTTATGCATAAAATTCAAAAAGACTGTGACCTGAGTTCACTGGAACTCAGGAAAAGTTCTCTCACTCAATTGAGTAGAGAGAACATGTTAGTGGAGTCGAAGGTGTATAGATGACCAATTAGGTGGATAAACTCCTCCAGAGCCACCATTGACAGCGAGCTCAGGAAGTTGAATGAATTTTAGGTGTTTTAATTATAAGTGATTTTAAGTCAAATTGAAGTGAAGATTGGGGCCCTTAGATGATGACTAAGTGATGGAGGGCCCCAGTGGAGGTGAATTGCCCTCGGTTACTTCCACCATGGATAGCGGAAGGAGTCGGTGAAGGTGGAGATGGATTAGGCGATTAGGTGTTAAAATCAAGGAATTAAGGTGTCAGAGATGATCATGTGAGATTAAAGAAGATGATCGGTGAAATAAAAAAGATAAAGAATGCTCCAGTCAAGCTCAAAGAGCTCGCTAGAGCTGAGGAGGACAATAGAAAATCTGACATTAATTCTAACTAAACTACCTAATTAACTACTCTAATTACTCTAACTTACCTAACCTACTGTTACCTGGATGAAGGAGGCAAACAATCTCTGTCGAAGGTCCTTAACGGAGGAGGAAATCAGAGGGGTGGAGGAAGAAGTTCAGCGGGTGTAGGTGAGGTGCAGTGATGAAGTCCAACGTTGGAAATGCATTAGAAGACTCAACGGACGACAGCAGAGATTAGGGATGAGTGAAGACGATCGGAGGAAGGTCGCCAGATTTTGGAGCAAATAGCCTATCTGCTAGCTCAGTGGGGGAAAGAGGGAAGGCAGCTAACCTCTTGAAATCGGAGAGGTGGAAGGGTATTTATAGGTTGCAACGACTAAGGAGTGTGAATCTGGACGAGGAAGAATCTAGGTGCGAAGTAACCACCGACATCTTCTCCAACGCTGGTGAGGTTAACTTCAAACCCTAAATAGGATTTTAACATCATCTAGACTGATGGATGAAAAGGGGGCGGTGAGCACAAGCTCCGAGAGCTTGGAAAGGATGGGTGGACGTTAGATGGACAGTGATCGGCAGGTGAAAACACCTCCTGTCGTCAATTGTCAAAGAGACTGAAGAAGAAATGAAGATAAAGAGGAAGACGTTTACAGGGACCTAACTACAAGGAAAAATAAGGACCTACGTGAATAAGAACTCAATTGAAATAAACTTAGGGACTAAAACGTAAACTAAGGTTTTCAAGGCTTATCTTAATTTAAATCTTTTTCAACTTTTTATATATGATTATAAATTAGACAAATATTATATTTAAACCTTGAATTTACATTTTTGACGTTGTTAGCTTAATTTATTTAATTAAGTAAAGTTACTTAAGTTATTACATACTTAGGTATAAGTTATACTTAAATTAATTAACACATTAATTAGATAAATAGTTGATGATATTTTGAGTCCATTTATTAATTAAATTATTAATAATATTAATTGGATAATAATTTAGCATTTTAACTTATTTTAGGGTACTTTAATGATTTATCCTTTATTCTATAATTAACCCATATATTTACATATTCCTAGCTAATTAACTAGGAAGACTAGTTAATTAGAGGTAATTAGAAGCCATGATGAACCTCTCATCATACCTCCAAGCCAAAGTTTTGCTAGTCCCTAGCAAAATTAACCAGAAATATGATGATTTAAACACTTGGGTTTAAATTAATATAAATAAAAACTAAGTAGAGGAATGCTTAGGTCAGAATTTTGAATATTCATTATTTTTTAAAATTTTTATGTATATATAAATAAGTATCCACAAATATACAGAGCATTCTGTGGGAATCTCCTTAGACTTATAACTCAAAAACCCTTCTCAAAATACACTATATTAAAAATAGAATTTTTGATGGGAATTTTATCAAAAATTAGAATCCCAAAAATCCACTTATTCTTTGTAATCATTCTAAACCCTAGAAACTCAGAATTCAAAGTGATTTAAGAAAACAAAGCTTAAGAGTTGGAAATTAAATTTTAACTCAAAAACTTAATAGACTTAAGTTAATCCTTAAGTTTATGAAATCTGATTTTTATCAATCTAAGTTTTAGCAAATTAGCTAGATACTCATCATTAATCAAATTTAGAGTAGTAAAACCCTAATCTGCCAACCAACAGCACCATGGACAAACTTCTAGACCTAGGGTTTTGTCAATCTTTCTCCTTTAGGTTTCAACTGCAAGTCCTCAAAACCCGATTTCTTAGGCTTCACTGCCCAATACAAAGGTTCAATAGCTATGATTTTAAAGCATCTGTGCTTGTGAAGAGAATTGTCCTAAAGGCATCCAAATTTGAAAAAATCCAGATCTTAAGACATCAATTGCCCAATTCAAGCCTTTGGCTTGGCCTTACTCAGGTTTGGTTGTTTTCTCCTCACCAATTTTTTATCCTGAGGTCAACAATTTTTGTGTATATCTCCCTGGTGGACCACTGGGTCTCCTATTCCTAATTTTTATCTCCATATTTTTTTTCAACTTTTTTTTCTATAGGATGTAACACCCATATGTAGCGAGGTGTTCTTTTTATTTGATGGAAGGAAGGGTAGCATCCATTTATACCGAGATGCTTTATTTGGTGGACAAACTTCATAAGTACCCATTTGTAATGAGATACCTAACTACAGGGTGTTTTATTTTTTTTTTCTTTCCCCCTTTTCATTTTTCTTACTAACAATATTCTCCATATCCCTTTTCTAGGTGAGTGGCACATCCTTCACCCTTTCAAGAGCAGCCTTGCGAAAATCCTTGGACTAAAGAGGATTTAGAATCGATCTCTTAACCTTTATGTTTTCGCGGTCTCAGATGCCAACAAGACAACTCTATGTGTGTGAATTTTGGATGCTTAGGTTACTTAGCTCTCAAACCAGAGCTTGGATAGCAAAGCCATTCACTCTCAGGTCCTTTAAACTTTTAGTTTCCTCCTTACAGGATCTATAAAGACATAACTCACCAAGTCTAGCCAAATGTCCTTAGTTGATTAAGCTAACTATAACCTGATAGACCTTAAGACTAAGATTCTACCAACTCTTTACTTAATTAACTATGAATATCTGGCATTTTTACTTAATCTTGATAATAAAAATAAATATTCAAAAAGCAAAAGGATTACTTAGTCTAATTGATTAAAAAGTTACAATTTAATTCCGAAACTCAAGTTTTGAACTTAATACACCTTAGTTACTTTATTTCAAGGTAAAGAATAGAAAAACAAATCCTTAGGGTTTAAGAATCTAACTTAAATAAAATCCCATTTAAAATTTCACAAACAGAAGTGTGTACTAAAAAATGTTATAAGTATAAAATCTAAATAAGGATTTAATGCTCCTATAAAATACATTTTACAATATATATTTTTATTTTTATTTTCTGACCTAAAAGATAAATTAAGCTCTTAATTACTAATATAAATAAGTATAAATATATTTTTTTATATCTTCTTCTTTTTCTTCTTTTCTTTATTATAAATGTAAAACCCCTTTATTATTTTTAGGATTTTGTAATTTTCAAATTTGTATATTTGTATATTTTTATTTTTATGTTTTATAAAATTTTACAATTTTTATGAATTTTTCAAAATTTTATTGTATTTTTTATTTTTTTAATTTTTATTAATTTTTGGTATTTCCATTTTTTTAATTTCGTGGATATTTAATTTTTATGTGTTTTTTTATATATTTTCTCTACAAATTCACTTGAAGTGAAAATTTCACTTCACACCCCACAAGCCAAGATTTTACAATGTCCTCATTGTAAGAGAGTGAAAAAGATATTACACTTCACTTAGTGTAGGGTGACGGAAGGAGTTGGATAGAGGAGATCAAAGATCTCTTTGCAGATGATTTCTACTCTGACCAAAGGTCAGAATGGTCAGTCGGACTAAGTGAAGGTAATCAGTATAAAATGAAGTGAAAAATCAGATACAGATTCAAGTGTATAGGAAGAGAAAAGTGTAGAAAATAGGAAACAGCTATATACAAAGTGTGAATGGAGAGATGGCAAACCCTAATGGAGTGTGTAACAGTCTCCAACAAGACCCAAAACATGTAATTCCAAGAAAGGTTTTAAACGTTGACCATTAACTATAAAGGGTTGATCCTTGTTGGGTTCGGTGATTTTGACAGCTCCATTGTCGAAGACTCTAACAACAATAAATGGTCCTTGCCATTTAGACCTAAGTTTCCCAGGGAAGAGCTTCAAACAGGCATCAAAAAGCAACACCTTCTGACCAGGTGTAAAAGATTTGTGGGAAATGTGTTTATTGTGGAAGGCTTTAAGTTTTTCCTTATACAGCTTTGAACTCTCACAGGAATCATGACGTAATTCCTCAAGTTCACTAAGCTGCAACCAACGATGATCACCAGCCTTTGCAAGGTCCAAATTACAGGCTTTAACCGCCCAATAGGCCTTGTGTTCAATTTCTACAGGAAGATGATAGGGTTTCCCGTAAACAAGTCTGTATGGTGACATGCCCATTGGTGTTTTGTGGGCAGTCCTATAAGCCCACAAAGCCTCATCTAAACAGAAAGACCAATCCTTCCTATCAGGTCGGATTGTCATTTGATGGATCTTTTTGATCTCCCAATTAGAGACCTTGGCTTGCCTATTGGTTTGGGGATGATAAGGTGTAGAAATACGATGTGTAACTGGTGGTCAGCTTTCTCAACACAGTTAATTAAGTTAATTGTGTTTGATTATGTGCAGAAGAAAGTAACTTAGGTCAACTTGAATTTGTGTCGATTGAGTAGTATAGGGTCAAGTTAACCTAGGATTTTAAATTTTATTTCTTTTAATTGGTTGATGATTAGCCCATATTTGTGGGCTATTTAAGTATCTAAATGTCTAGACATTAAGTTAATTTTAACATTTAGGTAGCATACATTAGGATGTAAATAAATTAATTCATATTTTTAGCTTAAGTACATAATTCATGCATTTAGAATTAAGATAGGGTTGCATACATTTAATTAGTTAATTAATTAGATGCGCTATTTTAATTAACATAGAAGTTAATGAGTTATGTATAAATAACCCTAATTATTTTATTCTTTTATTCTTCTTCTCCTTTGCACAGGTAACTCCTTCGTCTCCGCCTCCTCCTGCTACGCATCACATTGATTCTACGGTGTTTTGAATTTCAAATCTGTGTGGCCGTGGCTACAAAAGAGAAGGAAGAACTGTCGTTGAGGAGGGAGCCACCACCATTCGGACCACCACTGTGCAGAGCTTAGAGCTTCCTCATTCCACACCATCGGCCTCCCACTGTGAGCACAAGACCACTTCACCGTGGGCAGGCGGGGTGACAGACCATCGCGCCATCAATGGCTTGTGCAACCCACTACGAGCGTGTGCCTGAAGGCCATGCAAACACCGTTATCAACCATCACCAGCAACCACCTCCATCTTCTTCCCCATTCTCTGTTTTTCCTCCACTCCATCAAGAAAAGAACCCAAAAACCACGCCATTCTTGCTGCAGCAGGACCGTGTGCGCCCTTTGTTGTAAATCCAGAACACCCATAGCAGCCCTCCACAACCACCCCACGTGCGCCACACACCTCCTGTAGCGACGCACCACGCGCCCACTTCCAGCAGCTCAGTGTACCTTCTCCTCTCACGCCTTAGCTGCCGCCCGCACCTTTAGCCGTGTGCCCTTGCCCTGCCGCCGGCAGCAGCCACGCCAACTTCAGCCTGTGCACCCACACCTCGCCTCGCCGCTGCCTGCAGCCTCCGCACTCCCTCCTGCAGCGCACAAGAGCAACAGTAACCGCCTCCACTGCCGCCACTTCTCTCCTCCATCCAGCTGGCCCAAGCCATCTCACGACGCACCACTGCCACCACTGCGAAGGCCTCGCTTCAGCTGACCTCTTGTAGGAGTAGCTCCTCGAATGAGCCTCTCTCCTGTGTGCGAGGAGGAGAGAGGTATAATCCTATGTTTCTACTTGCATTTCTATTTACATTTCATGCCATTGCCACAAAATGAATTTTGATTTATGATTATTTTATTATGGTGAATTTATACCTTAATGCTCATGCTTCTAGATAATTGTTAAACCTTATTATTCATCTCTATGTACATTGAATTTAATTTTGAATGACATCTTCATATGCATGCAAGTGAATAGTACATGGCATACTCTTGCACATGTATAATTTTCTGAAGTATAAATTACATTCACACCCCCTGACTTCTCCATAAATTTAAGGTTTACTTTCAGAGCTATACGGGCATTGTTTGATCTGGCGAATAGTTTAGCGAACTTGATTTTGACCTAATTGCGAGTTTAACTAAGTCATTGCCTCCCTGTGGACACGATCCGCTCTTTTGTGAGTTGTTTAAATTTTAATTTTAATTATTTTGTTAAGCAGTTTTCCACCACCTTGATCTTACAATGACAAATCATCTTAATACATTATTCAAAAGCGAAAACCGTCTTATCAGTTGAGTCCAGGTCGTTCGCTCGGAGGTATAATCTTAATTAGAATTCACCATTAAGCCTAAGCTACTTATAGAAAGTATAATTAAATTTATTTTAAGAACATGAATTTTGCTTAATGATTTCAAATTAAAAGAATATGCAAAAGTTCATAAGAAAACACATTTACACAAATGATCTTCCTTAACAACAAGTAAGCATGTTTATTTCTTTTTATTTCAAGAGATTAAGGCCATAGAAAGTATTACTAATGGAAATATGCCTTATTACAACATTAAACTCAAAAGGAATTAAAAATGCAAGAAATTAAACCATTTATTTCTCCTCTTTGTCTTCAGCCTCTTTCTTTCTCTTCTTCTTCTTTACCTTTTTCTCTTTCTTTCTCTTTTCTTTTTACTTATTTCTTAATCTTCTTCTTAATCTTTTTCCTTAATCTTTCTCGAGCTCTTTCTTTTACAAGTTCTCTTTTCTTTCTTTCTTCTCTTCTCCTCTCTGCCTTTTCTCTTTAGCACTTTCCTGTTCAACCTTCCTTTCTCTCTACAAGTTCTCTCTCTTTCTTCTCCTTCTCTTCCTTTCCTTTGCTTCTTCTCCTTCTCTTCTGCCTTAGCACCCTTTCCTTCAGAACTCTTGCAGACCTTTCTAAACTCAACCGGTCTAACTATTTAAACCAAAAATTAGGTTTTCAAATGGTGGCTTGGACTGGTCGGGGATACATAGCACCCATCTCAGGGTGGGACCAGACCCTAGTAGGTCTGGTTTTTTTAGCTTCGATTTATTTCCAGTTTGCATAGTCTCAAGCCCATCTGGCTTACGGCCTCCCAGGCCCATGCACACGCCCTCACACACACCCATAATGCTCATTCATTTCCTTGCATCGTGTGCTGTCGACTGATATGCCCATAACACAAAAAATTTTTATGCCCATGCAGCCGCTCAGGTTCTACCGAGGTGGGACTAAGTTTCCCCCTCCTAGTCTAAACTTCAAACGATGATTCCAGCTAGCTCAGAGCTTCGTTTCAAGCAAATAAAAGCTTGTTGAAAAGCTCTTGAGTTGTTCTACACAATTGAAGTGTCAATTTGATACTTAGGGGGGAGTAAGCTCTTTGATTCATAGGGCGAAGGTCCTGGGTTTAACTACGTCTATTTTGGCCTACAGAGTGAATTTTTTAGTTCTAAAGTCCACAGACTGGACTTTGACTTCTAGATGAAGTATTAAATAGGTTCAAGGGATGATTCTGCAGCTGTTGGTGGAGGTATTAAGCTCTCAGAAGCTTCAGGAAAGGTGCAGAATCTAAAAGCTTCTTAGGGAGCTTCAAAACTATGATTCAAACTCTGAAAGGTCCTAACAGACAGCTACAGACCTAATTAATCAAATTAAACAACCTCTTGAGGTTGTTATGAATCCATCTGGGCAGATTTTTCATCTAAATTTCATCAAAAAGCTATTGTCGCCAATTTGAGTTAAAAAATAACCCAAACTGACAGAATTCAAATTCTACTATATAATCCATCAGAGTTCATCCAAATCTTATCTAAATCGTTCACAAATATCCCAGCAACATATTAAACTCGTTAATTTGTCTGATTGTATCCAAAATCTAAGGATCAAACTCAAGTTTGTCCAATTGGCCTTGAATTTTGACTTTCTGAATTTAGCTAGTTTAAGGAGAATTAAAACCTTAAACATCTTCTCTTCAACTTCAAGAACATATTCAAACCCTTAGATTGATGTTTCAACTAAAGTTCCTAGAGTTCCAAGCTTGTCACCTGAGATTGGGAAGGAGTTTGTTCGTCAGAACAAACCAAGGTTTGTTACAGTGGTTGAATCATGGGAATGAACTCAGGGCACAGCACTGAAGCTTTTAAACATTTTAAATAAGACTAAAACCTAACTGTCTATCATCTCCAACTCTATTAGAGTTGGAGAAGATGAAGACCTAACAGGAACTCCAGATACTAAATCCTTAAAGAAACTACCTTAGCATGATCAGTAAACCTCAAATCATTGATCTGGAGCTTCACACTAAGTTTAATAGGCTGAAGAGTTTGTTTTCACTCGTCGGAGCTCTGATGAGTCCAGAAAAAGGTGAAATGCATACAGATATCATGAAATTTTGCCATTAAAGATTCAAAAAGCTTCCTGAGTTCACAAGGAACCTCAGGAACAAATTAATTTCGTCAATTATTCATTAAAGTGAAGATTAAACAGTGAATTTATTTTGGACAAGATCTGAGTTAGACTAGGCTCAGGACTTGTTTTCCAACTCAATTGAGTGGAGAAAACAAGTCAACAGATATTTGCGATGGTATGTATGTAGTTAATTAATGACTTGAACTACTCTTGAGTAACCATTGACAGTGAGCTTAGGAGCTTAATTAAAATTGGGTGTTTAAGTTATAGGTGGTAATTATTCAAATTAGAGTGAGGATTAGGGCCCTTAGGTGATGAATAAATGATGGAGGACCCAGTAAAGGTGGAATTAGCTCAACTACTACTGCCATGGACAGCAGGAGTAGTTGGTGGAGGTGGTTTAGGCGATTAAATGATCTATTCAGTAATTAGAAATGATAGAAATGTTCATGGAAGATTCAAGAAGGTGAACAGTGACTTAAAAAGACAAAATAATTAGTCCTGACAAGCTTAAGGAGCTCGCTAGAGTTGAGGAAGACGAGTATGAAATCTAGCATTACACTACCTAATCTACCTAACTATCCTAACTAATCTGCCTACCTAATCTACTGTTGCCTGGACGAAGGGGATAGGAGATCTCCGTCGATTGCTCACAATAGAGGAGGAAATCAGAGGGTTGGCGAAAGATCTCCGGTGGGGGGTTGTGAGGTGAAGCAGAGGAGCTCCTAGTCAGCACTTGTGTCAGAAGACTCGGCTGACGTCGGTTGAGATCCAGAGTTATTGAAGATGGATGGATGAAGACGGATGAGGCAGAGGAAGTTCACCGTAGTTTGGAGAGAATAGCCTATTGAACTTAGCTCAGTGAAGAAGAGGGAAGGGAGATAACTTAGTGGAAATTGAGGGTGTGGAGGGGTATTTATAGGTGGCAACAACTGAGATGGAGGTGGAATCTGGACGGAGAAGTGGCTAGGAGTGGAGTAACCACCGATGTCTTCTCAGACATTGGTGAGGTTATCTCCAACCCTAAAATAGGATTTAGCATCATCCAGACTGGTGGATGAAAAGGAGATGGTGAGCACAAGCTCCAGGAGCTTGGAGAAGAAGGAATGACGTCGGATGGGCGATGATTAGATGGTGGATGCACCTTGGCGAAACGGTGGCAGCAACTAGCTTTTCTTAAGTCGTTGTAGTACAGATAGTTATTGCCATCATTTGCTAATATTTGTTACTCGAAAAATACAGTTCTCCCGAGGTCGAACTCAGGGAGCAAGTCGTATTCTAGAGGTATACAGTTTCTATTACAAAAAAATAAAGGTAAAGAGAGAGAGAAATAGAGAGAGGAGGAAATTTGGCTTCTTCTTCTTCTCTTCCTGTTCTTCTTGTCTTCTCTCTTCTTCTATTCTTTGGATCTTCCTCTCGTGCTCTTCTTCTTCTGTCTTTTTCTTCAGATCTTCGCTGCGGGTCCTGTTTCTTCTTTCCTTGCGCTTCTCGTCTTCCTTCATTAGCTCTATCTCAGCGCTTCTTCTTTGTTTATCTCCTTGTGGTCTTCTTCTTCTGTTTTCAGGACGTCGTCTCTCCTTCCTTCTTCTTTTTTATTTGCAGCAGTGGTGATGTTCTTCTTCTTCTTCTTTCTTTCTTCTCTTCTTTCAAAGTGCCGTCTGATTTTTCACTCAGATGACTTAAGTCGCCGCTGCTACAGTGCAGCTCGGTGCTCCTCCTTCCTTCAGTCTTCGTCAGCCTTCTTCTTCTTCTCTTCTTCCACGGTTCTTCTTCTTTGTTCACCTGTGCCTGCACACTTCAAAGTTTACGTCAGTGGGCAAAACCTACTCTACCCTCCCCCCCCGCGTCACTCTCTCTCAGAATTCGCTCTTAGGAAAGCTCTCCCATAGCAACCGGGTAATCGGGTACGCGGGTCGCGCCCGGGTCCAGGCCCACCGGCGTGCGGTGGTGGGCGAGGAGTGCAGGTCGGGCTAATCGGGTCGGAGCCAGGTCCGCGGGGCGTGAGCGCGGACGAGGCCGGGTAATCGGGCGGGTGAAGGGGACCTCACCCGTGTGCTGAGGCGATAAGCCTCCAGCACTTTTTCAATTTGTATCAGTGCACCGCTTCGGAGTCTTCCGAGGTGGGACTAAATGTCCCACCCCAATTTGGCGCCTGTGCGGAGGAAACAGCGGCGGTCGAGGCTTCGCGCGAGGCACTCGCTCCAGCCGCGCACCTGGGACACTTCGCGAAGACGCTTCGCGCAGCCTGGGAGTCAGACCTGGGCGTGGCTCGCCTGGAGCAGCAGGTTGAAGAAGCTTCGCTGCTCAGCAATGGCGGCGGCGAGCGAAGTACCTGCCCATAGAGAAACGGCCTCTCGGCCTAATCAAATACACGAAGAACCTTCGCCGTGGCACGGCGAAGGTGGTGGGGGGGTCAGGCAGGCGACGAGGCGGAGCCTAAGGGCTGCCCTAGGTCGAAATGCAGCACGAGAAATGGGTTTGGTCGGTGGGTCTGCAGGGTGCGAATGGCGGGAAATGGAAGGGCGGAGGTTGATCAGGGTGAGAAGGCGGAGGTTCTGTGAGGGTCGGTGAGCCGTGTGGGGTGCTGGAGTGACGGGAGCGGGTCGCCGGAGTGTGGCCGGAGGTGAGGGCGATTGGTCGGAATCAAGGGCGACAGTAAGGGTTCAAAGTGAGGAAAAGGAAAAGGGGAGAAAGGTGAGAAGTTATACCTACTTAACAGGACGAGGAGGAGCTGGAGCAGGCGACAGTCGTATCGACTGTCACCGGGGAAGAAGCTGCCCAGCGGTAGGAGCGACGACGAGGAGAGGGCTGGAGAAGCGCGGGCTGGGTGAGGCGCGGCGCGGGAAGAGCAGGGGAAGGTAGCCCTGCTGCTGGTAGTGCGGAAGAACGACGAGGAGGAGGGAAAAACCGCCGGAGCTGGAGGGCTTCCTGTCGGAGTGGGAAGAGAGTGAAAAGAGGGTGTTTCTCCGTCAGGACCGAGCTACTGAGAACGGCGGAGCGACGGGGGTATTTATAGAGGCGGAATCAGAGAGGAGGGCGGAGGGAGACGACGTGTCTCCCTCGCCGGAGGATGCCGGAGATGGAGACCCATACCGTCCGTGCGTTAGCACGGCCGGTATGGTGGGTTGCAGCGACCAGGGGGGTGTTCCTGCGACGGCTGACGACGTAGGGCACCCCCGGTTGACTTGCCAGACCCTCCCCCTTACCCTGCGCGGCGCCATGCTCCGCGCAAGGTCGCCGGAGCATGGTGTTGGTCAGGTTTTGCAGGAGGGACCTGAACGCAAAGAACGAAGAAGCGTTAGGGGCCAAAATGCGAGGGTTCAAAAGTTGAGGGCCAAAAAGTAAATATAGGAGGACCAAAGTGTAAAGTTGGTCAAGAAGGTTTCCTCTTAGGCTCAAGTTTTTATACATGACTAATTGGGACCTAAGAATTATGATGGTGAATTTTATTTCCAGATTAAACCTTGTTTGACCGGTCAATTTACGTAAAAACCCAAATTAAGTTGTTAATTGGGCATGGTTCTCAATGTAGGTCAAAATGGGTTCCTAAGGCCAAATTGAAGGTTCTAAACCCTAGAGATTATTTTTCTATGAATTTTAGAGGGTTTAGTTGATTTTTTTATCTACCTCGAACCTCGTGTTTTTAAGTGGGTTTGTTTTTAGGGTTATAGGATGTCATTTAATTCCTTGGAGTTGCTGTAGCCCTTATTGAATCATCTCATCCCACTTTTCTTCTTATTAGGTTGCTTTGACCTATGTTTGGACCCTGAGTTACCCTATTTTCAGATTGGATTGGTGAAATTGCATTTTTACCCCTTAGTTTCTATTTTCTTTGCGAACTCAGAATCTCTCTGAGTTAAGCCTTTCCTTGAGTTATGTAGGAGCTTTTATCCTTTGTATTAGGTCAAAATGAGCTAGTTATGGCTCATGATGAGGTTCTCATCATACCCCCATGCCTAGCATTTGCTAGTCCCTTAGCAAAAACTTAAGGTTTCAACCCTTATTCTAGACCATGAAGTTCTTAATAGCTTCAGATAAGTGCTTTTTCATTTGAGCTTAGATTAGGTTAGAATGCTGACCATAGGCCTAAAAGGTACTCTAGTACCAATCAAGATCCAAATCTGTCTAGCCTCAGCCTTAGTCCTTAGCAAAGGTTTTTAAGGCCCACAAGAACTAACCTAAGGTTTATTGGACTTTGTGGTTAAAGCACCCGTGCTTGAAATGATTTTAGCCCTAGCTCAGTTCGCAGTGCATTTGTAAGAGAGAGAGATAGAAAATTTTTCTGTTTGGAGAGTTTTCTCTCTCTTTTTCTTTTTAGTTCTAGCCTAGGATTGGCTTTTCAACACGGTCTGTATCAGATTCTTGCTCCCATCATCAATCCTCAAGGGTTCCTAGCAATCGATGCTTCGAGATAGCACCGCCCATGGCAACCCCCGGAACCCTGGCTATTGAGATTTCGAGATAATCCCATCCATGGTTTTCCGTGGCCGAATCCAGACCCTGGCAGTTGACACTTCGTGATAATGCCATCCATGGAATCTGAACCAGCAGGGTGCTTTCATGCCCCCAGTAGGATATGTGAATATCCTAAGAGACAAGCACAGAGGAGATGATATTTTGTTACGCATCTTTGAGGGGATGTCCCGCCTCTCTGTGCTGGGAACTCGTCCAAATCAACTTGTGTTGATCGGCCGCTCCTATTCTAGGTGTATTTTCAGAATTTTTTTGCGACGCTTCTGCGTGATTTTGAATTTTTATGCTTACTGAACCAGGCTGTGTGTGGGGTTGGGGTGCTTAGGTTACTGAGTCCCGTAAACCAGAAGTTAGTTAGCGAGGTCAAATACTCCCTAAGCCTTGGACCTAGTACTTACGCTTTTCATTTTCCTCAACCTCTTGAGGATTGTCTGGATCTTAATGGGTACTAAGAGTCTATCAAGAATGCCTAAGGTTTGCGTTCTTACTAATCTTACCATGCACTTTTCATTTCTTTTCTTGAAAAAAATGGTCTAGAGCTTAGGTCAATTCCTTAGCTTCTTACTAATGACTATTACTTTTTTCTTTAATCTTTTTTTGTGCTCCTTTTTCATTTTGTTTCTTTTCTCCTCTCCTTCACAAAATTTCCTTCTCCTCTCTTCCTCTTATTCTTTTTCGAAAATTTTTTTTAATTTTTATGGTGTTTTTAGCATATGTGAATTTTTTGTTTGAAACCTTTTCTTACAAGTTTTGCACCTTCATACCCCCCCATGCCTAAGATTTGCAATGTCCTCATTGTAACCTAGGGGGTTTTTATTCAACTTAGTTCATTCCTTAAGACAGAAATTTGGATGAGTGAATGGGTCGGGTTGAATTTTGCGGACGATTTCTAATCCCAGATGCAAGCATCTGAGGTGGGGTTGGCTGTCTACAAGGGTGAACCTTAAGTGCAAAAAGGTGTCAGAAAAAGTTTTGGATTTTTTTTTTTTTTTTGTTGCCAATGACGGGTTGCCTCCCGTTAAGCGCTGAGTTTTACGCCATCGGCTGGGCGCAATAAGCTCAAGGGGAATGGAGGATATAAGATGCTTCAGCCAAATCAGTAGAAGTCACATCAATGAACGGCTTGAGTCTCTGACCGTTCACAATGAAAGGTTCGGAATTGTGGCTGAGTGGACTGATTTCGATAGCTCCATTTCTAAAAACTTGTCGGACTAAATATGGTCCGACCCACTTGGATCGCAGTTTTCCCGGGAAAAGTTTGAGTCGGGCATCAAAGAGTAGGACCTTTTGACCAGGATGAAAGATCTTTCTTGAGATATGCTTGTCATGGAAGGCTTTATCCCGCTCCTTGTAGATTCGCGAGTTCTCATACGCGTCTAAGCGTAATTCATCGATCTCGCTGATTTGGAGTTTTCTGTGGGTTCCAGCCTTGGAAAGATATAGATTACAGTTCCATACTACCCAATAGGCTTTATGCTCTAGTTCGACGGGAAGGTGACACGCCTTTCTGTACACCAATCTAAAGGGAGACATGCCTAATTGGGTCTTGTGGGCAGTCCTATAGGCCCACAATGCTTCCGGAAGTCGGGACGACCAGTCCTTCTTGTCAGGGCGAACAATGACTTGCAGGATTTTCTTGATCTCCCGATTTGATAGCTCAGCTAGACCATTTGTTTGGGGGTGGTAAGGAGTAGAGATTCGGTGAGACACCCCAAATTTGGCCATCAGTGACCTAAACTGAGCATTTGTAAAATGGGTCCCCCCATCAGAGATAATAGCACGGGGAATCCTGAACCTTGAGAAAATGTTTTGATGTATGAACTTAAGAACAATCTTGTGATCACAGGTTCGGGTCGGTATGGCTTCGATCCATTTGGACACGTAGTCCACCGCAAGCAGAATGTACTCGAAACCATCCGAAATAGGAAAGGGGCCCATAAAATCAATCCCCCAGACATCGAAGATTTCGCATACAAGAATCGGCTGTAAAGGCATCATGTCGCGACGATTCATGTTGCCCAAAGTCTGGCAATGACTACATGCCTTACAGTGGCTGTATGCATCCTTGAATAGTGTAGGCCAGTAGAAGCCACACTGGAGGACTTTGGATGCGATTTTATGCCCTGAGAAATGGCCACCGCATGCCTGGTCATGGCAGAAGGATAGGATATTACTGATTTCCTCTTTCGGGACACATCTCCGGATGATCTGATCAGCACCTATGCGGAAGAGGTACGGGTCTTCCCAAATGTAATACTTGGCATCGGAGCGTAATTTGTCCTTCTTGGCCTTCGGCCAATCGGACGGGATCTGATGAGATGCCAAGTAATTTACTACATTAGCAAACCATGGAAGGCTAGTACCGATAGTCAGCAGGTGCTCATCGGGAAAATGCTCAGTGATGGGTCCGGAAGGGTTAATGATCTCAGAAGGAAGACGGGACAGATGGTCGGCTACCACATTCTGCCTTCCCGCCTTGTCGTGAATCTCAAGATCGAATTCTTGCAACAGCAAGATCCATCGGATTAATCGAGGTTTCGCGTCCTTCTTTGCAAGGAGATGCCTCACAGCTGTGTGATCCGAGTATATGATGACACGGGAACCCAGAAGGTACGATCTGAATTTTTCTAGGGCAAATACTACAGCTAGCAGCTCTTTCTCAGTAACCGTATAGTTACGCTGAGCCTCATCGAGTGTTTTGCTGGCGTAGTAAATGATCACAGGTTTCCTGTCAATTTTCTGCCCCAAAACCGCTCCTACAGCGAAGTCGGATGCATCGCACATGATCTCAAAGGGTTGAGACCAATCAGGGGACTGTAGGATCGGGGCTTGGGTTACTCGGTCACGCAGGATCTCAAATGCTTGAGTGCATTCCTGGGAAATTTCGAAAGGTACATCCTTGGAGAGAAGAGTGGTCAGGGGGCGCGTGATTTTTGAAAAATCAGGGATAAATCGTCGATAAAAACTGACATGCCCCAAAAAAGATCGGATGTCCTTGATCGAGCTAGGCATAGGAAGGTGAGAAATCAGATCAACCTTAGCTCGGTCCACTTGGATGCCTTTATCCGAAATTAAGTGCCCCAGGACAATTCCCTCAGGCACCATGAAATGGCTCTTTTCCCAGGAAAGAACCAAATTCACATTGATGCACCGCCTGAGTATCTGGACCAAGTGTTGGAGGCAATCGTCGAATGATGCTCCGAAAACTGAAAAGTCATCCATGAAGACTTCCAGATAATCACCTACCATATCTGAGAATATGGCAAGCATGCATCGCTGAAAAGTAGCGGGTGCATTGCAAAGACCGAAAGGCATCCTTCGGAAAGCGTATGTTCCGAAGGGGCAGGTGAACGTGGTCTTTTCTTGGTCCTCAGGAAGGATTGCCACCTGGTTATAACCGGAGTACCCGTCAAGAAAGCAGAAGAACCTATTTCCCGCAAGTTTTTCGAGAATTTGATCAATGAAGGGTAGTGGGAAATGATCCTTCTTCGTGGAGGAATTGAGTCGGCGGTAATCTATACAGACTCTCCACGAGTTGGCTAATCGGGTAGGAATGATTTCTCCGGTCTCAGTCGTTATAGTGGTGAGTCCTGCCTTCTTGGGCACGACCTGAATTGGGCTCACCCAACGACTATCGGAGATCGGGTAGATGATTCCGGCATCTAACCACTTGATGATCTCCTTTTTCACGACCTCCTGCAGATTGGGGTTTAAGCGTCTCTGCATTTCACGAGAAGGTCGTGTGCCCTCTTCTGAATTGATATGATGCGTACAATAAGAGGGACTTATTCCAGTCAAATCATCGAGAGTCCACCCGATGGCTCTGCGATGTTGCTGGAGGACATCAATTAGACGGGATTCCTGTTCAGGACTGAGGTTGGAATTGATAATCATAGGAAGGGTCTGATTAGAACCCAAAAAGATGTATTTCAAGTGAGCAGGAAGGGGTTTCAATTCGAGGATGGGGTTATCAGCAGCAGCGGGTGGTTCAGTATAGATGTGAGGTTCAAGGGTGGGAGTTACTGGGTTGTTCATATCTGGATTCGACTCCTCAGTTTGCGGATCAAGATCTTTCTGCGGTTGATGAGGTATAATTAGATCATTCTGGAAGTGTGTTTCATCAACCAAAGTCCTAATATCACAAATCTGTTCGATGACACCGCAATTGATTCCTTGTTGGGCCTTAAATATATCAATTTTCAGTGTTTGATTCCCAAATTTGAGCTCTATTTAGCCCTCCTCACAGCTAATGTTGGCTCTAGCAGTAGCCAAGAAAGGTCTCCCTAAAATGATTGGTGTATCCCTAGGGTTCTCAGGTGCGTCCATATCTAAGACTATGAAGTCTACAGGAAAGTAGAAATCCCGCACTCTCACAATAACATCCTCGAGAATCCCTTTTGGTGACTTTATAGATCGATCTGCTAATTGTAATGTTACCTCAGTTGGTTTCAGCTCAGATTCTTCTAGATGGTTAAGTAAGGATGTGGGTATCAGATTTATGGAAGCACCCAAGTCTAGCAATGCTCTATCAAATTGTGTATCACCTATCTTGCAGGAAATCAGGGGAGTACCAGGATCTTTAGCCTTGGGTGGGAGTCTGCTTAGGATTACAGAGCTAGCTTGCTCTGACAGAACAATTGGACTCCCACTCTTGGTTCGCGGCTTACGCTGGGGTGTACACACATTCTTTAAAAATCGTGCATAAGCCGGTACGTGGTGGATTGCATCCATCAAGGGGATGTTTATGTGGACCTGCTCAAAGAGCTTGACCAGGTCCTCCTCAGGTGCCACGGGCTTGGTTCGTCTCTTCCCTTTGGCTAAGGCTTCAGGGAATGGGACCTTGGTTGGTTCTTCTAGGATAGGTCCGGGTTCTTGATCTGGGATAGTGGTATCTTGGATAACTATCCTAGGGTCATGGTTATCAGGCTTGGAGTGGTTCGGATAATGCGGGTCTTGAGTTGTTTTACCACTACGTGTTGTTACAGAATTTAATCCGACCTGATTTTGGTTTGGGTTTGGTAAGAGGGGTGGCTGCTGCTGAAATCCCGCATAAGAAGTTGAAGCATCCATCTCATCTGGAGATGGAGTAGTAGGGGCCTGATAAATCCATTGTGCGTGGCCTAAATTTGGATTCATAATGCGCTTCTGGGTCGGCACGTTATTCGGGTTAGGAAGAGGTTGGGAAGGGAGTGTGCCTGGCTGGCGAGAATTTACCAACTGGGCCAATTGAGTCCTAACCTCTGTAAGTTCATCCTTGTGTTGTTTTTGAATAGCCGCATTCGTTCTTTGAATGTCAGCCAGAGTCTGAAGGATTAGGGACATTTGATCCTGATTTGGCCCTGATGGATAAGTAGGGTTGGGCCGAGGCTGAGGCGGCTGGTAATGACGAGAGGGTTGTGGGCGGGACTGAAAAGGTGGTCTTTGGATTTGGGAATTTCCCGCCCATAGAAAATTGGGATGGTTTCGCCATCCAGGGTTGTAGGTGTTGGAGAATGGGTCGTTCTGGATGGCGTTGAGGTCCTCGCAGGTCTGAGGAACCTCTAGAGAATCAGGGAAAGGGGGAATGGAATTCCCCGGGCTGGTATAGATAGGATCGGATGATCCTCCGATCCGAGAATCAGATGGGGATGGATATGGATCCATCCTAGGGGAAGATCGGTGGAGAATGTTTTGCACAGTCTCCTGTGTGGAAGGAGGTTGTGCAAAGGAGTTACGCGCAGAGGTGGCTCGCTGCAAGTGCTGAGTCAGCTCATCCACCTTCTTCTCAATGATTGAAACCTTGTCCAATCGACTGGCCATTAATTCCAGGTCGACTGATGCGGACAGACCCTACGTCTCGTGTGCTCCCCTAAGATTCGTCGCTGCGCGGGTATTCGTCCTGTCGAATAATCCCATGGAGTCATTGTTGATGGAGTTCTCGCACATGTTTTCGAGAATCTCCCACACGGTGTCTTCATGTTGACCCATGATATTTCCTCCGCAAGTTGCATTGACGAAAAGGCGGATGTCCTCACGGAGTCCCTGATAAAAAGATTGGACCTGTTCCCATTTAGGAACTCCGTGATGGGGGCACTTTCTCATGAGATCCTGAAAATGATCCCATGCCTCGTGGAGAGGTTCTCCTGATTGTTGAGTGAAGTGCGTAATCTGATGGCGCAAGGCGTTGGTCCGACCAACGGGAAAAAACTTTTTCAAAAACTCGGATTGAAGTTCTTCCCAAGTGTTGATCGGCCGGGTCTGAGTTTGATACCAATGGGCGGCCTTGTCCATAAGAGAAAAGGAGAACATCTTCATGAGAAGAATATCCCGATTTTGCGCATCTGACCCAAAAGTTTGGGCCAGATGCTTTAGCTGTTTGATGTGCTGGAAGGGATCTTCGGAATTAAGCCCATGGAATTTAGGTATAGCATGAATCATGTTGGGCTTCAATTCGAAATCAGGTCCTCCAGTCGGGATTCTGACTCGAGGCTCAATAGCCACCGCAGCAGGATTGTAGTGGTCCTGCATCATAGGACGCTGTGGTGGGTGCACGAAGTTTTGGAAGAGGTCATTGAGTCGCTGGAGCTGGTGCTCCAGATTGTTTTCTTCCTCAACTGGCTGAGCCATGATGGGGGAAGAAGAAGAACTTGGTTCTGAATCAGAAGAGAGAATAATGTGAGGGGGTTGCTGCACAAACACGGGCGTCGAGGCTTGGCCTTGACGAGAGTGAATTTCTAAAGGAGGTCTTAAGGACCTCCTACCGTACATGCACTGTTGGAAGAGATGAGTTTAGAAGGTGCTGGACCCAATCAAGACACCCAAAAATGTGTTGGGTGACTATAGAGGTGCGGGGCAGATGGACCCCTTGATCAGAAAGATCGTCCACCTGAGAATTACCTGGGCAGCCAGAGAGGGAGAGTCCCGCAAAGACCCCTACACGGTAGAGTGTCCCCACGGGTTACAGGGTTTCCCCCACCTGACCTCTCTTGTCACTGCGGTTCCAGGTAGACCAGAATGGGGATCTTGACCTCTTAAGTCTACCAATTTTTACTTTAAGATCAGGGTGCTTAAGGTTTCACTTGAACTTTTAGTTCTTTGAGTGCAAAGAGTGACCTAATTTATGGTTGGTTGACCCAAGGGGGCAACTTTACCTCTTGTTTCCTTTGAGAGATTTTGGGTCTTGTCTTTTAGGGTTCAAGTGTTTAGAGAGCCAATTGTTTTAGGTTTTCTTTGAATAGGTATTTTTAGACAAGGGCTTGGGCACACTTCATTTGATTTTCTCAATTCTTGCTTAAGGAGTGTGTCTCTAAATCCCTAGTGTTGGATCCTAGGTTGGCTCTACTTGGTCCAGTTAGCTCTTTGTTGGGTAATTAGGGCTCAAGCAAGAATGTGTTAGCCCTTAAATACCCTTAATAGTGTGCAGTAATAATGGGTTGAAAACATGCAACTTTTTATGGTTACTAAGTACGGAAGACAGGTTAGCCCTATATTGCTTGTTCTTTTCTTTTCCTCCTCTTTAGAGTTTAGGGGTTAATAGCGAGAGGAAAAAATTACCTGTCCTCGGAGTGGTTGTCGTGCGGTTGCTTGTCTTCTTGATTTCCTGTAGCTGCACAAAAGAGAGGAGATTATCAAAAACTAAAAGAAACAGGAATGTTTACCTCTAGAATAGCCGTTGCTCCCCGAAAATGGCGCCAACTAGCGAAATGGTGGCAGCAACTAGCTTTTCTTAAGTCGTTGTAGTACAGATAGTTATTGCCATCATTTGCTAATATTTGTTACTCGGAAAATACAGTTCTCCAGAGGTCGAACTCTGGGAGCAAGTCGTATTCTAGAGGTATACAGTTTCTATTACAAAAAAATAAAGGTAAAGAGAGAGAGAAATAGAGAGAGGAGGAAATTTGTCTTCTTCTTCTCTTCCTGTTCTTCTTGTCTTCTCTCTTCTTCTGTTCTTTGGATTTTCCTCTCGTGCTCTTCTTCTTCTGTCTTTTTCTTCAGATCTTCGCTGCGGGTCCTGTTTCTTCTTTCCTTGCGCTTCTCGTCTTCCTTCTTCAGCTCTGTCTCAGCTGCTTCTTCTTTGTTTATCTCCTTGTGGTCTTCTTCTTCTGCTTTCAGGACGTCGTCTCTCCTTCCTTCTTCTTTTTTATTTGGAGCAGTGGTGATGTTCTTCTTCTTCTTCTTTCTTTCTTCTCTTCCTTCAGAGTGCCGTCTGATTTTTCACTCAGACGACTTAAGTCGCCGCTGCTACAGTGCAGCTCGGTGCTCCTCCTTCCTTCAGTCTTCGTCGGCCTTCTTCTTCTCTTCTTCCACAGTTCTTCTTCTTTGTTCACCTGTGCCTGCACACTTCAAAGTTTACGTCAGTGGGCAAAACCTACTCTACCCTCCCCCCCGCGTCACTCTCTCTCAGAATTCACTCTTAGGAAAGCTCTCCCAGAGCAACCGAGTAATCGGGTACGCGGGTCGCGCCCGGGTCCAGGCCCACCGAAGTGCGGTGGTGGGCGAGGAGTGCAGGTCGGGCTAATCGGGTCGGAGCCAAGTCCGCGGGGCGTGAGCGCGGACGAGGCCGGGTAATCGGGTGGGTGAAGGGGACCTCACCCCGTGTGCTGAGGCGATAAGCCTCCAGCACCTTTTCAATTTGTATCAGTGCGCCGCTTCGGAGTCTTCCGAGGTGGGACTAAATGTCCCACCCCAATTTGGCGCTTGTGCGGAGGAAACAGCGGCGGTCGAGGCTTCGCACGAGGCACTCGCTCCAGCCGCGCACCTGGGACACTTCGCGAAGACGCTTCGCGCAGCCTGGGAGTCAGACCTGGGCGTGGCTCGCCTGGAGCAGCAGGTTGAAGAAGCTTCGCTGCTCAGCAATGGCGGCGGTGAGCGAAGTACCTGCCCACAGAGAAACGGCCTCTCGGCCTAATCAAATACGCGAAGAACCTTCGCCGTGTCATGGCGAAGGTGGTGGGGGGGTCAGGCAGGCGACGAGGCGGAGCCTAAGGGCTGCCCTAGGTCGAAATGCAGCACGAGAAATGGGTTTGGTCGGTGGGTCTGCAGGGGGGGAATGGCAGGGAATGGAAGGGCGGAGGTTGATTAGGGTGAGGAGGCGGAGGTTCTGTGAGGGTCGGCGAGCCGTGTGGGGTGCTGGAGTGACGGGAGCGGGTCGCCGGAGTGTGGCCGGAGGTGGAGAAGGTGAGGGCGATTGGTCGAAATCGAGGGTGACAGTAAGGGTTCAAAGTGAGGAAAAGGAAAAGGGGAGAAAGGTGAGAAGTTATACCTACTTAACAGGACGAGGAGGAGCCGGAGCAGGCGACAGTCGTATCGACTGTCGCCGGAGAAGAAGCTGCCAGGGGAAGGAGCGACGGCGAGGAGAGGGCCGGAGAAGCGCGTGCTAGGTGCGGCGCGGCGCGGGAAGAGTAGGGGAAGGCAGCCCTGCTGCTGGTAGTGCGGCAAAACGACGAGGAGGAGGAGGGAAAAACCGCCGGAGCTGGAGGGCTTCCTGTCGGAGTGGGAAGAGAGTGAAAAGAGGGTGTTTCTCCGTCAGGACCGAGCTACTGAGAACGGCGGAGCGACGGGGGTATTTATAGAGGCGGAATCAGAGAGGAGGGCGGAGGGAGACGACGTGTCTCCCTCGCCGGAGGATGCCGGAGATGGAGACCCATACCGTCCGTGCGTTCGCACGGCCGGTATGGTGAGTTGCAGCGACCAGGGGGGTGTTCCTGCGACGGCTGACGACGCAGGGTACCCCCGGTTGACTTACCAGACCCTCCCCCTTACCCTGCGCGGCGCCATGCTCCGCGCAAGGTCGCCGGAGCATGGTGCTAGTCAGGTTTTGCAGGAGGGACCTGAACGCAAAGAATGAAGAAGAGTTAGGGGCCAAAATGCGAGGGTTCAAAAGTTGAGGGCCAAAAAGTAAATATATGAGGACCAAAGTGTAAAGTTGGTCAAGAAGGTTTCCTCTTAGGCTCAAGTTTGTATACATGACTAATTGGGACCTAAGGATTATGATGGTAAATTTTATTTCCAGATTAAACCTTGTTTGACCGGTCAATTTACGCAAAAACCCAAATTAAGTTGTTAATTGGGCATGGTTCTCAATGTAGGTCAAAATGGGTTCCTAAGGCCAAATTGAAGGTTCTAAACCCTAGAGATTATTTTTCTATGAATTTTAGAGGGTTTAGTTGATTTTTTCTCTACCTCGAACCTCGTGTTTTTAAGTGGGTTTGTTTTTAGGGTTACAGGATGTCATTTAATTCCTTGGAGTTGCTGTAGCCCTTATTGAATCATCTCATCCCACTTTTCTTCTTATTAGGTTGCTTTGACATATGTTTGGACCCTGAGTTACCCTGTTTTCATATTGGATTGGTGAAATTGCATTTTTACCCCTTAGTTTCTGTTTTCTTTGCGAACTCAGAATCTCTCTGAGTTAAGCCTTTCCTTGAGTTATGTAGGAGCTTTTATCCTTTGTAAGGTCAAAATGAGCTAGTTATGGCTCATGATGAGGTTCTCATCACACCTCCTGTTGTCAGCCATCCAGACGGTTGAAGAAGGAAAGAAGTTTCAGGGACTTGTTCGTAGTGAAAATTGAGGACCTGAATGGAGAATAAGGACTCGAATGAAATAAAATTTAAGGGCTAAAATGTAAACTCAGGTCTTCAAGGTTTATTTTAATTTAAATCTTTTTCAACTTTTTATATATGATTATTAATAATACAATTATTATATTTAGACCTTGAATTTACATTTTTGACCTTTTTAGATTAATTTATTTAATGTTACTTAAGTTTTTGCAGCCGTAGGTATATATTATACTTAAACTAGTTAACACATTAATTAGATGAATTATTAATAATATTTCGAGTCCAATTATTAATTAAATTTTTAATAATATTAATTGGATGATAATATAGCATTTTTAACTTATTTTAAGGTCCTTTACTATTTATCCCTTATTTAATAATTAACCCATATATTTACATATTTCTAGCGAATTAACTAGGAAGACTAGTTAATTAGGGGTAATTGGAGACCATGATGAGCTTCTCATCATACCCCCAAGCTAAAGTTTTGCTAGTCCCTAGCAAAATTAACTAAAAATATGATGATTTAAAGCAGTTGGATTTAAATTAATATAAATAAGAACCAAGTAGAGGAAAGCTTAAGTTAAAAAATATTTTTTTAGATTTAATATAAATAACTAATATACAGAGCATTCTGTAAAAATTTCCTTACTTAGACTTAAACTCAAAACATCTTCAGAACACACTTTATCAGAAACAGAGTTGCTAACAAGAATTTTATCAAAAATTAGAATCTCAAAAATCACTTATTCTTTGTAACTATTCTTAACCCTTAAAACTTAGAATTCAAAGTGTTTTAAGAAAACAAAACCTAAGAGTTGGAAATTAAATTTTAACTCAAAAATTCAAAAGACTTAAGTTAATCCTTTGTTTATGATATTTGATTTTTATCAATCTAAGTTTAAGCAAATTAACCAGATATTCATCATTAATCAAACTTAGAGTAGTAAAACTTTAATCTACTAGCCTACAGCACTAAGGACAAACTTCTAGACCTAGGATTTTGTCAATCCTTCTCCTTTAGGTCTCAACTGCAAATCCTCAAAACCCGATTTCTTAGGCTTCATTGCCCAATACCAAGGTTCAGTAGTTATGATTTTAAAATATCCGTGCTTTGTGAAAAGAGTTGTCCTAAAGGCATCCAAATTTGCAAAAATCCATATCTTAAGACATCAATTTCCAATCTAGATTATTCTAATTCAAGCCTTTGTCTTGGCCTTACTTAGGTTTAGTTGCTTTCTTTTCACCAGTTTTCTATCTCGAGGTCAACACTTTTTGTGTATATCTCCTCGGTGGACCACTAGGTCTCTTATTTCTAATTTTTATCTCCATATTTTTTTTCAACTTTTTCTATAGGTTAGAACACCCATATGTAGCAAGGTGTTCTTGTTTTTGATGGAAGGAAGGGTAGCATCTATTTATACCGAAAAGCTTTATTTTTATGGAAAAACTACATAAGTACCCATTTGTAGCGAGGTACTTAACTGCAGGGTGTTTTATTTTTTTTTTATTTTTTATTTTTTTATTTTTTTATTTTTCTCCCCTTCTCATTTTTCCTACTAATTTTTATTCTCCAAATCCTTTTTCTAGGTGAGTGGCACATCCTTCACCCTTTCAAGAACCGCCTCACGGAAATCCTTGGGCTAAAGAGGATTTAGAATCGATCTCTTAACCTCTATGTTTTCGCGGTCTCAGATGCCAACAAGACAATTCTATGTGTGTGATTTTTGAATGTTTAGGTTACTTAGCTCTCAAACCAGAGCTTGGATAACAAAGCCATTCATTCTCAGGTTCTTTAAACTTTTAGTTTCCTCCTATAGGATCTGTCAAGACAAAACTTACCAAGTCTAGCCAAATGTCTTTTAGTTGATTAAGCTAACTATAGCCTGATAGACTTGAAGACTAAGGTTCTACTAACTCTCTACTTAATTAACTCTGAATATCTAGCTTTTTTACTTAACTTTATGATAAAATCAAATATTCAAAAAGCAAAAGGATTACTTAATCTAAATGATTAAAAAGTTTCAATTTAATTCCAAAACTTAAGTTTAAAACTTAATACACCTTAGTTTCTTAATTTCAGGATAAGAATAGAAAAACAAAGCTTTAAGGTTTAAAGATTCTAATTCAAATAAAATCTTATTTTAAGATTTTACAAATAAAAGTGTGTTTTTACAAAATGTTAAAAGTAAAAATCTAAATAACAATTTAATGCTCTTATACACATATACTGTATATATTTTTTATAATTTTTTTCTTTTTTTTGGTTTCTGACCTAAAAGAAAAATTAAGCTCTTAATATATATATTTTTCTTCTTTTCTTTATTCTAGATGAAAATACCCCTTTTATTATAAAAATTTTTCAATTTCCAAATTTTTATATTTATATATTTTTGCTTTTTATGTTTTATAAAATTTTCCAACTTTTATGAAATTTTCAAAATTTTTTCAAATTTTTAAGAAATTTTTTATTTCGAAATTTTTAGAATTTTTGGTTTTTTTTTTAAATTTCGTGGGTATTTAATTTTTATGTGTTTTTTTATATATTTTCTCTACACAGGCACTTGAAGTGAAAATTTCACTTCACACCCCCCAAGCTAAGATTTTACAATATCCTCATTGTAAGAAGGGTGAAAAGATGTTACACTTCATTTATTGTAGGGTGATGAAAGGAGTCGAATAGAGGAGATCAAAAGTCTCTGTGCGGATGATTTCAAGTCTGACCAAAGGTCGGAGTGGATAGTCAGACTACATGAAGGTAATCAGTGTAATAGGAAGTGAAAAATTAGAAAAGTGTATGGGAAGTGTAAACTGTAGAAAGCAGGAAACAGCTATGTACAAAATGCTAAGTTTTATACCTTCAACTAGGCGTAAACCCTAGTAGAGAACTAAAAGGAATATGCATGGTAAAAACAAAGGAGTTATGGAAGAATTGATTCAAAAATAGAAAAATAGATAAGACCACCTAGTAAAAACTCATCCTGAGATTGCCGAAAATAGATCTCGCAGAACCAAAATCAGATTCCTATAAAAATCTTAGAAAGATAAGAGTGAATCTCATGAAGAGCATATCTGATTTAGGTTGAGATGTAAAATATTAAAAATTGAGGCAATATAAGAAATGATTCCAACCAAGTTCAGAAGATCAGTAGAGTCAATTCTGATTCTCAATAATAGGTGGGTCATTTTGATACAATAAAGGCTGCTGATGCGGGTTTGGTGGATTATTTTCAAGAAGTACAGAGGATGGGTTCTGATTAGAATCAAAGGCCTGATTAATGAAATGTACTTGGCCTTGATGTTGCCTAGGGTTTTGCAGATTCCTAGGATTCAAAATTAGTTGAGATGGAAGGGTACCTGGCTGATGAGATTCAGCCAAAAGCATGATCTAATTTCGTAAATCAGCCAATTCTACCTTACATAGCCTTTGAATATCAGTGAGAGCTTCAGCATTTTGTCATTGACTCTCTGTAACAGCTTGCAAGATCTGGTCGAGCTGCATATCTCTAATAGCCCCAGAGTAATTCTGCATACTCATGGGATTAGGCCTCACATTTGGTTGCTGAGAAGGCAATGGAGGTGGGTTCAGATGGGTCTGATTTGGATAATTTGGTTTTTGATTTTGATCAGCCCAAGAGAAATTTGGGTGGCTTCTCCATCCAGGATTATAGGTATTAGAATAAGGATTTGATCTTGGAATGTTTTCCTGGATGGCGTGTAAACCAAAAAGATATGGCGTGTTTTCTGCAATAGGAAAGGGTGGGAAAGATTGTGGGACAAAGGTCCCTCCTTGGGTTGGTGCAGGAGTCGATAGAAAACCCAAGGAAGATGGATCTCTAGAATCCAAATTATTCACAAATTCCCTCCCTGTGGGAATTTACGAAATAGGTGAATGCGCGAGATTTTGCATAGCAAGTAGAGGTGTAAGAGTTTTCATTGTGTTTCGGACCTCATTGAGATGCTTTGCTACGATGTCGACTTCGTGCAGTTTTTCTACAATAATTTCCAAATCCTTTGAATTGGATGGATTATCGATCTTGTGAATGCCCTTATGCGGATTTTGATGTGCTGTATTCGTGCCCCGCGTAAACTGCGACATAGATGCATTATTGATCGAGTTCTCCGCCATCCCATCAAATAATTCTAAAGCAGATTCTGCGTCGTGATTGAGAAAGTTCCCTCCACAAGAGGCATCGACTAGATTGCGAATGCCTTCTTGCAATCCATAATAGAAGATATGCATTAGTTGCCAATGAGGGATGTCATGATGTGGGCATTTCCTTTGTAATTCGTGAAAGCATTCCCATGCTTCATGAATTGGTTCTCCTTGATTTTGATTGAAAGTTGTGATTGCTCGCCTTAAAGCATTCGTGCGACCAATAGGAAAGAATTTCTTCAAGAATGCAGATTCAAGTTTAGCCCAAGTTGAGATTGGCCTTGAAATAGTTCTATAACAATATACTGCTTTATCTTTAAGGCTAAAAGAGAACATCTTCATGAGTAGGATTTCCCTATTTTGATTTCGAGGTCCGAGAGTTTGAGATAGATTTTTAAGATCTTCAATATGTTGGAATGGATCCTCGGATGCAAATCCGTGAAAATGTGGATTAGACTTATAATGTTTGGCTTTAGTTCTGGGTCATTTTCCCCAATGGGAATCCTAACATTAGGCTCTATTTGTGCATTAGATGGATTATAGTAGTCTCTGAGTAGAGGCATAGGACCAGGAATCGGTAAATCAGGAAGGTCAAAACTCACCTCAGGTTGAGGTGGAGGATGGGTTTGAAGATTCTGTAAATTGTTTAAAGCTGCTGTTAAAAGATTGATTTGACGATTTTGTTCAAGCATTCTAAGGTTCTGGTTCAGGAGCACCTCATGAATGTCAAAAGGTGGCATCTCCCCCTGACCAAAAGAAGAAGGGATCTCGGGATTCTAATTTTCCAATTGATCCATAGAAATAGACGAATCAGATGAGAATTTAAGTGGTTGCTTAGCTGCAACCGGCTTAAGAGCACCTGTCAAAGGAGTTATAAGAGGCGGATGCAAAGATTGCCTCCCGGGCATAAAATGAAAAGAATGTGTGGTCGGGCGTGTTTCGCATGTTAGAAATCAAGGTTACAAGTAACCTGTCATTGTAGTTGCAAAACATGTCGATTTGATAAAATTTATACCAAAACTCCAAGGGAGTCCCAGGTCGAACATAGGGAGGCGACGTTTACTTTATTGAAAATCGTGCATCAATTCGTTTCTTTTTGGTATTTTAGGGTTTTGTTATTTTTTTGTGTTTTTGAAATAAAAGACAAGCAAATGAATCACAAGATAGAGATGTGGAACGAAAATGGTATATATATCAATCCAATGTCTATTACAATCTACTATGAAAGCATAAAAAGAGAGGGAGGTGAGAGGAAATCTCCCGAATCGGCTATTCGGTGAGACGACGACGCCTGGCGGAAGCTCGGACGAAGGAGGTGAGGAGTGAGACGACGGAGGTGAGATGCTGGAGGACGTTAGGTTGAGAAAAGCTTTGGCATAGCTCCGGAATGGAGGTGAGAAGATGGAGTTGATCTGCTACCGGAATGGAGGTGAGAGGACGACTCCAAGGTGACCTATGAAGGGAGATGGGAAGTTGGAGGAGTATTTGGTGGGGTAGAGGTTCGCTACACTAATGGGCACCTTGGGAGCTTGAGAACAAGCTCTAATGGAGCATTGGTAGGCTTGCTAGAGCTTGGGAGTAGGTGGGAGTAGAGTAGGTAGAGTGCTTGGAAGGGAGGGAGTGTAGGTCCTTTTATAATGGAGGAAGAGAGGCAAAAATCGTATTTGGGTCTTTACTGACGTCCACAAACGTCGCTGTAGCTGTCGCTGAAGATCCGCCCTTCAATTGCTCTCACTGGCACGCATGGGCCTTTAGTGACGTCCATAAATGTCGCTGCAGCTGTTGCTGAAGATTCGCCTTTTAAATCCTCTTGTTGGCATGCGCAGACCATTAGTGACATCTGCAAGCGTCACTAAAGGTGCGTCGCTGAAGATCCACGCCCACCCCGCTCGCACACACCCCGCTGGCATGCTCCGCTGGCACTGCGTGCTTCACACGCCCTTCCTCCCTGCGCCTTGTGCGCACGTGCGGCATGTGCTGCGCTACTGCCGTGAACGGTGCGTTGCGCGCGGCCGCGGCTGTGCGCGTGCGTTGCGTGCGGTTACAGCTATGCACATGTGCTGCTGCTACTGGCTGGTGTTGGGCGGCCTGGATGGCGCCACGTGGTGGCACCTAGGCCGTCCATTCTTCTTTCTTTTGTAGAGGGTGCCATGGTTCTCAGATCGGGATGATTCTCACGATGCCGTACTACGATCGTTGCTCCGGATCCATCCGTACGGTCGGATTTTCGATCCAAAACCCATATGGATGTCGCATTGCCCCCTGGCCGTTGACCTTCCTCAGGCTTCATGTGATGTTACGGGACTCCGATCTAGACGATTTCAGAGGCATTAGACTCCGATCGTCGTTCATATGGTCTGATCGTCCATCCGAGGCCCTGAAATAAATCCTCTCCTCTCCTGACCATAAAAAGAACCTAATTAACCCAAAATATATACAACTACTCTAAATGCACAATGATGCATGTTATGCAATATTTATGACATGAAATGCAAATCTAAGCCTAGGAACATGCATGAATAGGCATTTTAACCTAAATAGATGTGTCAATATCAATGTGCAAAGGCACACTCACACCACTAGAAATAAGTGGCAACAAAACCTGCAAAACAGTGTGAAAAGCGGGTTTTTCTCTTCTTTCAAAGGAAAGAAGAGAGTCCTAGAATACGCAAAAATACTTTGGATGCAAACAAGTATACTATCAGTATCAAAATACGTGTCCTAAACCTATGTCTACGCAAGTGCGTATCCTTAAAGCTCAAAGGCCTAAGGTCTATGATCGAGACTGCTCACTACTGGCTCCTCGAGGCTCTAATAGTGAGACAGACTTGTTGATCTTCGACCAAAGCCCTAAGAGGTGCAAAGAGGAGAGATAGAAAATTAAGACTCATGTGACTCTAGTGATCATGTTGTGTGCGCGATAGCATGCAACAGATGATAGCAATAAAACCCGTATGCATTCTGCAAACAGATTAAGTCATAATTTTTATTATCCTCTTTTTTAGTTAATCTTTTCAAAAATATAATAGAAAGAAGTAAAGTGACTGCTTTTTAAGTATTTTCAAAAAAATATGTGGTCTTGATATTATCTCCAAGGCAGGGATCTGCTCGATTTTTCTCACGTGTTTTCCCGTTGATGCGAGAAAAACAGTAGAAATCTTTTCGAGTCAGATCGTAAAGAAACTAGCAGGTAAATGCACTCCTAAGAGTGTATGCCTATATCATGCTGCTGCTAGTCAGAAAGTATGTATTTTTGTATTTTTTAATTTTTTAACTAACTAAATGCAACAATTCAAACTAAACTAGAGACTAAGGAAAGAATACTTACAATGGTATTTATAGAGGAAAATAGAAAAAGAAAACCCACCTTCTTTCTTGAGATTACCTGCAGAGGTAAACCTGAAAAGAAGACAAAAAACAAAACACAAACAAAACTAATTAATACAAAACACACTAATAATGGCGAATATAATTATAGTTACCTCCAATGGCACCATTAAAATGATGATTTGACAAAGCTATGCAAGGGAATGTTTTGGTGAATTGAAATGAAGCAAAATATTACCTCCCCAGCAACGGCACCATTAAAATGGTGGTCAGCTTTCTCAACACAGTTAATTAAGTTAATTGTGCTTAATTATATGCAGAAGAAAGTAACTTAGGTCAACTTGAATTTGTGTCGATTGAGTAGTATAGGGTCAAGTTAACCTAACATTTTAGATTTTATTTCTTTTAACTGGTTGAATCTAGGTCGTTCGTTGGGGGGTATAATCTTAATTAAAATTCACCATTAAGCCCAAGCAACTTATAGAAAGTATAATTAAATTTATTTTGAGAACATGAATTTTGCTTAATGATTTCAAATTAAAAGAATATGTAAAATTCTATAAGAAAACACATTTACACAAATGATCTTCTTTAACAAGTAAACATGTTTATTTCTTTTTATTTCAAGAGATTAAGGCAATAGAAAGTATTACTAATGGAAATATGCCTTATTTCAATATTAAACTCAAAAGGAATTAAAAATGCAAGAAATTAAACCATTTATTTCTCCTCTCTGTCTTCAGCCTCTTTCTTTCTCTTTTCTTTGTACTTATTTCTTAATCTTCTTAATCTTTTTCCTTAATCTTTCTCGAGCTCTTTCTTTTACAAGTTCTCTTTTCATTCTTTCTTCTCTTCTCCTCTCTGCCTTTTCTCTTTAGCACTTGCCTATTCAACCTTCCTTTCTCTCTATGAGTTCTCTCTCTTTCTTCTCCTTCTCTTCTGCCTTAGCACCCTTTCCTTTAGAACTCTTGCTGACCTTCTTTCTGAACCGAACTAGTCTAACTATTTAAACCAAAAATTAGGTTTTTAATTGGCAACTTGGACCGGTCCAGGATAGATACATAGCACCCCTCTCAGGGTGGGACCAGACCCTACTAGGTCCAAGCCTGGTTTATTTAGCTTCAGTTTATTTTCAGTTCGCATAGTCTTGAGCCCATCCAGCTCACGGCCTCTTAGGCCCATGCACACTCACTCACACACACCCATAATGCTCATTCGTTTCCTTGCGTTGTGCACTGTCAACTGATATGCCCATAACACAAAAAACTTTTATACCCATGCAGCCGCTCAGGTTCTACCGTGGTGGGACTAGGCTTCCCCCTCCCAGTCTGAACTTCAAACGACGATTCCAGCCAGCTCAAAGCTCCATTCAAAGCAAATAAAAGCTTGTTGGAAAGCTCTTGAGTTGTTCTACACAAATGAAGTGTCAATTTGATACTCAGGGGAGAGTAAGCTCTTCGATTCAGAGGGCGAAGGTCCTAGGTTTAACTATGTCTATTTTGGCCTGTAGATAGACTTTCAGTTCTATAGTGCACAGACTAGACTTTGACTTCCAGATGAAGTATTAAATAGGTTCAAGGGATGATTCCGCAGCTGTTGGTGGAGATATTAAGCTCTCAGGAGCTTCAGGAAAGGTGCAGAAGCTAAAAGCTTCTTAGGGAGCTTCAAAACTGTGATTCAAACTCTGAAAAGTCCTAACAAACAGCTACAAACCTAATTAATCAAATTAAACAACCTTGAGATGTTATGAATCCATCTGGGTAGATTTTTCATCTAAATTTCATCAAAAAGCTCTATCACTAGTTTGAGTTCAAAAACAACCCAAACTGACAAAAATCAAATTCTACTATATAATCCATCAGAGCTCATCCAAATCTTATCTAAATTGTTCATAAATATCCCAGCAACATCTTAAACTCCTTAATTTATTTGATTGTATCCAAAATCCAAGGATCAAACTCAAGTTTGACCAATTGGCCTCGAATTTTGACTTTCTGAGTTTAGCCAATTTAAAAGGAATTAAAACCTTAAACATCTTCTCTTCAATTTTAGGAATAGATTCAAACCCTTAGATTGATGTTTCAACTAAAGTTCCGAGAGTTCCAGGCTTATCGCTTGAGTTTGAAAAGGAGTTTGTTCATCAGGACAAACCAAGGTTTGTTACAGTGGTTGAATCATGGGAATGAACTCAGGGCACAGCACTGAAGCTTTCAGACCTTTTAAACAAGACTAAAACCTAACTGTCTATCATCTCCAACCCTGCCAGAGTTGGAGAAGATGAAGATCTAATAGGAACTCCAGACACTAAAACCTTAAAGAAACTACCTCAACATGATTAGTAAACCTCAAATCATTGATCTGGAGCATCACACTAAGTTTAATAGGCTAAAGAGTTTGTTTTGACTTGCTAGAGCTCGCCGGAGCTCCGGTGAGTCCAGAAAAAGGTAAAATGTGTACAAATATCATGAAATTGTTAAATTAAAGATTCAAAAAGCTTCCTAAGGTCACAAGGATCCTCAGGAACAAATTAATTTCGTCAATTGTTCATTAAAGTGAAGATTAAATAGTTAATTCATTTTGGACAAGATCTGAGTTGGATTAGGCTCAGGACTTATTTTCCCACTCAATTGAGTGGAGAAAACAAGTCAATAGATATTTGTGATGGTATATATGTAGGTAATTAATGACTTGAACTACTCCTGAGCCGCCATTGACAGCGAGCTCAGGAGCTTAATTAAAATTGGGCGCTTAACTTATAGGTGGTAATTATTCAAATTAGAGCGAGGATTAGGGCCCTTAGGTGATGAATAAATGATGGAGGACCCAGTGAAGGTGGAATTAGCTCAACTACTGCTGCCATGGACAACAGGAGTAGTTGGTGGAGGTGGAGATGGTTTGGGTGATTAAATGATCTATTCAGTAATTAGAAGCGATAGAAATGTTCATGGAAGATTCGAAAAGGTGAACGGTGACTTAAAAGGACAAAATAAGTGCTCCTGACAAGCTCAAGGAGCTCGCCAGAGTTGAGGAAGATGAGTATGAAATCTAGCATTATACCACCTAATATACCTAACTAACTATCCTAACTAGTCTGCCTGCCTAATCTACTGTTACCTGGATGAAGGGGATACGAGATCTCCTTCGATGGCTTATAACGGAGGAGGAAATCAGAGGGTTGGCGAAAGATCTCCGGCAAGCGGTTGTGAGGTGAAGCAGAGGAGCTCCTAGTCAGCACTTGTGTTAGAAGACTCGGCTGACGTCGGTGGAGATCAAGAGCTATCAAAGATGGATGGAGGAAGACGGATGAGGCGGAGGAAGTTCGCCAGAGTTTTGCGAGAATAGCCTATCGAAGTTAGCTCAGTGAAGAAGAGGGAAGGGAGCTAACTTATTGGAAATCGAGGGTGTAGAGGGGTATTTATAGGTGGTGGTGGCTGAGATTAAGGTGGAATCTTAACGGAGAAGCGGCTAGGAGTGGAGTAACCACTGGCATCTTCTCCGATGCCGGTGAGGTTATCTCCAACCCTAAAATAGGATTTTAGCATCATCTAGACTGGTGGATGAAAAGGAGATGGTGAGCACAAGCTTCAGGAGCTTGGAGAAGAAATGACGTCGGATGGGTGGTGATCAGATGGTGGACGCACCTCCTGTCGTCAGCCATCCAGATGGTTGAAGAAGGAAAAAAGAAGAAGAAGAAGTTTCAGGGACTTGTTCGTAGTGAAAATTGAGGACCTGAATGGAGAATAAAGACCCGAATGAAATAAAATTTAAGGACTAAAATGTAAAGTCAGGCTTTCACGGTTTATTTTAATTTAAATCTTTTTCAACTTTTTATATATGATTATAAATAAGACAATTATTATATTTAGACCTTGAATTTACATTTTTGACCTTTTTAGTTTAATTTATTTAATGTTACTTAAGTTATTACATCCATCGGTATATATTATACTTAAACTAGTTAACACATTAATTAGATGAATTATTAATAATATTTCGAGTCCAATTATTAATTAAATTATTAATAATATTAATTGGATGATAATATAGCATTTTAAACTTATTTTAAGGTCCTTTACTATTTATCCCTTATTTAATAATTAACCCATATATTTACATATTTCTAACTAATTAACTAGGAAGACTAGATAATTAGGGGTAATTATAGACCACGATGAGCTTCTCGTTAGTAACCCTATATTTTCTAAGTAAATTCCTAAACTGGACATTATTAAAATGGGAACTACCACCAGAAATAATAACGTGAGGTACCCCAAAATGAGCGATAATATGACTCTGAATAAAAGGAATGACAACTCGATGATCATTTGTGCGTGTGGGTATGGCTTCAATCCAACGAGAAATGTAATCAATGGCAAGTAAAATATACTCGAAGCCAAAAGAGGATGGAAACAAACCCATAAAGTCTATGCCTTAAATATCAAAGATTTCACAGATGACAATCGGATTTAGAGGCATCATGTCTTTTCGGGACATGCTACCAAGAGTTTGCCAGCGACTGCATGCCTTACAATATGCTGTGAATCTGCAAATAAAGTGGGCCAATAAAACCCACATTGCAGAACTTTTGTAGTGGTCTTACGACCAAAAAAATGACCACCACAAGCCTGGTCATGACAAAAAGAAAGGATGGAATCAATCTCAGAAGAAGTAACACAACGCCTGATGATTTGATCATTGCAGAGTCGAAAAAGATATGGATCTTCCCAGAAATAGTATTTGGCTTCTAATTTGAGTCGTGATTTATGATTCTTGTCCCAGTCAGGTGGGAATTGATGCGTAACCAAATAGTCAACAATATCTGCATACCAAGGAAGATCTTAGGATATAGTCAAAAGATGCTCGTCAGGAAAGTGTTCAGTGATTGGAGGAGATGATTCAATAGTATCAGAAGGAAGGTAGGAAAGATGGTTGACAACAACATTCTGTCATCCCGCCTTATCACGAATTTCTAGGTCAAACTCTTGCAAAAGTAAGATCCATCTGATCAACCTAGGTTTCATGTCCTTTTTAGATAGAAGGTGTCGAATAGTTGAGTGATCAGAGTACACAATGATTCAAGATCCGAGTATATAATATTTGAACTTTTCTAATCCTTATACTATCGCTAGTAATTCCTTTTCCGTAACTGTATAATTCCTTTGTGCCTCATTTAAAGTTTTACTAGCATAGTAAATCAGTACCGGATTCTTCTCTATTTTCTATCCTAAAACAACTCCAATTTCATAATATGATGCATCACACATGATTTCAAACAGTAAATCCCAATTAGGTGGTTGCAAGATCGAAGCCTGTGTAACTCTGTCTCTCAATGTTTCAAATGCAGATATACACTCCTCACTCATCTTAAAAGTTGTATCCTTTGTGAGGAGGTTTGTGAGTGGTCGGGCAATCTTTAAAAAGTCAAGTATAAATCTTCTATAGAATCCCACATGCCCGAGAAAAGATCAAATGCCTTTGATCGAGTCAGGAATTGGAAGATTTGCAATTTTATTAATCTTGGCTCGATCTACTTGGATACCTCGCTCAGACACAAGGTGGCCAATTACAATGCCCTCTAGAATCATAAAATGTTTCTTCTCCCAACTTAGGACAAGATTCACTTCTATACATCTTTTGAGAATCTTCGACAAATTATCCAGATAGATATCAAATTTTTCCCCGAAGACTGAAAAATCATCCATAAAAATCTCCATATATTCACCCACCATTGCAGTGAAAATAGCTAACATGCAACGCTAAAAAGTCGCGGGTGCGTGTGGTGTCGGACCCGAATAGGTTGTTAATATGATGATTTTATTGTTGAAGTGTGTATAGTGATTAACCTAAATCGGACCAAACCATCTCTTTACAAAATTTTTAACCTGGCCTACTTGATTTTATCTTGGTCACTTTTAGGCCTAGGGTCGAACTTAGGGAAGTGGGGTTACAAGTCGAGTTTCTATGCCTTTCCTACAACGAGTCTCTTCCATTCGTTTATTATGTTTTTGGTGTTTTTCTATTTAGATTTTTTTTCTGGTAATCTTTGTCCTTGAGGCACACCCTCAAAATTGGGTTCTTGGCTTTGAGCCAAAACAGGGTTCCAAAACGGGTCTTGCTATTCGCAAGACGGAATACCTGCAAGTCAAGGATTATCTTTTCTCTTTTATATATATATATTTTTATCTTTTTACTAACAGGAAAGTGAAACAGAAATAAAGTAAATATAGTGTATATATATATGTGTATATATATATGTATAAAGGGGTGGGGGTGGAGGCGGAGATGGAGTGTAGCACGGTGTCGAGTCGGTTGTCGTCTAGAAAGACACAACCAACAGGACGAAGTGCCGCATGTAAGGTGGATTGGTGGAAGATGAATGCGAACATGCTTTTTGTACGCATGTATCGGGGAATATCAGCAACTGGTGCAAATATTCCCACGATACCACGTATGGTAAGTAATGTGAAAATATATATATGTATATATGTAAATATATCTCTATATATATATGGTTATAAATATATAGGTATATATATGTAGTTATATATGTATATATGTATGTGTATATATATATATATAAGTATATGTATAGATAGATATATGTATAGATATATATATGTATATATATATGTATAAGTATGTATATATAACTATATAGATGTAAATATATATGTATGCATATGTATATAGTAATATATGTATATATAGATATATGTAGCTAGATATATATATGTATATATAGTTATATAGATATATATATGTAAGTATGAGTATATGTATATATATATATGTATATGTATGTATGTATACTAATACATAAGTATATAGGCACTACTATATGTATAAATATAAGTATATATATATATATATATGTATATATATATATGTATATAAATATATGTATATATATATCAATATATATAAGTATACGTATATATATATGTATATAATAGAGTATAGGTGTGTGTGTGTGTGTGGAAGTATGAGTGTATGTGTGTGTAAGCGTCAGTGAAGAGAGTGAGAGAGTGTTGTGAAAGAGAGAGAGTGCACGAGAGAGAGGGCGTTGCTATGAAGAAGAGGCGGGATAAGTCGTCCGCGAGCCCAGTGTATCGTCTGATGGTTCAAGCTCGCGCGTAGGCACGCATGCACGCAGACAAGCGCACGCTGGAGGGTGAGGGCGCGGAGAGAAGACCGCAGCGCACAGCGCTGCGTGAAGAGTCGAGTGTGGGTTGGCAGACGCGGGCGCTGGGAGCGGGCGTTTGCAGACGTTGTGGCGGGCGCTAGAGCTGGAGCGGGACTGCACGCGTGCCCGGGCGATGGGCGGTAGCGGCGTGCCGGGTGACTGGTAAAGTGAGAAATTCACCGGTCACCCCACTGTAGCCACAGTGTCGTGCAGACACGCGTGAACAGTGGCTACAGTGGTTGGGCAAGCCGCGCGACAGGGAGCTGCAGGTGCTGTGAGTGTGGCTGGCTCACGGCTGGCATGCGCGGGCTGGCGCGCGAGGGAGAAGGTCTGCACCGGCCGGTTTCTGGTGCGGAGAAGCTCACGACAGAGTGCACAGAGAGGGAAGCAAGGGTTCCTGCAGGCACACACGGTGGCCTGCGGGTGCTGGCAGGGGTACGGTGAAGCGTGGCCGGCCGCTGCAGTGGCGCACGGTGGCCGGTTAAGGAAGAGAGAGCGCGACAAGGCATGCGGAGAAGTTGGAGGTGGAGGCGCCTACAGTGCGTGCAGAAGGTGAGGGCAGCCTGCAGGCTTGCGCGGAAAGAGGTGGTGCGACTGCTGCGTGCGGCTGTTGCTACCGCCTTGCTGGAGCTTTGAGCTTCAAGCTTGAAGCCTGCGACAATGGCTGAAGTGGCGTGGAAGGTGAAAATAGTGAAGAAGGCCACCACGCCCACCGGCTCTTTGAAGAGCTGGGCAGTGGTGGTTTCACGGTGGTGGGTGCTCACCACAGTGAAGACTCCTGTCCGCCGGGTGTCTCCTAGGAGGGCCGGCGTGTGGAGGGAGAGGGAGGAGACGGTGGCTTGGAAGGAGAACTGCTGTGGGTTCTTTTGGCGTGGAGGACCAGGCTGCGGATGAAGAAGTCGTGGTCTTTTTATAGAAGAAGAAAGCCATGCACAGCCATGCCCTGGCTGTGCATAGCTTGCACATGGCATGGCAGGGAGCAGGCTACTGCGGCTGGCAGGGAGAGGGCTGCTGCAGGGAAGCATGGCGCGAGGAGGAAGAAGTTAATCCATGCACAGCAGCTGCGTGAAGAAAGATTTCCAAATCAAATGAAATAAAAAATAAAAAGATGATGAATTTGCAAAGATGCACTTGAGGAAAAATGTTGATTGCAAGGCCACTTATTTTATTCTCCTCCCCTCTGAATTAAATGCATGCATGCATCTATATTTACAAATGCGACTATGGAACCCTAATATGCATTGGTAATGCTAGGAAATAGCACAAGACGGCACAATTGCAGGTGTATTTTTGCAGTGCAATCATACCCTGATGTAAACACATTTACACTACTTAAAATGTCTATTTATGCATGTTCTTAAGCATAGGATTGCATTTCATGATATTAATATTGCATAACATGCATCATCTTGCATTTAGAGTAGTTTGAATAAAATGGAGGTTAATTGTCTCCTTTTATGTGCTTGGGCAGGGCAAACATTTTATCGGGGCCTCGGATCAAAGATCCAACCGTATGGATGTGATCAGGGCGACAATTGGAGTTCAACGACTCCAAGATCGCCCTAATCAGGAATCCGTAGCATCAGATAGTGATTGGGGAACCCTAGAAGATCAAGGGCTAGGATGGTGTAAATCCGCACTTCAGATGACAAATCCGACTGCACGGATGAATTTGGATCGACGATCGCAACTCAACGATGCAAAAATCGAGTCAATCCGACATCCGTGGCACCATCTACAACTTCCAGAAGATGAACGGCCAAGATGGCACCATGTGGCACCATCTCAGCTGCCTAAACGACCGCTTACATTTTATGAAGACCGCGCACCTGCCCCCTCTCCGCCGTTGGATCTCGATCCAACGGCTGTGGACGCAACTCTCTAAAACCATCCGCGTGACCTTTTGGGCGAGGCAGAGCAGCGGTCCAGCGCCTTATCGCGAGGTGCTGGCGCGCGTTCGAGCCTCGCCAAGCGATTTCTGAGGCGAGCGGGCGCGTTTTGATCAACCGTCAGATCGTAATCCAACGGCCACGTGCGCCCGATAGCGTTCACGTGCTATTGCACGTGCGACGTCACACAGCATCGTACGCACCAGGCGGGAGCGGCAGCGGGTGAAGATGCGCCTTAAGCCGTTCGATCTCGCGATCAGACGGCTGAGAGTTAGCGGATGTGCGCAGGCGTTGCACGCGCGAGCAGGCGAGCAGGCGCACGCGAGCCGCCCACGACGCCCACGAAGGAGGCTTTAGTGACAGATTTATCCGTCACTAAAGACCCCTCATTTATTATTTTAAAGTTGTAATGTCCATTTTGCCCCCACTCCTTGCAACTATAAAAGGAGATCCCCTCCATACGAAATTCTCATCCCTTCCTTCTCTTCTCTACCCTTCCAAAGCTCAAGAGAAGCTTGTCCCACACCTGGGATGCTTCTCGTGAGATAAAGTCCAAATTTTCATCCCCCTTCTGAAGTGGATCTCGCGACGACGATGGCGTGCTACTCTGTTCCCGTTCTTCTGCTTCATCCTCCTTCGTCCTGCTTCGTTCTCCTTCGTCCAGGCGTCGTCCCGTCCGGCTCATCCTCCAAGCAACCGTCGAGGAGGATTTCTCTCTCCCTATTCTTTTTATTGCTTTCTAGTATAGATTTACTGCTTTCTAGTGTAGTTCTGCTCATCCTCCAAGCGACCGTCGAGGAGGACATTTCTCCCTCCATTCTTTTAATGCTTTCTAGAGTAAATTTATCACTTTCTAGTGCAATTGTTTTATGCTTTCTAGTTGTAATGAACAAATCCCCCTAATGATAAATTCTCTGTTTATTCTACATCTCATTTTGATTTCTTTGTGTAACATTCTCTCCTCTCTCTTACCCTCTCTCTCTTTCTCTTCCATTTATTGTAACTAATTAGATAGTTTTAAATTGAATTACTTCGTGACAAATAACAAGAAACGTGTAGTTTTTAAATCAAACGTCCGCCTCCCTGTGTTCAACCCGGAATTTTCATTTCGGTATAAATTTTATTTATTGAATACGAATTCTTTGCTTTTAAACTACAACGACAGGTTCTCCAAAATCGAACACGTTAGCGTAGCGATTTGTACGTTCAACATTTTGGCGCCGTTGCTGGGGAGGCGACAATCTTTGATTTCTCTTCGCGTTTTGTAACTTACAAATCATTTACCTCACTTTTCTCCTTTCCTATTGCAATTGCAGGTACTCTTTTGAGACGAGCAAAAGCGGTAGATTGGAGTAAAGTGCTGTGGAAGGTTTTGTAAGTTATCCCCCATTCTTTCCCCCTTCATAGATTTCATTCGCCACATTAAATCCAAATTCCAATTAACCTAGGTGTTTGCATAAATCCTAGGAATAGTTTGGTTGTTTGGATTCTCACTCACATTCATTCCACCTTCATTTAAAAAAAAAACAAAAAAAAAATAAAAAAATAAAAAGATAATTTTGTGGGGTAATTTTCAACAAACACACAACGTACACCCACATTCAAAGGCACTTAACTGAATTGATTTGTTTCTACTCAACCAGGTTCTGATCTGTGGAACTGATACACATAAAGCAACATATAAAAGAGTAGAAATCATTTTAGGTTAACCATCTTTGTGTGCCTAACTTAGTGGTGCATTTGTGGCCAGTTGTTTGAGTTGTTTGGGCCGTACCACTTCAATTAAAATCAACTCATCAAGTAGCTGCTAATTAGGTTCAACTCTTAGGGATTTACCAGGCACTCCACATTCTTTTTAAACTTTAAAGGAAAACATCTTCACCTGTGCTTGTAAAACTTGGTGTGCCAACGAAACTTGATTGAAAACACCTAAAGTTGAATCCTAAAAGCTACTAAGCAAGATTTGAACCTTAAAATTCACCACATTCCAAAACAATCTTGCTTGAAAACCATTGGTTGTGCACGCACACACAAATCAATCAATCATTAAGGACAACCCATTTAAAGGGCCCATCACATTCCAAAGCACATTCAAACCTAGCCCTAAGTAAAATAGAGTAGACGTTGGCCTTAAGGATTGGACTCGCTCTTCAGAATCCAGAATGAGATTATTTTCGATTAGTCTATTTCTACTGTTCAATCTGATGTCTAGCTAGGGGAGCAGAGTCAAACGATCACGGCTGGGGGGTACACTAGGAATCGGAGGCGCAAGCCGAAGGAAGAACCTTCTCCCCAGTCCCTCCTAACTGGTTGGATTGAACAGACGGAAGTAGATCAAATCGTTCCTTTATCTCAAGACGGGCTTTGAGAGTTTGTAGGTCTTTAGGCTAACCCATTTAAGGACAGGTTTGATTGTTTGTATTGTAGGGCACCTTTCTTCCTCCTGTGTATCATGAATCCTTCCACATATTTCACGCATTCCCACTCTTTCCCTCCTGTTGTGAATTATCCCCAACATGACGATTATCCCGACTCGTATTGTAATCAACCATCAGTTAGTTGGGACAATTCAGATTGGGGATACAATTTCGGACCCCTGTGTTTAGGGTCTAACCCTGAACACTTTGATTTTGATTTCTATCCTTCTCAGAGCTACATCGATTATAGATCGTCTTCCTTTCATGAACAACCTAATACGATCTACAATCATGAAGGATACACCGATCCTTACCCATCCTCTGATTTCACTGCTTTTAGGTCATCACCATCTTTTGAACAATCTAAAATGACCTATTATCAGGAAGGGTATAACGAATCTCAATTCGTTAATTCCCCTGCATTGTTCAAAAGATGGTGAACCTCATGCCTATCTTTTGCTAGTCCCTTGCAAAACATTTTTTTGTTGTATTTAGAAATGATCTTAGGCTGAAGATTTTCTTCTGAGGCGATATAGGTGTGTTTATTGTTGGATATTGTGAGAACCAATTGTAGAGAAGACTACTAGTACTTTAAGTCTCATATGACAAAGATCATCTCTCGACTAACCAGGACTCTTGATATTTAAACCTTAAGTACGATTTCCAGGACCTAGGAGGTTTTTGCCGTACTCGAGAGCTCAAGAGATTATGGCTTGTGCTTAGTGAAGGATCAAGACTGACTAGATGAACATTAAGACTCAAGCCCAGGGTTTCACGAATTTTTAAGTAAAGGTTGGTCCCAGTTTCAGCTCGTGTCTTCGGATTGACCCTTAAAATGATGACGGAAAACTCAACTCCCATTTTCTGACATTTGAGGCTCAAGGTATTTGCGACTTGCCCTGAAGAACTTTTTGTAGGGTGAAGACTTTACAGACATTTGTGAGATATACTGACTTATTTGCATTTTTTTTTTAACACGTGTCAGTATATCTTTACAACTTTATTTGGAGGAGCACACTTTTCTTTTTGGTGGGAGAGTTTCTTTTTGGTAGAAAGAGTTTCTCCTAAACACAAGACTAAAACCTAGGATAAAAAGTCTACCTGCACGCACAGGTAAGGATTCCACCTTCCCTAATGAACACTAGGGTTGGATCTTATGTTCACCTGGTCGTTCCTGATTTGTGTAGTGTGAACCAAGTTTACTTAAGCTCTCAAGTAGAAGCAAACCAACGAATCCTGTACTGGTGTCTCAGGTACAAGAATACGTCCTTAGTTAGGAGAGATTCTGATCTATCTTGTCAATGCTCAAGTGAATTAAGCCGAGCCTGAGCGAATCAAGCTTCTGTGGCCTGGGAAGTCTTCAAAATAGAGGTTGAACATCCATAAATACTTATTGTATTTTTGTTTCAGCCTTAAGATCATTACTAAACACCATTTTATTATTATTATTATATATATATTATATTTTCTTTTTCTTTTTCTTTTTCTTGCATATTTATAAATAGGTGGGAACTGCATGATGCCATAAAATACCCAGATCCTATGGATGCCTATCCAACCCCCCATGCCAAACGATGCTATGTCCTCATATGCATGCAGGGAAAGGTAGAGAAAGGATGAAAGATCGGGTAACGAGAGCTGAGGTGCAGGGTATACAGCAGGGTGGTAGGGTGGGTGGATGGTGGATGGTGAAGTGAAAAGTGAAGTGATCGTGATAGAGGCGTGAAAAGTGAGGTGGATGGTGAAAGGTTTGGCATTTCATGGGACGAGAGTGTCCCAGGCGGATCGGAGCACCAGTTAGGAGGAAGAAATTAGCCCTCAAATTGGCCAAGAAGAGGGGCTCTTTGGATAGATGGATCCAAAAAGGAATAGCCCCAGTGAGTAAGATGTGGGCTCAAGGTCCCAGTGTGGAATTGCAAATCCGCCTGATTTGGTGGGAAAGAAAGGGCAATCCGGTCTTCAAGAGTGTGGACCGACGGTCAGTAGCCCGGATATGACTCAGACCACGAGGTATGGGAAGCGGAGAAAACCTCATCAGAAGTCTGGTCAAGAGAAGGTTCGGGGATAGGGAAGGATGGGGGAACGTCACAGTATGTGTAGATCAGGCAGTCGTCAGGTAATCCGCAGCAGTTTGAATAGGTCCCAATTAGCCCAATACCCGCACTGACGGCCATGTCCTCGTCAGACGTGTCATCCTCGATGCAATGACATGCGGTTGTGCGTGTGTGTTAAGACGTGTCATTATAGCGGCACTTGCAACGTCGGTTTTAAAGTAAATAAACGGAGGTAAGTCCAAGTGTCGGTCTCAGTGAGACGTGAAAATCAGATTTCTCTTATCACTTGTTGTCATGGAAAGAGCGGAGTTTTTGCTTGCAGAGGTGCGGTTTGAAAAGCGAGAGAGAGATAGAGAGAGAGAGATTAGGGTTAGAGTGTTTCTTGTTTGATCATGCAACTTAAATAGAAATTAAAGTAACAACTGAACAAAAAATAACTTCATTAATCATGCACTTTTAGTTCATAGCTTACAACATTAAATACATGCTTAAACAAAAGTAATCGAAAGCTTAAAAGAGAGAGAGAGAGAGGATGGAGAGCGACGAGGCAGCCACGGTGGTGGAGGAGGCTTCGTCGGCGGCTCTTCGTCTCTGGTGATTACATGAGGTTCTAAAGCTAGCTAAGAGAGGGGTGGAGTAGTTGCAAGGGAAGTGAATGCCTTGAATGAGTGGTTGGAGGGGGTTTAAATAGGGTTAAGGGCTTTCTAAAAGAGGAGGGGGCTTTAGCAACATCCAGAACGTCGCTAAAACCACTCCAAAAGCATCGGTGAAGCCCTCCAGCCCGCCAGTCAACTGCGCACACTGTTTCTTCTTCACGCTCGATCCGCGGCTGCTGCGTGAGAGCTGTCTGATCGAAGATCGAACGGCTGAGATCTCTCCTCGACTGCGCTTGGATCGCGCCTCGAGTGCACGTGTACGCGGGTGTCATCGCCCGACATGCACGCGCGCGTGGGTGCTCGTGAGCTGTGGGTGTGCAATGTGGCAAAATCTCGGCCGCCCGCTGCTGATCGGGCGGCCCAATTTCGCCGCGCGCAACCTTCGTCTTCGATTTCATTCTCCACGCGACTCGAACCCACATCGCGTGCTTGCGGGTGTGCGCGCTAACCGTTGCGCCACGCCCACGCTTTGTCGCGGTGACTGCGGGCGGGCGCAAGAGTCTCGGCTGGATGAAGAGGCAGCGTGTGGTGGAGCGGGGGTGACGTGGCGCAATGAGGGCCGTTGATCTCCAGATCAATGGTCAGAACTTCTTGGGCTCATTGTAGGAGCTCCGGATGTCAGATTTGGCCGATCTTGAGTCCGTTGGACTCCGTTCGTTGTTCTGAATCCACTCGTGCAGTCCGATTGCTCATCTGAGGCTTGCTTTGACAAGTACTTACACAAATGGCCATTAATACAGTTTTATAAGCAATCTTGGTACATGATGCATGCAATGCTTCCATTCTACTTATGTTGTGCCTTTTATTCTTAAGATGGGCCATATTCAACATAATTATCACCCCCTTGTGTAGTGTTATCATGCAATCGCAATCAAAGTTCTTGGCTGCCTTGAAGATGTTAAGCCTGAGCTTCTTAGATTCAACGGCAATCTCAATACAGCCCGACTCGCAGTCGATAAGGGCGTGGGCTGTGGCCAAGAAAGGTCGACCAAGGATGATCGGACAATCAGAAAGTGAGCTAGAAACTTCCATATCTAAAACAAGAAAGTCAACAGGAAAACAAAGACTGTTGACCCTAACCACCATGTCTTCCACCACACCCTTCAGGATTTTGACAGAACGATCTGCCAACTGTAACGTGACAAGGGTGGGTTTCAGATTTCCCAATCAAAATTTTTTGAGCATGATGGTCGGTATGAGATTTATGGAAGATCCTAGATCAAGCAGGGCACGGTTAAAACTGCAGCCTTGGATGCTACAGGAAATAAGCGGTGTGCCTGGATCTTTCTGCTTCAGTGGTAGGTTTGACAGTATAGCACAACTCGCATGAGGCGAGAGAACCACAGGACTCTTAGCTTTCTTTGACTGTCTCCTGGGTGTTGTGTAGTCTTTGAAAAATCGGGCGACAGTAGATATGTGGTCGATAGCCTTGAGCAGGGGTACCTTGATTTCTACATCCCTAAACAAATTACGCAGGTTATCAAAGGCTTGCGTATCTTTCTTTTTGCCTTTTGGCTCCCTTAGTAGAGCCTCAGGGAATGGGACTGATTTTGGCAACAATTTGGGTGTATCGTCCTCTCGCGAATGCGGTGCGCATCATGAATGAGAGGGTGATGAAGAAGAAGACAGGCTAGGATCAGGTCGAGGCGGATCGACGGTCTGCTTACCACTCCACGTAGTGATAGCATTGGACGATGCGGGTCCAGTGGGATCATACGACGGAGGAAGGTTCGCAATGGGGACATAAGAGTGCGGTGCTACAGCAGGATTAGCTTGAAATCCCGATGGAATGCTTACAGCTTGCAGAATTTGATTAACCTGCCCCTGAGAAGGTCGTACCTGTGGTTGAGGACCACGGGGTACGAAGTTTCACAGGTTTGGAATAGGTTGGGCGGGAAGAGTGCCCTGAGATCGAGTCGCCATGCGTAGTTGACTGATCTCAGCATTCTACTACTCCAATTGGTGCTGAAGAGAGGTCATGTTCTCTTCATGGAATTTTGACATATCCGTCATCATTCGCATCAATTTGTCAAGAGGACTTGATGAGTGTTTGGTTTGCGGTATGCAAGGGCCTGATGGCAGATTCGCCATAGGATTAGACTGGGCCCTTGGGATGACGGGTGTGGACGGTCGCATTGGTCCACCTGTGGGATTTTGGCATTGCGGGTTGTTGGACCATGCGAAATTCAAATGATTTCACCACCCTGGGTTATAAGTGGCAGAGAACAGGTTGTTCCCTAGGGCACAAGCATCTTCTATGCCAGAAGACGTGTCCGCGTGTAAATATGCATTCAAGCACACGGAGGCTTCATCCTCCATGTCGAAATACTGGCTCACAGAAGCCAGTTCCACATGACTTAGCGAGTCGCTCAGTGCGACACTCGGTAAGGAAGGTCTTACGGGGTTTCTCGGGATAAGCCTGGTGTTGGAAGAATTTGGGTTGTGACGAAGTGGTGAAGTGGGGGTGTTTGCCATAGAACGGGCGGGGTTGGCCAGAAGCTCGTCCAGCTTCTTGTGCACGACGGAGACTTCATCCAATTTTTGTGCAATAAGGCTTAGATCAGTGGATGAATGGGAAGGTCCTATGTCAACTTCGAGGACATTTCAGGGCAGGCTGTTACGATTAAAGGTGACAATGGAGGCATTGTTCATCGAGTTTTCACTCATATTTTCAAACAATTCAAATGCTCCATTATCGTCTGAAATGCTTGGTTCGGGACAACCGGGTTTTATTGTTATAACGTTGTAGTATAGCCAGTTATTACCAACATTTCAAATATATAAATTTTTTTACTCGGAAAATAAAAGAGTTCCCGAGGTCGAACTCAGGGAGTATGTTGTATTCTAGAGATATACATGTTTCTTTTACAAAATAAAGAAAGAGAGGGAAAGAATTTGTTGTTCTCTTTGTTTTCTCCTCGTGATGTTCTTCTTTCTTTCTTTCTTTCTTCAGATCTCCTACTTCTTCTTTGTTCTGCAGAGGTGATGCTCCTCTTTCTTTCTTTCTTCAGATCTCCTACTTCTTCTTTGTTCTGCAGAGGTGATGCTCCTCTTTCTTTCTTTAGATCTCCTTCTTCTTCTTCCTTGGTTTCTGTCTTGGCCTCTCTTCTTCTTTTTCTGCAGTCTCTTCTGTGAAGGTTTCATCTTCCTTGGCTCTGCTGTACTTCTTCTCTGTAGCCTTTCCTCTTCTTCTGCCTTGCTCAGCCTCTTCTTTAGAGTTTCTTCTTGTTTCTCCTCCCTGCGGCTAAGTGTCAGCTTCTTCTTTTCTTTTTCAGCCAGGGACGTCACCCCTCCTTCCTTCTTTTCCCTTCAGGCCGTCGTCTGATTTCCAAATCAGACGACTTAACTACCTGTTGCTACAGTCAGCTTCCTTCTTCTTCCGCGGGTCTTCTTCTTCGCCTGTGCCTGCACACTTCAGAGTTTTTCGTCAGAGGCAAAACCTACTCTACCCTCCCCCCCCCCCCGCGTCTCTCTCTCTCTCTGAAACCACTCTTGGGAAAGCTCTCCCAGAGCTGCCGGGTAACCGGGTTCGGGTCAGGCCCGGGTCCAGGTCCACCGGCGTGCGTGGTGGGCGAGGAGTGCAGGTCAGTCTTAAGTCGGGTCGGGTCAGGTCCGCGGGGCGTGAGCGCGGACGAGACCAGGTAACCGGGCGGGTGAAGGGGACCTCACCCCGTGTGCTGAGGCAGTAAGCCTCCAGCACTTTTGCATCTTATGTCGCTGCGACTCTTCAGGCTTTTCCGAGGTGGGACATTTTGGGACTAAATGTCCCACCTCAATTGCGCGCCCGCAGCGGGGAAATCAGCGGGAGATTGCGGCGTCACGCGAAGCTTCCTGCCTTAGCTGCGAGCCTGGTGTTTTGCCAAAACGCCTCGCAAGGCCTGGGAGTTGAATCTGGGCGTGGCGCTGAGCGTGGCGCGCCTGTAGCTGCAGGTGGAAGCAGTTCCTCCCGCGCGGCAATGGCGGCGGAGGTCGGGTGGTCTGTTCACAAGAAAACGGCCTCTCGGCCTAATCAGAAGGTGCCAGGAGCTTCGCCAGGGTGCGGCGAAGCTCGTGTGGGTGGTGGCGAGGCGCGGGGCGGCGTGCGAGGGCTGCCCTAGGTCGGACTGTGGGTCGGAGGATGGGTCTGTTCGGTGGGGTTTCAGAGGGTGATGTGGGGGAAGTGGCAGGGCGGAGGTTGATCAGGGTGAGGAGGCGGAGGTCCTGCGGTGGTCGGCGAGCCGTGTGGGTCGCTGAGGTGATGGGAGCGGCTCGCCGGAGGGTGGTCGGAGACGAAGGGGGTGACGATGGTCAGGGTCGGTCGAGGGCTTAATTGAATAAATTGAAAGCGGGGAAAGAAAGAGGAGAAGAAGGGGAGTAGCTCTAGCTTACTTGCAGGGACGAAGGGGGAGGAACAGGGCGACAGTCGTATCGACTGTCGCCGGAGAAGACGATGCTCAGGGAAAGGGGCGGCGGCGAGCAGAGAGCCGGAGAGGCGCCAGCTGGGTGCGGCGTGGCGCGGGAAGAGCAGGGGAGGAAGTCTCTGCTGCTGGTATTGCGGCAGAGCGAAGAGGAGGAGGGGGAGGAAACCGCCGGAGCTGGTGAGCATCTGCCGGAGGAAGAAGAGAGGAAAGTTGGGGATTTTCTCCGTCAGATCCAGGCTGCCCCGGTCGGTGGAGCAACGGGGGGTATTTATAGGGATCAAATAGGGAGGAAGGCGGAGGGAGACGACGTGTCTCCCTCGCCGGAGGATGGCCGGAAACAAGAACCCATACCGTCCGTGCGTTCGCACGGCCGGTATGGTGGGTTATAACGACCAGGGGGGTGTCCCTGCGACGGCTGACGACGCAGGGCACCCCCAGTTTACTTGCCAGGTCCCCCACCTCACCCTGCGCGGCGCCATGCTCCGCGCAAGGTCGCCGGAGCATGGTGCTGGCAGGTTTTGCAGGGGGGACCTGATCGCAAAGAACGAAGGAGAGTTAGGGGCCAAAATGCGAGGGTTCAAAAGTTGAGGGCCAAAGAGTAAATATATGAGGACCAAAGTGTAAAGTCGGTCAAGGAGGTTTCTTCTTAGGCTCAAGTTTTTATACATGACTAATTAGGACCTAAGGAATCTGATGGTGAATTTCATTTCTATATTAAACCTTGTTTGACCGGTCAATTTACGCAAAAACCCAAATTAAGTTATTAATTGGGCATGGTCCTCAATGTAGGTCAAAATGGGTTCTGAAGGCCAAATTGAAGGTTCTAAACCCTAGAGATTATTTTTCTATGAATTTTAGAGGGTTTATTCTATTTTTACTTTGCCTCGAACCTTGTGAATTGAAGTGGGTTGTTTTAGGGTTACAGATTATCATTTAGTTTCTTGGAATTGCTGTAGCCCTCGCTAGATCATTTTCATCCCACTTTTATTCTTATTAAGCTGCTTTGACCTATGTTTGGGCCCTGAATTACCCTGTATGCAGATTATACTGGTAAAATTGCATTTTTACCCCTTATGACTTGTTTTCTTCTTAAACTCAGAATTCTCTGAGTTAAGCCTTTCCTTGAGATATGTAGGAGCCTTTATCCTTTGTATTAGGTCAAAATGAGCTAGTTATGGCTCATGGTGAGGTTCTCATCATACCCCCATGCCTAGCTTTTGCTAGTCCCTTAGCAAAAACTTACGGTGTCAACCCTTGTTCTAGACCATGAAGTTTTTAATAGTTTTAGATGAGTGCCTTTTTTATTTGAGCATAGATTAGGTTAGAATGCTGATCATAGGCCAAAAAGGTACTCTAGTACCAATCAAGATCCAAATCTGTCTAGCCTTAGCCTCAGTCTTTTAGCAAAGGTTTTTAAGGCCCACAAGAACTAACCTAAGGTTTATTGGACTTCGTGGTTAAAGCACCCGTGCTTGAAATGATTTTAGCCCTGGCTCAGTTCGCAGTGCGTTTTGTAAGAGAGAGATAGAAAGTTTTTCTGTTTGGAGAGTTTTCTCTCTCTTTTTCTTTTTAGTTCTAGCCTAGGATTGGCTTTTCAACACGGTCTGTATCAGATTCCTTGCTCCCATCATCAATCCTCAAGGGTTCCTGGCGATCGATGCTTCGAGATAGCACCGCCCATGGCAACCCCCGGAACCCTGGCTATTGAGATTTCGAGATAATCCCATCCATGGTATTCCGTGGCCGAATCCAGACCCTGGCAATTGACACTTCGAGATAATGCCATCCATGGAATCTGAACCAGCAGAGTGCTTACATGCCCCCAGTAGGATATGTAAATATCCTAAGAGACAAGCACCGAGGAGATGATATTTTGTTACGCATCTTCGAGGGGATTTCCCGCCTCTCCGCGCTGGGAACTCGTCCAAATCAATCTTGTGTTGATCGGCCACTCCTATTCTAGGTGATCTTTTCAGATTTTTGCGACGCTTCTGCGTGATTCTGATTTTTACGCTTACTGAACCAGGCTGTGTGTGAGGTTAGGGTGCTTAGGTTACTGAGTCCCGTAAACCAAAAATTAGTTAACGAGGCCGAATACTCCCTAAGCCTTAGACCTAATACTTCAGCTTTTCATTTTCCTCAACCTCTTGAGGAGTGTCCAGATCTTAATGGGTACTAAGAGTCTATTCAAGAATGCCTAAGGTTTGCATTCTTTACTAATCTCATTGTGCACTTTTCTTGAATGAGGTCTAGAACTTAAGTTAATTCCTTAGTTCCTTACTAATGACTATCACTTTTTCTCATAATTTTGTGCTCCTTTTTCATTTTGTTTCTTTTCTCCTTCACAAAATTTCCTTCTCCTCTTTTCCTCTTATTCTTTTTTGATTTTTTTTTTTTTTTTATGGTGTTTTTGGCATATGTGAATTTTTTTGTTTGAAACCTTTTCTTACAAGTTTTGCACTTTCATACCCCCCCATGCCTAAGATTTGCAATGTCCTCATTGTAACCTAGGGGGTCTTAGTTCATTCCTTAAGGCAGAAATTTGGATGAGTGGATGGGTCGGGTTGAATTTTTGCGGACGATTTCAAATCCCAGATGCAAACATCTGAGTTGGGGTCGGCTGTCTACAAGGGTGAACTTCGAGTGCTGAAAGGTGTCAGAACAAGTTTAAGGTTTACAAAGAGAATGACGGGCTGCCTCCTGTTAAGCGCTGAGTTTTACGCCATCGGCTGGGCGCAATAAGCTCAAGGGGAAAGGAGGATATAAGATGCCTCAGCCAAATCAGTAGAAGTTACATCAATGAACGGCTTGAGTCTCTGACCGTTCACGATGAAAGGTTCAGAATCGTGGCTGAGTGGACTGATTTCGATTGCTCCATTTCCAAAAACCTATCGGACCAAATATGGTCCGACCCACTTAGATCTCAGTTTTCCTGGGAAGAGTTTGAGTCGGGCATCAAAGAGTAGGACCTTTTGACCAGGATGAAAGATCTTTCTCGAGATGTGTTTGTCGTGGAAGGCTTTAACCCGCTCCTTGTAGATTTGCGAGTTCTCGTACGCGTCTATGCGTAATTCATCGATCTCGCTGATTTGGAGTTTTCTGTGGGTCCCAGCCTTGGAAAGATCTAGATTACAGTTCCGTACTGCCCAATAGGCTTTATGCTCCAGTTCTACGGGAAGGTGGCATGCCTTTCCGTACACCAGTCTAAAGGGGGACATGCCCAATTGGGTCTTGTGGGCGGTCCTATAGGCCCACAATGCTTCCGGAAGTCGGGACGACCAGTCCTTCCTGTCAGGTCGAACAGTGACTTGCAGGATTTTCTTGATCTCCCGATTAGACAGCTCAGCTAGACCATTAGTTTGGGGGTGGTAAGGAGTAGAGATTCGGTGAGACACCCCGTATTTGGTCATCAGTGACCTAAACTGAGCATTTGTGAAATGGGTCCCCCCATCAGAGATTATTGCACGAGAAATCCCGAACCTTGAGAAAATGTGTTGATGAATGAATTTGAGAATGATTTTGTGATCACAGGTTCGGGTCGGTATGGCTTCGATCCATTTGGACACGTAGTCCACAGCCAACAGAATGTATTCGAAACCATCCGAAACAGGAAAGGGGCCCATAAAATCAATCCCCCAAACATCAAAGATTTCGCATACTAGAATCGGTTGCATAGGCATCATGTCGCGATGGCTCATGTTGCCCAAAGTCTGGCAACGACTGCATGCCTTGCAATGACTGTATGCGTCTTTGAACAGTGTGGGCCAGTAAAAGCCGCACTGGAGGACTTTTGATGCGGTTTTATGCCCGGCAAAATGGCCACCGCATGCCTGGTCATGGCAGAAAGAGAGGATATTGTTGACTTCCCCTTCCGGGACACATCTCCGGATGATCTGATCGGCACCTATGCGGAAGAGGTACGGGTCTTCCCAAATGTAATACTTGGCATCGGAGCGTAATTTGTCTTTCTTGGCCTTCGGCCAATCGGACGGGATCTGATGGGATGCCAAGTAATTTACTATATTAGCAAACCATGGAAGGCTAGTACCAATAGTCAGCAGGTGCTCATCAGGAAAATGCTCAGTGATGGGTCCGGAAGGGTCAATTATTTCAGAAGGAAGATGGGACAAGTGATCAGCTACCACGTTTTGCTTTCCCGCTTTGTTGCGAATCTCAAGGTCAAATTCTTGCAACAGCAAGATCCATCGGATTAATCGAGGTTTCGCGTCCTTCTTCGCAAGGAGATGCCTCACAGCTGTGTGATCCGAGTATATGATGACATGGGAACCCAGAAGGTACGATCTGAACTTCTCTAGGGCAAATACTACAGCTAGCAGCTCTTTCTCAGTAACCGTATAGTTACGCTGAGCCTCATCGAGTGTTTTGCTGGCGTAGTAAATGACCACAGGTTTCTTGTCATTTTTCTGCCCCAAAACCGCTCCTACAGCGAAGTCGGATGCATCACACATGATCTCAAAGGGTTGAGACCAATCAGGGGACTGTAGGATCGGGGCTTGGGTGACTCGGTCATGCAGGATTTCAAATGCTTGAGTGCATTCCTTGGAGATTTCGAAGGGAACATCCTTGGAGAGAAGAGTGGTCAGGGGGCATGCGATTTTTGAAAAATCAGGGATAAATCGTCGATAAAAATAGACATGCCCTAAAAAGGATCGGATGTCCCTGATCGAGCTAGGCATAGGAAGGTGAGAAATCAGATTAACCTTAGCTCGATCCACTTGGATACCTTTCTCCGAAATTGAGTGTCCCAGGACAATTCCCTCAGGCACCATGAAATGGCTCTTTTCCCAGGAAAGAACCAAATTCACATCGATGCACCGCCTGAGTATCTGGACCAAGTGTTGGAGGCAATCGTCGAATGATGCTCCGAAAACTGAAAAGTCATCCATGAAGACTTCCAGATAATCACCTACCATATCTGAGAATATGGCAAGCATGCATCGCTGAAAAGTAGCGGGTGCATTGCAAAGACCGAAAGGCATCCTTCGGAAAGCGTATGTTCCGAAGGGGCAGGTGAACGTGGTCTTTTCTTGGTCCTCAGGATGGATTGCCACCTGGTTATAACCGGAGTACCCGTCAAGAAAGCAGAAGAACCTATTTCCCGCTAGTTTTTCGAGAATTTGATCAATGAAGGGTAGTGGGAAATGATCCTTCTTCGTGGAGGAATTGAGTCGACGGTAATCTATACAGACTCTCCACGAGTTGGCTAATCGGGTAGGAATGATTTCTCCGGTCTCAGTCGTTATAGTGGTGAGTCCTGCCTTCTTGGGCACGACCTGAATTGGGCTCACCCAACGACTATCGGAGATCGGGTAGATGATCCCGGCATCTAACCACTTGATGATCTCCTTTTTCACGACCTCCTGCAGATTGGGGTTTAAGCGTCTCTGCATTTCACGAGAAGGTCGTGTGCCCTCTTCTGAATAGATATGATGAGTACAATAAGAGGGACTTATTCCAGTCAAATCATCGAGAGTCCATCCGATGGCTCTGCGATGTTGCTGGAGGACAATAATCAGACGGGATTCCTGTTCAGGACTGAGGTTGGAATTGATAATCACAGGAAAGGTCTGATTAGAACCCAAAAATACGTATTTCAAGTGAGCGGGAAGGGGTTTCAGTTCGAGGATGGGGTTTTCAGCAGCAGCGGGTGGTTCAGTATAGATGTGAGGTTCAAGGGTGGGAGTTACTGGGTTGTTCATATCTGGATTCAACTCCTCTGTTTGCGAGTCAAGATCCTTCTGTGGTTGATGAGGCACAATCGAGTCATTCTGGAGGTGTGATTCATCAACCAAAGTCTTGATGTCACAAATTTGCTCGATGACGCCGCAATTAATTCCTTGTTGGGCCTTAAATATATCAATTTTCAGTGTTTGATCTCCAAACTTAAGCTCTATTTGGCCCTCCTCACAGCTGATGTTGGCTCTAGCAGTAGCCAAGAAAGGTCTCCCTAGAATGATTGGTGTATCCCTAGGGTTCTCAGGTGCATCCATATCTAAGACTATAAAGTCCACTGGAAAATAGAAATCCCGCACTCTCACGATAACATCCTCGAGAATCCCTTTTGGTGACTTTATAGATCGATCTGCTAATTGTAATGTCACCTCGGTTGGTTTCAGCTCAGATTCTTCTAGATGGTCAAGTAAGGATGTGGGTATCAGGTTTATGGATGCACCCAAGTCTAACAATGCTCTATCAAATTGGGTACCACCTATCTTACAGGAAATCAGGGGAGTTCCAGGATCTTTTGCCTTGGGTGGGAGTCTACTAAGGATTACAGAGCTGGCTTGCTCTGACAGAACAATTGGGCTCCCTCCCTTGGTTTGCGGCTTACGCTGGGGTGTACATATATTTTTTAGAAATCGTGCGTAAGCTGGTACGTGGCGGATTGCATCCATCAAGGGGATGTTTATGTGGACCTGCTCAAAGAGCTTGACCAGGTCCTCCTCAGGGGCCACGGGTTTTGTGGTCTTCTTTCCCTTGGTCAGGGCCTCGGGAAACGGGATCTTGGTTGGTTCTTCTAGGATAGGTCCAGGTTGTGGATCTGGAACAGCGGTACCTTGGATAACTATCCTAGGGTCATGGTTATCAGGCTTGGAGTGGTTTGGATAATGTGGGTCTTGAGTTGTCTTACCACTACGTGTTGTTACAGAATTTAATCCGGCCTGATTTTGGTTTGGGTTTGGTAGGAGGGGTGGCTGCTGCTGAGATCCCGCATAAGAAGTTGAGGCTTCCATCTCGTCTGGAGATGGAGCAGTAGGAGCCTGATAAATCCATTGGGCGTGGCCTAAATTTGGATTCATAACGCGCTTCTGGGTTGGCACGTTATTTGGGTTAGGAAGAGGTTGGGAAGGGAGTGTGCCTGGTTGGCGAGAATTTGCCAACTGGGCCAGTTGAGTTTTAACTTCTGTAAGCTCGTCCTTGTGCTGTTTTTGAATAGCCGCATTCGTTTTTTGAATGTCAGCCAGAGTCTGAAGGATTAAGGACATTTGATCTTGATTTGGCCCTGATGGATAAGTAGGGTTGGGCCGAGGCTGAGGTGGCTGGTAGTGACGAGAGGGCTGTGGGCGGGACTGAAAAGGTGGTCTTTGGGTTTGGGAATTTCCCGCCCACTGAAAATTGGGATGGTTTCGCCATCCAGGGTTGTAAGTGTTGGAGAATGGGTCGTTCTGGATGGCGTTGAGGTCCTCGCAGGTCTGAGGAACCTCCTGAGAATCAGGGAAAGGAGGAATGGAGTTCCCCCGGCTGGTGTAGAAAGGATCGGATGATCTTCCAGTCCAAGAATCAGATGGGGATGGATATGGATCCATCCCAGGGGAAGATCGGTGGAGGATGTTTTGCACAGTCTCCTGTGTGGAAGGAGGTTGTGCAAAGGAGTTACGCGCAGAGGTGGCTTGCTGCAAGTGCTGAGTCAGCTCATCCACCTTCTTTTCAATGATTGAGACCTTGTCCAATCGACTGGCCATTAATTCCAGGTCGACTGATGCGGACAGGCCCTGCGTCTCCTGTGCTCCCTTAAGATTCGTCGCTGCGCGGGTATTCGTCCTGTCGAATAATCCCATGGAGTCATTGTTGATGGAGTTCTCGCACATGTTTTCGAGAATCTCCCATACGGTGTCTTCATGTTGACCCATGATGTTTCCTCCGCAAGTTGCATTGACGAAAAGGCGGATGTCCTCACGGAGTCCCTGGTAAAAAGATTGGACTTGTTCCCATTTAGGAACTCCGTGATGGGGGCACTTCCTCATGAGATCCTGAAAACGATCCCATGCCTCATGAAGAGGTTCTCCTGATTGTTGAGTGAAGTGTGTAATCTGATGGCGCAAGGCGTTGGTCCGACCAACGGGAAAGAACTTTTTCAAAAACTCTGATTGAAGTTCTTCCCAAGTGTTGATCGGCCGGGTCTGAGTTTGATACCAATGGGCAGCCTTGTCCATAAGAGAAAAGGAGAACATCTTCATGAGAAGAATATCCCGATTTTGCGCATCTGATCCAAAAGTGTGGGCCAGATGCTTTAGCTGTTTGATGTGCTGGAAGGGATCTTCAGAATTAAGCCCATGGAATTTAGGTATAGCATGAATCATGTTGGGCTTTAGTTCGGAATCAGGTCCTCCAGTCGGGATTCTGACTCGAGGCTCAATGGCCACCGCAGCAGGATTGTAGTGGTCCCGCATCATAGGACGCTGTGGTGGGTGCACGAAGTTTTGGAAGAGGTCATTGAGTCGCTGGAGCTGGTGTTCCATATTATTTTCTTCCTCAACTGGCTGAGCCATGATGGGGGAAGAAGAAGAACTTGGTTCTGAATCAGAAGAGAGAATAATGTGAGGGTGTTGCTGCACAAACACGGGTGTCGAGGCTTGGCCTTGACGAGAGTGAATTTCTAAAGGAGGTCTTAAGGGTGGTCTTAGAGACCTCCTTCCGTACATGCACAGTTGGAAGAGGTAAGTTTAAAAGGTGCTGGACCCAATCAAGGCACCCAAAAATGTGCTGGGTGACTATAGAGGTACGGGGCAGATGGACCCCTTGATCAGAAAGATCGTCCACCTGAGAATTACCTGGGCAGCCAGAGAGGGAGAGTCCCGCGAAGACCCCTACACGGTAGAGCGTCCCCACGGGTTACAGGGTTTCCCCCACCCGACCTCTCTTGTCACTGCGGTTCCAGGTAGACCAGAATGGGGATCTTGACCTCTTAAGTCTACCAATTTTAAGGTCAGGGTGCTTAAGGTTTCACTTGAACTTTAGTCTTTTTAAGTGCAAAGAGTGACCTAATTTAAGGTTGGTTGACCCAAAGGGGTCAACTTTACCTCTTGTTTTCTTTGAGAGCTTTCAGGTCTTGTCTTTTAGGGTTCAAGTGTTTAAAGAGAGAGCCAATTGTTTAGGATTTTTCTTGTTAATTATTTTCAATCAATGGCTTGGGCACACCTCTTTTGGATTTCCTCAATTCTTGATTAAGGGGTGTGTCTCTACTGAAATCCTAATGTTTAACCTTATGTTGGCTCTACTTGGTCCATTTAACTCTTTGTTGGGCAATTAGGGCTCAAGCAAGAATGTGTTAGCCCTTAAGTACCCTTAATAGTGTGCAGGAGTGATGAATTGAAAACATGCAACTCTTTATGGTTACTAAGTATGGAAGACAGGTTAGCCCTATATTGCTTGTTCTTTTCTTTTCTTCCTCTTTAGAGTTTAGGGGTTAATAGTGAGAGGAAAAATTTACCTGTCTTCGGAGTGGTTGTCGTGTGGTTGCTTGTCTTCTTGAGTTCCTGTAGCTGCACAAAAGAGAGGAGATTATCAGAAATTAAAAGAAACAGGAATGTTTACCTCTAGAATAGCCGTTGCTCCCCGGCAGCGGCGCCAAAATGAAATGCTTGGTTCGGGACAACCGGGTTTTATTGTTATAACGTTGTAGTATAGCCAGTTATTACCAACATTTCAAATATATAAATTTTTTTACTCGGAAAATAAAAGAGTTCCCGAGGTCGAACTCAGGGAGCAAGTTGTATTCTAGAGATATACATGTTTCTTTTACAAAATAAAGAAAGAGAGGGAAAGAATTTGTTGTTCTCTTTGTTTTCTCCTCGTGATGTTCTTCTTTCTTTCTTTCTTTCTTCAGATCTCCTACTTCTTCTTTGTTCTGCAGAGGTGATGCTCCTCTTTCTTTCTTTAGATCTCCTTCTTCTTCTTCCTTGGTTTCTGTCTTGGCCTCTCTTCTTCTTTTTCTGTAGTCTCTTCTGTGAAGGTTTCTTCTTCCTTGGCTCTGCTGTACTTCTTCTCTGCAGCCTTTCCTCTTCTTCTGCCTTGCTCAGCCTCTTCTTTAGAGTTTCTTCTTGTTTCTCCTCCCTGCGGCTAAGTGTCAGCTTCTTCTTTTCTTTTTCAGCCAGGGACGTCACCCCTCCTTCCTTCTTTTCCCTTCAGGCCGTCGTCTGATTTCCAAATCAGACGACTTAACTACCTGTTGCTACAGTCAGCTTCCTTCTTCTTCCGCGGGTCTTCTTCTTCGCCTCTGCCTGCACACTTCAGAGTTTTTCGTCAGAGGCAAAACCTACTCTACCCTCCCCCCCCCGCATCTCTCTCTCTCTCTGAAACCACTCTTGGGAAAGCTCTCCCAGAGCTGCCGGGTAACCGGGTTCGGGTCAGGCCCGGGTCCAGGTCCACCGGCGTGCGTGGTGGGCGAGGAGTGCAGGTCAGTCTTAAGTCGGGTCGGGTCAGGTCCGCGGGGCGTGAGCGCGGACGAGACCGGGTAACCGGGCGGGTGAAGGGGACCTCACCCCGTGTGCTGAGGCAGTAAGCCTCCAGCACTTTTGCATCTTATGTCGCTGCGACTCTTCAGGCTTTTCCGAGGTGGGACTAAATGTCCCACCTCAATTGCGCGCCCGCAGCGGGGAAATCAGCGGGAGATTGCGGCGTCACGCGAAGCTTCCTGCCTTAGCTGCGAGCCTGGTGTTTTGCCAAAACGCCTCGCAAGGCCTGGGAGTTGAATCTGGGCGTGGCGCTGAGCGTGGCACGCCTGTAGCTGCAGGTGGAAGCAGTTCCTCCCGCGCGGCAATGGCGGCGGAGGTCGGGTGGTCTGTTCACAAGAAAACGGCCTCTCGGCCTAATCAGAAGGTGCCAGGAGCTTCGCCAGGGTGCGGCGAAGCTCGTGTGGGTGGTGGCGAGGCGCGGGGCGGCGTGCGAGGGCTGCCCTAGGTCGGACTGTGGGTCGGAGGATGGGTCTGTTCGGTGGGGTTTCAGAGGGTGATGTGGGGGAAGTGGCAGGGCGGAGGTTGATCAGGGTGAGGAGGCGGAGGTCCTGCGGTGGTCGGCGAGCCGTGTGGGTCGCTGAGGTGATGGGAGCGGCTCGCCGGAGGGTGGTCGGAGACGAAGGGGGTGACGATGGTCAGGGTCGGTCGAGGGCTTAATTGAATAAATTGAAAGCGGGGAAAGAAAGAGGAGAAGAAGGGGAGTAGCTCTAGCTTACTTGCAGGGACGAAGGGGGAGGAACAGGGCGACAGTCGTATCGACTGTCGCCGGAGAAGACGATGCTCAGGGAAAGGGGCGGCGGCGAGCAGAGAGCCGGAGAGGCGCCAGCTGGGTGCGGCGTGGCGCGGGAAGAGCAGGGGAGGAAGTCTCTGCTGCTGGTATTGCGGCAGAGCGAAGAGGAGGAGGGGGAGGAAACCGCCGGAGCTGGTGAGCGTCTGCCGGAGGAAGAAGAGAGGAAAGTTGGGGATTTTCTCCGTCAGATCCAGGCTGCCCCGGTCGGTGGAGCAACGGGGGGTATTTATAGGGATCAAACAGGGAGGAAGGCGGAGGGAGACGACGTGTCTCCCTCGCCGGAGGATGGCCGGAAACAAGAACCCATACCGTCCGTGCGTTCGCACGGCCGGTATGGTGGGTTATAACGACCAGGGGGGTGTCCCTGCGACGGCTGACGACGCAGGGCACCCCCGGTTTACTTGCCAGGTCCCCCACCTCACCCTGTGCGGGGCCATGCTCCGCGCAAGGTCGCCGGAGCATGGTGCTGGCAGGTTTTGCAGGGGGGACCTGATCGCAAAGAACGAAGGAGAGTTAGGGGCCAAAATGCGAGGGTTCAAAAGTTGAGGGCCAAAGAGTAAATATATGAGGACCAAAGTGTAAAGTCGGTCAAGGAGGTTTCTTCTTAGGCTCAAGTTTTTATACATGACTAATTAGGACCTAAGGAATCTGATGGTGAATTTCATTTCTATATTAAACCTTGTTTGACCGGTCAATTTACGCAAAAACCCAAATTAAGTTATTAATTGGGCATGGTCCTCAATGTAGGTCAAAATGGGTTCTGAAGGCCAAATTGAAGGTTCTAAACCCTAGAGATTATTTTTCTATGAATTTTAGAGGGTTTATTCTATTTTTACTTTGCCTCGAACCTTGTGAATTGAAGTGGGTTGTTTTAGGGTTACAGATTATCATTTAGTTTCTTGGAATTGCTGTAGCCCTCGCTAGATCATTTTCATCCCACTTTTATTCTTATTAAGCTGCTTTGACCTATGTTTGGGCCCTGAATTACCCTGTATGCAGATTATACTGGTAAAATTGCATTTTTACCCCTTATGACTTGTTTTCTTCTTAAACTCAGAATTCTCTGAGTTAAGCCTTTCCTTGAGATATGTAGGAGCTTTTATCTTTTGTATTAGGTCAAAATGAGCTAGTTATGGCTCATGATGAGGTTCTCATCATCGTCTTTATTCATAAAGTTCCCTCCGCAGGAAGCGTCTGCAATCTGCTTCAAAGTCTCATTTAGCCCATAGTAGAAAATTTGGGCTATATGCCACTTAGGCAGACTGTGGTGCGGACACTTCCTGAGGAGGTCGTTATACCTCTCCCACGCCTCATGAAATTGTTCACCATTTTGTTGCGTAAAAGAGGTGATAGCACGGCGAAGCGCATTGGTTTGTCCGATTGGGAAGAACTTCTTGAGAAATGCTGTTCGCATCTCTTCCCAAGAGTGGATGGTTCTCCCAAGGGTGCGTAACCACTGCGACGCTTTATCCCGCAATGAAAATGGGAACATTTTCATGAGGACTATAGGTAACCCGATATTTCTTGGTTGAATGATTTCAGCCAATCGGGTTAAGTCTTCCAAGTGGTGAAAAGGATCTTCACTTGCAAGACCATGGAAGTGAAAATTTATTAGGCCAATTATGTTAGGTTTCAGTTCAAAGTCGTCCCCACCCATGGGGACCCAAATTTGTCCTATGGTCTCTGTAGCAGCAGGATTCTTATAGGAGCTAAGAGACCTAGGCTCCTCCCGTTTGGGAGGGTTCTGCATTTCCTCCAATGTTTCCCGAATGGCTTCAATTCATTCATTATACATTTCCATTGGGTCTTGGAGGTGGGTTATGGGATCCAAGGCTCCACCACTTGGTGGGTTCTGAGGGTGGTTTCCTCCCTTGAGATTTGGGGGTGGGCGTGCAGCCATGTTTGTGGAGGAGGAGGACGATTCTGCTTCTTTTCTAATTTTATCAGGCAATTCAAACAGTTCAGGGTTTTGTGACCTCCTCCCAAACATGCACTACCGCAGGAAGAATTGGGGGGATAAGAAGGGAAAAGAGATGAGAGAAATGATGCCGCAAAGGTACACTTGATGACAAATCAATTCAATCAAATTCCTAACCTCTATAGTGTGCCCTTAGACCTAAAGATCTACTTTACCTACTATCACGAACTACGGAACCAAATGCGAGCACCGCGAAACCACTAGGCCAGATTGAAAGGCTGTTTGCCCCAGTCTTAGACACCCGATAGCACGCGGGAACCCTCACCAGCACGTAGATGCTACACGCAGGTAGTTAGACCTCCAATCCTTAGTAAGGGTCAAGTTACTACCAATTTTAGTTAAAGGCTTAGGGTCAAGTGCTTTTGGAATGTGAAGGGTGTTGTTTACAGTAATACCCAAGTGATTGATTTTTAGAGTGTGTAAAACAATCATGCAATGGGGAAACCTCCCAAATTGAAGTTTTTATTGGTGAATGGTTTTTAGAGTTCATCCTTAAGTAGTATGAATTTTGGGATTTCGCTGAATTACCAATTCAACCAATCTCCGGGTTTTTGAGAGAATACAGGTTTTCTTCTAAGCCCAACAAACCCTTCTTCAATATCAATTGGTTAATGCATGCTGAAATGCAATGGGCTACCCTAATTGGAGATTTCTATGTGTGGATGCACGAATCAATTTTAGATTAGTGTGAAAGGGAGCCAAAGCACTTCAATTCAAGTGATCCCAATCACCAAAAAGATGTCCACACAAGGCTCAACTAAAAGATAAAGAAAATCAAATTGTTGGGATTGAAATCTTCGAGATCGAATCATAGGCAAGTTGAAAAGTCGTGGTGGGGTTGTAATCAACTCAATTCCAAGTCTCCCCACCAAAAATGTGATCCCGAATTTGGAGGTAAATGAGGCAAAGATGGGTGCAATCAATCTTTTTATTTTCCTCAAAGAATACTTCACACGGCGAAAAATTCAAGAATCAAGATTCTCAGATTTTCGCTATGCGAAGTAGGGCGGGAAATCCCAGGGCGGTGGGAGTAAAGGCAATCAATCAAACAAGTGAATTTTAGTCCACTTGCCCCAAGATATCTCAAGAAGTTTTTCTAGTTTTTTTTTAGTTTTAATGATTTTTTTTTTTATTAAGGTGACAAGTTAACCTAAGTTGCTAAGAAAAGAAAACCTACTTGTTCGACAACGTGTGCGAAGCTCCAACGTAGTGTCGGCATCTTCACGCTCTCATTCCTGCCTTGGATCTGCTCATGTCTTCGACTTCATTTGCCTGCCTTTTCCTTGCAATAGGTTCACCTGCACACCAAAAATAGAGACACCCTTGAAGAGAGAAGAGAAAAAATTACAGGAATGGAGTAAAAACTTACATGAAGGCGCACTTCCCCGGCAACGGCACCAGAAAAGGTGTGGTGTCGAACCCGAATAGGTTGTTAATATGATGATTTTATCGTTGAAGTGTGTATAGTGGTTAACCTAAATCGGACCTAACCATCTCTTTACAAAATTTTTAGCCTGGCCTACTTGATTTTATCTTGGTCACTTTTAGGCCCAGGGTCGAACTCAGGGAAGTGGGGTTACAAGTCGAGTTTCTACGTCTTTCCTACAATGAGTCTCTTCCATTCGTTTATTGTGTTTTTGGTGTTTTTCTATTTAGGTTTTTTTTTTCTGGTAGTCTTTGTCCTTGAGGCACACCCTCAAAATTGGGTTCTCGGCTTTGAGCCAAAACAGGGTTCCAAAACGGGTCTTGCTATTCTCAAGATGGAATACCTACAAGTCAAGGATTATCTCTTCTCTTTTATATATATATTTTTTATCTTTTTACTAACAGGAAAGTGAAACAGAAATAAAGTAAATATAGTGTATATATATATGTATATATTATATATGTATAAAGGGGTGGGGGTGGAGGCGGAGATGGAGTGTAGCACGGTGTCGAGTTGGTCGTCGTCTAGAAAGACACAACCAACAGGACGAAGTTCCACGTGTAAGGTGGATTGGTGAAAGATGAATGCGAACACGCTTTTTGTACAGTGTATCGGGGAATATCAGCAACTAGTGCAAATATTCCCGCGATACCACGTATGGTAAGTAACGTGAAAAAATATATATATATGTATATATGCAAATATATCTATGTATATATATATATGGTTATAAATATATAGGTATATATATGTAGTTATATATGTATATATGTATGTGTATATATATATATATATATAAGTATATGTATAGATAGATATATGTATAGATATATATATATGTAAATATATATGTATGCATATGTATATAGTAATATATGTATATATAGATATATGTAGCTAGATATATATGTATGTATATATATATGTATATTTATATATGTATATATATGTAAGTATGAGTATATGTATATATATATCAATATATACAAGTATACGTATATATATATGTATATAATAGAGTATAGGTGTGTGTGTGTGTGTGTGGAAGTGTGAGTGTATGTGTGTGTAAGCGTCGGAGAAGAGAGTGAGAGAGTATTGTGAGAGAGAGAGAGAGAGAGAGCACGAGAGAGAGGGTGCTGCTGTGAAGAAGAGGCGGGATAAGTCATCCGTGAGCCCAATGCGTCGTCTGATGGTTCAAGCTCGCGCGTAGGCATGCATGCACGTAGACAAGCGCGCGTTGGAGGGTGAGGGCGCGGAGAGAAGACCGCAGCGCACAACGTTGTGTGAAGAGTCGGGTGCGGGTTGACAGACGCGAGCGCTAGGAGCGGGCGTTCGCAGACGCTGTGGCGGGCGTGGGACTGCACGCCTGCACGAGCGATGGGCAGTAGTGGCGCACCGGGTGACCGGTAAAGTGAGAAACTCACTGGTCACCCCACTGTAGCCACAGTGTCATGCAGAAACGTGTGAACAGTGGCTACAGTGGTCGGGCGAGCCATGCAACCGGGAGCTGCAGGTGCTTTGAGTGTAGCCGGCTCGCGGTTGGTGCGCGAGGGAGAAGGTCTGCGCTGGCCCGTTGCAGGCATGGAGACGCTCACAACAGAGCACGTGGAGAGGGAAGCAAGGGTGCCTGCAGGCACATGCAGTGGCTTGCGGGTGCTGGTAGGGGTGCGGTGAAGCGTGGCCGGCCGCTGCAGTGGCGCACGGTGGCCGGTGCGGAAGAGAGAGCGCGACAGGGCACGTGGAGAAGCTGGAGGCGTAGGTGCCTACAGGCTTGCACGGAAAGAGGTGGTGCGGCTGCTGCATGTAGCTGCTGCTGCCGCCTTGCTGGAGCTTTGAGCTTCAAGCTTGAAGCCTGCGGCAATGGCTGAAGTGGCATGGAAGGTGAAAATAGTGAAGAAGGCCACCACGCCCATCAGCTCTTTGAAGAGCTGGGCAGTGGTGGTTTCACGGTGGTAGGTGCTCACCACAGTGAAGACTCCTGTCTGCCGGGTGTCTCCAAGGAGGGCCGGCGTGTGGAGGGTGAGGGAGGAGACGGTGGCCTGGAAGGAGAAGTGCTGTGGGTTCTTTTGGCGTGGAGGACCAGGCTGTGGATGAAGAAGTCATGGTCTTTTTATAGAAGAAAGCCATGCACAGCCATGCCCTGGCATGGCTGTGCATGGCTTGCGCATGGCATGGCAGGGGGTGGGCAAAGGTTCCGAAGGGGTAGGTGAAAGTCGTTTTCTCTTGATCTTCGGGATAACTTGCTACCTGATTATATCCAGAGTAACCATCCAAAAAGCAGAAGAACCTATTACTAGCTAATCTCTCAAGGATCTGATCAATGAATGGCAAAGGAAAGTGGTCCTTTGTAACTGTGTTGAGCTTGCGATAGTCGATGTAAACCCACCACGAATTTGCAATTCGTGTGGGAATGGTTTCTTAGATTCAGTCTTGATTATGGGGAGTCCTGACTTTTTAGGTACCACTTGAATTGGTCTCACCCAAGGGCTATCAGATATAAGGTAAATAATGTCAGGATCTAACCACTTGATTATTTCTTTCTTTATGACCTCCTTTAAATTCCGATTTAGATGTCTTTGAGCTTCTCTTGAAGATCATGCCCCATCTTCAATATAGATGTGATGAGTACAAAAATTGGGGCTAATCCCGGTGAGATCGTGTAAAGTCCACCCAATTGCCTTCTTATGATCTCGTAAAACCTTGATCAATTTTGATTGTTGTGATTCAGAAAGATAAGAATTAATGATTACAGGATATGTTTGATCAAGTTCTAGATAAACATATTTAAGATTATTAGGCAATGGTTTCAATTCTAAAGTAGGAGTAGGATCGACAACAGGATTTGGGGTGGGATTTTCGATTGCAAAGAGTGAATTAAATGAGTTGTGAGATTTAGATTCAGGATCGAGTATAGATTCTGATAGCAGGTTTTCAATTTGAGGGTAAAAGATATCAAAAGATGTGTTTTCTAGTTCTAAAGAACTAAGGTCATCCTCAAAAATTGAAATAGATCTAATTTCCTCAATCCAATTGCAATGCAATCCTCTAGAAGCTCTAAATATTTCCAATTTAATTGTCTTCTCCCCAAATTGCAATTCAATCTTTCTAGATTCACAATCTATGTTGGCCTTTGTAGTGGCCAAAAAGGGTCTCCCTAAAATAATTGGGGTATCTCTAATGTGTTCGGGTACTTCCATATCAAGTACAATAAAATTCACCGGAAAATAAAAGTCCCAAACTCTTACAATTATATCCTCCAACAGTCCTTTAGGTGAATTAATAGATCTATCAGCTAATTGTAAAGTCACATTAGTAGACTCAAGGTTTTCTATTTGGAAATGTTTTACCAAAGATGAAGGAATGAGGTTAATAGATGCTCTTAAATCTAGGAGGACCCTATCAAAACATTGGTTCCCAATTATACAGGAAATAAATGGAGATCCTAGATCTTTCTTTTTCAAAGGAAGCGTACTCTAGATGATAGAGATCACATGCTCTGAGAGTATCACAGTGCTTCCTTTCTTCGGCTTATGCTTAGGAGTACACAACTCCTTGAGAAATCTCGTGTAAGTCGGAATGTGTTTGATAGCATCTAGGAGTGGGATATTAATATGTACCTCTTCAAAAATTTTAACTAAATCCTCATCTAATGTAATAGGTTGTTTTTGTTTCCTAGTCTTCTTCAAGGATTCTGGAAATGGGACTTGGATTTCTTATTCTACTGAGGTATTTCCCTAATCTCGTGAATTAGCGGGAATTGCAGGATTAGGTTCTGCACCTCTTACAGGTGTAGAAATAGGGGTCATTCTAGATGTACTAGGGTCATGGGATAGGTTCCTTGGATAAATTGGATCCCTAGTGGAAGTTCCACGATGGGCTCTAATAGAGTTAATACCCACATGCGAAGATGAAACTGATGAAGAAGAAGATGCTTGCTGATGCTGAAAAGATGGATTAGAAAGTAAAGGCTGGTTGCCTTGATTTAGAAATGATTGCTGCTGATTACGATACTCGTAATCATGAGTAGCAGAGGGTGGATTTCGATTTAGATTTTGATTCAGGGGTAATTGATTAAGGAAATGGACATGTCCTTGATTCAGATTTTGAACTCCCGAGTGTGGTCTCTGCTGGATATTCCTAAGGATTGTAACTGGCTGGGATGGAAGGGCCCCTAGCTGACGAGATTTAGCTAACTACATGATTTAGCCCCTAAGATCAGCGAATTATACCAAACATTGCCGTTGTACTTCAACAAGAGCCTCAGCATTCTGTCGTTGGCTCTCAGTCACAGCTCGCAAAATTTGGTCAAGCTGCGAATCTCTATTTGGCCCTACGAGGTTTTGCGAACCCGCATAAAATGGCCTCGCATTTGGTTGCTGAAATGACAACGTAGGAAGGTTTTGCCTGGTCTGAGTTGGATATGAAGGTCTTTGTGAATGGTCAGACCAAGAGAAATTAGGGTGATTACGCCATCCAAGATTATAAGAATTAGTATATGGGTTCGATCTTGGTGCATATCCCTGAATGGCATTTAAATCTGAAGGATAAGGCATGTTTTCCACAAAAATAGGAAGTGGGGACAGAGGTGGGAAAGATTGTGGGACAAAGGTCCCTCCTTGGGTTGGTGCAGGAGTAAATAGAAAACCCAAGGAAGATGGATCTCTAGAATCCAGATTATTCACAAATTCCCTCTCCGTGGGAATTTGTGAAACAGGTAAATACGCAAGATTTTGCATAGCAAGTAGAGGCGTAAGAGATTTCATTGTGTTTCGGACCTCATTGAGATGCTTCGCTACGATGTCGACTTTGTCCAGTTTTTCTACAATAATCGCTAAATCCTTGGAACTGGACAAATTACCGATCTCGTGAATGCCCTTATGCAAATTTTGATGTGCTGTATTGGTGCCCCATGTGAATTGAGACATTGATACATTATTGATCGAGTTTTCCGCCATCCCTTCAAACAATTATGAGGCGGGTTCTATGTCACGATTTAGAAAATTTCCTCCACAAGAGGCATCGACTAGATTGCAAATGGCCTCTTGCAATCCATAATAAAAGACGTGCATTAGTTGCCAACGAGGGATGTCGTGATGTGGGCATTTCCTTTGTAATTCATGAAAGCACTCCCACGCTTCATGAATTGGTTCACCTTGGTTTTGAGTAAAAGTTGTGATAGCTCACCTTAAAGCATTGGTGCGACCAATAGGGAAGAATTTCTTCAAAAATGCATATTCAAGTTCAGCCCAAGTTGAGATTGGTCTTGCAATTGTTCTATACCAATATGCAGCCTTATCCATAAGGCTAAAGGAGAACATCTTCATGAGTTGGAATTCCCTGCTTTGATTTTGAGGTCTAAGAGTTTAAGATAAATTCTTAAGATCTTCGATATGTTGAAATGGATCCTCGGATGCAAATCCATGAAAGTGTGGGATTAGACCTATAATATTTGGCTTTAACTCTAGGTCATTTTCCCCAATGGAAATCCTAACATCAGGCTCTACTTGTGCATTAGATGGATTATAATAGTCTCAAAGTAGAGGCATAGGATGAGGGATTGGCAAATCAAGGATATCAAAACCCACCTCAGGTCGAGGTGGAGGATAGGCTTGCAGATTTTGCAGATTGTGGAGAGCAGCCGTCAACAAATTAATTTGGTGGTTCTGCTCAAGCATTTGGAGATTCTGGTTCAGGAGCGCCTCATGAACATCAAAAAGTAGCATCTCCCCCTGACCAGAAGAAGAAGGGATCTCGGGATTTTGGTTCTGCAATTGGTCCATAGGATCAAATGCAGAAAAAGCAAATGTATCATACAAGAAATTTATTAGTTGCCTAGGTGCAATCGGTCTAGGTATACCTGTCAACGGAGATACGAGAGGCGGTTTCAGGAATCGCCTCCCGTGCATAAACCAAAAAAAATGTGCAAAGGCACACTTATGCCACTAAAACAGCGGCAAACAAGACCCACAAAACAACATGAAAAAGCGGGTTTTTCTCTTCTTTCAAAGGAAAGAAGAGAGTCCTAAAATACGCAAAATAATTTGGATGCAAACAAGTATAATATCAGTATCAAAATACATGTCCTAAACCTATGTCTACGCAAGTGTGTATCCTTAAATCTTAAAGGTCTAAGGTCTAGGATAGAGACTGCTCACTACAGGCTCCCCAGGGCTCTAGTAGTGAGATAGACTTGTTGATCTTCAACCAAAGCCTTAAGAGGTGCAAAGAGGAGAGCTAGAAAATTTAGACTCGTGTGACTCTAGTGATCGTGCTGTGTGCATGATGGCATGCAACAGATGATAGCGAAAAAACTCGCATGCATTTTGCAAATAAATTAAGTCAAATTTTACTATCCTCTCTTTTTTTTTACTTGATTTTTTACAAAAATATGATAGAAAGAAGTAAAGTGACCACTTTTTAAGTATTTTCAACAAAAATATGGTCTTGTTTATTATCTCTAAGATAGGGATCTATGCAGGTTTTTGCATGTTTTCCCTCTGATGCGAGAAAAATAGTAGAAAAATTTTTCCTGAGTCAGATCGCAATAGAACTAGCAGGTATATGCACTCCTAGGAGTGTATGCCTAAAACATGTTGCTGCTAGTCAGAAAGTATGCGTATTTTTGTATTTTTTTAATTTTTAAACTAACTAAATGCAGAAATACAAACTAAACTAAAGACTAAGGAAGAAATACTCATAATGGTATTTATAATGGCCAGAAAAATAGAGAATAGAAAAAGAAAACCCGCCTCCTTTCCTAAGAATACCTGCAGAGGTAACCCTTAAAAGAAGACAGAAAATAGAACAAAACAAAACTAATTAGTACAAAAAAAAACAAATAAAAAAAAAATAGTAATGTGGAATATAATTATAGTTACCTCCCCGGCAACAGCGCCATTAAAATGATAGGTTTAATTCCTTAACACAGTTAATTAAGTTAATTAGGCTTAATTAAGTGCAAGAGAAAGTAACTTAGGTTAACTTGATTTAGTGTCAGTTGTGTAGTATAGGGTCAAGCTAACCTAATATTTTAGATTTTTAAATCTTTTTTTTAACTGGTTGAGTCCAGGTCATTCACTGGGAGGTATAACTTAACTTAATTCACCATTTAATCCTAAGCATTAATTACTACTTACTTAGTCAATTAGAATTATAATTATATTACTTTAAGAACATGAAGCTTGCACAAAAGAATATTCAATTAAAAGACATGCAACATTCCATAAGAAAAACATATTTACACATGTGATCAATTATTAAAAGCAAGTAAACATGTTTATTTCTACTAATTTCTTCTTATTTAAAAAAAATTAAGGCAAGAAAAAGAAATGCAATTGAGTACAAGTGCCTTATTCATCAATTAAGTTCAAAAAGAAATTGTATTGGAGTAAAATACAAAATTATACGTCATAAAAATGAGCATTAAATTTATCAGACGTCTAAAACTCTTAATTTTCCATTTATTTATCTTCTTCATTCTTCAGCCTTCTTATCTTCTCTTATGTCATCTCTTTCTCTCTCTCTGTCTTTACCTTTGTTCTTTGTTTACTTTCTCTTTAGCTTTCTATCTTTACCCTTCTCGAGCTCTTCATCTCTTCTCCTTGAAATTTCTTAAGTCTTTTAACCCTCCTTTCTTTTCTTTCTCCTTTACTCTTCAAGTGTGCGTTTGAACCACACTGAACCAAAAATTGGTTATATTATGGGCGGCTCAGACCGGTCGGGGATACACAACACCCCTCTCAGGGTGGGACCAGACCCTACTGGGTCTAAGCCTAGTTCACATTAGGTGGTTTATTTTCGGTTTAAATCATCACATGCACAATCTCCGACCTCCTAGGCCCACACACACGCTCGCTCACAGGCCCACGCTCACAAGCCCACAGGTGCACACACATCTGGGCACGTGCACCGCATGCACCCACACACACACACATGCTCTTTATGGCCCAGCACTGATAATCGAACAGGCTCTGTCACTTTTTCCTTTTATTCCATGGCATGCACTCACGTTTTTTCGATGTAGGACTAACTTAGTCCCCTTAAGGCCAAACTTTGGCTGGAGACACAGGTTGGCTAGCTTCAAATCGAGCATGCAATAGCTCGTTAGAAATCTCTAGAGAGGTACTATAGGATTACAGCATCAATTTGATGCTAAGAATAGAATTAACCCTTCGATTTGAAGGGTGAAAGTAGGAGGTTGTCACGGCCATTCTAGCCTGCAGTTGTGCTTCACAAGTCTAAGGACCTGCAAAAAGTGTCTTTGACCTCAGATAAGGTTCTTAAGAGATTCAAGAGTTGATTCCGCTCCTAAAGGTGAAGGGAAAGGTGCTAAAAGGCTACTAGAAGTTGATGAAGCTCAAGAGCTTTAAGCAGTTGCTTCAAAGCTCCAGTTTGAGCTCTAAAAAGCTTGATAGAGAGCTAAACGACAACTAAATCAAATTAAACAACCTCTAAAGGTTGTGAAGAATCCATCTGGGTAGTAATTTCATTTGAATCTCATCAGAAAAACATTGAAGTTAGTTTTGGTTTCAAATGAACTCAACCTGTATAGAAGTTTGACTTATTTGAAACTCCAAATAAAACTTAATCAAATCAATCTTAAATCATTTATAATCATCCCAGAAATCATTTAAACTCATCAGTTCCTCTAATTGAAACTTAAATCATTCAATCAGACCTAATTTTGACCACTGAACCTCAAAAATTGACTTTCTTAGTTAAACTTTTCCAAATGAAATTAACACCTCAATTTAACTCTCTTTGATCTTAGAAATAGATTCAGGGTCTCAAAGAGAAGTTTCAACCAAGAAACCTAGGGTTTCAGGTCTATCACCTGAGTTCTAAATTTAGTTTGTTCGACAGAACAAACTAAGGCTTTTTTAAGTGAAAGATTCATAGAACTGATCTCATAGCATCCTCCTGATGCTTCTAGGCCTCTAAAATCAAGCTTAACCCTAATGAACAGTCTTCTCCAACTCTACTGGAGTTGGAGAAGATAGAGGTCTAGATCTAGCTCCAGACTTTAAAACTTCAAAATAAACACTACGGAATGATCATTAAACCTCAATTAAGCGATTTGGAGCTTCTCAGGAAGTTCTACAGGTTGAAGACAACATTTTGACTCATCAAAGCTCTGGTGAGTCCAGACAATGGCTAAAAATATGTAAAAATTATTTAAACAGGCCATGGAAGGTCTGAAAAGTCTCCTGAGGTCACAAGGAACCTCAGGAACACATTAATTCATTCAATTAATGATTACATTGAAAGTTATGCATCAAATTCAAAAAGTCTGTGACCTGAGTTCGCTGGAACTCAGGAAAAGTTCTCTCACTCAATTGAGTAGAGAGAACATGTTAGTGGAGTCGAAGGTGTACAGATGACCAATTAGGTGGATAATCTCCTCTTGAGCCACCATTGACAGCGAGCTCAGGAGGTTGAATGAATTTTAGGTGTTTTAATTATAAGTTATTTTAAATCAAATTAAAGTGAAGATTAGGGCCCTTAGATGATGACTAAGTGATGGAGGGCCCTAGTGGAGGTGATTTTCCCTTGGTTACTTCCACCATGGACAGCGGAAGGAGCCGATGAAGGTGGGGATGGATTAGGTGATTAGGTGTTAAAATCAAGGAATTAAGGTGTCAGAGGTGATCATGTGAGATTAAAGAAGGTGAACAGTGAAATAAAAAGACAAAAGAATGCTCCAGTCAAGCTCAAAGAGCTCGTCGGAGCTGAGGAAGACGATAGAAAATCTAACATTAATTCTAACTAAACTACCTAATTAACTACTCTAATTACTTTAACTTACCTAACCTACTGTTACCTGGATGAAGGGGGCAGAGAATCTCCGTCAAAGGTCCTTAACGAAGGAGGAAATCAGAGGGGTGGTGGAAGAAGTCTTGTGGGTGTAGGCGAGGCGCAATGATGAAGTCCAACGTCGGTAATGCATCAGAAGACTCAGCAGACGACGACGGAGATCAAAGATGAGTGAGGATGATCAGAGGAAGACAGAGGAAGAGGAGGAAGGTCGTCGGATTTTGGAGCGAATAGCCTATCTACTAGCTCTGGGGGTGGAAGAGGGAAGGGAGCTAACCTCTTGAAATCGAAGAGGTGGAGGGGTATTTATAGGTTGCGGCGGCTGAGGAGGGTGAATCTGGACAAGGAAGAGTCTACGTGAGAAGTAACCACCGGCATCTTCTCTGCCACCGGTGAGGTTAACTTCAAACCCTAAATAGGATTTTAGCATCATCTAGACTGATGGATGAAAAGGGGGTGGTGAGCGCAAGCTCCAGGAGCTTGGCAAGGATCGGCAGACATTAGATGGACGATGATCGGCAGGTGAAAACACCTCCTGCCGTCAGCCGTCGAAGAGACTGAAGAAGAAATGAAGAGGAAGAAGATGTTTACAGGGACCTAACTTTAGGGAAAACTAAGGACCTACGTGAATAAGAAGGAGTCGATTGAAATAAAACTTAGGGACTAAAATGTAAACTAAGGTTTTCAAAGCTTATTTTAATTTAAATCTTTTTCAACTTTTTATATATGATTATAAATTAGACAAATATTTTATTTAAACCTTGAATTTATGTTTTGACCTTGTTAGCTTAATTTATTTAATTAAGTAAAGTTACTTAAGTTATTACATACTTAGGTATAAGTTATACGTAAATTAATTAGCACATTAATTAGATAAATAGTTGATGATATTTTGAGTACATTTATTAATTAAATTATTAATAATATTAATTGGCTAATAATTTAGCATTTTTAACTTATTTTAGGGTTCATTAATGATTTATCCCTTATTCTATAATTAACCCATATATTTACATATTCTTAGCTAATTAACTAGGAAGACTAGTTAATTAGGGGTAATTAGAAGCTATGATGACCCTATCATCAGTGAGCTGAGTCTGATCTTCCCAGAGATAACCTAGCTAGCTGGAGTAGCTAGCTTAGGTTAAATAGCTTAGCTCAACTACGTTGAGTTGAGTGGAGTCTCTCAGAACTGGACTTAAGCTGGCCTGAGTTAGTTGAGGTCATCTTCACCTGACTTGAGTTGAGTAGAGTTGAAAGTAGTTGGATCTGAGCTGTGGTAAACTCTTGCCAACTTAGTTGAGTTATAAAGAGCTCCATGTGAACTGATTGAAGCTAAGATGAGCTCGACTTAACTAAGTTGAGCTGGATCTGAGTTGACCTAAGCTAAGTTGAGCTACCCTAAGCTACCATCCAGCTAAGATGAGCTGAATGGAGCTGAAGAAATCTAACCCAAGCCCAAGTGAGCTGGTATCTAGCTATGATTAGCTGAATTTAGCTGGGGTTTAGCTGAATTTAGCATCCTCCTCAACTGTTGCCTTCTTGAAATGTTGGGCTTCAGGAATCTGACTATCTGTTCATTCTTAACACTTAAATAAACATGTCAAAAACAACAAAAATTATGCAATGCATGCCTAACCTAAGTGATGCCTAAATGTAGCCCAGAAATTCATTTGCAGAGTAAAAATCTTAATAGCTAGGTTTGTTTTAGGGCATAAAAATGATGATAAACTGGCATTTATCAAGTCCCTATAGTGTAGACATAGGTGACCTATGCTTCAGAAATAAGCTCTGACCAAATGACGAATTTGGTGTTGTCCTTACTCCCGTAGATGATAAGGTTGGGCAAGCAAAGCAGGGGGAGCATGTCCCAAGGGTCGCTAATTATGCCAAACCCCTGCTTACTTAAGTGGTTTGACAATTAGGCCTCCCAACTTACACCTTTTGAATTAAGCAGATGTCCCTAATTCGAAATGTGTTCAGGAGAATACCTTGAAACAGACTCATTGAATTCTAGGGCCAACATCTGCTCAATTTTATTGAGGGCTAGGTTAGTGCTTGTGCTCAAGGTATATGATGAGGCGTTGTTGGGAGTTGTGCCACTTAATTAAACCAATTGAGCATGTGTGTGCACTCAAGAAAACATGGTTTTCAAGTAAGGTTTTTTTAGATGTGGTGTCTTTTAATTATTCATCCTTGTTTAGTGCTTTTTAGGGTTGAAATTTCTTAATGTTTTCAGATAAGTTTAAGTAAGCATGCAAGGTTTTGCACAAAATAGGTGATGATTGATTTGCTTTAAGATCAATGTGGCCTTAGAAATAAGAAACCCTAGTGTATTCACCACTAAAGTTCATGCAATTCTAGTTGATGAATCAATTTTAATGTCGATGAGTGGTGCAACCCAATACAAAGCACGAGTGGCTTCACAAGCACCACTTAAAAGGGAAAGGGCATTCCAAAGAGATTTTTTTCTTTAATAATATTAGAGTGTATTTTTTTTGTTTGGGTGATGGATTTGAGATGTGGGTCAAGTACTCATTCACCATGCCATTTTTTTTGCTTTTTTTTTGAATTTTTTAAGCAAGCAAACAATCAAACTATCCTAGGGTTCATGCATGAGCCTAAATGCAATTTTTTTTTTCAAAAGTAAAACAAAGATGACACTATGCTAGGTATAGTGGTACTCACATGAGTCTTCATGGCACTTTACTCTCGATCTACTATCTTGGACCACGCTCCTCTTGTTGCTTTCACACTAGATTCCTGCAATCAATCAAAAAAAAGAGAGAAAAGCGAGTTAGAAATGTGAGCACCAATGCAAGGATAGAAGTGACTAAAAGATCTGTTGCCTCCCTAGCAACGACACCAAAAACTGATGTCAACAAACGAGTTAGGTTAATTCTTTCATTGTAGTAGTGCGCTTACGACCTCAATTTTAATGGAGAAATGGAAAGGTCAGTATGAGTGTCGATCTCAAGGAGGCGAAATCCAAATCAATTTGTCGCTCATTTTTACTGCCACATAATGGTTATTTTGATTTGCTTCCGAAAAGAGGAAGGGAGAGAAAGAGAGAGTGTGTGATAGGGTTAGATATTAGTGATAATAATATGGTGATAGCTAACAATGCATGAAACAAAGATGTGATGAAGCAAGATGATAATGTATTCCATAAGCAGAATTGTTTTACAACTATAATGATAAATGAAAGCTTAAAGCAACACAAACATTAAACTAAAGAATAAATGCACAAAATGGAGAGGCAAGGCTGCCATGGCGATGGAGGTGGGGGACGTGCTTTGAAGCTCTATGGCCACTCTGTGAACCTCCACTGCCATCTCTCAAAGTACAATCGACAGCTCTGGGACCTTACTTTGAACCTTTATTGAGGTTGGGGATGTGCATGGTAGAAGATGTTGAGAGATGCCCTTGCAATGGAGGTCCATAGGCCTTTTTATAGTGGAAGAGAGAGGGTTAAAATAGGAATAGACAAACTAGCGACAGTAAGGACGTCACTGTTGCTCCGCTGTAAGCGATGCTATAGCCCAACTCACCTTGCGACTGATGAGCACGCGTGAGCTGTGGCCAGTTGTCCATGACCTGTGTGCTCGCTCAGGCAGTCGTTTGATTAGTGATTGAAGGTCAAGATCACGTGCAACCATGCACTCAGGATCGTGCCTTAGGCGTGCGTCGGATGAGGCATCGGATCGTGCATCACTCTTCACACAAATCCGATGCAAGAGAGCGTGCAACATAGCCGCTTCAGAATTGCTTAATGGAGTTCAGCGATCCAATTTCACCGTTGGAACTAGAGGTGGATTTGGCCCCCCTCAAAGTCTCAAACACACGTCCGTTGCTCATGGGTGAAGGCACTAACCGTTGTGCCACGCTCGTAGATTGTCACTCTGACGTGCTTCTGGTCGCTGCGTCCACAGTTGTTGAATGCAGATCATGCAGCCGAGATCATGCATGTGCATGATTTAGTCAAGATGTGGAGGCTGCTACGGGCGACATGTGGCGCAACGAGTATCGTTGATCATCAGATCAATAGTCAGAACTTCTTTGTCTTGTTGTGGGTGAGACTACCTGCAAGTATTACTTGGCCACAAACACAAGATCAAGTGTGATATCAATTGTAATAAAAATATAGCACACAAAAACAATCCCTCAATATACACAAAGATTTATAGTGGAAACCCTTCCCAAGTGAAAACCACTACCTAAGCCTCCCAGCTTAGGATTTTCCTGACTAGGCAATGCTAGTCAATCCACTAACCGTACTACTTGAACAAGGGTGGCACAACCTCTTACAACCACTTCTCTTTTTATCATGAAGAGAAGCAAAAATAACAACCATGGATCTTCCCAACAATCTTGGGATCTGTAAATCAAAGCAACAAGATAAAATAACAGAAATAACTTCTATGGAACCTCAATAAAAGATCAAACTGAATTTATTGAAGAATGTGAAGAACATGAAGAACGAGGCGTAGAAGTGCTTTGAATTAGCACAAGAAGCTCTACTTTTTGAAAGGTATTTGTTTTTGAAAGTTATGTAAAGATGGGCTGCGTATGACCTTTATTTATACTAAAAGTTTTTCCTGAATAGGAAATTAAATTGGTCGATTGATTGCACCACAAAAATACACTTGCAATTGTGCCGTCTTGTGCTATTTCCTAACATTACCAGTGCATATTAGGTGTCCATAGTTGCATTTGTAAAAATACACGCATGCATGCATTTAATTGAGAGGGGAGGAGAGTGAAATAAATGGCCTTGTAATTGAAAAATTCTTCAAGTGCTACCTTGCAAAATCTCCATCTTCATTTTCTATTTCTTTTTTACTTTGAATTTCTCTACGCGGCTGCAGGCATGGCCTCTTCTTCCTCTTCGCGCCATGCTCTGCAGCAAGCCTGCCCTGCAGCCGCATGCGCAAGCACTCCCTGCCATCCATGTAGAGCCATGCATAGCCAGGGCTTGGCTGCGCATGTCTCTTTGCTCTTTAAAAAGAGCTCAGCCCTCTTCCTTGCGGCTGGGCCGGGTCCACCAAAAAACACACAGCAGCTTCTCTTCTTCTCCAGGCCGTCTCCTCCCCTCTCCCTCCATACGCAGCCTCTCCTCCTCTGAGGAGCCACGCTGTGGACAGGAGCAACTCACAGTGGTGCACAACCACCACTGTGAGTCCACCACCGCCCAACTCATCAAAGAGCCAGTGGGCGTGGTGGTTCCCCGCTCTGAATTCATCATTCCAAGCATCTCCACCATTGCCGCAGAATTAAGGTCTGAAGCTCTACGCAGCTGCAGCAAGGAACCGGCCGCCACTTGCCAATGCGCATGCTACCGTGCACCCCTACAGCAGCCGGCGAAGCTCCACCGCGCACGCCAACAGGCCAGCTGCACCCCTCTCCGTGCGCCTTGTCGCGCTCCTTCGCCCGCAGCCTAGCCGGCGCAAACCTTCTGCGCGCGCACCAGCTCGCGCAGCGGCTCCACACTCACAGCACCAGGCACACCCGGTTGCGTGGCTTGACCATGCACTGTAGCCACTGTTCATGCTAGTCAGTGGAACACTGTGGCTACAGTGTGGTGACCAGTAAGTTTCTCACTTATCCGATCACCCGGCGTGCCGCAACTTGCGCTAGCCCACGCCCGCGTTCCACCTCGAGCCCACTCCAGCTCCCACCCCCGCATCTGCATGTGCCCACGTCTGCCTACGTCCGTGTCTCTCTTCGCCCGCGTACGCTCGCCCGCTTCAGCATCCTCTCAGCGCATAGCGCCTGCACCCGGGCCTGCCTCTTCGCGTAGCACTGTGCGCTGCGGTCTCTTCCTCGCACCCACTCCTTCCAGTGCATGCCTCCTCGTGCGCCTACGCACCTGCGCGTGCGCGTGTGCCATCAGACGATGCCTTGCTGTGTGCGGACGACTTAACTCCTGCAGAACCGAGAGCCCTCTCTCTCTCTCTCTCACAGCACTCTCTCCTTCTCTCTCTGCAGATACACATACACACACACTCACACTCTCGCACACACACACTCTCACTTATACATTATTATATACTTATATATACATATACATATATATATTGATATACATACATATATTTATTTGCATATATATATATACTTATATCTATACATATAGTAGTACTTATATAACTAAGTATTAGTATACATACATACATATATATATATTCATATCGATATACTTATATATATATATATCTATATATATATATATATTATTACCTATATAACTAAGTATAAGTATAGATACATATATATACATATATATACATATATACTTATACATATCTATCTACATATATCTATATACATATATTACTACATATATATATACATATATATATATATATACATCTTTATAGTCATATATACATACATATACATATATATATATATATTTATACATATATCTATCTATACATATATTTACATACCTATATATATATACATATATACTTATATATCTATAACCATATATATATTTACATTTAGATATATATTTACATATATATATATATATATTTTTTTTTTTTTTCATATCACTTACCATACGTTGTATCGCGGGAATATCTGCACCAGTTGCTGATATTCTCCGATACACGCGTACAGAAAGTGTGTTCGCACTCATCTTCCACCAATCCATCTTACAGTCCACATGGCACTTCATCCTGTTGGTTGCATCTTCCAAGACAACGACCGACTCGACACCGTGCTACATGTCATCTCCACCTCCACCTCCACCTCCATCCTTTATACATATATAATATGTACATATATATATACTATACTCACTTTATTTCTGCTTCTCTTTCCTGCCAGTAAAAAGATAAAAAAATACACAAAAGAGAAAAGATAATCTAACTTGCAGGTACCTAGTCTTGCAAATAGCAAGACCAGTTTTGGAACCCTAATTTGGCTCAAGGCCAAGAACTTGATTTTGAGGGTTTGCCTCAAGGACAAGAATTATCAAAAAAAATCTAAATAGAAAAACACCAAAAATATAATAAATGAGTGGAAGAGATTCATTGTAGAAAATGCATAGAAACTCATTCATTTCTAATCCCACTTCCCTGAGTTCGACCCTGGGCTTAAAAGTGACCAAGATAAAATCAAATAGGCCAGGTAAAAAATTTTGTAAAGAGATGGTTAGCCTCGATTTAGGTTAACCACTATACACATTTCAACGATAAAATCACCATATTAACACAACCTATCCAGGTCTACACCATAACCTTTTCTGGCGCCATTGCCAGGGAAGTGCGCATTCAAGTAAGCTTCTATTCCATTCCTTTAATTTTTCTCTTCTCACACCCTTCTCTTCACAGGTGTTTTTGCTTGTTGTTGTGCAGGTGAGCCTGTTGCAAGGAGAAGACAGGTAGACGAAGTCGGAGATGTGGGCAGATTCAAGGCGGGAACAAGAGCGTGAAGTCACCGACACCGCACTAGAGCTTCGCACACGTTGCTGCACAAGTAGGTCTTTCTTTCTTAGCAACCTAGGTTAACTTGTAACCTTAATAAAAAAAAAAAACTAGTAAAACTTCTTGGGATATCTTGGGGCAAGTAGATTAAAAATCACTTGTTTGCTTGTTTGTCATTGATAGACGACTTTTCGCTTTGCGTTATAGTATTTAAGTGGTGGAAAAATTGACTAATAAAAAATAATGAAAATAACCACTCGCAGAAGAGCAGGTCATGTCCATGGGAGGCAATTATGCAATCAATACTTAATTATTTAATGTTATTTCGGATAGTGCGAAATCCCTATTCAAATTTAACTTAAAATGTGAAGGAAAGTAGATTTGCAATAACTTAAAAAGATAAGCGTATATATGAAATTTTCCCTCACAGAAATCCTCAATAAATTTACGATGAATTTATACAATTTTCACGTGATGTATACTAGAGAAAACTAGTACTTAAGTTAAGCCCCAAAATCAATCTTTAAACTAGTTAATATCAATATCATGTAATTGTAAAGAACTATGAGTGTTCAAACGTAATTCTGCCACAATATAATAATAATAAATAAAATCAAATTAGGTGGCAATGGCATTGAATGTAAATTTTAATTGGTGGGAAAACACGGCTTTTTTCCTCTCTCCTCCTTGCGAGAGAGAGAGCACCACGGGGCTGTTGCGAGGATCAGGAGGATGGCGAGGTTGAGGGCTCTTCGGTGGTGGCAGCGGCGGCAACAGAGGTGGCCGACGGAGGTGGCCGGAGCTCCGGCCTGTTGAACAAGAAGGCGGAGGTGCTGTTGCAGTGCCGCCTGTGGCGTGGGGCATGCGCGCTCTGGTGCGCACCCGTGCAGGCGATGAGGCAGAGGCTGGAGCGTGTGGGCATGCCTACAGGGTGGCGCGAGTGTGCTGGTTGCGCGGATGCAGGGTGGAGAGGCAGGCGCGCGGGCTGAAGGTGCTGTGTTGTGGCGTCTGCAGCAGGGAGGTGGGGCGCGCTGGCGTTGCTGCAGAGTGGAGAGGCGTGGCTTAGTGTGCGTAGGCAGGTGCTTGCAGATGGCAATGAAGGGAGCAAGCGGTAGGGCGTGCAGGCGCGGTGAGCAGGGGGTGGCCTATAGATGGTGCGGGCGCCTGCTGTGCGGTGTAGGCAGTTGGTGGCGTGAGCGCATGCAGCAGGGGAGAGGTGCGCGGTTGGGTGGATGCGCCTGCTGTGGCTTGGATGCAGGGTGGAGAGGCATGGCTTGGTGTGGTGGTTGGAGGGAGATGCTGTGAGTAGGAGGCATGAGGTTTTTCCCCGCAAGGGAGAAGAAGGCCACAGTGCACGCTTCTTCTCTTCCTGGATGGCCTTCCTCTCTCCCCGCCTCTTCTTTTTAACTTCTCTCCTTTGCACGTGAGTTAAGGGATTTTCCCAAATCCCTTAACTATTTGTGGTCATAGTTGTTGAGAAAGGCGGCGGAAGAGGAAGATTACCCCAATGTCTAGTGGGGGAGGGGGGAAAGATTCGCGGCTATTATGTGTTGGGGAATTTATCCCCCCCACCCTTGTTCTTTCCGAATATTATTACCTGCACATAAAAACAACGAAATCATTAAGTTATAGAATGTTATAAGCTTAAATCATGATGCGTACAAATATTATAGAACTTAATTGCAATTATTAACACACCTAAATTGTACGATTAAAGATACTTAGGCTTAATATTAGTCCATTTTAATGGACTCATCTAATACCCCCATGCCTAAGATTTGCTAGTCCCTAGCAAAAATGAAAAATAATAGAAATAATATGAAGATTTCTTCTTTTCTTACTTCAAAACTTTAGGAATCCAGACAAATGTGAAGTGCTGATAGCCCAGGTAACAGATCCAAGTGAAAGAGCCAATTCGCATTGGGAGTTCGTACATCACCCTTGGCAAAAATTTCTGTCGAGATAGGCAACTACTTCCCTCGAGGATAAAGCAGACGATAATCTGTAATTTGACCCCGACGTTTGGCTTAGGTAGGAGATATCAAGTTGAATGTATTTGTATTTGGTGGCACACACTCAACTGGTGCTACATATAGTCTAGTATTGTAGACTCTAGCTCTCTAGACTATTATACAAGTCAACTCTGAGAGAGGCTACACAACTGTGCTCTCTTGATGTTCCTGGGCACATCTCTTTTCTTTCTTTCTGAGATCACGAATCTCGCCAGATTTAGAAATTATACACTATTTGGTGGCCTCACATGGCATCCACACTTCAATTAAAGTCCTAATAACTCTATAACTAAGTTAGAGTTCTCAACCAGTATTCAGGCGATCAGCAATATTAGAAGGTAGGTATGGGTCATATTTGGTGGAATGTGATAGGTGTTCTGTTGCCTCATAAACAGTGTTACATCATAAACTTTGACTTTTTTTTTTTGCCATATAACTATTTCTTCTTTTTCTTCTTTCTATTTCTTCTATTTCTACTTTTTCTCTTTTCCTTTTTTTTATATTTATTTAATTATTTATTTATTTTTCTTGTTTTGTTTCTTTTTCAATCAATCACAACACAATACGGGCTTTTATTTACGAGGCATTATTAGGGATGATGATGGTCAAGAGGAAGTTGTGTGGCTTATTTGGTGGAAGTGGCTATTCTCGACACCGAAAAGGAATGGCTAGGACAGGCATATTTCTGACCTTTGACACTATTATCCTCCTTCAGCTGAGGACTCTATGAAGGATGGTCGTAACCATCCACCATAGTTATAGCTTTATTAAGACTCAATCTCTATGTATCTGCCTTATTTGGTGACTCTCAGAAATTCACTCAAAGTACACACACAGCAACAGAGAGTGAAAACTACGTCTAACTCTGAAATATCATCATCTAATTATCCAGAACTTAAGAGTCCTTGCACTAGACTTAGCGCACCAGTAATCTCTCTACTTCTTCTCACAAATATGAGGTGGATTTATTAGAAGATAGTATGCCTGACTCTCTATGAACTGTCCAAGGGTTCAGTAGACTACAAATGCTTATTGGTTTTCCTCAAGGATCCATTACCAAGTCTACGTGCACATGAAATAAATGTACTGGATTCTAAACTTAAGAAATAATTCCAGAAGAAAAACCTCCAATAACAAAGGTATTTTGCTAGGGACTAACCCAATCAGCTCAATTTTTTTTTTAATATATATAAATATGTATGCAAATATTTATAAATGCTATAAACACTATAAACATTCTCAGGTTATATCCCCCCATGCCTAAGACTGACAATGTCCTCATTGGAAAAATATAGACATAGAAGAATATCACCTGAGGAGGAGAGTGGGAGGAGCTAAGGCTCCTCAAGCTGTAGTGCATCCAAAACCTAGCCATCTGAAAGAGTAATATACGGTTTAAGTCGCTGGCCATTTACTTTAAAGTTTGCACTTGAAATAGGGTTCCTGATCTCTACAGCTCCATGAGGGAAGGTATTGATAACAACGTATGGCCCATCCCAACTTGACTTGAGCTTTCCAGGAAATAATTTAAGTCTAGAATTGAAAAGCCAGACCCACTGGTTGGGCTCAAAAGTCTTTCTAATGATGTGCTTGTCATGGAAGACTTTTGTACGTTACTTGTAAGCTTAAGAAGTTTCATAAGCTTCATTACGAAGCTCCTCAAGCTCACTTAATTCTAACATACGTGCTTTTCCTGCTTTATCCAGATTTAAGTTAACGTTTTTAATGGCCCAATAAGCTTTATGTTGGATTTCAACGGGAAGGTGGCATGCTTTTCCTTAGACAAGACAAAAAGGAGACATGCCCAAGGGAGTCTTATATGCAGTTCTATATGCCCGAAGAGCATCATTTAGTTTTTTAGACCAATCCTTCCGATCAGGCCTAACAGTTTTTTTCTAAAATTCGCTTAATCTCCCTATTAGACACTTCAACTTGCCCACTCGTTTGGGGATGATAAGGTGTGGCTATCATGTGGTTGACTCCCAAATTTTGGAGTAGTCTAGTGAAGTGTACATTCTTGAAGTGAGGTCCTCCATCACTTATGATCGTCCTTGGGCATCCATACCAAGAAATGATATTAGCCTTAACAAAGCCCAAGACCACAAAATGGTCATTGGTTTATGTAGGGATGGCTTCTATCCATCTTGATACATAATCAACAGCCACAAGGATGTATTCATATCCGAAGGACACAGGAAAGGGACCCATAAAGTTAATACCCCAAATATCAAAGATTTCAACAGGGAGGATAGGTTGTTGGGGCATCTCATCCCTTTTTCCAATGGTTCCCGTTTGCTGGCAACGTAGACATGCGCCCATATGCGTATGTGCAACTCGGAATAATGTGGGCACCAAAAACCAGACTGAAGAACCTTATGAGCAGTCCTTTTCCCACTAAAATGTCCCCTACAGTGAAGGTCATGGTAGAAACTCAGAACACTTCTTTGTTCCTCATCAGGGATGCAACAACGAAATAGCTGGTCAGGGCCTACTCTAAAAAGCTCGGGTTCCTCCCAGTGATAAAATTTAGCATTGGCGATAAACCTGTCTTGCTTCTGCTTGTCCCAAGTACTAGGGGTGATGCCCGTGACCAGATAGTTCACTATGTCAGCGAACCAAGGAGTTTTAATTTCCACAGCCATTAGAGACTCATCAGGGAAAGTCTCTTGAATACCACCAGCAGGGTTTGATGCCTCAATAGGGATCCTAGACACATGGTCTGCTACCACATTCTCAACTCCTTTATTGTCTTTAATTTCCTGGTCAAATTCTTGGAGTAGCAGAATCTAACGAATTAGGTGAGGTTTGGTGTCCTTTTTAGCCAGAAGATGCTTAAGGGCTGAATGATTAGTGAACACCACAACCTTGGATCCCAAGAGATAAGATCGAAACTTTTCCAAAGCAAATACTACAGCAAGTAATTCCTTTTCAGTGACCATGTAGTTTTGTTGAGGATCCGTACGGGTCTTGCTGGCATAATGCAGCACATGAGGTTTGCCATCAACCCTTTGACCTAAGACTGCTCCCACTGCAAAATCAGAAGCATCGTACATAAGCTCAAATGAGAGGACTCAATCTGGTGCTTGGAGAATCGGTGCGGTAATGAGGGCTTTCTTCAAAGCTTGAAAAGCCTCGCCACATCTATCATCAAAATCAAAGGAGACATCCTTCGCTAACAGGTCACAGAGTGGCTTAGAGATTTTACTGAAGTCTCTAATGAAGCGCCTATAAAATCCAGCATGGCCAAGGAAAGATCTAACCTGATGAACATTGGCGGACAATGGAAGCTTAGAGATGGAATCGATTTTTGCAGTGTCCACCTCTAATCCTCTCTCGAAAACTACATGCCCTAACATAATGCCTTGCTGGACCATAAAGTGGCTTTTCTCCCAGCTAAGCACCAGTTTTGCCTCTTCGCAACGGGTTAAGACTTTATCAAGGTGCGCAAGGCATAGGTCAAATGATGAGCCATAAATGGAGAAGTCATCCATGAAAATTTCAACGAACTCATCGATCATATCAGAAAAGATAGCCATCATACAATGTTGGAAAGTGGTAGGAGCGTTACATAACCCGAATGGCATTCAGCGGAATGCAAAAGTGCCATAAGGACTCGTGAAAGTGGTACACTCCTGATCATCAGGAAAAATGACTATCTGATTGTACCCAGAGTACCCGTCAAGAAAACAAAAGTACTTGTTCCCCGCCAATCATTCCAAAATTTGATCGATAAATAGTAAGGGGAAATGGTCTTTCTGGGTAGCCATGTTTAAACGGCAGTAATCAATGCAGACCCTCCAACCAGTTGAGGGTCTAGTGGTCACCAGTTCTCCTTGGTCATTCTCTTCCACAGTGATTCCTGCCTTTTTCGGAACTACGTGAATAGGATTGACCCATTTACTATCTGAAATGGGATAGATAATCCCTGCATCCAACCATTTCAGAATCTCCTTTTTAACAACCTCCCGCATATTTGGATTGAGCCTTCTCTGCATGTCTCGGAAAGGCTTCACGGACTTGTCCATGTATATATGATGCATGCAAAGAGAGGGATCAACACCCTTAATATCAGCAATTGCCCAGGCAATTGCTTCCTTGTGCCTTTGTAAACACTCAAGCAGAGCTTCCTCCTGCAATTCCGATAATGCAGACGAGATAATAACAGGGAGAGTGTTATTAAGGCCAAGGAAAGCATATTTCAATGTGCTCGGGAGGGGTTTCAACTCCAATTCAGGAGCCTTTTGGATTGAGGGTTTTAGTTGAGATGTCCCCACCTCAGGCAGCGGATCTACCTTCACAATCCAGGGTGGGGACAGAGACTCCGTGTGTATCCCCAGCAACTCTTCTAGTTTGGGCATTTTCCTTTTAGTTTCTTTAATAATCGAGGGATGGTCCTGAGATATGACCTTCTGAAGGGGATCTCTACATAAGAGTGCTGTAGTAGTCTCTTCAATTATTTCATCAACGACCTCATTCTGAGAACAATCTTCAAATCCGGGTTGCTTGTAAGTATCAAAAACATTCAATTGGATCTTCTTGTTCCCAAAGACCATTTTAAGTGCCCCGGATCTACAATTTATAGAGGCATTGGCTGTGGCCAAAAAGGGGCATCCCAGAATAATGGACGGCTTTGTGGGCTTATTAGATGGGTCAGTATCAAGTACTAGAAAGTCAACGGGGAAGAAGAAATCCTCCACTCTCACAAGGACATCTTCCAACAATCCCCGCAGTGTCTTAAGTGATCTGTCTGCAACCTGGAGGATTATTGGACTAGGCTTCAGCTTTCCTCCTCCTAAAAGGTCGTAGACAGAGCTCGGTAGAATGTTTACCCCCGCACTCAGATCAAGTATAGCCTCGTCAATGTGTTGGTTACTTATAACCACTGAAATATATGGGGCCCTTGGGTCTTTCATTTTGGGGGGTGTTCCATGCTGAAGAACCGAGCTAATGTGGTCAGGCAGGATGACCTTGGTTTGGACCTGTTTCCTAGATCGGCGCTTCTGGGTGCACAGGTCCTTCAGAAACTTGGCATAAGATGGAATTTGTTTAATCACTTCCAATAGAGGCAAGTTAATCTTGACTTGCCTAAAAGTATCCATAGTCTCTTCCATCCTATCCTTGGCTCCAGACGAGCCAACAGAAGATTCCCCAGGAGCAGATAGGTGCTCTGGATAGGGCACCCTTGGCTTCTGGGTAGAGGGGTCGTCATGGCGGGAAAGGGGTGGTGGAAGGACGACATCCTCATTGTGGGTGATTTTTTGTGAGGGAGAGTGGTGTGGCTCTTCCTCGAGTGAGATGGAAGTCGGGTCAGGTGTGGAAGGGGAATTCTGAGATGTAACCGGAGTGTTATCAGGCTTGTCAATCTTTTTTCCACTCCTTAACACTGTCACTGCTTGGGCGTGCTCCCTGAATACACCCCCTTTCTCTTAGGGTTCTCCTCAGAAGAGCTAGGCAGCTTCCCCGGCAACGGCACCAATTTTGATAGATGACTTTTCGCTTTACGTTATAGTATTTAAGTGGTGGAAAAATTGACTAATAAAAAATAATGAAAATAACCACTCGCAGAAGAGCGGGTTGTATATATAGGAAGGCAATTATGCAATCAATACTTAATTATTTAATGTTATTTCAGATAGTGCGAAATCCCTATTCAAATTTAACTTAAAATGTGAAGGAAAGTAGATTTACAATAACTTAAAAAGATAAGGGTATATATGCAGTTTTCCCTGACAGAAATCCTCAATAAATTTATGATGAACTTATGCAATTTTTACATGATGTGTACTAAAGAAAATTAGTACTTAAGTTAAGCCCCAAAATCAATCTTTAAACTAGTTAATATCAATATCATGCAATTGTAAAGAACTGAGTGTTCAAATACAATTCTGCCACAATATAATAATAATAAATAAAATAAAATTAAGTGGCAATGGCATTGAATGTAAATTTTAATTGGTGGGAAAATAGGGCTTTTTCCCTCTCTCCTCCTTGCGAGAGAGAGAGAGAGAGCACCACGGGGCTGTTGCGAGGCTCAGGAGGACGGCGAGGTCGAGGGCTCTCCGGTGGTGGCAGCGACGGCGACGAAGGTGGCCGACGGAGGTGGCCGGAGCTCCAGCCTGTTGAACAAGAAGGCAGAGGTGCTACTGCAGTGCCGCCTGTGGCGTGGGGTGTGCGCGCGCTGGTGTGCACCCGTGCAAGTGATGAGGTAGAGGCTGGAGCGTGCGGGCGTGCCTGTAGGGTGGCGCGAGTGTGCTGGTGGCACGGATGCAGGGTGGAGAGGCAGGCATGCGGGCGGAAGGAGATGCGGTGCGGTGTCTACAGCAGGGCAGTGGGGCATGCTGGCGTTGCTACAGAGTGGAGAGACGTGGCTTGGTGCACGTGGGCAGGCGCTTACAGATGGCGCTGAAGGGAGCAAGCGGTAGGCGTGCAGGCGCGGTGAGCAGGGCGTGGCCTGCAGGTGGTGCGGGCACCTGCTGTGCAGTGCGGGCACCTACTGTGCGGTGCAGGCACCTGCTGTGCGGTGCAGGCAGTTGGTGGCGTGAGCACCTGCAGCAGGGGAGAGGCACGCGGTTGGGTGGATGCGCCTGCTGTGGCGTGGATGCAGGGTGGAGAGGCGCGGCTTGGTGAGCGCTGGTGGGCAGATGGCACTGAAGGCAGATGAGAGGTAGGGCACATTGGTGTGTGCCTGCGGTGGCTGGAGGGAGATGCTGTGAGCAGGAGGCGTGAGGTTTTTCCCTGCAAGGGGGAAGAAGGCCACAATGCATGATTCTTCTCTTCCTGGATGGCCTTCCTCTCTCCCTGCCTCTTCTTTTTAACTTCTCTCCTTTACGCGTGAGTTAAGGGATTTTCCCAAATCCCTTAACTATTTCTGGTCATAGTTGTTGAGAAAGGAGGTGAAAGAGGAAGATTACCCCAATGTCCGGCAAGGGAGGGGGGAAAGAGTTGCAGCTATTATGTGTTGGGGAATTTATCCCCCCCACCCTTGTTCTTTCCGAATATTATTACCTGCATATAAAAAAAACAAAATCATTAAGGTATAGAATGTTATAAACTTAAAACATGATGCGTACAAATATTCTACAACTTAATTGCAATTATTAACACACCTAAACTGTACGATTAAAGATACTTAGGATTAATATTAGTCCATTTTAATGGACTCATCAGTCATCACTCCCATCGCCCCGGGATTTCCCGCTAAACTTCGCATAGCGAAGATCCAAGAATCTTGATTCTTGAATCTTTCCCCGTGTGAAGTATTCTTTGAGGCAAATAAAAAGATTGATTGCCATCCCTCTTTGCCTCATTTATCTACAAATTCGGGATCACATTTTTGGTGGGGAGACTTGTAATTGAATTGATTCCAACCCCACCACGACCTTTCACGTGCCTAAGATTCGATCCCGAATACTTAATCCCAACAATTTGATTTTCTTTATCTTATGGTTGAGCCTTGTGTGTGGAAATCCTTTCTGGTGATTGGGAGCACTTGAATTGAAGTGCTTTGGCTCCCTTTCACACTAATCTAAAACTGATTCGTGCATCCACACATAGAAATCTCCATTTAGGGAAGTCCATTGCATTTTAGCATGCATTAACCAACTGACATTGAAGAAGGGTTTGTTGGGCTTAAAAGAAAATTTGTATTCTCTCAAAACCTAGAGATTGGTTGAATTGGTAATTCAGAGAAATCCTAAAATCCATACTACTTAAGGTTGAATTCTAAAAACCATTCACCAATTAAAACTTCAATTCAGGGAGATTTCCCCGTTGCATGCTTGGATGACACACTCTCTAAAAATCAATCACTTCGGCATTACCCGTAAATAACGTCCTTCACATTCCAGAAGCACTTGATCCTAAGCCTGTAATTAAATTGGTAGTAACTTGACCCTTATTAAGGATTGGAGGTCTAACTACCTACGTGTAGCGCCTACGTGCTTGTGAGGGTTCCCGCGTGCTATCGAGTGTCTAAGACTAGGGCAAACGGCCTTTCAATCTGGCCTGGTGGTTTCGCGGTGCTTGCATTCGGTTCCGTAGGTCGTGATAGTAGGTAACTTAGATCTTTAGGTCTAAGGGCACACTATACAGGTTAGGAATTTTATTGTATTGATTTTTCATCAAGTGTACCTTTGCAGCGTCATTTCTCTCATCTCTTTTCCCTTTGTATTCCCCAAATTCTTCCTGCAGTAGTGCATGTTTGGGAGGAGGTCACAAAACCCTGAACTGTGTGAATTGTCTGATAAATTTAGAAAAGAAGCCGAATCGTCCTCCTCCTTCACAAACAAGGCTGCACGCCCACCCCCAAATCTCGAGGGAGGAAACCACCCTCAGAACCCACCAGGTGGTGGAGCCTTAGATCCCATAACCTGCCTCCAAGCCCAAATGGAAATGTATAACGAACAAATTGAGGCCATTTGGGAAACATTGGAGGAAATGCAGAACCCTCCCGAACGGGAGGAGCCTAGGCCTCTTAGCTCATATCAGAATCCTGCTGCTACAGAGACCATAGGACAAATTCAGGTCCTCATCGGCGGGGACGACTTTGAATTGAAATCGAACATAATTGGCCTAATAAATTTTCACTTCCATTGTCTTGCAAGTGAAGATCCTTTTCTCCACTTGGAAGACTTAACCCGATTGGCTGAAATTGTTAAACCAACAAATATCGGGTTACCTATAGTCCTCATGAAAATGTTCCCATTTTCATTGCGGGATAAAGCGTCGCAGTGGTTACGCACCCTTGGGAGAACCATCAACTCTTTAGAGGAGATGCGAACAGCATTTCTCAAGAAGTTCTTCCCAATCAGGCGAACCAATGCGCTTCGCTGTGCTATCACTTCATTTACGCAACAAAACGGCGAATAGTTTCATGAGGCATGGGAGAGATATAATGACCTCCTCAGGAAGTGTTCGCACCACGGTCTGCCTAAGTGGCATATAGCCCAGATTTTCTACTACGGGCTAAATGAGACTTTGAAGCAGATTGCAGACGCTTCCTGCGGAGGGAATTTCATGAATAAAGATGAGAATGGAGCATTTGAATTATTTGAAAATATGAGCAAAAACTCAATGAACAATGCTTCCATTGTCACCTTTAATTGTACCAACCTACCCCGAAATGTCCACGAAGTTGACATGGGACCCTCCCATTCATCCACTGATCTCAACCTTATCGCACAAAAATTTGATGAAGTCTCCATCGTGCACAAGAAGTTGGACGAGCTTCTGGCTAACCCTGCCCGTTCTATGGCAATCACCCCCACCTCACCACTTCGTCACAATCCCAATTCTTCCAACACCAAGCTTATCCCGAGAAACCCCGTAAGACCTTCCTTACCGAGTGTCACGCCGAGCGATTCGGTAAGTCATGTGGATCTGGCTTCTGAAAGCCAGTATTTTGACACGGAGGACCAAGCCTCCGTGTGCTCGAATGCATATTTACATGCGGACGTGTCTTCTGGCATAGAAGACGCTTGCGCCCTAGGGAACAACCCGTTCTCTGCTACTTATAACACAATGTGGCGAAATCATCCGAACTTGCATGGTCCAACAACCCGCAGCGCCAAAACCCCGCAGGTGGACAAATGCGACCGTCCGCACCTATTATCCCAAGGGCCCAATCTAATCCTATGGCGAATCCGCCATCGGGTCCTTGCGTACCACAAATAGAACACGCATCAAGCCCTCTTGACAAATTGATGCGAATGATGACGGAAATGTCAAAGCACCATGAAGAGAACATGACCTCTCTTCAGCACCAATTGGCGCAGCAGAATGCTGAGATCAGTCAACTACACATGGCAACTCGATCTCAGGGCACTCTTCCAGCCCAACCTATTCCAAACCAACGAAATTTCGTACCCTGTGGTCCTCAACCATAGGTACGACCTTCTTAGGGGCAAGTTCATCAAATTCTGCAGGCTCCGAGCATTCCACTGGGATTTCAGGCTAATCCCACTGCAGCACCTCACTCTTATGTCCCTTTTGAGAACCCTCCTCTGCCTTATGATCCCAATTGGACTCGCATCGTCTAATGAGTTCACTAAGAGGAGCGGCAAGTAGACCGTCGATCCGCCTCGACCTGATCCTGGCCCATCTTCTTCATCGCCCTCTCATTCGGGATGCGCACCGCATTCGCGAGAGGACGATACACCCAAATTGGTGCTAGAATCAGTCCCATTCCCTGAGGCTCTACTGAGGGAGCCAAAAGGCAAGAAGAAGGATACGCAGGCCTTTGATAACCTGTGTAATTTGTTCAGGGACATTGAAATCAAGGTACCCCTACTAGAGGTTATCGACCACATACCTACTGTCACCCGATTTTTCAAAGACTACACAACACCCAGGCGATAGTCAAAGAGAACTAAGAATCTGGTGGTTCTCTCGCCTCATGAGAGTTGTGCTATACTGTCAAATCTACCACCAAAGTAGAAAGATCCGGGCACACCGCTTATTTCCTGTAGCATCCAAGGCTGCAATTTTAACCGTGCCCTGCTTGATCTAGGATCTTCCATCAACCTTATACCAACCATCTTGCTCGAAAAATTTTCCTTGGGAAATCTGAAACCCACCCCTGTCATGTTACAATTGGTAGATTGTTCTGTCAAAATTCCGAAGGGTGTGGTGGAAGACGTGGTGGTTAGGGTCAACAGTCTTTTTTTTCTTTTGACTTTCTTATTTTAGATATGGAAGTTCCTAGCTCACTTTCTGATTGTCCGATCATCCTTGGTCGACCTTTCTTGGCCACAGCCTACACCCATATCGATTGCGAGTCGGGTTGTATTGAGATTGCCATTGGATCTGAAAAGCTCAAGCTTAACATCTTCAAGGTATCCAAGAACTTTGATTGCAATTGCATCGAGGATGACACGTCTAACGAGGACATGGCCGTCATCATGTGTATTGGACTAATTGGGACCTATCCTGACTGCTGCAGATTACCTTTAAACACTGACGATTGCCTGACCGACACATATTGTGACGTTCCCCCATCCCTCCCTTGTCCCGTACCTTCTCCTGGCCAGACTTCTGACGAGGTTTTCTCCGCTTCCCATATCTCGTGGTCTGAGTCATATCCGGGCTACTCACCGTCGGTCCACACTCCTGAAGACAGGATTGCCCTTTCTTTCCTACCAAATCAGGCGGATTTGCAACTCCACACTGGGACCTTGAGCCCACATAATTCTCACTGGGGCTATTCCTTTTTGGACCCATCTATCCAAGAAGCCCCTCTTCTTAGCCAATCTGAGGGCCAACTTCTTCCTCCTGACTTGTTTTCCGATCCGCTTGGGATACTCTCATCCCAAGAAATGCCAGATCTTTCACCATCCACCATCACTTTTCACGCCACTGTCACGATCACTTCAGTTTTCACTTCACCCACCATCCACCCACCCTACCACCCTGCTGTATACCCTGCACCTCAGCTCTCGTTACCCGATCTTTCGTCCTTCCTCTACCCTTCCCTGCATGCATATGAGGACATAGCATCGTTTGGCATGGGGGGGTGGATAGGCATCCATAGTATTTGGGTATTTTACGGTATCATGCAGCTCCATCTATCTATCTATCTATATATATATAAAATTATGGTGTTTAGTAATGATCTAAAGGCTGAAACAAAAATACAATAAGTGTTTATGGATATTCAACCACTGTTTTGAAGACTTTCCAGGCCAAAGAAGCTTGATTCGCTCAGGCTCGGCTTAATTCACTTGAGCATTGACACGATAGATCGGAATCTCTCCTAACTGAGGATGTATTCTTGTACCTGAGACACCAGTACAGGATTCATTGGTTTACTTCTACTTGAGAGCCTAAGTAATCTTGGTTCACACAACACATATCAAGAAAGACCAGGTGAACATAAGATCCAACCGTAGTGTTCATTAGGGAAGGTGGAGTCCTTACCTGTGCACGCAGGTAGACTTTTTATCCCAAGTTTTAGTCTTGTGTTTAGGAAAGACTCTTTCCACCGAAAAGGAACTCTCCCACAAAAAAGAAAAGTGTGCTCCTCCAAATATTGTTGTAAGAGATATACTGACACGTGTTTCAAAAAAAAAAGAAAAAAGAGATACAAATAAGTAAGTATATCTCACAAATGTCTGTAAAATCTTCCTACAAAAAAAGTTCTTTTGGGAAAATACCCTATTTCCTTTGAGCCACAAATGTCAGAAAATGGGAGTTGAGTTTTCCGTCATCTTTTTAAGGGTCAATCCGAAGACACGAGCTGAAACTGGGACCAACCTGTACTTAAAAATTCGTGAAACCCTGGGCTTGAGCCTTAATGTTCATCTGGTCAGTCTTGATCCTTCACTAAGCACAAGCCATAATCTCTTGAGCTCTCGAGTACGGCAAAACCTCCTGGGTCCTGGAAATCGTACTTAAGGTTAAAATATCAACAGTCCTGGTTAGTCGAGAGATGATCTATGTCATGTGAGACTTAAAGTACTGGTAGTCTTCTCTGCAATTGGTTCTCACAATATCCAACAATAAACACACCTATGTCGCCTCGGAAGAAAATCTTCAGCTAAAGATCATTTCCAAATACAATACAAAAAAATATTTTGCTAGGGACTAGGAAAAGATAGGCATGGGGTTATGATTGCACCGCAAAAATACACCTGCAATTGTGCTGTCTTGTGCTATTTCCTAGCATTACCAGTGCATATTAGGTATCCATAGTCAGATTTGTAAAAATACACGCATGCATGCATTTAATTGAGAGGGGAGAAGAGTGAAATAAATGGCCTTGTAATTGACAAATTCTTCAAGTGCTACCTTGCAAAATCTCCATCTTCATTTTTTATTTCTTTTTGACTTTGAATTTCTCTGTGTGGCTGCAGGCATGGCCTCTTCTTCCACTTCGCGCCATGCTCTGCAGCAAGCTTGCCCTACAGCCACTTGCACAAGCACTCCCTGCCATCTATGCAGAGCCATGCACAGCCAGGGCATGGCTACGCATGTCTCTTTGCTCTTTAAAAAGCGCTCAGCCTTCTTCCTTGCGGCTGGGCCTGGTCCACCAAAAAACACACAGCAGCTTCTCTTCTTCTCCAGGCCGTCTCCTCCCTGCTCCCTCCATACGCAGCCTCTCCTCCTCAGAGGAGCCACGCTGCGGACAGGAGCAACTCACAGTGGTGCACAACCACCACTGTGAGTCCACCATCACCCAACTCATCAAAGAGCCAGTGGGCGCGGTGGTTCCCCGCTCTGAATTCATCATTCCAAGCATCACCACCATTGCCGTAGAAACAAGGTCTGAAGCTCCGTGCAGCTACAGCAAGGAACCGGCCGTCGCATGCCCGTGCGCAGGCCACAACGCACCCCTGCAGTAGCCGGCGAAGCTCCACCGTGCACGCCAGTAGGCCAGCCGTGCCCCTCTCCGCGCGCCCTGTCGCGCTCCTTCGCCTGTAGCCGAGATAGCGGAAACCTTCCTCGCGCGCTCCAGCTCGCGCAGCGGCTCCGCACTCACAGTACCAGCCACACCTGGTTGCGCGGCTCAACCATGCACTGTAGCCACTGTTCACGCTAGTCAGTGGAAGACTGTGGCTACAGTGCGGTGACCGGTAAGTTTCTCACTTAACCGGTCACCCAACGTGCTGCAACTTGCGCTAGCCCGCACCTGCGTCTCGCCCCGAGCCCGCTCCAACGCCCACCCACGCGTCTGCGTGCACCCGCGTCTGCCTGCATCCGCATCTCTCTTCGCCCGCGTACGCCTACCCGCTTCAGCATCCTCTCAGCGCATAGTGCCTTCGCCCGTACCCGCCACTCTGCACAGCGCTGTGGGCTGCGGTCTCTTCCCCTTGCCCACTCCTTCCACCACGTGCCTCCTCGTGCACCTATGCGCCTGTGCGTGCGCCATCAGACGACGCCCTGCTGCGCGCGAACGACCTAACTCCAGCCATCTTCACTCCAGCAGAACTGAGCGCCCTCTCTCTCTCTCACAGCACTCTCTCCCTCTCTCTCTGCAGATACACATACAGACACACTCACACTCTCGCACACACTCACTCTCACTTGTACATTATTATATACTTATTTATATACAAATACATATATTTATATACATATATATATATACTTATATCTTTACATATTGTAGTACTTATATAGCCAAGTTTTAGTATACATACAAACATATATATGTATATATACATATCTATATACTTATATAGATACATACATATATATCTGCATATATACATATACTTATATACGTATAAATATATATATATTATTACCTATATAACTAACTATAGGTATAGATACATATATATACTTATATATGCATATATACTTATACATATATATATATATATATATATATACAAATATACATACATATATACATATATATCTATAACTATATATACAAAGATAGATATGTATATATAGTTATAGATATATATGTATATATGTATGTATATTTGAATATATAGATACATATGTATAAGTATATTTGTATATATATGTATATATTTGTATCTATACGTATACATATCTATATACTTATTTATATACATACATATATATTTACATATATACATATACTTATATACATATAAATATATATATATATATTATTACCTATATAACTAAGTATAAGTATAGAAACATATATATACAAATGTACATACATATATACATATATATCTATAACTATATATACATAGATAGATATGTATATATAGTTATAGATATATATGTATATATGTATGTATATTTGTGTAGATAGATATGTATATATAGTTATAGATATATATGTATATATGTATGTATATTTGTATATATGTATATATATGTATATATTTGTATCTATACTTATACTTAGTTATATAGGTAATAATATATATATATATGTATACAAATATATCTACTTATATATATATAAATATATTACTATATATATATATATACATATATATATACATCTATATAGTTATATATACATACATATACATATATATATCTATGCATATATCTATCTATACATATATTTACAATCCTATATATATGAATACATATATATATATGTATATATATATATATATATACACATATAACAACATATATACTTGTATATCTATTACCATATATATATTTACAGATATATATATATTTTCATATCACTTACCATACATTGTATCGCTGGAATATCTGCACCAATTGCTGATATCACCTGATACATGTGTACAGAAAGCATGTTCGCACTCATCTTCCACCAATCCTTCTTACACTCCACACAGCACTTCGTCCTGTGGGTTGCGTCTTCCTAGACGACGACCGACACGACAGCGTGCTACACGTCATCTCCACCTCCACCCCCACCCCTTTATACGTATATAATATATACATATATATATACTATACTTACTTTATTTCTGCTTCTCTTTCCTGCCAGTAAAAAGATAAAAAAATATAAAAGAGGAAAGATAATCCTTGACTTACAGGTACTCAGTCTTACGAATAGCAAGACCAGTTTTGGAACCCTAATTTGGCTCAAAGCCAAGAACCTGATTTTGAGGGTGTATCTCAAGGACAAAAATTAGCAGGAAAAAATCTTAAATAGAAAAACACCAAGAACACAATAAACGAACGGAAGAGATTCGTCGTAGGAAAGGCGTAGAAACTGATTCACTTCTAATCCCACTTCCCTGAGTTCGACCCTGGGCCTAAAAGTGACCAAGATAGAATCAAGTAGGCTAGGTTAAAAATTTTGTAAATAGATGGTTAGATTCGATTTAGGTTAACCACTATACATATTTCAACGATAAAATCACCACATTAACACAGCCAATCTAGGTCCAGCCACCCCTTTTCTGGCGCCGTTGCCGGGGACCAAACCCGGGTCACCCGCATGACAGGCGGGAATACTCACCACTATACTACAACGTCGGCCCTGAAGCATCAGACGGCTTGGTGGATAGGCATCCATAGGATCTGGGTATTTTACGGTATCATGCAGTTCCGTCTATCTATATATATATATATAAAATTATGTTTAGTAAAGATCTAAAGGTTGAAACAAAAATACAATAAGTATTTATGGATATTCAACCACTGTTTTGAAGACTTTCCAGGCCACAGAAGCTTGATTCGCTAAGGCTCGGCTTAATTCACTTGAGCATTGACAAGATTGATCGAAATCTCTCCTAACTGAGGATGTATTCTTGTACCTGAGACACCAGTACATGATTCGTTGGTTTGCTTCTACTTGAGAGCCTAAGTAATCTTGGTTCGCACTACACATATCAAGAAAGACTAGGAGAACATAAGATTCAACCCTAGTGTTCATTAGGGAAGGTGGAGTCCTTACCTGTGCGCACAGGTAGACTTTTTATCTCAGGTTTTAGTCTTGTGTTTAGGAAAGACTCTTTTCACCAAAAAGGAACTCTCCCACCAAAAAGAAAAGTGTGCTCGTCCAAATAATGTTGTAAGAGATATACTGACATGTGTTTCAAAAAAAAAAAAAAGAGATACAAATAAGTATATCTCACAAATGTCTGTAAAATCTTCCTACAAAAAAAGTTCTTCTAGGCAGATACCCTGTTTTCTTTGAGCCACAAATGTCAGAAAATGGGAGTTGAGTTTGCCGTCATCTTTTTAAGTGTCAATCCGAAGACATGAGCTGAAAATGGGACCAACCTTTACTTAAAAATTTGTGAAACCCTGGGCTGGAGTCTTAATGTTCATCTGGTCAGTCTTGATCCTTCACTAAGCACAAGCCATAATCTATTGAGCACTCGAGTACGGCAATAGCCTCTTCGGTCCTGGAAATCGTACTTAAGGTTTAAATATCAAGAGTCCTGGTTAGTCGAGAGATGATCTATGTCATGTGAGACTTAAAGTACTGGTAGTCTTCTCTGCAATTTTTTCTCACAATATCCAACAATAAACACACCTATGTTGCCTCGGAAGAAAATCTTCAGCTAAAGATCATTTCTAAATACAATAAAAAAATTATTTTGCTAGGGACTAGCAAAAGATAGGCATGGGGGTATGATTGCACCGCAAAAATGCACCTGCAATTGTGCCGTCTTATGATATTTCCTAGCATTACCAGTGCATATTAGGTATCCGTAGTCGCATTTGTAAAAATACACGCATGCATGCATTTAATTGAGAGGGGAGGAGAGTGAAATAAATGGTCTTGTAATTGACAAATTCTTCAAGTGCTACCTTGCAAAATCTCCATCTTCATTTTTTATTTCTTTTTGACTTTGAATTTCTCCGTGTGGCTGCAGGCATGGCCTCTTCTTCCTCTTTGCGCCATGCCTTGCAGCAAGCTTGCCCTGCAGCCACATGCACAAGCACTCCCTGCCATCCTTGTAGAGCCATGCACAGCCAGGGCATGGCTACGCATGTCTCATTGCTCTTTAAAAAGAGCTCAGCCTTCTTCCTTGCAGCTGGTCCTGGTCCACCAAAAAACACAGCAGCTTCTCTTCTTCTCCAGGCCGTCTCCTCCCCTCTCCCTCCATACGTAGCCTCTCCTCCTCTAAGGAGCCACGCTGCGGACAGGAGCAACTCACAGTGGTGCACAACCACCACTATGAGTCCACCATCGCCCAGCTGATCAAAGAGCCGGTGGGCATGGTGGTTCCCCGCTCTGAATTCATCATTCCAAGCATCTCCACCATTGCCGCAGAATCAAGGTTTGAAGCTCCACGCAGCTGCAGCAAGGAACCGGCCGCCGCATGCCCGCGCGCAGGCCACTGCGCACCCCTGCAACAGCCAGAGAAGCTCCACCGCGCACGCCAGCAGGCCAGTTGTGCCCCTCTCCGCGAGCCCTGTCACGCTCCTTCGTCTGTAGCTGAGATAGCGGAAACCTTCCACGCACGCGCCAGCTCGCGCAGCGGCTCCGCACTCACAGTACCAGCCACACCTGGTCGCGCGGCTCGACCATGCACTGTAGCCACTGTTCACGCTAGTCAGTGGAACACTGTGGCTACAGTGTGGTGACCGGTAAGTTTCTCACTTAACCGGTCACCCGACGTGCCGCAACTTGCGCTAGCCCGCGCCTGCGTCCTACCCCGAGCATGCTCCAGTGCCCACCCACATGTCTGAGTGCACCCGCGTCTGCCTACATCCGCGTCTCTCTTCGCCCACGTACGCCTACTCGCTTCAGTGTCCTCTCAGCGCATAGGGCCTTCGCCCGTACCCGATTCTCTACGCAGCGCTGTGGGCTGCGGTCTCTTCCTCGTGCCCACTCCTTCCACCACGCGCCTCCTCGTGCACCTACGCGCCTGTGCATGCGCCATCAGACGACGCCCTGCTGCGCACGAACGACTTAACTCCAGCCTTCTTCACTCCAGCAGAACTAAGCACCCTCTCTCTCTCTCTCCCACAGCACTCTCTCCCTCTCTCTCTGCAGATACACATACACACACACTCACACTCTTGCACACACACACTCTCACTTGTACATTATTATATACTTATTTATACATAAATACATATATATATTGATATACATACATATATTTATATACATATATATATATATACTTATATCTATACATATAGTGGTACTTATATAGCTAAGTTTTAGTATACATAAAAACATATATATGTATATATACATATCTATATACTTATATATATACATACATATATATCTGCATATATACATATACTTATATACGTATAAATATATATATATATATTTACCTATATAACTAACTATAAGTATAGAAACATATATATACTTTTATATACATATATACTTATACACATATATATATATATAAAAATATACATACATATATACATATGTATCTATAACTATATATACATAGATAGATATGTATATATAGTGATAGATACATATGTATATATGTATGTATATTTGTATATATAGATAAATATGTATAAGTATATTTGTATATATATGTATATATTTGTATCTATACTTATACATACATAAATATTTACATATATACATATACTTATATACTTATATACATATAAATATAAATATATATATATTATTACCTATATAACTAAGTATAAGTATAGATACATATATATACATATATACTTAAACATATATATATATATATATACAAATATGCATACATATATACATATATATCTATAACTATATATACATAGATAGATATGTATATATAGTTATAGATATATATGTATATATGTATGTATATTTGTATATATATAAATATATGTATAAGTATATATGTATATATATGTATATATTTGTATCTATACTTATACTTAGTTATATATGTAATAATATATATATGTATACAAATCTATCTACATATATATATATTTAAATATATTACTATATATATATATACATCTATATAGTTATATATACATACATATACATATATATATGTACACATATATCTATCTATATATATATTTACAATCCTATATATATGAATACATATATATATATGTGTATATATATATATATACGCATATAACAACATATATACCTCTATATCTATTACCATATATATATTTACAGATATATATATATTTTCATATCACTTACTATACATTGTATCGCGGGAATATCTGCACCAGTTGCTAATATCACCTGATACACGCGTACAGAAAGCATGTTCGCACTCATCTTCCACCAATCCATCTTACACTCCACACGTCACTTCGTCCTGTTGGTTGCGTCTTCCTAGACGATGACCGACACGACAGCGTGCTACACGTCATCTTCACCTCCACCCCCACCCCTTTATACATATATATATATATACAATACTTACTTTATTTCTGCTTCTCTTTCCTGCCAGTAAAATGATAAAAAAATATAAAAGAGAAGATAATCCTTGACTTGCAGGTACTCAGTCTTGCGAATAGCAAGACCAGTTTTGGAACCCTAATTTGGCTCAAAGCCAAGAACCTGATTTTGAGGGTGTACCTCAAGGACAAAAATTATCAGGAAAAAATCTTAAATAGAAAAACACCAAGAACACAATAGACGAACGGAAGAGATTCGTTGTAGGATAGGCGTAGAAACTGATTCACTTCTAATCCCACTTCCCTAAGTTCGACCCTGGGCCTAAAAGTGACCAAGATAAAATCAAGTAGGCCAGGTTAAAACTTTTGTAAATAGATGGTTAGATTCGATTTAGGTTAACCACTATACACATTTCAAAGATAAAATCACCATATTAACACAGCCTATCTAGGTCCAACCACCCCTTTTCTGGCGCCATTGCTGGGGACCAAACCCGGGTCACCCGCGTGACAGGCAGGATTACTCACCACTATACTACAACATCGGCACTGAAGCATCAGACGGCTTGGTGGATAGGCATCCATAGGATCTGGGTATTTTACGGTACATGAAGTTCCATCTATCTATATATATATATAAAATTATGTTTAGTAAAGATCTAAAGGTTGAAACAAAAATACAATAAGTATTTATGGATATTCAACCACTGTTTTGAAGACTTTCCAGGCCACAGAAGCTTGATTCGCTAAGGCTCGGCTTAATTCACTTGAGCATTGACAAGATTGATCGAAATCTCTCCTAACTGAGGATGTATTCTTGTACCTGAGACACCAGTACATGATTCGTTGGTTTGCTTCTACTTGAGAGCCTAAGTAATCTTGGTTCGCACTACACATATCAAGAAAGACTAGGAGAACATAAGATTCAACCCTAGTGTTCATTAGGGAAGGTGGAGTCCTTACCTGTGCGCACAGGTAGACTTTTTATCTCAGGTTTTAGTCTTGTGTTTAGGAAAGACTCTTTTCACCAAAAAGGAACTCTCCCACCAAAAAGAAAAGTGTGCTCGTCCAAATAATGTTGTAAGAGATACACTGACATGTGTTTCAAAAAAAAAAAAAAGAGATACAAATAAGTATATCTCACAAATGTCTGTAAAATCTTCCTACAAAAAAAGTTCTTCTAGGCAGATACCCTGTTTTCTTTGAGCCACAAATGTCAGAAAATGGGAGTTGAGTTTGCCGTCATCTTTTTAAGTGTCAATCCGAAGACATGAGCTGAAAATGGGACCAACCTTTACTTAAAAATTTGTGAAACCCTGGGCTGGAGTCTTAATGTTCATCTGGTCAGTCTTGATCCTTCACTAAGCACAAGCCATAATCTATTGAGCACTCGAGTACGGCAATAGCCTCTTCGGTCCTGGAAATCGTACTTAAGGTTTAAATATCAAGAGTCCTGGTTAGTCGAGAGATGATCTATGTCATGTGAGACTTAAAGTACTGGTAGTCTTCTCTGCAATTTTTTCTCACAATATCCAACAATAAACACACCTATGTTGCCTCGGAAGAAAATCTTCAGCTAAAGATCATTTCTAAATACAATAAAAAAATTATTTTGCTAGGGACTAGCAAAAGATAGGCATGGGGGTATGATTGCACCGCAAAAATGCACCTGCAATTGTGCCGTCTTATGATATTTCCTAGCATTACCAGTGCATATTAGGTATCCGTAGTCGCATTTGTAAAAATACACGCATGCATGCATTTAATTGAGAGGGGAGGAGAGTGAAATAAATGGTCTTGTAATTGACAAATTCTTCAAGTGCTACCTTGCAAAATCTCCATCTTCATTTTTTATTTCTTTTTGACTTTGAATTTCTCCGTGTGGCTGCAGGCATGGCCTCTTCTTCCTCTTTGCGCCATGCCTTGCAGCAAGCTTGCCCTGCAGCCACATGCACAAGCACTCCCTGCCATCCTTGTAGAGCCATGCACAGCCAGGGCATGGCTACGCATGTCTCATTGCTCTTTAAAAAGAGCTCAGCCTTCTTCCTTGCAGCTGGTCCTGGTCCACCAAAAAACACACAACAGCTTCTCTTCTTCTCCAGGCCGTCTCCTTCCCTCTCCCTCCATACGTAGCCTCTCCTCCTCTATGGAGCCACGCTGCGGACAGGAGCAACTCATAGTGGTGCACAACCACCACTATGAGTCCACCACCGCCCAGCTCATCAAAGAGCTGGTGGGCATGGTGGTTCCCCGCTCTGAATTCATCATTCCAAGCATCTCCACCATTGCCGCAGAATCAAGGTTTGAAGCTCCACGCAGATGCAGCAAGGAACCGGCCGCCGCATGCCCGCGCGCAGGCCACTGTGCACCCCTGCAACAGCCGGCGAAGCTCCACCGCGCACGCCAGCAGGCCAGCCACGCCCCTCTCCGTGCGCCCTGTCGCGCTCCTTCGCCTGTAGCCGAGACAGTGGAAACCTTCCTCGTGCGCGCCAACTCGCGCAGCGGCTCCGCACTCACAGCACCAGCCACACCTGGTCGCGCGGCTCGACCATGCACTGTAGCCACTGTTCACGCTAGTCAGTGGAACACTGTGGCTACAGTGTGGTGACCGGTAAGTTTCTCACTTAAAAGGTCACCCGACGTGTCGCAACTTGCGCTAGCCCGTGCCTGCGTCCCGCCCCGAGCCCGCTAAAGCGCCCACCCACGCATCTGCGTGCATCCGCGTCTGCCTGCATCCGCGTCTCCCTTCGCCCGCGTTCGCCTACCCGCTTCAGCGTCCTCTCAGCGCATAGCGCCTTCGCCCATGCCCGATTCTCTACACAGCGCTGCGGGCTGCGGTCTCTTCCCCATGCCCACTCCTTCCACCATGCGCCTCCTCGTGCAACTATGCGCCTGTGCGTGCACCATCAGACGACGCCCTGCTGCGCGTGAACGACTTAACCCCAGCCTTCTTCACTCCAACAAAACTAAGCACCCTCTCTCTCTCTCACTCACAGCACTCTCTCCCTCTATCTCTGCAGATACACATACACACACACTCACACTCTCGCACACACACACTCTCACTTGTACATTATTATATACTTATTTATATACAAATACATATATATATTGATATACATACATATATTTATATACATATATATATATACTTATATCTATACATATAGTAGTACTTATATAGCTATGTTTTAGTATACATACAAACATATATATGTATATATACATATCTATATACTTATATATACACATACATATATATCTGCATATATACATATACTTATATACGTATAAATATATATATATATATATATACATACATATATATATATATATATTTACCTATATAACTAACTATAAGTATAGATACATATATATACTTTTATATACATATATACCTATACATATATATATATATATATATATATATATATATATATATATATATACAAATATGCATACATATATACATATATATCTATAACTATATATACATAGATAGATATGTATATATAGTGATAGATATATATGTATATATTTATGTATATTTGTATATATAGATAAATATGTATAAGTATATATGTTTATATACGTATATATTTGTATCTATACTTATACATATCTATATACTTATATATATACATACATATATATTTACATATATACATATACTTATATACATATAAATATATATATATATATATATATATATATATATATATATATATATTATTACCTATATAACTAAAAATAAGTATAGATACATATATATATATATATATATACAAATATACATACATATATACATATATATCTATAACTATATATACATAGATAGATATGTATATATAGTTATAGATATATATGCATATATGTATGTATATTTGTATATATATATATATGTGTAAGTATATGTGTGTATATATGTACATATTTGTATCTATAATTATACATATTTATAAAGGTAATAATATATATATATGTATACAAATCTATCTACATATATATATTTAAATATATTACTATATATATATATATACATATATATACATACATCTATATAGTTATATATAAATACATATACATATATATATCTACACATATATCTATCTATACATATATTTACAATCCTATATATATGAATACATATATATATATGTGTGTATATATATATATATACACATATAACAACATATATACCTCTATATCTATTACCGTATATATATTTACAGATATATATATATTTTCATATCACTTACTATACATTGTACCGTGGGAATATCTGCACCAGTTGCTGATATCACCGGATACACGCGTACAGAAAGCATGTTCGCACTCATCTTCCACCAATCCATTTTACACTCCACACGGCACTTCGTCCTACTAGTTGCGTCTTCCTAGACGACGACCGACACGACAGCATGCTACACGTCATCTCCACCTCCACCCCCACCCCTTTATACATATATAATATATACATATATATATACTATACTTACTTTATTTCTGCTTCTTTTTCCTGCCAGTAAAAAGATAAAAAAATATAAAAGAGAAAAGATAATCCTTGACTTGCAGGTACTCAGTCTTGCGAATAGCAAGACCAGTTTTGGAACCCTAATTTGGCTCAAAGCCAAGAACCTGATTTTGAGGGTGTACCTCAAGGACAAAAATTATCAGGAAAAAATCTTAAATAGAAAAACACCAAGAACACAATAAATGAACGGAAGAGATTCGTTGTAGGAAAGGCATAGAAACTGATTCACTACTAATCCCACTTCCCTGAGTTCGACCCTAGGCCTAAAAGTGACCAAGATAAAATCAAGTAGGCTAGGTTAAAAATTTTTTAAATAGATGGTTAGATTCGATTTAGGTTAACCACCATACACATTTCAACGATAAAATCACCATATTAACACAGCCTACCTAGGTCCAACCACCCCTTTTCTAGCGCCATTGCCGGGGACCAAACCCGAGTCACCTGCGTGACAGGCGGGAATACTCACCACTATACTACAACTTCGGCCCTGAAGCATCAGACGGCTTGGTGGATAGGCATCCATAGGATCTGGGCATTTTACGGTATCATGCAGTTCCATCTATCTGTATATATATATATAAAATTATGTTTAGTAGAGATCTAAAGGCTGAAACAAAAATACAATAAGTATTTATGGATATTCAACCACTATTTTGAAGATTTTCCAGGCCACAGAAGCTTGATTCGCTCAGGCTCGGCTTAATTCACTTGGGCATTGATAAGATAGATCAGAATCTCTCTTAACTGAGGATGTATTCTTGTACCTGAGACACCAGTACAGGATTCGTTGGTTTGCTTCTACTTGAGAGCCTAAGTAATCTTGGTTCACACTACACATATCAAGAAAGACCAGGTGAACATAAGATCCAACCCTAGTGTTCATTAGGGAAGGTGGAGTCCTTACCTGTGCGCACAGGTAGACTTTTTATCCCAGGTTTTAGTCTTGTGTTTAGGAAAGACTCTTTCCACCAAAAAGGAACTCTCCCACCAAAAAGAAAAGTGTGCTCGTCCAAATAATGTTGTAAGAGATATACTGACACGTGTTTAAAAAAAAACAAAAAAAGAGATACAAATAAGTAAGTATATCTCACAAATGTCTGTAAAATCTTCCTACAAAAAAAGTTCTTCTGGGCAAATACCCTGGTTTCTTTGAGCCACAAATGTCAGAAAATGGGAGTTGAGTTTTCCGTCATCTTTTTAAGGGTCAATCCGAAGACAAGAGCTGAAAATGGGACCAACCTGTATTTAAAAATTCGTGAAACCCTGGGCTTGAGTCTTAATGTTCATCTGGTCAGTCTTGATCCTTCACTAAGCACAAGCCATAATGTCTTGAGCTTTCGAGTACGGCAATAACCTCTTGGGTCTTGGAAATCGTACTTAAGGTTTAAATATCAAGAGGCCTAGTTAGTCGAGAGATGATCTATGTCATGTGAGACTTAAAGTACTGGTAGTCTTCTCTGCAATTGGTTCTCACAATATCCAACAATAAACACACCTATGTTGCCTCGGAAGAAAATCTTCAGCTAAAGATCATTTCTAAATACAATAAAAAAAATTATTTTGCTAGGGACTAGCAAAAGATAGGCATGGGGGTATGATTGCACCGCAAAAATGCACCTGCAATTGTGCCGTCTTATGATATTTCCTAGCATTACCAGTGCATATTAGGTATCCGTAGTCGCATTTGTAAAAATACACGCATGCATGCATTTAATTGAGAGGGGAGGAGAGTGAAATAAATGGCCTTGTAATTGAAAAATTCTTCAAGTGCTACCTTGCAAAATCTCCATCTTCATTTTTTATTTCTTTTTGACTTTGAATTTCTCCGTGTGGCTGCAGGCATGGCCTCTTCTTCCTCTTTGCACCATGCCCTGCAGCAGCTTGCCCTGCAGCCACATGCACAAGCACTCCCTGCCATCCATGTAGAGCCATGCACAGCTAGGGCATGGCTGTGCATGTCACTTTACTCTTTAAAAAGAGCTCTGCCTTCTTCCTTGCGGCTGGTCCTGGTCCACCAAAAAACACACAGCAACTTCTCTTCTTCTCCAGGCCGTCTCCTCCCCTCTCCCTCCATACGTAGCCTCTCCTCCTCTAAGGAGCCACGCTGCGGACAGGAGCAACTCACAGTGGTGCACAACCACCACTATGAGTCCACCACCGCCCAGCTCATCAAAGAGCCGGTGGGCATGGTGGTTTCCCGCTCTGAATTCATCATTCCAAGCATCTCCACCACTGCCGCAGAATCAAGGTCTGGAGCTCCACGCAGTTGCAGCAAGGAATCGGTCACCGCTTGTCCGCGTGCAGGCCACCGCGCACCCCTGCAGCAGCCGACAAAGCTCCACCGCGCATGCCAGCAGGCCACCTACGCCCCTCTCCATGTGCCCTGTCACGCTCCTTCGCCCGTTGCCCAGCCGGCGTAGACCTTTCTCTTACGTTCCAGCTCACGCAGCATCTCTGCACTCACGGCACCAGGCACACCCGGTCGCACTGCTCAACCATGCATTGTAGCCACTGTTCACGCTAGTCAGCTTAACACTGTGGCTACAGTGCGGTGACCGGAAAGTTTCTCACTTATCCGATCACCTGATGTGCCACAACCTGAGCTAGCCCGCGCCTGCGTCCCGCCCCAAGCTCACTCTAGCACCTGCCCGCGCGTCTACGTGCGCCCGTGTCTACCTGCATCCGCGTCTCTCTTCGCTCGCATACGTCGGTCTTCCGTGCATAGCACCTTCGCCTGCGCATCGTCCTCTTAGCGCATAGCACCTTCGCCCGCACCTGCCTCTCCGTGCAACGCTGTGCGCTGCGGTTTCTTCCCTGCACCCACTCCTTCCACCACGCGCCTCCTCGTGCACCTACACGCCTGCGCATGCGCGTGCGCCATCTGACGATGCCCTGCTGCGCGCGGAGGACTTAACTCCATCCTTATTCACTCCAGTAGAACCATGCGCCCTCTCTGTCTCTCTCTCATAGCACTCTCTCCCTCTCTCTCTGCAGATACACATACACACACACTCACACTCTCGCACACACACTCTCTCACTTATACATTATTATATACTTATATATATGCATATACATATATATATTGATATACATACATATATTTATATACATACATATATATATATACTTATATCTATACATATAGTAGTACTTATATAACTAAGTATTAGTATACAGACATACATATATATATATATACATATATATTTACATATATACATATACTTATATACATATAAATATATATATATATTTATATATGTATATATATGTATATATATGTATCTATACTTATACTTAGTTATATAAGTAATAATATATATATATATATATACATATACATATATATTTTATTACCTATGTAACTAAGTATAAGTATAGATACATATATATAGATATATATACATATATACTTATACATACATATTTACATATATATCTATGACTATACATACATATATATATATATATTTATATATATATATATATACATATATATATATACATCTATATAGTTACATATACATGCATATACAGATATATTTATATATCTATACTTATATCTATCTATACATATATTTACATACCTATATATATGTATACATATGTATATATATATACATATAAATACATATATACTTATATATCTATAACCATATATATATTTACATTTAGATATATATTAACATATATATATATATTCATATCACTTACCGTACGTTGTATCGCGGGAATATCTACACCAGTTGCTGATATTCCCCGATACACGCGTACAGAAAGCTTGTTCGCACTCATCTTCTACCAATCCATCTTACACTCCACGCGGCACTTCTTCCTGTTGGTTGCGTCTTACTAGACGACGACCGACTCGACACCGTGCTACACGTCATCTCCACCTCCACCCTCACCCCTTTATACATATATAATATATACATATATATATACTATACTTACTTTATTTCTGCTTCTCTTTCCTGCCAGTAGAAAGATAAAAAAATATAAAAGAGAAAACATAATCCTTGACTTGCAGGTACTCAGTCTTGCGAATAGCAAGACCAGTTTTGGAACCCTAATTTGGCTCAAATCCAAGAACCTGATTTTGGGGGTGTACCTCAAGGATAAAAATTATTAAGAAAAAATCTTAAATAGAGAAACACCAAAAACACAATATACAAATGGAAGAGATTCGTTGTAGGAAAGGCGTAGAAACCGATTCAGTTCTAATCCCACTTCCCTGAGTTCGACCCTGGGCCTAAAAGTGACCAAGATAAAATCAAGTAGGCCAGGTTAAAAATTTTGTAAAGAGATGGTTAGGCATGATTTAGGTTAACCACTATACACATTTCAACGATAAAATCACCATAGTAACACAGCCTATCTGGGTCCAACCACCCCTTTTCTGGTGCTGTTGCCAGGGACCCAACCTGGGTCCCCCGCGTGACAGGTGGAATACTCACCACTATGCTACAACGTCGGCCCTGAAGCATCAGACGGCTTGGTGGATAGGCATCCATAGGAATTGGGTTTTTACGGTATCATGTAGTTCCATCTATCTATATATATATATATATAATTATGTTTAGTAATGGTCTAAAGACTGAAACAAAAATACAATACGTGTGTATGGATATTCAACCACTGTTTTGAAGACTTTCTAGGCCACAGAAGCTTGATTCGCTCAGGCTTGGCTTAATTCACTTGAGCATTGACAAGATAGATTGGAATCTCTCCTAACTGAGGATGTATTCTTGTACCTGAGACACCAGTACAGGATTCGTTGGTTTGCTTCTACTTGAGAGCCTAAGTAATCTTGGTTCACGCTACACATATCAAGAAAGACCAGGTGAACATATGATCCAGCCCTAGTGTTCATTAGGGAAGGTGGAGTCCTTACCTGTGCGCACAGGTAGACTTTTTATCCCAGGTTTTAGTCTTGCGTTTAGGAAAGACTCTTTCCACCAAAAAGGAACTCTCCCACCAAAAAGAAAAGTGTGCTCTCCAAATAATGTTGTAAGAGATATACTGACACGTGTTTCAAAAAAAAAATAACAGAGATACAAATAAGTATATCTCACAAATGTCTGTAAAATCTTCCTACAAAAAAAGTTCTTCTAGGCAAATACCCTGTTTTCTTTGAGCCACAAATGTCAGAAAATGGGAGTTGAGTTTTCCGTCATCATTTTAAGGGTCAATCCGAAGACACGAGCTGATACTGGGACCAACCTGTACTTAAAAATTCATGAAACCCTGGGCTTGAGTCTTAATGTTCATCTGGTCAGTCTTGATCCTTCACTAAGCACAAGCCATAATCTCTTGAGCTCTCGAGTACGGCAAAATCCTCTTGGGTCTTGGAAATCGTACTTAAGGTTTAAATATCAAGAGTCCTGGTTAGTTGAGAGATGATCTATGTCATGTGAGACTTAAAGTACTGGTAGTCTTCTCTGCAATTGGTTCTCACAATATCCAACAATAAACACACCTATGTCGCCTTGGAAGAAAATCTTCAGCTAAAGATCATTTCTAAATACAATACAAAAAAATATTTTGCTAGGGACTAGCAAAAGATAGGCATGGGAGTATGATTGCACCGCAAAAATACGCTTGTAATTGTGTCGTCATGTGCTATTTCCTAGCATTACTAGTGCATATTATGTATCCATAGTCGCATTTGTAAAAATACATGCATGCATGCATTTAATTGAGAGGGGAGGAGAGTGAAATAAATGGCCTTGTAATTGACAAATTCTTCAAGTGCTACCTTGCAAAATCTCCATCTTCATTTTTTATTTCTTTTTGACTTTGAATTTCTCCGTGTGGCTGCAGGCATGGCCTCTTCTTCCTCTTCGCGCCATGCTCTACAGCAAACTTGCCCTTCAGCTGCATTCACGAGCACTCCCTGCCATCCATGCAGAGCCATGCATAGCCAGGGCATGGCCATGCATGTCTCTTTGCTCTTTAAAAAGAGCTCAGCCTTCTTCCATGCGGCTGGGCCAGGTCCACCAAAAAACACACAGGAACTTCTCTTCTTCTCCAGGCCGTCTCCTCCCCTCTCCCTCCATACGCAGCCTCTCCTCCTCTGAGGAGCCACGCTGCAGACAGGAGCAACTCACAATGGTGCACAACCACCACCGTGAGTCCACCACCGCCTAGCTCATCAAAGAGCCGGTGGGCGTGGTGGTTCCCCACTCTGAATTCATCATTCCAAGCATCTCCGCCATTGCCGTAGAATCAAGGTCTGAAGCTCCATGCGGCTGTAGCAAGGAACCAGCCGCCACTTGCCCGCGCGCAGGCCACCGTGCGCCCCTGCAGCAGCTGGCGAAGCTCCACCACGCACGCCAGCAGGTCACCCACGCCCCTCTCCGCGCACCCTGTCGTGCTCCTTTGCTCGCAGCCCAGTCAGCCAGAACTTCCACGCGCGTGCCAGCTCGAGCAGCGGCTCCGCACTCACAGCACCGTTCACACCCGGTCGCGCAGCTCGACCATGCACTGTAGCCACTGTTCACGCTAGTTAGTGGAACACTGTGGCTACAGTGCGGTGACCAGTAAGTTTCTCACTTATCCGGTCACCCGGCACGTCGCAACCTACGTTAGCCCACGCCCGCATCCTGCCCCAAGCCCCCTCTCGCACCCGCCTGCGTGTCTGCGTGCGCCCGCGTCTGCCTGCGTCCGCGTCACTCCTCGCCCGCGTATGCCTGCCCACTTCAGTGTCCTCTCAGCGCATAGCGCCTTCGCCTGCACCCGCCTCTCCACGTAGTGTTGTGCACTGCGATCTCTTCCCTATGCCCACTCCTTCCACCACGCGCCTGCTCGCACGCCTACGCGCCTACGCGTGCGCGTTCACCATCAGACAACGCCCTGCTGCATGCGGACGACTTAACTCCAGCCTTCTTCACTCCAGCAGAACCGAGAGCCCCTTCTCTCTCTCACAGCACTCTCTCCCTATCTCTCTACAGGTACACATACACACTCACACTCTCGCACACACACACTCTCACTTATACATTATTATATACTTGTATATATACATATATATATATATATTGATATACATACATATAATTATATATACATGTATATATATATATACTTATATCTATACATATAGTAGTAGTTATATAACTAAGTATTAGTATACATACATACATATATATATATACATATCTATATATTTATATATATATATTTATATATATTTACATATATATACATATATACTTATACATATATATATATATACAAATATGCATACATATATACATATATATCAATAACTATATATACATATATATATATGTACATATCTATCTACATATATCTATATACATATATTGCTATATATATATATACATCTATATAGTTATATATACATACATATACATATATATTTATATATCTATGCATATATCTATCTATACATATATTTACATACCTTTATATATATATATACAGATATATATATATACATACATATCTATCTACATATATCTATATACATATATTACTATATATATATATATTTTTTCATATCACTTACCATATGTTGTATCGCGGGAATATCTGCACCAGTTGCTGATATTCCCTGATACACACGTACAGAAAGCATTTTCGCACTCATCTTCCACCAATCCATCTTACACTCCATGTGGCACTTCATCCTGTTGGTTGCGTCTTCCTTGACGACGACCGACTCGACACCGTACTGCACGTCATCTCCACCTCCACCCCCACCCCTTTATACATATATAATATATACATATATATATATATACTATACTTACTTTATTTCTGCTTCTCTTTCCTGCTAGTAAAAAGATAAAAAAATACACAAAAGAGAAAAGATAATCTTTGACTTATAGTTACTCAGTCTTGCAAATAGCAAGACCAGTTTTGGAACCCTAATTTGGCTCAAAGCCAAAAAGCCTGATTTTGAGGGTGTGCCTCAAGGACAAGAATTATCAAAAAAAAATCTAAATAGAAAAACACCAAAAACATAATAAACGAACGGAAGAGATTCATTGTAGGAAAGGCATAGAAACTCATTCACTTCTAATCCCACTTCCCTGAGTTCGACCCTGGCCCTAAAAGTGACCAAGATAAAATCAAATAGGCCAGGTAAAAAATTTTGTAAAGAGATGGTTAGGCTCGATTTATGTTAACCACTATACACATTTCAACGATAAAATCACCATATTAACACAACCTATCTGGGTCTACACCATCGATCAATTAAGGTTAATTGGTTGATCAATTATGATAGTTGGTCGGTAACTAATTGATCGGTCAATTTACTTGGTTGGTCAATCAAAAGGACTTTTATCAACTTCCTAAAATGGGCTGATTTGATCGGTTAATGAAGTTGGTTGGTCGATCAAGGTATTTTGGTCGATCAATTAACTATTCTAGTTGATCAATAACCTTGAAAACATGGTTTTGAAAAGATACATGAAATCCCATTTTTGAGTTTTATTTGAGGTTTCCTACAATAATGTCTTAGACTCAAATAAAGATAAAAAGACACACATCAGCAACTATTTATACTTGTCTTGAAAGACGCTTTAATGCTTTAATCCGAGATAGTCTTGAAATGTTAGTCTAGCAATAATCATAATTTTGGTGCATCAAAATAAAGGTGCTTACATTCCTCCCTTTTTTATGACAACAAAATTATAATTATGAAATTGAAAATAGTTTGCATAATATCTCCCACTTTTTGCTTCAGCAAAAAGTAAAACATGCTACTGTTGATATTACATTTAACTCCCCCATAAACATGTAATTTAAGCAAGATAAACTTAAACATGCATTGACCAAGACAGTAATATATAATTGAGAGAGATAACGTTCATGCATAAATAAAGAGTCTAGATAAGCAGTGCATAACATATAAATGTTTGGAGAAAAAATTAAGTTATACATGCCAAAATAAAGATAGAAATAGATATAGCATCTAATCATCTAATGATGCCTTGAAGGCATCCATCGTGCTCTGAAGATCATTGTCCAACTTGTGGTCCAGTGATGGATTCTTGGAGAGCTAAGGGAGCATATGTTTCATCAAAACAGAGATCTTATCATTCTCCCTCTTTTTGATATCAACAAAATGATATATCTCAAGTGGCTTGTTGTTAATCATACTTAAACAAATAAAATTCTAAGAATGAAGTTTACATTTTTCTCCATTTTTTAAAAGTAATATTCTATTAAGCATGATGTCAAATTTATCATATGAAAATTATCAAATTCATAATGAGGAGATGATGAAATTCATAATAGTCTAACACAATGGCTATATCAAAATAAATGAAGTGTTGAGTAAGAGTTATATAGTCCAACATAGATAAATATACTATCTAAATGCTATTAAGAAAGTGATCTTGATTCTCCCCCTCAAACAACGATCCCTTATCAAGGTTTGATTCTCTTTATTCTTCTCCCCCTATCAAGTTGCCATCCTGAATTAATTAATTCAATTCTTAGTCAATTTTATATTAAAAACTTATTTATAACTAAGTAGGTAATAAGGATTTAGTTTTAAGAGTGATACCTACTAAAATATAAGGAGTTATACCTAATAGCAATAGCCTGGTGGAGGGGGTCTACACCAAAAATCTAGCATCCATTGACATTGTTGGTTCCACCATCTTTCATAGCCAAATTGATGATTGTTGGCTTGTTGATGGTTGCCTCTCCAATTGTAATTTCCATGTTAATCTTTTCGATGACCTGCAACACAATTTTCTACAAATTTTTTCGGTACCCATATTCTTTTGAGCCTATGGCTGTTAATTCCTTTCGAGTTAGAGGGTCCATTAGACTCACTTCTCATGGCCTTTTGATATAAAAATGCATGCCTAATCTTCTTTTGATTATTCTTTTTAATGTCCACATACTTTTCTATATATGTTCTAGTAGAATATTTGAGGTCATTAATTGTATCCTTAAAGTTAATATATCGTTCCTTAAGATCTACTTTCTCATAAAACTCTATATTCACAACTCTTGTTACATCCAATTCTCTTTTCTTATTTTCTAAATCTAGAGATAAACTAAGTTTTTCATTTTTAAAAATAGTGCACTTATCTTTAAGTTCCTTATTTTAATTCTTTAATTTTTTAGCTAAATTGTATAAATCATGATATGCATCAAATAAGTCATCTAAAGTAAGGTTAGAGTTTACCTCTTCTTCACTTGATTCTGTTGGTGCCATGAGACATAGATGAGTAACTCCATCATCGTGGCTTTATTCCTCAGCATTTGATTCCGAACCTAGGTTGGAATCATCCCATGTTACTTCTTTGTCAGTGCTTTCTTCGTGCATGACAGAGAGTTGGTCCCATATCTCATATGCACATTTTCATGACGTAACCTTTTCAAATTCCTCTCTTGTTAATAAACAAAATAGTGCATTCATGGCTTTGGCATTATTTGTCGCTTTCTTCTCCTCCTCCTTCGTTAGCTCTTTTTCTTCTTTCTTCTTTGGCATATATTTGGACTCAATCATATGCCAAATCTCAAAGTCCATTGCTTCAAAAAAAATTTGCATTTTTCTTTTCCAATAACCATAATCTGATTTGTCAAATAGTGGTGGTTGGAAAAGTGATTGTCCCTCCCTAAACCTTGTTGTTGCGGCCATGTGAAGGTGAGGTGCGACATCTCCTTCATGATTAGGCTTTGATACAAAATGAGGGGCTTCCTGCAGATCTAACTTGGCTAGAAACACAAGATCAAGTGCTATATCGATAGTAATAAAAATATAGCACACAAAAATAATCCCACAATATACACAAAGATTTTTAGTGGAAACCACTACCTAAGCCTCCTAGCTTAGGATTTTCCCAACTAGGCAATGCTAGTCAATCCACTAACCATACCACTTGAATGAGGGTGGCACAACCACTTTTCTTTTTATCCTGGAGAGAAGCAAAAACAACAACCACGGATCTTCCCAACAATCTTGGGATCCATAAATCAAAGCAACAAGATAGAATAACAGAAATAACTTCTATGGAACCTCAGTAAAAGATCAAATCAAAATTTTCACAGAGGTTCGAGGCATCGTGCTTTTGAAGAACGTGAAGAATAAGGCACAAAAGCCTTTTGAATAAGCATGAGAAGCTCTACTTTTTGAAAGGTATTTCTTTTTGAAAGTTGTGTAAAGATGGGTTGCGTATGACCAGTATTTATACTAAAAGTTCTGCCTGAATAGGAAATTAAATTGGTTGATCAATTAAAGTTAATTGGTCAATCAAGAGGCAATTTGGTCAATCAATTAAGATGGTTGGTCGATCACTAATTGATTGGTTAATTTACTTGGTTAGTCGATCAAAGGATTTTTATCAACTTCCTAAAATGGACTAATTTGATCAGTTTATGAAGTTGGTTGGTTGATCAAGGTATTTTGGTCGATTAATTAACTATTTTCGTCGATCAATAACCCTAAAAACTTGGTTTTGAGAAGATACACATAAATCTTTTTTTGAGTTTTATTTTAGGTTCCATACAATAATGTCTTAGACTAAAACAAAGATAAAAATACATATATCAGCAACTATCTACACTTGTCTTGAAAGACTCTTTAATGCTTTAATTCGAGATAGTCTTGAAATGTTAGTCTAGCAATAATCATAATTTTGGTGCATCAAAATAGAAGTGCTTACAGTGGGAGCTATGGAAGTTGTTGATTTTGAGTCTGTGGGACTCCATTTATTGATCTGGATCCATTCGTATGGTCTGATTTCTCATTTGAGACCTATTTCAATATGCGCTTGTTCACATGGTCTTTAAACATTAATTATAAGCAATGTAGCCGTAGAAATTACACAATATGTATGCGTTGCTCCTAAGCCCACTATAATATGACATCAATGCACATGTGCCCTCAAAACTGACTCTAATTGATACAATTAACACTAATAATTGTATAGACATTAGGAGGGGGTGGTTTTGCACTGTAGCATGTTGGGATTTGTGCCTAACACTTCGATGAATTCTGAGGTGATCTGAGGGTTGATGAGTTAAGACATCTGGTTCTTGGGTCTGACATCTGATTTGGGCTACTGTTGAGATATTGCCTTAAGTACTGTGGAAATATTGAGATATGATTTATCTTGAGATTACTATTGGTCTTGGGAATTGTGCTTAATTGTAGAGCTTAATTGGTGGTTTCATCCACCATTTTTAGCCTTCTATTTATATTTTTTATCCCTAGTTCTTGACATTCATTCTTGATTCTAATTGAATATCTTTTTAGCTGATTAATTTACTTACATTATTATTTCTGATTATTGTGATTAGGACTTGCTCCCTATGAATGACCATGGAAGTCACAATTTTTCAAGCTTTATAAATTTAAATGTCGTTATCGATTTTCGTCGCTATACTATGACACATTATTTTCCTAACTACGATGATTTTCGACTACAACATTTTGGCATCATTGCCAGGGAGCAATGAGCATTTCATTCACTAATAACACTTTCTGATCTGATTCTAACTTGCTATATCTAATTTGTTGTGCTGTTACAAGGGGTGAATCTGAAGATCGACTGCACAAGCAACCACACCAAGGGTAGGTAATCTCATTCTCTTCTTTAAGCCCCTCATCTCTTAGAAAGATTGAAAAGAAAATCAATTAGGATCAACTTGCTTTATTTACATAATAATCATCATTCAAGTTTCCTGATTGGATTCGATTTGATTAGAGATCCCATCCCGATACTTACACCTACTAAGGACATAAGGTGCCTTTAGCTATTCACCTTCTTGATTGAGCCTAAGGTACCATCTTTTGGAAAGAATTGGACTTGGAAATAGAGCGAATCTAGGGTTTCTACATTAGGGTTCCAGGACTACACACTTGCCTGAGTTAAAAGAAAATATATTTCCCTCATCGTGTGTCACCCAAGCCTTGGTTGAATTGATTTAATCAAGCAGACCCTAAAATCAAGGTTCTAACAATCACTTGGATCATTAAAACTTGGGACCTAATAACCTATTTGCAAACCAATTCAGGGTGATTTGGGTTCTTGACCCAACTCATCCTCAACTTTAGGGCAAGTTAGGTGTAGTTGGTTCACTTTGTGAATCAACCAAACTCTAAATTAGGTCACAAAATAAATCAACTTCAAAGCTTAAGCAAATTCAAGGCACAAGTAAGATTAAAATTGGTAGACCTAGGAGTCAAGCTCACACATTCTGATCTACTTGGAATTATAACTACCTCCATTTTGATGCACCAAAATTATGCTATATGCAAGACTAATCTTTCAAGACTCTCTTAAGGATTAAAGATAAAAGAATGTTGACTTCATGTCAATGTCTTTTTATCTATATTGAGTCTAGATTATTTTTTAAGGAACCTCAAAATAAGTTTCAAATGATTTTTTGCACTTCACAGTCCGGTTGTCCAGAGCCCAGCCACAAGACCATTCTCTTTATACTCCCTTTAGGTAAATCTTAAATTAGGGAAGCCTCCTACATAGAAAAAAAAAAGAAGAAAAAATTAAAAAAAAGAGAAAGAAAAAAGTAGAAAAGGAGAAAATAAAAAAATAAATAAAACCAAACTTCACCTCACGGGTATGGCTAGTAAGTGATTGTAGGTAATAGCGTATTGGTCGGTTGTCCAGAGCCTAGCTCACAAAAATGCACAAATAACTCCCAAAACACTTAGTGAAGAAGTGGGAAGTAGAATAAATCAGGGAGATATACACTGGGTTCGCCCTTATGTTGACCCCATAAAAAAAGAAATAGTAGGGAGAAAGCTATCGATCAGAAAGATAAACCTTTAGGTAGAATTTTTTTAGGTCACCTAGGGTCGTAGAAACCTGAAGTCTGTTTTAACGGTTGCTTAGTGAGTTTATCACTCTTTTACAAGATGCTTAGCACTTAGAGTCCTTTTTGAGTCTTGAGCGGGTTGGGTAGCCATACAAAGTTATCCCGAAACTCTCAAACTCCAAAAGTAAAAAAAAAAAATAGAAAAGAGGAGAAAATACAAAAATATATCCCCCCTTTTCAAATAAGGCAAGGACTTGGGCGATCTACATTCTGGAAAACACTCGGGCATTGTTGAGTTTTTGTAGTTTAGGACCTTAGTTGAAATTTTTTATTATTAATAAACAACTTAGGCCTAAGCGATTGAGTCCTAATTCTATTTTTATACATAGCATGTAGTTTAATTTTGTTAGGGACTAGCAAAAGATAGGAATAGGGGTATGATGTAGACACATTTAAGTAGGATAAAATGCCCATTCATGCATGTTCCTAGGCTTAGATTTGCATTTCATATTATAAATATTGCATAGTAGGCATCATCTTGAACTTAGAGTAGTTGTGTATATTTTAGGTTAATTACATCCTTTTTTTGGCCAGGAGAGAAGGAGATTTATTTTAGGGCCTCGGATGGATGATCTGTCCATACGAATCTGATCAGGACGACGACCGGAGTCTAACAGCTTCGAAATCATCTAGATCGGAATCCCATAGCACATTATGCGGTCCGGGGAAGATCAATGGCTAGGGGGCAATGCAACATCTTTATGAGCTTTGGATGAAAAATCTAACCATATGGATGGATCCTGAGTGATGTTCGTAGCCTGACATCATGGGAATCATCTTGCTCTAAGAACCATGGCCCCCTCTGCAACAAAAAGAAGATGGATGACCCAGATGGTGCCATGTGGCGCCATCTGGGTGGCCCAACATTGGCCAACAGCCACCACCCAACCCTTCATCATCTGTGCCCTCATTCCCAGCCATTGGATCTTGATCCAATGGTTGAGAAGCTTCCTCCATCGTGTGACATATGATGTCTTCTCAACAAAGTCATCGACTTGGTGCAATGGTCGGGACATTGGCCTCCAAGGGGGGGGCGTGGGTTCAAATCCCCACGGCCCCCCAATTGAGTGCATGAAGCCACCACAGCGCACACCAGCACCCGCACCGTAGAGCCAGCACGCTAGCATGTGCGCACAACAAGGAGCATGTAATGCACGTGCCAGCAGAAGCGAGGGTGGATCTTCAGTGACAATTGGGCAAGCCTTTAGTGATGATTGCAGCTGTCACTAATGCCCTATGCGCGATTTCTTCCTCTTCCTTCCACAATAAAAGGACCTACCCCCCTCCATTCTTCACCATCTCTTACTTTCTTCTCCTTGCCACCTCCAAGGCTCTAGGGAGAGCTTGTCCCAAGCCTGGGATGCTCCTCTATAGTAGAATCAAATATTTTTTCCCTCCCCTCATCCCCATTTGTGGAGCATCCCACGGCCATCCTCTTAGCTCCCTTCAGGAAGAAGATCCTCGCCGCGACGCCGTCTTGCCCTGCCCTCCATCTCCGGCTCCATCCTCATTCATTCCGTTCCTAACCACCTTCCTCTGGGAGACGTCAGAGTGAGTAGTCCTCCGAGCAACTATTGTTGGGGATTCTCTCACCTATATCTTTCTTGTTGGTTTTGTAGTGTAATCTTCTTGCTTTCTTAGTTGTAGAAAGCATTTGCTTCAGAAATATATGTGATTGTTTCGCTCTCTCTCTTACATTTTGCAATTAAATTAGTTAGATAAGAATTCATCGACAAAATCTCTTGCTTGCTAAAAATACCAAAAAAATAGAAAAGACAAAAATGACAAAAATAAATAAAAGCGAAACACGTATTTTTCAAACCAAACGTTCGCCTCCCCGTGTTTGACCTAGGTCTCACTTTTTGTGTTTCAGTTATAAATTTTATCTGATCGATGGATTTTCTTGCGAATCGAATTACGACAACGGGTTTTCCAAAGTCCAACCATTTTGCACCGAATCTCCACGGCTATCAAGCTCCTAGTGAACTGATGATGGTAAAACCGTCATTAGCCATAACCAACTTAAATGAGAGGAAAGCAAGTAAAAAATACTCCAACATGATCACCTGAGAGCTGTAATTCCATTCAAATCCATTTTAAGAAGAAAAGAATAAAATAAGGTTAAATCTGCAGTTTTAACATCACATCATAAATGCATAGTAACCATGAGGTCACTCAGGGGTTAATTGAAGGTCAAATGAGCAATAAAGTTAAATAAGTGGGTCCACACAGATAGAAATAGGGTTTCACACATTCAGAGAACTAAATTGACACACAAAACCTAATTTCAGATCCACTTAAATTAAAGAGCTTTTGGTTAGGATAAAATTCATCTAAACCTCTTAAAATTCATAGAAAAATATTATAAGAGGTTTAACGCCATTGGTTTGGCCATCGGAACCTATTTTGACCTTGGACAAAGTCCTGGACGAGATATTACCCTAATTTTGGCTTCTGTGCAAATTTCCTAGTCAAATGTGATCAAAACTCAAATCAGACTTCACCATTAGATTCCTTGGGTCCAAATTAGGTTAAGGCCAAAGTTTGGGTCCAATCAGAGTCTATCTTGACCTAGTTTGTATGTCAATCCCTTAAATCTCTATTTCTCTCAATCAGACCCCCAGCTTTCAAAATCTCTTACACATAGGTCCCTAACATTGTCGTCACTTTCGCACTCAGGTCCTTGCTGCCATGGCAGGTATGAACCCATGTACGCTAACCTTTAATCAAAGATCTTCTTTGATTACTCAACCAAATCCCTCCAAATTTGGAGGGATTGCTCTTAAGGAGTTTCCCAATCTAATGGGCCTAATCCCAAACCCTGATTTGCCTCCTAAATCCATAGTGAACCCATGATTTTTAGTGCAAATTCCTTACAAATTTTGCAAGGGAATCACATTGATTTTGTGCTGACCAATGGCCAAGGCACCTTTATAAGAACTCCCCAGCTTCAACCATGCTCCATAGTCCGGTTTGGCCTAAAAAAGCTCTTGCTCCTCTTCTTCGGCCAGCTCCGACAACGACTCTGATAGCCTCCCTCGCTCTCCTTTATCCATGCCTCCAACCATCAAATTGGAGGTGTAGCCTTCTTCCTCACCTTGTTCAAACGGTGCCTGGCCAAAGCCCCATTGCATTTGACCCCTTTGTAGCCATCACTCCCTCGTCAGAAAGTTCTTCGTCCACGACATCGACAAGTCACGCCACTACGGATTCCTCCCCCATTCTTCCATTAGAGTAGGTCTCTACCTCCCTCTCTATACATTTGTTAAGAATTAACCTTTAGGATAATAAATCGACCACTATTCACCTTTTCCCTCTCCATCTCCACCTTCAGCGATGATGAGTCCATTTTAATGGACTATTGTTATGCCTAAGTAATTCAATTCTAACATTGTATGTTTGTTAATAATCACATTAGGTCATTAAAGGATTGCATGTGTCATTATTTAAGTTTACATTTCTTCTATTGCTTATTATGTAATTATATTTCATGCAGGTCTCGCAACAACTCACCCGTTACATCTCCACTTAATCTACTCCATCAGGATAATAATCAGGAAGAAGAGGGAGAAGGATCAATTGTGGAAAAGAATAGGGGGTGAAAAGATATTCCCCCCCCTCCCCCAACAAATATCTCAACCTACGACCGGCCTCAACAACCCCACCAACAATGCCGGCCATGTTTAGTAAGGGATTTTGAAAATCCCTTAACTCGCACCGGGAGAGGAGATAAAAAGAGGTTTTGGTGAGAGAGAGGGGCTTCATCCTCATTCCCCTTGAGGGGATATCTCTTCTTCTCCACCTTCCCCACCATGGAGAGGGCGGGCACTATGGAACCAGCAAGCACCAAGCACTGCCAACCTCTCCAACACCGTGCTGCCGCAGCCCAAGTGCGTGCCTCATCCTCCCATGCCAGCCTACCTCCACCGCGTGCAAATAACCGCCTGCCCACATCCACGCACCTTGTAGGCGCTGCACCAGCCCTCATGCGGCCAGCAGCACAGCCGCACCCTCACACGACCAACAGCCACACGCACCACCGCCTCCAAGCGCGTGCCCTCAGACCGTGCAACGTTCTCATAGCATGCAAGGACGCGCACTGCTGACCGCGCCTCTCATCTTCTTCGTCTTCCTCGTTCTTCCACTGCTGCAATGAAGAGAGGAACCCACTACCACAGCCGTGCCTGTGCCCTTGCACGTAGCATACCTCGCACCTCGCGTGCCCTTAGACCGCACAATGCCCTTAATGCACCCGTGCACAAGCGCGCAGCTGCAGGTCATGCCACAGGCCGCGCATACAACTGTGTGACAGAATCCAACACCGGCGACGCACCTCCATCGTCCGGCCGCCACGCCAGCTCCGTTATGACGCCTGGCCTCCGACGCACCTCCACCGAACTCCAACCGGCCGAAGATCGTCGCTCCATGCACACGCACAAGAGAGAAGGAGATTCCCCTGTTTTCCCCTATTAAAATTTACGGGGTATGCCATTGTCAAGATTACTATTCACTTATTTATCTTATTATTATATTATGGTAGAATTGCATGAATCACCCTCAATTGAAATGGAATTACATGCAGTCACATTACATTCATCTCATGACTAAGCTAACATGTAACTTTGTTATGGGGAACAAATTCTGATTTAGTTAAGTTTGATGACACTTGTCAGTATTAAGATAGCAATTTTGGTATTTCCATGGTGGTGATTTTGCATGTGCACCCTCAGAGTCTTGGTTAATTATCTAAATTGAGAATTTATGCTGGAAATGAGAACACTAATTAGCATGCACATCCATTGATATTCCCGATTACTTGATGCATCATTACTCATTTTTGATAGGTTAATTCCTCCCTATGGAGATGACCTAACTATTCGTGGTTAGATTCTAAAAATTAAAATGTTTTGAAAAGCAAATTTCTACCACGCGATTAAATACAACGACACATCATTTTATGTTAACGTTTTCAATGAAAACGAAGATAGCTCTTTTAGGAGACACCTTCGATGAAGCCATTATGCCACCTTCGACCACCAATCACAACATCACCACAACCTTCCATGCACCATAGAGAACAAAAGCCCCAAGAAAATTGGGGGATTTGATCATTGTAAGTCTCCACCGAACACTACACTTCCCCTTGCCTTCTCTGACTTCGCCACTTCACCACACACATTCTCACATCCAATTTCCACCACCGTCACCTTCACCGGACACTAGCAAAGCTTTTAAGTGTATTTGATTGGGCCATAAGCCTGTCTTTCTTATTTCAAGTTCTTCATCGAAGCTTCGCCACTTTGTTCATCTTCTCCGACTTTGTCAATTGCTAACTGGTCATTACCCTCGTCACTTCCACATCCAGGCAATGCAGACTGAAAATAAGAGTCCACCTAGGCCTTCAATTGAGCAAACCAACCCTCGCAGCAACTTTGATTTGCCGGAAGATCCATCAGTTGCTACACGAAAAAGAAAGGTGGGACATTTAGTTCCACCTTGTGAAGAGAAGGGATGATAACAGCATATATGAGGTTTTCGTGCTAAGGTGTTATCAGCTCAGTCACACGGGGGTGAGGTCCCCTTGCCCATGCGTTATCCCACGTGCCTCCTCACACCTCATTTGCGACCCACATGCATGCCGGTTTGGTCCTTATACCCAATTACCCGACTATCCTATACTCGATTTTGGAATAGAGAAGAGAAGAAATTATGAGGAGTGGGGAGGATTTTACACTGTTGACCTTGGGATTCATACCTCTCCTCTCCTCACCCAACACTTAGCCATTCTCTGCTTGGTTTGAGGTGTTGGCTCTCTATGCTTACTCCTACTGTGCCTTGTGATCACTTAAGGCATTTGAGCCTTTTGTGTGACATCTGATTATGAGTACTTTGGCTGATGATAATGTCATCATCAGCCATATTTAGCTTTATTTAGTCATAATCCATTGATAAATGCTCCTACATAACCGCCAAAGGGCCATAATTCATTGCATATCCATTTTGAGGGAAAAATATGAAAACACTGGTAAAAGTACAGTTTTAATAGAATATTCTAAATGCAGAACAATCATGGATTTTTCGAGGGGTTTATTAAAGGTCAAATGGTCATTAATGTCTAACAAGTGGGTCCATGAAGAACAAAATAGGTTTTCATGCACTTCAAGAATTAATGGACATCTAAAATCCTAAAAATAGGCTTGCTTAATTAACTGAGGCACTGGTCAGGATAAAATTCACCTAAAACTTCTAAAAATCATAGAAAAATATTCCCTAAGGTTTGGTACCTTTGATTTGATCATCTGAACCCAATTTAACCTAAAATAGAGTCTTAGACAAACAATGACCCTAATTTCGATTTTTGCATAAATTATCCAGTCAAACTTGGTCAAAACCTAAGTCCAACTTCACTATTAGATCAAGTTTTAGATGTCAGCTCCGTGGGCACTTGGCGGCGATGTGCCATCAGCCGGTGCTATGTTTGGCATGCAGGGGCTATGGTCACAAACCGGACTCATGTCTGACATCTTGTGGTGGTTCTTGGGGCAGGATGCGCACTGCACTTTGGATGCCTAAGGGTGAGGCGCAACTGCCTCTTCCACCCCCCCATCAACTTTCGGGGGGCACACTCTGGATGTGGAGATTCCCTTGAGCAAGGACGTTAAGGTGGCAGAGTTGGTTTTGCGTGGGGCCTTGATTGAGGAAGTGATGTTGGGTACTCTATCCCTGGAAAGAGCTCGGCAACTAGTAAACTCTCTTTCCATCTTGACTAATGCTTGGAAAATTGCATTTATCTCCCCTTCACGATTTGTGCTCTTTGATTCGGGGGAGGTGGATGTCGAGCATCTATGTTTTCAAACTAGCAATTTGTGTGGATTGACAGTGATGTGGCATTTGGTATCCCCTTTTGATGGATCCTTGCCTGAGCGACCACCTCAAAGAGCTGATCCTAGATCTGGTTTTCTTGAAATCAAAGGCCTGCCTTTGCACCTGAGGTCTAGAGCGGTGGTGGAAAATATGGTTGCTGGGTTTGCATCTGTAGCTAAGGATATTGAAGTTGGTCTGACTAAAGGAGATGCTAGTGTTCTGAAGGTGAGGGTGGATGTCTTCAAGGCTGGATCTATTCTAGATAAATTGATCTCAGGTGTGGGGGAAGCTCTTGGATGCTCCTCTTGAAGTTTCATTTGGCAAACAGCCGTGTGGAGCCGAGTCATCACCCCCCCTCTTATGCTGAGTTGTTATGAGCCAAAGCAGGTTCTTTACAACCAAATTGTGCTAATCAGGAGATGGTGGCCGAACACACTAAAAGTGTGGATCTGGAAGATTGGGTGGGGGTTTTAAGGGTAGAGGAAGTGAAGACTAACCTTGGAGGATGGGGGTAGGGTACCTTTGATCCAAGCTGATTCTATAGTGGTGGTTAAAGAAGGGGAGGAGGTAACTGTGATAAATGAAGCTGTGGCTGAGGACTTGAAAGCTGTGACTTCCCTTGCCAGTGCTCCTGTTGGTTCTGATATGGTAGATTCCCCTGTGAATTCCTTTGATTTGCAATGTAGTTCTCCTGTGGCTGATGATCTGCACCTAGAGTCTAAGACTCCTACCTCTGGTCTTGGGAAACCTCCATACAAGCTAAGGTTGAGAAGACATATTCCTACACAAAAAGTTGATGAGTCTGCCATTGCAGCTGTGATGAAGGTTAGCAAAGCCTCTGCTGCAAAGAAGGGGACGGTTCAGATGTCCAAATGAGGATTCTTACTTGGAATGTGCATGGGCTGCGCGATAGAAGTCGGAGGGTGTCTTTGCTTAGATATTTGCGAGAATGGGAGATTGATTGTGCCATCCTCCAAGAGACGCATATTGATAGTGAGTCTGACAGGGCTTGGGTAGAGATGAAAGCTGATCTTACAAAAGACATTGTGATGATCAATTCTAATGGCAGATCTAGGGGTATTGCCATCTGGTGGAAGAAGCATGTGCTGCGCTTGGAGGAGGTTTCTCTGGCTAGGAACCTACTGACTTGTAGGTTCAAAAGAGGCCAGGGGGATAGTAACTTTTTTGTGATAGGTGTGTATGGTCTTAGTGACCCTAGCAGAAGACAGGAGCAGTGGGAGGATTGGAACTTGGCTGCAAATTTTGTGAATGGGGCGGTCTGGCTTGTTGGAGGGGACTTCAACTGTGTGTTGGTGGGGAGTGACAGACCCAATGGTGTGGTGGATAGCTCTGCCACTGGCTTCCAGCTGATGGTCCAAGTTTTGGGCTTGAGTGAATTTCTCTCCTCGGGCTCTGAATTCACTTGGAGGAATGGTAATGGTCTCATGTCCAAGATTGATAGGCTCTTTGGCAATGTTGGGCTTCTAGATCTCTTCCAATTGTCCTTTGTTTGTGGTCTTGAATGTCCCTTCTCCAACCATACATCCTCGGTCTGGGACAATGGGGAACAGGTGTTGGCTAGATCCTACTTCAAGTTTAGGAAGTCATGGCTGAGGGAGCCAAGATTCAGAGAAATGATTGATGGTTGGTGGAGGGCCCAACATTCCTTTAGGGCATGGGTACCTTCAGGTTGGCTTCCAAGATTTTGGCTTTGAAAGGAATGTTAAAGGAATATGGTGATGTTGTTTCTGTCCTAAGGCACCAAAAACGTCGAGAGGCCTTGATGAAGATTTAGGAACTGGATGCCAAGTAAGCCAATGCTCGGCTGTCTGAGCAGGATTCTACTAACAAAAGGAAATGGTAGGGGGTGGTGGCTGAAGAAGACCTAAAGCTAGAGATTGATTGGAGGGAATGGTCAAGGCAGCTGTGGTTAAGTGAGGGGGATGCAAACACTAAATTCTTCTACTTGGCTGCCAGCTCTCGGAGAAGAGTCAATCTGATCTCATCTATTGTTAAAGAAGGGTAGAGGGTCACCTCCATCTCTGATATCAGAGCTGAGGCTGTCAGGTACTTCAAGGAGTCTTCAAGAGCTGTTGGTATGGGCTATTGGAGGATGGCAGCTAGTGATATTCCCAGAATTACAGAGATTCAGGGGTCCAGCCTGATTGGCTTTATGTCTGAAGCTGAAGTCTTGAAGGCCATCAAGGATCTAGATTGTGAAGGGTCACCTGGTTCTGATGGGATTCAAGTTTTCTTCTACAAAGAGTTATGGGATATTGTGGGCACTGAGGTAATGGAAGTGATCAGAGAGTTTGAGTGTGGCAACTTTGGCTTTGAAAGAATTAATAGATCCTATCTTTTTCTTTTTCCAAAGACTCTAGGAGCTGAATATTTTCAGGAGTTTAGACCAATTGCCCTTTCTAACTCTTTATATTTGGTGATTAGCAATGTCTTGGCCAATAGATTGAGGCCTATTTTGCAAGAATTGATCCATCCTGCTCAATCAGCCTTCCTTCCTGGCAGTTCTCTACAAGAATCCTTTATCATGGCCCAAGAGATGTTTTGCGGTTGGCACAAGAGGAAATGTAAAGCTTTTCTATGGAAGGTTGATTTCCGCAAAGCTTATGACTCCATCAGTTGGCCCTATCTTTGGGAAGTGCTTAAAAGAAGAGGTTTTCCCCCTGCTTGGATTCAATGGGTGAAAAGGTGTATCACTACTGCCTCTTTCACCCCTTTGATAAATGTGAAACCCTATGGTTCTTGGATTTAGCCCCAATGTGGGATCAGATAAGGTTGTCCTCTGGCACCTTTGATTTTCAACCTGGCAGTTGACAATTTGGCCTAGTATTCTTGTAAACTCACTGAAGCAGGTCTTATTAGAGGGTACTCCTTATCTTGCAGGAGTAGTTTGGCTCCCATTCTTCAATATGCGGATGATATGATTTTTTTTATGGAGGGATCTATGGATGAAGCACTAGCTTTGTATCATTTGGTCAACATCTTTGGTGAGCTCTCAGGCCTTAGGCTGAATAGGGATAAATCTAGTTTGGTCTGTTTTGGCCTAGCTAAGGATGAGCAAGGTGCTATAACTGTTGTTTTGGGGACCCCCCGCATCAGCCTTCCTATTAAGTACTTGGGGCTGCCTTTGAGATGTTCTAGAATGAAGAAAAAAGATTGGAGCTACCTCTTTGAAAAAATTTCTGTGAAATTGGATGGATGGCATAGTAATTTCCTCTCCAAGGGTGGAAGACTTATCTTGCTCAATTCTGTGATCACCTCCATCCCTATTTTCTACTTTTTCATCTTTAAAGCACCTAATTCCATTTGGAAACGGTTGGATGTTTTGAGAAAAAGGTTCTTTTGGAGGGGTGAAAAGCATGAGGGCAGATTCTTGTAGCCACTGAAATAGGAGCAATCTACTAGCCAAAGGATAGGGGTGGACTTGGGATTAAGTCTTTGAAACACTTCAATGATGCTTTGTTGCTTAAGTGGGCAATTAAGCTCTTACAAGGAGACCTGAACCCATGGAATGCCCTGATTAGGGATAGCTATGGTGCTTCTAATAGTGTGCTATCTAGGCTATAGCCTAGCAGACCATCTCCATTCTGGAAATCAGTAACCAGAGCCTTGGCTGATCACTTGCACTTGCTGCAGCTGGCTCTTGGGGATGGCAGGACCTTCAGCTTCTGGAAGGAAGGTTGGTCATTGCTGGGTGTCTTGAAGGAGCTCCATCCAAGGGCCTTTGCTACAACATCTGATAAGGAGGGCACTGTCAGCAGTTTCTGGTCTTGCAGCAGCTACAGCTGGAATCTAAATGAAGAGGAATCCACCAGAAGGGACACTCGACTGTGGGAAGAAAGGAGGAAGCTGCTATTAGACCTTGAAAGCTTTAGGCCAAGGAATGGAGTGGAGGATAAATACATTTGGGTGGGGATTTACAATGTGCAAAATGGCTACAACAGAATCTTAGATTATGGAAGTGGATGGAGCTGCAAGTTCATTGATAAGAAAATTTGGCTTATGAAAATTTCCCTTAAGGTGCAAATATTTCTTTGGCTATGTAGGAGAGATGGTTTGATCACAGGTGATCTGCAACATAGAAGGATGGGAGCTGATCATCATGAATGCTACTTATGTGGGATGCATACTGACAATGCGAATCATATCTTCTCATCTTGCCTAGTCATTGATGCTATTTGGAGGACTTGTAAGGAGCCACTACCAGCTTGGGATTCCATCTAGCATGGGTTTGGTATAAGAGAGAAGCCACATGTACGCATGGCCGTCACTCTCTGGTGTGTGTGGAAGGCGAGAAATGAGAGGCTTTTTCAAAAGAGACCGATGTGTTGTGAAAGAATTGTAAGAGAGTGCCGGTCCCTCATACATACATGGGGATCTGTTTTGTAATTCCTCTTACTTGTTAATATAATATACCTCTCTGGATTGCTATCGTAAGACGATAGCTTTCCTTTTTGTTTCAAAAAAAAAAAAAACTTCACTATCAGATTCCTTGGGTTCAAATTAGGTTTATTACAAAATTTGAGCCCAATCAGAAATGATCTTGACCTAGTTTGCATTTTAGTCCATTCTTACTATTTTTCTCACATACGCACCCCTAGCATTTTGAATTCCTTACAAAGAGACCCCTAGGTTTTTCATCTTCTACACAGTTTGGTCCTCGCATCATTTCTAGAAACTCAAACCTTCACCGTCGAGATTCAAGTAAGGATTCCTCGCTCGATTCTCAATCAATCACTCCCAAATTTGAAAAGGAGATTCCTTGAGACCACTCATGAATCCTAAAACCCTCTAGATTCCTCATGCGAATGATAGCGTGAAGGTTGAAGTTTGTAAGCGTGTTTCCAAGCTTGCAACTACATTCTAAGCCCTATAAAAGAACCTAGGACACCTGCCTTACTTAGCTTTGTTTGGAGGCCGGACACCCCCTCTTCCCTTCTCCCTGACGTCCATCTCCACCAACTCCGACGAGCCCCTTCATCTACCTTCCTCGTCCACCCTCACAGACAATAGCAGGTGGATTCCTTCTTACCACAATCTTTCGCATCTCGCAATACTGACGAGCACCCTTCCTAAGCTTATTCTTCCTTGCCATCCCCTATCGGAGGCTTCTCTTCCATGGCATCGGCTAGCCAAAGTCGGTATCCTTCCTATCCCTTTCATCCCTTAAAGTAGTTAGTTTGGTTACTTTTAGTTCTTAGGTTAGTTTTCCTATCCAAAAACCAAAAATAACCCCTCGATGTTGATGTTTGCCCTTCATCGTTCCCATCTCCGGCTACCCTCCGATGAGGTCTTCTGCACGCTCCACCGCTCTAAACACCTCGCCACCTATGCCAAAACCTCTACCGTCACCCTGCGATCAAAACCCCTCTTCTTATTCACCATTCCACCCTCTCACGACCGCCCCTGAACACACCCATCACTAGCCTCCGTCCCCGACTTTGCCTGACCACCATGCAACTCCAATCACCATGAAACCATTGCCACTACACTCATAAGCACTTGGAGATGCTTATGAACTATTCTAATGTGGCCGAGAGGCCATGTTCTTGATTCTTAGGTGCTCGTCGTTCTCCATCGCCATCGTTGTCAATGCCATCGTGTTCTTCAAGTTCCAAGTCGTGCAAACCCCAGGTGCAACCTTCAAGTGTTGCAAACAAGGCTTAAGTACTCTTCCAGGTCCTTAATTGGGAGCGCTAACATCTGCAGCTGCATTAATTGGAGGAGCCTTCACAGTAGTTGTGCACGAGCAAACAAGAGGACTCAATAGTCCTACATCGTGGAATTGCAAGCCGTTGAAGGTGCATAAAGGTTTTTTGTGCTGAGCCCTTATTTCCTTAGACACTTGGGGGTGAGCCCCTGCTCACCCGCACTTAACCTAACCTGACTAGCCTTACACTCCTCGACTGTGACCTCACGCCCGTAGCCCTGGACCTAGTTACGCAACCCACATGCCCAATTAAGACCAGATATCAGAGAAAGAGAAGAGGAGAGAGTGAGCGGAGGGTTTTGCTCTTCAGAGAAACCTCCCAACACTTAGACCTTGGGAAGCTTACGAGGACTCTTGTGCATGAGAAGCCAAGGAAGAAGAAAAGAGAAGGCTTGCAGAAGAAAAGAAGTTGAAGGAGAAGAGTAGAAAGGAAGAAAATAAGAAAAGAGCCAAAGAAAAGAGAAAAGAAGAGAGCCATGCCTAAAGAAGAAGAAAGAGCAGAAGAAAGCTTTGAAGTGTACTGTAGCAAGGCTTGGTTAAGTTGTCTGATACACCTACCAGACATTTGAGCACTATTCATTTATTTGACATTATTGAATAAGTTGATATATACATGTGCTTAGGCTAATAATTGGTGATCTAAATCACCATTATTTTATTATAGGTATCTTTTTCTCTCTAGATACATTGATCTTCATTAAACATCTAATGTGATAGATTAATATTCATTGAATATCATTATTGTGCTTATTTCTATGCTTAATTATATTTTGATTAAAGATTAGTGTGTGAATTCCTACTTTCTCCCTGTTCGACCTCGGACTTCATTTCTAGATTTTTGAGCTATAAATATTATTTGTTGAGTGAGCTATTTAGGAGACTTTACTACAACAAGACTCATTTAAACTCTTGCAAAGCCCCTATCAACAGTGGTTATATTTGAGGTTGACTCTAGTGTTCAGCTGATGTGGGTAATTGAGTAAGTGATTCATGATCACTGTTCAGAAATTTGAGTTAATTGCATATGTGCTTAATGTGGGGATTTAAGTGGTGATTCAAATCACCATTATTTTGAGCTTTTATTCTTTTTATCCCATGACTTCTAGAGATTCAATTTGGGTTGATATTGCATATATTTTTTATTAATTCTTATTGCATATCTCTATGATTGTGCTTATTATTTTTATATTGTGATTAGTGCATGAATTCCATATTTTCTCCCTGTGAACGACCTTGGACTCATTTTTTATTTTTGAGCACTCTTTATAAATTTAAATGCTATAACAATTTTGTCGACTATACTATGATGCGTATTTCTTAAAATGGTGATTGTCGCTTTAAACATTTTGGTGTCGTTGCCTGGGAGCAACGTTCAATTCCCTACTAATCATATCTATCTTGATTTTTTTGAGCACTAACTTACCCTATCTATTTTGCTTTGATTTTGTGAGGTACATCACAAGATGTTTCGCGCAATCGACCACTCCAGGGGTAGGTAAAATTTCACTTCTTCCCTAATCAACCTTTTAATATTAGGGAAGAGAAAAAGGAAACAAATGAATTAGGATTCACTTGCCTTATTTTTCTTGTAATTATCATTTAAAGGTAAAATTTCCTGATCTGTGAACTTAATTTGATACCTAATTGAACTGAGATGATTTGATTAGAGATCCCCATCCTGATTTCCTGTACCTATTAGGGATTTACGCTTAAATTCTTGACATCTTGGACTACTCACTTTCTTGTTTAAGTCCAATGTGTTAGATTTGACAACAAATTAGACTTGGAAATAAAGCCAATTACGGTTTCCACATTAGGGTTCTGAAGTGTTGGTACATGGTCAGGAGTGTTTCGTGTGTTAGAAATTGGGGTTACAAGTAACCTATCATCATAGTTGCAAAACACGTCAATCAGATAAAATTTGTACCGAAACTCCAAGAGAGTCTCGGGTCAAACAAAGGGAGGCGATGTATACTTTAGTTGAAAATCACACTTCGATTCGTTTCTTTTTGGTATTTTAGGGTTTTGTTATTTTTTTGCATTTTTGTAAGAAGAAAACAAGCAAACATATCACAAGATAGAGATGTGGAACAAATCTGATATATATTACTTCAATTACAATAAACAATGAAGCATAAAAAGAGAGGGGGGTGAGAGGAAATCTCTCGAATCGGCAGTTTGGCGAGATGACGGTGCCTGGCGAAAGCTCGAACGAAGGAGGTGAGGAGCAGGATGACGGAGGTGAGATGTAGGAGGACGTCGGGTTGAGCAAAGCTTCGGCATGGCTCCAGAATGGAGGTGAGAAAACAATGATGATCTGCTACCGGAATGGAGGTGGGAGGATGGCTCCAAGGCGACCTATGAATGGGGATGGGAAGTTGGAGGAATATTTGGTGGGGCAGAGGTTCGCTACACTAATAGGCACCTTGGGAGCTTGAGAACAAGCTCTAATGGAGCGTTGGTAATCTTACTAGAGCTTGGGAGTAGGTGGGAGTAGAGTAGGTAGAGATGGCTTGGAAGGGAGGGGGTGTAGGTCCTTTTATAGTGGAGAAGAAGAGGCAAAAGTAGGTATGGGACCATTAGTGACATCCAGGCCGTCGCTGGAAGCATTATTGTAGGCAGCTCATGCCTGCTCATGCCCAAAGTTGGCTTTGCTGGCGCATGAAGAATTAGCGATGGCTGTAAGCATCACTGTAAGTCCAGCTCATGCATCGCTGTAGACCCAACTCACGCATAGCTAGTGCTGTGCTACCCCACCTTACCGTGCGCGCGTGCCGACGCACTGGCACTGCACTGTGCGCATGCGCGCCTGCGAGCGTGTGCCTGCGAGCGTGCATGTGCGCCTGCGAGCGCGCGTGCACTACTGCACGCGTGCGGTGCTGCATGCGTGTGCTGGGCTATGCCACGTGGCGCAGTCTGGGCCGTCCATCTTCTTATTGTAGGGGCTACTATAGAGGTTGGATTGAGTCAATTTTCACGCCGTTAGGCTACAATCGTCGCCTTGAATCCATCCGTGTGGTTAGGTTTATCATTTGAAGCTCTGAATTATGTCTCCTAGTCCCTTGGCGTTGATCTTCCTGGGACTGCACATGGTACTACGGGACTCCGATCGAAGTGATTTCAGAGGCATTGGACTATGATCATCGTCTTCAGCATATCTGTATGGTCGGATTGTCAATCCGAGGCTCCCAAGTAAATATCCTTCTCTCCTAACCATGAAGAGGGTGAAATTAACTTAAATTATATACAACTACTCTAAATGCAAAATGATGCATGCTATGCAATATTTATAACATGAAATGCAAATCTAAGCATAGGAACATGCATGAATAGGCATTTTACCCTCAATAAATGTGTTTACATCAGTACACACTTGCATGCAGTAAAGAAATCAATCCTCCTGCATTTGTGTGCCCCTATGTCCTTGTTTGAAAAGATCTATTCAAGAAAACCCTAAAATCAAGGCTCTAAATTCACTTCAACCCTAAAATTTGTACCTAATAACCTGAGAGTCAATTCAAGGTGAGTTGGGTCTTGACCCAAATTTCACCCTCAATCTTTAGGGTAGGTCAGGTGAAGTTGGTCCACTTTGTGGTCCAATCAACCTAGAAATTAGGTCGCAAATTGAATCAACTTTTAAATCAAGTGAAATTCAAGGCACAAATTAGGAATAAAATAGGTAGACTTAAGGTCTCAATTCGTACATTCCGGTCTACTTGGAACCACAGTGACAAGGAAGGTCAAGTGGGAGAAATCCTGTAACCCGTGGGGATGCTCTACCGTGTAGGGTCTTTGTAGGGTTCTCCCTTCCTGGATACCCAAGTAACTCGAGTGTGTGGATTTTTGATTCATAGGTATCATCTACATTGAAATAGCCTTAGTCATCCAAAAATTTTTGGGTGCCTTGAATGGGTCAAATAAACATCCAATCCCTCATCTATTCTCTAAGGCACATACACAGGAAAGGTCCCTGGGTTTTTGACCTAGAGGCCTCCATTAGAGTTGATCTTTTTGGGGAAATTTTGATTTGATCTGATCAATTCGATCTAGACCTAAATTTGATTCTACATCCTGATCCACCACTTGATTTGAAAATGGAACCTGACAACATAGGAAGACTATTTAGGAAACTTGAATCCCCAATGAGCATGAAAGAGAAAATGATCGAGGCTACTCTTAGTCATCATGATGAGTATTACAAAACCTCAGATCTATCTAGGAACATTCCAGTTAATATACTAGAAACAACAACCCATATTATTAACCATGCCGGAATGATATTTACACAAATGATACATGGTTCAACCCAGAATTCTTTAATGAGAGAATACATTGATTAGAGATATTGCACAATACTGAATATATACAATGTTTGTCAAATCAACAAAATTGGGAGATACACCATGGTCTCATTGAGAGAAATGGGTATATGATAAATATGTTACAACAAGCCATTGATCAAAAATACCCATATCAACATTCAGAAATTGATGAGACCTCTTGAGCAATGTGATTTCCCAGAGCTCGGGTTCGAAAATAGAGGTTGTTGTGGACCCCCAACCCAAATGGAATCCAATTCAAACTTTGTATAGAAGGATATACCTAACCTTGATGTTGGTTGGTGGATCCAGTTGCAGGTGTTCCTAATTCTAAACCAGCCTTAGAGAGCCATGATATAGGTCCATTATGCCTTGATTTTGCAAACACTTGCAGTGAGCTTGAATCAAAACCTCTCGAGGATGTAATTCCTGAACCTTATCTTGTTAAGGTAATCCTTGAGAGTGATTCTAACATCCCAATAGAACCATGTTCGGATTCTAGTGATCAAATCCCTACCCTTGATCGAGAATCAAGATTTGAGCCTATTTGTTATGATCAAGAGGCCCAATTTGACCAGAATCAGATTTTATATCTAAATTTTGATTCTAGGCCTATATTTGATTCTCTAGAATCCTCAAAAGAACGAATTGATTTTTCAAAAGTCACACCAATTTACAATGCAGAAAGAGAGTTGGAAGAGTTGGGATTTGATTGGATCTACCATAGGAGCCTAGAACCCAAGCCTATGCTTAATAAGGATACCACTTTAAGCTTGGAATTTGAGATTAGGTTAGATCCAAGTTAGGTTGTTGATTCTATGCATAATGATTTGTTCTGTGGTGGAAATCTTGATCTGGAATCTGGTTCAAAAATTGATTTTCGTGGATTCTTCGACGATTTCGAATCATACTCTAATTTTGGAGAACCTTTGTTTTCAGATGATTATGAGCCAATCTACGACCTCAGTATCCATGACCCATTCTTTTACTCTGACTCTGAGGTCCTAATCCCGAGATTATTGGTCCAAATTGTAAGCACCTCGATTTTGATACACCAAAATTATGTTTATTTCTAGACTAGCATTTCAGGACTATCTCGGATTAAAGCATCAATGCATCTTTCAAGTTAAGAGAAGTTAGTTATTGATGTGAGTCTAATGAGAGACTCATCTTGGCTCTTAAATTCCCCTAATTAACTAGTTTCCCTAGTTAATTAGCTAAGAATATGTTTATTTAGGGTTTAATTATAATATAAGGGATAATATATTAAAGGAACATAAAATAAGTTAATAATACTACATTAAATATCAATTAATGTTATTAACAATTTAAATAATAATGTGGACTCAAATTATAAATATTAGCTACCTAATTAATATTTAAGTAAACATTATAAATATTTAACTCTAACTATGTAATAACTTAAGTAACATAATCAACTAAATAAATTAAGGTAAAAAGGTCAAAAATGTAAATTCAAGTTATATGTATAATATTTATCTAATTTATAATTATATATAAAAAGTTGAAAAAGAATTAAATTAAAATAGGCCTTGAAAACCTCAGTTTACATTTTAGTCCTTACGTTTCTTTGAACTTGAGTCCTTTCCATGCACATAGGTCCTTAGTTTTTCCTGTGAATAGGTCCCTATGAGCACAACACTTCTTCCTCTTCTTCTTCCTTGCACTGAATGGCTAAGAGCCCAATCGACCTAAGGACCCGCTACTGCCTTTCTATTCTCAGCCGATCATCAAATCTTGACCATTGGATTCTCATCCAACAGTTGAGATCAGCCCAAGACCGCACCCTCAACTTTCTAAAGGAGTCATCGCTCGATCAGAGCCATTGGATTCTTGTCCAACGACTGAGGCACAATTTCATTAAATCAAGACCGCAACTATCAGCAAGGATGGCACAGCGGTGACATGCCTGTGGGTGAACCACAGGTCGCGAGTTCGAGACCCCACGTGCTCAAAATCAACGCACGGGGCGGAGCAGTCAAATTGGACCATTGGCTGCGGCACAGACGGTGGATGAAGTGGAGATGTGGTGCGATCTGGGTTCATGGATCACGCATGCGCGATTGAACGTGCCTTCGAATGCCCAATCTGACGTGGGTGCGCGATGAGGCGTGATAGCTTCTAGGCCATCCAATTGCGATAGCTTCTAAGCCATCCAATCTCGCGATCAGACAGCTGATATCGCACGAACGTGCGTAAGGCATTAGGCACGTGGGAGAGGAGGAGACGACAGGCGCGCTTGTATGTCACCCACGTTCAGGCCTTTAGTGATGGATAAACCTATCACTAATGACCCTGACATTAATGTTTTAATGATAAAAGACCTAATTGCCCCTCAAATCTTCACCTATAAAAGGCCCTACGACCCCCACACTTTGTTCATCCCTTCCTTCACTTCTCTCCCTCTCCAAAGCTCTAAAGAAGCTTGTCCTAAACCCAGGATGCTCCTCTAGAGTCAAAATCAAAGTTTTCTCTCCCCCATTTCGAAAGTGGATCTCGTGACGACAACGATGCCCTGCCTCGCCCCCAGTTCTTCCCACTCCGTTCTTCTTCCATCTTCGTCCTCCGTCTTCCAGGTGTCATCCCATCCAGCTTGTCCTCCAAGTAGCCGTCGAGGAGGATAACTTCTCTCTACCTTCTTTTTATCGCTTTCTAGAGTAGATTTTCTAACTTTTTAGTTGTAATATTTTATTGCTTTCTAGTGTAGAATTTCCCGCTTTCTAGTTATAAAGACATTTTCCAAGCTTATTGAAGTGATTGTTCTCTCACTCTCTCTCTTAGTGTTTACATCGAGTTCCTTGTAATTAGCATGCTTTCTAAACAAAAATAACAAAAAGAAAATATATGACGATGGATTTCAAATCGATGTAGCCTCCCTGTGTTTGACTCGAAATTCTTTTCGAGTTTCAATTAAATTTATCTGTTGATAATTTTTCTCGCAAATCAAACAACGACGACGGTTTTCAAAACTCAATTCTGTTTGTGGGGATTTCCGCTACAACACTAGATGTCCTCCCGTCTAGGTACACCCTCCATAACCACCGCCATAACCTATAAATACCCTAGGACCCCTTCGATCCAAAAGGTCAGCTCCCTTTCCCAACAGCATTCGATGATAGGTTATTTGTCACTCACCTCCGATGACCTCTCAACCCTCCTTTGGAGTTTGTTCGAGTAGAAGACTCGTCTCTCTCAACCCCTCTTCCTCTCCGGAAGGCTGTGACAGAGCCTTGGAGCATCATCTTCTCTATCTCATTGCCTTCAGTTTCTCATCGGAGCCCTATCCCCTTTCCTCTGATTTCATCCTCTGTTATGCACCATCGATGGAGCTTCTCATCTCCTTTCGTCTAAGTAAGTAGTTCTAACTCATAGGAGTAGTTTAGCAGTAGTTAAAAGTAGGTTTAGCTTAGATTTCAATATGTTAAGCTTCACCTTCCTCAGCTCCGGCAAGGCCATGTCCAGCCTCGTCGGGCCTTCTTTTACTGATCCAAGCACAATTCCACTTTTTCTACCTTTCCACGATTCATTTCACGTTCTTCCCCTCATTATTAACACCTAAAATGCCTAGTTCACCCCATCATCACAGGTGGTCTCTGTTGTCTTTGGCGAAGGTCACTGAGCTATTACACCTCCAATTAGGGTCTTCCAACACTAATCCACCACCTTAAGACCTTTCCTGACCCCAGATCTACCTTAATTGACCATTTAATAACCTAAATCACTTCACATGCACCTGGATACTTCACTGTCCATGATGAAGTGCCCAGAGACTATCCTACACTCAATCAAGGTCCTACATCACTTCCATAACACTTAAGGACCCCAACGAATCCATCTATTGCTCCTATTAAGTAGTGTACTTAAAATGCCTAATTTCCCTCATCTTTGAGCTTGCTGTCAATGGCGGCTCAAAGATGAGTTATTCACCTAATTAATTAGTTCATTAGCATCGTCTCATTCCATAGACCATTTCCCCTCACTCAATTGAGTGAGAGGAGGCATTTTGAGCTCTATCGAACTCAGAATGCCAGATCTTTGAATTCCACGATAAATCCTTTATTTTGATCTTTAAAAGAGTTAATTAAAGAGTTATTAAGGTTTGTCTAGGTCTTAGGAATCTTTACAGGTCAGTAATGTCCTTTTTCATTGAAGTTTTCTCCTCTGTACATCATAATTTGACTTACCGGAGCTTCGGCGAGCTCCGACAAACCAAACTAGAGCCTCAGCCTCTGAAACTCTTTGAGAAGCTCCAAATTACTTCTTTTAGACTAAGGGATTAATTTTCTGGAGTGAGATTTGTGTTTTAATGCTTAAAGCTTTAGTTTGATCTCTGTCTTCTCCAACTCCAGCAAAGTTGAAGAGGCAAACATGTTAGGGTTTAGATTATAGGAATAGGTCTAGAAGCTTCAGTGAAACCTAGGTAATCCATCCTAGGTCTTTAATTGGACTAAAAACCTATAGATCGCTCTGCCGACCACACCTCCCTCCCAACCCAGGTGACAGTGCCTGTAAGCACTCAACATAGGCTCAAAACAATATTTTGGAATGCAGAGACGATTCACTGAGTTGATTTGAGGACATTTAGGTCTTTAATTTGAAACTTTGGTGATCTATTTTAAAAGTCAACTATTGAGCTTTAATGGTCGAACTGGGAGTGAAGTTGAGGATTAGATTTTTGAATCTCTGATTGAATGGGCTGATTAGGTTTTTGGAAAGATTTACAATGTTTTTAGGGTAATTTGCTAGGATCTTATTGAGGATTAATTGAGATTATACCTATTGCACAGTTTGGGTTCATATGGAACCCAATACTGTTATTTAACTTTTTCATTGAAATTTAGAGTCAAATCCTAATCAGAATAATTACTCTAAGCATTATAAATTAGTTTAGATCAACCCCTGGTGACTTGAGCCATCTGTTGGATGAATTATAGCTTAATTTCAAGCTTTGAACACTAAGAACGAAGCCTTTCAGCTTCTGTTGCTTCCTGAGCTTCTCTAGACTCCTTTCTTCTCCAGTTTGATGCGGAATGGATCAATTAGGTCATTCAAACCATTGGTAGAGAGACCTAATCCTTCCGTCAGGTCAAATGACTTGAACTTCACTTCTGCAAACTATTAATGGCCATGTGGAACCCTTGACTTCGCCCTTCAAATCAAAGGGCAAGACTAGATCTGGACACCAAATTGGTGCTGAATCCTGATAGAGCATCCTTAAGGCTTTTGTTCAAGCCTTTGCTCGATCGAAACCATCCAGCCAATCGGCCAGAATCATCAATTAAAGTTTGGCCTGGAATTGTTAGGAATAGTCCCACCTCGGGAATTCTGGAGCGTGCGATATAGTATAAAGTGATTTTATGTTTATGACGTTTTGGTCGCCAATGCAGGGTGCAGCTTATGGGCAATCGGTGCAGGTGCGTGTGTGTGCACGTGGCTACACATGGGTGTGTGTGTGCGCCTGTGGGCGTGAGCGTGAGCCTGTGAGTGGGCGTGGGCCTAGGAGGTCGGTACTGTGCATTGATATAAATTTATGGAAATCCACCTAATTAAAACTAGGTCGAATCTCTGGTAGGGTCTGGTCCTACCCCACGGGGTGTTGTGTATCTCCGAAAGAAGTCTGACTGCATAATAATAAAATAATTTTTATAATTAAAGGCAAAATGGGCTTAAGTGTTCACGCAAATGGTTAAGTGTGGAAGGTTATATGCACAATACAAAGGAGAGTTAAGAAGAGATGAAGAGAAGATGGTTTAAAAGCTTAAGTGTTGAGATAGTATTAAGAAAAGTTAAAGACTTAGGAGATTAGCTAAAGAACTTAAGAAAAATATAAGGGAAGAAGAGAAGCTGGAGAAATAAAAGAGAGAGAAAGAGAGTAATAATAGAAGAGAAGAAAAGAAAAGGAACAAGAGAAGAAAGAAGGGATGAAGGCATTAATGAAGGAAGAAGAAGAAATATCAGACGTTCCTTACTTGCATTAGACTTCTAATTTTTCTCTTTAAAACATCCAATATTATCCTTAGGCATCTGATTTGATCTTATATTGCAATTTCAGGCTCTTTTATTGTTGTTTTGAGCATCAAATGTTGTAAAAGGCAAATATATCCCTTGTATATGATTTTCTTGCTTTATACTCTTGTAAAATGATATAAATGATGTAATAAACATGTTTACTTGAATTTTAATGATAGATTTCTTGTGTAAACATGTTTTACCCTAATGAAATGTTTCATGCTTATGTTTGATGTATCTTTTGTACAATATTCATCTTTCTAAAGTATTACAATTATATTCTGACTAATTAAATAGTTATTAATTATTTCTTATAGATTAATGGTAATGGTGATTTAGGATTAAGTTATGCCTCTCAGTAAACGACCTGGACTCAACCAGTTAAAAAAGAACTTTAAAATCTAAAATGTTAGGTTAACTTGACCCTATACTACATTCACGACTTTGATTCAAGTTAACCTAAGTTACATTCTTACACAACCTAAATAACTTAACTGTGTTGAGGAATCTAACGATCAGTGTCTTTTTAACTTTATTTGAATCTAGGACATGATTGTAAGGAACCTTAAATAAAACTCAAATAGATTTTTTCGTGTATCTTTTCAAAACCAATCTTTTTAGGGTTATTGATTGACTAAACAAGTTAATTAATTGACCAAATCATGTTGATTGACCAACCAAATTATTGACCGATCAAATTAGCCCATTTTAGGAAGTTGACAAAAATCATTTTGATCAACCAACCAAGTTAATTGCCCGACTAATCAGTGATCGACCAACCACCTTAATTGATCGACCAAATTACCTTTTGATCGACCAATTAACCTTAATTGATCAACCAATTTAATTTCCTATTCAAGCAAAACTTTTATTATAAATAGAGGTTGTACACAGCTCATTCTTTAATAACTTTCAAATATAAATATCATTCAAAGATAGAGCTTCTCATGCTTATTTCCAAAGGCTTTCACGCCCCATTCTTTACGTTCTTCAAAAGCACTATCCCTCGAACCTCTGCGGAAAAATCGGTTTAATTCTTTATTGAGGTTCCATAGAAGTTATTCTTGTTAGTCTATTTTGTTGTTTTGATTTACAGATTCCAAGTTTGTTTGGAAGATCCGTGGTTGTTGTTTTTGCTTCTCTTCAGGATAAAAAGGGAAGTGATTGTAAGAGGTTATGCCACCCTCGTTCAAGTGGTACGGTTTAGTGGATTGGCCAGCATTGTCTAGTCAGAAAAATCCTAAGCTAGGTGGCTTAGCTAGTGGTTTTCACCCGGATTGATTTTCCACTATAAATCAGGTGTACTCTGTACATAAATCTTTGGTGCTTTATTCTTTTTTATTTGTGCATATATTTTAGAACAATACTATTCACCCCTCCCCTCTAGTATTAGTTGGAATCCACAGGATATTCTATCACTCACACTTGGTATTAGAGCCTAGTTGTCCAGAAGATGTCAAAGTCATCTATCGACACATACGCTGAGGGGCAATCTGCTGTTCATCCTCCTCTCTTTGATTGGATGAACTACGGATACTAGAAGACTAGGATGCAGATCTTCCTAGAATCCATGGACTTCGAGGTATGGGATGTCATCTCATCCAAATACACTCATCCTAAAATTAAGGAAGGAGTGGCGGTGACACCAAATCAGGAAAAGATGGCAACCCACAATGCCAAAGCTATGAATATAATCTTCTGCGGGATTTCAAGAGCGGAATTCAACCGTGTCTCTACTTGCAAAATATCATACAAGATCTGGAGCATCCCTAAAGTCACGCATGAAGGGACAACTAAGGTAAAAGAAACTCAAGTAAATTTACTAATGCAAAATTACAAGCTTTTAAGGATGAAGAAAGGCGAGTCAATCAAGGAGATGTTCATGAGGTTTATGGACATCATAAACTCTCTAAGAAACCTAGATCAAGAGATCAAAAATGAAGCCTTGGTGAGAAAGATACTCCGATCACTCACAAGTGATTGGGAGACCAAGATCACAGCCATACAAGAGTCGAAAGATCTGTCTACCCTAAAACTAGATGATCTTATCGGAAGCCTTATGGCCTACGAAGTTCAACTTCAGCACATGAAGGAATACGAAGATGAAGGAATAAGGAAGAAATCTATAGCTCTTGAAGCCATTCAGGAATTTGAAGAAACTTCAAGTGGAGGAGAGGAAGATATAGCACTCTTGTTAAGAAAATTCAGGAAGTTCCTTAAGGATAAGAAGAATTGTAGGAAGTAGAATGAAGAAACCAAGAATGATGCAGTCATCTTCTACAACTGCAAGAGAAAGGGACACATCAAAAAGGATTGTCCACTTCTCAGGAAGGAATCAGATAAGAAGAAGAAGCACTTCAGAAAAGATGGTAAGAAGAAAGCTTTTACTACAACTTGGGATGAGTCAGACTCAAGTTTAGAGGAAGAAGAAACCACGGGAGAAGAAGCACTTCTAGGTCTTATGGCACTAGAAGATGAGGTAACATCCTTCACCCAAGATGAATTATATGAAGCATTCTTTGAGATGCATGATATAGTAAAATCATTAAAATTAGAAAACAAAAACCTAGTAAAAGCATTAGGTAAAGAAAAAGAATAAAAAGAAGCACTTGAAAATCAAAATAAAGAGCTATCTGTTGAGATCATTTCATTAAAATCATAGATAAACAACTTAAAAGTAGATATAGACAAATTAAAAGAAAACTCTACTATTTTGTTAAATGACCTAACTAAATTCACAAATGGAAGTAGAAACTTGCATAAATTGTTAGGAACACAAACCTAAAGAACCACAAAATTTGGGTTAGGCTATATACCAAAAAATAACCATGAAGCATCTAGTTCTTGCCAGAACAAAGAGAAAGGTAGTGTGCCAAAGCAGGCAACACAAACTAACCACAGTGGGCCCAAACAAAAATGGGTACAAAAAAATATTTTGCAATCTTGTTTTTTAGATTTTGTAGATTATAAGAAGTGGACTTTCCAAAAAATCAATGGAACATTGAAGCCACTTTATCAAACAAAGCTTCACAATTACAAACCAATGACAGAAAAAAGAAGAAAGAAGGTGGATGATGAACAGTGGCTGCTCCAAGCACATGATCGGTGAGGAAGACCTGTTCTTGCAGCTCAACCATCAAGAAGGTGGTATGGTCACCTTTGGGAACAACCACAAGGGCCGTATTATTGGTACTGGCTAAATTGGTAACTCTTCAACCTCTTTTGATAACGTGCATTTAGTTAAAGGTTTAAAACATAATCTGTTAAGTGTAAACCAAATATGTGATAAAGGGAATAAAATTATGTTCACATCAAAAGGTTTTAAAATTCATAATAAAGAAACAAAATAACTTATTCTTAAAGGAAATAGACACAAAGACATTTACACCGTAAACTTCGACAAATACAATAGTCTTGAATGTCTAGTCCTATTTGACGAAGAAGCATCACTTTGACATAAACGACTAGGTCATGTTCATATGGGCAACATTAATAAACTTGTGAAACATGAACTTGTCAAGGATGTGCCAAAGATCAACTTCAAGTAAAGCAAAGTTTATGATTCTTGTCAAGTTGGTAACCAAACCAAAAATCCTTTTAAACCAAAAAGGATGGTTAGCACTTCTCAACCCCTGGAGCTACTTCACTTAGACTTGTTCGGACCAACCAAATATGAAAGCCAAAGTGGGTGCAGATACTGTTTAGTCATAATTGATGACTTCTCTAGATTTACTTGGGTATCTTTCTTAAAAAGTAAGGACTTAGCCATAGATGCCTTTAGCAAACTAGTAGAAGACTACTGAATGGGAAAGGATTTGAGGTAATTAGGATCAGAAGTGATCATGGTGGGGAATTTGAAAATGAATCTCTTTCGATTTTTTGTGATCAATATGGAATCAAACATGAGTTTGCCTCCACTAGAGTTGTACCTTAGAATGGTGTAGTTGAGAGAAAAAATAAGACTTTGCAAAAGTGTGCCCACACAATGCTGTGCGAGTCAAAGCTACCTCGATATTTTTGGGCTGAAGCTATAAACACTGCTTGCTATATCTAGAATAGAACCTTCATCAGACCAATCCTAAAGAAGACACCTTTTGAACTCTATCATGGAAGAACACCTAGAATTTCCTACTTCAAGATTTTCAGTTGTTGATGCTTTATACTTAACGCTAAAGATAATCTTGATAAGTACGATGCTAAAAGCTTAGAAGGGATTTTCTTAGCTTATTCAACCAAAAATAAAGCCTATAGGGTCTTTAATAAGAAGAACTCTATTGTTGAGGAAACCATGCATGTATCATTTGATGAAACATTAGTTCAACCTAAATGTTCTATGATTGATGATGAACTAGTACATGATCCATCTAACATTCTAGAAGAGAATATTTCTAATGAACTATCCAAAGATATCTCTATAGTGAAAGATCATCCTAAAGAACTGGTAATAGAAGAATTGTCAAAAGGAGTTCAAACCGGATCTTCCATTAACACACTAGCCTTTATAGCCTTTGTTTCTCAATTAGAACCTAAAAATTTTAAGGAAGCCTTCTCAAACAACTATTGGATTATTGCTATGGAAGATAAACTAAATCAATTTAAGAAAAATCAAGTATGGGAACTTGTTTCAAAGCCTGAATCACAAATTATTATAGGAACCAGGTGGGTTTTAGGAACAAACATGATGAATCAGGAAATGTAGTTAGAAATAAAGCTAGACTTGTGGCTCAAGGATACAATCAAGAAGAAGAAATAGATTTTGATGAAACATATGCACCTATTGCTCGACTAGAATCTATTAGAATGTTGCTAGCTTTTGCAACCCATATAGAATTCAAACTCTTCCAAATGGATGTCAAAAGTGCCTTTCTAAATGGATTTATCAAGGAGGAAGTCTTTGTTAAACAACCTCCTCGTTCTGATTATCTGAATCATCCAGAACACATATACAAATTAAACAAAGCATTATATGATCTAAAACAAGCTCCACGAGCTTGATATGATAGATTAAAATCATATCTAATTGATAATGAATTTAAGATTGGTCAAATAGATCCAACCTTATTTAACAAAAGAAAAGAAAATGATCTCTTAATAATTCAAATGTATGTAGATGATATCTTTTTTGGTGCTACTAATGATTTACTTTGCCAAGACTTTACAAAGGTAATGCAGGATCAATTTGAGATGAGCATGATGGGAGAACTCAAGTTCTTCCTAGGTCTTTAGATTGATCAGCTATCCTTCGAAATCTTCATATCTCAAACAAAATACATAACGGAGATACTGAAGAAATTCTTGATGGATAAAGTTAAAGGTAAAGAAACACTAATGGCAGCTTCTACTCAATTGAAAACTGATGACATAGGTAAATCAGTAGATCAAAAACTATATAGAAGCATGATAGGATCTCTATTATATTTAACTGCAGTAGACCTGACATTCTATTTTGTACGTATTTGTGTGCTCGCTTTCAAGTAAACCCTAAAGAAATGCATCTACATGTTGTTAAAAGAATACTTAGACATCTAAACAACACAGAAGACTTAGGAGTTTTTTATCCGAAGTCAGACACATTGGAATTATATTCCTTTTATGATGCTAACTATGCAGGTAGCTTCATAGACTGAAAGAGTACTAGCAGAACATGTTAGTTTCTCTGAAATTCCCGAGTCTCTTGGTTCTCTAGAAAACAAAATACTATATCACTATCCACAACTAAAGCAGGATATGTAGCAGCATCTTTAGCTAGCCTATTCACAACTATTGTGGATCAAACAGACATTATAGGACTTTGGGTTATCTTATAAGAAGAACAAAATTTTGTGTGACAATACAAGTGCTATTAAACTATCCAAGAATCTAGTACAACACTCTAGGACCAAACATATAGATGTTGGACACCACTTTCTTAGAGATTATGCCTTAAAAGGGGATATCAATTTAGAATTTGTTAACACAGAAAATCAACTAGCTGATACATTCACAAAACCATTACCAAAAGAAAGGTTTAATCAAATTTGTCATTCACTAGTTTTATCTACTTTAAAAGAGCTTAATTAATTTGCCTTATGGATTCCTTCATAGCATCATTAGATGATTAGATGTTATATTTGTTTCTATCTCCATCTTGGCATGTATAACTTAATTTTTCTCGGAACATTTATATTCTATGCACTGCTTATCTAGACTCATTATTTATGCATGAAGATTATCTTACTCAGTTTTGTGTTTCTCTTTAGCTCTCTTATATTGCATGATATTTATGATGCTTGAATTATATGTTTAAGGGGGAGTTAAATGTCAAATCACAAGCAACATGTCTTACTTTTTGCTGAAACAAAAAGGAAGAGATATTCTACAAAACTATTTTCAAATTTCATAATTATAATTTTATTCTCATCAAAATAGGGGAGAATGTAATCACCTCTGTTTTGATACACCAAAATTTTGTTTATTGCTAGACTAACATTTTAGGACTATCTCAAATTAAAGCATCAAAGCATCTTTCAAGTCAAGAGAAGATAGTTGATGATGTGTGTCTTTTTATCTTTATTTGAGTCTAGGACATTAATGTAAGGAGCCTCAAATAAAACTCAAATATGGATTTTTTTGCATATCTTTTCAAAACCAATCTTCTTAGGGTTATTGATCGATCAAATCATCTTGATCGACCAACCAAGTTAATTTACTAATCAAATCAGCCCATTTTAGGAAGTTGAGAAAAATCCTTTTGATCAACCATCGATTAATTAGTGATCGACTTACCACCTTAATTGATTGACCAAATTGCCTTTTGATCGACCAATTAACCTTAATTGATCGACCAATTTAATTCCTATTCAGCAAAAACTTTTAGTATAAATAGAGGTTGTTTGTACTCCATTTTTTAATAACTTTCAAATAGAAATACCATTCAAAGATAGAGCTTATCATGCTTATTTCCAAAGGCTTTCACACCCCACTCTTCACGTTGTTCAAAAGTATGACACCTCGAACCTTTGTGGAAAAATTAGGTTGATCCTTTATTGAGGTTCCATAGAAGTTATTTTTGTTATTCTATTTTGTTGTTTTGATTTACGGATTCCAAGTTTGTTTGGAAGATCCGTGGTTGTTGTTTTTGCTTCTCTTTAGGATAGAAAGGGAAGTGATTGTAAGAGGTTGTATCACCCTCATTCTAGTAGTTCGGTTTAGTGGATTGGCTAGCGTTGCCTAGTCGGAAAAATCCTAAGCTGGAAGGCTTAGGTAGTGGTTTTTACTTGGATTGGGTTTCCACTATAAATCAGGTATACTCTATGCATGAATCTTTGGTGCTTTATCTTTTTAAATCTGTGCATATATTTCAAAGCAATACTATTCACCCCTCCTCTCCAGTTTTTAGTTGCGATCCACAGGATATTCTACCACTCACACAAATGCCTATTCTATTGAATTGGAATCATTCTGTTATAATCTTCAGGTATCAAAAGCTGTAAGTACCAAGGGTGTCCACATTCTAGAGTTTGAATCTTTCACTGATTCAGATTTCCATGATCCTACAAGCCCTCTCCAGGCATTTACATATGATTTGGATGAGCATCAAGAGGACTCTCTAGATGAACCTATCTTTGAATCATTTCTAGAAGAGCCCACACCGCATTTTGATTTTGAAGAAGCCACATCACATACAATGCCTGTCAAAATCCGATCCCAACCCTGACCTACCACTAGAATAAATTTTTACTCTGATTCACTTCCATCTTTTGATCGGGAATCAAACATTGATCAAACCAAGAATCACATCATATCCTTCTCTGATCTCACTTGTAGGGTTCCTATGTTTTCCACAAATTCATTATCTTTTGAGGACCCCTACTCTAATCAGGCTAAACCAATTCAGACAAACCCATGCTTTGCATTTCCACATCTTTTTTAACCACATAGCATGTGGTCAGCTCAATACCTATTGATTCACATCCATCAACCCACTAGACTGATTGGGTTTGGTTTGCATCATCAACCTATTGACCTGAACAAGTCATCAAGGTGCTTGTTCTACAAAATTCCTCTGATTTGACCACTCCTTCTCCTTGATAACCTTATGCTCGGCTGAAGGCATTGAATTTAATGCTTAACGGGAGGCAACCTACAATTCCAAAATCCTGAGGTCCTTCTGGCCATCTTTTATGCTACACTGTTATTGCACTTGAGGGTTCAACTTCAGAATAGCCGACTCTACCTTTGGTACTCATATCAAAGCTTGAAATAGTCTGCAATAGTCATCCCGACCAGTTCACCTACCCTTTGACCCTGTTCTAATCCTTGAACCAACCTGACTTCATACCTTCCTAGTTTACAATGAGGACATTGTAAAACTTAGGCATGAGGGTTATTAAAATGCAAATAAATGGAAAATCAATTCTCTAAGGGGCTCCCACAGTAAAAATACATATTTAAAGAAAAAAATATATATATATTGGAGAAAGGGGAGAAAATTATGAAAAACTAATTGCAAATCTGTCTTGAGGAAAAGAGGAGCAGATACAAAATGTCAAATGAGCAAAAATTGAAAAGAAAAAAATGATAGTCATGCCATTTGATTATGAGATTTACTTAAGTTTTAGACCAAATAAAAAGAAAGATTAAGTCCTGAAATGCTAAAGAAATTTCAGTGCAAATTCCTTGTGAATGTCACAAGGGAATCACACTAATTTTCCCCAAATCGGAGGTTGATGAGAACCTCATCTTAGCCCTAACTAGCTTATTTTGACCTAAGAAAGTAAATAAAAGCTCCTACATAACCTAAAGGAAGGCCTAATTCAAGGGATTACCGTTCTGGGAAGAAAACATGAACTAAAAGATAAAATTGCAATTTTACCATTGTAGTACATCAATGGGATTTCTCAAGGGTTAAACATAGGTCAATTGGACTTAATAAGAGGAAAAGTGGGATGGTTCAGTCAGAAAAGGTTATTGTGAGATTTAAGAATTAAATGACATTCTGTAACCCTAAAATAAATCCACTTAATTTCACAAGGTTTTGGTCAAGACAAAAATCAACTAAATCCTCTAAAATTCATGGAAAAATATCCCCTAGGGTTTAGAACCTTCAATTTGACCTTTGGAACCTATTTTGACCTAGATAGGGGTCCTAGCTTAGTATTTGACCTAATTTCGATTTTTGTGCAAAATGTCCAGTCAAACTTGGACAAACCTAAAATCCAACTCTACCATTGTATTCTTACGTCCAAATTAGGTTTGTACCAAAATTTGGGCCCAAGGGAAGGTCATCTTAACCTACTTTGCAAAATAGTCCACCTAATTACATTCTAGCCCCTAACTTTTGAAAACCCTTGCACAAAACCCCCTATCTTCCTCGCCACTCTTTGCATTCAGGTCCCTCCACCATTACAGCGGAGGAATCCCACTCTGACGAGGATTTGAGGAGGATATCTCCTCTAATCCTCAGAGATCTCCTCTCAGATTTGGAAGGGAGATTCTCTGAGGATTTCTCCACCGTCTGAACATGATCCCAGGATTTGATTCGCACCTAATCTCTCGTGCGAATGCTCGAGAGATATGGGTATCACACGGATTTCCTACTTTGGTGAAGTTGCCATGCTTGGAAGCTTGCCTTCCAAGCACATGGCCCTCCGCCAGTGCGCCAGTTCCTATAAAAGATGCCCCAGATCCTCCCGGCCATCTCAAGCTTGAATTGCCTTGAGAATTCCCCTAAATTTCCTCCTTTCTCGTCTCTGGCCGACCGCTTGCAAGCTCCGACGATCCCTCCTCCATCCTCTCATCTCTCTGCCACCATACTTGTGGTTGAGTTATCTTCGTCTCGCTCTTCCGTGTTGCGTCGTACCAGCATGCGCCTCTCCGACCTCTTCCTCATTGCCGTCATCCTCACCTTTGGGTCATCTTCCCCGATGATGGCAAATACGCACCGCTCGTCCCTTCTGTCTCCCCTTCGTCTAGCTACACGCAGATAAGTTCCTCTCCCTCTACTCTTCATTTCCTCTCATTCAATTTCATAAAATACCCCTCGATAGCCACTGTCCACCTTCGTCTCCCTCATCTTCGGCCGACCACCGGCGAGGTGAATCCGTCACTCCCCCACTCAACATGCCTCGCCACCTTCCTCATCACCTTCTCCATCACTCACTGATCATCCTCCGCCTCTTCACCAACCGCCACACACGCCCTACACCCTCACCCGACACATGCATCTTCACAGCCACAGAGCGACCTAGGCACGCATGCCTAGGCCGTCACGCAGCCAACCAACCCCCATCTCACCTTTGTCGTGACACAGCGAAGTTTCCCATGGCATTTGATAGGGCCGCGAGGCCATATTCGTGCATTTCAGGTTTCACCCCTCTACCACCATTAGCGAAGGCGTGAAGGAGCTTGTCTGCAAGCTCCAGGTCGTTCCACTCCAGGCTGAGATGCCCAAGTGCACAGAACCCTCCTACAAACCTTCTGCACCTGGCAATTAAAAGTGTCCACGACTGCAACTACCTCAATTGGGCGGGCATCTTCCCTGCGGGCGTGAAGAAGCGAGTGGGACACTTTAGTCCCACCTCGTAAGTTCTCAACGTAGGTGAGTCGTCTAAATTATTTTTGTGTTTCTTTCTTATCGCCTCAAGTGACATGGGGTGAGGTCCCTCGCCCATGCCTGTGCCTTGTCTGCGACACACACCCACATGGACCTGGTACCCAACCCATATACCCTTCACTCCTCACGCACTACACCATGCCGGTGCGCCTGGACCCGAACACGCGAAACTCGACCCGATTACTCAACTCTGGGAAAGCGAACCTAAGAGCGAAATAGAGAGAGTGAGACACGGGGGAGGGTAGGGGTAAGTTTTGCTTTGTGCTGTGTAGGGAAAGAAGGAGGAGGAGGAGAGGCAGTTGCTGAAGAGAAGGAAGAAGAGGCTAAGGAAGAAAAGGTAAAGGCAAGAGGGCGGAAGAAAGAAGAAGGTGCTGCTGAAGAAGGATGGACTTAGCTATAGGGAAGCTAAGGAAGCCAAGAAGGAAGGAAGACTTGAAGGCAAGCCAAGTGCAGAAGAAGAGGCTGAAGAAAGAAGAAGGAAGGAGAAGGTGCAGCCAAGCAGAGAATCAAAGGTAGAAGAAAGCTATGGAAACAAGAGAAGAAAAAGAAGAAAGAAGAAGGCAGAAGAAGAGAGAAAATCAGAAGGCAAAGTCAGAAATCAGTGAAGGAAGAAGAAAAACAATAGAGAAAGCACTGTTGCAGCAAAGACTTAAGTCGTCTGATTTTACATTAGACATCCATTTTTTGAGCTTCTTTATACATTGACCTCATTTTTTACTTTATAACTTTGATTGGATTGGTCATTGCATTTGATAAAATTGAAAGTTGTGATTCTAGTTTTTAAATACCAATTTGCTCCCTCTGTTCGACCTCGGAAACCTAGGTTTTCGAGTAATAAATTCTTATTTGTTTCGAGGTGATTTCATTTATGCTACAATGAACATCTTTTTTAAACTGATTTCTCCCCGTTAACATTTTGGCGTCATTGCCAGGGAGCAACGGGCATTTTAGAAACTTTGATCACAACCTCTGATTCAGTACTGACTTAATCTCTCTCTTTTGTTGTGTTTGTTTCAAGGGAAGTAGAGGAAAGAAAAGCAGCCGTACAACAATCACACCAAGGAACAGGTAAACTTTCATTAGTCCTCTCTCTTAATCCCCTTAAAGTCTGAAAAGGAAAATAAAAAACAAAGAAAAATCAATCTAGGGCTACCTGCTTCCATATTTAGTAATTCACCAAAGTTACCTGATTTTCATTTCAACACATTTTGAATTGCACATCCAATTAAGGTAACTAGGGCTAAAACCTTCCTGATTGAGCCCTAAATAGCATTTTTGAGGCAACTAAAGTGGACCAAATAGAGCCAACCTAAGGATTTCAATCTAGGGTTTTAGAGACACATCTTCTCTTAAACAAAGAAGCAAAAATTTCAAAAAGATGTGTGCCTAAGCCTTGTTTGAAAAGATCTATCCAAGAGAAACCCTAAGCAAATCAGGCTCTTAATCCATTTGAACACTAAAAGAAAGGACCTAAAAGCTTTCAAAGGAACAAAGTGGTGAAGTTGATCCTTTGGGTCAACCAACCTTAAAATTAGGTCACTCCTTGCACTCAAAAGACTTAAAGTTCAAGTGGAACCTTAAGCACCTTGATCTTAACTAAAAGAGGTAGACTTAAGAGGTCAAGGTCCCCATTCTGCTCTACATGGAATCTCAGTGAGAAGAGAGGTCGGGTGGGGGAAACCTTGTAACTCGTGGAGACCCTCTGTTGTCTAGGGGTCTTTGCGGGACTCTCCCTCTCTGGCTGCCCAGGTATTTCTCAAGTGGACGACCTTTCTGACTAAGGGGTATCATTCACCCCGAACCTCTATAGCCACCCAACATTTTTTGGGTGTCGCAATTGGGTCCAACACATTCTGATCTCATCAAATCCTTTGGTGCATGTTTGGTAGGAGGTCCTTAAGACCATCCTTAAGACCTCCTTTAGAAATTCACTCTTGCTGAGGCCAAGCCTCGACACCCTTGTTTGTGCAGCAACCCCACCACATAGATCTTTCCTCTGATTCAAAACCAAGTTCTCCTTCATCTTCCATCATGGCACAACCCATTGAAGAAGAGAACAACCTTGAGCACCAACTTCAACACCGAAATGATCTCTTCCAAAACTTTCTATACCCACTGCAGCATCCTATGATGCGAGATCACTATAATCTCGCTGTGGTGGCAATCGAGCCTCGAGTCCGAATCCCGGTTGGAGGTCCTAATTTTGAACTCATGCCCTATATGATTCATGCCATACCAAAATTCCATGGGCTTAACTCTGAGGATCCATTCCAGCACATTAAGCAGCTCAAACATCTAGCCCAGACCTTCGGGTCAGATGCACAAAATCAGGATATTTTACTCATGAAGATGTTTTCTTTCTCCCTCATTCACAAGGCTACTCATTGGTATCAAACTCAGACTCGTTCGATTAACACATGGGATGAACTTCAGTCTGAATTTTTGAAGTTCTTTCCCGTTGGCTAAACAAATGCCTTGCACCACCAGATCACTCATTTCACTCAACAATCGGGAGAACCTCTTCATGAGGCATAGGATCGATTCTTAGATCTCATGCGAAAGTGCCCCCATCACTGAGTTCCTAAATGGGAACAAATTCAGTCTTTTTACCAGGGACTCCGTGAAGACATTCGATTATTCGTCAATGCAACTTGTGGAGGAAACATCATGGGTCAACATGAGGACACGGTGTGGGAGATTCTTGAAAATATGTGCGAGAACTCCATCAATAATGACTCCATGGGCTTATTCGACCGGACGAATGCCCACGCATCGACGAATCTTAGGGGAGCACATGAGATGCAGGACCTATCCACATCCATTGACTTGGAACTGATGGCCAGTCGGTTGGACAAGGTCTCTATCATAGAGAAGAAGTTGGACGAGCTGACTCGGCATCTGCAGTGAGCCACCTCTGTGCAGAACATCTATCACCAATATTCTCAAAGGATGGACCCGTATCCACCCCCGTCTGACTCTCGGGCCGGAGGGACCTCCGATCCACTCTATTCTAGTTGGGGGAACTCTGAACCCTTGTATTCTGACTTTCCTGAGGCTCGTTAGATCTGTGAGGACCTCAACGCCATCCAGAATGATCCATTCTCTAATTCCTACAACCCTGGATGGCGAAATCATCCCAACTTCCAGTGGACGGGAAATTCTCAGACTCCAAGACCACCTTATCAACCCCATCCACAAGCTCCTTGTCCATATCAGCCGCCTTAGCCTCGGCCCAATCCCACCTATCAATCTGGGCCAAACAAGGATAAAATGACTCTTATCCTTCAAGCACTGGCTGACATTCAGAAGACTAATGCGGCAATGCAGAAACAACACAAGGATGAGAACACAGAGGTTCACAATCAACTCGCCCAGATGGCAAATTCCCGCCAACCTGGCACCCTTCCTTCGCAACCTCTTCCAAACCCAAATAACGTGCCAACCCAGAGGTGCGTTATGAACCCAAATCCAGGCCACGCACATATGATTTATCAGGTCCCTTCTGTTCCATCACCTGACGGGATGGAAGCTTCAACATCTTATGTGGGATTTCAGCACCAGCCACCCATCTTACCAAACCCAAACCAAAACCAGGCAAGGTTAAACTCCGTAACAACTCGTAGTGGTAAAGCAACCCAAGACCCACATTATCCAAACCACTCCAAGCCTGGTAGTAACCCAAGCCCTAGGATAGTTATCCCGAATACCCCTATCCCAGATTAAGAACCTGGACCTATTCTAGAGGAACCAACTAGGGTTCCATTTCTTGAGGCCTTGACCAAGGGAAAGAGGATAACCAAACCTGTGGCTCCTGAGGAGGATCTGGTCAAGCTCTTTGAACAGGTCCAAGTAAACATCCCCTTGATGGATGCAATCTACCACGTACCGACTTATGCACGATTCCTGAATGATGTGTGTACACCCAAGTGTAAACCACGAACCAAAAGTAGGACTCCGATGAGCAAGTCAGCTATGTAATCTTGAGTAAACTCCCACCCAAGGCTAAAGACCCAGGTATTCCCCTGATTTCGTGTAAAATTGGTGAAACCCAATTCGACAAAGCCTTGTTAGACTTAGGTGCCTTTATAAACCTAATACCTACATCCCACCTTGACCGCCTTGAAGAGTCCGAACTTAAACCAACTGAGGTGACATTGCAGTTAGCCGATCGATCCATCAAGTCACCTAAAGGAATACTCAAGGATGTCATTGTTAGGGTACAGGATTTCTACTTCTCGGTGGATTTCATAGTTTTGGATTTGGATGCACCTGAGAACCCAAGGGATACACCAATTATATTAGGGAGACCTTTTCTGGCCACTTCTAAAGCCAACATAATTTGTAAGGAGGGCCAAATAAAATTAAAATTTAGGAATCAAACTCTGAAGATTGACATCTTTAAGGCCGAACAAGGGATTAATTGTGGGGTTATAGAGCAAATATGTGATATCAAAGCCGTGTTTGATGAATCACATGTTGAGGACAACCTGATTATCCTCGATCAACCACCACAAGATCAAAACCCGCAAATAGAGGAGGCTGAACCTGATCTAGACACACCCATGACTCCTACCCTTGTCCTCAATACAGACCCTGAACCGCCCGCTGCTACTAATAATCCTATCCTGGAACTCAAGCCCCTTCCTGATCATCTGAAGTACGTCTTTTTAGGTTCCAATCAGACGTTTCCTGTGATTATCAACTCCCGACTCACACTTGACCAGGAATCCCATCTGATTGTTGTTCTCCAGCAATATCGAAGAGCCATTCGATGTACTCTTGACTTGACTGGTATAAGCCCCTCTTATTGCACACATTGAATCTACATAGAAGAGGGCACACAACCTTCGCGGGAGATGCAGAGACATTTAAACCCTAATCTACAGGAGGTCGTGAAAAAGGAGATCATCAAGTAGTTCGATGTAGGCATCATCTACCCGATCTCTAATAGTCACTAGGTGAGTCCAATCCAGGTTGTGCCTAAGAAGGCCAGACTCATCATCATCACAATTGAAATCGGAGAGGTCAAACTGCCCCGAATAGCTAACTTGTGGAGAGTCTGCATTGATTACAGAAGACTCAATTCCTCCATGAAGAAGGATCATTTCCCACTACCGTTTATTGATCAGATCCTCGAGAAACTAGCGGGAAATAGGTTCTTCTGCTTTCTTGACGAGTACTCTGGTTATAACCAAGTGGCAATCCATCTAGAGGGCCAAGAAAAGACCGCGTTCACCTGCCCCTTTGGGACATACGCATTCCGAAGGATGCCGTTCGATCTCTGCAATGCACCCATGACTTTTCAGCAGTGCATGCTTGCCATATTCTTAGATATGGTAGGTGATTATCTGGAAGTCTTCATGGATGACTTTTCAATTTTTGGAGCATCATTTAATGATTGCCTCCAGCACTTGGTCTAAATACTTATGCGGTGCATCGATGTGAATCTGGTTCTTTCCTGGGAAAAGAGCCATTTCATGGTGCCTGAGAGAATCATCCTGGGACATATGATTTTGGAGAAAGGCATCCAAGTTGATCGAGCCAAGGTTAACTAGATTTCCAAACTCCCTATGCCTAGCTCGATCAAGGACATCTGATCTTTTCTAGGGCACATCGGTTTTTACTGTCGATTTATCCCTGATTTTTCAAAAATCGCGTGCCCCCTGACTACACTTCTCTCCAAGGATGTACCTTTCAAAATCTCCAAAGAATGCACTCAAGCATTTGAGATCCTTCGTGACTGAGTTACCTAAGCCCTGATCCTACAGTCCCCTGATTGGTCTCAACCCTTTGAGATCATGTGCGATGCATCTGACTTTGCTGTAGGAGCAGTTTTGGGGGAGAAAATTGATGGGAAACCCATGGTCATTTACTACGCTAGCAAAACACTTGACGAGGCTCAGTGCAACTACACGGCTACTGAGAAAGAGTTGCTGGCTGTAGTATTTGCCGTAGAAAATTTCAGATCATACCTCTTGGGTTCCCATGTTATCATATACTAGGATCACACGACTGTGAGGCATCTCCTTGCAAAGAAGGATGTGAAACCTCAATTAATCCGATAGATCTTTCTGTTGCAAGAATTTGATCTCGAGATTCATGACAAAGCAGGAAAATAGAACGTGGTAGTTGATTACTTGTCCTACGTTCCTTCTAAGATCATTGACCCTTCCGAACCAATCATGGAACATTTTCCTGATGAGCACCTCCTTACTATCGATATATGGCTTCCATGGTTTGCTAACATAGTAAACTACTTGGCATCACATCAGATCCCGTCTGATTGGCCAAAGGCCAAGAAGGACAAATTGCATTCCGATGCCAAGTATTACCTTTGGGAAGGCCCGTATCTATTCCACATTGGTGCTGATCAAATAATTCGACGATGTGTCATGGAAACGGAAATCAAAGACATACTCTCTTTCTGCCATGACCAGGCATGCGGTGGACCATTTTCAGGACACAAAACTGCATCAAAAGTCCTCTATTGTGGCTTTTACTGGCCCACAATTTTCAAGGATGCATATAATCACTATAAGGCATGTACCTGTTGCCAGACCTTGGGCAACATGAGCCATCGAGACATGATGCCTTTATAGCCGATTCTGGTATGCGAGATTTTTGACATTTGGGGATTGATTTTATGGGACCTTTCCCTATTTCGGACGGCTTTGAATGCATCTTACTCGCTGTTGACTACGTGTCCAAGTGGATTGAAGCCATTCCGACCAGAACCAATGATCACAAAGTTGTTATCAAATTCATTCATCAAAACATCTTCTCAAGGTTCGGGATTCCACACGCAATAATTTTCGATGGAGGGACCCATTTCACAAACGCTCAGTTCAGGTCACTGATGACCAAATACGGTGTGTCACACAGAATCTCTACTCCTTACCACCATCACACTAATGGTCTAGCTGAGCTATCAAATCAGGATATCAAGAAAATCCTCTAGGTTACTGTTCGACCTGACAGGAAGGATTGGTCATCCCAGCTTCCGGAAGCATTGTGGGATTATAGGACCGCCCACAAGACCTAATTAGGTATGTCTCCCTTCAGACTGGTGTACGGGAAGGCATGTCACCTCCCTGTCCAATTGGAGCATAAAGCCTATTAGGCAGTATGGAATTGTAACTTAGATCTTTCTAATGCTGGAACCCATAGAAAGCTTCAAATGAGCGAGATTGATGAATTACACCACGATGCATATGAGAACTCACGAATTTACAAAGAGCGGGTTAAAGCCTTTCACGAAATGCACATTTCTAGAAAGATCTTTCATCCTGGTCAAAAGGTTCTACTCTTTGATGCTTGACTCAAATTATTCCCAAGAAAGCTACAATCTAAGTGGATCGAACCTTACCTAGTTCTATAAATCTTTGGAAATGGACCTGTTGAGATCAGCCCACTCAGCCATGATTCCGAACCCTTCGTCATGAACGATCAGTGACTCACCGTTCATTGACATGACCAATACAGATTTGGCTGAGTCATCCTTTATCCTCCATTCCCCCTGAGCTCATTGTGCCCAGCTGATGGCGTAAAACTCAGCGCTTAACGGGAGGCAACCCGTCATTCTTTGAAAAACCCGAAACCTTTTTTGACATTTCTATGCTGAATTCATATTGCACTTTAGGGTTCATCCATTAGAACAATCGACTCCACCTCAGGTACCCGTACCCGAGTATAGAAATCGTTCGCAATAGTCACCTCGACCCGTTCGCCCACCCAACAGCTATCCTAATGAATGAACTAAGCTGAATTCGAACCCACCTAATTTACAATGGGGACATTGCAAATCGTAGGCATAGGAGGGTATGAAAGTGCAAAATGTCATGAAAACTTATATCAAGAAAAGGTTTCAACAAAAAAATCACATATCACAAAAAAGACAAAAAATTGAAAAATCTTGAAGAAAGAACAAAAAAACTAAGGGGGGAGAGAAAATTTTTGGGCTATACAAAATATGAGGAAAAAGAGAAAAATGCCAAAAAGGAGCACAAAATGGAAAAATTGAAAGGGTCATTACTAAAAGATTAAGGGATTAACTGAAGTTCTAGACCACATCAAGGAAAAAGAGAAAAAAGTGCTAAGGAGACACAAAAAGAGATTAGTAGGAACGCTGACTTTAGTCCTTTTGGGCTAGACTCTTAGGCTTAAAAATTCAAGTACCCGCTAAGATCTAGATATTCCTCAAGAGGTTGGGGAAAATGCGAAGCTTAAGTATTAAGTTTAAGGCTTAGGGAGTATTCGGCCTCATTAACTAACCTTCGATTTGCGGGACTCGGTAACCTAAGCACCCCAATCCACACATAGTCTGGTTCAGCGCGCATAACTATCAAAATCATGCAAAAGCATTTTAATGTTCTAAAAAGGTTGCCTAGATTAGGAGCGACCGATCAACACAAGTTGATTTGGACGAGTTCCGATGTAGAGAGGCAAGAAATTCCCCTCGAAGATGCGTAACAACATATCATCTCCTTGGTGTTGTCTCTTAGGATATTTACATATCCTACCGGGGGCATGTAAGTACTCTGCTGGTTCAGATACCATGGGCAGCATTATCATGAAATATCGATTGCCAGGGTCTGGATTTGGCCACAAAACACCATGGGTGGGATTATCTCGAAATCTCAAAAGCCAGGGTTCTGGGGGTTGCCATGGGCGGTGCTATCACGAAGCATCGATTGCTAGGGACCTTTGAGGATTGATGCTGGGGACGAGGAATCTGATACAAACCATGTTAAGAAGCTAATCCGAAGCTAGAAATAAAATGAAAAGAGACAAAACTCTCCAAACATAAATCTTCTATCTCTCTCTTAAAAAAATGCACTGCAAACTGATCCAAGGCTAAAAATGTCTTAAGTACGGGTGCTTTAACCGCAGAGTCCAACGAACCCTAGGATAGTTTCTGCAGGCCTTAAAAACCTTTACTTTGGACTGAGGCTAAAGCAGGTCAAGTCCGAATTTGGCTGGTACTTGAGTACCTCTAGGCTTATTATCGGCATTCTGATCTAGTCACAAAAGAAAAAGAAAAATCACTTATCACAACTGATAAAAGAAACTCGTGGTCTAGAACAGATGCTAAAACCTTAAAATTTTGCTAAGGGACTAGCAAAAGCTAGGCATGGGGGCATGATGAGAACCTCATCATGAGCCCTAACTTGCTCATTTTGACTTAAGAAAGTAAACAAAAGCTCCTACATAGCCTAAATGAAGGCCTAATTCAAGGGATTACTATTCTGGGAAGAAAACATGAACTAAAGGATAAAATTGCAATTTTACCATTATAGTACATCAACAGGATTTCTCAAGGGCTAAACATAGGTCAATTGGACTTAATAAGAAGAAAAGTGAGATGGTTCAGTGAAAAAAGGGTTATTATGAGATTTAAGAATTAAATTACATTCTGTAACCCTAAAACAAACCCACTAACTTTCATAAGATTTTGGTCAGGATAAAAATCAACTAAACCCTCTAAAATTCATGGAAAAATAACCCCTAGGGTTTAGAACCTTCAATTTGGCCTTTGGAACCTATTTTGACCTAGATAGGGGTCCTAGCTCAGTATTTGACCTAATTTCGATTTTTGTGCAAAATGTCCAGTCAAACTTGGACAAACCTAAAATCCAACTCTACCATTGTATTCTTACGTCCAAATTAGGTTTGTACCAAAATTTGGGCCCAAGGGAAGGTCATCTTAACCTACTTTGCAAAATAGTCCACCTAATTACATTCTAGCCCCTAACTTTTGAAAACCCTTGCACAAAACCCCCTATCTTCCTCGCCACTCTTTGCATTCAGGTCCCTCCACCATTACAGCGGAGGAATCCCACTCCAACGAGGATTTGAGGAGGATATCTCCTCGAATCATCAGAGATCTCCCAGATTTGGAAGGGAGATTCTCTAATGATTTCTCCACCATCTGAACTTGATCCCAGGATTCGATTCGCACCCAATCTCTCATGCGAATGCTCGAGAGATATGGGTATCACATGGATTTCCTACTCTGGCAAAGTTTCCATGCTTGGAAGCTTACCTTCCAAGCACATGGCTCTCCTCCAGTACCTATAAAAGATGCCCCAGATCGTCCCAGCCATCTCAAGCTTGAATTGGCCTGAGAATTCCCCCAAATTTCCTCCTTCCTCGTCTCTGGCCAACCGTCCGCAAGCTCCGGTGATCCCTCCTCCCTCCTCTCGTCGCTCTGCCACCATACCTGTGGCTGAGTTATCTTCGTCTCGCTCTTCCGCGTTGTGCCGTACTAGCACGTGCCTCTCTGACCTCTTCCTCATCGCCGTCATCCTCACCTCAGGGTCTTCTTCCCCGACGATGGCACATACGCGCCGCTTGTCCCCTCTGTCTCCCCTTCGTCTAGCTACACGCAAATAAGTTCCTCTCCCTCTACTCTTCATTTCCCCTCATTCAATTTCATAAAATACCCCTCGACAGTCGCTATCCACCTTCGTCTCCCTCATCTTCGGTCGACCACCAATGAGGTGAATCCATCACTCCCCTACTCCACATGCCTCGCCACCTTCCTCATCACCTTGGCCATCACTCACTGATCATCCTCTGCCCCTTCACCAACTGCCACACACGCCCTTCACCTTCACCCGATACACGCACCTTCACGGCCATAGAGTGACCTAGGCATGCAAGCCTAGGCCGTCCCACGGCCAACCAACCCCCGCCTCACCTTCTCTGTGACATGACGAAGCTTCCCAAGGCATTTGATAGGGTCTCAAGGCCATATTCGTGCATTTCAGGTTTCACCCTTCTGCCGCCATTAGTGAAGGCGTGAAGGAGCTTGTCCGTGAGCTCCAGGTCGTTCCACTCTAGCTGAGACGCCCCAGGTGCGCAGAACCCTCCTGCGAACACTCTGCACCTGGCAATTAGAAGCATCCGCAACTGTAGTTGCCTCAATTGGGCAGGCATCTTCCTTGCGGGCACGAAGAATCGGGTGGGACACTTTAGTCCCACCTCGTAAGTTCTCAACGCAAGTAAGTCATTTAAATTATTTTTGTGTTTCTTTCTCATCTCCTCAAGTGACACAGGGTGAGGACCCTCGCCCACACCCCCGCCTCGTCTGCGACAGACACCTACACGGACCTGGTACCTGACCTGTATACCCTACACTCCTCGTGCACTACACCATGCTGGTGAGCCTGGACCCGGGCACACGAAACCCAACCCGATTACCCGGTTCTGGGAAAGCAAACCTAAGAGCGAAAGAGAGAGAGAGAGAGAGAGATGTGGGGGAGGGTAGGGGTAGGTTTTGCTCTGTGCTATGCAGGGAAAGATGGAGGAGGAGGAGGCAGTTGTTGAAGAGAAGGAAGAAGAGGCTAAGGAAGAAAAGATAAAGGCAAGAGCGTGGAAGAAAGAAGAAGGTGCTGCTGAAGAAGGAAGGACATAGCCGTAAGGAAGCTAAGGAAGCCAAGAAGGAAGGAAGACTTGAAGGCAAGCCAAGTGCAGAAGAAGAAGAGGCTGAAGAAAGAAGAAGGAAGAAGGTGCAGCCAAGCAGAGAATCAAAGGCAGAGGAAAGCTATGGAAACAAGAGAAGAAAAGGAAGAAAGAAGAAGGCAGAAGAAGAGAGAAAATTAGAAGGCAAAGTCAGAAATCAGTGAAGGAAGAAAGAAGAAAAAGAATAGAGAAAGCACTATAGCAGCAAAGACTTAAGACGTCTGATTTTACATCAGATGTCCATTTTTTGAGCTTCTCTATACATTGACCTCATTTTTTACTTTATAACTTTGATTGGATTGGTCATTGCATTTGATAAAATTGAAAGTTGTGATTCTAGTTTTTAAATACCAATTTGCTCCCTATGTTCAACCTCGGATACCTAGGTTTTCGAGTAATAAATTCTTATTTGTTTTCGAGGCAATTTCATTTATACTACAACGAACATCTTTTTAAAATCGATTTTGCCCTGTTAACAGAGGCTAAGGCACCTCTATAAGGACTCCCCTAGCTTCCACCATGCTCCGTAGTTTGGTTTGGCCTAAAAATGCTCTTCCACCTCTTCTCCAGCTAGCTCTGACCGTGACTCCAGCAGCCTCCCTCTCTTTCCTTCGTCTATGCCTCCAACCTTCAAATTAGAGGTGTAGCCTTCTACCTCACCTTCTTTTGATGGTGGCTGGCAAAAGCCTCATCTCATTCGACCCCTTCTTCACCACCAGTCCCTCGCCGGAGAGTTCATCCACGACACCGGCAAGTCACGCCTTCGTAGATTCCTCCCCCATTCTTCCATTAGAGTAGGTCACTACCTCCCTCTCTATGCATAGGTTAGGAATTAGCCTTTAGGATCATAATTCAACCACTATTCACACTTCTCCCTCTCCATTTCCTCTGCCTCTAGGGACACCTCCGGTGAAGCCATTACGCCACCTCCGACCGCCAATCACAACATTGCCACTACCACAACCTTCCTTCAACCGTAGAGAACAAAAGCCCCAAGAAAATTGGGGGATTTGATCTCTGTAAATCTCCATCGAACACCACACCTTCTACTCACCTTCTACGACTTCACCACACACATTCTCAAAACCAATTTCGATCATTGTAACCTTCGTCGAACACTGGCGAAGCTTTTGAGTGTATTTGATTGGGCTGCAAGGCCGTCTTTCTTGTTTCAAGCTCTTTGCTGGAGCTCCACTACTTCGTTCATCTTCTTCGACTTTGTCAACCGTTGCCTGGTCATTACCCTCACTACTTCCACATCTAGGCAGTGCGGATTGAAGACAAGAGTCTACCTGGGGCTTCAATTGAGCAAGACAACCCTCACAGAAACTCTAATTTGCTTGAAGATCCATCTGTTATTGCACGAAAAAGAAAGGTGGGACATTTAGTCCCACCTCGTGAAGAGAAGGGACGCCAACAACATATAAGTGGCTTTCGTGATAAGGCCTTATCGCCTCAATCACACAGGGGTGAGGTCCCCTTGCCCACGCACTATCCTACGCATCTCCTGACATCTCACCCACGACCCACATGCACGTAGGTCTGGTCCCTATACCCAATTACTTGACTACCTTATAGTCGGTTCTGGAATAGAGAAGAGGAGAAATTGTGAGGAGGAGAGGGGGGAGTTTTACACTGTTGACCTTGGGATTCATGCCTCTCTTCTCCTCGCTCAACACTTAGCCATTCTCTGCTTGGGTTTAGGTGTTGGCTCTCTGTGCTTGCTCTTGCTGTGCCTTGTGATCACTTAAGGTGTCTAAGCCTTATGTGCGATGTCTAATTGTGAGTATCGTGGCTATATTTATGGCTGACTCTGGTATTTGGCTTATGTGAGTAATTAAGTGATTCACGATCATTGTTGAGAAATTTGAGTTAATTGCTTATGTGCTTAATGTGGAGATTTTAGTGGTGATTCATATCACCATTGTTTTGAGCCTTTTTTCTTTTTATCCCATGACTTCCTGATATTCAATTTGGGCTGATATTGCATATATTTTTTATTAATTCTTATTGCATATCCCTATGATTGTGCTCATTTTTTCTATATTGTGATTAGTGCGTGAATTCCATATTTGCTCCCTGTGAATGACCTCGAACTCATTTTCTATTTTTGAGTACTCTTTATAAATTTAAATGCTGTAGTAGTTTTTTTGACTATACTATGAGGTGTATTTCTTAAAATGATAATTCTCACTTTGAACAACTGATTAGAGCTGGAATGAGCTAGCCTAAACTACGTTGAGCTGGAACTATGCTGATTTAAGCTAATGGATCTAGAATCTAGTGGAATTGAGCTTCTTCTTCACCTTCTGCCTTTCAGACTATCAAGGGTTTGTGAGATCTGGCTTTCTGCTTATCCCTATCACTCAAATAAATGCATTAAAAATACAACAAAATGCAATGCATGCCTAACCTAGGTGGATGCCTAAATACAACCTAGAAACCCATTTGTAGAGTTAAAACTCTAAGAGCTAGGTTTGTTTTAGGGCATAAGAATGATAAGAAACTGATGTTTATCAGCTATCAAGCCTAGAATTGAATGAAGTCCTTAATGGTCAAGTGACTACAAATTTTAATTAGTCTTAGGAAACTTATAAGTGCATAAGAAATGAAGAGCGTTGATTAAGGTAATGCCAGATTACTTTTTTTTTGTGTGCGAATTTGGGCAAGAATGTGATGCCCAAGCCAAAACAAAGTGTACATAACAAAGATTATGGTGAATGATTTTTAGGGTTTGATATAGACGTTGTTGATTTTAGGATTCTCACTTTCAATGTATTCAAATAAGTTTGAAAGTTCTCCACACAATAAGCCAATCAAGTTTTGAGTTGTTGGAATCTAATTCCTTTAGTTGATTGTGTGGCCAAGAGAGAATCAAAATCCTAAATTAGAAATCCTTTGTATGCAACTCCTAAAATGAATCTCTTTTAGAAAATCTTGTGAGGTGGTGGTCTAAACAAGACAAACAACACCACCACCATGAAGGAAATCAAACAAGGATTCCAATAATGATTTTTTTAGATTTCTTAAAGTTGTTTGAAATTTTTTTGGAATTTGTTTTATACTAGTGTCAAAAATTAGAAACGATAGAGTTAGAAAATTGATTTTGAAGAAACCTTAAACAATCTCCAAAATTTTTGAAAATTTTATATGTTATAGAGATTTTTTCACGAATTCTAGAAATATAAATTTTGTCTAAATTTGATAAGTAGAAAAATTTATAAAATTTATAGATAATAAGAAAATAATAAGGAATTAGGGTGTGACCCCTATTTAGTCCATAAATTTTTAAATTTTTTATTTTTTTCTAAATCTTATAAAATTAAGAGGTTAAGTTCCTAACTCAAATGGGCTTCCCTTGGTAGTGTTTTAAGATTTTTAGAAGCCACTTTGTGCCTGTACTTGATTTGTGAAAATGAAGATAGAAGTAAAGATTTTCACAAATTTAGCACCAATAAGAAGGTGATGAAGAATTGAAGGAAACATGCAATCAAGCCAATTTTAAAAGTCCACCGACCTTGATTTTTCTTTATTTTATTTGTTTTTATATTTTGAAGATTTTTTTTTGGAGACTTTTCTAAGATTTCAAAGAGTTTTGGCTTGGGTACTTACCTGGAAATCCATAGGAAGAAAAGGTTACTTGAAGCTCCCACTCCAAGTGACTTCAAATCCCTCCCCCACTCCTGATTTGCACCTGAATCAAAACCAAAATAAAGATAGTGAAGACCTAATTAAGCAAAGGAGAGATAAATAAAACTAAGTCGTGCCTCCCGGACAATGGTGCTAAAAAGTGATACTAAAAATATGACTTTTTTTTTTAAACTGAAAGGAATGCTATCGAAAGGCAATAGCAATCCAGGAGAGCATTTATTATTTAAAAATCAAAGTGGACCTTACAAAACAAATTCCCACATTCGTATGAGAGACCAACACCCATTTACAATTTGCTCCACGAACATTGGTCTTTCCTGAAAAAGACACTCATTCCTCACCCTCCATGCACACCACAACATTGCCACCATGGATACATGTGGCTTATCACATAACAAAAAATTATGCCATAAAGTTTCCCATGTGGTGATCGACTCCCTACAAACCACTCTCTAGATAGAATTGATCGCCAAACATGAAGAAAAGATGTGTCTGGAGCTATTAGTGGGCAAGCTGTAGAGTAGGCAGAACTAAGCAGGAGTGCCCAACCTCATGTGCCTTAAATCTCCTGTGATCAATCCGTCCTTCCAGCACAACCATAAAAAAATCTAGACCTTCAATGGGATTTTCAAATTTCATAATTTTCTACAAACCATATCTTCCTCACCCGATCTGCAATGTAGAATAATTTTTTTAAACGCGATTGCCGGAGAGAAGAAACCTTTCCACTGTAACAATCCTATTCACTGTCCATAGGCTTGAAGGCATTCAGATCCTCTTGTAGCCTGATGTAGACATAATTATTAAGGATAAAATGTGTATTCATGCTTATTCCTAGGCTTAGATTTGCACTTCATGTTATAAATAGTGCATAGCATGCATCATCCTGCATTTAGAGTAGTTATGTATATTTTAGGTTAATTACATCCTTTTTATGGCCAGGAGAGAAGGATATTTATTTCAGGGCCTCGAATTGACGATTTAAATGTATGAATTTGATCAAGATGATGATTGAAGTCCAACTCCTCTGAGATCATCCAAATCAGAATCCTGTATCACCTTATATGATCTGAGGAAGATCAATGGCCAGGGGGCAATGCGACATCCTTACGGGCTTTGGATGAAAAATCTGATCTTACAAATGAATTCGGAGTAACAATTGCAGTCCGACAGTGCGAGAATCATCTCAATCTGAGCACCGTGGCACCCTCTACAACAGAAAGAAGATGGACGGCCCAGATGGTGCCACGTGCTACCATCTGGGCCATCCAACATCGGCCAGCAGCGCCCGCTAACATCACACCTCACCTGCGACATTCATTCCTAGCCATTGGATCTTGATCCAATGGCTCAGAGCCCTCCTCCACGAAGAGCCCTAAGATGTCCTCTCGACCATTTGGATGGCTTGGCACAATGGTTGGGACATTGGCCTCCAAGGGAAGGGTGCGGGTTCGAATCCCCGCAGCCCCCACAAATTGGGGATTGGAGGCACACCAGTCGTGCACACATGCAAGTGCGCATGCACAGCCACGTGTGCGCACAAGCATGCACAGCTGCGTGAAGCACAGCGCAGCGCATGCCAGCACACGTGAGTGGGATAAGGAGCACGTGGCATGGGCACATGATGCACACGCTAGCATGGGCGAGGGTTGGCGTAGATCTTCGGTGACAGTTGGGCGGATCTTTAGTGACACTTGTAGTTGTCACTACAGCCCTTTACATGGATTTCTTCCTCTTTCCTCCATTAGAAAATGACCCTTACACCTCCATTCTTCACCATCTCTTCCTTTCTTCCTCTCACCACCTCCAAGGCTCTAGAGAGAGCTTGTTCTAAGCCCAGGATGCTCCTCTAGAGTAGAAAACAAACATTTGTTCCTGCCTCTCATCCCCCTTCGTGGAGCATCCCACGAGCATCCTCTCACCTCTCGTCGGGAAGAAGATCCTCACCGCGACAGCATCCTACCCACCCTCCCTCCTCCGACTCTATCCTCGTTCATCCTGCTCCTCACCACCTTCTTCGGGGTGCCCTCAGAGTGAGTTGTCCTCCAAGCAACCTTCGAGGGGAATTTCTCTCACCTATCTCTATCTTTTTTACTTTCATAGTATAGATTTCTCGCTTTCCTAGCTGTAATAAACATTTGATTATAAAAATACATGATTGTTTCTCTCTATCTCTCTCTCTCTTATATTTTTAAAGTAGATTAGTTAGATAAGAATTCATCAACCTAATCTCTTGCTTGCTAAAAATACCAAAAAAATTAAAAAATTTAAAAATGACAAAAATAAATAAAAGTGAAACGTGGATTTTCAAAACCAAACGTTCGCCTCCCCGTGTTCTACCTGGGACTCACTTTTTCAGTTTCGATTATAAACTTTATCTGATCGATGGATTTTCTCGTGAATCAAACTATGACGACGACTTTTCCAAACCCGAATCCTTTCCGCATCCTTTCTGCATGCGAATCTGCCGTCATCATTTTGACACTGTTGCCAGGGATGTGATTGGTGGAGGTGGCAAACAAACAACCAAATCTATCCTAGGGTTTATAAAAAGCACCACAACTTGGCCCACATCTATAGACTTCTTCTGTTGGCATGTCTGAGGGTTAATCTTTTGATTATGATTCCTACCCACACTTGTGAATTCTCAAATTCTTCTTTGTACGTATATTATGCCTAACTGAGGGCGTTAAACTTAGCGCGTGTGTATACTCTCTTCTCTCCGCAGAGCTGATCGGATTGTCATGAAATTCAGGTGATATTCTATTTACTCTGCCCTTTTCATGTCTTTATTTTTATAATGAGGCCATTGCATCATTTTAGCATGGAGGGTGGATAATTAATTCCTAAAATCATTTTGTTAACTCCATAGAACTTCTTTTATTTTCTTAAAAAAAATTGAATATTCAAAAGACTAAAACAGAAAAAAAGAGAATTAGGAGAAGAGAACTTAGGATTTTGGAAGTTATTAACTTTAGGACCTAAACACTTAGACTCTTCAGGTCTTCGGGCTTAATTAGCCCGGGTGTCCACTCGAATGTGGACTTAGTCTCGAGTCTTTGCCAAGTAATTTTACATTAATTTGGTGAACAAATCAGGATGATAAGTATGCGACTTACCAACCTGCCATCTGATTTGTGGGGACTTTAAATCTAAGCATCTACACACTATTTGCACTGGCTTACTTTTTGGCAGTTTCTTCAGAAATTGGATAGCTAATGAACTATCTAAGGTAGTATGGCTGGCAAGTTTTCGTGGGTAATAGCCCATTGGTCGGTTGTCTAGAGCCCAGCTACTTGACCACACTCATTCTATTGCTTTTAGGAAAGTCTTAGATCAGGGAAGCCACCTATATAGAAAAAGAAGAAAAATGGTACTCAAAAAAAAAAAAGAGAAAAAAGAGAAAAATAGAAACATAAACCATACTTCACCGCACGAGTATGGCTGGCAAGTTGCCCTGGGTAACAACCCATTATCCTGTTGTCGAGAGCCTAGCTTATAAAAATGCACAAATAATTCCCAAAACACTTAAGGAAGAAGCAAGGAAGTAGAATAAATCGGGGACATATACACTAGGTTTGCCCTTATGTTGACACCATGAAAAACATAAAAGAAGGGAGAAACCTACGATTTGGAAAGATAAATCTTTAAGCAGAAACTCTTAAGGTCACCTAGGGTTGTAGAAAGCTGAAGTCTATTTTTACGACAGCTTAGTGAGTCTATCACCCTTTCACAAGATGCTTAGCACTTAGAGTCCTTTTCGAGTCTTGGACGGGTTGGGTAGCCGTAAAAAGTTATCTTGAAACTCTCAACCTCCAAAAGTCCAAAAAAATCAAAAAAGAAGAAAAATAAAAAAAAATGTATCTTCCCTTTTCAAATATGGCGAGGACTTGGGCAGTCTGCATTTTGGCAGGCACCCAGGTGAGGTTGAGTTTTCGTAGTTTAGGACCTTAGTTAAAATTTTCTATTGTTAGTTAATGACTTAGGCCTAAGGGATTGAGTCCTAGTTCTGTTTTTATACATAGCAAGTAGTTTAATTTTGCTAGGGACTAGTAAAAGATAGGCATGGGAGTATGATGTAGACATAATTATTGAGGATAAAATGCCTATTCATGCATGTTCCTAGGCTTAGATTTTCATTTCATGTTATAAATAGTGCATAGCATGCATCATTCTGCATTTAGAGTAGTGCATGTTTTAGGTTAATTACATCCTTTTATGACCAGGAGGGAAGGAGATTTATTTCAAGGCCTCGGATCGACGATCCGAATTTATAGATTTGATTCGGATGATGATCGAAGATCAATGCCTCTAATATCATCCTAATCGGAATCCCGTATCACCTTATGCGATCCGAGGAAGATCAATGGCCAGGAGGCAATGAGACATCCTTACGGGCTTCGGATGAAAAATCTAACCATATGGATAAATATGGAGTGACGATCGCAGTCGGACAATGTGGGAATCATCTTGATTCGAGCATCGTGGCACCCTATGCAATAGAAAGAAGATGGATGGCCCATATGACGCCACGTTGCGCCATTAGGCCACCTAACATTGGCCAACAATGCCCGCCCACATCACACGTGGTGCCATCTAGGTAGCCCAACATTGTCTAGCAATGCCTGCCCACATCACACCTCAATTGTGACTTCATTCCCATTCGTTGGATCTTGATCCAACGGTTGAGAGCCCTCGTCCACCACGTGCCCTAAGACGTCCTCTCGACCATTTGGTTGTCTTGGAGCAATGGTTGGGACATTGGCCTCCAACTGAGGGGCGCGGGTTCGAATCCTGGAAGCCCCCCCAAATTGATGATTGGAGGTGCACTGATCGCGTGCACGCACAGCTATGCGTGTGCACATGCATGCACAGTGCGCGCAGTTCAGCGCAGCGCATGCGCGTGTGATAAGGAGCGCGAGGCACAGGCGCGTGATGCACGCACTAGCAAGGGCGACGGTTGGCGTGGATCTTCAACAACAGTTGGGCGAATCTTCAATGATGCTTGCAGCTGTCACTACAGCCCTCTACACAAATTTCTTCCTCTTCCCTCCACTATAAAAGGACCCCTACACCTCCATTCTTCACGATCACTTCCTTTCTTCCTCTCACCACCTCCAAGGTTCTAGAGAGAGCTTGTCCCAAGCCTAGGATGCTCCTCTAGAGTAGAAAAAAACTTTTTTTCCCACCTCTCATCCCCCTTTGTGGAGCATCCCATGGTGTCCTCTCACCTCCCTTCAGGAAGAACATCCTCGCCGCGACGACATCCTGCCCTGACCTCCTTCCTCTGGCTCCGTCCTCATTCATCTCGCTCCTCACCACCTTCTTTGGGGAACCGTCAAAGTGAGTCGTCCTCCAAGCAATCGTCGAGGGGGATTTCTCTCACCTATCTCTATCTTTATTGCTTTCATAGTGTAGATTTTTCGCTTTCCTAGTTGCAATAAACATTTGATTATAAAAATACATGATTGTTTCTCCCTCTCTTATATTTAGCAAGTAAATTACTTAGATAAGAATTCATCAACCTAATCTCTTACTTGCTAAAAATGCCAAAAAAATTAGAAAAGTTAAAAATGACAAAAACAAATAAAAGCAAAATGTGAATTTTCAAAACCAAATGTTCGCCTCCCCGTATTCGACCTGGGACTCACCTTTTGAGTTTTGGTTATAAATTTTATCTGATCAATGGATTTTGTTGCGAATCGAACTATGACGACAAGTTTTTGAAACCCGAATCCTTTCCGCATGCGAATCCGTCGTCATCATTTTGGTGCCGTTGCCGGGGATGTGATGGGTAGAGGTGGCAAACCAACAACTAGATCTATCTTAGGGTTTATAAAAAGCACCACAACTTGGTCCACATCTGTGGACATCTTCTGTTGGCGAGTTTGAGGGTTAGTCTTTTGATTTTGATTCTGACCTACACTTGTGAATTCTCAAATTCTTCTTTGTATGTCTATTTTAACTAGCTGAAGGCATTAAACTTAGAATGTGTGTATACTCTCTTCTCTCTGTGGAGCTGACCGGATTGTCACGAAATTCAGATGATATTCTATTTACTTTGCCCTTTTCATGTCTTTATTTTTAAAATGAGAACATTGCATCATTTAGGCATGGGGGGCTGGATAATTAATTCCTGAAATCATTTTTTTAACTCCATAGAATTTCTTTTATTTTCTTAAAAAAAAATTGAATATTCAAAAAGACTAAAACTAAAAAATATAGAAGTTGGAGAAGAGAACTTAGGCTTTTGGAAGCTATTAACTTTAGGAAATGATACTTTACGACCTGAATACTTAGACTCTTCAAGTCTTTGGGCTTAATTAGCTTGGGTGTCCACTCGAATGTGGACTTAGTCTCGAGTCCTCGTCAAGTAATTATACTTTAATTTAGTGAATAAATTGGGATGATAAGTATGCGACTTATCAACCCGCCCTCTGATTTGAGGAGACTTCAAGTCTAAGAATTTACACACTACTTGCACTGACTGATTTTTCGGTGGTTTCTTTGGAAATTGGGTAGGTAATGAACTATCTAGGGTAGTATGGCTAGCAAGTTGTCGTGGGTAAAGCCTGTTGGCCGATTGTCCAGAGCCCAGCTACTTGACCACACTCATTCTACTGCTTTTAGGTAAATCTTAGATCAGGAAGCCACCTGCTTAAAAAAAAGAAAAAAGATGGTACTCAAAAAAGAAAGGAGAAAAAAATAGAAAAATAAACCACACTTGACGACATGAGTATGGCTGGCAAGTTGCCGTGGGTAATAGCCCATTGGCCTGTTGTCTAGAGCCCAACTCGCAAAAATGCACAAATAATTCCCATGACACTTAAGGAAGAAGCGGGGAAGTAGAATAAACTGGGGAGATATACACTGGGTTCGCCCTTGTGTTGACCCCATAAAAAAATTAAAAGTAAGGAGAAAGCTACCGTTCAGAAAGATAATCCTTAAGCAGAAACTCTTAAGGTCACCTGGGGTCGTAGAAACCTAAAGTCCGTTTTAACGCTCGCTTAGTGAGTCTATCACCGTTTCACATGATGCTTAGCACTTAGAGTCCTTTTCGAGTCTTGGGCGGGTCGAGTAGCTATAAAAACTTATCCTGAAACTCTCAAACTCCAAAAGTCTAAAAAAATTAGAAAAGAAGAAAAACAAAAAAAAATGTATCTTCCCTTTTCAAATAAGGTGAGCACTTGGGAAATCTGCATTTTGGCAGACACTTGGGTATTGTTGAATTTTCCTAGTTTAGGACCTTAGTTGAAAATTTCTATTGTTAATAAACAACTTAGGCCTAAGCAATCGAATCCTAATTCTGTTTTTATACCTAGCAAGTAGTTTAATTTTGCTAGAGACTAGCAAAAGATAGGCATGGGGATATAATGTAGACACAATTATTGATGATAAAATACCTATTCATGCATGTTCCTAGGCTTAGATTTACATTTCATGTTATAAATAGTGCATAGCATGCATCATCTTGCATTTAGAGTTTTGTATATTTTAGGTTAATTATGTTCTTTTTATGGCCAGAAGGGAGGGAAATTTATTTCAGGGCCTCAGATTGACGAATCAAATGTACGAATTTGATCAGGATGATGATCGGAGTCCAACGCCTCTGAGATCATCCTAATCAAAATCCTGTATCACCATATGCGATCCGAGGAAGATCAATGACCAGGGGGTAAAGTGACATCCTTAAGGGCTTCAAATGAAAAATCTGACCATACGGATGAATCCGGAGCAACGATCGTAGTCTGACAACGTGGGAATCATCTCGATCCGAGAACTGTGGCACCCTCTGCAACAGAAAGAAGATGGACAACCCAAATGGAGCCATGTGGTGCCATCTAGGCCACCCAACATCGACTAGAAGTGCTTGCCCACATCACACCTCATCTGCGACCTTCATTCCCAGCCGTTGGATCTTGATCCAATGGTTAAGAGCCCACCACCACCATGTGCCCTAAGATGCCCTCTTGACGATTTGGATGGCTTAGTGCAATGGTTGGGACGCTGGCCTCCAAGGGAGGGGCGCGAGTTCGAATCCCCGCAAACCCCCCAAATTGAGGATTCGAGGCGCACCGGCCGCGTGCACAAGAAACTGTGCACGTATAGTCGCGTGTGCACCTCATGCACAACTATGCGTAGCACAGTGCAGCGAATGCTAGTGCATGCATGAGCGACAAGGAGAGTGAGGCATGGGCACGTTATGCGTGCACCAGCGGGAGCGAGGGTTGGCATGGATCTTCAGCGACAGTTAGGTAGATCTTCAGCGATGCTTGCAGCTATCACTACAGCCCTCTGCAAGAATTTCTTCCTCTTCCCTCAACTATAAAAGGACCCCTACGCCTCCATTCTTCACCATCTTTTCCTTTCTTCCTCTCACCACCTCCAAGGCTCTAGAGTGAGCTTATCCCAAGCCCGTGATGCTCCTCTAGAGTAGAAAACAAACATTTGTTCCTGCCTCTCATCCCCCTTCGTGGAGCATGCTACGGCCATCCTCTCACCTCCCTTCGGGAAGAAGATCCTCACCACGATGCCGTCTTGCCCAGCCCTCCTTCCTCTGACTCCGTCTTCATTCATCCCACTCCTTACCACCTTCTTCGAGGCCCCGTCAGAGTGAGTCATCCTTTAAGCAACCATCAAGGGGGATTTCTCTCACCTATCTCTATCTTTATTGCTTTTGTAGTATAGATTTCCTACTTTCCTAGTTGTAATAAACATTTGATTATTTCTCTCTCTCTCTCTCTCTGATATTTTGCAAGTAGATTAGTTTTATAAGAATTCATCAACCTTATCTCTTGCTTGCTAAAAATACCAAAAAAATTAGAAAAGTTAAAAATGATAAAAACAAATAAAAGTGAAACGTGGATTTTCAAAACCAAACGTTTGCCTCCCTATGTTCAACCTAAGGCTCACTTTTCGAGTTTCGGTTATAAATTTTATTTGATCGACAGATTTTCTCACGAATCGAACTATGACAACGGGTTTTCCAAACTCGAATCCTTTTCGCGTGCGAATCCGCCGTCATCACAGCCACTCTCTCACATCCCACGTCCGAGTACCCTCATTGCAATGTTCAATTCCACCAGTATGCCATTCATTTACAAATGCATCCCAAAAATTTTTAATTGAGTCCTCATCTGCTACTCCTCCATAGCGTCATCCAAGGAGGCAATTGGTGTTCAAGTGTTGCTTCTCTCTTGCAAAACTCAAATCTTCCTTTTTTTGTATTTTGGCTTTGTAATTTTTTTAGGGTTTTTAAAAGATAATTAGGTAATGGAATTGTGAAATAAACACGATGAAATAAAACTACACCTAAGTGAGAAGAATGAGATCACTCTTTCTAAGCTCACCCTAGGCAAGTGCGCTGGGGTAATTAGAAAGATGAAGTGAAGTGCACTAAGCAAAGTGGAAAACAGATTTTACTAGAACTAACACATAAAATCAAAGAAAGGCAACGTACATTAATTGGGAAGAAAACTTTCTCTTATAAAACTCTTGTAAAGGAATGCTTCTACAATAAAATTAATACAAAAGAAAAGGAAAGACTATAAGATTCTGCCAATAATTTCGAAGATGAACTCCTTGCTCCAAGTCCAGAGGCTCCTAGACCTAGAAAGGATTGTCCTTGAGGTGCTCCACATCTTCTCCTCGTTAGGGTGGATGCCCACCCTAACTTCTCTCCTCTTGCCTGGCTGTCCCCCAATGGTGAAGTGCTCCTTGGTGTGGTCCAAGGAAGAAGGAACAAGAAGAAGGCACCAAGGAGGCAAGGGTTTGCCTCCATAATCTTCTTCTCTCCTCTCCTTCTTTGGAAGATTATGTAAACTATGGTATATGAAATTTAATGTAGGCAAGGGTAAGTTATTTGGTGGTAGGATGGGGGTATATATAGGATGGGAAGGAGGGGGGTTGGCATGGAGATAATGGGTGGCTAGGATTAGGTTTAAGGTGGTGGTTATGGGATGGATGGCTAGGATTAGGTGGTGTCGCTTAAGGGATGTATAGGGTGGTGGTTAAGGGTGATTGGCTACCCTTGGTGGATGGCCAATGTTGGAGGGGTGGCTTTATTTTGGCACCAAGGGTAGGGTTCTAGAAGGGGGCCTTTTTGGAGGGAAAATATGGAGGGTGTGGATGGCCTTGGAAGGTAGATGTAGGGTGTAGATTTAGGGTTGAGTTGGAGCCGAAATGAGGGCTTCTAGAAAGGGATTTTGGTGCCAACTTTTAGGTGGCTTTCGGTGGTGGTGATGGGGTTAAAGGGTGCTTTGTTTTGGTGCCAACTTAGGAATGGTTGTGGTGGTGGTTCAGGTTAACGAAAGTGCAGGTAGTGGTGGTGCTAGGTAGAGAGTGTGGTCGGCCATAAGGTGGACCTTAAGTGGAGCTAAGCTAAGCTAGCTAAGCCAAGCTGAGTTAGCTTAGCTTGTAGATGAGTAGATCAGTAGACGAAGCTAGCGCCATGTGGCATCATCCTAGCCATCCATCCTCTTTGGCTTGTGGTGGTTCCACGTATGTCGGATCGAATCAATTTCATGTCGTTAGACTCCGATTGTCAATCAGAACCCATCTATGTGGTTAGATTCTTCATATGAGGTTCAATTTTTTACTACCTTGCCTTATTGCCTTTGATCTTCTGTGGTTTGTACAAGATGCTACGGATGTCAGATCGTAGTGATTTTGGGGGCTCAGACTCCGATCATCACCCTGACAACATCTGTGTGGTCAGATCTTGATTCTGAAGCCTAGAAAGATGTCACCCTATCACCTGGCCATTAAGATAAGAAAACAAATATACAATTTATACAAATTAATCTAATTGCATGATGATGCATGTCATACAATATTATAATAAATGATACTTTTATGGACCTAGGAACATGCATAAATAGACATTTTAAGCCAATTAGATGTGCACACATCACACCCCCATGCTTATCTTTTTATAGTCCTTAGCAAAACTAAACTACATGCTATTTATAACAGAATTTAGATTAAATTACTTAGGCGACAATTATTTATTAACCATAGAAAATTTCAACTAAGGATATAAAGTACAAAGACTCAATAACACCTAGGTGCTTGCTAAAATGTAGACCACCCAAGCCCTCCCCTTATTCAAAACCAATAAATTTTTGTTTCTCTGTTTTCTAATTTTTTTTATTTTTAAAATTAGAGTTTCGGGACAGCTTTCCATGGCTATTCAACCCACCAAAAACTCGAAAAGAACTTTAAGTTCTAAGCATATTATGTGAATAGTGATAAACTCATTAATCGACAATTAGAACAGACTTCAAGTTTCTACAACTCTAGGTGATCCTAAAAAAAAAATATTTTGCCTAAAGGTGTATCATTTCGGTTGGTATCTTTCTTCCAAATTTTAATTTTTTTTTTGGGTCAATATAAGGGCAAACCCAGTGTATATCTCCCCAGTTTATTCTACTTTTTAGTTCTTCCTAAGTGTTAGGAATTATTTGTGTATTTTTGTGGACTGGGTTTTGGACAACAGGCCAATGGAGGGTTATGCATGGCAACTTGCCAACCATACCCATGCAGTGAATTGTGGCTTATTTATTTTTTTCTTCTTTTTTATTTTTCTTTTTTTTTCTATTTTCTCTTTTTTCTTCTAAGTAGGTGACTTCCTTGATCTAAGATTTACCTAAAGGCATCAATCAAAGAGAATGGTCTTGGGGGTAGGCTTTGGACAATCGGCCAATGGAGCATCAAACCCATAACAACTTGCTAGCCATACCACCGTAGAAAGTTAATTAGCTACCTAATTTCCATTAAAATTGCCAAAAAGTGAGTCAGTGTAGATAGTGTGCAGATGTTTAGACTATATGTCCCCTGAAATCAGAGGGCGAGTTGATAATTCGTGTACTTATCACCCTAACTTATTAACCAATTAGGAATGAATTAAAGATGTCGAGGACTTGAGAAACATATCCACATTTTAGTGGACACCCAGGTTGACTAAGCTCGAAGACCTGAAGAGTCTACCTGTTCAGGTCCTATTGTATCCTTTCTTAAGGTTAAAAAACTCTTACTGCCTAAGTTCTCTTTTCCTAATTAATTTTTTTTAAATAAGGAGAAAATAAAAAAAATCTATAGAGCTGACATGACAATTCAGGAATGAATCCATCACCCCATGCCTAGCTTATGTAATGTCCTCATTGTAAATAAAAGGCATGACAAGGGCAGAATAATCAAAATCTCACCTGCATGTCGTGATGCTTTAGTTAGCTCTGAGATGCATGATACAAATATTGAATTTATTACCGTCAGCTAGGTAGGGTCTAGCCAAAGAAGTCAAATCAAGTTTAAGGCAACCTGAGATGGGTTTCGGAATAACACGATTAACATAAGGTTTGAGACATTGTCCATTGACCTTAAAAGAGTTACCCATCTTTATGTGAGAAATATCAATGGCTCTATTTGAAAATATCCAATCAATAATGAATGGACCATTCCATTTAGACCTAAGCTTGTCGGGAAAGAGCATAAGTCAAGAATCAAAGAGCCAGACCTTCTAGTTTGGCTCAAAGCTCATATGGGAAATCTTACTGGAAATCATCTGGTCATGATGGCTTTGGTCCTTGTCTTATAGATCCTAGCATTCTCATATGCATCATTTCTAAGTTACTCCAAATTAGATAGTTGGAGTTTCCTGGCCTTTCTGGTTAACCCTAGGTCAAAATTGCATTTCTTTATTACCTAGAATGCCCGGTGTTCAATTTCTATAGGAAGATGGCGCGCCTTACTATACACCAGATGGAGCAGAGACATGCCAATCGGCATCTTGTACGCTATACAGTAGAACCAAAGAGCACCATCAAGATTTTGAGTCCAATCTTTCCTATTAGGCCTAACCATCTTCTACAAGATGTTCTTGATCTCTCGATTGAAGAGCTTGACTTGTCCATTCTTCTGGGGGTGGTAAGGTGTAGAAATTTGGTGATTCACCCTGTATTTAGCCAGTACATTTCTGAACTGGGCATTAGTGAAATGAGTGCCACCATCACTGATGATGCCTCTTGGAATCCTGAACTGACTAAAGATATTCTTCTTTACAAAGTCAATGACCACCTTGTGGTCATTGGTTCGGGTGGGAATAACCTCAATCCATTTGGACACATATTCAATAGCAATTAGAATATACTGGCTTCCAAATGAAGCAAGGAAGGATCCCATGAAGTCGATGCCCCAAATCAAAGATCTCAAGTAGAAGTAAGGGCATCATATCTCTCTTAGCTTTGCTCCCGAGTGCCTACCATCAAGAACATGACCTTGAGAAATCCTAGGCATCTTTAAATAAAGACGACCAATAAAATCCAGATTCAGAATCTTTGCGGCTGTCTTTTTCCCAAAAAGATGCCCACTACACAGATGGATGGCAAAACTCAAGTATACTTTGCAAGTCATTTTTTGAGACACATCGATAAATAATTGGATCAGAGCCAATGTAGTATAGCTTGGGGTCATCCCAAAAGTAATATTTGGCTTTAGATACAAGTCTATTCTGTTGTTGTTTGTTCTAGTCTTGGGGGACTTGACCAATGGCAAAATAGTTATAACATATGCAAACAAAGGGGTTTGGACTCCTGAGACTGTAAGGATAGTCTCGTCTAGAAAGGTGTCAGCAATCAAAATAGCTGGACGAGGAGAATTAATTAGGATTCTCAAAAGATGATTTGCTACTACATTTTTTTCCCCAGCTTTGTCTTTAATTTCAAGAAGAAATTCTTGAAGAAATAAGATCCATCGAATGAGGTAGGGCTTGGCATCCCTTTTCGCTAAGAGATGTCTCATGGCTGAGTGGTTGTTGTAGATTATAACATGAAATCCTAAAAGATAAGCCTGAATTTTTCAAAAGCAAAGACTACGGCTAACAATTCCTTGTCTGTGACAGTATAATTCCTTAGGGTCACATCCTATGTTTTGCTAACATAGCAAATGACAAAGGGCTTCTTATCTATTTTCTGACCCAAGATAGCCCCGATTGCATAATCAGAAGCAATGGTCATAATCTCAAATGGGGCTATCCAGATCAATGGTTGCAACATCAAAGCATAGGTGACTACCATTTTAAGTAAATCAAATGCCTTGTGACATGATTCGTAAAACTCGAACAGCTTGTCTTTGGCTAGAAGGCTACTCAAGGGCTGAGCAACCTTTGAGAAGTCCTTGATGAACCTCTGATAAAAACCCACATGACCAAGGAATGATCAAATTTTCTTAACAGATGTGGGTAGGGGAAGTTTAGAGATAGCATCCACCTTACCTTTATCAACTTCAATTCCTCGATTAAAGACTACATGACCCATGTTGATGCTTTCTTGTGTCATGAAGTGACTTTTCTCCCAACTAAGGACCAATCACGTTCAGATACATCTCTTAAGGATCAATTTCAAGTTAGCCAAGCAAGACTCGAAAGAATCTTTGAAAATGGAGAAATCATCCATGAATACCGAAAGACAATCTCCCACCGTGTCTGAGAAGATGGCAAGCATGCACCGTTGAAAAGTAGCAAGTGCATTGCAAAGCCCAAAAGGAATCCTACAGAATGCAAAGGTTCCATAGGGATAGGTGAAAGTTGTCTTTTCCTAGTCTTTAGGATGGATAGGGACTTGGTTATTTCCCAAATAACCATCTAGGAAACAGAAATAATTTTGCCCACCAACCTTGCAAGGATTTGATCAATGAAAGGCAATGAGTAATGATCCTTTCTCGTGGCTATACTCAGCTTCCTGTAATCAATACAGACTCTCTAAGAGGAAGCTGAACGGGTCATGATAGATTCGCCCTTCTTGTTAGTCACTAAGGTTATCACCGCCTTCTTAGGAATAATTCACACGGGGCTAACCCAGTGACTATCTAAACTTGAGTCTATAATTCTTTCATCGAGGCACTTGATGATTTTCTTTTTGACCACTTCTTACATATTGGGGTTTAATCTCCTCTGCATCTAGCGAGAAGGGTGAGATCCATCTACTATATAAATGCGATGATTATAGTAAGATGTCTTGATCCCTCTGAGGTCATGAATGGTCCAACCAATTGCCTCTTTATCTGCCTTAAGGACCTTAATCAGTTTCAATTCTTGTTCCTTAATTAACTGCACATGGAGCATCTTCTTAAGTTCTAAGAACTTGTATTTCAAATAGGAAATGGTTTAAGCTCAAACTAGGGTGGGCTCAAAATAGAGGGGAGGAAGGATGCTGATGAAGATTCATTAGGATGATCCAAGGGAAGAAGTTTCGCATGGATAAAATTAATAACATATTCAGGGTGTGGCAGGTTTGCCATGGAGGATTGTGGCTCAAGCTCATTAGTGCAGGTAGAATCCTCGAGAACGTTAAAAGCCATACATGTCTTAATATCATGATCAAGATCCTCGAGTTCCTCAATATATCCACAATCCTCAAATTTATTTATTGCCTTAAAAATGTCAAGTGTCAATTTTTTGTCTCCAAAGTGATCTCCATACTACCGCTTTCACAATTTATGTTGGCCCTAGTGGTCGCAAGCAATGGATGCCCCAAAACGGTGGGCATGTTCCTCAATTCTTCAGGCACATCCATGTCAAGGACAAGGAAATCTATAGAAAAATAGAAATCCTTGACCTTAACGATAATATCCTCAAAAACACATTTCGGGTTAGTCGTCGAACGATTCTCTAACTATAGTGTTACTGAGGTCGGCCTAAGTTCACCAAACCCAAGCTTTTCATTTAGGGAAGTCGGGATTAGGTTGATGGATGCACCTAGATCAAAGAGTGCTTGGTCAAAAGTGTAATCCCCAATAACACATGAAATCAAAGGGGCAACTACATCTCAATTTTTTTGGGGAAGGTAATGTAGGATAACAAAACTATCCTACTCAAAGAGTATCACCTTCCTCGAGGGATGTTCTTTTGACTTATGCTTTTGACTACATAAATCCTTTAAGAACATAGCATAAGATGGAATATGCCTAATAGCATCAACGAGAAGGATATTGATTTCTACATTCTTGAACAAATTTAGGAGCTCTTTGTTGCTATCTACAAGTTTCTTCTTCCTAGGTTTTAGTAGAGCTTCAAGAAATGGGATATGAGTAGGATCATTAGCTTCAAGTTCCTGAGCCTTACTATCTTCGATTTTCTCCTTTTCTTCCTCAGGCTCATCAGGGTTTTGTTTTATAGATGATGGTAATTTTAGGCCTTGGGTTTTCCTTCCACTCCTCAAGGTGACTAAGTTTGCAGACACATATGGGATCAGGTCTTGGGGAGGGTTAGGAAAGATCGAAGGGGCTTGATTGGGCAAATATCCAGGATTAGAAGAAGAAGAAGAAGAAGGACCCTTCTTAACCACCTGAGCGTGTGTGTGTGGGTCCCCCTGATTCCTATACCTTTGGACTCAATTGGCTTAATTTTGTACATTTTGATGGTTGGATACAGGTTGAGATTGTAGAGAACTAGACTGTCAAGTGTTAGTATTGAGCTTGGATTGAAAGTTGTCTAGTGATGTTTTCATTTGCTACATAAGTTGGAGCATAGATCCTTGCATTTCTACCATCTGTCAGTTCATATCAGCATGCCCTGCAGATTGTCGGACATTCTGAGCTGGCTTACTGACTTGATTCGAGGGCAGCTGTGTATATACATGACCCTGACCCATTAGTCTCTATGGTGCATAATTGCTGGGTCACATTTGGGTCTGCTGCCCCTGGTTTTTCTAGGAGAAGTTAGGGTGGTTTCTCCAACCTAAATTATAGGTGTTGGAATATGGGTTGGATCTAATATTCTCCTATACAACATACCCATCCTCATAGGGTGAGGATGGTGGAAAAGAAGAACAATAAGAAAAATTAGGATCAAAGGCCCCTATTTGGAACCCGTGAGGTTCCGAGAAGTGTTGCCTCATAGGTTGAGTCATCCCAAGTTGATTTATGAACACCTGTCCAGTGGGTGCGTGAAGAATGGAGTTCTGAATTCTATGATTGAGTGGATCTAGAAGTGTTTCTCGAATTTCCAACTATCCACTCCTCTATTCTTTTAGCAACCAAGTTCATTTTATCAAGCTTATTACAAATCGATTCCATATCAAATGAATGAGAATCATGGACCTCATTAGCATTTAATTGGGGTTGTTAGGACTGGTTGAAGGTTTCCATGGAGGTATGATTGATAGAATTCTCACTCATTTCCTTGAACAAGTCATGTGCACTATTTGCATCCTTGTTAAGGAAATTGCCTCCGCAAGAAGCATCCACATGATTAGGGAGTTGATCCATCAATTCATGATAGGAAATTTGCACGAGTTGCCATATCGGTACCTCATGGTATGGACACTTCCATAGTAGATCTTCGAATCGATCCAAGGCACCATGAAGTGGTTTCCCTGACCACTGAATGAAAGTAGTAATCACCCATCATAGACCATTAGTACGCCCAACTGGGAAGAATTTTTTCAAGAAAGCAAATTTTAAATCATTCCAAGTATTTATCGGCCTCCCAATTGTTTTGTACCAATGTGTAGCCTTATCCCTGAGAGAGTGGGCAAAAAGCCTCATGATCATTTGCTCATCATCCACATTTCATGCTTTGGTGGTCTGGACCAAAGTGTTCAAGTCCTCGAAATGCTAAAATGGGTCTTCACAGCCAAGACCAAGAAAATTATTTATCAAGCTTAATACCTAGGGCTTGATTTCTATGTCATCGGTAGGAATCAAAACACCAGGTCATTCTCCATAATTTGAAGAACCAGAAAAATTCCTCAAGGGCTGAGCACCTTGACCATTCATACCTTGGAACCAATCTTGTTCTAGTTGGCTCTGAATCATTTCTTACTGATTCGAAGGTCGGGGAGGTGGTTGGTCAGCCATGGGATCTATATGACTAAAATTCAACATACGCCTCCTTGAATGGTCAAATGGTCCCTCCAGATGGGGGTTCAATGACCTCCTTCCAAGCATACATCGGAAGGGCATCGAAAGGATAGAGAAAAGGAACCCTGCAGCATAATAAACACAAGCTTGTCTTTAATTTGGGTAGCTTAAGAACCTATGCTCCAGAATATGCTAACCAAAACATGAATTTTGTGTTGCCCTTAATTCAGAAGCTAGTTAAGTTGGATCGACGAAGCAAGGGAAGCATGTCTGGAAGGCCATTAATTATGCTAAACCCATGAATACTTAAGTTGTTTGACAATCAGGCCCACCAACTTAGCACCTTCCAGAAAAAGCAGATGTCACAAATTCGAGCCACAGTGTGACAAATACCTTGAAATGGATTGATGAATCCTAGGAACAACATCTACTTAATTTTAAGTTAGGCTTGGGATAGTAGTGCTCTGGAATGTGATGGGCCCTTAAAATGGGTTGTGCCCTTAATGATTGATTAAATATGGGTGTGCATGCACAACTAATGTTTTCAAGAAAGATTATTAAGGATGAGGTGAATTTTAGGGTTGAAATCTTGCTTAGTAGTTTTAGGATTTAGATTTAGGCATATTGAATCAAGTTTAGAAGGCACACCAAGTTTTTAAAGCACTGGTGATGATATTTTTCTTTAAAATTCAAAATAAAGTAAAGTGTCTGGTTCTTGACCTAAAATTTCAACCCTATGGAGAAATTTATTGGATGAGTTGATTTTAAATGAAGTGGTGTGGTCCAAACAACTTAGACAATTTTCCTTGACGCACCACTGATTTAGGAACACAAAGTGGTTAACCTATTCTGATTTCTACTGAATTATGTGTCTGTATGTGTACCAATTCCCAACATTGGATTACCAGTTGAGTAATGAAAATCAAGAGAGGTTGTGTGCCTCAATCTTGTGGGTGTATGTAGTGTATATGTTTAATAAATCCTACAATCATATCAGAATTTTTTTCAAACATTTTTTATATGCAAGGTGAGGTGGAGTAAGGTGACAACCAAATAATCAAACTAACCAAGGGTTTATGAGAGCACCTAAGTTAAGTAGGGTTTACGTTATTAAGAGGCAAAATGGAAACTAGGGAGTAAGGAAGAATGGGGGGTGCACTTACAATAGTCTTCAACTGCACTTTACTTTTGTCTACAGCTCTTAGATTTCCTCGATAGGATACCTGCAAGATGATAGAAGAGAGAAAAGAGAGGTTAGAGAATGGATAAGTGCAAGAAGAATACGAACAAAAAAAATCGAGATTTGTTGCTTTCCCAGCAACGGTGCCAAAATGATATGTGAATATTTCATACAATAAATGTCTTGAAGTGGTTGCATTGCAGAAAATTTGCTACCAAATAATTTACTGAAACTTTTATGACTCTCGACTCAAACACGAGGAGGCTATATCGATTTTTTGAAAATCCACATTTATTTTTTTTCGTATTTTCAATAAGAGATTGGATTAGAATATTTCTAACTCTATTCTATTCTACTTACAACAAAATAAAGAGACAGAGAGAGAGAAAATCACTTTTATATCTAAGAAAATGTTTATTATAAATTCTTTTCTACAAAACTAATGCAAGAAATTAAAATCTACATTAGAATGTAGTAAAGAGATAGGGGAACAAAGATTATCCTCCTCAACGACTAGTTGCAGGACGGGTCGGTTGAATGATGCCTATAGGAAGAAGAACGAAGACAGAGGAAGGAGGAAGAAACTAGAAGAACCAGGGATGATGCAGGGCATTATCGTCGTGGGATCCGATACTAGAATGGGGGCTAGAAGACAGCTGGTGAGAGCTCCGCGAATAGGATGAGAAGTGGGAAAAATATTGATTTTTAACTCTCCCATAGCTTGGGAGCAGTGAGCTTTAGAACGTGTGTTCTTAGATCTTAGGAGAGGTAAGAAGAGAAGGGACAAAGAAAAGTAGAGGTGGTAGGCTATTTATAGGTGAAGAAATTAGGGCAAAAGGGTAATTTCAAGGCCTTTAGAATTAATATAAGGTCTTTAGTGACCCATACAGCTGTTACTAATGTGTTACTAAAGGCGAGTGTGGCTGCTAGTGCCCATTGAATCTGAGCCATCAGATTTAAATTGGACAGCTCAGATCTGATCTCGCCCACTTCACTTGCTGAGGCACGTTGATCCAATCGTCGCGACTATGTGGCCTCATCAAGGCCATCTATTGTAGATCGGATGGCTTTGAGCCGCTCATGCTCGTGCTTTCAATCATGCGCATCAATACGTGCATCAATGCTTACATCAACGCATTGGATCACGAGTGCATTGTAAGCGCATCTTTGCAAGCAACGTTGTCGCACCCCTTGTCGTCCGATCGTGCATCAATGGTCAAATTTTGTGTGCTCTTCTTCGCCGTGAATTGAATTCACTCACGGGGACTCAATCACATGCCCACTCTTTGCGAGTGACACAGGGGACCGGCTCGCTATGGCGTTGGATTGTCGCAAGGATGATGGCGGTGTCCACCACTCATGGCCATTGGATTTCCATCCAATGGTCCACATTTCACGAGGGCCTCTCCTTTAAGGAATGTGATGGACCAGCTGGAGCTCATCTCAACTGTTGGATGGCGATCTAACGGCTAAGATCACGTGATGAAGGAACCTTTAGGGATGAGCAGAGGACCTTGAGTGGCTATGATGGTTCCACTTGGCTCCATCCTGGCTATCCATCTTCTTTGACTTGTAGGTGGTGCCATGGATGTTGGATTGAATTGATTTTCATGCCGCTAAGGTATGATCGCCGATCTAAACCCATCTGTAAGGTTAGATTCTTCATCTGAGGTTCGATTTTTCACCACCTTGCCTTGTTGCCTTTGATCTTCTATGGCTTGTACAAGATGCTACGGATGTCAGATCGGAATGATTTTAGGGGCATTAGACTCCGATCATCACCCTAACCACATCCGTATGATCAAATCTTCAATCTAATGTGTAAAAGGATGTTGCCCTATCCCCTGGCCATTAAGATAAGAAAATTAATTTACAATTTATACAAATTAATATAAATGCATGACAATGCATGCTATGCAATATTATAATGCATGATGCCTGTATGGACCTAGGAACGTGTATAAATTGACATTTTAAGTCAATTAGATGTGTACACATCAGTGACTCTGGTCTAGATTTTTCTACTTTCCAATTGTTATTTTTGTTCAAGTTAGATCTCTTTTATATCTTTGCAAAAACTCTCGTTGTAATCATTTTTCTAGCAAAAATGAAAAATATTTTTCTCATCTCTATCCCTTACTCTCTCTCTATCTCCCTCTCTCTCCTTTAATTTCTGCAATTAGGCTAAATTAGGTCATATTTTCTTTTGATTGCATACGTAAATTCCTATTCTTGTCTCCCTATATTTGATGTGAAGAAAAGCGTGATTTGTAATTAGGGTTTTTAAATCGTTCAAACATGCCAATTCACAATTGCTTTTACAATTTATAAACCTAGATAGTGGTGGTATCTAGAGTCGTCCAAGGAGACGGGAATGCACTTTAAAACTCTTCTTTTTTTGGGAATTTTGAATATAGGATTTTTTTTTAGTTTCAAAAAAATATATATATATAGGATTTTTTTGTTTTGAAATAACGGGCGATTACGCAATTGCGAGCGGAAAAACAATTACACCTAAATTGCCAATGCTAACACCTAAGTGACAAAAATGACCTCTCTCTAAGCTCACCCTAGGTACATGGAGACCTAGGGTAATTAGAGAGAGGGAGAGAAAGTGCTAGAAAAGACAATTAACAAAGATGTAATAAAAATTTTAGAAAGGCAACTTTATATAAAGGAAGAATTGTTTTATGAAAATCGCTAGTAGAGGAATGCCTCTACTACTAAAATGAAAATACAAAAAGGTAAAACACAAATCCTCTCGATGATGTTGGTGAAGAAGAGAGGCTTCTTGCTCCAAGCTCAGCTACTCCTAGGCTTGAAAAGAAGTTCTCCTTCTTCTCCTTCATTGAAAAGCTCCTCCAAGTTGTTGTGTTCCTTGGCAAGCCCTAGGTGGGTGTGCCCTTGCTCCCCCAAGGGTGGAAGGCCTCCACCCACAAGACTCCTCCTAGGGTGGCGTGTACCACCCTAAAGACCTCCTCCTAAGGTCCTCCTTTCCTAGCTGGGTCCTCTAGTTGGTGGGGGCACAAGAGAGAAGGGAATACAGGAAGTTACCAAGGGGATAGAGTGTCACTTTAATCTTCTTTTTCTCCTTCTCTTGGCCGTGGATATGGTGGGATGAAGGTGGAAAATATGTGACAATAATGGAGCCAAAGATGAAGGTATGGTGGTGGTTAATGGGGATATATATAGGAAAGGATGGCGGTTATAGGTGGCTTTTGGGATGGATGGTTAGGATGGGTTTTTAGGGTAGTTAATTGAAAGGTATGATGGGTCCTAAGGATATTATAGGTTGGCGACAATTCAAAGGTGGTGATTACCATCTTTGGTGCCCCTTGAGTTGGCTCCAAAAAAGGGGTTCTAGAATGGGCTTGGTTGGCGCCACTTAATGGAGGGTGGAGATGGTTTAGGTGATGAGGTGTAGGGCCATGGTATGGTGGTGGTTTGGCACCAAAACAAAAGGCTTCTAGAAGGGTATTTTGGCACCAAACACGGTGGATCTTGGTGGTGGTTGAGGGGCCAAGAGGTGTTTAATGTTGGTACCAAAAGTAGGAGCTATGGTGGACTAGGCTTAGGTTTACTTGGTGGAGCTTAGGTAGGTGGGTTCTAGAGTTAGTTACAGCTGGTGGATGGCCATCGGGAACTAAGGTGTAGCTAAGTGAAGCTAGCTAAGATAGCTTGGCTAGTAGTTGAGTAGAGGAGGAGTATGATGGAGCTAGGGTTTAGGAAAAATGAGCTGACGAAGGAATGACTACAACTGAACTGGAGCTGGTAGTTGCTGAAGGGAATTGCAGGGAGCTACTTTAGCTGGCTTAGCTTGGAAGTTCTTTGCTAGCTACTAAGCCAAGCTAAAGTGAGCTGGCTTCTGCTGAATTGTGCTGAGGTGAGCTAGGTCTGATTCTCTTGGTGATAACCTAGCTAGCTGGAGTAGCTAAGATAGCTTAGCTCAACTAGTCATGTTCAGCTGACTTGAGTTGTGCGAAGCTGGAAGTAGCTTGTCCTGAGCTAAGGTGGACTCCTGTCAACTTAATTGAGCTAGCTAGAGCTCCAAGTGAATTGATTGGAGCTAAGGTAAGCTAGACTCAACTAAGTTTAGTAGGGTTTGAGCTAGCTTGAGCTAGGGTGAGCTAAGATGAGTTGCCCTGGGCTACCATTAAGCTAAGATGACCTGAATGGAGCTAACCCTAACCTAAGTGAGCTGGTATCCAGCTATGATGAGTTGGATTTAGCTGAGTCCTAGCTGGAATGAGCTTCCTCTTCACAGTTGCCTTCTTGAGTGCTAGGGTTTTAGAAATCTAACCATCTGTTCATCCCTAACACTTAAATAAACATGTCAAAAACACAACAAATTATGCAATGCATGCCTAACCTAATTGATGCCTAAATGCAACCCCAAAACCCATTTGCGGAGTTAAAATCCTAAGAGCTAGGTTTGTTTTAGGGCATAAGAATGATGAAAGACTGGCGTTTATAACACCCCCATGCTTATCTTTTGCTAGTCTCTTAGCAAAACAAAATTTTCATGAAATAGAATCTTTGGGAAAATTAATTTTTTCAACTTTTTGGGTAAAAAAAGATTACGGGACCTTGGTTGCTTAAAACATGGGTGGTAAGGGATTTGTTAAAGGTAAACAACAGGATTCATTTTCAGATCCAAAAAATTAGATGAATCGGGATCAATATATCCTCAAAAAATTCACAAATTAACCCCTTCTTAATTTAGATGACTTGAAATTTTTTTAGTTAGGATTTCTCCAGCTCTTGAATCCTATTTGCAACTTGCAATATCCTTTAAAAACCTTGTGTCTGTGCTTTTGAAAAGCCAACATTTATAAGGTTGTGTTTTTTGTTTAAAACTTTTCTTTTCTCCCCCATGCTTATTCTTAGCTTAGTCTTATAACAAATGTATCAGGATCATCATTTCGATTGCCAATCTTTAAGGGGGCTCTGGCGCTAGTTCTTCGAGATAGTGCTGTCCATGGCACCACCCAAGAGCTTATGACCCCAAAACAAAATGCGATGTAAAGGGGCACTCTAAGCAAACTCAAACTCTTGCTCTGACGCTTTGGGTAGAGCACCATCCAAGACACTTGGGCTGCAAAAATGCACCTTAATGCCCCATCTAAAGATATGAAATATAGATATAGAGCAGTGTCAAGGCAGTAACATGTTGACATCGCATCCTCAAAGGAGCCATTTTGCTCCTTCTCGGTGGTGAAAACTCAAACCAATGATCTGTTTCGGACTTTTACTAAGGCCAAACAAAGGGTTTCTCTAATTTCTAATTATTTTTTAGGTGTTGGCTTGTGTGTGAATTTTGACACAAGAAATTTTGCACGAGATGCAAATTCTTGAATCAGATGCTAAGCTAGATACCTTCAAGGTCACACATGGGGATCAAGTCACTTGAACTATCATGAGTTCAGGTGGAATTTTAGAAAAGGATACTAGTCTAATGGTAGATCCGTATCCTTATCCCTAGTTTGTTAAAGATTAAATCCCATTGTACCAAAAGTGAATGTTCAACCTTAATCCCGATTTCAAAATTTTCTCAAAAAGTTTTCAACATTTTTATTTATTTTAGGCATGCATGCAGAAAATTAAACAAGACAGTTGCAAGTTTTTGGGTTTTGTAAATCCTGATTTGAATGTCAAAATTTAAAAACACCCCCCCATGCTTAAGATGTGCCATGTCTGCATGCAATTGGAAGGGAAAGGAGATTACCTTGGAGAAGGTAGTTGAAATCAGGATAGGAAAAATCGCTGAAAAAATAGAAAATTGGAAAGCTGGAAAAAATGATGGCTTACCTCCCATCCGGTGCTATCTTTTATGCCATTCAGTCGGAAATGAATTGCATCAATGATCATTTGCGGGTAGGTTTCTTAAATCAAGCATGTCGGAAGGAAGATTCGGAATATTATCTAGATAAGGTTTTAAACATTGGCTGTTGACTTGAAAAGTAGTGTTCATCTTAGGATCGAAAAGGTCAACAGTGCCATATGGATACGTTTTTAGGACAATAAATGGGTCGGTCCATTTGGATTTTAATTTTCCAGGAAAAATTCATAATCCGGCATCAAAAAGCCAAATACATTGATTGACGTCAAAATATTTTTGAGTGATATATTTATCATGGAACAGTTTTGTTTGGTCTTAAAAAATACACGTGTTTTCATAAGAGAAATTACATAATTCTTACAATTCGGTCAATTGCAACTTCCTATGGATACCAACTTTAGATAAATCCATATTTAATTATTTTATTGCCCAAAAAGCCCTGTGTTCAAGTTCTACAGGAAGATGGCATGCCTTTCAAAAAATCAGACGGAAAGGAGACATAGCTAACGGAGTTTTAAAAGCAGTACGATAGGCCCATAAAGCATCGTCGAATTTATTAGACCAGTCTTTATGATCAGGCCTAACCGGCTTTTGTAAAATATTTTTTATCTCCCGGTTATAAACTTCTGCTTGGCCATTTGTTTGGGGGTGGTAAGGAATGGAAATTTTATGATTAACCCCATATTTAGAAAGAAGGTGACGGAATTGAGAGTGAGTGAAATGTGATCCTCCACCACTAATGATGGCCTTAGGAATGTTCAATATCGAGAAAATGTTCTTCTTGATAAATTCAATGACCACTTTATGATCATTGGTACGTGTGGGTATTGCTTCAATCCACTTTGATACATAGTCAACTACAACTAGTACATATAAATACCCACAAGAGTTGATAAATGGTCCCATGAAGTTGATGCGTCATACATCAAAAATTTCAACCTCTATGATTGGATTTAGGGGCATCATATCCTTCTGAATCATGTTGCCGATGCTCTAGTAGCGCTCACGGGATCGAATAAAGGAAAGAGCATCTTTGTGCAGGTTGGGCTAAAAGAATCCAGAATTGAGGACCTTACCTGTAGTTTTCTTGCCCGAGAAATGTTCTCCATAGGCCATTGAGTGACCATGTGTCAGAATATCATGAATTTTTGAATTGGGGACACATTGTCGAATGACTTGATAAGTACAAATGCAGAAAAGGTTGGGCTCCTCCCAAAAATAATATTTAATGTTAGCAAAGAACTTATAGCTTTTATTTTTGGCCAATCAGAGGGGATTTGTTCTGTTGCTAAATAGTTTGTAATAGGTGCAAACCAAGGGAGGGCATTGGCAACTAAGATTGTCTCATTGGGGAATTTATCAAGGGGGGTCAACATATCATTCGTCATAAGACGAGAGAGATGATTGGCACTACATATTACGATCCGGCCTTATCCTTGATTTCCAGGTCAAATTCCTGGAGCAACAGGATCCAATGGATAACACGGCATTTCGTATCCTTTGTGTTTAGCAGATATTTAAGTGCTGAGTGGTCGGTATATACTATGACATGTGACCCCAATAGATAAGAGTGAAATTTTTCTAGGGCAAAGACAATGGCAAGAAGTTCTTTTTCAGTAACTATGTAATTCCGTTGTGCATCATCAAGAGTTTTGATACCATAGTAGATCACAACGGGCTTCTTGTCAATTGTTTGTCCTAAAATGGCCCCCACAGTAAAATTAGAGGCATCAGTCATTAATTCAAAGGGATAATTCCAGTTAGGTCCCTATAAAACTGGTGCCTCTATTACATGCTTCTTCAGCTGATTGAAACTCTCCAAGCATTGATCATTGAAGTAAAAAGGCTGGTCTTTGGTAAGTAATTGACTTAAGGGCTTGGAGATTTGGAAAAAATTCTTAATGAAATGTCAGTAGAAGCCCAAATGCCCCAAAAAAAGATCGGATCTGTCTTACAGAAGTGGGCAGTGAGAGCTTGGAGATAGCATCAATTTTAGCTTGAACTACCGCAATTCCCTTTTTGGAAATAACATGGCCCAGGACAATTCCATCTTGGACCATGAAGTGACCTTTTTCCCAATTGAGGACCAGGTTAACTTCTATGCATTTTTGGAGAGTTCCTTCCAAATTTCTATGACAAAGATCAAAAGAATCTTCAAATACACAGAAGTCATCCATAAAGGCTTCTAGACATTCACCTACTAGGTTTGAAAAAATTGCAAACATACACATTTGAAAAGTTGCAGGTGCGTAGCAAAGATCGAAAGGCATCCGTCGGAAAGCAAAGGTTCCAAAGGGGCAGGTGAATGTAGTTTTGTCTTGATCCTCAGGATGGACTGCAACTTGTTCATAACCAGCATAACCATATAGAAAATAGTAGTAATCACGTCCAGCTAATCGCTCCAAGATTTGATCAATAAAAGGGAGTAGAAAATGGTCCTTCTTGGTGGTGATGTTCAATTTTCTATAATCGATGCACACATACCAAGAAGAAGTGGTCCTAGTGGCTATATTATCCCCATGTTCATTAGTAACAACTGTTAGTCCAGCCTTTTTAGGAACTACTTGTGTAGGACTATCCCAGGAGCTGTCAGAAATGGGGTAGATGATATCAACATCAAGACACTTTATAATCTCCTTTTTAACCACCTCTTGCATATTAGGGTTCAAGCACCTTTGTGGTTGGTGGAAGGGGCAAGAATCGTCCTCAAGATAAATTCGATGGGTGCAATAGGACATATTAATACCCTTAAGATCAGAAAAGGTCCAGGCAATAGCTTTTCTATGTTTGCTCAATACCTGGAGAAGTTTTTTCTCTTGTGCCCTAGTAAGTCAAGAATTGATAATCAGGGGAATGGTCTGGTTTGGACCCAGGAAAACATAATTAAGGGAGTCGGCAAAATGTTTTAATTCCAATTGAGGGCCCAGCTTGGAAATGATGTCTACTTGTTGATTGAGTGGTGAAGTGAGAGGGAGAGAGTTAGATGAAGAGTTAGATGGAGAAGGTGTGATTAGGGTCGAAGGGTGGGTTAAATCAAATTGTTTAGGAATCGTGTGAATTGCAAAGCAGGAGCCCATGTGTGAAATCTGCATCATTTCCTCCACTAAATTTTCAATCCCCGAATCCGAGTCATCAAAGAAATCTGGTTCTTGGAAATGCCTAGAAACTTATAAATATATAGGGAAATAGATTCACCTCCACACATGATTTTCATCTTTCTAGAGTTACAATCAATATTGGCTTTGGTGGTGGCTAAGAATGGTCTTCCAAGAATTACAGGGGCATTCTTTAAAGCTTCCCGTAACTCTATGTCCAGGACCAAAAAGTCTATGGCAAATAGATAATTTTTGACCTGGACTATTACATCCTCGACAATTCCCTTGGGTTTAATCATAGATCGGTCTACTAGTCAAAGGATTACCTTGACAGGCGTTAATTCACTGATCTTGAATTCCTCGAAAAAGACGGTGAGGATGAGATTAATTGAGGGACCGAGATCCAATAAGGCACCTGGATCTTTTCTTTTTAGAAGCAGTTTGCTCTACACAAATGAGTTTACTATCTCTGGAAGGATCACTTTTCCTATGTTTCTTGGCTGCCTTTTGGGAGCACACAAATCTTTCAAGAATTTTGCATATGCAGGACTGTATGCTATGGCAACTAGGAGAGGGATATTGATTTTTACTTACCCAAAATGATCCATCAATTCCTTATCAGTGGGCTCAGATTTCTTTTTCTTAGTTTGTGAAGAGTGAAGGGTATGTGGAAAAGGTGCTAGGTGTTCCTGTTTTGCATTTTTGAGTTCTTGAATGGGGCTAGAAGAAGAGGGAGAGGAGTTGATCTGCTTTTCATTTAGGTGGGTTTCTTGAGCAGGCAAGGATCATGAGTGGTTTTCCTATTCCTCAGAGTTACTGCATTTGCAGTATGGTTGTTTCTTAGAGGAGGATGGGAGGCCTGATTTTGATTAAAACTCGGTGGATGCTGGAGCGCTGGGTAGATAGGTTGACTAGGATATCCACCTTGATATTGATTCCGTTGATTGTTAGGGTTGGGCATGGGTTGGGATGGAAGTTTGCCAGCAGGTCTATGATCAGGAGTAACCTTAACTTGATGTTGCAGTTGGTTGTCATGTAGGTTACTTTCGTCATTTGATTTTGCATACCTTGTAGACTTTTCATGACCTGATTGCTGATATCTTCCTAGGATGGACTAGGTTGATATAAGTTTTGCCCATAATTCAAAAATTGATTTTGTTTTGGAAACAAAATCTGATTTGGGGCTTTCTAGGAGGGATTAGGGTTAGTCCTACAGTTTTGATTGTAAGTATTGGAGGGATTTCTAAATTTCACCTGGGAAGCAGAGATGTTTTCAGTGGTGGAGTCAAGAAGATTTTGATTCACATAACCAAAAGTCCTAATCAATAGACCTTGTGGGAAATTAGAAAAAAATTGCTGCCTAGTAGAGGTAGCATTGATATTGTGCAGATTCTCTCTTTTAAGAAGGTAAGGAGAGTTAGGGTAATGAGCTTGTTTTTGGGTGAGCTTTTCTTCCATTTTTTTTGGTTGATTTGCATATGATCTGGTTGGTGAGCTATCATGTGTAGTTCATCTTGAGTGACTGGAACAGATGTGCATTTGGAGTCAATTTCAACGACTCCAAGTTTTGGGTTGTTGGTTCTACCAAAAGTGTCCATTGAAGCCATATTAAATGAGTTTTCACTCATTTCTGCAAAGAAGAGGTAGGCACTTTTGGCATCTTTATTAAGGAAATTACCCTCACATGAAGCATCCACGAATCTTTTTAATTGATCTTCTAATCCATGATAGAAGATCTGCACTAGTTGCCATCGTGGAATTTCATGGTGGGGGCAACTTCTGAGTAGTTCTTGAAATCTCTCCCAAGCCTCATGGAGTGGTTCACCAAATTTTTGTTACAAGGTCGCTATTGATCAACGTAAAGCATTTATACGAACTATCGGAAAGAATTTATTAAGAAAAGCACTTTTTAATTGGGGCCAGGTGGTGATAGGATGCCCGATTGTTCTAAACCAATATGATGCTTTGTCTTTTAGTGAGAGAGGAAAAAGTCTCATGAGCCACACCTCTTCCGACATATTGCAGGAATGGGTGGTTTGAGCGAGGATAGTTAGCTCCTCGAGGTGGCAAAAGGGGTCTTCTCTCGGAAGACCATGGAAATGTTTGATTAGGTTTAGAATGGCAGGTTTAATTTCAAAATCCACTTGGGGTTTAACCACTTCGGGTCTCTCTCCATAATTAGAAGGATCATAAAATTCCTTAAGCAGGACGAGAGGTTCCTCGAGTGCCTGACCCAGTCTTTGATTGGCTAGGTTCGTGACAGTCCTAGCCAATTGTTGTTGGTTTTGTTGAAGTAGAACCAATTGGTCGACCAAAAGAGAAAAGGGGTTTGTATTTGGATTTAAAGAGCCACCTGGCCATTCAAGGTTCTGTGGTAGCTCTAAATGTGGAAGGTTAGTGATGGTGAAGTCAGCTTGTCAGTTAGCTGGAGGGTTAGGTTCGGGTTGGGATGTGGAAGCAAAATTTTGTGAATGGTTTTCCATATTAAAAATAGAGGAAGAAGAAGAAGAAAAAAAAAATCTTTCGGTGTTAGGGGCAAAATCAAATGGGCCTCGAGATGGATTCTAGGACCTTCGCCCGTCCATGCACTTAATAGAAGAACGGGAGGGAGGACGAGAGAGAGAGATGAGAGAAAGTGTGCAAATCAAACAACCAGGCCTAATCTGTCCTAAGGTTGATTCCTTAATGCAACCTAGGACTTGGGAACCCAATAAAGAAGAAATCAATAAGAGAACCTAGTTCCTTAAGATTACCTGGCTAGACTAAAGGTAGTGGATTGGGCCCAAGCATGTCCTGGGAAAATCACCAGGGCCTTGTGTAAACCCGCACTCGTCATTTGACTTCCCTCCAAGTCTGTCATTGCATGTTTCAAAAGGAATTAGGTGTGCTTAGTAATTCTTAGATATTGGATATCAAGCCTAAGTTTGGGTGAAGTCCTTGAGTGGTCAAATGAATACTTGTTTTAATTTAGGCTTGGGTGTCTAATTGTGCATGGGAATGTTGAGGGCGTTGATTGCGGTAATGCCCTGTTTTTGTAATTTTTTAGTGTGACCAAAAATTGGAAGGAGTGATTCCAATGTCAATCAAGTTGTCACACAATTTGTTATTTTTCTTCTTTTTGGAATTAATTTAGTGTAGTGTCTTTTTAGGGTTTTCTTTTTAAGTTTTCAAACAAGTTTGAGATCCACCAACAAAAAAAAATCAAGTTGTGTTGGTGAATGTAGATTTCCTTTTAAAATGTGAGTCTCTAAAAATGAAAAGAAACCCTAATTGAATTGATCCTTAAAAAGAAATGTTACTACCAGTGAATTGTTTCAGGCCTTTCTTTCTAAGTAGTGGTCCAAACAAAGCAAACAACACCACTGCTAGAAGGAAAATCAAACAAGGATTCTAAAAAATATTTTTTTATGATTTTTGGAATTCGTTTGATATTTTAGTAAAATTTTTCTTTGTGCTGGTGTTAAAGTCCAGAAATGATACCTATGGGTATTTTGCACTTTTCAGTAGCATGACTGGCTACCAAAAATTTTGGTGATTTTATATGTTGTGTGAAATTTCACAAGAATTCTAGAAAGAAAAATTTTACAAAAATTAGATAAATAGAAAATTTTCTAAAATTTGCGAACAGTAACAAAATATGAAATTAGAGGAGATGACCCTCCTATTGTCCATGAATTTTTAAAAATTCTCTACAACTATAATTGATCTAAGGTATGTAACTGATGTTCCTGATTTGATTTGGAATATTTGAGTGAAATTTCAAGATTTTATGTGGCCTATGGTGTTGGGAGTCGATTTTAGAAGTTCGGATAGAAGACTGGACCCGAAAATCAAAACACGAACACTTAAGGTAGAGTGGTGTTAAATGACTCAAACAACCAAACAATTTCTTTCAAAGGTTACAACTCTACCTAATTTTTTTGTTTATGATCTTGAAAGCCTGATTTAATGTTTTTTTGGTAATTTTTTATTGTTAATGTGACAAGGAAGAGGGAACTAACCTAAAATTCGTTAGAAGAAAAGGAACTTCAAGCTCTCGCTTCCAAAATCCCACTATCTTCCTTCAATGCCTGCACACAAGATAGAAAAGAGAGAGAAGGAAATGAGATCGACTTATCAAGCAAGAGAATTACTAAATGCAAAGTCATGCCTCCTCGGCAACAGCACCAAAAAGTGATGCAAAGAAAAGCATGATTTCTAATTATGGTTTTTAAATCGTTGTAGCATGCCAATTCGCAACCGCTTTTACAATTTATAAACCTAGATAGTGGTGGTATCTAGGGTTGTCCAAGGAGGCAGAATGCACTTTATGACTCTCGCTTGACAATGAGGAAATCAACTTTCCTTTTTCGGGAATTTTGAATATAAGATTTTTTTTGTTTTGAAATAACGAGCGATTATGCAATTGTGAGCGTAAAAATAATTACACCTAAATCGCTAATGCTAACACCAAAGTAATAAAAAATGACCTCTCTCTAAGCTCACCCTTGGTACGTGGAGACCTAGGGTAATAATGTTGACACATCCATTTAGGTTAAAATGCTTATTAATGCATGTCTCTAGGCTTAGATATCCATCCCTTACTATAAATATTGCATAGCATACAACATTTTGCATTTAGAGTAGTTTGTGCATATTTAGGTTAATTGCATTCTTTTATGGCCAAGAGAGAAGGTGATTTAATTCAGAGCCTTAGATTGATGATCCGACTATATGGATTTGATCAGGACGACGATAGGAGTCCAACGCCTTTGAAATCGCCTTGATCGGAGTCCTATAGTACCATATGCAGTCTGAGGAAAATCAACTGCTGAGGGACTAGGTGATGTAATTTGGAGCTTCAAATGACAAATCCAGCCACAAGGATAGATTTGGGCCGACGATCGCATCCCAACGGTGTGAAAATCCACTCAATCCGACCTCTGTAGCAGCCCCTACAAAGGAAAGAACATGGATGGCCAAGATTGTGCCACGTGGTGCAACCCAGGCCACCCATGCGCATGCACACGCCACCGTACGCATACAGCAATGCGGGCACACGTGCACCTGTGGAGGCACACACCTACAGTAGCGCAGCAAGCGTTGATGAATGGGTTTTGGCGAAGTAAAGTCAGGGTTTCAAAAAGTCATCATCGTAGTTTGCAAAACACGTTATTAAATATAATTTTAACCGAAACTCCAAGGGAGTCCTAGGTCGAACACAAGGAAGCGACGTTTACTTTCACTGAAATCTGCGCTTCATCTTTTTTCATTTTGGTGTTTTAAGGTTTTGTGATATTTTGGTGTTTTTGTAAAGAAACGGCAAGAAAGATAAGTCGCAAAGGAGATGGAAAAAAAATCTGATATATTATGCAAATGTTTATTACAATATGCTAAGAAATACAAAAGAGGGGTGAGAAGAAATCTCCCAAATCAACTGTTTGGTGAGACGATGGTGCTTGGCGGCAGCTTGGATGAAGAGGGTGAGGTGCTGGATGATGGAGGTGAGATGCAGGAGGGCACCAGGTAGAGGAATGCTTCACCAAGGCTATGGAATGGAGATGAGGAGCTGAAGGTGATCTTCTACTGGAATGGAGGTGGGAGGATGGCTCAAAGGCTTCCTATGAAGGTGGTGAGATGGAGGATGAATATTTGGTGGGGTATAGGAGCATTACACTAATAGGAGGCCTTTGGAGCTTCAGAATAAGCTCTATGGGAGCTTTGTTAGGCTACTAGATCTTAGGAGTAAGTGGGAGTAAGTAGGTAGAGATGGTTTGGAAGGGAAGGGGTCATGGTGTTTATATAGTGGTGGAATGGAGGTGTTTTGCGTGCATGGGTCTTCAGGGACATTTAAAATGTCTCTAAAGTCCCGTTGGGGGTGTCGCTATACATTCAAGTGCCTTGGCTGCCGTAAGGTGGCACAGCTGCAGCTGGCATAGTGCGAGGAGATCGTCAGCTGTTGAATCGGGTGCCGAGGGCTGAGATCTCAAGGAGGAAGCGCTTGCTTGATGGAGTTTGAATCCTACACTCAATGGTAGCCATTGGATCTTTCATTGCACGGCTGAGAGGCATTCGTGCATCGTGCCTTCACTGGTTTGGACATTTACGGATCGTGCACCTCGAAGATCCGACGACTAAGAGCACATCTGATCATCATAAATGAGCTCCTCTGATTGTTCGTGTGTGATTTGGCATGTGTCCTCAAGTCATTGGGTGGTGTTAGATCGCGCATGAGGAATCTAGACCGCTCGATCAACATCGAGTGGTACAATTTTTGTCGGTGCTGTAGCGGGCATAGAGGATTACGGCTTGAATCCACGCCTCTCGTTTGAGGAGTAGGTGCGCTACCGTTTGGCCAATGTGTTGGATGGTCGCATGAAGAGCGGTGTAGTTACGCGCCTCGACTATTGTATGAAGATCCAATGGTCGAGATGAAGCCTTTGTTGTTGTACTTTGGAGGGGAAAATCAGCCGATGTAGCACGTGTCTCAACCGTTGGATTGAGATCCAACAGCTGGGATCGTTCCTTGTGTGAAGCTGGGGTGCAGTGGCTAAGGTAGGGTGGCCTGGATGGTGCCACGTAGCACCATCTGAGCCATCCATCTTCTTGTAGAGGGTGCCACGGAGCTCAAATTGGGGTGATTTTTGCGTTGACAGTTTGCGATCATTGCTCTAAATCCATTCGTACAGACAGATTCTTCATCCAAAGCCCGGAAAGATGTCGCACTACCTCCTGGCCATATAAAATGTTGGAATTAATATACAGAATATACAAACTATCCTAAATGCAATGCAATGAATGTTATGCAATATTTGTACTATGATATGCAATGCTAGGCCTAGAAACTATCATAAATAAGCATTTTGTCATGAATGCATGCGTGTTTATCATACTCCTATGCTTACATTTTGCTAGTCCCTAGGAAAATTAACCTAAATGCTATGTATAAAAGTAGAATTAGGATTTGATCACTTAGGCATGATTTGTTGGTTGCTTCAGAAAATTTCAACCCAAAACCTGGTTACAAAAACACGACAGTGCCTGGGTGTCTGCTAGAATGCAAATCACCCAATCCCTCACCTTATTTGAAAAGGGAAGATACTTTTCTTTTCTTTTTCTTCTTTTCTAGTTTTTTTGGACTTTTGGAGTTTGAGAGTTTTGGGATAACTTGTTACGGCTACTCGACTCGCCCAAGACTCGAAAAAACTCTAAGTGCTAAGCATCTTGTGAAGGGTGATAGACTCACTTGGTACCCTTAAAACAGACTTCAAGTCTTGAAAAGATGTTTGGTGTAGCCCGGATAGGTTGTGTTAATATGGTGATTTTATAGTTGAAATGAGTATAGTGGTTAACCTAAATCGAGCCTAACCATCTCTTTACAAATTTTTTTTTTCTTTACCTGTCCTATTTGATTTTATCTTGGTCACTTTTAGGCCCAAGGTCGAACTCAGGGAAGTGGGATTAGAAGTGAATAAGTTTTTACGCCTTTCCTACAACTAATCTCTTCCGTTCGTTTATTATGTTTTTGGTGTTTTTCTATTTAATATTTTTTCTGATAATTTTTTTCCTTGAGGTACACCCTCAAAATCAGGTTCTTGGCTTTGACCCAAATTAGGGTTCCAAAACAGGTCTTGCTATTCGAAAGACTAAGTACCTGCAAGTCAAGGATTATCTTTTCTCTTTTGTATATTTTTTTTATCTTTTTACTGGTAGGAAAGAGAAACAGAAATAAAGTAAATATAGTATATATATATGTATATATTATATATGTATATAGGGGTGGGGGTGGAGGTGGAGATGGCATGTAGCACGGTGTCGAGTCGATTTTCGTCTAGGAAGACGCAACCAACAGGACGAAGTGCCACATGGAGTGTAGGATGGATGGTGGAAGATGTGTGCGAAAACGCTTTCTGTACGCATGTATTGGGGAATATCAGCAACTGGTGCAGATATTCCCGTGATACAACATATGGTAAGTGATATGAAAATATATATACATGTATATATGCAAATATATATCTATAGATATATATATATATGGTTATAAATATATAGGCATATATGTAGTTATATATGTATATATATAGATATGTAAATATATGTATAGATAGATGTATATATATGTGTATATATATATATAATTAGATATATATGTATGTATATATAACTATATATATAGATATAGATATATATATATATATGTATATATAGTAATATATGTATATAGTTATATATATATGTGCATATGTATATATATATATTAGTATAAGTATCTATGTATATAGATATATGTAGATCTATATATGTATATATATATATATGTATGTATTTATAATTATAGATATATGTATATATGCATGTATATTTGTATATATATATGTATAAGTATATGTGTATATATATGTATATATATCTATATATGTATCTATACTTATACTTAGTTATATAAGTAATAATATATATATATAGATATATATGTATATATGTAAATATAGATGTGTATATATATATATAAGTATATATATATATATATGTATGTATACTAGTACTTAGTTATATAAGCACTAATATATGTATATATATATATAAATATATATGTATATGTATATATATATATGTAGTAGTGTATAAGTGAGTGGGTGTGTGTGTGTGTGTGTATGTGTCTGCTGAGGGAGTGAGAGAGTGTTGTGAGAGAGAGAGAGAGAGCACGTGTCTGCTGGAGTGAAGAGACAATTTAAGTCATCCGGAGTAGTGGGGCGTCGTCTAATGGTTCACGCGCACACGCAGGCGCTTGGGCACGCAAAGAAGCACGCGCACGTAGGAGGGAGCAGGCGTAGGAGGAATTACAGTGCACAGCGATGCGCGGTGAGGCGTGTGCGGGTGCGAAGAAGCGGGCGAAGATGCGGGCGCTGAAGCGGGCAGGTGAACGCAGACGCGAGAGCAGGCACTGGAGTGGGCACAGGCGTGCATGGACGGGCAGCAAACGGTCGCAGTGCGCCAGGTGACCGGATAAGTGAGAAACTTATCGATCACCGCACTGTAGCCATAGTGTTCCGCTGACTAGCGTGAACAGTGGCTACAGTGCCACTCGGTTCGCGCGACCAGGTGCCAGCGGTTCCGTGAGTGCGAGCGGTGTGGTGCGGCTGGCGTGCACGGAGAACCTACCCTGGCTACTGGCTTGCAGGTGGCACTTCATGATAGGGAACGTGGAGAGGGGCGAGGGCGGCCTGCAGGCGTGCGCGGTGGCCTACGTGCAGGCCCGCGGTGGCCTGCGCTGCTGCTGCCACCTTGCTGCTGCTGCTGCGGAGCTCGAGCTTCAAAGTTTGAAGCTCCTATGGCAATGGCGGAAATGGTGAAATCAGAGCGGGGAACCACCACGCCCACCGGCTCTTTGATGAGCTGGGCGGTGGTGGGACTCACAGTGGTGGTTGTGCACCACTGTGACCTGCTCCTGCCCGCAGCGTGGCTCTTCAAGGAGAAGAGAGGCTGCATATGGAGGGGAGAGGGGAGGAGACGGCCTGGAGAAGAAGATGCTGTCTCTGTGGTTTGGCGTGTGGACCAGGTTCTCCTGCAAAGAAGCAAGCCGTGCCCTTTTAAAGAGGAAGAAGGCATGCACAGCCATGCCCTGGTAGGCAGAGCTGTTGCAGAGCATGGCGCGAGGAAGAAGTCGCCATGCCTTTCAACCGCAGAGAAGAAAGTCAAAATCAAATAGAAATAAAAATGAAGATGGAAATTTTGCGAGGCAACACTTGAAGAATTTGTCAATTACAAGGCCATTTTATTCGCTCTCCTCCCCTCTCAAATAAATGCATGCATGCGTGTATTTTCACAAATGCGACTATGGTTGCCTATTATGCACTGGTAATGCTAGGAAATAGCACAAGATGGCACAATTGTTGGTGTATTTTTGCTATGCATTCATACCCCCATGCCTATCTTTTGCTAGTCCCTAGCAAAACATTTTTGTGTTGTATTTAGAAATGATCTTAAGCTGAAGATTTTCTTCTGAGGCGACATAGGTGTGTTTATTGTTGGATATTGTGAGAACCAATTGCAGGGAAGACTACCAGTACTTTAAGTCTCACATGACATAGGTCATCTCTCGACTAACCAGGACTCTTGATATTTAAACCTTAAATACGATTTCCAGGACCCAGGAGGTTTTGCCGTACTCGAGAGCTCAAGAGATTATGGCTTGTGCATAGTGAAGGATCAAGACTGACCAGATGAACATTAAGACTCACGCCTAGGGTTTCATGAATTTTTAAGTATAGGTTGGTCCCAGTTTTAGGTCATATCTTCGGATTGACCCTTAAAAAGATGACGGAAAACTCAACTCCCATTTTATGACTTTTGTGGCTCAAAGAGAACAGGGTATTTGTAACCTACCTTGAAGAACTTTTGTAGGGCAATTTTACAGACATTTGTGAGATATACTGACTTATTTGTACCCTTTTTTTTCTTTTTTCAAAACACGTGTCAGTATATCTCTTACAACTTTATTTGGAGGAGCACACTTTTCTTTTTGGTGGGAGAGTTCCTTTTTGGTGGAAAGAGTCTCTCCTAAACACAAGACTAAAGCCTGGGATAAAAGGTCTACCTACGCGCACAGGTAAGGACTCCACCTTCCCTAATGAACACTAGGGTTGGATCTTATGTTCGCCTGATCTTTCTTGATATGTGTAGTGTGAACCAAGATTACTTAGGCTCTCAAGTAGAAGCAAACCAACGGATCCTGTACTGGTGTCTCAGGTACAAGAACACGTCCTTAGTTAGGAGAGATTCCGATCTATCTTGTCAATGCTCAAGTGAATTAAGTCGAGCCTGAGCGAATCAAGCTTCTGTGGCCTGAAAAGTCTTTAAAACAATGGTTGAATATCCATAAACACTTACTGTATTTTTGTTTCAGCCTTCAGATCATTACCAAACACCATTTTTTTTTTCATATATATATAGATAGATGGAGACTGCATGATACCATAAAATACCCAGATCCTATGGATGCCTATCCACCCCCCCATGCCAAACTATGCTATTTCCTCATATGCATGCAGGGAAGGGTAGAGGAAGGACGAAAGATCGGGTAACAAGAGCTGAGGTGCAGGGTATACAGCAGGGTGGTAGGGTGGGTGGATGGTGGGTGGTGAGGTGAAAAGTGAAGTGACCATGACAGTGGCATGAAAAGTGATGGTGGATAGTGAGTGTTGTTCGGGTGCCTCCCAACGAGTGTTGAATTTAACGTCCCCAGCTGGACTCAGAATGAGGCACAACATTAGTTACCCTCCAGCAGGGCAACAGTTTCTCCAAAGGGGGCAGGTTCATGAGTAAGATAGGGTTTCAAACGCTGCCCATTGACCGTAAATTTATGCCCAGATTTGGGATATTCAATCTCAATGGCCCCGTTGGGAAATGGTCTTGATACTAGAAAAGGACTAGTCCATTTGGACTTCAATTTCCTAGGAAAGAATTTGAGCCGAGCATTGTAGAGCCAAACTTGCTAAGATGGCTCAAATTCTTTCCGCCAAATACGACTGTCGTGAAAATCCGGAGCTCTTCCAGCTCCAGGAGTTGGAGTTTCCTTTCTTGACCACACAGGTCTGGGTTGAGGTTACATTGGCGAATCGCCTAATAAGCGTGGTGCTCCAACTCCACAAGCAAATGACAAGGCTTCCCATAAATGATTCTATAAGGAGACATACCAAGGGGAGCCTTGAAGACGGTCTGATTCGCCCAAAGTGCGTCAATCAGCTTGTCGGACCAGTCCTTACGGTCAGGCCAAACTATTTTCTGAAGAATTTGCTTGATTTGTCGATTTGACACTTCTACCTGGCTGTTCGTCTGAGGATGATATGGGGATGCGATATGATGTTGGACTCCGTATTTCCTCAGAAGTGCCCGAAAAGAAGCATGGGTAAAGTGGCTTCCTCCATCCGAGATAATGGCTCGAGGGATCCCAAAGTGCGCAAAGATGTGGCCTTTAACAAACCGAGTGGATATAACATGGTCAGCACGACGCATGGGAATAGCCTCAATCCATTTTGAAACATAATCAACAGCCACGAGAATGAATTCGAAGCCGTTGGAAGGAGGAAAGGGACCCATGAAATCAATTCCCCAAATGTCGAAGATTTCTGTAGCTAGGATGGGTTGCAAGGGCATCATGTCACAACGTGACATTGACCTCAACGACTGGCGGCATAATTGTGTGCATCTTGATGAAGGGAGGGCCAAAAGAAACCGCACTGCAACACCTTGGCTGCAATTTTCCTCCTAGAGAAATGGCCTCCGCAGGCCTGATCGTGGCAGAAGGATAGCACACTGGGGAATTCGCTGTCAGGAATACAGCGACGGATGATTTGATCAGCACCTATTCGAAAAAGAAGTGGATTATCCCAGAAATAATACTTTGCTTCTGCCATGAGATGCTCGCACTAGTTTTTAGGCCAACAATGTGAAAGGGATCCAGAAGCAAGGTAATTGGCAATGTCGACATACCAAGGTCCACTTGCCACATTAATTGCCAATAGGTGCTCATCAGGAAAAATCTCATTGATCGGCAGAGTAAGTCCAATATGGTCAGAGTCCAGTCAGGAAAGATGATCAGCCACAACATTCTGGGCTCCGGCCTTATCGCGGATCTCAATGTCAAATTCTTGGAGCAGAAGGATCCAACGAATCAGTCTAGGCTTGGCATCCTTCTTATGCATGAGATGGCGAATGGCCACGTGATCAGTGAAAACAATAACATGTGAGCCCAGAAGGTAAGAGCAGAATTTCTCCAACCCAAAGACAACCGCCAGTAGTTCTTTCTCAGTAGTTGTATAATTATGCTGGGCCTCATCCAACGTCTTACTGGCGTAGTACACCACGAAGGGTTGTCTATCACGTATTTGTCCCAAGATGGCTCCAACTACAAGGTCGGAAGCGTCACACATGAGTTCAAAGTTGAGGGACCAATCAGGAGGCTGGAGAATAGGGGCCTTGGTGACAGCATTATGCAGCTGCGTGAATGCTCGTACACAGTCGGGGCCCATATCAAAGGGTACGTCGGTTGATAGGAGATGAGTTAACGGTCGAGAAATCTTCGAGAAATCTTTGATGAATCTCCTATAGAAATCGACATGTCCTAGAAAGGAGCGGATTTGTTTGATAGAGCTAGGCACAGGTAAATTAGCAATTACATCAAGCTTAGCTCTGTCAAGCTCGATACCCCTATCGGAGATGATATGCCTGAGAACAATTCCCTTGTGTACCATAAAATGACTTTTTTCCTAGGAAAGCACAAGGTTTACATCAATATATCTCGTAAGGATACGGGTCAGGTTGGTATGACATTCATCAAAAGATGGTCCAAAGATCGAAAAGTCATCCATGAAGACCTCGAGAAAGTCACTCACCATGTCATGAAATATCGCCAGCATGCATCTCTGGAAAGTTGCTGGCACGTTACAAAGTCTGAACAGCATCCTTCTAAATGCAAAGGTGCCGAAGGGGCTGGTAAAAGTGGCTTTCTCTTGGTCCCTGGGGTCAATTGCCACCTGGTTATATCCTGGGAATCCATCCAGGAAATAGAAAAATTTATTTCCTGCTAACCGCTCCAGGATTTGTTCAATGAAAGGTAGCGGAAAGTGATCTTTCTAAGTTGCAGCATTGAGTTTCCTATAATCTACACACACTATCCAAGCTGTAGGAGTGAGTGTAGGGATGGATTCGCCCCTGTCATTGACATGGATGGTGAGTCCCGCCTTTTTGGACACAACGTGAATCGGACTCACCCAGGGGCTATCGCTGATCGGGTAGATTATACCCGCATCCAGCCACTTAATAATTTCATTTTTAACGACCTCCCACATGTTAGGGTTGAGACGTCGCTGCATCTCGTGGGAAGGTCGAGCCTCCTCCTCCATATATATACGGTGAGTGCAGTAGGAGGGGCTAATGCCAATTATGTCTGATAAAGACCATCCAATGGCTGCCTTGTGTTCCATAAGGACCTTCGTTAGTTTGCACTCTTGCTCCTTTGTCAATTTTGAGCTGATGATTACAGGGAGCATTTCATTTGGTCCCAGGAAAACATACTTAAGTGTACTAGGCAGCTCTTTCAGCTCGGGAGTGGATGGTGAAAGATCTGGCATTTCTTAGGATGAGAGTGTCCCAGGCGGATCAGGAAACAAGTCAGGAGGAAGAAATTGTCCCTCAGATTGGCCAAGAAGAGGGGCTTCTTGGATAGATGGATCCAAAAAGGAATAGCCCCAGTGAGAAGTATGTGGGCTCAAGGTCCCAGTGTGGATTTGCAAATCTGCCTGATTTGGCAGGAAAGAAAGGGCAATCCGATCTTCAAGATTGTGGATCGGCGGTGAGTAGCCCGGATATGACTCATACCACGAGGTATGGGAAGCGGAGAAAACCTCATCAGAAGTCTGGTCAGGAGAAGGTATGGGACAAGGGAGGGATGGGGGAACTTCACAATATGTGTCGGTCAGGCAATCGTCAGTGTTTACAGGTAATCTGCAGCAGTCTGAATAGGTCCCAATTAGTCCGATACACGAGCTGACGGCCATGTCCTCATCAGACATGTCATCCTCGATACAATCACAATCAAAGTTCTTGGCTTCCTTGAAGATGTTAAGCTTGAGCCTTTTAGATCCAACGACAATCTCAATACAGCCTGACTCACAGCCGATATGGGCATGGGCTATGGCCATGAAAGGTCGACCATGGATGATCGGACAATCAGAAAGTGAGCTAGGAACTTCCATATCTAAAACAAGAAAGTCAACAGGAAAATAGAGACTGTTGACCCTGACCACCATGTCTTCCACCACACCCTTCGGAATTTTGACAGACCGATCTGCCAACTGTAACATGGCAGGGGTGGGTTTTAGATTTCCCAAGGAAAAATTTTCGAGCATGATGGTTGGTATAAGATTGATGGAAGATCCTTGATCAAGTATGGCATGGTTAAAATTATAGCCTTGGATGCTACAGGAAATAAGTAGTGTGCCCAGATCTTTCTGCTTCGGTGGTAGGTTTGATAGTATAGCACAACTTGCATGAGGCGAGAGAACCACCGGAATCTTAGTTTTCTTTGACTGTCGCCTGGGTGTTGTGTAGTCCTTGAAAAATCGAGCGACAATAGGTATGTGGTCGATAGCCTCGAGCAGGGGTACCTTGATTTCGACATCTCTGAACAAATTACGCAGGTTATCAAAGGCATGTGTATCTTTCTTCTTGCCTTTTGGCTCCCTTAGTAGAGCCTCTGGGAATGGGACAGATTCTGGCACCAATTTAGGTGTATCGTCCTCTCGCGAATGCGGTGCGCATCCCGAATGAGAGGGCGATGAAGAAGACGGGCCAGGATCAGGTCGAGGCGGATCGACGGTCTGCTTACTGCTCCTCGTAGTGATTGCATTGGACGATGCGGGTCCAGTGGGATCATACGGTGGAGGAGGGTTCGCAATAGGGACATAAGAGTGAGGTACTGCAGCGGGATTAGCTTGAAATCTTGGTGGAATGCTCGGAGCCTGTAGAATTTGATGTACCTACCCCTGAGAAGGTCGTACCTGTGGTTGAGGACCATGGGGTATGAAATTTCGTGGGTTTGGAACAGGTTGGGCTGGAAGGGTGCCCTGAGATCCAGTCGCCATGCGTAGTTGACTGATCTCAACATTCTGCTGGGCTAATTGGTACTAAAGAGAGGTCATGTTCTCTTCATGGTGCTTTGACATTTCCATCATCATTCGCATCAATTTGTCAAGAGGGCTTGATGCGTGTTCTGTTTGCGGTATGCAAGGACTCGATGGCAGATTCGCCATAGGATTAGACTGGGCTCTTGGGATGACGGGTGCGAACGGTCGCATTGGTCCACCCGTGGGGTTTTGGCACTGCGGGTTGTTGGACCAAGCGAAGTTTGGATGATTTCGCCACGCTGGGTTATAAGTGGCAGAGAACGGGTTGTTCCACAAGGTGCAAGCATCTTCTACGCCGGAAGACACGTCCGCATGTAAATACACATCAGAGCTCACGGAGGTTTGGTCCTCCATGTCAAAATACTGGCTCGCAGAAGCCAGATCCACATGACTTACCAAATTGCTCGGCGCGACACTCGGTAAGGAAGGTCTTACGGGGTTTCTCGGGATAAGCCTGGTATTGGAAGAATTGTAATTGTGACAAAGTGGTGAGGTGGGGGTGTTTGCCATAGAACGGGCAAGGTTGACCAGAAGCTCGTCCAGCTTCTTGTGCACGACGGAGACTTCATCCAATTTCTGTGCGATAAGGCTGAGATCAGTGGATGAATGGGAGGGTCCCATGTCAACTTTGTGGACATTACGGGGCAGGCTGGTACGATTAAAGGAGACAATGGAAGCATTTTCATTGAGTTTTCACTCATATTTTCAAATAATTCGAATGCTCTATTCTCATCTTTATTCATGAAATTCCCTCCGCAGGAAGCGTCTGCAATCTACTTCAAAGTTTCATTTAGCCCATAGTAGAAAATCTAGGCTATATGCCACTTGGGCAGACCGTGGTGCAGACACTTCCTGAGGAGGTCATTATACCTCTCCCATGCCTCATGAAGTTGGTCGCCGTTTTGTTGCGTAAATGATGTGATAGCACGGCGAAGCGCATTGGTCCGCCCGATTGGGAAGAACTTCTTGAGAAACGTTGTTCGCATCTCTTCCCAAGAGTGAATGGTTCTCCCAAGGGTGCGTAACCACTGCGATGCTTTATCTCGCAATGAAAACGGGAACATTTTCAAGAGGACTATTGGTAACCCGATATTTCTTGGTTTAACTATTTCAGCCAATCGGGTTAAGTCTTCCAAGTGGAGAAAAGGATCTTCACTTGCAAGACCATGGAAGTGAAAATTTATCAGGTGAATTATGTTAGGTTTCAGCTCAAAGTCATCCCCGCCCATGGGGACTCGAATTTGTCCTATGGTCTCTGTAGCAGCGGGATTCTGATAGGAGCTAAGAGACCTAGGCTCCTCCCATTCGGGAGGGTTCTGCATTTCCTCCAATGTTTCCCTAATGGCCTCAATTTGTTCATTATACATTTCCATTTGGGCTTGGAGGCAGGTTATGGGATCTAAGGCTCCACCACCTGGTTGGTTTTGAGGGTGGTTTCCTCCCTCGGGATTTGGGGGTGGGCGTGCAGCCATGTTTGTGGAGGAGGATGACGATTCAGCTTCTTTTCTAAAATTATCAGGCAATTCACACAGTTCAGGGTTTTGTGACCTCCTCCCAAACATGCACTACTGTAGGAAGAATTGGGGAGATTAGAAGGGAACATGAGATGATAGAAATGACACCGCAAAGGTACACTTGATGACAAATCAATACAATCAAATTCCTAACCTCTACAATGTGCCTTTAGACCTAAAGATCTAAGTTACCTACTATCACGAACTATGGAACCGAATGCGAGCACCACGAAACCACCGGGCCAGATTGAAAGGCCGTGAGCCCCAGTCTTAGACACCCGATAGCACACGGGAACCCTCACCAGCACGTAGGCGCTACACGCAGGTAGTTAGACCTCCAATCCTTAATAAGGGTCAAGTTGCTACCAGTTTTAGTTAGAGGCTTAGGATCAAGTGCTTCTGGAATGTGAAGGGCATTATTTACGGGTAATGCCCAAGTGATTGATTTTATAGAGTGTGTAAACCAAGCATGCAATGGGGAAATCTCCCCGAATTGAAGTTTTAATTGGTGAATGATTTTTAGAATTCAGCCTTAAGTAGTATGGATTTTAGGATTTCTCTGAATTACCAATTCAACCAATCATCGGGTTTTGAGAGAATACAAGTTTTTTTTCTCTAAGCCCAACAAACCCTTCTTCAATGTCAGTTGGTTAATGCATGCTAAAATGCAATGGGCTTCACTAGATGGAGATTTCTATGTGTGGATGCACGAGTTAATTTTAGATTAATGTGAAAGGGAGCCAAAGCACTTCAATTCAAGTGCTCCCAATCACCAGAATGATGTCCACACACAAGGCTCAACCATAAGATAAAGAAAATCAGATTATTGGGGTTGAAGTATTCGGGATCGAATCTTAGGCACGTGAAAGGTTGTGGTGGGGTTGGAATCAACTCAATTCCAAGTCTCCCCACCAAAAAGGTGATCCCGAATTGCAGATAAATGAGGCAAAGAGGGATGGCAATCAATCCTTTTATTTTTGCCTCAAAGAATACTTCACACGGTGAAGAATTCAAGAATTGAGATTCTTGGATTTTCAATATGCGAAGTAAGGCAGGAAATCCCGGAGCGGTGGGAGTAGAGGCAAACAATCAAACAAGTAAGTTTTAATCCACTTGCCCCAACAGATCCCAAGAAGTTTTTCTAGTTTTTTTTTTATTAAGGTGACAATTTAACCTAAGTTGCTAAGAAAGAAAGACCTACTTGTTCAGCAACGTGTGCGAAGCTCCAATGCGGTGCCGGTGTCTTCATGCTCTCATTCCCGCCTTGGATCTGCCCATGTCTCTGACTTCGTCTGCCTGTCTTCTCCTTGCAACAGGTTCACCTGCACAGCAACAAACAAAAACACCCGTGAAGAGAAGGGTGTGAGAAGAGAAAAATTGAAGGAATGGAGTAAAAACTTACTTAAATGCGCACTTCCCCGGCAACGGTGCCATGAAAAGATGTATGGTGTAGCCCGGATAGGTTGTGTTAATATGGTGATTTTATCATTGAAATGAGTATAGTGGCTAACCTAAATCGAGACTAACCATCTCTTTACAATTTTTTTTTTTACCTGGCCTATTTGATTTTATCTTGGTCACTTTTAGGCCCAGGGTCGAACTCAGGGAAGTGGGATTAGAAGTGAATAAGTTTCTACGTCTTTCCTACAATGAATCTCTTCCGTTCGTTTATTATGTTTTCGGTGTTTTTCTATTTAATGTTTTATCTCTTAATTTTTGTCTTTAAGGTACACCCTCAAAATCAGGTTCTTGGCTTTGAGCCAAATTAGGGTTCCAAAACTGGTCTTACTATTCGCAAGACTGAGTACCTGCAAGTCAAGGATTATCTCTTCTCTTTTGTATCTTTTTTTTATCTTTTTACTGGCAGGAAAGAGAAACAAAAATAAAGTAAATATAGTATATAAATTTGTATATATTATATATGTATATAGGGGTGGGGGTGGAGGTGGAGATGCCGTGTAGCACGGTGTCAAGTCAATTTTCGTCTAGGAAGATGCAACCAACAGGAAGAAGTGCCGCGTGGAGTGTAGGATGGATGGTGGAAGATGTGTGCGAAAACGCTTTCTGTACGCATGTATTGGGGAATATCAGCAACTGGTGCAGATATTCTCGTGATACAATGTATGGTAAGTGATATGAAAAGATATATATGTATATATGTAAATATATATCTATATATAAATATATAGGTATATATGTAGTTATATATGTATATATATATGTATATATATATATATAGATATGTAAATATTTGTATAGAGAGATGCATATATGTGTATATATATATATATATAATTAGATATATATGTATGTATATATAACTATATATATAGGTATAGATATATATATATAGATATATATATATATATGTATGTATACTAATACTTAGTTATATAAGTACTAATATATGTATAGATATATGTATATAAATGTATATATATATAAATATATATGTATATGTATATATATATATATGTAGTAGTGTATAAGTGAGTGGGTGTGTGTGTGTATGTGTCTGCTGAGGGAGTGAGAGAGTGCTGTGAGAGAGAGAGAGAGAGAGCGAGCGCGCGTCTGCTGGAGTGAAGAGGCGCTTTAAGTCATCCAGAGCAGCAGGGCGTTGTCTGATGGTTCACGCTCACGTGCAGGCACGTAGGCGCGCGAAGAAGCGCGCGCATGCAGGAGGGAGCGGGCGTGGGAGGAACCGCATTGCACAGCGCTGCGTGGTGAGGCATGTGCGGGTGCGAAGAAGCGGGAGAAGATGCAGGCGCTGAAGCGGGAGAGCGAATGCAGGTGCGAGAGCAGGCGCTGGAGCGGGAGTAGGGAGAAACGCAGGCATGGGCATGCGTGGATGGGCAGCAAACGATCGCGGTGCTCTGGGTGACCAGATAAGTGAGAAACTTACCGATCACCGCACTGTAGCCACAGTGTTCTGCTGACTAGCATGAACAGTGGCTACAGTGCTGCTCGACTCGCGCGATCGGGTGCCAGCGGTTCCGTGAGTGTGGGAGGTGTGGAGCGGCTGCGGGCGCGTGGAGAAGCTGCGCCAGCTGCTGGCTTGCGGGTGGCGCTTCGCGACAGGGCATGCGGAGAGGGGCGAGGGCAGCCTGCTGGCGTGCGCGGTGGCCTGTGCTGCTGCTGCCGCCTTGCTGCTGTTGCGGAGCTCAAGCTTCAAAGCTTGAAGCTCCTGTGGCAATGGCGGAAATGGTGAAATCAGAGCGGGGAACCACCACGCCCACCGGCTCTTTGATGAGCTGGGCGGTGGTGGGACTCACAGTGGTGGTTGTGCACCACTGTGAGCTGCTCCTGCCGGCAGCGTGGCTCTTCAAGGAGAAGCGAGGCTGCGTATGGAGGGGAGAGGGGAGGAGAAGGCCTAGAGAAGAATATGCTGTCTCTGTGGTTTGGCATGTGGACTAGGTTCTCCTGCAAAGAAGCAAGCCGTGCCCTTTTAAAGAGGAAGAAGGCATGCATAGCCATGCCCTGGCAGGGAGAGCTGTTGTAGAGCATGGCATGAGGAAGAACCTACCATGCCTTGCAACCGCAGAGAAGAAAGTCAAAATCAAATAGAAATAAAAATGAAGTTGGAAATTTTGCGAGGCAGCACTTGAAGAATTTGTCAATTACAAGGCCAATTTATTTACTCTCCTCCCCTCTCAAATAAATGCATGCATGCGTGTATTTTCACAAATGCGACTATGGTTGCCTGTTATGCACTGGTAATGCTAGGAAATAGCACAAGATGACACAATTGTTGGTGTATTTTTGCTGTGCAATCAGGTCTCTACGACCCTAGGTGACCTTAAGAGTTTCTGCTTAAAGGTTTATCTTTCCAAACGGTAGCTTTCTCGCTACTTTTAAAATTTTTTTATAGGGTTAACAAAAGGGTGAACCCAGTGTATATTTCCTTAGTTTATTCTACTCCCCCACTTCTTCCCTATGTGTTTTGGGAATTGTTGTGAATTTTTGTGAGTTGGGCTCTGGACAACCAGCCAATGGGCTGTTACCCACGGCAACTTGCAAGCCATACTCGTGCAGTGATGTGTGATTTATTTTTCTAGCTTTTTCTTCTTTTTAGTTTTTATTTTATTTTATTTTATTTTTTAGTATCATTTTTTTTTTTCTATGTAGGTGGCTTCCCTGATCTAAGATTTACCTAGAAGTAGTAGAATGAGTTTGGTCAACTAGCTGGGCTCTAGACAACCAGCCAATAGGCTGTTACCCATGACAACTAGCTAACCATACTACCCTAGAAGGTTCATTAGCTACCTAATTTCTGAGGAAACCGCCGAAAAGTGAGTGCAAATAGTGTGTAGATCCTTAGACTTAAAATCCCCTCAACTCAGAGGGTGGGTTGATAAGTCGCATACTTATCATCCCAATTTATTCACCAAATTAAAGTAAAATTACTTGGCGAGGACTCGAGACTAAGTCCACATTCGAGTGGACATTCAGGCTACTTAAGCCCAAAGACCTGAAGAGTCTAAGTGTTCAAGTCCTAAAGCATCATTTCCTAAAGTTTGCAACTCCTAATGCCTATGTTTTCTTCTCCTGATTCTAGTTTTTTTCTTAAAAAATAGAAAATTACTGTTAGAGGTTGACAAAATGATATTTCATAAGATATCCACCCCCCATGCTTAGCTAATGCAATGTCCTCATTATTAAAATGAAAGCATGCAGGAAAGCAGAATTGGAAGAATAACACCTGGTTTCCGTGAGATTCTGGTCAGTGTGAAACATCCTTTACACATGCTGAGTTTAGTGCATTCAGCTAGGTGATGTCCTCAACAAAAGTAACATTGAGGCTGCAATAACACAGTTTTCGGGCCCCTAGATATGGGTCTCGGAGAGTGAAAATGGGCTTGCCAAAGAGATGATCAATGAAAGTGGCAAGCTGGTGGTGCAGGGAGAGGCCAAATGGTCTCCAATAGCAGTTTTGTTGATTCAGTATAGAGGAAATGTGGGTGTATATAGAAATTGTGCAATGGTTGGGTGAACAAGGATGATGACGATTTTGTGATGTGTTGGGGGTTTGTGGGTACTCTAGAATACCTAATGTTTCAAGAGTTTCTCCCCAAAATTTAATTTCATCCTCACAATTAGGGTGCTTAATCCAACCATCTTGATCCTCATGATTCCCACCCAAAAGTTGAACCTCAAACTCTAAAAATTCAAGATGAGGACATTGTTGGGTTTTAAGTTGATCATGTTAATCATCCAATAAATTTCCAATTTCATGAATATCTTCCTCATCCCAGGTTACCACAGTTTGTTGTATGTCTTCATTGTCCTCAATCGTCCCTGCAACCATGTGATTTTTTTCCTTAGTTTGGGTTGAGTTAGCCATTAAAAGGTTCTCTAAGGTGTGTATGGCCATTACCTCCTCTATTCTTCCAAGCTCCTCCATTAAACCACACTTAATTTTATCCTTCTTTGAGACCTCAAAAATATTAAATCAATTTATTTTATTCCTAGAGGCCATTTCTATATTTCCTTATTCACAATCAATCCTTGCCTTGGCTGTAGCCAAGAAAGGTCTTCCCAAAATAATTGGGGTGTGGTTGAGCCATTTTGGTGCTTCCATGTCCAGGACCATGAAATCAGTAAGGTAATGCAAATCATTAACCTTGACTAAAACATCCTCCAAAAGACCCCTTGGTTTTATATTGGATCTATCAGCTAACTACAAGGTTATGTCCATGTGTTTTAGGTAACCTAAACCCAATTCCATATGCAGTGAGGTGGGGATCACATTAATGGAAGCACCCAAGTCAAGGAGGGCTCGGTTAGAAGTAATGGTTCCTATTGTGGAGGAAATTAGTGGGGCTCTCGGGTCCTGCTTCTTATGAGGTAGCTTGTTTAAGATCAGTGTGCTTGTGTTATCAGACAAGACTAGTCTCCTATTATTTTCAGATTCCGCTCTACGCCTTTCTTTATATGAATTTAGTAAACCTTTGGTGTAGGCAAGGATTGATTCGATAGCCGCGAGGAGTAAAATGATTGTCAATTTGAAAGCTTGAAGTAAGGGCATCCTTTCCGCAATTTGAAAGCCTGAAGGTCGAGTTAACTCCAGCTGGTTCACAAACTCCCGTCCTGTAGGAGCTTACGAAGAATGGAATCTCGAGCCCTGGGATTGATTGGATCTAGAAAAATTAGAGTTCCCAGACATCCACTCTTCCATTCATTTTGCAACCAGATCCACCTTATCTAATTTCTTGCAGATCAATTCCATATTGTTGGCCGCGAAATCGAGCTTATAAAATCTGCATCATAGTATAGGACAAAATCGCTCAAAAACAAATAGAATTTATTACTTGAATAGAAGTCCGAGGTCGAACACAGGGTGCAATTGGCAAAAATGATTCTCAAGATTGTAATTCCAGACAATATAAGTAATTTATAATAAAATTTCAAGCAATAATGATATATGAATGAAAGCGTATGTCAAATAGTGCAAAAAGAATGAGGTAAAATGGTGATTAGAATCACCAATTACCCTTCACAATTATATCAAATATTTCAATAGTAACAATCAATCTATAGCCATGTTGGATAAGTGATTTGAATCTCAGATGTCTGCTCAGCCAATCAGATGGCTTAACCCGCTCACTGCTACAGTGTCCTTGTACTTCTTTTGTGTGCCTCCTCTCTTCTTCTCCTGTGGCTTCCTCTTCCTTTTCCTTTTCTTTGTTCTGCAGTTGCTCTTCTCTTCTTTCTCTTCACTCACAAGGGGGAAGGATTCCTTAAAAGGCTAAGTGTCAGTCATTTGATCCACAGAGCAAAATCCCCCCTTGCCCTCGCACACTCTTTCCTTCCCCTCTCTTTGGGTTTTCTTTTCCTTGCCTTCCCAAGGTCATAGTTCAGATAATCGGGTTAACAGGCACACGTGTACCAGGGACCAGGCTCACTGGCAATGGGTGGTAAGCAAGGTGTGAATAGGGCTTAGGCAGGTAATCGGATGCGCCAGACCCATGGAGGATAGTGTCATGGGTGAGGTGTGCATGGTTAAGGAGGACCTCACCTTGTGTTAGGAGGTGAAGAGGCTAAGGCAGAAATTCAATTTGTGCACCTATAGGAGCTTACGAGTTTATGATTTGAGACTAAAGTCCCACACTATCTTCCTTGTTCATAGTAGTAGCTATCTTCGGCTGATTCGTGTGAGGGAGGCAGTCAACACCACAATTGGCTAGTCAGGAGTGAAACTGGGTCGATTTTGTGTTGCTTGATGCGGATACCTGGAACTGCAGCTGCTGCAGAAGGCTTCAACCAAGCTTAAAGCTTGCACGTTAATGGCGGTTGGAGGTGAAAACCTGAAACATGAAAATAGGGCCTTGTGGCCACTTTAGAATACCTTAGGGGATTCACCGGACCACGATGAGTGTAGTAGAGGTGGTTTCGTGGAGGATGGTAGTCTGTGGTGGCCGGTCGGAATTGGGGAAGGTAACCGGTGATGGGTGTGTTCGGAGGAAGTGTTGGGTGTATGAATGGATAGATAAGGAGAGGGTTTTTGTGCGAGAGGATGAGGCGAAGGTTATGAGGTGGTCGGCGAGGCATCTGGAGTAGTGGAATGAGCAGAGAGCCTCGCCGAAGGTTTGTTCGGAGAGGAAGACGTTGGAGGTGAACGACGGCGTCGAGGATCAAAATTGGGATATGGAGAGTGGAAAAGATAGTGTAAACCTAACTAAGCCTTATTAACCTAATCGAAATAGATGAAAGGGGGGAGAATCCACACTGGGGGTACGTTAGAGACGGAGAAGACGAAGTGCTCCGGTGATGGTAGGAACGACGACGACAACGGGAAGGAGGCTCCTGCTGGTATGGCTAAGAGCGGATGAGAGAGAGGAAGGAAATTCGATCGGTGGTATTGCAAACAGACGATGAAGGAGGTCAAGTTGAATCACCGGAGCTTGCGGAGCTTCGCGTCTGGAGCAGAGGAGGAAGGGGTTTCACGACCAGAATCAAGCTTGGGATCTTCGGTCTAATCTGGCGATCCTTTTATAGTCCTCTAGATGGTGTTTTGAGCTAGGGAAGTAGGCTTCCCAAGCTAGGAAAGCTCGCCGAAGATAGGAATTCTCTGATACCCGAATCTCTCATGCATTCGCATGAATGATTGGGAAAGCTTTAGGGCTTAGGAATTGGCTCAAAAGGAAGGGAATTCCTTGACAAATTCCCTTCCAAATCTGAGAAGGGTTCCTCAAGGAATCAAGGAGAACATGCCATTTTAAAGTTGCCGGAGTTGTAGGATTAAGATTCATGGCAGCAGGGACCTTTATGAAGAAAATGATGATAAAGATAGGGACGTTTGTGTAAGAAATTCAAAGGCTAAGGACCCATGTGGAATAAAGGAAATCAGACTTGGACCAAATTGCAAACTTGGTTGAAACAATCTCAGATTGGGAGCAAATTTTGGCACAAACCTAATTTGGACCTAAGAAATCCAGTGGTGAAGTTGGATTTTGATTTTGACTTAGTTTGCCTGGATAATTTACATAATTACCTAAATCAGGGCAAATGTCTATTTGAGAATCTGTTTTTAGTCAATATGGGTTTCAGTGGTCAAATTGAAGGCACCGAATCCTAGAGAATATTTTTCTTGATTTTTAGAGGGTTTAGGTGAATTTCATCCTGACAAAACCCTTAATGGATTAAGCAGGTTTGTTTTCAAGGTTTCAAATGTCCATTAATTCTTGTAATGCCTGAAGACCCTTTTCTGTCTGTTCTAACCCACTTATTAAACTCTTAAGACCATTTGACCTTTATTACACCCCTGAGAGAACCTGCGGTTATTCTATTTTTGTGATAGAATGGAAAATTTACAAAAATAACCCTATATTCTTATTTTCTTCTCAAATCAATGTTTTGTGCCCTTGAGACCTTATGATGGATATGTCGGAGCTTTAATTGACTTAATCAGATCAAACTAAGCTAGTTATAGCTAATGATGGTGTTCCCATCATACCCCCATGCCTAGATTTTCCTAGTCCCTTAGCAAAATCTTTTGGAATTAACTTAAATTCTAGACCATGCCCTTTTATGTTCAGATTTCTACTGTGTGCTTTCTTTTGTAGATTAGGTCAGAATTCCAATAGTAGGCCTAGAGGTATTCAAGTGTCAACCAAGATCCGGTCCTGACCAGGTCTAGCCTCAGTCCACCTTAAAGGTTTCTAAGGCCCATAGGAACTAACCTAAGGTTCGTTGAACTCTGAATTTAAAGCACTCATGCTTAAAACATGTTTAGTCCCGGTTTAATTTACAGTGTGTTTTTGTAAGAGAGAGAAAATATTTTTTTATTTTTGGAGAGTTTTCTCTCTCTTTTCTTTCTTTATTTCTACTTCGAATTGGCTTTACAACATGGTCTGTATCGGATTCCTGGCTCACACCATCAATCCTTGTAGGGTCCCTGGCAATCGATGCTTCGAGATATCACTGCCCATGGCAACCCCCAGAACCCTGGCTTTCGACACTTCGAGATAGTGTCGCCCATGGCGTTCTATAGCTAAATTCAAGCCCTGGCAATTGACATTTCAAGATAATCCTGCCCATGGCACCTGAACCAGCACAAGGTGCTTACATGCCCCCAGTAGGATATTTAGATATCCTAGGAGACAAGGACCAAGGAGACGGTATGTTATTGCGCATCTTCGAGGGGAATTTCCCGCCTCTCCGTGTCGGGAACTCTTCCAAATCAATTTGTTTTGATCAGCCGCTCCTAATCTAGGTAGCTTTTTCAGAACAGAATTAACGCAGTTGTGTGATTTTGATAGTTAAGCATACTGAACCAGACTGTGTGTGGATTAGGGTGCTTAGGTTACCGAGTCTCGTAAACCAAAGGTCAGTTAACGAGGTCGAATAATCCCTAACCTTAGATCTAAAACTTTAGCTTCGCATTTTCCTCAACCTCTTTAAGACTATCCAGATCTTAACGAATACTTGAATTTTTAAGCCTAAACACAATCCCAAGAGGACTAAGATCAGTGTTCATACTAATCTCTTTTGTCCCTTAGCACTTTTATTTCTTCTTTTGATTTGGTCTAGAACTAAGTAGATTCCTTAATCTTTTACTAGTGATTATTTCTTTTTATTTCAAATTGTTGCTCCTCTTTGACAATTATATCACCTCCCCTTTTTCTCTTCCAGAATGATATGCAATTTTCAAAATTTCTTTCCTTCTCCATTTTTTTGTTCTTCCTCAATTTTTTAATTTTCTTTGGTTTTTTTGGAATATGTATTTTTTTTTATGAAACCCTTTCTTGTGAAGTGATTCTCACAACGTTTTGCACTTTAATACCCCCCCATGCCTACGATTTGCAATATCCTCATTGTAAATTAGGTGGGTTCGAATTCAGCTTAGATCATACATTAGAATAGGTTTTGGGTGGGTGGATGGGTCGGGGTAACTATTGCGGACGATTTCAAGCTCTAGTAAGGGTACCAGAGGTGTAGTCGGCTATTCTAATTGATGAACCCTAAAGTGCAATATGAGTTCAGCACAAGATGTGTCAAGAAGGGTTTCAGGTTTTTCAAAAAGTGATGGGTTGCCTCCCATTAACCACTGAGTTAACACCATCAGCTGGGAGCAATATGCTCAGGGAGATGTGGTTGACTACATGAATGATATGATCGTGATGGATGAGAATTGGATGACCATAGATAAGTATCAAAGCTTGGTGGAGTGTCATTCTAGAATATCTTCGATATAAGTTAGGTTGATTCATTTCTAGATGATCTTTCTTAAGTTTCAACAGAGGGAACATTTGGAAGGTTTAGTGATTATGGGATTCTGTAGTAGGATTGTGGTGATTCCAAGGCTTAATAGAAATTGATCTAGTTAGTGTACCCCAGATGTGTGGTTTCTCTCATTCTCTGTGACCTATCAGATCGATACCTGATGAATCATTGTGATTCTTTTATTTTGGTTATGAGATTATCTCCTCAAGAAATGACTCATAGATTGGGTCTTCAAATGAATTTTTCCTATAATCTTCATCCCAAAAAGTGAATGTTTGGAGAGTGCCTTTTGAATCATAAAACTTGAAATCTGTAAAGGATTCATATTCTGGATGAAGGTCACTCTAAATATTGCCTAATCCTGATTCTAGGTGGTCATCAAAATAAAAAGTATCCATATCCATGGACTCTGCATCTGGTCTGACATTTCTGGGTATATCCTTAAGTTCGAAGGTGAAAGCCTCCATTACGCTCATGTCATTATTCTCGACTAGATCATTATCTAAGATGTGAAAGGTTTCCAATTCAGGTTCTAGGTTTTCTATTAAGGATATGGTCATGAGATCCTACATAAAACCTAGTTGTTCTGTCAAGCATTTTCCTTTTGTTGCCTCGAAAATAATTATCTCAGCATGTTGATTTCAAGAGGCGATTGTCATATGCCCTAATTCGCAATTGATTATGGCTCTTGCAATGGCCAAGAATGGTCTTCCCAAAATCACGGGCACATCCTATACCTGTTGTGGTGTCTCTATGTCAAGAATTAGGAAATCTTCTAGGTAGCTGAAATCCTTAACTTTAATGAGCACATCCTCTATCATCCCAATTGGTGTGATCAGGGTTTGGTTAGCTAATTGCCAACTGATATGAGCAGGTTTTAGGTATCCAATCTGTAATTTTTCAAATAGGTTGGTAGGAATGAGGTTGACTAAAGCACCCAGGTCTAGTACAGCTCGCTTGATGTTTGTATTACCAATATTACAAGGGATTAGCAGGCACCTAGATTAGATTTCTTAGAGGGTAGACTATTTTGGATTATGGCACTTATATTTTCAAACAGTACTACCTTTCCTAGTGTTTGATCTTTCATCTCCCTTCTGGGTAAGTCAAGTGCAGTCGAGTTGAGAGTGAGGATGTCAAGTACTGGAATCGTGACTTGTGCATTCCTCAAAGGTCCCGTTATATCACTTTCTAACAATCCTTTAGTGTGGAGGCGAGATATGACCCAGGATAGGGAAATGGATTGGCTATCTCTAGGGATGGATTTCTGTTCTTTCAAAATATTGATCATAGCACAATCATGGTGGGGAGGTGGATGGGGAAAAGTCGAATCTTGCAATTGCTATGGGGGTGGGGTTGGGTAGTTCATGGTGTGTTTTGGCTCAGCTAAGATGGATGGAGAAAACACGTAGGTATGAGTCGTTGGACCAGGTTGGGTATAACATGTTTGACCTTGGATTTGGTTTACAACATGTTTTTGGGTCAACATGTTGTTAGGATTTGGCAGAGGCTGGGAAGGAAGTGAGCCGAGCTAGTGAGAGCTTACCAGCTGGGACACTTGATTATGAATTTCAGTGATTTCTTCTTTGTGCTATTTCTGCTTGTCAACCAAGGTTTAAAGAATCAAAGATGTCTGATCTTCCTTAGGTGGTCTAGATAAAAAGAATTTGAGTGGGCCTTGGTTGGGTGGGCTGATAATGATGCAGAGCCTGTGGTTGGGGTTGAAATTGTGGTCTTGGATTCGGGTTATTTCTCAACCATGAAATGTTAGCATGATTATGCCATCCAAAGTTGTGAGTGTTGGAGAAAGGATTATTCTGGATGACGTGGAGGTCCTCACAGGTCTGAGGAACTTCGCGATAATCAGGGTACGGGGGTTTAGAGCTTCCCCAACTGTGGTAGGCTAACCTAGAGTTGCCTCCGAAGCCATAATCAGAAGAGGGTGGATATGCATCCATCCCTGGGGAGTAGTAGATGTTGTGCGCAGCCTCCCTTCCCATGGGTAGGTGCGCGTATGTGCTTTGAGGTGCAGAGGTTGATTTGTGTAGATGATGAGTGATGTCATCCACCTTCTTCCCAAAAATGGAGACCTTGTCCAATTGACTGGCTACCAACTCTAGGTCAATAGATGTGGAAAAGCCTTGGGATTCGTGTACCCCCCAATTTTTTGTTAATGCATGGGTGGACGTCCAGTAGTACACACCCAATGACTCATTGTTCAGGGAGTTCTCGCACATGTTCTCGAGAATTTCCCAAATCGTGTCCTCATGTTGACCCATGATGCTACTACCATAGGTTGCATTGACAAAGAGCTTGATGTCTTCACAGAGTCCGTGGTAAAAAGATTGGACTTGTTCCCACTTCGGAACTCTGTGATGGGGGTACTTATGCATGAGATCCAGGAAACGATCCCATGCATCGTGTAGAGATTCTCCCGCTCCTTGGGAGAAGTGTGTGATTTGGTGCCGCATTGTATTTGTACGACCAATGGGGTAGAATTTTTGTAGGAAGTTGGTTTGAAGTTCTCCCCATGTATTGATCGTGTGTGGTTGAGTTTGGAACCAGTGAGCAGCTTTGTCAGCCAGAGAGAATAGAAGACTTTCAAAAGTAATCCATCCCAATTCTACACATCTGCCCCAAAAGTGTGAGCCAAATGTTTCAGGTTTTTGATGTGCTAGAAAGGATCCTCGGAGTTCAAGCCATGAAATTTTAGGGTCATATGAAGCATTCTAGGCTTGAGATCCACCTCAGGTCCTCCCACGAGAATGTTGATTCAGGGTTCGATCTCCATCGCTATAGGATTATAGTGATCTCGCATTTGAGGATGCGGTGTTGGGTTGATGATGGCATTGATTTGATTTTGGCAATCATGGAATTGTTGCTCAAGATTAGGTTGATCTTCTTGGTGATCCATGGCTAATAAAGGGGAAGTAGGTTCTGAATCAGAGGATATGTCAATGTGATCAGGTTGTTGCACAAATACGGAAGTCAAGGCTCAACCTCGACGAGAGTGAATAGATAATGGAGGCCTCAAGGATGGTCTCAAGGACCTCTTCCTGAATATGCAGCGATGGAATAGATGAGGGATAGCAGGTAATGGACCCAATCAAGAGACCCAAAAAATTTGGATGACTATAGAGGTTTGGGGCGGATGATACCCCTTAGTCAGAAAGTTGTCCACTTGAGAATTACCTAGGTAGCCAGAGAGGGAGAGTCCTGTGAAGACCCCTACATGGTAGAGCGCCCCCACGAGTTATTGGGTTTCCCCCACCCGACCTCTCTTGTCACTGAGGATCTAGGTAGACCAGAATGGGGACTTGACCTCTTAAGTCTACCAGTTTAAAGTTAAGAGCAAAGGTGTTTATGATTTCACTTGAACTTTAAGATGTTTTTGGGCAAAGTGACCTAATTTGAAAATTGGTTAACCCAACAATGTGGGTCAACTCCACCTGTTTTGTCCTTTGAGAAATTTAGGTCCCTCTTTTAGTGTTCAAATGAAATTAAGAGCCTGATTTTACAGTTTGCTTGAATAGATCAATTAAACCAAGGCTTAGGCACACACTGTTTAGGAAGGCTAATTCATGATTAAGCAAGTGTGTCTCTAAAACCCTAAACTTGAAACCCTAATTGGCTCAGATTGGCCCAATTTAATTCATCCAAATGTGGTACCTAGGGGTCAAGCAAGAAGGTGATAGCCCTAGATACCTTAAAACTCTAAGTAGGTGCACAAATCAAGGTTTGGATGTTCTCTAGAATGTATCAAATCAGACAACTTGACATTTTAAGAATAGAATGCAAGTAGCCCTAAATGGCTTTTTTTCCTTTTTAGCTTTTCAGAATCAGGGCTTAGAAGAGGGTGGATGGAGTTTTACCTACCCCTGGAGTGGCTGATGTTCGACTGATCTTCCTCCAATGAATCTCTGAAACAGATCACAGTCAAAGAGATAGAGCAAGCTAGTACCAAATCTGATATTGCAATTAAGAGATCAAAGTTGTGCATTGCTCCCTAGCAACGACACCAAAATGTTGGTCGCGAAATCAAGGTTATAAAAGCTACGTCATAGTATAGGTTGAAATCGCTTGAAAACAAATAGAATTTATTACTCAAATAGAAGTCCGAGGTCGAACAAAGGGAGCAATTGGCAAAAATGATTCTCAAGATTGCAATTCCACAAAATATAAGTAGTTTATAATAAAATTCCAAGCAATAATGACATATGAATGAAAGCATATGTCAAATAGTGCAAAAAGAATGAGGTAAAATGGTGATTGGAATCACCAATTATCCCTTACAATTATATCAAATATTTCAATAGTAACAATCAATCTAAAGCCATGTAGGATAAGTGATTTGAATCTTAGATGTCTGCTCAGACAATCAGATGGCTTAACCTACTCACTACTACAGTGTCCTTCTGCTTCTTCTTTTATGTGCCTCCTCTCTTCTCCTGTGGCTTCCTCTCCCTTTTCCTTTTCTCTGTTCTGTAACTGCTCTTCTCTTCTTTCTCTTCACTCACAAGGGGGAAGGATTCTTTAAATGGATAAATGTTAGTCGTTTGATCCAAGAGCAAAACCTCCTTGCCCCTGCACGCTCTTTCCTTCCCCTCTCTTTGGGCTTTCTCTTCCTCACATTCCCAAGGTCACAGTTTGGATAATCAAGTTAACAGGCACACGCGCACCCTGGATCAGTCTCACCAGCAGTGGGTGGTGAGTGAGGTGTGAACAGAGCTTAGGCAGGTAATCGGATGCACTAGACCTGTGGAGGACAGTGTCACGAGTGAGGCGTACATGGGTAAAGAGGACCTCACCCTTGTGTTAGGAGGCAAATAGGCTAAGGCAGAAATTTGATTTATGCACTTGTTCGAGCTTGCGAGTTTACGATGTGGGACTAAAGTCCCACACCATCTTCTTTGTTCATAGTAGCAGGTCTCTTCAGCTGATTCATGCGAGGGTGGAAATCAACACCCCAATTCACTGGTCATGAGTGAAACTGGGTCAATTCCGTGTTGCCTGATGTGGATACCTGGAACTGTAGCTATTGGAGAAGGCTTCAAGCAAGCTCGAAGCTTGCACGTTAATGGCAGTTGGAGGTAAAAACCTAAAACATGAAAATAGGCCCTCATGGGCACGTTAGAATACCTCAAGAGCTTCGTCAGACCACGACGAGTGTAGCGGAGGTGGTTTCGAGGAGGATGGTGGTCTGTGGTGGCTGGTCAGAGTCAAGGAAGGTAACTGCTGATGGGTGTGTTCGGGGGAAGTGTTGGGTGTGTGAATGGAGAGATAAGGAGAGGGAGTTTGTGCAAGAGGATGAGGCAAAGGTTATGAGATGGTCAGCGAGGCATCTGGAGTAGTGGATTGAATGGAGAGCCTCGTCAGAGATCTGGTCGAAATGGAGGACGTTGGAGGTGCATAGTGGCGTCGAGGATCGAAATTGGGATATGGAGAGTAGAAAAGATGGTGTAAACCTAACTAAGATTTATTAACCTAATCTAAATGGATGAAAGGGGGGAGAATCTACATCGGGGGTACGTCGGCGATGGAGAAGACGAAGTGCTCTGGTGAGGGTAGGAATGACAATGACAACAGGAAGGAGGCTCTTGCTGGTATGGCTAAGAGTGGATGAGAGAGAGGAAGGAAATCTGGCTGCTGGTAATGCGGACGGACAACGAAGGAGGCCAGGATTAATCACTGGAGCTTGCAAAGCTTCGCAGTTAGAGCGGAGAGGGGAAGGAAGGGGTTTCACCGTCGGAATCAAGCTTGGGATCTTCGGTCTGATCTGGGGGTCATTTTATAGGCCTCTAGATGATTTTTTGGGCTTGGGAATTGGAAAGCTTGCCAAAGACAGGAATTCTATGATACTCGAATCTCTCATGCGTTCACATGAGAGATTGGGAATGTTTATGGCTTAGGAATTGGATTAAAAGGAAGGGAATTCCTTAACGAAATTCCCTTTCAAATTTGAGAGGGATTCGTCAAGGAATCAAGGAGAACTTGCCATTTGAAAGTCACCTGAGTTGTAGGATTAGGATTCGTGGTGGCAGGAACCTTTTTGAAGAAAATGATGATAAACATAAGGACCTTTGTGTAAGAAATTCAAAAACTAAGGACCCATGTGAAATAAAGGAAATCAGAGTTGGACCAGATTGTAAACTAGGTTGAAATAATCTCAGATTGGACCCAAATTTTGGCACAAACCTAATTTGGACATAAAGAATCCAATGGTGAAGTTGGATTTTAGTTTTGACCTAGTTTGATGAGGTAATTTGCATAATTACCCAAATTAAAGCAAATGTCTGTCTAAGAATCTATTGTAGGTCAATATGGGTTTCAATGGTTAAATTGAATTCACCAAACCCTATAGAATATTTTTCTATGATTTTTAGAGGGTTTATGTGAATTTTATGCTAACCAAAACCTTAATGGCTTAAGCGGGTCTGCTTTTAGGGTTTCAGATGTCCATTAATTCCTGTAACGCATGAAGATCCTTTTTTGTCTATTCTAACCCACTTGTTAGACTCTTAAGACCATTTGACCTTTGCTTCACCCCTAAGAGAACTCACGGTTATTCTCTTTTTGTGATAGAATGGTAAATTTGTACAAATAACCCTGTATTCTTATTTTCTTCTCAAATCAATGTTTTGTGCCCTTAAGAACTTCTGATGGATATGTAGGAGTTTTTATTGACTTAATCAGATCAAACTGAGCTAGTTATGGCTCATGATGGTGTTCCCATCACACATCAAACATATGAGAATCTTGGACCTCATTGGCATTTGATCTAGTTTATTGGGATTGGTTGAAGGTTTCCATGGAGGCATGGTTTAAAGACATTTCTCTCATTTCCTCAAACAAATCATGTGTGCTACCTGCGTCTTTGTTGAGGACATTGCCTCCGCAAGAAGCATCCACATGACTACGGAGTTGATCATTCAACCCGTGATAAAAAAACTGCACAAGTTGCACCTCGTGGTGTGGACACTTCCGCAAAAGATCCTGGAATTACTCCTAGGCCCCATGAAATGGTTCCCCCTACCACTGGGCAAAAGTGGTAATTTCCCATCGCAATGCATTAGTTCACCCAATTGGGAAGAATTTCTTTAGGAAGACCAATTTCAAAGCTGTCTAGGTAGCAATCGGTCTTCCAATGGTACGATACCAATGTGCGGCCTTATCCCTGAGTGAATGGTTAAAAAGCCTCATGAGCATCTGTTCTTCATCCACATTCCACGATTTGGTGGTCTGAACCAGAGTGACCAGGTCCTCCAAATGTTGGAATGGGTCATCGAAGCCAATGCCCGTGAAAGTGTTTAATCAAACTCAAAACCTGGGGCTTGATATCAACATCACCGACGAGGATCACAATGCCAGGACAATCCTCATAATTCGAAGGATCATAAAAACATTTCAAGGGCTGAGTGCCCTAACCATTCGTTCATTGGAACCATTGCTGCATCCCCTACAATTCTTCCAACTACCTGTAAATTAGCTCCTACTGGTTCGGGGGTGGGGGATGTGACTGTTAATGAGCCATGGAATCTACTTGGCTATAACTCAACCTTTGTCTCTAGGAATGGTCTATAGGTCCTTCCAAGCGAGGGTTCAATGGCCTCCTTCCAAGATACACTGGAAGGAAGTCAGAAGGACGGGAAAAAGGAGCCCTGTAGCACAATAAATACAAGCCTGTCCTTAGGTTGGGAAGCCTAAATGTCTACAGACTCTCAGAATCCATCTTAAGATTATAGACGATTTACTCTACTTATAGCCAGTCAATCCAACTAGTTAGAAGGAGAGGCTGGTGATATAGACACATCTATTTAGGTTAAAATGCCTATTCATGCATGTTCCTAGGCTTAGATTTGCATTTCATGTTATAAATATTGCATAACATGCATCATTGTGCATTTAGAGTAGTTGTATATATTTTAGGTTAACTAGGTCCTTTTTATGGTTAGGAGAGAAAAAGACTCATTTCAGGGCCGCAGATGGATGATTGAACCATACGGATCTGATTAAGATGACGATTAGAGTCTAACACCTCTGAAATCCTCTAGATCGGAGAACCATAGCATCGTATGAAGTCCTAGGATGATCAATGGCCAGGGGGCAATGCTACATCCATATGGGTTTCGAATGGAAAATCCGACCATACGGATGGATCTAGAGCAACGATCGCAGTCCAGCAGTGTGAGAATCATCTCTATCTGAGCATCGTGGCACCTCTATGAAAGAAAAAGAATGGACAGCCCAGATGTCTCCATGTGGCGTCATCCAGGCTGCCCAATGCCGGCTAGCAGCAACGCATGCGCATAGTTGCAGCCACACGCAGCGCACCTCATGCAGCCACACCGCAGCAGCGCACCGCGCACAGTGCAGCCGCGCACAATGCAGCGCATGCCAGAGTGCACGCATAAGGAGCAGGGAGCATGGGCGCGTGATGCGCACGCCAGCGGAGCAGTTCTTCATCGTCGCATGCCTTGAGTGATGCTTGCAACTGTCGCTAATGGTTTGCACGTGCTAGCAAGTGGATTTGAAGGGCGGATCTTTAGCGACAGTTGCAGCGACATTTATGGATGTTAGTAATGACCCAGATGCGAATTTGTTCTTCCTCCTCCACTATAAAAGGACTTACCCACCACCATTGCAAACCATCTCTTTCTTTCTTCCTCTCACCACCACCAAGGCTCTAGGGAGAGCTTGTCCCAAGCCCAAGATGCTCCTCTAGAGTAGAAAATCAAATAGTTTTCCCTCCCCTCATCCCCATTCATGGAGCATCCCATGGCCGTCCTCTCACTGCCCTTTGGGAAGAAGATCCTCGCCGCAACGTTGCCCTGCCCCATCCTCCATCCTCTAGCTCCATCTACCTTCATCCTACTCCTTACCACCTTCCTCCAGGCAACGTTACAGCGAGCCTTCCTCTGAGCAACCGTCGAGGGGGATTTCTCTTGCCTCTTTCTATCATTTTTGCTTTCGTAGTGTAGTTTTCCTGCTTTCATAATTGTAGAAAACATTCATGAGATAAATAGATGATCGTTTTTCTCTCTCTCTCTCTCTTTTATATTTGCAAGTAGATTAGCTAGAATTCGTCGATCTGATCTCTTGTTTCCTGAAAAATTCCCAAACAATTAGAAAAGACAAAAATGACCAAAAATAAATAAAAGAGATGCGGATTTCATAAAACCAAACGTTCGCCTCCCCATGTTCGACCCAGGACTCACTTTTTGAGTTTCAGTATAAATTTTATTTGACCATGAGTTTTTCAACTACAACGGGTTACTTGTAACCCCGATTTCAAACTCGCAAAACCAGTGCGAGCATTTTGGCGTCATTGCTGGGGAGGCAATGGAATTTACTTTATTGTTTTCTGCGCTTCTTCGAGTCTACAAAACACTAACCCCGCTTATCTCTGATCTGTTATATTGCAGGTACCCTAGCATGGAGATCCAAGTGTGGTAAACCAGAGTAAAGTGCAGGTAGAGTGTTTTGTAAGTGTTCCCCACACCACCCCCACCCTAGTTTTCATTCCATAACCTAATAACTCAAACCCAAATCAACTTAGGTGCTTTGCATATATCTTAGGGTAGATTTTGGTTGTTTGATTATCACTTCACTCACCTCACCCACCCATATATAAAAAAAAAAAAAAAAATATTCTTCTCTTATGGGATTTAACTGAAACCTACATACTTAACACCCACAACTTATTATCATAAGGCACACAATCACTTTGATTCTACCACTTAACTGGGATCTGACCTGTAGACCAAGTACACTTCAACTCAATACACATAAATGGGTAGAAATCTGAATAGGTTAAACATTCTTGTGTGCCTTAACTAAGTGGTGCAACAAGCCAATTGATTGAGTTGTTTGGGACGCACCACTCAATCTAAAATTGACCCATCAAGTAGCTTGCCATTTAGGGTTGATTCTTAGTGCGAAACAAGGCACTCCACATTATTTTTGATTTTTAAAGGAACATATCATCACCCATGCTTTCAAAACTTTCAGTGTTCTACTAAAACTTGATTGAATATACCAAAGATTAAACCCTAAAAGCTACTAAACAAGGTTAAACCCTAAAAGACACATTATCAAATAACCTTGTTTGCAAACCCTAGTTGTGCACGCATGCACATTGTAACTGATCATTAAGGGCACAACCCATCCAAAGGGCCCATCACATTCCAAGAGCACAATCATCTCAAGCCTAATTAAAACTGAGTAGACGTTGGCCTTAAGGATTGATTCGCTTTTCGGGACTCAGACTAAGATTGTTTTCGATTAATTTGCTTCTGCTGGTCCATTTGATGTCTAGCTAGGGGAGTAGCATCAAACGACCGCAGTTGGGGGGTACACTATGAACCGAAGGTGCAAGCCAAAGGAAGAACCATCTCCCCAGTCCCTCCTTCTAACTGGTTGGATTGACCGGATAAAAGTAGAAAAAATTGTTTATAATCTCAAGACAGGTCTGGGAGTTTGTAGGCCTTTAGGCTACCCACATAAGGACAGGGTTGATTGATTGTACTGCAGGGCACCTTTCTCTCTTCTGATTTCCCTCCTTACTTCACCATGTATCCTTCCACTTCTTACACGCATTTCCCATCCTATCCTCCTACCACCACTTATCCCCAAGATGATTACTATTCCGACTTGACTTGTAATTACCCATCTACTAGTTGGGATGACTTTGATTGGGGATATGAATCTGGACCTCAATGTCCACGGCCTAACCCTGGACAACAAGACTGTGATTACTATCCTTCCTAGAGCTACAATAATTATAGATCTCCATCCTTTGATGATCAACCTAACTAGATCTACAACCATGAAGGATATGCTGATTATAATACTTACCCTCCAGAGAATTGTGCTGAATATAGGTCGCCACCAACCTTTAAGCAACCTGAAATGACCTACTATCAAGGAGGGACCCGAGAACCTTGTCATCTTGACTCTCATAGATTTAACCCAAACCCAGCCAAACCTGAATCGAACCAATCGGTTCAGGTGAACCAGATCCAGGATAGGGTGTTGGCTAATTTGAGGAACACTATACAATCTTTCGAAGCTCAGCCAACACCATGCACTGAAGCACTGAAGCATCCATATGACTACGGAGTTGATCATTCAACCCGTGATAAAAAAATTGCACAAGTTGCACCTCGTGGTGTGGACACTTCCGCAAAAGATCCTGGAATTACTCCTAGGCCCCATGAAATGGTTCCCCCTACCACTGGGCAAAAGTGGTAATTTCCCATCGCAATGCATTAGTTCACCCAATTGGGAAGAATTTCTTTAGGAAGACCAACTTCAAAGCTGTCTAGGTAGCAATCGGTCTTCCAATGGTACGATACCAATGTGCGGCCTTATCCCTGAGTGAATGGTTAAAAAGCCTCATGAGCATCTGTTCTTCATCCACATTCCACGATTTGGTGGTCTGAACCAGAGCGATCAGGTCCTCCAAATCTTGGAATGGGTCATCGAAGCCAATGCCCGTGAAAGTGTTTAATCAAACTCAAAACCTGGGGCTTGATATCAACATCACCGACGAGGATCACAATGCCAGGACAATCCTCATAATTCGAAGGATCATAAAAAACTTTCAAGGGCTGAGTGCCCTAACCATTCGTTCATTGGAACCATTGCTGCATCCCCTACAATTCTTCCAACTACCTGTAAATTAGCTCCTACTGGTTCGGGGGTGGGGGATGTGACTGTTAATGAGCCATGGAATCTACTTGGCTATAACTCAACCTTTGTCTCTAGGAATGGTCTATAGGTCCTTCCAAGCGAGGGTTCAATGGCCTCCTTCCAAGATACACTGGAAGGAAGTCAGAAGGACGGGAAAAAGGAGCCCTGTAGCACAATAAATACAAGCCTGTCCTTAGGTTGGGAAGCCTAAATGTCTACAGACTCTCAGAATCCATCTTAAGATTATAGACGATTTACTCTACTTATAGCCAGTCAATCCAACTAGTTAGAAGGAGAGGCTGGTGATATAGACACATCTATTTAGGTTAAAATGCCTATTCATGCATGTTCCTAGGCTTAGATTTGCATTTCATGTTATAAATATTGCATAACATGCATCATTGTGCATTTAGAGTAGTTGTATATATTTTAGGTTAACTAGGTCCTTTTTATGGTTAGGAGAGAAAAAGACTCATTTCAGGGCCGCAGATGGATGATTGAACCATACAGATCTGATTAAGATGACGATTAGAGTCTAACACCTCTGAAATCCTCTAGATCGGAGAACCATAGCATCGTATGAAGTCCTAGGACGATCAATGGCCAGGGGGCAATGCTACATCCATATGGGTTTCGAATGGAAAATCCGACCATACGGATGGATCTAGAGCAACGATCGCAGTCCAGCAGTGTGAGAATCATCTCTATCTGAGCATCGTGGCACCCTCTATGAAAGAAAAAGAATGGACAGCCCAGATGTCTCCATGTGGCGTCATCCAGGCTGCCCAATGCCGGCTAGCAGCAACGCATGCGCATAGTTGCAGCCACACGCAGCACACCTCATGCAGCCACACCGCAGCAGCGCACCGCCCACAGCGCAGCCTCGCACAATGCAGCGCATGCCAGAGTGCACGCATAAGGAGCAGGGAGCATGGGCGCGTGATGTGCACGCCAGCGGAGCAGTTCTTCATCGTCGCATGCCTTGAGTGATGCTTGCAACTGTCGCTAATGGTTTGCATGTGCTAGCAAGTGGATTTGAAGGGCGGATCTTTAGCGACAGTTGCAGCGACATTTATGGATGTTAGTAATGACCCAGGTGCGAATTTGTTCTTCCTCCTCCACTATAAAAGGACTTACCCACCACCATTGCAAACCATCTCTTTCTTTCTTCCTCTCACCACCTCCAAGGCTCTAGGGAGACCTTGTCCCAAGCCCAAGATGCTCCTCTAGAGTAGAAAATCAAATAGTTTTCCCTCCCCTCATCCCCATTCATGGAGCATCCCATGGCCGTCCTCTCACCGCCCTTTGGGAAGAAGATCCTCGCCGCAACGTTGCCCTACCCCATCCTCCATCCTCTAGCTCCATCTACCTTCATCCTACTCCTTACCACCTTCCTCCAGGCGACGTTACAGCGAGCCTTCCTCTGAGCAACCGTCGAGGGGGATTTCTCTTGCCTCTTTCTATCTTTTTTGCTTTCGTAGTGTAGTTTTCCTGCTTTCATAATTGTAGAAAACATTCATGAGATAAATAGATGATTGTTTTTCTCTCTCTCTCTCTCTTTTATATTTGCAAGTAGATTAGCTAGAATTCGTCGATCTGATCTCTTGCTTCCTGAAAAATTCCCAAACAATTAGAAAAGACAAAAATGACCAAAAATAAATAAAAGAGAAATGCGGATTTCATAAAACCAAACGTTCGCCTCCCCGTGTTCGACCCAGGACTCACTTTTTGAGTTTCAGTATAAATTTTATTTGACCATGAGTTTTTCAACTACAACGGGTTACTTGTAACCCCGATTTCAAACTCGCAAAACCAGTGCGAGCATTTTGGCGTCATTGCTGGGGAGGCAATGGAATTTACTTTATTGTTTTCTGCGCTTCTTCGAGTCTACAAAACACTAACCCCGCTTATCTCTGATCTGTTATATTGCAGGTACCCTAGCATGGAGATCCAAGTGTGGTAAACCAGAGTAAAGTGCAGGTAGAGTGTTTTGTAAGTGTTCCCCACACCACCCCCACCTTAGTTTTCATTCCATAACCTAATAACTCAAACCCAAATCAACTTAGGTGCTTTGCATATATCTTAGGGTAGATTTTGGTTGTTTGATTATCACTTCACTCACCTCACCCACCCATATATAAAAAAAAAAAAAAAATATTCTTCTCTTATGGGATTTAACTGAAACCTACATACTTAACACCCACAACTTCTTATCATAAGGCACACAATCACTTTGATTCTACCACTTAACTGGGATCTGACCTGTAGACCAGGTACACTTCAACTCAATACACATAAATGGGTAGAAATCTGAATAGGTTAAACATTCTTGTGTGCCTTAACTAAGTGGTGCAACAAGCCAATTGATTGAGTTGTTTGGGACGCACCACTCAATCTAAAATTGACCCATCAAGTAGCTTGCCATTTAGGGTTGATTCTTAGTGCTAAACAAGGCACTCCACATTATTTTTGATTTTTAAAGGAACATATCATCACCCATGCTTTCAAAACTTTCAGTGTTCTACTAAAACTTGATTGAATATACCAAAGATTAAACCCTTAAAGCTACTAAACAAGGTTAAACCCTAAAAGACACATTATCAAATAACCTTGTTTGCAAACCCTAGTTGTGCACGCATGCACATTGTAACTGATCATTAAGGGCACAACCCATCCAAAGGGCCCATCACATTCCAAGAGCACAATCATCTCAAGCCTAATTAAAACTGAGTAGACGTTGGCCTTAAGGATTGATTCGCTTTTCGGGACTCAGACTAAGATTGTTTTCGATTAATCTGCTTCTGCTGGTCCATTTGATGTCTAGCTAGGGGAGTAGCATCAAACGACCGCAGCTGGGGGGTACACTATGAACCGAAGGTGCAAGCCAAAGGAAGAACCATCTCCCCAGTCCCTCCTTCTAACTGGTTGGATTGACCGGATAAAAGTAGAAAAAATTGTTTATAATCTCAAGACAGGTCCTGGGAGTTTGTAGGCCTTTAGGCTACCCACATAAGGACAGGGTTGATTGATTGTACTGCAGGGCACCTTTCTCTCTTCTGATTTCCCTCCTTACTTCACCATGTATCCTTCCACTTCTTACACGCATTTCCCATCCTACCCTCCTACCACCACTTATCCCCAAGATGATTACTATTCCGACTTGACTTGTAATTACCCATCTACTAGTTGGGATGACTTTGACTGGGGATATGAATCCGGACCTCAATGTCCACGGCCTAACCCTAGACAACAAGACTGTGATTACTATCCTTCCTAGAGCTACAATAATTATAGATCTCCATCCTTTGATGATCAACCTAACTAGATCTACAACCATGAAGGATATGCTGATTATAACACTTACCCTCCAGAGAATTATGCTGAATATAGGTCGCCACCAACCTTTAAGCAACCTGAAATGACCTACTATCAAGGAGGGACCCGAGAACCTTGTCATCTTGACTCTCATAGATTTAACCCAAACCCAGCCAAACCTGAATCGAACCAATCGGTTCAGGTGAACCAGATCCAGGATAGGGTGTTGGCTAATTTGAGGAACACTATACAATCTTTAGAAGCTCAGCCAACACCATGCATTGAAGCACTGGTGCTTATGATCGAAATGATTGATGAATTTAATAGTTCTTTATTGCATTTGCTCCAAAGTGTTAGGGATAGGGACCTAGGTGAGTTTCTTCTTGGGAAATTATCGAGGTTGAGGATGAAATTTGTGGTTGCCCTAGTCAAATCTTGAGATGATTCTTAAGATGAACCCCTTCAGGAGAGCTAATGTCTGAACCCGCTCAGGAGGCTATTGGGGGGGATACATTTTCTACGATTGGAGATGATCAGGTTAGGCTAGAGCAACCCATTGAGGATGAATCGAGTTTCTCACCCGAGATCCTAGAGCTTGGGAATGGCGAAAAATATGTCTCCACGGACCATGAAATGACATATGATTTTGAGACATATATAAATTAGGATCATGCATTCTTTGACTTTGAGGGTGAAGAATCTTTTGGTGAAGTCTCACTTGAACTTAAGGAGGAGGATTTTAGTGAGATAAATGGGCTTGAGGAATCTGACGAACCAGTTGATAGCCCAATTATTGAAGATTTAGATTCGGTTGGGGCTAACTTTGAGGATTCGAATCCTCATTTACCAAAAGATTCAATCAATAGCCCCATTCCTCATCCGCACCCCGAAGAGTTGACTTCTGAGATCATTGTGCCCAAGTCAATCTTGATTCAGCCATGATTACTGGACTTGGGAGAATCATATGGGGTGAATGATATGCTAGAGGTCCTGGAGCCTGAGTTCTTGATGTTGGAGGATAGAATTGTTGAAATAAAAATTTGGGAGGCTAATTCTGAGGGAAGTTTGATTTTGGATCTAAGGGTACCTATTGACTCGAAACCACCTACTTTCTACCAGGACCCTTACAATATCTTTCACGTGCAACCAAAGCTCGAAATAGCTAATTATTTTTCTGAGCTGCACTATAAATGAACTCCCGATTTTAATGAATCAGATCAACCCGTTGTCTGACACTTTGGTCTTGGGTTGCACACCACTAAATCATAGGCCTGGCCCCACAAACACAACCTTCGGTTCTGGGTGATTTTCATCCAGAACCTAAGAACCACTCCACCCTGGGGCATGGGTTTGCATCATAATTTGGTCCATGTCTGTGGACATCTTCTGCAGACGGGTTTCAGGATCAATATTTTTATTTTGATTCTGACTTGCACTTGTGAATTCTCAATTTCTCCCTTGTATGTATTTTATGCCTAGCTGAAGACATTAAATTTAGCACGTGTTTATATTTCACGTTCTCTATGGAGCTGACCGGATTTTCACGACACTCAGGTGATATTCTATTTACTCCGCCCTTTTCTTGTCTTTATTTTTACAATGAGGACATTTCTTCATTTAGGCATGGGGGGGTGCATACTTAATCCTGAAATCATTTTGTTAACTTCGTAGAGTTTCTTTTAGTTACTTAAAAAAAAAAATAAAAATTCAAAAAGATAAAAAAAATGAAGAATTAAGAGAAGAGAACCTAGGCATTTGGAGGTTATTAAATTTAGGAAATGATACGATAGTACCTGAATACTTAGACTCTTCAAGTCATCGAGCTTAATTAGCCTGGGTGTCCACTTGAATGTGAACTTAGTCTCGAGTCCTCGCCAACTCAATCTTATTTTAATTCGGTAAATAAATTGGGGTGATAAGTATACGACTTATTAACCCGCTCTCTGATTCGAGGGGACTTTAAGCCTAAGCATTGATAGCGATTTTACGCGGTTTGTTAATTACGTCGTAACGCACAGAATCGATCAACTCTTAAATTTATATTCGTAGATAGGGGAGTATCTAGGGTCATCCAAGGAGGCCAAATGTTTGCAAAATTGATTCTCTTGCTTGGAATACAAATCTCAACTTTCTTTTTGGTATTTTTCAATAAATCATTTTTTTGTTTTTGAATTAAGACAACATGCAAAATGGTGGCGAGAAGGTGATTTACACTTCAAATTTAATAAACTACTTCTAAAGTGGCAAGTAGAACCTCTCCCTAAGCTCACTCTAGGCAAGTGGAGACCTAGAATAATTAGGGAGAGGGAGTGAAGAATGCTAAAAACAAAGCAATTAGAAATGTAAATAAGGAAACTGCAAAGAAGGCAACTAGATAAATGAAAAAGTGTTTTACAAAAAGGCCTAGTACAGGAATGCTTCTACTACTAGAAAATTGCAGATACGAAAAGCAAACAAAAATCCTCTAGATAGATGGTGAAGAAGAGGGCTTCTTGCTCCAAGGTTGGTAGCTCCTAATCTTGAAAAGAATCCTCCAACTCCTCCCTTGCTGTGCTCTGCCAAGATGATGTCCTCGAAGGCAAGCCCCAAGGGGGCATGCCCTAAGCTTCTCTCCAAGGGTGGACGTCCAGCCTAGGTCCTTCTCCCTTGCCTTGCCATCCTCCTTGAAGTGGAAGAGTCCACCTCCTTGGCGTGGCTCAAGTTGAAGAGAGTGGGGAGAAGAAGGCACCAAAAGGGCTGGTGATGTGCCCCTTTAATCTTCTTCTCTACTCCTTCTTAGCCGTAGGTGTAGGTGGGTATAGGTATAAAAATTCACTAATGGAGGATGATCTAAAATTGTGGTAGGTGGTGGGTTTATATAGAGTAGGAAGGGGGCTAAGGTGACTCTTGGAATGGAGGGCTAAGATGGAGAGATGGAGGTGGTTGGGGATCCTAAGGCTAAGGGCAATTGGCGCCAACTCAAGGGGTGTTAAGGGGGTGGTTATGGTGGTGTTGGTGGCTCTTGGTGGTGGAGAGACACCACCATTTTTGCGCCATCCTAGGGTCTTCTAGAAGGGGGATTAGGTGGATGGTGGAGATGGATTTAAGGAGAGGTGTATGGTGGAGATGAAGGGAATTTTGGAGGTAAAGTTGGCGCCAAAAGGGAAGGGTTGTAGAAGGTTATTTTGGAGGGAAAATAGGTGGCTTTTGGTAGTGGTGATGGGGTGAAGGGGTGTGATGGTGGTGGAGCCAACTTGGAGTAGGATAGCTAGCTTAGGTAAGCTTAGTTGATGGAGCTAGCTAGGGTTGAGTTGAAGGTGGTGGATGGCCAAGGAGTTGGGTGCTAGCTAAGCTAAGCTAAGCTAAGCTAGCTTAGCTAAAGGGAGAGTAGAGGAGAAGGTGTTGGAGCTAGGGTTTGGAGGGAGGAGCTGAGGAGGAGAAGTCTGGAGCTGAAATTGGAGCGGGCTACTACTGAAGAGGCTGGCATGAAGCTACGCTAGCTGGCTTAGCTTGCTAGTTCTTTGCTAGCTGCTAAGCCAAGCTAAAGTAAGCTAGCTTCTACAATAATGAGCTGAGGTAAGCTAGGTCTGGTGCTCCCGGGGAGAATCAAGCTGGTTGAGGCAGCTATGGTAGCTTAGCTCAACTGAGTTGAGCTAAGCTAAGTCCCCGGGAGCTGGACTTGAGCTTCCTGAGCTGGGATGAGTTCTTCTTTAGCTGGCTGGAGTTGAGTGGAGTTGGATATAGTTGGATCTGAGTTGGGGTGAACTCCTGTCAACTCTGCTGAGCTAGCTAGAGCTCCCTGTGGACTAGTGGGAGCTGAGATGAGCTAGACTCAGCTAAGTTGAGCTAGATCTGAGCTGACTTGAGCTAGGGTGAGCTAAGATGAACTCTCTTGAGTTGCCATTCAGCTGAGATTACCTGAATGGAGCTGAGATGAGCTAACCCTAGTTGAAGTGAGCAAGGTTTCAGCTGCGGTGAGTTGGATCAGGCTGAGTTCCAGCTAGTCTGGGCTTCTCCTTCACCATTTGCCTTCTTGAGTGCTAGGGTTTTAGGGATCTGTATATCTGTTCATCCCTAACACTCACAAAAACATATTAAAAAGACAATAAAAAATGCAATGCATGCCTAACCTATTTTATGTCTAAATGCAGCCCAAAAACCCGTTTGCAGAATAAAATCCTAAGAGCTTGGTTTGTTTTAATGTATAAGAGTGATGATAAACTGGCGTTTATCACACCCCAATGCTTATATTTTGCTAGTCTCTTAGCAAAACTTCTATTTTTTGGAAAATAAAATTTTTGGGAAATCTAATTTTTTCGACTTTTGTGGAGAAAAAGAGATTAAGGGACCTTGGTAGATTAAAACACAGGAGGTATGGGATTTGTTAAAGATAAACATCAGGATTTATTTTTTTATCCAACCATTAGACAAAACGGGATCAATATATCATCCAGAAAATTAACAAATTAACCCTTTGTTAATTTAGATGACTTGAAATTTTTATTTTTAGGATTTTTCTGGCTCATGAATCTGATTCGCAATTTGCAAAATCCTTTAAAACCTTATGTCTGTGCTTGTGAAAAGCCAACATTTATAAGGGCGTGTTAATTTATTTATTATTACTTTTTTTTTCTCCCCCTTGCTTATTTTTAGCTTAGTCTTACAACAGATGTGTCGGGATCATCATTCCCGTTACCATTCCTCGAGGGGGCTCTAGTGCTAGTACTTCGAGATAGCACTATCCATGACACCACCCAGGAGCTCACAACCCCAAAACACAATGCAGTGTAAAGAGGCGCTCCAAGAAAACTCAAGCTCTTGCTCCAACACTATAGGTAGAGCACCGTCCAAGACACTTGAGCTGCTAAAATGCACTTTAATGCTCCATCTAAGGATATGAAATATAGATATGGAGCAGCGCCGAGGTGGTAACATGTTGACATCATGTCCTCAAAGGAGGTATTTCCCTCCTTCTTGGCGGTGGGAACTCAAACCAATGATCTGCTTCAGATTTTTACTAAGTCCAAACAAGGGAGTTTTTCAAATTTTTAATTATTTTTAAGTGTTGGCTTGTGTGTGAAGAGTGACACAAGAAGTTTCTCAAAACATGCAAGTTTTTGAATCAGAAGCTAAGTCAAATACTTTCCATATTACAAAATAGGATCAAGTCACCTGAACTATCATGAGTTCAGGTGGAATTTTAGAGAAGGATATCTGATCTAGTCTAAAATAGACTCTGGAATTCTAATGATCATATCCATGTCCTCATCCTTAGTTTGTTAAAGATTAAATCCCATTTTACCAAAAGTGAATTTTTCGACCTTAGTCCCGATTTCAAAATTTTTCCTCAAAAAGTTTTTCATCATTTTTTTTGCATGCAAGCAAGAAATAAATTAAAGAAAAATGCATATTTTTAGGTTTTGAAAATCCTAAATCGATCATCAAATTTAAAAAACACCCCCCCATGCTTAAGATATGTCATGTCCTCATGCATTAGGAGGGAAAAGGGATCACCTTAGCGAAGAACGGTCAGGTTTAGGATGAACAAAACTTGGAAAAAGAAGAAAAAAGGAAAGCAAGAAAAAGATGATGGGTTACCTCCCATCCAGTGCTATCTTTTACGCCATTCAGCCGGGCGTGAAGGTATGCACGGAAGATGTAAAATCATGCAAATAATTGGACACTTGGATGCCCGCAAAAATGGTGTCTTCTTCTAGATCCCTAGAAAATTGATTAGAAGCAATATTGGGATCAAAGTTGGATGGAAAATGATAAGTGTAGCCCGAGTCTGGCCATGGTTTTAAATCTGGTTGGATGCCAAACTCGGGTGGGGTTGGTGGCAGGTCCGTACGAAAGGAGTTGGGGAAGGAATGATGAGGATTGGGTGAAGTTAGTGTGGAAAAATTAGGTGCGTGAATAGTGGGTGGGTTAGGGTGCTTAGGGGGGGTATCAGGAATAAATTTGGGGTCAAGACAAGCTTTCGGATCACAGATTTCGCCGACCACTGATTCTGAATCAGAGTCCTCAAAAAAATTGTGGTCTGTAAGCGTATCTATTAACATTGTCTCCTCCACCATATTGGAAATTTCAATATCTGAGTCCTCAAAGAAGTTATCATTATGGAATCTCTTGGAGGATTTAGAAATATCTAAAGTGATAGTTTGGCCTGCACAATTGATATCCATTTTTCCTGTGTGGCAATTGATATTTTCCTTTGCAGTGGCCAAAAAAGGGCGTCCAAGGTTTATTGGGGAGTCTAGTAATGATTCATGTGCCTCAATGTCAAGAACCAGAAAGTCTGCAGGGAAGACACAATTCTGGACCTTGACTAAAACATCCTCGACAATCCCACGAGGTTTAACTGTAGATCGGTCGGCTAATTGCAGGGTAACCTCGACGTGTTTTAATTCGCCGATCTGAAATTCTTCGAATAAACTTGTGGGAATAATATTAACTGAGGCACCAAGATCAAGGAGGGCGCGATTAAATGTAGTGTCATCAATAATTACAGAAATTAAAGGCGCCCCCAGATCTTTCATCTTAGGAGGCAGCTTACTCTGTATGACAGAGCTTACTGTCTCCGAAAGATGCACCCGTCCTAGATTTTTGGCCTGCCTTTTAGGAGTACAAATCTCCTTCAAAAATTTAGCATAGGCAAGTATATATTTGATGGCATCTAGAAGAGGAATATTGATATGAACTTGCCCAAAAAGATCCATGAGTTCTTCTGTAGTGGGCTCAGATTTCTTTTTTTTATTGGTGGTGGGGAGGAGAGCTTGTGGAAAAGGGATAGGAATCTTGTCTTGAGATTTTGGTATTTCTTTTTCTTCCTGATGGGGAGGTGGGGAGTCAATTTGCATAGGTATTTCACCAGGTTTGTGTGAGGGCCCAGGGTCAGTGGTGGTTTTCCCACTCCTCAAAGTAACTGCATGTGCAGTCGGATTATTATTTGGAGGAGGTGGGGGGGCCTGTGATTGCTGAAACCTGGGAGGCTGCTGAGGTGGTGGATTAAAAGGAGGCTGATTCGAATAGTGTGGAGTTCTGCCTGTATAATGGTTTCCTTGGTGATTAGGGTTGGGCATGGGTTGGGACGGAAGATGCCCTGTAGGTCTTTGCATGGGAGTAACCCTAATCTGATTATTCAGATTTGTGATGGTGCGGGTTACTTCCGTCATTTTTGTTTGCATATCCTACAGGGTTCGCATCATCTGGGCATTGATGTCTTGTTGGGATGGCCCAGGATGGAAGTTTGGATTCAACCCATACCCGTTAAAATGATAAGGTTGGGAGGAAACTTGATTATTCCAGGAGTAGTTCGGGTAATTTTTCCAATTGGAAGAATTTTTAAAGGGCTCCTGGACGACAGAAATATGTTGAGTGGGGTTAAGATCTGGATAGTTGTAATTCCCCAGTGAATCATGGGCAACCTCAGAATAATCAACAGGAGTAGTGTTGAGATTGTGCAAATTTTCTCTTCGTGGAAAGTTAGGTTGGGTTAGATGTGGGTGTGGAGCTTGAGTTGATGTGGCCAGTCATTCCTCAATTTTGTTTTGATTAATATGCATCTGGTTGAGTTTTTGAGCGATCAATTGAAGATCGTCTTGGGTGACCGGGACAGATTGAGTGCCTATTTCATGAACACCGAACTGTGGGTTTTGGGTTCTGCAAAATGTGTTCATGGAAGCTTAATTAAATGAGTTTTCACTCATTTCTTCAAACAGGTCGTAGGCACTTTTAGCATCTTTATTTAAGAAGTTGCCGCCACACGAAGCTTTGACAAAATGTCGGATTTGATCTTTTAATCCATGATAGAAGATTTGCACAAGCTACCATAAAGGAATCTCGTGGTGCGGGCAACTTCTTAAAAGATCTTGAAATCTTTCCCAAGAATCATGGAAAGTTTCACCAGATTTTTGGTGAAAGGTCGTAATAGATCTTCACAAGGAATTGGTACGACCTATGGGAAAGAATTTCTTGAGGAAGGCGCTCTTGAGCTGAGGCCAAATTGTGATGGGTCGGCCAATGGTCCTAAACCAATAAGCGGCCTTATCTTTAAGAGATAATGGAAAAAACCGCATCAGCCATATGTCTTCTTGCACATTTCAGGAATGGGTTGTCTGTGCAAGAAGAGTTAGCTCTTCAAGGTCGCTGAAAGGGTCTTCCATAGGAAGGCCATGAAAGTGTTTAATTAGGTTCAAGATTACAGCTTGATCTCAAAGTCCCCCTCCAGTATGACCACCCCTAGTCGTTCCTCATAATAAGACGGATCATAGAAATCTTTTAGAGGAACAACAGGCTGCTGATGAGGTGGTGGGTTTGGTCTTGGATTGGCTAGGTTTTGGATGTTCCTAGTCAATGTTTGTTGATTGGAATTTAATTTATTAATCTGATCGGCCATCAATTTTAAAAGATCAGGTAGGAGGTCTTGATGTTGTGTGTGGGGCAACTCAAGATTAGGGAGCTCCAAGTGTGGGAAGTTAATGGTGGGCGGGTTTTGGGTGGAAGGGTTAGAATTAGGGTTAGTGCCGGGGTTAGAGGTGGAAGTGGAAGGGTCAGTGGACCTATTTTGTTGTGTTTCCATTTTTTCAGGAGAAGAAGATAGAAAAAGTGGTCTTTTTGCATCGGGGGTGAAATTAAATGGTCCTTCGAACTGAGGATTTTGAGACCGTCGCCCGTGCATAAAATGGAAGAACGGGAGGGGAGGAGAAGAGAAAGAGATGAGAGAAAGTGTGCAATTCAAACAAACAAAACTAGACCTAACTTAAATGTGACTCCCTAATAATAACCTAAGACTTGGTCTATATAGGAAATAAGTAGTCAATAGTGAATGCCCGTTCAATCAACAAATCTAGCCAAGTTGCTTAAGGGGAGGTTTGGGCCCAAATGTTTCCCAGGGAAAACCCCAGGTGCTTGTACAAACCCGCGCCTGGTCGTTTGACACAACCCCTCAGCCTGAACACTAGATATAGATGACAGAATTGGTACTAACTAAAGAAAACTTAAGACCTAAATAGCAAGCCTAAGTTGATAAAGCCTTAGGGGTCAAGTTGCTACAAATTTTAATTAGGTCTAGGATGCTATAGTGCATACGGAATGTGGAGGGCGTTTATTGGGATGTTGCCCTGTTATTTTGATTTTTTTGTGTGTGTGCAGGAATTGGAGAGTGGCTCCAATGAAAATGAAGTTGTCACACAATTTTTTTTTGTATTTTTGTCTTTTAGGATTTAATTTAATTAAATGTGTTTTAGGGTTTTTCTCTTTAAGTTTTCAAAAAAGTTTGAAAGTTCACAATCAAAGGAAAGACAAGTTGTATGGGTGATTGTTTATTTCCTTTAAATTGCGTCTCTAAAGAGAAAGAAAGAAACCCTAAGCCAATTGTCCCTAAGATAGAAATTTAACTACCAATGAGTTATTTTTAGGCTTTCTGAATAGATAGTGGTCCAATTAATGCAACCAACACCACTACCTCGATTGAAATCAAAGAAGGATTCTAGAAAAGATTTTTGTAAGATTTTAGAAATTTGTTTGGTAATTATTTTAAATTTTTAATTGTACTGGTGTTAAAGTCTAGAAATGATACCAGTGGGTATTTTGCACTTTTCAGTATTACCACCAACCTCAGAAAATTTTTGTGATTTTATATGTGTGTAAAATTTCACAAGGATTCCAGCAAGCTAAATTCCACAAAAATTGGATGAGTATAAAAATTCTAAAAATTCGCAGATAGTAGCAAAATAGGAAGATGAGAGGGTGTGACCCCTTTGCAGTCCATGAATTTTAAAAAATTAAATACATATCCAATTGATCTGAAATTTGGAACAGATGTTCCTAACTTAATTGGGAATCACTGTATGAAATGTTATGATTTTAGGAGGCTTGTGATGTTAGGAATCCATTTTTCAAGTCCGAACAGAAATCTGGACCCAAAATATAGAACACTAATACTTGAAATGGAGTGGTGCTAAAGAAGCATTCAAGCAAACAATGGATTTTATATGGGCATCACTCCACTTAATTAAATTTTTTGGGATCTTGAAAGCCAAGTTTAATATGTTTTTGGTAGTTTTAATTAATTATGTGACCAGAAAGAGGAACCAACCTGAATTTCGTGGGAAGAAAAGGAACTTTGAGCTCTCGCTTCCAGATTCCCGCCTTCCCGCTGTAATTCTTGCGCACACAAAAGAAAGAGAAGGGGATGAGATCCACCTCAAGCAAGAGAAAACTAATTAATGCAAAGCCGTGCCTCCCCGGCAACGGTGCCAAAAAGTGATAGCGATTTTATGCGGTTTGTTAATTACGTCGTTGTAACACGCAAAACCGATCAACTCTTAAATTTATATTCCTAGATAGGGGAGTATCTAGGGTCGTCCAAGGAGGCCAAATGTTTGCAAAATTGATTCTCTTGCTTGGAATACAAATCTCAACTTTCTTTTTGGTATTTTTCAATATATCATTTTTTTGTTTTTGAATTAAGACAACATGCGAAATAGTGGCGGGAAGGTGATTTACACTTTAAATTTAATAAACTACTTCTAAAGTGGTAAGTAGAACCTCTCCCTAAGCTCACTCTAGGCAAGTGGAGGCCTAGAATAATTAGGGAGAGGGAGTGAAGAATGCTAAAAACAAAGCAATTAGAAATGCAAATAAGTAAATTGCAAAGACGGCAACTAGATAAATGAAAAAGTGTTTTACAAAAAGGCCTAGTAGAGGAATGCTTCTACTACTAGAAAATTGTAGATACGAAAAGCAAACACAAATCCTCTAGATAGATGGTGAAGAAGAGGGCTTCTTGCTCCAAGGTTGGAAGCTCCCAATCTTGAAAGGAATCCTCCAACTCCTCCCTTGCTGTGCTCCGCCGAGATGATGTCCTCCAAGGCAAGCCCTAAGGGGGCATGCCCTAATCTTCTCTCCAAGGGTGGACATCCACCCTAGGTCCTTCTCCCTTGCCTGGCCATCCTCCTTGAAGTGGAAGAGTCCTCCTCCTTGACGTGGCCCAAGTTGAAGAGAGTGGGGAGAAGAAGGCACCAAAAGGGTTGGTGATGTGCCCCTTTAATCTTCTTCTTTACTCCTTCTTCATGACCGTAGGTGTAGGTGGGTATAGGTAGAAAAATGAACTAATGGAGGATGATCTAAAATGGTGGTAGGTGGTGGGTTTATATAGAGTAGGAAAGGGGCTAAGGTGACTCTTGGAATGGAGGGCTAAGATGGAGAGATGGAGGTGGTTGGGGATCCTAAGGCTAAGGGAAATTGGCGCCAACTCAAGGGGTGTTAAGGGGGTGGTTATGGTGGTGTTGGTGGCTTTTGGTGGTGGAGAGACACCACCATTTTTGCGCCATCCTAGGGTCCTCTAGAAGGGGGGTTAGGTGGATGGTGGAGATGAAGAGAATTTTAGAGGGAAAGTTGGCGCCAAAAGGGAAGGGTTGTAGAAGGTTATTTTGGAGGGAAAATAGGTGGCTTTTGGTAGTGGTGATGGGGTGAAGGGGTGTGATGGTGGTGGCGCCAACTTGGAGTAGGATAGCTAGCTTAGGTGAGCTTAGTTGATGGAGCTAGCTAGGGTTGAGTTGAAGGTGGTGGATGGCCAAGGAGTTGGGTGCTAGCTAAGCTAAGCTAAGCTAAGCTAAGCTAGCTTAGCTAAAGGGAGAGTAGAGGAGAAGGTGTTGGAGCTAGGGTTTGGAGGGAGGAGCTGAGGAGGAGAAGTCTGGAGCTGAAATTGGAGCTGGCTACTGCTGAAGAGGCTGGCATGGAGCTACGCTAGCTGGCTTAGCTTGCTAGTTCTTTGCTAGCTGCTAAGCCAAGCTAAAGTAAGCTAGCTTCTACAATAATGAGCTGAGGTGAGCTAGGTCTGGTGCTCCCGGGGAGAATCAAGCTGGTTGAGGCAGCTAAGGTAGCTTAGCTCAACTGAGTTGAGCTAAGCTAAGTCCCCAGGAGCTGGACTTGAGCTTCCTGAGCTGGGATGAGTTCTTCTTCAGCTGGCTGGAGTTGAGTGGAGTTGGATATAGCTGGATTTGAGTTGAGGTGAACTCCTGTCAACTCTGCTGAGCTAGCTAGAGCTCCTTGTGGACTAGTGGGAGCTGAGATGAGCTAGACTCAGCTAAGTTGAGCTGGATCTGAGCTGACTTGAGCTCGGGTGAGCTAAGATGAACTCTCTTGAGCTGCCATTCAGCTGAGATTACCTGAATGGAGCTGAGATGAGCTAACCCTAGTTGAAGTGAGCTAGGTTTCAACTGTGGTGACTTGGATTAGGCTGAGTTCCAGCTAGTCTAGGCTTCTCCTTCACCATTTGCCTTCTTGAGTGCTAGGGTTTTAGGGATCTGTATATCTGTTCATCCCTAACACTCACAAAAACATATTAAAAAGACAATAAAAAATACAATGCATGCCTAACCTATTTTATGCCTAAATGTAGCCCAAAAATCCATTTGCGGAGTAAAATCCTAAGAGCTTGGTTTGTTTTAATGTATAAGAATGATGATAAACTGGCGTTTATCAAGCATCTACACACATTTTTTTGCATTGAGTCACTTTTCGACGATTTCTTCGGAAATTGGGTAGCTAATGAACTATCTAGGGTGTATGGTTGGCAAGTTGTCAGTGGTAACAACTCATCAGTCGGTTGTCCAGAGCCTAGTCACAAGATCATTTTCCTTATACTACCTTTAGGTAAATCTTAGATTAGGAAAGCCACCTACTTGAAAAAAAATAGAGAGAGAAAAGAAAAAAAAATAGAAAAGGAGAGAAAAAAAAAACCACACTTCACCACACGAGTATGGCTGGCAAGTTGTCGGTGGTAACAGCTCATCGGTCGGTTGTCCAAAACCTAGCTCACAAAAAAATGCACAATAATTCCCAAAACACATAGGGAGGAAGTGGGGAAGTAGAATAAACTAGGGAGATATACACTAGGTTCGCCCTTATGTTGACCCCATAAATAAAAGTAGGGAGAAAGCTATCTTTTGAAAAGATAAACCTCTAGGCAAGGTCACCTAGGGTCATAGAAACCCGAAGTCCTTTTTAACGGCTGCCTAGTGAGTCTTTCACTATTTCCACAAGATGCTTAGCACTTAGAGTCCTTTTCGTGTCTTGGGTGGGTTAGGTAGTCGTAAAAAGTTATCCTGGAACTCTCAAATTCCAAAAGTACAAAAAAATAATAAAAAAGAAGAAAAATAAAAAAATGTATCTTTCCTTTACAAATAAGGCAAGGACTTGGGCGGTCTGCATTCTGGTAGGCACCCGGGTACTGTTGAGTCTTCATAGTTTAGGACCTTAGTTGAAATTTTCTATTGTTAATAAATGACTAAGGCCTAAGCGATCTAATCCTAATTTTGCTCTTATACATAGCATGTAGTTTAATTTTGCTAGGGACTAGAAAAAGATAGGCATGGGGGTATGATATAGACATATCTACTTAGGTTAAAATGTCTATTCATACATGTTCCTAGGCTTAGATTTGCATTTCATGATATAAATATTGCATAACATGCATCATTGTAAATTTAGAGTAGTTTTATATATTTTAGGTTAATTAGGTCCTTTTTATGGTCAGGAGAGAAGAAGACTCATTTCAGGGCCTCAAATGGATGATCGGATTCGTACGGTTCTGATTAAGACAATGATCGGAGTCTAACACCTCCGAAATCATCTAGACCGGAGAATCGTAGCATTGTACGAAGTTTGAGGAAGATCAATGGCTAAGGGGCAATGCGACATCCATATGGGTTGCACATGGAAAACCTGACCATACGGATGGATCTTGAGCGACGATCGCAGTCTAGCAATGCGGGAATCATCTCGATCTGAGCATCGTGTCACCCTCTACAAAAGAAAGAAGAATGGACAGCCTCGATGGTGCCATGTGGCTCCATCGAGGCCACCCAACATCGGCGAGCAGTGGCGTATGCGCACAGCCGTAGCTTCGTGCAGTGCACCGTGCACAGCACAGCCACACACAGCGCAACGTATGTGTGTGCAAGGCATGGGGAGCATGGGTGCGTGAAGCGTGCAACGTGTGATGCGTGCACAAGTGGAGTGGATCTTCATCGACGCATGCCTTTAGTGACGCTTGCAACTGTCACTAATGGTCTACTCATGCCAGCAATAGGATTTGAGGGGCAGATCGTCAGTGACAGCTGCAGCGATGTTTATGGAAGTCAGTAATGACCCAGATTCAAAGTTGTTCTTCCTCCACTATAAAAGGACCTTCCCACCACCATTCCAAACCATCTCTTCCTTTCTTCCTCTCACCACCTCCAAGGCTTTAGAGAGAGCTTGTCCCAAGCCCGGGATGCTCCTCTAGAGTAGAAAATCAAATAGTTTCCCCTCCCCTCATCCCCATTCATGGAGCATCCCGTGGCCGTCCTCTCACCACCCTTTAGGAAGAAAATCCTCGCTGCAACACCACCTTGCCCCATCCTCCATCCTCCAGCTCTATCCTCCTTCGTCCTACTCCTCACCACCTTCCTCCAGGTGACGCCAGAGCAAGTCTTCCTCCGAGCAACCGTCGAGGGGGATTTCTCTCACCTTTTTCTATCTTTTTCTCTTTCGTAGGGTAGTTTTCCTACTTTCATAATTGTAGAAAACATTCATGAGATAAATAGAGGATTATTTCTCTCTCTTTTATACTTGCAAGTAGATTAGCCAGAATTCATCTATCTGATCTCTTGCTTCCAAAAAAATTAGAAAAGTTAAAAATGACCAAAAACAAATAAAAGAGAAACATGGATTTCATAAAACCAAATGTTCGCCTCCCTGTGTTCGACCTGGGACTCACTTTTCGAGTTTTGGTATAAATTTATTCGACCATGAGTTTTGCAACTACGACGATGGGTTACTTGTAACCTCGATTTCAAACTCGCGAAACCCATGCGATCAATTAGGGAGAACGTTCTTCCTTTAGCTTATGACTCCGGTTCCTAGTGTATCCCCCAACCATGGTCATTTGACACTACTCCCCTAGCTAGACATCAGATTGACTAATACAAGCAGGTTAATCATGAACAATCTCAATCTGGGCCCTGAAAAGTTAATCAGTCCTTAAGGCCAACATTTAATCAATTTTAGTTAGGCTTGGGATATTTAGTGCTTTCGGAATGTAATGGGCCCTTAATGGGTTGTGCCCTAAATGACTCATGGAAAATGTGTGTATGTGCATAGCCAAAAAGATTTTCAAGTAAGATTATTGATGATGAAGTGAGTTTGAGGGTTCGAATCTTGCTTAGTAGCTTTTAGGGTTCAAATATTAGGTTGATTCAACCAAATTTCTAAGAGGCAAACCAAGTTTGAAATCACGAGTTCAAGTGTTTTCCTTTACAAATCAAAAAAAAAATTGGAGAGCCTGGTTTGACCTAAATATTGAATCCTATGGGGCAGTTACAAAATGAATTCTTTTTAGATTAGGTGGTGGGACCCAAACAATTCAATCAACTGGCCCAGATGCACCACCGATTAGGGCACACAAAAGATGATTAACCTAGTCAGATTTCTACTGTTTTATGTGTTTATTTGTGTGTACCAGTTCCACAGGTTAGAATCCTGGTTGAGTAGATAAAAATCAAGTTAGCTTATGTGCCTCAAATGTGGGTGTATGTAGTGTGTATGTTGATTTGTCCAACAAGAAGTATCCTTTTGTTTTTTTTCATAATATGTGAGGGTGAGATGAGTGGAGGTTTCAAACAAGACAAACAAATTCTATTCTAGGGTTTATGCAAACACTTAAGTAGATTAGGTCCTCGTTATAAATGTGGCTAAAGTGAACTAGTGGGGGGGAATGTGGGGGCACTTACAAATTACTCTACTCGTACTTTATTCCAGTCTACTGTACTCGAATCTCCTTACTAATGTACCTACAAGATAGTAAATCAGAGGCAAGCGAGGTTAATAATAAGTAAATGCAAAGAAACACAGAAGACAAGAAAGAAAATTCCGTTGCTTCCATGGCAACGGCGCCAAAATGATGAACCAGTTTTGGTAAAGTAAAATTACGATTTCGAGAACATGTCATTGTAGATTGCAAAACACATTATCAAATACAATGTTTAACTGAAACTCCAAGGGAGTCCCGGGTCGAACACAGGGAGGTGACGTTTACTTTCGTTGAAATCTGCGCTTTGTTTGTTTCTTTTTGGTGTTTTAGGGTTTTGTGATTTTTTTGTTGTGAGGATGGCTCCAAGGCTTCCTATGAAGGTGGTGAGATGGAGGATGAATATTTGGTGGGGTATAGGAGCATTACACTAATAGGAGACCTTTGGAGATTGGGAATAAGATCTAAGGGAGCTTTGGTAGTCTACTAGAGCTTAGGAGTAGGCGGGAGTAGAGTAGATAGAGATGGTTTGGAAGGGAAGGGGTCATGGTGTTTACATATTGGTGAAATGGAGGTGTTTTGCGTGCTCGGGTCCTTAGCAACATTTAAAACGTCACTAATGACCCGCCGGGGGTGTCGCTATCATTCAAGTGCCTTGGCTGGCGTGAGGAGGCATGGTTACAACCGGCATAGTGTGAGGACATTGTCAGCCATTGGATCGGTTACAGAGGGCTGAGATCGCAAGGAGGAACTATGCGCTTGATGGAGTTTGAATCCCACGTTCAATGGCAGCCGTTGGATCTTTCATCGCAAAGCTGAGAGGCATCCATGGATCGCACCTTCGCTGGTTTGAATGTGCGCAGATCACGAGCCTCGAAGATTCGAAAGCGCATCCAGTCGTCTTAAATCAGCACCTTTGATTCTATGCATGTGATCTGGCGTGCGTCCTCACGACACTAGGTGGCGTCAGATTGCTCGTAAGGAATCTAGACTGCTCGATCAAGATAGAGCAGTCCAATTTTTGTTGGCATTGTAGAGGGCGCAGAGGATTGTGGATCTAACCTACGCCTCTCGTTTGAGGATCGGGTGTGCTACCGTTTGGCCATTGTGTTTGATGGTCGCGTGGAGAGCGATGCAATCGCGTGCCTCAACTGTTGGATGAAGATTGATTAGCCCATATTTGTGGGCTATTTAAATGTGCAAATACCTAGATATTAAGATATCCTTAACCTTTAGCTAGCATATATTAGGATGTAAATAAATTACTTCATATTTTTTTAGCTTAATTGCATAATTCATTCATTGCATGCATTTTATTAGTTAATCAATTAGGTGAATTACATGCATTGTTTTAATTTAGCATAGAAGTTAAGGGTTTGTGCATAAATAACCATAATATTTTATTATTTTCTTATTCTCTTCCTCCATAGGTAACAGCTGCTTCTCTTCCTCGTGCAACCATTCATGCACAGCTGCAGGCATTCATTGGCCATGAAGAGCATCTGATCCCGCCTCCTTGTTTTCAAATTCATTACCTGTAGCTACAAAGGGAGGTGGAGACAACCATGCATGGGGAGACACCACCCGACTCCACCACCGTGTACTCCACTCCACCACCGTGGTCTCCAAGGTCGAGCTCCACCACACCGTGGGCTAGCGAGGTGACAGCTCGCCGAGCCAATCCCGTGAGCTTGGCCATCACCGTGCAACCACCTATTCACCTTCACTGTCCATGCACCACCAACACCATCTTATTCTTCTTCTTTCTTCCTCTTCCTCTGTTTTCAGAACAAAACCATCCCTTCATCCTCCTTGCTGCACCTCCACCCCACAAATGCAGCAGCGTGCAACCTCCTGCACGTGCTTCCTCACCATTCCAGATCGCACGCCATCAAGCTCCATTGTGGTAGGCGCACACATGCCCTTGCTGTGTGCACCGACCTCCATTCTCCAGTCCCTAGTGCATGCCCAACAGTGACCCCCAGCACACCCACTCACCTCCTACGCGGGCCCACACTCCCTGCAATGCGCTGTCCACGCTCACAGCAAAGTGGCCTCATGTCGTCCAGCCCACCGGCCCTCGCCCACACGTGCAGAGCATGCGCTACAGAAGCCTCTCCCCCCATGCACAGCACGTGCTCCCTTGACATTTCGGACCTCACATCCTTCAGCAGCTCCAACCGCGCACATCTCCAACGTGCGCAGCAAGTAGCGCGTGCGCCCCTTGTCGACTAGCCTTACTCGCGCGCCCACGCTCTCTTCTACCACGCACACCATCTAGCATCAACGCCCATCTTCTTCTTCTTCGTCTTCTCCAACAGACCGAATGAAACCCAAAGTTATCATGGTCCTCCTTTGCGTAGCCACCTCATCTAGCCTTGAAGCTTCGCACCATCAATGTCAAGGAACTTGCCTCGACCTCAGGAGCTTGGCCACACCCTCTGAACGTTGATAGCAGCCTGCCTGCATCGGTGAGCCGTCGCCACTATTGCTGGCCTTCTTCGTCGCCGGTGAGACCACCGGCAGCCGTTCGACGTGTCGTCATCGCCCATGTGTTGCCTTCGTCTTGGCCAACCACCTATAAGCTTCTCACACCCGACCGTGGCCTCCTCATCACACAAGCACAAAGGGAGAAAATGCTCTATTTCTTGTCATATTAATATTTACATTCACATGCTATTGTCACTCTTTCTATTTTGAATTTATTAATTAAATATTATGGCTTATTTGTGCAAGTGACCTCCCTCTTCCTGATAAATGCCATGTCAGCATGATCTCCTGATGTTTTCTTAATCTGAAGGTGGATTCGGCTCGATTTCTTAACGAAATTAATCGTGAACATCAGTTTTTAACCTGTGCAAGTTAAAATAGGTCATTGCCTCCCTGTAGACACGACCCGCTCTCCTGTGAGTGGTTTAATTTTAATTCTAATTATTTTGATTAGTCGATTTTCCACCACTTAAAAATACAACGATAAATCTTCTTAGTCAATATTTTCGAAAGGGAAAAATGACTCGTCAAATGGCACCATTGCCGGGGAGGCAACGATCCTGTTAAGCTTGCATTCATTTTATTTATTGGTTCGCACATTATTTTTGAGGCATAGTTAACTTCGATGTTTTTGGTGTGAGGTACTTGTTAAACACCAGTTTATCATCATTTTTATGCATTAAAATAAACCTAGTTCTTAGGATTTTGCTTCACAAATGAGTTTTTGGGCTACATTTAGGCATTAATTAGGTTAGGCATGCATCACAATTTTTGTTGTCTTTCTAATGTGCTTTTGTGAGTGTTAGGGATATACAGGTTGCCAGATCCCTAGAACCATAGAACTTAGGAAGGCAACTGGTGAAGGAGAAGCTCTCACTAGTTGGAACTCAGCTTGATCCAGCTCACCATAGTTGGAATTCAGCTCACCTGAATTAGGGTTAGCTCATTCTAGCTCCATTCAGTTCATCTCAGCTGAATGGCAGCTCAAGAGAGCTCATCTCAGCTCACCCTAGCTCAGGTCAGCTCAGATCCAGCTCAACTTAGCTGGGTCTAGCTCATTTCAGCTCCCACTAGTCTACAGGGAGCTTTAGCTAGCTCAGCTGAGTTGACTAGAGTTCACCCTAGCTTAGGCTCAGCTACACTCAGCTCTACTAAACTCCAGACTACTAAAGATGACTTCATTCCAGCTTAGGAAGCTCAAGTCCAGCTCCTGGGGACTCAACTTAGCTCAACTCTGTTGAGCTAAGCTACCTTAGCTGCCTCACCCAGCTTGATCCTCCTCAGGAGCAACAGACCTAGTTCACCTCAGCTCAATTCAGTAGAAGCCAGCTCACTTTAGCTTGGCTTAGCAACTAGCAAAGGACTATCAAGCTAAGCCAGCTAGAGTATCTCCATGCTAACCTCTTCAGCAGCTGCCAACTCCATTTCAAGCTCTAGAGTTCTCCTCCTCTACTCCTCTCTTCAAACCCTAGCTCCAATACCACCTCCTCTACTTCATAGCTAGCTAAGCTAGCTTAGCTTAGCTTAGCTTAGCTTAGCTTAGCTAGCAACCAGCTCCTTGGCCATCCACCACCTTCAACTCAACCCTAGCTAGCTCCACTGACTAAAGCCCTACCTAAGCTTACCTAAGCTAGCTATCCTACTCCAAGTTGGTGTCACCACCTAGCCACCTCTTCACCCCATCATCACCACCAAAAGGCACCAATTTTGGCACCAAAACCTAACCCTAACTACCCCCCTTTTTGGTGCCAACATCCACCCCTATATCCACCATACACCTAACCCTACAACCACATCTCACCATTCCCCTAAACCCCCCTTCTAGGTGCCTTTTGGCCACCATAACCACCCCCTTAACACCCTTTAAGGTGGCACCAAATAGCCCCCTCCATTGGATCATGATAACCACCCATACCCACCCTATAAGTCCATCCTAGCCCTACATGTGTCCACGCCAACCCCTCCCCTCCTAAACCCTATAAAAACCCATCACCTACCACCATTTTCATCGTCCCCCAATAGCGTTTTATTCTACCTATACCCACCTACACCTACGGCTAAGAAGGAGTAGAGAAGAAGATTAAGGGGGTACATCACCCGCCCCTTTGATGCCTTCTTCTCCCTACTCTCTTCAACTTGGGCCACGCTAAGGAGGAGGGCTATTCCACTTCAACGAGAACTACTAGGCAAAGGAGAAGAAGCTAAGGTCGACATCCACCATTAGAGGGGGAGCATCTCACTTCAAGGAGGAGTTAAGGTGGAAGTTTCCACCTTGGAGGAGACTGGCAAGGAAGGAGAAGGAAGAGCCCTTTTCAAGCCTAGGAGCCACTAAGCTTGGAGCAAGGAGCTTCCCATCTTCACCAACAATTCAGGAGAATTTGTGTTTTATTTTATTTGTTGCAATTTTCTAGTAGTAGAAGCATTCCTCTACTAGGGTTTGTAAAACATTTTTTCTCTTGAGTAAAGTTGCCTTTTCTTAATTGTTTTCTTTTACTTTTACCTTAGTGTAATCACACCCTCTCTCTAATTACTCTAGGTTCCCACCTACCTAGGTAAGCTTAGAGAGAGGAATTACTTGTCACTTAGGTTCTAGTTTAGTAAATTTAAGTGTTAGCCATCTTCCCACCATCGATTTTATGTTGCTTTAGTTATTTCAAAACAAAAATTAAATATTTTAAAACACCAAAAAGAAAGTTGATTTCAATTTCTAAGCAAGTGATTTTGATTTGCAAACTTGCCTCCTTAGATGACCCTAGATACCCCACTATCTAGGTCTTATAAATTTTAAAAGCGAATCCATTTTTGTTCGTTGCAACGACTTAAAATCCCAATTTAACAAACCACACAAAAATGCGATCACTTTTTGGCACCGTTGCTGGGGAGGCACGATTTTGCTTAATCATTTTTTCTCTTGCTTGAAGTTGATCTCATCCCCTTCTCTTTCTTTCTCTAGTGTGTGCAGGAACTACAGGGGGAAAGTGGGAATTTGGAAGCGAAAGCTCAAAGTTCCTTTTCTTCCCACAGATTTTCAGGTTGGTTTCTTCTCTATTGTCATACCTAAACTAAAGGACTACCAAAATATACTAAACTTGGCTTTCAAGACCCTAAACAACTTAATTAAGTGCAGTGGTGCATTTTAAAACTCATTGATTGCTTGTTTGCACCATTAACACCACCCCATTTAAAGTATTGGTGTTCTGCTTTTCCGGATCCAGACTTTTGTCTGGATTTGAAAAATCAATTCCGATCACCACATGCCATCTAAAATCTTGGAATTTTTCACAAAAATGTAAAATCAAGTTGGGAACATCTGTGCCAAATTTCAGACTAATTGGATTTGTATTTAATTTTTAAAAATTCATGGACTGTCGAGGGGTCACACCCTTTAATCTTCCTATTTTGCTACTATCCGTGAATTTTTAGAATTCTTATACTCATCCAAATCTTTGTGAAATTTAGCTTTCTAGAATTCTTGTGAAATTCTACGAATCATATAAAATCACCAAAATTTTCTAAGATCAATGGTAATATTGAAAGTCCAAAATACCTACAAGTATCATTTCTTAACTTTAACACCAGTACAAATAAAAATTCAAAATAATTATCCAACAAATTCCTAAAATCTTAAAAAAATATTTTCGGTAATCCTTGTTTGATTCTCTTCAAAGTGGTTATTGTTTGAATTGTTTGGACCACTACTTAATATAGAAAGCCTGAAAACAATCCATTGGTAGTTAAATTTCTGTCCTAGGATCAATTGGATTAGGGTTTCTTTTTCATTTTGAGACAAACAACCAAAAGGAAACATATCCTCACCCATACAACTTGATTTCCTCTTGTTTGTGGAATCTCAAACTTATTTGAAAACTTAAAAAGAAAACCCTAAAAGTATACTACGTTAAATCCAATCCTAAAAGACAGAAACATAAAAATTGTGTGACAACTTGTTTTTAATTGGAACCACTTTCCAATTCTTGCACACACACAAAAAAATTGAAATAATAGGGCAACAACCCAATCAACGCCCTCCACATTCCTCGTGCACTTTAGTATCCTAGACCTAATCAAAATCCGTAGCAACTTGACCCCTAAGGTTTCATCAATTTAGGCTTGCTATATAGGACTTAAGTTTTCTCTAGTTAATACTAATTCTGTTATCTATATCTGGTGTTCAGGCTGAGGGGCCATGTCAAACGACTAGGTGCGGGTTTGTACAAGCACCTGGGGATTTTTCTTGGGAAACGCTTGGGCTCAAACCTCCCCTTAAGAAACTTGGCTAGATTTGTTGACAGAATGGGTATTCACTATTGATTACTTATTTCCTAAGTAGACCAAGTCATAGGTTAATTTCTAGGGAGTCACAATTAAGTTAGGTCTAGAATTTGATTGCTTGTGTGCACACTTCTCTAATCTCCATCTCTCCTCCTCCCCTCCTGTTCTTCCATTTTATGCATGGGCGACGGTCTTAAAATCTGCACTTGGAAGGACCATTTGATTTCTCCCCCTGCACAAAAAGACCAATTTTTCTGTCTTCTTCTAAAAATATGGAAAATCAACAAAACAGGTCCACTAACCCTTCCACTTTCACCTCTAATCCCATCTCTAACCCCACTACTAACCCTAATTCTGACCCTTCCACCCATAACCCCCCCACATTTGACTTCCAGCACCTAGAGCTCCCTAATATTGATTTGCCTCAATCACAACATCAAGCCCCCCCGCCTAATCTCTTAACAATGATGGCTGAGCAGATTGCTAAATTAAATGCCAATCAACAAACATTGAGTAGGAACGTTCAAAACCTATCCAATCAAAGGCCAAACCCACCACCCCATCAGCAGCTTGTTATTCCTCTAAAAGATTTTTATGATCCATCTTATTATGAGGAACGACCAGGGGTGGTCATACCAGAGGGGGACTTTATGATCAAGCCAGCAGTCCTGAACCTGATTAAGCACTTCCATGGCCTTCCTAGGGAAGACAGTTTCAGCCACCTTAAAGAGCTGACTCTTCTTGCACAAACAACCCATTCCCGAAATGTGCAATAAGACCTATGGCTAATGCGGCTATTTCCATTATCTCTTAAAGATAAGGCCACTTATTAGTTCAGGGCCATTGGCTGACCCATCACAACTTGGCCTCAGCTCAAGAGTGCCTTACTCAAGAAATTCTTTCCCACAGATCATACTAATTCCCTGTGAAGATCTATTGCGACCTTTCAACAAAAATCTGGTGAGACTTTCCATGATTCTTGGGAAAGATTTCAAGATCTCTTAAGAAGTTGCCCGCACCACAAGATTCCTTTATGGTAGCTCGTGCAGATCTTCTATCATGGATTAGAAGATCAAATTTGACATTTCGTCGATGCCTCGTGTGGCGGAAACTTCTTGAATAAGGATGCTGAGAGTGCTTATGATCTTTTTGAAGAAATGAGTGAAAACTCATTTAATCAAGCTTCCATGAACACATTTGGCAGAACTCAAAACCCGCAGTTCAGTGTTCATGAAGTAGACACTCAATCTATCCCTATCACCCAAGATGATCTTCAAATGATCGCCCAAAAACTCGACCAGATGCACATTAACCAAAAGAAGATTGAGGAAAGACTTGCCACATCAACCCAAGCTCCACACAGTCCACATCCAACCCAACCTAACTTTCCACGAAGAGAAAATTTGCACAATCTCAACACTACTCCTACTGATTATTACCAGTATTCTAAGATTGCCCATGATTCACTGGGGAATTACAACTATCCAGATCTTAACTCCACTGAAAATATTTCTGCCATCCAGGAACCATTTAAAAATTCTTCCAATTGGAAGAATTACCCGAACTACTCCTGGAATAATCAGGTTCCTCCCCAACCAAATCAATTTAATGGGTATGGATCTAATCTGACCTTTCATCCTGGGCCATCCCAACAAGATATCAATGCCCAAATGATGAGAACCCTGTAGGACATGCAGACAAAAATGACTAAAGTAACCCACACCATCACAAATTTGAATAATCATATTGGGGTTACTCCCACTCAAAGACCTGCAGGACATCTTCCCTCACAACCCATGCCCAACCCTAATCACCAAAGGAACTAACATCCGAGCAAAAATCCACACTACCCTTATCAGCCTCCTACTAATCCACCACCTCAACAGCCTCCCAGGTTTCCACAACCACAGGCTCCCCCACCTCCTCCAAATAATAATCCAACTACACATGCAGTTACGTTGAGGAGTGGGAAAACTACCACTGATCCCGGGCCTTCACAAAAACTTGGTAAAATCCCCATCCTTGTGCAAATTGACTCTCCACCACCCCATCAGGAAGAAAAAGAAACACCAAAATCTCAAGACACGACTCCTATCCCTTTTCCACAAGCTCTCCACCCCACCACCAATAGAAAAAAGAAATCTGAGCCCACCACAGAAGAACTCATGGATTTATTTGAGCAAGTTCAAATCAATTTTCCTCTCCTAGATGCCATTAAATATATACCTACCTATGCCAAATTTTTGAAGGAGATCTATACTCCTAAAAGGCAAGACAAAAATGTAGGATAGGCACATCTTTCAGAGATAGTAAGCTCTGTCATACAGAGCAAGCTACCTCCTAAGATGCAAGATTCGGGGGCGCCTTTAATTTCAATAATTATTGATGATACTACCTTTGATCATGCCCTCCTTGATCATGGTGCCTCAGTTAATATCATTCCCACGATTTTATTTGAAGAGTTTCAGATCGATAAATTAAAATCCGTCGAGGTTACCCTGCAATTAGCCGACCGATCTATAATTAAATCTCGTGGGATTGTTGAGGATGTTTTGGTCAAGGTCCAGAATTGTGTCATCGTCGTGCGTGTTTCGCGTGTTTAGAAATCGAGGTTAAAAGCAACCTGTCTCGTAGTTGCAAAACACGTCGATCAGATAAAATTTATATCAAAACTCCAAGGGAGTCCCAGGTCGAACACAGGGAGGTGATGTTTACTTTATTGAAAATCACGCTTCGTTTCGTTTCTTTTTGGAATTTTGGGGTTTTGTTATTTTTTTGTGTTTTTGAAATAAAAGACAACCAAATGATTCACAAGATAGAGAGGTGGAACAAATATGATATATATATCAATGCAATGTTGATTACAATGAACTATAAAAGCATAAAAAGAAAGGGAGGTGAGAGGAAATCTCTCGAATCGGTTGTTTGGCGAGACGACAGCACCTGGCGAAAGCTCAGATGAAGGAGGTGAGGAGTGGGATGACGGAGGTGAGATGCTGGAGGACGTCGGGTTGAGGAAAGCTTCGGCGTAGCTCCAGAATGGAGGTGAGAAGATGGAGTTTATCTGCTACCAGAATGGAGGTGAGAGGACGGCTCCAAGGTGACCAATGAAGGGAGATGGGAAGTTGGAGGAGTATTTGGTGGGGGAGAGGTTCGCCACACTAATAGCCACCTTGGGAGCTTGAGAACAAGCTCTAATGGAGCGTTGGTAGGCTTGCTAGAGCTTGGGAGTAGGTGGGAGTAGAGTAGGTAGAGATGGCTTGGAAGGGAGGGGGTGTAGGTCCTTTTATAGTGGTGGAGAAGAGGCAAAAATCGGTATGGGACTATTAGTGACATCCAGACCATCGCTGGAAATGTCGCTATAGGTAGCTCATGCCCACTGGTGTCCACAGCTCGCTTTGCTAGCATGCGATGAATTATTAACGGCTGTAAGTGTCGCTGTAAGTCTAGCTCATGCGTCGCTGTAGTCCACCTTACGCTATGCTGGCGTCGCTCCAGCCTTACCACGCCTGCGTGCCTACGCGCTGGTGCGACACGCATGCATGCCTACATGCCCATGCACGCACCCCACTACTGCACACATGCGTGTGCTAGCGGCCTGGGCTGCGCCACGTGGCGTAGTCTGGGTCGTCCATCTTCTTCTTGTTGTAGGGGCTACTACAGAGGTCGGATTGAGTCAATCTTCGTGCCGTTAGGCTGCGATCATTGACCCGAATCTATCCATGCAGTCGGATTTAGCATTTGAAGCTCCAAATTATGTCTCTTAGTCCCTTGGCTATTGATCTTCCTCGGACTGCATATGGTGCTATGGAACTCCGATCGAGGCGATTTCAGAGGCGTTGGACTCCAATCGTCATCTTGATTAGATCCGTATGGTCGGATCGTCAATCCGAGGCTCCAAAATAAATATCCTTCTCTCCTAACCACAAAAAGGATGCAATTAACCTAAATTATATACAACTACTCTAAATGCAGAATGATGCATGCTATGCAATATTTATAACATGAAATGCAAATCTAAGCCTAGGAACATGCATGAATAGGAATTTTACCCTTAATAAATGTGTTTACATCATGTCTTCCCTGCAAACTTTTGGACCTTGACATTGAGGTACCCGAATCTTTATTGAATGCCCAATAATCCTTGGATGACCCTTTTTGGCCACTACAAAGGCAAATATCAATTGTTACACAAGCAAAATGGATATCACCTACGTCGGCCAAACTATCATTGTAGATATTTTCAAATCCTCCAAGAGATTCTATGATGATAATTTCTTTGAGGACTCAGATACTGAAATTTCTAATATGGTGGAGGAGACAATGTTGATAGATACCCTTACCAAGCACAATATTTTTGATGAATCTGATTTAGAGTCAGTGGTCAGCGAAATATGTTATTTGGAGACTTGTGTTGACCAAAAATCCATTCCTAATGAACCCCCTAACCCCCTAAGCCACCCACTCTTCTCTCAACCCACCCTTCCACTCAAGGTTCACCCACCCTTCACCCATCTTCCCCTAAACCTTTTCCATTGGACCTGCCACCAGACCCACCCGAGTTTAGCATCCAACCTGATTTAAAACCATGGCCAGACTCGGGCTACACTTATCATTTTCCATCCAACTTTGATCCCAATATTTCTTCTAGTCAATTTTCTAGGGATCCAGAAGAAGGCACATTTTTTGCAGGCATCCAAGTGTCCAACTTTTTACATGATTTTCCATCTTCCGTGCATACCTTCACGCTCGGCTGAATGGGGTAAAAGATAGCATTGATGGGAGGTAACCCATCATTTTTCCTGCTTTCCTTTTTTTTCTTTTCTTTCCTTAGGTTTTGACTATCCTAAATTCGATCACCTTTTACTACAGTAATCCCTCTTTCCCTCCTATTGCATGAGGACATTGCATATCTTAAGCATGGGGGGGTGTTTTCAAAATTTTGATGATCAATTTAGGATTTTCAAAACCTAAAAGCATGCATTTTTCTTTAGTCATTTTATTTTCCTATTTGCATACCCAAAAAATAAAAATGTTGAAAACTTTTTGAGGAAAAAAAATTTCAAATCAGGACTAAGGTTGAAAAGCTCACTTTTGGTACAATAGGATTTAATCTTTAACAAACTAGGGATGAGGATACAGATCTGATCATTAGAATTTCAGGGTCTATTTTTAGACTAGATCAGATATCCTTCTCTAAAATTCCACCTGAACTCATAATGGTTCAGGTGACTTGATCCTCTTTTGTAATATGGAAAGTATCTGACTTAGTTTCTGATTCAAAAACTTGCTTTTCTTGCACAACTTCCTATGTCAAATTTCACACACAAGCCAACACCTAAAAAAAAAAACTACAAAAAATCAGAAAGACCCATTGTTTGGCCTTGGTAAAGGTCAGAAGCAGATCATTGGTTTGAGTTCCCACCGTCGAGAAGGAGGAAAATGCTTCCTTTGAGGATGCGATGTCAACATGTTACCACCTCGATGTTGCTCCATATCTATATTTCATATCTTTAGACAGAGCATTAAAGCACATTTTAGCAGCTCAAGTGTCTTGGACAGTGCTCTACCTATAGTGTAGGAGCAACAACTTGAGTTTGCTTGGAGCACCCCTTTATACCGCATTGCATTTTGGGGTTGTGAGCTCCTGGGTGGTGTCATGGATAGTGCTATCCCGAAGTACTGGCGTCAGAGCCCCCTCGAGGATTGGTAATGGGAATGATGATCCCGACACATCTGTTGTAAGACTAAGTTAGAAATAAGCATAGGGAACAAATAAAAAAAATGTTTTAAACCAAAAACACGCCCTTTTAAATGTTGGCTTTTCACAAGCACATACACAAGGTTTTAAAGGTTATTGCATGTTGCGAATCAGATTCAAAAGCTAGCAAAATCCTAAAAAATTTCAAGTTATCTGAATTAACAACGGGTTAATCTGTCAATTTTTTGGAGGATATATTGATCCCATTTTTGTCTAATTTTTGAATCCGAAAATAAATCCCATTGTTTATCTTTAACAAATCTCATGCCTCTTGTGTTTAGATCAACAAAGGTCCCTTAATCTTTCTCTCCTCAAAAGTCAAAAAAGTTAGATTTCCAAAAAATTTTATTTTATAAAAATTAATGTTTTGCTGAGAGACTAGCAAAAGATAAGTATGGGGGTGTGGTAAATGCCAATTTATCATCATTTTTTTGCATTAAAACAAACCTACCTCTTAGGATTTTGCTTCGCAAACAGGTTTTTAAGCTGCATTTAGGCATTAATTTGGTTAGGCATGCATCGCAATTTTTGTTGTCTTCTAAATGTGTTTTTGTGAGTGTTAGGGATATACAGGTTGCCAGATCCCTAGAACCCTAACACTCAGGAAGGCAACTGGTGAAGGAGAAGCTCTCACCAGTTGGAACTTAGCTTGATCCAGCTCACCATAGATGGAATTCAACTCACCTAAATTAGGGTTAGCTCATCCTAGCTGCATTCAGCTCATCTCAGCTGAATGTCAGCTCAAAAGAGCTCATCTTATTTCACCCTAGCTCAGATCCAACTCAACTTAGCTGAGTCTAGCTCATCTCAGCTCCCATTAGTCTACAGAGAGCTCTAGCTAGCTCAGTTGAGTTGACTCGAGTTCACCCCAACTCAGGTCCAGCTACACTCAGCTCCACTCAACTCCAGACTACTGAAGATGACTTCATTCCAGCTTAGGAAGCTCAAGTCCAATTCCCGGGGACTCAGCTTAGCTCAACTCAGTTGAGCTAAGCTACCATAGCTGCCTCACCCAGCTTGATCCTTCCCGGGAGCACAAGACCTAGCTAACCTCAGCTTAATTCAGCAGAAGCCAGCTCACTTTAGCTTGGCTTAGCAGCTAGCAAAGAATTAGCAAGTTAAGCCAGCTAGAGTAGCTCCATTCTAACCTCTTCAGTAGTCGCCAGCACCATTTCAAGCTCCAGACTTCTCCTCCTCAACTCCTCTCTTCAAACTCTAGCTCAAATACCTCCTCCTCTACTCTATATCCAGCTAAGCTAGCTTAGCTTAGCTAGCAACAAGCTCCTTGGCCATCCACCACCTTCAACTCAACCCTAGCTAGCTCCACCAACTAAAGCCCTACCTAACCTCACCTAAGCTAGCAATCCTACTCCAAGTTGGCACCACCACCTAGCCACCTCTTCACCCCATCATCACCACCAAAAGGCACCAATTTTGGCGCCAACATCCACCCCCATATCCACCATACACCTAACCCTACAAGCACATATAGCCATCCACCTAACCCGCCCTTCTAGAAGCCAAAAGTGGCGCCAACTCTAGGTGTCTTTTGGCCACTATAACCACCCCTTTATCACCATTTAAGGTGGCACCAAATAGCCCCCTCCCTTGGATCATGATAACCACCCATGACCACCCTATAAGTCCATCCTAGCCCTACATGTGTCCATGTCAACCCCTCCCCTCACAAACCCTATAAAAACCCATCACCTACCACAATTTTCATCATTATCCATTAGTGTTTTATTCTACCTATACCCACCTACACCTACGGCAAAGGAGTAGAGAAGAAGATTAAGGGGCCACATCACCCACCCCTTTGGTGCCTTCTTCTCCCTACTCTCTTCAACTTGGGCCACACCAAGGAGGAGGGCTATTCCACTTCAATGAGGATGGCTAAGAAAAGGAGAAGAAGCTAGGGTGGACGTCCACCCTTGAAGGAGGAGCATCTCACTTCAAGGAGGAGTTAAGGTGGAAGTTTCCACCTTAGAGGAGCCTAGCAAGGAAGGAGGAGGAGCCCTTTTCAAGCCTAGGAGCCACTAAGCTTGGAGCAAGGAGCTTCCCATCTTCACCAACAATTCAGAAGAATTTGTGTTTTATTTTATTTGTTGCAATTTTATAGTAGTAGAAGCATTCCTCTACTAGGATTTGTAAAACATTTTTTCTCCTTGAGTAAAGTTGCCTTTTCTTAATTGTTTTCTTTTACTTTTACCTTAGTGTAATCACACCCTCTCTCTAATTACTCTAGGTTCCCACCTACCTAGGTGAGCTTAGAGAGAGGAATTACTTGTCACTTAGGTTCTAGTTTAGTAAATTTAGGTGTTAGCCATCTTCCCACCATCGATTTTATGTTGCTTTAGTTATTTCAAAACAAAAATTAAATATTTTAAAACACCAAAAAGAAAGTTGATTTCCATTTCTAAGCAAGGGATTTTGATTTGCAAACTTGCCTCCTTGGACGACCCTAGATACCCCACTATCTAGGTCTTATAAATTTTAAAAGCTAATATGTTTTTGTGCGTTGCAACGACTTAAAACCCCAATTTAACAATCCACGCAAAAATGCGATCTGTATTCATATCTGCTTGACGAGTTGTTGCACCAGCCTCAACTACATCGAGGTGGACCTTGTTTCCACTTCTCGGAGGACACTGGGAGCTCCATTTCTGAAGGTAGGAGCTCGACGCACTGTGGTGGGCCTTGTCTCCACCACCGAAGGAGGACATCTGGAGTGATCATCTTCATCTCCATCGATTTTTTTCAGTAGATAGAATTTATGTTTTAGAAATTAATTTTCATTGCACATTAAGTTTAAGACCCTTGGTCTGGGGTACAATTTTAGATGATTGTTCTCCGATTTTGTTTTAGGCCCGTGTTGGCTAATAATTTTCGGGAGCCTGTTCCCTTTTCTTTAGATCTAGGTTTTTATTTTATTTTGTGGTTGTTTATCATTTTCTTTGTTTGTGAATAAGTAGATGAATATATATATATATAAAGACACAAGATACCTGCTAGAAGCTACCTACCCCTGGGACGACCATTTAGGTGTGAATGAGCAGCATCTAGACTTGATTTTCTACATTGCGTGCATTCTTGCGTCGTTGATTGCAGGAGGCAAGGTATGTTTTCTGGACTTTGCATCCCTATTTGTTCACGCATTGCATGTAGACCTTAATTTCAAAGACCACCAAGTTTGATTTGAATAGACCTAACAAGTGGTCATATTTAATTTTTTGAAAAAGGACTAATTAAATGAAGGACATTTAAAAACCAAGGACCTGGATTTCAAAATTGGCATGCGATTCAAAATTCAAAATATTTTACGGTATATGCACACTTATATCTCTTGCACCTTGTCACGCATTTAGACACTCCTTAGGTTTCGAACTACTAGGGCAAGAGCCCTCCTACCGTTGGATTATGAAGTGTTTAGAACTTGAGATCAAAGGTCTTGTAACTCTGAAAAGGGGGATACCCCATCACGGATTTTTGAGGGTAGTTAAGAAGCACCGCAAAAGCACAGCTTCAAACGAAGGCTTAGGCCTACTTGCATCCCTCGATCTTCCATCTTTGGAGTTGCTCTACCATTTGAGCTTTAGAGAAGAGCACCTAAGCTCCAACTAAGTCATTTTAGGCGTATCATTGTTCAACAAGTAGGCACGTAACTATTTTGATAACTTGATTTGTCACCTATAAGTGGACTTAAAATCGCAAAAGCTTAACTAATTAAAGACCTAAAAAGTCTTGTGATTTGTGTTTGCTTGGTGAATCCGATTATGGTTTGAGTTAGAATGGACCATGTTGACTTTCATCCTTTCACATCTTGCCCACACCCTTACCCCCACTCTGTAATTTCGATCCCATACACCGAGATGGTCCATCCTTTGATGGACATAATGACAGTCATCGGGATCCATTTTACTCCTATTATAGGAGTATTGGCCTAGTTAAGCCCCAAATTAGTGAGCAGAACCTAGGAGTGGGATTTGCCTTGCCCAATATCCCACACACCATAGGAACACCCAACCCACTCTTCCTAATTGATTGTAATGGTTGGACAGAAATTCCCAGGAACTATAAACCTGAGCTTGACTTCTCTCTTGATAGTATGATGACCTTTCCTCCTTGAAGATGGAAATACAGAAAATGCAAGATGAAATGATTGAAATATTAGGAGAATCTTCGAGAGCAGGCCAACAAGAAAAAGAGGAAATTAGCCACCGAATGTACCCCATTGAGGATGAAGTGAACCCCTCTATGCTAGATGCATCTCCCGTGGGAGAGCCACACACTAAGTTGGAGGGAAATTTTGGTGATTATGTAGGATTTATTTTGAAACCTCCTAGCTAGATGACACTTCCTTGAGAGGTCCACGCCTTAAGCGGGAGGAGGATATGTATGAAAATAGCTATACATGGGATGAAGAAAGGTGGCAACCCGAGGAGGAAAATGATTAGGTTGAGTATCCAGCTGAATTATATTGGAGTCAAAAGAAGGGAATGACGGTACCATTGGATGACCTCGACCTCGCTGATAGTATTTTAGTGACATTTGATGAAGTGGGTCAAACTCAAGTTGTTAATCCCACCCTCCCTTCTAATCACGAGATGGAACTCAAGCCCACCCTTAGGGAACCTAACCCTGAAGAAATCCACCTATTTGAGGAGTCTGATGTTACCAGTGTAAACCATTTGCCCCAGATAGAGTGCCCTAGGGGATCTGCTGAGATTTTAGATGATTCTAGATCTCAGGTGAATAATGAATATTATTATGAGAAGGATGAATTATATGAGGAACCTACATTCAAGATTTGGAGTGACACTAAGGGTGATTATGTCTTATTTGAAGAATTAGCCCTCGAAGATGTTACAAAGTTGACCAAATTAGGTTTCCTTAGCACATCCATTGATGATATCTCTCCTCATGATGAAATAATGGAAAATTTGGAAGCAACTTCTGAGATTAATGTGGATTCACATATAGACTCCGGGGAGGATTTGAGTAAAGAACAAGAACCTGGGGATGACATTGATAGGATAATCCCAAGATTTGTTGCTACCAACCTGCCTTCATTTGATTTAGAGTCATCCTTTGATTCGCCTATGTCTGAAGGCGAAATGTTGACTCCATACATTGAAATGATCATTGATGAAATGCAGGCAGATACTTCTGATAGTGCAAGGAATGCTAGGGACGCAATTGAGGAATTGGAAAGATTGTTAGGGATGGACACTGAGCCAACTAAACCCAACTTAGATCTTATGACCATCCCGCAACCTCAAAACTTGGATACCCTAGACGATCCTTGGCTTAAAGACATGTTCACTACTATTTTGACTGGGGGGGTTAACAGACCAATATCTCTTGTAATGGAGTACCGGGTATGGATTGTTGCTTTCTATGGTCAATCCATCACCTTGGGGGTTTATCTCTGCACCATTCCTTCCCCATTTCTTTTGGAGGATCCTTGTCATCCTCCCCTTACCCCTTTGAAGGTTGTTATGTCTGTTTATCCTTTCGAACCTCCTCTGGTGACCTGGGAAGATTTTATTCCCATCTTGGTTGGGCGAGCATTTGCTATCGGGATTCATCATCAGCTCGCCAACATCCTAGGTTACCTATTTTCTAGGCCAGCATTACTTTGCTCATTGTTAGGGCCTATTTCATTGGTTTTGGAACCTGACTTGTAGCTTCTTTGGCTACTCTGCAACCAACAAAATAATGGTAGCCCAACGCTGACCCAGGTAATACTATTCTATGCAATGAGGACATTGCAGATTTTAGGCATGGGGGGTGTACTTGGGGATATACATAGCATTTATACATAGTGCATTCATGCATTTAGTTAAAGCATTCTGCATTGCATACATTTTGCATTCATTCATGCATATTGAATTAAAAGAAAAAAAATGAAGAAAAATATTTTGTATTATTGAGCTTAACTAGTTGGGCCTTGCATTCTTAAGCAGTCCATAACTTTAGGTTAGACTAAGTTGATTCTAGGTGTCGAACTTTAGAAAGTAAGTGAGCTACTAGCTTTAGACCTTTAGGGTCATTTTTGGACTTAAAAACTTAAGTAGGAGTAAACTTGCGGACATTCCTCAAGAGGATGAGGAAGGAAAGCTAGAGGTTGAGTTAAAGGCTGGGTAGTACCTAGAGTCTTCTTCTACCTTTTGGTTTACAGGTCCTTGTAACCTAAGCATCCATATTTTACACACACTTGGTCTTGTACAAATAAGTGATCACCCTAATTCATTTCATTAAGAAAAGTTGGTTCTAGTAGTTTTGACTTAGGAGAAGCTTGAAAACACAATTTGATTGGAAGAGTTCCTGCCGCAGGAGAGGTGGAGTATATACTCACCTTGAGGATGCGATGATAACATGTTACCTCCTTGGCACTTGTCTCTTACGATATCCATCCTACTGGGGGCATGTAAGTGCATTGTGCGGTTCAGGTACCATGGGCGTCCCTATCTCGAAGTGCCGATTGCCACAGGCCTGAATTCGCTTAAGAAATCCATGGGAGATACTATCTCGAAGTGTCGATTGCCAGGAGTTCTTGGGGTTGCTATGGGCGGTGCTATCTCGAAGCATCGAAATCCAAGCACCCTTTGAGGTCTGGTGACGGGGACAATGAATCCGACATAGACCATGTTAATAGCTAATCCAAGGTTAGACTTAGAGGAATCAAAAAAAAAAAAAAAAAATATATATATATATATATAAATTCCTTTTTCCTCTCCATGTTGGCAATCATACCAACCTCAAATAACTCAGACCAATGAGCATGCACTGATGCTTTAATCTCAGGGATCAATAAACCCTAGGGTAGAGTTAGAAATCAGGGAAACCAGTGCATGCAACTCATCTTTAGCCGACCTAGTTTGTAACTTGGCAACCAGTTGGGAACCTCAGGTCTAAAGTTTGAATTTAGCATGTTACTAAGGTAAGGCCGATTGGGTTGGCTAGTCCACTTGGAGAGCTGGGTTATTGCTTCAGTTTGCTAGGGACTAGCAAAAACTAGGCATGGGGCATTTGATTAGCCCATATTTGTGGGCTATTTAAATGTGTAAATGCCTAGATATTAAGATATCCTTAAAATTTAGCTAGCATATATTAGGATGTAAACAAATTACTTCATATTTTTTTAGCTTAATTGCATAATTCATTCATTGCATGCATTTAGAATTAACTTAGAATTGCATGCATTTGATTAGTTAATCAATTAGTTGAATTACTTGCATTGTTTTAATTTAACATAAAAGTTAAGGGTTTGTGCATAAATAACCATAATACTTTATTATTTTCTTATTCTCTTCCTCCACAGGCAACGACTGCTTCTCCTCGAGGCATGCCCACCAGCACCCCTCAGCGCACGCACTCTCCTTTTGTGTGCACACGCACTCCCTGCAATGCGTTGTCGACGCTTGCAGCAGCAGCAGCAGCACGTCCTCCAGCCCACCGGCCCTCGCCTGTGTGCACAGAGCATGCGTTGCAGCAGCTGCTCCACCTGCGTGCAATGTGTGCTCCCTGACCATTCTAGACTGCACGTCGTTCAGTAGCTCCAGCAGTGCACATCTCCAATGCGCATAGCAGGTAGCACGTGCACCCATTACCGACCGGCCTCACCTGTGTGCCTGCACCCTCTTCCGCAGCGCACACTATCTAGCATCAGCATCCGTCTTCTTCTTCTCCTTCATCCTCTCCTTCAACAGACCAAACGAAACCCAAAGTTATCATGGTCCTCCTCCGCACAGCCACCTCGTCTAGCCTCGAAGCTTTGTGCCATCAATGTCAACGAACTCACCTCGACCTCAGGAGCTTGGCCACACCCTCTGAAGGCCGATGGAAGCCCGGCCACGTCGGCGAGCTGCCGCCACCATTGCCGGCCCTCCTCGTAGCAAGCGAGACCACTCGCAGTCGTTTGACATGCCGTCACCGCCTACGTGTAGCCCTCGTCATGGCCAACCACCTCTGAGCTTCGCACACTCGACTGCGGCCTCCTCATTGCGCATGCACAAAGGGAGTAAATGATCGATTTCTTGTCATATTAATATTTACATTCACATGCCATTGCCACTCTTTTTATTTTGAATTTTTTAATTAAATATTGTGGCTTATTTATGCAAGTGACCTCCCTCTTTCTAATAAATGCCATTTCAGCATGATCTCTTGATGTTTTCTTAATCTGAAGGCAAATTTGGCTAAATTTTTTCATGAAATTAATCGTGAACATCTATTTTTAACCTGTGCAAGTTTAAATAGGTCATTACCTCCTATGGACACGACCCACTCTCCTATGAGTGGTTTAATTTTAATTCTAATTATTTTGATTAGTCGATTTTCCACCACTTAGAAATACAACGATAAATCTTCTTAATCATTATTTTCAAAAGTGAAAAATGACTCATCAAATGGCGCCGTTGCCGAGGAGGCAACGAGACTGTTAAACTTGCATTCATTTATTTATTGGTTCACACATTATTTTTGAGGCATATTTAACTTCGATTTTTTTGGTGCGAGGTACTCATATCTGCTTGACGAGTTGTTGCAGTAGCCTCAACTACATCGAGGTGGACCTTGTTTCCACATCTTGAAGGACATTGGGAGCTCCATTTCTGAAGGTAGGAGCTCGACGCACTGTGGTGGGCCTTGTCTCCACCACCGAAGGAGGACATCTAGAGTGATCGTCTTCATCTCCGTTGATTTTTTTCAGCAGATAGAGTTTAGGTTTTAGAACTCAATTTTCGTGGCACATTTGGTTTAAGACCCTTGTTCTGGGGTACATTTTTAGGGGTTTGTTCCCCGATTTTGTTTTAGGCCCATGTTGGGAAATAATTTTCACGAGCCTGTTCCCTTTTCTTTAGATCTAGGTTTTTATTTTATTTTGTGGCTATTTATCATTTTCTTTGTTTGTGCATAAGCATATGCATATATATATATATGAAAAGGCACGAGATACCTGCTAGAAGCTGCCTACCCCTAGGACGACCATTTAGGTGTGAATGAGCAACATCTAGACTTATTTTCTTTATTGCACGCATTCTTGCATCGTTGATTGCAAGAGGCAAGGTACATTTTCTGGACTTCACATCCATATTTGTTCACGCATTGCATGTGGATCTTAATTTCAAAGGCCACCAAGTTTGATTTGAATAGACCTAACAAGTGGTCATATTTAACTTTTCAAAAAAGGACTAATTAAAGGAAGAACATTTCAAAACCAAGGACTTGAATTTCAAACTTGGTGTGCGATTCAAAATTCAAAATCTTTTACAGTGTATGCACACTTACATCTCTTGCACCTCGGCACGTGTTTAGACACTCCTTAGGTTTCGAACTACTAGGACAAGATCCCTCCTACTGTTGGATTCTAAAGTGTTTAGAACTTGAGATCAAAGGTTTTGTAACTCCAAAGAGGAGGATACCCTATCATGGATTTTCGAGGGTAGTTAAGAAGCACCACAAAAGCACAGCTTCAAAGGAAGGCTTAGGCCTACTTGCATCCCTCGATCTTCCGTCTTTGGACTTGCTTTACCATTTGAGCTTTAGGGAAGAGCACCTAAGCTCCAACTAGAACTTTTTAGTCGTATCGTAGGGTGAGAAGTAGGTGCGTAACTATATTGATAACTTGATTCGTCACCTACAAGTGGACATAAAATTGCAAAAGCTTAACTGATTAAAGACCTAAAAAGTCCTGTGATTTGTGTTTGCTTGGGGAATCTGATTGTGGTGTGAGTTAGAATGGACCACGTTGACTTTCATCCTTTCACATCTTGCCCACACCCTTAACCCCACTCTGCGATCTTCGATCCCATACGCCAAGATGGTCCATCCTTTGACGAACATAATGATAGTCATTGGGAAATGTTGTACTCCTATTATAGGAGTATTGGCCTGGTTAAGCCCCAAATTAGTGAGCAGAACCTAGGAGTGGGATTTGCCTTGCCCAATATCCCACACACCATAGGAACACCTACTGCGCATTGCTGGAGAGACACTGCCCCACTCTACCACCGTGTACTCCACTCCACCATTGTGATCTCCAAGGCTGGGCTCCACCACATCGTGGGTCGACGAGGTGACAGCTCGTCACGCCAATCCGGTGAGCTTGGCCATCACCGTGCAACCACCAAATCACCTTCCCTATCCACGAACCACCAACACCATCTTTTTCTTCTTCTTCTTTCTTCCTCTTCCTCTATTTTCAGAACAAATCCATCCCCGCGTCCTCCTTGCTGCACCTCCGCCACATAGAAGCAGTAGCACGCAACCTCTTGCGCACGCTCCCTCACCATTCCAGACTGCACGCCATCCAGCTCCATCGCGGTAGGCGCGTGCACACCCTTACTGCATTCACTGACCTCCATGCTCCAGTCCCTAGCACATGCCCTCCAGCGCCCCTCAGCACACCCACTCACCTCCTGCGCGCTCCCGCACTCCCTGCAGCGTGCTGTCGACGCTCGCAGCAGTAGCAGCCGCACATCCACCAGCACACCAACCCTCGCTCGCGCGCGCAGAGCACGCGCTACAGTAGCCGCTCCGCCTACGCACAACGTGCACTCCCTTGCCATTCTGGATCGCACGTTTTTCAGTATCTCCAATCGTACACATCTCCAATGCGCGTAGCAGGTAGAGCGTGCACCCCTTGCTGACCAGCCTCACCCGCACACAAGCACCCTATTTTGCCATGCACATTGTCTAGTATCAATGCCCATCTTCTTCTTCTTCATCTTTCTCCTCCAACAGACCAAACGAAACCCAAAGTTATCGTTGTCCTCCTTTGTGCAGTGGCCTCATCTAGCCTCAAAGCTTCGCGCCATTAATGTCAACGAACTCACCTCGACCTCAAGAGCTTGGCCACACCATCTAAAGGTTGACAATAGCTCGTTCGCATCGGCAAGCTGTCGCCACCATTGACAACCTTCCTCATCACCGGTGAGACCATCAGTGGCCGTTCGTCGCGCCGTCACCGCCTATGCGTAGCCCTTGTCGTGGCCAACCACCTCCGAGCTCTGCACACCCGACCGTAGCCTCCTCATCTTGCACGCATAAAGGGAGGAAATGCTCTATTTCTTGTCATATTAATATTTACATTCACATGCTATTGCCACTCTTTTTATTTTGTATTTATTAATTAAATATTGTGGCTTATTTATGCAAGTGACCTCCCTCTTTCTCATAAATGCCATTTCAACATGATCTCTTGATGTTTTCTTAATCTGAAGGCGGATTTGGCTCAATTTCTTGATGAAATTAATCATGAACATCTATTTTTAATCTGTGCAAGTTTAAATAGGTCATTGCCTCCTTGTGGATACATCCCGCTCTCCTGTGAGCGATTTAATTTTAATTCTAATTATTTTGATTAGTCAATTTTCCACCACTTTGAAATACAACGATAAATCTTCTTAATCATTATTTTCGAAAGCGAAAAATGACCCGTCAAAGATCTAATGGTCGAGATGAAGCCTTCGGTGCTATGCTTTGGTGGTGAGAACTGGCTGATGTAGTGCATGTCTCAGCCATTTGATTGATATCTAACAGTTGGGATCGTTCCTTGCATGAAGCTAGGGTGCGGTGGCTAAGGTAGAGTGGCCTGGATGGCATCATGTGGTGCCATCTGGGTTGTCCATCTTCTTCTTGTAGAGGGTGCCACGGAGCTCGGATTGGGGTGATTTTCACATTGAAAGATTGCAATCATCGCTCTGGATCCATTCGTACGGTCAGATTTTTCATCCAAAGCCTATAAAGATGTTGCACTACCTCCGGGCCATATAACATATTGGAATTAACATACAAAATATATAAACTATCCTAAATGCAATATTTATACTATAATATGCAATGCTAGGCCTAAAAACTATCATAAATAAGCATTTTATCATGAATTCATGCATGTTTATTAGGAGTGCATGGGCACGCGTGAGAGTGTAGCGCAGCACGAGACATTGGTGCCTCCGTGCGCTCAAGTGTGGGTGCAAGGCTATCTTCAATGACGTTTGTGGCGGACCTTCAGCAACGTTTACGACTGTCACTAAATGTCTTGTATACGAAATTGGTCCTTTGCTCCACTATAAAAGGACCCCTACCCCTCCCATTTTTCTTCATCTCTTCCTTTCTTCTCCTCACCACATCCAAGGCTCTAAGGAAATCATGTTCCAATCTTGGGATGCTCATCTAGAGTAGAATGAAATATTTTCTCGCCTCTCATCGCCATTCGTGGAGCATCCCGCGGTTGTCCTCTCACCTCCTTTGGGATGAAGATCCTCGCCGTGATGACGTCCTGCCCCATCCTCCTTCCTCTGCCGTCATTCTCCCTCATCATGCTCCTTACCACTTGTTCATGGCGTAGATCACGTAGAAAGTTAGCACGTTGCAGTATAGCTTGAAATACGTGTCGAAAAAATAAATTAATGGAACTTGGTGAGTCCCAGTCGATCACAGGAAGGCAGAAAGCACTTTTGATTTCATACGTTTGTTATCAATATGATTACTAAATAATAGAAACAATCAATCAAAATATCCACATCACAAAGAAAGTGTATTTGATATATGCAATAGACTAAAAAAATTGAATGTAAACTACTTATTGTTACAGAATGAGGGCACCACGGATAGTCCGTGGTGGCCTTTTGGAGAGGTTGGGAAGAGTAGCAATGATCCATCAGGGTGGCCCAATGCACTCTTCAGATGGAGGTTGTTGAAGCTACGAGTTGCTACGCTAATGTATTTGGTTTTGAAAACCTGTCGTTGTAGTTTGAAAGCGAAGAACTCGTGTTCAACAAATAAAATTTATACCAGAATAGAAATCCTGGGTCGAACTCAGGGAGGCAGACATTTGATTTGAAAATATGCATTTATTTTTTTTGTCACGAAGCAGAATAATTGATTAAAAACTATCTATCTATTTACAATAAATAGAAGAGAGAGAATATTACAAACAAAAACCAAAACGAGATGTAGAATGAACATGAAATTCATTACCAAATAGATTGTTTGTTAAACTACTCATTACGACTAGAAAGCAGGAAAATGATTACACTAGAAAGCAGCAAAAAGAATGGGGAGAGAGATATCCTCCTTAATGGTTGCTTAGAGGACGAGCCGAACAGGATCATGCCTAGAAGATGGGGAACAGAGTAGGACGAAGGAGGACGAAGGGGGAAGAATGGGAACGGGGCAGCACGTCGTTGTCGTCGTGGGATCCGCTTCTGAAAGGGGGACGAAAATTTGACTTTATCTCTTGAGAAGCATCTCGGGTGTGGGACAAGCTTCTCTTGAGCTTTGGAGAGGGAGAGAATAGAAGGAAGGGATGAAGATTTCGTATGGAGGAGGTCTCCTTTTATAGTTGCAAGAAATGAGGGCAATTTGGTCTTTTTAATCTCAAAACATTAAATCAGGGGTCTTTAGTGATGGATAAAACCATCATTAAGGCCCCATCGTGGGCGACGTACGCTGCCCGCTCGCCTTCTATGCATGCAACGTGCACTCACGTCCTCAGCTGCCTCCTCATCGCGCGATCACCACGTACGATCTCGTGTAATGCATGAGCGAGCAATAGCGCGTGGTCTGGATTGAGTCCCAGCAGCCACTCGATCGCAATCAATCGGTTGTAGAGCCTACTCGCCCACGCCCGCTCGCCTGCTCCTCGCGACTCGAACCCTTGCCCGCGCTTCGCGAAAGCACGCTCGACCAACGTGCTACAAGCGGGTTTGTGGTGCACTTACAATTTGTGCGCATGCATCCACAGCCATTGGATGGGCATCCAATGGCGAAGAATCATCGAAGAAGAGAGGATGCGACTGGTGTAGCGGCCAATTGGGTGGCTGAGATGGCGCCATCTCGGCTGTCCATTTTCTGGATGATGTAGATGGTGCCACGGCTGTCGGATTGAGTCGATTTTCCCACCGTTATGCTGCGATCATCGATCCAAATCCATCTGTGCGGTCAGATTTGTCGTTTGAAGGGAGGATTCACACCATCTTGGCCCTTGATGTTTTAGGTCTCCCTAGTCTCTATCTGATGCTATAAATGTCTAATTAGGGTGATCTTGGAGTCGTTGGACTCCAATCGTCACCTTGATCACATCTATGCGATTGGATCTTCGATCCGAGGCCCTGATAAAAAGTTTGCCCTATCCCTGAACATAAAAGGAGACAATTAACCTCCATTTTATTCAAACTAATTAAATACAAGATGATACATGTTATGCAATATTTATAGCATGCAATGCAATTCTATGCTTAAGAACATACATAAATAGACATCTTATGCAACGTAAACATGTTTACATCACACCCCCATGCCTATCTTTTGCTAGTCCCTAGCAAAAACTATATGCTATTTATAAAAGAATTAGGTTGGATTATTTGGACATGAGTTATTTTCAATCATTAAGAAAATATTTACTTAGTATCTGAACTTTCAAAGACATAACAGTGTCCGAGTATCTGCCAAAATGCAAATCACCTCAAGCCCTCGCCTTATTCAAAGAAAAATTTCTCTTTCTCTTTTTCTTCTTTTCTATTTTTTTTGGATTTTTGAGTTTTAGGGTTTAGAAGTGGCTTTCTACGACAATTCAACTCACCCAAGATTTGATGAGAACCCTAAGTTCTAAGCATCTTATTGTGAATGTGATAGACTCATTGACCGGTAGTAAAAATGGAGTTCGAATTTCTATGCCTTTAGGTGACTTTAAAAAGAGAATTCTACCTAAAGGTGTATCTTTACAACCGGTAGCTTTCTCCCTACTTTTATTTTTACGAGGTCAACACAAGGGTGAATCCAGTGTATATCTCCCGGGTTTATTCTACTTCGCTTCTTCCTAAGTGTTTTGGGAATTTTCAGTGCATTTATTGAGTTGGGTTCTGGACAATCGGTCGATGAACTGTTACCACCGATAACTTGCTAGCCATACTCGTGCGACGAAGTGTGGCTTATTTCTTTTTTTCTTTTCTCCTTTTCTTTTTCTTTTCTTTTTGACTTTCTTTTTCTCTTTTTTTCTTTTAAGTAGGTGACTTCCCGGGTCTAAGATTTACCTAAAGGCAGCACAAAGAGAAGGGTCCAGTAACTGGGCCTTGGACAACCTACCTATGGGTTGTTACCTATGATAACTTACCAGCAATATCACCCTAGAAGGTTCATTAGCTACCCAATTTCTGTTAAAATCGTCGATCAACGAGTCAATGCAAAGAAAGTGTGTAGATGCTTAAAACTCAAAATTCCATCAAATCAGAGGGTGGGTTGATAAGTCGTGTACTTATCACCCAAACTTATTTACTCCAATTACAATAGAATTAAGGTTGGCGAGGACTCGAAAAATAAATCCACATTTTAGTGGATACATAGGCCGATTAGGTCCAAAGACCTGAAGGGTCTTTGTGTTCAGATCATAATGTAGTATTTCCTAAGATTGAAAATTTTCTTAAGCCCAAGTTCTCTTTCCTAATTCCACAATTTTTTTTAATATAAATAAAAGAAAATAAAGCAAATCTACGGAGCTGGCGAATAAATTCAGAGATGAATATCCACCTGCCATGCCTATCAATGCAATGTCTTCAATGTATGAGAAAGACATAAAACAGAGTGGAATAGAGTAGAAGGTACCTAATTGCGTGAATGTCGAGTCCCGCTCTGAGATAAACAAAAACTGTATATGTGCTGAATTTAGTGCCTTCAACTAGGCACACTATACAAAGAAGAGAAATAAAGAAATTCACAGGTACAGGTCAGAATCAGAATACAAAGAAGAAACCTCTGACCTACCAACAGATGTCCACAGATGTGGACCAGATTGTGGTGCAGACCCATACCCCATAATCAAGAATATCTAAGGTTTTGGATAAAAATTACCCAAAATCTGAAATCGGTATGCAAGCGGGGTTGAGCCTGCGATTTAGGAGGATGCAACCCAAGACCAAAGAGTTGGGTTATAGAGAATTCGATATCGAAAGGATAATCAATGAATGTATGCTTAGGTTGAACATCCTCAGAACAAATGTCATAAGGGTTTTGGTTTAATGGTTTCAGATGAAATGGAACCCTTAGACACAGTCTTCTACTTCCTCCGAAGTTAGCTTCCCAAATCAGAACTTCCCAGCTTCTATTGTCATCATTCAGAATGTCAAATTCCGGGACCTCTTTCATATTAATCACCCCGTCTGAAATTTCCAAGTCTAAAAGATGTGGCTGAATCAGAATTGACTTGGGTCTATTTATCTCAAAAACAAAATCATCGATAAGCTCAATTCGGTGTAATTGACAATCAGGGCATTTGATTGAATCCTCCAGAAAATGTGAGTTTGGATCCATAAGGTGAGCCCTGATAAGATCAGTTTCCTCAGTTATTGGGCTATCAAATGATCTATCAGATTCCTCAGGCCCAATCGTCTCACAGAAATCGTGTTCTGTAAACTCACGTGAGACTTTTCAACTTGAATCTTCACCATTAGAATCAAACAAATCAAGATCCGTGTTAATGTATGTCCCAAAATCATCTGTCACTTTCTAGTCCATGGAGACATACATTTCCTCATACCCTGGCTCAAAGATCTCAGGTGAAGAAATCAGATCATCCATAATTGGTTGCTCTAATTCAATCTGGTCAGCCCCGTAACACGTGTCCCACCCAACAGGTGCCTGAGCAGGTCCTGACATTGGCTCTCCTGATGGGAGTTCATCCTAGGAATCATCCCATGATTGAACTAAAGCAACCACAAATCTCATCCTCAATTTCACTAACTTCGTAAGTAGAAACTCACCCGGGTTCTTATCCTTAACATGTTGGAGCAAATCCAACAAATACTTGTTCAAATCATCAATCATCTCAATCAGTGGCTCCAATTTTTCAATGCAAGGTATTGGCTAAACTTCTAAAGTTTGTATGATATTCCTCAAGTTAGCCAGAACCTTATCTTGAACCTGGTTACCCTGAACCAAATGAGTTAGTTCAGGGTTGGGCAGGTTTGGGATTAGTGTAGAGTTAACGAATTGAGATTCGTTATACCCTTCCTGATAATAGGTCATTTCGGATTGTTCAAAAGCTGGTGATGACCTAAAGGCAATGTAATCAAAGGATGGGTCAGAATCAGTGTATCCTTCTTAATTGTAGATTATAGTAGGTTGTCCATGAAAGGGTGACGATCTATAATCGATGTGGCTCTGAGAAGGATAGAAATCACAATCATAGTGTTTAGGGTTAGACCCTAAACACGGAGGTCCAGAACTGTATCCCTAATCTGAGTTATCCCAACTAACTGATGGTTGATTGCAGTTCGAGTCGGGATAATCGTCATGTTGAGGATAACTCATAACAGGAGGGAAAGAGCGGGAATGCGTATAAAATGTGGAAGGATTCATGAAAGATGGGAGGAAGAAAGGTGCCCTGCAATACAATCAATCAAACCTGTCCTTAAGTGGGCTAGCCTAAAGACCTATAGACTCCCAGAACCTATCTTGAGATAAAGAAACGATTTGATCTGCTTCTATCTGTTCAATCCAACCAGTTAGAAGGAGGGATTGGGGAGAACGTTCTTCCTTCAGCTTGCGCCTCCGGTTCCTAGTGTACCCCCTAGCTGCGATCGTTTGATTCTGCTCCCCTAGCTAGACATTAGATTGAACAGTAGAAATAGACTAATCGAAAATAATCTCGTTCTGGGCTTCGAAGAGCGAGTTGAATCCTTAAGGCCAACATCTACTCTATTTTATTTAGGGCTAGGTTTGAATGTGCTTTGGAATGTGATGGGCCCTTTATCTAGGTTGTGCCCTTAATGATTGATTGATTTCTGTGTGTGTGCATGATGTAAACACATTTACACTACTTAAAATATCTATTTATGCATGTTCTTAAGCATAGGATTGCATTTCACGATATAAATATTGCATAACATGCATCATCTCTCATTTAGAGTAGTTTGAATAAAATGGAGGTTAATTGTCTCCTTTCATGTGCTTGGACAGGGAAAACATTTTATCGGGGCCCCAGATCAAAGATCCAATCATATGGATATGATCAGGGCGACGATTGGAGTTCAACGACTCCAAGATCGCCCTAATCAGGCATCTGTAGCATCATATAGAGATCGGGGAACCCTAGAAGATCAAGGGCCAAAATGGTGTAAATCCACACTTCAAATGACAAATCCGACCACGCGGATGAATTCGGATCGACGATCGCAACCCAACGACACAAAAATCGAGTCAATCCGACATCCGTGGCACCATCTACAACTTCTAGAAGATGGACGGCCAAGATGGCGCCACGTGGCGCCATCTCAGCCTCCCAAACGGCCGCTGGCATTTTGTGAAGGCCCCTGCCCGATCGCTCTCCACCGTCAGATGGAGATCCAACGGCTATGGCTGCCCGGCACTTGAAACGTGCGCTCGACCATCCGCGCCCCGCAGCGCAGCTGTCGAGCACGCTTACGCGAGCACGGGGCGCGGGTTCGAGCTGCGGCGAGTGGATTGGAGGCGCGGGTAATTGAGGCGCGTGGAGCGTCGGATGGAGATCGTGCAGTCGCAGGCGCCCGATAGCGCCGATGCGCGATTGGATGCCCCGCGTAACGCGCGATCACACGCGTAGGCGGGCGGGTTACAGCAGGCGTGGACGCGATTTAAGCCGTCTGATCTCGCGATCGGACGGTTGAAAAGCGCTGGACGTGCACGAGCGTTGAGGAGCGGGCAGCCGAGGAGGCGCGCGTGGGCGCAGCGGTGATGGCCACGTCGGGGCTTTAGTGACAGATTTATCCGTCACTAAAGACCCCTTATTTATTATTTGAAGATGTAATGTCCATTTTGCCCCCACTCCTTGCAACTATAAAAGGAGACCCCCTCCATACGAAATTCTCATCCGTTCTTTCTCTTCTCTACCCCTCCAAAGCTCAAGAGAAGCTTGTCCCACACCCGGGATGCTTCTCGCGAGATAAAGTCCAATTTTCGTTCCCCTTCGGAAGTGGATCCCGCGACGATGACGGCGTGCTGCTCCGTTCCCGTTCTTCTGCTTCGTCCTCCTTCGTCCTGCTTCGTTCTCCTTCGTCCAGGCGTCATCCCGTCCGGCTCTTCCTCCAAGCAATCGTCGAGGAGGATAATTTCTCTCTCCCATTCTTATTTACAGCTTTTCTAGTGTAGAATTTTCTGCTTTATAGTGTAATTGATTTTCGGCATTCTAGTGTAACTTTTATAAACTATTGAAATATTGAATGCATGTTCTCTTTCTCTCTCTCTCTCTCTCTTTCTCTCTCTCTCTCTCTCATTGTTTGATAGCTCCATTGTAATTATAACGCCTTGCTTAAAGAAAATCCTAAAAAAAATATAATTGCGGAAATAGATCAACGTAGCCTCCCTGTGTTCGACCCGGAATTATTTTCGGTATAAATTTTATTTGTGAACACGAATTCTTCGCTTTCGAACCACAACGACAGGTTTTCCAAAACCAATCTCGTTAGCGTAGGTTTGTACACGTTCAACATTTTGGCGCCGTTGCCGAGGAGGCAACGATTTCCGATCTTTTCTTCGTACTTCTTGCACTTTATTTGTTTTCTAACTAGCTTTCTCTTGTGTCTATTGTTTTGCAGAGACCTCCATCAAGGAATCAACAAGCGGTAGACTAGAGTAAAGTGTAGTTGAAGACAACTGTAAGTGCTCCCCCATTCTTTCCCCCTCCATAGATTTCATTCGCCACATTAAATCCAAATTCCAATTAACGTAGGTGTTTGCATAAATCCTAAATCCTAGGAATAGTTTGGTTGTTTGGATTTCCACTCACATTCATTCCACCTTCGTTCATAAAAAAAATAACAAAAAGATAATCTTGTGGGGTAATTTCCAACAAATACACAATACACACCCACATTCAAGGCACTTGATCAACTTGATTTGTTTTCTACTCAACCAGGTTTTGATCTGTGGAACCGGTACACATAAAGCAACACATAACAGAGTAGAAATCATTCTAGGTTAACCATCTTTGAGTGCCTAACTTAGTGGTGCAATTGTGGCCAATTGTTTGAGTTGTTTGGGCCGCACAATTTTATTTAAAACCAACTCATCAAGTAGCTCCTCCTTAGGGTTTTCAATTTAGGTATATTCCAGGCACTCCACTTTCTTTCTAATTTTAAAGGAAAACTATCTTCACCCGTGTTTTACAACTTGGTTTGCCTTGAAACTTCATTGCAATTCACCTAATTTGAAACCCTAAAAGCTACTTAAGCAAGATTTGAACATTAAAATTCACGCATAATAAATAATCTTGCTTGAAAACCCTGATTGTGCACGCACTTACACAAATCTCAATCAATCATTAAGGGCACAACCTATTGTAAAGGCCCATCACATTCCATAAGCACCACAATCGCAGGCCTTAATAAAATTGAGTAGACGTTGACCTTAAGGTTTGATTCGCTCTTCAGGGCCTAGTCTGAGATTATTTTTGATTAACCTACTTGTACTGATTAATCTTATGTCTAGCTAGAGGAGCAGAGTCAAACGATCGCGGCTGGGGGGTACACTAGGAACCGGAGGTGAAAGCCAAAGGAAGAACCTTCTCCCCAGTCCCTCCTTCTAACTGGTTGGATTAAACAGACGCAAGTAAAGTAAATCACTTACAGTCTTAAGGCTAGTTTTGGGAGTCAGTTGATCCTTAGGCTACCCCAATTAAGGACAGCCTTGTTTTATTATGCTGCAGGGTCCATATCCCCTATCTTTCCGACCTTCTCCTAGTTTATGCTGGGAAGATGGTCATTGAATCCCCGATTGGAAGGACCATTAGAACATTCTAGGAGGCGCAAGTTAGATTTTGGTCAATTTGATCCCATGGCCGAACAACAACCTCCTTTGCTTGAAAATCCACAGGAAGAATTTAGAAGGTAGCTGGAACAAATGTAGAGAATGCAAGAATGGTTCCAGAGAATGCAGGGCGCTCAGCCCTTGAAGGATTTTTATGATCCTTCGAATTACGGGGAACGTCCCGGCGTCCAGATTCCAACCGGTGATGTAGAAATCAAGCCCCAGGTGTTAAGCCTGATTAAACATTATCATGGGCTTGGCTCCGAAGATCCGTTTCAGCACTTGGAGGATTTGACCACTTTGGTCCAGACCACCAAGGCTCGAAATGTTATCGAGGAGCAAATGATCATGAGGCTCTTCCCCCACTCTCTTAGGGATAAAGCCGCGCATTGGTATAGGACAGTAGGAAGACCAATTACAGCTTGGAATGAGTTGAAATCGGCCTTTCTGAAGAAATTCTTCCCAGTCGGTCGTACCAATGCTTTGAGACGGGCAATCACTACTTTTACCCAGCGGCCGGGGGAGCAGTTTCATGTGGCCTGGGTGCGATTCCAGGACTTATTGCGGAGGTGTCCACACCACGAGGTGCCGAAATGGCAACTCATGCAGATCTTCTATCATGGGTTGAATGAGCAACTCAGAAATCATGTGGATGCTTCTTGCGGAGGCAATTTCCTCAATAAAGGTGCAGATAGTGCACATGATTTATTTGAGGAAATGAGTGAGAATTCAATTAATCATGCCTCCATGGATACTTTTAACCGGTCCCAGCAACCCAGATCAAATGTCAATGAAGTCCAGGACTCTCATTCACTTGATATGGAATTGATTTGTAATAAACTTGATAAGGTGGACTTGGTTGCTAAAAGAATGGAAGAGTGGATGGCTGGCAATTCTATGAACAACTCTCAATCCAGTCAATCCCAAAATTCAGGATTCCATTCACCACGAGCTCCTTCTGGACGGGAGTTCGTGAATCAACTCGATGTGACTCAATCTATGAGTCAGCATTTCTCGGAACCCCATGGGTTCCCAACTGGGGCCTTTGATCCCAGTTTTTCTGATCCTTCCCTTTCTTTCTCTCCATCCTCACCCTATGAGGATGTCTACGCTGTACAAGAGAATGTTAGATCCAACCCCTACTCGAATGCCTATAATCTAGGTTGGAGAAACCACCCTAACTTCTCTTGGAAAAATCCGGGGCAACAGACCCAATTCCGACCCAGCAACTATGCTACGCAACGTCCAATGGGTCAGGGTCAAGTATATACTCAGTTGCCTCCGAATCAGGTCAATCAGCCAACTTGGAATGCCCGTCAACCCGCAGGGCAGGCTGATTTGAACCGTCAAATGGTAGAGATGCGTGGATCTATGCTCCAGCTTATGCAGCAAATGAAAAAATCGCTAGACAACTTGCAATCCGGGCTCATTGCTAACTCTCGTCAACCCGGATCTCTACCATCCCAACCCGTACCCAACCCACGAAACATTATAAATTCGGGCAATCAAGCCCAAGGGTACGGAAATCAGAGGGACCCGCACGCACATGCTCAGGTGGTTGAGCAGGGTTCCTCGTCTTCTTCATGATCAATCAAGCCCCTCCAATCTTTCCTAACCCTCCCCAAGACCCAAATTCTTACGCTTCTGCAAATTCTGTCACTTTGAGGAGTGGTAAGAAGACTCAGGATCCACAACCACACTATTCTGATCTTTTGAATCCTAAAGAATCTGAGGAGAGAGAGGAGAATTCTAGAGAAGAAATCAAGGCTCAGGAACCTGATTCCAAAGATCTGACTAATGTTCCTTTTCCTGAAGCCTTAGCCAAAGCAAAGAAGAAGTCTGTTGATAGCAATGAGGAGCTTCTGAATTTATTTAAGAATGTTGAGATCAATATTCCGCTCCTTGATGCTATCAAGCACATACCGGCTTACGCAAAATTTTTAAAGGAATTATGTACACAAAAGCGTAAGTTAAGAGAATCTGTTCTGAGGAAGGTGGTACTCTCTGAGTAGGCTAGCTCTATTATCCTGCACTACCTCCCTCAAAAAAAGAGAGATCCTGGTGCTCCTTTGATTTCTTGCGTTATCGGAGATTACACATTTGATAGAGCACTTTTGGATCTTGGTGCATCCATCAACCTAATCCCGACTTCTCTTTATGATAAGTTTGGGTTAGGTGAACTTCGGCCAACTTCAGTAATGCTACAGTTAGCGGACTGTTCGGTCACAAACCTGCGAGGCGTTATTGAAGATGTTATAGTTAAGGTCAAGGATTTCTATTTTCCTGTAGATTTCCTTGTCCTTGACATGGATGTACCAGATAATCTGAGGAACACGCCCATCATTCTGGGGCGTCCGTTCCTGGCTACCGCAAAGGCCAACATTAATTGTGAAAGCGGTAGCATGGAAATCGCCTTTGGGGACCAACAAATGAAATTGGATATTTTTAAGGCGATAAACAAATTTGAGGATTGTGGATTTATTGAGGAACTTGATGAGGATAATGTTAATATTGAAACTTGTTTGACAGTTTCTTCAATTGAAAGTTCCTCTTTGGTTAATGAATTTGACCCACAACCCTCTGAACTGACATCTTTGGAAGAGGTTACTGATTTTGTTCACTCAAAACCTCTTCCTCTTGTTGAATCTTCAGCATCTACCCTACCATCAATCATTACCCCACCCCAGCTTGAATTGAAACCAATGCCTGAGAATTTAAAATATCAATTTTTAGGACCGCAGAATACGCTCCCTGTGATTATTAGTGCTAACTTGACAAAGGAGCAAGAGATTAAATTGATTAAGGTCCTAAAGGAACATATGGAGGCAATTGGTTGGACCATTCATGACCTCAGGGGGATCGAGCCATCTTACTGTAATCATAGAATATTTTTGGAAGATGGATTCCGCCCTTCTCACCAGATGCAGAGGAGATTAAATCCAAATATGCGAGAGGTGGTCAAAAAGGAAATCATCAAGTGGCTCGATGCAGGAATTATTTATCCAATCTCTGACAGTCCCTGGGTAAGTCCCGTTCAGATTGTTCCAAAGAAAGCCGGGATTACTGTTGTGACTAATGAGAGAGGTGAATCTGTCACAACTCGTTCAGCTTCCTCTTGGAGAGTTTGTATTGATTACAAGAAGTTGAACACAGCCACTAAAAAGGATCATTTTCCCCTGCCCTTCATTGATCAAATCTTGGAAAAATTAGCTAGGCAGAAGTACTTCTGTTTTCTTGATGGCCACTCGGGATATAATCAAGTTCCTATCCATCCCGGGGATTAGGAAAAAACTACTTTCACCTGTCCCTACGGAACCTTTGCTTTTCGTAGGATGCCTTTTGGGTTATGCAATGCACCTGCGACTTTTCAAAGGTGTATGCTAGCCATATTTTCCGACATGGTGGGAGAGTTTATGGAAGTCTTCATGGATGATTTCTCTATTTTCGGAGAATCATTTGACTCTTATTGGGCTAATTTAGAAATGATTCTTAAGCGATGTATCAAGACACGACTGGTCCTTAGTTGGGAAAAGAGTCATTTCATAACCCAAGAAGGCATCGTTTTGGGTCATGTAATCTCTGAACGAGGAATTGAAGTGGACAAAGCTAAGGTTGATGTTATCACTAAACTTCCTCATCCCACATCTGTTAAACAAATCAGATCATTTCATGGCCATGTGGGATTTTATTGAAGATTCATCAAGGATTTTTCGAAGGTTGCTTGTCCTTTGAGCAATCTTCTTGCTAAAGAAACGCCGTTTGTTTTTGATGAATGATGCCGAAAGGCATTTGATTTTCTGAAAACGGCAGTCACCTGTGCTCCAATTTTGCAACCACCAATTTGGATAGCCCCATTTGAGATCATGACCGACGCTTCTGATTACGTGGTCAAGGCTGTCCTGGGTCAGAAAATTGACCGAAAGCCCTCTGTCATTTACTACACTAGTAAAACTCTGGATGAAGTCCAGAGGAATTATACTGTTACTGAAAAGGAATTACTAGCTGTAGTATTTGCTTTGGAAAAATTCAGGGCTTATTTCTTGGGGTCTCAAGTTATTGTTTATACCGACCACTCATCCTTGAGACATCTCTTGGCTAAAAAGGATGCTAAACCCCAGCTTATTCGTTGGATTCTTCTTCTTCAAGAATGTGATCTTGAAATCAAGGATAAAGCCGGGGTACAAAATGTGGTAGCGGATCATTTGCCGAGACTCCTAGGTGATTCTTCTTGTCCGGATATTCCGATTGCTGACACTTTTCCGGATGAAACCATTCTTACATTTTTAGGTGTCCACTCCCCATGGTTTGCTGACATTGTTAAGTATTTGGCCGTTGGTCAAATCCCCCAGGATTGGACCAAGCAACAATGAGATAGACTCAAATCTGAGGCTAAATACTACTTTTGGGATGACCCTGAACTGTATCGCATCGTCTCTGATCAGATTATTAGCCGATGCATTCCGTAGAATGAATTCAACAGTATACTCGAGTTCTGTCATGCATCTTGGTGTGGTGGACATTTCTCCGGAAGAAAGACGGCTGCAAAAATCTTGCAATCTGGCTTCTATTGGCCGTCTTTATTCAAGGATGCCCAGGATTTCTCAAGGTCATGTTCTCGATGTCAGGCACTCGGGAGCATAACTAAGAGAGACATGATGCCCCTAAACCTTATTCTTCCTGTCGAAATTTTCGATGTTTGGGGCATCGATTTCATGGGACCCTTTATCCCTTCATTTGGACATCAGTACATTCTTGTTGTTGTTGATTATGTGTCCAAATGGATTGAGGCAATTCCCACCCGAACCAATGACCACAAGGTGGTCATCAATTTTGTCAAGAAAAATATCTTCAGTAGGTTCGGGATTCCGAGGGCTATCATCAGTGATGGTAGCACTCATTTTACTAATGCCCAATTCTGGAATTTATTAGCCAAATAGGGGGTTAATCATCGAATTTCCACACCTTACCATCCCCAAAGGAATGGACAAGCCGAGATCTCCAATCGAGAGATCAAGAACATTCTGCAAAAAATGGTTAGGCCTGATCGCAAGGATTAGACTCAAAAGCTTGAGGACGCTCTTTGGGCCTACCGTACGGTGTATAAAACGCCCATCGGCATGTCTCCATTCTGTTTGGTGTATGGAAAGGTGTGTCATCTACCCATAGAGATTGAACACACGGCATTCTGGGCAATCAAACAATGCAATCTAGATCTAAATCTAGCTGGGAAGACCAGGAAACTCCAACTATCTGAGTTGGAGGAGCTTAGAAATGATGCTTATGAGAATGCCAAGATTTACAAGGCTCGGACCAAAGCTCTACATGATTGTTTGCACCTCAAAACACGCCTGTAATAACGCCTTCTTGTGCTATTTTCTAGCATTAACTATGTATATTATGATCCTATAGTCGCATTTATAAAGACACTTGCATTCATGCATTTTATTGAGAAGAGGAAGAGGAGTGAAATAATGGCTTGCATATTAACATTTTTCTTCAAGTGCCTCCTTGCAAAATCCACCTCTTTTTATTTTTCCTCTTGATTTCTTCTTTTCTCTTCTTCCCACGGTTCATTTCTTCCACGCCATGCTGCATGCGATGACATACCCTGCCAACATCTCTCCCTGCGGTTGCCACTCTCCAACACCTCTCCCTGCTGCTGCCATGCCTCCTCGCCACGCTCTCCTCCTCTATAAAGCCACAGCTCTTCCTCGCAACGAAGAAGAGGGGAGCTGCTGCAAAGACCCCACAGCCACCACCTTCCTCTCCACCGTTTTCCCCTCCCATACGCCGGCCCTCCGTCGAGGAGGCACCCGGCAAGCAGGAGAACCCACTGTGGTGCACACCACCACAGTGGGAGCACCACCGCCCAGCTCTTCAAAGAGCCGGTGGGCGTGGTGTTTTCTTTTCTCTTCGTTTTCGTCTCCACGCCATTGCTGCCGCTTCAAGCTCCGAAGCTTGAAGCAGCAGCAGCAGCAGCTAAACCGCGGCGACAGCAGCAGCAGCAGCACCCCCCGCCTCCTCCGCGACCTTCCCCGCAGGCGCGCAACCCTCTGCGCGGGCCTGCAGGCCCGTTCCCCGCCTCCGTCTCCGTTCTGTCCACCCTGCATTGCACCCGCAGCCGACCGCCGCGCACACTGCAGCGGCCGGTTACGGCCTCGCGCCGACCCCTGCCCTCCTCCGCAACCCTCCGCGACCGACTGCAGACTCCCCGCCGCCTTCTCCGAGCGCGCCATCGCCCGCTCTCTGTCCTCGCACCCGGTCTGCAGGAGACGCCTCACGTCCTCTGCGCGAAGGCGCGGTGCACCGCGACGGCCAGATGTCCGCCTTCGCCTTCCGACGACGCGGAGTCAGACGTCCGCCGCCTCTTGCAGACGTCTTAACTCGCGCGTCCGCGATCTCTCTCTCTCTCTGCCGATCTCTCCCACGCGCGTCCGCTCGATCTCTCCCGCCCGCTCTCTCTCTGTCTAGTGCTCTCTCTCTCTTTTATTTAACTCACAGCAACACACACACATTCACCGACGCACACACACACACACACTTATAGTAACATATATACATATATATATATATATATACACATACATATATCTATATATATATACTTATATACATAGTATATCTATATAGTTATGTATACATACATATAATATAATATATATATACATATACATATATAATATATATATATATATATACACATACTTATATACATATATATATATACATATCTATATACTTATACATATACACATATATATATATATCTAGATACATATATACTTATATACATATATATATATACATCTATATAGTATTATATATATATACTTATATACATATATACATAGCTATATACATATATACATACATATATATATATATATATATATATACATATACACCTATATATATACATATATATCTATATATATCTATACATATATACCTATATATTTATATATATAAATATATTTACTTATATACATACATATGTACATATATTTTCACGTTATTTACTATACGTTGTATCATGGGAATATCTGCACCAGTTGCTGATATTCCCCGATACACGTGTACAGAAAGCATGGACACATTCATCATCCATCCACACTCCATGCGGCACCTAGTCGTGTTCGTTGCGTCTCTCTAGACGTCGACTGACTCGACATAGTGCTACACTCCATTGTCACCTCCACCCCCACCCCTTTATAGATATAATACATATATATATATATATATATAGATGCTATATTTACTTTCTTTTTGTTTGCTTTCTTTTTAGTAAAAAGATAAAAAAAATATAAAAGAGAAAAGATAATCTTTGATTTGCAGGTACCCCGTCTTGTAAGTAGCAAGACGTGTTTTGAAACTCTGTTTTGGCTAAAAGCCAAGGACACAATTTTGAGGGTGTGCCTCAAGAACAAGGATTACCAGAAAAAAAAACTTAAATAACAAAAATACCAAAAACACAATAAATGAACGAAAGAGATGCGTTTTAAGGAAAACGTAGAAACTCGACTTGAACCCCACTTCCCTGAGTTCGACCCTGGGCCTAAAAGTGACAAGATAAAATCAATTAGGCCAGGTTAAAAATTTTGTAAAGAGATGGTTAGGTCTGAATTAGGTTAACCACTATACACATTTCAACGATAAAAATATCATATTAACAACCTATTTGGGCTGACCCATCAATGATCAAATGATTTCCCGCAAGAGCTTTGAGCCAAACCAGAAGGTCTGGTTATTCGATTCTAAACTTAAGCTCTTTCCTGGTAAACATAGATCTAAATGGAATGGCCCATTCATAATTGATCAGATTTTTCTAAATGGTGCCGTTCAGATTTCTGACCCAAAGACGGGTAACACCTTTAAAGTCAACGGTCAACGTCTGAAGCCTGTTGTTGACCGTAATCTTCCAGAACCCATTTCAGACTCTGTTGCTCTAGCCATTCTATGACTTCTTTGGCTGGACTTCGCCTAGCTGACGGCATTAAACTTAGCAATTGTACATATGACACAAGGCTGATAGGAGCTTCATATCCAGGTGACATCATTCATATTCTACCCTATCTTTCATGTCTCTTTTTCAATGAGGACATTGCATCAGCTTGGCATGGGGGGTGGATTCATTCTTGAATTATTTGGTCAGCCTTGTGAAATCCATGTGATAAACACCAGTTTATCATCATTTTTATGCTTTAAAACTAACCTAGCTCTTAGGATTTTACTCCGCAAATGGGTTTTTGGGCTGCATTTAGGCATAAATTAGGATAGGCATGCATTGCATGTTTTATTGTTGTTTTAATGTGTTTTTGTGAGTGTTAGGGATGTACAGATTCACAGATCCCTAAAACCCTAGCACTCAAGAAGGCAATTGGTGAAGGAGAAGCCCAGACTAGTTGGAACCCAGCTTGATCCAGCTCACCATAGCTGGAACCTAGCTTACTTGAACTAGGGTTAGCTCATCCCAGCTCCATTCAGCTAATCTCAGCTGGATGGCAGCTCAAGAGAGTTCACCTTAGCTCACCCTAGCTCAAGTCAGCTCAGATCCAGCTCAACTTAGCTGAGTCTAGCTCACCTCAGCTCCCACTAGTTCACAGGGAGCTCTAGCTAGCTCAGCTGAGTTGACAGGAGTTCACCCCAACTCAGATCCAGCTACATCCAGCTCCACTCAACTCCAGCCAGCTGAAGAAGAATTCATCTCAGCTCAGGAAGCTCAAGTCCAGCTCCCGGGGATTCAGCTTAGCTCATCTCAGTTGAGCTAAGCTACCTTAGCTGCCTCAACCAGCTTGATTCTCCCCGATAGCACCAGACCTAGCTCACCTTAGCTCATTTTGGTAGAAGCTAGCTCACTTTAGCTTGGCTTAGCAACTAGCAAAGAACTAGCAAGCTAAGCCAGCTAGAGTAGCCCCATGCCAGCCTCTTCAGCAGCAGCCAGCTCCAGCTCCAGCTCCAGACTTCTTCTACTCAGCTCCCTCCTCCAAACCCTAGCTCCAACACCTTCTCCTCTACTCCTCCATTAGCTAAGCTAGCTTAGCTTAGCTTAGCTTAGCTATGCTCCAATTTCCTTGGCTTGTACTACCCCAAAAACCCACCTACCAACTCTACCCAACTAGCTCCACCTAAGCTCCACATAAGCTAACCTACTTGGCACCAACCTAACCTACCCACCACCTCCAAAAGACACCTAAAATTGGCGCCAAAAACTACCCATAACCACCCCTTAATGGCGCCACTTTTCCCTCCAAAATCCCCCCCTCATCTCCACCACACAATCCTCCTTGAATCCATCTCCACCATCCACCTAACCCTCCTTCTAGAAGACCCCATGTTGGCGCCAACCTGGGGGTGTCTCTCCACCACCAAAAGACACCAACACCACCATAACCACCCCCTTTAACACCCCTTGGGGTGGCGCCAACTAACCCTAGCCATAGGATCACCAACCACCCTCATCCTTCCATCCTAGCCCTCCATTTCAAGGGGTACCTTAACCCCCCATCCTACCCTATAAAAAGACCACTACCCACCACCATTCAAGCCATCCTTGGCTAGCCATTTCACTCTCATATTCCACCAAGAATCCCACGTCCAAGAGAGAAGAAGAAGAAGAAGATTAAGGGGATATTCTGTCCCCTTGGTGCCTTCCCCTCTTCCCTTCTCTCTTGGGTCACGCCAGCCAAAGGAGAAGCCAGGCAAGGAAGATCTTGGAGGAGATCTTGAAGGTGGTCACGCCACCTTGGAGGAGTTTTAAGGGTGGTGCACGCCCACCCCTTTGGAGAGAGCATTAAAGGTGGTAGCTTCCACCTTGGAGGAGCTCTCAAGGAAGGAGAAGAGGGAGGCCCTCTTTTCAAGCCAAAGGAGCAGCTAGGCTTGGAGCAAGAAGACAACCTTCTTCACCATTGTTACAAGAGGATTTGTGTTTCTTTTCTTGCTTTTAAATTGTTCAATTCTAGTAGAAGCTTTCCTCTACTTGTCCTTGAAAAGAACATTCATTCTACTCAATCAAAAATTGCCTTCTTTTAAGCTTTTTATTGCAGTTGTTTGTTTTGGTTCTAGCACTTATTTCACCTCTTCTTCCTAATTACCCTAGGCCTACACTTGCCTAGAGTGAGCTTAGGAAGAAGATATTTCTATCTTTTAGATTTTTAATCATTTGTAGGTGTTAGTTCTTTTCGCTACAATCTGCCGTTTGCCCTCGTCTTTTCAAAATACAAAATAATTACATATTGAAAAATATTAAAAAGAAAGTTGAGATTGTATTCCAAGAAAGAGAATCATTATTGCAATTTTTGCCTCCTTGGACGACCCTAGATACTCCCCTATCTAGGATATAAATTTTAAAAGCGAAAGCGGATTCGCGTGTTACAACGACGTAAAAAAACTGCTTTTACAAATCACGCGTATTTCGCTATCACTTTTTGGCGCCGTTGCCGGGGAGGCACGGCTTTGCATTAACTCATTTTCTCTTGCTTGAAGTGGATCTCATCCCCTTCTCTTTCTTTCTTTTGTGTGTGCAGGAACTACAGCGAGAAAGCGGGAATCTGGAAGCAAGAGCTTAAAGATCCTTTTCTTCCCGCGAAAATTCAGGTTGGTTCCTCTTTCTTGTCACATAATTAATTAAAACTACCAAAAATATATTAAACTTGGCTTTCAGGACCCTAAACACTTAAATTAAGTGGAGTGGTGCATTTTAAAATCATTGTTTGCTTGTATGCTTCTTTAGCACCATTCCATTGCAAGTATTGGTGTTCTGTTTTTCGGGTCTAGATTTCTGTCCATATTTGAAAAATCGATTCCTAACACCACAGGCCTCCTAAAATCATAAAATTTCATAGAGTGATTCCCAATTAAGTTTGGAACATCTGTTCCAAATTTCAGATCAATTGGATTTGTATTTAATTTTTAAAAATTCGTGGATTACAGAGGGGTCACACCCTCTAATCTTCCTATTTTGCTACTGTCCGCGAATTTTCAGAATTTTTATACTCATCCAATTTTTTTGAAATTTATCTTGTTGGAATCCCTGTGAAATTTTACATATCATATAAAATCATAAAAATTTTATGAGGTCCGTGGTGGCACTAAAAAGTTCATAATACCCACAGGTATTATTTCTGGACTTTGACACCAGTACAATTAAAAATTCAAAACAATTATCAAACGAATTCTTAAAATCTTACAAAAATCTTTTCTGGAATCCTTGTTTGATTTTATTCAAATTAGTGGTGTTGTTTGACTTGTTTGGACCACTACTTAATTCTGAAAGCCTAAAAAATAACTCATTGGTAGTTAAATTTCTGTCTTAGGGATAATTGGCTTAGGGTTTCTTTCTTTCTCTTTTGAGGATTAATTCAAAGGAAATATACAATCACCCATACAACTTGTTTTCCTTTGATTGTGGGTTTTCAAACTTGTTTGAAAATTTAACTAAAGAAACCCTAAAATACATTCAATTAAATCAAATCCTAAAAGACAAAAATACAAAAAAAAATTGTGTGACAACTTGATTTTCATTGGAGCCACTCTCCAATTCCTGCACACACACAAAAAAATCAAATAACAGGGCAACAACCCAATAAACGCCCTCCACATTCCGTGTGCACTATAGAATCCTAGACCTAATTAAAATTTGTAGCAACTTGACCCCTAAGGCTTTATCAACTTAGGCTTGCTATTTAGGTCTTAAGTTTTCTTTAGTTAGTACCAATTCTGTCATCTATATCTGGTGTTCAGGCTGAGGGGCCGTGTCAAACGACCAGGCGCGGGTTTGTACAAGCACCTGGGGTTTTCCCTGGGAAACGTTTGGGCCCAAACCTCCCCTTAAGCAACTTGGCTAGATTTGTTGATAGAACGGGTATTCACTATTGACTACTTATTTCCTATATAGACCAAGTCTTAGGTTATTATTAGGGAGTCGCAATTAAGTTAGGTCTAGTTTTTGTTTGTTTGAATTGCACACTTTCTCTCATCTCTTTCTCTTCTCCTCCCCTCCCCATTCTTCCATTTTATGCACGGGCGACGGTCTCAAAATCCGCACTTGGAAGGACCATTTGATTTCGCCCCCCACGTAAAAAGACCACTTTTTCTGTCTTCTCCTAAAAAAATGGAAACACAACAAAATAGGTCCACTGACCCTTCCACGTCTACCTCTAACCCCACCTCTAACCCTAATTCTAACCCTTCCACCCAAAACCCAACCACCAGTAACTTTCCACACTTGGAGCTCCCCAATCTTGAGTTGCCCCACACACAACATCAAGACCCCCTACCTGATCTTTTAAAATTGATGGCCGATCAGATTAATAAATTAAATTCCAATCAACAAACATTGACTAGGAACATCCAAAACCTAGCCAATCCAAGGCCAAACCCACCACCCCGTCAGCAGCCTGTTGTTCCTCTAAAAGATTTCTATGATCCGTCTTATTATGAGGAACGACCAGGGGTGGTCATACCGGAGGGGGACTTTGAGATCAAGCCAGCCATCCTGAACCTGATTAAACACTTTCATGGCCTTCCTAGGGAAGACCCTTTCAGCTACCTTGAAGAACTAACACTTCTTGCACAGACAACCCGTTCCCGAAATGTGCAAGAAGACATATGGCTGATGCGGCTTTTTCCATTATCTCTTAAAGATAAGGCCGCTTATTGGTTCAGGACCATTGGCCGACCCATTACAACATGGCCTCAACTCAAGAGTGCCTTCCTCAAGAAATTCTTTCCCATAGGTCGTACCAATTCCTTACGAAGATCTATTACGACCTTTCACCAAAAATCTGGCGAAACTTTCCATGATTCTTGGGAAAGATTTCAGGACCTTTTAAGAAGTTGCCCGCACCACGAGATTCCTTTGTGGCAGCTCGTGCAAATCTTCTATCATGGATTAGAAGATCAAATCCGACAATTTGTCGACGCCTCGTGTGGCGGCAACTTCTTAAATAAAGATGCTGAAAGTGCTTATGATCTATTTGAAGAAATGAGTGAAAACTCATTTAACCAAGCTTCCATGAACACATTTTGCAGAACCCAAAACCTGCAGTTTGGTGTTCATGAAATAGGCGCTCAATCTATCCCAGTCGCCCAAGACGATCTTCAAATGATCGCTCAGAAACTCGACCAGATGCATATTAATCAGAAGAAAATTGAGGAAAGACTCGCCACATCAATTCAAGCTCCACGACCACATCTAACCCAACCTAACTTTCCACGAAGAGAAAATTTGCACAATCTCAACACCACTCCTGCTGATTATTCTGAGGTTGCCCATGATTCACTGGGGAATTTCAATTATCCAGATCTTAACCCCACCCAAAATATTTCTACCATCCAGGAGCCCTTTAAAAATTCTTCCAATTGGAAAAATTACCCGAACTACTCCTGGAATAATCAAGTTTCCTCCCAACCATATCATTTTAATGGGTATGGGTCGAATCCAAATTTCCATCCTGGGCCATCCCAACAAGATATCAATGCCCAGATGCTACGGACCCTGCAGGATATGCAAACAAAAATGACAGAAGTAACCCGCAACATCACAAATCTGAACAATCAGATTGGGGTTGCTCCCACGCAAAGACCTGTAGGACATCTTCCGTCCCAACCCATACCCAATCCCAATCACCAAGGGAACCATTATATGGGCAGAAATCCACATTATCCAAATCAGCCTCCTCCTAATCCACCTCAGCAGCCGCCCAGGTTCCTGCAATCACAGGCCCCCCCACCTCCTCCAAATAATAATCCGACTGCACATGCAGTTACCTTGAGGAGTGGGAAAACCACCACTGACCCCGAGCCTTCGCACAAACCTGGTAAGATACATGTGCAAGTTGACTCCCCACCTCCCCATCAGGAAGAAAAAGAACAACAAAAATCTCAAGACAAGATTCCTATCCCTTTCCCACAAGCTCTCTACCCTACCACCAACAAAAGAAAGAAATCTGAGCCCACTATAGAAGAACTCATGGAGCTATTTGGGCAAGTTCATATCAATATCCCTCTCCTAGATGCCATTAAATATATACCTGCCTATGCTAAATTTTTAAAGGAGATTTGTACTCCTAAAAGGCAGGCCAAAAATCTAGGACAGGTGCATCTTTCAGAGACAGTAAGCTCTGTCATACAGAGTAAGCTGCCTCCTAAGATGAAAGATCTGGGTGCGCCTTTAATTTCTGTAATTATTGATGACACTACATTTAATCGCGCCCTCCTTGATCTTGGTGCCTCTGTAAATATTATTCCCACAAGTTTATTCGAAGAATTTCAGATCGGTGAATTAAAACCCGTCGAGGTTACCCTGCAATTAGTCGACCGATCTACAATCAAACCTCGTGGGATTGTCGAGGATGTATTAGTCAAGGTCCAGAATTGTGTCTTCCCTGCAGACTTTCTGGTTCTTGACATTGAGGCACCCAAATCATTACTGGACTCCCCGATAATCCTTGGACGCCCCTTTTTGGCTACTGCAAAGGCAAATATCAATTGCCACACAGGCAAAATGGATATCAACTGTGCAGGCCAAACTATCACATTAGATATTTTTAAATCCTCCAGGAGATTCCATGATGATAACTTCTTTGAGGACTCAGATACTGAAATTTCTAATATGGTGGAGGAGACAATGTTAATAGATACCCTTACCGACCGCAGTTTTTTTGAGGACTCTGATTCAGACTCAGTGGTCGGCGAGATCTGTGATCCGGAAACTTGTCTTGACTCCAAATTTGTTCCTGATACCCCCCCTAACCCACCCACTATTCACGCACCTAATTTTTCCACACTAACTCACCATTCCTTCCCCGACCCCTTTCTTACGAACCTGCCACCAACCCCGCCCGAGTTTGGCACCCAACCTGAATTAAAACCATGGCCAGACTCGGGCCACACTTATCAATTTCCATCTCACTTTGATCCCAATATTATTTTTAATCAATTTTCTAGGGATCTAGATGAAGACAACCTTTTTGCGGGCATCCAAGTGTCCAATTATTTACATGATTTTCCGTCTTCTGTGCATACCTTCACGCCCGACTGAATGGCGTAAAAGATAGCACTGGATGGGAGGTAACCCATCATTTTTTTTGCTTTCCTTTTTTCTTCTTTTTCCAGGTTTTATTCATCCTAAACCTGACCGTTCTTCACTAAGGTGATTCCTTTTCCCTCCTAATGCATGAGGACATGGCATATCTTAAGCATGGGGGGGTGCTTTTAAATTTTTACGATCGATTTAGGATGTTTAAAACTTAAAAACATGCAATTTTCTTTAATTTATTTCCTGCTTGCATACCCAAAAACAAAAAACAAAATATATATATATATATATATATATATATATATATATATTGAAAACTTTTTGAGGAAAAATTTTGAAATCGGGACTACGGTCGAAAAATTCACTTCTGGTACAATGGGATTTAATCTTTAACAAACTAAGGATGAGGATATGGATCTGATCATTAGAATTCCAGGGTCTATTTTAGACTAGATCAGATATCCTTCTCTGAAATTCCACCTGAACTCATGATAGTTCAGGTGACTTGATCCTATTTTGTAATATGGAAAGTATTTGACTTAGTTTTTTATTCAAAAACCTGTGGTTCTTGAGAAACTTCTTGTGTCAATTTTCACACACAAGCCAACACTTAAAAATAACTAAAAATTTGAAAAAACTCCCTTGTTTGGATTTAGTAAAAGTCTGAAGCAGATCATTGGTTTGAGTTCCCACCGTCGAGAAGAAGGAAAAAAACCTTCTTTGAGGACACGATGTCAACATGTTACCGCCTCGGTGCTACTCTATATCTATATTTCATATCTTTAGACGGAGCATTAAAGCGCATTTCAGCAGCTCAAGTGTCTTGGACGGTGCTCTACCTATAGCGTCGGAGCAAGAGCTTGAGTTTGCTTGGAGCGCCCCTTTTCACCGCATCGTGTTTTGGGGTTGTGAGCTCCTGGGTGGTGTCATGGACAGTGCTATCCCGAAGTACTGGCGCCAGAGCCCCCTCGAGGAATGGTAATGGGAATGATGATACCGACACATCTGTTGTAAGACTAAGCTAAAAATAAGCATGGGGGAGAAAAAAAAAAAATAATAATAATAATAACACGTCCTTATTAAGGTTGGCTTTTCACAAGCACCGACACAAGGTTTTAAAGGAATTTGCAAGTTGCAAATCAGATTCACGAGCCAGAAAAATCCTAAAAACAAACATTTCAAGTCATCTGAATTAACAAGGGGTTAATTTGTGAATTTTCTGAGTATATATTGATCCCGTTCTATCTAATGGTTGGATCCAAAAACAAATCTTGATGTTTATCTTCAACAAATCCTGTATCTCCTGTGTTTTAATCTACCAAGGTCCCTTAATCTCTTTTTCTCCTCAAAAGTCAAAAAAAAAAAAAAATTAGATTTCCCAAAAATTCCATTTTCCAAAAAAAAATTAATGTTTTGCTAAGAGACTAGCAAAAGATAAGCATGGGGGTGTGATAAACACCAGTTTATCATCATTTTTATGCTTTAAAACTAACCTAGCTCTTAGGATTTTACTCCGCAAATGTGTTTTTGGGCTGCATTTAGGCATAAATTAGGATAGGCATGCATTGCATGTTTTATTGTTGTTTTAATGTGTTTTTGTGAGTGTTAGGGATGTACAGATTCACAGATCCCTAAAACCCTAGCACTCAAGAAGGCAATTGGTGAAGGAGAAGCCCAGACTAGTTGGAACCCAGCTTGATCCAGCTCACCATAGCTGGAACCTAGCTTACTTGAACTAGGGTTAGCTCATCCCAGCTCCATTCAGCTAATCTCAGCTGGATGGCAGCTCAAGAGAGTTCACCTTAGCTCACCCTAGCTCAAGTCAGCTCAGATCCAGCTCAACTTAGCTGAGTCTAGCTCACCTCAGCTCCCACTAGTTCACAGGGAGCTCTAGCTAGCTCAGCTGAGTTGACAGGAGTTCACCCCAACTCAGATCCAGCTACATCCAGCTCCACTCAACTCCAGCCAGCTGAAGAAGAATTCATCTCAGCTCAGGAAGCTCAAGTCCAGCTCCCGGGGATTCAGCTTAGCTCATCTCAGTTGAGCTAAGCTACCTTAGCTGCCTCAACCAGCTTGATTCTCCCCGATAGCACCAGACCTAGCTCACCTTAGCTCATTTTGGTAGAAGCTAGCTCACTTTAGCTTGGCTTAGCAACTAGCAAAGAACTAGCAAGCTAAGCCAGCTAGAGTAGCCCCATGCCAGCCTCTTCAGCAGCAGCCAGCTCCAGCTCCAGCTCCAGACTTCTTCTACTCAGCTCCTTCCTCCAAACCCTAGCTCCAACACCTTCTCCTCTACTCCTCCATTAGCTAAGCTAGCTTAGCTTAGCTTAGCTTAGCTATGCTCCAATTTCCTTGGCTTGTACTACCCCAAAAACCCACCTACCAACTCTACCCAACTAGCTCCACCTAAGCTCCACATAAGCTAACCTACTTGGCACCAACCTAACCTACCCACCACCTCCAAAAGACACCTAAAATTGGCGCCAAAAACTACCCATAACCACCCCTTAATGGCGCCACTTTTCCCTCCAAAATCCCCCCCTCATCTCCACCACACAATCCTCCTTGAATCCATCTCCACCATCCACCTAACCCTCCTTCTAGAAGACCCCATGTTGGCGCCAACATGGGGGTGTCTCTCCACCACCAAAAGACACCAACACCACCATAACCACCCCCTTTAACACCCCTTGGGGTGGCGCCAACTAACCCTAGCCATAGGATCACCAACCACCCTCATCCTTCCATCCTAGCCCTCCATTTCAAGGGGTACCTTAACCCCCCATCCTACCCTATAAAAAGACCACTACCCACCACCATTCAAGCCATCCTTGGCTAGCCATTTCACTCTCATATTCCACCAAGAATCCCACGTCCAAGAGAGAAGAAGAAGAAGATTAAGGGGATATTCTGTCCCCTTGGTGCCTTCCCCTCTTCCCTTCTCTCTTGGGTCACGCCAGCCAAAGGAGAAGCCAGGCAAGGAAGATCTTGGAGGAGATCTTGAAGGTGGTCACGCCACCTTGGAGGAGTTTTAAGGGTGGTGCACGCCCACCCCTTTGGAGAGAGCATTAAAGGTGGTAGCTTCCACCTTGGAGGAGCTCTCAAGGAAGGAGAAGAAGGAGGCCCTCTTTTCAAGCCAAAGGAGCAGCTAGGCTTGGAGCAAGAAGACAACCTTCTTCACCATTGTTACAAGAGGATTTGTGTTTCTTTTCTTGCTTTTAAATTGTTCAATTCTAGTAGAAGCTTTCCTCTACTTGTCCTTGAAAAGAACATTCATTCTACTCAATCAAAAATTGCCTTCTTTTAAGCTTTTTATTGCAGTTGTTTGTTTTGGTTCTAGCACTTATTTCACCTCTTCTTCCTAATTACCCTAGGCCTACACTTGCCTAGAGTGAGCTTAGGAAGAAGATATTTCTATCTTTTAGATTTTTAATCATTTGTAGGTGTTAGTTCTTTTCGCTACAATCTGCCGTTTGCCCTCGTCTTTTCAAAATACAAAATAATTACATATTGAAAAATATTAAAAAGAAAGTTGAGATTGTATTCCAAGCAAGAGAATCATTATTGCAATTTTTGCCTCCTTGGACGACCCTAGATACTCCCCTATCTAGGATATAAATTTTAAAAGCGAAAGCGGATTTGCGTGTTACAACGACGTAAAAAAACTGCTTTTACAAATCACGCGTATTTCGCTATCACCATGTAAATTGTTTCTCTTCTTATGAAAAAAGAAAAAAAAAATTAGGAAGGATTAGTTGGACATTAGGACTTTTCAATCCTAAGAAATTTTACATTAGGATCTGAACACAAAGACCCCTCAGGTCTTTGGACTTAATTAGCCTGTGTATCCACTAAAATGTGGATTTGTCTTTGAGTCCTCGCCATCTTAATTCTATTATAATTGGAATAAATAAGTTTGGGTGATAAGTACACGACTTATCAACCCACCCTCTGATTTGAGGGAATTTTGAGTTTTAAGCATCTACACACTTTCTTTGCACTAACTCGTTATTCGGTGATTCTAACGGAAATTGGGTAGCTAATGAACCCTCTAGGGTGATATGACTGGTAAGTTATCGTGGGTAATAGCCCATAGGTAGGTTGTCCAGAGCCCAGTCACTGGACCTTTCTCTTTTTGCTGCCTTTAGGTAAATCTTAGATCAGGGAAGCCACCTACTTAAAAAAAAAAAAAAGGAGAAAAGAACAAAAAGAAATAAGCCACACTTCGCCGCACGAGTATGGCTGGCAAGTAGTCAGCGGTAACAGCTCATCGACCGGTTGTCCAGAACCCAGCTCAGAAAATGCACTAAAAATTCCCAAAACACTTAGGAAGAAGCGGAGAAGTAGAATAAATTGGGGAGATATACACTGGATTCACCCTTGTGTTGACCCCATTTAAAAAATAAAAGTAGGGAGAAAGCTACCGGTTGTAAAGATACAACTTTAGGCAGAATTCTTTTTGAGGTCACCTAGAGGCGTAGAAATCCGAAGTCCGTTCTAATTGCCGGTCAACGAGTCTATCACAATCACAATAAGATGTTTAAAACTTAGGGTTCTCATCAAATCTTGGGTGAGTTGAATGGCCATAGAAAGCCACTCTTAAACCATAAAATTTGAAAATCCAAAAAAATTAGAAAAGAGTAAAAAGAGAAAAAGAAATTTTTCTTTGAATAAGGCGAAGGCTTGAGGCGGTCTGCATTTTGGCTGATACCCGGGTACTGTTGTGTCTTTGAAAGTTCAGTTCCTAAGTAGTCAATTTCTTAATGATTGAAAATAACTCAGGTCCAAATAATCTAACCTAATTCTTTTATAAATAGCATATAGTTTTTGCTAGGGACTAGCAAAAGATAGGCATGGGGGTATGATGTAGAAACATTTACACTACTTAAAATGTCTATTTATGCATGTTCTTAAGCATAGGATTGCATTTCATGATATAAATATTGCATAACATGTATCATCTCTCATTTGGAGTAGTTTGAATAAAATGGAGGTTAATTGTCTCCTTTTATGTGCTTGGACAGGTCAAACATTTTATCGGGGACTCAGATCAAAGATCCAACCATATGGATATGATCAAGGCGACGATTGGAGTTCAACGACTCCAAGATCGCCCTAATCAGGCATCCGTAGCATCAGATAGAGATAGGGGAACCCTAGAAGATCAAGGGCCAGGATGGTGTAAATCCGCACTTCAGATGACAAATCTAATCGCACGGATGAATTCGTATCGACGATCGCAGCCCAACGACACAAAAATCAAGTCAATCCGACATCCGTGGCACCATCTACAACTTCCAGAAGATGGACGGCCAAGATGGCACCACGTGGTGCCATCTCAGCCGCCCAAACGGCCGCTGGCATTTTGTGAGATCCAACAGCTGTGGCCGCCCAGTGCTTAAAACGTGCGCTCGACCATCTGCGCCCCGCAGTGCAGCGGTCAAGCGCGCTTACGCGAGCGCGGGGCGCGGGTTCGAGCTGCGGCGAGTGGATTGGAGGCGCGGGTAATTGAGGCGCGTGGAGCGTCGGATGGAGATCGTGCGATCGTGGGCGCCCGATAGCGCCGACGCACGATTGGACGCCCCGCGTAACGCGCGATCGCATGCGTAGGCGGGCGGGTTGCAGTTGGCGCGGACGCAATTTAAGCGAGATCGGATGGCTGAAAAGCACTGGACGTGCGCGAGCATTGAGGAGCGGGCAGCCGAGAAGGCGCACGTGGGTGCGGCGGTGACGGCCACGTCGGGGCTTTAGTGACGGATTTATCCGTCACTAAAGACCCCTTATTTATTATTTTCAAGATGTAATGTCCATTTTGCCCCCACTCCTTGCAACTATAAAAGGAGACCCCCTCCATACGAAATTCTCATCCCTTCTTTCTCTTCTCTACCCCTCCAAAGCTCAAGAGAAGCTTGTCCCACACCCGGGATGCTTCTCACGAGATAAAGTCCAATTTTCGTTCCCCTTCGGAAGTGGATCCCGCGACGACAACGGCGTGCTGCTCCATTCCCGTTCTTTTGCTTTGTCCTCCTTCATCCTGCTTCATTCTCTTTCGTCCAGGCGTTGTCTCGTCCGGCTCGTCCTCCAAGCAATCATCAAGGAGGATATTTCTCTCTCCCATTCTTATTTACAGCTTTTCTAGTGTAGAATTTTCTGCTTTATAGTGTAATTGATTTTCCACATTCTAGTGTAACTTTTATAAACTATTGAAATATTGAATGCATGTTCTCTTTCTCTCTCTCTCTCTCATAGTTTGATAGCCCCATTGTAATTATAACACCTTGCTTAAAGAAAATCCTAAAAAAAATATAATTGCGAAAATAGATCAACGTAGCCTCCCTGTGTTTGACCCGAAATTATTTTCGGTATAAATTTTATTTGTGAACACGAGTTCTTCGCTTTCGAACTACAACGACAGGTTTTCCAAAACCAATCTCGTTAGCGTAGGTTCGTACATGTTCAACAGTGCACAACGAGTAGTTTTCAAGCAAGATTATTTTTTTGATGTGGTGAATTTTAGGGTTCAAATCTTGCTTACTAGCTTTTAGGATTCAACTTTAAGTATTTTCAAACAAGTTTTGTTGGCACACCAGGTTTTGAAAGCATCGGTGAAGATGTTTTCCTTTGAAATTTAAAAAAATGTCGAGTGCTTTGTAAATCCCTAAGAGTTGAACCTAATTGGTAGCTACTTGATGAGTTGATTTTAATTGAAGTGGTGCAGCCTAATCAACTCAAACAATTTCCCTGTTGCACCACTTAATTAGGCACACAAGTGATTACGTAATCTGATTTCTACTCAATTATGTGTTTGGATGTGTGTACCGACTCCAAAGATCGGTTTACCGGTTGAGTTTGAAAATCAGATGAGGTTGTGTACCTCTGTGAGATTTTTTTTATTTTTTTATTTAAATGTGGAGGGTAAGGTGCGGGTGGGTGTCAAACAAACAAACAAAACTAACCTCAGAGTTTATAAGAACACATAGGTTGATTGATGTTTGTGTTATTATGTGGTGGAATGAAAACTAATGGGTGAGAGGAGGGGGATAATTTACAGAACCTTCAACTGCACTTTACTCCAATCTACCACTTTTGCTCGTCTCAAAAGAGTACCTGCAATCACAATAAGAAAGGAGATAAGTGAGGTAAATGATTTGTAAGTTGGAAAATGCGAAAAAAAAAATCAAAGAGCGTCTCCTCCTTGGCAACAGCACCAAAATGTTGAAGCTCGGGTTGCTACGCTAACATATTTGGTTTTAAAAATCTGTCATTGTAGTTTGAAAGTGAAGAACTCGTGTTCAACAAATAAAATTTATACCAGAATAGAAATCCCAGGTCGAACTCAGGGAGGTGGACATTTGATTTGAAAATATGCTTTTGTTTTATTTGTCATGAAGTAGAATAATTGATTAGAAATATCTATCTATTTACAATAAATAGAAGAGAGAGAGAGAATATTACAAACAAAAACCAAAACGAGATGTAGAATAAACATGGAATTCATTACAAAATAGATTGTTCATTAAACTACTCATTACGACTAGAAAGCGGGAAAATGATTACACTAGAAAGCAGTAAATCTACTCTAGAAAGCAGTAAAAAGAATGGGGAAAGAGATAACCTCCTCAACGGTCGCTTGGAGGACGAGCCGGACGGGATGATGCTTAGAAGATGGGGAACGAAGCAGGACGAAGCGGGAAGATCGGGAACGGGGCAGCACGTCGTCGTCGTTGTGGGATCCACTTCCAAAAGGGGGACGAAAATTTGACTTTATCTCTTGAGAAGCATCCCGGGTGTGGGACAAGCTTCTCTTGAGCTTTAGAGAGGGAGAGAAGAGAAGGAAGGGATGAGGATTTCATATGGAGGAGGTCTCCTTCTATAGTTGTAAGGAATGAGAGTAATTTAGTCCTTTTAATCTTAAAACATTAAATCGGGGTTTTAGTGACGGATAAAATCGTTGCTAAAGCCCCATCGTGGGTGACGTGCACTGCCCGCTCGTCTTCTGTGCATGCAACACGTGCTCACATCCTCTAAATATCGGTCATTCAATCGTGAGATCGAACGACTGAGAGCACTCCTCGTCCGCCTCCTCATCGTGCGCTCGCCGCTTGCGATCTCGCGTGACGTGCGAGCATGCAATAGCGCGTGGTTTGGATTTAGCGCCCGCAGCCGCTCGATCACGATCGAGCGGTTGTGAAGCCCTCTCGCCCGCGCCCACTCGCTCGCTCCTCGTGACTCGAACGCTCACTCGCACTTCGCGAAAGCACGTTCGACCAACGTGCCACAAGCGCATTTGTGTCATGCTTACAATTCGTGCATGCACATCCACAGCCATTGGATGTGCATCCAATGGTGGAGAATCGTCGAAGAAGAGAGGGCACGGCAGGTGTAGCGGTTGATTGGGCGGCTGAGATGGCACCATCTTGGCCATCCATTTTCTGGATGATGTAGATGGTGCCACGATTGTTGGATTGAATAGATTTTCACGTCGTTAGGCTACGATCGTCGATCTGAATCCATCTGTGTGGTCAGATTTGTCGTTTGAAGTGTGGATTCACATCATCTTGGCCCTTGATCTTTTAGGGTTCCCCGATCTCTATCTGATGCTACAGATGTCTGATTAGGGCGATCTTGGAGTCGTTGGACTCCAATCGTCGCCCTGATCACATCCGTATGGTTGGATCTTCGATCTGAGGCCTTGATAAAAAGTTTTCCCTATCCCTGAACATAAAAGGAGACAATTAACCTCCATTTTATTTAAACTAATCTAAATGCAAGATGATGCATGTTATGCAATATTTATAGTATGCAATGCAATTCTATGCTTAAGAACATGCATAAATAGACATCTTATGCAATGTAAACATGTTTACATCGGAGGTGCAGAGACGGATGCAAAGAAGACGGGAAGAAGAATAAGAGAGAGAAGGTGTAAAAGGAGGAAGAAGAAGGAAAGTAAAGAATGCCTTTCAAAGGGGTCCCTTAGGCCTCTTTTTATAGCTTTAGTGGAGGGAAATTAAGGTATTTGGCCCCTTAAATCCATGCAAAGGCTTCAGATTAATTAGATCCGTTGGTTAGGAGATAAACGTGCCTGATTAAGCCTTCTAAATCCTTCTTTTATCCTCAATTTAATCTGGTGCTGCCACATGGCAGCCTGTCGAGCGTCGATCCTCCATCTCACGACTGTAGATCTCCTCACTTGCACCTTCATTTCATCTCCCTAGCCGCTCACCTCTTTTGAGTGCCCGATCGTCAGCTGTCTGATCTTCTGACCAGATGACTTAAACGCTTGCAACCAACATGGCTTTGAATCCTAAAGCACTCGCACCCACGTCTCCCCACACGTCGTCACATGCATTCTCGATCCAGTGCCTCTACGCTCACCATGCGTCTGCTGCCTAGCTGCCTGATGAAGATCGATGGTCAATTATGCTCACACTCGCTGCTTCTCCTGATTTCACACCAGCTTCGCTTTGATCCCATGTCGCTCGCTGTCTGTTAAGTACCCTCTCCGCTACACTATGCGAACGGATTATCACGCCTTCCATTTCTTGTGCGGCTGCCCTTGGCCATTGGATGGGAATCCAATGGTCGAGAGCTCTCCTATGCGTGATGAAGCGGCTGGAGGCGACGATGTGGCTGCATCGTGGCCATTGGATGACAATCCAATGGCCCATGGTTCTCCTTTCTAGATTGGGGCGTGGTGAGGGGCAGGTGTGATGTTGCCACGTGGTGCCATCGTGGCCATCCATCTTCTTCTCCTTGTATCTGATGATGTACACCTCCGATTAAGTTGATTTCTGTGTCGTTGGAGTGCAAACATCGATCCAGATCCATTCGTACGATTAGATTTGTCATCTGAGGTTCGGATATTCTTCAATTTTCCCCTTGGCTCTTGGTTCTTCTTCGAACTCCCGTAGCACCATGATGCACTCTTGGAAGCGTTGGACTCCCATCACTATTCCGAACAAATTCATAAGCTTGGATCGATCATCCGTAGCCCTAGATTACCTGCAATTATTAATACCTCTCAAATAGCACATTATTATGTATAAAACATATAAATTATCTAAGATGCAAAGTATGATGTGTATGCATGTAGAATGCCCATGTTAAGCTTTGTTCCACCTTAATTTAGGCGATTTAGGGCATACGATTGCTATACAATCACCACCTTCTTTATGGTGCCGTCAGAGCGAGCCGTCTTCCAAGCAACTATCAAGGGGGATTCTTCTCACCTATCTCTATCTTTTCAATTTTGTTGTGTAGTTTTCGTAGATTCATAGTTGTAGAAACATTTGATCAGAAATATATGATTATTTCTTTCTCTCTCTCTGCATTATTTTTGCAAGTACATAAAGTTTTCATCGACCTAATCTCTTCCTTGATAAAACTACAAAAAGATTGTAAAAGATAAAAATGGAAAAAAAAGATAAAAATGAGATGCAGATTTCATAAAACCAAATGTACGCCTCCCCGTGTTTAACCCGGGACTCACCTCGAGTTTCGGTTATAAATATTATCTAATCAATGGATTTTCTTGCTAATTGAACTATGATGATGTGTTTTGAAACTCAAGCCTTTTCATGACGAATCTCTGCCTCATCAGGTAATTAGAGAGAGGGAGTGAAAAGTGCTAGAAAAGGCAATTAACAAAGTTGCAACAAAAATTTTAGAAAGGCAACTTTATATAAAGGAATAATTATTTTATAAAAACAACTAGTAGAGGAATGCTTCTACTACTAAAATGAAAATACAAAAAGGTAAAACAGAAATCCTCTGGATGATATTGGTGAAGAAGAGAGGCTTCTTGCTCCAAGCTCAGCTACTCCTAGGCTTGAAAAGAAGTTCTCTTTCTTCTCCTTCCTTGAAAGCACCTCCAAGTTGGTGTCATCCTTGGCAAACCCTAGGTGGGCGTGCCCTTGCTCCTCCAAGGGTGGAAGGTCTCCACCCACAAGACTCCTCCTAGGGTGGCATGTACCACCCTCAAGACCTCCTCCTAAGGTCCTCCTTGCTTGGCTAGGTCCTTTGGCTGGTGGGGGCACAAGAGAGAAGGGAAGAGGGAAAGACACCATGGGGATAGAGTGTCCCCTTAATCTTCTTCTTCTCCTTCTTCTCTTGGCTACGGATATGGTGGGATCAAGGTGCAAAATCTATGATAATAATTGAGCCAAAGGTGAAGGTATGGTGGTGGTTAATGGGGATATATATAGGAAAGGATGGGGGTTGTAGGTGGCTTTTGAGATGGATGGTTAGCATGGCTTTTTAGGGTAGTTAATTGATCCTACGGATACTATAGGTTGGCGCCAATTCAAAGGTGGTGATTACCAACTTTGGTACCCCTTGAGTTGACACCAAAAAAGGGATTCTAGAAGGGGCTTGGTTGAATCCACTTAATGGAGGGTGGTGACGCTTTAGCTGATGAGGTGTAGGGCCACGATATGGTGGTGTTTTAGTGCCAAAACAAAGGGCTTCTAGAAGGGTATTTTGGCACCAAAACAAGGTGGCTCTTGGTGGTGGTTGAGGGGCCAAGAGGTGTTTAATGTTGGTGCCAAAATTAGTAGCTATTGTGGACTAGGCTTAGGTAGGTGGGTTCTAGGGTTAGTTATAGGTGGTGGACGGCCATTGGGAGCTAAGGTGTAGGTAAGCTAATCTAGCTTAGCTAGTAGTTGAGTATAGGAGTATGATGGAGCTAGGGTTTAGGAAAATGGAGTTGAGGAAGGAATGTCTGGAGCTGGTAGCTGCTGAAGGGAATTACAGGGAGCTACTTTAGCTAGCTTAGTGATGTAAACACGTTTATATCACATAAACAATCTATTTTTGCATATTCTTAGACATATAGTTGCATCATACATTATAAATATTGCATAACATCCATCATCTTGCATTTAGGTTAGGTTGTATAAAGTTTAGGTTAATTTCCCTTTTTATGGTTAGGTAATAGGGCAATATCTTATCGGGACCTCGGATTGAGGATCCAACCGTACGGATCTGATCAAGGAGATAATTGGAGTTCAATGACTCCAACATCGCCCCGATCAGACTTTTGTAGCATCAGATGCAGTCTGAGAAAGATCAGAGGTCAATGGGCCAGATGGTGCAAATCAAACTATGACAACGGCTTTTCAAAACTCAGTTTCCGTTTGCACAGAATTCTGTTACAACATTTTGGCATCGTTGTCGGGGATTTTTCTGCTTCAACATTTGGTGCCATTGCCGGGGAGGCGACGCTCTTTGATTTTTCACTGTTTCCCACCTTACTTATCTTTTACCGCACTTCTCTTCTTTCTTATTGTGATTGCAGGTACTCTCTCGAGACACCCCATAGAGTTTACTGACGAATTCGATTTTGAGATCATTAGACCCATGTCAATTCAAATTCAGTCGCATCTTTTAGACTTGGAAATTTAAGATGGGGTGATTAACATGCATGACGTTCCAGAATTTGAAATACTGATTACGGAGGATAGGAAGTTGGAAATGAAGCTTTGGGAAGCCAATTCTGGAGAAAGTAGAAGATTGAGTCTAAGGGTTCGTATTTTTCTAAAATCACCAACCTTCTACCAAGACCCTTATGACATCATTGACTAAGAGGATTTCTCTGTAACTTGACTCTTTGTTCTTGGGTTGCATCCTCACAAATCATAGGCCCAACCCCGCTTGCATACTGGTCTCAGGTTTTGGATAATTTTTATCTAGAACCTTAGAGATAGTCGACCATGGGGCATAGGTCTGCAACACAATCTGATCCACATCTGTGGACATCTGCTGGCAGGTCCTGAGGTGAATCTTTGTATTCTGATTCTGACCTGCACCTATAAATTATTTATTTCATCTTCTTTGTATACTATGCCTAGCTGAAGGCACTAAATTCAACACGTATACAGTTTCCTTTCATGTCAGAGCAGACCTATTATTCACACAATTTAGGTGATTTCTACTCTACTCCACTCTATTTTGTCTTTTTAATACAATGAGGACATTGCATTAGATAGGCATGGGGGGGTGGATATTCATCATTGAATTATTTTGTAGTTCTGTAGATTCTTTTTATTTTCTTTCTATTTATTAAAAAAAAAAGTTGAATTAGGAAAGAGAACTTTGGCTTTAGAAAATTTTCAATCTTAGAGAATAAAAGTGTATGATTTGAACACTTAGACCCTTCAGGTCTTCAAGCATAATCAGCCTAGGTGTCCACTAAAATGTGGACTTGTTTCTCGAGTCCTTGCCATTCTAAATTCAGATTTTAATTGGTTAAATAAGTTGGGGTGATAAGTACATGACTTGTGAACTCGCCCTCTGATTTGAGGGGATTTTAAGTCTATGCATCCACACACTATTTTCACTAACTCGATTTTCAGCGTTTTTGACAAAAATTGGATAGCTAATGAACCTTTAAAGGTGGTATGGCTAGCAAGTTATTGTGGATAACAATCCATTGGTTGGTTCTCTAGAGCCCAGTCACGCGACTATTCTTTTCCTGCTGCCTTTAGGTAAATCTTAGATTAGGGAAGCCACCTACTTAAAGTAAGAAAAAAATAATCCAAAAATATAAAACAAGAAAAGGAGAGAAAAAGAAATAAGCCACACTTCACCGCACGAGTATGGCTAGCAAGTTATCGTGGGTTATATCCCATTGGTAGGTTGTCCAAAACCCAGCTCCAAAAATGCACATATAATTCCAAAACACTTAGGAAGAATCGGAGAAGTAGAATAAGCTGGGGAGATATACACTAGGTTTACCATTGTGTTGACCCCATAAAAATAGAAGTAGGGAGAAAGCTACCGGTCAAATAGATACACCTTTAGGAAGAATTTCTTTTCAAGGTCATCTAGGGGCATAGAAACCCAAAGTTTGTTCCAATCGCCGATCAGTGAGTCTATAACATTACACACAGATGCTTAGGACTTAGAGTTCTCTTCTAATATTGGGTGGGTTGAGTGGCTGTAGAAAACTGCTTTGAAACCCTAGACTCAAAAATCCAAAATAATTAGAAAAGAAGAAAAGAAGGAGAAGATCCTTCTTTGAATAAGGTGAGGGCTTGAGGTGGTCTGCATTTTGGCAGACACTTGGGGGCTATTGTATCTCTGTAGTTCAGGTCGTAGTTAAAATTTATAAGTATTGAAAAATAACTATTGCCTAAGAAATCCAACCTAATTCTCTTATAAATAGCATGTAGTTTCGCTAGGGACTAGCAAAAGATCGGCATGAAGGTGTGATGTAAACACGTTTATATCACATAAACCATCTATTTTTGCATGTTCTTAGACATATAGTTGCATCATACATTATAAATATCGCATAACATGCATCATCTTGCATTTACGTTAGGTTGTATAAAGTTTAGGTGAATTTTCCCTTTTTGTGGTCAGGTAATAGGGTAATATCTTATCAGGGCCTCAGATTGAAGATCCAACCGTACGGATCTGATCAGGGCAATGATTAGGGTTCAACGACTCCAAAATCGCTTCGATCGGACTTTCGTAGCATAAGATGCAGTCTGAGAAAGATCAGAGGTCAAGGGGCCAGATGGTGCAAATCAAACTATGACGACAGGTTTTCAAAACTCAACATCCGTTTGCGCAGAATTCTACTACAACATTTTAGCTCCATTGCCGGGGACTTTTCCACTTTAACATTTTGGCGCCATTGCTGGAGATTATCCATCCAACACTTAGCTTGCTAGTTCTTTGCTAACTACTAAGCCAAGGTAAAGTGAGCTAGCTTCTGCTGAATTGTGGTGAGGTGAGCTGGGGTTAATTTTCCCGAGGATAACCTAGCTAACTGGAGTAACTAAGATAGCATAGCTTAGCTAGGTTTAGCTATGTGGAGTCCCCAGGAGTTGGACTTGAGCTACCCTGAGTTATTTGAAGTCATCTTTAGCTGACTTGAGTTGAGCAGAGCTAGAAGTAGCTAGTCTTGAGCTAAGGTGGAGTCCTGTCAACTTAGTTGAGCTAGCTAGAGCTCCCAGTGAACTGATTGGAGCTAAGGTGAGCTAGACTCAAGTATGTTGAGCAAGGTTTGAGCTAACTTTAGTTAAGGTGAGCTAAGATTAGCTACGTTGCACTACCATTCTACTAAGATGAGCTGGATGGAGCTCAATGGAGCTAACCCTAACCCAAGTAAGCTGGTATCCAACTATGATGGGTTGGATTTGGCTGAGTCTTAGCTGGAATGAGCTTCCTTTTCACTAGTTTCCTTCTTGAGTGCTAGGATTTTAGGGATCTGACTATCTGTTCATCCCCAACACTCAAATAAACATGTCAAAAACACAGCAAATTATGCAATGCATGCCTAACCTAATTGATGCCTAAATGCAGCCCTAAAACTCATTTGCGGAGTTAAAATCCTAAAAGCTAGTTTTGTTTTAAGGCATCGGAATGATGATAAAATGGCATTTATCACACCCTGATGCTTATCTTTTGCTAATCTCTTAGTAAAACAAATTCTCAAAAAATAGAATCTTTGGGAAAATTAACTTTTTCAACTTTTGGGTAGAAAGAGATCATGGGACCTTGGTTGGTTAAAACACGGGAGGTATGGGATTTGTTAAAGGCAATGGGATTTATTTTCGGATCCAAAAAATTAGAAGAATCGAGATCAATATATCCTCCAAAAATTCACAAATTAACCCCTTGTTAATTCAGAAGACTCGAAATTATTTTAGTTAGGATTTCTCATGCTCTTGATTCTGATTCGCAACTTGCAGTATGATGTGACACTCATCGTGATCTCTAATTACCCCTAATTAACTAGTCTTCCTAGTTAATTAGCTAAGGCTATGAACATATAAGGGTTAATTATAGAATAAGGGATATTTAGTAAAGGACCTTAAAATAAGTTAATAATGACATTTTATTATTCAATTAACATTATTAATAATCTAGATAATAATTGGACTCGAAATCCTATTAATCATTCCCTTAATTAATAAGTTAAGTAACTTAAACTTAATGTAAACCTAAGTATATAATAACTTAAGTAATTTTACTTAATCTAATAAATTAATCTAAAAAGGTAAAAAATGTAAATTCAGGGTGAAAACATAATATTTACCTTATTTACTAACATATATAAAAACTTGAAAAAGATCTAAGTTAAAATAAACCTTCAAAACCTGGGTTTACATTTAGGTCCTTAATATTCATTACAATCGGGTCCTTATTTCTCACATAGGTCCTTAAGTTTTATTACATTTAAGTCCCTTTTCAACTTCCTCTTCTTCTTCTTCTTCAGCCAAATGAACGACTGGCGGCAGAGAGTCACGACGCTGCATGATCACCTCCCGGCCGACATCAACCTTCTTTGTCCAAGCTCTTGCAGCTTGCACTCACCACCTCCTCTTGATTCGCCAGTTTGGATTAACCGAAAATCCTAATTTCCAATGGGAGATAACCTCACTGTCGTTGGAGATGATGCCGGAGGTTAAGCTCTTCAGGCTCCTTCGGCCAGACCCCACCATTATCTTCGTCGTCAACCACTATAAATACCCCCTTACCCCTCTGATTTCACTCAAGTTGGCTCCCTTCCCTCTTCAAACACTACAGCCGACCCAATAGGCTATTCATCCTAAACTCCAACAACTCTCCATCTCATTTTCCGACTTCCTCCATCCATTTTGATCAGCCGAGGAGATCCGCCATGGTCTTCTGCGTCTCTGACACAGGCGTCGACCAAAGGTATCCTCCACTCCACCTCACATCCACCTGTCAGAGATCTTTCTTCCACCCTCTGATTTCATCGTCCGCTATGAACATTCGGCGGAACCCTATTGACCCCTTCATCCAGGTAACAGTAGGTTAGGAGTAGGAGTAGGTTAGCTTAGTTAGTTAGTTTAGGTAGTTAGATTAGATGTAATTTTAGAATTTCAGTGTCATCTTCTTCGACTTTGGCAACTCCTTGAGTTCGCCAGAGCCTTAATTTCATCTTTTGAAATCGTTGTCCACCTTCCTTTATCTCTCACGACCATTTCTTTCACACTTAATCTCTTAATTGATCACCTAATCGCCTAATTCATCTTCCACCTCCACCTACTACTGTCACTGTCCATGGCGACAATAATCGAGCTAATTCCACCTTCATAGGGTCTTTCATCATCTATCCAACATTTATGGACCCTAATCGACACTATAATACCTATAAATATCACATATAAATTAAACACCCAAATATAATTAAGTTCTTGAGCTTGCTGTCAACGGTGCCTCAGGAGCAGTTCAAATCCTAAATTAAACATATATTTATGAATATAAACACTTGTTGACTTGTTTTAACCACTCAATTGAGTGGTAACACAGGTCCTGAGCTTTAACCACTCAGATCCTTTAAGAAATGAATTTTTTTGTCAAATCTTAATTCTAATGGACAAATGAAGAATTAAATGTGATTCTGTGGTTCCTTGCAACCTCAGGATCCTTTTTAGATTAAAAATGGCAAGTTTTAACAATTTGTGCACAATTTTCACATTTTTTGGACTCACCGGAGCTCCGACAAACTTCGGCGAGCCATTCTTGAGCTTCAGCCTCTAGAATTTGTTGAAAAGCTTCAAATCAATGATTTAACTATCACTGATTAATTTGCAGATGTTTAATTGAGGATTTAGCCACTAGAGCTATAGATAGATCTTCATCTTCTCCAACTTCGGCAGAGTTGGAGAAGTCTATTAGTTAGGTTTAAGAAGCATTTAAGGAACCCAGAAGCTTCAATGTAGTGCACTGAAGTTATTCATGTCTTCAATTCACTGTCATAACCTCTCAATCTCTCTGACGAACAAAGTCATTTTGAAGCTCAGGCGACGAGCCTGAAACCCTAGAAAAATTGGTCAGAGTGCCTATCTGAGAATCTTAATGAGTTTCTAAGGCTAAGAAGATCCTATTCGAGGCTTTGATTTCTTGAAAGAAGGCTTTGAACATAAAGTCAAATTTTTGTGCCTTCACAGTCAAATTGAGTTTGATTTTGGAGTTCTGAGCTCAATCTGAGGAATTGATGAGATTAAATTGTTTCTGGGATCTTGATGAATGATATTAGAATGAATTTAGTGAGCTCAGATGAGTTATTATGTGAAAATTCAAACCCTGACAATTTGGGTTACTTTTGAACCCAAACTAACAGTAGTGCCATTTTGTTGAGCTTTAATTTTAAATCCTACCCAGATAAGTCTGTTATAACCTTTAGAACTAGTTTAAGTCAATCAGAGATGTTTCTCTGTGTTTGTTTATCCATTTCAAGTCTGAAAATCTAAACTCTGAAGCTTTCAGAGAAGCTTTGAGCTTCTCAGATGTTCCTAAAGGTCTTGTGAGCTTAGAACCTACTCTAACATATGTGGAATAACCTGCAGACACTGTTCAGACCTTTAGTTAAGAGAGAAAAGTCCATATGAGGACTCTGTGACATTAATTTTCACTTCCAGGCATTAAATAACCCGTAGGAACCCCTTATTTTACTCTTCAAATTGAAGAGGAAAACATCTTCTAAACCTTAAATTGACCCTACAATTGTGTAGATCTATCTTAGAGCTTTCCAACAAACTTTAAATCACTTGAAATGGAGCTCTGATCTGGGAGTTATGATCGGTTGAAGTTGGGTCTAGAAGGGGTTAAGATAGTCCCACATCATCAGTTTCTGAGCACGCGCCTGGGAACGAAAGCAATTTGTTACATGGGCTTACCAGTCATCAACGCTCGGCACACCGGTTACCGATCTGAGCATTCTGAACCTGTTCTGAGCATATGTATGTGTGTGTGCGGGCATGTGTCTACGGGTGTGCACTCGAGTGGGCGTGAGCGAGTGTGCCTTGGGAGGGCGAGGCCTAGGAGGCTGGGTTGGGCCGGATTGGCTCGAACTGAAATGAAAATAAATCGAAATCGAACCTAATTTAGATTAGGCAAGGATCGAGTAGGGTCTGGCCCCACCCTGATCTCAGGGTGCTGTGTATCCTCGAAAGGACCTCACCACAAATAAAATAATTTTTGGTTAAAAAGAAAAAAAGACCCGGTTCAACTGATGGTTCAAAAGAAAGCTTAAGGAAAAGAGGAGCCGCTGAAGGTTAAGGTTAAGCTAAGTGCTGAATGCTAAGGAAAGAAAGGAGAACAGGCACTACTAAGGCACTAAGGAGAAACTAAGGGAAGAAAAGAGAAGTGGCAGGAACAGAACAGAAGAGGAGAGGTAAGAAAGAGAGCTCGAGATAGACAATAAATGGAAGAGAGAGAGAGAAAGAAACGAGAAGAAGAGAGAGGCTAAAGACTAAAAAGGAATTTGTTTTACTTGCATTTCTTTTTGTTCTTAATAATTGTAATAAGGCACATTTTATTAGAACAAATTTTATTGCCTTAATTTCTTTTGAAATAAAATTGGAAAACTAACATGTTTACTTGTTAATAAAGTAGATCATTTTGAGTAAATATGTTCTCTTATGGGATTTTGCATATTACTTCATTTTAATTAATATTTTGGCAAAATTCATGCTCTTAAAATCAACTTAGTTAAACCTCTTGAACTTATAAAGGAAAAAAAAAGAAAATTGGTGAATTTAGAAAAAAAATTATACCTCCCAGTGAACGACCTAGATTCAACCAGTAAAAATTTCTAAAATATTAGGTTAATTTGACCCTATACTACACAACCGACACAACTTCGAGTTAACCTAAGTGACTTTTTCTACTCTTAATTAAGTAAAATTAACTTAATTACTGAGTTGAGTAAGCCGCATGATCATTATCTTTTAAAACCTTGTGTCTGTGCCTATGAAAAGTCAACATTTATAAGGTCATGTTTTTGCTTTTAAACATTTTGTTTCTCCCCTATTGCTTATTCTTAGCCTAGTCTTATAACATATGTGTTGGGATCATCATTCCCGTTTCCAATCCTTGAGGGGGCTCTGGCACCAGTACTTCAAGATAGTACTATCCATGACACCACCCAGGCGCTCATGACCCCAAAACACAATGTAGTGTAAAGGGGCGCTCCAAGCAAACTCAAGCTCTTGCTCTGACACTTTGGGTAGAGACCGTCCAAGACACTTGAGCTACAAAAATGCACCTTAATGCTCCATCTAAAGATATGAGATACAGATATAGAGCAACGCTAAGGCGGTGACATGTTGACATCACATCCTCAAAGGAGGCATTTTCCCCCTTCTCGACTGTGGGAACTCAAATCAATGATCTGTTTCAGACTTTTACTAAGGCTAAACAAAGGGTTTTTCTTTTTTTTTTTTGAGAAGGAAAGGAATGCTATGAGTCACTGATAGCAAACCAGGAGAGCTTTTATTAATAAAAAAATGAACACAATTACATGTTCGAACCCCATTGCTATATGAGATTCCAGTAGCAATTTACAATCTTATCCACATTCACTGGAGTCTCCTAAAAAACACACTCATTCCTAGCCCTCCAAACAGACCATAACATAGCCACCATAGGTAAGCATGGCTTATTCCCCCTCACAAGATAACTCCAAAGATTCTCCCATGTGGGAAGAGAATCTTTAAAAAATCTCCGCTAGACATAATCTGTGATCACACACGAAGAAAAAATATGAGCGCTAGAATCATTATGCATCCCACATAAGTGGCAAAACTGAGTAGGTGTTCCCATTCTTCTGTGCCTCAGATCTCCAGTAATCAGACCATCTCTTCTATAGATCCACAAAAAATTTTGTACCTTCAGTGCTACTTTTAATTTCCATAACTTTTTCCCCTCCTCATCAAGTTCCGCCATCCTTGAAGAATTAATCAGCCTGTCATAGGCAGCCGCTGCAGAAAATTTACCTTCCCACTTGTATGTGTTGTATTCATGAGGTGTGGGTTTGAAGGCAGCAAGTTCTTCCATGAGGTGCTCATTTTCTACTTGTGTTCTTGTTTCATGATTATTCCACATAGCATTGTTCAAAGACCACTGCTCAGACTCCACATCCTAATAATCAGAAACCACAGCATTTTTATCAGAAGTAGTTGCAAAAGCAAGGGGGTACCTGTCTTTAATCACCCCCCAGGTAACCAATTCTCCAACCAGAATTTGAAACTTTTCCCATCACCTAACACAGATTTGAACAAAATCCAATTATCCATCAAGGCCCGCACCACCGAAGACCAAAAGGGAGATGGTTTATCAGGGTTTAGGTGGTTCTTCTCATCATTGGCAACCCCATAGTTATTTTTTAGATGTTGCCTTGTGTGTGAATTTTGACACAAGCAATTTTGCACGAGATGCAAGTTTTTGAATCGGATGCTAAGCTAGATGCTTTCCAGGTCACAAAGGGGGATCAAGTCACCTCAACTATCATGAGTTCAGGTGGAATTTTAAAGAAAGATACATGATCTAGTCTAAAGATAGACCCTGAAATTCTAATAACCAGATCCGTATCCTTATCCCTAATTTGTTAAAGATTAAATCCCATTGTACCAAAAGTGAATGTTCAACCTTATTCTCGAATTCAAAATTTTCTCAAAAAGTTTTCATGATTTTTTGTTGGGGTATGCATGTAGAAAATGAAATAAGAAAATTGCATGTTTTTGGGTTTTGTAAATCTTGATTTGATTATCAAAATTTAAAAACATGCCCACTGATTAGCCCATAGTTGTGGGCTATTTAAGTATTTAAGTGCTTAAACATTAGGTTAATTCTAATATTTATTTATCATAAAATAGGATGTAAATAGATTAATTCATATTTCTAATTCAATTACATAATTCATGCATCTTATTCATATTTAAATGCATTTAGAATTAACTTAGAATTGCATTAGTTAACTAATTAGGTACATTGCATGCATTAATTTAGGTTAACATAAAAGTTGAGGGTTTGTATATAAATAATCATAATATTTTATCATTATTTTTTATTCTTCTTCTATGTGCAATGGCTGCAGCTGCCGCAGTGATGAACCCATTCAAGGAGGAGCAGATGTGTTGGATCTGGTCAGGCAGCTGATTTCAAAAGAGAGGACGAGGCAGCCGAGCTCACAAGGCCTCCACCACCGACCCACCACTGTGCAGAGAGATCTTCTCTCTTCCATTCCACACTGCTGGCCTCAACCGCGGCAACAACCCTCCACCACCGTGGGCGTGTGGTGTGACAGGCCACACCGCCATCCGGAGGACGTCCGCATTACCGTGAGCACCTCGCCGTGCACCACCCTCGCCGTCGTCATCAACAACCACCGCCGCAGCCTCTGTGCAATCACCCTCTCAATCAGTTAAGACGTCCGGGAAATTTCTCGGACGTCTGAAGCCACCACTCCCACTCCAGCAGCAACCACCGTCCACCACTTCACCTCTAGCACCTAAATCGCAACCTCACCCGCTCACTCTCGCACGCCTCCAGCCGCATGCAAGAACCCGCCACTTCCTCCCGCTCTCACCGCTTGCACACCCGTGCCCTCCATCCTTCGCACGCAACCGCCAGTGCACCCACGCTAGCTGCAGCCGCACCTGCACAACCACGCATGCCCTCCTTCCGCGCCTGCAACACCTGCCCTCACCGCCAACAGAGCGTGCACCCGCCTGCGCACCCACTGCAGCGCTTCAGCCAATACCTTCAGCCTGCAGCACCCGTACTTCGCCAACAACAGAGCACGCACCCCTGCCCTCCAGCCTTCGCACGCAACATCCTGCGCACCCACGCTAGCTGCAGCACCAGCTGCAGTGCTTCCGCCAACAAAGCGCACACCCACGCCTCTAGCCAGCATGCACCCTCCAGCCAATGCGCGCATCACTTCGCCAACAGCAACTGCAGCACCAGCTGTAGCCACCTTCGCCAGAGCTTCGCCCGGTCAACTCCAACCACCGCTCGATGTGTGGCTGCCACCATCGCAACAGCCTCGCTTCATCCACCCGCCTGTGCAAACCTCTCCTCGATTGAACCTCTCCTCGATTGAACCTCTCTCCCGATCGCGAGGAGGAGAGAGGTAAAATTCTCTTTTAATGGGTTAATTAGTTATTACATTTCACGCCATTGCCAGGAAAAAGAATTTTTGTTTATGAATATTTTATTATGGTAAAATTTGCAACTTTATACTAAGTTCTTTTACAATTGCATAGCTTTTGTAATTAACATTGTTTGACATTGATTTTGGAATTTAAATGTGCACAAATTTTCTTTAATACATGTCAATGGAAAATTGCATAAAATCATCATGTGTTTATTGAATATTTCAGTGAGGAAAAATTGCACATCTACCCCTATGTTTTCAAGATATTGTGCATCTTCTTTCCGTCACATTTCCTATCAGATTTAACTACGGATTTCTCACAAGACTGAACGAATACGAAATAATTGAGATATTATTGCCTCATTGCCTCCCTGTGGATATGACCCACTCCTCTGCGAGTGGTTATTTCTTTTTAAATATTGATTAGTCGATTTTTCCACCACATAAAACTACAAACGACTTTAAAGCGAACAATCGACTTGTCACCCACACGCTTAAGATGTGGCATGTCCGCATGCAATTAGAGGAGAAAGGGGATTACCTTCGTGGAGGTGGTCGAAATCAGGATAGGCAAAACCACTGGAAAAATAGAAAAATGAAAAGTGGGAAAAAATGATGGGTTACCTCCCATCTGGTGCTATCTTTCACGCCATTCAGCTGGGCATGAATTGCATTAATGATCATTAGCGGTTTGGTCTATTAAATCAAGCATGTCGGAAGGAAGATTTAGAATGTTATCTAGATAGGGCTTTAAACATGGGCTGTTGACTTGAAACGTAGTGTTCATCTTAGGATTGAAAGATCGACACTACCATATGGATACATTTTTAGGATAATAAATGGGCTGATCCATTTGGATTTTAATTTTCCAAGAAAAATTTGTAATCTGGTATCAAAAAGCCAAATGCGATGATTGACATCAAAATGTTTCCAAACGATATATTCATCATGGAACTTCTTTGTTCGGTCTTCACAAATCCGCACATTTTCATAAGAGAAATTAAGTAATTCTTCCAATTCGATCAATTGCAACTTCCTGTAGGTACCTACTTCAGATAAATCCATATTTAATTATTTTATCACCCAAAAAGCCTTGTGTTGAAGTTCTACCGGAAGATGGCATGCCCTTCCAAAAATTAGACGATAAGGTGACATGCCTATCGAAGTTTTAAAAGCAGTACGGTAGGCCCATAAAGCATCGTCCAATTTATTGGGCCTATCTTTACGATCTGGCCTAACTGTCTTTTGTGAAATATTTTTTATCTCTTGGTTAGAAACTTCTGCTTGGCCATTTGTTTGGAGGTGGTAAGGAGTGGAAATATTATGATTAACCATATATTTAGAAAAAAGGTGACGGAATTGAGAGTGAGTGAAATGTGATCCTTCGTCACTAATGATGGCCTTAGGAAAGCTGAATATTGAGAAAATATTTTTCTTGATAAATTCGATGACCACTTTATGATCATTAGTGCATGTGGGTGTTAATTCAATCCACTTTCATACATAGTCGATTGCGACTAGCATATATAAATACCCACAAGAGTTGATGAACGGTCCCAAGAAGTTGATGTCCCATACATCAAAAATTTCAGCTTCTAAGATTGGATTTATTGGCATCATATCCTCCTGAGTCATGTTGCGATGCTCTGGCAATGCACATAGGACCGAACAACGAAATGAGCATCTATGTGCAAGCTGGGCCAAAAGAATCCAGAATTGAGGACCTTGGCTACAGTTTTCTTGCCCAAGAAATGTCTGCCATAGGCCATTTAGTGCTAAAAGAATCTAGAATTCATGAATTTCTGAATTGGGGACACATCGTCGAATGACCTTATCAGCAAAAATGCGGAAAAGGTCAGGCTTTTCCCAAAAATAATATTTAATGTTAGCAAAGAACTTATCCCTTTTGATTTTTGGATAATTAAAGGGGATTTGTTCTGTTGCTAAGTAGTTTGCAATAGGTGCAAACCAACGGAGGGCATTAGTAGCTAAGATTGTCTCATTAGGGAATTTATCAGGGGGGTCAGCATATCATTCATCAAAAGATGAGAGAGATTATCGGCCATTACATTTTTGCGATCTCGCCTTATCCTTGATTTCCAGGTCAAATTCTTGGAGCAGTAGGTTCCAATAGATAAGGCAAGGTTTTGCCTCCTTCTTGTTCAGAAGATATTTAAGTGCCGAGTGGTCGGTATATATTGTGACATGTGACACCAACAGATAAGAGCGAAATGTTTTTGGGGCAACGATAATGGCAAGAAGTTCTTTTTCAGTAACTGTGTAATTCCGTTGTGCATCATCAAGAGTTTTGCTAGCATAGTATATCACAACGGGCTTCTTGTCAATTCTTTGTCCTAGAAGAGCCCCCATAGCAAAATGAAAGGCATCAATCATTAATTGAAAGGGACAATTCTAGTCAGGTCCCTGTAAAATTGGTGCCACTATGACATCCTTCTTCAGTTGATTGAAACTCTCTGGGCATTGGTCATTGAAGTCAAAAGGCTGGTCTTTGGTAAGTAATTGACTTAAGGGCTTGGAGATTTGGGAAAAATTCTTAATGAAACGATGGTAGAAATCCACATGCCCCAAAAAATATCGAATCTATTTTATAGAAGTGGGCGGTGGGAGCTTGGAGATAGCATCAATTTTAGCTCAATCTACTGCAATTCCCTTTTTAGAAATAACATGGCCCAGGACAATTCCTTCTTGGACCATGAAGTGACTTTTTTCCCAACTGAGGACCAAGTTAACTTCTATGTATTTTTGGAGAGTTCTTTCCAAGTTTCTAAGACAAAGATCAAAAGAATCTCCAAATACAGAGAAGTCATCCATAAGGACTTCTAGACACTCACCTACCAGGTCTGAAAAAATTGCAGGCATACACCTTTGAAAAGTCACAGGTGCATTACAAAGAGTGAAAGGCATCCATCGGAAAGCAAAGGTTCCAAAAGGGCAAGTAAATGTAGTTTTGTCTTGATCCTTAGGATGAACCACAACTTGATTATAACTGGAATAACCGTCTAGAAAAAAGTAGCAATCACGTCTGGCTAATCACTCCAAGATTTGAACAATAAAAGGGAGCGGAAAATGGTCCTTCTTGGTGGTGGTGTTCAACTTTCTATAATCGATGCGCACGTGCCAAGAAGAAGCGGTACTAGTGGCTATATTTTCCCCATGTTCATTAGTGACAACTGTTAGTCCAGCCTTTTTAGGAACTACTTGTGTGGGAACTACTGATATCCCTGGAGTTGTCTGAAATATGGTAGATGATATCAGCATCAAGCCACATTATAATCTACTTTTTTACCACCTCCTGCATATTAGGGTTCAAGCGCCTTTTTGGTTGGTAGGAGGGGTGAGAATCATCCTCAAGATAAATTCAATGGGTGTAATAAGACAGATTAATACCCTTAAGATCAGAAAGGGTGCAACCAATAGATTTTCTATGTTTGCTCAATACCTAGAGAATTTTTTCCTCTTTTGCCCCAGTAAGTCTAGAATTAATAATCAAGGGCATGGCCTGGTTTGGACCTAGGAAAACATATTTAACAAAGTCAGGCAAGGGTTTTAATTCCAATTTAGGGTTCGGCTCCGAAATGACTTTTGCCTGTGGATTGAGTAGTGAAGTGAGAGGGAGAGAGGTAGATGAAGAGTCAGATGGAGAAGGTGTGGTTAGGGTGGGTTAAATTAGATTGTTCAGGAACCATGTGAATTACAAAGCTAGAGCCCATGTGTGAAATCTGCATTGTTTCCTCCACTAAATTTTCAATCTCTGAATATGAGTCATTAAAGAAATCTGGTTCTTGGAAACGCTTAGAAGCTTATAAATATCTAGGGAAATATACTCACCACCACACATGATTTTCATCTTTGTAGAGTTACAATCAATATTGGCTTTGGTAATGGCTAAGAATGGTCTTCTAAGAATTATGGGGGCATTCCTTAAAGCTTCCGGTACCTCAATGTCTAGGACCAAAAAGTCTATGGCAAATAGACAGTTTTCGACCCAGACTATTACATCCTCGACAATCCCCTTGGGTTCAATTGTAGATCAATCTACTAGTTGAAGTGTTACCTCGACAAGCTTTAATTCATGATTCTTGAATTCCTTTAAAATGACAATGGGGATGAGATTAATTGAGGCCCAAGATCCAATAAGGCAAGATCAAAAGAAGTGTCATTAATGACTCCTTGAATAAGGGGGGCATCTGGATCTATTCTTTTCAGAGGCAATTTGCTCTGCACAACTGAGCTTACTATCTTTGGAAGGATCACCTTTCCTAGGTTTCTTGGCTGCTTTTTGGGAGTACACAAATCTTTCAAGAATTTGGCATAGGCAGGAATGTATTTTATGACATCTTGGAGAGGGATATTGATTTCTACTTGCCCCAAAAGATCCATCAATTCCTTATTAGTGCGCTCAGATTTCTTTTTCTTAATTTGTGAAGAGTAAAGGGCTTATGGAAAAGTTGCTGTATGTTCCTGTTTTGCATTTTTGGCTTCCTAAATAGGGTTCGAAGAAGAGGGAGAGGAGTTGATCTGCTTTTCTTTTAGGCAGGTTTCTTGAGCAAGCAAGGGAGCTTGAGTGGTTTTCCTATTCCTTAGAGTTACTACATTTGCAGTATGGTTGTTTCTAGGAGGAGGACGGGGAGCTTGATTTTGATTAAAACCCGATGGATGCTGGGATACTGGGTAGATAGGTTGACTGGGATATCCACCTTGATATTGATTCTGTTGATTGTTTGGGTTGGGCATGGGTTGGGATGGCAGATTGCTAACAAGTCTATGATCAGGAGTAACCTTAACTTGATGTTGCAAGTTGGTTATCATGCAGGTTACCTCCGTAATTTGATTTTGCATACCTTGCAGAGTTTTCATGACCTGATTTTTGATATCTTCCTAGGATGGCCCAGGTTGATATAAGTCTTGCCCATAATTTCCAAATTGATTTTGTTTGGGAAATGGAATCTAATTTGGGGCTTTCCAGGAGGGATTTGGCTTAGTCCTTCAGTTTTGATTGTAAGTATTGGAGGGATTTCTAAATTGCTCTTGGATAGTACAATTGTTTCGAGTGGTGTAGTCAAGAAGATTTTGATTCATGTAATCAAAAGTCCCAATCAACAGATCTTGTAAGAAATCAGAAGAAAATTGCTGCCCAGCAGAGGTAGCATTAATATTGTGCAGATTCTCTCTTTTGAGAAGGTGAGGAGAGTTAGAGTAAGGAACCTCTTTTTGGGTGAGCTTTTCTTCCATTTTTTCTGGTTGATTTGCATCTAATCCAGTTGTTGAGCTATTATGTGTAGATCATCTTGAGTAACTGGAATAGATGTGGATTTGGAGTCAATTTCATTAACTCCAAGTCTTGGGTTGGTTCTACCAAAAGCGTCCATTGAAGCCATATTAAATGAGTTTTCATGCATTTCTGTAAAAAGGAGGTAGGCACTTTCGACATCTTTATTAAGGAAATTACCCCCACATGAAGCATCCACGAATCTTTTTAATTGATATTCCAATCCACGATAGAAGATCTGCACTAGTTGCCATAGCGGAATTTCATGGTGGGGGCAACTTCTGAGTAGTTCTTGAAATCTCTCCCAAGCTTTATGGAGAGGTTCACCAAATTTTTGTTGAAAGGTCATTATTAATCGACGTAAAGCATTTGTACGACCTATCGGAAAGAATTTTTTAAGAAAAGTGCTTTTTAATTGGGGCTAGGTGGTGATAGGACGCCCGAATGTTCTAAACCAATGTGATGCTTTTTATTTTAGTGAGAGAGGAAAAGTCTCATGAGCCAGACCTCTTCTAGCACATTGTGAGAACGGGTGGTTTGAGCAAGGACAGTTAGCTCCTCGAGGTGGCAAAAGGGGTCCTCTCTAGGAAGACCATGGAAATGTTTGATTAGTTTTAGAATGACAGGTTTAATTTCAAAATCTGCTTGGGGTTTAACCACTCTGGTTCTATCTTCAAAATTAGAAGGATCATAAAAATACTTAAGCTGCATGAGAGGTTCCCTGACTGGCTGACCTAGTCTCTAATTGGCTAGGTTCATGATAGTCCTAGCCAATTGTTGTTGGTTTTGTTAAAGTCAAGCCAATTAGTCGACCATAAGAGAAAAGGGGTTTGTATTCAGATTTAAAGTGCCACCTGGCTGTTCAGGGTTTTATGGTAGCCCCAAATGTGGAAGGTTAAGGATGGTGAAGGCAGCTTGTTGGTCAGCTGATGGGTTAAGCTCAGGTTGGGATGTGGAAGCATAATATTTTGAATGGTTTTCCATGTGAAAAACAGAGGAAGAAGAAAATAAAGTTCTATTGGTGTGGGGTGCAAAATTAAATGGGCCTCGAGATGCAGATTCTAGGACCTTTGCCCGGGCATGTACTTAATAGAAGAACAAGAGGGAGGAGAGTGAGAGATGAGAGAAAGTGTGCAAATCAAACAACTAGGCCTAATCTACCTAAGGTTGACTCCTTAATGCAACCTAAGACCTGGGAAACCAGTAATGAAGAAATCAATATGAGAACCTAGTTCCTTAAGATTACCCAACTATACTAAAAGAGGTGGATTGAGCCGAAGCATGTCTTAGGAAAATCACTAGGGGCTTGTGTAAACCCGAACCCATCGTTTGACTTCCCTCTAAGTATGTCGCCACGTGTTTCAAAAGGAATTAGGAGTTCTTGGTAATTCTTAGATATTGGATATCAAGCCTAAGTTTGGGTGAAGTCCTTAAGTGGTCAAATGAGTACTTTTTTTAATTTAGTCTTGGGTGTCTAATTGTGCATAGGAATGTGGAGGGCATTGGTGGGGGTAATGCCTTGTTATTTCAATTTTTTATTGTGTGCAAAAATTGGAACGAGTGATTCCAATGTCAATCAAGTTATCACACAATTTGTTGTTTTTCTACTTTTAGGATTTGATTTAGCTTAGTGTATTTTTAAGGTTTTCTTTTTAAGTTTTCAAAAAAGTTTGAGATCTACAAACAAAAAAAATCAAGTTGTATTGGTGAATGTAGAATTCCTTTTAAATATTGGCTCTCTAAAAATGAAAAGAAATTTTAATTGAATTAATCCTTAAATAGAAATGTTATTACCAGTGAATTATTTTAGGCCTTTATTTTTAAGTAGTGGTCCAAACAAAGCAAACAACACCACTATTGGAATGCAAATCAAACAAGCATTCTAGAAAATATTATCTTGTGATTTTAGGAATTTCTTTGATATTTTTTAAGATTTTTCTTTTTGCTAGTGTCAAAGTCTAGAAATGATATTGATGATAATGTCATCATCAGCCATATCTAGCTTTAATTAGTCAAAATCAGTTAATAAATGTTCCTACATAACCGCCAGGAGGCCATAATTCACTACACATCCTTTCTGAGAGATAAACATGAAATTAGGTGTAAAACTACAGTTTTAACGCAATATCCTAATTGAAAAACAATCACAAGATTTTCCAGAGGTTGATTGAAGGTCAAATGATCATAAATATCTAATAAGTGGGTTCATGCAGAACGAAACGGGTTTTCCGTGTTACGAGAATTAACGGACATCTTAAACACTAAAAACAAACCTGCTTAATTAACTGAGGTTCTGGTTAGGATAAAATTCACCGAAATCCTCTAAAAATCATAGAAAAATATTCTTTAGGGTTTGACATCCTTGATTTGACCATCAGAGCCCTTTTTGACCAAAAATAGTCTCAAATAAATAAATAACCTAATTTAGGTTTTTGCATAAATTACCCAATCAAACTCAGTCAAAATCTAAAACCAACTTCACCATCGTATTCCTTGAGTCCAAATTAGGTTCGTACAAAAATTTGGGCCCAATCAAAGATTATCTTGACCTAGTTTGCATTTTAATCCAATCTGACTCTTTTTCTCACTTAAACCCTTAACTTTCAAAATCTATTGCAGGGACCCCCCTAACTTTGTCATCTTCTTCACCAATAGCTTCCTCCCACCATGACTTTGTGAACACATCAAGCACCGACCTTCAATCAGGGATTACTCCTTGATTTTGTGGCCAAACACTTCCAAAATTGGAAGGAAGATTCATGAGAGGATCCTCTACTATCTAAACCTATTCTTGGGCTCTAATTCTTTCTTAGTCTCCCATGCATTCGTATCCCATATGCATAAGAAGGTAAAAGTTTCCAACTTGTTTTAAAGCTTGGAACTCCATCCTAAGCCCCATAAAAGCATGCCCAATGCAAGGCCGTGCTCCTTAGCTTATTTTTGGTCGAAGAATCTCCTTCCCTCCTCTCTGGCCGAATTCTCCACGAGCTCCAGCGACTTCCTTTGACCTCCTTCCTTGCCTGCTCTCACAAGACCATAGTGAGTAGATTCTTCTTCCTTGACTTCCTCCGCACGTCGCAATACCTGCGGCTGTCGCTTGCCTTTCCTCATTGTCGCCGCTCCTATCCCTGAAGGCTTCATCTTCCCCACGTTCGACGTACCATCGGCGTGGGAAATTCCCCCCTTTCGTCCATTAGTTTAGGGCTAGATTACTTCCCTTAGTTCCCTAGGTTTTATCCCTCTATTCAAAACCCAAAAACATCCCTTAATGATGCTAATCACCTTCATCCTCTCCATCTCCGGCCACCTCTTCGATGAGGCATTCTCGTCACCTCACAACTCCAACCGCCTCGCCACCTACGCCAAAACTTCCCCTGTACTCCCTCCTTCAAAAGCTCTCTCCTATTTCACTCCATTGCTCACCCTAGCTCCCCATCGAACAAACCCATTGCTATCCACCTTCATCGACCTCGACACACCACCTCACGCACTCTCACGCCACAAGACCACCACCACCACACTCCATGTGGTCCAGTGACACTCCAAAACCTTTTGATTGGGGCCTTCTCTCCCGTTTTCGTGTTTCAGGGTACTCGTCGAAGCACTATCGTCACCACCACCTTCTCTGGCTCCAACTGCAGTTCATCGGCCACATTCATCTGCGCTATCATCTCAAGGTGACGAGCTCAGCTCCACGTGCATCCTCAAGCCTTGAATTGGCCAAGACAGCAGTAGCAGCACACCAATTTGACAAATTTCCCCCTATTGCTACTACGTGAAGGAGGGGGACAAACATAGTCCCACCTGATAAACGCCAATTTATCATCATTCTTATGCATTAAAACAAACCTAGCTCTTAGGATTTTACTCCGCAAATAGGTTTTTGGGCAGCATTTAGGCATAAATTAGGTTAGGCATGCATTGCATTTTTTATTGTCTTTCTGATATGTTTTAGTGAGTGTTAGGGATGAACAGATATACAAATCCCTAAAACCCTAGCACTCAAGAAGGCAAATGGTGAAGGAGAAGCTCAGACTAGCTGGAATTCAGCTTGATCCAGCTCACCACATCTGGAACATAGCTCACTTGAACTAGGGTTAGCTCATCCCAGCTCCATTCAGCTAATCTCAGCTGAATGGCAGCTCAAGAGAGTTCATCTTAGCTCACTATAGCTCAAGTAAGCTCAGATCTAGCTCAACTTAGCTGAGTCTAGCTCATCTAAGCTCCCACTAGTCCACAGGGAGCTCTAGCTAGCTCAGCTGAGTTGACAGGAGTTCACCCCAGCTCAGATCCTGCTACATCCGGCTCCACTCAACTCCAGCCAGCTGAAGAAGAACTCATCCCAGTTCAGGAAGCTTAAGTCTAGCTCCCGGGGATTTAGCTTAGCTCAACTCAGTTGAGCTAAGCTACCTTAGCTGCCTCAACCAGCTTGATTCTCCCCGAGAGCACCAGACCTAGCTCACCTCAACTCATTATGGTAGAAGCTAGCTTACTTTAGCTTGGCTTAGCAGCTAGCAAAGAACTAGCAAGCTAAGCCAGCTAGAGTAGCTCCATGCCAGCCTCTTCAACAGCAGCCAGCTCCAATTTCAGCTCCAGACTTCTCCTCCTCAGCTCCTCCCTCCAAACCCTAGCTCCAACACCTTCTCCTCTACTCCCCCTTTAGCTAAGCTAGCTTAGCTTAGCTTAGCTAGCAACCAGCTCCTTGGCCATCCACCACATTTAAATTTAACCCTAGCTAGCTCCACCAACTTAAGCCTACCTAAGCTAGCCACCCTACTCAAGTTGGTGCCAACTCCTAGCCATCCCTTCACCCCATTATCACCACCGAAAGACACCAAAAGTTGGTGCCAAAAACTACCCCTAACCACCTCTCTTTTGGCGCCAACTTTCAGCTTAATCCACCCTACACCTACCCACATAACCCATCCTAGTCATCCACCTACCCCTCCTTCTAGAATCATTCTTGGCGCCAACTTAGACCCTCTTCTAGAAGCCATTTTGGCGCCAATATCAAGGGATGTCAACACCCATAACCACCCCTTAGGTGTCTCTTAAGGTGGCGCCAATTGACCTTGTCCATTGGATCCTTAACCACCTCCATCTCTTCATCTTAGCCCTCCATTCCAAGAGTCACCTTAGCCCCCTTCCTATTCTATAAAAACCCACCACCTACCACCATTTTAGGGCATCCTCCATTAGTGTAATTTGCTACCTATACCACCTATACCTACGGCCAAGAAGGAGTAGAGAAGGAGATTAAAGGGGCACATCACCAGCCCTTTTGGTGCCTTGTTCTCCCCACTCTCTTCAACTTGGGCCACTCCAAGGAGGAGGACTCTTCCACTTCAAGGAGGATGGCCAGGCAAGGGAGAAGGACTTAGGGTGGATGTACACCCTTGGAGAGATGCTTAGGGCACACCCCCTTAGGGCTTGCCTTGGAGGACATCACCTTGGCAGAGCACATCAAGGAAGGAGTTGGAGGATTCTTTTCAAGCTTGGGAGCTACCAAGCTTGGAGCAAGAAGCCCTCTTCTTCACCATCTATCTAGAGGATTTGTGTTTGCTTTTCTTTATTTTAATTTTTCTAGTAGAAGAAGCATTCCTCTACTAGGCCTTTTTGTAAAACACTTTTCATTACTCTAGTTGCCTTCTTTGCAATTTCTTATTTGCATTTCTACTTGCTTTGTTTTTAGCACTCTTCACTCCCTCTCCCTAATTATTCTAGGCCTCCACTTGTCTAGAGTGAGCTTAGGGAGAGGCTCTACTTGCCACTTAGAAGTAGTATTTGAATTTGAAGTGTAAATCACTTTTTCGCCACCATTTCGCATGTTGTCTTAATTCAAAAACAAATATATATATATATTGAAAATTACCCAAAAGAAAGTTGAGATTTGTATTCCAAGCAAGAGAATCAATTTTGCAAACATTTGACCTCCTTGGACGACCCTAGATACTCCCCTATTTAGGAATATAAATTTAAGAGTTGATCGATTTTGCGTGTTACAACGACGTATTTAACAAACCGCGTGAAATCGCTATCACCACCTTATGGATTAAGAACTACCCGTCACACATATAAGGTTTTTATGTTGTGGCTTTATCACCCAGCACACGAGGGGTCGGGTCCCTTGTCCCCTTACATCCGCTAACTCGCCTATGCTGACTCCTCGGTCAGCACACATGCCCGGTGACCCTGGACGCTGTACATGATCCAGTTACCCGTATATGGATCCGAATATGCCTTGAGTCTTAATAGAGAGGAGGGGGAAGATTTGTGAGAGAGTGGGGGAGGGTTTTTCTCTTGGAAGTGTCCTTGTGTGACACTTAGCCTAAGATGGAAGAAGGGCTAAAGGAAGAAAGAAGAGACAAGGCAAAAGAAGACGTTGAAGAAGGCCTAAAGAAAAGAAGAAGCAGGAGAGAAGAATAGAAGAAGAAAATCAAAGAGTACTGTAGGAAAGCTTCATTTAAGTCATCTGATTTGAAAGTCAAACGTCTGATTGCTATTGGATGATTTGGTTTATTTGAGATATTTGTAATGCATATCTAGAGGGCTTAGTTGGTGATTTAAATCACCACCTTTTGCTTTTCTATTCTTTTTATCCCAAGATAGATTGAGCTTCATTGAATATTTAATGTGACAGGTTATTGTTCACTAAAATTTTATATTTTGCTCAATTTCCTATGCTTATTTATATTTTGATTGAGATTAGCGCGTGAATGCAATACTTGCTCCCTGTGTTCGACCTCGAACTTCATATCTAGATATTCGAGTTATAAATTCTATTTGTTTGAGCGCATTTGTCCTATACTACAAAACATATCTTAAACAAAGTTGAATTTGCGCATCCAACATTTTGGTGTGTTCAACATTTTGAGCACTAACTTGCCCTATCTATTTTCTTTTGATTTTGTGAGGCACTTCACGAGGAGATCTTTCGCGCAAATCAGCCACTCCTGGGGTAGGTAATTTCTATTCTTCCCTAATCAACCTCCTAATATTGGGAAGATTAAAAAGGAAATAATCAATTAGGAATCACCTATCTTAGTTTCATAGTAATTTTTTCATCTAAAAGGCAAGTTTTCTTGATTTGCGAAAAAATTTCATATCTGATTGAAGTTGAGATGATTCTGTTAGAGATCTCGACCCTAATTTCCTGTACCCATTAGGGATTGCACTTAACTTCTACTCTTATTAGACTGTGCACTTCTTGTTTGAAGTCTAAGAATAACATTTTAAAGATCAAATTTTATTCAGAATATAGCAATTAGGGTTTCTACATCAGGGTTTCTGGAGTGCTAGTTCACATTTGCCTGCATAAAAGGAAATAAACCCTCCCACATTTGTGTCCTACCCAAGCCCCTATTTGAAAAGACCTAATCAGGAAAACCCTAAAAATAAGGCTCTAAATTCACTTGAATCTTAAAATCTTGGACCTAATAACCTAGGAGTCAAATCAGAGTGATTTCTGGGTTTTGACCTAGATTTCATTCTCCATCTTTTAGGGCAATTCAGGTGAAGTTGGTCTACACTGTGGGCTAACCAACCTACAAATTAGGTCACAATTCAAATTAACTTCTAATCAAGTGGAATTAAAGGCACAAATTAGGACTTAAAATTGGTAGAATAAGAGGTCAAGTTATCATTTCTAGTCTACCTGGATCCGCGGTGACAAGGAAGGTCGGGTGGGGGAAACCTTGTAACCAGTGGGGATGCTCTATCGTGTAGGGGTCTTCACGGGACTTTCCCTTCCTGGCTACCCAGGTAATTCTTAGGTTGATGACTTTTTTATCTAGGGGTATCATCCACCCCAAACCTCTATAGTCATCCAAAAATCTTTGGGCTCCTTGATTGGGTCCAATTCATATCCAGTCCCTCATCTATTCTTTAGAGCACACACACAGGAAGGTCCTTAGGTTTTTAACCTAAGAGGCCTCATTAGATCTTCTACGAGATTTCTAATTTGATCGGATCACTTAGATCTGAACCTGAATTTGATTCTACATTTTAATCCACCACCTGATTTGAAGATGCAGCCTGGCAATTTAGGAAGACCATTTAGGAAACCTGAATCCTGATTGCCTATGAGAGATAGAATGATTGAGGATGCCTTGAAATTTTATAGAGTTAATGACAAAAACTCAAATCCAGTCAGCAAGATTAAGGTTAATATCCCAAAAACAACAGCCTTTATTGCAAATTGTTCTCCATAAATATTGACACAAATAACAAATGGATCAACCTGGGATATTCTCATGACAGGATATACTGAATTAGAGAAATTGCATAACTTTGAATATCTCCAATGTCTGACAAATCCTATACTTTGGGAAAGACACCTAGATGACCCTGAGAAACGAGAAGAGATGATAAAATTATTGAAACAAATTATCGATAAAATACCTATATATTCCCCAAGCATTTAGCGAAACATCTTCGAATAAGACTGACGATCAATCTAATTTCCCAAATCTCAGGTTCGAGAGTCAAGGTTGTTGTGGATCCCCAACCTAGATGGAATATGATCCAACTTATGTGCAGACTGATATGCCTGATCTTGAGTTGGGTTGGGAAGATCCAATTGTAGGTGTACCTACTCGCAAGGCGAGATCGATGTTTAAAATGAAGCATTGTAATATGGTAGAAATTGCTTTGAAAAAAATACAATTTTTATTACTCGAAAATGTTCCAAGGTCAAACACATGGAGCAAATGGAATTCACACACTAATCTCGACAATTAATGCAATTTGAACACAAAATATTACTCAAAATCTAATTTGCAATGTAGAGCATATGAGTATATGAAGAGTAAAAGGAACTTTAGACAAAATAATGGTGATTTGAATCACCAATTTTAAGTCTAATACATAGAATAATTACTCAAATGTACTAAAGAAGGGAATATGAAATCAGACGTTTGATTTTGCAATCAGATGTCTTAAATAACTTTTTACTACAGTCCTCTTTTTCTTTTGTCTGTGTGCTTCTTTTCTTCTTCTCTTTCTCTGATTCTTCCTTTCTTCTTCTTCTTCTCTATCTCTGCTTTGCTCCTCCTTCTTCTATTCTTCTCAGGCCTTCAGCTCAGCAATCCTTGTTCTTGTTCTTCCTCTTCTTCCTTAGGCCTTCATCTCTTCTTTGGCCCTTTAGCTTATGCTCTCACTTCTTTTCTTCTTCTTCCTTTGGCTCTCCTCTCTCAGAATCCAACTAAGTGTTGGAGCCAAGCTTCTTAGAGCAAAAACCCCCTTTACCCCACACAACTCTCCTCTCTCTTTCCTTCTTTCTATGTCAGTCTCGCTCTCCCAGAGCCACAGTCGGTCGGGTAATCGGACCTAGTGCATACCTGGGTCCAGGCTCAGGAACATGCGGTGGTGAGAGAGGAGCACAGGTCAGGTCGGGTCAGGCCAGGTCCGCAGGTGAGGTGTCGTGGATGAGGTTGGGTGAGCGGGTGAGAGGGACCTCATCCCGTGATTGGAGGCAAACAGCCACTGTCACTTATTCAATTTATGTGGCTGCAGGTGCCTCTTTGTGTCCGAGGTGGGACTAAATGTCCCACCTATTTTCCATGCAACACAGTAGCAAGGTGCTTAGCCAATTTGGCGAGGCTGTAGCTGCTGAAGCCCTTGCTTCAGGACTTGGACTCCTGCAGGCTTCGATTGCTCACAGCCTGGAGGTATCCCCTGGAGCGTAGCAAGATCTGGAGCAGCTTGAAGCTTGCTCGAAGCTTGGCAGTAATGGTGGGTCTTAGCCTACTACCTGAAATCAAGAAAAGGGGCCTTATGGCCATGTTAGAATGCTCAGCAGGATCACCGTGGCACGGTGAATGTGACGGTGGCAGTGGCATGGAGCGAGGGTGGTTGTGGCGGCCGGACGGTGACGGGAACGGTTAGTGAGAGTGGGTATGTTCAGGGAGGTGTTTGGGCGGATGATGGAGTGAATGGTGATTAGCCCATAGTGGTGGGTTATTTAAGTACTTAAGTGCCTACACATTAGGTTAATTCTAACATTTATTTAGTATAAATTAGGATGTAAATAGATTAATTCATAGTTTTAATCTAATTACATAATCCATACATTGCATTCATATCTTAAGTGCATTTAGAATTAGCTTAGAATAGCATTCATCTAATTAGATAACCAATTAGGTATATTGTTTTTATTAACATAGAAGTTGAGGGTCTATACATAAATAACCCTAATATTTTAATAATATTTGCTTTATTCGTCTTCTTTCAGAACGGCTGGCTGCCGCTCCAACGCCCGGCTGCTGCAGTGATGAAGCCATTCAAGGGGGAGCGGATGTGGTGGATCTAGTCGGCGGCTGATTTCAAAATTGTTCAAGACACTATAAAAGGAGCACGGAAGCTGCCGGCTGCAGCAGGCCTCCGCCACCGACTCACCACTGTGCAGAGAGATCCTCTCTCTTCCATCCACACTGCCGGCCTCTACCGTGGCGGCGAGTCTCCACCACCGTGGGCGTGTGGTGTGACAGGCCACACCGCCATCCGGAGCTCGCCCGCATTACCGTGAGCACCTTAGCGTGCAACTCCCTCGCTGTCGTCGCCGACCACCGTCACCAACCTACTGATCAGCCACCCTCTCAGTAACTTAAGACGTCTGGGAAATTTCCCAGACGTCTGAAGTTACCCGCTCACTTCACCGCACACGCCTGAAGTCGCCTGCAGATCCCTTCCCGCACCTGCAGAACCTTCAGCGCACCCACGTCCGTCAACCTTCAGCTCAAACACGCACAACCGCCTGCAGTCCACGCCGTTCACCACTGTGTCTGCAGAACCGCCAGCAACCGACCTCTGCGCCCTCCACCGCTCACCGGCTGCTAACCTGCGCACGCCTGCAGATCAGCCCGCGCTCTCCTCCAACGCCTGCAGACCAGCCTGCAGCATCCTCCAACAGCCGTCTGCAGCTTCCACCGCGCAAGCGCCCCCTCTGCAGCTTCCACCGCAAACGCCAGCGCCCGCCTGCAGATCAGCCAGCGCACACGCCAACCGCCTGCAGACGCCCGCCTGCAGACCACCGCGCAAGCGCCCAAGCGCCCCTTCCGCAGACCTTCCGCGCGCCCACGCACAACCGCCTGCAGACCACCGCGCGCCAGCGCCTTCCGCAGACCTTCCACGCGCCCACGCACAACCGCCTGCAGCACCTCCGCCGGAGCTCGTCCGGCCACCTCCGGCCGCCGCGCGACTCGCCGTCACCACCGATTCGAAGCCCTTGATCCAAGGGACCTCCGCCGAGCTTCCCGCGCCCAGCCATCGGCTCCTCGTCGCGCAAGACAACGGGGAAGAATTCCCCTGTTTTGCTACAGTAAAGCATTGATTAAAATTTACATTTTCTGCCATTGCCAGATTTTATTCATATTCTATTCAGTCTGCATTGCGGAAAATATCCTGTAGTTTATCATAATTGCCATTTCAGCATTATTTCTTGCTTAAACCTTAATCTAAAGGCAATCTTGGCTTGGTTCTTGTCCAAATTGACTCCGAACAAACATTTTTAAGTGGCGCGAATTTTAATACGTTATTGCCTCCCTGTGGAAACGACCCGCTCCTCTGCGAGTGGTTATTTCTTATTAAAAATTGATTAGTCGATTTTTCCACCACATTAAACTACAAACGACTTAAAAGCGAAAGATCGACACGATCAAATGGCGCCGTTGCCGGGGAGGCAACAGACGCAATAATTTCGCCTAATTTTATCTTCATTATTTGTCAATTGCACAGAGATTTGACCATCTATTATTTTCTTTTCTGTGCGAGAAATTTTGTGCAAGAATCAGCCACTGTGAGAGGCGACCCTTGACGTCGCCAGACGAGAAGTGGACAAGCAATTTTGAAAGGAGGAGAAGGACGAGGACGCGACGGACACCACTGTATTTAATCGCTAATTTAATTAGAATAGAATTAAGACTGAAGACTTAATTTTTTTCATTACAGTTAGTTTGAAACCCTTGTTCTGGGGCATATTTTGAGGGTTTGTTCCCTGATTTTATTTTGGACCCGTGTTGGGTAATTTTTGGGAGCCTGTTCCCTTTTCTTTAGATTTAAGTTTATTTTTTTTATTATTTCTTTTATTTGCTTGTGCATAAGTAGTTCTAAAAAAAATAGAAAAAGAAAAAAAAAAAACGAGCTGCCTGCTAGAAGCTGCACGCCCTAGGACGAACCATTTAGGTCTGTATGAGCAGCCTCTAGATTTGCTTTTCTGCATTGCGTGCATTTTTGCATCGAAGATCGCTGGAGGCAAGGTACGCATTCTCTTACTTTGCATCCTATTTTTGATCACGCATTGCATTTGGGATTTAATGCAAAGACCACCTAATCTGTACTGAATAAATCTAACAAGTGGTCACATTTTTTTAGAAAAAGGACTAATTAAAGGAAGGACATTTTAAAAACCAAGGATTTCATTTTCAAACTTGGCGTGCGATTCAAAGTTTAAAATCTTTTACGGTGTATGCACACTTATTTCACTTGCACCACGACACGCTTCTTGACACTCCTTAGGTTTGGAAATACTAGGACAAGAGCCCTCCTTTCGTTGGATTCTGAAGTGTTCGGAACTTGAGATCAAAGGTTTTGTAAATCCAAAGAGGGGGATACCCTGTCACGGATTTTTGGGGGTAGTTGAGGAGCACCGCGAAAGCACAGCTTCAAAGGAAGGCTTAGGCCTACTTGCATCCCTCGATCTTCCGTCTTTGGATTTACTTGACCATTTGAGATTTAGGGAAGATTACCTAAGTTCCAACTAGGTCTTTTTAGGCGAGCCGTAGGTTGACAATAGGCGCGTAATTGATTGGGTAACTTGTTTTGTCACCTACAATTTGAATTAAATTCAAAAGCCTAAATCTGTAAAGACCAAACAAGTCCGTTTGAATTGTGTTTGTAGTGCATGCTTGGTAGGCGTTCTCTTAGGAGACAACTTGTATTTGATCCTGAACCAGAAAGAATCCTAAGAAAAGACCTCCCAAGGGTAGAAATGGCCGGTCAAAGGAGCCTTAAGGAATATTTCATCCCAACCAACCAAGCTGGCCCAGCACTACGTAGACCTGGAGGGGATAATCCATATGAGATCAAAAGTAGTACCATATCCTTGCTACCCTCCTTTTATGGTACTACTAGGGAAGATCCTTACAGGCATATTGAGGAATTCACCGAGGTCTGTTCCAAGGTGAAGCTGCAGGGCGTTACTGATGACGCTCAAATGCGGACCCTTTTTCCCTTCTCCCTAAAGGACAAAGCCAAGTATTGGTATCACACCCTTGATAATTTAAATACTTGGGATGCCCTTAAAAAGGAGTTTTTGAAGAAGTACTTCCCCATGAGCAAAACAAATCACTTTAGGAGGGAAATCATGAGTTTTGCTCAAAAGGATGGGGAAGCTTTCCATGATGCGTGGGAGCGCTTTAACGATTTGCTGAGACTTTGCCCACATCACCAGGTGCCTAAATGGCAACTGGTTGAAAGGTTCTACACCGGACTTAATGATTCGCATAGGCAAACTGTGGATGGTGCCTGTGCAGGAACCTTTCTATCTAAGACTGAGGATGAAGCTTGGAACTTATTTGATACTTTGAGTGAGAATTCTATTCACTTGAATTCTGCCTACATGGATAGAAAGCCCACTCTCATGCAAAGAAAGTTGGAGGCGAATGAAGCAAGGGACACCCAGAATTTAGCTTATCAAATTCAATTACTGAATCAAAACATGGAAAGGCTTATGTCGAACCCGAGTTCATTCACACCTAACACCTCCACATCCCAAGCTTCCGAATGTGTAATTTGTCAAGGCAATACACACGCCACTGTGGATTGCCACTTAGCCTCCCAATTCCCTGAGCTTGTACAAGCAGATTTGAATGCCGCTCAAGGGTTCCGTCCAAGACCTCGTAATGATCCTTTCTCCAACACTTATAATGAGGGATGGAGGAACCACCCAAACTTTTCATGGAGACAAGGAAATGTCTCAAATTCAGGGAATTACAAACCGCAATCCTTTCAAAACCATCAAATGAACCAACCTCAGACCTTTGCCCAACCTAAAACCTCTGAGATGGATGAATTGAAGGCGATATTGAAAACTATGCAAGAAAGTCAAAGTGCCATCATCCAATCTCATGACAAGGCTATACATGAGATGAAATCACAAATTGGACACCTTGTTGAGGCCGTTAGACAGAGGGAGACTGGGAAGTTTCCAAGTGCTGCTGAGGAAAATCCTAAAGGAAAAGGGATTGTCTTTAGGGAGCATGCTCAGGCGGTGACTATTCTGAGGAGTGGGAAAGAAATTTCCAAACCCGATGCTCCTATAGTCTCACCCCCTAAAAAAACATCCACCCCGACTTTCACCCCCACCGAAGAAGATTTGCCCAAATCTCCTCCGCTTGAAATCACCTCACCGGAAGAAGTTGCCCCCGTTCCACCCCTTACTCGACATGACAACCCTTCCACCCAGAGATCGAGAGTGCCATTTCCAGAGCGCTTATCCATCTCTGGGCAGACTTCTGCTGGCTCATCTGGAGCCAAAGATAAGACGGATGAGATTATGGAAACTTTCAAGCAAGTGCAGATTAACCTGCCTTTGCTTGAAGCTATCAGGCAGATTCCGTCTTATGCCCGCTTCTTAAAGGACTTGTGCACGAAAAAGCGGCAATCTAGAAAACAGGTCCAGTCTAAAGTTGTCCTGCCTGATTCTGTTAGCTCAATTGTTCAACATGGCACACCTCCGAAACTTAAGGACCCAGGGGCCCCATATATCTCTGTAGTTATTGGTGACTTACAAATTGATGAGGCTCTGCTTGATCTGGGTGCGGGGGTGAACATCCTTCCGAGCTATGTATATGAACAACTTGGGGGAGGCAATCTGAAGCCTAGCCCTGTAGTCCTTCAAGTTGCTGATCGATCACTTAAGACACCACGGGGAATTTTGGAAGATGTCCTCGTAAGAGTGGAGGATTTCTTTTTTCCCGTTGACTTCTTAGTTTTGGACACTGACCCTACCAACAAGCCAACCAAACCCTCCATCATTTTGGGCCGCCCCTTCCTTGCAACTTCCCATGCTTCAATTAATTGCAATACTGGGGCATTGAAAATGGGCTTTGGGAATAGGAAAATCCGGCTTAATGTGTTTGATGCTTACAAACAAGCTGGACTTGAGGATTGTTCTCAAGTTGAGGTGATAGATGACCTGATTGAAGAGGCAACTCCTGCAATGTTATGTGATGACCCCCTTCAGCATGTCATGCTAAATGAGCATTCCCATCTCTTGGAGGAATGTGAAGGGGATATACTAGAACTAGAGGAATTGCTAGGAGTTTCTGCTGAGTCTCTTCCCCCATCACTTCCGCCGAAGGCAGATTTGCTACCTGAGATGGGGACATCTATTATGAAACCCTCAACCATACAAGCCCCCAACCTTGAGTTGAAACCCCTCCCTGACACTCTCAAGTATGTTTTCCTAGGTGCCAATGATACGCTCCCAGTTATCATTTCGGCTGTGCTGTCTGAGGCACAGGAGGGAGCCTTGATTGAATGCCTGTCTAGGCATAAGGAAGCTATTGCTTGGAGCATTGCTGACATTAAGGGTATAGACTCTACACTCTGCATGCACCACATTTATACTGATGATTCCATCAAGCCTTTTAGGGACATGCAGAGACGTCTGAACCCTAATATGAGGGAGGTTGTAAAAAAGGAAATCCTGAAGTGGTTGGACGCTGGGATCATATATCCCATTGCTGATAGTAAATGGGTCAGTCCCATTCATGTGGTGCCAAAGAAGGCAGGCTTTACTGTGGAACTCAACGACCAAGGTGAACAAGTTGTCACTAGACCCTCAACTGGATGGAGGGTCTGTATTGATTACCGCAAGCTGAACACCGCTACCCAGAAGGATCACTTTCCTTTGCCTTTTATTGATCAAATTCTCGAAAAATTGGCAGGGAATAAGTATTATTGCTTTCTCGATGGATATTCTGGGTACAATCAGGTGGCAGTCTTTCCTGATGACCAGGAAAAGACGACATTCACGAGTCCTTACGGTACTTTTGCATTCAGGCGTATGCCGTTTGGATTATGTAATGCCCCTGCAACTTTCCAGCGGTGTATGATGTCTATCTTTTCGGACATGATTGACGAGTGTGTCGAAGTATTTATGGATGACTTCTCTATTTATGGCTCGTCTTTCGACCAGTGTCTCATGCACCTGGAGAATGTGTTGAAACGATGTAGGGAGACTGGTTTAGTCCTCAGCTGGGAGAAAAGTCACTTCATGGTACAGAAAGGAATTGTACTTGGGCATGTTGTATCTGAGCAAGGATTGGAAGTAGATAAAGCCAAGATTGATTCTATTTCCAAACTTCCATTGCCTACGAATGTCAAACAGATTAGATCCTTTCTAGGCCATGCTGGCTTTTACAGGCGCTTTATTAAAAATTTTAGTAAGATTTCTAGGCCACTTTGTGACTTATTGGCGAAGGAATCTTCCTTCAGTTTTGATTCAAAGTGTGCCGAGGCTTTTCAAACTCTAAAGGAGGCCTTGATCTCTGCGCCTGTTCTCCAAGCTCCTGATTGGGCACTCCCCTTTGAGCTTATGTGTGATGCTTCGGATTATGCAGTGGGAGCAGTCCTTGGACAAAGGGTTGAGGGAAGACCTCATGTGCTGCATTATGCAAGCAAGACTTTAACTGAACCTCAGCAAAACTACACCGTCACTGAAAAAGAATTACTTGCTGTAGTTTTTTCTCTAGAGAAGTTTAGGTCTTATTTACTTGGGTCTAAGGTGGTTATTTTTACTGATCATGCAGCAGTGAAACATCTCATTGCTAAGAAAGATTCTAAGCCACGTCTAATTAGGTGGATCTTACTCCTTCAAGAATTTGACTTGGAAATACGTGAAAAGAAAGGAGTAGAAAATGTTGTGGCTGACCACCTGTCTCGTCTTCCTCTTAACGACTCTATTTCTGAAGACATTCGCGAGACATTCCCCGATGAAACTCTGATGGCGGTAACACCAACTTTACCTTGGTATGCAGACATTGTAAATTACTTGGTCACTGGACAAACTCCTGGCTCTTGGGATAAGCAGAAAAGAAAGAGATTCATTTCTCAAGCAAGATATTTTCATTGGGAAGAGCCAGAATTATTTAGAATTGGACAAGACCAAGTTTTGAGACGTTGTGTGCCTGAAGAGGAACAACAAAGTGTGCTGACATTTTGCCATGCACTTCATTGTGGAGGACACTTTGGTGCTAAGAAAACTGCTTTTAAGGTTCTCCAGTCTGGTTTTTGGTGGCCTTCCTTATTTAAGGATTCTCATAATCTTGTTAAGGCCTGTATTAGATGTCAACGGACTGGAACGATTGGGAAGAAGAATGAAATGCCTCAACATCATATTCAATCTGTTGAAATTTTTGATGTGTGGGGAATTGACTTTATGGGCCCCTTCCTGTCGTCCCATGGTTTTGAATATATCTTGGTGGCAGTTGATTATGTCTCTAAATGGATAGAGGCCATTCCGACGCGCACAAATGACCACTCTGTGGTTTTGAAATTTGTGAAGGCCAATATCATATCCCGTTTCGGCTGCCCCAAGACTATTATAAGTGATGGGGGACCTCATTTCCGAAACCACCACTTCAATCGGTTAATTAAGAGTTTGGGAGTGACTCACAAGGTTGCTACCCCTTACCACCCTCAGACAAGTGGTCAGGTTGAAGTATCAAATAGGGAGATAAAAAATATTTTGGAAAAGACCGTTAGACCTGATAGGAAAGATTGGTCCCAAAAGCTCGATGATGCTTTGTGGGCTTATCGAACGGCCTATAAGACCCCTTTGGGTACTTCTCCCTTTCGGATTGTGTATGGAAAAGCGTGCCATTTACCTGTTGAGTTGGAACATAAAGCACTTTGGGCTATTCGAAGTGTTAACATGGATTTAGAGAAGGCAGGTAAGGCACGATTTCTAGAATTAAGTGAGCTTGAGGAGCTGAGGAATGATGCTTATGACACCTCTCAAGCTTATAAAGAAAGAACTAAGGTCTTGCATGACAAGTTTATTCTTCGAAAGACCTTTGAACCCAACCAACAAGTCTGGCTTTTCAATTCCAGACTTAAACTTTTTCCTGGGAAATTAAAATCTCGTTGGGATGGGCCTTACATAATCACCAAAGTATTCCCCCATGGAGCTGTGGAGATCAAAAATCCTTCCTCTTCAGCAACTCCCTTTATCGTCAACGGTCAACGGTTAAAACCGTACATAACTTTAGATGGCCATCTTGTTGACGAAGTCACTCTTGAGGAGCCTTAGCTCCTACCATTCTCCGCCTCAGGTAATATCTTCCTTTAGCTATTTTTGATTTTCAATGAGGACATTGTTTGAACCAGGCATGGGGGAGAGGACCTGAGGCATTTTGTTTATAGCATGCATAAAAAAAAAAAAAAAAAAAAAAAGGTTTTGAGCTTAACTGGCTAGATCTTGCCGTCTTAAGCAAATCAGAACTCTAGGGTAGACTAAGTTAATTCTAGGGTCAAACTTTAGAAGCTAAATAAGCTACTAGCTTTAGACCTTTAGGGTCCTTTGTGGACTTAAAAACTTAAGTAGGAGTTAAGTTGCGGACCATTCTTCAAGAGGTTGAGGAAGGGAAGCTAGGGTTTGAGTTAAAAGGTGGGGTAGTACCTGGAGTCTTATTCTACCTTTTGGTTTACAGGTCCTTGTAACCCAAGCATCCAAATTGTTCACACTTGGTCTGGTAATTAACTTAATTTCTGAAAAGAGATTTGGTTCTCTTAGTTTTGACTTAAGAAAGGCTTGAAAACATATTTTGATTGGAAGAGTTCCCGCCGCAGGAGAGGTCGAGTATATACTCACCTTGAGGATGCGATGGTAACATATTACCTCCTCGGCGCTTGTCTCTTAGGATATCCATCCTACTGGGGGCATGTAAGCGCATTGCGCGGTTCAGGTACCATGGGCGGCCCTATCTCGAAGTGCCGATTGCCATAGGCCTGAATTCGCTTAAGAAATCCATGGGCGATACTATCTCGAAGTGTCGATTGCCAAGAGTTCTTGGGGTCGTTATGGGCGGTGCTATCTCGAAGCATCGAAAGCCAGGCACCCTTCGAGGTATGGTAATGGGGACAATGAATTCGACACAGGCTGTGTTGATAGCTGATCTGAGGTTAGACTTAGAAGAATCAAACAAAAAAAAAAAAAAAAAAATTCCTTTAACTCAAATAACTCGGACCAATGCACAAGCACGGATGCTTTAATCTCAGGGATCAATAAACTTTAGGGTATAGTCAGAAATCAGGGAAACTTGTGCTGGCAACTCGTCTTTAGCCGACCTAGTCTGTAACTTAGCAACTACTTAGGAACCTTGGGTTTAGAACCTAAACTTAATATGCTTCTGAAGGAAGACTAAGTGAGTTGACTAGTCTACTTAGAGTGCTAGGTTTCGCTTAATTTTGCTAGGGACTAGCAAAAACTAGGCATGGGGGTATTTGATTAGCCCATAGTGGTGGGTTATTTAAGTACTTAAGTGCCTACACATTAGGTTAATTCTAACATTTATTTAGTATAAATTAGGATGTAAATAGATTAATTCATAGTTTTAATCTAATTACATAATCCATACATTGCATTCATATCTTAAGTGCATTTAGAATTAGCTTAGAATAGCATTCATCTAATTAGATAACCAATTAGGTATATTGTTTTTATTAACATAGAAGTTGAGGGTCTATACATAAATAACCCTAATATTTTAATAATATTTGCTTTATTCGTCTTCTTTCAGAACGGCTGGCTGCCGCTCCAACGCCCGGCTGCTGCAGTGATGAAGCCATTCAAGGGGGAGCGGATGTGGTGGATCTGGTCGGCGGCTGATTTCAAAATTGTTCAAGACACTATAAAAGGAGCACGGAAGCTGCCGGCTGCAGCAGGCCTCCGCCACCGACTCACCACTGTGCAGAGAGATCCTCTCTCTTCCATCCACACTGCCGGCCTCTACCGTGGCGACGAGTCTCCACCACCGTGGGCGTGTGGTGTGACAGGCCACACCGCCATCCGGAGCTCGCCCGCATTACCGTGAGCACCTTAGCGTGCAACTCCCTCGCTGTCGTCGCCGACCACCGTCACCAACCTACTGATCAGCCACCCTCTCAGTAACTTAAGACGTCTGGGAAATTTCCCAGACGTCTGAAGTTACCCGCTCACTTCACCGCACACGCCTGAAGTCGCCTGCAGATCCCTTCCCGCACCTGCAGAACCTTCAGCGCACCCACGTCCGTCAACCTTCAGCTCAAACACGCACAACCGCCTGCAGTCCACGCCGTTCACCACTGTGTCTGCAGAACCGCCAGCAACCGACCTCTGCGCCCTCCACCGCTCACCGGCTGCTGACCTGCGCACGCCTGCAGATCAGCCCGCGCTCTCCTCCAACGCCTGCAGACCAGCCTGCAGCATCCTCCAACAGCCGTCTGCAGCTTCCACCGCGCAAGCGCCCCCTCTGCAGCTTCCACCGCACACGCCAGCGCCCGCCTGCAGATCAGCCAGCGCACACGCCAACCGCCTGCAGACGCCCGCCTGCAGACCACAGCGCAAGCGCCCAAGCGCCCCTTCCGCAGACCTTCCGCGCGCCCACGCACAACCGCCTGCAGACCACCGCGCGCCAGCGCCTTCCGCAGACCTTCCACGCGCCCACGCACAACCGCCTGCAGCACCTCCGCCGGAGCTCGTCCGGCCACCTCCGGCCGCCGCGCGACTCGCCGTCACCACCGATTCGAAGCCCTTGATCCAAGGGACCTCCGCCGAGCTTCCCGCGCCCAGCCATCGGCTCCTCGTCGCGCAAGACAACGGGGAAGAATTCCCCTGTTTTGCTACAGTAAAGCATTGATTAAAATTTACATTTTCTGCCATTGCCAGATTTTATTCATATTCTATTCAGTCTGCATTGCGGAAAATATCCTGTAGTTTATCATAATTGCCATTTCAGCATTATTTCTTGCTTAAACCTTAATCTAAAGGCAATCTTGGCTTGGTTCTTGTCCAAATTGACTCCGAACAAACATTTTTAAGTGGCGCGAATTTTAATACGTTATTGCCTCCCTGTGGAAACGACCCGCTCCTCTGCGAGTGGTTATTTCTTATTAAAAATTGATTAGTCGATTTTTCCACCACATTAAACTACAAACGACTTAAAAGCGAAAGATCGACACGATCAAATGGAGTAAGGGGAAATTATCAGGGATGTGTGGTGGAGGCTGTAGGGTGGTCGGCGAGGCGGATGGAGGTGTCTAGCGATTGGAACACCTCGCCAAAGGAGTGTCCGGAGATGGAGATGAAGGTGTTCAATAGTGTTTGGTGGTCGATTTTGGGAAATAAAGAGAGAGGGAGAAAGTAAGGGAGATAGGGAACCTAAGAACCTACTTCTAAGGATAGAAAGGGGGAGGGATCCCATGCCGGTGTGGTTGCCAGACGTGGGGAAGACGGACCTTTGTAGGAGAGGCGGTGGCGAAGACAGGGAAGGAATGGTGACGGCTGGTATTGCTCGATGCGAATGACGGTGGTGAACAAGAATCCACCACCGGTGTTGTGGTCGAATGACGAGGAAGTCAGAGAGAGACTGTCGGAGCTTGCGGACAGTTGCGACCGGAGAAGAGAGAAGAATAGGGGGGACTCTGGCCCAAATTCAAGCTGAGGAGAATGGTTGGACCCTGGGGAGTCTTTTATAGGTCTTTAGAGAAGGTTTTATGCTTGGAAGCCAAGCCTCTAAGCAAGCAATGCTTGCCAGAGAAGGAAACTTCAAGATACCCAAATCTCTCATGCATTCACATGAGAGATTGGGAAAGAATCAGGGCATCTAACCGAGTTCATATTAGAGAGGATTACTTGACGAATCTCCCTTACAATTTTGGAAGGGATTCATCAATCAATCAAGGAGAAAGTCCAAGTTGAAAGTTGTCGGAGTAGGTTTTCTCCGCGATAATGGTGGAGGGACCTAATTGTGAAGATGAAAAAGAAGTTAGGGGGCTGAATGCAATGGTTTTTGAAAGTTATGGGTAAGAATGTAATCAGATAGGACCTTTTTGCAAACTAGGTCGAGACAAGTTCTCCTTAGGTCCAAATTTTGGTACAAACCTAATTTGGACCTAAGGAATTAAATGGTGAAGTTGGATTTTGGTTTTGACCAGGCTTGATTTGGTAATTTATGCAAAAACCCAAATTAAAGTAAATATTTGTCTGAGACTCCATTTTAGGTCAAGATGGGTTCTGATGGCCAATTTGAAGTTACTAAACCCTAGATAATACTTTTATACAATTTTTAGAGGGTTTAGGTGAATTTTATCTTGACCAAAACCTTGGTTAATTAAGTGGGTCTATTTTTAGGGTTTCAAAAGTCATTTAATTCTCAGAACACACACAAACCTATTTCTGGCTGATCTAACCCACTTATTATTTTTTAGGACCATTGACCTTTATTCACCCCTTGAGAAAACCTGTGGTTGTACTGCATTGATGATAAGTTGGTAAAATTATAGTTTTAACCCTAATTTCTTGTGTTTCTCTCAGAAAGGTTATGCAATGAATTATGACCTTTAGTTGGTTATGTAGGACCATTTATTGACTTCATTGGGTCAAAATGAGCTAGTTAGGGCTCATGATGGTGTTCCCATTAGTACTCGATTTTGAGCCAGACTAAGAGATATCAGAACTTGGTTTGCCTAGCTTTGAATTCCCAGACACCTATAATGATGAGCTTAAAACAGAACTCCTCGAGAATGTAAATCCAGAGCCTTATCCTGTTAAGGTAATTCTCAAAGATGATTCTGACATCCCAATAGAGCCCAACCTAGATTTTAGTGATCTAATCCCTACCTTTAACCTAGAATCTGGAGTCGAGCCTATTTGGGATTATTATGAGGCCCCATGTGATGAGACACAGATTTTCAAGTTGAACTAAGATTATGGGTCTATGTTTGATGACTGCACCTCTCCAGACTCCTTTGAGATATAGATTGATTTGTCGAAAATCATGCCAATTTATGACACAGAAATCGAGGAGCTAGAAGAGTTGGGATTCGATTGGGTCTTTCCTAGGAGTCAAGAACCAGAGCCCATGCTTAATAGGGGCACCTTTTTGAGTTCAAATTCTGACTTTAGGTTAGATCCAAGTAAGGTTGCTGCTTCTCCACATCTTGATTCACTCTGTGGTGGAACATCTGATCTGGAATTAGGTTTAGAACATGATCTTCATAAGTTCTCTAATGATTTCGAATCTTACTCTGATTTCGGAGAATCTTTGTTTCCTGATGACTACAAGCCAATTTACGATGTCAGCATCCATGACCCATTCTTCAACTCTGACTCTGAGGTCCCTGATCCCGAGATCATCAATTCAAAATCGAGTTCCATTGACTTGGAATCATTCCTTTATGAACTACAGGATTCAGAAACTACAAGTGCCGAGAGTGTATGCAAGCCAGAATTTGAATCTTTTCTTAACTCCGATTTTCATGATCTTATAATCACTCTCCAGGCTTTTATATTTGATTTTGATGGGCTCTATGAGGACTCTCTAAATACACCTACCTTTGAACCTTTTCTAGAGAAGCCCTCATACATAGTTCTCTTGGAAGCCACCACTTCTATAGCACATACGGAACCTGCTCAAATCCTATCCCACCCCCGACCCGCAATTGGAATCAATTTCTATTCTGATTCTCCTCTCTCTGATCTGGTTGCACCTGATTCCTCTCCACATTGTGATCAGGTTTTGGATATAGATCAGACTACTAATCACATCCCATCTTTCTCTGATCACTTTCGTAGGGTTCCTACGTCCTCCACAGACTCTTTTGCATTTGAGGATCCCTACTTGAACCAGGCTTAATCGAATCAGCCAAACCCTAGATTTTCATTTCCATATCCTTCTAAGTCATAGAGTATCTGGTGGGTACCATATCTCTTGATCCACATCCATCAACCCACCAGACTGATTGGGTTTAGGCTACATCATCAGCCTGTTGATCTGAACGAGCACTTGGTTGGACCAACCAGGCTATTGATCAAGGTGCCTGTTCTACAAAATTCATCTGATTTGAGCACTTTTTTCCATGACCACTTTCTACTCGACTGAAGGCATTGAATTTAGTGCTTAACAGGAGGTAACCCATCACTTCAAAAACTCGAGACCCTTCTGATTATCCTTTTGAGCTTCACGTGTACTGCACTTTGAGTTTAGAGTTAGAATAGCTAACCCCACCTTTGGTACATGTACCAAAGCTTGAAATCATTTGCAACAGTCATCTCGACCCATTCACCCACCCTTTTATCCTGTTCTAACCTATGAACCACATTGATTTCATACCCTTCTCTTTACATAGAGGACATTGCAAAACTTAGGCATGGGGGGTGTTAAAGGGCAAACACATAAAAATTTAAGTTTTTAAAGGGTTCTCACAAAAAAATTACTCATTCAAAGAAATTAAAAAAATTAAAAAAGAGCAAAAAAATGGAAAGGGAAGGAAATTTTGTGAGATTAATTGCATATCATTTTTTAGGAGAAAGAGAGGAGGTGATTTAAATGTCAAAAAGGAGCAACATTTTAAAACTAAAAAGGGATAGTCATTAGTAAATGATTATGAAATTTACTTAAGTTCTAGACCAAATCAAAAGAAAAAAATTAAGTCCTAAAAGAATAGGGAGACATAGAGATTAGTATGAGTGCTGATCTTAAGCCTCTTGGGCATGCTTTAGGCTTAAACATTCAAGTATTCATTAAGATCTGGATAGTCCCCAAGAGGTTGAGGAAAATGCGAAGCTTATGTATTAGGTCTAAGGCTTAGGGTTATTCGGCCTCGTTAACTGACCTCTGGTTTGCAAGACTCGATAAACTAAGCACCCTAATCCACACATAGTTTGGTTTAGTATGCTTAATAATCAAAATCACGCAAAACATTTGTTCTGTTTTGAAAAAGCTACATAGATTAGGAACAAGTTATCAACACAAGTTGATTTGGATGAGTTTCAAGTGCAGAGAGGCAGGAAATTCCCCTCGAAGATGCGCAATAACATATCATCTTGTCAATGCTTGTCTCCTGGGATATCTAAATATCCTATTGGGGGCACGTAAGCACCTTGTGCTGATTAAGGTACCATGAGTGGGATTATCCCGAAATGTCAATCGCCAGAGCTTGAATTTAGCTACAGAATGCCATGGACGGCACTATCTCGAAGTGTCGAAAGTCAGGGTTCTAAGGATTGCCATGGGCATTGCTATCTCGATGCATCGAAAGCTAAGGACCCTACGAGGATTGATGATAGGAGCTAGGAATCCAATACAGATCGTGTTTTTGAGCCAATCTGAAGCTAGAAATAAAGAAAGGAAAAAGTGAGAGAAAGCTCTCCAAAAATGAAAATAATTTCTTCTATCCCTCTCTCTTACAAAAATGCACTGCAAACTAAACTTAGACTAACCTTGTTTCAAGCACGGGTGCTTTAACTGTTGGGTTCAACAAACCTTTGGATAGTTTTTGTGGGCCTTAGAAACCTTTGCGGCAGACTGAGGCTAAAGCTGGTCAGATTCGAATCTTGGTTGGTACTTGAGTACCTCTAGTCCTATTATTGGCATTCTGACCTAAAAGCATGGTCTAGAATTCGAGTTCCTTTCATAAGATTTTGTTAAGAGACTAGAAAAAGTTAGGCATAGGGGTATGATGATAATGTCATCATCAGCCATATCTATCTTTAATTATCCAAAATCCATTGATAAATGCTCCTACATAACCACCAAAGGATCATAATTCACTGCACATCCTTTCTGAGAGTTTAACATGAAACCAGGGTTAAAACTATAACTTTACCATCATATCATGAATGCAGAACAACCATTGGTTTACCAGGGGTTTATTAAAGGTAAAATGGTCATAAATATCTAATAAGTGAGTTCATGTAGAATGAAATGGGTTTTCATGCTTTTCGAGAATTAAATGACATTTGAAATCCTAAAAATAGACCCGCTTAATTCATAGAGATTCTGTTTGGATAAAATTCACCTAAACCATCTAAAAATCATAGAAAAATATTCTATAAGGTTTAGTATGCTTGATTTGACCATTGGAAACCAATTTGACCTAAAAAAGAGTCTCAGACAGATAGTTGCCCTAATTTCAATTTCTACGCAATTTACCTAGACAAACTTAGTCAAAACCTAAATCCAACTTCACCATCAGATTTCTTGGGTCCAAATTCGATTTGTACCAAAATTTGGGCCCAATCAGAAATCATCTCAACCTAGTTTGCATTTTGTTCCAGTCTGAGTCTTTTCTCTCACATACATATCCGTAACTTTTGAAACCTTTGCAAAAACACCCTAACTTCATCATGTTCTTCACCAACAGGTCCCCACCGCCTTCAACTCCAAATCCCATTAACCAGCGACCTTCAATCAGGAAGAACTCCATGATTTCACGGCCAATCCCTTCCAAAATTGGAAGGGAGAATCTTGCGACCTTCCTCTTCCATTTGAGCTTGATCATGACCTTCCAAATCTGCCCAAAAGCTCAAGCGAATTCCTTGAACTCGCTGGTCCTATTCCATGATTTTTGAGCTTTCAAAGCTTGGTTTCCAAGATTGAAGGCTGCCTAATGGCTTATAAAAGCTTGACCATGGCAAACCTTACCTCCTTAGCTAGGTTTAGGGCCAAAATCTCTTCTTCTTCCCTACCTCCGACCCCTCTCCGACCAAGCTCCAATGAGCTTCCTCAACTCCATTCTTATAACCATTAGACAATCAAATTGAGTGGCCCATCTTCCTCCTCTACTTCCTCCGCGACTCGCTAGTCAAAGCGAGGGTTGTTCATCCCCATTCTTCGTCGCCGTCCCCCTCTAGAGAACTTCACCCTCCACAGCGTCGGCCTGCCAATGCCAGTGCCAATCTTACCCCTTTCTCCCATTAGGCTTGGTAGTTAGGTTTAGTTAGATCCTTAGTTTAGTTTCCCTCACTCAAAACCCAAAAATATCCCCTCGATGCACCCGTTCACCTTCATCCTCTCCATCTTCGGCCACCACTCTAGCAAGGCCCATCTCACACCACAAGCCACCAACAACCTTGCCACCTACTCCACAACGTTCGCCACATCACACCCATGAAAACCACCATCTTTATTCACCTTTCCATCCACTCACACGACCCCCTGAACAAACCCTTCATCGGCCATCTCCGTCACTGTACGACCACCCCACGCCTCACCTCACCACAAGCCACCATCACCACACTGACCACACCATGACGAAACTTATGAGCTATTTTAATGTGGTCGTGAGGCCATTTGCATGAGTTTCAAGTTCCACCATCGCCGCCATTACCCCCACCATGTTCTTCAAGCTCAAGGTCATGCACGCCCTAGGTTACACCTCCAGGCGGTGAGGGTGACCTCCAGGAACTCTCCTAGGTCCTCAATTAGAGGCCTCATCCACGACTTCAATGCCAATTTGATGCATCTTCATCTCTACTGCAGATGCAAGGAAGAGGAGTGGGGATAGTCCCACATTGGTGGGAGAAGAAGCGTTGCAGCCACAAATTAATTTTCCATTTAGGCTTTATCGCCTCGTACACCTAGGGGTGAGGTCCCTGCTCATCCAACACTTGACTCGACCTGGCCTACCACTCCTCGCTCATCACCACCCCCAGTGATCCTAGACTAGTTACGTGCATACCCGATTACCTGTTAAACCTGGATGAGAGAGAAGAGAATGAGAAAAGAGAAGAAAGAGAGAGCGAGGGAAGGGGGGTTTTGCTCCTCTGATAAAAGGGCTAAAACACTTAGCCATTGTGAGATCTAAGAAGCCCATTGTGCATGAAGGAAAAGAAGGCTTGTGCGTAACGTAGAAGAAGAGAAGGCCATGCCTAAAGGAAGACAAGATGAACAGTGTGAATGCACTGTAGCAAAAGGGCTATTTAAGCCATTTGATGCATAGGACTGACATTTAATAGCCCCTTTGAGATTGATAATGTTGGTTTAATTCATGACATGGAAATTGGCTAAGTGGTCCTGATCGCTGTAGCAATATTGATTAGCTAATATATATGTATCTAGACTAAATAATTGGTGATATAAATCACCATTGTTTTTGCTCTAGGCTTCCTTTTGCTATGTCGAATTGTTCATATACTCATGTTATACATTGATGATCAATTTTAAGTAATTATTATTCATTGAAAATCATTGTTGGCTTGATTTCTTGTGCTCATTAACATTTTATTTGAGATTAGCACATGAATTGCATATTTACTCCCTGTGTTCGACCTCGGACTTCAATTCGAGTAATAAATTTTATTTGTTGAAGAGAGATTTAGGAGACTTTACTACAATGAGACACTTTAATCTCCTGAAAAGTCCTGTCAATATTTTGGCATCGTTGCCCAGGAGCAATGCACAATTCACCACTATTCTTTGGTTTTTCTGATTATATTTGAGCAGTAACTTGCCCTGTTTGATTTCTTGTGATTTTTTAAGGTACTTCATTAGGTGATTTTTCGTGCAAAATAGCCACTCCCTGGTCAGGTAATTTCTGATTCTTCCCTAATCAACCTCCTAATCTTGGGATGAAAAAAAGGAAACAAACAATTAGGATTCATTTGCCTTACTTTCCTAGTAAACCATCATTTAAAAAGGTAAGATTTCTTATTTGCGAAAAATTTTCATATCTGATTAAAGCTTGAAGTGATTCTGTTTAGAATTCCCTACCCAAGTTGCCTGTACCTATTATGGACTACACTTAATTTCTAAGATCACCTTGGACTACTCGACTTCTTGTTTGAAGTCCAAGGTGTGCATTTTGAGATCAAATTGGACTTGAAGTAGAGCCAATTAAGGTTTTTACCATTAGGATTTTAAAGTGTTAGAACACATTTGCCTCCATAATGAGAATAAACCCTCCCGCATTTGTGTGCTACCCAAGCCCTTGTTTGAAAAGATCTAATCAAGAAAAATCCTAAAAATCAGCCTCTAAATTCACTTGAACCCTAAAATCTTGAACCTAATAAATTGAGTCATTCAGGGTGATTTCTGGGTCTTGACCTAGATTTCATTCTATCATCTTTGGGGCAGGTTAGGTGAAGTTGGTCAGCATTTTGGGCCAACCAACCTCCAAATTGGGTCACAAGTCAAATTAACTTCTAATCAAGTGAAATCCAAGGCACAAATTAAGCTAAAATTGGTAGACTTCAGGTCTTAAGTCTGTACATTCCGGTCTACTTGGAACTGTGGTGACAAGGAAGGTTGGGTGGGGGAAACCCTGTAACTTATGGGGACGCTTTACCGTGTAGGGGTCTTTGTGGGGCTGTCCCTTCCTAGCTTGCCAGGTACTTCTTGGGTGTGCGGATTTCTGATTTAGAGGTATCATCCACCTTGAAGCTGCCTTAGTCATCCAAAATTCTTTGGGTGCCTTGATTGGGTCTGAATAACATCCTATCCCTCATCTTTTCACTAGAGCACACATAGGAAGGTCATTAGGTTTTTAACCTACGAGACCTCATTAGAGCTTCTTGGGAATCTCTTTCCAGATCTGATCAACTTCAATCTAACCTGAGTTAGATTCTACACCTTGATTCCACAACCTGATTTGTACAACCTGACAACTTGGGAAAGACCAATTAGGAAACCTGAATCCCAAAATGATCATAAAAGAAAAAGTGATTGAGGCTGCCCTTATATATTTTGAAGATTATCCAGCCAGCTTGATTTAGGTTAAGGTCCTAAAAATAACAGAATTCATTATGAATTGTGTTAAACTATTGCTTACTCAACTAGGAAATGGTTCAACCCAGGAGACCCTCATACAAAAATTTAATGAAGTTTATGAAATGCATAGAATGGAGGGTTTACATTGCTTTGCAAATCCATCACTCTGGGAGATACACCAAGATCTCATTGAGTAGCGTGTAGATGTTTTAAGTCTATTAAGAAAAGCCATTGATGGGACATCTTGGCAAGATTCTAAAGATTCTCCAGAGCTTGGGTTAGATGATCATAGTTGCTATGGACCCCCAACTAGAATGAATTCAGATTCAAATTTCATAGCAATTGACATTCCTGATATTAGTGAGGGTGGGGAGGATCCAATTGCAGGTGTTCCCGATTTTGAGCTAGCCCTAGAAAATCAAGAGCCTGGTTCACCAAGCTTAGATTTCCCCAACACCTGTGATGATGAGCTTAACACAGACATTCTCGGGAATGTAAATCCCGAGCCTTATCCTATAAAGGTGATTCGCGAGAATGATTTTGACATCTCTGTAGAGCCCAGCCTAGATTCTAGTGATCCAATCCTTACCCTTAACCTAGACTCTGGATTCGAGCGTACCTGGGATAATCATGAGGCCCAAAATGATGAAAATCAGATTTTGAATTTGAATTACAATTCTGGGCCTGTATTTGATGAATATACCTCTCCAACTTCCTCTGCGACACAGATCAATTTTTTGGAAGTCACACCAATTTACGATATAGAAACCAAGGAGTTGGAAGAGTTGGGACTCGATTGGGTCTATCCTAGGAGCCAAGAATCTGAGCCCATGCCTAATAAGGACACCTTTTTCAGCTCAAAATCAGGAAATAGGTTAGATCCAAATCAGGTTGTTGATTCTACATATCCTTATCTTTTCTATGGTGGAACCTCTGATCTGGAATCAAGTTCAAAACATGTTCTTCGCAAATTCTCCATCCTTTCAGAGAACTGTTATTTCCTAATGACTTCAAATCGGTTACAAGTAGGGGTTAACCCTTATTTGTGTTTACTGAACGGGGATTAGGAATGGGGGTTATCCTATGATGTGAAGTGGGGTGTTTACTTGTGAATGGGGTTTAAAGTGGAAAAAGACATTTTTTCCCTTGGGATGGTAGGTAAGCTGGTTGGGGTTGTTTTTTATTTAGATAATATTAATTTATTTAGAAAGGTTGAATGGCAAATAGAAAAGAAAATTAACTTGTATTGGAAAATTTTTTCCTTGTATTGTCATGTGATTCATCATGTTTGTTACAAGAAACATTATAGCATCACGTATTACATTTCCAAATATCAATAATAGAAATAGAAAAAGGATATTATTTCCTTTGCAAAAATTGATGCCATGTTATTTTTTGCCACTACAACATTAGCAACTGGAGCATTTGGCCGCATAAACCTCTGTAATCAGCTACTACCCAATTGACGCCATGATTTTCAATTGTCTCCAAGTATGAGTAGAAATACAAAAAATGCAAATTTTATAAGTAAAGCAACTCCATGTGCATAAGCACTCAATTCAAGCCTCAGCAAATGAATCCCTGATCTGGATTTTCCTTCAACAATCTATGTTATGCCCAATACTGATCTCCATCTGATCTCTTCATGTTTGGCATAACAAATATGCCAAATTCTTCCAATTTGGCATGTGTTGTAACCCTTGACCTTAAACATGAAGAAATATATTCTGAAACTTCCTCTCAAAATCATGGATAAATGGAAGTTTGAGTAATTGTAGTGGATATTTCTGTTCACTTATCTGGGAAAAAGGGAAGTTTTTGTCTCATCATTTCTTTATGTTAAAGGAGCTTTTGTATGCTCTACTTGTTTGCATACATTTTAACAAGTGATGGTTGTTTGTAATTAATAAGGAAATTAAAGTTGTACAAATAAATTAAATGCATTATGTGTCAATCAATGGGGGCCTTCATTCTTGGATATATAAGTAAAGGAAAGTGTAAGTGTAAAATTACTAACCTGTAATGTCACGTCAGGGTAGGCAAGATAAATGGATGGTTAATTTTGTAGTAGGCTCAAATTACTTCATTGTGGAAAATTTTAATGCTAGTCATCAAGAAAATTCTATCAACTATGGATGGTTAAAATCATTTAGCCCTCGAATTTTGTGTTGCATGGGGTTGCTGTGTTGCAGCCGTCCATGCCATGCAAACACAAATAATTGTCACCTTCTGTGCTGCATAGGGTTGCTGTACTGCAGCCATCCTACGTATGTGAACACATTCATTGGGGTTGCCTGGTTTTCTTTTCACCAGCCAGCCAAACCAACACCATCCAATTGTTTAATAGGTTTACCCTCAAGCATTGGAAGCTTTCATCATTGCCTATATAACCCTCATAAATTTTTTTGTAATGCATCCTGTTGTTGTATTAAACAACTTGGGCAAATAATATATTATTAATGTATATGACAACATAAATAAAAATGAGAATTTAAAGAAAAGCACATAACTTGCGAGATATTAAAAGAAAACATAAAAACATTCAAAGCCCTTCAATAAGCAAAATAAAGAAAAAGAAAACAACATCCAAAGATGGTGATAAGAAAGTTTCAATCACCATGCTTATTACATAATGCCCACTATAAAGATAGATTTTTGTCATCGACCTTTGGATAGATCAATAGATTCCACCAATGATCCTACGTACATGAAACCTAATTGACGAGCTCATCCATTATTTCCAAGAATGGAAATCTAAGTCCCTGTAACCTTCTATACACTAAACATTAACCAACAAAGCAAAAATTTTTAGGACTTTTACATTGATGATAGCACCACCATTCATCATAAATGACTTGAAATAGTTAGAATCAAATGTTAAATGCTTATAAATGATTGTCTGAGGATCGTAAATCTGTAGTGAACTAATTTGAGATGAAGATAGGAAAATAGGGTTAAATCAATTATTTTAACATCCAATCATAAATGCCGATTAACCATAGGGTTGATCAAAGGCAAATTAAAGGTTAAATGAACTTTAAAAACCAACAAGTGGGCTCACATTGATTGAATCAGGGATTCACACATTTCAAGGATTAAAACAGTATCAAAAACCTTAATTATCAGCCACACTTAAATTGAAAGTGTTATTGTGGAGACAAATCCAATATAAACCTCCTAAAAATCATTGAAAAATATTCTAAGATATTTGGTACCATCACTTTGATCATCTGAATCCATTTTGACCAAAAATAGAGATTCAGACAGGAATTTACCCTGTCAAACGTGGTCAAAACCAAAATCTAATTTCACCATTAGATTCTTTGGGTCCAAATTAGGTTACCACCAAAATTTGATATCAGAGTCCATCTTGATCTAGTTTGCATTTTGAGCCATCAGTTCTACATTTTTCTCACAAACAAGCTCCTAGCTTTTCATCATTTTCTTAAAAAGACCCCTGTCGCCTTCTCCTTCATCTCCTCCTTCACGATCTGAACAAAACCATCAAACCCAACACCATTGATTTCATATGGGGTTATCTCCTCCAAATCCTTCCAAACTTGGAGGGATTGATCACCAGAGGTTCCTTGTCATATGAACACAATCACAGATCCTAAGGTAGACCCAGGAACTCTTGCGAACACGTGAAAATCAAAGAGCTTTCCTTGCTTAAACTACTCAAAATTCCAGAGGATTCCATGAAATTAAAGGCTCCTATCACCTCAATATAAGCCATACCACTTACCCAACTTCTTGACAGTCAAGTTTTGGCCGGAATTCCCTCTCTTCTTCTTCGGCCACCTCCATCCTAGGCTCCAGCGAGCACCTATACCCACCCTCTTCCAGCCAACCAACCACCAACTAGGGAGGCCCAACTTCTTTCCCTCTTCTTCGCACACCTTGCCGGCCAAAGCAAGGGTGCCTTCTACCCCTTCTTCCTTATTGATTCCTTCGTTGAACTTCATCACCTTCCTCACATCCAGCTGGTTGTTTAGTCTTAATATTATCAATTAAAGTAAATTTCGAGGATACTTGTGTGACAATGACATATTATAAAGGGCTTGGGGGCATTGCATGCATATTACTTGATCTTTATATTTTAATTGCTTAGAATCAATGTTTAAAGACCATGTGCACAAGTCCAGTTTGAAACAAGTCTCAGATGAGAGATCAGATCATACAGATGGATCCAGATCGATGAATGGAGTCCAATGGACTTAAAATCATCCCAATCTGATCTCCGTAGCTCCCACAACAAGCTAAAGAAGTCCTGACCCTTGATCCACTAATCAACAGCACCAAATATGACACGTGGCACCTATTTCTTTCATTGATTGCACCCATTTCCTCTCTTCATCGCGTGGAGATGAAATCCTGACCGTAGATCCACCATCATACAGCTAAAGAGCCACGGGTGCTTACGCAAAGATGAACCCATGCGCGACCTTGGTGCATTGGTCACGATGCTAGCCTACCACCATCGGATGCAAGTTTGAATCCCGCCACACCTCAATTTCGCAATTAAGGCTTGGTGTAGCATGAGCAGCGACGACGCAAGCAAGAGCATGCACGCGGGGAGCAACATGTGCAAGGCAGCATGCGGACACCAACGTGTGCTAGCACGTGCACTCGACATGGCGTGCGAGGAACGCGACATGGTGCAGAGCATTGAAGGCACGAGGGCTGGGGCTACGACGACACTTGCGGTGGGTCTTTAGTGACATCTTTGAATGTCGCTGTTGACCCGAGGATGAATTTAAGCCCTCTCGTCAACTATAAAAAGGGACCTATCCCTCCCATTTGCATCCATCATCTACCTAAGCAACTCTACCACTCCTTAAAGCTCCAAGCAAGGTTGTCAAGACCCTGAGCCACGGACGGAAGCTCCTCCACCACTATGGCTGCCTCGATGCTTTCTTCTGACTTGTTCTTAGTTTTATTTTCCTTGGATAGTGTAGTTCATTTCTTTCATTTAAGCATTCATCTACATATTGTTGAACACTACATTTGATACTCAATAGAGTAAATATTTGATATATTATTCTCATATCTATGTTATGATTCTCTAACCCTTTGTCTCTCTTTCTCTCTCTCTATCTCTCTTTCTCATTTTCTCAAATCGATTTTCAAGCACACAAATGACATATTTACGTGACACAAAAGCGACTATTTCATCTAATTACTGCCTCCCTATGTTCGACACTCGGACTTAGCTCCGATTCTTTATTTCAAATTGACATCGTAAGCGCACTACAATGAATAGTTTTACGCAAACGCGTCTAGCAAACGACCAATTTTTGGCATTGTTGCCGGGGAGGCAACTGATCTCTTATTCGCTTTCATTTTATTGGTCATTATTTATACTTGTGTTATCTAACTTGCTCTTCTCTCTCTTCTTGTGGTTGCAAGAACCTTGTGCATTGGCAACGGGAGGAGAACGAGTTGGGTTGGATCAAAAGGAAGTGTAAGAAGAAGATCGCCATTGACCAGAAGGCTTGATCTTGTCTTCCCATGATCCAAAGGTAACTTTCCATCCTTGGACCAAGAAATGGTGGTGTTATAAAAAAAAACTCTCTTTTGTTTGTCGAAGAAAATCACCACCACTAAGTCTTCAACCCGTTAATTTCGCAAGATCACTTTTTGGATATGGGTTGAGGACATGATTCAAGGACCCTAAGCACCTCTAAAAATTTTGAGAATAATGTCAGAGGTGCTCCTTTTAGTAGGAGAACTGCCCTTCAAATTTCAGAGCCAAACTTTTTGTGGTTTGGCCGTGAGAAATGTGCTACTGGAAGTGTCAAGGTTGTCCTATGTTCTGGAGATCTGTAGGCAATTCTTACTGCTGCAAACTCCACGTAGCTCGAATTTGTGAGAGATTTACATTTCTAGAAAGATCTTAAAATTCACTACAGTTCATCTGAAGAGCACTTTTGCATTTAAAATTGATTAGTGATTGTTTTAATCAAGATACTAAACTTGCACACTGATCTAGAAGTTCTAGACAGATTGACCCTTCTTGGAAAAATGTGAATTTGGGTATTCTGCTATCCTCAAAAAAGTTTTGAAATTGATCTTGCTGAAAAGCTCATTTGATTTTGGTCAAGATAGGATCATTGCTTGTTTTGATTGGACCCTTCTTGACAAAATCTTAAAAAAGATTCATTGAATAGAAGCTGCACACCCTAGGATCATCTACATTAGGGAGTTTTGATTTTATATAGTCACATGAAAGGCCTCAAAGAAAATCAAATTTTACCAACCATGTGCCTATACATTTGTGCCGTGTTTGAAGGTATAAATAAGTGAGAACTTTAAAAGCCATTAAAGAAAGATTTAAGTCCTAAAAATCACACATTGTAATATTGCCTGTGAAGGAACACTTATTTTTCCATTGGGTCCTTGCACCCAATTGTGCACACAGTTCCCGCATCTGTGTATGCACGAAAGGTGATCACTTCACCCCAAATTGGTTGCTTTAGATAGAGAAACTAGGAGAAAACTTGACTTTTCTAGGGGTAGGATTGAGGACATGGCCGACCCACGAGTTGAGGAGGTTGAGGATCAACCTCAACCCAATGCCATGGCCATGATTCAGGCTTAGATTACCGCCAACCACCAACTTCAACAACAATAGATTCACACCATCATGTAGGCCATACACCAACTATAGAACCCTCAGGGGCAAAATCAGGGGCAAAAACCTCAAGGACAACCCTCATTGAACCAACCTAACCCACCACCAGCCCTTAAGGGCCAACCAAGTCCTCCCCATGATTTTTACGATCCTCCTACCATCCGGGTAGAGCTATACCTTAGGGTCCATGAAGAGGGAGATGATTTTGAGCTAAAACCCAATGTCCTTAGCTTGATTTAAAGCCATTTCCATGGGAGCTCAAATGAAGACCCTTTCCATCACCTAGCAGACTTAGAGCGGATTGCCCGAACCGTAAAACCTTGGAACATTAGTTTAGATATTATTTTAATCAAGATGTTCCCATTCTCCCTAAGAGACAAAGTGTCTCATTGGCTTAGGACTTTAGGGAGACCCATCTCCTCTTGGGCGGAATTAAGGCATGCTTTTCTTAAGAAGTTTTTCCCCATAGGAAAGACTAATGCCCTTAGGAGAGCCATTACTACTTTCACCATGCAAAGTGGAGAGCAATTTCATGAGGCATGGGAGATATTTAATGAATTATTGAGGAAATGCCCACACCACAAGGTTCCAAGGTAGCAATTGGCCGAGATTTTCTACTATGGTCTGGATAGCAACTTTAGGAATTTTGTGGATGCTTCATGTGGAGGCAACCTTTTGAATAAGGATGAGGAGAGCATGTTTGAGCTCTTTGAATCAATTAGTGAGAATTCACTTAAAAATGCCTCCATCACCCAATTTAATCGATCTAGTCAACCCCGTGGTGGGATTTATGAGGTGCAAACAAATTCTGGAATGGTTGACATGGACATTATAGCTAAGAAGTTGGATTAGGTTGAGTTGGTGGATAAAAAGAGTGACGAGCTATTGAACGAAACCTGAACCCCGTGACTGACCTTCTCCCTAGCGAAGGGAGCTTACATTGTAGACTTGGTTCAATATATGAACCAAATGCAGTTGGAACAACCCTTGACCATGTTCCAGGGAGGGACCTTTAATCCCTCAAACTTTGATTACTCTTTCCCCTCCCCTTTGGCATCATCTACCTCTGAAGATGCCCAGGCCATCTAGGGATTTTCTAAGCCAGACCCTTTCTCCAACACTTACAACCCTGGATGACGCAACCCCCCAAATTTTGCCTTATCAAACTAAAAATCGAATTAATTCTAGAGACAACCTAGGCAAAATCCTCCTGCCTATTAGCAAAGTCCACCTACTAAACTCCCTATAACCAAAATAGGGTGACCCCTACACAGAACCAAATGGACACTATGATTAAAATGATGGTTGATATGAATCAGAAACATTAGGAGGAGATGGCATTAGTGAAGGGACAGTTGAGCCAACCATTGGATAACAAACAACAGGGGTCCCTTCCTTCTTAGCCACAATCGAACTCGAGGAATGTAATGAACAGAGGCCACAGTCCTCAAGGGTTCCAATCAAATTAGGGGCATGCCCACATGATCCAACAAGCCCCACAAACACCTCCCAGGTTTAATGCTTCTTCTTCTTCTCAGGGATCTAACCATGGTTCCAATGCCTCAGCCAATGCAGTTACCTTGAGAAGTGGCACTCAAACCTAGGACCCCAAAAGGCCAACCCTCCCATGACTTAACTACCTGAGTTGCCTGATTTTGAGGATGAGTAGGAGGAACCCAAGGATTAGGATCCTGGACCAATTCAAACCCAAATACCATACCCTGAAGCCTTGGAGAAAATAAAGAAAAAGAGAAATGTGGCTGACAATGAGGTGTTGTTGGAGATTTTTAAACAAGTACAGATTAATATACCTCTCCTCGACGCAATCAAGCATATCCTGACTTAAGCTAAATTTTTGAAGGATGTCTGTACACCTAAGCGTAAGCTAAGAACCTGAGCACCTAGGAAGGTAGTGCTCTTGGAATAAGCTCGTTCAGTGATATTAAGTAGCCTACCTTCAGAAAGAACTGACCCTAGAGAACCTCTAATATCTTGCAATGATGGTGACATGACGTTTGATAGAGTGCTCTTGGACTTAGGTGTTTCAATTAACTTAATCTTGACTACCATTTATCACTAGTTTGGATTTGGGGAATTAAAGCCCACACCTGTGACTATCCAACTGGCCGATTGATCAGTGATAACCTCGAAAGGGGTAGTCGAGGATGTAATTGTTTGGGTTACGGACTTCTACTTCCCAGTTGACTTTTTAGTCCTTGACATGGAAGTCCTAGAACAACTACAGAATACACCCATCATCCTAAGCAGACCCTTCTTGGCTCTGTCCAAGGCAAACATTGACTGTGACATGGGATGTATGGAAATTGCCTTCGAAGATAAGAAGATGCAATTGGATATGTTCAAGGCAACTAAGTCTTTTGATTGTTGTTAGGTCGAGGAGTATGATCCTGTGGAAACCCTGGTTGAAGAATGCCTCATGGTTAGCTCTTTAGAAAACCATCTGATTCAACCAGTTGATGACTACCCTGACCCATCCCAGTCTTTGGAGGTTGAAATCTATAGAGCTGATTACCATTGGCAACCTCCATTTGAGGAGATTGATGTTAATCAACTCCCACCCTTCCCTTACTCGTCAAACATTGTCCCACCTACACCTTAATTGAAACCTTTTCTCAGCAACCTTAAGTATGTCCTCCTAGGACCTGATCAAACTTTCCCTGTGATTATCAATGCATACCTAACTAGGGACCAAGAACTTAGGTTGCTACTACCCTTTCTGAACATCGAGCAGCTATTGGGTGGATAATTTCTGACTTAAACGGAATTAGCCCTACTTATTGCACTCACAAGATCAATTTGGAAGATGGGGCTCGACCTTCTCAGCAGATGCAAAGGCGATTGAACCCAACTATGTGAGAGGTCGTTAAAAAAGAAATAATCAAGTGGCCTGGTGCAAAAATCATCTACTCAATTTCCGATAGCCCCTTGGTGAGCCCTACTCAAGTAGTACCAAAGAAAGCCGGGCTCACTATGGTCACAAATGACCAGGGTGAATCCATCCCCACCCGCACCACAATCTCATGGTAGGTGTGAATTGATTAGGAAGCTTAATGAGGCCACTAAAAAGGACCACTTTCCCCTACCATTCAATGACCAGATTCTCGAATGACTAGCAGGGAAGAAATATTTTTGCTTCCTAGATGGATATTCAGGATATAACCAAGTTGGCATTACACCAGAGGACCAGGAGAAGACCACATTCACTTGCCCATATGGCACATTTGCATTCCATCGTATGCCATTTCGACTATGCAATGCACTCGCTACCTTTCAGCGTTGTATGTTAGCCATCTTTTTAGAGATGGTAGGTAAATATTTGGAGGTCTTTATGGATGATTTCTCCGTATTTGGAGACTCATTCGACCATTGTCTTAGCAACCTAGAAAATATCTTGAAGCAATGTATCGAGGTCAACTTAATTTTAAGCTGGGAGAAGAGCCATTTTATGGTTTAAGAAGGGATTGTCCTCGATCATATCATCTCGTATAGGGGCATTGAAGTTGATTGAGCTAAGGTTGATTTAATTTCCAAACTTCCACCTCCTAGCTCGGTCAAGCAAATCCGATCTTTCCTAGGACATGTTGGCTTCTATAGAAGGTTCATTAAAGATTTTTCCAAACTTTCCAAGCCTTTAGCTAACTTTCTAGCCAACGATGTACTTCTTGACATGAAACTTGATTGCATCAATGCCTACAACACCCTTAGAGATACAGTCTCAACTGCACCTATTTTACATCCCCTAGACTGGTCCCAGGACTTTGAGATGATGTACGATGCATCAGATTTTGCTGTTGGAGTAGTCCTAGGACAAAGAAGAGAGAAAAATCCTTTGGTGGTCTACTACGAGAGCAAAACTTTGGATGAGGATCAAAAGAATTATACTATCACAGAAAAAGAACTGCTTGCTGTAGTTTTTGGATTAGAAAAGTTCAGATCATACCTTCTAGGATCCCATGTGACTATTTACACTGACCACTCAGCTATCCAACATTTGTTAGCCAAAAAGGATGCTAAACCTAGGCTAATCAGATGGATCCTGCTCTTGCAGGAATTTGACCTGGAATTATGCAACAAAGTTGGGTCCAAGAACGTTGTAGTTGACCACTTATCCAGACTTCACCCGGAACACATTGGACCCTCATTACCCTTAACTAACACATTCCCTGATGAACAACTTCTTACCGTGCATGGAAGGAGTCTACCCTGGTATGCAACCTTAGTCAACTATTTAGTGGTAGGGCAGACTCTGCACAGCTGGTCTAGAAAGCTGCAAGATAACTTCTTGGCCGAGGCCAGGCATTATTTTTGGGATGAAACTATGCTGCTTAGACTTTTTGCAGACCAAATCATTAGGAGGTGTATTCCTAAAGAGGATGTTCAAAGTATGCTATCCTTCTATCATGACCAAGACTATGGTGGCCACTTCTCTGGGAAGCAGATGGCAGCAAAAGTTTTGCAGTACGATTTTTACTAGCCATCACTTTCAAGGATGCACATAACTTTGCAAAGACTTGCATTAGATGCCAGACCTTAGGGACTATGACCAGGAAAGATATGATGCCTCTACAACCCATCTTGATCATCAAAAGTTTTGATGTTTGGGGCATCGATTTTATGGGTCCGTTCCCACCATCAAACTATTTCGAGTATATACTAGTCTCAGTGGACTATGTCTCAAAATGGATCAAAGTTGTACCTACTCGAAAATGTGACCATAAGGCTATCACGGACATTGTTTAGAAAAATATCTTTTCCTGATTTGGGATACCGAAGGCCATGATCAGTGATTGTGGGAGTCACTTCATTAATGCCCAATTTCGTGCCCTACTTAAGAAATACAGGGTCACTCACCGCATTGCCACCCTGCATCACCCACAAATGAATGGGCAAACTGAGGTCTCAAATAGGCAGATTAAGAATATTCTATAAAAGACCATGAGACCTGACCCAAAGGATTGGTCCACACAATTGGATGATGCCCTTTAGGCATGTCGCCTTATCGATTGGTCTTTAGCAAAGCTTACCACCTTCCTGTCAAGTTGGAGCACCAGGCATACTAGGTTGTTAAGTAGTACAATATGGATTCCCAGATGGTCAGAACTCAAAGGAAGCTCCAACTCTCCGAGCTTGAGGAAATCCGTTGGGATGCTTACGAGAACAATAGACTTTATAAGAAGATGAAAGCCGTCCATGACAAACACATTAATAGAAAAACCTTTGAGCCAAATCAACAAGTCTGGTTATTTGATGCTAGACTTAAACTCTTCCCCGAGAAATTGAGATCTATGTGGACAGGACCATATTAAGTGGTCAGACCTTATCCCAATGGGGTAGTTGAAATTACCAATCCCAAGACTAGGCAAACCTTCATTGTTAATGGTCAACGACTAAAACACTTTCTTGCCCAGATTCCCCCGAAGGAAGTTATGACCCTTATTGAGGGCTAAGCTGGAATTGCACTCAGTTGGAGGCACAAAACTCAGCGCTTCTTGGGAGGCAACCTAGAGGATTCAAGCTAACTAGATTCATGATTATAACTCAGGTGATTTCTTTCCTTACTCCCTTGCATACATTTATTTTTCCAATGAGGACATTGTCCAACTTAGGCATAGGGGGGTGGTAATTCATAGGATCTGAGTACAAAATTGCCAGGTTGAACTAATTTTATTTCTTTTTATAAAAAAAAATTAAAATTAGGAAAAGAAAACTTAGGTATTAGAAGCTTGTCGACTTTAGGAAATGATACGTTAGGGACCAAATCTCTTAGACCCTTCATGTATTCAGGCTTAATCATTTCGGGTGTCCACTAAAATGTGGACTTGGGCTCGAGTCCTCACCACCTTAATTTATTTTAATCTGGTCAATAAAGTAGGGTGATAAGTATACGACTTATGAACCTGCCCTCTGATTTAAGGGGGATTTTTAGTCTAAGCATCTACACATGTTTTGCACTGACTCACTCATCGGTGGTTCTAACGAAAATTGGGTAGCAAATGAACCTTCTAGGGTGGTATGGCTAGTAAGTTGTCGTGGGTAACAGCCCATTGGTAGGTTGTCCAGAGCCCAGCCACAGGACCATTCTCTTTCACTACTGCCTTTAGGTAGATCTTAGATCAGGAAAACCACCTACTTAAAAAAAAAAAAGGAAAATAAAAAAGGTGAAAAGAAAAAAAGAAATAAGCCACATTTAACTGCACGAGTATGGTTGGCAAGTTGTTGTAGGTAATAGCCCATTGGTCGGTTGTCCAGATCCCAGCTCATAAAATGCACAAGAATTTGAAAACACTTAAGGAAGTAGCTTAATCCAGGGAGATATACACTAGGTTTGCCCTTGTGTTGACCCACAAAAATAAATGGTAGAGAGAAAGCTACCGATCAAATAGATACACCTTTAGAAAATATTTTTTTCTTTCGGGTCACCTAGGGTCGTAGAAATCCGAAGTCTATTTTAATTGTCATTGAGTGAGTCTATCACTTTCACAATAGGATGCTTAGTACTAAGAATCCTTTTTGAGTCTTTGGTTGATTGGGTAGTTGTAAAAAGTTACCCTAAAATCCTCACCACCAAAAATCCAAAAAAAAAAAAATTAGACAAGATGAAAAAGAAAAAAGATGTATTTGCTTCTATATAGAATAAGGTGAGGACTCGAGCAGTCGGCATTTTGGCAGGCAACCCAGGCACTGTTGAGTCTTAGCGAGTTAGGTTTTTAGAAGAAATTTCCTCCTGTTGACAAGCAACATTTACCTAAGCAATCAATTCCTAATTTTAGTTGTAAATAGCATTTAGATTAAACCTTGTTAGGGATTAGCAAGGGGTGGTATGGGGTTATGATGACTGTACAATGTTCAGTGTTAATATTATCAATTAGAGATAATTTTGAGGATACTTACTTGCATATCACAAATCCACCATCAAATGGCTAAAGTGCCACGGGCACTTGTGCAAAGATGAACCAATGTGCGACCTTGGCACATTGGTTAGGATGCTGGCCCACCACCATCGAACGCAGGTTCAAATCCTGCTACACCTCAATTTTGAAATTGAGGCACAGTGCAGCAGGAGTAGTGGAAGCGCAAGCAAGCACGCGTGCGAGTGGGGAGCAACATGATAAACGCCAGTTTATCATCATTCTTATGCATTAAAACAAACCTTTCTCTTAAGATTTTGCTCCGCAAACAGGTTTTTGGGTTGCATTTAGGTATCAATTAGATTAGGCATGCATTGCAATTTTTATTGTGTTTTTGATGTTGTTTTGTGAGTGCTAGGGATATATAGATTGTTAGATCCCTAAAACCCTAGCACTCAAGAAGGCAAATGGTGAAGGAGAAGCTCAAACCAGCTGGAACTCAACTTGATCCAGCTCACAATAGCTGGAATCCTCTCACTTGAACTAGGGTTAGCTCATCCTAGCTCCATTCTGCTCATCTCAACTGAATGGCAGCTCAAGAGAGCTCATCTTAGCTCACCCTAGCTCAGGTCAGCTCAGATCCAGCTCAACTTAGCTGAGTCTAGCTCATCTCAGCTCCCATCAATTCACTGGGAGCTCAGGCTAACTTAGTTGAGTTGACTGGAGTTCACCCCAGCTTAGGCCCAGCTACATCCAACTCCACTCAACTCTATCCAGCTGAAGATGACTTCATTTCAGCTTAGCTGCCTCAACCAGCTTGATCCTCCCTAAGAGCATCAGACCTAGCTCACCTCAGTCCCTTTTGGTAGAAGCCATATTACTTTAGCTTGGCTTGGCAGCTAGCAAAGAACTAGTAAGCTAAGTCAGCTAAAGTAGCTCCATGCCACCCTCTTCAGCCACTGCTAGCTCCAGTTCAGCTCTAGACTTCCTCTATCCAGCTCCTCTCCTCGAACCCTAGATCCCATTGCCTCCTCCTCTACTCCATTACTAGCTAAACTAGCTTAGCTTAGCTTAGCTAAGCTCCAGCTCCTTGCTCATTCCACCACCCTAAAGTTCAACATAACTACCTCTACCTCAAGCCCACCTAAGCTACACCTAAGCTCCACCTAGTCCACCATAAGTTGGTGCCAACCATAGCCATCTCTTCACCCCTCACCTTCCACCAAAAGGTGCCTAGAGTTGGCGCCAAAACCTAACCCTAACCACCTCCCATTTTGGAGCCAACCCTACCTCCCATATCCACCATACACCTAACCCTACATCCACATCTAGCCACCAACATACCCCCCCTTCTAGAACCCTAAGATGGCGCCACCTAATAGCCTTCTAGAAGGTCCATTTTGGTGCCAACTCTAAGGGGCACCAAAGCCATAACCACGCCTCCCTTGTGGCCCCTCATTTGGCACCACTTATTCCTAGCCATTGGATCCCCAACTACCTCCGAAATCATATCATAGCCATCCATTTCAAGAGCAACCACTACCTCCCATTAAACCCTATAAATACCCTACCCTACCACCACATAATTCCTATCCTCCCATAGTATATTTTCCACTCTAATTCCACCCATAATCCACGACCAAGGAGAAGGAAGAGAGAAGAAGATTAAGGGGACACATCACTCGCCACCTTGGTGCCTTCTTCTTCCCATTCCTTCACCTTGTGCCACGCCTAGGAGGAGGAGCAATCCATCACTAGGAGGATGACTAGGCAAAGGTGGAGTTTCTAGGGTGGACATCCACCCTTGGGAGAAGCAAGTGCACACCCCCCCTTGGGCTTGCAACTATCTTGGAGGACACCTTCCTGGAGGAATCTTTCAAGAAAGGAGAAGGAGCCCTCTTTTCAAGTCAAGGAGCTACTCGGCTTGGAGCAAGAAGCCCCCTCTTCTTCACCATTTTATCTAGAGAATTTGCATTTTTATTTCCTTGTATTTTTAAGTAGATTAGAAGCATTCCTCTATGTGTTTTGTGAAGAACAAGTTTCTATCAATTCAAGTTTCCTTCATTTCTGTTCTTGTTGCATTTATTTTTATCTTGATCTAGCACTTTTTCACTCCCTCTCCCTAATTACTCTAGGACTTCATGTGCCTAGAATAAGCTTAGGGAGAGGCTTTTCTTGTCACCTTAGTAATAGTTTACTGAGTTAGGTGTAGATCGCTTTTTTCGCCAACAATTTTGCGAGTGCCCCTTGTTTCAAAACCATAAAAACTACATATTTGAAAATGCTAAAAAGAAAGGTGATTTCAATTTTGAAGCAAGAGATTTGATTTGCAAACAATTTGGCCACCTTGGACGACCCTAGATACTTCCCTATCTAGGTTTTAAAAGGGAAAGTGGATTTACGCATTACAATGATTTCCAAAACCCTAATTAACAAATCACGTATTTTTGTTCACTTTTTGGCGTCGTTGCCGGGGAGGCACGACTTTGCAAATTGTTTCTCTTGCTTGAAGTGGATCTCATCCCCTTGCCTCTCTTCTTTCTTGTGTGTGTAGGAACTACAGGAAGAAAGTAGGAATTTGGAAGCGAGTGCTCAAAGTTCCTTTTCTTTTTTTTTGAGAAAGAAAGGAATGCTATCGAATCGCCGATAGCAAACCAGGAGAGCTATTATTGATAATAAAAAATATTTACAAGTTCGACTCCCAATGCTATATGAGACGCCAGCAAAAATTTACAATATTTTCCACATACACTGGGGTCCCCTGAAAAACACGCTCATTTCTAGCCCTCCATACAGCCCATAACATAGCCACCATACGTATATAAGGCTTATTCCCATCCACAAGGTAGCACCACAAATTCCCCCAAGTGGGTAAGGACTTGTTGCATACTCTCCTCCATACATAATCAGTGATCGCACGTGAAGAAAAGATATGAATGCTAGAATCATTATGCATCCCGCATAAAAAACAAAACTGGGTAGGGGTCCCCATCCTTCTGTGCCTCAGATCTCCAGTAATCAATCCATCCCTCCTGCAGAGCCATAAGAAAATTTGTAACTTTAGTGGTATTTTTAACTTCCATAGCTTTTTCCCCATTTCTTCATCTTCCGCCATCCTGGAGGACATTATCAACCTGTCATAGGCAGCCGCAGTAGAAAAATTACCTTCCCATTTGTATGTATCATATTCATGAGGCATGGGTTTGAAAGCAGCAAGCTCTTGCATGAGACATTCAATCTCTACACGAGATCTTGTTTCATGATTATTCCACCCACCATTATTTAACAACCACTGCTCCAAATCCACATCCCAATAATCGGCTACCACTGCATTTTTATTTGTAGCCACAGCATAAGCAAGGGGGAACCTGTCTTTAAACGTTCCTCCATGTACCCAATTTTCTAGCCAAAACTTGAAGCTTTTTCCATCACCTAAAACTGATTTGAAAAAATTCCAATTATCTTTCAGGGCACGCACCACAGAAGACCAAAAGGGGGACGGTATACGTGGGTTAAGATGATTTATCTCATCATTGGTACTCCCATAACTATGCTAGATAATTTCTGTCCATATTTTTTTTTCTCCCTACAGCAATCGAACAGCCCACTTCAATAGTAACGCTTCATTAAATTCTTTGAGGGACCTAACACCCAGACCTCCCATCTGCTTAGGTTTGTAAATTGATTCCCACTTTAAGGGTTGAAAAAAGGCCCCTTGATGAGAGGCCCCTTTCCAAAAAAATCTTTTCCGCATCACCTCCAGCTTTTTCCAAATAGAAATCAGAGCTCTAAGGATAGAGAAAAAGAAGACGGGAATCGAAGTGATAACAAAATTCAGTAGTATATACTTCCCCCCTTTTGATAAGTATCTACTGCTCCAGCCCTCCAATTTCGTAGCTACCTTTTCAAAGAGGAAAGACCAATCTACTTTTCTCATCTTAGAATATTTCAGAGGCAAACCCAGAGATTTAATCGGCAGTGGAACCACAGGTGTACCAAGAATGGTGGAGATCTCATTCTGTAACCCACTATTCATCCCAAAATGGACCAGGGAAGATTTACTACAATTCAATATGAGACCAGAAACCTCTCCAAAAATTTTTACCATATGTAACAGAGCCTGCGCTTCTCTCTTCCCCCCTTCCACAAGAAAAACAGTATCATCAGCATATTAAAGTACAGGGGCTAGAGCCTTATGATTAGACAGTGAATACCCCCTTATAAAACCATCTGCTGCCAGTTTACAGGCAAATCTAGCCAAAGTATCCACCGCAAGGTTAAAAATCAGAGGGGCAATAAGGCAGCCTTGCCTTACTCCACATTGGGGCTGAATCCAAGAGCGACACGTTTTACCATTTATCAATGGGGAAAAAGAGGCTGTCGTAATGCACCTCTTCACCCATTGAATCAGTAAAGGTGGAAATTTCCTCCTTCTAAGAATCTCCCACAAGTATGACTAGGAGACTAAATCATAGGCTTTGGAAAAATCAACTTTCCACAAGAAAGCCTTAGATTTTCTCCATTTCCAACCCATAACAATCTCCTGCGCAACAATGAATGACTCTTGTAAAGATCTCCCAGGAAGAAAAGCTGACTGAACAGGCATTATCAAGTCCTTTAAAACCTCCCGCAATCTATTAGCAATAATCTTACTAATAATAAGATAGATGGAATTAGATAGCGCAATGGGTTTGTAATCAGAAAAACTTTCCACACATGATTTCTTAGGCAATAGAAACATATAAGATTTGTTTAGCCTCTCAAATCTGGAGTTGCCCAATTCAAACTCATGAATAACCTTTAACACATCCTCCTTAACCACATCCATAGCTCTCTGTAGAAAAACACCTGAAATCCATCCGGACCAGGAGCACCTTCAATATTTAATTCTTTAATAGCTTTTAGCACTTCTTGTTCAGAAATAGGGGACACAAGCATGTCTCTTTGTTCATTATTTACACAAGGGAAATCCATTGCTGCCAGCCTCCAAGAACCTCTTGGAGCAGCCTTGGACATTTCTTTAAAAAATTTACTTGCTTCAGATCTGATCTCCTTAATAGAGGTAATAATTCTTTCTTCAACTTTAATAGAAGAAATAAGGTTGAATCTCCTTCTAGCACTGGCTGCAAGATGGAAAAATTTTGTATTCGCATCACCCTCTTTAAGCCATAGCTGTCTGGATTTTTCATGCCAATCCATTTCTATTTTCAGATCTTCATCCCCCACAACTGATTGCATCTGCTGCCTTAGCTGCTGCTCCTGTTGGTTCAAAGCCAGCCTACACTCTTTCAGATCCAAATCCTTGATGACTGTCAAGGCTTCCCTCCTCTTCTGGTCTCTAATCAGATTCACAGCCTGCCCATATTCCTTCAACATTTCATGTAGATCAGCCAGTTTTAAAGCAAACTGTTGTGTGGCAGTGCCTTGAACAACCTTGCTTTGCCACCACTGAGAAACCATTTGCATGAATCCATCTTCCCTAAGCCAAGATCTCCTGAGTTTGAAGTATGATCCCATGTCTACATTCACTCCACTGTCCCAAACCAAAGGTGTGTGATCAGAGAACGGCCTATCAAGGCTCAACACAGTTGATAGTTGATATCTCTCTAACAAACTAGGACTGCCAAAGAATCTGTCCAATTTGGAAAGCTGCCCACTGCCATTCCTCCAAGTATACTCCACACCACTGATGGGGTATTTATTCAAGCCCATGTTCTGCACAGCCAATTGGAAGCTAGCTGTAGAACTATCCACTCTCCCATCCGGGTTATCATCACCAGAAAGATAGCAATTGAAATCACCCCCCAACAACCATGGGGTCTCTTGCACTCTTTGATGCATTGCTTAGAGTGCCTCCCACAAGCCAACTCTATCTGCTACCACACAAGGACCATATATGCAAGAAATAAACCATTCCATATCTCCTTGAGGAGATTGACATCTACAAGAAATTAAAAACCTATCACGAATAATTTCAGTTACTGACATGGAAGATTTTCTCCACCAAAAAGCCAGTCCTCCAGACAGACCAGTAGCACCCTTAGCTGCAATATCATTACGGCCCAATTGCTTAAAACATTCCCATTCTTGACCATTTTCCCTCTCCAAGTGAGTCTCTTGTATAAGAGCACAGTCTATCTCCGACTCAAAGAGATATCTACACAATGAAGCCCTTCTCTGTTTGTTGCGTAGCCCACGCACATTCCAAGACAAAACTCTCATTTCTCATTAGAGAGATCCCCATTGGCCTTGCAGCCCACATATTCAACCATAATGGAATTAGCAATACTTTGCTCCTCAATAGGAGGCAAGGACTCCTTCCTTCTCCGTCTCAACATGTATGGAGATCTACACACACCTCTTTTTTGATTGGAACCACTGCCATACTGCAAGTCAGCAGGAATAGCAAGTTGCATCTGGACTGGCTCTTTAATCAACAAATCCTTCCCTGTCCTGCCCACTTCCATACTGCAGTTCATCTCAGAATCTGCCATTGGAGTCTCAGCAACCTCCAAACAGCAGTCCTCTTTGACTATCATGGCTTGTCTGCTATCAGCAACAGAAACATCATCTCCCATCTGATGTTCCTCAGCCATGGCACAGTGACAGTCCTTCCTCTTTTTGGTTTCAGGAGCATCAGCAGGAGGAGTGCGTCAACATCTGTCACTCTGATTTCTCTCCTCACTGTTGGTTCCAGACTTTAGTTTATTCTCAGACGACTTATCTTGACCACATTCATCCTTCCCAGACACCTGTCCAAGAGCAGCAAGTCTAACAAGCCAAGAAGTGCCCCCACATCTGACTGTGATCGAATCAAGAATTGAGCCAGCATTTGTAACTTCTACCTCAACTTTTAGAGACCTAATATCCCCCTCTCCAAACAAAACTTTAGAACCATCACAGATTGAAGCAAAACCTACTAACATTTTAGAGACAACCCCCTTTAGCCGCAGGTGCAATGGCAGACCATAGATCTCAAGGAGAATCCTCCTGGAGGTCACTCTTTATGGAGGGCGCTCAGACAGAGCCCCATCAAATGGGGAGACCATTCTCCAAATCACACTGACTTCTTCAAAATTACTTGAGCGAAACGTCAATCGTTCCACATCTAGCATACCCAAACCATACACCAAGAAGCGAGACTGGGATAACATGGCTACCTTCCAGCCCGCAGAAAAAAGATCTAGGGAACATACTAGATTCTAAATCATTGCCATCAACGGCCTGCCTGCCATGATCTCTCCAATCAAAGCACCTCTCAATGTGATCTCTGCAGTCAAGATCTCCTCCGAAGATGGGATCTGTCAGCGGTGGCGGCGGACGAGCTTCATTCTTGACCCTCCAGACAGGATGCGAGACTGCCCTCTGAGACCTCCAAGAAATCCTCCTAGGGCACGACTCACGCTTGTGTCCTTCACTCCTGCATTCCAAGCAAATCAGGGGGTTTTTACAAATCGCTGCCACATGCCCCCTTCGTCTGCATCTGAAGCAAAGAACCTCTCCATTCTTTCTCCTCCAAGTACGTCTTCGAGCATTTTCAGATGACCTAAAGAACCTCTCCTTCCAAATCCACTCCGTTCTCCTCCAAGCCCTCGATCTCCACGTCCTCCATTCACCTTCTGCTCCAGCCCTGGACGGCTCCGCCCCATAGCCACCCTCTGCCCAGCATCGATCGCCCTCCTCCCGCCTTCTAGGTTGGTTTCTTCTTTCTTGTCACACTTAGCCTAAAAGACTACCAAAATACGCTAAACTTGGCTTTCAGGATCTTAAAATCAAATTGTGGTAGAGTGGTACTTTTAAAACCCATTGTTTGATTGATTGCCCCATTAAACACCACTCTTCTTTAAGTGCAGGTTTTTTGTCTTTCGGATCAAGACTTCTGTCCGGATTTGAAAAATCAATTCCAAACATCACAGGTCTCCTAAAATCTTGAAATTGTACATAGAGATTCTAAATCAAGTTGGCAACATCTGTTCCAAATTTAAAAATAATTGGATTTGTATTTAATTTTTAAAACTTCATGGACAGCAGAGGGGTCACACCCTCTCATCTTCCTATTTTGATATTGTCTGTGAATTTTTAGAATTTTTATACTCATCCAATATTTATGAAATTTAACTTTCTGGAATCCTTGTAAAATTCTACACATCACCTAAAATCACCAAAATTTTCTGAGAGTGGTGGTGTACTGAAAAGCCTAAAATACGTATGGGTATCATTTTTGGACTTTGACACTAGCACAAAGAAAAATTCTTTAAAAATATCAAACAAATTCCTAAAATCTTAAAAAAATCTTTTCTGGAATCCTTGTTAAATTTTCTTCAAAGTAATGGTGTTGTATGATTTGTTTGGACTACTACATAATACAGAAAGCCTAAAAAAATGATTCATCGATAGTAATTATCTGTCTTAGGGCTAATTGGATTAAGGTTTCTTTCCTTCTTTTTAGTCCCACAACATAAAGGAAACATATCCTCACCCATACAACTTGATTTCCTCTTGTTTGTGGAACTCAAAACTTTTTTGAAGTCTTAAGAAAGGAAACCCTAAAATGCACTAATTTAAAGTAAATCCCAAAAGATAGAAATACAAAAAATTGTGTGACAACTTACTTTTATTGGAATCAACTTCCAATTTCTGCACACACACTAAAAATTGAAATAACACGGTATTACCCCAATTAACGCCCTCCACATTTCGTGTGCACTTTAGTTTCCTGGACCTAACTAAAAATTATAGCAATTTGACCCCTAAGGATTCATCAACTTAGGTTTGCTATATAGGTCTTATGTTTTCTTTAATTAATACCATTTCTATCATTTATATCTGGTGTTAGGCTGAGAGGCCGTGTCAAATGACCAGGCATGGGTTTTCACAAGCCCCTTGGGATTTTTTGGGGAAATGCTAGGGCCCAAACCTCCCCTTAAGCAACTTGGCTAGATTTTTTGACAGAATGGGTATTCACTATTGATTACTTATTTCCTAAGTAGACCAACTCTTAGGTTATTTTTAGGGAGTCACATTTAAGTTAGGTCTTGAATTTTGATTGCTTGTGTGCACACTTCTCTCTTCTCCATCTCTTCTCCTCCCCTCCCGTTCTTCCACTTTATGCACGGGCAATGATCTCAAAATCTGCACTTGGAGGAACCTTTTGATTTCGTCCCACGTGCAAAAAGATCGCTTTTTCCTTCTTATTATAAAATGGAAAATCAACAAAATAGGTCCACTAACCCTTCCACTTCCACCTTTAATCCCACCTCTAACCCCACTACTAACCCTAATTCTGACCCTCCACCCAAAACCCCATCACCTTTGACTTCCCGCACTTGGAGCTCCCTAATGTTGATTTGCCTCAATCACAACATCAAGCCCCCCCACATGATCTCTTGACAATGATGGTTGTGCAGATTACTCAATTGAATGCCAATCAATAAACATTAACTAGGAACATCCAAAACCTATCCAATCAAAGTCCAAACCCACCACCTCGTCAGCAACCTGTTATTCCTCTAAAAGATTTTTATAATCCTTCTTATTATGAGGAATGACCATGGGTGGTCATGCCATAAGGGGACTTCAAGATCATGACAGTGGTTCTAAACCTGATTAAACATTTCCATGGCCTTCCTAGGGAAGACCCATTCATCCACCTTGAAGAGCTAACTCTTCTTGCACAAACAACCCATTCCCGAAATGTGCAAGAAGACCTATGGCTGATGCGGCTATTTCCATTATCTCTTAAAGATAAGGTCGCTTATTGGTTCAGGACCATTGGTCGACCCATCACAACTTGGCCTCAGCTCAAGAGCACCTTCCTCAAGAAATTCTTTCCCGTAGGTCGTACTAATTCCCTGCGAAGACCTATTACGACCTTTCAACAAAAATCTGGTGAGACTCTCCATGATTCTTGGGAAAGATTTCAAGATCTTCTACGAAGTTGCCCACACCACGAGATTCCTTTATGGCAGCTCGTGCAGATCTTCTATCATGGATTAAAAGATAAAATCCGATGTTTCATCGATGCCTCATGTTGCAGCAATTTCTTGAATAAGGATGCTAAGAGTTCCTACGACTTATTTGAAGAAATGAGTGAAAAATCATTTAATCAAGCTTCCATGAACACATTTTGTAGAACTTCAAACCCGTAGTTCGGTGTTCATGAAGTAGGCACTCAATCTATTCCTGTAACCCAAGATGATCCTCAAATGATTGAACAAAAACTCGACCAGATGCACATTAATCAAAAGAAAATTGAGGAAAAACTTGCCACACCAACCCAAGTTCCACAAAGTCCACATCTAACACAACCTAACTTTCCACGAAGAGAAAATTTGCACAATCTCAATACTACCCCTACTGATTATTACCAATATTCCGAGGCTGTCTATGATTCACTGGGGAATTACAACTATCCAAACCCTAACCCCACTGACAATATTTCTGTCATCCAGGAGCCATTTAGAAATCCTTCCAATTGGAAGAATTGCTCGAACCACTCCTAGAATATCAAGTCCCTCCCCAACCTTTAAATCAATTTAACAGGTATGGGTCCAATCCGACCTTTCATCCTGGGCCATCCCAACAAGACATCAACGCCCAGATGATGAGAACCCTGTAGGAAATGTAGACTAAGATTATGAAAGTAACCCGCACTACCACAAATCTGAATAGTCAGATTGGGGCTACTCCCACACAAAAACCTGTAGGACATCTACCCTCCAAACCCATGCCCAACCCTAATCACCAGAGGAACCAATATCCAGGAAGAAATCAAAATTACACGAATCAGCCTCCTACTAATCCACCACCTCAGTAGCCTCCCAGGTTTCCACAACAATAGGCCCCCCCACCTCCTCCAAATAATAATCCGATTGCACATGCAGTTACATTGAGGAGTGAGAAAACCACCACTGATCCCGGGCCTTCATAAAAACCTGGTGACATCCCCATCCCTGTGCACATTGACTCTCCACCTCCCCATCAGGAAGAAAAAGAAACACACAAATCTCAAGACACGACTCCTATCCCTTTTCCACAAGCTCTCCACCCCACCACCAATAGATAAAGAAATCTGAACCCACCACAGAAGAACTCATGGATCTATGTGGGTAAGTTCAAATCAATATTCCTCTCCTAGATGCCATCAAATATATACCTACCTATGCCAAATTTTTGAAGGAGATTTGTACTCCTAAAAGGCTAGCCAAAAATCTAGGACAGGTATATCTTTCGGAGATAGTAAGCTCTATCATACAAAGCAAGCTACCTCCTAAGATGAAAGATCTAGGGGCGCCATTAATTTCAGTGATTATTGATAATACTGCTTTTGATCACACTCCTTGATCTTGGTGCCTCAGTTAATATCATTTCCACGACTTTATTTGAAGAATCTCAGATTTGTGAACTAAAACTTGTTGAGGTTAACCTTCAATTAGTCGACCAATCTACAATCAAAGCTTGTGGGATTGTCGAGGATGTTTTAGTCAAGGTCTAGAATTATGTCTTCCCTACAAACTTTCTGGTCCTTGACATTGAAGTACCTGAATCTTTGATGAATGCCCCGATAATCCTTGGACAACCCTTTTTGGCCACTGCAAAGGCAAACATTAATTGCCACATAGGTAAAATGGATATCACCTGCACAGGCCAAACTATCACTCTTGATATTTTCAAATCCTCTAATAGATTCCATGATGATGATTTTTTTGAGGACTCAGTTACTGAAATTTCAAATTTGGTGGAGACAATGTTGGTAGATACCCTTTCTGACCATAAATGTTTCGAGGAATTTGACTCAAAATTAGTGGTCGACGAAATCTTTGATTTGGAAACTTGTCTTGACCAAAAATCCATTCCTGATGAACCCCCTGATCATCCTAACCCACCCACTCTTCTCTCACTCCACCTTTCCATACTAACTTCACCTAATCATCACCGTCCTTTACTCGACCCCTTTCTTATGGACCTACCACTAGACCTACTTGAGTTTGGCATTCAACCCAATTTAAAACGATGGCCAGATTGGGGCCACACTTATCATTTTCCATTGAACTTTGATCCCTATCTTTCTACCAATCAATTTTCCAGGGATCCGGAAGAAGATGCATTTTTTGATGGCATCCAGGTGTCCAATTATTTGCATGATCATCCATCTTTAGTGCATACCTTCATGCCCGGCTGAATGGTGTTAAAGATAGCATTGGATGGGAGGTAACCCATCATTTTTTCCAGCTTTCTTTTTTCTTTCCTTCTTAAAGTTCTAACCATCCTAAACCCGATCGCCTTTCACTAAGTTGATCCCTTCTCCCTCCTAATGCATGAGGACATTACATATCTTAAGCATGGGGGGTGTTTTTAAAATTTTGACGATTAATTTAGGATTTTCAAAACCTAAAAATATGCATTTTTCTTTAGTCATTTTGTTTTTCTACTCGCATACCAAAAAAATCAAAATATTGAAAACTTTTTGAGGAAAATTTTGAAATCGGGACTAAGGTTTTAAACTCACTTTTGGTACAATGGGATTTAATCTTTAATAACTAGGGATAAGGATATGGATCTGATTATTAGAATTTCAAGGTATTTCTTTCAACTAGATCAGATATCCTTCTCCAAAATTCCACCTGATCTCATGATAGTTCAGCTGACTTGATCCTCTTTTGTAATATGGAAAGTATTTGGCTTAGTTTCCAATTCAAAAACATGCATTTCGTACAAAACTTCTTGTGTCAAATTTCACACATAAGCCAACACCTAAAAACTACTAAATATTAGCAAAAAACCCCTTGTTTGGCCTTAGTAAATGTCTGAAGCAGATCATTAGTTTGAGTTCTCACCTCCTCGGCACTGCTCTATATCTATATTACATATCTTTAGATGGAGCATTTAAGTGCTTTTTTGCTACTCAAGTGTCTTAGACGGTGCTCTACCTATAGTGTTAGAGCAAGAGCTTGAGTTTGCTTGGAGTACCTCTTTACACAGCATTGTGTTTTGGGGTTGTGAGCTCTTGGGTGGTGTCATGGATAGTGCTAACTCAAAGTACTGGTGCCAGAGCCCCCTCGAGGATTGGTAACGGGAATGATGATCCCAACACATTTATTGTAAGACTATGCTAAAAATAAGCATGGGGGGAGGAAAAAAAAGTTTTAAACCAAAAACACCCCCTTAAAAATGTTTGTTTTTCACAAGCATGGACACAAAGTTTTAAAGGTTATTGCAAGTTGCGAATCAGATTCAAGAGCTGGAAAAATCCTAAAAACAAAAATTTCAAGTCATCTGAATTAACAAGGGGTTAGTCATTGAAATTTTTGGAGGACATATTGATCCCATTTTTGTCTAATTTTTGGATACGAAAATAAATCACGATGTTTATCTTTAACAAATCCCATACCTCCTATGTTTGGATCAACCTATGTCCCATAATCTCTTTCTCCTCAAAAGTTGAAAAAATTAGATTTCCCCAAAATTCCATTTTATAAAATTTAAAGCTTTGCTAAGAGACTAGCAAAAGATAAGTATGAGGGTGTGATAAACGCCAGTTTACCATCATTCTTATGCATTAAAATAAACCTAGCACTTAGGATTTTGCTCCGCAAATGGATTTTTGGGTTGCATTTTGGCATCAATTAGGTTAGGCATGCATTGCAGTTTTTATTGTGTTTTTGATGAGTTTTTGTGAGTGCTAGGGATATACAGATTGTCAGATCCCTAAAACCCTACCACATAGGAAGGAAAATGGTGGAAATCAGCTTGATCCAACTCACCATGGCTAGAATCCAACTTACTTGAACTAGGGTTAGCTCATCCTAGCTCCATTTAGCTCATCTCAGCTGAATGGTGATTGCACAGCAATCATAACCCTAATTCGCCTAAATGAAGGTTGAACCTAGCTTAACATGGGCATTCTGCATGCATACACATTATACTTTTCATCCTAGATGATTTATATGTTTTATACATAATAATGTGCTATTTGAGAGGTATTAATAATTGTATGTAATTCAGGGCTACAGATGACTGATCCAACCTTATGGATCTGTTTAGAACAATGACGGGAGTTCAACGCTTCCAAGATCGCATCAATCAGACTTCTGTAGCACCCTAGGGAGTCCGTAGAAGAAGCAAGAGCCAAGGAGCAAATTGAAGAATATCCAGACCTCAGATGACAAATCCAATCGCACAGATGGATTTGGATCGATGTTCATAGTCTAACAGCGCAAAAATCAACTCAATTGGAGGCTTGCATTATTAGATACAAGGCGAAGAAGATGGACGGCCATGATGACGCCACATGGTGCCATCACAACTGCCCCTCACCATGCCCCAATCTTAGAAGGAAAGATGTTGGCCATTGGATCATCATCCAACGACTGCGATGCATCCATGCCACCCACCTCCAACCGCTTCATCAAGTGAGGATTAGATCTTAACCGTTGGATTTCCATCCAACGGTCCAGGGCAGCTGCACATGAAATGGAAACCGCAACAAACCATGTGCGCAGCACAGCGGAGTGTGTGCATAACAACCAATGCGTGACGTGGGTTCGAGTCGCGATATGGGAGTCGGCCGTGCGTGGATGAAATTCAACCGCAGGATCATCATCGGGTGGATCAGGCGTGGACGTGTGGTGGGCACAGAGGCATCAGATGAAGATGCACGTGATGACGTACATCTCAGCAATCTAGAGGGTGTAGCACATGCTCTTTAAGTTGTCCGATCGAAGGATCGGATGGTTGAGATGGTTTTGGAAGTTGAGGTGTGATTAAGCATTGAGCGGTGGGTGTGCGGAGGTAGTGGTGAGTGGCTAGCAAGCAGAAATCATCAAATGCAGATCCAAGGGCACACATTGCACCATGTGTCAGCACCAGATTAAAATTGTGAATAAAGAAGGATTTGGAAGGCTTAATCAAGATCATTGTCTCCCGATCAACGGATCTCATTAGTTTAAAGCTTTTGCACTGAATTAAGAGCTCCAATGCCCTAAATACCCTTCACAAAAGCTATAAAAAGAGGCTTAAGGGTCCCCTTTGAAGGCATTCCATGTTTTTCTTCTTCTTCCTCCTTTTACAACTCTTCTACCTTCTTCTTCTCATCCTCTCTACCTCTGTCTCTGCATCTCGTCTGAAGTGTCCGTCGAGCCACCTTGACAGATCATTGCTACTATCCTCAACCTCTATAGAAGGCCACCACAAACAACCCGTGGTGCCCTTGTTTTGCTACTTGGATAGTTTAAGTTTATGCTTAGAATTTGTTTAGTTATAGTTGCATGTATGCAATTCAAGTTCAAACTCTTTGCTCGATATATATATATTGCAATTCATTGTATATCTTGTTTAGTAATTAGATTTAGAACATGAGCATTAAACTCGCCAATTCCATTAATTATTTGTCGAGATGTATTTCCCACTATACTACAACGTAGTTATCTTTTAAGCGATCAACGCCCTGAACAAATTGGCGACGTTGCTAGGGAGGCACAGCGACTTTTGATTTCATCTATAACATAGTATTTTTGTGTGCAGGTACAATGACACGAAGTAGAGGATGTGGCAAAGCGAGAGCTTCGAAAATCAGGTGCTCACATTCTTGTTAGAAACTCGGCCAGAAATTAAGTGTCCTCTTTAAAATTCAATAGATGTGTTTCTGATGATTACAAAATCCTAAAATTTGGACTGGAACTAGATTTTTAAAGTATCTTTCCAATACCACCTTTCCTTAAAAGAAATTCCTTCTATGGAATTTTTAAAAATTCATGGGGTATATATGGTCAGATTGCTTGAAAATAGAACTTTGTGAAATTTAGAAATCAATTTTGACAAACATAGAAATTAGATTTACTCACGATTTGTGGGGTTTGAAAGAGAATCAAATTAGCTTTCATTATCATATTTTTACAAAATTTTTGGAGCATATTTGGTATCATTTCCAATAGAAAAAATAACACAAGATCTAAATCCCAAATTTGACCCCTGGTTTGTTAAAAATTCATAACTAATTGTTGGAAATATAAAAGAGTTTGGAAAAATACTCCCTAAAAATTTTATTGAGAAAGGAACTCACTTGCCAAGTCTCAAATCATTTGGATTACATCTGACTTGAGAGTACACAGTTGAATTGTGGTCACCACCTTGAAAAAAACTTAGAAGTGCATGAGCCAATAGGACCACATAGACTAACTTGGACTTTGACGAGTCCAAGAGTTAGTCGGTGAGGTGAGTTATTGATTGCGCAGTAATCATAGGTCTTAATTGACCTAAATTAGGCTAGGACTTAGCATAAGTTAGGGTAATTCATGCATGCATAAGCATTATCTGCATCTCCATTACTTTACTTTAGCTATGCATGAAATAATGTTATAATGTGCTGATTAAGTGCATTATGTCAATTGCAGGCAATAAGCTAATTAGGAGTTGGATCTGGAGCAGGATCTGAAGCTGGATCAGGAATAACGGGTGTTGCAGCGGAGCTGGAGCAGAAGGCTCAGATTAGATGCAGGAATAATGATGTAAGGGAATTAAGTTTTGCTATTCTATTAAGTAGGAATAAAGTAGGAAAATGTGAAGAGCTTAGGTCTATCCTAGCCCTAGACCAAACCCTAGGATAGCCTAGAGACTTCCCCAAGCCTTAGCCACCCTTAGATTAGCTCACAGCACCCTAGGAAGCCCTAAAACCCTAGTTCCAACCCTTATCTTGACGTCCAGATAAGTTTTAGGATGTCCAGGACCCTTAGCCAACTCTCACACACCTTAAACCCACTTCTGCCGTGTTATTGGACTTCCAGACACTTTGTCAGACGTCCAATTTCTGCAGATACCCAAAACAGATCCTAGATTTCCCCCTGACTCATATTGGACGTCCAGAACAGAAGTCTGGTCTTCTGATTTTTGAGTATAAGTCATCTGATCACATTTTTGGACGTCCGGTACTAGTCTCCAGTCCCTGTTTTGAGATTCAAGCCTTGATCTTAGATCTCTAGCTCCCTAGACCTAATCCCAACCCCAGAGGAACCAAAATTAAGGTGTCCTAACCCTAGTACATCACCTTTAGACCTACCTAAGGACCTAATTAGGTCCTCACCAAACCCAATTGACTCAAATCAAAGTCAATTACCTTCACCTAAGTCAAATGGACTCATTGAGTCCAATTGAGCTTAGATCTCAACCCACACAAGTTCAATTGGACTTTAGTGAGAGTCCAATTGACCTAAACCCAACCTAATTGAGCTATTTCACTCTCAATTAGGTTCACAGTCATTCAATTAAACTTGGGTTGAGTTTAATTGCAAATTCCCCTTAGCAATTACGGTTTGTAACCTAATTCAAGACATACACCTACCTAAATCCCTTAGGACCTAACCTAAACCACCTAGCCACATAGAGCACGACAACACACACACACACACCCATTCATGCACACACACTTCTCTATAGTTCTCTAGAACTCTCTTAAGCATTCAAATTGAGATCCACATTTTTTCGATCTCAAAAACCACCTCTATCCTCTCATGGCCGGCCACTCTTGGGCTCTCTCTAGAGAGTTCCACACCTCTCTAGAGAGAATCCCTTAGGTCTATAAAAAGACCTAAGGGGTGGCCATTTGCACACATTCACTTCCTTGGCTCCATTCACATCCACCTCCACTTAGGCTAGCCACTCCATCTCCACAAGTTACCACCACCATGAAGGACACCATTCCGGGATGCTCGATCACTCCTCTCTCTCTCCAAGGGTCGACCTAAGCTCCATTGGCGACCCCTCATTCTCCTCCCGACCACTCCAAGGCCATCGGAGGCCACCACCAAATGCATTTTTGTTCTGCTAGATCTAGATTAGTAGTTTAATCTTTTCATAGTTTTACTGCTTTTTATTGCTGCTTAGTAGCGTAGTCCTTATTCTCCCCGAATGATGCATGCAAAATCTCCCTGTAGATTCTTGTATGCAATCATTTTCTGATAGCCAATTTTACCTTTTTAAGCATTTATGTACAAGCTTTCCTCTATAGTTCTTGTTGCATACAACTCTCCAATGGAATGAATGAAAAATGCATTTATATACATATATATCTCTATGTTTTGAAATCACCATGAGCTCATTGATTGCCATCCTGTTTGCATGATTCAAGTTGCCTGTTTTTAATTGTTTATCTATTTCGCAACAAGCATGTCGTTTCCTGAAAACATAGAAAATCTAACAATAGATGCATTTTTTGTAAATAGTCACCACCTCACTAGACTTGTACGCACAGAAACTCACACGTACACCTTTGTGATTTATCTAACACATGCTCACATAATCAGAGTTCATAATAGAAGTGGTGAAATCTTAATCAGGAGATTGGAAACTGGTGTACATTTTTAAATAGAGTAGAGCGGTATAAGATCGAATTCTAAAGTAGAACAAATGCCTCCCAGAGTCGAACGACCGGGACTCAAGTCTCATAATTTTTACAAACTTATTTTTGACGAACGTTTTTGTGCGACTATACTATGATTTAGATGACTTTTAAAGGAGCAAAAATGGCTTCCGTCAAATGGCATCATTGCTGGGGAGGCAACGTTATTTTCTTTGATTTAGATCTTTTAAACTATCACTGACAAATCTCCCTCTACTTTATTTTTGATGTGCAGGACAACACAGAAGAAAAATGGGATCTGCTCACATAATGAGCGCGACAAAGAAAAAAATTAGGTGCGCATCATCTCCCCTTTAGATTAGGTTTCCTTTTAAAAGCTAGAAGTAGATTTACTTTCTATAATTTCTTTTGAAAAAAATATATATATTTATTCATTTTTGTGAAAAAAAAAAATTTTAATCTAAATTAGGTTTCTTTTTGAATCCTAGGGTAGTTTGAAAAAGCAAATATATATATATATATATATTTGTGAAAATCCCTTGAAAAATAAAATATATTCATCCTTTTGAAAAAAAAAATTGCAAAAGTTAAAAAAAAAAAAATTGTGCAAGGCTTGGATTTCAAACCCAAACCATCATTTAAAAAGTCTTTCCACCATCTTCTGATTTTCGACTAGATATCATATCTAACTTAAAAATTCAATTCCCAGAAATTTAGTAAACAAAAAATTTTGAAATTTGAGCGAAACCTTTATTTTTAAACCATCTTTAAAATGCCATAATTATTTTAAAAAAATTCCAAGCATAAAATTTTTAAAAATTCGTACAGTACATGGGGGTCAGACTGACCTAAATTCAAGATTTTACAAAGTTCAAAAGGCAATTCCCAGCAATCCACGAATCTGTTTTGACTAAAAATGGTGGGGTTTGAAAGCTGATCTCATTGGCTTTATTTTCCATATTTTTGCAGAATTTTTGAAGTCAATTGATACTGTTTCAAACTGAAAAACCAACTAGGGGTCAAAATTCCATATCTGACCCCCTTACATTTAAAAATCCCTAAAAATTTGGTTGAAATAGTAAAAATTCCAAAACAATATTCTCTAGAAATCCAATTGAAAAAGAAATCTACTTACAATATTTCAAGTTGATTGGATTCCAATGTTATCAGAGAATGAATTTTACTTTTGTGGTCTACTGAAATAGAACAAAACCCTAGAAGTGCATGAACCTTAGGTTGAATCTTTAGGGTTACAATTTAGTGACCACACTTGGGCTAACCTAGACTTAGTCAAGTCTAGTGCTTAGCCAGTGAGCTTGGTCACCTTGTGGGCCACTCACCACAAACACCAACTGAAGAAAAATGGGCTCAAATTAATTTTAAAACATGAAATCAACCCGAATTCGTTGTCATACTACTGGGTGTTTTCAACCTCTCTTGCCAAACCTGGTGACTAAGTCTGTGGGGCAGTGTCAAATGACCGCGGCTCGGGGGTTAATGGAATCGGAGGCGTAAGCCAAAGGAAGAACCTTCCCCTTAGTCCCCTTGTAACCAGACTGGCTAGGTTAGCTTGAGAGGCGGGAATCACTTTCAGTGGGTTGAACGACGAATTTTTTCTTCAAGAATTTGAACTTCTAACGAAAAATCTAGTCACCCGATCATAAGGACCATCTGATTGACAGGGCCTTAGCCATGTCATGCTTGGCTACACCAACCCAGAGGTTGGATGGTGTATGTGAGGAAGGAGGTCACTTAGACCTCACTTGGTTGGACCTTGGGAGCCACTCCCAAGGAGGCGAGTCACCTCGCTGAGACCATCTTCCCCCACTTCTTCTATCTGCTTAGTCGCAATGGCTAACCCTAGATTTGGACCTTATCAGGATCCATAAGAGCTAGACCCATAGCTTATCTGAGAGCCCAGCTCATTGAATCAGCTCAACCTTGGGATCAGAAACCAAGGTGGCGAAGATGATTGTTCGCTTCACCTGATCCTTCTCCTCAGGTTATCGAAATGGTTAACCCATATCTAACCCTGGATATTATGATCCATGCCAGTCGATCCCTCAAAGGACCACATCTTATAACCCAGGATATGGATTTCATACTCCTGCCTCTAACCCATGGAATATGGGTAGACCTGATTCACCCCCTTGATCCCCTGAAGAGCTACTAGTGCATATGAGATTGCTTTACAGAATACACAGAACTATAGCTAGCACTAAGGAAAAGGCTGCATCTTATCTACATGAAATCCAAGCTATCACTGAGCTGAACCAAAGACAAAGCTGGATTCCGCACTAACAAGCTGTGATGGAGCTCCTTCAGGAAACAAAAGAGATAACAAGGTGAATGGGACAAAATCGGGAAACTCAAGAACTATTACTTTTGAGATATCAAGTGGAAAATAGCCTTGAAGACCTCAAAGAATTTGAAATGACTACGCCGGAAGAACACACAGAAGATTCTCGGGAGTAGATGCCAGACGATAATTCAGGGGAGGAAGAATCTAGCTTGGATATGAGACAGGAGTAGGAAGTATACCGAATGGGTTCATCTAAGAACTCCATTCAGGAAATTGATGAAAGGACTGATATCTCTAGGACTGAGCCACAATCGGATTATCCTAAATCCTGGGAGATACCTCATGGGTTAGAAAACCCAACTGAGATAAGGGAAGCAGATCCAGTTGAGGATATGGATCTTGAGGCGAACATTACATGTGACACTACTGATCAGCCTAAGCCAGTTCCCATTGTAGGTGAACTTGTGCTAGAGCCAACATCTTCCATTCTGCACTCTTCTTCTTTCACCTACATCCCTAATTCGGATGTTAGAGATTCTACGATGATACTTTCTATTTCTGATCCTGACATCTGAAGACCAGAAGTAGCTATGGATAACTTGAACGAAGAAATAAATATGCTACTTGAGGCAAGAATTACTGAGGAGCCCAATGCATATGAGGGTGAAGCTTCGAGCAGAATGAGCTGGGGACACACCTATCATCCTAGTCAATGGCTTGACCCAGAGCCTGAGGAGTCAGCCTCCGACGAATCAGAAATGAGTACTGATGAGGACGAAGTAATTTCTGACTAGGATTTCAGTAACCTCCCCACAGATCTTCTACTTTCACGAATACCCCTATATGAGCCGGAGCCTAGAGAGGGCATGATCTTTGATGTCAATTACCGCAATGAGGATCCCTATGACTCAGATTCTAGCTCTAAGATACATGTTGATCTATTCCCTCAGCAACTTCCTACTGAATTATGGGACATGATAAATCAGCTAAATCAACATCATGATTCCCCCTCTGATTATCCTCTATTTTCCACCACTACTCCACACTTTCTTATAGCTAGACTTTTTGGAGTAGGGATGCACAATCAGTTGGTTCACATCTCTAGACCACTGATTATAGGAGCATATGAGCACATCTTTCTTTTAATCTTGATCGGCTCCTATGCAAGAACTGATACGTCTGATTGAGTTTTTGCCCAGCTGGAGGCATTAAACTCAGCACATATAGATAGCATATATCCCACATTTCACCATCATTTATACATAACCATTTTTATATATAGCATATTTTTCTTTTAGCATATTGCATATTGCATACTGACAGGTTGGCCGGTGCTAAATAGATAATTTCAGGAGCAATTACAGGTGATTTCTACCCATTCTCTCCCTGCAGTACTTATTTTCTTTTATATTCATGCATGTGGACATGTAAGAACTTAGGCATCGTGGGGTAGATACAACAAAACTGAAAAATTTTTATGCCAACATTTAGGAAAACCTCAGAGTTACATGTAAAATGTACTTTAGGACCCTAAAATAACCGACTCCACCTCCAATGCTAGCATTGGAGCTAGAAATCGTCTGCAACAGCCACTTCCAACTCATTCGCTCACCTCTTGTTCTAAATTTAGGGTCAAGCTGAATGTAACCCGATACGGGAATTCCATAAAGTACAAACATAAGAGGTTACTTGTTCATAGCATATATACATGTTGCATTCATGAATAAGATTATTTTATTAAGAGAATGCATTAGGGACTTTATCCTCTAGTTGATTCCTGTAATCTGAAATCCAGTACAACTTTTTACACACACGTAGAATTTGCAATGGATTCACGGTGAAGGCTAATAAACGTCTTAGTTTGTCGAGAAGAAGCAGTGCTTCTTTTCCTGAACCCCTAGACAGTGTTTTGGGAGTCAGGCAGATTTTCTTCCAAAAATCCACCAAATAGTGTGAGATGAGAGTAGAGTGTACTGGTTCTCTAAGATTAGTATAAGAAATCTGGAATCCTAAATAATTAGGTGATGATACTATGGGATAAGGCATAGTTTTCGCTCTCGGTTCCTGTGTATACATTTTTGTGCGAAATATTGAGAGCTATCAAATAAGGCAAATACGCGTCGAGCGAGTTTTCATTAAACTAGGGCTAAGGTGGATGGTTATGACCATTCTTTATAGAATCCTCAGCTGAAGGAGGGTATTGATGCCAAGGTTAGAAATACACCGTCCTATCCGTCTCTCTCGGTGCTGTGAGTAGGCACTCCACCAAATAAGCCACCCAATGTCTCTTGAGTACCATCAATCCCTAATAATGCCTCTACAATAAAGTTCGTGGATGTGTTATGTTAAAAAAAAAAAAAGATGAAATGAAAAAAAATGATGAAAAGAAAAAAAAATTGAAAAAAATTAGAAAAAGAAGAAAAAGCAAAGAAAAAAGTGAATGTTTAGTTCAATTGCGTTAAGGCAATACCACCGAATAAATTTGACATCTACCAAATATGGCCTTAACCCACCTTTCTTGTGCTTCTGATCACCCGAATATTGGCTGAGGAATTCCGACTTAGTGTTAGGGTTATGAGAACTCAATTAAAGTGTTAATGCCAAGTGAAACCACCAAATACAGATCGTATATGTGAATCTGGTGAGGTTGTGAGCTCTAAGAAAAAAAAAGAAAAGAAAAAAGAGTAAGAGAGAATGAATACAAAGGAATCAAAAGAGAGCATAGTTTTTCTTGTCTTTCTCTGAGTTTAGTTACTTAGTAATCCGATAATCTAGATTCTGTTGTACTAGTCTCTATGTAGCACCAAGTGAGAGTAAGCCACCAAATATATAATCTTTTCCCTCAGAGATTCTCTACCTAAGCTTAAAGTCGGGGTGGAATTCATAGAATATTTTGAATATCTCGAGGGAAGAAGTCTGCCTATCCCACTAGAATTTTTACTAGGGGTCAAGTACAGGCTTTAGAGGTGTATTAGTTTTTCACTCGAATCCGTTGCAAAAGCTACATAGCTGCATTTTCACGATTGTCTGGATTTCTATAGCATAGGATGAAAACAAAAAGGAGAAAAATCTCTAGGCAAACACTTGATAAAATAATCAGTCCCTTAGGGACCCTTGCTGTAAATAATTTAGTCTTGCATTTGCTAGGGACTAGCAAGATTTAGCATGGGCGTATGATTGCGCAGCAATCATAGGTCTTAATTAACCTAAATTAGGCTAGGACTTAGCATAAGTTAGGGTAATTCATGCATGCTTAAGCATTATCTGCATCTCCACTGCTTTACTTTAGCTATGCATGAAATAATGTTATAATGTGCTGATTAAGTGCATTATGTCGATTGCAGGCAATAAGCTAATCAAGAGCTGGATCTAGAGTAGGATCTGAAGCTGGATCAGGAATAATGGGTGTTGCAGTAGAGCGGAGCAGAAGGCTCAAATTAGATGTAGGAATAATGATGTAAGGGAATTAAGGTTTGCTGTTCTATTAAGTAGGAATAAAGCAGTAAAATGTGAAGAACTTAGGTCCATCCAAGCCCTAGGATACCCTAGAGACTTCCCCAACCCTTAGCCACCCTTAGATTAGGTCACAACACCCTAGGAAGCCCTAAAACCCTAGTTCCAACCCTTATCTAGACGTCCAGATAAGTTTTGGGATGTCTAAGACCCTTAGCCAACTCTCGCACACCTAAAACCCACTTCTGCAATGTTATTCGACGTCCAGACACTTTGTCAGACGTCCAATTTCTGCAGAATACACAAAATAGAACCTAGATTACCCCCTGACTCAGATTTGACGTCAAGAATGGAACTCTGGACTTCTGATTTTTGAGTATAAGTTGTCTAATCACATTTTTGGACGTCCGGTACTGGTCTTTAGTCCCTATTTTGAGATACAAGCCTTGATCTTAGATCTCTAGCTCCCTAGACCTAATCCCAACCCTATAGGAAGCTAAATTAAGGTGTCCTAACCCTAGTACATCACCTCTATACCTACCTAAGGACCTAATTAGGTCCTCACCAATCCCAATTGACTTAGATCAAAGTCAATTACCTTCACCTAAGTCAGTGGACGCATTGAGTCCAATTGAGCTTAGATCTCAACCCACACAAGTTCAATTGGACTTAGTGAGAGTCCAATTGACCTAAACCCATCCTAATTGAGTTATTTCACTCTCAATTAGGTTCACACTCATTCAATTAAACTTGGGTTGAGTCTGATTGCAAATTCCCCTTAGCAATTAGGGTTTGTAACCCTAATTCAAGACATACACCTACCTAAACCCTTTAGGACCTAACCTAAACCACCTATCCACATAGAGCACGACCACACACACACACACACACACACCCATTCAAGCACACAAACTTCTGTAGAGTTCTCTATAACTCTCTTGAAGTGGCACCACCTCTTGGCTGCCAAATTTAGTAACCAAGAGGCATTCAAATTGAGATCCACATCTTTTGGATCTCAAAAACCACCTCTATCCTCTCATGGCCGGCCACTCTTGGGCTCTCTCTAGAGAGTTACACATCTCTCTAGAGAGAATCCCTTAGGTCTATGAAAAGACCTAAGGGGTGGCCATTTGCACCCATTCACTTCCTTGGCTCCATTCACATCCACCTCCACTTAGGCTAGCCACTCCATCTCCACGAGTTCACCACCACCATGAAAGACACCATTTCGGGATGCTAGATCACTCCTCTCTCTCTCCAATGGTCGACCTAAGCTCCATTGGCCACCCCTCATTCTCCTCCCAACCACTCCAAGGCCATTAGAGACCACCTCCAAATGCTCTTTTGTCCTACTATATCTAGATTAGTAGTTTAATCTCTTCATAGTTTTACTGCTTTTTATTACTTCTTAGTAGCGTAGTCCTTATTCTCCTCTAATGATGCATGCAAAATCCCCTTGTAGATTCTTGTATGCGATCGTTTTCTGATAGCCAGTTTTACCTTTTTAAGCATTTATGTAAAAGCTTTCCTCTACAGTTCTTGTTGCAAACAACTCTCCAATGGACTGAATGAAAAATGCATTTATGTACATTTATATGTCTATGTTTTGAAATCACCATGAACTCATTGATTGCCATCCTGTTTGCGTGATTCAAGTTGCCTATTTTCAATTGTTTATCTATTCCGCAACAAGCATGACATTTCCTGAAAATGTAGAAAATCTAACAATAGACGCGTTTTCTGTAAATAGTCACCACCTCACTAGAATCGTGCGCATAGAAACTCACACATTCACCTTTGTGATTTATCTAACACATGCGCACGTAATCAGAGTTCATAATAGAAGTGGTGAAATCTTAATCAGGAGATTGGAAACCAGCGTGTGTTTTTAAATAGAGTAGAGCGGTATAAGATCAAATTCTAAAGTAGAACAAATGCCTCCCAGAGATGAATGATTGGGACTCAAGTCTCGTAATTTTTACAAACTTATTTTTGATGAACATTTTTATGCGACTATACTATGATTCCGACGACTTTCAAATGCGCGAAAATGGCATTCGTCAGTTACCTTGTGGACTGCCCATCATTTACTAAATTGAAGAAACATGTTAATATTCACGAAAATATATCAAATAACCTGCATTTGGCTTAAAACTACTAGGTAGTTCCAACCTCTCCTGCAAAACCTAATGTCTAAGCATGCGGGGTAGTGTCAAACGACCACGGCTACGGGGTAACAGAACCAGAGGTGAAAGACGAAGGAAGAACCTTCCTTGCAGTCCCCTTGTAACCAGCTTGGTCGGGTCAACCTGAGAGGCGAGAATTCCTTGCAGTCGATCTTTCGCTGAATTTTTTTTAATAACACAAACTTAAATGAAAAATCCAGTCATCTGATTCTAAAGGACTACTCTGATTAACAAGGCCTTAGCCTTGTTCTGCTTGACTACACCAACCCTTTGAGTTGGTGTATGCAATGAAGAAGGTTGTTAAGACCTAAACTTGTGTGACCTTGGGAGCCGAACCCAAGGAGGCTAAGACGATTCTCTCCCGACCTCTCTTCTCAAGCTTCTTCCACTCGATTAGCTAAGATGGCTAATCCTAGTCCTTGAGTTGGTCAGGACCCTGAGAATTAGGACCCAATGGCTCATCTAGAAGCCAGGGTCGAGGAAATGGAACAAAAATACAAGTAAAGCATCGACATGATTCTCACAGCACTTGACAGGATGCAGCATCCACCACGTAGAGAACAACTGTGAGACTTCTACGTTCGATGGCAATAATTATAGCACCTCAGGTTTGGATTCCCACAGGTAGAGACACATTCAAGTTGAAGCTGAATATCATAAGTCTGATTCATGCTCATTTACATGGAAACTCGAATGAGGATCCCTTCCAGCACATCAAAGATCTGAGTCAGATTGCACAGTCAGTTCGACCCAGAAATGTAGATATCGGAATTGTTCTCATGCAGCTTTTTCCTTTTTCTCTCATGGATAAAGTCGCTTATTGGTTCAAGACTATTGGGAGGCCAATTGGAGCCCGGTATGAATTACGTCATGAATTCCTCCAAAAGTTCTTCTCGATTGGTCGAACAAATGCTATGAGGCACGCGATCACAACCTTTTCCCAAGGCCATGGAGAGAAGCTGCATGATGCTTGGGATAGATTCCACGATCTTCTTAGGAAGTGCCCACACCATGATGTACCCAAATGGCACCTCACTCAAGTCTTTTACCATGGGTTGGATGACACACATCCGTTCCTGGCCAATGCATGTAGCGATGGGAATTTCCTCGTGAAGGACGAGAACACATTTGAACTATTCGAGTCCTTAGCAGAGAACTCGATGAATGTCACCTCAATGAACCAGTTCCAGTGACTTGGATAGCAATGAGCCAGTGTCCACGAAGCTCAAGCCAATTCTGCCTGAGCAGAATGGACATTACCACCAAAAGCTGGAAAAGGTGGATGACGTGAAAAATCATGAGATTTGTAAATGTGGGTTTTTAATGTCGTTGTAACATGCGAATTAGCTGTAAATGTGGCTTTTAAATTTATATCCTAGATAGGGGAGTATCTAGGGTCGTCCAAGGAGGCCAAATGTTTGCAAAATTAATTCTCTTGCTTGCAAAATAAATCTGAACTTTCTTTTTGGTCTTTTTGAATATATAGTTTTTATGATTTTTGAAATAAAGGCAACATTAAGGTTTTTTGTTGAAAGCTATAAAACAGCTAATACCAAATTCAAGAAACCAACCCTAAGGTGGCAGGTAGAGCCTCTCCCTAAGCTCACCCTAGGCACGTGGAGGCCTAGAATAATTAGGGAGAGGGAGTGAAAAAATTGCTAGGCAAAATTTCTAGTAAGCTATGCAACAGAAATTGAAAGAAGACAATTTGAATTAAATCGAAATTGTGCACACAAAACATATAGAGGAATGCTTCTACTATACTTGAGAATACTAGAAAAGTAAAACACAAATCCTCTAGATAGATGGTGAAGAAGAGGGCTTCTTGCTCCAAGCTTGGTAGCTCCCAAGTTTGAAAGGAATCCTCCAACTCCTTCCCTGCTATGCTCCTCTGAGATGATGTCTTCCAAAGTGGTAGCGACCACCTTTAATTCTCTTCCTCCACGAGTATACGTCCACCCTAGATTCTTCTCCTTTTCCTGGTCATCCTCCTTGAAGTGGAAAGCGCCTCCACCTTGGCGTGGCACAAGTTGAAGAAAGTGGGGAGAAGAAGGCACCAAAGGGGCTGGTGAAGTGCCCCCTTAATCTTCTTCTCTACTCCTTTTTCTTGGCCGTAGGTGTAGGTGGGTATAGGTAGAATAATACACTAATGGAGGATGCTCTAAAATTGTGGTAGGTGGTGAGTTTATATAGAGTAGGAAAGGGGCTAAGGTGACACTTGAAATGGAGGGCTAAGATGGGAAGATGGAGGTGGTTGGGGATCCTATGGCTAAGGGCAATTGGACCCAACCCAATGGACACCTAGGGGGTGGTTATGGGTGGTGGTACCCCTTGAAGTTGATGCCAAAATGGCTTCTAGAAGGGGGGCTTAGGTGGCACCAAGTAAGGTTCTAGAAGGAGGGGTAGGTGGGTGGCTGGGATGGGTTGTAGGGTTAGGTGTATGGTGGATGTGGGGGTAGATGTTGGCACCAAAAGGGGGTTAGTTAGGGTTAGGTTTTGGTGCCAAAATTGGTGCCTTTTGGTGGTGATGATGGGGTGAAGAGGTGGCTAAGTGGTGGCGCCAACTTGGAGTAGGATAGCTAGCTTAGGTAGGGCTTAAGTTGGTGGAGCTAGCTAGGTTTGAGTTGAAGGTGGTGGATGGCCAAGGAGCTGGTTGCTAGCTAAGCTAAGCTAAGCTAAGCTACCTTAGCTAGCTATGGAGTAGAGGAGGAGGTATTGGAGCTAGGGTTTGAAGAGAGGAGCTGAGGAGGAGAAGTTTAGAGCTAGAACTGGAGCTGGCAGCTACTGAAGAGGCTGGCATGGACCTACTCTAGCTGGCTTCGCTTGCTAGTTCTTTGCTAGCCGCTAAGCCAAGCTAAAGTGAGTTGGCTTCTACCATAATGAGCTAAGGTGAGCTGGGTCTGGTGCTCTCGGGGAGGATCAAGCAGGTTGAGGTAGCTAATGTAGCTTAGCTCAACTGAGTTGTGCTAAGCTGAGTCATCGGGAGCTGGACTTGAGCTTCCTGAGCTTGAATGAAGTTATCTTCAGCTGGCTGGAGTTGAGTGGAGCTGGATGTAGCTGGATCTGAGCTGGGGTGAACTCTAGTCAACTCAGTTGAGCTAGCTAGAGCTCATTGTGGACTAGTGGGAGCTAAAATGAGCTAGACTCAACTAGGTTGAGCTGGATATGAGTCGACTTGAGCTAGGGTGAGCTAAGATGAACTCTCTTGAGCTACCATTCAGTTGAGATTAGCTGAATGGAGCTGGGATGAGAAAACCCTAGTTCAAGTGATCTAGGTTCCAGCTGTGGTGAGCTGGATCATGCTGAGTTCCAGCTAGTTTGAGCTCCACCTTCACCATTTGCTTTCTTGAGTGCTAGGGTTTTATGGATCTGTATATCTGTTCATCCCTAACACTCACAAAAATAGATTAAAACAACAAAAGAAAATGCAATGCATGCCTAACCTAGTTAATGCCTAAATGTAGCCCAAAAACCCATTTGCGGAGTAAAATCCTAAGTGCCAGCTTTGTTTTAATGCATAAGAATGATGATAAACTATCGTTTATCACACCCCCATGGTATCTTTTGCTAGTCTCTTAGCAAAAGTTTAATTTTTTTGGAAAACAGAATTTTTTTAGGAAATCTAATTTTTTTGACTTTTGAGGAGAAAAAGATTAAGGGACCTTGGTTGATCTAAACACAAGAGGCACAGGATTTGTTAAGGATAAACATTGGCATTTGTTTTCTGGATCCAACCATTAGATAAAACAGGATCAATATATCCTCCAGAAAATTCAGAAATTAACCCCTTGTTAATTCAGATGATTTGAAATTTTTGTTTTTAGGATTTTTCTCACTCATGAATATGATTCACAACTTGTAAAATCCTTTAAAACCTTGTGTCCATGCTTGTGAAAAGCCAACATTTATAGGGGAGTGTTAATTTATTTATTTATTCTTTTTTTTTCTCCCCCATGCTTATTTTTAGCTTAGTCTTACGACAGATGTGTCGGGATCATCATTCCTGTTACCAATCCATGAGGGGGCTCTGGCACTAGTACTTAAGGATAGCACTATCCATGACACCACCCAGGAGCTCACAACCCCAAAACACAATGCGGTGTAAAGGGGTGCTCCAAGCAAACTCAAGCTCTTGCTCCGACACTATAGGTAAAGCACCGTCCAAGACAATTGAGCTGCTAAAATGTGCTTTAGTGCTTGATTGCACAGCAATCATGGGTCCTAATCAACCTATATAATGTCTGAACCTATCTTAAATTGTGGATATTGCACTCATGTCTTGCATATCATGCATTGCATCAGTCTATTTAGAATAAGATGAGATATCCTGCTAGTTAATGGTTTTTATTGCTATTTACAGATAATAAAGTGATCCAGGATGGAGATAGTGGAATAAAGCAATAAAGGAAGAAGAAGACTGATCCAGATAAGAGGAGTGAGGAGGATAGCCTTATCCCTACCCTTAGAAACCCTAGGACAGCCTTCCCAGACCCAAAACAACCTCCATTAGGATACCTTAGCCTCAAAACCCAAACATGGATAGCACTATCCATGTTCCTATCCCTCTCCCAAACACTTAGGAACCAAAACCAACCTTAGAAAACATAAAACCCACTCTCCAACACCTTTTAGGACGTCCAGACATCTGGCTGGACGTCTGATTTCTATAGAATAACAATCCAGGAAGCCAAAACTCATACTGACACAGAATTGGACATCTAATTTAGTGTCCAGATGTCCAATTTTGTAGTATAAGACGTCTGATACTGCTGTCTGGTTCCGGTGTTGGAAGCCCTAGTTTGTCTATTTTGACCTAGGAACCCCACTGGACACCCTAGGAAACCTAAGTAGAGACCTCCTAAACCTCGTCCACTATCCATAGCCCTACTTGTCCTATCCCTAACCCAATTGAACCATCCCATACCTAATTGGGTGCATCTACAGTTGATTGGGTGCACCCAAGCCTAATTAGATCCACCCAGGATCTAATTAACTTATACCTATTAGGGTTACCCTAGCCTAATCACATGTACACATCTAATTAGACTTGACCTAGACCTAATTAGGTTCACTCCTACCCAATTATACTTTCCTAAGCCTAATTAGGTCCACACCCACTTAATCTAGATTGACCCAACCTATTTAGCACCTAATCCTACCAAAACCCACAACCTAGCCCTACGAAAAACACACACCCACACACACATGCACACCTTCCCATTTTACTCCCACCAAACCCATTTACACTCTCTTGGAAACCCTAACAACTTGTGTCAAACCTAGATCCAAAAATTATGGCATTTGCTATTTTTGGAGCCACCAAAAGTGGCAACCAAATGGAACCTTCCATAAGGGCAAAGAGAGAGCTACGAAATTGGACCATCTCTCCATACACTCTCCCATCCATACTCTCCACTCTAAACTTACTTCCACCCTCCAAAACCTTAAGGTTGTCCTCCTCATCCTCCTCCAAGGCTCCATGGACGGCTAGCTAGAGAAGCTTCTCTCCAAAGCTTCTTGGACGGCCATGAAGGCTCAACCATACCTCTTGTGGCCGACCATGTCTTTTGGTAGGCGTGTAGACAGGTTTGCACACCCAAGGTCTAGCCTACACCCTCACACAAGGCCGATGGCCCTAGTGGAAACTTTCCAGCGTGAGGGATTTTCTTCTATTTATATGCTTTCTAGTGTAGATGATGTGTGATAATTTTTTTATGCATAAATAATTTCATGATGTTTCTATGATTGATTGTCCTCATGTTTGCTTGCCTATATGACTCTTTGGTTTGTTCACACCATGCATGGCCACCATGGCCTCATGTAGATGCACATAGTCACTTAGGTTTTTGCTAGTTTATCTAGATCTAGGTTTCAATTCACTTTTCGAAATAAAAAAAATCAAAAATACAAAAAGACAAAAATAGTAGCTTAGGTTAGATTTAGGTTATAAAAGCCAATCCAAATCTTGATTCGTTTTCACGCCTCCTAGAGACGAACGACCGGGACTCAAGTTCTAAAAAGAATAAAGATCTATGAGAGTTTTGTTATCACAAATATCTTTGACGAGTGGTTTTATGACTATACTACGATTTCCAACGATTTCAAAATACACGATTTCCACACTCGTCAAATGGCGCCGTTGCCAGGGAGGTAACACATGAGTTTAGATTTGGATTTGCTTAACTTCTGTTTCTTTTGACTGTAGGGTGTCAAGATGAGGATCTACATGCACATCGACCTGTGGTGAAGACCGCAGGTATCTTCTTCGTCCTCTAGTTTATTGCTTCGTTAGGTTAGAAAAAAAAAGAAAAAAAAAAAATATATATATATATATATATATATTCAAATTCAAAATTTCAGATCTGAATTAAAAAAAAATCATTTTCTTTGCTGTATGTTTTAACTTGGAAACTATTTAAACACACCAAAATCAGATTTGAAAATTCGGCCAGCAAATATTGACAATTTTCAAAAATTTATTGCTATGAAATTAGGAGTCCAAAAATCTTCGGATTTGGTCTGGTATTAGGTTTTCAAACTAGCTTTCCAGTGCCACATTTTATTTGAAAAATTATCACTATAAAAATTTTAAAAATTCGCACAGTGGAAGGGGGTCAGAATAGTCTGACTCTGATTTTTTTATAAATTTAAACGTTAATTCTATCCTTTACATAAATAAGATATCTTTGAAATTTATGGGCCTGGAAATCTAAAGAAACGTAGTTTTCTCTATGAATTTTTAAGAATTTTTGGATTTTTTTTGATACTGTTTCAAACTGCACTTCTCACAAGGGGTCCATCTGGTCTGTTTTACCCCTGGAACATAAAAATTCATGAAAAATTGCACGAAATATTAAAAATATTAAAAAAATATTCCCTGAAAATTTTATTGAAAAATTAAGATCTCTACCAAATTTCAAATTATTTTTCTTCAGTTATTGATCTGGGGAGTGATTTCAAGTCAGACTAAGGTCTGACTACAGATTTTAGAAGAAGCACAAACCCTAGGTAATTCACATTAGGGTTTAAATTTAGAGACTCAAAACAAACGTTTTTGAGCCTGATTTGGGTGTGATTGCATCTTTCTTCCTAGGCCTTTGCCTTAATTCCACCAGCCCCTTATAGCTGGTTGTGTCTTCCTAAGGAAGACTATCTCTTATTTTTATTCGCATCTTCTCTCAAATATCCATGAACCCATATCATTCTTTTGACCCTCGGGGTCCTCCATCTCCCAACCCAACCATGATTTCGACTCCTCCTGGTTGGGAGACTCATCCTAACCTGTTGAGATATGATTATCCTTATCCCCCAGCTTATTTAGAACCTGAATCTCATGGATCTGACCCTTATCTAGATCAGAACCAATTGAAAGCCATAGTTGCTGAATTCCTGGAATATAACAAGGACTATACAGATCAATATGCCAAGCTTCTGGAGCAAATTAGACGATCTCAGGCACAATCTCAATCTTATCACTCCTCCCAGGGACAAGAGACTTGGAACAACCAGCCTAGTGGGCCTAGTGACCCATATTTTGGAACCACTAGCTGTTCTACTGATTCTTGCTACCATGGGGAGGCATCCTGGACTCAGCCAACCCAAAAGGCACCTTTGGACCTAATCCATGATTTGGGTAGATCAATTAAGGAATGCACTATTTCTGATACACCTGTACCTGATGAGATATCTCTAATGAATTGGAATAATGGATCACAAGTACAGGACCACATAACAGGTTCTCAATCAACTCCCTCTGTAGTCAGCCCCACTCAGGGCGATACACCTATTGATTCATATCCAAATTCGTACAACCCTGAGTGGAGAGACAATCCTGATCTTTCATGGCCACCACAGAGACCGACCCAGACTGAACATCAATCTAGGCCAGCCCAATACTCCACTCAATCCACTTTAGGGCAACCATCTAGTCTAGCCCAACCCGCAACCACCCTTGAAGATATCATGAACATTTTGTTGGACTTTGATAAGAAAAATGAAAAAAGGCTGGCTAAGTTGGAAAATCATGTGAAATCTCAAGGGGATCAAATCAAGAGACTTCAAGAATCACTTTATCCCCGAATGCAAATGCCTTTTCACTCCTATTCTCCACCTATTCTTCCGACCCCTCCTCCAATCTATCAAACATGCCCTTGTGCAGGGGTCAAATCTGTGGCCTCTAAAAGGAAGAGAAAAGCTAAGAGCCCACCCAAATGACCTGATTTGGGCTCAACCAAAAATCATAAGACCAAACTCACATCCAGCTCTGACTCAGACTCAAGGGACAAAAAGAAGAAAAAGGCTTCTAAAGTTGATTTGACCTATTTACCCTTTCCTAAGGCCTTAAAGAAAGAGTCAAAAAAGAAAAAAATGACTTGCACACCTAGAGAGGTTGTTTTATCAGCTAACATAAGTGCATTTGTTTCTGGCACTATACCACCCAAAATGACTAACCCTGGAAAACCCTTCATATCTTGTGCCATAAAGGGATTCACCTTCAACAAAGCCCTTGTGGATCTAGGGTCTTCCCTTAGCTTGATTCCTACCGCCCTTTTTGACTGCACCAAACTTGGAGATCTGCACCACACACCTGTCACCATTAAAATGGCAGATGGCTCCATCAAACTACCGAAGGGGGTAGTTCAGGATGTGATTATTAAAGTACAAGGCCTTAGCTTTCCATTCGATTTTATTGTCTTAGACATGAATATATCGGAGAAGCTAAGTAATTCACCCATTATTCTGGGTCGACCTTTCTTGGCTACGGCCAATGCACGGATTGACTGTTACTCAGGATGTATGGAGGTGAGTAGCGGCAATGAGAAGATTCACTTTGATATGTATGCAGCCACTAAGAAAACAAAGTCAGGGTACTTTTTGGATGACATGGAAAGTAAGTCGGAGGGTAATTCGGAAGAAACTATGGCAATTGACACCTGGGTAGAACCACACGACCTGAATCAACAATCCACTAGATCACATAAGTCACCCTCCCTACCAGATCAAATCATTGATAATATGGCTGACTATCTTGATCGACCTAGCCCAATTCAAACCCCTACCCCTTGCAATGAATCCCAGATTACTCAATTGATCAAAATGATTCATGAAATAAAAGAAGCTAGTGCAAGAGAATATGATGATATAAGGAAAGAGCTTCATAGAATTCGAGATGAGCAACAAAAACCAGAAATGTTTGAATCTGGGTCAGGTGTGTCACAACCGATTTACGATTCGGTGGTGGTCATGCAGGATTTTGTTGATCAAACACCCGAGGTGGATGATATTGATAACCCTATGGAAGCTGAGAATGGAGATTTATTTGAGAATCTTGATCTTGATATACGGCCTGAGTACCAATCATTTCATTTTGAGGAACCAAGCATTAAGGGACCTGAATATAATTTTGTTGTGTTTGAGAATACCCATGGAGACATTGATGAATTAATTCAAATGATCTCATACACAGAGCAACAAAATCAAAAAGACTGTAACAACTCCTCAATCAATGATTCAGCCCATTCCACTTTCGTGGAGGGACTCACTACTAAATCTAATGCCCAACTTCATCTAAGTGAGAAGAAGGAAATATCCCCTTATGAAATAGATATTCAAGAAATTGAAAGATTATTGGGGATAACATATGATGAGTTATCAGAGGAAGCTAGGAATTTTTGGGGAATCATGTGATAATTGGGAATTGGCATTGGACAATTTGGAAGAGATAAAAGAAGATGAGACCCAAACATCTTTGGTAGAGACAGAGACTAATCACTGGACCTTGATTTCCAGATTTGACCACACTACTTGGGTCATGCCTTCCATTCATCACCATTATCAGGACCCATATGATTTCACCTCACACGACTCCACCCATACACCTACCATCCACATTATCCATCACCTCTTCGGGATGCCTTCACCTTCATTCCTTCCAGGCACCCGTATTTATCTGTCTTTCTTCTGTAGCATCTGGCTGCAGATAATCCCAAGCCCCATCTACATATTTTCCCGATTATTTGGACTTGGAATTCATGGACAGCTAGTTTGCATTTGCGGTCCGCTATTGGCGAATGAGATTAAAATTCTTATCATTTTACTCGCCATTCTCAATACTGTATTGGTATATCCTTTTTGAAGTGTACGCCCAGCTGGAGGTGTTAAACTCAGCACGTATAAATACCATTTCACCATCATCTATACATAACCATTTTTATACATAGCATATTTTTGTTTTAGCATATTTCCCTTTTCTATATTGCATGTTAACAGGTTGGCTGGTGTTGAATATAATTTTAGGAGCAATTACAGGTAATTTCTATCCATTCTCTCCCTGCAGCATTTATTTTCTTTTACATTCATGCATGAGGACATGCAAGAACTTAGGCATGGGGGGGTAGATACAAAAAAACAAAAAAAAAATTTTGCCAACAATTAGGAAAACCTTGGAGCTGCATGCAAAACATACTTTAGGACCTTAAATAAAAGAACAACCGACTCCACCTCCAATGCTCTCATTGGAGCTAGAAATCGTTCGCAACAGCCACTTCCGACTCACCCGCCCACCTTTTGTTCTAAATTTAGGGTCAAGCTGATTGTAACCCGATACGGGAAATTCACGACGTACAAATTATATGAGGTTACATGTTTATAGCATATATAGATATTGCATTCATGAATAAGATTATTTTATTAAGAGAATGCATTAGGGATTTTATCCTTTAGTTGATTACTGTAATCTGGAATCCAGTACAACTTTTCACACACACGTAGAATTTGCAATGGATTCGTGGTGAAGGCTGATAAACGTCTTCAGTTTGTCAAGAAGAAGCAGTGCTTCTTTTCCTGAACCCTTACACAATGTTTTGGGAGTCAGGTAGATTTTCCTCCAAAAATCCACCAAATAGTGTGAGATGAGAGTAGAGTGTACTGGTGCTCTAAGATTAGTGCAAGGAATCTGGAATCCTAGATAATTAGGTGATGATACTCTGAGATTAGACATAGTTTTTGCTCTCGGTTCCCACATATACATTTTTGTGCGAAATTGTGAGAGCCATCGAATAAGGCAAATATACAAAAAGCAAGTTTTCATAAAACTAGGGCTAAGGTGGATGGTTACGACCATTCTTTACGGAATCCTCAGTGGAAGGAGGGTATTGATGTCAAGGTCAGAAATACACCGTCCTATCCATCTCTCCTGGTGCCGTGAGTAGGCACTTCCACCAAATAAGCCACCCAATGTCTCTTGAGTACCACCAATCCCCAATAATGCCTCCTTAATAAAGTTGATGGATGTATGCCAGTTGTGTTATGCTGAAAAAAAAAATTAAAAAAAAAAGAGAAAAAGAAAAAGAAAATGAATGATGAAAAGAAAGAAAAACTGAAAAAAAAAATGGAAAAAGAAGAAAAAAGAAGAAAAGAATGAATATTTAGTGTTTATCAAGGCAATACCACCAAATAAAATTGAGCTCCACCAAATATGGCCTTAACCTATTCTTGTTGTGTTTCTGACCGCCCGAATATTGGTTGAGGAATCCCGACTTAGTGTTAGGGTTATGAGAACTCAATTAAAGTGTTAATGCCTAATGAGACCACCAAATACAGAACATATGTGTGAATCTGGTGAGGTTGTGAGCTCTAAGAAAAAGAAAGAAAAAGAGTAAGAGAGAATGAATACAAAGGAATCAAAAGGGAGCACAGTTTTTCTCGTCTTTCTCTGAGTTGAGTTACTTAGTAATCCAGGAATCTAGATTCTGTAATACTAGTCTCTATGTAGCACCAAGTGAGAATGAGCCACCAAATATATAATCCTTTCCCTCAAAGATTCTCTACCTAAGCCCAAAGCCGGGGTGAAATTCATAGAATATCTTGAATACCCCGAGGGAAGAAATCTGCCTATCCCGCTAGAATTTTTATTAGGGGTCAACTACAGGCTTTAGAGGTGAATTAGTTTTCACTCAAATCCGTTGCAAAAGCTACATAGCTGCACCTTCACGATTGTCTGGATTTCTAGAGCATAGGATGAAAACAAAAGGAGAAAAATCTCTATGCAAACACTTGATAAAAAAATCAATCCCTTAGGTACCCTTATGTGGATAATTTAGTCTTGCATTTGCTAGGGACTAGCAAAGTTTAGGCATGGGGGCATGATTGCACAGCCATCATGGGTCCTAATCAACCTAAATAATGTCTGAACCTATCTTAAATTGTGGATATTGCACTCATATCTTGCATATCATGCATTGCATCAGTCTATTTAGAATAAGATGAGATATCCTGCTACTTAATGGTTTTTATTGCTATTTGCAAATAATAAAGTGATCCAGGATGGAGATAGTGGAATAAAGCAATAAAGGAAGAAGAAGACTGATCCAGATAAGAGGAGTGAGGAGGATAGCCTTATCCCTACCCTTAGAAACCCTAGGATAGCCTTCCCAAACCCAAAACAACCACCATTAGGACACCTTAGCCTCAAAACCCAAACATGGTTAGCACTATCCATGTTCCTATCCCTCTCCCAAACACTTAGGAACCAAAACCAACCTTAGAAAACATAAAACCCACTCTCCAACACCTATTAGGATGTCCAGACATCTGGCTGGACGTCTGATTTCTGTAGAATAACAATCCAGGAAGCCAAAACTCATACTGACACAGAATTGGACATCTAATTTAGTGTCCATATGTCCAATTTTGTAGTATAAGACATCTGACCACTATCCTGGACGTCTGATACTGCTGTCTGGTTCCGGTGTTGGAAGCTCTAGCTTGCCTATTTTGACCTAAGAACCCCACCAGACACCCTAGGAAACCTAAGTAGAGACCTCCTAAACCTCGTCCACTATCCATAGCCCTACTTGTCCTATCCCTAACCCAATTGAACCATCCCATAACTAATTGGGTGCATCTACAGTTGATTGGGCGCACCCGAGCCCAATTAGATCCACCCAGTATCTAATTAACTCATACCTATTAGGGTTACCCTAGCCTAATCACATGCACACATCTAATTAGACTTGACCTAGACCTAATTTGGTTCACTCCTACCCAATTAGACTTTCCTAAGCCTAATTAGGTCCATACCCACTTAATCTAGATTGACCCAACCTATTTAGCACCTAATCCTACCAAAACCCACAACCTAGGCCTACGAAAAACACACACCCACACACACACGCACACCTTCCCATTTTACTCCCACCAAACCCATTCACACTCTCTTGGAAACCCTAACAGCTTGTGTCAAACCTAGATCCAAAAATTGTGGCATTTGCTATTTTTGGAGCCACCAAAAGTGGCAACCAAATGGAGCCTTCCATAAGGGCAAAGAGAGAGCTACGAAATTGGACCATCTCTCCATACACTCTCCCATCCATACTCTCCACTCTAAACTTACTTCCACCCTCCAAAACCTTAAGGCCATCCTCCTCATCCTCCTCCAAGGCTCCATGGACGGCTAGCTAGAGAAGCTTCTCTCGAAAGCTTCTTGGATGGCCATGAAGGCTCACCCGTAGCCTCTTGTGGCTGGCCATCTCTTTTGGTAGGCGTGTAGATGGGTTTGCACACCCAAGGTCTAGCCTACACCCTCACACAAGGCCGATGGCCCTAGTGGCAACTTTCCAGCGTGAGGGATTTTCTTCTATTTATATGCTTTCTAGTGTAGATGATGTGTGATAATTTTTTTTATGCATAAATAATTTCATGATGTTTCTGTGATTGATTGTCCTCATGTTTGCTTGCCTATATGACTCTTTGGTTTGTTCACACCATGCACGGCCACCATGGCCTCATGTAGATGCACATAGTCACTTAGGTTTTTGCTAGTTTATCTAGATCTAGGTTTCAATTCACTTTTCGAAATAAAAAAAATCAAAAATACAAAAAGACAAAAATAGTAGCTTAGGTTAGATTTAGGTTATAAAAGCCGATCCAAATCTCGATTCGTTTTCACGCCTCCCAGAGACGAACGATCGGGACTCAAGTTCTAAAAGGAATAAAGATCTATGAGAGTTTCATTATCACAAATATCTTTGACGAGTGGTTTTTGCGACTATACTACTATTTCCAACGATTTCAAAATACGCGATTTCCACGCTCATCAGTGCTCCATCTAAAGATATGAAATATAGATATGGAGCAGCGCTGAGGCGGTAACATGTTGTCATCGCATCCTCAAAGGAGGCATTTTCCTGCTTCTCGGCGGTGGGAACTCAAACCAATGATCTGCTTCAGACTTTTACTAAGTCCAAACAAGGGAGTTTTTCAAATTTTTAGTTGTTTTTAAGTGTTGGCTTGTGTGTGAAAATTGACACAAGAAGTTCCTCAAGAAATGCAAGTTTTTGAATCAGAAACTAAGTCAAATACTTTCCATATTACAAAATAGGATCAAGTCACCTAAACTATCATGAGTTCAAGTGGAATTTTTAGAGAAGGATATTTGATCTAGTCTAAAATGGACCCTGAAATTCTAATGATCAAATTCACATCCTCATCCCTAGTTTGTTAAAGATTAAATCCCATTGTACCAAAAGTGAGTTTTTTGACCTTAGTCCCAATTTCAAAATTTTTCCTCAAAAGGTTTTCAACATTTTTATATTTTTGGGTATGCAAGCAGGAAAATAAAATAACTAAAGAACAATGCATGTTTTTAGGTTTTGAAAATCCTAAATCGCTCGTCAAATTTTAAAAACACCCCCCCATGCTTAAGTAATGCAATGTCCACATGCATTAGGAGGGAGAAAGGATCACCTTAATGAAGAGTGGTCGGGTTTAGGAGCGCCCAAACCTGGAAAAATAAAGGAAAAAGGAAAGCAGAAAAAATGATGGGTTACCTCCCATCCAGTGCTGTCTTTTGCGCCATTCAGCCAGCGCGTGAAGGTATGCACGGAAGATAGAAAATCATGTAAAAAGTTAGACACTTGAATGTCTTTAATAAAAGTGTCTTCCTCAAGATCCCTAAAAAGATGAGTGGTAAAGATAAAGGGATCAAATTAAAATAGAGAAATGGAAAAGTTTCCTAGATCTGGCCATTGTTTAAGTGCTTGTAAAATGGCAGACTCTGGTGGGTCGGGTGATAGGTCCAATGGAAAAGGATGGGGAGTGGAGAAAAGGGGGAAAGTCAAACCCTAGTTGATTTGGAAAGTCTTGGACCACATAATTATCCTTAGAATAAGAATCAATAAAATCTAGATCAATAGTGGTCAAAGATGAATGAGATTGGATCAACATAGACGTTTCAAATACTACTTCCATTTTATTATCAGTGTCCTAAAAAATTTTGTGATCAATGGACCTCTTGGAAACTTGAAATAAATCTAATGAGAAGGTCTAGTTACTGCAACTTATATTCATTTCCCCGGAATGAGAATTGATATTAGCTGCTACCATAATCAGAAAAGGTCTTCCAAGGATGGCATTAATGAGAGCCTTAGGTACCTCTATGTCAAGGACTAGAAAATTTACTGGAAATAGACAATTCCGGACCTTGATAATACTATCCTCAACAATTCCCCATGGTTGAACGGTAGATCGGTCTTCCAATTGAAATTTAACCTTAGTAGGTTTTAAATCACTGAATCGAAATTCCTCAAATAAGACAGGGGGGATGAGATTACTAGAGGTACCTAAGTCAAGAGGGGCACAAAAAAAAATGGTGTCAATTATGACAACTGAGATGAGTGATGTGCCCTGGTCCTTTTTTGTGAAAGGCAGCATGCTCTGAAAAACTGAGTTGGCTGTCTTTGAAAGGACCAACCTTTCTAGATTCTGATCATGCCCTTTTGCAGTAAATTTTTTAGAGGCATGGGGAGAATCTAGGAAGGGAATATTCCTCTCGACTTGCTCAAATAAGTCCAAAGGATTGTGGTTAGATGGCTCTAATTTTTGATTGTTGGATTGCAGTTTTTGAGAGTGGGAAATAGGGTTTGAATCAAGTGTTTTTGGGATTTCTTTTTCTTCTTCCTTATTGAGGTTAGGAGGGTCAATCTGCATTGGTTGAGAATCAGTTTCATCATTTGAATGTGAAGGCCTTAAATCCATGGTGGTTTCCTCACTCCTCAAAGTCTCTGCATACACAGCTTGGTGATCACTAGGAGGAGGTAGGGGGCCTGATGTTGATAGAAACTGGGTTGGTGCTGTGATATTGGGTTAATAGGTGGCTGAACCATGTGGTTCTGATGTTGGTAGCCACCTGAGTGTTGGTTCCTGTGATTAATAAAGTTTGGTGTGGGTTGGGATGGTGAGTGTTCTGCAGGTCTTTGAGTCGAAATATCCCCAATTTGATCATTGAGATTGTTAATAAGACGGGTTGTTTCCTTTATTTTTCTTTCTAACTCCTGTAGGGTTTTCATCATCTAGGCATTAATGTCTTCTTGAGATTGCCCAGATTGATAAGTCTGATTTGAACTATACCCTCCAAATGGGTTCTGTTGTTCGTGTGGAATCGGATTGGTCTAGGAGTGTGCTAGATAATTCCCCCCATTAGAGGAATTTTTCAATTTCTCCTGGAAAGTAGGGACATTTTCGGTGGGGTGATGATTGGGATAAATATAATTCCCTGTTGAACTATAGAAAGACTCAGAATAATAATTATACTCAGCACATGATTTATGCAGATTTTCTCTCTTGCTAGTGTAAAAAGGGGTGAGATGTGGAATGTGTGGCAAGGCTCCCTTGGTTGGCTAGGTTTCTTAAATCCTTAAGCAACTGTTGTTGCTTAACTTGTAGCTAAGCCATGATAGAGTAGAGATTAGGTGGAGGGGCCTGATTAAGTAGCTCCTAGGTGGAAAAATAGGGGAAAGAAAAATTAGCATACGGGTTAGAGGACCAATTTTGATTTTCCTTTTTTAAAGAAGAGCAAGAATGCAGGAAAAGACTTTTCTTTTCTTTTTTTTTTTTGGGAGGCAAAATCAAGTGGTCCCTCCAAGTGTGGAGTTTTGGACCGCTGCGAGTGCAAAATGAAAGAAATGGGAGGGGAGGAGAGGAGATGGAGATGAGAGAAGTGTGCACACAAGCAATCAAATTCTAGACCTAACTTAATTGTGATTCCCAAGAAATTGACCTAAGACTTGGTCTACCTAGGAAATAAGTAATCAACAGTGAATACCCCTTCTGTCAACAAATCTAGCCAAGTTGCTTATGGAGAGGTTTGGGCCCAAGTGTTTCCCAAGAAAATCCCCAGGTGCTTGTACAAACCTGCGCCTGGTCATTTGACACGGCCCCTCAGCCTGAACACTAAATATAGATGACAGAATTGGTATTAACTATAGAAAACTTAAGACCATATAGCAAGCCTAAGTTGATGAAATCCTTAGGGGTCAAATTGCTACCAATTTGAATTAGGTCTAAGATACTAGTGTGCACACGGAAGGTAGAGTGCGTTAATTGGGTTGTTGCCCTGTTATTTCAATTTTTAGTGTGTGTGCAGGAATTGGAAAGTGATTCCAATGAAAACAAGTTGTCACACAATTATTGTATTTCTGTCTTTTATGATTGGATTTAACTTAGTGTATTTTAGGGTTTCTCTTTTTAAATTTTCAAACAAGTTTGAAACTCCACAATCAAAGGAAAAACAAGTTGTATTGGTGATGGTTAATTTCCTTTAATCTGTGTCTCTAGAAAGAAAGAAGGAAATCCTAAGTCAATTATCCCTAAGATAGAAAATTACTACCAATGAATTATTTTTAGACTTTCTGTATTAAGTAGTGGTCCAAATAATTCAAACAACATCACTACTTTGAAGAGAATCAAACAAGAATTCCAGAAAATATTTTTGTAAGATTTTAAGAATTTGTTTGATAATTGTTTTAAATTTTTATTTGTATTGGTGTCAAAGTTCAGAAATGATACCCATGAGTATTTTGAACTTTTCAGTATTACCACTGACCTCAGAAAATTTTGGTGATTTTTTATGATGTGTAAAATTTTACAAGGATTCTAGAGAGCTAAATCTCAGAAAAATTAGATGAGTATAAAAATTCTAAAAATTCATAGATAGTAGCAAAACGGGAAGATTAGAGGGTTTGACCCCTCTGCTGTCCATGAAATTTTAAAAATTAAATACAAAGCCAATTGATCTAAAATTTGGAACAGATGTTCCTAACTCAATTTGGAACCACTGTATGAAATTTTATGATTTTAAGAAGGCTTGTGGTGTTGGGGATTGATTTTTCAAGTTCGGATAGGAATCTAGACCCGAAAAACAAAACACCAATACTTGGATTGGAGTGGTGTTTAGAAAAGCATACAAGCAAACAATAGATTTTTATGGGCACCACTCCAATTAATTAAAGTGTTTAGGGTTCTGAAAGCCAAGTTTAATATGTTTTTGGTAGTCTTTTAGCCTAAATGTGATAAGAAATGGGGAACCAACCTGAATTTCGCAGGAAGAAAAGGAACTTTGAGCTCTCGCTTCCAGATTCCTGCTTTCTTCCTGCAATAGTTCCTGCACACACAAAAGAAAAGAAAGAGAAGGGGATGAGATCCACTTCAAGGAAGAGAAAGATGACTAATACAAAGCTGTGCCTTCCTGGCAACAGTGCCAAAAAGTGATGCGAAAAATCGCGTGATTTGTAAAAGCGGATTTTTAATGTCGTAACACTCAAATTCGCATATGCTTTTAAATTTATGTCCTAGATAGGGGAGTATCTAGGGTCATCCAAGGAGGCCAAATGTTTGCAAAATTAATTCTCTTGCTTACAAAATAAATCTCAACTTTCTTTTGGTCCTTTTGAATATATAGTTTTTATAATTTTTAAAATAAAGGCAAAATGCAGGTTTTTATTGAAAGCTATAAAACAACTAATACCTAATTCAAGAAACCTACCCTAAGGTGATAGGTAGAGCCTCTCCCTAAGCTCACCCTAGGCATGTGGAGGCCTAGAATAATTAGGGAGAGGGAGTGAAATAATTGCTAGGTAAAATTTGTAATAAGCTATGCAACAGAAATTGAAAGAAGGCAATTTGAATTAAATCAAAATTGTGCACACAAAACCTATAGAGGAATGCTTCTACTCTACTTGAAAATACAAGAAGAACAAAGCACAAATCCTCTAGATAGATGGTGAAGAAGAGGGCTTCTTGCCCCAAGCTTGGTAGCTGCCGAGCTTGAAAAGAGTCCTCCAACTCCTTCCATGCTATGCTCCTCTAAGATGATGTCCTCCAAGGTGGTAGCTACCACCTTTAATTCTCTTCCTCCACAGGTAGACGTCCACCCTAGGTTCTTCTCCTTTGCCTGGCCGTCCTCCTTGAAGTGGAAAGCTCCTCTTCCTTGGCATGGCACAAGTTGAAGAAAGTGGGGAGAAGGCACCAAAGGGGCTGGTGATGTGCCCCCTTAATCTTCTTCTCTACTCCTTCTTCTTAGTCGTAGGTGTAGGTGGGTATAGCTAGAATTATACACTAATGGCGGATGCTCTAAAATGGTGGTAGGTGGTGGGTTTATATAGAGTAGGAAAGGTGCTAAAGTGACTCTTGAAATGGAGGGCTAAGATGGGAAGATGGAGGTGGTTAGGGATCCTATGGCTAAGGGCAATTGGCACCAACCCAAGGGACACCTAGGGGGTGCTTATGGGTGGTGGCACCCCTTGAAGTTGGTGCCAAAATGTCTTCTAGAAGGGGGGCTTAGGTGGTGCCAAGTAGGGTTCTAGAAGGAGGGGTAGGTGGGTGGCTAGGATGGGTTGTTGGGTTTGGTGTATGGTGGATGTGGGGGTGGATGTTGGCACCAAAAAGGGGGGTAGTTAGGGTTAGGTTTTGGCACCAAAATTGGTGCCTTTTGGTGGTGATGATGGGGTGAAGAGGTGGCTAAGTGGTGGTGCCAACTTGGAGTAGGATAGCTAGCTTAGGTAGGGCTTAAGTTGGTGGAGCTAGCTAGGGTTGAGTTGAAGGTGGTGGATGGCCAAGGAGCTGGTTTCTAGCTAAGCTATGGAGTAGAGGAGGAGGCATTGGAGCTAGGGTTTGAAGAGAGGAGTTGAGGAGAAGTCCAGAGCTAGAACTGGAGCTGGCAACTGCTGAAGAGGCTGGCATGGAGCTACTCTAGCTGGCTTAGCTTGCTAGTTCTTTGCTAGCTGCTAAGCCAAGCTAAAGTGAGCTAGCTTCTACCATAATGAGTTGAGGTGAGCTAGGTCTGGTGCTCCCTGGGAGGATCAAGCTGGTTGAGGCAGCTAATGTAGCTTAGCTCAACTGAGTTGAGCTAAGCTGAGTCCCCAGGAGTTGGACTTGAGCTTCCTAAGCTGGAATGAAGTTATCTTCAGCTGGCTGGAGTTGAGTGGAGCTGGATGTAGCTGAATCTGAGTTGGGGTGAACTCCAGTCAACTCAGCTGAGCTAGCTAGAGCTCACTGTGGACTAGTCGGAGCTAAAATGAGCTAGACTCAACTAGGTTGAGCTGGATATGAGCTAACTTGAGCTTGGGTGAGCTAAGATGAAGTCTCTTGAGCTGCCATTCAGTTGAGATTAGCTGAGTGGAGCTGGGATGAGCTAACCCTCGTTCAAGTGAGCTAGGTTCCAGCTTTGGTGAGCTGGATGAAGCTGAGTTCCAGTTAGTCTGAGCTCCTCCTTCACCATTTTCCTTCTTGAGTGCTAGGGTTTTAGGGATTTGTATATCTGTTCATCCCTAACACTCACAAAAACACGTCAAAACAACAAAAGAAAATGCAATGCATGCCTAACCTAGTTAATGCCTAAATGCAGCCCAAAAACCCGTTTGTGGAGTAAAATACTAAGATCTTGGTTTGTTTTAATGCATAAGAATGATGATAAACTATCGTTTATTAGTGGATCTACTCTATAAGAAGTTCGATGAATTAATGCGAGCGAGATTTGGATCTTCTGGCAGCACTACTCCATCTTACTCCTCTCAAGCATCCCGAGCCCCCTCTGCTTGTTGATGAGTCCATTAAAATGGACTAATATTAAGCCTAAGTATCTTTAATCGTATAGTTTAAGTGTATTAATAATGGAAATTAAGTTATAGAATATTTGTACACCATATAATTTGAGTTTATAACATTCTAAAACTTAATTATTTTTTTATTTTTGTGTGTAGGTAATAAAACCAGAAAGAACAAGTGTGGGGGGATAATTTCCCCAAACAGCCGATTCTTTTCCCCCTCCCCACCGGACATTGGGGCTATCTTCTCCAACGGTGGCCGGCCAAAAATAGAAAGGGATTTGCAAATCCCTGGATTGGCGCACTGAGGGAGAGAGAGGATTTAAAAGTGAAGAGGCGGCATGCACAAGGGCAATCTTCCCCCTTGCGGGAAAAAACTCCACCGCATGCACTGTGCCCATGCCCACTCCTTCACCACCAGGAGCCCATCTTCAGCACCAAGCACACCAAACCCCTCCTACAGGTGCAAGCACCGCTCGCGCCCTCACCTCTCCCTATTTCAGCTGCTCCAACTCTCCAACGCCACTGCTACCCGCACCTGCCATCACCAAGTTCTTCACAACACCCTTCCAGCCACGCCTAAAGGCGCTACACGCCTTCGCCACCGCTTGCAGCCGCACCGCATTACCTGCAAATGCCCCTGCAAGCGCGCCCGTTGACGCCCTAACACACAACCGTGCGTCCCTACAGTGCCTCTGCCCGTTCGTGCTGAAGGAAACCACATGCCCCAGCACCCTCTTGGCGTCCCTGCAGTCCGCACACCAGTGTGTGTGCTTTCCTGCCTCCAAGAGCCACAGCAGGCGCCGTGTCTTCGCCCTGCAGTGCCTCCAAGCGCCACAGCAGGCACTGCGTCTTCGCCCTACAGTGCCTCCAAGCGCCATAGCAGGCACTGCGTCTCCGTGCACCAGCGTGCGCGCGCCCCCGCCCGATCAGCCGAAGTAGCAGCCGCCCTCCAGCAGACTGGCGTTCTTCATCTCCGGCCACCTCCGCCGCCGTCGCTGCCACCGTTGGAAAGCACCCGTCCTCGCCGTCCTCCTGAGCCTCGCAACTTCCCCGCCGGTGCTCTCTCTCTCTCACGAGGAAGAGAGAGAGGAAAAGCTCTGTTTTTGTTTGAATTAGAAATTACATTCAATGCCATTGCAGGCAATTTCATTTTTTTTTAATATTATATTCTGGCAGAATTGCATTCATGCACTCACAGTTCTTTTTAATTACATGGTATTAATATTGGCTAGTTTAAACATTGATTTTGGACTTGATTTAAGTACTAATTGTCTATAGTACACATCACATGATAATTGCATTAATTCATCCTAAATTTATTGAGGATTTCTATGAGGGAAAACTGCACTTACACCCTTAACCTTTTAGGTTATTACAAACCTACTTTCCTTCACATTTTATGTTCAATTATTTCGCACTATCCGAAATAACATTAAATAATTAAGTATTGATTGCATCATTGCCTCACTATGGACATGACCCGCTCTTCTACGAGTGGTTATTTTCATTATTTTTGATTAGTCGATTTTTCCACCACTTAAATACTATAACGCTAAAGCGAAAAGTCGACACGTCAATTGGCGCCGTTGCCGGGGAGGCAACAGATGCAATAGATTTAGTTTATTATTTTTAAATCTTTTGAGTTGCGAAATTATCTAATCATCTTTATTATTTTGCAAGGAATCTGACACGGCAACAAGGCGTAGCAAAGCGACTACTTTGAACATGAACAACACGCTTGATCCCACGTATTTAGGCTTACGGAGAAGCCTATTTCTAATTTAGGCAGTAGGTCTTAGTTAGATTTAGTTAGATAGACATTCGAATTTAAATTACTATCTTTTGGGCCCTTGTTGGGTATTTTTGGGAATGTGTTCCCATTTATTTAGATTATAGGATTATTTGAACTATTTTAAACTGCATTTCAGTTAGTTAGTTAGATTAGGTCTGTTTGTTATTATTATTTTAAGAAAAAAAAAATTGAAATGCCTGCTAGAAGCTGCATATCTATAGGACGATCATCTAGGACTGAATGAGCAGCATCTAGTTTATTTTCTATTGCATTGCATTCATTACTGCACGAAGAAAGCTGGAGTAAGGTACGTCTTCTCTTAAGCATTAATTACTTGTCATGCATATGCATTAAACCTAAATCTAAGACCACTAAATTGCTTGAATGAAATTAATTCAGTGGTCACTTTAAACAAATTGGGACTGTTAAGAGGTTGGACTTTAAAATCTGTGACTGAAAATTGTGTGCAAAAGGATCCTGTTTGCGGAATTTCAAAAAAAAAAAAAAGAAAAAATCAAAACACGATTGTATGCTTGCACACTTGAGACAGTGTGCACCTCACATAAGGTCACTAGATAAATTTCTACCTCTCCTCTTTTGTACCACAAGGGAAGTTAGTCGGAAATCAACAAGCCTATCCACCAAGTTACTTCAGTTCTTCGTGTGTGGGCTTGATTCGAGACTTCCATCCCTTGCGAGTAGGTTATAGGCACCAGCGAAGGTTGGCCTAGGAAGCGTAATTTTTTGCAAAACTTGTTTGGCCACCAACTAAACATATAACTCTAATACCTACAATCTACTAAAAACAGGTCCCGTTGAATTTGCGTTTACTTTGACATTAAAACTCTTTAGGAAGTTTTCTGTTGAATTTTGCTAAATCCTAAGAGAGTTAAAATTGTTTTGCTTAAAGAAATGGATTACTCTTACTCCTATCATTCAGATTATCAGAGTCAATACTTCCCATCTTTTAATCAAGATCCCATGCTCCGAGCGTATCCATCCTTTGATGAGTACATTGATAATTCATGGGATCATTCTCATTCTTACCCTGGGAGTACTGGCTTGATAACTCCCACTTTTGAGTAGAGCCTAGGAGCGGGATTTTCCAATCCTGAAATCCCTACTTCCATGCAAACTCCCAACCCTCCCACCCTTCATGATTTTCCGTGTCGAGGCTGCACAGATACCCTTAGGCAACCACAGCCTGAAATTGACTATCCTCCCCAACCTAATAATAGTAGCCTCTCCTCTTTTACGATAGAAATGCAAAAACAACAAAAGGAAATAATGGAATCAATGGGAGAGATGTTGAGCAATAGTCAACAATTAAATAAAGAAATAAGACAACTTAGCTACACGGTTCCCAATAATCTTGATCCCTACCCATCCAATCATGATCATGAAAATAATTCTGAGGTACTTAATGACAATAGGGATCCAATTTCATGTAGCGATCATTTAGACTCTCCCAATGGGACGTAGCCACTAGAGGACAACAATCATAGTGATTATCCACCTGAACTATATTGGAGTCAAAAGCAAGAGAAAATTATTGTTCCTATCACTTCCCCTCTTTATTATTTGGTGGATTCCCATTCTACTCTTAGTGAGCCTACTCCTGACCCTCCACTTAGGGAATCAACACTTATCATTCAATATCCTGAGAATTTAAATGTACCTAATGAAGGTGACCCTAAGGGAATGGAGGATGATCAATTCTGGTCTTAGGGATATGAAGAGTCTAATTCAGAGGATAAGGATGCCCCAACAGAGGAACCTGGACTGAAAATCTGGAGTGAATCACAGGAGAATTATTTATCATTTGAGGATTTAGCTCTAGACGATAGAAATAATATGATTAAATCTAGATTCCTCCTTTCTTTTGAGAGTCATCCTCCATCAAAACAGGAGTTGATATTAGAGGAGGACAAACAAAATGAGAAGTTTATGGGAGACCCTCGGGGACAAAACACGTCATTTGAGGATTTATACTCTGAGAACAATAACGAGTTCAATGATATAGGCTTCCTCAAAAATATTAAGACTGATCCTCTTTTAGAAATAATTGAGGATACTCATCCAACTCTTAATGAATCACATATACACCCTGACAAATATTTCAGTGAACCAAATGAATCTGTGGATGAGTTGAATGATAATGATTCTTACATTTTGACCCTACCATTAGAAAGTTGTAATTTGGAGTCTACCCTTGATTCAAATATGACTCCGATCATTAATGCTAGGCAGGATAAATTGAAGTTGTCTACTACTAGGGAGTGTACACAATTCGAATCATTGTTGGAATTGGACCTAACACCTACTAAGCCCTCATTAGACTTAACCATTACATTCCAACACTACAAACAACCCTTATACTTCCTTACCGATCCTTGGCTCAGATCTCTGCTCATGTACATTCTTGCTGGAGAACATATCAGGCCAGTACATCCTAGGGTAGAATGGTGAGTTTGGATTGATGCTTGTACTTTTACTCTCGCCATTCAAGGGTTTGAACTAATAATGTGTATATCTTTTAAAACCCATCCTGCTCTGGAGGATCCTTGTTATCCTCCACCTATTCCATTTCGGGAGGTCCCTTTTCATATTCCATTTATTATCCCTAGACCTCCCAAGGTAGCCAACGAGGTTTTTTGCTTTCATATCTTCTGGCGAGCATTTGGAATTACATTGCATCATCAGCTCGCCAACATCCGTGGTTACCTATTTTCTAGGCCTGCACTGTTACGCATATTCTTAGGGCCTAACCTTTTCTGTTTGGAACCGGACTTACAAGTTCCTTTTAAGTCTGGCTGCTGACAGAAAATGCAGCGCTTGTTGGGAGGCAACCCAACAAATTGTGTCAGGTGATATTTTTCCTTTCTCCTCCTGTTTTAATTTTACAATGGGGACATTGTAGGATTTAGGGATGGGGGAGTGCATTTGCATTTTAGGAAGTATTTAGGCATTTAGGTTAGTATAAAAAAAAAAAAGAGAGCTGAATGGGTTAGTCCTTAGCAAAATACCTTTGTTAATGGAGGTTCTTCTTCTGGATTATTTCTTAAGTTTAGAATCCAGTGCATTTATTTCACGTGGATGTAGATTTGGTAATGGATCCTTGAGGAGAACCAATGAGCATTTGTTAGTCTACTGAACCCTTTGACAATTCATAGAGAGTCAGGCATACTATCTTCTAGTAAATCCACCTCATATTTGTGAGAAGAAGTAGAGAGATTACTGGTGCGCTAAGTCTAGTGCAAGGACTCTTAAGTTCTCAATAATTAGATGATGATACTTCAGAGTTAGGTGTAGTTTTCACTCTCTGTTTCTAGGTGCGTACTTTGAGTGAATTCCTGAGAGTCACCAAATAAGGCAGATACACAGAGATTGAGTCTTAATAAAGCTATAACTATGGTGGATGGTTATGACCGTCCTTCATAGAGTCCTCAGCTGAAGGAGGGTAATAGTGTCAAAGGTCAGAAATATGCCTGTCCTATCCATTCTTTCCCGGTGCCGAGAATAGGCACTTCCACCAAATAAGCCACACAACTTCCTCTTGACCGTCATCATCCGTAATAATGCCTCATAAATAAAAGTCTGTAACGTGTTGTGTTGATTGAAAAAGAAACAAAAATAAGAAGAAATAAAATTAAAAAAAAGAGAGAGAGAGAAAAGAAGAAAAAGAAGAAATAGAAAGAAGAAAAAGAAAAAAATAGTTATATTACAAAAAAAAAAGGGGTCGAAGTTTCTAATGTTTCTGAGGCAATAGAACACCTATTGCGTTCCACGAAATATGACCCATACCTACCTTCTAGTATTTCTGATCGCCTGAATACTAGTTGAGGACTCTAACTTAGTTATAGAGTTATTAGGACTTTAATTGAAGTGTAGATGCCATGTGAGGCCACCCAATAGTGAGTATAATTTCTAATTCTGGCGAGATTCGTGATCTCAGAAAGAAAAAAAAAAGAGAGTGCCCAGGAACATCAGGAGAGCACAGTTATGTAGCCTCTCTCAGAGTTGACTTGTCTAATAGTCTAGAGAGCTAGAGTCTGCAGTACTAGACTATATGTAGCACCAGTAGAGTGTGTGCCACCAAATACAAATCCATTCAACTTATTATCTCCTACCTAAGCCAAGCACCGGGGTCAAATTTCAGATTATCGTCTGCTTTATCCCCAAGGGAAGTGGTTGCCTATCTCAACAGAAATTTTTGCCAAGGGTGATGTATGAACTCCCAATGCAAATCGACTCTTTCACTTGGATCCGTTACCTAGGTTATCAGCATTTCACATTTGTCTGGATTTCTAAAGTTTTGAAATAAGATCAGAAGGAGTCTTCTGATTACTTCTATTATTCATTTTTGCTAGGGACTAGCAAAACTTAGGCATGGGGGTATTTGATGAGTCCATTAAAATGGACTAATATTAAGCCTAAGTATATTTAATCTTATAGTTTAAGTGTATTAATAATGGCAATTAGGTTATAGAATATTTCTACACCTTATAATTTGAGTTTATAACATTCTATAACTTAATTATTTTGTTATTTTTGTGTGTAGGTAATAAAACCAGAAAGAACAAGTGTGGGGGGATAATTTCCCCAAATAGCCGATTATTTTCCCCCTCCCCCGCCGGACATTGGGGCTATCTTCTCCAACGGTGGTCGGCCAAAAATAGAAAGGGATTTACAAATCCCTGGATTGGCGCACTAAGGGAGAGAGAGGATTTAAAAGTGAAGAGGCGGCGTGCACAAGGGCAATCTTCCCCCTTGCAGGGAAAAACTCCACCGCATGCACTGTGCCCATGCCCGCTCCTTCACCACCAGGAGCCCATCTTCAGCACCAAGCACACCAAACCCCTCCTACAGGTGCAAGCACTGCTTGCGCCCTCACCTCTCCCTATTTCAACCGCTCCAACTCTCCAACGCCACTGTTACCCGCACCCGCCATCACCAAGTTCTTCACAACACCCTTCCAGCCGCGCCTAAAGGCGTTGCACACCTTCGCCATTGCCTGCAGCCGCACTACACTGCCTGCAAATGCCCCTGCGAGCGCGCCCGTTGACACCCCACCAAGCCTGCAGCCGCGCCCTAACACACAACCGCGCGTCCCTGCAGCGCCTCCGCCCACTCGCGCTGAAGGCAACCGCGTGCCCCAACACCATCTTGGCGTCCCTGCAGTCCGCACACCAGTGTGTGCGCTTTCCTGCCTCCAAGCGCCACAGCAGGCGCTGTGTCTTCGCCTTGCAGTGCCTCCAAGCACCACAGCAGGCATTGCGTCTTTGCCCTGCAGTGCCTCTAAGCGCCACAGCAGGCGCTGCGTCTCCGTGCACCAACTCGCGCGCGCGCCAGCTCGATCAGCCGAAGCAGCAACTGCCCTCTAGCAGATCGGCGTTCTTCATCTCCAGCCACCTCCGCCGCCACTGCTGCCACCGTCGGAAAGCCCCCGTCCTCGCCGTCCTCCTGAGCCTCGCAACTACCCCACCGGTGCTCTCTCTCTCACGAGGAAGAGAGAGAGGAAACGCTCTATTTTTGTTTGAATTAGAAATTACATTCAATGCCATTGCAGGAAATTTCATTTTTTTTATTAATATTATATTCTGGCAGAATTGCATTCACGCACTCACAATTCTTTTTAATTACATGGTATTAATATTGGCTAGTTTAAACATTGATTTGGACTTGATTTAAGTACTAATTGTCTATAGTACACATCACATGAAAATTGCATTAATTCATCCTAAATTTATTGAGGATTTCTGTGAGGGAAAACTGCACTTACACCCTTAACCTTTTAGGTTACTACAAACCTACTTTCCTTCACATTTTAAGTCCAATTTGAAAAGGAATTTCGCACTATCCGAAATAACATTAAATAATTAAGTATTGATAGCATCATTGCCTCCCTGTGGACACGACCCACTCTTCTGCGAGTGGTTATTTTCATTATTTTTGATTAGTCGATTTTTCCACCACTTAAATACTATAACGCTAAAGCGAAAAGTCGACACGTCACTTGTACATATCCATTCATTCTGTATGTTTTCTCTCCATCTCTGCAGGATCCTGCATACCAGGAACCCGTGAACAATGTGGATCTAGCACCATGCAATCAGGGTTACACACCAACTGACGATGCAAGTATGTATTCTTTTGATTAATTTACATCTGAGACATCTTTGGCCTGCAAAGATGCCAATGCTATTCAGGGTTATGGGAGTAACAACCTGTATTCTGAGACGTATAACCCTGGTTGGCACCAGCATCCTAATTTCTCCTGGTTTGGTAACCCACAGAGACCGAGTCAAGCTCCACACTTCCAGACTAGACAATACGGGAATGCATAAAACGCGTCTCATAGGTACACCCATTCCCTTCTCAGCAGCAACAAACCCGTTTTATTTATCAGCCACTGCACCAAGCTGCTAACTATCCTCTAAAGCGAGTCGACCGTTTGGAGTCTCTAAAGGAGGAATTGCAGGCATCAATTCGAAAATCCACTCATGACAACCTACAAATAATGAAGGTAATGGCTGACCAAATTTAGAGAATATAAAACACTCAAAACCAGATGATGCAGGAGCATAGATCACAGGGAGTTTTGCCCTCCCAACCTATCCCAAACTCGAGATATGTGCAGAATCAGGGCACCCCACCTAGATTCCAAGCACCAAAGGGGCAGGCACATGCTGTTCTACAAGCACCTCCCACGCCACCTGGTTATGGCCTCAATCAGCCACATTTGTTGCCAAACCATGTGTATTCAGGCCAACCTGCTCCTCTGCCCCTTGATGGATAGCATGCTGATGCAAAAGTTGTCACCTTAAGGAATGGAAAGAGTACATAGGACCCGTTACCTAAGCAAGCGGGTAATGATTTTTCCTGCACTCTACCACAAGATGGCTCACAACCCTCTTCCTCTCATAAGCCATCTTCATTGGATAAAGGAAAGAAGCCCCTAGACCCTAAGATTCCCATCCTTTTCTTGTGGCTCAAACGTGAGATTCAGCATGGAAAAAGGATATGCGGAATTTCGAGGACCAAAAATCTATGTTCAAGGAAGTTCACATTCAGGTCCCTCTCCTCGAAGCAATAGATCACATCCCAGTTGTTGCTAGGCTCTTCAAGGAATACTGTACTCCGAAGCAACAACAGAAAATTGGATGATAGGTAGTATTATCTGAGGAAGCCAGCGTTGTTATCGTAGCTGACTTACCACCCAAAAAGGACCCAGGCACACCACTGATTTCCTACTTTTGCAGGATTCCCCTTTTGTAGGGCCCTTCTCAACTTGGGGTTGTCCATCAACCTAACTCCCACCGCAGTATTTGAGCGATTTCAATTCAGGGAGTTAAAGCCCACCTTAGTTACCATACACTTGGCAGTATGATCGGTGAAAACATCGAGAGGGGTGGTTGAAAATGTGATCGTGAAAGTCCAAGGATTCTGCTTTCCAGTGGACTTTTTTCTTCTTGATATGGAGGTTTTTCCTAATCTTCATGCTGCACCGATTATTCTAGGTCACCCATTTTTGGCAACTGCCTGTACAAACATCAACTGTTCATCAGGATGCATGGAGGTTGCCTTAGGTAACGAAAAGCTTAGACTGGACATTTTCAGGGCATCAAAGAACTTCGATTGCAATTTAATCGAGGAGGATGGTGAAGATGATGATTCAGCTTTCTATGGGAACATTGGCCTCCTCTACAACGACCCAATGGCACATTCATCTTCACTATCAAGGATCTTAGATCGCGATCCACATGGAACTGAGACTAATAACATACACATTTCATCCCATGGACTTGGTTTTCATGGGTGTTCATCTGCACCTAACACCCCTGATCCTGACTATCCTATCCTATCTAGCACTGATATCTTAAGACGGGATTACATGACCACTGCAGACAGATTCTCCACTAGTTAGGATCAGCATATTTTCACGGTTGTTTCCTCTCCTCCCCTACATAAACCCTCTCCCCACCCTCCACTACTAGAGTTACAACCCTTACCTAATTTGCTAAAGTATGTGTTTCTTGGAGAAAGTGAGATGTATCCTGTGATTATAAATGCTCACTTGACTCCAGACCAGGAACACCAATTGATTTCCATTTTGCAAGCACATAGTGCAGCTATCAGGTGGGGCATTGCTGATCTCCGTGGGATTTTCCCCTCATATTGTACTCACCCTATCTACACTGATGAAGGGGCAAGACCATCGAGACAACCTCAGAGATGCCTAAATCTAAATATGTTGGAGGTTGTCAAGAAGGAGATCATTAAATGGCTGGACACGGGCATTATCTATCAAATTTCCGACAGCCATTGGGCGAGTCCCATTCAGATTGTGCCCAAAAAGGCGAGACTGACCATGATAAAAAATGAATTTGGTGAATCCATCCCGACCTGCACCACAACTTCTTGGCGGGTATGCATTGATTACAGGAAGCTAAGCTCAGCTACCAAAAAGGATCATTTTCCTTTACCATTTTTTGATCAGATTTTAGAATGCTGGCCAAGCTTAGTTTCTTATACTTTCTGGATGGATACTCCAGGTACAATCAAGTAGCGATCAACCTAGAAGATCAAGATGACTTTTATGTGCCCCTTTGGAACATTCACTTTTAAGTGAATGCCCTTCGGCCTCTGCAATGCACCAACTACTTTTCAACGATGAATGATGGCCATCCTTTCAGACAAGATCGAGGTCTGTGTAGAACTGTTCATGGACAACTTCTCCATGTTTGGAGATGATTTTTCGTCTTGTCTTCATAACCTCACAAAGATCTTGAGGAGATGTATAGAAGTTAACCTAGTACTTTCCTGGGAAAAAAGCGATTTTATGGTAAGGGATGGCATCGTACTAGGCCACAGGATCTCCTCTAATGGACTCGACGTCGACCGAGCTAAGTTTGAAATCATTTCTCAATTACCTCCGCCTAGCTCGATTAGGCAAATCAGATCATTCTTAGGGCATGTCAGATTTTATTGAAGATTCATTCGAGATTTCTTGAAAATTGCTCATCCATTGACGAATCTTCTAGTAACTGACACTCCCTTTGATTTCGACTCCTCATGTCTCAGTGCTTTTGAGACTTTGCGAAGCACTATTTCAAGTGCACCTATTCTCCAACCTCTCGACTATTTTCTCGACTTCAAGATGATGTGTGATGCCTCCGACTTCACTGTCGAAGCTATTCTTGGCCAGCATCGGGAGCGCCATCCATTCATAATATACTACGCTAGCAAAATGCTGAATGAGGCTCAGTGTAACTATACAGTCATTGAGAAAGAATTGTTAGCTGTGGTATTCAGCTTGGAGAAATTCAAGTCATACTTGGGTCCAAAGTTATCATCTACACTGACCATTTTGCCCTCCAGCATTTGTTGGCAATGAAGGATGCCAAACCCCACCTTATCAGATGGATGCTTCTTTTGTAAGAGTTTTATGTTGAGATCCATGACAAAGCCATAGCACATAATGTTGTGGTGGATCACTTGTCTCGGCTAGACCCAGACTATATTCTGTACTCCCTGTCGACATTAAATAGATTTTCGGATGAATCTCTGCTATCTATTAACTCTATTGAGTTTCCTTGGTATGCTGATATAGCAAACTATCTCATCGCAGGTAGGCTACTTGCGGGATTATCAAAGGATAAAAAACTCAAATTTATATCAGAGGATAAATTCAATTTTTGGGATGACCCACGGCTCTTTCGGATTGGGGCTGATCAGATCATCCGAAGATGCATCCCTGATTCGAAAATCTCTAGTGTGCTATCCTTCTGCCACAGCAATGCTTGTGGAGGTCATTTCTTGGGCCAAAAGTCCACTGTAAAGATTTTGCAGTCGAGATTTTTCTGGCCAACCATTTTCAGAGATACACACGAGTTTGCCAAGTGCTGTAAGCGATGCCAGTCAATCGGTTCTATGACCCGGAGAGACATGATGCCTCTCCAATCTATTCTTATTGCAGAAGTGTTTGACATCTGGGGCATCGACTTTATGGGCCCCCTCGCAAACTCGCATGGATTTGAGTACATACTCCTCACAGTAGACTATCTTAAAGTGGGTAGAAGCCATCCCGGCAAGATGAGTTGATCATAAGACTATTATATCCTTCATCCGGGAATTCATTTTTGCGAGATTTGGAGTTCCCTGCATCCTGGTAAGCGATGGGGGTAGTCACTTCATCCATGCCCATTTCTGGTCATTATTGAAGAAAAATGAGGTGCAGCACTGCATTGCTACCACGTATCATCCATAGATCAATGGGCAGATTGAAGTATCAAACCGTCAAATCAAGATTATCCTTCAAAAAATGGTTAGACCTGATAGGAAGGATTGGTCTGATCGGTTGATTCATGCACTATGGGCATATCGAACCGCATACAAGGCCCCACCCAGAATGTTGCCATACCACATGGTGTATGGAAAGGCCTGTCACCTTCCTGTGGAGCTGAAGCACGGTGCCTTTTGGGCAGTGTAGAAGTGTAATTTTTACCTCAAGGTCGGAGGTTATGAAAGGAAGCTCCAGCTCAGTGGGTTAGAGGAGATTAGGCAGGAAGCTTACGAGAATGCAAAAATATACAAAGACAAGACAAACGCTTTCCATTATCGACACATCTGGAGGAAGGAGTTCGCACCTAACTAGCAGGTCAAGTTGTTTGACTCTCGACTCAAATTCTTTGCGAGAAAGCTTATGTCCAGGTGGACTGGGCCATTTCTGGTGGTCCACCCGTATCCTAACGGGGCGGTCCAAATTATAGACCCGAAATCTAAGCATGTTTTTATGGTTAATGGCCAGTGCCTCAAACCACTTTTTCCCTAGGAACCTCCTCCTGTTGAGGAAACGATACATCTTCTCGAGGACGTGTGATTGACGAGTTGCCCAGCTGGAGGCATTAAACTCAGCACGTATACATATATACATATCATATATACATAGCAAATTTCATTTTCACATATTGTTTTGCATATTGTGTATGGCATTGCAGTGATGGCATCAGCTGAACGACAACTTAGAAGTAGTTCCAGGTGATTTCTATCCACATACACCCTACCTTATTCCAATTTCTTTTATTCATGCATGAGGACATGCAAGCACTTAGGCATGGGGGGGTAGTCCATAAAAACTAAAATTTTTGTGCCAACAAGTAGGGAATTGGATCGTTTTATTAAGAGGTTTTATTAAAGATTTATTCTTTAGTAGATTTCTAAGCTTAGAATCCAGTATAACCTCACACCTACATGTAGAATTTGCAATGGATCCACTGTGAAAATTGATAGACATCTCTAATTTCTCTAGAAGAAGCATTGCTTCTTCTCCTGAACCCTTGGACAACGATCAGGGAGTTAGGTGAATCATCTTCTAGTAGATCCACCAAAACATATGTGAGATGAGAGTAGAGTCTACTGGTGCTCTAAGGCTAGTGTAAGGAATCTAATAATTGAATAGTACTTGGAGTTGGGCATAGTTTTTGCTCTAAGTTCTTGCGTACTAATTCTGTGAGAAATTCTGTATGAGAGACACCAAATAAGGTAAAAATAGAGAGAGTGGGTTTTGATAAAACTAGGACTGAGGTGGATGGTCATGACCGTCCTCTACGGAATCCTTGACTAAAGGATGGTACTGATGTCATGGTCAGAAATACGTCATCCTATCTGCTCCCTACTGATGGGAACACCATCATGAGCCATAACTAGCTCAGTGCAAACTGATTAAGTCATTAAATGCTCCTACATAACCACAAGAGAGACGTAATTCACTACAAATCCATTTTGAAGGAAATACAGTAAAACAAGGGTAAAACTGCAGTTTTAACAGTATGTCTCAATTACATTACAATCATAGGTTTTCTCAAGGGTTAATTAAGGGTCAAATGATCTTAAGAGTCTACCAAGTGGTTAATACAGACAAAAAGGGTTTTTCCGTGTTTTGAGAATTAAATGACTTATGAAACCCTAAAAATAGACCCACTTAATTAATAGAGGATTTGGTCAGGATGAAATTCACATAAACCCTCTAAAAATCATATAAAAATATTGTCTATTGTTTGGCACCTTCAATTTGACCACTGGAACCCATCTTGACCTAAAATCGAGTCTCAGGCAGACATTTGCCCTAATTTGTATAATTATGCAAATTACCTAGTAAAACTAGATCAAAACCAAAATCCAACTTCACCATTGGATTCCTTAGGTCTATACCAAAATTTGGGCCCAATCTAAGATTGTTTTGAGCTAGTTTGCAATTTGGTTCTATCTAATTCTTTTATCTCACATACATGTCCTTAACTTTCAAAATCCTTGCAAATAGCACCCCAACATTGTTGTCTTCTTCAAAAAAAGGTCCTTGTCGCCATGAAATCCTACTCCGATGACCTTTAGTTGAAGAGAACTCCTTTGATCAATCTTTCCCTTCCAAACTTGGAAGGGAGATTCCTTAAGGAGTCCTCTTTCCATTACACCCATCCATGAGCCCTAAAACCTTCCTAATCTCTCATGCGAATGCATAATAGATTTGGGTAAATTTCAACTTCTATCTCTGACGAACATTCCAAGCTTTGGAAGTTTTCTTCCCAAGCTCAAAACATCCTCTAGAGAGCTATAAAATACTCGCAACATCAGACCGAAGATCACACGCTAAAATTCGGCCAGATTCCACTTTAATTTCATCTCTCCTCATCCAGACGAAGCTCCTCGATGTTTGACGAGCTCCTTCGACTCCTTCCTTCGTCTGACCACAACACCTGTGGCAGATCCTTCTTCCCTGCCTTCCTCTGCGTCGCACCATACCAGCGGGCGCTTCATCTCCATCCTCGCCGTCTTACCCTCACCAGAGCATCTTCTTCCTTGGTGCTGGCCTACCAACGTCGATGTTGTTCTCCCTCTTTCATCAGTTAGTTTAGGGCTATATTGGTTCCCCTAGGTCCCTAGTTTAATTTTCTACCCAAAAAAATAAAAAATAACCTCTCGACGTTGCCGTTCACCTCCATTGTCCTCTACTCAGACCAGACCTTCGGTGAGGCTCCCTACTCATTCTAGTACTCTAAACACGTTGCCAAAACTCCTTGCACCTTCAACTCATCCTCCCACACAAAATCCTTCTCATTACCTCTCCATTCATGCATCCAACACTCCCCCTGAACACGCTCATCACCGACTTCCTTCCTCGACTCTGACTGACCACCACACACCTCCACACGACACGAGACCACCACCAACACACCATGTCCTTCGGTGAAAGTCTTGAGCTAGTTTAACTTGGTTGTAAGGCCATATTTATGCTTTTTAGGTATCACCGTTCACAACCGCCACTGCCGCCATTAATGACCAACATGTTCTTTGAGCCTTAGACCATGCACATCCCAGGCTTCGCTTCTAGGTTGCTTGGAGTCACCCAAAGACCACTCCCAGGTGGTCAATTAGGAAGTTTCAACGGCCCTTTAGACACCAATCAAGGCCGCCTCTCCACTGCAGCTGCTGTGGCTAGCATTAAGAGGAAGGGTGGGACTTTAGTCCCACCTCGGAAGCTGGCAGCCAAGCATAGTGAGTTAAATTGATTTTCTACCTTAGGCTTTTCGCCTCCTAACACAGAGGGTGAGGTCCTCCACACCCTTCACATGCATCTACCCGTGACCCATCCCCCGCAGGCCTGGTGCTGATTTGACCTGCCTAAGCCGTGCACTCCTCGCTCACCACCCATTGCCGGCGAGCTTGGTCTTGGGTGCACTCTACCTAAATATCCGATTACCCAGACTGTGGCCTTGGGAAGGTGAGGAAGCAGATCCCAGAGAGAGAAAGAAAGAGAGAGTGGGGGCAGGGAGTTTTGCTCTCTGTGACACTTAGCCACTGGAGGGATTGCCTCCCTCTGTGTGTGAAGAAGAAAGAATAGAAGGAAGAAGGCCTTGACAGAAGTGAAAGAAAGAAGAAGAGGAGAAGACCTGAAGAGGTAAAGATGAAGAAGAGAGAAAAGAGAAGCCAAGAAAAAGAGCCACACATAGAAGAAGAAGGGAAGGAAGAAAAGCAAAAGCAGAAGGAGAGAAAGAAAAGAAGAGGCTGAAGAAGCATAGTGCCCTGGTTGATACTATTGATATATTTGAGTAACTAAGTTTGACTATTTGATGGCACTGTTGCATTATTTGAACTCAATGCATATATGATTAAATTGAATAATTTTTGGCATACACAATTATTGTTAAACTCTTGTTTTACATATGTTATCATTTCTGAGTAATTATTATTCATTCTTGGTACTATTTGGCATGAATCTTATGCTCAATTACATTTCATTTGAGATTAGCGTGTGAATTCCTATATGCTCCTAGCGGACAACCTCGGACTTCATTTTTGATATTCGAGTTATAAATTTTGTCTGTTTTTCGCAATGATTCAACCTGTACTACAACGCAACAATTCTAAAACTTGTTTCAAAGCGACTATCATTTTGGCACCATTGCCACGAAGCAATGCATAATTTATTGCTATTCTCTGCATTATTTGATTATATTTGAGCACTGCCTTGCCCTGTTTGATTTCTTGTGATTTTGCAAGATACTTCATGGGGAGATCATCCTCACAAAACAACCACACCAAGGTTGGTAACTTCTCTATTCTTCCCTAATCAACCTCTTAATCTTATGAAGATAAAAACAGGAAACAATCACTTAGGAATCACCTGCCTTATTTTTCATAGTAAACATCATTTTAAAGGTAAGTTTCCTGATTGGAATTTTTTTTCTGATTAAAGATTGAGATGATTTTGTGTAGAATTCCTTACCCTAAATTTCCTGTGCCTATTAGAGACTACGCTTAATTCGTAATCTTCACGGACTACTCACCCTCTTGTTTATGGTCGAAGGAGAACATTTTAAGATCAAATTGGATGCAGATTAGAGCCAAGTAGGGTTTTAATTCTAGGGTTTTGGAGAGCTAGTTCACACTTGCCTGCAAAAAAGGAAACAAACCCACCCGCATTTGTGTGCTACCCAAGCCCTTGGTTGAAAAAATCTAATCAACAAAAACCCTAAAATCAAGCTCTAAATTCACTTGAACCTTAAAATTCTTGGACTTAATAACCTAAGAGTCAATCAGGATGATTTCTAGGTCTTGACCTAAATCTCATTGTGCACCTCTAGGGCAAGTTAGGTGATGTTGGTCTACATTGTAGGTACCCCAACCTCCAAATTAGGTTACAAGTTGAATTAACTTTTGATCACACGGGTTTCGTGTGCTTGAAATTGAAGTTATGAGTAACTCGTCATCGTAGCTGCAAAACTCATGATCAAATATAGTTTATACCGAAACTCCCGGGTCAAACATGGGGAGGCGAACGTTTACTTTGTATGAAAACCATGCTTCGATTTGTTTCTTTTTGGTGTCTTGTGATTTTGTTATTTTTTCATTTCTGAAATAAGATGACAAACAATCACAAGGAGAGATAGAATCAAGTATGATATATTGCATGAATGTCAATTACAATAATCTAGAAAACATAAAAAAAGAGGGAGGTGAGAAGAAATCTCCCGAAGCGGCTGTTTGGTGAGACGACGGTGCCTAGCGGAAGCTTGGATGAAGGAGTTGGGAAGCAGGACGATGGAGGTGAGAAGGGGGAGGACGTCAGGTAGAGGAAAGCTTTAGCATAGCTCTGGAATGGAGGTGTGAAGGAGAAGATGATCTGCTACTGGAATGGAGGTTGGAGGACGGCTCCAAGGCAACCTATGAATGGGGATGGGAAGTTGGAGGAGTATTTGGTAGGGCAGAGTTTCGCTACACTAATAAGTGCCTTGGGAGCTTGAGAGCAAGCTCTAACAGAGTGTTGGTTGGCTTGCTAGAGCTTGGGAGTAGGTGGGAGTAGAGTAGGTAGAGATGGCTTGGAAGGGAGGAGGTGTAGGTCTTTTCATAGTGGAGAAAAGGCTAGAATAGGCATGGGATCATTAATGACCTCCAAGTTGTCGCTGTAATTGTCATTGTAGCCAGCTCACGCCCACTCATGCTTGCAGCTGGCCTTGCGCCTGGAAATAATTGGTGATGCCTGTAAGCATCGCTGTAGATCCAGCTTAGCCGTCGCTGTAGGCTGGTGCTAACAGAGCACTCACCTGCATGCAGCTGGTCCCTAGTGACAGAAAGTTGTTTTCACGCATTTGAATGTCGTCAAAAATCGTAATATAGTTGCGCAAAAATGTTCATCAAAAATATTATTTTGTAAAATAACGAGACTTGAGTCCCGGTCGTTCGTCTCTGGGAGGCGTGTTTCTATTTTTGAAATCGATCTTAAAGCTGCTCTACTTAGCATTCTGGTGCACAATATATAGGCGATTAAAGAACAGGCACTTAAATCACACAAATAAAATAACCATTCAGCTCATGGTGATTTCAAACACATAAAGAGATATATAGATATATATAAATGCATTTTCATTCATTCATTGGGGGAGAGTTGTTTGTACAGGAAATCTAGAGGAAAGCTTATACAGGAATGCTTTAAATTAAACCTAGCTACCAGAAAATGATTGCATACAAGAATCGACGGGGGGATTTCGCATGCATCATTAGGGGAGAAGAGAAACTACTCTACTAAGCAGTAAATGAAAGCAGTAAAACTTATGAAAAGCATGATCTAGGGCTAAAAGAGTAGAGGGCATTCAGGGGTGGTCCCCGATGGCCTTGGAGTGGTTGAGAAGAGAATGAGGGGCGGCCAATGTAGCTTAGGCCGACCCTTGGAGAGAGGTAGGGTTGATCCAGCATCTCGGCATGGTGTCCTCCATGGTGGTGGTAGTGAGCTCGTGGAGGTGGAGTGAGTGGCTAAGTGGAGGTGGCCTGAATGGCACCAATGGAGAGTAATTTCCAAGGGAGTGAATGGGTGCCAATGGCCACCCAAGGGGTCTTTTTATAGACCTAAGGGAAGCTCTCTAGAGAATTATGGAATTCTCTAGAAGGCTTATGGTGGGAGCTCGTGGGAGAGAGAGAGAGAGGGTGGATGGTGGTTTTTATATCCACCAAATGTGGATCTAAAAATTGAATGGCTCTTGGTTGCTATTTTTGGCAACCAAGGCAACCACACATGGTAGAGAGTTCTAGAGAACTCTAGGATAGATATTTTCGTGTGGCTGGTGTGTGTGGGTGTGTGTGGGTCAAAACTTAGGTGGCTAGGCTGATTAGGTTGGGTTCTAGTGGGTTTAGGTCAAGGTAGGTCTCAAATTAAGGTTATAAACCCTAATTCACTAAGGTAAAGTGCAATTAAACTTAATACAAGTTTAATTGGGTGTGTGGAAACTTAATTGAGAGTGAAACAACTCAATTAAGTCAGGTCTAGGTCAATTGGACTCTCACTGAGTCCAATTGGATAGTGTGTGCTGAGATCAGGGCTCAATTGGACTCAATGAGTCCAATTGAATAGGCTGATGGATTTGACTAAGATCCAAGTCAATTAGGTTTAGTGAGGACCTCATTAGGTCCTTAGGGAGGTCTAGAGGTGATGTACTAGTGTTAGGGTACCTTAATTTGGGTTCCTATGGGGTTGGAATTGGGTTTAGGGACCTAGAGATCCAAGATCAAGGCTTAAATCTTAAAACAGGAATTGGAGAGCAGTATCAGACGTATAATTATAGAATCAGACGTCTTATACTCAGAAATCAGAAGTCCATAGTTGTTGTCTGGACGTCCAATCAGAGTCAGGAAGGATTTCGGGTTCTGTTTTGGGTATTCTGCAGGAATTGGACATCTGACAAAGTGTCTGCACGTCCAATAACACTGCAGAAGTGGGTTTGAAGTGTGCGGGAGTTGGCTAAGGGTCCTGGACATCTTAAAACTTATCTGGACATCCAGAGAAGGGTTGGAACTAGGGTTTTAGGGCATCCTAAGGTGTTGTGACCTAATGTAAGGGTGGCTAAGGCTTAGGGAAGTCTCCAGGCTATCCTAGAGCTAGGATGGACCTATGCTCTTCACATTTTACTGCTTTATTTCTACTTAATAGAATAGAAAAAATTTAACCCCCTTACATTATTATTCCTACATCTAAACTAGGCCTTCTGCTCCAGCTCTGCTACAACTCCCATTATTCCCGATCCAGCTTCAGATCCAGCTCCTGATCAGCTTATTCCCTGCAATCGGCATAATGCACTTAATCAGCACATTATAACATTATTTTATGCATAGCTAAAGGAAAGCGGTAAAGATGCAGATAATGCGTATGCCTGCATGAATAACCCTAACTTATGCTAAGTCCTAGCCTAATTTAGGTCAATTAGGACCTATGATTGCTGCGCAATCATAACCCCATGACTAAATCTTGCTAGTCCCTAGCAAATGCAAGACTAAATTATCTACAGCAAGGGTCCCTAAGGGACTGGTTATTTTATCAAGTGTTTGCATAGAGATTTTTCTCCCTTTTGTTTTCATCCTATGCTCTAGAAATCCAGACAATCGTGAAGGTGCAGCTATGTAGCTTTTGCAACGGATTCGAGTGAAAACTAATACACCTCTAAAGCCTGTACTTGACCCCTAATAAAAATTCTAGCAGGATAGGCGGATTTCTTCCCTCAGGGTATTCAAGATATTTTATGAATTTCACCCCGGCTTTGGGCTTAGGTAGAGAATCTCTGAGGGAAAGGATTACATATTTGGTGGCTCATTGTCACTTGGTGCTACATAGAGACTAGTACTACAGAATCTAGATTCCCGAATTACTAAGTAACTCAACTCAGAAAAAGACGAGAAAAACTATGCTCCCTTTTGATTCCTTTATATTCATTCTCTCTTACTCTTTTTCTTTCTTTTTCTTAGTGCTCACAACCTCACCAGATTCACACATACGTTCTGTATTTGGTGGTCTCACTACGCATTAACTTTTTAATTGAGTTCTCATAACCCTAACACTAAGTCGGGATTCCTCAGCCAGTATTTGGGTAGTCAAAAACACAAGAAAAATAGGTTAAGGCCATATTTGGTGGAGCTCAATTTTATTTGGAGTTATTGCTTCTATGAAATAAACACTAAATATTCGTTCTTTTCTTTGCTTTTTCTTCTTTTTCTAATAATTTTTTTCTTCTCAAATTTTTTTTTTAGTTTTTCTTTCTTTTCATCATTCTTTTTCTTTTTCTCATTTTTTTTTTAATTTTTTTTTCAGCATAACACAACTGGCATACATCCATGAACTTTATTATGGAGGCATTATTGGGGATTGTTGGTACTCAAGAGACATTAGGTGGCTTATTTGGTGGAAGTGCCTACTCACAGCACCGGCAGAGATGGATAGGATGGTGTATTTCTGACCTTGACATCAATACCCTCCTTCAGCCGAGGATTCCGTAAAGAAAGGTCATAACCATCCACCTTAGGCCTAGTTTTATGAAAACTCGCTCTCCGTGTATTTGCCTTATTCCGTGGCTCTCACAATTTCGCACAAAAATGTATACGTGGGAACCAAGAGCGAAAACTATGTCTAATCTCAGAGTATCATCACCTAATTATCTAGGATTCCAGATTCCTTACACTAATCTTAGAGCACCAGTATACTCTACTCTCTCACACTATTTGGTGGATTTTTGGAGGAAAATCTGCCTGACTCCCAAAGCATTGTCTAAGGGTTCAGGAAAAGAAGCACTGCTTTTTCTCGACAGACTGAAGACGTTTATCAGCCTTCACCGTGAATCCATTGCAAATTCTATGTGTGTGTGAAAAGTTGTACTGGATTCCAGATTACAGGAATAAACTAAAGGATAAAAATCCCTAATGCATTCTCTTAATAAAATAATCTTATTCATGAATGCAATATGTATATATGTTATAGACATGTAACCTCCTATAATTTGTACTTCGTGAATTTCCCGTATCGGGTTACAATCAGCTTGACCCTAAATTTAGAACAAAAGGTGAGCGGGTGAGTCGAAATTGGTTGTTGCGAACGATTTCTAGCTCCAATGCGAGCATTGGAGGTGGAGTCGATTGTTCTTTTATTTAAGGTCCTAAAGTACGTTTTGCATGCAGCTCCGAGGTTTTCCTAAGTGTTGGCACAAAAATTCTTTTCAATTTTTCTGTATCTACCCCCCCATGCCTAAGTTCTTGCATGTCCTCATGCATGAATATAAAAGAAAATAAATTCGACAGAGGATGAGTGGGTAGAAGTCACTTGGAATTGCTCCTGAAATTATATTCAGCACCGGCCAACCTGTTAACATGCAATATAAAAAGGAAATATGCTAAAGGAAAAATATGCTATGCATAAAAATGGTTATGTATTGATGATGGTGGAATTGTATTTATATGTGCTGAGTTTAACACCTCCAGCTGGGCGAGCACTCAATCAGATGTATCAATTCTTGCATAGGAGCCGGTCAAAATTAAGAGAAAGATGATCTCGTATGCTCCTAGAATCAGTGGTCCAGAGATGCGGACGAGCTGATTGTGCACCCCTACTCCAAAAAGTTTACCTATAAGAAAGTGTGGAGTGGTGGTGGAAAATAGAGGATAAAGAGAGGGGGGATCATGATGTTGATTTAGCTGATTTATCATGTCCCACAATTCAGTAGGAAGTTGCTGAGGGAGTAGATCAAAATGTATCTCAGAGCCAGAATCTGAGTCATAGGGATCCTCATAATGATAATTGACATCAAAGATCATGCCCCCTCCAGGCTCTGGGTCATATGGGGGTATCCATGAAAGTAGATCTGTGGGGAGGTCACTGAAATCCTCGTCAGAAATTACTTCATCCTCATTAGTACCCATCTCTGATTCATCGGAGGCTGACTCTTCAGGCTCGAGGTCGAGCCATCTATTAGATTGACTGGGATGATAGGTGCGTCCCCAGCTCATTCTGCTCGAAGCTTCACCCTCATATGCATTGGGCTCCTAAGTAATTCCTACCTCAGGTAGCATATTTATTTCTTTATTCGAGTTATCCATAGCTACTTCTGGTTTTCGGATGTTAGGATCAAGGATAGAAATTGTCATCTTAGAATCTCTAATATCCGAATTAGGGATGTAGGTGAAAGAAGAAGAGTGTAGATCAGAAGATGTTGGCTCTAGCATAGGTTCACCTACAATGGGAAGTGGTCTAGATTGATTAGTAGTGTCGCATGTAATGTTTGCCTCAAGATCCATATCCTCAATTGGATCTACTTCCCTTGTCTCGATCGGGTTATCTAACCCAAAAGGTGTCTCCCAGGATTCAGGATAATCTGATTGCGGCTCAGTCCAGGAGATATCAGTCCTTTCCTCCCCAATTTCAGATGAACCCATTCGGCATACTTCCTGCTCCCGTCTCATATCCATGCTAGATTCTTTTTCCCTTGAGTGATCTTCGGGCATCTGCTCCCGAGAATCTTCTGTGTGTTCTTTCGGCATAGTTGTTTCAGATTCTTCGAGGTCTTCAATGCTATTTTCCACTTGATATCTCAAAAGCAATAGTTCTTGAGTTTCCCAATTTTGTCCAATTCGCCTTATTATCTCTGCTATTTCCTGAAGGAGCTCCATCACGGCTTGTTGATGCGGAATCCGACTTTTTCTTTGGTTTGGCTCAATGATAGCCTGGATTTCGCGTAGATAGGATGCAACCTTTTCCTTAGCGCTCTCTATAGCTCTCTGTATTCTATAATGTGGCCGCATATGCACCGGTAGCTCTTCAAGGGTTCCAAGGGGTGAATCAGGTCTACTCATGTTCCATGGGTAAGAAGCAGGAGTATGAAATCCATATCTTGGGTTATAAGATGCGATCCTTTGAGGGACCGACTGGTATGGGTCATAATATCCAGGGTTAGGATATGGGTTAACCATTTCAGTAACTCGAGGAGAAGGATCAAGAGAAGCGAAAAGTCGTCTTCGCCACCTTGGGTTCTGATCCCAAGGTTGAGCTGAGTCAGTGACCTGAGCTCTCAGATAAGCTCGTGGGTCCAGCTCTTCTGGATCCTGATTAGGTCCAGATCCAATGTTAGCCATTGCGGCTCAGCAGATAGAAGAAATGGGGCGAGAAGATGGTCCGGGCAAGGTGACTCGCCTCCTTAGGAGTGGCTCCCAAGGTCCAACCAAGTGAGGTCAAAGTGACCTCCTTCCGTGCATACACCGCCCAACCCCTAGGTTGGTGTAGCCACGTAGAGCAAGGCTAGGGCCCTATCAATCAAATGGTCCTTATAAATCCGGTGACCAGATTTTTCGTTAGGGATTTGAATTCCTGAAGATAAGTTCGTCGTACAATCGACTGAACATGAATCCCGCCTCTCAAGCTAACCTAGCCAGTCTGGTTACGAGGGGACTAAGGGGAAGGTTCTTCCTTTGGCTTACGCCTCCGTTTCCGTTGACCCCCGAGCCGCGGTCGTTTGACACTACCCCGCTTACTTAGTCACCAGGTTTGGCAAGAGAGATTAAATTCATTCAGTAGTACAACAACGAACTCGAGTTGAATTCGTGTTTTAAAATTATTTTTAACCCGTTTTCTTCAGTGGGGTTTGTGGTGAGTGGCCCACAAGGTGACCAAGCTCACCGGCTAACTAGACTTGATTAAGTCTAGGTTAGCCAAAAGTGTGGTCTCTAGTTGTGACCCTAAAGTTTCAACCTAAGTTGCATGCACTTCTAGGGTTTTTCTCTATTTCAACAGACCACAAAAATAATGTTGATTCTCTAATAATAATTGGAATCCAATTAATTTGAAATTTTTCGACTAGATTCCTTTTTCAATTATTTTTTCAGAGAATATTTCTTTTGAATTTTTAATGTTTCAACCGATTTTTTATAAAATTTTAAATATCAGGGGGTCAGATTTGGAATGTTGACCCATGGACGGTTTTTCAATTTGAAACAGTATCAACTAATCTTCAAAATTTTGGAATAAATATGGAAAATAAATCCAATTAGATCAGCTTTCAAACCCCACCATTTTTAGTCAAAACAGATTCGCAGATTGCTCGGAATCGCTTTTGGAACTTTGAAAATTTTTGAATCTAGGTCTATTTGACCCCCTTGCACTTCATGAATTTTTAAAAATTTTACGCTTGGAGTTTTCTTAAAGTAATGGTGGCATTCGAAAGATGGGTTGAAAATGAAGGTTTTACCATAATTTCAAAATTTTTCGCTAACGGATTTTTCGGCAATCGAATTTTTAAGTGAGATTTGAAAACTGGCCGAAAATCAGAAGGTGGTAGAAAAGCTTTTAAAGAGGTTTGAATTTGAAATTCAAGCCTTCCACCAAAAATCCTTTTTTTTATTTTAAATCTTTTACGCTTTTATTTTTTTTCAAAAATAATTTTTTTTCAAAAGTCTCAACGAAAGTATCTCATTTTTTCTCTTTTTTTTTTCAAAACAACCTAGATTCGAAAGAAAACCTAATCTAGATTTTTTTTTCAAAATTTTTCTTTTTGATTTTTTTTCTTTTTCATGAAAATGAGAAAAATCTTTTTTTTTTTTTCAAAAGAAATTGCAGGAAGTAGATCTAGTCCTAGGGTTCAGAAAATAAACCTAATCTAAAAGAATGTGATGTGCACCTGATTTTTTTTTCCCATGCTCGTTGTGTGCGTAGATCCCATTTTTCTTCCCTGTTGTCCTGCACATCAAGAAAAATGAAGTAGAGGAAGATTTGACAATGATAAGTAAAAGATCGAAATCAAGAAAAATGACGTTCCCTCCCTGGCAACGGCGCCATTTTGACAGAAAGCCATTTTCGCGCATTTGAAAGTCGTCAAAAATCGTAGTATAGTTGCGCAAAAACGTTCGTCAAAAATATTATTTTGTAAAATAACGAGACTTGAGTCCCGGTCGTTCATCTCTGGGAGGCGTGTTTCTATTTTTGAAACTGATCTTAAAGTCGCTCTAGTTAGTATTCTGGTGAGCAATATATAGGCGGTTAAAGAACAGGCACTTAAATCACACAAATAAAATAACCATTCAGCTCATGGTGATTTCAAACACATAAAGATATATATATATATAAATGCATTTTTCATTCATTCATTGGGGGAGATTTGTTTGTACAGGAAATCTGGAGGAAAGCTTATACAGGAATGCTTTAAATTAAACCTAGCTACCAGAAAACGATTGCATACAAGAATCAACGGGGGGATTTTGCATGCATCATTGGGGGAGAAGAGAAACTACTCTACTAAGCAGTAAATGAAAGCAGTAAAACTTATGAAAAGCATGATCTAGAGCTAAAAGAGTAGAGGGCATTCAGGGGTGGTCCCCGATGGCCTTGGAGTGGTTGAGAAGAGAATGAGGGGCGGCCAATGTAGCTTAGGCAGACTCTTGGAGAGAGGTAGGGTTGATCCAGCATCCTGGCATGGTGTCCTCCATGGTGGTGGTAGTGAGCTCGTGGAGGTGGAGTGAGTGGCTAAGTGGTGGTGGCGTGAATGGCACCAATGGAGAGTAATTGCCAAGGGAGTGAATGGGTGCCAATGGCCACCCAAGGGGTCTTTTTATAGACCTAAGGGAAGCTCTCTAGAGAATTATGGAATTCTCGAGAAGGTTTATGGTGGGAGCTCGTGGGAGAGAGAGAGAGAGGGTGGATGGTGGTTTTTAGATCCACCAAATGTGGATCTAAAAATTGAATGGCTCTTGGTTGCTATTTTTGGCAACCAAGGCAACCACACATGGTAGAGAGTTCTAGAGAGCTCTAAGCTAGATATTTTCAAGTGGATGGTTTGTGTGGGTGTGTGTGGGTCGAAACTTAGGTGGCTAGGTTGATTAGGTTGGGTTCTAGTGGGTTTAGGTCAAGGTAGGTCTCAAATTAGGGTTATAAACCCTAATTCACTAAGGTAAAGAGCAATTAAACTTAATACAAGTTTAATTGGGTGTGTGGAAACTTAATTGAGAGTAAAACAACTCAATTAAGTCAGGTCTAGGTCAATTGGACTCTCACTGAGTCCAATTTGACAATGTGTGCTAAGATCAGGGCTCAATTGTACTCAATGAGTCCAATTGAATAGGCTGATGGATTTGACTAAGATCCAAGTCAATTAGGTCCGTAGGGAGGTCTAGAGGTGATGTACTGGGGTTAGGGTACCTTAATTTGGGTTCCTATGGGGTTGGAATTGGGTTTAGGGACCTAGAGATCCAAGATCAAGGCTTAAATCTCAAAACAGGAATTGAAGAGCTGTATCAGACATTTAATTATAGAATCAGATGTCTTATACTCAAAAATCAGAAGTCCATACTTGTTGTCTAGATGTCCAACCAAAGTCAGGAAGGATTTCGGGTTCTGTTTTGGGTATTCTACAGGAATTGGACGTCTGACAAAGTGTCTGCACGTCCAATAACACTGCAGAAGTGGGTTTGAAGTGTGCGGGAGTTGGCTAAGGGTCCTGGACATCTTAAAACTTATCTGGACATCCAGAGAAGGGTTGGAACTAGGGTTTTAGGGCTTCCTAAGGTGTTGTGACCTAATGTAAGGGTGGCTAAGGCTTGGGGAAGTCTCGAGGCTATCCTAGAGCTAGGATGGACCTATGCTCTTCACATTTTACTGCTTTATTTCTACTTAATAGAATAGAAAAAATTTAACCCCCTTACATTATTATTCCTACATCTAAACTAGGCCTTCTACTCCGGCTCTGCTATAACTCCCATTATTCCCGATCCAGCTTCAGATCCAGCTCCTGATCAGCTTATTCCCTGCAATCGGCATAATGCACTTAATCAGCACATTATAACATTATTTTATGCATAGCTAAAGGAAAGCGGTAAAGATGCAGATAATGCGTATGCCTGCATGAATAACCCTAACTTATGCTAAGTCCTAGCCTAATTTAGGTCAATTAGGACCTATGATTGCTGCGCAATCATAACCCCATGACTAAATCTTGCTAGTCCCTAGCAAATGCAAGACTAAATTATCTACAGCAAGGGTCCCTAAGGGACTGGTTATTTTATCAAGTATTTGCATAGAGATTTTTCTCCCTTTTGTTTTCATCCTATGCTCTAGAAATCCAGACAATCGTGAAGGTGCAGCTATGTAGCTTTTGCAACGGATTCGAGTGAAAACTAATACACCTCTAAAGCCTGTACTTGACCCCTAATAAAAATTCTAGCTAGATAGGCGGATTTCTTCCCTCAGGGTATTCAAGATATTTTATGAATTTCACCCCGGCTTTGGGCTTAGGTAGAGAATCTCTGAGGGAAAGGATTACATATTTGGTGGCTCATTGTCACTTGGTGCTACATAGAGACTAGTACTACAAAATCTAGATTCCCGAATTACTAAGTAACTCAACTCAGAGAAAGACGAGAAAAACTATGCTCCCTTTTGATTCCTTTATATTCATTCTCTCTTACTCTTTTTCTTTCTTTTTCTTAGTGCTCACAACCTCACCAGATTCACACATGTGTTCTGTATTTGGTGGTCTCACTAGGCATTAACACTTTAATTGAGTTCTCATAACCCTAACACTAAGTCGGGATTCCTCAGCTAGTATTTGGGCAGTCAGAAACACAAGAAAAATAGGTTAAGGCCATATCTGGTGGAGCTCAATTTTATTTGGTGGTATTGCTTCTATGAAATAAACACTAAATATTCGTTATTTTCTTTGCTTTTTCTTCTTTTTCTAATAAATTTTTTTTTCTCAAATTTTCTTTTTCAGTTTTTCTTTCTTTTCATCATTCTTTTTACTTTTTCTCATTTTTTTTTTAATTTTTTTTTTCAGCACAACACAACTGGCATACATCCATGAACTTTATTAAGGAGGCATTATTGGGGATTATTGTTACTCAAGAGACATTGGGTGGCTTATTTGGTAGAAGTGCCTACTCACGGCACTGGCAGAGACGGATAGGATGGTGTATTTCTGACCTTGACATCAATACCCTCCTTCAGCCGAGGATTCCGTAAAGAATGATCATAACCATCCAACCTAGGCCTAGTTTTATGAAAACTCGCTCTCCGTGTATTTGCCTTATTCGGTGGCTCTCACAATTTTGCACAAAAATGTATACGCGGGAACCAAGAGCGAAAACTATGTCTAATCTCAGGGTATCATCACCTAATTATCTAGGATTCCAGATTCCTTGCACTAATCTTAGAGCACCAGTATACTCTACTCTCTCACACTATTTGGTGGATTTTTGGAGGAAAATCTGCCTGACTCCGAAAGCATTGTCCAAGGTTCAAGAAAAGAAGCCCTGCTTCTTCTCGACAGACTGAAGACGTTTATCAGCCTTCACCGTGAATCCATTGCAAATTCTATGTGTGTGTGAAAAGTTGTACTGGATTCCAGATTATAGGAATAAACTAAAGGATAAAAATCCCTAATGCATTCTCTTAATAAAATAATCTTATTCATGAATGCAATATGTATATATTTTATAGACATGTAACCTCGTATAATTTGTACTTCGTGAATTTCCCGTATTGGGTTACAATCAGCTTGACCCTAAATTTAGAACAAAAGGTGAGTGGGTGAGTCGGAATTGGTTGTTGCGAAAGATTTCTAGCTCCAATGCGAGCATTGGAGGTGGAGTCGATTGTTCTTTTATTTAAGGTCCTAAAGTACGTTTTGCATGTAGCTCCGAGGTTTTCCTAAGTGTTGGCACAAAAATTTTTTTCAGTTTTTCCGTATCTACCCCCCCATGCCTAAGTTCTTGCATGTCCTCATGCATGAATATAAAAGAAAATAAATTCGACAGAGGATGAGTGGGTAGAAGTCACCGGGAATTGCTCCTGAAATTATATTCAGCACCGGCCAACCTGTTAACATGCAATATAAAAAGGAAATATGCTAAAGGAAAAATATGCTATGCATAAAAATGGTTATGTATTGATGATGGTGGAATGGTATTTATATGTGCTGAGTTTAATGCCTCCAGCTGGGCGAGCACTCAATCAGATGTATCAATTCTTGCATAGGAGCCGGTCAAAATTAAGAGAAAGATGTGCTCGTATGCTCCTAGAATCAGTGGTCCAGAGACGCGGACCAGCTGATTGTGCACCCCTACTCCAAAAAGTTTAGCTATAAGAAAGTGTGGAGTGGTGGTGGAAAATAGAGGATAAACAGAGGGGGGATCATGACGTTGATTTAGCTGATTTATCATGTCCCACAATTCAGCAGGAAGTTGCTGAGGGAGTAGATCAAAATGTATCTCAGAGCCAGAATCTGAGTCATAAGGATCCTCATAATGATAATTGACATCAAAGATCATGCCCTCTCCAGGCTCTGGGTCATATGGGTGTATCCATGAAAGTAGATCTGTGGGGAGGTCACTGAAATCCTCGTTAGAAATTACTTCATCCTCGTTAGTACGCATCTTTGATTCATCGGAGGCTGACTCTTCACGCTCAGGGTCGAGCCATCTATTAGATTGACTAGGATGATAGGTGTGTCCCCAGCTCATTCTACTCGAAGCTTCACCCTCATATGCATTGGGCTCCTCAGTAATTCCTACCTTAGGTAGCATATTTATTTCTTTGTTCGAGTTATCCAGAGCTACTTCTGGTTTTCGAATGTTAGGATCAAGGATGGAAAGAGTCATCTTACAATCTCTAATATCCAAATTAGGGATGTAGGTGAAAGAAGAAGAGTGCAGATCAGAAGATGTTGGCTCTAGCACAGGTTCACCTACAATGGGAAGTGGTCAAGATTGATCAGTAGTGTCACATGCAATGTTTGCCTCAAGATCCATATCCTCAATTGGATCTACTTCCCTTGTCTTGATCGGGTTATCTAACCCAAAAGGTGTCTCCCAGGATTCAGGATAATCTGATTGCGGCTCAGTCCAGGAGATATCAGTCCTTTCCTCCTCAATTTTAGATGAACCCATTCGGCATACTTCCTGCTCCCGTCTCATATCCATGCTAGATTCTTTTTCCCTTGAGTGATCTTCGGGCATCTGCTCCCGAGAATCTTCTGTGTGTTCTTTCGACGTAGTTGTTTCAGATTCTTCGAGGTCTTCAATGCTATTTTCCACTTGATATCTCAAAAGCAATAGTTCTTGAGTTTCCCAATTTTGTCCAATTCGCCTTATTATCTCTGCTATTTCCTGAAGGAGCTCCATCATGGCTTGTTGATGCGGAATCCGGCTTTGTCTTTGGTTTGGCTCAATGATAGCCTGGATTTCGCGTAGATAGGATGCGGCCTTTTCCTTAGTGCTCACTATAGCTCTCTGTATTCTATAATGTGGCCGCAGATGCACCGGTAGCTCTTCAGGGGTTCCAAGGGGTGAATCAGGTCTACTCATGTTCCATGGTTAAGAAGCAGGAGTATGAAATCCATATCCTGGGTTATAAGATACGATCCTTTGAGGGACCGACTGGTGTGGGTCATAATATCCAGTGTTAGGATATGGGTTAACCATTTCGGTAACTCAAGGAGAAGGATCAAGAGAAGCGAAAAGTCATCTTCGCCACCTTGGGTTCTAATCCCAAGGTTGAGCTGAGTCAGATTTGGAATGTTGACCCATGGACGGTTTTTCGCTTTGAAACAGTATCAAATGATCTTCAAAAATTCGGAAAAAATATGGAAAATAAATCCAATTAGATCAGCTTTTAAACCCCACCATTTTTAGTCAAAACAAATTCGCAGATTGCACGGAATCGCTTTCGGAACTTTGAAAATTTTTGAATCTTGGTCTATTTGACCCCTTTGCACTTCATGAATTTTTAAAAATTTTATGCTTGGAGTTTTTTCAATGTAATGGTGGCATTTGAAAAATGGGTTGAAAATGAAGGTTTTACCAGAATTTTAGAATTTTTCGCTAACGGATTTTTTGGCAATCGAATTTTCAAGTGAGATTTAAAAACTAGGCGAAAATCAGTAGGTGGTCGAAAAGCTTTTAAAGAGGTTTGAATTTGAAATTCAAGCCTTTCACCAAAAATACTTTTTTTTTCTTTTAAATCTTTTGCGCTTTTCTTTTTGTTCAAAAAGAATTTTTTTTCAAAAGACTTAACGAAAATATCTCATTTTTTCTCTTTTTTTTTTCAAAACAACCTAGATTCGAAAGAAAACCTAATCTAGATTTTTTTTTCAAAATTTTTCTTTTTGATTTTTTTTCTTTTTCACGAAAATGAGAAAAATCTTTTTTTTTTGTTTTTTTTTTTCAAAAGAAATTGCAGGAAGTAGATCTAGTCCTAGGGTTCAGAAAATAAACCTAATATAAAAGAATGTGATGTGCCCTTGATTTTTTTTTCCCGCACTCGTTGTGTACGTAGATCCCATTTTTCTTCCCTGTTGTCCTGCACATCAAGAACAATGAAGTAGAGGCAGATTTGTCGATGATAAGTAAAAGATCGAAATCAAGAAAAATGACGTTCCCTCCCTGGCAACGGTGCCATTTTGACAGAAAGCCATTTTCGCGCATTTGAAAGTCGTCGAAAATCGTAGTATAGTTGCGTAAAAACGTTCGTCAAAAATATTATTTTGTAAAATAACGAAACTTGAGTCCCGGTCGTTCATCTCTGGGAGGCGTGTTTCTATTTTTGAAATCGATCTTGAAGCTGCTCTACTTAGTATTCTGGTGCGCAACATATAGGCGGTTAAAGAACAGGCACTTAAATCACACAAATAAAATAACCATTCAGCTCATGGTGATTTCAAACACATAAAGGGAGAGATATATATATATAAATGCATTTTTCATTCATTCATTGGGGGAGAGTTGTTTGTACAGGAAATCTAGAGGAAAGCTTACACAGGAATACTTTAAATTAAACATAGCTACCAGAAAACGATTGCATACAAGAATCGACGGGGGGATTTTGCATGCATCATTGGGGGAGAAGAGAAACTACTCTACTAAGCAGAAAATGAAAGCAGTAAAACATATGAAAAGCATGATCTAGAGCTAAAAGAGTAGAGGGCATTCAGGGGTGGTCCCCGATGGCCTTGGAGTGGTTGAGAAGAGAATGAGGGGCGGCCAATGTAGCTTAGGCAGACCCTTAGAGAGAGGTAGGGTTGATCCAGCATCCCGGCATGGTGTCCTCCATGGTGGTGGTAGTGAGCTCGTGGAGGTGGTGTGAATGGCACCAATGGAGAGTAATTGCCAAGGGAGTGAATGGGTGCCAATGGCCACCCAAGGGGTCTTTTTATAGACCTAAAGGAAGCTCTCTAGAGAATTATGGAATTCTCTAGAAGGCTTATGGTGGGAGCTCGTGGGAGAGAGAGAGAGAGGGTGGATGGTGGTTTTTAGATCCACCAAATGTGGATCTAAAAATTGAATGGCTCTTGGTTGCTATTTTTGGCAACCAAGGCAACCACACATGGTAGAGAGTTCTAGAGAACTCTAGGCTAGATATTTTCGTGTGGATGGTGTGTGTGGGTGTCTGTGGGTCGAAACTTAGGTGGCTAGGTTGATTAGGTTGGGTTCTAGTGGGTTTAGGTCAAGGTAGGTCTCAAATTAGGGTTATAAACCCTAATTCACTAAGGTAAAGTGCAATTAAACTTAATACAAGTTTTATTGGGTGTGTGGAAAGTTAATTGAGAGTAAAACAACTCAATTAAGTCAGGTCTAGGTCAATTGGACTCTCACTGAGTCCAATTGGAAAGTGTGTGCTGAGATCAGGGCTCAATTGGACTCAATGAGTCCAATTGAATAGGCTGATGCATTTGACTAAGATCCAAGTCAATTAGGTTTAGTGAGGACCTCATTAGGTCCTTAGGGAGGCATAAAGGTGATGTACTAGGGTTAGGGCACCTTAATTTAGGTTCCTTTGGGGTTGGAATTGGGTTTAGGGACCTAGAGATCCAAGATCAAGGCTTAAATCTCAAAACAGGAATTGGAGAGCAGTATCAGACGTCTAATTATAGAATCAGACGTCTTATACTCAAAAATCAGAAGTCCATACTTGTTGTCTGGACGTACAATCAGAGTCAGGAAGGATTTCGGGTTCTGTTTTGGGTATTCTGTAGGAATTGGACGTCTGACAAAGTGTCTGCATGTCCAATAACACTGCAGAAGTGGGTTTGAAGTGTGCGGGAGTTGGCTAAGGGTCTTGGACATCTTAAAACTTATCTGGATGTCCAGAGAAGGGTTGGAACGAGGGTTTTAGGGCTTCCTAAGGTGTTGTGACCTAATGTAATGTGGCTAAGGCTTGGGGAAGTCTCTAGGCTTTCCTAGAGCAAGGATGGACCTATGCTCTTCACATTTTACTGCTTTATTTCTACTTAATAGAATAGAAAACCTTTAACCCCCTTACATTATTATTCCTACATCTAAACTAGGCCTTCTGCTCCAGCTCTGCTACAACTCCCGTTATTCTTGATCCAGCTTCAGATCCAGCTCCCGATCAGCTTATTCCCTGCAATCGACATAATGTACTTAATCAGCACATTATAACATTATTTTATGCATAGCTAAAGGAAAGTAGTAAAGATGCAGATAATGCGTATGCATGCATGAATAACCCTAACTTATGCTAAGTCCTAGCCTAATTTAGGTCAATTAAGACCTATGATTGCTGTGCAATCACCTAGTCATGTGCCCGCTGGCGTTGCATTGGCTACGTCCAATTCTAATTTGGGCATCAGCAGGTTTTGAACCTATGCCCCTTGATCCGCAAAGAGTGCTCAGTTGCTACGCTGGGCTCCCCATTGAGTTGCGAGGAGGCGTGCGGTGCGGAGGCTTCTCAGTTGGTGGATCAAGATCCAACGGCTGGGAATGAAGGTCGTGGATGATGTTGGCCGAAGTTGGGCGGTTTGGATGGCGCCACGTGGTGTTATCTGGGCCATCCATTCTTCTTTCTTTTGCAAGGGGTACCATGGTACTCAAATTGAGATGATTCCCACATTGCCAGATTGCGATTGTTGCTCTAGATCCATCCATGCGATCAGATTTTTTATCTGAAGCCCGTATGGTTGTCGCATTGCCCCTCTAGCTGTTGATCTTCCTCAAACTTCTTATGATGCTACGAGACTCCGATCTAGATGATTTCGGAGGCGTTAGACTCCGATCGTCATCCTGATTAGATCTGTACGATCCGATCATCCATCCGTGGCCCTGAAATAAGTATTATTCTCTCCTGACCATAAAAAGAACCTAACTAACCCAAAATATATACTACTCTAAATGCAGAATGATGCATGCTATGCAATATTTATAACTTGAAATGCAAATCTAAGCCTAGGAACATGCATGAATAGGCATTTTAACCTAAATAGAAGTGTTTACATCATACTCGTGTGCCTATCTTTTGCTAGTCCCTAGCAAAATTAAACTACATGCTATGTATAAAAGATAAATTAAGATTAGATCACTTAGGCCTAAGTCATTTATTAATAATAGAAAATTTAAACTAAGGTCCTAAACTACAAAGACTCAACGGTACCCAGGTGTTTGCGAAAATGCAGACCGGCCAAGTCCTACCCTTATTTGAAAAGGGAAGATACATTTTTTTTTCCTTTCTTCTCTTCTAATTTTTTTGTATTTTTGGAGTTTGAGAGTTCCGAGATAACTTTTTACGGCTACCCAACCCGCCCAAGACTCAAAAGGACTCCAAGTGCTAAGCATCTTGTGAAAATAGTGGAAGACTCACTAGGCAGCCATTTAAACGGACTTCAAGTTTCTACAACCCTAGGTGACCTTGCTTAGAGGTTTATCTTTTTGATTGGTTGCTTTCTCCCTACTTTTATTTATGGGGTTAACACAAGGGCAAGCCCAGTGCATATCTCTCCAGTTTATTCTACTTCCCCGCTTCTTCCCTAGGTGTTCTTGAAATTATTGTGCATTTTTGTGAGCTAGGCTCTGGACAACTGGCCAATGGGTTCTTAACCACGACAACTTGCTAGCCATACTCGTGCGGTGAAGTGTGGTTTTATTTATTTTTATTTTTATTTTTTTCTCCTTTTTTTATCTATTTTTTCTTTTTCTTATTGCTTTTTTTAAGTAGGCGACTTCCCTGATCTAAGATTTACCTAAAGGCAGTACAATGAAAATGGTCTTGTGATTAGGCTTTGGACAACCGGCCGATGAGCTGTTACCACCGACAACTTGCCAGCATACCACCCTAGATAGTTCATTAGCTACCCAATTTCCAAAGAAATCGCCCAAAAGTGAGTCAGTGCAAAAAAAGTGTGTAGATGCCTAGGCTTAAAGTCCCCCCAAATCAGAGGGAGGGTTGATAAGTAGCATACTTATCATCCCAATTTATTTACCAAATTAAAATGAATTTTAATTGGCAAGAACACGAGACTAACTCCACATTCGAGTGGACAACTGAGCTAATTAAGCCTGAAGACCTGAGGAGTCTAAGTGTTTATGTCCTCTCATATCATTTCCTAAAGTTATTAACTTTCATATGCCTAAGTTCTCTTCTCCTAATTCTTTTTTTTTATCTTTTTGAATTTTCAATTTTTTTTATAAGAATCAAATAGTTGGAAATTACTGTTACAGCTGACAAAAAGGTTATAAAATATGTCCGCCCCCCATGCTTAGCTGTTGCAATGTCCTCATTGTGAAAAATGGAAGCATGTAGGAGAGTAGAAGTGGAAGAATAGCACCTAGTTTCTGTGAGACTCTGATCAGCTTGGAACAGTCTTTACATGTACTAAGTTTAGTACCTTCAGCTAGGCGAGGTCCTCAATCAAATATAACTAACATTGATGCTACAATAACATAGTTTTCAGGCACCAAGATTTGGGTCTCGGAGAGTGAAAATGGACTTGCCAAAGAGATGATCAATGAAAGTGGCAAGTTGGTGATGTAGGGAGAGATCGAATGGTCTCCAATAGGAGTTTTGTTGATTTATTACAGAGGAAGTGTGATTGGGTATAGAATTTGTGCAATGGTTAGGTGAAAAAGGATGATGAGGGTTTTGTGATGTGCTGGGGATTTGTGGGTACTCTATAATACCTAATGTTTGAAGAGTTCTTCCCCAATGTTCAATTTCATCCTCACACTCTGGGTTCTTAAACCAACCATCCTGATCCTTAGGATTCCCAACCACAAGTTGGACCTCAAACTCTAAGCATTCAGGATAAGGATATTGTTGGGTTTTAACTTGATCATGTGAATCATCCAACAAATTTCTAATTTCGTATATATCTTCCTCATCCCGTGTTGCTACAATTGGTTGCATTTTTGCTTTGTCCTCAATTATTTCCACAACCGTGTGATCTTCATCCCAAGTTTGGGTTGAGTTGGCCGTTAAAAGGTTGTCTAAGGTATGTATGGCCATTACTTCCTCTATTCTACCAAGCTCCTCCATCAAACCACACTTAATTTTATTCTTATTTAAGACCTCGAAAATGTTGAATCGATTTGTCTTATCCCCTAAGGCCATTTCTATATTTCCCAATGCACAATCAATCCATGCCCTGGTAGTAGATAGGAAAGGTCTTCCCAAAATAATCAGGGTGTGGTTGAGCTGTTTTGGGGCTTCCATGTCCAGGACCATGAAATTAGTTTGGTAATGCAAATCATTAACCTTGACTAAAACATCCTCCAAAATACCCCTTGGTTTTGTAATGGATCTATCGGCTAACTGCAAGGTTATGTCAGTGTGTTTTAGGTAGCCTAGACCCAATTCCATGTGCAGTGAGGTAGGGATCACATTAATGGAAGCACCCAAGTTGAGGAGGGCCCGGTCAGAAGTAATGTTTCCTATTGTACAGGAAATTAGTGGGGCTCCTGGGTCCTGCTTCTTAGGAGGTAGCTTGCTTAGGATCAGTGTGCTTGTGTTATCAGATAAAACTACTCTCCTATTATTTTTAGATTTCGCTCTATGCCTTTCTTTATATGCATTCAATAAACCTATGGCGTAGGTGGGGATCGATCTTATAGCCATGAGGAGTAAAATGATTATCAATTTGAAAGCCTAAAGTAAGGACATCATTTCCTCTAATTTCTCCTCCGACTTTTTCTGTTTGCCCATACAACAACAATATACTCCCAAATAAAACTATGATGTTTTGTTGATCACATTCTTAGTTGGGAGTTTGGAATTCTTACTATGAGGCCTAATGGGGTTCACATGGGGTTCGGTAGGTCCCTTGTGTCTACTACCACTCCTCAAGGTGATGGTGTTTGCAATGCTGTTAATTAGTGTCTTGGGGAGGGTTGGGCAAAATAGGAGGCTCCTGGTTGATTATGGTAGGAACATGGCTCGCTCCGGGAGGAGCTGGGGTAGCCTGATAGATAGCATGAGCTTGAGCATATGACTCCCCATTGTTACCAAACCCTTGAGGCCCAGTGCCTCGGTTCTGTATGTTCCTTGTGTTTGGTACAAGTTGTGATGGTAGAGAATCGGGTTGTCAGTTGTTTGCACTGATGAGACACTCATCATGATCTCTAATTACCCCTAATTAACTAGTCTTCCTAGTTAATTAGCTAAGGTTATGAATATATAAGGGTTAATTATAGAATAAGGGATATTTAGTTAAGGACCTTAAAATAAGTTTAAAATGGCATTTTATCATTCAATTAACATTATTAATAATTTAGATAATAATTGGACTCGAAATCCTATTAATCATTTCCTTAATAAGATAAGTAACTTAAATATAATGTATAACTAAGTATGTAATAACTTAAGTGATTTTACTTAATCAAATAAACTAACCTAAAAAGGTCAAAAATGTAAATTCAAGGCGTAAACATAATATTTACCTTATTTACTAACATATATAAAAAGTTGAAAAAGATTTAAGTTAAAATAGACCTTCAAAACCTGGGTTTACATTTTAGTCCTTAATATTCATTACAGTCGGGTCCTTATTTCTCACACAGGTCCTTAAGTTTTATTACTTCTAAGTCCCTCTTCGTCTTCTTCTTCTTCTCCAGCCGAATGAACGGCTGGCAATAGAGACTCACCCCACTGCACGATCATCGCCCTGCCGACATCATTCCTCTTTGTCCAAGCTCTTGCAGCTTGCGCTCACCACCTCCACTTCATCCATCGGTCTGGATTAACCGAGAATCCTATTTTTCAGTGGGAGATAACCTCACCGTCGTCGGAGACGACAATGGATGTTAAGCTCCTTGAGCTCCTTCTTCGGCCAGACCCTGCCACTCTCTTCGTCGCAAATTGCTATAAATAACCCCTCACACCTCTGATTTTAGGCAAGTTGGCTCCCTTCCCTCTTCTAACACTATAGCCGACTTCAATAGGCTATTAGTCCAAAACTTTGGCGACTACCCATTCCATCTTCCGACTTCCTCCGTTCATCTTAAGTAGCCGAGGAGATCCGCTGTGGTCTTCTACACCTCTGACAAAGGCGTCGACCTAAGGATTCCTCTGCTCCACCTCAAATCTGCCCGCCAGAGATCTTTCTTCCACCCTCTGATTTCATCATCCGCTATGAACCTTCGGCAAAACCTTATTGAACCCTTCTTCCAAGTAACAGTAGACTAGGAGTAGGAGTAGGAGTAGGCTAGCTTAGTTAGCTAGTTTAGTTAGTTAGGTTAGAGTAATTTCAAATTTTAGTTTCATCTCCTCCGACTCCGGCGAGTTCCTTGAACTCGCCAGAGCTTTAATTTGTCTTTTCACTCACTATACACCTTCCTGTATCTTCCATGTTCACTTCTAATTCACTTAATCATTAATTAAATCACCTAAACACCTAATTCAAATCTCACCTTCATCGACTACCGACACTATCCAAGGTGACAGTAGTCGATTTAATTTCACCTTCATTGGGTTCTTTCATCTCCTATCACCACCTATGAACCCTAATTGACATTATAATACCTATTATTATCATCTATAATTAAACGCCCAAATCTTAATTAAGCTCCTGAGCTCGCTGTCCATGGCGGCTTAGGAATAGTTCAAACTATAAATTAAATACATATTTATGAATAATAACATCTGTTGACTTGATTTAACCTCTCAATCGAGTGCTTAAATCAAGTCCTGACCTTTAACCACTCAAATCTTTTAATAAAATAAACTTACTATCAAATCTTAATTTTAATGAACAAATGAGGAATTAAATGTGATACTGAGGTTCCTTGTAACCTCAGGATCCTTTCTGAATAAAAAATGTTTAGTTTTATCAATCTGTACATATAATTTTATATTTTCTAGACTCACCGGAGCTCCGGCGAGCCATTTTTGTGTTACAGCCTCTAGAACTTGCTAAGTAGCTCCAGAATAGTATAATAAGAATTACTGATTATTTTGAAGAAATTTGTTTGAGGAGTTAACCACTGGAGCTATAGATGTAACTTCATCTTCCCCAACTCCGGCGAGTTGGAGAAGTCTGTTAGGAAGGATTTGAGAAGCATTTAATGAGCTCAAAAGCTTCAATGCAATCCATTGAAGCTATTTTAACCCTCAAAACATTGTAGCAATCTTTCCATTACTCTGTCGAACAAACACTTATTTTAGTTCAGGCGGCGAGCCTGAAACCCTAGGAATTAAGGTTGAAACAACTTTCTGAAGATCTGAATAAGTTCTAGATGATGAGGAGACTATTTTAGGCATTAATTTCTTGGGAGGAAGCTTTAAATAGAAAGTCAATTTTCGAGCTTCCACAGTCAAACATGAGTTTGATAATGGAGTTCTGAGCTTGAATTGAGTAATTGAGATGTGAAAACTATTTCTGGGATCTTATTTGATGATCTAAAATTAATTAAAGTAAGCTCAAATTATGTACTTAGTGAAAATTTAGTTTCTGCTAATTTGGGTTACTTTCAAACCCAAACCAACAAGAGTACTGTTCTGATGAAATTCAAACTTAAAACCTGCCCAGATTGATCTGTTATAACCCTTAGAATTAATCTAAATAGATTAGGAACACATTAAAGTGTCTATTGCACATATTGATGTCTGAAAATCAAACTCTGAAGCTTTCAGAGAAGAGAAAAGCTTCTCTGCAGGTTCTGAAGGTCTTAAGAGTTTAAAACCTACTCTAAAAGAAGCAGAATTGCTTATATAACATGTACAGACCTTTTAATAGAAGAGAGAAGTCCATCTGTGGACTCTCCTAATCTAAAACTACTTTCTAGGCATAAGAAAACTTGTAGGAACCCCTGATTTCATCTTTTAAATTGAAGAGAAAAACATCATTAAAACATTGAATTGACCCAGTAATTGTGTAGATTACCCTTAGAGCTTTCCAACAAACTTGAAATCACTCAATTTGGAGCTCTGGGTAGAAAGTTACGAACATTTAAATTCAGGTCTGAAAGGGGTAAGTCAGTCCCACCTCGGTTATTCATGACCGCGTGCCTGGGGATAAAACCAATTTGTTTCTCTGGCTATGCAGTTGTCAGCGCTCGACGCACCGGTTTTGATTCCATCTGTTCTGATCTGAGCATTGCATGTCTGAATGTGCGGGCTTATGGCTGCGGGTGTGCGCCCTTGGGGGCATGCGAAAGTGATTGTGCCCTGGGAGGGTGAGTGTGGCCTGGGAAGCCGGGTTGGGCCGATGTGGCTCAAGACTGTGAACTGATTAACAAATGAATCGACAACGAACCTAACTGGGATTAGGCAAGGACCGAGTAGGTTCTGGTCCCACCTTGGTCTCAGGGTGGTGTGTATCCTCGAAAGGACCTCACCGCAAATAAAAAAAATGTTTGGTTAAAAAAGTAAAAAAAACCTGGTTCAGTTGAAAGCTTAAGGAAAAGAGAAGCCATTGAAGGATGCTAAGTGTTAACGCTGAAAGCTAAAGAAGATGGCACAGGCGCTAAGGAGTGTTAAGAAAAAAAGGACTAAGGAACAAAGGAGAAAAACTAAGGGAAGAAGAGAAGGCAGGAGAAGATTAATGGGAGAAAGGAGAAGAGAAGGAGGATAAGAAGGCAGGAACAACACAAGAAAGGTAAGGAAAGAGAGTTTGAGAGATAAAGAAGAAAATAAAAGAAAGAAAGAAGAAAACAAGAGAGAAGGAGATGAGAGGCTGAAGAAGATAAAATGAAGGATATTTTTTTTCTTGCATAATTACTTTTTGTTCTTAATTGTAAAAAGGTATGTTTTAATAGAATACTTTTTAATTGCCTTAATTTCTTTGGAATGAAATAAAATTGAAAAAACTAGCATGTTTACTTGTCAATAAAGTAGATCATTTTGAGTTAATATGTTTCATATGGAATTTTGTATATTCTTTATAGTTTAAATATTTTGACAAAATTCATGTTTTGAAAATCAAACTGGTTATACCTCGTAAACTTAAAGAGAAAAGAAAATTGGTGAATTTGGAGAAAAATTATTATGCCTTCCAGTGAACGACCTGGATTCAACCAGTAAAAATTTCTAAAATGTTAGGTCAATTTGACCCTATACTACACAATCGACACAACTTTGAGTCAACTTAAATGATTTCTTCTACTCTTAATTAAGTGAAATTAACTTAATTACTGAGTTGAGTGAAACCCACACATCATTTTAATGGCACTGTTGCCGGGGAGGAAATATTTTGACTCACTCCACTCATCAAAATATTCCCTCCTATTCTTCGTCTAATTATCATTTTAATGGTGCCGTTGCCGGGGAGGCAATATTTTGATTCACTAAAATTTAAAAAATGGATTAATTATTTAATTAGGAGGTATTTTGTAAATATATATTTATTTTTACTAACTTTTGTTCTAATTAGTGTGTTTTGTTTTTGTTTTATTTTTATTTTATTTTCTATCTTCTTTTTAGGTTTACCTTTGCGGGTAATCTTAGGAGAAGGCAGGAATCCATTTTACTATTTTCATTTTTGTAAGTATTTCTTAATCTTTTGTTTTGTTGCATTTAAAAATTAAAAAAAATACAAAAATACATCTTTTCTGACTAGCAGCAGCATATTATAGGCATACACTCTTTGGAGTTCATTTCCTGCTAGTATTAAGTGCGATCTGACTCGGGAAATTTTTTTAAATTATTTTTCTCACATCAGCGGGAAAACACGAGAAAACCCGCGTAGATCCCTATCTTTGAGAATTAAAAAAGACTACATACTTTTGTTTGAAAAGATATAAAAAGCGATCATTGTAGTTTAATTGATGTATTTTTGAAAAAGATTAACTAAAAAGTGGAAGTAAAATTGGTGACTTAAATCTGTTTGCAGAATGCATGCAGGTTTTTATATCGATATCAGTTGTCGCATGCTATCACGCACACAGTGCGATCACTAGAGTCACACAAGTCTATTTTTCTATCTCTCTTCTTTGCACCTCTTAGGGCTTTGGCCGAAGATCAACAATTCTGGCTCACTAGTAGAGCCCCGGGGAGCCAGTTGTGAGCGGTCACAATCCTTGACCTTAGACCTGCGTAGTCATGAATTAGGATGCGTATTTTGATACTGTTACTCTATTTGTTTGCGCCAAATTACTTTGCGTACTTTAGGAATTTCTTCTTTCCTTTGAAAGAAGAGGAAAACCCATGTCTTTTGCACTGTTTTGTAGGTTTTTGTGCCGCTATTTTCTTATCAGTGGTGTGCGTGTGCCTTTGCACATTTATTTTCCATTTATGGACGGGTGGCGATCCTTGCATCCGCCTCTTGCACCACCGTTGACAGGTGATCCTAGGCCAGTTGCAAATAACCAACCAATGGTTTTCCCGTCTGATCCATCTACTTCTATGGATCCAATGTAGAATCTTAATCCCGAGACCCCTTCTTCTTTTGGTCAGGGGGAGATGCCACCTTTTGATGTTCATGAGGCACTCCTGAACCAGAACCTTAGGATGCTAGAGCAAACAAGACAAATCAATTTATTAACAGTAGCCTTAAATAATCTACAAACTTTGCAAACCCATTCTTCACCTCGACTTGAGGCGGGTTTTGAAAATCCTGATTTACCGATCAATCATCCAAGGCCTCTACTTAGAGATTATTATAACCCATCTAATGCACAAGTAGAGCCTAATGTTAGGATTCCTATTGGGGAGAATGATCCGGAATTAAAGCCAAACATTATAGGTTTAATCCCCCACTTTCACAGATTTGCATCTGAGGATCCATTTCAAGACATTAAAGATCTTAAAAATTTATCTCAAACCTTGGTCCTCGAAATCAAAATAGGGAAATCCTACTAATGAAAATGTTCTCTTTTATCCTTAAAGATAAAGTAGCTTATTGGTATAGAACTATAGCAAGACCAATCTCAACTTGGGCTAAACTCGAATCCAATTGGTTGACCCAGTGCTTTAAGGCGAGCTATTACTACTTTCAATGAAAATCAAGGAGAACCAATTCATGAAGCGTGGGAACGTTTTCATGAATTGCAAAGGAAATGCCCACATCATGACATCCCTCGTTGGCAACTCATACATATCTTTTATTATAGTTTACAAGAGGGCATTCCCAATCTAGTCGATGCCTCTTGTGGAGGGAATTTTCTAAATTGTGACATAGAATCCACTTCAAAATAATTTCAAGGGATGACGGAAAACTCGATCAATAATGCATCAATGTTGCAATTTTTGCGGGGCATGAATACGATTCACCAAAATCCGCATAAGGGCATTCACGAGATCAGTAATCCGTCCAGTTCAAAGGATTTAGAGATTATTGCAGAAAAACTGGACAAAGTAGATATCGTAGCAAAGCATCTCGACGAGGTTAGAAACACAATGAAGAATCTTACGCCTCTACTTGCTACGAATCCCGCGTATTTACCTGTTTGACAAATTCCTGTGGGGAGGGAATTTGTGAATAATCTAGATTCTAGAGATCCATCTCCCTTGGGTTTTCTATCTACTCCTTCACCAACCCAAGGAGGGACCTTTGTCCCACAATCTTACCCACCCTTTTCCCCACCCTTTATTGTTGCAGAAAACACGCAATATCCTCTTGATTTAAATGCCATTCAGGGATACACACCAAGATCAAACCCATATTCAAATTCCTATAATCTTGGATGGTGTAATCACCCTAATTTTTCCTGGTCTGACCATACACAATGAAAATCATATTCGACTCAGACCAGACAAAACCCGCCTACATTGTCGTTTCAGCAACACAATGCGAGGCCATTTTACGTGGATTCGCAAAACCCCATAGGGCCAAATAGAGATTCACAGCTAGACCAAATTTTGAGAGCTATGACAGAGAGCCAGCGACAAATGCTGAGGCTCTTGCTGAAGTCCAATGACAATGTTCGGCAGAATTGGCTGATCTTAGGGGTCAAATCACGCAATTAGCTGAATCTCGTCAGCTAGGGACCCTTCCATCCCAGCCAATTCCAAACCCTAGGAATATCCAACAAAGACAACACCTGGGAGTTCAAAATCCGAATCAGGGACATGTCCATCTCCTTAATCAATTACCCCTGAATCCAAATCAAAATCAAAATCTGAATCCACCTTTTTCTAATCTTGATTTTGAATATCTAAATCAACAGCAATCAGTTGCAAATCAACCAATAATTAATGATCTATCTTTCCAAAATTCCCAAGCATCTTCTTCTTTAGCTGCTTCTTCTTCTCATGCAGGTATTAACTCTGTTACAACCTGTCGTGGAACTTCCACTAGGGATCCAGTTTTTCCAAGGAACCTATCCCAAGACCCTAGTACATCTAGATTAATCCCTGTTTCTACATCTGGAAGAGGTGCAGAACCCGATCCCACAATTCCTGCTAATTTGCAAGATCAGGAAAACACCTCAGTAGAACAGGAAACCCACATCCCTTTCCTAGAAGCTTTGATGAAGACTAGGAAACAAAAACAACCTATTACATTAGATGAAGATTTGATTAAGATTTTTGAACAGGTACATATTAATATCCCACTCCTAGATGCTATCAAACACATTCCAACTTACGTAAGATTTCTTAAGAAATTGTGTGCTCCTAAGCGTAAGTCGAGGAAAGGAAGCACTGCTGTACTTTCAGAGCATGTGAGCTCTATTATTTCAAGTATGCTTCCTTTAAAAAAGAAATACCCAGGATCTCCATTTATTTCCTGTATAATTGGGGGTCAGTGTTTTAAAAGAGTCCTCCTAGACTTAGGAGCTTCTATTAACCTCATTCCTTTCTCTTTGGTAAAACATTTTCAAATAGAAAACCTTAAGTCTACCATTGTGACTTTACAATTAGCTGATAGATACATTAAGTCACCAAATGGAATGTTGGAGGATGTTATTGTAAGAGTTCAGGATTTTTATTTCCCTGTAGATTTTATTATTCTTGATATGGAAGTACCCGAACACATTAAAGACACCCCAATTATCTTAGGGAGACCCTTTTTGGCTACTGCAAAATCCAACATTGATTGTGAATTAGGAAAGATTGAATTGAAATTTGAGGAGAAGACAATTAAGTTAGATATATTTAGAGCTTCTAGTGGATTTGATTGTGAATGGATTGAGGAAATAAAATCAATAGAAGCTTTTTCGGATGACATTAGTTCTCTAGGTTTAGAAGACACATCTTTTGATATCATATACCCTCAAAGCAATGAAACATTATTGGAATCTCTATTCAATCCTGAATTTGACTCTGAATCTGAGTCACTTTTCACAATTGAGAATCCCAACCCAAATCCTGCTGTTGATTTAACTCTTATGCTTGAATTGAAACCATTGCCTGATAATCTTAAATATGCATATCTCGAATCTGATCAAACATATCCTGTAATAATAAATTCTCATCTCTCTGAATCACAAGAATCCAAATTGATCAAAGTACTTCGAGATCACAAGAAGGCAATTGGGTGGACTTTACATGATCTCACCAGGATTAGCCCTAATTTTTGTACTCATCGCATCTATATTGAAGATGGGGCACGACCTTCAAGAGAAGCGCAAAGATGCCTATGTCCTAATCTAAAGGAGGTCGTTAAGAAGGAAATAATCAAGTGGCTTGATGCTGATATTATTTATCCTATATCTGATAGCCCTTGGGTGAGTCCAATTCAAGTGATACCCAAAAAGGTAGGACTCACCATAATCAAAACTGAATCTAGAGAAACCATTCCCACACGAATTGCGAATTCGTGGCGGGTTTGTATAGATTATCGAAAACTGAATTCTGTTACAAAGAAAGACCATTTTCCTTTACCATTCATTGAGCAAATCCTTGAGAGATTAGCTGGCAGTAGGTTCTTCTGCTTTTTAGATGGCTACTCTGGATATGATCAAGTTGCAATTTATCCCAAAGATCAAGAGAAAATGACTTTGACCTACCCCTTCGGAACCTTTGCTTTCCGAAGAATGCCATTTGGGCTTTGCAACACACCCGCGACTTTTCAGTGTTGCAAGTTAGCCATTTTTACTGAAATGGTGGGTGAATATGTGGAGGTTTTTATGGATGATTTTTCAGTCTTCGGGGAGACATTTGATATTTGCTTGGATAATTTGTCGAAGGTTCTAGAAAGATGTATTGAGGTTAACCTTGTCCTTAGTTGGGAGAAGAGCCATTTTATGATTCCTGAGGGCATAGTACTTGGTCATCTCGTGTAACGAACGCGTGACCCAGACATCTTTTAAGACGTCTGGGAGGTGTCCCAGACGTCGGGCCAGACGTCTGGGATCGTTTCCAGACGTCTGGAAATCTGTTATCTTCCACACGCGCAGGTCGTCTGCGCGCCTGAGCGTGCAGACCCGCATATTCGTTTATTCCCTGCGGCTGTAGACGCCCTGCCGCATCCTCTCTCCTCCTCGCACGGCCTTAAAAGGCCATGCCTCCCCTCACTTCCGTCACCACCGTCTCCTCCCTCTTCTCCTTCAGCCAGTGAGCGTGAGCGCGAGCACGAGGGCGGTAGCGACGGCCGCAGTGAGCACGGAAGAGGTGCTACGTGTGAGAGCGGAGCTCTGCCATGAGGGCGAGCTCGCCGGGGCTGCTAGGGCCGGTCGGCGGAGGGCGTAGGGGGCGCGGAGCGACGCGGAGGGGGGACTGCTGCAGTCTGAGGAGCAGGCGTGCGAGGTGCGACGCGGGCGGTGTCGCGAGCGAAGGCCGAGTGGCGCCCTGATTCTGGAAAATTTTCCAGAATCAGACATCTGGGTTGATAGCCAGATGGCGAGGGCGACGTCTGGAAGACCATCCAAACGTCTGAAAGGTGAGTTTTCCGTCTCATTCTTCCTTCCTGTCGACTAACCGTACTGAGGGAGGGAGATGGGTGTGCGCAGGCTCAGTGATTCGCCATCCATCGCGAATCAGACGTCTGGCAGTAGTACCAGACGGCGGAAGTGACCTCCAGACGTCCGGGGTGACCATCGGACGTCTGGGATCTAGGCCAGATGTCCCCGCAGACTTCTGGACGTCTGGGAAACTACGCTGAACAAGGTAATTCTCTGATCCACTTTTTAAGACGTCTGGAAGAAGTTCCATACGTCTGATTTTGCACATTGTCGTCATTTTTGACCCGTTTATGGCCCGTTCGGGTTCCGTTTTCCGCGATTCGAGTTGCGTTCTTTTCAGAATTAATTCCTCTACCCGTCTACAGTAGCTATACACTATTTTGAGATACTCCTTGTGTTTGATCCTTGTGATAGGACCCCGTTCCGTTGCAGTCTCAGGGGTCGCAGAGGCACGCGGGATTCCCGATCACGCCCCCATTACTCCCGTTGTACCTGGTAGAGTGGCTTTAAGTTATTAATAAAATCTGTTAAATTATGGAACCATAAATAGAACCTAGGACATTGCATGAATCCTAGGAATGAGAAATAGATGGAATGATAGCTCCTAGGTGTTGCATGAATCCTAGGGCTGGAAAACTAGATTGTATGATAGATCCTAGGATATGGCATGAATCCTAGGATGGGAAAACTAGTGGAATGTATAATACTGCAGTCTTGGAAAATGGAAAGAGATATAAAGCTACCTGTAATTTGAATTAACAGCTGCCTGTTGTGAATAAATAACGTGGTTGAGAACATGGATTGTAAGAATGTGAAACTGGAAAGTGAAACCTGGATGTTTGAGTAAAAAGGATGGAACCCTACGGGGAAGTAGGAGTAGAACTCCTGGAAAGTGAATGGAATAGTATTGGGGAAGTGAGCTGGTCCTTGAGTATGGAGTACCAAGGAGAGCGACTGTCCCCCCTGTTTAGTGCAGAGCGGAGCCAGCCGCCCCAGGGACCCGGGGTTAGGACTGGCCACTCTGTACCGACTTGCTGGCCCTCGCGTACATAGTACCGAGGAGAGCTACTAGTGTAGGGAGGTACTAGCTACCCCACGGGCCCCGGGGTTCTGCTAGCCTCCCACACCGACTTGTTAGGCCCACTGGGGCAAACCAGGGTAGTCAGGCGAGGGTGCACGGACTGTGGAGGGGCAAGGCCCCGGTTTGGTTATTGTGCAGGGGTTGGACCCCTGTTACTGAGAGGGCTCTGCCCTGGACTGGTTCCATGCTGTGCTTTGGGCGCACCCATTAACGGAAACGACTGACCGCATGCCAGTATGGGTTAGCTACCTGTGTGTTTATCGCGCATACCGTAGTCACCGTTACGTCTGTCAGTGACCTTGGGGTGGTTGACTGAGGGTAGGATCACCACGGGGGACTCTCCCGGCCAGGAGAGCACCACGTGCTACTTCTACTTTTTGGAAAAGACTGCAATCAAGATCGTTCCCACGAGGAACATTCGAGATCAAGAAAAAGATCTGGGGAATAAATGAAATAGTGAGACAATTGAAAGATGTGAATAAAGAAAGTAATCGAACATAATAGCTACTGTACACTCTACTGTTGTCTTTAGTTTAGTTGCCACTCTACTCAGCGTTTTGCTGACGTGGTACACTCGTTACCCTTTTTCAGGACCAGGTGTTGAGCAGCCAGGGCCATCGACTGCAGAGGACGCTGGGCCGAGTAGGGTCCAGTAGAGTTACCACTGTCTCTTATACCTCTTTTTGTTACGTTGTAGTGAGTAGTTCTTATTTCCACTGTACTTTCTTTACGTGCAGTTCAAATTATATTATGAATGTTGTTCTACTGTTGTGGTGGTACATACTGTGGTAGTTTCTTTCCTTACTGCTGTACTTTCTTACTGTTAGTTATATTCATGCTGAATGTGGTTTATTTTACTGCTCTTTTGGTCACTTCCTTGTTGGACGACTAGGTCTTGGGATTAGTTGAGTCGGTCCGGTTCTCGTGTCTCGTAGGGACTCAGGAACCGGGTCGTTACATCTCGTATCTGAGCGGGGTATTCAAGTAGATCGAGCCAAGATCAATCAAATTGCAAATCTTCCAATTCCTGACTCGATCAAAGGCATTAGATCATTTCTCGGGCATGTGGGATTTTATAGAAGATTCATCCTTGATTTTTCAAAAATTGCCCGACCACTCACAAACCTCCTCACAAAGGATGCGATTTTTGAGATGGATGAGGAGTGTATTCTAGCATTAAAACTTTCAGAGACAGAGTTACACAGGCTCCAATTTTGCAACCACCTAATTGGGATTTACCATTTGAAATCATGTGTGATGCATCAGATTATGAAATAGGAGCTATTTTAGGACAGAAAATTGAGAAGAATCCGGTGGTAATTTACTATGCTAGTAAAACATTGAATGAGACACAAAGGAATTACACAGTTACAGAGAAAGAGTTACCAGCAATTCTATTTGGATTAGAAAAATTTAGATCTTACATACTCAGATCTCAAATCATAGTGTACTTTGATCACTTAGCTATTCGACACCTTCTATCTAAGAAGGACACGAAACCTAGGTTAATCAGATGGATCTTACTTTTGAAAGAATTTGACCTAGAAATTCGTGATAAGGCGAGCAGGCAAAATGTTGTTGCAAATCATCTATCTCATCTTCCTTCTGATACAATCGAATCATCTCCACTAATTACAGAACACTTCCCTGATGAACATGTTTTGACTATATCCACAGATCTTCCATGGTATGCAGATATTGTTAATTATTTGGTTACACATCAATTCTTGCCAGATTGGGACGGGAATCGCAAATCACGACTCAAAGCAGAAGCCAAATACTATTTTTGGGAAGATCCTTATCTTGTTAGACTCTTTAATGATCAAATCATCAGGCGTTGTGTCACCTCTTCTGAGATTGATTCCATCCTATCTTTTTGTCACGACCAGGCCTTTGGTGGTCACTTTTCTGGTAGAAAGACCGCTGCAAAAGTTTTGCAATGCGGATTTTATTGGCCGACATTATTTTCTGATTCTCAGACTTGTTGTAAGGCATGTAGTTGCTGCCAAACACTTGGTGGCATGTCTCGGAAAGACATGATGCCTTTGAACCCGATTCTAGTCTGTGAAATCTTTGACATTTGGGGAATAGATTTTATGGGTCCGTTTCCATCCACTTTTGGCTTCCATTATATTTTACTTGCTGTCGACTATGTTTCTCATTGGATTGAAGCCATACCCACACGCACAAACGACCATTGAGTTGTCATTCCTTTTATACAGTCACATTTTCCCTCGTTTTGGGGTACCTCATGCTATTATTTCTGACGGCGGTTTCCATTTTATTAACACCCAATATAAACATTTACTTAGAAAATATGGGGTTACACATCGTATTTCTACACCTTATCATCCCCAGACTAATGGGCAAATCGAGGTCTCTAATCAGGAGATCAAAAAGATCCTTCAAATGACAATCCGACCCAATAGGAAGGATTGGTCTTCCCATTTAGATGAGGCTTTGTGGGCTTATAGGACTGCCTACAAAACACCAATAGGCATGTCACCATAAAGACTTGTTTATTGGAAACCCTGTCATCTTCCCGTAGAAATTAAACACAAGGCCTATTGGGCAATTAAAGCCTATAATTTAGACGTCTTGAAGGCTGGTGAAAATCGTAGGTTGCAGCTTAGTGAACTAGAGGAATTACGTCATGATTCCTATGAAAGTTCAAAGCTGTATGAGAAACTTAAAGCCTTCCACGACAAATTCATTTCCCGCAAATCCTTTACACCTGGTAAGAAGGTGTTGTTATTTGATGCCCATTTGAAGCTTTTCCCGGGTAAACTTAGGTCTAAATGGCAAGGGCCATTTATTGTAGTTAGAGTCTTCGACAACAGAGCTGTTGAAATCAATAAACCCAACAAGGATCAACCCTTCAAAGTCAATGGTCAACGTCTTAAACCTTTCCTGGAATCACATCCTTCGGGTCTTGTTGGAGAATGTTACCGGCTCCACTAGGGTTTTCTATCCATCAACCACACTTGTACATAGCTGTTTCCTGCTTTTACCCTTTTTGATTTTCTTATACACTTACCTTTAAAATTTCACTCCATATCATATTGATTACCTTCATTTAGTCCGACTGACCACTTTGACCTTTGGTCAGACTTGAAATCGTCCGCACAGAGATTTTTAATCTCCTCTATTCGACTCCTTCCATCACCCTATACTAAATGAAGTGTAATATTTTTCACCCTTCTTACAATGAGGACATTGTAAAATTTTGGCTTGGGGGGTGTTGAAGTTAAATTTTCACTTTAAGTGTTGGTTTAAAAAATAAAAATACATAAAAATTAAATATCCACGAAATTAAAAAAATAGAAATCTAAAAATGATAAAAATTTTAAAAATTCAAAAATTTCATAAAAAATTGAAATTTTTTTAAAAATTTTCGTAAAAATTGAAAAAATCTTATATACATAAAAATAAAAATATATAAATACAAAAATTTAAAAAGAAAATTCATAAAAATAATAAGAGGGGTTTATTCATTATTAATAAAGAAGAAAAGAAGAAGAATGTATATATATAATTCAGAGCTTTAATTTTCTTTTAAGTCAGAAGTTCAAAATGTATATAGAATATATAAGTATTTAAGAGCATTCAATTCTTAATTAGATTTTTACTTAAACATTTTGTAAAAAAAAAACTTTTGTGTTCAAAATTTTTAAAACAAGATTTTATTTGAATTAAGGAATCTTTTAAATCTTTTAAAGATTTGTTTTTCTATTCTTACTTGAATTAAGAAACTAAGTGTGTTAAGATTTTAAACTTAAGTTTTCGAATTGAATTATAACTTTTTAATCAATTAGATTAAGTAATCTTTTAATTTTTGAAAATAACTAGACTTGGTAAATTTTTTCTTGACAGATCCTATAAGAGGAAACTAAGAATTTGAAGAACCTAAGAGTAAAGGGCTTTGTTATTCAAGCTCTCGTTTGAGAGCTAAGTAACCTAAACATCTAAAATTCACTCACATAGAATTGTCTTGTTGACATCTGAGATTGCGAAAACACAAAGGTTAAGAGATCAATTCTGAATCATCTTTAGTCCAAGGATTTCCGTGGGGCGATTCTTGAAAGAGTGAAGGATGTGCCACTCACCTACAAAAAGGATTTGGAGAATAATGGTAGTAAGAAAAATGAGAAGGGGGGAAAAGAAAAGAAAAGAAAAAGAAAAAAAGTAAATAAAACACCCTGTAGTTAAGTGCCTCGCTAAAAATGGGTACTTATGAAAATTTCCACAAATAAATAAAAGCATCCCGTTACAAATGGATGCTATCCTTCCTTCCATCAAAAATAAAAAAAGAACACCTCGCTACAAGTGCGTGTTCTAACCTATAGAAAAAGAGAAAAAAAATATTAGGAATAAGAGACCCAGTGGTCCATCGGGGAGATATACAAAAAAAGTGTTGACCTCGAGATAGAAAACTGGTGAGGAAAAAGCAACCAAACCTGAGTAAGGCCAAGCTAAAGGCTTGAATTGGAATAGTTGGGATTGGAAAGTGATGTCTTAAGGTTTGGATTTTTGCAACTTTGGATGTCTTTAGGATAATTCTTTTCACTAAGCATAGATGTTTTAAAATCATAGCTACTGAACCTTGGTATTGGGCAGTGAAGCCTAAGAAATTGGGTTTTGAAGATTTTAAGTTGAGACCTAAAGGAGAAGAATTGACAGAATCCTAGGTCTAGAAGTTAATCTTTAGTGTTGTAGGCTAGTAAATTAGAGTTTTACTACTCTAAGTTTGATTAATAATGAGTATCTGGTTAATTTGCTTAAACTTATATTGATAAAAGTCAAATATCATAAACAGGGGATTAACTTAAATCAATTTGAGTTTTTGAGTTAAAATTTAATTCTCAATCCTTAAGTTTTGTTTTTCTTAAAATACTTTGTATTCTAATTTGAGTTAAGAATTGTTACAAAGATTAAGAGATTTTTGAAAAATTCTAATTCAAAATAAAATTGTTGTATACAAATTATTTTAAGTGTGTTTTGAAAATGTTATAAGTATAAGTCTAAGTAAGAAAATTTTCACACATGCTCTATACATTAATCATTTATAATAAACTTAGAAAATTTCAGACCTAAGCTTTCCTCTACATAGTTACTACTTATAATAATTTAAACCCAAGTGCTTTAAATCATCATAGTCTTAGTTAATTTTGCTAGGGACTAGCAAAACTTTGGCTTGGGGGTATGATGAGACACTCATCATGATATCTAATTACCCCTAATTAACTAGACATCCTAGTTAATTAGCTAAGGTTATGAATATATAAGGGTTAATTATAGAATAAGGGATATTTAGTTAAGGACCTTAAAATATGTTAAAAATGACATTTTATCATTCAATTAACATTATTAATAATTTAGATAATAATTGGACTCAAAATCCTATTAATCGTTTCCTAAATTAATAGGATAAGTAACTTAAATATAATGTATACCTAAGTATGTAATAACTTAAGTGATTTTACTTAATCTAATAAATTAACCTAAAAAGGTCAAAAATGTAAATTCAAGGTGTAAACATAATATTTACCTTATTTACTAACATAAATAAAAAGTTGAAAAAGATTTAAGTTAAAAAAAACCTTCAAAACCTCGGTTTACATTTTAGTCCTTAATATTCATTACAGTCGAGTCCTTATTTCTCACACAGGTCCTTAAGTTTTATTACTTCTAAGTCCCTCTTCGTCTTCTTCTTCTTCTCCAGCCGAATGAACGGTTGGCGGTAGAGACTCACCCCACCGCGCGATCACCGCCTTGCTGACATCATTCCTCTTTGTCTAAGCTCTTGCAGCTTACACTCACCACCTCCACTTCATCCATCAGTCTGGATTAACCGAGAAACCTATTTTTCAGTGGGAGATAACCTCACCGTTATCGGAGACGACGACAGAGGTTAAGCTCCTCGAGCTTCTTCTTCGGCCAGACCCCGCCACTCTCTTCGCCGCAAGCTGCTATAAATACCCCCTCACACCTCTGATTTTAGGCAAGTTGTCTCCCTTCCCTCTTCTAACACTGTAGCAGGCTTCGATAGGCTATTCGTCCAAAACTCCGACGACTTCCCATTCCATCTTCTGACTTCCTCCGTTCATCTTAAGTAGCCGAGGAGATCTGTCGTGGTCTTCCGCACCTCAGACAAAGGCGTCGACCTAAGGATTCCTCTGCTCCACCTCAAATCCGCCCACCGGAGATCTTTCTTCCACCTACTGATTTTGTCATCCGCTATGAACCTTCGGCGGAACCCTATTGACCCCTTCGTCCAGGTAACAGAAGACTAGGAGTACGAGTAGGACTAGGCTAGCTTAGTTAGTTATTTTAGTTAGTTAGGTTAGAGTAATTTCAAATTTTAGTTTCATCTCCTCCGACTCTGGCAAGTTCCTTGAACTCGCCAGAGCTTTAATTTTGTCTTTTTACTCACTGTACACCTTCCTGTATCTTCCATGTTCACTTCTAATTCACTTAATCATTAATTAAATCACCTAAATGCCAAATTAAAATCTCACCTTCACCGACTACTGACACTGTCCACAGTGATAGTAGTTGATTTAATTTCACCTTCATTGGGTTCTTTCACCACCTATCACCACCTATGAACCCTAATCGACATTATAATACCTATTATTATCATCTATAATTAAATGCCTAAATCTTAATTAAGTTCCTGAGCTCGTTGTCCATGGCGGCTCAGGAACAGTTCAAACTATAAATTAAATACATATTTATGAATAATAACATCTGTTGACTTGATTTAACCTCTCAATCGAGTGGTTAAATCCAGTCCTGAGCTTTAACCACTCAAATCTTTTAAGAAAATAAACTTACTGTCAAATCTTAATTTTAATGAACAAATGAGGAATTCAATGTGATACTAAGGTTCCTTGTAACTTTAGGATACTTTCTGAATAAAAAATGTTTAGGTTTATCAATCTGTATATTCAATTTTATATTTTCTGGACTCACCGGAGCTAAGGCAAGCTCCGACGAGCCATTTTTGTGTTACAGCCTCTAGAACTTGCTAAGTAGCTCCATAATAGTATAAGAAGAATTACTGATTATTTTGAAGAAATTTGTTTGAGGATTTAACCACTGGAGCTATAGATGTAACTTCATCTTCCCCAACTCCGGTGAGTTGGAGAAGTTTGTTAGGAAGGATTTGAGAAGCATTTAATGAGCTCAGAAACTTTAGTGCGATGTACTGAAGCTATTTTAACCCTCAAAACATTGTAGCAATCTTTCCATTTCTTTGTTGAACAAACACCTATTTCAGTTCAGGCGGCGAGCCTGAAACCCTATGAATTAAGGTTGAAACAACTTTCTGAAGATCTGAATAAGTTCTAGATGATGAGAAGACTCTATTTTAGGCATTAATTTCTTGGGAGGAAGCATTAAATAGAAAGTCAATTTTCGAGCTTCCACAGTCAAACATGAGTTTGATAATGGAGTTCTGTGCTTGAATTGAGTAATTGAGATGTGAAAATTGTTTCTGGGATCTTATTTGATGATATGAAATTAATTAAAGAAAGCTCAGATTGTGTACTTAGTGAAGATTTAGTTTCTACCAATTTGGGTTACTTTCGAACCCAAACCAACAGGAGTACTGTTCTGATGAAATTCAAACTTAAAACCTGCCCAGATTGATCTTTTATAACCCTTAGAATTAATCTAAATAGATTAGGAACACTTTAAAGTGTCTATTGCACATATTGTTGTCTGAAAATCAAACTCAGAAACTTTTAGAGAAGAGAAAAGCTTCTCTACAGGTTCTGAAGGTCTTAAGAGTTTAAAACCTATTCTAACAGACTGGAATTGCTTATATAACATGTACAGACCTTTTAATAGAAGAGAGAAGTTCATCTGAGGACACTCCAATTTGAAACTACTTTCCCAACTTAAAAAAACCTGTAGGAACCCCTGATTTCATCTTTTAAATTGAAGAGCAAAACATCATTAAAACATTAAATTGACCCTACAATTGTGTAGATTACCCTTAAAGCTTTCCAACAAACTTGAAATCACTCAATTTGTAGCTCTGGGTAGAAAGTTATGAACATTTGAATTCGGGCCTAAAAGGGGTAAGTTCGTCCCACCTTGGTTATTCACGAGCATGCTCCTAGGGATAAAACCAATTTGTTTCTCTGGCTATGCAGTCGTTAGCACTAGGCGCACCGGTTCTGATTCCGTATGTTCTGATCTGAGCATTGCCTGTCAGAATGTGCGGGTTTATGCCTGCGGGTGTGCACCCATGGGGGCGTGTGAAAGTGATTTGCCCTGGGAGGGCGAGTGTGGCCTGGGAGGCTGGGTTGAGCCGATGTGGCTCAAGACTGTGAACCGATTAACAAATGAACCGAAAATGAACCTAACTGAGATTAGGCGAGGATCGAGTAGGTTTGGTCCCACCCTAGTCTCAGGGTGCTGTGTCTCCTCAAAAGGACCTCGCAGCAAATAAAAAAAACTTTTGGTTAAAAAAGTAAAAAAACCCAGTTCAGTTGAAAGCATAAGGAAAAGAGAAGCTGCTGAAGGATGCTAAGTGTTAAAGCTGAAAGCTAAAGAAGATGGCACAAGCGCTAAGGAGTGTTAAGAAAAAAAAGACTAAGGAACAAAGGAGAAAAACTAAGGGAAGAAGAGAAGGAAGGAGAAGATTAAAGGGAAAAAGAAGAAGAGAAGGAGGATAAGAAGGTAGGAACAACACAAGAAAGGTAAGGAAAGGGATAAAGAAGAAAATAAAAGAAAGAAAGAAGAAAATAAGAGAGAAGGAGATGAGAGGCTGAAGAAGATAAAATGAAGGATATTATTTATTTTTCTTGCATAATTACTTTTTGTTCTTAATTGTAAAAGGCATGTTTTAATAGAATACTTTTTACTTGCCTTAATTTCTTTGGAATGAAATAAAATTGAAAAAACTAGCATGTTTACTTGTCAATAAAGTTGATCATTTTGAGTAAATATGTTTCATATGGAATTTTGTATATTCTTTATAGTTTAAATATTTTGACAAAATTCATGTTTTGAAAATCAAACTAGTTATACCTCCTAAACTTAAGGAGATAAAAGAAAATTGGTGAATTTGGAGAAAAATTATTATACCTCCTCTTGAACGACCTGGACTCAACCAGTAAAAATTTCTAAAATGTTAGGTTAATTCGACCCTATACTACACAATCGACACAACTTCGAGTTAACCTAAGTGATTTCTTCTACTCTTAATTAAGTGAAATAAACTTAATTACTGAGTTGAGTGAAACCCACGCATCATGCACCAAGTCCGAATTGCAAGGTATCCAATGAAGTTTTCATGTGTTGCATGAGCTGGAGTATTGACCCTTGCATTTCTACCATCTTCAGATTTAAATCAGCCTGCTCGGTGGGTTGTTGAGCATTCCACATGGACTAATTATCCTAATTCAAGGGAAACTGAGTATATACATGACCCTGACCCATTGGTTTTTGCGGTACATAGTTGTTGGGTCAATATTGGGTCTGTTGCCCCTGATCTATCCAAGAGAAGTTATGATGATTTCGTCAACCAGAATTATAGGAATTCAAGTAAGGGTTGGACCTAACATTCTCCTTCATAGCCTGAACATCCTCATAAGATGAGGATGAAGAAGGATTAGTAAAACTGGGATCAATGGCCCTAGTTTGGAACCCATAAGTTTCCAAGAAGAGTTGGCTCGAAGGTCGAGCTAACACCAGCTGGTTCACAAACTCCTGTCCAGTAGGAACTTGCGAAGAATGGAATCTTGATCCCTAGGACTAAGTGGATCTAGAGAAATTAGAGTTTTCGGACATCCACTCTTCAATTCGTTTAGCAAGAAGATCCATCTTATCTAATCTATTACAGATCAATTCCATATCAGATGTGTGAGAATCTTGGACCTTATTTCCACATGATTACGGAGTTGATCATTCAACCCATGATAAAAAATCTGCATAAGTTTCCATTTAGGCACCCCCTGGTGTGGACACTTCCACAATAGATCCTGGAATCTCTCCCATGCCCCATGAAATAGTTCCCCCTGCCGTTGGGCAAAAGTGGTAATTGCCCGTCACAATGCATTGGTTTGCCCAATTGGGAAGAATTTCTTCAAGAAGGCTGATTTCAAAGTTGTCCAAGTAGCAATTGGTCTTCCAATGGTATGATACCAATGTGTAGCCATATCCCTGAGTGAATGTGGGAAAAGCCTCATGAGCATCTGTTCTTCATCCACATTCTGCTATTTGGTGGTTTGAACTAGAGTGATCAAGTCCTCCAAATGTTGGAATGGGTCCTTTGAGCCAAGCCTGTGAAAGTGTTTAATTAGACTCAAAACTTGGGGCTTGATCTCAACATCACTGACGAGGATCACAACACTGGGATGATCCTCGTAATTTGAAGGATCATAAAAATCCTTCAAGGGTCGAGTACCCTGACCATTCATTCGTTGGAACCATTGATGCATCTGCTGCAATTCTTACAACTACCTCTAAATGAGCTCTTACTAGTTTGGGGATGGGGGAGGTGGTTGTTGATCAGCCATGGGATCTGCTTGGCTATAGCTCAACCTCCACCTCCAGAAATGGTCTAAAGGTCCTTCCAAACGAGGGTTCAATGACCTCCTTGGATCACAACACTGGGATGATCCTCGTAATTTGAAGGATCATAAAAATCCTTCAAGGGTCGAGTACCCTGACCATTCATTCGTTGGAACCATTGATGCATCTGCTGCAATTCTTACAACTACCTCTAAATGAGCTCTTACTAGTTTGGGGATGGGGGAGGTGGTTGTTGATCAGCCATGGGATCTGCTTGGCTATAGCTCAACCTCCACCTCCAGAAATGGTCTAAAGGTCCTTCCAAACGAGGGTTCAATGACCTCCTTCCAAGCATACACAAGAATGAAGCTGGAAAGATGGGGAAGAGAAGGGACCCTACAGCACAAAAAGTACCAGCCTATACTTAGGCTAGGTAGCCTAAAGGTCTACAGACTCTCAGAATCCATCCTAAGATTATGGACGATTTACTCTACTTATGTCCATGCAATCCAACCAGTTAGAAGGAGGGACTAGGGAGAATGTTCTTCCTTTGGCTTGTGCCTCCAGTTCCAAGTGTCCAGCTACGGCCGTTTGATGCTACTCCCCTAGCTAGACATTAGATTGACTAATATAAACAGGTTAATCGTGAGCAATCTCAATTTGGACCCCGAGGAGCGAATCAGTCCTTATGCCAAACGTCTACTCAATTTTAGTTAGGCTTGGGACAATGGTGCTTCTGGAATGTGGTGGGCCCTTAATGGGTTGTGCCCTTAATGATTTGTTTGAGATTGTGTGTATGTGCACAACCAAAATGTTTTGAAGCAAGATTATTGAGGACGAGGTGAATTTTAGTGTTTAAATCTTGCTTAGTAGCTTCTATGATTCAAATACTAGGTATATTTAATCAATTTTTGTGAGGCAATCCAAGTTTCGAAAACACGAGTTCAAGTATTTTTCCTTTGTAAATCCAGAAAATATGGAGTGCCTATCTTGACCAAGGTATTGAATCCTATGGGGCAGCTACAAAATGAATCTCTTTTAACTTAGATGGTGCAGCCCAAACAATTCAATCAATTGGCCCAAATGCACCACCGAATAAGGCGCACAAAGATGATTAACCTAGACTGATTTCTACTCCTTTATGTGTTGATTTGTGTGTATTGGTTCCATAGGTCAGAATCCCGATTGCGTAGATGAAAATCAAGTTATGTTATGTGCCTCAAATGTAGGTGTATGAAGTGTCTATATTCATTCATCCCACAAAAATTATCTTTTTGCTTTTTTTTTATAAAATGTGGGTGAGATGGGTGAAGGTGGCAAACAAGACAAACAAAGTCTATCCTAGGGTTTATGCAAACACCTAAGTAGATTACATCTTGGTTATGATTGTGGCGAAATGAACTAGAGGGGGGGAATGTGGGGGACACTTACAGAGTACTCTACCCGCACTTTACTCCAATCTACCGCACTTGGATCTCCATGCTAGGGTACCTGCATGATAGTAGATCAAAGACAAGTGGGGTTAGTGCTATGTAAATGCAAAGATGCACAGAAAATAATAAAGTAATTTCCGTTGCATCCCCGGCAACGATGCCAAAATTATCGCACGAGATTCACGTGTTTGAAATCGGGGTTACGAGTAACCTGTCATCGTAGTTGCAAAACTCGTGATCAAATATAATTTATACCGAAATTCCAAGGGAGTCCCAGGTCGAACACAGGGAGACGAATGTTTACATTGTATGAAAATAGCGCTTTGATCTGTTTCTTTCTAGTGTCTTGTGGTTTTGTTACCTTTTTATTTTTGAAATAAGATGACAAAAAATCACAAGAGAGAGATAGAATTGAATATGATATATTGCATGAATGTCAATTACAATAATCTAGAAAACATAAAAAGAGAGGGAGGTGAGAAGAAATCTCCCGAAGCGGTTGTCTAGTAAGATGATGGCGCCTGGCGGAAGCTTGGATGAAGGAGTTGGGAAGCAGGATGATGGACGTGAGAAGTGAGAGGACGTCGGGAAGAGGAAAGCTTCAGCGCAATTCTGAAATGGAGGTGAGAAGGCGGAGATGATCTACTACTGGAATGGAGGTGGGAGGATGGCTCCAAGGTGACCTATGAATGGGGATGGGAAGTTGGAGGAGTATTTGGTGGGGCAGAGTTTCACTACACTAATAGGTGCCTTGGGAGCTTGAGAGAAAGCTCTAACAGAGCATTAGTAGGCTTGCTAGAGCTTGGTAGTTGGTGGGAGTAGAATCGGTAGAGATGGCTTGGAAGGGAGGAGGTGGAGGTCTTTTTATAGTGGAGGAGAAAAGGCTAGAATAGGCATGGGACCATTAGCGACTTCCAGGTTGTCGCTGTAGCTAGCTCACGTCCACTCACACACGCAATTGGCCGTGTGCCTGCGAACAATTAGTAATATCTATAAGCATCGCTATAGGTCCAGCTCAGGCGTCGTTGTAGGCTGGCACCAACCGAGCACTTGCCTGCATGCAGCTGGTCCGCTTATCACGTGCCCCTGGTCACGCGTTCGCTCGCATGCTGGCGCTGCGCTGGCTGCAACCAATTCTGATTTGGGGCATCCGTGGGCCTTGAACCCATGCACCTTGATTTGCAAAGAGAGCTCAACCGCTACCCTGGGCTCTCCCTTGAGTTGCGAGGAGGCGTGCGGTGCAAAGGCTTCCCAGTCGTTGGATCAAGATCCAATGGCTTGGAGTGAAGGTCGTGGATGATGTTGGCCGATGTTGGGCGGCCTGGATGGTGACACGTGGTGCCATCTGTGCCATCCATTCTCCTTTCTGTTGTAGGGGTTGCCACAGTGCTCAGATTGAGATGATTCTCATGCTGTCGGACTGCGATCATTGCTTCGAATCCATCCATACGGTCTGATTTTTATCCGAAGCTCATATGGATGTCACATTGCCCCCTAGCCATTGATCTTCCTCAGGCTTTGTATGATGCTACGGGACTTCGATCTAGATGATTTCAGAGGCTCTACACTCCGATCGTCATCCTGATCAGATCCGTACGATCTGGTCATCCATCTGAGGCCCTGAAATAAGTCTTCTTCTCTCTTGACCATAAAAAGAACCTAAGTAACACAAAATATATACAACTACTCTAAATGTAGAATGATGCATGCTATGCAATATTTATAACATGAAATGCAAATCTAACCCTAGGAACATGCATGAATAGGCATTTCAACATAAGTGGATGTGTTTACATCAACTTCAAATCAAGTGAAACTCAAGGCATAAATTAGGACTTAAAATTTGTAGACTTAAGTACTTTAGTTCGTACATTCTGGTTGGTCAGTCATGTTTCGCATGTTGGAAATCGAGGTTACAAGTAACCCGTCGTTGTAGTTGCAAAATACGTCGATCAGATAAAATTTATACCGAAACTCCAAGGGAGTCCCAGGTTGAACACAGGGAGGCGTCGTTTACTTTACTTGAAAACCGTGCTTCATTTTGTTTCTTTTTGGTATTTTTGGGTTTTGTTATTTTTTTGTATTTTTGAAATAAAAGAAAACAAGCGAATGTATCACAAGATAGAGATGTGGAACAAATATGATATATATTAGTTCTAATGTCAATTACAAGAAACTATGAAAGCATATAAAGAGAGGGAGGTGAGAGGAAATCTCCCGAATCGGCTACTCGGCGAGACGATGGCACCTAGCGAAAGCTCGGACGAAGGAGGTGAGGAACGGGACAACGGAGGTGAGATGTTGGAGGACATCGGATTGAGGAAAGCTTCGGCGTAGCTCCAGAATGGAAGTGAGAAGATGGAGTTGATCTGCTACTAGAATGGAGGTGGGAGGACGGCTCCAAGGTGAGCTATGAAGGGAGATGGGAAGTTGGTGGAGTATTTGGTGGAGTAGAGGTTCGCTACACTAATAGGCACCTTGGGAGCTTGAGAACAAGCTTTAATGGAGCGTTGGTAGGCTTGCTAGAGCTTGGGAGTAGGTGGGAGTAGAGTAAGTAGAGATGCTTGGAAGGGAGGGGGTGTAGGTCCTTTTATAGTGGAGGAGAAGAGGCTAAAAATGGATAAAGGACCTTTAGCGATCTCTAGACCGTCACTGGAAACGTTGCTATAGACAGCTCACCTCCACTAACACCCTTAGTTGGCTCTTCTGGCTTGCAACGAAATAACAATGGCTGTAAGCGTCGCTGTAGGTCAGCCCGATTGTTGCTGAAAGTTGGTGCCAACCGCCCTTGCACCCACGCCGCGCTACCCCGCTCATCACATGCGCTGACCATGCATGCCCTGCTATGTGCGTGCATGCTATGTATTGGCGTGCGCGCTTGCCATGCGTTGTGTGTGCGTGCACACGTGCGCTGCCTTGAGCTGGCGTTGCCGCTCCATGCGCCCGGCCAATTGCGAATTGGAGGGGCTGTGGGGATTCGAACCTGCGCCCCCCTTTGCAAACCAGCGCTCCAACCATTGCGGCAAACCTTCCCTTGTGTCGTGTGGAGCAACTTGGTGCAACTGCTTCCCAACCATTGGATCTTGATCCAATGGCTAGGATTAAAGGGCACGGATGAAGGAGTTAAGCGATGCTGCTGGCCGGTGTTGGGCAGTCTAGATGGCACCACGTGGCACCATCTGGGTCATCCATCTTCTTCTTCTTGTAGAGGGTGCTATGGTGCTCAGATCGAGATGATTCCTGCGATGCCGAATTGCGATCATCTCTCCGGATCCATCCATATGGTCGGATTTTCCATCCAAAACCTGTATGGATGTCGCCTTGCCCCTCTGGCCATATAAAATGAAGGAATTAATATACAAAATATACAACTATCCTAAATGCCATGCAATGGATGTAATACAATATTTATAACATGATATGCAATGCTAAGCCTAGGAACTATAAAAAATAAGCAATTTATCATGAATTTATGTGTGTTCATCATACTCCCATGCTTACTTATTGCTAGCCCCTAGCAAAATTAACCTAAATGCTATGTATAAAAGTAGAATCAGGGTTCGAGTAATTAGGCAAAATTCACTGATTGCTTTAGAAAATCTCAACCCCAAGACCTAATTACAAAAACTCAACAGTGCTCGGGTGACTGCCAGAATGCAGACCGTCCAAGCTCTCGCTTTATTTGAGAAGATAATTTTTTTTTTGTTTTTCTTCTTTTCTAATTTTTTTGTACTTTTGGAGTTTGAGAGTTGCGGGATAACTTTTTACAGCTACCTGACCTGTCCAAGACTCGAAAAAAATTCGAAGTGCTAAGCATCTTGTGAAAAATAGTGAAAGACTCACTAAATGGCTATTAAAATGGACTTCAGATTTCTACAACCCTAAGTGACCTTACCTAAAGGTTTATCTTGACAATCGGTAGCTTTCTCCCTACTTTCTTTCATATGGGGTCAACACAAGGGTGAACCCAATGTATATCTCCCCGATTTATTCTACTTCCCTGCTTCTTCCCTAGCTGTTTTGGGAATTATTGAGCATTTTTTTTTGTGAGCTAGGTTTTGGGCAATCGGTCGATGAGCTGTTACCACTGACAACTTACCAGCCATACTCGTGCGGTGAAGTGTGGTTTTATTTATTTTTTTCTTATTTTCTCCTTTCCTTTTTTTTTTCTAAGTAGGTGGCTTTCCTGATCTAAGATTTACCTAAAGGAAGTATAATGAAAATGGTCTTATGGCTGGGATCTGGACAACCGGCCAATGAGCAGTTACCACGACAACTTACCAACCATACCACCCAAGTCGGTCCATTAGCTACCCAATTTCTGTAAAAACTGCCGGAAAGTGAGTCAGTGCAAAAAAAAAATTGTGTAGATGCTTAGGCTTAAAGTCTCCCCAAATTAGAGGGCAAGTTGATAAGTCGCATACTTATCATCCCAAATTATTTACCAAATTAAAATAAATTCTAATTGGTGAGGACTCAAGACTAAATCCACATTTGAGTGGACACCCGGGCTAATTAAGCCCAAAGACCTGAAAAGTCTAAGTATTCTGGTCTCAAAGAATCAATTCCTAAAGTTTACAACTCCTAATGCCTAAGTTCTCATCTCCTAATTTTAATTTTTTTATGTTTTCAAATTTTCATTATTTTTTATTTATTATTTTTTCAACAAGAATAAAATAACAGGAAATCACTGTTACAACTGACAAAATGGCTATAAAATATGTCCAGCCCCCCATGCTTAACTATTACAATGTCCTCACTGTGAAAAAAATGAAAGCATGCAGAAGAGTAGAAGTGGAAGAATAGCACCTGGTTTCCGTGAGACTCTGGTTAGCTTGGAACAGTCTTTACATGTGCTGAGTTTAGTGCATTCAGTTGGGCAATGATTAGCCCACAGTGGTTATGGCAAGGTAAGAGCAACCTTGTCTGAGACGGGTTCAGGGAGCACATGATCAACAAGGGTTTGAGATGCTGTCCACTGACCTTGAAAATATTACTCGTCTTTGCGTCAGAGATTTCGACGACCCCATTAGGGAAAATCCGCTCAATAACGAACGAGCTGCCGTACTTAGACCTGAGTTTATCGGGGAAAAGCTTTAATCGAGAATCGAAAAGCTAGACCTTCTGGTTTAGCTCAAAGCTCTTACGTGAAATTAGCTGGTCATGGAGAGATTTGGTCCTTGCCTTATAGATTCTAGCATTTTCATAAGCATCATTTCGAAGCTCCTCCAACTCAAATAGTTGGATTTTCCTGGTTTTCCCGGCCAACTCATGGTCCATATTACATTTCTTGATGGCCCAAAATGCCCAGGGTTCAAGTTCTACGGGTAAGTGACATGCCTTCCCAAACACCAGATGGAATGGAGACATACTGATAGGTGTTTTGTACGTCGTACGGTAAGCCCAAAGAGCATCATCTATCTTTTGGGTCTAGTCCTTCCTATCAGGCCAACGGTTTTCTGCAAAATGTTCTTGATCTCCCGATTGGAGACCTTGGCCTATCTGTTCGTCTGAGGGTGGTAAGGTGTGGAAATTCGATGGCTCACCCCGTATTTCCCCAGTAAATTCCGAAACTGGACATGAGTGAAATGTGTGCCACCATCACTGATAATTGCCCTAGGAACCCTGAACCGACTGAAGATATTTCTCTTCACAAAATCGATGACCACCTTGTGGTCATTGGTACGGGTGGGAATTGCCTCAATCCACTTGGACACGTAATCAACAGTGACCAGAATATATTGGTATCCAAATGAAGGAGGGAAGGGTCCCATAAAGTTGATGCCCCAAATGTCAAAAATTTCAACGGAAAAAATTGTGTTCAGGGACATCATATCTCTCTTAGCCATGTTCCCAAGTGTCTGGCATTGGGTGCATGACTTAGAGAATTCTTGGGCATCCTTAAATAATGATGGCCAATAGAATCTAGATTGCAAAATTTTTGTGGCCATCTTTTTCTCTGAAGAGTGTCCACCACACGCGGATGTGTGACAGAACTCAAGTATGCTATAGAACTTGACTTCCGAGATGCATCGATGAATAATCTAGTCTACGCCAATGCAGTATAGCTCGGGATCATCCCAAAAATAATATTTGGCCTCAGATACAAGTCCATCCCATTGTTGTTTGGTACAATCCTGGGGGATTTGACCAATGGCCAAATAATTAACAATATTCGCAAACCAGGGGGTTTGGATTCTCGAGACTATGAGGATAGTTTCATCTGTAAAGTATTAGAGATCGGAACCTCCAGATGAGGAGAATCAATTAGGATTCTCGAGAGGTGATCTGCCACTACATTTTGTGCCCCGGCTTTATCCCTGATTTCAAGATCGAACTCTTGAAGCAGTAGAATCCAGCGAATAAGTCGGGGTTTCTCATCCTTTTTGGCCAAGAGATGTTTCAAGGTTGAGTGGTTGGTATAGATGATGACACGAGAACCTAACAGATAAGCCATGAAATTTTCTAAAGCGAAAACTACGGCTAGCAATTCTTTTTCAGTAACGACGTAGTTCTTCTGGGCCTCGTCCAGAGTTTTGCTAGCATAGTAAATCACAGAGGGCTTTTTCTCAATCTTTTGACCCAAGACAACCTCGACGGCATAATCAGATGCATCAACTATAATCTCAAATGGGGCTATCGAGACCGGTGGCTGCAATACCAGGGCACAGGTGACAGTCGTTTTCAATAAGTCAAATGCCTTAGAACATGATTCATCAAACTCGAACGACGCATCTTTGGCCAAAAGGTTACTCAAGGGCCAAGCAACTTTTGAGAAATCCTTAATGAATCTTCTATAAAAACCCACATGCCCAAGGAAAGAGTGAATCTATTTTATGGATGTGGGTGGAGGAAGTCTAGAGATAGCATCCACCTTAGCTCTATCAACTTCAATTCCCTGATTAGAGACCACGTGACCCAGGATGATGCCCTCCTGAGTCATAAAGTGGCTCTTTTCCCAGCTAAGGACCAGCCGTGTTTTGATGCATCTCTGATGGATCAATTCCAGGTTAGCCAGGCAAGACTCAAAAGAATCTCTGAAAATGGAGAAAACATCCATGAACACCTCAAGACAATCTCCCACCATATCAAAAAAGATGGCCATCATGCACCTTTGAAAAGTTGCAGGCGCATTGCAAAGCCCGAACGACATTCTACGGAATGCAAAGGTTCCATAGGGGCATGTGAAAGTTGTCTTTTCCTGGTCTTCGGGATGGATAGGGACTTGGTTATATCCTGAATAACCGTCCAGGAAGAAAAAATATTTTTGCCCAGCTAACCTTTCAAGGATTTGATCGATGAATGGCAAGGGAAAGTGATCCATTTTAGTGGCAGTGTTCAGCTTCCTACAGTCAATACAGACTCTCCAAGCATAAGTTGAACAAGTGGTGAAGGTTTCCCCTTTCTCATTAGTCGTAACGGTTATTCCCGCCTTCTTGGGTACAATCTGAACGGGGCTAACCCACGGACCATCTGAGATTGGGTAAATAATCCTAGCATCGAGCCACTTAATTATCTCCTTCTTGACCACTTCTTGCATATTCAGGTTTAGTCTCCTTTGCATTTCGAGAGAAGGGCAGGATCCATCTTCCATGAAAATACAATGATTACAATAAGATGGCTCGATCAACCTAAGGTCGTGGATGGTCCAACCAATTGCCTCCTTATTGTTCTTAAGGTCTTTAATCAACCTCAATTCTTGCTCCTTAATCAAATCAACATTAATAGTCACAGGGAGTGTGTTTTCAGGTCCTAAGAACTCATATTTCAAATTTTCGGGCAATGGTTTTAATTCTAGCTTGGGCGGGTTTAGAATAGAAGGAAGGGAGGATGCTGATGAAGATTCATTAGGACGATAAAGTGGAAGAGGCTAGGAATGAACAAAATCAATAGCCTCTTCAGGATGTGGTAGGTCTACCACGAAGGAGGGTTATGAGTTGGGTTCACTACAGCTAATGGAGTCCTCGAGTGCATTGATTGTCATACACATCTCAAGATCCTGATCCTCGAGTTCCTCAATGAATCCACAATCCTCAAATCCTCTTATCACCTTAAAAATATCCAGAGTTAATTTCTTATCCGCAAAGGTGATCTCCATACTACCGCTTTCACAGTTTATGTTGGCTTTGGTGGTAGCTAGGAACGGATGCCCTAGAATGATGGGCGTGTTCCTCAAATCATTAGGTACATCCATGTCGAGGATGAGGAAATCTACAGGAAAATAGAAATCATTGACCTTGAAATTACATCTTCAATAACGCCTCTCGATGTGGTGATCGATCGGTTCGCTAATTGTAGCGTTACTGATGTTGGCCTGAGTTCAGCTAACCCAAAATTCTCATAAATAGAAGTTGGGATTAGGCTGATGGATGCACCTAAGTCCAATAGTGCCCTATCAAAAGTGTATTCCCTAATAATGCATGAGATCAAGTGGGCACCTGGATCTTTCTTCTTTTGAGGAAGGTGATGCAGGATTACAGAACTTGCCTGCTCAGAGAGAATCACCTTCCTCGGAGTGGGTTCTCTCGACTTACACTTTTGGGTACACAGTTCTTTCAAGAATTTAGCATAAGTCGGGATGTGCTTAATAGCATTGAGGAGCAAAATATTGATCTCTACGCTCTTGAATAAATTCAAAAGCTCCTCGTTGCTGTCAAGGGTTTTCTTCTTCTTGGTTTTCAATAGGGCCTCAGGGAATGGGATATGGTGGAATTTTCAATTTTTGTTCCCTGGGCCTTATTGTCTTCTTCAGCCTCCTCCTTCTCTTTCTCAAACTCCCCAGGATTTTGACTTCTAGAAGGTAATTCTAGGTTCTGGGTCTGCTTCCCACTTCTCAAGGTGACAGAGTTTGCATAGGCATAAGGGTTTGGGTCTTGATGTGGATTAGTGAAGATTGAAGGGCCTTGGTTGGTCATGTAACTAGAAGAGGAAGAAGAGGGACCCTGCTCAACCACCTGAGCATGCGTGTGTGGTGATTGCGCAGCAATCATAGGTCTTAATTGACCTAAATTAGGCTAGGACTTAGCATAAGTTAGGGTTATTCATGCATGCATATGCATTATCTGCATCTTTACCGCTTTCCTTTAGCTATGCATAAAATAATGTTATAATGTGCTGATTAAGTGCATTATGTCGATTGCAGGGAATAAGCTGATCAAGAGCTGGATCTGAAGCTGCATCAGGAATAACGGGAGTTGTAGTAGAGCTGGAGCAGAAGGCCTAGTTTAGATGTAGGAATAATAATGTAAGGGGGTTAAAGGTTTTCTATTCTATTAAGTAGGAATAAAGTAGTAAAATGTGAAGAGCTTAGGTCCATCCTAGCCCTAGGATAGCCTAGAGACTTCCCCAAGCATTAGCCACCCTTAAATTAGGTCACAACACACTAGGAAGCCCTAAACCCTAGTTCCAACCCTTCTCTGGACGTCCAGATAAGTTTTAAGACGTCCAGGACCCTTAGCCAACTCCCGCACACTTCAAACCCACTTCTGCAGTGTTATTGGACGTCCAGACACTTTGTCAAATGTCCAATTTCTGCAGAATACCCAAAATAGAACCCAAAATCCTTCCTGACTCTGATTGGACGTCCAGACAACAAGTCTGGACTTCTGATTTTTGAGTATAAGACGTCTGATTCTATTATTAGACGTCTGATACTGCTCTCCAATTCCTGTTTTGAGATTTAAGCCTTGTTCTTGGATTTCTAGGTCCCTAAACCCAATTCCATCCCCATAGGAACCGAAATTAAGGTGCCCTAACCCTAGTACACCACCTATAGACCTCCTTAAGGACTTAATTAGGTCCACACTAAACCTAATTGACTTGGATCCTAGTCAATTCCATCAGCCTATTCAATTGGACTCATTGAGTCCAATTGAGCCCTGATCTCAGTACACACTGTCCAATTGGACTCAGTGAGAGTCCAATTGACCTAGACCTGACTTAAGTGAGTTTTCTTACTCTCAATTAAGTTTTCACACACCCAATTAAACTTGTATTAAGTTTAATTGCACTTTACCTTAGTGAATTAAGGTTTATAACCCTAATTTGAGACCTACCTTGACCTAAACCCACTAGAACCCAACCTAATCAACCTAGCCACCTAAGTTTCGACCCACACACACCCACACACACCATCCACACGAAAATATCTAGCCTAGAGTTCTCTAAAACTCTCTACCATGTGTGGTTGCCTTGGTTGCCAAAAATAGCAACCAAGAGCCATTCAAATTTTAGATCCACATTTGGTGGATCTAAAAACCACCATCCACCTTCTCTCTCTCACTCTCCCAGGAGCTCCCACCATAGGCCTTCTAGAGAATTCCATAATTCTCTAGAGAGCTTCCCTTAGGTCTATAAAAAGACCCCTTGGGTGGCCTTTGGCACCCATTCACTTCTTTGGCAATTGCACTCCATTGGTGCCATTCACGCCACCTCCATAGTCACTCCACCTCCACGAGCTCACTACCACCACCATGGAGGACACCATGCCAAGATGCTGGATCAACCCTACCTCTCTCCAAGGGCCGACCTAAGTTCCATTGGCCGCCCCTCCTTCTCTCGACCACTCCAAGGCCATCGGGGACCACCCCTGAATGCCCTCTATTCTTCTAGCTTTAAATCATGCTCTTCATAATCTTTATTGCTTTCATTTACTGCTTAGTAGTGTAGTCTTACTTCTCCCCCAATGATGCATGTGAAATCCCCCCGTTGATTCTTGTATGCAATCGTTTTATGGTAGTTAGGTTTAATTTTTAAGCATTCATGTATAAGCTTTCCTCTAGATTTCCTTGTGCAACAACTCTCCAATGATGAATGAAATTTCACTTTATATATATATATCTCTTATGTGTTCGAAATCACCATGAGCTGAATGATTATCATATTTGCGTGATTTAAGTGCCTGTTCTTTAATTGCCTATATATTACGCACCAGCATGTCGTTTAAATAAAGTAGAGCAGCTTTAAGATCGATTTCAAAAGCAAAAAAAATGTCTCCCAGCGACGAACGACCGGGACTCAAAGTCTCACTATTTTTACAAAATAATATCTTTGTTGGATCGTATTTCGCAACTATACTATGACGCTTTTATCAAAAATGCGATCTACGACCTTCCAACATGTGGGTCCCTTTGATTCCCATACCCTTGGGCTTTATTGCCCTAATTTTGCACTTTATGCGGGTTTGGTACGGGTTGAGATGGTAAGGATCCGGGTTGTCGGGTGTTTGCAATTAACCCAGATTGCAAGTTATCCAAGGATGTCTTCATTTGTTGCATGAGCTGAAGCATGGACCCTTGCATTTCCACCATTTGCTGGTTCAAATCAGCCTACCCCGTGGATTGTTGGGCATTCCAAGATGCCTGGTTAATCGATCTCGGGGGCAACTAAGTGTATACTTGACCCTGACCCATGGGTTTTTGAGATGCATAGTTGCTGGGTCGAGATTGGGTCTGTTGCCCCTGATTTTTCCAAGAGAAGTTAGGGTGGTTCCTCCATCTCGAGTTAAAAGTGTTGGAATACGGGTTGTACCTAACATTCTCCAGCATTGCATATGCATCCTCATAAGACGAGGATGAAGAGAAGGAAGGATTAGAGAAACTGGGATCAAAGGCCCCAGTTTGGAACCCATATGGTTCCAAGAAATCCTGGCTCACAGGTTGAGCCGAATCGAGTTGGTTCACGAATTCCCGCCCCGTGGGAGCTCGTGAGGAATGGAATCCCGAATTCTAGGATTGAGTGGGTAAGGAAGTGTTTCCTGAATTCTCACACATCCATTATTCCATTTTCTTAGCAACTAAGTCCATTTTATCCAGTTTATTACAAATTAATTCCATGTCAAATGAATGAGAATCCTGGATCTCATTAGCACTTGACCTAGGTTGTTGGGACCGGTTGAATGCATCCATGGAGGCATGATTAATTGATTTCTCGCTCATTTCCTCAAACAGGTCGTATGTGCTATCTGCATCCCTATTGAGAAAATTGCCTCCACAGGAGGCGTCCACATGATTACGGAGTTGCTCAACCAACCCGTGATAGAAAATCTTCACGAGTTACGATTTCGGCACCTCGTGGTGTGGACACTTCCTCAAAAGTTCCTGGAATTGCTCCCAGGCACCATGAAACGGTTCCCTCGGTCTTGGGCGAAAGTGGTAATCACCCGTCGTAAGGCATTGGTCCTTCCGATAGGGAAGCATTTCTTCAAGAAAGCTGACTTAAGAGTAGCCCAAGTTTCAATCGGCCTTCCTATAGTCTGGTACCAATGTGTGGCCTTATCCCTGAGAGAGTAGGGGAAAAGCCTCATGATCATTTGCTTTTCGTTCACATTCCTTGCTCTAGTGGTCTGAACCAAAGTGGTCAGATCTTCCAGGTGCTGGAATGGGTCCTCCGAGCCAAGCCCATGGAAATGCTTAATCAAACTTAAGACTTAGGGCTTGATTTCAATGTCTCCGGTAGAAATCATGACGCCAAGATTCTCCCCATAGTTTGAAGGATCATAAAAATCCTTCAAGGGCAGAGCGCGCTGACCATGCATGCGTTGGAACCATTGCTGCATCTACTGCAATTTTGCCAACTACCGCTGAATCAGCTCCTGGTGGTTCAGAGGCAGGGGAGGTAGTTGTTGATCAGCCATGGGATCTGCTTGGCTATAGCTCAACCTCTGCCTCCTAGAATGGTCTAAAGGTCCTTCCAATCTAGGGTTCAATGACCTCCTCCCAAGCATACACTGGGAGGAAGTCGAAAGGACGGGGAAAAGAGGGAACTATGCAGCACAAGAATACAAGCCTATCCTTAGATGGGGTAGCCTAAGGTCTACTGACTCTCAGAATTCGTCTTAAGATTATGGATGATTTACTCTACTTATGTCCAGGCAATCCAACCATTTAGGAGGGACTGGGGAGAAGGTTCTTCCTTTGGGTTGCACCTCCGATTCCTAGTGTACCCCCCAGCCGCAGTCGTTTGACGCTACTCCCCTAGCTAGACATCAGGTTAACTGGTAGAAGCAGGTTAATCGTGAATAATCTCAATCTGGATCTTGACAAGCGAATGAATCCTTAGGGCCAACATCTTACTGATTTTAGTTAGGCTTGGGAAATTGGTGCTCTAGAATGTGATGGGCCCTTAATGAGTTGTGCCCTTAATGATTTGTTTGAGAACGTGTGAATGTGCATAACCAAGAGGTTTTCAAGCAAGATTATTATTGATGAGGTGAGTTTTAGGATTCGAAACTTGCTTAATAGCTTTTAGGATTCAAATATTAGGTGTTTTCAACCAAGTTTTGTGAGGCAAACCAAGTTTGTTGTTGAAAGCACGTGTTCAAGTATTTTCCTTTAGAACTCAAGAAAAGTATGGAGTGCCTGGCTTGACCTAATTATTGAATCCTGTGGGGCAGCTAGAAAATGAACCTCTTTTGGATTAGGTAGTGTGGCCCAAACAATTCACTCAATTGGCTCAAATGCACCACCGATTAAGGCACAGAAAAAAATGGTTAACCTAATATGATTTCCACTCTTTTATGTGTTGAGTTTGTATACCGAGTCGACAGGTTGGAAGCTCGGTTGAGTAGATGAAAATCAAGTCCGATTATGTGCCTCAAATGTGGTTGTATAGAGTGTGTAAATTGATTCGTCCCACAGAAAATATCTCTTTATTTTTTATTTTATATAAGATGTGGGTGAGATGGGTGAAGGTGGCAAACAAGATAAATAAAGTCTATCCTAGGTTTTATGCAAACACCTAAGTAGATTAGGTCTTGGTTATGATTGTGGCGAAATGAACTAGTGGGGGGCGAAAGGTGGGGGACACTTATAGAGTATTCTACCTGCACTTTACTCCGATCTACCGCACTTGGATCTCCATGCTAGGGTACCTGCAAGATGGTAGATCAAAGACAAGTAGGGTTAGTGCTATGTAAATGCAAAGAAACAGAATAAACAATAAAGTAAATTCCGTTGCCTCCAGACCGTCGTTGGAAACGTTGCTGTAGATAGCTCACCTCCACTCACACCCTAAATAGGCTCTACTGGCTTGCAATGAAATAGCGATGGCTGTAATCGTCGCTGTAGGTTAGCCCAACAATCACTGAAAGCTGGCACCAACCGCCCTTGCACCCCTACCACTCTACCCCGTTCATCACGCGCACTGATCGCATGCACTCTGCTGTGTGCACACTTGCTATGTGCTAGCATGCACTCTTGCCATGCACTGTGTGCCCGTGCACACGCGCGCTGCCTTGCGCTAGCGCTGCCACTCCATGCACCCACCCAATTGTGAATTGGAGGGGCTACGGGGATTCTTCAAACCCGTGCCTCCCCTTTGTAAACCAGCACTCCAACCATTACAGCAATCCTTCCCTTGTGTCGTGTGGAGCGGCTTGGTGTAACCACTTCCCATGCGTTGGATCTTAATCCAACGGCTAGGATTGAAGGGCGCAGATGAAGGAGTTGAGCGGTGCTGCTGGCCAGTGTTGGGTGGCCTGGGACGTGGTGCCATCTGGGTTGTCCTTCTTCTTCTTGTAGAGGGTGCTACGGTGCTCAGATCAAGATGATTCTCGCGATGCCGAACTGCGATCGTCGCTCCGGATCCATATGTACGGTCGGATTTTCCATCCGAAAGCCATATGGATGTCGCATTGCCCCCTAGCCATATAAAATGAAGGAATTAATATACAAAATATACAACAATCCTAAATGCCATGCAATGGATGTTATGCAATATTTATAACATGATATGCAATGCTAAGCCTAGGAACTATCAAAAATAAGTAATTTGTCATGAATTTATGTGTGTTCATCACCGGTCTACCTGAACCCTCGGTGACAAGGAAGGTCGGGTGGGGGAAACCCTATAACCCATGGGGACGCTCTACTGTGTAGGGGTCTTTGCGGGGCTCTCCCTTGCTGGCTACCTAGGTAATTCTCGGGTGTGTGAATTTCTGATTCAGAGGTATCATCCACCTCAAAATTTCCTTAGTCATCCAAAAATCTTTTTATGCCTTGATTGGGTCCAAAATTCACATCCAGTCCCTCATCCCTTCTATTTAGATCACGTACACAGATCATCTTAGGGATTTCTTTCAGATTTGATCAACTTCAAATCTAATCTTGTGTTTTGATTCTACATCTTGATTCCACCATTTTGATTCAAACTGTAGGCTGACATGTTAGGAAAACTATTTAGGAAACCTGAGTCCCAAATGAGGTTAAAGAAAAGATACTTGAGAATGCCTATAGAAACCATGAAGAATACTATACAAGGGACATTCAGGAAATATTTGCAAAAACAACAAAACTCATCATGAACTGTGTAGAGATAATATGGACATAAATGAAACACGGTTCAGCCTAGGATCACCTATTAGCAAAACACAGTGAATTGGTGAAATTACACAAGAATGATTGTCTATAATGTCAGTCAAACTCCTCACTTTCAAAAAAATTCTATGAATTTATGGAAAAACGGGGAGAATTGCTGAATAAGCTATATAGAACAATTGATCAAAAATACCCATTAGAAACTAACAAAAAATCTTGGAGTGATACTAGTGATCAACATAGTTTCCCAAATCCCAGGTTCAATGATGATAATTGTGGACCCCCAACCCAAATAAATTCATATTCAAATTTCATAGCAATTGACATTCCTGATCTTGATGACGGTTGGGAGGATCTAATTGCAAGAGATCACGATTTCGAGCCAGCCCTAGAGATACGAAACCCTGGTTCATCAAGCTTAGATTTCCCAGACTCATGTGATAATGAGATTGAATTAGAACCTCTCGAGGGTGTAAATTCTGCTCCTTATTCTGATAAGGTGACTCTCAAGAGCAATTCTGACATCCCTATAGAGCCCAACCTAGAATCTAGTGATCCAACCCACACTTTTAACCTAAAACCTGGATCTGACTTCTTGGAATGATTATGAGGCCCTGTGCGAAACAAATCAGATTTCGAATCTGGATTATGATTTAGGGCCCATATTTGATGAGTACACCTCTCTAAACTCCCCAGAGATATGGATTGATTTTTTGGAAGTCACGCCAATCTATGATACATAAATCGAGGAGTTGGAAGAGTTGGATTTTGATTCGGTCTCCTCTACAAGCCAAGAACCCGAGCCCATAACTAATAGGGACACCTTTTTGAGCTCGAAATCTAAGAATAAGCTTGACACAAGTCAGGTTGCTAATTCTACATCTTTTAATTTACTTTGTGGTGGAACCTCTGATCCTAAATCATATTGAGAACATGATTCTTGCAAGTTCTCTGATGATTTCAAATCTTACTCTAATTTTGGAGAACTATTATTTCCTAACGATAACGAGCCAATTTACGACCTCAGCAACTACGACCCGTCTACACATGTAGAACCTTCCCAAACCCATTTTCAACCCTGACCTACAATCGAACTCAATTTCTACTCTGATTCTCCTCTCAATGAGCCGGTTGTAGATGATTCTTCTCCCCATTCCAATCGGGTTTCGGACATCGATCAGACTACGAATCACGACCCATCCTTCTCTGATCACTCTCATAGGGTTCCTACATCCTCCACTGATTCTTTTTCATTTATGGATCCCTACTCTGATCAGGCTAATCCGACTCAACCAGATGCTAATTTTTCACTTCCACATCATTTTGAGCTCCACAATATCTGGTGGGCACCACATCTATCAACCTACAAGATTAATTGGGTTTGGGCAACGTCATCAGCCTGCTGATCTGAATAAGCACCTGGTTGGACCAACTAGGCCTTTGATCAAGGTGCTTGTTCTACAAAATTCATCTGATTTGACTACTCCTTCTCCATACCGTTCTTTACTCGGCTAAAGGCGTTAAATTTAACACTTAACAGGAGGCAACCCGTCATTACAAAAACTCGAGATCCTTCTGATTATCCTTTTGTACTTCACATCTATTGCACTCTGAGTTCAATTTTAGAACAGTCGATCCCACCTCTGGTACTCGTACCAGAGCTTGAAATCGTCCGCAACAGTCATCCCTTCCCATTCACCCACTTGATTATCATGTTCTAATTCCTGAACCCTAACAGATTCATGCCCTCCGTTTACAATGAGGACATTGCAAAACTTAGGCATGGGGGGTGTTAAAGTGCAAACATACAAAAAATCAAAGTTCTGAAGGATTCTCACAGAAAATATACATATTCCAAAAAGCCAAAAAAATAAAAAATTGAAAAAGAATAAAAAAATTGGATAAGGGAGGAAATTTTGAGTGAATTAATTGCGTATCATCCTTGAGAAGGAAAAGAGAGGAAGATATTTAAAATGTCAAAAAGGAGTAACAATTGAAACAAAAAGAGAGTCATTAGTAAAATATTAAGGAATCTACTTAGTTCTAGACCAAATGAAAAGAAAGAAATAGAAGACAAATGTGCTAAGAGACAAAAGAGATTAGTATGAATGCTGATCTTAGGCCTCTTAGGCTTGTGTTTAGGCTTGAAAATTCAAGTATTCGCTAAGATCTGGATAGTCCTCAAGAGGTTGAGGAAAATGTGAAGCTTAAGTATTAGTTATAAGGCTTAGGGATTATTTGGCCTTATTAATTGACCTCTGTTTGCAGGACTCAGCAACCTAAGAACCCTAATCTACACACAGTTTGGTTCAGTGCGCTTAATTATCGAAATCACGAAAATGCGTTAATTCTATTATGAAATGCTACCTAGATTAGGAGCGAATTCTCAACACAAGTTGATTTGGAAGAGTTCCTGGCATGGAGAAGTGGGAAATTCCCCTTGAAGATGTGCAATAACATACTGTCTCCTTGATGCTTATCTCCTAAGATATCTAAATATCCTATCTGGGGCACATAAGCACCTTATGCTGATTCAAGTGCCATGGGCAGGATTATTCCGAAATGTCGATTGATAGGGCCTGAATTTAGCTACAGAACTTCATAGGCGACACTATCTCGAAGTGTTGAATGCCATGGTTTTGGGGGTTGCCATGGGCAGTGCTATCTCGAAGCATCGACTGCCAGGGACCTTGCGAGGATTGATGGTGGGAGCTAAGAACACGATACAAACCGTGTTGCAAAGCCAATCCAAAGTTATAAATAAAAAAGAAAAAGAGAGAGAAAACTCTCAAAAAATGCAAAAAAATCTTCTGTCGCTCTCTTACAAAAAGGCACTGCAAACTGAACCGAGAGTAAACATGTTTTAAGCATGGGTGCTTTAACCACAGAGTTCAACGAACTTAGGTTAGTTCTTGTGGGACTTAGAAACCTTCAAGATGGCTGAGGATAGAGCTGGTCAGGTTCAGATCATGGTTGGTACTTGAGTACCTCTAGGCCTACTATTGGCATTCTGACCTAATTTATAAAAGAAAGCACACATAAGAAATCTGAGCATAAAAAGGCATGGCCTAGAATTTAAGTTTATTCAATGAGATTTTGCTAAGGGACTAGGAAAAGATAGGCATGGGGGTATGACGAGAACACCATCATTAGCCATAACTAGGTCAATGTAATCTGATTAAGTCATTAAATGCTCCTTCATAACAACTAGAGAGATGTAATTCACTGCAAATCCATTTTGAAGGAAATACAGTAAAATAGGGGTAAAACTGTAGTTTCAACAGTATATCTCAATTGCAGTACAATCATGGGATTTCTCAAGAGTTAATTAAATGTCAAATGATCTTAAGAGTCTAACAAGTAGGTTAATACAGACAGAAAAGGATTTTTGCGTGTTTTGAGAATTTAATGACTTCCGAAACCCTAAAAACATACCTGCTCAATTAATGGAAGTTCTAGTCAGAATAAAATTCACTTAAAACCTCTAAAATTCATATAAAAATGTTCTCTACCATTTGGCACCTTCAATTTGACCATTGGAACCCATCTTGATCTAAAATAGAGTCTTAGACAGACAATTGCCCTAATTTAGGTAATTATGCAAATTACCCAGTTAAACTAACTCAAAACCAAAATCCAACTTCACCATTAGATTTTTTATGTCTAAATTAGGTTTGTAGCAAAATTTGGGCCCAATATGAGATTCTTTTGACCTAGTTTGCATTTTGGTCCTATCTGATTCTTTTATCTCACACACATGCCCTTAACTTTCAAAATCATTGCAAATAGCCGCCCAGCTTTGTTGTATTCTTCACAAAAAGGTCCCTATTGCCATGAAATCCTACTCCTACAACTCCTGTGACCTTTGATTGAAGAGAACTCCTTTGATCAATCAATCCCTTCAAAAATTGGAAGGGAGATTCCTTAAGGAGTCCTCTTTCCACTGCACCTATCCATGAGCACCAAAATCTTCCAAATCTCTCATGCGAATGCATGAGAGATTCAGGTATATTTCAACTTCTATCTCTAGTGAGCTTTCCAAGCTCAAGACATCCTCCAGAAACCTATAAAAGACTCCCTAGATCAGACCGAAGATCCTAGGATCGAATTCGGCCAAATTCCCCTCTAATTCCATCTATCCTCATTCGATCGAAGCTCCTCGATGTCTGATGAGCTCCTCCAACTCCTTCCTTCTTCTAACCATAATACCGATGGTAGGTCCTTCTTCCCTACCTTCCTCTGTGTTGCGCCATACCAGTGGGCGTTTCTATCTCCTTCATCCTCACCATCCTACCCTCACCAGAGCATCTTCTTCCCCGACGTCAACCTACCAATGCCGGTGCTGTTCTCCCTCTTTTGTCGATTAGTTTAGGGCTATATTGGTTCCTCTAGGTCCCTAGTTTAATTTCCTACCCAAAAAAGCCAAAAATAACCTCTCAATGTCGCCATTCATCTCCATCATCCTCCACTCCGACCAGACCTTCGGCGAGGCTCCCCTCTCATTCCACTACTCTAAATGCCTTGTCGAAACTCCCTACACCTTCGCCTCATCCTCCCACACAAAAGCCCTCTAATTACCTTTCCATTCATGCATCCAACACTCCCCCCGAACACACCCATCACCAGCTTCCTTCCCTGACTCCGACCGACCACCACACATCTCCACACGCCACGAAACCACCACCAACACACTCCATGCCCTTCAGTGAAGGTCCTGTGCTAGTTTAACTTGGCTGTAAGGTAGTATTTATGCTTTTCAGGTATCACCGTTCATACCCATTGCCGCCATTAACAACCGACGTGTTCTTCGAGCTCTAGACCGTGCACGTCCCATCCTCCGCTTCTAGGTTGTGCGGAGTCACCCAAAGACTAATCCCAGGTGGTTAGTTGGGAAGTTTCAATGGCCCTTCAGACACCAATCAAGGCTGCCTTTCCACTGCAGCTGCTATGGCTAGCACGAAGAGGAAGGATGGGACTTTAGTCCCTCCTTAGAAGCAGGTAGCCAAGCACAGCGAGTTAAATTGATTTTCTACCTTAAGCTCTTCACCTCCTAACACAGAGGGTGAGGTCCTCCACACCCTTCACTTGCACCTGCCCATTACCCATCCCCCGTGGCCTTGGCACTGATCCGACTTGCCTAACTTGCGCACTCCTCGCTCACCACCCACTGCTGGTGAGCCTGGTACTAGGTGGGCTCTACTCGAATATTCGATTACCCGGACTGTGGCCTTAGGAAGGTAAGGAAGTGGATCCTAGAGAGAGAAAGAAAGAGAGAGCAGGGGTAGGGGGTTTTGCTCTCTATGACACTTAACTGTTGGAGGGATTTCCTCCCTCTGTGCGTGAAGAAGAAAGAAGAGGAGAAGGAAGAAGGCCATGACAGAAGAGCAAAAAAGAAGAGGAGAAGACCTGAAGAGGTAAGGAGGAAGAAGAGAGAAAAGAGAAGCCAAGAATAAGAGCCACACACAGAAGAAGAGGAAAAGGAAGAAAAGCAAAAGAAAAAGTAGAAAATGAAAAGAAGAGGTTGAAGAAGAAGCACAGTGCCCTAGTTGATACTGTTGATTTATTTGAGTACCTAAGTTTTAATGGTTGATGACACTGTTGCATTATTTGAACTCAGTGCATATATGCTTAAATTGAATAATTGGTGATCTAAATCACCATTATTTTTTCTTTGAGATTCTTTTTGCCATGCACAATTATTGTTAAACTCATGTTTTACATTAATTATCATTTCTGAGTAATTATTATTCATTTCTTGGTACTATTTGGCTTGAACCTTATGCTTAATTACATTTCGTTTGAAATTAGCATGTGAATTCCTATTTGCTCCCAGCGAATGACCTCGAACTTCATTTTTTACATTCGACTTATAAATTTTATCTGTTTTTCACACTGATTCGACCTGTACTACAACGTGACGATTCTAAAACCCATTTCAGAGTGACTAACACCTTCCTAGTGTCGAGAATAAGCACTTCCACCAAATAAGCCACCCAAGATCCTCTTGGTCATCTCCAAAAATCCCAAATAATGCCACATGAATAAAAGTATGTATGTTGCACTACATTGTTGCATTATGTTATGTTGGTAACAGCATTGTGCCAGTAGATATAAAAAAGAAAGCATAGAAAAGAGATATTTGCTTTTAAAAAAAAGTGTTATATTAAGAAATTTGAGTTATGTAAGTTAAAGTGTTTTGAGGCAAAAACACCTACCTTCTCGACAAACCACCAAATACAACCTTAGCCTATTTTTTCTGTATTTCTGACCACCTAAATATGGGCTGAGGGGTCAGACTTAGTCGTAGGGTTATTTGAACCTAATTAAAATGTGATGCCATGCAAGACCACCAAATACAATTGCAAATTTAGTGAAATGTGAGCTCAGGAAGAAAAAGAAAAAGAAAAGAAGAAAGAGAGACAGAGAAAGAGAGAAAAGAAAAAGTACAAAAGATTATAGAGAATACAGTTTTTTACCCACTCTCTAAGTTAATTTATTTGATAATCTGGAAATCTAGATTTTGAAATACTAGTCTCTATGTAGCACCCGAAGAGAGTGAGCCACCAAATACAAATCCAGTTAACTCAGACATCTTCTACCTAAGCCAAAAGCCGGGGCTAAAATCAGAGAATAGTTTATATCCTCAAGAGAAGAGGTTTGCCTATCCCAACAGAATTTTACTAGCAATCAAGTACAAGCTTTAAATGTATATTGACTCATCCCTTCGATCCGTTGTAGAAGCTATAACATTGCATATTCATGGTTATCGGGATTCTGAATTTTGGAATAAATAAAAAGAAATAAACCTTTAGTTAAGCTCATGATAAAATGCATTTAGTCTTGCACTTTCTAGGGACGAGCAAGATTTAGGCATGGGAGTATGATTGCGCAGAATTCATTGGCCTTAATTCACCTGAATTAAAGTAGAACCTAGCTTAACATGGGCATTCTGCATGCATACACATCGTACTTTGCATCCTAGATGATTTATATGCTTTATACATAATAATGTGCTATTTGAGAGGTATTAATAATTGCAGGTAATTCAGGGTTGCAGATGACCAATCCAACCTTATGGATCTGTTTAGAACGACGACGGGAGCCTAATGCTTCCAAGATCACATCAAAATCAGACTTCCGTAGCACCCTAGGGAGTCCGCAGAAGAAGCAAGAGCCAATGGGCAAATTGAAGAATATCCGGACCTCAGATGGCAAATCCAACCTCACTGATGGATACGGATCGATGTTCACAATCCAACAGCGCAAAAATCAACTCAATCGGAGGCCTACATCATCAGATACAAGGAGAAGAAGATGGACTACCACGATAGTGCCATGTGGCACCATCGCAGCGACCCCTCACCATGCCCCAATAATGGAAGGAAAGACATGGGTCGTTGGATCGTCATCCAACGACCACAATGCATCCACGCCACCTGCCGCTTCATCAAGCGAGGACGAGATCTCAACCGTTGAATTTCCATCCAACGGCCGAGGGTGGCTGCACATGAAATGGAAACTGCAACAAACCATGCACATAGCACAGTGGGGAGTGCACTTAACAACCAATGTGTGACACGAGTTCGAGTCGCGATGTGGGAGTCAGTTGTGCATAGATGAAATTCAACTGCAGGATCTTCATCGAGCTGATTAGGTGCGGACGCGTGGTGGGCGTAGGGGCATCAGATGAAGACGCGCATGATGACGCGTGCCTTAGGAATCGAGAGGGTGCGGCGCATGCTCTTTAAGCTATCTGATCAAAAGATTAGATGGCTGAGATGGTTTACAAAGTTGAGGCTTAATTAAGCGTTAACCGGTGGGCGTGCGGAGGAAGCGACGAGCAACGGGTGAGTGGAGACTGTCAGATGCAGATCCAAAGGTGCATATTGGGCCACGTGTCAGCACCAGATTAAAACCATGGATAGAGAAGGATTTGGAAGGCTTAATCAGGACCGTTGATCTCCTGATAAATGGATTTGATTAATCTGAAGCTTTTGCATGGAATTAAGGGCTCCAATGCCCTAAATACCCTTCACAAAAGCTATAAAAAGAGGCCTAAAGGTCCCCTTTGAAGGCATTCCATGTATTTCTTCTTCTTCCTCCTTCTACAACTCTTCTGCCTTCTTCTTCTTCCCGTCTTCTCTGCCTCCGTCTCTGCATCTTATCTGAAGTGTCTGTTGAGCCAACTTGAGGGATCATTGCTGCTATCCTCAACCTCTCCAGAAGGCCACCATGAACCACCCATGGTGCCCTTGTTCTACCACTTAGATAGTATAAGTTTATGCTTAGAATTTGTTTAGTTATAGTTGCATGTATGCGATTCATGTTCAAACGCTCTGCTTGATATATATATATATATATATATATATATTGCGATTCATTGTCTATGCTATTTAGTAATTAGATTTATAACGTAAGCATGAAATCAAAAGCATTTTCTACCTCCTGTGATAGACCGGGACACTAGTTTTCTTAATTTATTTGTCGAGACGTATTTCGCACTATACTACAACGCAGTTATCTTTTACGCAATCTACACCCCGAACAAATGGCAACTTAAGAGAGCTCATCTTAGCTCACCATAGCTCAGGTCAGCTCAGATCCAGCTCAACTCAGCTGAGTCTAGCTCATCTCAACTCCCATCAGTTCACTGGGAGCTCTAGCTAGCGTAGCTGAGTTGACTGAAGTTCACCCCAACTCAGGTCCAGCTACATCCAGCTCCACTCAACTCCATCTAGTTGAAGATGACTTCATTTCAGCTCAGAAAGCTCAAGTCCAGCTCCCGGGGACTCAGCTTAGCTCAACTTAGTTGAGCTAAGTTACCTTAGCTGCCTCAACCAGCTTGATTCTCCCTAGGAGCACTAGACCCAGCTCACCTCAACCCCTTTTGGTAGAAGCCAGGTTACTTTAGCTTGTCTTGGCAACTAGCAAAGAACTTGCAAGCTAAGCCAGCTAAAGTAGCTCCATGCCACCCTCTTCAGCAATCGCCAACTCCAGTTCAGCTCCAAACTTCCTCTATCTAGCTCCTCTCCTTAAACCCTAGCTCCCATTGCCTCCTCCTCTACTCCATTACTACCTAAGCTAGCTTAGCTTAGCTTAGCTTAGTGATTGCATCGCAAAAATACACTTGCAATTGTGTTGTCTTGTGCTATTTCCTAGCATTACCATTGCATATTAGGTATCCATAGTCGCATTTCTAAAAATACATGCATGCACGCATTTAATTAAGAGGGGAGGAGAGTGAATAATTGGCCTCGCAATTCACATTTTTCCTCAAGTGCTGCTTTGCAAAATTCACCTTCTTTTTTATTTTAATTTTATTTGACTTTGAAACTCTTCTCGCGGCTGGATGGAAACCTCTTCTTCTTCGTGCCATGTCCTGCTCAGCCTCTCCCTACCAGCCGCGTGCAGCCTCTCCCTGCCAAGCCATGTGCAAGCCATGCACAGCCAGGGCATGGCTGTCCATGCTTTCTTCTTCTATAAAAAGAGCTCGGCTCCTTCTTGCAAAGGGGAGCCTGGTCCTCCACAAAAAAAAATCCAACAGCAAACCTTCTTCTCCAGGCCACCGTCCCCTTCCCTCTCCCTCCATACGCAGGACCTCCTCGTCTAAGGAGACACTCTACGGGCAGGAGTCCATCACTGTGGTGCACACACACCATAGTGAGACCACCACCGCCCAGATCATCAAAGAGCCGGTGGGCGTGGTGGCCTTCTTTTCCCTGTCTCACGTCCAAGCCACTTCAACCATTGGAGCAGGAGCTTCAAGCTTTGAAGTTCAAAGCTCTGCATGCAGCAGCAGCAGTAAGGTGGCAGCAGCTGCATGGCCCTTCAGCGCACGCCTACAGGCCGCCGTCGCCCCCAGCACGCACCTGCAGGCACCCTTGCCTCCCGCTTCTTCGCATTGCACTCGCCTGTCCACCTGCAATCGGCCACCGCGTGCCCCAGCAGCGGTCGGCCAAGCTTCTCCGCACACGCCAGCCAACACCCGTAGCCCCACCGTGCACCCTGTCGCACTCCTTCTCCCGCGATCTAGCCTCTCCGCACGCTCTGTCGCGACATCCCACCCGCAAGCCACCGGTCGGTGCACCCCTTCCATGTGCACGCCAGCCTACGCATGCCAGTCGCAAGCCGCCCGCACTCACAGCACCTACAGCAGGCGGTGGCGTGGCTCGCCCGGCCACTGTAGCCACTGCTCACGCATTTCTGCGGAACACTATGGCCATAGTGGGGTGACCGATAAGTTTCTCACTTATCCGGTAACCCGGCGCGCCGCTACCAGCAACTGCTCGCGCACGCGTCCCGCCCCGAGTCCACTCCAACGCCTGCCCACGCGTTTGCATGCGGTCCTTTGCAAGCGCCCGCTCCCGTTCGTGTCTCCCTTCACCCGCGTGTGCCTGCGTGCGCCCACCCCAGCTCTTCGCGTAGTGCTGTGCGCTGCGGTCCTCTCCGCGGCCACTTCCCTCCGGCGTGCGCTACTCTGCGCGCATATGCGCCTGCGCACGATCGTGAAGCCTCAGACGTCGGCCCCACTGCAGCAAACGACTTAAATGCCTCTCTTTTCCTTAGCAGAAGCCCTCTCTCTCTTGTGCTCTCTCTCTCTCTCTCACAGCACTCTCTCTCTCTTTCTTATACACACATGCACACACCTATACACTATATAAATATATACATATATATATATATATATATTATAACCTATATAACTAAGTATTATTATACATATATACATATATATATATATACATCTATATACTTATATATATATATTTATATACATATATATCTACATATAGACATATACTTCTATACGTATACATATATATATACATATATATACACATATACTTATATATATATATATACACATATATATATACATATATAACTACATATATATACCTATATACTTATAACCATTTATATATACATATAGATATATTTACATATATACATATATATATATTTTCACATTACTTACCATACGTTGTATCGTGGGAATATCTGCACCAATTGCTGATATTCCCCGATACACGTGTACAAAAAGCGTGGTCACACACATCTTCCATCATCCATCCTACACTCCATGCGGCACCTCGTCCTGTTGGTTGCGTCTTTCTAGACGACGACCGACTCGACACCGTGATACACTCCTTCTCCGCCTCCACCCCCACCCCTTTATACATATATAATATATACCTATATATATATGCTATATTTACTTTATTTCTGTTTCACTTTCCTGCTAGTAAAAAGATAAAAAAATATATAAAAGAGAAAAGATAATCTTTCACTTGCAGGTACTCCATTTTGCAAATAGCAAGACCTATTTTGGAAACCTGATTTGGCTCAAAGCCAAGAACCTAATTTTGAGGGTGTGCCTCAAGGACAAAGATTATCAGAAAAAAAATATAAATAGAAAAACACCAAAAACACAATAAACGAAAGGAAGAGATTCATTGTAGGAAAGGCATAGAAACTTGACTTGTAACCCCACCTCCCTGAGTTTGACCCTAGGCCTAAAAGTGACCAAGATAAAATCAAGTAGGCCAGATTAAAATTTTTTGTAAAGAGATGGTTAGGTCTGATTTAGGTTAACCACTATACACACTTCAACGATAAAATCCCCATATTAACACACCTATCCGGGCCCGACCACCATCCTTTCTGGCGCCGTTGCCGGGGAAGAGCACCTTCAAGTAAGTTTCTATTCTATTTCTTTCATTTTTCTCTTCTCTCTTCACGGGTGTCTCTGTTTTTGGTGTGCAGGTAAACCCGTTGCAAGGAGAAGGCAGGTAGACGAAGTCGAAGACGTGAGCAGATCCAAGGCGGGAACGAGAACATGAAGACACCGACACTGCATTGGAGCTTCGCACACGTTGTCGAACAAGTAGGTCTTCTTTTCTTAGCAACTTAGGTTAACTTGTCACCTTAATAAGAAGAAAAAAGCTAAAAAACTAGAGAAACTTCTTGGGATCTCTTGGGGTAAGTGGATTAAAATTCACTTGTTTGATTGATTGCCCTTACTCCCACCGCCCTGGGATTTCTCGCAAAACTTCTCATAGCGAAAATCCAAGAATCTTGATTCTTGAATTTTTCACCATGTGAAGTATTCTTTGAGGCAAACATAAAAAGATTGATCGCACCCCTCTTTGCCTCACTTATCTGCAAATTCGGGATCACATTTTTTGTCGGGAGACTTGGAATTGAGTTGATTCCAACCCCACCATGACTTTTCACTTGCCTAAGATTCGATCCCGAATATTTCAACTCCAACAAATTGATTTTCTTTATCTTTCGGTTGAGCCTTGTGTGTGGACATCTTTTTGGTGATTGGGAGCACTTGTATTGAAGTGCTTGGGCTCCCTGTCACAATAATCTAAAACTGATTCGTGCATCCACACATAGAAATCTCCATCTAGGGTAGCCCATTGCATTTTAGCATGCATTAACTAACTGATATTGAAGAAGGGTTTGTTGGGCTTAGAAGAAAACTTGTATTCTCTCAAAACCCGAAGATTGGTTGAATTGGTATTTCAGCGAAATCCTAAAATCCATACTACTTTAAGGCTGAACTCTAAAAAGCATTCACCAATTAAAAACTTCAATTCGGGGAGATTTCCCCGTTGCATGCTTGTTTTACACACTTGAAAATATCAATCACTTGGGCATTACCCGTAAATAATGCCCTTCACATTCCAAAAGCACTTGATCCTAAGCCACTAACTAAAATTAGCAGTAACTTGACCCTTATTAAGGATTGGAGGTCTAACTACCTGCGTATAGCGCCTACGTGCTGGTGAGGGTTCCCGCGTGCTATCGGGTGTCTAAGACTGGGGCAAACGGCCTTTCAATCTGGCCCGGTGGTTCCGCAGTGCTCGCATTCAGTTCCGTAGTTCGTGATAATAGGTAACTTAGATCTTTAGGTCTAAGGGCACACTGTAGAGGTAAGGAATTTGATTGTATTGATTTGTTATCAAGTGTACCTTTGCGGCATCATTTCTCTCATCTCTTTTCCCTTCTCATCTCCCCAATTCTTCTTGCGGTAGTGCATGTTTGGGAGGAGGTCACAAAACCCTGAACTCTGTGAATTGTCCGATAATTTTAGAAAAGGAGCCGAATCATCCTCCTCCACAAACATGGCTGCACACCCACCCCCAAATCCCGAGGGAGGAAACTGCCCCTAGAACCCACCAGGTGATGGAGCTTAGATCCCATAACCCACCTCCAAGCCCAAATGGAAATGTGTAATGAACGAATTGAGGCCATTAGGGAAACATTAGAAGAAATGCAGAACCCTCCCGAACAGGAGGAGCCTAGGTCTTTAGCTCCTATCGGAATCCCACTGCTATAGAGACCATAGGACAAATTCGGGTCCCCATGGGCGGAGATGACTTTGAATTGAAGCCTAACATAATTGGCCCAATTAATTTTCACTTCCATGGTCTTGCAAGTGAAGATCCTTTTCTCCACTTGGAAGACCTAACCCGATTAGCTGAAACTATTAAACCAAGAAATATCGGGTTACCTATAGTCCTCATGAAAATGTTCCCATTTTCATTGTGGGATAAAGCGTCGCAGTGGTTACACACCCTTGGGAGAACCATCCACTCATGGGAAGAGATGTGAACAGTGTTTCTCAAGAAGTTCTTCCCAATCGGGTGAACCAATGCACTTCACCGTGCTATCACTTCATTTACGCAACAAAACGGTGAACAATTTCATGAGACTTGGGAGAGGTATAATGATCTCCTCAGGAAGTGTCCGCACCATGGTCTGCCTAAGTGGCATATAGCCCATATTTTCTACTACGGGCTAAATGAGACATTGAAGTAGATTGCAGACGCTTCCTGCGAAGGGAACTTTATGAATAAAGACGAGAATGGAGCATTTGAATTGTTTGAAAATATGAGTGAAAACTCAATGAACAATGCTTCCATTGTCGTCTTTAATCGTACCTGCCAGCCCCGAAATGTCCACGAAGTTGACACGGGACCCTCCTATTCATCCACTGATCTCAGCCTTATAGCACAAAAATTGGATGAAGTCTTCGCCGTGCACAAGAAGCTGGACGAGCTTCTGGCCAACCCTGCCCATTCTTTGGCAAACACCCCCACCTTACCACTTCGTCACAATCCAAATTCATCCAACACCAGGCTTATCCCGAGAAACCCCATAAGACCTTCCTTACCTAGTGTCGCACCAAGCGGCTCGGTAAGTCATGTGGATCTGGCTTCTGCAAGCCAGTATTTTGACATGGAGGACCAAGCCTCTGTGTGCTCGGAAGCATATTTACACGCGGACACATCTTCTAGCATAAAAGATGCTTGTGCCCTGGGGAACAACCAGTTCTCTGCCACTTATAACCCAGGGTGGCGAAATCATCCGAACTTTGCATGGTCTAACAACCCGCAGCACCAAACCCTCCAAGTGGACCAATGCGACCGTCCGTACCCGTCATCCCAAGGGCCCAGTCTAATCCTATTGCGAATCTACCATCAGGCCCTTGCGTACCGCAAGCGGAACACGCATCAAGTCCTCTTGATAAATTGATGCGAATGATGACGGAAATGTCAAAGTGCCATGAAGAGAACATGACCTCTCTTCAGCACCAATTGGCGCAGCAGAATGCTGAGATCAGTCAACTATGCATGACGACTCAATCTTAGGGCACTCTTCCCACCCAACCTGTTCCAAACCCGCGAAATTTCATACCCCGTGGTCCTCAACCACAGGTATGACCTTCTCAGGGGTAGGTTCATCAAATTCTGCAAGCTTCGAGCATTCCACTGGGATTTCAGGCTAATCCCGCTGTAGCACCTCACTCTTATGTCCCCATTGTGAACCCTCCTCCGCCGTATGATCCCACTGTACCCGCATCGTCCAATTCTATCACTACGAGGAGCGGTAAGCAGACTGTCGATCCGCCTCGACCTGATCCTGGCCCGTCTTCTTCATCGCTCTCTCATTCGGGATGCGCACCACATTCGCGAAATGACAATACACCCAAATTGGTGCCAGAATCAGTTCCATTCCCTGGGGCTCTACTGAGGGAGCCAAAAGGCAAAAGGAAAGATACGCAGGCCTTTGATAACCTACGTAATTTGTTCAGGGATGTAGAAATCAAGGTACCCCTGCTCGAGGCTATCGACCACATACCTACTGTCGCTTGATTTTTCAAAGACTACACAACACCTAGGAGACAATCAAAGAAAACTAAGAATCCAGTGGTTCTCTCACCTCTTGCGAGTTGTGCTATACTGTCAAATCTACCACCGAAGCAGAAAGATCCGGGCACATTGCTTATTTCCTGTAGCATCAAAGGCTACAATTTTAATAGTGCCCTACTTGATCTATGATCTTCCATAAATCTCATACCAACCATCATGCTCAAAAAAATTTCCTTGGGAAATCTGAAACCCACCCCTGTCACGTTACAGTTGGCAGATCGTTCTGTCAAAATCCTAAAGGGTGTGGTGGAAGATGTGGTGGTTAAGGTCAACAGTCTCTATTTTCCTGTTGACTTTCTTGTTTTAGATATGGAAGTTCCTGACGTGCCTTCGTGCGTGTGTGTTAAGAGGTGTCGTTATAGTTGCACTTGATACGTCGATTTTAAAAGAAGTAAACGGAGGTGAGTCCGAGTGTTGATCTCAGGGAGGCGTGGAAATCGGATTTTGTTTACCACTTGTTGTCACGAAAAAGGTGGAGTTTTGCTTGCGAAAGAGACGGTTTTGAAAAGCGAGAGATAGAGAGAGTTTAGGGTTAGAAAGCTCTTGGTTTTGATCATGCACTTTAAACAGAAATAAAAATGGCAACTAAATAGAAAATAACTTCATTAAACATGCATTCATAGTTCATGGTTTACAATATTAAATACATGCTTCAACAAAAGTAAATGAAAGCTTAAAAGAGAGAGAGAGAGGTAGAGAGAGAGTGGAGAGCGACGAGGCAGCCACGGCGGTGGAGGAGGCTCCGTCGGCGGCTCGTCGTCTCCGGCGATTACAAGAGTGCCTAAGACTAGCTAGGAGAGGAGTGGAGTAGTTGCAAGTGGGGGAGGATGCCTTGAATGGTGGTAGAAGGGGGTTTAAATAGAGTTAAGGGCTTCCTAAAAGAAGAATGTGCTTTAGCGACATCCAGAACGTCGCTAAAACCGCTTCCAGATACGTCGGTGAAGCCCTCCTGCCGTCGGTCAGCCGCCCGCCCCTCTCTCTCTTCAGGAGCGATCCGTGGATGTTGAACGAGAGCCGTCCGATTGAAGATCGGACGGCTGAGATCCTCCCGCGCCTGCTCTAAGATCGCGCTTCGGGCGCGTGTGCGCGCGCGCGTTTCCGCCTGGCGTGCGCGCGCGCGTGCGCGCGAGCGTTTTCGCCCGACGTGCATGCGCGCGTGGGAGGTGGGGCGCTGTCGTCGCGCTGCGTGGCGCAATCCTAGCCGCTCGTTGTTGATCGCGCGGCTCAATTTTGCCGCGCCCTTCGCTCGCAATTGATTTCCGCTCCGCGCGATTCGAACGCGCGTCGCCGCGATGCGGGCGTGCGCGCTAACCGTTGCGCCATGCCCGCGCTTTGTCGCGGCGACCGCGGGCGAGCGCGCGGATCTCGGCCGTTCGATCGAAGATCAACGGCCGAGATTCGTCCTTGGTTGGCTTGGGGGCATGCGAGCGGCGGGGGCGGGGCAACGTGGCGCGTTCTGGGTCGTTGATCTCCAGATCAACGGTCAGGAATTTTTGGGCCCATTGTGGGAGCTCCGGATGTCGGATTTGGCCAATCTTGAGTCCGTTAGACTCCGTTCGTCGTCCTGAATCCATCCGTGCGGTCCGATTGCTCATCTGAGGCCTGCTTTGACAAATTCTTTACACAAATGGCCATTAATACAGTTTATAAGCAATCTTGGTACTTGATGCATGCAATGATCCTATTCTACTTTATGTTGTGCCTTTTATTCTAAAGATGGGCCATATTCAACCTAATTACTACCCCCTTGCGTGGTGTTATCATACCCCCATGCTTACTCCTTGCTAGTCCCTAGCAAGGCTTATTCTAGCCTTTATTTCTTTGGCGAATTCAAGAAGTAATTGCTTAGGCACTTCGTTACTTGTCAATAAGAGGAACTATACGAAGATCTTAATCTACAAAGACTAAGCAGCGCCCGGGTGTCTGCCAAAATACGAATCGCCCGAATTCTTGCTTTGTATATATAATTATACTTATGTATACGTATATATCTATATATGTCTTTTTAGAATTTTTAGAATTCAGTGTGGGTTGGTAACTTTTTACGGCTACCCAACCCACCCAAAACTCGGTCAAAACCCTAAGTGCTAAGCATCTTGGTGTGAATGTTGTGATAGACTTACTTAACGGTAATTGAGACAGACTTCGAGTTTCTACGCCTCTAGGTGACCGGAAAAGAAAATAAATTTTTGCCTGAAGGTGTATTTGTTCGATTGGTAGCTTTCTCCCTACGTTCATTTTACTTGGGGTCAACACAAGGATTTTCCAGTGTATATCTCCCCGGCTTGTACTACTTCCCCGCTTCTTCCTTAGGTGTTTTTGGTCTTCTTTTTTTGTGCAATTATTGAGCTGGGCTTTGGACAATCGACCAATGGGCTGTTACCCACGATCACTTGCCAGCCATACTTGTGCGGTGAGGTGTGGTTTATTTTCTTTTCTTCTTTTTCCTTTTTTTTTTTTAATTATTATTTTTTTTTTACGTAGGTGGCTTCCCTAATCTCAAATGTACCTAGAGGCAGCGAAAAAGAAATGGCCTGTGGCTGGGTTCTGGACAAACTACCAATGGGCTGTTACCCACGACAACTTGCCAGCCATACCACCCTAGAGAGTTCATTAGCTACCCAATTTCTGTCAAAATCTCCGAGAAGTGAGTCTGTGCAGAAATGTGTGTAGATGCTTAGACTCAAAGTTTTCCTGAGTTAGAGGGTGAGTTGATAAGTCGTATACTTATTACCTTATTTATTAGGTGGATTAGAATAGCTTTAAAGTTGCAAGGATTCACCGCTAAATCCATATTTTAATGGACACTAGGGCTGATTAAGCCTGAATGCCTGAAAAGTCTAAGCGTTTAAGTTCTTTTTGTATTATTTCCCACTATTGACAAGTTTCTAATGCCTAAGTTTTTCTGCCTAAATTCAATTTTTTTTTTTTTAATCAATTAATTTATTCATTCAGACTGATTAATTAAGCTCAGGATTATGCAATTTACCATCCCCCCATGCTTAAGTTGGACAATGTCCTCATTGGCAGATGCATGGATGCAGAAGGGCTCAAAAAGATAGTACCTGAGTGACGTAAACTACCAGATCAGTCTAAATCCGCTGGGTTGCCTCCCAGGAAGCGCTGAGTTTAACGCCTCCAGCTGGGCAGTGCTTGGTGTCAGCCCTCAACATGGGTGACACTTTCCTTGGGGGGTACCTGGGCGAGGAAATGCTTCAATCTTTGACCATTGACTGTAAAGGTGTGCCCGGTATTAAGATCGGCGTTTTCGATTGCCCCATTGGAATAGGGCTTGACCACCCGAAATGGTCCTGTCCATTTGGACCTAAGTTTCCCTGGGAAGAGTTTCAGGCGTACATCAAATAGCCAGACTTGTTGGTTTGGCTCAAAGGTTTTCCTATGAATGAGTCGGTCGTGGGCGGCTTTCATTTTTTCCTTATATAGCCGACTATTGTCAAAGGCATCCCGACGAATTTCTTCAAGCTCAGATAATTGAAGAGTCCTTTGCGCACCAGCTAACTGGGGATCCATGTTACATTGCTTAATAGCCCAGTAAGCCCGGTGTTCCAATTTGACAGGGAGATGGCAAGCTTTGCCAAAGACCAAGCGGTAAGGTGACATGCCTATCGGGGTCTTAAAAGCGGTCCTGTATGCCCACAGGGCATCATCAAGTCGTGTGGACCAGTCTTTCCTGTCAGGTCTCACAGTCTTCTGTAAAATGTTCTTGATTTGTCTGTTTGAGACCTCAGTCTGCCCATTTGTTTTTGGATGATACGGGGTGGCAATGCGGTGGTTTACCCCGTATTTTCTAAGTAGGGCACGAAACTGGGAATGGATAAAATGGCTTCCACCATCACTAATCATGGCCTTGGGTATTCCAAACCGGGAAAAGATGTTCTTCTTTACAAAGTCCATGACCGTCTTGTGATCGCATCGTCAGGTGGCGATGGCTTCAATCCATTTGGAAACATAGTCCACCGAGACCAGGATATACTCGAAGCCGTTGGATGGTGGAAAGGGGCCCATAAAATCGATACCCCAAACGTCGAAAATTTCGACAATCAAAATGGGCTGAAGGGGTATCATATCTTTTTTGGTCATTGTCCCTAGTGTTTGGCATCGTGAGCAAGTCTTGGCAAAGATGTGTGCATCCTTGAATAGGGACGGCCAATGAAATCCAGACTGCAAAACTTTTGCAGCTGTTTTCTTGCCAGAGAAATGGCCGCCACACGCTTGGTCATGACAAAAGGAAAGCACACTCTGAACTTCGTCTTCGGGGAGGCACCTCCTGATGATCTGATCAGCACAGAGGCGAAACAGCATGGGATCATCCTAGAAATAGTGCTTGGCCTCAGCCAAGAACCTGTCCCGTTGCTGTCTGGACCAGCTGTGCGGGGTTTGTCCTATAACCAGGTAGTTGACATAGTCAGCATACCATGGCATTTTCTTGTCTTGCACGGCTAGGATGTGTTCATCAGGGAAGGTATCAGATAGAGGTAGGGAGGGTCCAATGTGGTCTGGATGAAGTCTTGACAGGTGGTCAGCCACCACATTTTTCGATCCGGCCTTGTCTTGGATTTCCAGGTCAAATTCCTGCAAAAGCAGGATCCATCTGATGAGCCTGGGTTTTGCATCCTTTTTGGCCAACAGGTGCCGGATGGCTGAATGGTCGGTGTAGATAGTCACGTGGGATCCCAGCAAGTATGATCGGAATTTTTCCAGTCCAAAGAGTACAGCAAGCAACTCTTTTTCTGTGACCGTATAATTACGTTGGGCCTCGTCCAACGTTTTGCTCGCGTAGTAGATCACCATGGGCTTCTTGTCTTGCCTTTGTCCTAGGATAGTGCCTATGGAAAAATCTGATGCGTCACACATAATCTCAAAATCCTGGGACCAGTCTGGGGGTTGAAGTACAGGTGCGGTGGAGACTAAGTCCCAGAGGGTATGATAAGCCTGGGTGCAATCCGGAGACATGTGGAAAGTGGCGTCGTTGGCTAGAAGGTCGGTCAAGGGTTTGGAAAGTTTGGAAAAGTCTTTGATGAACCTTCGGTAGAAGCCAACATGTCCTAGGAAAGAGCGAATCTGTCGGACCGAACTAGGTGGAGGAAGCTTGGAAATTAAATCAACCTTAGCTCGATCTACCTCAATGCCCCTATGCGAAACGATGTGTCCGAGGACAATTCCTTCTTGAACCATAAAATGGCTCTTTTCCCAACTTAACACCAAGTTAACCTCGATACATCGTTTCAGGATTTTCTCCAAGTTGCTCAAACAATGGTCGAATGAATTCCCGAATACAGAGAAATCATCCATAAAGACCTCCAAGTATTCACCCACCATTTCTGAAAAAATGGCTAGCATGCAACGCTGGAAGGTCGCGGGTGCGTTGCATAACCCGAACGGCATTCGACGGAATGCAAACGTGCCATACGGGAAGTGAATGTGGCCTTTTCCTGATCTTCCAGAGCAATTGCGACTTGGTTATATCCTGAATATCCATCCAGGAAGCAAAAATACTTCTGCCCTGCCAATCTTTCAAGGATTTGGTCAATGAATGGCAAGGGGAAGTGGTCCTTCTTAGTGGCTTCATTAAGCTTCCTATAATCAATACACACCCGCCATGCGGTGGTGGTGCGGGTGGGAATGGATTCGCCATGATCATTAGTGACAACGGTGAGCCTAGCCTTCTTTGGAACCACTTGAGTGGGGCTCACCCAGGGGCTATCAGAGATAGGGTAGATGATGTCGGCGTCGAGCGACTTGATAATTTCTTTTTTAACAACCTCCCGCATGTTAGGGTTTAACCGTCTCTGCATCTGGCGGGAAGGTCGGGCCCCGTCTTCCAGGTAAATCTTGTGGGTGCAATAGGTGGGGCTAATTCCTCTTAGATCTAAGATGGTCCAACCAATGGCGGCCCGATGTTCTGAAAGAGTTGCAGTCAACCTTAGTTCCTGATCCTTGGTTAGATGGGAATTAATAATCACTGGGAAGGTCTGGCCAGGTCCCAAGAAGACGTACTTGAGATTCTCGGGCAATGGTTTAAGTTCAGGTGCGGGTGGGACCACAGTCGATGGGAATGGAAAGGGCGGTAGTTGATCAACATCGATTTCTTCAAATGGTGTCATGTGATGATACTCAGCCTTACAGAGGTCCATAGGTAATGATGGTGACGAGTCAGAATTACGGGTTTGGTGGTCTGAGACAGAACTGAGGGTAAGGCATTCCTCGATTAAAGTTTCCACGGGATCATGTTCCTCAATGTAATCACAATCAAAAGACTTTGTTGCCCGGAAGATATCCAATTGCATTTTCCTGTCTCCGAAGGCGATTTCCATACATCCCGTGTCGCAATCGATGTTTGCTTTAGCCGTAGCTAAGAAAGGTCTGCCTAAGATTATGGGTGCATTCTGTAATTTTTCAGGGACTTCCATGTCGAGCACCAAAAAGTCGACTGGGAAATAGAAGTCCTTGACCCGTACAATCACGTCCTCGACAACCCCCTTCGGGGTTTTCACTGATCTATCCGCCAGCTGGATGGTGACAGGGGTTGGTGCCAGCTCCCCAAAACCAAATTGGTGGTACAAGGTTGTGGGAATTAGGTTGATAGAAGCACCTAGGTCCAGGAGCGCTCTATCAAATGTCATGTCCCCGATGTTGCAGGAAATCAGGGGTGCTCCTGGGTCAGTTCGTTTGAGTGGAAGGTTGCTTGATATCACGGAACTGGCTTGCTCAGAGAGTACAACCTTCCTAGGTGCTTGAGGTCTCGGCTTACGCTTGGGTGTACAGGCATCCTTTAAGAACTTGGCGTAAGCGGGGATGTGTTTGACAGCTTCTATAAGCGGAATATTAATCTGTACTTGTTTAAAAATTTCCATCAGCTCCTCAGTTTCCACAGTATTCTTTTTTCTCTTGATTGTTTCCAAGGCCTCAGGATAGGGTGTCTGAATTGGTTCCATGTTTGGGTCCTTGGTTGGTGTTTCTTCTAAGTCAGGTAAAGTCTCGAGGAGAGTCGTCCATTTGGGATCCTGGGTTTTGGTGCCGCTTCTCAAGGTCACCGCATTCGCAGAGGCATTGGGGCCATGGGGTGATCCTTGAGGAGACGAGGATGAAGAAGCGCCAAACCCAGGAGGTGTTTGTGGGGCCGGTTGGACCATATGAGCCTGCCCGGGGTTGCCTTGGAACCCTTGCGAATTGGGGCCTCTGTTAATTATGTTTCGCGGGTTTGGTTGCGGTTGGGAAGGTAGAGATCCTTGCTGTTTACAGTCCAAGAGTTGGCTTAACTGTCCCTTTACCAAGGCCATTTCTTCCTGATGTTTTTGGTTCATGTCAGCCATCATCTTTATTAGGGTGTCCATTTCGTTTTATGGGGGAGGGGCCGCCCTATTTTGGTTATATTGGGGTCTAACTGGTGGTCCTTGCTGATAGGGGGCAAGTGTGGCTGTTGGTTTGGCCTGGGCTGGTTTTGGAATTGCGGTAGTTTCTGGTTTGTCCAACCAAAGTTGGGGTGATTACGCCAGCCGGTGTTGTAAGTGTTGGAGAAAGGGTCAGGTTTTGCATATCCTTGGACGGCTTGCACATCTTCTAGAATAGCCGATGTTGATGAAGAAGGAAGGGAGTAATCAAGGGTCGAGGGAGCAAAGGTCCCTCCTTAGAACATGGTTGGGGGTTGTTCTAGGTTCAGTTGGGTGAAGGGTTGGACCAGGTCAACATTATGTGCTCCCTTTGCTAGGGTGAAAGTCTGCAAGGGGTTCCTGGTCTGGTTTAGAAGCTCATCAATCTTCTTGTCCACCAATTCCACTCGATCCAACTTTTTGGCAATGATGTCCATGTCAACCATTCCAGAATTTGCTTGCACCTCATAAATCCCACCACGGGGTTGACTGGACCTGTTAAACTGGTTCATGGAGGCATTGTTGAGCGAATTCTCGCTCATAGACTCAAAGAGCTCAAACGCGCTCTCCTCGTCTTTGTTTAGGAAATTTCCCCCGCATGAGGCATCGACGAAGTTCCGTAGGTTGCTATCCAGACCGTGGTAGAAGATCTGGGCCAATTGCCACCTTGGAACTTCGTGGTGTGGGCATTTCCTCAAAAGTTCATTGAATCTTTCCCACGCCTCATGAAATTGTTCCCCACCCTGGAGTGTGAAGGTAGTGATAGCTCTTCTGAGGGCATTGGTTTTTCCTATGGGGAAGAATTTCTTTAAAAATGCATGCCTTAGTTCCTCCCAGGTGGTGATGGGTCTACCTAGGGTTCTAAGCCAATGAGAAGCCTTGTCTCTTAATGAGAAAGGGAACATCTTGATTAGAACAATGTCAAGGCTAATTTTCCTAGGTTTTACTGTTCTTGCTATGCGGTCGAGATCTTCTAGGTGCTGAAAGGGGTCTTCATTTGAGCTTCCATGAAAGTGGCTCTGGATTAGACTTAATACATTAGGTTTTAGCTCAAAATCGTCTCCCCCTTCGGGGATCCTAAGGTGTGGCTCGACTCTAATGGCAGAAGGGTTATAGAAATCACGAAGGGGTCTTGGCTGGTCCTAAAATGGTGGTAAATCAAGTGGTGGTTGTCCTGGTATGTCATTGAAAGGTGGTGGTTGTTCTTGCGGGTTCTGTAACCGTTGTATGGATTGCATGATGGTGTGGATTTGTTGTTACTGAAGCCGATGGTTAGCATTGATTTGAGCCTGGACGACAGCCATAGCATCTGGTGGGGGTTGATCTTCAGCCTCATCTACCCTAGGTTCAGCCATGTTTTCAACAGAATTACGTCACCTAGATTCCTGCCCCAAAACCACAATTCGGGATGCAGTGAGCGCCTCCCGTGCATACACTAGAGAAGAACAGGAGGGGATGCGGAGGGAGACAGATGCGAGAAATGTGTTTCAATCAAGCACGCAAGCCTAATCCTTATGGTGTATTCCTTAGGAGACCTAGAAATCTCACAAAGGGTGATTAAGTCCGTAAGCACTAGACTCCCCTTCTCAAGGCTAATCTGGCCAGGTTGATTGCGAGGGGATTGCAGGGAAGGTTCTTCCTTTGGCTTGCGCCTCCGGTTCCATAGACCCCACAACCGCGGTCGTTTGACACTGCCCCGCAGCCTAGCCACCAGATTCTACCAAGGGAATGAAAGCCAAGTGCCTAGCGAACAAAACCTCACCTTTTGAGACTTAACTCAGTCCTGCCTAGGGCACGTCTACTCAGTTTTAACGGGTTATGATAGTGCTTGTGCTTAGGGTGATGTGATGAGGCGTTGATTGGGGTGGTGCCTCTTAATTTTCCACTTTCAAAGTGTGTGCTTCTAGCAAAACATGATTTTCAAGCAAGGATTTGTTAAGATATAGTGTCTTGTAGTGTTTCATCCTTACTTAAGTACTTTTTAGGGTTGACGTGTTTTAATATTTTCAAACAAGTTTCAGTGGGCACGTCAAGTTCTGCACACAACTTAGTGAAAGTAGATTTCCTTTTATTTTGTAGAGGCTCTAAAATCCTAGTATACTCATCCTGATAATCGTGCAGCTTCTATTAGATGAGTCAGTTTTAGGGTTGAGTGGTGCGGCCCAGGTCAACTCACGGTGGCTTCGCAAACACCACTCAAGAGAAAGAGAAAAGAACACTCCAATAATTTATCCAGCATATTAGAGTGTACATTTTTTTGTAGGGTGATGTGTTAAGAATGTGGGTCAAGCAATCATTCACCATGCCAATTTTTTTAGTTTTTATGATTTTTTTTTTTTTTTAGCTTTTTCACGCAAGCAAACAATGAGAGAGAGGGTACTCACTATCGGTCCTCGAGGTGCCTACTCCCTTGCTACCGTCGTGGAATGCGTCGCTTCGCCATCCATGCGTCGAATTCCTGCAACCGTCAAGTAAAAAGGAAAATAGGGCATTAGATGATGTGAGAATGAGTGTGGAATGGAGGTGATAAAACAAATCCGTTGCCTCCCTGGCAACGGCGCCAAAAACTGACGTGCCTTCGTGCGAGTGTGTTAAGAGGTGTCGTTATAGTTGCACTTGATACGTCGGTTTTAAAAGAAGTAAACGGAGGTGAGTCCGAGTGTCGATCTCAGGGAGGTGTGGAAATCGGATTTTGTTTACCACTTGTTGTCACGAAAAAGGTGGAGTTTTGCTTGCGAAAGAGACGGTTTTGAAAAGCGAGAGATAGAGAGAGTTTAGGGTTAGAAAGCTCTTGGTTTTGATCATGCACTTTAAACAGAAATAAAAATGGCAACTAAATAGAAAATAACTTCATTAAACATGCATTCATAGTTCATGGTTTACAATATTAAATACATGCTTCAACAAAAGTAAATGAAAGCTTAAAAGGGAGAGAGAGAGGTGGAGAGAGAGTGGAGAGCGACGAGGCAGCCACGGCGGTGGAGGAGGCTCCGTCGGCGGCTCGTCGTCTCCGGCGATTACAAGAGTGCCTAAGACTAGCTAGGAGAGGAGTGGAGTAGTTGCAAGTGGGAGAGGATGCCTTGAATGGTGGTAGAAGGGGGTTTAAATAGAGTTAAGGGCTTCCTAAAAGAAGAATGTGCTTTAGCGACATCCAGAACGTCGCTAAAACTGCTTCCAGATACGTCGGTGAAGCCCTCCTGCCGCCGGTCAGCCGCCCGCCCCTCTCTCTCTTCAGGCGCGATCCGTGGATGTCGAACGAGAGCCGTCCGATTGAAGATCGGACGGCTGAGATCCTCCCGCGCCTGCTCTACGATCGCGCTTCGGGCGCGCGTGCGCGCGCGCGTTTCCGCCCGGCGTGCGCGCGCGCGTGGGAGGTGGGGCGCTGTCGTCGCGCCGCGTGGCGCAATCCTAGCCGCTCGCTGCTGATCGCGCGGCTCAATTTTGCCGCACCCTTCGCTCGCAATTGATTTCCGCTCCGCGCGATTCGAACGCGCGTCGCCACGACGCGGGCGTGCGCGCTAACCGTTGCGCCATGCCCGCGCTTTGTCGCGGTGACCGCGGGCGAGCGCGCGGATCTCGGCCGTTCGATCGAAGATCAACGACCGAGATTCGTCCTTGGCTGGCTTGGGGGCGTGCGAGCGGCGGGGGCGGGGCGACGTGGCGCGTTCTGGGCCGTTGATCTCCAGATCAACGGTCAGGAATTCTTGGGCCCATTGTGGGAGCTCCGGATGTCGGATTTGGCCAATCTTGAGTCCGTTAGACTCCGTTCGTCGTCCTGAATCCATCCGTGCGGTCCGATTGCTCATCTGAGACCTGCTTTGACAAATGCTTTACACAAATGGCCATTAGTACAGTTTATAAGCAATCTTGGTACTTGATGCATGCAATGCTCCTATTCTACTTTATGTTGTGCCTTTTATTCTAAAGATGGGCCATATTCAACCTAATTACTACCCCCTTGAGTGGTGTTATCAGTTCCTAGCTCACTTTTTGATTGTCCGATCATCCTTGGTCGACCTTTCTTGGCCACAGCCCATGCCCTTATCGGCTACGAGTCAGGCTGTATTGAGATTGTCATTGGATCTGAAAAGATCAAGCTTAACATCTGCAAGGAAGCCAAGAAATTTAATTGCGATTGTATCGAGGATGACACGTCTGATGAGGACATGGCCGTCAGCGCGTGTATCAGACTACTTGGGACCTATTCTGACTGCTGCGGATTACCTGTAAACATTGATGACTGCCTGATCAACACATACTGTGACGTTCCCCCATCCCACCCTATCCCCGTAGCTTCTTCTGACGAGACTTCTGACGAGGTTTTCTCCGCTTCCCATACCTCGTGGTCTGAGTCATATCCGGGCTACTCACCGCTGGTCCACACTCCTGAAGATCGGATTGCCCTTTCTTTCCTGCCAAATCAGGTTGATTGGCAATTCCACACTGGGACCTTGAGCCCACATCTTACTCACTGGGGCTGTTCCTTTTTGGATCCATCTATCCAAGAAGCCCCTCTTCTTGGCAAATTTGAGGGCCAACTTCTTCCTCCTGACTTGTTTTCTGTTCCGCCTGGGACACTCTCATCCCAAGAAATGCCAGATCTCTGAGCATCCACCATCACTTTTCACACCACTATCACGATCACTTCACTTTTCAGTTCACCACCCACCATCCACCCACCCTACCACCCTACTGTATACCCTACACCTCAGCTCTCGTTACCCGATCTTTCATCCTTTCTCTACCTTTCCCTGCATGCATATGAGGACATAGCATCGTTTGGCATGGGGGGGTGGATAGGCATCCATAGGATCTGGGTATTTTATGGTATCATGCAGTTTATTCCTATTTATAAATATGTAAGAAAAGAAAAAGAAAAAAATTGAAAACTGAAAATGGTGTTTAGTAATGATCTGAAAGCTGAAGCAAAATACAATAAGTGTTTATGGATATTCAACCACTGTTTTGAAGACTTTCCAAGCTACAGAAGCTTGATTCGCTCAGGCTCGGCTTAATTCACTTGGGCATTGTCAAGATAGATCGGAATCTATCCTAACTAAGGATGTATTCTTGTACTTGAGACACCAGTATAGGATTCGTTAGTTAGCATCTACTTGAGAGCTGAAGTAATCTTGGTTCACACTACACATATGAAGAAAGACCAGGTGAACATAAGATCCAACCCTAGTGTTCTTTAGGGAAGGTGGAGTCCTTACCTATACGCGCAGGTAGACGTTTTATCCCAGGTTTTAGTCTCCCACCAAAATGGAACTCTCCCACCAAAAAGAAAAGTGTGCTCCTCCAAATAATGTTGTAAGGGATATACTGGCACATGTTTCAAAAAAAAAGTTGCAAATAAGCCAGTATATCTTGCAAATATCTCTACCCTAAAAAAAGTTCTTTAGGGCATGTCACAAATACCCTATTTTCTTTGAGCCACAAATGTCAGAAAATGGGAGTTGAGTTTTCCGTCATCTTTTTAAGGGTCAATCCGAAGACACGAGCTGAAATTGGGACCAACCTGTACTTAAAAATTCGTGAAACCCTGGGCTTGAGTCTTAATGTTCATCTGGTCAGTGTTGAACCTTCACTAAGCACAAGCCATAATCTCTTAAGATCTTGAGTACGGCAAAAACCTCCTGGATCCTGGAAATCGTACTTAAGGTTTAAATATCAAGAGTCCTAGTTAGTCGAGAGGTGATCTATGTCACATAAGACTTAAAGTACTGGTAGTCTTCTCTGCAATTGATTCTTACAATATCCAACAATAAACACACCTATGTCGCCTCAAGAAGAAAATCTTCAGCTTAAGATCAACTCTAAATACTACAAAAAAAAAAATGTTTTGCTAGGGACTAGCAAAAGATAGGCATGGGGTTATGATTGCACTGCAAAAATACACCTGCAATTGTGTCGTCTTGTGCTATTTCCTAGCATTACCACTGCATATTAGGTATCCATAGTCGCATTTGTAAAAATACACGCATGCACGCATTTAATTGAGAGGGGAGGAGAGTGAATAATTGGCCTCGCAATTCACATTTTTCCTCAAGTGCTACTTTTCAAAATTCACCTCCTTTTTTATTTTAATTTTATTTGACTTTGAAACTCTTCTCGCGGCTGCATGGCAACCACTTCTTCTTCGTGCCATGTCCTGCTCAGCCTCTCCCTACCAGCCGCATGCAGCCTCTCCCTGCCAAGCCATGCGCAGGCCATGCACAGCCAGGGCATGGTTGTGCATGCTTTCTTCTTCTATAAAAAGAGCTCGGCTCCTTCTTGCAAAGGGGAGCCTGGTCCTCCACAAAAAGAAATCCAACAGCAGACCTTCTTCTCCAGGCCACCGTCCCCTTCCCTCTCCCTCCATACGCAGGACCTCCTCCTCCGAGGAGACACTCTGCGGGTAGGAGTCCATTACTGTGGTGCACACCCACCATAGTGAGACCACCACCGCTCAGCTCGTCAAAGAGCCAGTGGGTGTGGTGGCCTTCTTTTCCCAGTCTCATGTCCAAGCCACTCAGCCATTGGAGTAGGAGCTTCAAGCATTGAAGCTCAAAGCTCCGCACGCAGTAGTAGCAGTAAGGCGGCAGCAGCTGCATGGCCCTCCAACGCACGCCTGTAGGCCGCCCTCGCCCCCAGCGCACACTTGCAGGCGCCCTCGCCTCCCGCTTCTTCTCACTGCACTCGCCTGTCCACCGACAACAGGCCACCGCATGCCCCTGCAGCGGCCGGCCAAGCTTCTCCGTGCATGCCAGCCATCACCCGTTGCCCCACCACGCGCCCTGTCGTGCTCCGTCGCCCGCAACCTAGCCTCTCTGCACGCTCTGTCGTGACGTCCCACCCGCAAGCCACCAGCCGGCACACCCCTTCCACGCGCTCACCAGCTCGCGCGTGCCAGGGGCAAGCAGCCCGCACTCACAGCACCTACAGCAGGCGGTTGCACGACTCGCCCGGCTACTGTGGCCACTATTCACGCGTTTCCGCGGAACACTGTGGCTACAATGGGGTGACTGGTAAGTTTCTCACTTATCTGGTCACCCCACGCACCTCTATCGGCCACTGCCCGCGCGCGCATCCCGCCATGAGTCCACTCTAGCGCCCACCCGCGCGTCTGCGTGCGATCCTCTGCCAACGCCCGCTCCCATCCACGTCTCCCTTCACTCGCGTGCGCCCGCCCCAGCTCTCTGCGTAGCGCTGTGCGCTGCGGTCCTCGCTGCGGCCACTTCCCTCCAGCGCGTGCTGCTCTGCGTGCATACGTGCCTGCACACAAGAGTGAAGCCTCAGACGTCGGCCCCACTGCTGCAGACAACTTAAACGCCTCTCTTTTCCTCAGCAGAAGCCCTCTATCTCTCGTGCCCTCTCTCTCTCTCTCACAACACACTTTCTCTCTCTCTACAGAAACACATACACACACTCACACTCTCATACACACACGCACACACCTATACACTATATATATATATACATATATATATATATTTATATCTATATATATTTATATACATATATATATATATATACTTATATCTATACATATAATAGTATCTATATACTTAAGTATTAGTATACATACATATATATATATCTATATACTTATATAAATATATATATATACATATATATATATATATATATGTATATTAGAACCTATATAACTAAGTATTATTATACATACAGACATATATATATATATATATACATCTATATACTTATATATATATATTTATATACATATATATCTACATATAGACATATACTTATATACGTATACATATATAGATACATATATATACACATATACTTATATATATATATATATATATATATATACACATTTATCTACATATATCTATACATACATATATTACTATATACATACACATATATAGATATACATCTATATAGTATTATATACATACATATACATACATATATATATATATATATCTATCTACACATATACTTAAATATATATACATATATATATATACATATATAACTACATATATATACCAATATACTTATAACCATATATATATATACATATAGATATATTTACATATATACATATATATATTTTTTCACATTACTTACCATACGTTGTATTGCGGGAATATCTGCACCAGTTGCTGATATTCCTTTATACACGCGTACAAAAAGCGTGGTCACACACATCTTCCACCATCCATCCTACACTCCACGCAACACCTCGTCCTGTTGGTTGCATCTTTCTTGATGACGACCGACTCGACACCATGATACACTCCATCTCCGCCTCCACCCCCACCCCTTTATACATATATAATATATACCTATATATATATATACTATATTTACTTTATTTCTGTTTCGCTTTCCTGCTAGTAAAATGATAAAAAAATATATAAAAGAGAAAAGATAATCCTTGACTTGCAGGTACTCCGTTTTGCAAATAGCAAGACCCATTTTGGAAACCTGATTTGGCTCAAAGCCAAGAGCCTAATTTTGAGGGTGTGCCCCAAGGACAAAGATTATCAGAAAAAAAATCTAAATAGAAAAACACCAAAAACACAATAAATGAACAGAAGAGATTCATTGTAGGAAAGTCGTAGAAACTTGACTTGTAATCCCACTTCCCTGAGTTCGACCCTAGGCCTAAAAGTGACCAAGATAAAATCAAGTAGGCCAGGTTAAAAATTTTTGTAAAGAGATGGCTAGGTCCGATTTAGGTTAACCACTATGCACACTTCAACGATAAAATCACCATATTAACACACCTATCCAAACTCGACCACCACTTAGCTTAGCTTTGCTAAGCTCCAGCTCCTTGGGCCATCTACCACCATAAAGTCCAACCTAACTACCTCTTCCTCAAGCCCACCTAAGCTACACCTAAGCTCCACCTAGTCCACCCAAACCTAGTGCCAACCTTGTCCATCTCTTCACCCCTCACCTTCCACCAAAAGGTGCCTAGATTTGGTACCAAAACCTAACCCTAACCATCTCCCATTTTGGCGTTAACCCTACCTCCCATATCCACCAAACACCTAACCCTACATCCACATCTAGCCACCCACATACCCCTCTAGAACCCTAAGATGGTGCCACCTAATAGCCTACTAGAAGGCCCATTTTGGTGCCACCTCTAAGGAGCACCAAAGCCATAATCGCCCCCCCTTGTGCCACCTCATTTGACACCACTTATTCCTACCCATAGGATCCCCAACTACCTCCCAAATCATTTCCTAACCATCCATTTAAAGAGCCACTTCTACCCCCCATTAAACCCTATAAATACCCAACCTTACCACCACATAATTCCTATCCTCCCATAGTATATTTTCCACTCTAATTCCACCCATAACCCATGACCAAGGAGAAGGAAGAGAGAAGAAGATTAAGGGGGCACATCACCCACCCCCTTGGTGCCTTCTTCTTCCCATTCCTTCACCTTGTGCCACACCTAGGAGGAGGAGAAATCCATCACTACGAGGATGGCCAGGCAAAGGAGGAGTTTCAAGGGTTTATATCCACCCTTAGGAGAAGCAAGTGCATGCGCCCCCCTAGGCTTGAAACTATGTTGGAGGACACCTTCCTAGAGGAACCTTTCAAGGAAGGAGAAGAAAGAGCCCTCTTTTCAAGTCAAGGAACTACTCAGCTTGGAGCAAGAAGCCCCCTCTTCTTTACCATTTTATCTATAGGATTTGTGTTTTTATTTCCTTGTATTTTCAAGTATATTAGAAGCATTCCTCTATGTGGTTTGTGTAGAACAAGTTTCTATCAATTCAAGTTGCCTTCATTTCTATTCTTGTTGCATTTATTTTTAACTTGATCTAGCACTTTTTCACTCCCTCTCCCTAATTACTCTAGGCCTCCACGTGCCTAGAGTGAGCTTAGGGAGAGGCTTTTCTTGTCACCTTAGTAATAGTTTAGTGAATTATGTGTGGATCGCTTTTTCGCCTATAATTTTGCGAGTGCTTGTTTCAAAACCATAAAAACTATATATTTGAAAATACCAAAAAGAAAGGTGATTTCTATTTTGAAGCAAGAGATTTGATTTGCAAACAATTTGGCCTCCTTGGACGACCCTAAATACTTCCCTATCTATGTTTTAAAAGCTAAAGTAGATTTACACGTTACAATGATTTCCAAAACCCTAATTAACAAATTGTGTATTTTAGTTATCACAGCGTACGTGAGGCAGCACGTGCGACACGACGTGCGAGGCACGTGGCACAGTGTAGATCATTGAAGGTGCGAGGGTGAGGGCTACGACGACTCTTGCAGTGGGTCTTCAGCGACGTCTTTGAATGTTGCTGTTAACCCAAGGATGAATTTAAGCCCTCTCCTCAACTATATAAAGGGACCTATCCCTCCCATTTGCTTCCGTCATCTACCTAAGAAGCTCTACCACTCCTTAAAGCTCCAAGCAAGGTTGTGAAGACACCGAGTCGTCGATGGAAGCTCCTCCATCGTCATTGCTGCCTCAATGCTTTTCTTCTTTCTTGTTCTTAGTGTTATTTTCTTTGGATAGTGTTGTTCATTTCTTTCATTTAAGCATTCATCTACATATTGTTGAACGCTACATTTGATAGTCAATAGAGTAAATATTTGATATATTATTCTCATATCTCTATTATGATTCTCTAACCCTATCTCCCTCTCTTTCTCTCACTCTATCTATCTCTCTTTATCTCTCATTTTCTCAAATTGATTTTCAAGCACACAAATGACATATTTACATGACACGAAAGCGAGTATTTGATCTAGTTACCACCTCCATGTGTCTGACACTCAGACTCACCTCCGATTCTTTATTTAAAATTGACTTCGTAAGAACACTACAACAAACGGTTTTACGCAAACGCGTCCAATGAACGATCACCAGCCAACCCGGGTGTTCCTTGCCTCCACTCATCCCGATACTCATCTTACATACTCTCTCTACCTTTCTAGCATCTTTCTACACCCTTAGTTTCGAGGTTCATGCACTACAACCACCATTCCACCACCATCTTCCTCAACTCTGGCACGAGCTCTAGTGAGCTTATGCTGATGCCCCAGTTCACTAAATGCCTTACCGCTACCACCACTACCTAGAATAATAGTCCTCTACCCATTTGGAGTTTTGATCACCTGAGACTACCTCCGAGTAACCCACCACACCATGGTCTACTCCGGCACCAATACACCTCCACCAACCACTAGACTCTTCATCACCACCACCATCATCTTCCTCGCTTCACATCGAGTCTTGAGAACTATTCAATTCGGGCTTTTAGCCTATATTCATGTATTTAAGGTCTCGTCGAAGCTGCTTACATCATTGCTGCTTGATTACCATCTCCCTTACACTGACCTCCAATAAACATAGAATGCCTTGACGAAGCCTTCAGGGGCTTCAATTGAGAAAGAAGCAGTAGTGACAACACCAATTGCACGAAGAGCATCGGTTGTAGCTGTACTTGTGAAGAGCTGACCAAGATAGTCCCATATTAGGACTTTTTAGTTTTCAAATGCATATATATGGATTTAAGATTTGGGTTTGTTTGCCCTTCAACCACTGGGGTCAGGTCCCTACCCCTCACTAGCCTCACACGTGCCCTTGCCCATGCTCACGCCACACAGGTCTGGGCTGAACAAGGTTTGGTATAGACTGGTCCAGTTTGGTCTGGAAGATAGAGAAATTTTTGGGTTTATTCAAAGAGAGAAAGGGTTTTGATCTCGAGATCTATGCCTAAGGACTTCGGCAAAAATTGATGATTATTGGCTTGGGAACTTTAAGTTGTCTAAGGCTTACTTGAAATGTTTGAACTAAGGAAAAGTCAGAAGAGTTGAGAAATCTAAGAATGGGCTATGTGTTGAACTGATTTGTTCTTGACATTGAGAATAAGCTTGAATATTGAGTGATTAATTGGTGGTTCCAACCACCACATTTTTGCTCTCTTTCACTTTTTTCTTGGTGGTTCCAACCACCACATTTTTGCTCTCTTTCACTTTTTTCTCTTCGACTCTTGACATACATTTGATATTCATTGAATATAGTTTTCATCTATATTGAGTTTTATTTTTGAATATTGGATTGGTGACTAACTTGCAATAGTTTTCTCCCTATGAATGACCTTAGAACTCGCATGTTTTTCGAGCTTTACAAATTTAAATGTTGGTTCGATTTTCATCGCTATACTACAACACATTTTTTTGAACTACGACGGTTACTGTTTAACATGAATGAAGGTAAATAAGGAGACGAAGGCTTAATGGAAGGAATGTCACATGTTCCCATTGGTTTGGATCTTTTGGGACGATGACATGTTCTTTGATATCCCATGTCCATGTTTCGTCAGCTAACAATTCCATCAAAAACTGATAGATCTTCTTTAAGAACTTTTAGCGATTCTGAATTTTATTGAGTGGGATATCCTCATTGAAATGATATTCCATGTGATCTCTGAAAAGGTGCCAGGCACTTCTTGTGAAAGCACCGTTAATGGAGTCTCCATCCTCTTTCAAATGTTATAACACTTGGATGAGGCATGCATCCTTTTGAAGAGTCTAACCACTGAAAGATGCCATTCCTGTGGTGAGAAGTTTTGGAAATGACATAGAACTTAGAAAATAGTAGAGAAATACTCATGAAGAAAATATTTCAAACGTAACATTATCGACTACTTTTGGATTCCATAGTGCCATTTTCATAATCATGATAATCAATTGTTGGTATAATTAGCCATCTTTGTTGATGCTTCAATTTTATGTTCGAAAACTTGTAACTATTTCTCCAATTCTAGCCTCTTCCTCCTCTCTTCTCGATGTTCGCAACAAATATCATAATACATGGACACCATGAATGTTAAGTCAACCCTTTGTGATTTGAGCATTGGCTTGAAGTCAAGAGGGGATTTACGATATCCGCATCCCTAAAATGTAAACGTCAATGCAATCGATAGACAATAACTTTAATCCAATAGTACTAGTATGGCAACTATATCTTCACTTTTCCCATAAGGACACTGATGTAGACACATCTATTTAGGTTAAAATGCCTTTTCATGCATGTTCCTAGGCTTAGATTTGCATTTCATGTTATAAATATTGCATAGCATACATTATTCTGCAATTAGAGTAGTTGTATATATTTTAGGTTAATTAGGTCCTTTTTATGGTCAAGAGAGAAGAAGACTTATTTCAAGGCCTTGGATGGATGATCAGACCATAGGGATCTGATCAGGATGACGATCGAAGTCTAACACCTTTGAAATCATCTAGATCGGAGTCCCGTGGCATCAAATAAAGTCTAAGGAAGATCAATGGCCAAGGGGGCAATGCGACATCCATACAGGTTTCAGATGGAAAATCTAACTGTACGGATTGATCTAGAGCAACGATCGCAATCCGATAATGAGGGAATCATCTCGATTTGAGCACCGTGGCACCCTTTGCAATAGAAAGAAGAATGGATGGCCTGATGGCGCCATGTGGCACCATCTAGGCCACCCAACATCGGCCAGCAACACCCGCTCCCACCTCTCCATCATCCGCAACCTTCATTCGCAGACGTTGGATCTTGATCCAACGGCTGAGAAGCTCTCCCCTACTACAAGCGTTAAGTTGTCCACTTGACACAGCAGATGTCTTGGTGCGTTGGTTGGGGCACTGGACTCCAAGGGAGGAGCACGGGTTCGAATCCCCGCAGCAGTGCAGTGCACGCCAGTGTGTACATGCACAACACGGTGTGAGGAGCATGGGCATGTGGAGAACGTAGCACCAGCTGAGCGGGTGCCAGCAGGGATATACAGGGGTCTTGAGCGATAGTTGCGTGGTCCTTTAGTGACTCATGCAGCTATCACTAATGGCCCATGCGCACCAGTAAAGGAATTGAAGGTGTGAATCTTTAGCAATAGAAAGGGTGGATTTGTAGCGACATTTACAGATGTCAGTAATGACCCAGATGCGAATTTGTTCTTCCTCCACTATAAAAGGACCTACCCACCACCATTCCTAACCATCTCTTCCTTTCTTCCTCTTACCACCTCTAAGGCTCTAGAGAGAGCTTGTCCCAAGCCCGAAATGCTCCTCTAAAGTAGAATACCAAATATTTTTCCCACCCCTCATCCCCATTCGTGGAGCATCCCATGGTCATCTTCTCATCTACTTTAGGAAGTAGATCCTCGCCGCAATGATGTCCTGTCCCGTCCTCCTTCCTCCAACGCGGTTCTCCATCGTCCTACTCCCCACCATCTTCTTCTGGGCATCGTCAGAGTGAGTCATCCTCCAAGCAACTGTCGAGGGGGATTCTCTCACCTCTTTCTATCTTCATTGCTTTCGTAGTGTAGTTTTCCCTGCTTTCTTAGTTGTAAAAAAAATTTGATCAGAAATCCATGATTATTTCTCTCTCTCTTATATTTTCGCAAGTAGATTAGCTAGATAAAATTTCATAGACCTAATCTCTTGCTTGATAAAAAATACAAAAAAAAGTTAGAAAAGAAAAAAATGAGAAAAATAAATAAAAGCGAAATGCGGATATTTCAAAACCAAACATTTCCCTCCTCGTGTTTGACCGGGGACTCACTTTTTGAGTTTCGATTATAAATTTTATTTGATAGACGTATTTTGTGAGCTATGACGATGAGTTCCTCTAAAGCCTAATTTTTACCATACGAAACACACTACATAAGTTTGGTGTCGTTGCTGGGGAGGCAACGCTCTTTGTTTTTTTTTCGTGTTTTCTCGCCTTATCTAACTTTTATCTCACTTTTTCTCTGATCTTACTGTGATTATAGGTCCTCATCCGAGGCAAGCCAGAGCAGTTAGATCGGAGAAAAGTGCAGATGTAGGTTTTGTAAGTGTGCCCCACCACCCCCACGCTAGTTTTCATTCCATAACCTAATAACTAAAACCCAAATCAACTTAGGTGCTTACATAAACCCTAGGGTAGATTTTGGTTGTTAATTGTCACTCCATTCACCTCACCCACCCACATATATAAAAAAAAAAAATATATTCTTCTCTTGTGGGATTTAACTAAAAGTTACACGGTTAACACCCACAACTTCTTATCCTATGGCACACAATCATTCTACCACTTAACCGGGATCTGACCTGTGGACCCAGTACACTTCAACTCAATATACACAAGTGAGTAGAAATTTGAATAGGTTAAACATTCTTATGTGCCTTAACTGAGTGGTGTAATAGGCCAATTGATTGAGTTGTTTGAGTCATAATAATTAAGATTGAAATTGATTCATCAAGTAGCTTGCCACTTAGGGTTGATTTTTAGGACTGAACCAAGCACTCCACATTTTATTTCTGACTTTTAAAGGAATATATCTACACTAGTGCTTTCAAAAGTTGGAGTGTTCTACTAAACCTAATTGAACAAACCTAAAGATTAAACCCTAAATGCTACTAGACAAGGTTAAACCCTAAAAGACACACCATCAAATAACCTTGTTTGCAAACCTTGGTTGTGCACACACACACATCTGAATTGATGATTAAGGCCACAACCCATTTAAAGGGCCCATCACATTCCAAGGGCACAATCATCCCAAGCCTAATTAAAACTAAGCAGATGTTGGCCTTAAGGATTGATTCGCTCTTCAAGGCTCAAACTAAGATTTTTTTGATTAATCTACTTTTGCTGGTCCATCTGATGTCTAGCTAGGGTAGTAGCATCAAACGACTGTGGCTGGGGGGCACATTTGGAACTAGAGGCCCAAGCCAAAGGAAGAACCTTCTCTCCAGCCCCTCCTTCTAACTGGTTGGATTGACTGGATAAAAGTAGACCAAATTGTTTATAATCTAAAGACGAGTCCTGGGAGTCTGTTGGTCTTTAGGCTAACCCACCTAAGGACAGGGTTGATTGCTTGTACTGCAGGGCTCCTTTCTTTCTTCTGAGTTCCCTCCTATTCTACCATGTATCCTTCCACATCCTGCACTCATTTCACATCCTATTCTCCTACCACCACTTATCCCCAAGATGATTACTATCCTGACTTGACTTGTAATTACGCATCCACTAGCCGAGATAACTTTGATTGGGGATATGAATCTGGACCTCAATGTCTAGGGCCTAACCTTAGCAACAAGACTATGATTACTATCCTTCCCAAAGTAATAATGATTATAGATCTCGATCCTTTGATGATCAACCTAATCAGATCTACAACCATGACGGATATGATGATTATAACACTTATCCTCCCCAGTATTCCACTGAATATAGGTCGCCACCATTCTTTAAATAGCCTGAAACAACCTACTACAAGGGAGGGACCTGAGAACTTCAATATCTTGACTCCCCTAGATTTAACCCAAACACACCCAACCCAGAACCGAACCAATCGGTTCAAGTGAACCAGATCTAGGATAGGGTGTTGGCTAATTTGAGGAACACTATACAATCTTTAGAAGCTCATCTAACACCATGCACTGAAGCATTGGAGCCTAGTAATTTACTATTGGATTTGCTCCAAAATGTTAGGGATAGGGACCTGGGTGAGTTTCTTCTTGGGAAATTGTCAAGGTTGAGGATGAAATTTGTGGTTGCCCTAGTCCAATCTTGGAATGATTCTCAAGATGAACCCCCTTCAGGAGAGCTAATGTCTGAACTCACTCAGGTGCCTGTCAGGGGGGATACATTTTCTGAGACTAGGGATTACCAGGTTGGGCTAGAGCAACCCATTGAGGATGAACCGATTGATTCACCTGAGATCCCTAAGCCAGGGAGTAAGGAAAAATGTCTCTTTGAACCAAGAAATGGCAATCGATTTTGAGACATATATAAATGAGGATCATGAATTTTTTGACTCTGAGGGTGAAGAATCTCTTAGTGAAGTCTCACTTGAGCATAAGGAAGATGATTTTAGTGAGACAAACAACCTCAAGGAGCTTGACGAACCATTTGATAGCCCATTCATTGAAGATTTGGATTTAGTTAGGGTTAACTTGGAGGATTCGAATCCTCGTTTACTAGAAGATTCAATCAGTAATCCCATTCCTCAACCACACCCTGAAGGTATTGATTTTGATTTGGAAATCATTGTACAAAAGTAAATTCTGAGTTAGCCATGATTTCTGGACTTGGGTAAATATTATGGGCTGAATGGTATGCTAGAGGTCCCGGAGCCCGAACACTTACTGCTGGAGGATAGAAATGTTGAAATGAAAATTTGGGAGGTTAATTCTGAGGGAAAAACAAGTTTGGATTTAAGGGTTCTTGGTGACCTAAAACCACCTACTTTCTACCAAGACTGTTACGATATCTTTCACGTGCAACCCAACCATGAAATAACTGATTATTTTTCTGAGTTGAACATTAAGTGGACATCCACACCTATTGAACCATCTTTGCCCATTGTCCGACACTTTGGTCTTGGGTTGCACAGCACAAAGCCACAGGCTCGGCCCTGTAAAAACAATAATCATAGGTTCTGGGCATGGGTCTGCACCATAACTTGGTCAACATCTATGGGCATCTTTTGCTAGTGGGTCTGAGGATTAATCTTCTGATTTTGATTCTGACCCGCACTTGTGAATTCTCAATTTCTTCCCGGTGTGCATGTTATGCCTAGCTGAAGGCATTAAATTAAGCACGTGTTTATATTCCACCTTCTCTACAGAGTTGACCAGATTTTCACGTTGTTCAGGTGATATTCTGTTTACTCCACCTTTTCATGTTTTTATTTTTACAATGAGGACATTACATCATTTAGGCATGGGGGGGTGGATACTTTATCATGAAATCATTTTGTTAACTCCGTAGAATTTCTTTTAGTTCGTTTTTAAAAAAATTTTGAAAATTCAAAAAGATAAAAAAAAAGAAGACTTAGGAGAAGAGAACTTAGGCATTTGGAAGTTATTAACTTTAGGAAATGATACAATCGGACTTGAATACTTAGACTCTTCAAGTCTTTGGGCTTAATCATCCTGGGTGTCCACTCGAATGTGGACTTAGTCTCGAGTCCTCGCCAAGTAATTCTATTTTAAACTAGTCAATAAATAGGGGTGATAAGTATACGACTTGTCAACCCACCCTCTAATTTGAGGGGACTTTAAGCCTAAGCATCTACACACTTTTTGCACGGACTCACTTTTCGATGGTTTCTTCGAAAATTTGGTAGCTAATGAACTATCTAGGGTGGTATGGTTAGCAAGTTGTTGATGGTAACAACTCATTAGCCAGTTGTCTAGAGCCCAGTCACAAGACCATTTTCATCATACTACCTTTAGGTAAATCCTAGATCAGGTAAGACACCTAGTTAAAAAAAAAAGAAAAATAAAAAAAAAAAGAAAGAAAAAAAAGGAGAAAATAAAAAATAAACAAAACCACACTTCACCGCACAAGTATCACTGGCAAGTTGCCATGGGTAACAGCCCATTGGCCGATTGTCTAGAGCCCAGCTCATAAAAATGCATAATAATTCCCAAAACACTTAGGGAAGAAGCAGAGAAGTAGAATAAACTGGGGAGATATACACTGGGTTCGCCCTTGTGTTTGCCCCATAAATAAAGAAAAAGTAGGGAGAAAGCTACCGTTCGAAAAGATAAACCTTTAGGCAAGGTCACCTAGGGTCGTAGAAACCCGAAGTCGATTTTAACGGCCACCTAGTGAGTCTTTCACTGTTTCCACAAGATGCTTAGCACTTAGAGTCCATTTCGAGTCTTAGGTAGGTCGGGTAGCCGTAAAACGTTATCCCGAAACTCTCAACCTCCAAAAGTACAAAAAAAATTAGAAAAGAAGAAAAACAAAACAAAATGTATCTTCCTTTTTCTAATAAGGTGAGGACTTAGGTGGTCTGTATTCTGGCAAACACCTGGGTACTATTGAGTCTTCGTTGTTTAGGACCTTAGTTGATAATTTCTACTGTTAATAAACAACATAGGCCTACACGATCGAGCCAAAATTCTATTTTTATACATAGCATGTAATTTAATTTTGCTAGGGACTAGCAAAAGATAGGCATGAGGGTATAATGTGGACACATCTATTTAGGTTAAAATGCCTATTCATGCATGTTCCTAGGATTATATTTGCATTTCATGTTATAAATATTGCATAGCATACATTACTCTACATTTAGAGTAGTTGTATATATTTTAGGTTAATTGGGTCCTTTTTATGGTCAGGAGAGAAGAAGACCTATTTCAGGGCCTCGGATGGACGATCGGATCATACAGATCTGATTAAGATGACGATCGGAGTCTAACTCCTCCAAAATCGTCTATATCGGAGTCTCGTAGCCTCATATGAAGTTCGAGGAAGATCAATAGCCAACGGGCAATGCGACATCCATACAAGCTTTGGGTGGAAAATCCAACCGTACGAATTGATTTGGAGCAACGATCGTAGTCCAGCAATGCGAGAATCATCTCGATCTGAGCACCATGGCACCCTTTGCAATAGAAAGAACAATGGACGACCTAGATGGTGCCACGTGGCGTCATCCAGGCTGCCCAACATTGGCTAGCAATGCCTGCTCCCACCTCTCCATCATCTGCAACCTTCATTCCCAGCTGCTGGACCTTGATCCAATGGCTGAGAAGCTCGCCCCCACCACTAGTGTTAAGTTCCCTACTCGACATAGCAAACGTCTTGGCACATTGGTTGGGCCACTGGACTCCAAGGAAGGGGTGTGGGTTCGAATCCCCACAGCCCCCAATTAGCAATTGAGCATGCAGCAGTAGTGCAGCACACGCACAGCAGCAGCGAGCGCATGCCAGTGCATGCACGTAACACGCTGCGAGGAGCACGGGTGCATGGAGTGTGCAGTGCCAGCGAAGCAGGTGCCAAAGGGGATATGCGTAGGTCTTCAGTGACAGTTGTGTAGGCCTTTAGTGACTCTTGCAGCTATCACTAATGGCTCATGCGCACCAGCAAAGGAATTGAAGGTGCGGATCTTCAGTGACAGAAAGGGTGGATCTGTAGCGACGTTTACAGACGTCAGTAATGGCCCAGATGCAAATTTGTTCTTCCTCCTCCACTGTAAAAGGACCTACCCACCACCATTCCAAACCATCTCTTCCTTTCTTCCTCTCACCACCTCAAAGGCTCTAGAGAGCTTGTCCCAAGCCCGAGATGCTCCTCTAGAGTAGAAAACCAAATATTTTTCCCTCCCCTCATCCCCATTCGTGGAGCATCCTGTGGCCATCTTCTCGCCTACTTCAAGATGTAGATCCTCACCACGAGGACGTCCCGTCCTGTCCTCCTTCCTTCGTTGCTATTCTCCTTCATCCAGCTTCTCACCATGTTTGTCCGGGCACCGTCAGAGCAAGTCATCCTCCGAGCAATCATCGAGGGGGATTCTCTCACTTCTTTCTATCTTTTTTGCTTTCGTAGTGTAGTTTTTTTGGCTTTCTTAGTTGTAAAAAAACATTTGATTAAAAATCCATGATTGTTTTCTCCCTCTCTTATATTTTCGCAAGTAGACTAGCTAGATGAAATTTCATGGACCTAATCGCTTGCTTGATAAAAAATACAAAAAAAATTAGAAAAGATAAAAATGACAAAAATAAATAAAAGTGAAATGTGAATATTTCAAAACTAAATGTTCGCCTCCCCATGTTCGACCTAGGACTCACTTTTTGTGTTTCGGTTATAAATTTTATTTGATAGATGCATTTTGCGAGCTATGACAACGGGTTCCTCCAAACCCCAACTTTTACCACGCAAAACATGCCTCATCAGACACTTATAAAATAGCCTATCTAAGATAGAATCTACAGTTGTTTCTTCCTTGAATACAAGTTTCATCAAGTGTCCACAAGTGCATCTCCTTTCATATCTTGTGAATCCTCTTAATGTGGACATTCCTGTGATCTAACAGCCTATGAAAAGTAGTTGGATATTGGGAATGAAGAAAATAATAGGAACGTAATTTCCATATTAGGTTAGTATATGTCTTCATGAGTAGGTACATCATACACATACGTAACACATATGAAATGTTGAAGGAAATAGATAGAGTACAACTCCTTGAGAGGAGTTGAAGGTAGAATACATGCAAAGAACACATTCACTTATCGTAGTTAATGAGTTCAATGGAACACACCAATTCATGCACTACGAGTGTCAGTCTTTTGCCTCAAGTGGTCCAACTCAGACTTCAGACGTTGCAGCCTTACGTATGCATTTTGCAACTTGGCACACTAGCTAAAGTTACTTCTTTCCCCCAACTTCACATACAAGCAAGCCATGAAGTTACACTCCACCTTTAGTCTATGGAAGGTTGGGAAGTTTGCTCGTGTAGGTTGTTTGTACTTGCAACCATAGATTGAATAGAATTATGATTTATTAGGCAAATTTTAACCCACTTTTTTAGGCAAGTTTGGGATTAGTGGACTAACTTACTCTATCTCCTTGAGGACAAACATAGAATAACCGGTCTAGGGGATCTGTACTTCAGATGTTCTCCAATTCAAAAACAAGCTTGCATGGTTCTACACCAAAGAATTGATGTCCGTGATACCAACCCTATCTAACATAGTAAGGAGCTATCTCCATCCCTGAAATTGTATGCTTACACATGGACTAGTGGGAATTGACAATTTGCAATGGTTATTTAAAAACTTAAATAACCAAAGGGAGGAATTCAAATATTACAATGACTTAAATGGAGTCCAGCACTTTCTTGATGATTACATATGCATGAACCATGCAGATACATCATCATTATGCATTTCTCCTTTCCCATTCCTCCGACATTGAATCTACCATTGACTCCCTACTCCATCTGCCCCTTCGGATATTCACTTGACTTAAAGTCACGATGGCTCAGGGATAGTGTCCCCAGGGTTAACTCTCTTGGGAGGAGGTCATCGCTCTCCAGTCAGATCTTCACCCAGGGAAGCTTCATAGTTTTTTTTGTAAAATTCATCTCATCCCTTATCTCTCAATAAGAAGTTGTGAATCACGTAACAAGCAACAACCACATCTCGATGGACTTCAATGGAGTAGGATGGCTAGTTCAAGCAAAGGAATCTCTTCTTTAAAACACCAAAACACATTTCAATGCAATTTTGAATCTTTGCATAATGGTGGTTCAATAGCTCCTTATTGAGATACTTGTATGTTGACCTAGAGTTGTACTTCGTTATATGATAACTTACATTTTGTTAAGGGGCAAAAAATTGGTGGCTATTAGCATACCCACAATCCATAAGATAAACTCGACCCGACGATATTAGAATATTGTCATCTTGCACTACCAATCGAAGTACCATCAAATCTGTTGTGGATACTTCCCAACCACTAGTAACATATTGAATGGATAGATCCATCAATGCAACACATGACGTTCAGTGAACACCAACCGTGTCTATTTAGATACCTCCCAGCTTCTGTGGGGTTTACACATAACTCCATGTGTGTTCCCTCTATAGCCCCAATCACATCCTACAAAGATTAGTGGGAGAAATGAAGTTTGTTGAGAAAAAAAAACCCTACAAAAATTTATGTAAAGCACCTCACCTTAAAGTATGGATATAGGTCCCTATTCCTCATTATCTTATTGGGAACTGGTGCCAAATCATTAGCAAAGGTAATAAACTCAAAACTAAAGCTTCTTTATTGCTTGGGAAACCTCTGTGTAGTAATTACTTATAGTTTGTGACGATCTTTCAAATTGCCATTGCATGTTACAATTCATAGCACCCTAGCCAGTGCCATATAAGAAATTTGCAAGAACCCCATTTGGATGCATCTCATTTGTGGGTTTTAAATATTTCCTCTCAACTAACATATCCCGTAACTTGATGCATTGGGAACTATATATCCATTTGAAACATATCCATTGACAGCTCATAATGTCCTTCCAAGACTCTATTTACCCATACCAATCTCTTTAAATCTCCAGTGTGCTTTGGTACGCATGGAGCACAGGTGGTAAATTGGATTTCATCGGCAACGTATTGCATACTTTCCTCAAGCATGACTTCCACGATTGAATTCCCCAACTCATCACTAGAAACAGACCATCGTGGAGGTTTCATCTACTGGGAAATAGCAAAATGAGGGAAATCAGGGCAAGTTTTTCATTGAATAAACATTTTGCACATTCAATTCTAAGCAACGAAGATAATACGAATATAAAGGACACATAGTCTTTCCATAATTAGGACAATGAATGACATTACAACTGCCACAACAAACAAATATCCAAAGTAAGTCAATGAAGACACCCTAACAGAAATAGGAGAATCAACCAAACATAACATGCAATGACCGAACGATGTCAGATATCACCATTCGAAACCATCTTCACCAACTCACTAATATCATCTGTAATACCACAAAGAAATCATCCTTGATCTGGGAGCTACTAGCAAATCTGGTATCATCGTCGTCAAGCCAAGAACACAAATATCAATCTCTTCCCACTCAAAGTCTCGAGTCGCTTGCTTTTGCTAAATGAGAGGAACTCATCCATCATTGACGTCACCTTGTCCACTCCTTCCTAAGTCAAGGCCCCACTACAACCACATTTTTCGCTACTCCTCAATCTGTGCTCTGATGGTTTCGGTGTCGCCCTCAATGGTGGTGATCTACACCAAACCTTTACATCCTCTTCCACATCCTGGGGCATCGTAGATTCTGTATGTGCTCCATGTGTGGGAGTATAATTCGTTGAGATGGAGGATTGTGACAAAATAGTCATGTTCTCATTCAGAGAGCAATCCATCTCGAAGAGGTTCAAAACAGGTTGACTTCCATATTCACCGAAATCCTCAACGTTGATATGCCTAAGATTGGATGTTGCATTTACTCCCCTAGCAATCTCCCAACTAGCAATAACTTCCAATTCATTATAGTAAGGAAATGTCTTCCCTCGTAATTTCTTCAAATGTTCTAAAAGCTACATGTATTTCTCATTCATTACAAATGGAACAAAGTCACAGTGATATGATAGAAATTTAATGGAAGTTTCACTAACCTCATCCCAGACACTGTCATCATATGGGATGGGACATTTCCTTTGATCATCCCAGCCCCAACCACTTCTGTTCATCAATGCAATAAAGGCATTGTACTCCTTCAGGTTTTTAAAGAGATTCTACAATTGATCCTTGACATAACATAACCTGCTATCTGAGTTGAACTCTTGAATGATCTCAGTCCACCTAGTTCTAGTAAAGACCCATTAATGAAATCATTGTCATAGTGGTTATTAAGAAGCCTTATCAACAACCTATCCTGATCACTTGTCCAATTTCCAATTCTTGGACCTCCCCCTTTGCAAGGTTGCTAAACACCCTTCCCACAATCGCAACCTTCTCAATTCATCCTACATGTCTAACCGAAAATAGGTAACCCTATCAAGAGTGGAGGAAAAAGGAAAGATTTTTGAAAGGAAGTTGCGGTAATACTCCAACAACTGTTAACTATATACCTTATTTGGGGTAATTTTGTCCCAACATCATTGTTGTGACCATCTTGCAGCTCCAATGCAACGATCATTATAGCAAATGCAACGATCATATCAAGAAGGAAATTTTCGTCATTTCCAAAATTCATCTTCCTCTTAGGGCAAACACAATGGCTAACTTGACTAAATGCATCATCAATTTCTAGTGTCAAATACTCAGGTGGAAAATCCATATACACACCACCTAGCGATAATTTACAATGGTTAAAATCATATTGTATCTTAATCACATATCTACGTCCAAATCATAATCTAATTACTTTCGTCAGATGGCTTATCAAAGATAGGAAGGAGTACACTTGCAACATCTATACAGATGAACATACTTACGTGATCTCTATAGATGAATAGATTAGCAAACTCACATAACAGGTTCTTCATCCCTATTAGGTGAACCTTTCATTTCTCTTCCTATAAATCATTAGCCTGTGACTATCATTTTCTTCCAAAGGTGATGCTTAATTTCATAGTCAATAATCCCTTTTCATCAACAAATACTAAACCCCCACAAGAGTTATCATGCCAAGTATAAAATAAACCTTTAGGAAGAACTGAATTTACCATCCAAATCATAAGGCACCAATGAAGTTATCCTTGCAAAGTACAAAGGTTTCTTGACAAAATAAGCATCCATCATTCTTGGCATTTCTAAGCAAGTAAAGCTGCTACACTGCTATCCCAAGTAGGAATACATAGGCAATCATACTTTCTAATTACTTGTTACATATATTACAAATATAGTTTCTACAATTTAAGTTGAAAGCATGCATGGGTAATAAAAATTTTTCTGGAATTAACAATTTAATTGTAAACTTCATGTCTAACAAAAATTTTACTGGAATAACCCAATTTCATTGTAAACACTTTGCTAGAAATGAGATTAGAAATTCAAGAAACTATTACTACTATTTCGGCAAATATCCATGAACCAACAACTTAGCATAATTAAAATCAAGTATTCAAGCAGTAATAGAATGATTACAAGGGAACGAAACTATGGGCAGTCCTCTTAAAAAGTAGAAACATCCAAACAAGCAAAGGAAGCTAGCAATGATAGGGCTATAGGGAAAAGTAATGGGAGTTTTATTTCAAACTTCTTAATCATGCCATGCAACATCAAAACAACCATAAGAACATCACAAAGTTAGGTAACTTGAAGAAATTGTTATATGACAAAGAAAATGGGGTTTCAATTTCAACCTTATTAAATAATTATTGCTAGGCAATTGGTGCAAACATGTTTACACTACATAAGATGTCTATTTATGCATGTTCTTAAGCATAGAATTGCATTGCATACTATAAATATTGCATAGCATGCATCATCTTGCATTTAGATTAGTTTGAATAAAATGGAGGTTAATTATCTCCTTCTATGTTCAGGGACAGGGCAAAATTTTTATAGGGCCTCGGATCAAAGATCCAACCATACAGATTTAATCAGGGTGACGATTGGACTTCAACGACTCCAAGATCGCCCTAATCAGACATCTATAGTATCAGATAGAGATCGGGGAACCTAGAAGATCAAGGGCCAAGATGGTGTGAATCCACACTTCAAATGACAAATCTGACTACACAGATGGATTTGGATCAACAATCGCAGCCTAATGGAGCAAAAATTGACTCAATTCGACAACCATGGCACCATCTACATCATCCAGAAGATGGATGGCCAAGATGGCGCCACGTGGCACCATCTCAGCCGTCGAACCGGCCGCTACACCCGCCGTACCCTCTCTTCTTCGATGATTCTCCACCATTGGATGTGCATCCAACGACTATGGATGCGCGCACGATTTTTAAGCGCAACATAAATGCGCTTGTAGTGTGTTGGTCGAACATCCTTTCGCGAAGGGAGGATGTGCGTTCGAGTCGCGAGGAGCGGGTGCGAGGAGCGTTGGATCATGATCGATCAGCCTCGAGTGCTCAATAGCACCTACGCGCTATCACACGCCCGCGCATGACATGCCATCAGACACAGGCGTTGCGGCTTGAAGAGGTGCGGCGAGGGCACATCTCAGCCGTTTGATCTCATGATCGAACGATCGAGAATTGAAGGACGTGAGTGTGCGTTGCATGCACGGGAGGCGAGCGGGCAGCGCACGTCGCCCACGATGGGGCTTTAGCGATGGTTTTATTTGTCACTAAAGAACCCTTATTTAATGTTTTGAGATTAAAAAGACCAAATTGCCCTCATTCCTTGCAATTATAAAAGGAGACCCCCTCCATACGAAATTCTCATCCCTTCCTTCTCTCCTCTACCTCCCCAAAGCTCAAGAGAAGCTTGTCCTACACCCAGGATGCTTCTCAAGAGATAAAGTCAAATTTTTGTCCCCCTTTCAGAAGTGGATCCTGCGACGATGACAACGTGCTGCCCCATTCCCGTTCTTGCTTCATCCTCCTTCATCTTACTCCGTTCCCCGTCTTCCAGGCGTCGTCCCGTCCGGCTCATCCTCCAAGCGACCGTCGAGGAGGATAATTCTCTCTCCATTCTTTTTAATGCTTTCTAGAGTAGATTTACTACTTTCTAGTGTAATCGTTTTCTGCTTTCTAGTCGTAATATTTAGTATAACAAACAATATCTTTGATAATGAATTCCATGTTCATTGTACATCTCTTTTTGGTTTTTTCTTGTAATATTCTCTCTCTCATTCTTTCTCTCTCTCTTCTATTTAGTGTAAATAGATAGATAGTTTCTAATAAATTAATCTACTTCGTGACAAATAAATTAAACATGTATTTTTAAATCAAACGTTCACCTCCCTGAGTTTGACCCAGGATTTCTATTCCAGTATAAATTTTATTTGTTGAACACGAGTTCTTCTCTTTCAAACTACAACAACAGGTTTTCAAAACCAAATACGTTAGCGTAGCAACTCGTAGCTTCAACATTTTGGCACCGTTGCCGAGGAGGCGAAGCTCTTTGATTTTTTTCGTGTTTTCCAACTTACGAATCATTTACCTCACTTCTCTCCTTTCTTATTGTGATTACAGGTACTCTTTTGAGATGAGCAAAAGCGGTAGATTGGAGTAAAGTGCTGTTAAAGGTTCTGTAAGTTATCCCCCACTTCCCACCTATTAGTTTTCATTTCACCACATAATAACACAAACATCAATCAACCTAGGTGTTCTTATAAACTCTAAGGTTAGTTTTGTTTGTTTGTTTGACACCCCATACCCACCTCAACCTTCACATTAAATAATAATAATAATAAATCTCACAGAGGTACAAAACCTCATCTGATTTTCAAACTCAACCAGTAAATCGATCTTTGGAGCTGGTACACACATCCAAGCACATAATTGAGTAGAAATCAGATTAGGTAATCATTTGTGTGCCTAATTAAGTGGTGCAACAAGCCAATTGTTTGAGTTGATTGGGCCGCACCACTTCAATTAAAATCAACTCATTAAGTAGCTATCGCATAGGTTGAACTCTTAGGGATTTACCAGGCACTCCACATTCTTTTAAGTTTTAATTGGAAACATCTTCACCTGTGCTTCCAAAACCTGGTGTGCCAACAAAACTTGTTTGAGAAAAACCTAAAGTTGAATCCTAAAAGCTACTAAGCATGATTTGAACCCTAAAATCCTTCACATCAAAAATAATCTTGCTTGAAAGCCACTAGTTGTGCACGAACACACACATCAATCAATCATTAAGGGCACAACCCAGATAAATGGCCCATCACATTCCAAATCACATTCAAACCTAGCCCTAAATAAAACAGAGTAGACGTTTGCCTTAAGGATTTGACTCACTCTTCGGAGCCTAGAATGAGATTATTTTTTATTAGTCTGTTTCTATTGTTCAATCTGATGTCTAGCTAGGGGAGCAGAATCAAATGATTGCGGCTGGGGGGTACACTAGGAACCTAAGGGACAAGCTAAAGGAAAAACCTTCTCCCCAGTCCCTCCTAACTGGTTGGATTGAACAGACAGAAGTAGATCAAATCGTTTCTTTATCTCAAGACAAGTTCTGGGAGTCTGTAGGTCTTTAGGCTAGCCCACTTAAGGATAGGTTTGATTGATTGTATTACAAGGCACCTTTCTTCCTCCTATCTATCATGAATCCTTCCACATTTTATATGCATTCCCGCTCTTTCCCTCTTGTCCAGAGCTCAGTCACTAGGTAGCTAATGAACCTTCTAGGGTGATATGGATGGCAAGTTACCGTGGATAACAGCCCATAGGTAGGTTGTCTAGAGCCCAGTCACTGGACCATTCTCTTTTTGCTACCTTTAGGTAAATCTTAGACCAGAGAAGCCACCTACTTAAAAAAAAAAAGAGAAAGAAAAAAAAGTCAAAAAGAAAAGAAAAAAAATAATAAGACACACTTCACCGCATGAGTATGGCTGGCAAGTTGTTGGTGGTAATAGCTCATCGACCTGTTGTCCAGAACCCAGCTTAATAAATGCACTGAAAATTCCCAAAATACATAGGAAGAAGAGGAGAAGTAGAATAAACCGGAGAGATATACACTGGATTCACCCTTGTGTTGACTCCATAAAAATAAAAGTAGGGAGAAAGCTACCGGTTGTAAAGATACAGCTTTAGGTAGAATTCTCTTTTTAAGGTCACCTAGAGGCATAGAAATCCGAAGTCTGTTTTAACTGTTGATCAACGAGTCTATCACATTCATAATAAAGATGCTTAGAACTTAGGATTCTCAACAAATCTTGGGTGAGTTGAATGGCCATAGAAAGCCACTCTTAAATCCTAAAACTCAAAAATAAAAAAAAAATTAAAAAAGAAGAAAAAGAGAAAAAGAAATGTTTCTTTGAATATGATGAGGGCATGAGGCGGTCTGCATTTTGGCAGATACCCGGGAACTGTTGTGTCTTTGAAAGTTCAGATCCTAAGTAAATATTTTCTTAATGATTGAAAATAACTCATGCCCAAATAATCCAACCTGATTCTTTTACAAATAGCATATAGTTTTTGCTAGGGACTAACAAAAGATAGGCATGGGGGTGTGATGTAAACATGTTTACATTACAGAGGATGTCTATTTATGCATGTTCTTAAGCATAGAATTGCATTGCATATTATAAATATTGCATAACATGCATCATCTTGCATTTAGATTAGTTTGAATAAAATGGAGGTTAATTATCTCCTTTTATGTTCAAGGATAGGGAAAAATTTTTATCGGGGCCTCGGATCGAAGATCCAACCGTACAGATTTGATCAAGGCGACGATTGGAGTTCAACGACTCCAAGATCGCCCTAATCAGACATCTGTAGCATTAGATAGAGATCGGGGAATCCTAGAAGATTAAGGGCCAAGATGGTGTGAATCCACACTTCAAACAACAAATCCAACCACACGGATGGATTTGAATTGATGACCACAGCCTAACAGAGCAAAAATTGACTCAATCCGACAACCGTGGCACCATCTACATCATCCAGAAGATGGACAACCAAGATGGTGCCACGTGGCGCAATCCCAGCCGCTCAACCGGTCGCTACACCTGCCACACCCTCTCTTCTTCAACGATTCTGCACCATTGGATGCCCATCCAATGGCAGTGGATGTGCGCACACGTTTTGTAAGTGTGACACAAACGCACTTGTAGCGCATTGCTCGAACACGCTTTCGCGAAGGGAGGATGTTTGTTTGAGTCGCGAGGAGCGAGCGAGTGGGTGCAGGTGAATGGGTGCGAGGAGTGTTGGATCATGATCGATCGACCGCGAGCGCTCAATAGCGCCCACTCGCAGGCCTGTGCGTGACGCGCCATCAGACGCAAGTGTTGCGACTTGAAGAGGTGCGGCGAGGGTGCATCTCAGCCGTTCGATCTCATGATCGAACCGTCGAGAATTGAAGGACATGAGCATGCGTTGCATGTGCGGGAGTCAAGCGGGCGACGCACGTCGTCCACGATGGGGCTTTAGCGACGGTTTTATCCGTCACTAAAGACCCCTTATTTAATGTTTTGAGATTAAAAAGACCAAATTACCCTCATTCCTTGCAACTATAAAAGGAGACCCCCTCCATACGAAATTCTCATCGCTTCCTTCTCTCCTCTACCTCTCCAAAGCTCAAGAGAAGCTTGTCCCACAGCTGGGATGCTTCTCGAGAGATAAAGTCAAATTTTCGTCCCCCTTTCGGAAGTGGATCCCACGACGATGACGACGTGCTATCCCGTTCCCATTCTTCTCGCTTCATCCTCCTTCATCCTACTCTATTCCCCGTCTTCCAGGTGTCATCCCGTCCAGCTCATCCTCCAAGTGACCATCGAGGAGGATAATTCTCTCTCCAATCTTTTTAATACTTTCTAGAGTAGATTTACTTCTTTCTAGTGTAATCATTTTCTGCTTTATAGTCGTAATGTTTAGTATAACGAACAATCTCTTTGATAATGAATTCCATGTTCATTCTACATCTCTTTTTGGTTTTTGTTTGTAATATTCTCTCTCTTCTATTTAGTGTAAATAGATAGATAGTTTCTAATCAATTAATCTACTTCATGATAAATAAATTAGACATGTATTTTTAAATCAAACATCCGCCTCCCTGAGTTCGACCTAGGATTTCTATTCTGATATAAAATTTATTTGTTGAACACGAGTTCTTCGCTTTCAAACTACAACGACAGGTTTTCAAAACTAAATACGTTAGCGTAGCAACTCGTAGCTTCAACAGCAATAAAGAACATACGAAAATAACAATGAAAATAAGGAAAAACAACAAATGAAGATATTGGAACTATGGAAGTTTGCTTTTCCCTAGTACATAAACTTTCGTACACAATCAAAATCAAATGATAGAATGGCAGAACATTGGTAAATTAGTATTCTACTACAAAATACCATTTAACAAAATTGTACTCTACTACAAAAGAAATTCTTCAAGTGCAAAATATGCGTGGACTACTGAAATGAAATCCATAATTGAAACTTCTTTGATCAATAAAAATGATAAAATGAAACTACCTTCCCAAGTTATATATATGTAGGATGTAATCTTTATATACATTTCCCATTGAAATATATAAACAATTAACTTAAATCCCATAAAAATAGTTCCTTCCTATGAAGATCTAATCAAACAAACAATCACAAATTTATCCCAACAAAAATCCATAGACAGCATGGCTTGGAAGCATTGCAATGAATCAAACAAACTTTCCTGCAAACATATGGAAAGAAACACTTCATAAACACAATGCTTGTTCTAGATTTCTAGAATGGAAGTAAAGGAAACCATATGTGCTAACAAATGAACTTTCATTATTTTTTTCTTTTTGCATGAGGATTGGTTGACATGTCATAATAGGTTGATACATGGCTTTACAGAAATTGAAGTACATTTTTAACATTGATCGTGCACTTTGAATTTGAGAAACAATTCATTATAGCCCCAAACCATTTAACATGTTGAAGTAGCATAGACCCAACCGTCTAGATTAAAGGTAAAATGAATGATAACAATATGAAATCAGAATTTCTTAAGTAAGAGTACTATGGCTAACTATAAGTAAAACTTCTTCTATCCGTATAAATGATATAATTACTTGCACTCCCAAGTTATATATATGTAGGACGTAATCTACTTATATCTATTTGCTATAGAAATATACTCACAACTAACTTATCAATTTCAAGTGCATATGGAGCTATCAAAATAATACCTTTCTACGTAGATTTAATCAAATAAGCAATCATGAATTCAACTCAAGAACAACCCATAGAAAGTAAGGTATGGAAGCATTGCAATGAATGAAGTAAACTTTTATGGAAAGATCTAGAGAGAACTGATCTGAAAAGAAACAATCCTTGAACGCAACATTTGCTTAGGATTTGTGGATTAGAAGGCAAAACACATGAGCTAACAAATGAAGTACCTTCCATTTTTGTTTTTTTTTGAAACTGATAGGAAGGCTATTGTGTTACGATAGCATTTCGGGAAGGCATTTTATTGATAAAAAACAAAGGAGATAAAGAAAAAATTACAATTCAGATCCCCATCTATGTATGAGGGACCAACACTTATTTACAATTTCCTCATAGCATACTGGTCTCTCTTGAAATAACTTCTCATTTCTCGCCCTCCACATGCACCAAAGTGTTGCGGCCATGCGTAGGTGTGGCCTCTCTGAAATTAAAAAACTGTGCCACAATGAATCCCATGAAGGGAGTGTTTCCTGACAAATCCTCCTCCATATCACATCAGTAATCAAACAAGAAGAAAAAATGTGCCTGAGACTGTCGGTGTGCATTCCACATAAGTGGCATTCATGAAGAGCTGCACCCAACCTCTTGTGCCTTAGATCACCTGTTATCAAGCCCTCCCTTCTACATAGCCAAAGAAAAATTTTTACCTTGAGGGGTATCTTCAAGAGCCAAAGTTTTTTATCAATGTGGTCACTTCCCCAACATCTACCATCATCCATAATCCTTCCATAAGCATGCTGGACTGTATATATTCCATCCCAAACATAGCTATCTTCCACGCCAGGTCTAGGTTTGAATCTTTCCAGGTCTGAGATCATGTTCAGTCTCTCTTCCCACAGCCGGGTGTCCTCCCTGATAGAGTCAGCTTCGTTCAATTGCCAGTATTCATGTTTCAGACCAGTAGCAACTCACAGCACCTGTTTTGTCCCTTGCTGTAGCAAACACCCTTGGGTAGGATTCTTTTAAATGGCCTAGTGAGGACCATTCTTCACACCAGAAATTGAATGTCGTGCCATCTCCTAGCATGGGCTACAGTAGATGCCAGTTAGACTTAAGAGCCTAAATTACAGACTACCAGAACGGTGAGGTCTTGGTAGGACATAATCTCCTCAACGCACCGTTGGAATGACCACAGCTATCTTTAATTAACTTGGTCGATGGCTTCTCTTCCCCATTCAGAACTTTTATAGCCCATTTGATCAATAAGGCCTCATTAAATTCTTTCAAAGCTTTGATTCCCAGCCCACCACTTTCCTTAGGCCGGCAGATTTGCTCCCACTTCAAAGGCTGTATAAATCTACCTTTCTAGAAGAACCTCATTCGCATTAGATCCATGCACTTCTAGATAGACTTCGAAGCTTTGAATAGGGAAAAGTCGAAAACAGGGATCGAGGTAATAACATAGTTCAGTAAGATGAGTCTACCATCCTTAGACAAGAACCTGCTATTCTACCCTTCCAATTTGACTGAAATTTTATCAAAGAGAGTGTTCCCGTCACATTTTTTCATTTTTGGACATTGTAAGGGCAGCCCTAAGTGTTTGATGGGTAGGTTGGTACATGGAGTCCCCAAGATATCAGAAATAGCTTCTTGTTCTTGCTCATTCAGACCAAAACTTACCAGCTTGGACTTCTCCCTATTTAATTTCAGACCTAAAATGTCACCAAAGATATTAACCATATGGTCGAGTGCATGGGCTTCACCCTCTATCCCTTACACGAAAAAGACCATATCATCCGCATACTGGAGAATAGGAGCCATGGCTCTCCTGTTGAAAAGAGAGTATCCTTTAATAATGCCTACCTCAGAAAGTTTGCAAGCATATCTTTCTAGACCGTCAACAGCAAGGTTAAAAACCAAAGGGGCTAAAGGGCATCCTTGCCTCACACCACAATGCGGTTGAATCCAAGCCCCACAAGGCTTCCCATTAATCAAGGGAGTGAAAGAAGTAGTAGTGATGCACCTTTTCATCCATTGGATCAAGAGAGGGGGAAATCCTCTTCTCTTGGAAACCTCCCACAAATAGGGCCACAAAATAGAATCATAGGCCTTACGGAAATCAACTTTCCACATAAAGGCTTTACATTTCCTTTTGTGCCAACCACACACCATCTCCTAGGCCATGATAAATGATTCTTGTAAGGATCTATTAGGGAGGAATGTTGATTAGACTGGATGAATCAAATCTTGCAGGATGGGCCATAACCTATTTGCCAAGATCTTTCTCACCACCAAATAAATGGAGCTTGAGAGAGCTACAGGTCTGAAGTCTTGGAATTTCTCTACAACTTGTGTCTTTGGTAGCATGAAAAGAAAAGATCTGTTGATCTTATCAAAGCCAGAGTTGCCCCCCCTAAATTCCTTGATAACATCCATCACTTCTTTACGAACCATGCCCCACATCTCTGTCAGGAAGTCGTAGGTCACGTTTTTGATAGAAAAGGAATGCATCGTAGTATAGTCGTGAAGTACGATCCAATAAAGATATTATTTTGTAAAAATAATGAGACTAGAGTCCTGGTCGTTCGTCTCTGGGAGACGTTGCTTTTACTTTTGAAATCGATCTTACTCTACTTTGTTTAGAATCGCATGCCAGTTCGTGATTATTACGTATCTAGGTATGACATGCTTAGTTGCAAAAATATTAGGAATTGGAAACAGGCAACTTGAATCACACAAAAAGAATGACAATTATTAAGCTCGTGGTGATTTCAAACATATAGAGACAAATATATATATAAAAGCATTTTTCATTCATTCTGTGGGAGAGTTGCTTGCACAAGGAAATCAAGAGGAAAGCTTACACATAAATGCTTGAAAATTAAACCTAGATACCAGAAAACGATTGCATACAAGAATCAACGGGGGGATTTCACATGCATCATTGGGGGAGAAGTAAGACTACACTACTAAGCAGTAAATAAAAGCAGTAAATATATGAAGAGCTAAGTTACTAATCTGGCAGAAGGAAGGGCATTCGGAGGTGGTCTCCGATGGCCTTTGAGTGGCAGAGAGAAGATGGAGGGGTGGCCAATGAAGCTTAGGTCGACCCTTGGAGAGAGGTTGGGGAGCTGATCCAGCTTCCTGGCATGGAGATGGTGGCCTCCATGGTGGTGCTCAACTCGTGCAGGTGGAGTGGAGATGGAAGTGGCTAGCCTAAGTGGAATGAATGCCAAGGAAGTAAATGGGGGTGTTTGGCCGCCCAAGGGGTCTTTTTATAGACCAAATGGCTTCTCTCTAGAGAGGTGTAGAACTCCCTAGAGGGAGTCCAAGAGTGGCCGGCCACATGTGGGTGGATGTGGTCTTTGAGATCCAAGAATTGTGGATCTCAATTTGAATTCCTCTTGGTTGCTAAATTTGGCAACGAAGAAGTAGCGCCATCTCAAGAGGTCTCTAGAGAATTCTAGAGAAGTGTGTGTGTGTGAATGGGTGTGTGTGTGTGTGTGTGGTCATGCTCTATGTGCTAGGTGGTTTAGGTTAGGTCCTAAGGGGTTTGGGTAGGTGTAGGTCTTGAATTAGGGTTATAAACCCTAATTGTTAAGGGGAAAATGCAATTAAACTTAACCTAAGTTTAATTGAATGAGTGTGAACCTAATTGAGAGTAGAATAACTCAATTAGGTTGGGTTTAGGTCAATTGGACTCTCACCAAGTCCAATTAAACTTGTGTGGGTTGAGATCTAAGCTCAATTGGACTCAATGAGTCCAATTGACTTAGGTGAAGGTAATTGACTTGATCTAAGTCAATTGGGTTTGGTGAGGACCTAATTAGGTCCTTAGGTAGGTCTAGAGGAGATGTACTAAGGTTAAAACACCTTAATTTAGGTTCCTATGGGGTTGGGATTAGGTCTAGGGAGCTAGAGATCCAAGATCAAGGCTTAAATCTCAGAACAGGAATTGGAGAGCAGTATCAGACGTCCCATAATAGGATCAGACTACTTATACTCAAAAATCAGAAGTTCAGACATCAATTCTGGACGTCTAATTTGAGTCAGGGGGAAATCAGGGTTATGTTTTGGGTACTCTGCAGAAATTGGACGTCTGACAAAGTGTCTAGGCATCCAATAACACTGCAGAAGTGGGTTTGAGGTGTGCGGGAGATGGCTAAGTGTCTTGGACATCCTATAAGTTATCTGGATGTCCAGATAAGGGCTGGAACTAGGGTTTTAGGGCTTCCTAGGGTGTTGTGTCCTAATCTAAGGGTCGCTAAGGCTAGGGGAAGTCTGTAGGCTATCTTAGGGCTAGGATGGACCTATGCTCTTCACATTTTACTGCTTTATTCCTACTTAATAGCAGACCTTTAACTCCCTTACATTATTATTCCTACATCTAATCTAAGCCTTTTGCTCCAGCTCTACTGCAACTCCCATTATTCTAGATCCAGCTTCAGATCCTACTCCAGATCCAGCTCCAGATCTGCTTATTGCCTGCAATCAACATAATGCACTTAATCAGCACATTATAACATTATTTTATGCATAGATAAAGGGAAGCAGTAAAGATGTAGATAATGCTTATGCGTGCATGAATTTTCCTAACTTATGCTAAGTTCTAGCCTAATCTAGGTCAATTATGACCTATGATTGCTGCATAATCAATCTCCTTATAGAAAAACACTTGGATACCATCTGGACGAGGAGAACCTTCATTATTTATGTCCTTAATGGCAGCCACTGTTTCTTTCTTAGTGATGGTTGCTGTCAAACTAGACTCTTGTACCTCAGAGACTCTAGGTGAATCACTCGCCGCCATTCACCATAGACCTCTACTTGCTACCCATGAAGAGTCTCTAAAATATTTGATGGCCTCAGCTCTAATATCTGGCATAGAGGAGATTCTCTGACTGTCCCTAATTATGGAGAAAATTAAGTTGATCCTTCTACGAGAGCTGGTAGCCAAGTGAAAGAATTTGGTGTTGGCATCCCCCTCTTTAAGCCAAAGTTTCCTGGACTGTTCCCTCCAATCCATTTCCAATTTTAAATCCTCCTTAGCCACCACATCCTACCACATTCTTCTAGCTTCAAGCTCCTGTTGAGTTAAAGGAATAATTGCTTCTTTCGCATCAAGGCCTTGGATTTCCAATAGTGCCTCATTGTGCCTCTAATGTCTCACAACAGATACAGCAACCCCATATTCCTTCAACATTGTGCACATAGTAGTCAGCTTGGATGCAAGTTTGATAGTAGCCAATCCATCCACATGTTTGGCCCTCCACCATCCTTCAAGCATCTCACGGAATCTAGGTTCTCTCAACCAAGATCATCAAAACTTGAAATAAGAGCCAACATGCACTTGTTCCCCACTATCCCGAACCAGGGGTGTGTGGTTGGAAAAGGGGTGTTCCAACCCATACATAGAGGATAACTAAAACATATCCAGCAGCCTAGCATTACCAAAGAATCTGTCAATTTTTGACATGAGGCTGCTACCATTTCTCCAGTTGAATTTAGTTCCAGAGGAGGGATATTCACTCAATCCTAGTGTCTGGACCATCAGTTGGAACCCAGTGGATGAGCTATCCACCATGCCATTTGGTATGTCCCTCCCTGTCAAAGCACAATTAAAGTCTCCTCCCACAACCCATGCAGCCCCATTCACATAATATGCAACTTCACTCCAATCTTCCCACATCTCCTCCCTTGTAGAGGCATCACAGGGGACGTAGAACCCTATAATGTAGAAGTCGCTCCCCCCTTGATTCCTTCTAAATTTACAAGTCAGCATATGTCTAACTATAGAGACCTCTAACACTTCTAGAACATTCTTCCTCAACCACATAACAATGCCCCCAGACCTACCATCTGAATTGAGCATCACACAGTCAGCTGCACCTCAAATCTTCATATCAGCCTAAACCCTATCTTCCTCACTCTCTATGTGTGTCTCTTGAATAATAGCACAATCTATCTCCCATTCTCTCATATATCTCAAAAGGGAAGCCCTCAGGCTTTGGTCATGTAGCCCGCACACATTCTAAGAGGGAACCCTCAATATGTTTCTTGGGTTCCCCTTTTTTGGAATTTGGGGCTTTGCCAACCCTCATAACAGTCGCAATGGCATTTTCATCAAGTTCAATGTTGTGTTTTGTTGCCTCTGCCTGAGCTTATACGGAGATCTACCCATGCTAGTCTTAGATGCTGACCCTGCCCCAAATATCTGCCACTCCACAACTGGTAAGTTGGGTTGCAGACTCAAGGAATTGGTGGAAATCTCTTGTAGTACACCCTGATCAGATGTATCTGCCCTTGGTATAGTATCATTCGTTTCCTCTGCCATAAATTTTTCAATCAGAGCCATTTCAATCCCTTCCTCCTTTTCCTCTGTGTGGTGATGATCCTTGTGTTTTTTAGGTTCAGGCGCCTCATCAAGGGTCCCATGGCTTGGTGGTCTCTCACGTTTCACATTCTAAAACTTAGGGTTGTAAGTAACCCGTTGTCGTAGTTGCAAAACACATCGATTAGATAAAATTTATACCAAAACTCAAAAAGTGAGTCTCGAGTCGTACACAGGGAGGTGACGTTTACTTTAACTGAAAATCGTGCTTCGTTTTGTTTCTTTTTGGTATTTTGGGGTTTTTTTATTTTTTTGTATTTTTGATAGAAGAAAACAAGCAAACGTATAACAAGGTAGAGATGTCAAACAAATCGGATATATATTACTTCCAATGTCAATTACAATAAACTATGAAAGCATAAAAAGAGAGGGGGTGAGAGGAAATCTCCCGAATCAGCTATTCGGCCAGACGACGGTGCCTGGTGGAAGCTCAGACGAAGGAGGTGAGGAGTAGGACGATGGAGGTGAGGTGCAGGAGGACGTCGGGTTGAGGAATGCTTCGGCGTGGCTCTGGAATGGAGGTGAGAAGATAGAGATGATCTGCTACCATAATGGAGGTGGGAGGATGGCTCCAAGGCGACCTATGAATGGGGATGGGAACTTGGAGGAATATTTGGTGGGGCAAAGGTTCACTACACTAATAGGTGCCTTGGGTGCTTGAGAACAAGCTCTAATGGAGCGTTGGTAGGCTTGCTAGAGCTTGGGAGTAAGTGGGAGTAGAGTAGGTAGAGATGGCTTGGAAAGGAGGGGGTGTAGGTCCTTTTATAGTGGAGGAGAAGAGGCAAAAATAGGTATGGGACCATTAGTAGCATCTAGGCAGCTCATGCCCGTTCATCCCTACTCACGCCCATAGCTGGCTTTGCTGTCACACGAAGAATTAGAGACGGTAATAAGCATCGTTGTAAGTCTAGCTCATGCATCGTTGTAGATCTAGCTCACGCATAGCTGGCGCTGCACTCCCCTGCCTTTGCCACGCACGCGGGCCCACGCACTAGCGCTGCGCTGTGCTGCAATGTGCGCATACGTGCCTGCGTGCACGCGCGCGCACCTGCACTGCTGTGCACGTGCGTGCACTGGGTGGCCTGGGCTGCACCACTGGAGCAGTCAGGGCCGTCCATCTTCTTCTTGTTGTAGGGGCTACTATAGAGGTTGGATTGAGTTGATTTTCGTGTCGTTAGGCTACGATTGTTGACTCGAATCCATTTGCATGGTCGGATTTGTCATTTGAAGCTCCAAATTATGTCTACTAGTCCCTTAGCCTTTGATCTTCCTCAGACTGCATATGGTGCTACGTGACTTCGATCGAGGTGATTTCAAAGGCGTTGGACTTCGATCGTCATCTTGTTCAGATTCATATGGTCAGATCGTCAATCCGAGGCTCTAAAATAAATATCCTTCTCTCCTAACAACAAAAAGGATGCAATTAACATAAATTATATACAAATACTCTAAATGCAGAATGATGCATGCTATGTAATATTTATAACATGAAATGCAAATCTAAGCCTAGGAACATGCATGAATAAGCATTTTATCCCCAATAAATGTGTTTACATCATACCCCCATGCCTATCTTTTGCTAGGCCCTAGCGAAATTAAACTATATGCTATGCATAAAAGTAGAATTAGGATTAGATAGCTTAGGCCTAAGTCGTTTATTAACAACAGAAAATTTCAACTAAGGTCCTAAACTATGAAAACTCAATAGTACCTGGGTGCCTGCCAGAATGTAGACCGCCCAAGTCTTCGCCTTATTTGAAAAGGGAAGATATATTTTTTTATTATTTTTATTCTTTTCTAAATTTTTTGTACTTTTGGAGTTTGAGAGTTCCAAGATAACTTTTTACGACTACCCGACCCGCCCAAGACTCGAAAAGGACTCTAAGTGCTAAGCATCTTGTGAAAATAGTGAAAGACTCACTAAATGTCCATTAAAACGGACTTCGAGTTTCTACGACCCTAGGTAACCTTGCCTAGAAGTTTATCTTTTCGATCAGTAGCTTTCTCCCTACTTCTTTTATTTATGGGGTCAACACAAGGGCAGACCCAATGTATATCTCCCCGGTTTATTCTACTTCCTCACTTCTTCCCTAAGTGTTTTGGGAAATATTGTGCATTTTTTTTGTGAGCTAGGTTTTGGACAACTGACCGATGAGCTGTTACCACCGACAACTTGCCAGCCATAATCATGCGCTGAAGTGTGGTTTTATTTTTATTTTTTCTCCTTTTTCTATTTTTTTTCTTTTCTTTTTGAGTGTTTCTCCTTTTTTTTTCTTTTTCTCTAAGTAGGTAGCTTCCCTGATCTAAGATTTACCTACAGGAAGTACAACGAAAATGATCTTGTGGTTAGGCTTTGGACAACCGGCCGATGAGCTGTTACCACCGACATCTTGCCGGCCATACCACCCAAGTTGGTCCATTAGCTACCCAATTTCCGTAAAAACCATCGGAAAGTGAGTCAATGTGAATAGTGTGTAGATGCTTAGCCTTAAAATACCCCCAAATCAGAGAGCAGGTTGATAAGTCATATACTTATCATCCCAATTTATTTACCAAATTAAAATGAATTTGGATTGGTGAGGACTCGATACTAAGTCCACATTCGAGTGGACACCCAAGCTAATTAAGCCCAAAGACCTAAAGAGTCTAAGTGTTTAGGTCCTCCCGTATCATTTTCTAAAGTTAATAACTTCCAAATGCCTAAGTTCTCTTTTCCTAGTTTCTTTCTTTTTATATCTTTTTCAAATTTTCAATTTTTTTTTAAAGAAACTAAAATAAATTCTACGAAGTTAACAAAATGATTTCAAGAATTGATTACCCACCCCCCCATGCCCAAATGATGCAATGTCCTCATTGTAGAAATAAAGACATGAAAAGGGCAGAGTAAATAGAATATCACCTGAGTGTCGTGAAAATCCGATCAGCTCCATAGAGAGAAGAGTGTATACACATGTGCTAAATTTAATGCCGTCAGCTAGGCATAACATACATACAAAGAAGAGATTGAGAATTGACAAGTGCAGTTCAGAATCAAAATCAAAATATTGATCCTGAAACCTGCCAACAGAAGATGTCCACAGACGTGGACCAGATTATGGTGCAGACCCATGCCCTAGGGTCGAGTGGTTCTATGATTCTGGATGAAAATCACCCAGAATCGAAGGTTGTTGTGTTTGCGAGGCTAGACCTACAGTTTAGTGGTGTGCAACCCAAGACCAATTTGTCAGACAATGGGTAAAGATGGTTTAATAGGTGCAGTTGTCCACCTAACATCTAGCTTAGAAAAATAATCAGTTATTCCAGGCTTGGGTCACACATGAAAGATATCATAAGGGTCCGTAAAGAAGATACGTGGTTTCAGGTCAACAAGAACCCTTAAATCCAAAATCAAAGTTCTCTCAGAATTAGCCTCCCAAATTTTTATTTCCAACTTCCTATCCTCTGAAATCAATTTTTACGGGACCTCTAAATCGTTGTACACCCCATCTAAAGTACCCAAGTCCAATTGTGGCTGAATCAGGATTGACTTAGGTTTGGTGATCTCAAAAATATCATCATTCAATTCTTTAGGGTGTGTTTGAGGAATGGGGTTATTGATTGAATCATCAGGATTCGAATTGTCCAAGTTAGCCCTAACATGATCATAATCTTCAATGTTCAGGCTATCAAATAGTTTGTCATACTCCTCGAGCCTGATTGTCTCACTAGAATCCTCTTCCTTGAGTTCAAATGAGACTTCACCAAAAGATTCTTCACCCTCAGATTCAAAGAATCCATGATCTTCATTTATATATGTCTCCAAATCGATTGTCATTTCTTGGTTCAAAGAGACATTTTTCCTCGCTCCCGGGCTTGGGGATCTCAGGTCAATCAATCGATTCATCCTCAATGGGTTGCTTGATGAGAACCTCATCATGAGCCATAACTAGCTCATTTTGACCCAATAAAGAAGATAAAAGCTCCTACATAATCGAGAAGAAGACTTAACTGAAGGAATAAGTGCTCTGAGAAGAAAACATGAAATAAAGGTTAAAACTGCAATTTTACCATTGCAGTACATAAACGGTATTTCTCAGAGGCAAAACATAGGTCAAATGGGCTAAATGAGATAAAAAGTGGGTTGAGTAAATCAGAAATGGGTTTATGTGCAATCTAGGAATTAAATGACACTTAATAACCCTAAAACAGACCCACTTAAATTAACAAGGTTCTGGTCAGGATAAAAATCAAGTAAACCCTCTAAAAATCATGGAAAAATATCCTCTAGGGTTTAGAACACTCAATTTAGCCTTTGAAACCCAGTTTGACCTATATTAGGGTCCTAGCACATTAATTGACCTAATTTGGATTTTTACGCAAAATGTCCAGTCAAACGAGGTAAAACCTAAAATCCAACTTCACCATTGGATTCCTTAGGTCCAAATTAGGTTTATACCAAAATTTTGACCCAAGGGGAGGTTATCTTGACCTACTTTGCAATTTAGTACACCCAAATCATAATTTGGTCCCTATCTTTTGAATATCTTTGCAGAAAGGCCCCTAAGTTCCTCGCCACCTTTGCAATCAGGTCCTGCCACAATTGTTAGGGCAGAACCGATCTTCGGTGAGGTTTAGAGAGGGATTCCTCCCCAATCCCTAAGAGATTCCCTCCTAGAAATGGAAGGGAGATTCTCTGAGGAATTCCCTTCCTTCTAAAGCCAATTACAATCTCTGGTGTGAACCCAATCTCTTGTGCGAATGCACGAGAGATTTGGGTATCCACCCTCTTTCCATCTCCGGCAAGCCGGAAGAGATTGATTGCGCGATCTCCACACGCTAGAAGGTTCGACCAACACCTATAAAAGGTTCCCCAGACCCGGCCGCAGATCCTCAGCTTGATTTTGACGGAGATTCTGCCAAATTTCCCTCTCTCCCATCTATGGCCAAGAGACCCACAAGCTCCGGTGACCTCCTCCCCTCCTTATCTTTGCTCTGCTGCCATACCAGCAGTAGAGTCAACTTCGCCACTTCCTCCCGTGTCGCGCCGTACCAAGCGCGCGTGCCCCTGACCTCACCCTCGTCGCTGCTCCCTCCCTCAGGGTTCTTCTTCCACGACGATGGCAGTTACGCGCCATCCACTCCGCTGCCTCCCTTCCTTCCAGATCACTCCAGATACCCTCTCCATCCTCTCCTCTCTCTTTTCCCTCTGCTATTTTATCTAATTACCCCCCCGACAGTGCCTGAACACCTCCATCATCCTCGTCTCCGACCGACCTCCGGTGAGCCACTCCCACCACTCTGCCCCTCCACGCGGCTTGCCAACCCTCTCTTAAGCTCCGCCTCACCACCAGGAGCAACTTCCGCCCATCCATCATCCTTCTACACCTCCACCACAGTCCCCCGAACAACCCCACACTTCTGGCCACAGGTTGACCTAGGCACGCACTCCTAGGCCATCCTGCGATCTGCAGCACCGCGCATCATCTTCGCCATGCCACGGTGAAGGTGCCTAGCTAATCTGATTGGGCCAATAGGCCGTGCTTGTGTATGACAGGTTGCAGCTCCTACCGCCATTGATGGTTGAAGCAGCAAGCAGCTTCGCAGCAGCTCTAGGTGTCAGCTCTCCCAGGTTCCAAGTGCAGCAGGTTCACACGAGTGTTGCGAAGCCCTCGAGGCTAGCAAGTCGTGCTGCGAAGCTCCCAGCCTTGGCCATAGCATGAAGAGAGCTCTGCAGGCGTGCGTGGAATTGGGACAGATCAGATAGTCCCACATCGTGGAATCGCAAAACATAGGTATAGTATAAATTGTTTTTGTGTTTTATGCTCACTGCCTCCGAAAGCACAGGGGTGAGGTCCCTCACCTAACCCACGCCTGCCTCGTCCGTGGTTTCACCTCGCGGATCTGGCGGGATCCGACCTGACCCAAACCTACGCACTCCTCGCGCATCACCCACCTGCAGGTGCGCCTGGTCCCGGGTGCGAATCCGACCCGATTACCTGTGTGGCTCTAGGAGAGCGTCCTTGAGCGAATTGCAGAGAAAGAGAGAGACGTTTGGGTAGAGGGATGGGGGTAGGTTTTGCATTGGCTGTGGTTTACGCAGGAAAGTAGGAGCAGAGGAAGAAGCAAACACTTAGCCACTGCAGCAAGGGAAGAAAAGAAGGAAGAAGAGGCTAAGTGTAGCAGAGAAAGAAGAAGCTCTCACAGAGAAGACAAGGAAGGAGAAAACTTCGAAGGAAAAGCACAAAGAAGGAACAGGAGCAGAAGAAGAAGGAACTCTGAAGAAAGGAAGCTGAGCAAGGCAGAGATCTGAGAGAAGGAAGGACTGCAGAAAAGCCCAAAAAGAAAAGGAAGACAAGAGAGGAACAAAGGCAGGAAGAAGAAGCCTTCGCAAGAAAAGAAGCAGAGAAGACAAAGAAGAAGAAGGAAGAAGAGAGAAAGAAGATTACGTTTAAGACGTCTGATATAGAAATCAGACGTCCAATTCTATTTTCTTTTAGAAATTCTTTTTATATAACTCTCTCTTTTAATTAATTACTTTCATTTAAAAGTTGCATTCTTTGGTTTTGAAAGTACTGAGATTGCTCCCTGTGTTCGACCTTGGAGACTCCCATTTTTCGAGTAATAAAATTCTCTATATTTGTTTGAACGTTTTGTTGGTTATACTACAATGTGATATTCTCTTTAAAACCCGCACAAAAGCGTACGAACATTGCTCTAGCCCAACTTGGTCATCCTCGATTACAAAAAATGTATACCCCCTGATAGATGCCTGAGCGGGTTCTTACATTTGCTCTCCTGAAGGGGGTTCATCTTGAGAATCATCCCAAGATTTGACTAGGGCAACCACAAATTTCATCCTCAACCTCGATAATTTCCCAAGAAGAAACTCACCCAGGTCCATATCCCTAACACTTTGGAGCAAATCCAATAGAGAACTATTAAGTTCATCAATCATTTTGATCATAGGTTCTAGTGCTTCAGTGCATGGTGTTGGCGGAGCTTCTAAATATTGTATAGTGTTCCTCAAATTAGCCACCACCATATCCTGGATTTGGTTCACCTGAACCGACTAGTTTGGTTTAGGTTTGGGTGGGTTTTGGTTAAATCTAAGGGAGTCAAGATGTTGAGGTTCTCGGGTCCCTCCTTGATAATAGGTCGTTTCAGGTTGTTTAAAGGTTGGTGGCAACCTAAATTCAGCATAATTCTAGGGAGGGTAAGTGTTATAATCAGCATATCCTTCATGGTTGTAGATCTGGTTAGGTTGATCATCAAAGGATGGAGATCTATAATCATTGTAGCTCTGGGAAGGATAGTAATCATAGTCTTGTTGTCTAGGGTTAGGCCCTACACACTGAGGTTCGAATTCATATCCCCAATCAAAGTCATCCTGGCTAGTGGATGGGTAATTACAAGTCAAGTTGGGATAGTAATCATCTTGGGGATAAGTGGTGGTAGGAGGATAGGATGTGAAATGTGTGTAGGATGTGGAAGGGTACATGGTAGAAAATGAGGGAAAATGGAGAAGGGAAAAGGTGCCCTGCAATATAATCAACCAAACCTGTCCTTATGTAGGCATCCTAAAGACCTACAGACTCCCAGGACCCATCATGAGATTATAAATATTTCATCTACTTTTATCCGGTCAATCCAACCAGTTAGGAGGGACTGGGGAAAATTTTCTTCCTTTAGCTTACACCTCTGGTTCCTAGTGTACCCCCAGCCGCGGTCATTAGACGCTACTACCCTAGCTAGACATTAGATGGACTAGCAAAAGAAGATTAATCAAAAAAAGAAATCTCAATCTGAGCCCCAAAGGGCGAATCAATCCTTAAGGCCAATGTCTACTCAATTTTAGTTAGGCTTGGGATGATCATGCTCTTGGAATGTGATGGGCCCTTTAGATGGGTTGTGCCCTTAATGATCAGTTAAAATGTGTGTGCATGCACAACCAGGGCTTTCAAACAAGGTTATCTGATGATATATCTTTTAGGGTTCAACCTTGTTTAGTAGCTTTTAGGGTTTAATTCTTAGGTTGGTTCAATCAAGGTTTAGTAGAACACTCCAAGTTTTGAAAGCACAGGTGATGATATGTTCCTTTAAAAAGAAAAAATAATGTGGAGTGCCTGGTTCAGCCCTAAGAAACAACCCTAAGTGGCAAGCTACTTGATGGATTAGTTTTAGATTGAGTGGTGTGGCCCAAACAGCTCAATCAATTGGCCTGTTGCACCACTTAGTTAAGGCACACAAGAATGTTTAACATATTCAGATTTCTACTCACTTATGTGTATTGAGTTGAAGTGTATCGGGTCCACAGGTCAAATCCTGGTTAAGTGGTAGAATCAAAGTGATTGTGCGCCTTAGGATAAGATGTTGTGGGTGTTAAGTGTGTAGCTTTCAGAAAATCCCACAATCAAATAACACTTTTTTTATTTTTTATTTTATTTATGTGGATGGCGAAGTGAGTGGAGGTGGCAAACAAATAACCAAATCTACCTTAGGGTTTATGCAAAGCACCTAAGTTGATTTGGGTTTGAGTTATTAGGCTATGGAACGAAAACTAAGGTGGGGGTGGTGTGGGGGACACTTACAAAACACTCTACCCGCACTTTACTCTGATCTACCGCACTTGGATCTCCATGGTAGGGTACCTGCAAGACAATAGATCAGAGATAAGCGGGGTTAGTGTTATGCAAATGCAAAGAAGCGTAGAAAATAATAAAGTAAATTTCGTTGCTTTCTCGGTAATGGTGCCAAATGGTCGCTCGCATTTCTTTTGTTAGAAGTCGGGGTTACAAGTAGCTCGTCGTCGCAGCTGCAAAACATGTCGATCAGATAAAATTTATACCGAAACTTGAAAAGTGAGTCCCAAGTCAAACATAGGGAGGCGACATTTACTTTAACTGAAAATCGCGCTTCGTTTTGTTTCTTTTTGGTATTTTGGGGGTTGTTATTTTTTTGTATTTTTGAAAGAAGAAAACAAGCAAACGTATCACAAGATAGAGATGTGGAACAAATCTAATATATATTACTTCCATTGTCAATTATAGTAAACTATGAAAGCATAAAAAGAGAAGGGGGTGAGAGGAAATCTCCTGAATTGGCTGTTCGGCGAGATGACGGCACCTGGCGGAGGCTCGGACAAAGGAGGTGAGGTGTAGGAGGACGTTGGGTTGAGGAAAGCTTCAACGTGGCTCTGGAATGGAGGTGAGAAGATAGAGATGATTTGCTACGGAATGGAGGTGGGAGGACGGCTTCAAGATGACCTATGAATGGGGATGGGAAGTTGGAGGAATATTTGGTGGGGCAGAGGTTTGCTACACTAATAGGCACCTTGGGAGCTTGAGAACAAGCTTTAATGGAGTGTTGGTAAGCTTGCTAGAGCTTGGGAGTAGGTAGGAGTAGAGTAGGTAGAGATGGCTTGGAAAGGAGGGGGTGTAGGTCCTTTTATAGTGGTGGAGAAGATGTAAAGAATGGTATGGGACCATTAGTGACATCCAAGCCATCGCTGGAAGCGTCGCTATAGGCAACTCATCGCATAGCTAGCTTTGTTGGCACACGAAGAATTAGCAACAGCTGTAAGCGTCGCTGTAAGTTTAGCTCATGCGGCGTTGTAGGTGCAGCTCACGCATAGCTAGCACTATGCTGTGCTGCGTTGTGCACATGCGCGCGTGTGCGGTGGCACGTGCGTGAATTGGGTGGCCTAGGCTGCGCCACGTGGAGTAGCCTGGGCCATCCATCTTCTTGTTGTAGGGGCTACTACAGAGGTCGGATTGAGTTGATTTTCATGCTGTTAGGCTGCGATCGTTGACTTGAATCCATCCGCGCAGTCACATTTGTCATTTGAAGCTCTGAATTATGTCTCCTAGTCCCTTGGCCGTTGATCTTCCTCAAACTGCATATGGTGCTATGGGACTCCGATCGAGGCAATTTCAAGGGCGTTGGACTCCGATCGTCATCTTAATCAGATCCGTACGGTTGACAGAGGGCGATTCTCGCGCATGTTTTGAAAATAGAGATCTTATCGTAGTATAGTGTGCGAAAATGCTCGTCAAAAGTAATTTACAAAGATAACGAGACTTGGAGTCCTAGTCGTTCGTTTCTTGGAGACATTTATGGAAATGTAAATTTGAAATCGATCTCTCTTGCTCTACTTATTCAAAATCGCATATCGATTTATGCTAAGTTCGTATTTATGCACGACATGCTTAGTTTCCAGAATATAAAAAATTAAAACATGCAACTTCAATCACACAAAAATATTGCAACAAGGCTCATGGTGATTTTCACAAATAGATATATATATATAGAAAAGGATTTTCATTGATTCATGATGGTGTTTGCAACATAAAGCTCATGGAAAACTTGTAGAGGAATGCTTGAAAACATAAATCTAGCTAGCAGAAAATGATTGCATACATGAATCTAAGGGTGGATTATGCAATCATCATTGGGGGAGAATTTAGAGCTACACTATTAAGCAGTAAATAAAGTAGTAAATTATGAAGAACTATAATCTAATCTATCAGAACTAAGGGCATTCAGAGGTGGCTCCGATGGCCTTTGACTTGGTTGAGAGGAGGAGGGCCGGCCAATGGTGCTTAGGCCAACCCTTGGAGAGAGGTTGAGGAGGTGATCCAACATCTTGGTGTGGAGATGGTGGTGGCTGATGTAAACACATTTATTGAGGGTAAAATGCCTATTCATGCATGTTCCTAGGCTTAGATTTGCATTTCATGTTATAAATATTGCATAACATGCATCATTTTGCATTTAGAGTAGTTGTATATAATTTAGGTTAATTGCATCCTTTTTGTGATTAGGAGAGAAGGATATTTATTTCGGAACCTCGGATTGACGATCCGACCGTACGAATCTGATCAAGACGACGATTGGAGTCCAACGCCTCTGAAATTGCCTCAATCGGAGTCCTGTAGCACCATATGTAGTCCAATGAAGATCAATGGCAAGGGACTAGCATACATAATTCAGAGCTTCAAATGATAAATCCGACCACGCGGATGGATTTGGGTCAACAATCGCAGCCTAACGGTGCGAAAATCGACTCAATCTGACCTCTGTAGTAGACCCTACAACAAGAAGAAGATGGATGGCCCAGATTGTGCCACATGGTGCAGCCCAGGCCGCCAGCACATGCACACAGCACCACACGCGTGCAGCAGTGCAGGTGCACGCAAGCGTGCATACGCGCAACGCAGCGCTAGCGCATGGGGGCACGTTCGCAGTAAGGCAGGAGTGCGGTGCCAGCACAGCGTGAGCTGGACCTATAGCAACGCATGAGCTGGACTTACAGTGACGCTTACAACCGTTGGTAATTCATCGCATGTCTGCAAAGCCAACTGTGTGCGCTAGCGGGCATGAGTTGCCTACAACGACGTTTCCAGCGACGGCCTGGATGTCACTAATGGTGCCATACCTATTTTTGCCTCTTCTCCTCCACTATAAAAGGACCTACACCCCCTCCCTTCCAAGCCATCACTACCTACTCTACTCCCACCTACTCCCAAGCTCTAGCAAGCCTACCAACGCTCCATTAGAGCTTGTTCTCAATCTCCCAAGGTGCCTATTAGTGTAGCAAACCTCTGCCCCACCAAATACTCCTCCAACTTCCCATCTCCCTTCATAGGTCACCTTGGAGCTGTCCTCCCTTCTCCATTTCGGTAGCAGATCATCTCCATCTTCTCACCTCCATTCCGGAGCTATGCTGAAGCTTTCCTCAACCCGACGTCCTCGAGCATCTCACCTCCATCGTCCCGCTCCTCACCTCCTTCGTCTGAGCTTCCTCCAGGCACTGTCGTCTCACCGAACAGCCGATTCGGGAGATTTCCTCTCACCCCCTGTCTTTTTATGCTTTTATAGTTCATTGTAATCGACATTAGATTGACATATATATCATATTTGTTTCATCTCTATCTTGTGATACATTTGCTTATTTTCTTTTATTTCAACAATACAAAAAAATATCAAAACCCTAAAATACCAAAAAGAAACGAATCAAAATGCAGCTTTCAAGTAAAGTAAACGTCGCCTCCCTATGTTCGACCAAGAACTCCCTTGGAGTTTCGGTATAAATTTTATCTGATCGACGTGTTTTGCAACTACAACGACCGGTTACTTTTAACCCTGATTTCTAAATAAGCGAAACATGCATGACCATTTTAGTGCTGTTGCCAGGGATGCCCGACCATTTTGGTGCCGTTGCCGGGGAGGCAACGGAATTTACTTTATTATTTATTGCATTTCATTGCATTTACATAGCACTAACCCTAGTTGTCTTTGATCTATTATCTTGCAGGTACCCTAGCATGGAGATCCAAGTGCGGTAGATCGGAGTAAAGTGCGGGTAGAGTGTTTTGTAAGTGTCCCCTACACTGCCCACACCTTAGTTTTCATTCCATAACCGAATAACTCAAACCCAAATCAACTTAGGTGCTTTTTATAAACCCTAGAATATGTTTGGTTGTTTGTTTACCACCTCCACTCACCTCACCATCCACATAAAAAAAAAAAAGTGTTATCTGATTGTGGGATTTTCTGAAAGAGACACACCTTAGCATCCACAACTTCTCACCCTAAGGCGCACAATCACATCGATTCTACCATTTAACTGGGATCTGACCTGTGGACCCAGTACAGTTAATTCAACACACAAATAAGTGAGCAGAAATCTGAATAGGTCAAATATTTCTGTGTGCCCTAACTAAGTAGTGCAATAGGCCAATTGATTGAACTGTTTGGGCCGCACCACTTAAGATAAAAGAAACTCATGAAGTAGCTTGCCAGTTAGGGTTGATTTTTAGGACCGAACCAGGCACTCCACATTTTATTTCTGATCTTTAGATGAATATATCTACACCAGTGCTTTCAAAATTTGGAGTGTTCTACTAAACCTTGATTGAATCAACCTAAGAATTAAACCCTAAAAGCTACTAAACAAGGTTAAATCCTAAAAGACCCATCATCAAATAACCTTGTTTGAGAACCCTGGTTGTTCACACACACACATTTTAACTGATCATTAAGGGCACAACCCATCTAAAGGGCCCATCACATTCCTGAAGCACCATTGTCCCAAGCCTAAATAAAATTGATTAGACGTTGGCCCTAAGGACTGGTTCACTCGTTGGGATCTAGATTGAGATTGTTCACGATTAACCTGTTTATACTAGTCAATCTGATGTCTAGTTAGGGGAGTAGCGTCAAACGACCGTAGTTGGGGGGTACACTAGGAACTGGAGGCACAAGCCAAAGGAAGAACCTTTTCCCCAGTCCCTCCTATCTGGTTGGATTGCCTGGACATAAGTAGAGTAAATCGTCCATAATCTTAGGATAGATTCTGAGAGTCTGTAGACCTTTAGGCTACCCAACCTAAGGACAAGCTTGTATTTTTGTATTGTAGGGTTCCTTTCTCTTCTGATTTCCCTCCTTACTTCACCATGTACCCTTCCACATCCTACATACATTTCATAGCCTATCCTCCTACCACCACTTACCCCCAAGATGATTACTATCCCGACTTAACTTGTAATTATCCATCCACTAGCCGGGAGGACTTTGATTGGGGATATGAATCCGGATCTCAGTGTCTAGGGCCTAACCTTGGACAAGACTATGATTATTATCCTTCCTAGAGCAATAATGATTATGGATCTCCATCCTTTGATGACCAAACCAACCTGATCTACAATCAGGAAGGATATCATGATTATAACACCTACACTCCCTAGTATTCCACTGAATATGGGTCTCCACCATCCTTTGAACAACCTAGAATGACCTACTTTCAGGGAGGGACCCGAGAACCTCGACATCTTGACTCCCCTAGATTCAACCCAAACCCACCCAAACCTGAATCGAACCAGTCAGTTCAGGTGAACCAGATCCAAGATAGAGTATTGGCTAATTTGAGGAACACCATATAATCTTTAGAAGCCCAGCCAACACCACGCACTGAAGCACTGGAGCCTATGATCAAAATGATTGATGAACATAATAGTTCTCTATTGGATTTGCTCCAAAGTGTTAGGGATAGGAACCTGGGTGAGTTTCTTCTTGGGAAATTATCGAGGTTGAGGATGAAATTTGTGGTTGCACTAGTCAAATCTTGGGATGATTCTCAAGATGAACCCTCTTCAGGAGAGCCAATGTCTGAACCCGCTCAGACGCCTGTTGAGGGGGATACATATTTGGAGATTAGAGATGACCAGATTGGTCTGGAGTAACCCTTTGAGGATGAACTGATTGATTCACCCGAGATCCCTAAGTCAAGAATGAAGAAAATTATGTCTCCTTGGATGATGAAATGACTTGTGATGTTGAGACATATACAAATGAGGATCATGAATTCTTTGATTTTGAGGGTGAGGAATCTCTTAGTGAAGTCTCACTTAAGCTTGAGGAGAATGATTTTAGTGAGACATAAGAGCTCGAGGAGTATGACGACCAATTTGGTAGCCTGACTACTGAAGATTCTGATTCAGTTGGGGCTAACTTGGAGGATCTGATACCTGACGACTCAATTAGTAGCACCATTCCTCAACCACACCTCGAAGAGCTGAATGAACATGCTTTTGAGATCGTTGTGCCAAAGTCAATCCTGATTCAGCCACAATTGTTGGACTTGGGTACTTTAGATGGGGTGTACAATGATCTGGAGGTCCCCGAAACCTTGATTTCAGAGGATAGGAAGTTGGAAATGAAAATTTGGGAGGTTAATTTTGAGGGAAAAATAAGTTTGGATATAAGGGTACCTATTGACCTGAAACCACCTATCTTCTATATGGACCCTTATGATATCTTTTACGTGCAACCTAAGACTGAAATAACTGATTATTTTTCTGAGCTAGATGTTAAGTGGACAACCGCACCTATTGAACCATTTTTACCTGTTGTCCGACACTTTGGTCTTGGGTTGCACACCACTAAACTGCAGGCCCAGCCCTGCAAACACATAACCTTCGATTCTGGGTGATTTTCATCCAGAACCTGAGAACCACTCGACCCTGGGGCATGGGTCTGCACCATAATCTCGTCCACATCTGTGGACATCTTCTGCAGATGGGTTCCAAGATCAACCTTTTGATTTTGACTCTGACCTGCAGTTGTGAATTCTCAATTTCTTCTTTTTATGTATGTTATGCCAAGCTGAAGGCATTAAACTTAGCACGTGTGTATACACTCTTCTCTCTACGGAGCTAACCGGATTTTCAGGACACTCAGGTGATGTTCTGTTTACTCTACCCTTTTCATGTCTTTATTTTTACAATGAGGACATTGCATCATTTAGGCATAGGGGGTGGATAATCAATTCCTGAAATCATTATGTTAACTCCGTAGAATTTCTTTTAGTTTCTTATAAAATTTAAAAATAAATTTTGAAAATTTGAAAAAATATAAAAAAAGGAAAGAAATTAGGAAAAGAAAACTTAGGCATTTGGGAGTTATTAACTTTAGGAAATGATACGAGAGAACCTAAACACTTAGACTCTTCAGGTCTTCGGGCTTAATTAGCCTGGGTGTCCACTTGAATGTGGATTTAGTCTCGAGTCCTCGCCAATTAAAATTTATTTTAATTTGGTAAATAAATTGGGATGATAGGTATGCGACTTATCAACCCACCCTCTAATTTGGGGGGACTTCAAGCCTAAGCATCGACACCCTTTTTTTTCCACCGACTCACTTTCCGATAGCTTTTACGGAAATTGGGTAGCTAATGGACCAACTTGGGTGGTATGGCTGGCAAGTTGTCGGTGGTAACAGCTCATCAGTCGATTGTCTAGAGCCCAGCCACAAGACCATTTTCGTTATACTGCCTTTAGGCAAATCTTAGATCAAGGAAGCCACCTACTTATATAAAAAAAAAGAAACACTAAAAAAAAATAGAAAAGAAAAAGGAGAAAATAAAAAAAAAATAAAACCACACTTCACCGCACTAGTATGGCTAGCAAGTTGTTGGTGGTAACAGCTCATCGGTCAATTGTCTAGAACCCAGCTGACAAAAAAATAAATGCACAATAATTCCCAAAACACTTAGGGAAGAAGCGGGGAAGTAGAATAAACCAGGGAGATATACACTGGATTCACCCTTGTGTTGACCCCATAAATAAAAGACGTAGGGTGAAAGCTGCCGATAGTAAAGATAAACCTTTATGCAAGGTCACCTAGGGTTGTAGAAACCCGAAGTCCATCTTAACGGCCGTTTTGTGAGTCTATCACCTTTTCACAAAGATGCTTAGTACTTAGAGTCCTTTTCGAGTCTTGGGTGGGTCAGGTAGCCATAAAAAGTTATCCTGGAACTCTCAAACTCCAAAAGGACAAAAAAATTAGAAAAGAAGAAAAATAAAATAATATATATCTTCCCTTCTCAAATAAGGCGAGAACATGGGCAGTTTGCATTCTGGCAGACACCCGGATACAATTGAGTTTTCGTAGTTTAAGACCTTAGTTGAAATTTTCTATTGTTAATAAACGACCTAGGCATAAGTGATCTAATCCTAATTCTACTTTTATACAAAGCATATAGTTTAATTTTGCTAGGAACTAGCAAAAGATAGGCATGGGGGTATGATGTAAACACAATTATTGAGGGTAAAATGTCTATTCATGCATGTTCCTAGGCTTAGATTTGCATTTCATGTTATAAATATTGCATAGCATGCATCATTCTGCATTTAGACTAGTATATAATTTAGGTTAACTGCATCGTTTTTGTGGTTAGGAGAGAAGGATATTTATTTCAGAGCCTCAGATTGACGATCCGACCGTATGGATCTGATCAAGATGACGATCGAAGTCCAATGCCTCTGAAATCGCCTCGATTAGAGTCTCGTAGCACCATATGCAGTCCGAGGAAGATCAATGGTCAAGGGACTATGAGATATAATTCAAAGCTTCAAATGATAAATCCAACTGCACGGATGGATTTAGGTTGACGATCATAGCCTAACGGTGTAAAAATCGACTCAATCCGACCTATGTAGCAACCCCTACAACAAGAAGAAGATGGACGGCCAAGGCTACGCCACGTGGCGCAGCCCAGGCCACCAGTACACGCACGCAGCACAGTACGCGGGTGCGTGCACGGGTGCGCATGTAGGCGCGCAGGCATGCATGCGTGCAGCGCAGCACCAGCACGTGGGCATGCACACGCACGGGAAGGCAGGAGGGCGACGCCAGCGCAGCATGAGGTGGACTACGGCAACGCATCAGCCGGACTTACAACGACGCTTACATCCGCCGATAATTCATCACATGCCAACAAAGGCAGCTGTGGGAGCCAAAGGCATGAGCTACCTACAGCGATGTCCAGCGATGGCCTGGATGTCACTAATGGTCCCATACCTATTTTTACCTCTTCTCCTCCACTATAAAAGGACCTACACCCCCTCCCTTCCAAGCCATCACTACCTACTCTACTCCCACCTACTCCAAAGCTCTAGCAAGCCTACCAACGCTCCATTAGAGCTTGTTCTCAAGCTCCCAAGGTGCCTATTAGTGTAGCGAACCTCTGCCCCACCAAATACTCCTCCAACTTCCCATCTCCCTTCGTAGGTCACCTCAGAGCTGCCTGCCCACCTCCATTCCGGTAGCAGATAAACTCCGTCTTCTCACCTCCATTCTGGAGCTACACCGAAGCTTTCCTCAACCCGACATCCTCCAGCATCTCACCTCCATCGTCCTACTCCTCACCTCCTTCGTCCAAGCTTTCACCAAGCGTCGTTGTCTCGTCGAACAGCCGATTCGGGAGATTTCCTCTCACCTCCCTCTCTTTTTATGCTTTTCATAGTAGATTGTAATAGATATTGGATTGATATATATACCATTTTTGTTCCACATCTCTATCTTGTGATACGCTTGCTTTTTTTCTTTTATTTCAAAAATACAAAAAAATAACAAAACCCCAAAATACCAAAAAGAAATGAATCGAAGTGCGATTTTCAATAAAGTAAACTTCGCCTCCCTATGTTCGACTCGAGACTCCCTTGGAGTTTCAATATAAATTCTATCTGCTCGACGTGTTTTGCAACTACGACGACAGGTTACTTGTAACCTTAATTTCTAAACACGCGAAACACGCACGACCAATGACCATTTAGAGGGAATCATAACAGAAAAGAGCTGGTGTTCTCTCCCATACAATCTCAATGATTACCACAATTTGGGAACAATCTTCCAATCCAGGCTGTTTATAGGCATCAAACACATTCAATCGGATTTTCCAATTCCCGAAGCCCATCTTTAGTGCCCCTATTCTGCAATTGATGGAGGCATTGGCAGTAGCCAAAAAGGGACACCATAAGATAATCGAAAGTCTAGTGGGCTTGTTGGATGAGTCAGTGTCTAATATCAGAAAATCAATGGGAAAGAAGTCCTCCACTCTACATTAGGGATTTTGTACTTTAGTTGATTCCTGTAATCTGGAATCTAGTACAACCTTTCACACAAATGTAGAATTTGCAATGGATTCACAGTGAAGGTTGATAAACATCTTTAGAATGTCGAGAAGTAGTGCTTTTTTCCTGAACCCCTAGACTGTGTTTTGGGAGTCAAGCAGATTTTCCTCCAAAAATCCACCAAATAGTGTTAGATGAGAGTAGAGTGTACTGGTGCTCTAAGATTAGTACAAGGAATTCAGAGTCCTAGATAATTAGGTGATGATACTCTAAGATTAGACATAGTTCTCACTCTCGATTCTTGCATATACATTTTGTGTGAAATTTTGAGAGCCACCAAATAAGGCAAATACACGTAGAGCAAGTTTTCTTAAAACTAGGGCTAAGGTGGATGGTTACAACCATTCATTACGGAATCCTCGGTTGAAGGAGGATATTGATATCAAGGTCAGAAATACACTGTCCTATCCATCTTTCCCAGTGCCGTAAGTAGGCACTTCCACCAAATAATCCACCCAGTGTCTCTTGAGTACCACCAATCCCTACTAATGCCTCCTCAATAAAATTCATGGATGCGGGCTAGTTGTGTATATGTTGAAAAACAAATGATGAAAAAAAAATTGAAAAAGAGAAAGAAATTAGAAAAAGAAGAAAAAGCAAAGAAAAGAGTGAATATTTAGTGTTTATTTTAGTTGCATTTAGGCAATACCACCAAAAAAATTTGAGATCCACCAAATATGGCCTTAGCCTATTTTTCTGTGTTTCTGACTGCCCGAATACTGGCTGAGGAATTCTGACTTAGTGTTAGAGTTATGGGAACTCAATTAAAGTGTTAATGCTAAGTTAGACCACCAAATATAGGTCATATGTGTGAATTGATAGAAAAATACGCGTGATTTGTAAAAGCAATTTTTTAACGTCGTTGTAACACGCAAATCCGCTTTCGCTTTTAAAATTTATATCCTAGATAGGGGAGTATCTAGGGTCGTCCAAGGAGGCAAAAATTGCAATAATGATTCTCTTGCTTGGGATACAATCTCAACTTTCTTTTTAATATTTTTCAATATGTAATTTTTTTGTATTTTGAAAAGACGAGGGCAAACGGCAGATTGTAGCGAAAAGAACTAACACCTACAAATGATTAAAAATCTAAAAGATAGAAATATCTTCTTCCTAAGCTCACTCTAGGCAAGTGTAGGCCTAGGGTAATTAGGAAGAAGAGGTGAAATAAGTGCTAGAACCAAAACAAACAACTGCAATAAAAAGCTTAAAAGAAGGTAATTTTTGATTGAGTAGAATGAGTGTTCTTTTCAAGGACAAGTAGAGGAAAGCTTCTACTAGAATTGAACAATTTAAAAGCAAGAAAAGAAACACAAATCCTCTTGTAACAATGGTGAAGAAGGTTGTCTTCTTGCTCCAAGCCTAGCTGCTCCTTGGCTTGAAAAGAGGGCCTCCTTCTTCTCCTTCCTTGAGAGCTCCTCCAAGGTGGAAGCTACCACCTTTAATGCTCTCTCCAAAGGGGTGGGCGTGCACCACCATTAAAACTCCTCCAAGGTGGCGTGACCACCTTCAAGATCTCCTCCAAGATCTTCCTTGCCTGGCTTCTCCTTTGGCTGGCGTGACCCAAGAGAGAAGGGAAGAGGGGAAGGCACCAAGGGGACAGAATATCCCCTTAATCTTCTTCTTCTTCTTCTCTCTTGGACGTGGGATTCTTGGTGGAATATGAGAGTGAAATGGCTAGCCAAGGATGGCTTGAATGGTGGTGGGTAGTGGTCTTTTTATAGGGTAGGATGGGGGGTTAAGGTACCCCTTGAAATGGAGGGCTAGGATGGAAGGATGAGGGTGGTTGGTGATCCTATGGCTAGGGTTAGTTGGCGCCACCCCAAGGGGTGTTAAAGGGGGTGGTTATGGTCGTGTTGGTGTCTTTTGGTGGTGGAGAGACACCCCCATGTTGGCGCCAACATGGGGTCTTCTAGAAGGAGGGTTAGGTGGATGGTGGAGATGGATTCAAGGAGGATTGTGTGGTGGAGATGAGCGGGGGATTTTGGAGGGAAAAGTGGCGCCATTAAGGGGTGGCTATGGGTAGTTTTTGGCGCCAATTTTAGGTGTCTTTTGGAGGTGGTGGGTAGGTTAGGTTGGTGCCAAGTAGGTTAGCTTATGTGGAGCTTAGGTGCAGCTAGTTGGGTAGAGTTGGTAGGTGGGTTTTTGGGGTAGTACAAGCCAAGGAAGTTGGAGCATAGCTAAGCTAAGCTAAGCTAAGCTAGCTTAGCTAATGGAGGAGTAGAGGAGAAGGTGTTGGAGCTAGGGTTTGGAGGAGGGAGCTGAGGAGAAGAAGTCTGGAGCTGGAGCTGGAGCTGGCTGCTGCTGAAGAGGCTGGCATGGGGCTACTCTAGCTGGCTTAGCTTGCTAGTTCTTTGCTAGTTGCTAAGCCAAGCTAAAGTGAGCTAGATTCTACCAAAATGAGCTAAGGTGAGCTAGGTCTGGTGCTATCGGGGAGAATCAAGCTGGTTGAGGTAGCTAAGGTAGCTTAGCTCAACTGAGATGAGCTAAGCTGAATCCCCGGGAGCTGGACTTGAGCTTCCTGAGCTGAGATGAATTCTTCTTCAGCTGGCTGGAGTTGAGTGGAGCTGGATGTAGCTGGATCTGAGCTGGGGTGAACTCCTGTCAACTCAGCTGAGCTAGCTAGAGCTCCCTGTGAACTAGTGGGAGCTGAGGTGAGCTAGACTCAGCTAAGTTGAGCTGGATCTGAGCTGACTTGAGCTAGGGTGAGCTAAGGTGAACTCTCTTGAGCTGCCATCCAGCTGAGATTAGCTGAATGGAGCTGGGATGAGCTAACCCTAGTTCAAGTAAGCTAGGTTCCAGCTATGGTGAGCTGGATCAAGCTGGGTTCCAACTAGTCTGGGCTTCTCCTTCACCAATTGCCTTCTTGAGTGCTAGGGTTTTAGGGATCTGTGAATCTGTACATCCCTAACACTCACAAAAACACATTAAAACAACAATAAAAAATGCAATGCATGCCTATCCTAATTTATGCCTAAATGCATCCCAAAAACCCGTTTGCGGAGTAAAATCCTAAGAGCTAGGTTAGTTTTAAAGCATAAAAATGATGATAAACTGGTGTTTATCATGAATCTAGTGAGATTGTGAGCTCTAAGAAAAAGAAAGAAAAGAAAAGAAAAGAAAAAGAAAAAGAGAAAGAGAGAATGAATACAAAGGAACTAGAAGAGAGCATAGTTTTTCTCGTCTTTCTCTGAGTTGAGTAACTTGATAGTCCGGGAATCTAGATTCTGAAATACTAATCTCTATGTAGCACCAAGTGAGAGTGAGCCACCGAATAAACATCCATACCCCTTAGAGATTCTCTAGCTAAGCCTAAAGCCGGGGTGGAATTCATAGAATATTTTGAATACCCCGAGGGAAGAAGTCCACCTATTCTGCTAGAATTTTATTGGGGGTCAAGTACAGGCTTTAGAGGTGTATCAGTTTTTCATTCGAATTTGTTGCAAAAGCTACATAGCTGCACTTTCATGATTGTCTGGATTTCTAGAGCATAGGATGAAAACAAAAAGGAGAAAAATCCCTAGGCATACACTTGATAAAATAATCAATCCCTTAGGGACCCTTGCTGTGAATAATTTAGTCTTGCATTTGCTAGGAACTAGCAAGATTTAGGCATGGGGGTATGATTGCGTAGCAATCATATGTCTTAATTGACCTAGATTAGGCTAGGACTTAGAATAAGTTAGGAAAATTCATGCATGCATAAGCATTATCTGCATCTTTACTACTTTACTTTAGCTATGCATAAAATAATGTTATAATGTGCTGATTAAGTGCATTATGTTAATTGCAGGCAATAAGCTGATCAGAAGCTGGATCTGGAGTTGGATCTGAAGCTGGATCAAGAATAATGAGTGTTTCAGTAGGACAGGAGAAGAAGACTTTGATTAGATTTAGGGAATAATGATGCAAGGGAGTTAAGGTATGCTATTATATTAAGTAGGAATAAAACAATAAAATGTGAAGAGCTTAGGTCCATCCTAGCCCTAGGATAGCCTAGAGACTTCCCCCAAGCCTTAGCCACCCCTAGATTAGGTCACATCACCCTAGGAAACCCTAAAACCCTAGTTCCAACCCTTATCTAGACATCCAGATAAGTTATAGGACATCCAAAACCCTTGGCCAACTCCCGCACACCACAAACCCACTTCTGCAGTGTTATTAGACGTCCAGACACTTTGTCAGATGTCCAATTTCTGCAGAATACCGAAAACATAACCTAGAATTCCCCTTGATTCAGATTAGACATCCAGAATTAAAGTCTGGACTTCTGATTTTTTAGTATAAGTCGTCTGATCGTATTTTTGGATGTCTAGAACTGTTCTCTAGTTCCTGTTTTGATATTCAAGCCTTGATCTTGGATCTCTATCTCCCTATACCCAATTCCAACCCCATAGGAACCTAAATTAAGGTGCCCTAACCCTAGTACATCACCTCTATACCTCCCTAAGGACCTAATTAGGTCCTCACCAAGCCCAATTGACTTATATTAAAGTCAATTACCATCACCTAAGTCAATTGGACTCATTGAGTCGAATTGAGCTCAGATCTTTACCCACACAAGTTCAATTGGACTTAGTGAGAGTCCAATTGACCTAAACCCAACCTAATTGAGTTATTTCACTCTCAATTAGGTTAACACTCATTCAATTAAATTTGGGTTAAGTTTAATTGCAAATTCCCCTTAGCAATTAGGGTTTGCAACACTAATTCAAGGCATACACCTACCCAAACCCCTTAGGACCTAACATAGACCTCTTAGCCACCTAGGGCACGACCACACACACACACACACACACACACCCATTCACGCACACACACTCCTCTAGAGTTCTCTAGAACTCTCTTCAAGTAGCGCCAACTTTTGGATGCCAAATTTAGCTACCAGGAGGCATTCAATTCTTAGATCCACAAATGGTGGATCTAAGAAACCACCTCTCTCTCTCTTGGCTGGCCACTCTTGGACTCTCTCTAAAGAGTTCCACAATTCTCTAGAGAGACTCCCTTAGGTTTATAAAATGACCTAAGGGGTGGCCATTTGCATGCATCCACTCTTGGCCATACATGCTTGGCTCCATTCACGTCGACCTGCACTTAGGCTAGCCACTTCCATCTCCACTTCATTTCTAGGAGTTGGGCACCACCATGAAGGACACCATCTCCACTCCAGGATGCTGGATCACTCCTCCAACCTCTCTCCAAGGGCCAGCCTAAGCTCCATTGGCTACCCCTCATTCTCCTCTCAACCACTCCAAGGCCATCGGAGCCCACCTCCGAATGCCCTCACTTTCTGATAGGTTAGTAGCTAGCTCTTTACATTTACTACTTCTATTTATTTCTTAGTAGTGTAGTCATTATTCTTCCCCAATGACGCATGCAAAATCCCCCCATAGATTCCTGTATGCGATCATTTTCTGGTAGCTTGATTTACATTTTTAAGCATTCCTGTACAAGCTTTCCTCTACATTCCATGTTGCAAACACTTCTCTGAATGAATAAAAAAATTATATTTTTATACATATGTTTGAAATCACCATGAGCTTATTGGTTGCCATCTTTTCTGCGTGATTCAAGTTGCCTATTTTTCACTTATATACATATTTTGCAACAAGCATGTCGGTTCCGGAGAATATAGAAAACCTAACTATAGATGCATTTTCTGTAAACAGCCACCACGTAACTAGAATCGTGTGCACCGAAACTCATACTTTTACCTTTGTTATCTATTTAACGCACGCACACGTGATTAGAATTCATATTAGAAGTGGAGAGGTCTTAATTCGAAGGTTGGAAACCGATGTGCGATTTTAGATAAAGTAGAGTGATAAAAGATCAATTTTAGAATTAAACAAATGCCACTCAGAGACGAACGACCGGGACTCAATGTCTCATTATTTTTACAAACTTATATTTTTTTTGACGAACATTTTTGCACGACTATACTACGATTCCGACGACTTTCAAATGCACGGAAATGCTTTTCGTCAGTGGTCGTGCCCTAGGTGTCTAAGTGATATAGGTTAGGTCTTATGGGGTTTAGGTTGGTGTAGGCCTTAAATTAGGGTTGCAAACCCTAATTGCTAAGGAGGAATTTCAATTAAACTTAACACAAGTTTAATTGAATGGGTGTGAACCTAATTGAAAGTGAAATAACTCAATTAGGTTGGGCTTAGGTCAACTGGACTCTCACTGAGTCCAAGTAGACTTGTATGGGTTGAGATCTGAGCTCAATTGGACCCTATGAGTCCAATTGACTAGGAAATGGTAATTGATTATGATCTAAGTCAATTAGGTTTAGTGAGGACCTAATTAAGTCCTTAGGGAGGTCTAGAGGTGATGTACTAGGGTTAGGGTACCTTAATTTAGGTTCCTATGGGGTTGGAATTGGGTTTAGGGAGCTAGAGATCCAAGATCAAGGCTTGAATCTCAAAACAGGAACTTGAGAACAGTTTTAGACGTCCAATAATAGCATCAGACATTTTATACTAAAAAATTAGAACTCTAGACTTCAATTCTGGATGTCTAATCAGAGTCAGGAAGGATTCTAGGTTCTGCCTTGAGTATTTTGCAGAAATTGGATGTCTGACCAAGTGTCTGGACGTCCAATAACACTACAGAAGTGGGTTCAAAGTGTGCGGGAGTTGGCAAAGGGTTCTGGACGTCCTATAATCTATTTGGACATCCAAATAGAGGTTGGAATTATGGTTGTAAGGTTTCCTAAGGTGTGGTGACCTAATCTAAGTGTGGCTAAGGCTTGGGGAAGCTTCTAGGCTGTCCTAGGACTAGGATGGTCCTAAGTTCTTCATAATTTAATGCTTTATTCCTACTTAATAAAATAGCATACCTTAACCCCCTTACATTTTTATCTACTACATCTTATTCTAGGTCTTTCGCTCTAGCTTTGTTACAACACCAATTATTCTTCTATTCTTCTGATCCAGCTTTAGATCCAGCTTCAGATCTAGCTTCTGATCAGCTTATTACCTGCAATTGACATAACTCACCTAATCAATACATTATAGCATTATTTTATGCATAGCTAAAAGAAAGCAGTAAAGATGCAAATAATGCTTATGTATGCATGAACTACCCTAACTTATGCTAAGTCATAGCCTAATTTAGGTCAATTAAGAGCTATGATTGCTACACAATCATATCCCAATGCCTAAATCTTGCTAGTCCCTAGCAAATGCGAGACTAATTATTCACAGAAGGGTCCCTAAGGGATTGATTATTTTATCAAGTGTATGCCTAGCGATTTTTCTCCTTTTTGTTTTCATCCTATGCTTTAGAAATCCAGACAATCGTGAAGGTGTAGCTATGTAGCTTTTGCAACGAATTCAAGCAAAAAACTAATTTACCTCTAGAGCCTGTACATGTCCCCTAGTAAAAATTCTAGTGGAATAGGCAGACTTCTTCCCTTGGGGTATTTAAGATATTCTATGAATTCTACCCCAGCTTTAAGCTTGGGTAGAGGTTGTCTAAGGGATACGGGTGTTTATTTGGTGGCTCACTCTCACTTGGTGCTACATAGAGATTAGTATTTCAGAATCTAGATTCCCGGACTATCAAGTGACTCAACTCAGAGAAAGACGAGAAAAACTATACTCTCTTCTGGTTCCTTTGTATTCATTCTCTCTTTCTCTTTTTCTTTTTCTTTTCTTTTTTTCTTAGAGCTCACAATCTCAGCAGATTCACATATATGACCTGTATTTGGTGGTCTCACTTGACATTAACACTTTAATTGAGTTCCCATAACTCAAACACTAAGTTAGAATTCCTTAGCCAGTATTCGGGTGGTCAGAAACACAAGAAAGGTGGGTTAAGGCTGTATTCGGTGGATCTCAAATTTATTTGGTAGTATTTCCTCAATGCAATTGAAATAAACACCAAATATTCACTCTTATTTTGCTTTTTCTTCCTTTTCTAATTTTTTTCTATTTTTCTTTCTTTTCATCATTTTTTCTCTTTTTTTTTCTTTCTTTCTTTTTTTTTTTCAACATAACAGAACTAGCACACATCCATTAGGTTTATTGAGGAGGCATTATTAGGGATTGGTGGTACTCAAGAGACATTGGGTGGCTTATTTGGTAGAAGTGCCTACTCACGGCACTGGGAGAGATGGATAGGATGGTGTATTTCTGACCTTTACATCAATACCCTCCTTCAGTCTAGGATTCCGTAAAGAATGGTCATAACCATCCCCCTAAGCCCTAGTTTTATGAAAACTCGCTCTCCACATATTTGCCTTATTTGGTGGCTCTCAAAATTCACACAAAATATATACGCAGGAATCGAGAGTGAAAGCCATGTCCTATCTTTGAGCATTATCACCTAATTATCTAGGGTTCCAGATTCCTTGCACTAACCTTAGAGTATTAGTACACTCTACTCTCATCTTACACTATTTAGAGGATTTTTGGAAGAAAATTAGCCTATCTCCCAAAACACTGTCCAGGGGTTCAAGAGAAGAAGCACTGCTTCTTCTTGACAGTCTAAAGATGTTTATCAGCCTTCACCGTGAATCCATTACAAATTCTACATGTGTGTGAAAAGTTGTACTAGATTCCAGATTACAAGAATCAACAAGAGGATAAAATCCCTAATGCATTCTCTTAATAAGATAATCTTATTCATGGATGCACTATGTATATATGCTATAAACAAGTAACCTCTTATATTTGTATTTCATGAAATTTCCCTTATCGGGTTACATTCAGCTTGACCCTAAATTTAGAACAAGAGGTGAGAGAGTGAGTCGGAAGTGGCTATTACGGACGATTTCGAGCTCCAATGAGAGCATTGGAGGTGGAGTTAGTTGTTCTTTTATTTAGGGTCCTAAAGTACGTTTGACATGCAGCTCCAAGGTTTTTCCTAAATGTTGGCATAAAAAATTTTCAGTTTTGTTGCATCTACCCCCCCATGCCTACATTCATGCATGTCCTCATGCATGGATATAAAAGAAAATAAATACAGCAGGGAGAGAATTGGTAGAAATCACCTGTAAATGCTCCCGAAAGTATACATTCAGCACTGGCCAACCTGTCAGTATGCAATATGCAGAAAGAAATATGCTAAAAAGAAAAATATGCTATATATAAAAATGGTTATGTATAGATGATGGTGGAATGTGGGATAGATGCTATCTATACGTGCTGAGTTTAATGCCTCCAGCTGGGCGAGAATTCAATCACACATCCTCAATAAGATGAATAATCTCGTCAGGTGGAGGAGGTTCCTGGGCCAAAAATGGCTTGAGGCACTGGCCATTTACCGTAGATATATGCCCAGATTTTGGGTTCCTGATCGAGACTGCCCCATTCAGATATGGCTAGATCACAACATACGGGCTAGTCCACTTGAACTTGAGCTTCCCTGCGAAAAGTCTTAATCGTGAATTGAACAACCAGACTTGCTGGTTGGGCGTGAATGCTTTCCTCCTGATGTGGCGGTCATGAAAGGCCTTGGTCTTGTCCTTGTATATCAATGAGTTCTCATAGGCCTCTCGCCAGATCTCTTCTAATTCGCTGAGCTGGAGTTTCCGCTCTTGACCTCCTACATCAAGGTCAAGGTTACATTTTCGCACCGCCCAAAAGGTGCGATGTTCCAGCTCTACAGGAAGGTGACAGACCTTGCCGTATACCATGCGATATGGTGACATTCTGATTAGGGCCTTGTTTGCAGTCCGATATGCCCAGAGTGCATCAACTAATTTGTCGGACCAGTCCTTCCTATCTGGTCTAACCGTTTTCTGGAGAATCAGCTTGATATGATGGTTAGACACTTCAGCCTGCCCATTGGTCTGCGGATGGTACGGGGTGGCTATATGATGATGTACCCTGTATTTCTTTAGTAATGACCTGAAATGGGCATGGATGAAGTGGCTTCCACCGTCACTAATCAGAGCACGGGGTATTCCGAATCTCACTAAGTGGTTGAGCGTGTTTCACGTGTTAGAAATAGGGGTTACAAGTAACCCGTCGTCGTAGTTGCAAAACATGTCGATCAGATAAAATTTATACCAAAACTCCAAGGGAGTCCCAGGTCGAACACAGGGAGGCGACGTTTACTTTATTGAAAACTACGCCTTGATTTGTTTCTTTTTGGTATTTTGGGATTTTGTTATTTTTTTGTCTTTTTGAAATAAAAGAAAACAAGCAAACGTATTACAAGATAGAGATGTGGAACAAATATGATATATGTTACTTCCAATGTCAATTACAAGAAATTATGAAGCATATAAAGAGAGGGAGGTGAGAGGAAATCTCTCGAATCAGCTGTTTGGCGAGACGACGGTGCCTGGAGGAAGCTGGGACAAAGGAGGTGAGGAGCAAAACGATGGAGGCAAGATGCTGGAGGATGTCAGGTTGAGGAAAGCTTTGGCGTGGCTCCGAAATGGAAGTGAGAAGACAGAGGTGATCTGCTACCGGAATGGAGGTGGGAGGATGGCTCCAAGGCAACCTATGAAGAGAGATGGGAAGATGGAGGAGTATTTGGTGGGGCAGAGGTTCGTTACGCTAATAGGCACCTTGGGAGCTTGAGAACAAGCTCTAATGAAGCATTGGTAGGCTTGCTAGAGCTTGGGAGTAGGTGGGAGTAGAGTAGGTAGAGATGACTTGGAAGGGAGGGGGTGTAGGTCCTTTTATAGTGGACGAGAAGAGGTAAAAAATAGGTATGGGACCATTAGTGACATCCAGGCCATCGCTGGATACGTCGCTGTATGCAGCTCATGCCCATTGGTTCCTACAGTTGGCTTTGCTTGCATGCAATGAATTACCGACAGCTACAAGCGTCGTTGTAAGTCCAACACATGCGTCACTGTAGTTTACCTCACGTTGCGTTGGTGCCGCACTCCTACCTTGCCGCGTGTGGGTCAGAAGCAAAATCAAAATGTTGATCTTGAAACCCATCCGCGAAAGATGTCCATAGATGTAGATGAGATTATGGTGCAAACCCATGCCCCACGGTCGAGTGGTTCTCAGGTTTTGGGTGAAAATCACCCAGAACCAAAGGTTGTTGTGTTTGCGGGGCTGGGCCTACGATTTGGTGGTGTGCAACCGAAGACCAAAGTGTCGGATGATAAATGCCAGTTTATTATCATTCTTATGCATTTAAACAAACCTTGCTCTTAGGATTTTACTCCACAAAAGGGTTTTTGGGCTGCATTTAGGCATAAATTAGGTTAGGCATGCATTGCATTTTTTATTGTCTTTTTAATATGTTTTTGTGAGTGTTAGGGATGTACAGATATACAGATCCTTAAAACCCTAGCAATCAAGAAGGAAAATGGTGAAGGAGAAGCCCAGACTAGCTGGAACTCAACTTGATCCAACTCACCACAGTTGGAACCTAGCTCACTTGAACTAGGGTTAGCTCATCCCAGCTCCATTCAGCTAATCTCAGCTGAATGGCAACTCAAGAGAGTTCAACTTAGCTCACCCTAGCTCAAGTCAGCACAAATCCAGCTCAACTTAACTGAGTCTAGCTCATCTCATCTCCCACTAGTCCACAGGGAGCTCTAGTTAGCTCAGCTGAGTTGACAGGAGTTCACCCCAGCTCAGATCCAGCTACATCTAGCTGCACTCAACTCTAGCAAGCTGAAGAAGAACTCATCCCAGCTCAGGAAGCTCAAGTCCAGCTCCCCGAGACTCAGCTTAGCTCAACTCAGTTGAGCTAAGCTACCTTAGCTGCCTCAACCAGCTTGATTCTCCTAGGGAGCACCAGAAGTAGCTCACCTCAGCTCATTATGGTAGAACCTAGCTTACTTTAGCTTGGCTTAGCAGCTAGCAAAGAGCTAGCAAGCTAAGCCAGTTAGAGTAGCTCCATGCCAGCCTCTTCAGCAGCAGCCAGCTCCAATTTCAGCTCTAGACTTCTCCTCCTCAGCTCCTCCCTCCAGACCCTAGCTCCAACACCTTCTCCTCTACTCCTCCTTTAGCTAAGCTATCTTAGCTTAGCTAGCAACCAGCTCCTTGGCCATCCACCACCTTCAAATTCAACCCCAGCTAGCTCCACCTACCTAAGCCTACCTAAGCTTGCTACTCTACTCAAGTTGGCGCCACCTCCTAGCCACCCTTTCACCCCATTATCACCACCAAAAGACACCAAAAGTTGGTGCCAAAAACCACCCCTAACCACCTCTCTTTTGGTGCCAGCTTTCAGCCCTTAATCCACCCTACACCTACCCACATAACCCATCCTAGCCATCCACCTACCCCTCCTTTTAGAATCCTTTTTGGTGCCAACTTAGACCCCCTTCTAGAAGCCATTTTGGCACCAATATCAAGGGATTTCAACACCCATAACCACCCCCTAGGTGTCCCTTAAGGTGGCGCCAATTGACCTTGGCCATTGGATCCTTAACCACCTCCTTCTCTTCATCTTAGCCCTCCATTCCAAGAGTCACCTTAGCCCCCTTCCTATTCCATAAAAACCCACCACCTACCACCATTTTGTGGAATCCTCCATTAGTGTATTTTGCTACCTATACCACCTATACCTATGGCCAATAAGAAGGACTAGAGAAGGAGATTAAAGGGGCACATCACCAGCCCTTTTGGTGCCTTCTTCTCCCCACTCTCTTCAACTTGGGCCACGCCAAGAAGGAGGACTCTTCCACTTCAAGGAGGATGACCAGGAAAAGGAGAAGGACCTAGGGTGGACGTCCACACTTGGAGAGAAGCTTAGGGCACGCCCCCTTAGGGCTTGCCTTGGAGGACATCACCTTGGCGGAGCACAGCAAGGAAGGAGTTGGAGGATTCTTTTCAAGATTGGAATTCACCAACCTTGGAGCAAGAAGCCCTCTTCTTCACCATCTATCTAGAGGATTTATGTTTGCTTTTCTTATTTGCAATTTTCTAGTAGTAGAAGCATTCCTCTACTAGGCTTTTTTGTAAAACACTTTTTCATTTATCTAGTTGCCTTCTTTGCAATTTGTTATTTGCATTTCTACTTGCTTTGTTTTTACCATTCTTCACTCCCTCTCCCTAATTATTCTAGGCCTCCACTTGCCTAGAGTGAGCTTAGGGAGAGGTTCTACTTGCCACTTTAGAAGTAGTTTATTAAATTTGAAGTGTAAATCACCTTCCCGCCACCATTTCGTATGTTGTCTTAATTCAAAAACAAAAAAATGATATATTGAAAAATACCAAAACGAAAGTTGAGATTTGTATTCCAAGCAAGAGAATCAATTTTGCAAACATTTGGCTTCTTTGGATGACCCTAGATACTCCCCTATCTAGGAATATAAATTTAAGAGTTGATCGGTTTTGCGCGTTACGACATATTTAACAAACCGCATGAAATCACTATCAATGATAGCGAAATACACGTGATTTGTAAAAGCGGGTTTTTAACATCGTTGTAACACGCGAATTCGCATACGCTCTTAAATTTATAAACCTAGATAAGGGAGTATCTAGGGTCGTCCAAGGAGGCAAAAATTGCAATTCAACTCTCTTGCTAAAAACACATCTCAACTTTCTTTTTGGTATTTTAAATATGTATTTTTTTTTTGTTTTGAAAAGATGAGGGCAAAATGCGAATTGTAACGGAAAGTAGTAACACCTACAATTGCTTAACTAAAATTTAAAAGATAGAAATATCTTCTTCCTAAGCTCACTCTAGGCAAGTGGAGGCCTAGAGTAACTAGGAAGAAGAGGTGAAACAAGTGCTAGAACCAAAAGTAACAATTGCAATAAAAAGCTAAAAGAAGGTAATTTAATTTAACTAGAATTAATGTTCTTTTCAAGGACAAGTAGAGGAATGCTTCTACTAGAACTAAACAAATTTAAAAGCAACTAAAGAAACACTAATCCTCTTGCAAAATTTGGTGAAGAAGGAAGTCTTCTTGCTCCAAGCCTAGCTACTCCTTGGCTTGAAAAGAGGGCCTCCTTCTTCTCCTTCCTTGAGAGCTACTCCAAGTTGGAAGCAACCACCTTCAATGCTCTCTCCAAGGGGTGGGCGTGCACCACCCTCAAAAACTCCTCCAAGGTAGCATGGACCACCTTCAAGATCTCCTCCAAAGATCTTCCTTGACTAGCTTCTCCTTTGGCTGGTGTGACCCAAGAGAGAAGGGAAGAGGGAAAGGCACCAAGGGGACAGAATATCCCCTTAATCTTCTTCTTCTTCTTCTCTCTTGCACGTGGGCTTCTAGGTAGAAAATGGGAGTGAATTTGCTAGCCAAGGATGCCTTGAATGGTGGTGGGTAGTGGTCTTTTTATAGGGTAGGATGGGGGGTTAAGGTGCCCCTTGAAATGGAGGGCTAGGATGGAAGGATGGAGGTGGTTATGGATCCAATGGCCAAGGTTAATTGGCGCCACCTTAAGGGACACCTAGGGGGTGGTTATGGGTGTTGACACCCCTTGATGTTGGTGCCAAAATGGCTTCTAGAAGGGCGTCTAAGTTGGTGCCAAGAAGGGTTCTAGAAGGAGGGGTAGGAGGATGGCTAGGATGGTTTATGTGGGTAGGTGTAGGGTGGATGAAGGGCTGAAAGTTGGCGCCAAAAGAGAGGTGGTTAGGGGTAGTTTTTGGTGCCAACTTTTAGCCCTTAATCCACCCTACACCTACCCACATAACCCATCCTAGCCATCCTTCTAGAATCCTTCGTGGCGCCAACTTAGACCCCCTCTAGAAGCCATTTTGGCACCAATATCAAGGGATTTCAACACCCATAACCACCCTCTAGGTGTCCCTTAAGGTGGCGCCAATTGACCTTGGCCATTAGATCCTTAACCACCTCCATCTCTTCATCTCTGCCCTCCATTCCAAGAGTCACCTTAGCCTCCTTCCTATTCTATAAAAACCCACCACCTACCACCATTTTGGGGCATCCTCCATTAGTGTATTTTGCTACCTATACCACCTATACCTACGGCCAAGAAGAAGGAGTAGAGAAGGAGATTAAAGGGCACATCACCAGCCCTTTTGGTGCCTTCTTCTCCCCACTCTCTTCAACTTGGGCCACGCCAAGAAGGATGACTCTTCCACTTCAAGGAGGATGACTAAGAAAAGGAGAAGGACCTAGGGTGGACATCCACCCTTGGAGAGAAGCTTAGGGCATGCCCCCTTAGGGCTTGCCTTGGAGGACATCACCTTGGCGGAGCACAACAAGGAAGGAGTTGGAGGATTCTTTTCAAGATTGGAATCCACCAACCTTGGACCAAGAATCCCTCTTCTTCACCATCTATCTAGAGGATTTGTGTTTGCTTTTCTTATTTGAAATTTTCTAGTAGTAGAAGCATTCCTCTACTAGGCTTTTTTGTAAAACACTTTTTCATTTATCTAGTTGCCTTCTTTGCAATTTGTTATTTGCATTTCTACTTGCTTTTTTTTTAGCATTCTTCACTCCCTCTCCCTAATTATTCTAGGCCCCCACTTGCCTAGAGTGAGCTTAGGGAGAGGTTCTACTTGCCACTTTAGAAGTAGTTTATTAAATTTGAAGTGTAAATCACCTTCCCACCACCATTTCGCATATTGTCTTAATTCAAAAACAAAAAAATGATATATTGAAAAATACCAAAAAGAAAGTTGAGATTTGTATTCCAAGCAAGAGAATCAATTTTTCAAACATTTGGCCTCCTTGGACGACCCTAGATACTCCCCTATCTAAGAATATAAATTTAAGAGTTGATCGATTTTGCGCGTTACAACGACGTATTTAACAAACCGCGTGAAATCGCTTTCACTTTTTGGCACCATTGCCGGGGAGGCACGGCTTTGCTTATTCTTTCTTCTCTTGCTTGAAGTGGATCTCATCCCCTTCTCTTTCTTTTCTTTTGTGTGTGCAGGAACTATTGCAGGAAGAAAGTGGGAATCTGGAAGCGAGAGCTCAAAGATCCTTTTCTTCCTGTGAAATTCAGGTTGGTTCCACTTTCTTGTCACATTTAGGCTAAAAGACTACCAAAAAATATTAAACTTGGCTTTCAGGACGTTAAACACTTTAATTAAGTGGAGTGGTGCCCATATAAAATCCATTGTTTGCTTGAATGCTTCTTTAACACCACTCCATTACAAGTATTGGTGTTCTATTTTTCGGGTCCAGATTTCTATCCGGACATGAAAAATCGATTACTAATACTACAGTCCTCCTAAAATCATAAATTTTCATACAGCAATTCCCAATTAAGTTAGGAACATTTGTTCTAAATTTCAGATCAATTGGTTTTGTATTTAATTTTTGAAAATTCGTGGACTTCAGAGGGGTCACACCCTCTAATCTTCCTATTTTGCTACTATCCACGAATTTTTAGAATTTTTATGCTCATCTAATTTTTGTGAAATTTATCTTTCTGGAATCCTTGTGAAATTTTACACATCATATAAAATCACAAAAATTTTTTGAGCTCAGTGGTAATATTGAAAAGTCCAAAATACCCACAGGTATCATTTCTTGACTTTAACACCATTACAATTAAAAATTCAAAATAATTATCAAACAAATTCCTAAAATCTTACAAAAATATTTTTTGGAATCCTTGTTTTATTTTGTTCAAAGTAGTGGTATTGTTTGACTTATTTGGACCACTACTTAATTTAGAAAGCTAAAATTAATTCATTGGTAGTAATTTTCTGTCTTAGGGATAACTGGCATAGTGTTTCTTTCTTTCTTTTTAAAGACTCACATTAGAGGAAATTAACCATCACCAATACAACTTATCCTTCCTTTGATTTTGAAGTTTCAAACTTGTTTGAAAATTTAAAGAGAAATACCCTAAAACACATTTAATTAAATCAAATCCTAAAAGACAAAAATACAAAAAAAAAAAATTTTGTGTGACAACTTGATTTTCATTGGAGCCACTCTCAAATTCCTGCACACACACAAAAAAATCAAAATAACAGGGCAACAACCCAATAAACGCCCTCCACATTCTGTGTGCACTATAGCATTCTAGACCTAATTAAAATTTGTAGCAACTTGACCCCTAAGGCTTTATCAACTTAGGCTTGCTATTTAGGTCTTGTGTTTTCTTTAGTTAGTACCAATTCTGTCATTTATATCTAGTGTTCAAGCTGAGGGGCCGTGTCAAACGACCAGGCGCGGGTTTGTACAAGCACCTGGGGTTTTCCCTGGGAAACGTTTAGGCCCAAACCTCCCCTTAAGCAACTTGGCTAGATTTGTTGGTAGAACGAGTATTCACTATTGACTACTTATTTCCTATATAGACCAAGTCTTAGGTTATTATTAGGGAATCACATTTAAGTTAGGTCTAGTTTTGTTTGTTTAAATTGCACACTTTCTCTCATCTCTTTCTCTTCTCCTCCCCTCCTGTTCTTCCATTTTATGCATGGACGACGGTCTCAAAATCCGCACTTGGAAGGACCATTTGATTTCGCCCCCCTCACAGAAAGACCACTTTTTCTGTCTTCTCCTGAAAAAATGGAAACACAACAAAATAGGTCCACTGACCCTTCCACTTCCACCTCTAACCCCACCACTAACCCTAATTCTAACCCTTCCACCCAAAACCCACCCACCATTAACTTCCCACACTTGGAGCTCCCTAATCTTGAGTTTCCCCAAACACAACATCACGACCCCCTACCTGATCTTTTAAAATTGATGGCCGAGTAGATTAATAAATTAAATTCCAATCAACAAACATTGACTAGGAACATCCAAAACCTAGCCAACCTAAGGCCAAACCCACCACCCCGTCAGCAGCTTGTTGTTCCTCTAAAAGATTTCTATGATCCGTCTTATTATGAGGAACGACCAGGGGTGGTCATGCCAGTGGGGGACTTTGAGATCAACCCTGCTGTCTTGAACCTAATTAAACACTTTCATGGCCTTCGTAGGGAAGACCCTTTCAGCCACCATGAAGAGCTAACTCTTCTTGCACAGACAACCCGTTCCCGAAATGTGCAAAAAGACAAATGGCGGATGAGGCTTTTTCCATTATCTCTTAAAGATAAGGCCGCTTATTGGTTCAGGACTATTGGTCAACCCATCACAACTTGGCCTCAGCTCAAGAGTGCCTTCCTCAAGAAGTTCTTTCCCGTAGGTCGTACCAATTCCTTGCGAAGATCTATTACGACCTTTCACCAAAAATCTGATGAGACTTTCCATGATTCTTGGGAAAGATTTAAAGATCTTTTAAGAAGTTGCCCGCACCACAAGATTCCTTTATGGCATCTTGTGCAAATCTTCTATCACGGATTAGAAGATCAAATCCGACATTTTGTTGACGCCTCGTGTGGTGGCAACTTCTTAAATAAAGATGCTGAAAGTGCCTATGACCTGTTTGAAGAAATGAGTAAAAACTCATTTAATCAAGCTTCCATGAACACATTTTGCAGAACCCAAAACACGCAGTTCGGTGTTCATGAAATAGGCACTCAATCTATCCCTGTCACCCAAGATGATCTTCAATTGATCACTCAAAAACTCGACCAGATGCATATTAATCAAAAGAAAATTGAGGAAAGACTGGCTACATCAAGTCAAGCTCCACACCCACAACTAACCCAACCTAACTTTCTACAAAGAGAAAATTTGCACAATCTCAACACTACTCCTGCTGATTATTCTGAGGTTGCCCATGATTCACTGGGGAATTACAACTATCCAGATCTTAACCCCACTCAAAATATTTCTGCCATCAAGGAGCCCTTTAAAATTTCTTCCAATTGGAAAAATTACCCGAACTACTCCTGGAATAATCAAGTTTCCTCCCAACCATATCATTTTAATGGGTATGGGCCGAATCCAAACTTCCATCCTGGGCCATCCGAACAAGACATCAATGCCCAGATGATGTGAACCCTGCAGGAAATGCAAACAAAAATGACGGAAGTAACCCGCACCATCACAAATCTGAACAATCAGATTGGGGTTACTCCCATGCAAAAACCTGCAGGACATCTTCCGTCCCAACCCATGCCCAACCCTAATCACCAAGGGAACCATTATATGGGCAGAACTCCACACTATCTGAATCAGCCTCCTCCTAATCCACTACCTTAGTAGCCGCCCAGGTTTCCGCAATCACAGGCCCCCCCACCTCCTCCAAATAATAATACGACTGCACATGTAGTTACTTTGAGGAGTGGGAAAACCACCACTGACCCCGGGCCTTCACACAAACCTGGTGAACTACCTGTGCAAATTGACTCCCCACCTCCCCATCAGGAAGAAAAAGAAATACAAAAACCTCAAGGCAAGATTCCTATCCCTTTCCCACAAGCTCTCTACCCCACCACCAACAAAACAAAGAAATCTGAGCCCACTACAGAAGAACTCATGGAGTTATTTGGGCAAGTTCATATCAATATTCCTCTCCTAGATGCCATCAAATATATACCTGCCTATGCTAAATTTTTGAAGGAGATTTGTACTCCTAAAAGGTAGGCCAAAAATCTAGGATAGGTGCATCTTTAGGAGATAGTAAGCTCTGTCATACATAGTAAGCTGCCTCCTAAGATGAAAGATCCAGGGGAGCCTTTAATTTCTGTAATTATTGATGACACTACATTTAATCGCGCCCTCCTTGATCTTGGTGCCTCAGTTAATATTATTCCCACGAATTTATTCGATGAATTTTAGATCAGTGAATTAAAAGCCGTTGAGGTTACCCTGCAATTAGCCGACCGATCTACAATCAAACCTCGTGGGATTATCGAGGATGTTTTGGTCAAGGTCCAGAATTGTGTCTTCCCTGCAGACTTTCTGGTTCTTGACATTGAGGTACCTGAATCATTACTGGACTCCCCAATAATCCTTGGACACCCTTTTTTGGCCACTGCAAAGGCAAATATCAATTGCCACACAAGCAAAATGGATATCACTTGTGTAGGCCAAACTCTCACTTTAGATATTTTCAAATCCTCCAGGAGATTCCATGATGATAACTTCTTTGAGGACTCAGATACTGAATTTTCCAATATGGTGGAGGAGACAATGTTAATAGATACCCTTACCAACCATAATTTTTTTGAGGACTCCGATTCAGAATTAGTGGTCGGCGAAATCTGTGATCCGGAAACTTGTCTTGACCCCAAATTTATTCCTGATAACCCCCCTAAGCACCCTAACCCACCCACTATTCACGTACCTAATTTTTCCACACTAACTTCACCCAAACCTCGCCATTCCTTCCCTGACTCCTTTCTTACGGACCTACCACCAACCCCGCCCGAGTTTGGCATCCAACCTGATTTAAAACCATGGCCAGACTCGAGCTACACTTATCATTTTCCATCCAACTTTGATCCCAATATTGCTTCTACTCAATTTTCTAGGGATCTAGAAGAACACACCTTTTTAGCAGGCATCCAAGTGTCCAATTATTTATATGATTTTACGTCTTCCGTGCATACCTTCACGCCTGGCTGAATGGCATAAACGATAGCACTGGAAGGGAGGTAACCCATCATTTTCTCTTGCTTTCTTTTTTTCTTCTTTTTCCAGATTTTGCTCATCCTAAACCCGACCATTCTTCACTAAGGTGATCCTTTTTCCTCCTAATGCATAAGGGCATGGCATATCTTAAGCACGGGGGGGTATTTTTAAATTTGACGGTCGATTTAGGATTTTCAAAACCTAAAAATACGCATTTTTCTTTAATTTATTTCCTGCTTGCATACCCAAAAAAAATGATGAAAAACTTTTTGAGGAAAAATTTTGAAATCGGGATTAAGGTCAAAAAATTCACTTTTGGTACAATGGAATTTAATCTTTAACAAACTAAGGATGAGGACATGGATCTGATCATTAGAATTCCAGGGTCTATTTTAGACTAGATTAGATATCCTTCTCTAAAATTCCACCTGAACTCATGATAGTTCAGGTGACTTGATCTTATTTTGTAATACGGAAAGTATTTGACTTAGTTTCTGATTTAAAAACTTGCATGTCTTGAGAAAATTCTTGTGTCAATTTTCACATACAAGCCAACACTTAAAAACAGCTAAAAATTTGAAAAACTCCCTTGTTTGGACTTAGTAAAAGTCTGAAGCAGATCATTGGTTTGAGTTCTCACCACCGAGAAGGAGGAAAATACCTCCTTTGAGGAAGCGATGTCAACATGTTACCACCTCGGCGCTGCTCCATATCTATATTTCATATCTTTAGACGGAGCATTAAAGCACATTTTAGTAGCTCAAGTGTCTTGGACGGTGCTCTACCCATAGTGTCGGAGCAAGAGCTTGAGTTTCCTTGGAGCGCCCCTTTTCACTGCATCATGTTTTGGGGTTGTGAGCTCCTGGGTGGTGTCATGGATAGTGCTATCCCGAAGTACTGGCACCAGAGCCCCCTCGAGGAATGGTAACGGGAATGATGATCCCGACACATCTGTTGTATGACTAAGCTAAAAATAAGCATGGAGGAGAAAAAAAAAAAAAATATATATATATAATAATAACACATCCTTATAAATGTTGGCTTTTCAGAAGCGCAGACACAAGGTTTTAAAGGATTTTGCAAGTTGCGGATCAGATTCATAAGCCAGAAAAATCCTAAAAACAAAAATTTCAAGTCATCTCAATTAACAAAGGGTTAATTTGTGAATTTTCTGAATGATATATTGATCCTGTTTTGTCTAATGGTTGGATCCAAAAATAAATCCTGATGTTTATCTTTAACAAATCCCGTACCTCCTGTGTTTTAATCTACCAAGGTCCCTTAATCTCTTTTTCTCCTCAAAAGTCAAAAAAAAAAAAAAAAGATTTCCCAAAATTTTCGGTTTCCAAAAAATTTGAAGTTTTGCTAAGAGACTAGCAAAAGATAAGCATGGGGGTGTGATAAACGCCAGTTTATCATCATTCTTATGCATTTAAACAAACCTAGCTCTTACGATTTTACTCCGCAAATGGGTTTTTGGGCTGCATTTAGGCATAAATTAGGTTAGGCATGCATTGCATTCTTTATTGTCTTCATAATATGTTTTTGTGAGTGTTAGGGATGTACAGATATACAGATCCCTAAAACCCTAGCACTCAAGAAGGAAAATGGTGAAGGAGAAGCCCAAACTAGCTGGAACTTAGCTTGATCCAGCTCACCACAACTAGAACCTAGCTCACTTGAACTAGGGTTAGCTCATCCCAACTCCATTCAACTAATCTCAGCTGAATGGCAGCTCAAGAGAGTTCATCTTAGCTCACCCTAGCTCAAGTCAGCTCAGATCCAGCTCAACTTAGCTGAGTCTAGCTCATCTCAGCTCCCACTAGTCCACAGGGAGCTCTAGCTAGCTCAACTGAGTTGACAGGAGTTCACCCCAGCTCAGATCCAGCTACATCCAGCCCCACTCAACTCCAGCCAGCTGAAGAAGAACTCATCCCAGCTCAGGAAGTTCAAGTCCAGCTCCCGGGGACTTAGCTTAGCTCAACTAAGTTGAGCTAAGCTACCTTAGCTGCCTCAACCAGCTTGATTCTCCCCGAGAGCACCAAACCTAGCTCACCTCAACTCATTATGTAGAAGCTAGCTTACTTTAGCTTGGCTTAGCAGCTAGCAAAGAACTAGCAAGCTAAGCCAGTTAGAGTAGCTCCATGCCAGCCTCTTCAGCAGCAGCCAGCTCCAATTTCAGCTCTAGACTTCTCCTCCTCAGCTCCTCCCTCCAGACCCTAGCTCCAACACCTTCTCCTCTACTCCTCCTTTAGCTAAGCTATCTTAGCTTAGCTAGCAACCAGCTCCTTGGCCATCCACCACCTTCAAATTCAACCCCAGCTAGCTCCACCTACTTAAGCCTACCTAAGCTTGCTACTCTACTCAAGTTGGCGCCACCTCCTAGCCACCCTTTCACCCCATTATCACCACCAAAAGACACCAAAAGTTGGTGCCAAAAACCACCCCTAACCACCTCTCTTTTGGTGCCAGCTTTCAGCCCTTAATCCACCCTACACCTACCCACATAACCCATCCTAGCCATCCACCTACCCCTCCTTCTAGAATCCTTCTTGGTGCCAACTTAGACCCCCTTCTAGAAGCCATTTTGGCACCAATATCAAGGGATTTCAACACCCATAACCACCCCCTAGGTGTCCCTTAAGGTGGCGCCAATTGACCTTGGCCATTGGATCCTTAACCACCTCCTTCTCTTCATCTTAGCCCTCCATTCCAAGAGTCACCTTAGCCCCCTTCCTATTCCATAAAAACCCACCACCTACCACCATTTTGTGGAATCCTCCATTAGTGTATTTTGCTACCTATACCACCTATACCTATGGCCAATAAGAAGGACTAGAGAAGGAGATTAAAGGGGCACATCACCAGCCCTTTTGGTGCCTTCTTCTCCCCACTCTCTTCAACTTGGGCCACGCCAAGAAGGAGGACTCTTCCACTTCAAGGAGGACGACCAGGAAAAGGAGAAGGACCTAGGGTGGACGTCCACACTTGGAGAGAAGCTTAGGGCACGCCCCCTTAGGGCTTGCCTTGGAGGACATCACCTTGGCGGAGCACAGCAAGGAAGGAGTTGGAGGATTCTTTTCAAGATTGGAATCCACCAACCTTGGAGCAAGAAGCCCTCTTCTTCACCATCTATCTAGAGGATTTATGTTTGCTTTTCTTATTTGCAATTTTCTAGTAGTAGAAGCATTCCTCAACTAGGCTTTTTTGTAAAACACTTTTTCATTTATCTAGTTGCCTTCTTTGCAATTTGTTATTTGCATTTCTACTTGCTTTGTTTTTACCATTCTTCACTCCCTCTCCCTAATTATTCTAGGCCTCCACTTGCCTAGAGTGAGCTTAGGGAGAGGTTCTACTTGCCACTTTAGAAGTAGTTTATTAAATTTGAAGTGTAAATCACCTTCCTGCCACCATTTCGCATGTTGTCTTAATTCAAAAACAAAAAAATGATATATTGAAAAATACCAAAACGAAAGTTGAGATTTGTATTCCAAGCAAGAGAATCAATTTTGCAAACATTTGGCCTCCTTGGACGACCCTAGATACTCCCCTATCTTGGAATATAAATTTAAGAGTTGATTAATTTTGCGCGTTACCACGATGTACTTAACAAACCACGTGAAATCGCTCTCATCGGACAATGGGTAAAGATGGTTCAATAGGTGCGGTTGTCAACTTAACATCTAGCTCAGAAAAATAATTAGTTATTCCAGGCTTGGGTCGCACATGAAAGATATCATTGGGGTTTGTAAAGAAGATAGGTGGTTTCAGGGCAATAGGTACCCTTATATCCAAACTTGTTTTTCCCTCAAAATTGACCTCCTAAATTTTCATTTCCAACTTCCTATTTTCTGAAATCAAGGTTTTCAGGACCTCCAAATCATTGTACACCCCATCTAAAGCACCCAAGTCCAACAATTGTGGTTGAATCAAGAATGACTTGGGCACAACGATCTCAAAAGTATGTTCATTCAACTCTTCGGGGTGTGGTTGAGGAATGGGGCTACTAATTGAGTTGTCGGGTATCGGATCCTCGAAGTTAGCCCCAATCGAATCGGAATCTTCAGTAGTTGGGCTACCAAATTGTTCGTCATATTCCTCAAGCCTGTATGTCTCACTAAAATCATTCTCCTCAAGCTTCAGTGAGACTTCACTAAGAGATTCCTCACCCTCAAAATCAAAGAATTCACGATCCTCATTTGTACATGTCTTAACATCACAAGTCATTTCATCATCTAAGGAGACATAATTTTCTTCGTTTATTAACTTGGGGATCTCGGGTGAATCAATCAGTTCATCCTCAAAGGGTTGCTCTAAACCAATTTGTTCATCTCCAATCTCTGAATATGTATCCCCCCCAACAGGCGCCTGAGCAAGTTCAGACATTGGCTCTCCTGAAGAGGGTTCATCTTGAGAATCATCCCAAGATTTTACTAGTGCAACCACAAATTTCATCCTCAACCTCGATAATTTCCCAAGAAGAAACTCACCCAGGCCCTATCCCTAACACTTTGGAGAAAATCCAATAGAGAACTATTAAGTTCATCAATCATTTTGATCATAGGCTCTAGTGCTTCAGTGCATGGTGTTGGCTGGGCTTCTAAAGATTGTATGGTGTTCCTCAAATTAGCCAACACTCTATCTTGAATCTGGTTCACTTGAACCAACTGGTTCGATTCAGGTTTGGGTGGGTTTGGGTTGAATCTACGGGAGTCAAGATGTCGAGGTTCTCGGGTCCCTCCCTAAAAGTAGGTCATTTTAGGTTGTTCAAGGAATGGTGGCAAACTATATTCAGTTGAATACTGGGGAGGGCAGGTGTTATAATCATGATATCCTTCCTAATTTTAGATTTGGTTGGTTTGGTTATCAAAGGATGGAGATCCATAATCATTATAGCTCTAGGAAGGATAATAATCATGGTCTTATTTTCCACGGTTAGGCCTTGGACACTGAGGTTCGGATTCATATCCCTAATCAAAGTCATCCCAGCTAGTGGATGGGTAATTACAAGTCAAGTTGGGATAGTAATCATCTTGGGGATAAGTGGTGGTAGGAGGATAGGATGTGAAATGTGTGTAGGATGTGGAAGGGTACATGGTGAAGTAAGGAGGGAAAACAAAAGAGAAAGGAGCCCTGCAATACAAAAATACATGTCCTTATGTTGGGTAGCCTAAAGCTCTACAGACTCTCAGAATCCATCCTAAGATTATAGACGATTTACTCTACTTATGTCCAGGCAATCCGACCAATTAGAAGATGGAACTGGGGAGAAGGTTCTTCCTTTGGCTTGCACCTCTGGTTCCTAGTGTACCCCCCAGCTACGGTCGTTTGATGCTACTCTCCTAGCTAGACATCAGATTGACTAGTATAAGCATGTTAATCGTGAATAATCTCAATCTGGATCCCGATGAGCGAACTAGTCCTTAGGGCCAACATCTAATCAATTTTAGTTAGGCTTGGGACAATGGTGCTTCAGGAATGTGATGGGCCCTTTAGATGCGTTGTGACCTTGAAGATCAGTTAAAATGTGTGTGTGTGCACAACCAGGGTTTGCAAACAAGGTTATTTGATGATGTGTCTTTTAGAGTTCAACCTTGTTTAGTAGCTTTTAGGGTTTAATCTTAGGTATATTCAATCAAGTTTAGGAGAACACTCCAAGTTTTGCAAGCACTAGTGATGATATATTCCTTTAGAAATCAAAGAAAAAGAAAATGTGGAGTGACTGGTTCAGCCCTAATAATCAACCCTAAGTGGCAAGCTACTTGATGAATCGCTTTTATCTTAAGTGGTGTGGCCTAAACAGTTCAATCAATTAGCTTATTGCACCACTTAGTTAAGGCACACATAAATTTTTGACCTATTTAGATTTCTACTCACTTATTTGTGTGTTGAATTAAGTGTACTAGGCCCACAGGTCAGATCCTGGTTAAGTGGTAGAATCGATGTGATTGTGCGCCTTAGGGTGAGAAGTTGTGGGTGTTAAGTGTGTAGCTTTCAGAAAATCCCACAATCAGATAGCACTTTTTTTTTTTTGTTTATGTGGATGGTGAGGTGAGTGGAGGTGGCAAACAAACAACCAAATCTATATCCTTGGATTTATAAAAAGTACCTAAGTTGATTTGGGTTTGAGTTATTCGGTTATGGAATGAAAACTAAGGTGGGGGTGGTGTGGGGGACACTTACAAAACACTCTACTTGCACTTTGCTCTGGTCTACCACTCTTGGATCCCCATGCTAGGGTGCTTGCAAGACAGTAGATCAAAGACAAGTTGGGTTAGTGCTATGTAAATGCAAAGAAACACAATAAACAATAAAGTAAATTCCATTGCCTCCCCAGCAACGGTGCTAAAATTGTAGGGCGTGTTTCGCATGTTAAAAATTGGGCTTACAAGTAACCCGTCGTCGTAGTTGCAAAACACGTCGATCAGATAAAATTTGTACCAAAACTCCAAGGGAGTCCCGGGTCAAACACAGGGAGGCGACGTTTACTTTATTGAAAATCGTGCTTCAATTTGTTTCTTTTTGGTATTTTGGGATTTTCTTATTTTTTGTATTTTTGAAATAAACAAAAACAAGCAAATGTATCACAAGATAGAGATGTGGAACAAATATGATATATATTACTTCTAATGTCAATTACAAGAAACTATGAAAGCATAAAAAGAGAGGGAGGTGAGAGGAAATCTCCCGAATCGGCCGTTTGGTGAGATGACGGCGCTTGGCGGAAGCTCGGATGAAGGAGGCGAGGAGCGGGATGACGGAGGTAAGATGCTAGAGGACGTCAGGTTGAGGAAAGCTTTGGCATGGCTCTAGAATGGAGGTGAGAAGACAGAGGTGATCTACTGCCAGAATGGAGGTGGGAGGATATCTACAAGGCGACCTACGAAGGGAGATGGGAAGATGGAGGAGTATTTGGTAGGGTAGTGGTTCGTTACACTAATAGGTGCCTTGGGAGCTTGAGAACAAGCTCTAATGGAGTGTTGGTAGGCCTGCCAGAGCTTACGGGAAGGTGGGAGTATAGTTGGTAGAGATGACGTGGAAGGGAGGGGGTGTAGGTCCTTTTATAGTGGAGGAGAAGAGGTAAAAAATAGGCATGGGACCATTAGTGACATCCAGGCCACCGTTGGAAACGTCGCTGTAGGTAGCTCATGCCCGTTGGCTCACACAACTGGCTTTGCTGGCAAGCAATGAATTACCGACAGCTGTAAGCGTTCCTGTTAGTCCAGCTCATGCGTCGCTGTAGTCCACCTCACGTTGCGCTGGCGCTGCACTCCTGCCTTGCCGCGCGCGCACGCTCGCCCATGCGCTGGCGTTGCGCGCATGTGTACCTACACGTCCCCATGCGCACCTGCATTGCTGCTCGCGTAAGGTGCTACGTGCATGTGCTGGCGGCCTGGGCTGTGCCACATGGTGCAATCTGGGTCGTCCATCTTCTTCTTGTTGTAGGGGCTGCTACAGAGGTCGGATTGAGTCGATTTTCACGCCGTTAGGCTGCGATCGTCGACCTGAATCTATCTGCATGGTTGGTTTTATCATTTGAGGCTCCAAATTATGTCTCCTAGTCCATTGTCCATTGATCTTCCTCGGACTGCATATGGTGCTATGGGACTCCAATTGAGGTGATTTCAGAGGCATTGGTCTCCGATCGCCATCTTGATCAAATCCATACGGTTAGATTTTCAATCCAAGGCTTCGAAATAGATATCCTTCTCACCTAACTACAAAAAGGATGCAATTAACTTAAATTATATACAACTACTCTAAATGCAGAATGATGCATGCTATGCAATATTTATAACATGAAATGCAAACTAAGCCTTGGAACATGCATGAATAGACATTTTACCCTCAATAAATGTGTTTACATCACTAAGATGTACTACTGTACGAAGGAAATGAAAGTCTTATGATCAGCTCGTCTAGTCGGGATGGCCTCGACCCACTTCAAAACTTAGTCGATGGCTAGTAATATGTACTCAAAGCCATGCGAGTTCGGAAAAGGGCCCATAAAATCAATGCCCCAGACATCGAACACTTCTACAACCATGATGGGCTGGAGTGGCATCATGTCTCTCCTAGTCATAGAACCGATCGACTAGCATCGTTTGCAGTGTTGGGCATATTCGTGTGTATCTCTGAAAATGGTTGGCCAAAAAAATCCTGACTACAAAATTTTTGTAGCGATTTTCTATCCCAAGAAGTGACCACCACAAGCATCATTGTGGCAAAAAGATAACACACTAGGGATCTCAGAATCTGTGATGCATCTTCGAATAATCTGATCCGCTCACATGCGGAAGAGCAGTGGGTCATCCAGAGGTAAAATTTGGCCTCTGCAGTGAATTTGAGTTTCTGGTCCATGGATAGATTCACGAGAATTTTGCCTACGGCAAGGTAGTTCGCGATATCCGCGTACTAGGGGAACTCAACTGAATGAACTGCCAAAAGAGATTCATCCAAAAATTGCTCGTGGATAGGCAAGGAATAAGGAATGTGTCTTGGGTCCAGTCTAGATAGGTGATCTGCCACAGCATACTACTTTCCAGCCTTATCATGGATTTCAATATCAAATTCTTGTAGTAAAAGAATCCATCTAATGAGTCATGGTTTGGCATCCTTCTTTGCCAACAAATGCTAAAGGGCAGAGTGGTCAGTGAAAATGATGACCTTGGACCCTAAAAAATACGATCTGAATTTCTCCAACCCGAATTCCACTGCTAGCAGTTCTTTTTCGGTGACAGTGTAATTGCGCTGAGCCTCATTCAACGTCTTGCTAGCATAGTATATGACGAAGGGTTATTTCTCCCGATGCTGGCCTAAAACAGCACCGATGGCAAAATCAGAAGTGTCGCACATCATCTCAAAATCAAGTGACTAGTCGGGTGGTTGGAGAATCGGGGAATTAGAGACAGTGCTTCGTAAAGTCTCAAAGGCACTGAGACACGAGGTGTCAAATTCAAATGGGACATCAGCAACCAGGAGATTTGTCAAAGGCCGTGCAATTTTTGAGAAATCGCATATAAATCTCTGATATAAGCTGACATGACCCAAGAATGATCTGATATGCTTGACCGAGCTAGGTAGTGGTAAGTGGGAAATAATCTCTGATTTAGCTCAATCGACCTCGAGTCCATTTTTGGAGATCCTGTGCCCTAGTACTATGCCATCCCTCACCATGAAATGGCTTTTCTCCCAGGATAGTACTAGGTTTACCTCAATACACCATTTTAGGATCTTGGTGACGTTATCAAGACACGATGTGAAATCATCTCCGAAAACGAAGAAGTCATCCATGAATGCCTCCACATTGTCCCCAATCATGTCAGAGAAGATAGACATCATACAACACTGAAATGTCACTGGTGCATTGCAGAGGCCAAAGGGCATTCGCTTGAAAGCGCATGTTCCAAAGGGGCATGTGAATGTGGTCTTGTCTTGATCTTTCGGGCTAATCGTTACTTGAATATACCCAGAGTATCCATCCAGAAAGAAAAAGAAACTACGTCCAGCTAACCATTCCAAGATCTGATCAATGAAAGGCAAAGGAAAGTGATACTTTTGAGTAGCTGTGTTCAGTTTCTTATAGTCGATGCAGACCCGCAAGATGTCCCAGCACGGGTCGGGATGGATTCGCACTTATCATTTTTTATGACGGTGAGCCCTGCTTTCTTGGGCACTATCTGAATCGGACTCACCCACTGGCTGTCTGAGATTGGGTATACAATACCTGCATTCAGCCATTTGATGATCTCCTTCTTAACAACCTCCAGCATATTCGGGTTAAGCCATCTTTGAGGTTGTCTTGAAGGTTTCACCCCCTCATCCATGTAAATGTGATGAGTGCAATACGAGGGGCGCATACCGCGGAGATCAGCAATACTCCACCCAATAGCAGCCCTATGTCTTGCAGCGTAGAAATCAATTGATGCTCCTATTCTTGGGTTAAGTGGGCATTGATAATGACTGGGTATGTCTCGCTTTCGCCCAAGAGCACATACTTAAGTGAGTCAGGTAAGGGCTTCAATTCAATCATGGGTGGGTCAGAGTGAGAAGTGGGGGTGGGAGGAGCAAACTCGAGGGTGGGAATCTGTTGATCCATATGCACGTGAATTCCCACTAATTCGCTTCCCGTGAAATAATCAGTTGCGACTGCATTAATGGGAAACCCGCTAGCTGTGGTCACGTCTTCCTGCAACAATAGAGGCAATTCAGTAATGTGTGGATCAGGATAGCTGGATTCAGTGGTGCTGTGGTCAGATGCTCGCCCTAAGTAGTCAGATCCTTGGGGAGATATGTGTAGTGTAGTGGTCTCAATCCCGTGTGGATCGAGGTCCAGGAACCCTGATAGTGTAGACGAATGAGACATTGGGTCATCACAAAGGAGCCCAATGTTACCACAGTATGCCAAATCTTCATCTTCACCATCCTCCTCTATGCGATCACAATCGAAATTCTTTGCTGCCCTGAATATGTCAAGTCGAAGTCGCTCATTGCCTAGGGCTATCTCCATACACCCAGATGCACAATCAATGTTTGCTCCAGCTGTCACTAGAAATGGGCGACCCAAAATAATTGGTGCATCTCAGAGATTAGGAGGAACTTCCATATCGCGAATGAAAAAGTCTATGGGAAAGCAGAACCCGCAGACTTTTACGATCACATTCTCAACCACCCCCCTCGGTGTTTTGACTGATCTATTAGCCAGCTAAATTGTGATCGAGGTAGGCTTTAACTCCCCAAATCGAAATCGATCAAATACAGCAGTGGGAGATAGGTTGATGGAAGAACCCAGATCTAGAAAGGCCCGATCAAATGGAGAATCCTACAAGAAGTAGGATATGAGTGGGGTACCAGGGTCTTTCCTTTTCAACGGCAAGTCGGCTAGAGTCATGGCGCTAGCCTCTTTCGACAGTACCACCTCTTGTACAATTATAGGCTGTCGCTTTGAAGTACAGTAGTCCTTGAAGAACCTAGCGACAGTGGGAATGTGATCGATTGCCTCAAGGAGTGGGACCTGAATATGTACTTCCTTAAACATTGATTTCAGATCCTCAAAATTCTGCATGTCTTTTTTCCATACTATATTTCATGTCAAAGCCTCAGGAAAAGGGATGGGAACCTCAGGGTCAAGTGGCCTGTTACCCTTGTCTACCGCAGGTGGCTCCTGAGATGGAGTCAATCCCTCTTGCGGCAAAGGGTGGGAAAAATCAGGACCAGCCTGCCTATGTGGTTGGTCGAATGTCTTTCTTCCGCTTCTCAAAGAGACAGCATATGCATCGGCTTGCTATCCAGGAGGTGGTGGGGAGTGGAAGGGGCAGAGTATGCGGGGTTCTGCAAAGGTGGTTGGCCTTGCACGTAACTAGGTTGTGCAGGGGGCACCTATAAAATGGCATGTGCCTATCCCTGCGATGCCTGAAACCTAGGTGGGGTGCCTTGGTTCTATAGATATAGAGGATTCAGGATGGGTTGGGAAGGCAAGGCTCCCTAAGTCCTATGCTCCTGCAACAGCTAGTTCTGCATGTTTTGTATAGTCTGTATCTGATCAGCCATTGCCTTCATAATCTGTAATCTATCTTGTATTGATTTCCTCATTAATTCTTGCAACTCCTCTTTCAGTGCCTCCAAAGGGTCAGCCCGCTTTGGAGGTTGACTGGTAGTTTGGTGCAATGGCTAGTATAAAGAACGGGGTTGCTACTGATGCAGGAATGGTTGTTGCCTAGGGTACATGTTTTGCGCATTACCGTATTGCCTGGTCTGGTAGTGTGGATCTTGATGTGGTCTCTATGAATTACCAGACCAAGAGAAGTTCGGATGCTGGCGCCAACCAGGGTTATACGTCTCTGAATACGAGTTATTACGCCTGTACCCTTGGATAGCATTGATGTCTTCGTAGGCTGAAGATGTCTGAGACATATATCCATCAATGGGATACGCATTATAATCTACAAGTGGTGCATAGCCCTCGTCGTAAGGTGCCAGATCTGGATTGTTTACGGGATCCTGATATGCAGGATCTTGTAAATAAGGAGGAGATGCATCCCGAGTGAGTAGATTAACTCGAGTAGGAGGGGCTCGGGCTGTGTAGGAGGGTCTTGAAGTGGCAGAGTTCATGTCAAATTGACCCTAACTAATCTGGTCAATCTTTTTCTCAATTAGGTTTATTCTATCCAGCTACTTGACGATGATATCCATATCGGCTATAATAGACTCAGTGTGAGCCTCATGGACACCAACCTGCTGCTGACCAAGCCACTAGAACTGGTTCATGGGTGCGGCATTCATCAAGTTCTCCACCAAAGATTCGAACAACTCAAAAGTGTTGTTCTCGTCTTTTAAGATGAAATTCTCGCCACAAGATGCATTGGCCAGATACCGATGTGTGTCATCCAGCAACCCATGGTAAAAGATCTGAGCTAGGTGCCATCTGGGTATACCATGGTGAGGACATTTCCGGAGAAGGTCGTGAAATCTCTCCCAGGCTTCATGCAACTTCTCTCCAGCTCCTTGGGAGAGAGTCGTGATTGTGCACCGCATCACATTTGTTCGACCGATTTGGAAGAACTTTTGCAGGAATTCACATCGCAATTCTGGCCAGGTTCCAATTGGCTTCCCAATGGTCTTGAACCAGTATGAAGCTTTGTCCCTCAGAGAAAATGGGAGAAGATTCATTAGAACAATCACAAGATCGATATTCCTAGGTCAAATCATTTCTGCAAGTCAATTCAGGTCCTTTAGGTGCTAGAATGGATCTTCGCCTGAGTTCCCATAGAAGTGAGTGCTGACCAACCTAATCACATTGGGCTTGAGCTTAAACGTGTCTCCGCCTGCGGGAATTCTAACTAATGGTGCGACGATTTGTGCGGCTGGATCGTAGAAATCCCGCAGTTGTTCTCCTCACGGCAGGTGCTGCATCCTGTCAAGTGCCGTAAAAATGCGATCCATGCTTTGCCGATGTCGCTCCTTAGATTCAACTACCCAGGCTTCCAGACGAGCCATCAGGTCCAGGTTCTCAATATCCTAACCCAGTCTAGGTCTAGGTCCAGGATTGGCCATTGTGGCTACGGGAGTAGAAGTGGGGCGAGAAGTAGGTCCTGGTGAGGTGACTCGCCTCCTTGGGAGTGGCTCCCAATGTCCAACCAAGCGATGCCTAAGTGACCTCCTTCCTCGCATACACCACCCAACCCCTATGTTAGTGTAGCCAAGCCAGACAAGGCTAAGGCCCTGTCAATCAGATGGTCCTTATGAATTAGGTGACCAGATTTTTCATTTTATGTTTTAATTCCTAAAGAAAGTTCGTCTTACAACTGACTGAAAGTGATTCCCATCTCTCGGCAAAGCCATCCAAGAGGTTGAAAGCACCCAGTACTACGACAACGAATTCGGGTTTAATTCATGTTTTAAAATTGATTTTAGCCCATTTTCTTCAATTGGGGTTTTCTTTTGGTGAGTGGTCCACAAAGTGACAAAGCTCATTAGCTAAGTACTAGACTTGATTAAATCTTGGTTAGCCCAAGTGTGGTCTCTAAATTGTAACCCTAAAGGTGTAAGCTACGGTTCATGCAATTCTAGGGTTTTGTTCTTTTATTTTCAACAGACCACAAAAATTGTAATCAGTTCTCTGGTAAAATTTGGAATCAACTAACTTGAAATTTGGTGAGTAGATTCCTTTTTCAATTATATTTTCAGAGAATATTTTTTTGAAATTTTTTTACTGTTTCAATAAAATTTTTAGGGATTTTTGAATGTCAGGGAGTAAGATCTAGAATTTTGACCCCTAATCGATTTTTCGCTTTGCAACAATATCAAATGACCTTCAAAAATTAAGTAAAAATATGGAAAATAAAGTAATTGAGATCAGCTTTCTAACCCCACCATTTTTAGTAAAGCAGATTCGTGGATTGCTCGAAATTACTCTTTGAATTTTGAAAAATCTCATATCTGGGTTAGTTTGACCCCCTTGCACTTCACGAATTTTTAAAAATTTTAAACTTGAAAATTTTTCAAAAGAATGATGGTGTTTGAAAGATGATTTGAAAATGAAAGTTTGGCTCGAATTTCAGAATTTTTTGCTCACAAATTTTTTAGCAATCGAATTTTTAAATCAGACTTTGAAATCTGGTCGAAAATCTTTTAAAGAGGGTTTTGGGTTTGAAATCCAAGCTTTCCACCAAAATTTTTTTTTTCAAAAACTTTTGGAATTTTTTTTTCTTTTTTATTTTTGAAAGGAAATTTTTTTAAGGGATTTCAAGAAAATATTTTTTTTTGCTTTTTTCAAACTACCTAGGATTCAAAAAGAAAAATAATCTAGATTTTTTTTTCTCTTTCACGAAAATGAATAATTTTTTTTTGTTTGAAAGGAAATTGATGGAAGTAAATCTAATCCTAGCGTTCAGAAGAAAACCTAATCTAAGAGAAGATGATGTGCACCTGGATTTCTTTTCCATGCCCGTTGTGTGCGCAGATCCTATTCTTCTCCCCATTTTTCCTGCACATCCAAAAACAAAGTAGAGGAAGATTTGTCAGTAGTAGTTTAAAAGATCAAAATTAAGAAAAATTACATTGCCTCCTCAGCAACAGCGCCATTTGACGAAAAGCGTTTTCGCGCATTTGAAAGTCGTCGGAATCGTAGTATAGTCACGTAAAAATGTTCATAAAAAAAATATAAGTTTGTAAAAATAACGAGACTTTGAGTCCCGGTCGTTCGTCTCTGGGAGGCATTTGTTTAATTCTGAAATCTATCTTTTATCGCTTTACTTTATCTAAAATCACATGCCAGTTTCCAACCTTCGAATTAAGACCTCGCCACTTCTATTATGAATTCTAATCACGAGCACGTGCATTAAATAGATAACAAAGGTAAAAGTATGAGTTTCGGTGCACACGATTCTAGTTACGTGGTGGCTATTTACAAAAAATGCATCCATAGTTATGTTTTCTATATTTTTCAGAACGGACATGCTTGTTGCAAAATATGTATATAAGTGAAAAACAGGCAACTTGAATCACGCAGAAAAGATGGCAACCAGTAAGCTCATGGTGATTTCAAACATATGTATAAAAATATAATTTCTTTTATTCATTCAAAGAAGTGTTTGCAACATGGCATGTAGAGGAAAGCTTGTGCAGGAATGCTTAAAAATGTAAATCTAGCTACCAGAAAATGATCACGTACAGGAATCCACGTGGGGATTTTGCATGCGTCATTGGGAAGGAATAAGGACTATGCTACTAAGCAATAAATATAAGTAGTAAATGTAAAGAGATAGCTACTAATATATCAGAAAGTGAGGGCATTCGTAGGTGGGCTCCGGTGGCCTTGGAGTGGTTGAGAGGAGAATGAGGGGTAGCCAATGGATCCTTGGCCAGCCCTTGGAGGGAGGTTGGAGGAGTGATCCAGTATCCAGGCATGGAGATGGTGTCCTTCATGGTGGTGCCCAACTCGTGGAGATGAAGTGGAGGTGGATGTGAATGGAGCCAAGCATGTATGGCCAAGAGTGGATGCGTGCAAATGGTCACCCCTTAGACCTTTTTATAGACCTAAGGGAGTCTCTCTAGAGAAGTGTGGAACTCTCTAAATAGAGTCCAAGAGTTGCCAAACAAGAGGGAGAGAGGTGGATTCTTAGATCCACCATTTGTGAATATAAGAATTGAATGCCTCTTGGTTGCTAAATTTGGCAGCCAAGAGTTGGTGCTACTTAAAGAGAGTTCTAGAGAACTCTAGAGGAGTGTGTGTGCGTGAATGGGTGTGTGCATGTGTGTGTGGTCGTGCCCTAGGTGGCTAAGAGGTCTATGTTAGGTCCTAAGGGGTATGGGTAGGTGTCTGCCTTGAATTAGGGTTACAAACCCTAATTGATAAGGGGAATTTGCAATTAAACATAACCCAAGTTTAATTGAATGAGTGTGAACCTAATTGAGAGTGAAATAACTCAATTAGGTTGGGTTTAGGTCAATTGAACTCTCACTAAGTCCAATTGAACTTGTGTAGGTTGAGATCTGAGCTCAATTGGACTCAATGAGTCCAATTGACTTAGGTGATAGTAATTGACTTTAATCTAAGTAAATTGGGTTTGGTGAGGACCTAATTAGGTCCTTAGGGAGGTCTAGAGGCGATGTACTAGGGTTAGGGAACCTTAATTTAGGTTCCTATGGAGTTGGAATTGGATCTAAGGAGCTAGAGATCCAAGATCAAGGCTTGAATCTCAAAACAGAACTGGAGAATAGTTCCAGATGTCCAAAAACACTATCAGCTGACTTATACTCAAAGCAGAAGTCCAGACTTCAGTTCTGGATGTCCAATCTGAGTCAGGGGGAATCCTAGGTTCTGTTTTGGGTATTCTATAGAAATTGGACGTTTGACAAAGTGTTTGGATGTCCAATAACACTACAGAAATGGGTTTAAGGTGTGCGGGAGTTGGCCAAGGGTTCTGGATGTCTTATAACTTATCTGGATGTCCAGATAAGGGTTGTTACTCGGGTTTTAGGGTTTCCTAGGGTGGTGTGACATAATCTAAGGGTGGCTAAGGCTTGGGGGAAGTCTCTAGGCTATCCTAGGGCTAGGATGGACCTAAGCTCTTCACATTTTACTGTTTTATTCCTACATAATAGAATAGCAAACCTTAACTCCCTTACATCATTATTCCCTAAATCTAATCTAAGTCTTCTGCTCCAGTCCAGCTGCAACACTCATTATTCCTGATCCAGCTTCAGATCCAGCTCCAGATCTAACTTCTGATCAGCTTATTGCCTGCAATTGGCATAATAAACTTAATCAGCACATTATAACGTTATTTTATGCATAGCTAAAGTAAAGCAGTAAAGATGTAGATAATGCTTATGCATGCATGAATTTTCCTAACTTATGCTAAGTCCTAGCCTAATCTAGATCAATTAAGACCTATGATTACTGCGCAATCAACCACACACATACTCACACACACCCACTCCCTCACAACCTAGAGTATTCTAGGTTCTTCCAAAGGTGGCACCATGAAAAGAGGTATGGTCGAGCCCGGATAGGTTGTGTTAATATGGTGATTTTATCGTTGAAATGTGTATAGTGGTCAACCTAAATCTAGCCTAACCATCTCTTTACAAAATTTTTAACCTGGCCTACTTGATTTTATCTTGGTCACTTTTAGGCCTAGGGTCGAACTCAGGGAAGTGGGATTAGAAGTGAATAAGTTTCTATTCCTTTCCTACAACAAATCTTTCCCTTTCATTTATTATGTTTTTGGTGCTTTTCTATTTAAGATTTTTTTCTGATAATTTTTATCCTTGAGGTACACCCTCAAAATCAGGTTCTTGGCTTTGAGCCAAATTAGGGTTCCAAAATTGGTCTTGCTATTCGCAAGACTGAGTACCTGCAAGTCAAGGATTATCTTTTCTCTTTTATTTATTTTTTTTATCTTTTTACTGGCAGGAAAGAGAAACAGAAATAAAGTAAATATAGTATATATATATGTATATATTATATATATATAAAGGGGTGGGGATGGAGGTGGAGATGGCGTGTAGCACGGTGTCGAGTCAGTCTTCATCTAGAAAGATGCAACCAACAGGACGAAGTGCTGCGTGGAGTGTAGGATGGATGGTGGAAGATGTTTGCGAAAAATGCTTTCTGTATGTGTGTATCGGGGAATATCAGCAACTGGTGCAGATATTCCCGAGATACAACGTATGGTAGGTGATATGAAAATATATGTATATATATGCAAATATATATCTATATGTATATATATAGATATGTAAATATATGTATAGATAGATGTATGTATACGTATAGATATATTTATAGTTGTATAAATATGTATGTATATATAACTATATATATAGATATAGATATGTATATGTGTATAGATATATATATAGGTATATATATAGTAATATATGTATATAGTTATATATATGTGTATATGTATATATATATTAGCATAAGTATTTATGTATATAGATATATGTCGATAAATATACAAATATATATATATATATATGTATATATGGTTATAGATATATATGTATATATGTATGTATATTTGTATATTTGTATATATATGAATATATATATATATATGTATATATACTTATACTTAGTTATATAAGTACTAATATATCTATAGATATATGTGTATATATATATATTATATATACGTATATATATATAAGTGTGTATATAGGGGTGTACAATTGATAATGTGTGTGTATGAGAGTGTGAGTGTGTGTGTGTATGTGTGAGGTGAGTGTCTGTGAGAGAGAGAGAGGGAGAGATAGAGTGTTACTGGAGTGAAGAGGTGCGAGAGTTAAGTCGTCTGAAGCCCCAGCCATCGTCTAATGTTTCACACGCACGCGCAGGCACGTAGGCGTGCAAAGAGGTGCGCGCTGGAGGGAGTGGGTGCGGGGAAGGGACCGCAGTGCATCGCGCTGCGCGAAGAGGGTGAAGTGGGCGAAGGCGCTATGCGCTGAAGCGAGCGAAGACACGGGCAGGTGCGGGTGCTGGCAGACGCAGGCGCACGCACGAGCTGGTGCTGGAGCAGTTGTGGGGAGAAACGCGTGCGCACGCAGATGTGTTGCAGACGGTCGCGGCGCATCGGTCATCGGATAAGTGAGAAACTTACCGGTCACTTCACTGTAGCCACAGTGTTCCACTGACTAGCGTGAACAGTGGCTACAGTGCCGCTCGGCTTGCACGACCGGGTGCCAGCGGTTCCGTAAGTGCGGGCGTTGTGGAGCGGTAAGCACGCGTGCAAAGAAGCTGCGCCGGTTGCTGGCTTGCGTGGAGAGGCAGGTGTAAGCGAAGAAGCGCGAGGCGAGGGCGGCCTGGAGGCACGTGCTGGAGGGCTGCGCTGCTGCTGCTGCCATGGAGCTTCAAACCTTGAAGCCTGCAGCAATGGTGGAAGTGGCTAAACTTCGAAACAGAGAGAGAACCACCACACCCACCGGCTCTTTGATGAGCTGGGCGGTGGTGGGACTCATAGTGGTGGTTGTGCACCACTGTAAGCGGCTCCTACCCGCAGAGTAGCTCCTCAAAAGGAGGAGAGGCTGTGTTTGGAGGGGAGAGGGGAGGAGACAGCCTGGAGAAGAAGCTGCTATGGTGTTTTTTCTTTTGTGTGGACCAGGCTCCCTTTGCAAAGAAGAAGCTGTGCCTTTTTAAAGAGGAAGAACGCATGCACAGCCATGCCCTGGCTCTGCATGGCTGTGCATGCAGCTGTGCATGGCTGGCAGGGAGTCGCTGCACAGGACATGGCGCAAGGAAGAGGCTGCCATGCATTGCAGCCGCGGAGAAGAAATGCAAAGTCAAATAAAGTTAAAAATAAAGATGGTGAATTTGCGAAGCAGCACTTGAAGAATTTGTTAATTACAAGGCCATTTATTTCACTCTCCTCCCCTCTCAATTAAATACATGCATGCGTGTATTTTTACAAATGTGACTATGGATACCTAATATGCACTGGTAATGCTAGGAAAGAGCACAAGACAGCACAATTGTAGGTGTACTTTTGCTGTGCAATCATGCCCCCCTGCCTATCTTTTGCTAGTCCCTAGCAAACATTTTTGTGTTGTATTTAGAAATGATCTTAAGCTGAAGATTTTTTCCTGAGGTGACATAGGTGTGTTTATTATTGAATATTGTGAGAGCCAATTGCAGAGAAGACTACCAGTACTTTAAGTCTTACATGACATAGACCATCTCTCAACTAACCAGGGCTCTTGATATTTAAACCTTAAGTACGATTTCTAGGACCCAGGAGGTTTTTGCCATACTCGAGAGCTCAAGAGATTCTAGCTTGTGCTTAGTGACGGATCAAGACTGACCAGATGAACAATAAGACTCAAGCCCAGGGTTTCACGAATTTTTAAGTACAGGTTCATCCCAGTTTCAGCTCGTGTCTTCGGATTGACCCTTAAAAAGATGACGGAAAACTAAACTCCCATTTTTTGACATTTGTGGCACAAAGAAAATAGGGTATTTGCCCTGAAGAACTTTTTTGTAGGAAGATTTTACAGACATTTGTGAGATATACTGACTTATTTGCATCTTTTTTTTTCTTTTTTTTTTTTGAATCATGTGTTAGTATATCTCTTACAACATTATTTGGAGGAGCACACTTTTCTTTTTGGTGGGAGAGTTCCTTTTTGGTGGAAAGAGTCTCTCCTAAACACAAGACTAAAGCCTGGGATAAAAAGTCTACCTGCGCACACAGGTAAGGACTCCACCTTCCCTAATGAACACTAGGGTTGGATCTTATGTTCTCCTAGTCTTTCTTGATATGTGTAGTGTGAACCAAGATTACATAGGCTCTCGAGTAGAAGCAAACCAACGGATCCTGTACTAATGTCTCAGGTACAAGAATACGTCCTTAGTTAGGAGAGATTTCGATCTATCTTGTCAATGCTCAAGTGAATTAAGCCTGAGCCTGAGCGAATCAAGCTTCTCTGGCCTGGAAAGTCTTCAAAATAGTGGTTGAATATCCATAAACACTTATTGTATTTTTGTTTCAGCCTTCATATCATTACTAAACACCATTTTTTTTTTATAGATAGATGAAAACTGCATGATACCCTAAAATACCCAGATCCTAAGGATGCCTATCAACCCCCCTATGCCAAACGATGCTATGTCCTCATATGCATGCAGGGAAGGGCAGAGGAAGGACGAAAGATCGGGTAACGAGAGCTGAAGTGCAGGGTAAACAGCAGGGTGGTAGGGTGGGTGGATGGTGGGTGGTGAAGTGAACAGTGAAGTGAGCGTGACAATGAAGTGAAAAGCGATGGTGGATGGTGAGTGTTGTTGGTGTGCCTCCCAACGAGCGCTGAATTTAACATCCCCAGCTAGACTCAGAATGAGGCACAAAATTAGTTACCCTCCAACAGGGCAACAGTTTCTCCAACGGGGGTAGGTTCATGAGTAAGATAGGGTTTCAAACACTACCCATTGACCATAAATTTATTCCCAGATTTGGGATCTTCAATCTCAACGGCCCAATTGGGAAATGGTCTCAAGACCAGGAAAGGACCAGTCCATTTGGACTTCAGTTTTCTAGAAAAGAATTTGAGCCGGGCATTGTAGAGCCAAACTTGCTGAGATGGCTCAAATTCCTTCTGCTGAATACGGCTGTCGTGAAAAGCCTTAGTGCGTTGCTTGAAAGTTAAAGCAGAATCATAGGCTTCACGATGGAGCTCTTCCAGCTCCTGGAGTTGGAGTTTCCTTTCTCGACCACACAGGTCTAGGTCGAGGTTACATTGGCGAACCGCCCAATAAGCGCGGTGCTCCAACTCCACGGGCAAATGACAAGGCTTCCTGTAAACAATTCTATAAGGAGACATAGCAAGGGGAGCCTTGAAGGCGGTCCGATACACCCAAAATGCGTCAATCAGCTTGTCGGACCAATCCTTCCGGTCGGGCCGAACCATTTTCTGGAGAATTTGCTTGATTTGCCGGTTCGACACCTTTGCCTGACCATTCGTCTGAGGATGATACGAGGATGCGATACGATGGTGGACTCCGTATTTCCTCAAGAGTGCCCGAAAAGAATCATGGGTAAAGTGGCTTCCTCCATCCGAGATAATGGCTCGAGGGATCCCAAAGCACGCAAAAATGTGGTCTTTGACAAATCGAGTGGATATAACATCGTCAGCACGACACGTGGAAATAGCCTCGATCCATTTCGAAACATAATCAACAGCCACGAGAATGAATTCGAAGCCGTTGGAAGGAGGAAAGGGACCCATGAAATCAATTCCCTAAATGTCGAAGATTTCTGCAGTTAGGATGGGTTGTAAGGGCATCATGTCACGACATGACATTGACCCTAACGACTGGCACCTAGTGCAATGCTTGGCATAATTGTGTGCATCCTGGTGATGGGAGGGCCAAAAGAAACGGCACTGCAACACCTTGGCTGCAGTTTTCCTCCTAGAGAAATGGCCTCCGCAGGCCTGATCATGGTAGAAGGATAGCACACTGGGGAATTCGCTGTCAGGAATACAGCGACGGATGATTTGATCAGCAGCTATGTGAAAAAGAAGTGGATTATCCCAGAAATAATACTTTGCTTCTTCCATGAGACGCTCGCGCTGGTTTTTAGGCCAGCCACGTGGAAGGGATCCAGAAGCAAGGTAATTAGCAATGTCAGCATACCATGGCCCACCTGCCACATTAATTGCCAATAGGTGCTCATCAAGAAAAATCTAATTAATCGGCAGAGTAAGTCCAATCTGGAAAGATGATTAGCCACAACATTCTGGGCTTCGGCCTTCGTGGATCTCAATGTCAAATTCCTAGAGCAGAAGGATCCAACGAATCAGTCTAGGCTTGGCATCCTTCTTATGCATGAGATGGCGAATGGTCATGTGATCAGTGAAAACAATAACATGTGAGCCCAGAAGGTAAGAGCAGAATTTCTCCATCCCAAAGACAACCGCCAGTAGTTCTTTTTCAGTGGTAGCATAATTATGATGGGCCTCGTCTAATGTCTTACTAGCGTAGTACACCACAAAGGGGTGTCTATCGCATCTTTGTCCCAGGATGGCTCCGACTGCAAGGTCGGAAGCGTCACACATGAGTTCAAAGTCAAGGGACCAATCAGGTGGCTAGAGAACAGGGGCCTTGGTGACAGCATTACGCAGCTACATGAATGCTCGTATGCAGTCGGGGCCCATATCAAAGGGTACGTCGGTCGATAGGAGATGAGTTAACGGTCGAGAAATTTTGGAGAAATCTTTGATGAATCTCCTATAGAAACCGACGTGTCCTAGGAAGGAGCAGATTTGTTTGACAGAGCCAGGCACAGGTAAATCTGCAATTACATCAATCTTAGCTCTGTCAACCTCGATACCCCTATTGGAGATGATATGTTCGAGAACAATTCCCTCGTGCACCATAAAATGACTTTTTTCCCAAGAAAGCACGAGGTTTACATCAATACATCTCCTAAGGATAGAGGTTAGGTTGGCAAGACATTCATCGAAAGATGGTCCAAAGATCGAAAAGTCATCCATGAAGACCTCGAGAAAGTCACCCACCATGTCATGAAATATCACCAGCATACATCTCTGGAAAGTTGCTAGTGCATTACAAAGTCCGAACGGCATCCTTCTAAATGTAAAGGTGCTGAAGGGGCAGGTAAAAGTGGTTTTCGCTTGGTCCCGGGGGTCAACTGCCACCTGGTTATATCCTAAGAATCCATCCAGGAAACAAAAAAATTTATTTCCCGCTAACCGCTCCAGGATTTGGTCAATGAAAGGTAGCGGAAATTGATCTTTCTTAGTTGCAACATTGAGTTTCCTATAATCTACACACACTCTCCAAGATGTAGGAGTGCATGTAGGGATGGATTCACCCCTATCATTGACATGGATGGTGAGTCCCACCTTTTTGGGCACAACATGAATCGGACTCACCCAGGGGCTATCGCTGATTGGGTAGATTATACCCGCATCCAGACACTTAATAATTTCTTTCTTTTCGACCTCCCACATGTTAGGGTTGAGACGTCGCTGCATCTCGCAGGAAGGTCGAGCCTCCTCCTCCTTATAGATATGGTGAGTGCAGTAAGAGGGGCTAATGCCAGATAAGTCTGATAAAGACCACCCAATGGCTGCCTTGTGTTCCATAAGGACCTTCATTAGTTTGCACTCTTACTCCCTGGTCAATTGTGAACTGATGATTACAAGGAGCGTTTCATTTGGTCCCAGGAAAACATACTTAAGTGTACTAGGCAGCTCTTTCAGCTCGGGAGTGGATGGTGAAAGATCTGGCATTTCTTGGGACAAGAGTGTCCTAGGCTGATCAGAAAATAAGTCAGGAGGAAGAAGTTGGCCCTCAAATTGGCCAAGAAGAGGGGCTTCTTGGATAGATGGATCCAAACAGGAATAGCCCCAGTGAGTAGTAGGTGGGCTCAAGGTCCCAGTGTGGAGTTGCAAATTCGCCTGATTTGGAGGGAAAGAAAGGGCAATCTAGTCTTCAAGAGTGTGGGCCAACGGTGAGTAGCCCGGATATGACTCAGATCACGAGGTATGGGAAGTGAAGAAAACCTCATCAGAAGTCTGGTCAGGAGAAGGTACGGGAATAGGGAGGGATGGTGGAACGTCACAATATGTGTCGGTCAGGCAGTCGTCAGTGTTTACAGGTAATCCGCAGCAGTCAGAATAGGTCCCAATTAGTTCGATACACACACTGACAGCCATGTCCTCATCAGACGTGTCATCTTCGATACAATCGCAATCAAAGTTCTTGGCTGCCTTGAAGATGTTAAGCTTGAGCTTTTCAGATCCAACAACAATCTCAATACAGCCCGACTTGTAGTCGATATGGGCACGGGCTGTGGCCAAGAAAGGTCGACCAAGGATGATCAGACAATCAGAAAGTGAGCTAGGAACTTCCATATCTAAAACAAGAAAGTCAACAGGAAAATAGAGATTGTTCACCCTAACCACCAAGTCTTCCACCACACCCTTTGGAATTTTGACAGAACTATCTGCCAACTGTAACGTGACAGGGGTGGGTTTCAGATTTCCCAAGGAAAATTTTTCGAGCATGATGGTTGGTATAAGATTGATGGAAGATCCTAGATCAAGCAGGGCACGGTTAAAATTGCAGCCTTGGATGCTATAGGAAATAAGCGATGTGCCCGGATCTTTCTGCTTCGGTGGTAGATTTGACAATATAGCACAACTCACATGAGGCGAGAGAACCATTGGATTCTTAATTTTCTTTGACTGCTGCCTGGGTGTTGTGTAGTCTTTGAAAAATCGGGCGATAGCAGGTATGTGGTCGATACCTCGAGCAGGGGTACCTTGATTTCAACATCCCTGAACAAATTACGCAGGTTATGAAAGGCCTGCGTATCCTTCTTCTTGCCTTTTGGCTCCCTCAATAGATCCTCAGGGAATGGGACTGATTCTAGCACCAATTTGGGTGTATCGTCCTCTTGCTAATGCAGTGCGCATCTCGAGTGAGAGGGCAAAGAAGAAGACGGGCTAAGATCAGGTAAAGGCGGATCGACGGTCTGCTTACCGCTTCTCGTAGTGATTGCATTGGATGATGCGGGTCCAGTGGGATCATAAGGCGGAGGAGGGTTCGCAATAGGGACATAAGACTGAGGTTCTGCAGCAGGATTAGCCTGAAATCCTGGTGGAATGCTCGAAGCCTGCAGAATTTGATGAACCTACCCCTGAGAAGGTCATACCTGTGGTTGAGGAACACGGGTTATGAAATTTCACAGGTTGGGAACAGGTTAGGCTGGAAGAGTGTCCTGAGATCGAGTCGCCATGTGCAGTTGACTGATCTCAGCAATCTGCTGTGCCAATTGGTGCTGAAGAGAGGTCATGTTCTCTTCATGGGGCTTTGGCATTTCCGTCATCATTCGCATCAATTTATCAAGAGGGCTTGATGCGTGTTTTGTTTGTGGTACGCAAGGACCCGATGGCAAATTCTCCATAGGATTAGACTGGGCCCTTGGGATGACAAGTGCAGATGGTTACATTGGTCCACCCGCGGGGTTTTGACGTTGCGAGTTGTTGGACCATGCGAAGTTCGGATGATTTCGCCACCCTGGGTTGTAAGTGGCAGAGAACGGGTTGTTCCGCAGGGCGCAAGCGTCTTCTATGCCAGAAGACGTGTCCGCATGTCAATATGCTTCTGAGCACATGGAGGCTTGGTCCTCCATGTCGAAATACTGGCTTGCAGAGGCTAGATCCACATGACTTACCAAATCGCTCGACGCAACACTCGGTAAGGAAGGTCATACGAGGTTTCTTGGGATAAGCCTGGTGTTGGAAGAATTGGGATTGTGACGAAGTGGTGAGGTGGGGGTGTTTGCCATAGAACGGGTGGGGTTAGCCAGAAGCTCGTCCAGCTTCTTATGCACGACAGAGACTTCATCCAATTTTTGTGTGATAAGGCTGAGATCTGTGAATGAATGGGAGGGTCCTGTGTCAACTTCGTGGACATTTTGAGGCAGGCTGGTATGATTAAAGTGACAATGGAGGCATTGTTCATTGAGTTTTCACTCATATTTTCAAATAATTCAAATGCTCCATTCTCGTCTTTATTCATGAAATTCCCTCAACAGGAAGCGTCTGCAATCTGCTTCAAAGTCTCATTTAGCCCGTAGTAGAAAATCTGGGCTATATGCCACTTAGGCAGTCTGTGGTGCGGACACATCCTGAGGTCATTATATCTCTCCCATGCCTCATGAAACTGTTCACCGTTTTGTTGCATAAAGGAGTTGATAGCACGGCGAAGCACATTGGTTCACCTGATTGGGAAGAACTTCTTGAGAAATGCTGTTCGCATCTCTTCCTAAGAGTGAATGGTTCTCCCAAGGGTGCATAACCACTGCGACGCTTTATCCCACAATGAAAACGGGAACAATTTCATGAGGACTATAGGTAACCCGATATTTCTTGGTTTAACAGTTTCAGCCAATCGGGTTAGGTCTTCCAAGTGGAGAAAAGGATCTTCACTTGTAAGACCATGGAAGTGAAAATTTATTAGGCTAATTATGTTAGGCTTCAATTCAAAGTCGTCCCCGCCCATGGGGACCTGAATTTGTCCTATGGTCTCTATAGCAGCGGGATTCTAATAGGAGCTAAGAGACTTAGGCTCCTCCCATTCGGGAGGGTTCTGCATTTCCTCCAATGTTTCCCTTATGGCTTCTATTTGTTCATTATACATTTCCATTTGGGCTTGGAGGCGGGTTATGGGATCTAAGGCTCCACCACCTTGTGGGTTTTGAGGGCGGTTTCCTCCCACGGGATTTGGGGGTGGGCGTGCAACCATGTTTGTGGAGGAGGAGGATTTGGCTTCTTTTCTAAAATTATCAGGCAATTCACACTGTTTAGGGTGTTGTGACCTCCTCCCAAACATGCACTACTGTAGGAAGAATTGGGGGGGATACTAAGGGAAAAGAGATGAGAGAAATGGCACAGCAAAAGATACACTTGAGGACAAATCAGTACAATCAAATTCCTAACCTCTACAGTGTGCCCTTAGACTAAAGATCTAAGTTACCTACTATCAAGACCTACAGAACCGAATGCCAGCATCGCGGAACCACCGGGATAGATTGAAAGGCCGTTTGCCCCAGTCTTAGACACCCGATAGCATGCGGGAACCCTCACCAGCACGTAGGCGCTACACGTAGGTAGTTAGACCTCCAATCCTTAATAAGGGTCAAGTTGCTACCAGTTTTAGTTAGAGATTTAGGATCAAGTGCTTCTGGAATGTGAAGGGCATTATTTACAGGTAATGCCCAAGTGATTGACTTTTAGAGAGTGTGTAAACCAAGCATGCAATGGGGAAATCTCCCCGAATTAAAGTTTTAATTGGTGAATGGCTTTTAGAGTTCAGCCTTAAGTAGTATGAATTTTAGGATTTTGTTGAATTACCAATTCAACCAATCTCCGAGTTTTGAGAGAATACAAGTTTTCTTCTAAGCCCAACAAACCCTTATTCAATGTCAGTTGGTTAGTGCATGCTAAAATGCAATGGGATTCCCTAAATGGAGATTTCCATGTGTGGATGCACGAATCAATTTTAGATTAGTGTGAAAGGGAGCCAAAGTACTTCAATTTAAGTGCTCCTAATCACCAGAATGATTTCCACACACAAGGCTCAACCATAAGATAAAGAAAATCAGATTGTTGGGGTTGAAGTATTCGGGATCGAATCTTAGGCACGTGAAAGGTCATGATAGGATTGGAATCAACTCAATTCTAAGTCTCCCCACCAAAAAATGTGATCTCGAATTTGTAGATAAATGAGGCAAAGAGGGGTGACAGTCAATCTTTTTATTTGCCTCAAAGAATACTTCACACGGCGAAAGATTCAAGAATCAAGATTCTTGGATCTTTGCTATGCGAAGTTCGGTAGGAAATCCTGGAGCGGTAGGAGTGATGACAAATAATCAAACAAGTGATTTATAATCCACTTACCCCAAGCGATCCCAAGAAGTTTTTCAAGTTTTTAGTTTTCCTTTTTTTTAGTTGTTTTCTTTTCTATTAATGTGACAAGTTAACCTAAGTTGGTAAGAAAGAAAGACTTACTTGTTCAGCAACGTGTGTGAAGTTCCAGTGCAGTGTCAGTGTCTTCACGCTCTCGTTCCCACCATGGATCTACCCACGTTTCCGACTTCGTCTGCCTGTCCTCTTGCAACAAGTTCACCTGCACAGCAACAAACAAAAACACCCGTGAAGAGAAGGGTGTGAGAAGAGAAAAATTAAAGGAATGGAGTAGAAACTTGAATGTGCACTTCCCCAGCAACAGTGCCATGAAAAGAGGTATGGTGGGGCCCGGATAGGTTGTGTTAATATGGTGATTTTATCGTTGAAATGTGTATAGTGGTTAACCTAAATTGAGCCTAACCATCTCTTTACAAAATTTTTAACCTGGCCTACTTGATTTTATCTTGGTCACTTTTAGGTCCAGGGTCGAACTCAGGGAAGTGGGATTAGAAGTGAATAAGTTTCTACGCCTTTCCTACAATGAATCTCTTCCTTTCATTTATTATGTTTTTGGTATTTTTCTATTTAAGATTTTTTCTAATAATTTTTGTCCTTGAGGTACACCCTCAAAATTAGGTTCTTGGCTTTGAGCCAAATTAGGGTTCCAAAACTGGTTTTCCTATTCGCAAGACTGAGTACCTGCAAGTCAAGGATTATCTTTTCTCTTTTATATATTTTTTTTATCTTTTTACTGGCAGGAAAGAGAAACAGAAATAAAGTAAATATAGTATATATATATATGTATATATTATATATATATAAAGGGGTGGGGATGGAGGTGAAGATGGCGTGTAGCACGGTGTCGAGTCAGTCACCATCTAGAAAGATGCAACCAACAGGACGAAGTGCTGCGTGGAGTGTAGGATGGATGGTGGAAGATGTTTGCGAAAAATGCTTTCTGTATGCGTGTATCGGGGAATATCAGCAACTGGTGCAGATATTCCCGCGATACAACGTATGGTAGGTGATATGAAAATATATGTATATATATGCAAATATATATCTATATGTATATATATAGATATGTAAATATATGTATAGATAGATGTATGTATATGTATATATATATTTATAGTTGTATATATATGTATGTATATATAACTATATATATAGATATAGATATGTATATGCATATATATATATAGGTATATATAGTAATATATGTATATAGTTATATATATATATATATGCATATAAATATATGTATATATGTATAGATATATGTATATATATATATATGTATATAAATATATGTAAATTTGTAAATATATATGTGTATATATATATAAGTATACAGATATATATATATTTATGTATGTATGTATATATACTTATATATAATTGTATAGGTACTAATATATATATATATGTATATATATATATAAGTGTGTATATAGGTGTGTACAAGTGATAATGTGCGTGTACGAGAGTGTGTGTGTGTATGTGTGAGGTTAGTGTCTGTGAGAGAGAGAGCGAGAGAGAGCGTTGCTGGAGTGAAGAGGTGCAAGAGTTAAGTCATTTGAAGCCCCAGCCATCGTCTGATGTTTCACGCGCACGCGCAGGCATGTAGGTGCGTGAAGTGGTGCGTGCTGGAGGGAGTGGGCATGGGGAAGGGACCGCAGCGCACCACGCTGCACGAAGCGGGTGAAGCAGGCGAAGGTGCTATGCGCTGAACCAGGTGAAGACGCAGGCGGGTGCGGGCGCTGGTAGACGTGGGCGTATGCGAGAGAGAGCATTGGAGCGGGCGTGGGGAGAGACGCGGGCGCACGTAGACGGGTTACAGACGGTCGTAGCGCATTGGGTGACCGGATAAGTGAGAAACTTATCGGTCACTGCACTGTAGCCACAGTGTTCCGCTGGCTAGCGTGAACAGTGGCTACAGTGCTTCTCAGCTCGCGCGACCGGGTGCCAGAGGTTCCGTGAGTGCGGGTGGTGTGGAGCGACTGGCGCGCGTGCGAAGAAACTGCGCCGACTGCTGGCTTGTGCAAAGAGGTGGGTGTACGCGAAGAAGCGGTAGGTGAGGGCTGATAAACGCCAGTTTATCATCATTCTTATGCATTAAAACAAACCTAGCTCTTAGGATCTTACTCTGCAAACGGGTTTTTGGGCTGCATTTAGGCATAAATTAGGTTAGGCATGCATTGCATTTTGTATTTGTCTTTTTAATATGTTTTTGTAAGTGTTAGGGATGTGTAGATATGCAGATCCCTAAAACCCTAGCACTCAAGAAGGCAAATGGTGGAGGAGAAGCCCAGACTAGTTGGAACTTAGCTCGATCCAACTCACCACAGCTGGAACCTAGCTCACTTGAACTAGGGTTAGCTCATCCCAGCTCCACTCAGCTAATCTCAGCTGAATGGTAGCTCAAGAGAGTTCATCTTAGCTCACCCTAGCTCAAGTCAGCTCAGATCCAGCTCAACTTAGCTGAGTCTAGCTCATCTCAGCTCCCACTAGTTCACAGGGAGCTCTAGCTAGCTCAGCTGAGTTGACAGGAGTTCACCCCAGCTCAGATCCAGCTACATCCAGCTCCACTCAACTCCATCCAGCTAAAGAAGAACTCATCCCAGCTCAAGAAGCTCAAGTCCAGCTCCTGGGGACTTAGCTTAGCTCAGCTCAATTGAGCTAAGCTACCTTAGCTGCCTCAACCAGCTTGATTCTCCCCGGGAACACCAGACCTAGCTCACCTCAGCTCATTATGGTAGAAGCTAGCTTACTTTAGCTCGGCTTAGTAGCTAGCAAAAAACTATCAAGCTAAGCCAGCTAGAGTAGCTCCATGCCAGCCTCTTCAGCAGCAGCCAGCTCCAATTTCAGCTCCAGACTTCTCCTCCTCAGCTCCTCCCTCCAAACCCTAGCTCCAACACCTTCTCCTCTACTCCTCCATTAGCTAAGCTAGCTTAGCTTAGCTTAGCTTAGCTATGCTCCAACTTCCTTGGCTTGTACCACCCCAAAAACCCACCTAACAACTCCACCCAACTAGCTCCACCTAAGCTCCACATAAGCTAACCAACTTGGCACCAACCTAACCTACCCACCACCTCCAAAAGACACCTAAAAGTGGTGCCAAAAACTACCCCTAATCACCCCCTTAATGGCGCCACTTTTCCCTCCAAAACTCCCCCTCATCTCCACCACACAATTCCCCTTGAATCCATCTCCACCATCCACCTAACCCCCCTTCTAGAAGACCCCATGTTGGCGCCAAAATGGTGGTGTCTCTCCACCACCAAAAGACACCAACACCACCATAACCACCCCCTTTAACACCCCTTGGGTTGGCGCCAACTCACCTTAGCCATAGGATCACCAACCACCTCCATCCTTCCATCCTAGCCCTCCATTTCAAGGGGCACCTTAACCCCCCATCCTACCCTATAAAAAGACCACTACCCACCACCATTCAAGTCATCCTTGGCTAGCAAATTCACTCTCATATTCCACCTAGAAGCCCACGTCCAAGAGAGAAGAGGAAGAAGAAGATTAAGGGGATATTCTGTCCCCTTGGTGCCTTCCCCTCTTCCCTTCTCTCTTGGGTCACGCCAGCCAAAGGAGAAGCCAGGCAAGGAAGATCTTTGGAGGAGATCTTGAAGGTGGTCCACGCCACCTTGGAGGAGATTTTGAGGGTGGTGCACGCCCACCCCTTGGAGAGAGTATTGAAGGTGGAAGCTTCCACCTTGGAGGAGCTCTCAAGGAAGGAGAAGAAGGAGGCCCTCTTTTCAAGCCAAGGAGCAGCTAGGCTTGGAGCAAGAAGACTCCCTTCTTCACCATTTTTGCAAGAGGATTTGTGTTTCTTTTCTTTTTTTTTTTTTTTTTTGAGGAAGAAAGGAATGCTATCGAATCACCGATAGCAAACCAGGAGAGCTATTATTGATAATAAAAAAAAAATTTACAAGTTCGACTCCCAGTACTATATGAGCCTCCAGCAAAAATTTACAATATTTTCCACATGAGCTGGGGTCTCCTGAAAAACACACTCATTTCTAGCCCTCCATACCGCCCACAGAACAGCCACCATATGTATATAAGGCTTATTCCCATCTACCAGACAGCTCCACAAATTTCCCCAGGTGGGTAAGGACTCTCATTGCATACTCTCCTCCAAACATAATCATTGATAGCACATGAAGAGAAGATATGATCTGTAGAATCATTATGCAACCCACACAAATAACAAAACTGGGTTGGGGTCACCATCCTTCTGTGCCTCAGATCTCCAGTAATCAAACCATCCCTCCTGCATAGCCATAAGAAAATTTGTAACTTTAGTGGTATTTTCAACTTCCATAGCTTTTTCCCCATTTCTTCATCTTCCGCCATCCTGGAGGACATTATCAATTTCTCATAGGCAGCCGCAGTAGAAAAAATACCTTCCCATTTGTATGTGTCATATTCATGAGGCATGGGTTTGAAAGCAGCAAGCTCTTGCATGAGACGTTCATTCTCTGCGCGGGTTCTTGTTTCATGATTATTCCTCCCACCAATATTTAACAGCCACTGCTCCGAATCCGCATCCTAATAATCAGCTACCACTGCATTTTTATTTGCTGCCGCTGCATAAGCAAGGGGGAACCTATCTTTAAGCATCCCTCAGTGTACCCAATTCTCCAGCCAAAACTTAAAGCTTTTTCCATCACCTAAAACAGATTTGAAAAAATTCCAATTTTCCTTCAAGGCTCGCACCACGGAAAGCCAAAAAGGGGATGGTTTACGTGGGTTAAGACGATTTTTCTCATCATTGGTACTCCCATAACTGTCCTGAATAATTTTTGTCCAAATTTTTTTTTCCCCCTGCAGTAACCGAACAGCCCATTTCAAAAGTAAAGCTTCATTGAATTCCTTAAGGGATCTGACACCCATGCCTCCCAGCTTCTTTGGTTTGCAAATTGACTCCCATTTTAAGGGTTGAAAGAAAGCCCCTTGATGGGAGGCCCCTTTCCAAAAGAATCTTTTCCGCATCACCTCCAGCTTTTTCCAAATCGAATTTGGAGCTCTCAGGACAGAGAAGAAGAAAACAGGAATCGATGTGATAACAGAATTCAGTAAAATATACCTCCCCCCTTTAGATAGGTATCTACTGCTCCAGCCCTCCAATTTTGTAGCTACCTTTTCAAAGAGGAAAGACCAATCTGCTTTCTTCAACTTAGAACATTTCAAAGGCAGACCCAGATATTTAATCGGTAGTGGCACCACAGGTGTACCAAGAATGGCAGAGATCTCATTCTGTAAACCATCATTCATCCCAAAACAGACCAGGGAAGATTTACTTCCATTCAATCTGAGCCCAGAAACCTCTCCAAACAATTTAACCATATGTAACAGAGCCTGCGCTTCTCTCTTCCCCCCTTCTACAAGAAAAACAGTATCATCAGCATACTGAAGTATAGGAGCTAGAGCCCTATGATTAGACATTGAATACCCCCTTATAAAACCATCCACAGCCAATTTGCAGGCAAACCTAGCCAAAGTATCCACCGCAAGATTAAAAATCAAAGGGGTAATAGGACAACCTTGCCTTACTCCACATTGGGGCTGAATCCAAGAACGACACGGTTTACCATTTATCAATGGGGAAAAGGAGGCTGTCGTAATGCATCTCTTCACCCATTGAATCAATAAGGGTGGAAATTTCCTCCTTCTAATGATCTCCCACAAGTATGACCAGGAGATAGAATCATAGGCTTTTGAAAAGTCTACTTTCCATTAGAAAGCCTTTGATTTTCTCCTTTGCCACCCCATTATAATTTCCTGCGCCACAAATTTGTGTTTCTTTTCTTGCTTTTAGATTTGTTTAGTTCTAGTAGAAGCATTCCTCTACTTGTCCTTGAAAAGAACACTCATTCTACTCAATAAAATTTCCTTCTATTAGCTTTTTATTGCAGTTGTTACTTTTGGTTCTAGCACTTGTTTCACCTCTTCTTCCTAATTACTCAAGGCTTCCACTTGCCTAGAGTGAGCTTAGGAAGAAGAAATTTCTATCTTTTAAATTTTAGTTAAGCATTTGTAGGTGTTAGTACTTTTCGTTACAATTTGCATTTTGCCCTCGTCTTTTCAAAATAAAAAAAAATTACATATTGAAAAATATCAAAAAGAAAGTTGAGATCTATCTGTAAGTAAGAGGATTAATTTTACAATTTTTGCCTCCTTGGACGACCCTAGATACTCCCCTATCTAGGATATAAATTTAAAAGCGAAAGCGGATTCGCATGTTACGACATTAAAAACCCGCTTTTACAAATCACGCGTATTTCGCTATCAAGGGCGGCCTGCAAGCGCGCGCTGGAGGGGACGGCGGCCTGCAGGCGCGGGCTGGAGGGCTACGCTGCTACTGCCACCTTGCTGCTGCTGCCGCGGAGCTTCAGACCTTGAAGCTTGCGGCAATGGTGGAAATGGCTAAACATCGAAACAAAGAGAGAACCACCATGCCCACCAGCTCTTTGATAAGTTGGGCGGTGGTGGGACTCACAGTGGTGGTTGTGCACCACTGTGAGCAGCTCCTAACCGCAGAGTAGCTGCTCAGAAGGAGGAGAGGCTGCGTATGGAGGGGAGAGGGGAGGAGACGGCCTGGAGAAGAAGCTGCTGTGGTGTTTTTTTTTTGTGTGTGGACCAGGCTCCCTTTGAAAAGAAGAAGCCGTGCCTTTTTAAATTGGAAGAAGGCATGCACAGCCATGCCCTAGTTGTGCATGGCTGTGCATGCGGCTGTGCATGGCTAGCAGGGAGTGGTTGCACAAGACATGGCACGAGGAAGAGGCTTCCATGCATTGCAGCCGCGGAGAAGAAATGCAAAGTCAAATAAAATTAAAAATAAAGATGGTGAATTTGCGAAGCAGCACTTGAAGAATTTGTTAATTACAAGGCCATTTATTTCACTCTCCTCCCCTCTCAAATAAATGCATGCATGCGTGTATTTTCACAAATGCGAATATGGTTGCCTATTATGCACTGGTAATGCTAGGAAATAGCACAAGATGGCACAATTGTTAGTGTATTTTGTTGTGCAATCACTCCAGTCTCGGTTGCCAAAATTAGCAACCAAGAGCCATTCGAATTGAGATCCACTTTTTATGGATCCAAAAACCACCATGGCCAGCCACTCTTGGAGCCCTCTCTAGAGAGTTCCACACTTCTCTAGAGAGTCTCCCTTAGGTCTATAAAAAGACCTAAGGGGTAGCCATTTGCACCCATCCATCTCTTGGCATTATTCACTTCCATCTAGGTTAGCTACATTCATCTTCACTCCACCTCCACGAGTTGCTCGCCATGGCCACCACCATCTCCATGCTAGGATGTTGGATCACCTCTCCAACCTCTCTCCAAGAGCCAGCCTAAGCACCATTGGCCGCCCCTCCTCCTCTCAACCATTCAAAGGCCATTGGAGCCCACCAACGGATGCCCTTATTTCTACTAGATTAGTAGCTAGTTCTTCATAATTTACATGCTTTTATTTACTGCTTAGTAGTGTAGCTCTTTACTCTCCCCCAATGATACATGCAAAATCCCCCCATAGATTCCTGTATGCGATCGTTTTCTGTTAGCTAGATTGATGTTTTTAAGCTTTCCTCTAATTCCATGTTGCAAACACCCTTCTGAATGAATGAATGAAAGAAATATTTTATATTGAGAATCACAATGAGCTTATTGATTGCAATATATTTTGCGTGATTCAAGTTGCCTGCTCTTCATTATTATCTATTGCAACTAGCATGTCGGTATTAGAAAATATTGAGGATTTAACTGTTATTGTGTTTTTCGTAAACAGCCACCACATAACTAGAATCATGCGTACTGAAACTCACACTTTCACCTTCTTCATCTATCTAATAGATGCACACGTAATCAGGGTTCATAATGTAAGTGGCAAAACTTTAATATGATGATTGGAAACTGGCATGCAATTTTAAACAAGCAGAGCGGAAAAGATCGATTTTAGATTTGCATAAACGCCTCCCAGAGACGAACGACCGGGACTCAAAGTCTCGTTATCTTTAGAAATTATTTTGGACGAGTGTTTACCATGACAATACTACGATTTTCGACGACTTTAAAATGCATGAAAACGGCTTCTATCAGGGTAGTCTTCTCTTGGTCCTCAGGATGGATTGCAACCTGGTTATAATCGGAGTACCCATCCAAGAAGCAGAAGAGTCGATTTCTCGCTAGTTTCTCAACGAACTGATCATTGAATGGTAGTGGGAAATGATCCTTCTTCATGGAGGAATTTAGTCTTCTGTAATCAATGCAAACTCTCCACAAGTTTGCTATACGGGTTGGTATTGTTTCCTTGGTTTTAGTTGTGATCACGATGAGTCTTGCCTTCTTAGGCAAAACTTGGATTGGACTCACCCACCGACTGTTGGAGATCGGGTAGATGATCCCTACATCCAACCACTTGATGATCTCTTTTTTCACGACATCGTGGAGGTTTGGATTTAGGCGTCTCTGCATTTCATGGGATGGTCGTAGCCCTCTTCGGTATAGATGTGATGTGTGCAATATGGGGGGCTGATGCCAGTCAGACCATTGAGAGTCCATCCAATGGCTCTCCGATGCTGCTGAAGGACAGTAATCAAGCGTGTTTCCTGATCAGATGTGAGTTGGGAGTTGATAATAATAGGAAACGTCTGATTGAATCCCAAAAAGATGTATTTCAGATGATTGGGAAGAGGATTTATTTCTATAACTAGATTGTCAGCAGTAGCAGGTTGTTTAGGGCGGGTGTCGGGAGCAAAGGAGTTATGGGTGTGTCTATGTAACGACCCAGTTCCCGAGTCCCTACGAGACATGAGAACCGGACCGACTCAACTAATCCCAAGACCTAGTCGTCCAACGAGGAAGTAACCAAAAGAGCAGTAAAATAAACCACATTCAGCATGAATATAACTAACAGTAAGAAAGTACAGCAGTAAGGAAAGAAACTATCACAGTATGTACCACCACAACAGTAGAACAACATTCATAATATAATTTGAACTGCAGGTAAAGAAAGTACAGCTGAAACAAGAACTACTCACTACAATGTAACAAAAAGAGGTACAAGAGACAGTGGTAACTCTACTGGACCCTACTCGGCCCAGCGTCCTCTGCAGCTGCTGACCCTGGCTGCTCAACACCTGGTCCTGAAAAAGGTAACGAGTGTAACATGTCAGCAAAATGCTGAGTAGAGTGGCAACTAAAACTAAAGACAACAGTAGAGTGTACAGTAGCTGTTATGTTCCATTACTTTCTTTATTCACATCTTTCAATTGTCTCACTATTTCATTTATTCCTCAGATCTTTATCTTGATCTCGAATGTTCCTCGTGGGAACGATCTTGATTGCAGTCTTTTCCAAAAAGTAGAAGTAGCACGTGGTGCTCTCCTGGCCGGGAGAGTCCCCTGTGGTGATCCTACCCTCAGTCAACCACCCCAAGGTCACTGACAGACGTAACGGTGACTACGGAACGCGCGATAAACGCACAGGTAGCTAACCCATACTGGCACGCGGTCAGTCATTTCCGTTAACGGGTGCGCCCAAAGCACAGCACGGAACCAGTCCAGGGCAGAGCCCTCTCAGTAACAGGGGTCCAACCCCTCCACAGTAACCAAACTGGGGCCTTGGCCCTCCACAGTCCGCGCACCCTCGCCTGACTACCCTGGTTTGCCCCAGTGGGCCTAAACAAGTCGATGTAGGAGGCTAGCAAAACCCCAGGGCCCATGGTGTAGCTAGTGCCCTCCTAACACTAGTAGCTCTCCTCAGTACTACGTACGCGAGGGCCAGCAAGTTGGTACGAAGTGGCCAGTCCTAACCCCGGGTCCCTGGGGCGGCTGGCTCCGCTCTGCACTAAACAGGTACAGGTACTTCCCTTGGTACTACGTACCCAAGAGACAGTACACAACTACATCTCAGTTCCATTCCTTTCTCTTTCCAGGAGTTCCACTCCTAATTCCCCCATAGGGTTCCATCCCTTTACTCAAACATCCAGGTTTCACTTTCCAGTTTCACATTCTTACAATCCATGTTTTCAACCACATTATGTATTCACAACAGGCAGCTGTTAATTCAAATTACAGGCAGCTTTATATCTCTTTCCATTTTCCATGACTGTAGTATTATACATTCCACTAGTTTTCCCATCCTAGGATTCATGCCATATCCTAGGATCTATCATACAATCTAGTTTTCCAGCCCTAGGATTCATGCAACACCTGGGAGCTATCATTCCATCTATTTCTCATTCCTAGGATTCATGCAATGTCCTAGGTTCTATTTATGGTTCCATAATTTAACAGATTTTATTAATAACTTAAAGCCACTCTACCAGGTACAACGGGAGAAATGTGGGCGTGGTCGGGAATCCCGCGTGCCTCCGCGACCCCCGAGACTGCAACAGACGGGGTCCTATCACAAGGATCAAACACAAGGAGTGTCTCAAAATAGTGTATAGCTACTATAGACGAGTAGAGGAATTAATTCTGAAAAGAACGCAACTTGAATCGCGGAAAACGGAACCCGAACGGGCCCTAAATGGGTCAAAAACGACGACACTGTGCAAAATCAGACGTCTGGAACTTCTTCCAGACGTCTTAAAAAGTGGATCAGAGAATTAGCTTGTTCAGCGTGGTTTCCCAGACGTCCAGAAGTCTGGGGGGACGTCTGGCCTAGCTCCCAGTCGTCCGATGGTCACCCCGGACGTCTGGAGGTCACTCCCGCCGTCTGGTACTACAGCCAGACGTCTGATTCGTGTTGGATGGCGAATCACCGAGCCTGCGCACACCCATCTCTCTCCCTCAGTACGGTCAGTCGACAGGAAGGAAGAGGAAGACGGAAAACTCACCTTTCAGATGTCTGGACAGTCTTACAGACGTCGACCGCGCCGTCTGGCTATCAGAACAGACGTCTGATTCTGGAAATTTTTCCAGAACCAGGGCGGGACTCGGCCTCCGCTAGCGACGCTGCCCACGTCGTACCTCGCGCGCCTTCTGCTCAGACTGCAGCAGTCCCCCCTCCGCGTCGCTCCGTGCCCCCTGCGCCCTCCGCCGGCCGGCCCTAGCAGCCCCGGTGAGTTCGCCCTCACGGCAGAGCTCCGCTCTCGCACGCAGCACCTCCTCCGCGCTCACTGCGGCCGTCGCTGCCGTCCTCGTGCTCACGCTCACGCTCACTGGCTGAAGGAGAAGAGGGAGGAGACGGTGGTGACGGAAGTGAGGGGAGGCGTGGCCTTTTAAGGCCGTGCGAGGAGGAGAGAGGACGTGGCAGGGCGTCTGCAGCCGCAGGGAATAAACGAATATGCAGGTCTGCACGCTCAGGAGCGCAGACGACCCGCGCGTGTGGAAGATAACGGATTTCCAGACGTCTGGAAACGATCCCAAACGTCTGGTCCGACGTCTGGGCCACCTCCCAAACGTCTTAAAAGATGTCTGGGGCACGCGTTCGTTACAGTCTAGGTTAGGTTCAGGCTCCTGTAATTGCAGGTTTTGATATTCTTGTGGTTGATCAGAAATAATCAAGTTTTCCTCGATACATGGGTCATCAACCACGACCTCGACATCACAAATTTGTTTGATAACTCCGCAATTAATTCCTTAATGGGCCTTAAAGATGTTGATCTTTAATGTCTTGCTCGCAAATTCAACTCAATTTGGCCCTACTCACAATTAGTATTGGCCCTAGCTGTGGCCAAAAATGGTATCCGTAATATGATTGGTGTATTCTTCAAGTTCTCAGGAGCATCCATGTCTAAGACGATGAAATCCACGGGAAAGTAAAAATCGTGTAACCTGACTATGACATCCTCGAGTACTACTTTTGGTGACTTAATAGATTGATCAGCTAATTGTAAAGTCATCTTTGTCAGTTTAAGTTCAGATTCCATAAAGTAGTCTAGTAGGGATGTAGGTATCAAATTGATGGAAGCTCCTAGGTCCAATAAGGTTAGGTCAAACTGTATATCACCGATAGCACAGGAGATCAAAGGGGTTCCTAGGTCTTTTTCCTTAGGCGGGTGTTTGCTGAAAATGATGGAGCTGGCTTGCTCCGACAGTACGATCGGGTTCCCGCCTTTGGTTTGTGGCTTACACTTGGGTGTACATAGGTCTTTCAAAAATTGTATGTAAGCCGATACATGGCGAATCACATCTATCAATGGAATGTTTATATGGACTTGCTCAAAGAGCTTGACCAGGTCCTCCTCAGGTGCCACAGGTTTGGTTGTCTTCTTTCCCTTGGTCAAGGCCTCGGGAAATGGAACCTTAGATGGTTCCTCTAGAATTGGGTCAGGCTCTTTATCAGGAATGGGCGTGTTTTGGATGACCAATCTAGGGTTAGGGTCTATAGTCTTAGGCATGTCATGGCTAGGAAAAGGTGGGTCTTGTGTTTCTTTGCCACTACATGTGGTGATAGAATTTAATCCTACCTAATTTTGGTTTGGATTGGGAAAAATAGATGTGTGCTACTGATATCCAGAGTATGAAGTTGAAGCATTCATCCCGTCAGGTGATGGAGCGGAAGGGGCCTGATAAACAAAGTGAGCTTGGCCCTGATTTGGGTTCATAATGCGCCTCTGGTTTGGCATCTTATTCAGGTTTGGAAGAGGCTAGGAAGGGAGTGCACTTGGCTAGGCGAGCACTTACCAGCTAGGCCAATTGATTGCACAGCTCAGAGATCTCTTCTTTGTGCTATTTTTGCATGTCAACCAAGGTCTAGAGAATCAAAGATGTCATATCTTCTTTAGGCGGTCCAGATTGGAAATTTTGATTAGGCCTTGGTTGTGTGGGTTGATACAGTCGCTGATTTTGTGGTCGAGGTTGGAATTGGGATCTTAGATTCGGGTTATTTCCCGACCACGGAAAGTTAGGATGATTCCGCCATCTAGGGTTGTAAGTGTTGGAGAAAGGATTATTCTAGACGATGTGGAGATCCTCGTAGGTCTAAGGAGCTCCGAGATAATCAGGGTACGGTTGGCTACCAACTCCAGAATAATGGATGCGGAAAGGCCTCGGGATTCATGTACCCCCCGATTGTTTGTCAATGCGCAAGCAGTGGTTTGGTTGTACGCACCCAGTGACTCATTGTTCAGGGAGTTCTCGCACATGTTTTCAAGAATCTCCCAGATTGTTTCCTCATGTTGACCCATGATGTACCACCACAAGTTACATTGACAAATAGCTTAATGTCGTCACGGAGCCCTTGGTAAAAGGATTGGACTTGTTCCCACTTCGGAACTCCATGATGGGGGAACTTATGCATGAGATCCAGAAAGCAATCCCATTCCTCGTGTAGAGATTCTTCCGCTCCTTGGGTGAAGTGTGTGATTTGGTGCTACATCGTGTTTGTATGACCAATGGGGTAGAATTTTTGTAAGAAGGCGGTCTGAGGTTCCCCCCATGTCTTGATCGTGTGTGGTTGAGTCTGAAACTAGTGAGCGGCTTTATCAGCCAGAGAGAATGAGAAGAGTTTTAAGAGTAATCCATCTCAATTCTGCACATTTGCCCCAAAAGTGTGGGCCAGATGTTCTAGGTTTTTATTGCGCTTGAAAGGATCCTCGGAGTTCAAGCTATGAAATTTTTGGGTCATATGAAGCATGCTAGGCTTGAGATTGACCTCGGGTCCTCCCGCAGGAATGTTGATTTGGGGTTCGATCTCCACCGCTATAGGATTATAGTGATCTTGTATTTAAGGACGTGGTGGTCGGTTGATGATGGCATTGATTCAATTTTTTAAATCATGGACTTGTTGCTCAAGGTTAGGTTGATCTTCTTGGTGATCCATAGGTGATAAGGGGGAAGTAGGTTCTAAATCGGAAGATATGTCAATGTGATCAGGTTGTTGCACAAACACGGATGTTAAGGCTTGACCTCGACGAGAGTGAATGGGAGGTCTCAATGGTGGTCTTAAGGACCTCCTCCTGAACGTGAACTGATGGAGTAGATGAGGGACAGAAGGTGATGGACCCAATCAAGACACCCTGTCAGATGAGGGACAAAATATTTTTGGATGACTATAGAGGTTCGGGGTGGATGATACCCCTAAGTCAGAAAGTCGTTTACCTGAGAATTACTTGAGCAGCCAGAAAGGGAGAGTCCTGCAAAGAACCCTACACGGCAGAGCACCCCCACGGGTTACAGGGCTTCCCCCACCCGACCTTTCTTACCACTGAGGATCTAGGTACACCAGAATGGTGACTTGGCCTCTTAAGTCTACCAATTTTAAGTTAAGAGCAAGGGTGCTTATGATTTCACTTGAACTTTAAGATGTTTTAGTGTAGGGTGGCCTAATTTGAAGATTGGTTAACCCAACAAGGTGGGTCAACTTCACTTGTTTGTCCTTTGAGAAATTTAGGTCCCTCTTTTAGTGTTCAACTGAAATTTAGAGCTTGATTTTAGGGTTTGCTTGAATAGATCAATGCAACCAAGGCTTAGGCACACACTGTTTAGGAAGGTTAATTCTTGATTAAGCTAGTGTGTCTCTAAAACCCTAAACTGGAAACCTTAATTGCTTCTGATTAGTCCAATTTAATTCATCCAAATATGGTACTTAGGGCTCAAGCAAGAAGGTGATTGCCCTAGATACCTAATGTCGTCTATTGTTGGTTGTGTGGCTGAAATGATTGTTGATTATGTCGTTGTAGTACAGGGTGTACAATATAACATTAAGGATGTCGTATAGTGGTGAGTATGGGTGAGTTCCAGTCATTACAACCATTATTATCATTTGCTTATTTATCTAATTTTTACTGGTTTTGTTCCAGGTCGTTCACTGGGAGGCAATTTATTGAATTTAATTCGGTCACTCTTTGATTATCTCAAGATTGTCTTCTTATTCAAAAAAGAAAAACTTTACATTTTATTAAAGAATGAATGAATGTGTGTTTTATTTACCTAATTACTAAGAAATGCTTGCAAAAACACTAACTATGAACAAGCATCAAACAATCTATTATTATACTCTAAACTATGTATTTACAAGTTATCCTATTAGTACTATCATAATAGTATATAATACATTAGACTGCAATGGTGTAGAAATTTAACTTATTAGTCTGTTATGTACAGTAACATATACAGCAGTTTCAGTGACAGATATAAGCGTCGCTAAATCTCAGAAAACACTATATACAACCTAAAGAGGCAAAACTGAGATCTTTAGCGACGTTTATAGTGTCACTTTATTCTGTTAGTAATTATATAGATTTACTTATACGTATGTATACTACTTATTCTTTTTCTTTGTTTCTCTTTCATTCTTCATTAAGTCTCTGTTCTTTGTATTCTTAACTCCTGTTCTTCTTGTGTTCATGTCTCTGTTTTCTTCTAAGTATTCATCTTCTTCTTTCTCTTTTTATTACTCTTGTTCTTTTCTCTGTTGTTCTTGTACTCTTTGTTAACTCTTCTGTCTTAGCATATTTCAGAGGCTGCGGTGGGGAGGGGATTAGGCTAATATCATTAGTTTAAAACGTGTTTAGTTTGCGGGCACGCTTTTCGAGGGATACACAGCACCCTAAGGGTGGGACCAGACCTCTACTAAGTGCGCCCTAATCTCAGATTAGGTGGCTTAATTATGTCTTTAATCTCAGCGCCAGGCCTCAGCCCAACGCCATATGCTCGCACACGCTCGGGCCCCTGGCCACACCCACGCGTCACATACTAATCGCAAATCAGACAGAGTACTCAGACCAGCGCTCAACGGGTAATCGGGTAAAGGCAGTGTTTCGGGCGCCCGGCGCTCGTGACGACTGGTGTATAGGAAACACAAATTCTATTTATGTGGCTGCGCTTGACTTGCAGCACACGATGTGGTGCTATTCCAGCGCCACATCGTGCGCTGGAAATCAGGCGCAGCTGCGTCTGTTCGGGCTTTTGGCCCTCGATTTGGGGGCCATAAATTATTAAATAAAATAAAATAAAATATGGTTAATAAAGTATTTACATAATACTACATAATTGATTAATTAATTTTGAATTTTAAATATGTTTACTATACAAATAAATTCACTAAACTAGGCTGATTGTACAGATTGATTTAGGTGATTAAATAGTTAATTACTTATAAAATAGTTAGTAAATGGTCTAATTGACCTTATACAGATTTAATTTATATACTTAAGTATTTTATACATATTTTTCTTGTATATTTACGAATTTATTTCTATTTTATTTAAGCTAAACTAGCTGTTCTGAGTGTTTTAAATAAAACTAAGTTACAGTAAGCTATACTAGGTATAATTGTACTTTAACTAACTTAAATTACTTACTATATATGTTAACCTAAGTCTATAGATTTATTTACTTAATTATAGCTCTAAATTATTAATTTAGCTAATTTATTCTACAATATAGCTACTGAATATGTACATATGAATCTGTGTATATACATATACATATATCAGTAAATACATACATAATAGTTCAGTATTTATACATATATTTACATAGATTACATATGTATATAGATTTATGTACAAGTTTATACAGTAATTACAGTATATCTATGTATGTCTACGTACATAATCAGGCTGTATATTATAGTTATAATAGTATGGATATGTATATTTACAGTGTGAAATTAAGTATGTATAATTAGGTTTTAGTAGGAATTTAGGGAAGGAGGGTTAATTAAGTTTTTATTTCATTTTAAACAGCAGCTAAGCTACTGTCAGAGAAGATGGAGAGGGAAGAGGATGTGCTGTTCAGGGTGTTTTAGCAGTGTCAGTGGCTTAAGCCACTGTCAAATGGGCTAACTGCTGCTGCAGTTAGTCCATTTGAAGAGGGGGAAAGTATTCACAGAGAAGAGGAGAATTTAGAGGAGAGGGGAATGTTGCTGCAGTTTGCAGCATTTTACTGTATAACTGGGAATAAGAGAAAATTCAGAACAAACTAAAAATCAAAGAGTTGAAATCCAAATCTGATAAGGGTATAGATCTCACGAAAATCACATAAGAATTCAGTTCAAATACCCACAAGGAAAAGCCCTTATCAAAAGCATCATTTCAGATCAAAACACAAATGGCATTTAGTCTTCCTAATGCCATAGACAGCATGAAGGAAGACTTAACTCAATCAATTAAAACCAAAAACATACAATCCCAGTTTCTTGCAACCTTAAGGAGTATGGAAAACTCCTTAGGTTAGAGAATCACCATACAAAAATAATTATCAAACAGGTGGTGTATGGCAGTTCTGAAATGACAAATCAGAAAAAAGAATGCATTAAAGGAATTTATAAAAGCTAGCAAATGCATTCAGATCAAGGCAGAAGCAAATTCATGAAAGGCTCTTCTGATTTGTTCTCTGTCACCAGAGAACTTCTCAGAATCCTTGCCCTCAAGGAAAACCAAAATCCCTTCAATTTGTCAGATCTGTCAAGACATTTCAGAAAGCAAAATCTCTTCAAAACCCATGTTAAAGTGAATCTGACAAACTGAGGCAATCAATCTAAAATAAATGGGGCTTTTGTGAACACAAATGGGGTGAGTGAGAAGCCCCAAATGGTGCTTGTGATGCCAATTTCAGATCTGAGGCAGTACACCATCAGATCTGGAATTGGGTCCAGATGCGTGGGTGACAGATGAAAGATTCGTCGTTAAAAGGAACATAAATCAGAATTGGATGGTGGAAAAACAAAACATGAAGAGGGAGATAAATTGATTAATGAACAGATGATTCTTCCCCTCTGATCTGGACTGATCAGAGGAGGTGAGGGAGGGGATCTAATACTAATTCTACTCCTAAGACTAATCTAACTACAGCTAACATTAAACACTAACAATTAAAACTAAATCTATTCTAAACTACTGTAAACTAAATCTAACACTACTTGTGCAGAATTAAAAACTAAACTAACAGGAAGAATGGGACCTATGGGTCCTTAGCCGGCGGCTAAGGAGGAAGAAAGGAGGAGGGTGACTCCAGCGGAGGGAAGAGTCTGCTAGTGAGACTCCAGGGTCGTCCTCAGGTGCTACGAGGTCCTTAGCGACGAGGAGGGTCGAGAGCAGGTGATGATTCCACAGCCGGTGGCTGTGAAATCAGGGTCTAGGTGAGGAGGAGAGACTGGAGTGGAAGAATTGATCGCTAAGAGATGTAGGAGGGAGCGATCCCCTCGCGCGCGACACCACTGAGGTGCTTAAATAGCAGCTCAGTGACTGAGATCACCGCAAGGGTGAGGTTAATCAGAATCAGGCCGGCGGTGAGGATGAGATGGGTAGAGTGCGCGGCGAGTCAAGAGAGAGATCTGACCGTCAGATGAGATCTGGGAAGAGAGGTGAACGCACGCACCGAATCGCGCGAAGGTTCCATTTGAATCCAGCCGCAGATCGAGATCAAAAGTGCGATGGACGGTCGAGAATGGCTGTGTTCTTCGCGCGCTACAGTGCGCGTGAAGAACACAGGCTTCTCTCTGAAATGAGGGAAAATTTGCAGACGGACCCTTAGAAGAAGGGGTAGAACATTTGCATGCAGGCCCAAAAGCAAGAAGAATAGCAGCTGGAAGGGCCCTGCAGTCTTATAAAAGGGTCCCTGCGGCTTGCAAATAGGTCCAAAAAGGAGTTTTGAAGGGTAGAAATGTAATGCATGAAGGACCTAATTGTAATCTATTTATTTCTAAGCCTAAATGATGTCCAATTGCTTTCAAATTTTTACATGTGCTTAATTGAACATTTACGACATTGATTTTACTTCTGATTTGGCTTTTCAAACTTGTTTATGTGTTCAATTGATGCATGGATCATCATTTGTTCTTTAGTTTTCAGAATATCCCATTTTTGTGACCTAATTAGGAGATTTTAACACACATTAAAAGTTTTAGGTCTTTTCTTTAATTCCCACACTTAACCCTTTTTATGTGTTAATTTGATATTGTTTTGCTTAGTATCTAGCTTAATTTCGGCCTTTTAGCTATGATGAGTAGCCACTCATCAATACCTTAGAACCCTAAGTAGGTGCACAAATCAGAGTTGGGATGTTCTCTAGAATGTATCAAATAAAGCAACTTGATGATTAACCAAAGAATAGAATGCAAGTTGAACCTAATTGATTTATTTCTTCTTTTAGTTTTTTCAGAATCAGGGACTTAGGGGAAATTGGATGGAGTTTACCTACCCCTGGAGTGTTTTGATGTGCAGCTGATCTTCCTCCAATGAATCCTTGTCATAAATCACAGTCAAAAGAGATAGAACAAGTTAGTATCAAATCAGATATTGCAATCAAGAGATCAAAGTTGCATGTTGCTCCCCGGCAACGGTGCCTAAATGTTAGTCACTCTGAAATGGGTTTTAAAATCATCGTGTTGTAGTACAGTTCGAATCGATGTGAAAAGATAGATAAAATTTATGCTCGAATGAAAGTCCGAGGTCGAATGCAGGGAGAAACATGGCAATTTAAAACTCAAGATCACAATTTGAGTCAAAGATATAAGAAATTGCAATCAAAATTAATTTAGAGTGATATAGCAATCATGTCAAGTATCAATGTGCAAAAAGAATGGAATAAAATGATGATTTGAATTACCAATTACTCCTCACAATAATAGCAAGTAGAAAACAATATCAATCAAGTTTAATATAGCCTTAAACGTCTGATGCTACAGTGCAAAGGCACTACTCTTCTTGTTTTTCTCCTTCTTCAGTTCCATCTCTTCTTCTCTCTAGTTTCTCTACGGTCTCCTTCAAATGTTATCCTTCTCTTCTCTGCAAGCCTCAAGGAGAGGCACAGGCATAGCAACACAGAAGAAATAGCTTCTTCGAATTATCTCTGTGTAAAGAACAGTAGAGGGAAAAAACCCCCCCAACTCTCTCTCTTTCTTCTATTCTCTTTCAGAGCCCCGCTCTAATTGTGTAAATAGACAGCTAACAAGATCTGGCTAGACTCGCGTGGAATGACTGTAGGTAAGGCATGCGTATGGGCATGCATATGGGAACCTCACCCCCTGTGCATGCTAAGGCGATAAGCCAGATGCACAAAATCAATTTAAACAGCAAGGGGAGTCTTCCGTATCCGATATGGGACTATCTTGTCCCCTGTTCTTCACGCAGTAGGCAGTGAACTTCCTTCCCCGAATCGGAGTAGCTGCTAATTTCGGGGTCTACAATCAGGGACCTGGGAGTCTGGAGCTAGTGGTTCCGCACCACCTGGAGGTGATGCTTGGGGCGTCTAAAGCAAGAACACCTTCAAGGTGTGCGTGAAGATTTATCAATGGCGGTGGTGACTTGATACATGACATAGACGAACACGGGCTAACTTCCCCAATTAAGAAGCGTAGAAGGTTCGCTGTGTGATGGTGAATGCGGTGGTGGTGGTCCGAGGGTGTGTAGAGGTCGGTGTGTGTGTGTCGGTGATGGAGAGGGCACGACAGAAGTGGGTTGGCCAGCGGAGCGATGGAGAGGGTGAATGCCCTAATTGATAAAGGGCTTTTGTTGTGGAAGTCATGGCTGAGCTAGTGAAGGTGATGGCGGCGAGGTTCGTGCGGTGGAGCAAGCTGGAGGCATTGCCGGAGCTTCGCTAGAGCAGAGGAAGGTGACGGCAGTCGGGGTGATACGGTGATCGTGCATCTGTTGTGAGTGTGGGAGAGAGAAGTAGAGTGAGAGAGAGAGAGTGATAGAAGGACTTAGATAGGTGGGAGAGAGATGGAGGTAGCCGGTTGTGTTCAACTGACATCAAAGAAGACGGAGAGAGCGGGGAGGCAGCAACGGCGAGGTAGGCAGAGGCACGACCTCCCTTTGGTTGGGGAGGATTGCGACGAAGAGGAGAGTTGAGAGGACAGACCAATTTGGTCATTGGACGGCTAGAAGAATGGTGTCGAATAAGTCACTGAAGCAGTGGTAGTTGGTGGCCAGACGAAGGGGATTCAGGGGCTTTTGGCTTGCCAAGACTTGCTGAGAAGCACAGTGAGGCATTGGTCGTACTTATATAGGCCATAGGAGGCCTTTCCAAGCTTGGAAAGAAGATTCCTAGCTCTTAAGGTCCTCGCAAAATAGGATACCTGAACCTTCAAATGGTTCACATGACATTTTGGGAAAGAATTGGAGCCTAAGACTGGTCCGATGTGGAAGGGAATTTCACAAAAAATCTCTAGTTCAATTTTGGGAAGGTTTGATTGAGAATCGAACAAGAAATCTCCACTCGAATCTCATCGGAGCTCGATGTGTTCACACTAATGCTGGAAGGACCGATTTGTAAAGAAGATGAGAGAAGTTAGGGACCTAAATATGAACTTTTTTGAAAGTTAATGGCATGGTTGTGAAAGAAAGAATCAGACAAGACCAAAGTGCAAACTTGGTCAAGATGATCTCAGAATGAGCCCAAATTTTTATACAAACCTAATTTAGGCCCAAGAAATCCAGTGGTGAAGTTGGATTCTATTTTTGACCAATTTTGACTGGGTAATTTGCACAGTTACCCAAATTATGGCAACTTTCCGTTTGACGGTCTATTTTAGGTCAAATTAACTTCTGATGGTCAAATCAAGTATACCAAACCATAGAGAATATTTTTCTATAAATTTTAGAGGGTTTAGGTAAATTTTATTCTTACTAGAACATCAATGAATTAAGCAGGTCTATTTTTTGGGTGTCAAGTGTTATTTAATTCCTGAAATGCATGAAAGCTCATTTTGTTCTACATGAACCCTCTTGTTAGACTCTAAAGCACATTTTGACCTTTATTTAACCCCTGAGAAAACCTGCAGTTATTCCATTTTTGTGAGAGAATGGTAAATTTGTAGAAATAACACCATTTTCTTATTTTCTTCTCAGATTAGTATTTTGTGTCCTTAAGACCTTCTGATGGATATATAGGAGCTTTTATTCACATAATCAGATCAAATTGAGCTAGTTATGGCTCATGATGATGTTCCCATCAGGGGGTATCAAAGGAACCGGAGGCACAAGACAAAGGAAGAACCTTCTCCCTAACCCCTCCCTCTAACTAGTTGGATTGACCGGATAGAAGTAGACTAAATCATTTATTTCACCTCAAGATGGGTCCTGGGAGTTTGTAGGTCATTAGGCTAGCCACCTAAGGATAGGGTTGGTTGATTGTATTGTAGGGAACCATTCTCTATTCTATTTTCCCTCTTACATCATGTATTCTTCCACACCATACACACAATTCCAATCCTACCGCCTACCACCACTTATCCTCAAAGTGACTACTATCCTGACCCAACTTATGACTACCCATCCCTTACTTGGGATAAATTTGATTAGGGATATGATTTCGAACCTCAATGTCTAGGACCTAACCCTGGACATCATGATTATGATTATTAACCTTCCTAGAGTTACACTGAGTATAGATCCCTAGCCTTTGATGATCAAACCAACCAGATCTACAATCAAGAAGGATATGATGATTATACCACCTACCCTATCAATTTCTTTACTACCCTAGTATTAACCTAAACCCACCCAACCCTGACTCAAACCATTCGGCTTAGGCGAATCAGGCTCCAAGATAAGGTGTTGGCTAACTTGAGGAACACCATACAATCTTTACAAGCTCAGCCAAAACCATGCACTGAAGCATTGGAGCCTATGATCAAAATGATTGATGAACTTAATAGTTCTTTATTAGATTGGCTCCAAGATGTTAAGGATAGGGGCTCAGGTGAGTTGTTACTTGGGAAGTTGTCAAGATTGAGGATGAAATTTGTCAATCAATAGCCCCATCACTTAACAACACCCCGAAGGGATTGATTACGATTTTGATTTGGAAATCATTGTACCCAAGACAATCCTGATTCAACCACAATTGTTGGACTTGGATATTTTAGATGGGGTGTACAATGATCTTGAAGTCCCAGAAACTGAACACTTGAACTTGGAGGATGGGAATTTGGAAGTTAAAATCTGGGAGGCTAATTCTGAGGGAAATACAATTTTGGATTTAAGGGTTCCACTTGACCTAAAATTGCCTACCTTCTACCAGGTGATGGGAACACCATCATGAGCCCTAACTAGCTCATTTTGACCCAATGAAAAGAATAAAAGCTCCTACATAACCAACTGAAGGTCCCAATTCACTGCATAACCTTCATGAGAGAAAAATAAGAAACATGGGGTAAAACTATAATTTTACCAATGCAGTACAACAATGGATTTTCTCAAGGGATAAACAAAGGTCAAAGGATCTTAATAAGATAATAAGTTGGTTGGATCAGACAGAAAAGGGTTTGTGTAAGTTCTGTGAATTAAATAACTTCTTGAAACCCTAAAACAGACCCACTTGATTAACCAAGGTTATGGTTAGGATAAAATTCACCTAAACCCTCTAAAAATCATTGAAGAATATTCTATAAGGTTTATAACCTTCAATTTGGCCATTGGAACCCATCTTGACCAAGAATGGGGTCTCAGATAGATATTTACCCTAAATTAGGTTTTTGCATAAATTTTCCCATCAAACATGGTCAAACCCAAAATCCAACTTCGCCATTGGATTCCTTAGGTCTAGATTAGATTTGTACCAAAATTTGGGCCCAAGATGAATTTACCTTGATCTAGTTTGCAAAAAGGTTCAAGCTGATTACATTTGTACCCCTATATTTCAAAAACACTTAAAAACTGGCCCCTAGCTTCTTCATCAATTTTGTAATTAGGTCCATCCACCATTATAGCGGAGGAATCCTACTTCGACGAGCTTTGGAAGGAGGTTTCTCCTTGATTGCTTAGAGAATCCCTCCCAAAATTGGAAGGGAGATTCTCTGAGAAAATCCCTCCAATCTGAACCCTTCTTTAATCTTAGATTCTTTCTCAATCTCTCATGCGAACGCATGAGAGACATGGGTGTCCAAACGGATTCCTTCTCCAGCGAGCTTTCCTTGCTTGGGAAGCAAGCTTCCCAAGGCCTAACTGACCTCTAGGGTTCTATTTAAAGAAGCCCAGATGGCCCCGACTCCTTCAAGCTTGAAGTCAATCGGAGACCCTCACAAATTCTTCTCTCCTCCTCCGACCGATTTGCTCTTCAAGCTCCGGCGACCTTCCCTACTCTCCCTCATTGTCTGACCACAATACCAGTGGCAGACTCTTCATCCTTACTTTTTTCCGTGTCGAGCAGCACCCGCCGACGCTCATGCCCCCTTCATCCTCGCCAACCGTCTCTCTCTGAGCATCTTCGTCTCCAGCGTCGGCCATACTAGACTTGACTCCTCCACTCGCCCCCATCATCTCTTCACCTCCTAGATAAGCTCCCTTCCTCCTCTACTTTCTTCTCCACTCTCTATTTCCCAAAATCAACCACCGTCAACCTCCATCACCCTCATCTCCTTCATTTCCGGCCACCACCTCCGGCGAGGCCGCTCCACCTCCACAGGCCATCCCATCCCTTGTCGACATGCCCACAAGCTTCCCTTCACTCCACTGAACACTTGCCCTCACTCATATCACCGCACCACCCACCCAAACGTGCCCCCGAACACACCTGTACCTTCGCACACAGTGTGCCCTAGGCATGCTCGCACAGATGTCCCTACGCCATGCCAACCACCCAAGCACACTCGCTATGCCTCGGTGATGCTCCCTGAGCGATTTGACGTGGCCGTGAGGTCATTCTTGTGATTTCAGGTTTAGGCATCATCTGCCATTGGCGAGTGAGCTTGAAGCTCATTTGAGGTCGCTCCAGGCTTTAATAGTTCCAGGCTCCTACCCTAGGCTACGTGGAAGACTCTCGCACACGAATCCAGGCTCTCAATTCCAGTTGAAGATCGTAGCAGCTGCTGTAATTAGAAGACCACCTCTGCTCTAGGCACGCAAGAAGAAGGGTGCACGGATAGTCCCACCTCGACAAGTCCTGGGGCTACGCACCTGCATAAGTCGATTTTGTGTCTGTATTTGTTTGCCTCAGATCCACGGGGTGAGGTCCCTCTCACCTGATCCGATCTCGTCCACGGCACTACCCACGTAGACCTGGCTGACCCGACCTGACCTGCAATCCTCGCCCACCAGTGCACACCGGTGGGCTAGGTCCTTGGTACGCACCCGACCCGATAACCCGATTGTCTATGTGGCTCTAGGAGAGTGGAACCTAAGAGAGAAAGAGAGGAGAGCTACGCACGGGTAGGGGTAAGTTTTGCTGCAGGCTGAAGAGAAGGAGAAGCTAAGTCAAAAGCTGAAGAAGAAGAAGTAAAGGCCTGAAGAGGATGAAAAGAAGCTAAGGGTCAAGGAAGAAGAAAGTTAAAAGAAGAGAGAAAACAGACGACAGAGAAAGAAGAAGAAGGAGAAGCTAAGGAAGAAGGAAGGCAAATGCAGAAGGAAGAAGAGAAAGGGAAAGATCAAGAAGGAAGAAAGAAGAGGAGCCGTAGAAGAGTAGAGAAAGAAGAATTTAGGAGGGAAGAGCACCATTGCATTAGATGTTTAAGTCATCTGATTTACAAATCAAACATCCAATTTGAGTTTAATTCATATTCATATACATTGAGTTCCTTAGTTGATATTGTAGGAGTATTTGGTGATCTACATCACCATTTACTCCCATATTTTTTGCACTTTGATACTAATATTATTGCATACTCTTTTAAATTCTGAATTGTGATCTTGATTTCTAAATACCAATTTGATCCCTGTGTTTTACCTCAGACTTCAAATTTGAGTAATAAAATTATATCTATTTTGAATGCTTTTTCGACTATATTACAATGTAATACATTTAAAACCCAATTTAGCGCTCTAAACATTTTGGCGCCGTTGCTGGAGAGCAACAGGCAATTTAGAATTCTTGATTACAATTTCTGATTTGGTACTAACTTGGTATATCTCTTTTTTGTGGTCATTTCAGGGAGAAGGTTAAAAGAAAGACAGCCGCACATCAAACACACCAGGGGCAGGTAATTTCTCATTACTTTCTCTTAAGCCCCTCATTCTGAAAAGGAAGAAAAAGGATAAAATCAATTAGGGCTACTTGCTTTACATTCTTAGCTAATCCATCAAGTTGCCTGATTTGATTTCAACAACAAAATTGATTTATGCACCCATTTAAGGCAACCAGGGCTACCACATTCTTGGTTGAGCCCTAGATACCACATTTGGCAAACTAAATTGGACCAAGATTAACGCCAAATTAAGGATTTCAATTTAGGGTTTTAGAGACACACTTTCATAAGCAAGAATCAACTCTCCAAAAAGATGTGTGCCTAAGCCTTGGTTGAAGTGATTTATTCAAGCAAACCCTAAAATTTAGGCTCTTAATCTCACTTGAATCATAAAAGAAGAGACCTAAAACTTCTCAAAGGACAAATAGGTGAAGTTGACCCAAGTTGTTGGGTCAACCAACCATGAAATTAGGTCACTTTTTGCACTCAATACATCTAAAGTTCAAGTGAAATCTTAAGCACCCTTGCTCTTTAATAAAACTGGTAGACTTAAGAGATCAACTCCCCACTCTAGTCTACCTGGAACATCAGTGACAAGAGTGGTCGGGTGGGGGAAACCCTGTAACTCATGGGGGCGCTCTATCGTGTAGGGGTCTTTTGCAGGACTCTCCCTCTCTGGCTGCCCAGGTATTTCTTAGGTGGACGGCTTTCTGACTAAGGGGTATCATTCGCCTCGAACCTCTATAGTCATCCAAAGTTTTTGGGTGTCTTGATTGGGTCCATTACATTCTACTCTCATACAGACCATCGGTGCATGCTCAGTAGGAGGTCCTTAAGACCATCCTTGAGTCCTCCTTTAGTTATTCACTCCCATTGAGGCCAGGCCTCGACTTCCATATTTGTGCAGCAACCCCATCACATAAACATCTCCTTTGATTCATCTGAACCTAATTATCCTTCTCCCTTCATCATGGCACAACCCGTAGAAGAAGAGAATAACCTTTAGAACCAACTTTAGCGCCTTAATGATTTATTCCAAGCCTTTGTGAATCCACCGCAGCATCCTATGATGCGAGATCATTACAATTGCGCTGTGGTGGCGATCGAACCTCGAGTCTAAATCCTGGCTAGAGGTCCTGATTCTGAACTCAAGCCTAACATGATTCATGCTATTGCAAAATTTCATGGGCTCAATTCTAAGGATCCTTTCCAGCACATGAAACAACTCAAGCATTTGGCATAGACCTTCAAGTCAAAATGCCAAAATCTGGATATTCTTCTCATGAAGATGTTCTCCTTCTCTCATGGACAAAGCAGATCACTGGTATCAGACTCAAACGCATCCAATCAACACATGGTTTGAACTACAAACCAAGTTTCTAAAACGTTCTTCCCAGTTGGTCGGACGAATGCCTTACGACACCAGATCACACACTTCACACAGCAGCCTGGAAAGCCACTTTATCAAGCATGGGACCATTTCCTCGATCTCAAGCAAAAGTGCCCCCATCACAGAGTTCCTAAATGGGAAGAAGTCCAGTCCTTTTACCAGGGACTCCGTGAAGATATCCGTCTATTCGACAATGTGACTTGCGGATGAAATATCATGGGTCAACACGAAGACACTGTGTGGGAGATTCTCGAAAATATGTGTGAGAACTCCATCAATAATGACTTCATGGGCTTATTCGACTGGACGAATGCCCACGCATCGACGAATCCAAGGGGAGCACATGAGACGTAGGGCCTGTCAGCATCCGTCAACTTGGAATAAATGGCCAGTCGTTTGGAGAAGGTCTCTATCATTAAGAAGAAGGTGGATGAGCTAACTTGACATCTGCAGCGAGCCACCTCTTCACAAAACCCGTTCTCACAGCTGCCCTCTGGAAGGGAAGCTGTGCATAACATCTGTCACCGATCTTCTAAGGAGATGGACCCATATCCACCCTCGTCTGACTCAAGGGTCAGAGGAAACTCCAATCTTGCATACTCCAATTTGGGAAACTCTGAACTCTCATACTCTGATTTTTCCAAGTTTTCTCAGACCTACGAGGAGCTCAACACCATCTAGAATGACCCATTCTCTAATACCTATAACCCCGGATGGCAGAATCATCCCAATTTCCTATGGGTAGGAAACAATCAGAATCAGAGATCACCATATCAACCCCATCCACAAGCTCCTCGTCCATATTAGCCACGTCAGCCTCGGCCCAACCCTACCTACCAATCTAGGCCAACTCAGACAGATCAAATGACTCTCATCCTTTAGACTCTGGCTGACATTCAAAAGACAAATGCAGCTATGCAAAAACAACACAAAGACGAGATCACAGAGGTTCACAATCAACTCGCCCAGATGGCAAATTCCTGCCAACCTAGCACACTACATTCGCAACCTCTACCGAATCCTAATAACGTACCGAACTAGAGGTGCGTTATGAACCCAAATCTGGGTCAAGCTCACATGATTTATCAGGCCCCTTCTGCTCCATCAGCTGACAGGATGGAAGCTTCAACATCGTACTCGGGATTTCAGCAGCAGCTACCTATTTTACCGACACCGAACCAAAACCAGGTAGGAGTAAATTCAGTAACAATCCGTAGTGGAAAAACAACACAAGACCCACCTTACCCAAGCTACTTTCAGCCTGGTAGTAACCCAAGCCCTAGGATATTCATCTCGGATGCCCTTATCCCAGATCAAGAACTTGGACCTATTTTAGAGGAACCTTCTAAGGTTCCATTTCCCGAGGCCTTGACCAAGGGAAAGAGGACAACCAAACCCATGGCATCTGAGGAGGACCTAGTCAAGCTCTTTGAACAGGTCTAGATAAGCATCCCCTTGATGGATGCAATTTGCCATGTACCAGCTTACTCACAATTTCTGAAAGACATGTGTACACCTAAGCGTAAGCCACGAACCAAAAGTGGGAGCTCAATCGTATTGTCAAAGCAAGCCAGCTCTGTAATTTTAAGCAAACTTCCACCTAAGGCAAAAAACCCAGGTACTCCCCTGATTTCCTATACAATTGGTGATATCCAATTTGATAGAGCTTTATTGGATCAAGGAGCCTCCATAAACCTAATACCTACATCCCTACTTGACCATCTTGATGAATCTGAGCTCAAATTGATGGAGGTGACATTACAGTTGGCTGATCGATCTATTAAGTCACCTAAAGGAGTTCTTGAGGATGCCATTGTTAGGGTTCGGGATTTCTATTTCCCGGTGGACTTCATAGTCTTGGATATGGATGCTCCAGAAAATATGAGGAATACACCAATTATACATGAGAGACCCCTTTTGGCCACTGCTAGGGCCAATAGAAATTGTGAGGAGGGCCAAATTGAACTGAAATTTTGGAACCAAGCATTAAAGATTGACATCTTTAAAGCCCAACAAGGGATTAATTGCAGAGTTATAGAATAGATATGTGACATCAAGGCTGTGGTTGACGATCCATATATTGAGGAAAACCTGACTACTTCTGATCAACCACAAGAGGATCAAAACCCACAATCAGAGGAGTCCGAACTTGACCTAGACACACCCATAACTCCTTCCCTTGCACCTGACACACACCCTAAACCACCCGCTGCTGCTGATAAACTTATCTTGGAACTCAAGCCTCTTCCCGAGCATTTGAAGTACGTCTTCTTGGGTTCCAATCAGACGTTTCCTATGATTATCAATTCCAGACTTACACCTGATCAGGAATCCCATCTGATTACTGTTCTCCAGCAACATCGAAGAGCCATTGGATGGACTCTTGATGATTTGACTGGCATCAACCCCTCTTACTGCACACATCGCATCTATACTGAAGAGGGCACACGACCTTCCCATGAAATGCAACGATATTTAATCTTAATCTGCAGGATGTCGTGAAAAAGGAGATCATGAAGTGGTTAGATGCTGGGATCATCTACCTGATCTCCGATAGTCGGTGGGTGAGTCCAATCTAGGTTGTGCCTAAAAAGGCAGGACTCACCGTGATCATGGCTGAAATCGGAGAAATCATACCGACCCATGAGGCAAATTCATGGAGAGTCTGCATTGATTACAAAAGACTCAATACCTCCACAAAGAAGGATCATTTCCCACTACCGTTTATTGATCAGATCATCGAGAAACTAGCGGGAAATAGGTTCTTCTACTTTTTGGACAGGTACTTTGGTTATAACTAGGTTGCAATCCATCTTGAGGACCAAGAAAAGACCGCTTTCACCTGCCCCTTCGAAACGTACACATTCCAAAGGATGTCGTTCGGTCTCTGCAATGCACCCACTACTTTTCAGCGATGCATGCTTGCCATATTCTCAAATATGGTAGGTGATTATCTGGAAGTCTTCATGGATGATGATTAGCCCATAGTTGTGGGCTATTTAAGTATTTAAGTGCCTACACATTAGGTTAATTCTAACATTTATTTAGTATAAATTAGGATGTAAATAGATTAATTCATAGTTTTAATTTAATTACATAATCCATGCATTGCATTCATACTTTAAGTACATTTAGAATTAGTTTAGAATGGCATTTATCTAATTAGATAACCAATTAGGTATATTGTTTTTATTAACATAAAATTTGAGGGTCTGTATATAAATGGCCCTAATATTTTAACATTATTTTATTTTCTTCTTGCAAGAACGGCTGGCTGCGCTCCAACGACGAATGGCTGGTGCAATGAAGAACCCATTCAAGTGGGAGCGGATGTGATGGATCTGGTCGGGTGGATGATTTCAAATGTGTGCAGGTCACTACAAAAGGAGGAGGAAGGCAGCCAAGCTCGGAAGGCCTCCACCACCGACCCAACACTGTGCAGAGAGAACCTCTCTCTTCCACTCCACACTGCCGGCCTCTACTGTGGCGACGAGTCTCCATCACCGTGGGCGTGTGGTGTGACAGGCCACACCGCCATCCGGAGCTCGCCGCATCACCGTGAGCACCTTAGCGTGCATCCTCCTCGCCGTCATCGCCGACCACCATCACCGAGCTACTGATTCAGCCACCCTCTTAGTAACTTAAGACGTCTGGGGAATTTCCCAGACGTCTGAAGTTACCCGCTCACTTCACCACACATGCCTGAAGTCGCCTGCAGACCCCTTCCCGCACCTGCAGAACCTTCAACGCACCCACGTCCGTCAACCTTCAGCTCAAACGCGCCTCAACTCTCCAACAGCCACGCCTCCGCCCGCGCCTGCAGACCACCGCAACCATCTTCCACGTGCCTGCAGACCACCACAACGCTTCCACGTGCCTGCAGACCAACGCTTCACCACAACTGTAGACACCTTCGCCTGTGCGCCCGCCACCAGCAGCAGCCACCCGCGCACAGCTGCAGTCCAACCATGCACGCCCTCCTCAACCGTGCCCATCTCCACGCGCTCACCGGCTGCAGCGCTCTCCACTCGCCTGCAGACCCGCGCAACCATTCTCCCGCGCCTGCAGATCAGCACACAGCTGCAGAACGCCAACCGCTCTTCCCTGTGCCTGCAGCATCCTCCGCCCGAGCTTGCAGAAGCGCCCGCAGCTTGCGCGCACATGCCAGCCGCCCGCAGCGCCCTCCGCCTACGCATAACAGCCTGTGCACCCTCATCAGCTGCAGCCTCACCCGCTCAACCGCCTGCAGCCGCCACCAGCAGCACCTCCGCCGGAGCTCGTCCGGCCACCTCCGGCCGCCGCGCGACTCGCCGCCACCACCGATTCTAAGCTCTTGGTCCAAGGGACCTCCTCCGAGCTTCCCGCGCCCAGCCATCGGCTCCTCGTCGCGCAAGACAAAGGGGAAAAATTCCCCTGTTTTGCTACAGTAAACCATCAATTAAAATTTACATTTTCTGCCATTGCCACTTTTTAATCATATTTTATTGATTCTGCATTGCGGAAAATATCCTCTAGTTTCTCATAATTGCCATTTCAGCATTGTTTCTTGCTTAAACCTTAATCTAAAGGCAATCTTGGCTTGGTTCTTGTCCAAATTGACTACGAACAAACATTTTTAAGTGGCGCGAATTTTAATACGTTATTGCCTCCCTGTGGATACGACCCGCTCCTCTGCAAGTGGTTATTTCTTGTTAAATATTGACTAGTCGATTTTTCCACCACATTGAACTACAAACGACTTTAAAAGCGAAAGATCGACCAGTCAGATGACTTTTCAGTATTTGGCGAATCATTTGACAATTGCCTCTTGCATTTGGTCAAGATCCTCAAGTGATGCATTGACGTGAATCAGGTAATTTCCTAGGAAAAGAGCCATTTCATGGTGCCAGAAGGAATTGTCCTAGGACATCTCATATCAAAAAAAGGCATCCAAGTTGATCGACCCAAGGTGAATCTGATTTCCAAACTCCCTATGCCCAGCTTGATCAAGAACATCCGATCTTTTCTGGGGCACGTCGATTTTTACTTTCGATTCATTCCTGATTTCTCAAAGATTGCGCGCCCCCTGACCACTCTACTATTTAAGGATGTTACCTTCTAAATCTCCAAGGAATGCACTCAAGCATTTGAAATCCTACATGATCAAGTTACCCAAGCTCTAATCCTATAGTCCCTTGATTGGTCTCAACCCTTTGAGATCATGTGCAATGCATCTAATTTCGCTATAGGAGTAGTACTTGGGTAGAAAATTGAAGGGAAACCCGTGGTCATCTACTAATCTAGCAAGACACTTGACGAAGCTCAGCGTAACTACACAGTTACTGAGAAAGAGTTTCTAGCTGTAGTATTTGCCCTAGAAAAATTCAGATCGTATCTTCTGGGTTCTCGTGTTATCATTTACTCTGATCACATAGCTGTGAGACATCTCCTTGTGAAGAAGGATGCGAAACCTCGATTAATCCACTGGATCTTGCTGTTAAAAGAGTTTGACCTCGAGATTCGTGACAAAGTGAGAAAATAGAATGTGGTAGCTAATCACTTGTCCCGCCTTCCTTCTAATATTATCGACCCTTCCAGACCCATTATGCAATATTTTCCCGATGAGCACCTCCTGACTACCAGTACAAGGCTTCCATGGTTTGCTGATCTAGTAAACTACCTGGGTTCACATCAGATCTCGTCTGATTGGCCGAAGGCCAAGAAGGACAAATTGCTTTCCGATGCCAAGTATTAATTCTGGGATGACCCATATCTCATCCGCATCGATGCTGATTAAATCATTCGACAATGTGTCTCTGGAGCAGAAATTCAGGACATCTTATCCTTCTGCCATGACCAGGCATGCGGTGGACACTTCTCAGGTCATAAAACTGCAACAAAAGTCCTTCAGTGCGGCTTCTATTGGCCCACAATTTTCAAAGACGCATACAATCACTATAGGGCTTGCACTCGTGATCAGACCTTAGGCAACATGAGCCACCGTGATATGATGCCCTTACAGTCGATTCTCGTATGCAAAATCCTCGACGTTTGGGGGATTGATTTTATGGGAACCTTTCATATTTTGGATGGCTTCGAGTACATTCTACTCGCTATTGACTACGTGTCCAAATGGATCAAAACCATTTTGACCTAAACCAATGATCATAAGGTGGTTATCAAATTCATTCATCAGAACATCTTTTCGCGGTTTGGGATTCCATGTGCAATAATATTTGATGGAGGGACCCATTTCACTAATGCTCAGTTCAGGTCACTGATGACCAAATACGGGGTATCACATCAAATCTCTACTCCTTATCACCCCCAAACTAATGGTCTAGCTGAGATATCAAATCGGGAGAATAAGAAAATCCTACAGGTTACTGTTCAACCTGACAGGAAAGACTGGTCATCCCGATTTCTAGAAGCTCTGTGGGCTTATAGGACCGCCCACAAAACCCAATTAGGTATGTCTCCCTTAATATTGGTGTACGAGAAGGCATGTCACCTACCCGTCGAATTGGAGCACTGAGCCTATTGGGTAGTATGGACTTGCAACCTAGATCTTTCTAAGGCAGGAACCCACTGAAAGCTTCAAATGAGCAAGATTGATGAATTATGCCACGATGCGTATAAGAACTCATGAATTTACAAAGAGTGGGTTAATGCCTTTCACGACAAGCACATATCCAAAAAGATCTTTTGCCCTAGTAAAAAAGTCCTACTCTTTGATGCTAAGCTCAAACTGTTCCCAGGAAAACTCAGATCGAAATGGATCGAACCTTACCTCGTCTAACGAATCCTTAGAAATGGAACCGTCGAGATTAGTCAACTTAGGCATGATTCAGAACCTTTCATCGTGAACAATCAGAGACTCAAACCATCCATTGACCTTACCGATAAAAATTTGGCTGAGACATCCTTTACACTCCATTCTCATTGAGCTCATTGTGCCCAGCCGATGGCATAACACTCAATGCTTAACGGGAGGCAACCCGTCATTTTTGAAAAACTCGAAACCTTTCTTGACATTGCTATGCTGAATTCATATTGTACTTTAGGGTTCATCCATTAGAATAGCCAACCCCAACTCAGATACCTGTACCCGAGCCTGAAATCATCCACAAATAGTCATCTTGACTCATTCGCCCACCTAGAACTTGTTCTAATGAATGATCTAAGCTGAACTTGAACCCACCTAATTTACAATGGAGACATTACAAATCGTAGGCATGGGGGGGTATGAAAGTGCAAAATGCCGTGAAAATCATCTCATAAGAAAATGTTTCATCAAAAAAATCACATATTCCAAAAATACCAAAAGAATGAAAAATTCTTGAAAAAGAACACAAAAAATTCTGAGAGGAGAGAAAATTTTGAGGCCGTACAAATCTTGAAGAGAAAAAGGTGAAAAGTGAAAAATGTCAAAACGGAGCACAAGTTGAAAATGAAAATGAAAAGAGATAGTCATTAGTAAGAAACTAAGGAATTAACTTAGTTCTAGACCATATCAAAAGAAAGAAAATGAAAGAAGCAAAAAGTGCTAATGAAACACAGAAGTGATTAGTAGGAACGCTGAGTTTAGGCCTCTTAGGCTATACTCCTAGGCTAAAAAATTCAAGTATCTGCTAAGATTTGGATAGTCCTCAGGAGGTTGGGGAAAATACGAAGCTTAAGTTTTTAGGTCTAAGGCTTAGGGAGTATTCGACCTCGTTAACTAGCCACTGGTTTACAGGACTCAGTAAGCTAAGCAACCCAATCCACACATAGTCAGGTTTAGTGCGCATAAGTATCAAAATCACATAAATGCGTTTAAATTATTCTGAAAGAGTTGCCTAGATTAGGAGCAGCTAATCAACACAAGTGGATTTGGACGAGTTCCCAACACAGAGAGGCAGGAAATTACCCTTGAAGATGCGCAATGACATATCGTCATCTTGGTACTTGTCTCCTAGGATATCTACATATCCTACCGAGGGCATGTAAGCACCCTGTGTTGGTTCAGATGCCATGAGCAGCATTATCATGAAATGTCAATTGCCAGGGTCTGGATTTAGCTACAGAACACCATGGGCGGGATTATCTCAAAATCTCGAAAGCCAGGGTTCTTGGGGTTGCCTTAGGCAGTGCTATCCTGAAGCATCGATTGCCAGGGACCCTTCCAAGATTGATGATGGGGACTAGGAATCCGATACAGACCATGTTGTAAAGCCAATCCGAAGCTACAAATGAAAAGAAAAAAAGAGAGAAAACTCTCCAAACAAAGAAAATTCCTCTGTCTCTCTCTTACAAAAATGCATTGCAAATTGAACCAAGGCTAAAATATGTTACAAGCATGGGTGCTTTAACTGCGGAGTTCAACGAATCTTAGGATAGTTCCTGTAGGCCATAAACCTTCATGGCAGACTGAGGCTAGAGCTAGTCAACTCTAGATCTTGGTTGGTACTTGAATACCTCTAGGCCTACTATCGGCATTCTAACCTAATCTACAGAAGAAAGCACACATCATAGTTTTTGAACATCAAAGGAACTCATGGTCTAGAAACAAAGTTAAAACCTTAAAATTTTGCTAAGGGACAAGTAAGAGATAGGCATGGGGGTATGATAGGAACACCATCATGAGCCCTAGCTAGCTCATTTTGATCCAATGAAGAGAATAAAAGCTCCTACATAACCAACTGAAGGTCCTAATTCACTACATAACCTTTCTAAGAGAGAAAGAAGAAACAAGGGGTAAAACTGTAATTTTACCAAAGCAGTACAACAACATGTTTTCTCAAGGGCTTAACAAAGGTCAAAGGGTCTTAATAAGAAAATAAGTGGGTTGGATCAGATAGAAAAGTGTTTGTGTAAGTTCTGTGAATTAAATGACTTCTTGGAAACCTAAAATAGATCCACTTGATTAACCAGGGTTCTAGTCAGGATAAATTTCACCTAAATCCTATAAAAATCATAGAAAAATATTTTCTAGGGTTTAAAATCTTTAATTTGGCCATTAGAACCCATCTTGACCTAGAATGGTGTCTCAGATAGATATTTGCCCTATATTGGGTTTTTGCATAAATTTCCAAATTGAACATGGTCAAACCCAAAATCCAACATCCCCATTGGATTCCTTATGTACAAATTAAGTTTGTACCAAAATTTGGACCCAAGATGAATTTTCCTTAACCTAGTTTGCAAAAGGGTCCAGCCAGATTAAATTTATACCCGTATCTTTCAAAAACCCTTACAAACTGCCCCTAGCTTCTTCATCATTTTCGTAATTAGGTCCCTCCGCCATTATAATGGAGGAATCCTACTCTAACAAGCTTTGGGAGGAGGTTTCTCCTTGATTGCTCAGAGAATTCCTCCCAGAATTGGAAGGGAGATTCTCTGAGAAAATCCCTCCAATCTGAACCCATCTTTGATTCCAGATACTTTCCCAATCTCTCATTAGAACGCATGAGGGACATGGGTGTCCTAACGGATTCCTTCTCCGGTGATCTTTCCTTGCTTGGGAAGCTTACTTCCCAAGCCCTAATTGACCTCCAGGGTTCTACTTAAAGAAGCCCAGATCGCCTCGACTTCTCCAAGCTTGAATTCAATCGGAGACCCTCTCAAATTCTTCTCTCCTCCTCCGGTCGGTTTGCTTTCCAAGCTCCGGCAACCTTCCCAATTCTCTCTTATCGTCTGACCACAATACCACTGGCAAAGTCTTCCTCCTTGCTTTCATCCGCGTCGTGCAGCACCCACCGATGCTCCTGCCCCCTTCATCCTCGCTAATCATCTATCTCTGAGCATCTTCGTCTCCAGCATCGGCCATACCAGACCCGACATCTCCACTCGCCCCCATCGTCTCTTCACCTCCGAGATAAGCTCCCTTCCCCCTCTACTTTCTTCTCCACTCTCTATTTCCCAAAATCGACCACTACCAACCTCCATCACCCTCATCTCTTTCATTTCCGGCCACCACCTCCGATGAGGCTGCTCCACCACCACAGGCCATCCCCACCGACAAGCCCATAAGCTTCCCCTCACTCCACTGAACACTTCCCCACACTCATATTACCGCGCCACTCACCAAAACGTGCCCCCGAACACACCCACACCTTCGCACATAGTGTGCCCTAGGCATGCTCGCACAGACATCCCCATGCCACACCAAACACCCCATCACATTTTCCGTGCCTCGGAGACACTCCCTGAGTAATTTGACATGGCCGCGAGGTTGTTCTTGTGATTTCAAGTTCAAGCATCATCCGCCATTGGTGAGCGAGCTTGAAGCTCGTTTGAGATCGCTCTAAGCTTTGCCAGTTCCAGGCTCCTGTCCCAGGCTACGCGGAAGACTCTCGCGCATGAATCCAGGTTCTCAATTCCAGTTGAAGACCGTACTAGCTGTTGTAATTGGAAGACCACCTCTGCCGCAGGCACATGAGAAGAAGGGTGCACGGATAGTCCCACCTCGGAAAGTCCTGAGGCCACGCACCCGAATAAGTTGATTTTGTGCCTATATCTATTCGCCTTAAATTCATGAGGTAAGTTCCCTCTCACCCGACCTGGTCTCGTCCGCAGCACAACCCACACAGACCTGGCTGACCTTACCCGACCTGCACTCCTCGCCCACCACTACATGCCGGTGGGCCTAGTCCTGGGTACGCACCAGACCTGATAACTCGATTGTCTGTGAGGCCTTAGGAGAGCGGAACCTAAGAGAGAAAGAGAGGAGAGCTGTGCACGGGTAGGGGTAGGTTTTGCTACAGGCTGAAGAGGAGAAGCTAAATCAGAAGCTGAAGAAGTGAAGGTCCTAAGAGGATGAAAATAAGCTAAGGGCCAAGGAAGAAGAAAGGCAAAGGAAGAGACAAGGTAGACGGTAGAGAAAGGCAAAGAGAAAGAAGAAGAGGGAGAAGCTAAGGAAGAAGGAAGGCAAAGGCAGAAGGAAGAAGAGAAAGGGAAAGATCGAGAAGGAAGAAAGAAGAGGAGCCGCAGAAGAGAAGCAGAGAAAGAAGAAATCAGAAGGGAAGAGCACTGTACCATCAGACGTTTAAGTCGTCTGATTTACAAATTAGACGTCCAATTTGAGTTTAATTCATATTCATATACATTGAGTTCCTTAGTTGATATTGTAGGAGTATTTGGTGATCAACATCACCATTAACTCCTACATTTTGCACTTTAATATTAATATTATTGCATATTCTTTTAAGTTCTGAATTATGATCTTGATTTCTAAATACCAATTTGCTCCCTATGTTCGACCTCGGACTTCAAATTTGAGTAATAAAATTATATCTGTTTTAGACTCTTTTTCGACTATATTACAACGCAATACTTTTAAAACTCAATTCAGTGCTCTAAACACCAGGACCCTTATATAGTTTTGACAATGAGGATGTGCAACCCAAGTACATAATAATTGACTATCTTTCTGAGATAAATTCTAAGTGGACATATGAACCTGGTAAATCAGACCTACCCATTGTTCGACTTTTCAGACTTGGGTTGCACACCACCAAACCACAGGCCCAACCTCATAAGCACAACAATCTCAGGTTTTAGGTGATTTTCATCTAGAACCTTAGAACCACTCGACCCTGGGCCATGGGTCTACACCATAATCTGGTCCACATCTGTGGACACCTACTGGCAGGTCTTGTGATCAATATTTTTATTTTGCTTCTAACTTAAACTTATGAATTACTAATTACTTTATTTGTATATTATGCCTAGCTAAAGGCAATAAACTTAGCACATGTGTATACTTCGTTCTCTCTGCGGAGCTAACTAGATTTTCAAAAAATTCAAGTGATATTGTGTTTAATCTGCCCTTTTCATGTCTTTATTTTTACAATGAGGACATTGCATCATTCAGGCATAGGGGGTGGATACTTAATTTTGAAATTATTTCGTTAGCTCCATGGCATTTCTTTTCTTTTCTTTAAAAAGAAAATCAAATTCAAAAGGATAAAAAAAAATAGAATTAGGAGAAGTGAACTTAGGCATTAGGAGTTGTTAACTTTAGAAAATGATACTTTAGGACCTGAACATTGAAACTCTTCTGTCTTCGAGCTTAACCAGCCCAGGTGTCCACAAAAATGTGGATTTGGTCTCGAGTCCTTGATGGGAACACCATCATGAGCCATAACTAACTGAATTTGATCGTATTAAGTCATTAAATTCTCCTACATAACCGCCAGAGAGACGTAATTCCTTGCATAATCGTTCTGAGAGACATACAGTAAAATAAGGCTAAAACTACAGTTTTAATAGTATATCTCAATTATAGTACAATCACGAGTTTTCTCAAGGGTTAATTAAAGATCAAATGGTCTTAAGAGTTTAACAAATGGGTTAGTACAGACAAAAATGGGCTTTTGCGTGTTTTGAGAATTAACTGACATCTAAAAGCCTAAAAATAGATCTACTTAATTAGCTGAGGTTATGGACAATATAAAATTCACTAAACCCTATAAAATTCATATAAAAATATTCCCTAGTGTGTGGTAACTTCAATTTGACCATCAGAACTCGTCTTGACCCAAAATAGAGTCCTAGACAAACATTTGCCCTAATTTGGGTTTGTGCATAAATTACCTAGTCAAACTTGGCAAAAAATTAAATCTAATATCACCATTCAATTCCTTGCATCCAAATTAGGTTTATACCAAAATTTGGGCTCAATCCGAGATCATCTTGACAAAGTTTGCATTTTGGTCCAGTCAGACTCTTTCTATCTCATTCAAACCTTAGCTTTTTGAATTCCTTGCAAATAGCCCCCCAATTTTGTCATATGCTTCACAAAAAGGTCCCTCTACCATTATCGCTAAAGAATCCTACTCCGGCAAGCCTCTTTTAGGGAGTTCACCTTGATTGATTGATGAAACCTTCCCAAAATTGAACCGAAGACTCTTTAGGAAATCCCCTTTCTAATGGGACCAACCTTGGATCCCAACTCCATCCCAAAAGCTCATGCAAACACTTTGAAGGAATGGGTATCCTATTTTTTGTGTAAGCTCCAAGGTTCCCAAGCTTGTTTCCAAGCTTGGAACCCCCTCCTAAGACCTATTTAAGCACACCTAATGCATGGCCATGCTCTTCAGCTACTTTTAGGGCCAAAAACCTCTTCAAAACTCCCCCTCCAACCCTCCTTTGACTTAGCTCTGGTGAGTTCCTCCCCCATCCTCCTATGGACAGCCAACGACCAAATTGGCTTGTCCTCCTTCCTCATCTTCGTCTACGCTTGGTGGGCCAAAGCCAGGGCATCCAGATCCCTTTCTTCGCCGCCATCCCCCTCTCGGAGGATTCATCTTCCCCACATCCGGCCATCACACCGGTGTGGGTTTTCTACCTCCTTCAACTGTTAGATTAGGTTCTCTAGCTTCCTCTCCTTCCCTACATTTTTCTATTCTTCTTATTCCCCAATCTAGCCACTGACGCTGTGAATCACCCTCATCTCTTCCATCTCCGGTGAACACTATGCCGAGGACTTCCGCTCGCTACATAACTCCATCCACCTCACCGACAAGTCCTCGACCTCTGCCACATCCACCCACACGAAAGCCCTAACCTATCGCACTACATCGTCCACCCAATCATGCCACCAAGCAAACCCATCTCCAGCTTCCTTCCTTGACTCCGACCAGCCACCACAGACCACCATCCTCCATGAAACCACTGTCACTACCTTCACCGTGCTTAGGCGAAGCTTTTGAGCCATCTGATTGGGGCTTTTAGTCCGTACTTCGTGTTTCAGGGTGTGATCGAACCTTCGCCCTCACCAACACACTCTCCGATCTCGTTCATCACGCTTCAGCCATTGTTCTTTGCTGGGGCCACTCCCAGAAACTATGGAATCTCTCCAGCTGCATCCCCAGGCCACTAATTGGAGATGCTGAGGGCCCTACAACTGCAATCGAAGGTGCCATCCCTCGCAGCTATACGCAGAAGGAAGGGTGGGACTTTAGTCCCACATCGTAAACTCGTGAGCTCCTACAGTGGCATAAATTGACTTTGTCACATATGCTCTTCGCCTCTTAACATGAGGGTGATGTCCTCCTTACCCACACACGCCTCACTTGTGACATGTCCCCTGCTGGTCTGGCGCTCACCCGATTACCCGCCTAAGCCCTGTTCACACCTTGCTCACCACCCATTGCAAGTGAGCCTGGTCCCAGGTGCACGTGTGCCTGTTAACTCGATAACCTAATACTACGAAGGGCCTTGGGAAGGCGAGGAAGAGGATCCTTGAGAGAGAAAGGAAAGAGAGAAAGGTGGTTAAGGGGGTTTTGCTTCCCTATGTATTGGCTAACAGTTAGCCAATTTCGTGAGATTCCCCCTATGCATAAAGAGAAGGAAGAAAGCCTTCGCAGAAGAGGAGGAAAGGTGAAGAAGAAAGGAGAGGAGAAGAGGTTGAAGATAGGAGGAAAGGAAGAAGGCCTAGGAAGAAGAGAAGAGGAAGAAGAAGAGTGCTTCCCTAGCATTGTAGCACCTATTGGTTAAGTCGTTTGGTCATCAGACCCGACGTCAGATTTAAGGCTTGATACTGTGAAAGCTTGATTTACAATTACTGTTGAGATATTTCAATTGATTGAATGCTTGAGATATATATACTTAGAGAGTAATTGGTGATTTAAATCACCATTATTTTAGCTCTTTACTTTCTTTTATTGTCTCAAGATACATGAGAATTCATTGAATATCTAATGTGACAGATTACTATTTATTGAATGTCATTATTTGGTTTAAGTTCTTGTGCTCAGTTACATATTATTTGAGATTAGTGTGTGAATTCCTATTTGCTCTTTGTGTTCGACCTCGGACTTTCTTTCAAGTAATAAATTCTATTTGTTTTCAGGTGATTTGGACCTATGGAACAACGCATTGATTTTAAAATCCGATTCAGAGCGAATAACATTTTGGCCCCGTTGCTTTGGTGCAACGTGCAATTCATTACTATTCTCTGCATTATTTGATTATGTTTGGGCACTGACTTGCCCTGTTTGCTTTATTGTAATTTTGCGAGGTACTTCACGAGAAGATCTTTTGTACAAATCAACTACTCCAAGGCAGGTAACATCTCTATTCTTCCCTAATCGACCTCCTAATATTGGGAAGAAAAAAAAAGGAAACAATGATTTAGGAATCACCTGCCTTATTTTTCATAGTAATTATCATTTAAAAGGCAAGTTTCCTAATTTGCAAATTTTTTTCTTTTTCAAATCTCAATGAAGTAGAAGAGATTTTGTTTAGATATCCTACCCAAAATTTCTTATGCCTATTAGGGACTATGTTTAATTTCTAATCTTCTTAGACTACGCACTTCTTGTTTGAAGTCCAAGAAGAACAAGTTAAGATCAAATTGGATACAAAATAGAGCTAATTAGGGTTTTAATTTTAGGGTTTTGGAGTGCTAGTTCACATTTGCCTGCATAAAAGGAAACATACCTACCTGTATTTGTGTGCTACCCAAGCCCTTGGTTGAAAAGATCTAATTAGAAAAACCCTAAAATTAGGCTCTAATCTCACTTGAACCTTAAAATCCTTAGACCTAATAACTTGAGAGTCAAATCAGGGTGATTTCTAGGTCTTGACCTAGATCTCATTCTACCATCTTTAGGGTAGGTCAGGTGAGGTTGGTCTACCTTGTAGGCCAACCAACCTCCAAATTAGGTCACAAGTTGAATTAACTTCTAATCAAGTTGAATTAAGGACTTAAGTTTGTACATTCTGGTCTACTTGGACCCTCAGTGACAAGGAAGGTCAGGTGGTGGAAACCTTGTAACCCATGGGGACGCTCTACCATGTAGGGGTCTTTGTGGGGCTCTCCCTTCCTGCCTGCTCAGGTACTTCTCGGGTGTGCGAACTTCTGATTCAGAGGTATCATCCACTGTGAAATTGCCTTAGTCATTCAAAAATCTAGGTGCCTTGATGGGTCAATATCACATCTAGTCCCTCATCCCTTCTATTTAGAGCACATACACAAATCATCTTATGGATTTCTTTCAGATCTAATTAGCTTCAAATCTAACCTGAGTTTTGATTCTACATCTTGATTCCACCATTTTGATTCAAAAATGTAGCCTGGCTATATAGGAAGACTATTTAGGAAACCTAAATCCCAAATGAGCTTGAAAGAAAAGATACTTGAGAATGACTATAAAAACCATGAAGAATATTATGCAAGGGACATTCAAGAAAGACTTGCAAAAACAACAGAAATCATCACAAATTGTGTGGGGATAATATGGACACAAATGAAATACAGTTCAACCCGGGATCTCCTATTAGTAGAACACAGTGAATTGGTGAAATTACATAATGATTGTCTGCAATGTTGGTCAAACCCTTCACTTCCAGAAAAATTCTATGAATTTTTATAAAAATGGGGAGAATTACTAAGTAAGTTATATGTAACAATTGATCAAAAATACCCATTACAAACTAACAAAACATCTTGGAGTGAAACTAGTGACCAACATAATTTCCCAAATCCCAGATTCAATGATGATAATTGTGGATCCCCAGCCCAAAATAAATTCAGATTCAAATTTCATAACGATTGCCATTCTTGATCTTGATGAGGGTTGGGAGGATCCAATTGCAGGAGATCACTATTTCGAGCTATCCCTAGAGATGCAAAACCCTGGTCCGCCAAGCTTAGATTTCCCAGATTTCTGTGATAATGAGATTGAATCAGAACCTCTTGAGGGTGTAAATTCTGTTCCTTATTCTAATAAGGTGACTCTCAAGAACAATTCTGACTTCTGACATCCTTGTAGGGCCCAACATAGATTCTAGTGATTCAACACACACCCTTAACCTAGAATCTAGATCTAAGCCTTCTTAGGATGATTAGAAGGCCCCAAGTGATGAAAATCAAATTTTGAATTTGGATTATGATTCAAGGCTCGTATTTGATGAGTGCACCTCTCCAACCTCCTTAGAGATACAGATTGATTTTTTGAAAGTCATGCCTATCTATGATATAGAGACCGAGGAGTTGGAAGAGTTTGATTTTGATTGGGTCTTCTATACAAGCCAAGAACCCGAGCCCGTGCCTAGTAGGGACACCTTTTTGTGCTTGAAATCTAAGAATAGGCTAGACCCAAGTTAGGTTGCTATGTCTACATCTTTGATTTATTCTGTGGTGGAACCTCTGATCCCGAATCAGATTTAGAACTTAATTATCGCAAGTTCTCCGTTGATTTCAAATCTTACTCTAATTTCAGACAATCATTATTTTCTAACGACTATGAGACAATCTACGACCTCAGCATACATGATCCATTCTTTGACTCTAACTTTGAGGTCCCTGATCCCGATATCATTGATTAAAAATTAGATTTCATTGAGATGGAATCGTTTCTTTTTGATCCTCAAGAATCAGAAATAGAAATTGCCGAGAGTGTCTACAACCCAGAGTTCGAATCTTTTCTTGACTCAGATTTCCTTGATCCTATGAACACTTTTTAGGCATTTACCTTTGATTTTTATGGCTACTATGAGGACTCTCTAAATAAACCCACCTTTGAAACCTTCCCAGAGGAGCCCTCACACACAATTATTCTTGAAGCCACCTCTTCCACAGCATATGCAGAACCTTCCCATACCCGTTCTCAACCCCGACCCGCAACCAGACTCAATTTCTGCTCTGATTCTCCTCTCGATGATCCAATTGCACATGATTCTCCTCCACATTTCAATCAGGTTTTGGACATCGATCAGACTACAAATCACGCCTGATCCTTCTCTAATCACCCTCGTAGGGATCTCACATACTCCACTGATTCATTCTCTTTTAAGGATCCCTACTCTGACCAGGCTGATCTGATTCAGCCAAACCCTAATTTTTCACTTCCACATCATTCCGAGCTTCAAAGAATTTGGTGGGTTCTGCATCTACTAATTCACATCTATCAACCAACTAGATTGATTGGGTTTGGGCTACATCATCAGCCTATTGATCTGAACAAGCACCTAGTTGGACCAACCAGGCTTTTGATCAAGGTGCTTGTCCTACAAAACTTATCTGACTTGACCACTCCTTCTCCACACCATTTTTTGCTCGGCTGAAGGCATTGAATTTAGCACTTAATGGGAGGCAACCTGTCATTCTAAAAACCTAAGATCCTTCTGATTATCCTTTTATACTTCATGGCCATTGCACCCTGAGTTTAGAACAGTTGATCCAACCTCTGGTACTCGTACCAAGGCTTGAAATCATCGCAACAGTCATCCCAACTCATTCGCCCACCTAATAATCCTGTTCCAATTCTTGAACCCTAACTATTCATACCCTCAGTTTATAATGAGGATATTGCAAAACTTAGGCACGAGGGGTGTTATAGTGCAAACATACAAAAATTCAAAGTTCTGAAGGTTCTAAAAAAAATACATATTCCCAAAAATAAAAAAAAATTAAAAAAATTAAAAAATAACAAAAAAATGGAGAAGAGGAGAAATTTTGAAAGAATTAATTGCATAACATTCTTAAGGAGGAAAAAGGGGAGGTGATATAAATGTCAAAGAAGAGCAACAATTTGAAACAAAATGAGATAGTCATTAGTAAAAGATTACGAAATCTACTTAGATCTAGACCAAATCAAAAAGAAAGAAATGAACGACAAAAAGTGCTTGGAGACAAAAGAGATTAGTATGAATGTTAATCTTAGGCATCTTGGGCTTGTGTTTAGGCTTAAAAATTCAAGTATTCGTTAAGATCAGGATAGTCCTCAAGAGGTTGGGGAAAATGAGAAGCTTAAGTATTAGTTCTAACGCATAGGGATTATTCAGCCTCGTTAACTGACCTCTGGTTAGCGAGACTCGGAAACCTATGTACCCAAATCCACACGCAGTTTGGTTCAGTGCACTTAATTATCAAAATCACACAAATGTGTTAATTTTGTTCTGTAAAGCTACCTAGATTAGGAGTGGCTTATAAACACAAGTTGATTTGGAAGAGTTCCCAGTGTGGAGAGGTGGGAAATTCCCCTCGCAGATGAGAAATAACATACCATCTCCTTGGTGCTTGTCTCCTAGGATATCCAAATATCTTATCGGGGGCATGTAAGCACCTTATGCTGGTTCAGGTGCCATGGGTGGGATTATATCGAAATGTCGATTGCCAGGGCTTGAATTTAACTACAAAATGCCATGGGTGGCACTATCACAAAGTGTCGAAAGCCAGGGTTCTAGGGGTTGCCATGGGCAGTGCTATCCCGAAGCATCGATAGCTGGGGACACTACGAGGATTGATGGTGGGAGCTACGAACTCGATACAGACCATGTTGAAAAGCCAATTCGAAGCTAGAAATAAGGAGAAGGAAAGAGAGAAAACTCTCCAAAAATACAAAAAAATCTTTTGTCTCTCTCTTACAAAAATGCACTACAAACTGAACCAGGACTAAACATGTTTTAGGCACGGGTGCTTTAACCGCAGAGTTCAACAAACCTTAGGTTAGTTCCTATGGGCCTAGAAACCTTTGCAGTGGAATAAGGCTAGAGCTGGTTAGGTTTGGATCATGGTACTTGAGTACCTATAGGCCTACTATTGGCATTCTAACCTAATCTACAAAGGAAAGCACACATTAGAAATTTGAGAATAAAATGGCATGGTCTAGAATTTAAGTTGATTCCATGAGATTTTGCTAAGGGACTAGCAAAAGCTAGGCATGGGGGTACAACGGGAACACCATCATGAGCCATAATTAGCTCAATTTGATCTGATTAAGTCATTAAATGCTCCTACATAATCACTAAAGAGACGTAATTCATTGCATAATCGTTCTGAGATAAATACAGTAAAACAAGGGTAAAACTGCAGTCTTAACAGCATATCTCAATTGCAGTATAATCATGATTTTTCTCAGGGTTAATTAAGGGTCAAATGGTCTTAAGAGTCTAACAAGTGGGTTAGTACAAACAGAAATGAGTGTTTGCGTGTTTTGAGAATTAAATGACATCTGAAACCCTAAAAACAAACCCACTTAATTAACTGAGGTTTTGATCAGGGTAAAATTGACCTAAACCCTACAATATTTATATAAAAATATTCTCTAGTGGGTGGTACCTTCAATTTGACCATCAGAACCCGTCTTGACCCAAAATAGAGTCCTAGATAGGCATTCTCCCTAATTTGGTTTTTTGCATAAATTACCCAGTCAAACTTGGTCAAAACCTAACTATAACATCACCATTGTATTCCTTGGGTCCAAATTAGGTTTATACAAAAATTTAGGCCCAATCTAAGATCAACTTGACCAAGTTTGCATTTTGGTCCAGTCAGACTCTTTCTATCTCATTCAGACCCTTAGCTTTTCTAATTCTTTGCAAATAACCCCCCAATTTTGTCATCTTCTTTGCAAAAAGGTCCCTCCACCATAATTGCTCAAGAAGCCTACTCTAACGAGCTTCACTTGAAGAGTTCTCCTCGATTGATTGATGAAACCTGCCCAAAATCGAATCAGAGACTCTTTAGGAAATCCCTTTCCAATGGGACCAACCTTGGATCCCAACTCCTTCCCAAAAGCTCGTGCGAACACTTTGAAGGAATGGGTATGCTATTTTTTGCGTAAGCTCCAAGGTTCCCAAGCTTGTTTCCAAGCTTAGAACCCCCTCCTAAGCCCTATTTAAGCATGCTTAATGCATGGCCATGCTCTTCAGCTACTTTTAGGGCCAAAAACCTCTGCGAAACTCCCCCTCTAGCCCTCCTCTAACTTAGCTCCGACGAGCTCCTCCCCCATCCTCCTACGGACGGCCAATGGCCAAATTGGCTTATCCTCCTTCCTCATCTTTGTCTGCTCCAGGTGGGCCAATGCCAAAGCATCTAGATCCCTTTCTTCATTGCCGTCCCCCTCTCGGAGGATTCATCTTCCCCACGTCCAGCCATCACACCGGCGTGGGTTTTCTACCTCCTTCGACCATTAGATTAGGTTCTCTAGCTTCCTCTCCTTCCCTACATTTTTCTATTCTTCTTATTCCCCAATTCGACCACCGATGCCGTGAATCACCCTCATCTCTTCCATCTCCGACGAACACTCTAGTGAGGACTTCCGCTCGCTACACAACTCAATCCTCCTCGCCGACAAGTCCCCGACCTCCGCCACATCCACCTGCACAAAAGCCCTAACCTATCTCACTCCATCGTCCACCCAATCACGCCACCGAACAAACCCATCACTGGCTTCCTTCCCCAACTTCGACCGGCAACCACAGACCACCATCCTCCACGAAACCACTATCACTACCTTCATAGTGCTTTGAAAAAGCTTTTGAGCCATCTGATTGGGGCTTTTAGCCTGTACTTCATGTTTCAGGGTGTGACCGGACCTCCGCTGTCACCACCACACTCTGTAGTCTCATTCATCATGCTCCAGCTATTACTCTTCATTGAGGCCACTCCCAGAAACTATGGAATCTCTCCAGATGCATCCCCAAGCTGCCAATTGGAGACATTGAGGCCCTTGCAATCATAATCGAAGGCACCATCCCTCACAGCTGCACATAGAAAGAAGGGTGGGACTTTAGTCCCACATCATAAACTCATGGGCTCCTACGGTGGCATAAATTGATTTTGTCACATAAGCTCTTCACCTCCTAAGACGAGGGCAAGGTCCTCCTTACCCATGCACGCCTCACCCATGACATGTCCCCCGTGGGTCTGGCGCTCACCCGCTTACCTAGTTAAGCCCTATTCCCACCTCGCTCACCACCCACTACCGGTGAGCCTGGTCCTAGCTGCACGTGTGCCCATTAACCCGATAACATGATACTGCGAAGGGCCTTGGGAAGGCGAGGAAGAGGATTCCAGAGAGAGAAAGGAAAGAGAGAGTGGGGGTTAGGGGTGTTTTGCTTCCCTATGTATTGGCTAACACTTAGCCAATTTCATGAGATTCTCTATATGCATAAAGAGAAGGAAGAAAGCCTTTGTAGAAGAGGTAGAATGGTGAAGAAGAAAGAAGATGAGAAGAGGCTAAAGACAGGAGGAAAGGAAGAAGGCCTACGAAGAAGAGAAGAGGAAGAAGAAGAACAGTGCTTCCCTAGCACTATAGAATCTATTGGTTAAGTCGTTTGGTCATCAAACCCAATATCTGATTTGAGGCTTGATACTGTGAAAGCTTGATTTAGAATTACTATTGAGATATTTAAATTGATTGAATGCTTGAGATATATATGCTTAGAGAGTAATTGGTGATTGAAATCACCATTACTTTAGCTTCTCTACTTTTTTTTATTGTCTCATGATTCAAGTGAATTCATTGAATATCTAATGTGACATATTACTATTTATTGAATATCATTATTTGGTTTAAGTTCTTGTGCTCAGTTACATATTATTTGAGATTAGTATGTGAATTCCTATTTACTCCCTGTGTTCGACCTCGGACTTTCATTCGAGTAATAAATTCTATTTGTTTTCAAGCGATTTCGACTTATACTACAACGTATTGATTTTAAAAACTCGATTTCGCTCAGCTAACAATCCTCACCAAGTAATTTTATTCTGATTTGGTCAATAAATTGGGATGATAAGTACACGACTTATCAACCAGCCCTTTGATTTGAGGGGATTATAAGTCTAAGCATTTACACACTATTTGCACTAACTTGCTTTCTAGTAGTTTTTATGGAAATTGGGTAACTAATGAACCGTCTAGGGTGGTATGGCTAGCAAGTTTTCAATGGTAATAGCTCATCGGTCGGTTGTCCAGAGCCCAGCCGTACAACCATTATCTTCCTGTTTCCTTTAGATAAATCTTAGATTAGGGAAGCCACCAACTTAGGAAAGAAGAGAGAGAAATACCCAAAAAGAAAAAAAGAGAGGAAAAAATAAAATAAAGGAGAAAAAAATAAAATAAATAAATAATCCACACTTCATTACATGAGTATGGCTGGCAAGTGGTTGATAGTAACAGCTCATCGGCCAATTGTCCAGAACCCAATTCACGAAATGCATGTATAATTGCTAAACACTTATGAAGAAGCGGATAAGTATAATAAGCTGGGGAGATATAAACTAGGTTCGCCCTTGTGTTGACCCTGTAAAAATATATATATAGGGAGAAAGCTATTGATTGAAGATAAACCTTTAGGCAGAAATTCTTAAAGTTACCTAGGGTTAGTCTGCTTTAGTGGCAACCAAGTGAGTCTATCACTCTTTTACAAGATGCTTAGCACTTAAAGTCCTTTTCGAGTCTTGGGCAGGTCGGGTATCTGTAAAAAGTTATCCTGAAACTCTCAACTCCAAAATTCTAAAAAAAATAGAAAAGAAAAACAAAAAAAATGTGTATCTTCCCTTTTCAAATAAGGTTAGGACTTAGGTGGTCTACATTTTGGCAGGCACCCAGGCACTACTAAGCTTTCGTAGTTTAGGACTTTAGTTGAAATTTTCTATTGTTAATAAACAACTTCAGCTTAAGTAATTGAATCATAATTCTGTTCTTATACATAACATTTAGTTTGATTTTGCTAGGGACTAGCGAAAGATAGGCACGGGAGTATGATATAGACACATCCATTTAAGATAAAATGCCTATTAATGCATGTTCCTAGGTTTAGATATGCATTCCATAGTATAATATCGTATAGCATGCATCATTCTACATTTAGAATAGTTTGTATAAAGTTTAGGTTAATTCATGTCCTTTTATGGCTAGGAGAGAAGGAGAATTATTTTGGGGCCTCGGATTGACGATCTGACTGTACAGATCTGATTAAGATGATGACCAGAATCCTGTAGCACCCTATGCAGTTCGAGGAACATCGATGGACAAGGGACTAGTTAATGCAATTCAGAGCTTCAATTAATAAATCCAATCATACAGATGGATTCAGGTCTATGATCATAGACTAACGGCATGAAAATCGACTCAATCTGACTTCTGTAGCAGCCCCTACAAAAGAAAGAAGGTAGACAGTCCAGATTGTGCCACATGGCACTATCCAAGCCACCCATGGGTGCCCACGCACCACCAAACGTGTGCAGGCATGGGCGTGCACAGTAGCATGAGTGCACGTAGCACGCTGGCGTACCTAGTAGCAGAGCACGTACCAAGCGAAGGTGTGCAGCAGTGCACGTGCACGAAGCATGTAGAGCGTAGAGGCAGCAAGTGCTAGTGGGCGAGCACGACACGGGTGCACACGAGCACCGTGCATGGGGCATGTGGGTTGGAGCTTTAGCGACACTTGTAGCGGATCTTCAGCATCATTTATAGCTGCCACTAAATGTCCTATGTATGAAATGGATCTTTCCTCCATGATAAAAGGACCCTACCCCTTGCATTCTTCTTCATCTCTTCCTTTCTTTCCCTCACCACCTCCAAGGCTCTAGAGAGAGCTTGTCCCAATCTCGAGATGATCCTTTAGAGTAGAAAACCAAAATATTTTCCTGCCTCTCACCCCCATTCGTGGAGCATCCCATGGCTATACTCTCACCACCTTCTGGAAGAGGATCCTCACCATAACGATGTCCTACCCCATCCTCCCACATTGACTGTTGTTCTCCTTCCTCCAGCTTCTCGCCACCTTCATCCAGGCGACGTCATAGCAAGCCATCCTCCTAGCGACCGTCGAGGGGGACTCTTCTCAACCCATTCTATCTTTTATTGCTTTCTAATGTATCTTTTTGCTTTCACATTTGTAACAAACATTGTTTAGCCAAATATTGATATTTTCTTCCTCTCTCTTTCTTACTTTGCAAGTAGATTAGCTAGATAATTATGTTGTCGACTTGATCTCTTGTCTTATAAAAATTCCTGAAAATAATAAAAGATAAAAAAAACAACAAAAATAAATAAAAGCAAAATGCGGATTTCTCAAAACCAAACGTTCTCCTCCCCATGTTCGACCCAGGACTCCCTTTCGAGTTTTGGTAAATTTTATTTGGTAGTGAATTTCTACGCACTGCGATGATAGGTTTCCAACTCAAATCTTTTCGCGTACGAAATCGCACTCATCATCTTCACACCTAGAGGGGATGGCCAGGTAAGAGGAGCTAGGTGGTTGACACCCACATTGAAGGACTTCTTGGAGGAGGACTACAAGAAGAAAAGAACCCTTTTTAAGTGTTGGGCAATTGCAGTTGGAGTAAGGGCCAACCAGATCTTCAACTAGAGAATTTCTCCTTTTTCATATTTATTTTATCTTTGTATTAGCTAGTAGTTTACTATTTTTCTTGTAGAAGCATTCATCTACCTATGGTCGACTTACTAGTAATACAAATTTCAATTGCTTTCCAATTTCTATTTTATAGTTTAGTGTGTTTTTCATGCTATTAGTAATTATTGCACCATACTCTCCTCTTCTAATTACCCTAGGCAACTTGCCTAGGGTGAGCTTAGAAGAGAGGGTTTCATTTTTTTCACCTAGGCATAGGTTTTAGCGTAGTTCATCTTCGCTTTCCAAATGCCCAATTGTTTTGAAAACCATAAAAACAACAAAACAAAAGTCACAAAAATGTATGTGCTGATTTAAGAGGCGAGGGAGAGAATCCTTTTTGTGACTAACAATTTGGCTTCCTTGGATGACCCTAGATATTCACCATATCTAGGTTATAAATTTAAGTGTTGATCGATTTTACGAGTCTCAATGACAAAAACCCGCTTTTAGCAAATCACATAAAAGCCACATAAGTTGCGTAGAGTGAGTCCACAACTTTTGGAAGTGGAGCTGAGTAGTAGAATGGTCGGTGTAAGGCAGACGGAGGTGGAGATGACGGTTGCAACAGGCAGAGATGGCGAGCACCGGAAACATGTGACACAGGCTCTAGGCCACAATTAGAACATCCAATAGCATCGCCATGAGTCAAGGAATTCAATAGTGGTGGTGGCAAAGTGGTTTGGTCGTTATGGTTCTCCATCTGTGTCGTAGAAGGAGTTCAGAGGATGGGTTGCTCAGTGCGGTGTGGGAGAGTGCAAAACCCAAAATTCCTTGAGGGCTTTCACTCAGTGTGACTCAGTGGAGGTTGTGGAGTTGATGGACTAGTGTTTAGTGGTCTATGGCGGCTGAGCAAACTTGCCAGAGTTTTACCAGCCATAGGGATGATAGTGGCAAAATGGTAAGAAGAGTGTTCGATCCTAAGGTCTAAAAGAGTGAAGTTGAAGTAGAGAGGGAGAGAACTTACCTACAGACAAAAGGGATGAAGATTTAGCATGCTGGTGTGATGCACGTGTTTCGCGTGGTAGAAATCAGGGTTTGGAGGACCCATTGTTGTAGCTCACAAAACACATCTATTAGATAAAATTTATAATCGAAACTTGAAAAGTGAGTCCCGAGTCGCATACAGGGGGGCGGACGTTTGGTTTTGAAAATCAGCATTTTGCTTTTATTTATTTTTGTCTTTTTTTCCTTTTCTAATTTTTTTGGTATTTATAATAGGGAAAGAGATCAGGTCAATGAAATCTAACTAATCTACTTGCAAAATAAAAGGAGAGATAGAGAGAGACAAAGAGAAACAGTCATGTATTTTTATAATGAAATGTTTATTACAACTAGGAAAGTGGGAAAACTATACTATGAAAGCAATAAAGATAGAGATAGGTGAGAGAAATCCCCCACAATGGTTGCTTGGAGGATGACTCACTCTGACGTCACCTGGAGGAAGGTGGTGAGGAGTGAGACAAATAAGGATGGAGCCGGAGGACGGAGGGTGGGGCAGGACGGCGTCGCGCGAGGATCTTCTTCCTGAAGGGAGGTGAGAAGACGACCACGGGATGCTCCACGAAAGGGGATGAGAGGCGGGAACAAATGTTTGTTTTCTACTCTAGATGAGCATCTTGGGCTTGGGACAAGCTCTTTCTAGAGCCTTAGAGGTGGTGAGAGGAAGAAAGAAAGAGATAAAGAAGGAGAGGTGTAGGGGTCCTTTTATAGTGAAGGGAAGAGGGAAATTCTTGTAGAGGGCATTTACTGACATCAAAGGCATCGCTGTAGATCTATGCCAGCCAATGCCCCAAATGTCGCTAAAGCCTACTGGCACTCGTGCTCTATCTCCGCTGGCATCTATTGGATCACCTCCCTACCATTCGATTAAGATCTAATGGCTCAGACGCACCTGCTGATCGCACCCTTTGAAGATGCACCACTAGCATTGAAGAGAGGCATGCGTACACCGCTGTATCGGCACCAGATGACTAACAATTCCAGTGGATGTCTTAAGTTATCACCACATACGGTCGTGCATGTGATTTCGCTTGATCTCATGCATGCGCGAATCTTGCTCATGGAAGGGCGCTGCGTGGAAGCTTCGTGGTTGCTCAATGAAGATCTAATGGTCGAATTTCAATTGATGCGGCAAGGATGCTTTAGAGGGATTCAAACCTACGCCCCTTTGATCTACGGAGGGCACTTAGCCAATAAGCTAAGCCCTCCATTGTGTCACGAAGAGAAGAGCGGTGCGAAGGCCTCTCAACTGTTGGATCAAGATCCAACGGCTGGGAGTGGAGGTTGCGGATGAAGAGTGGGCTCCTTCAGTTGCTACTGACTGGTGTTGGGTGGCCTGGATGGTGCCATGTGGCACCATCTGGGCTATCCATCTTCTGTCTGTTGCAGAGGGTACCACGGTGCTCAAATTAACATGATTTTCGTGTTGCCAGACTACGATCGTCGCTCCGAATCCATCCATATGGTCGGATTTTCCATCCGAAACCTGTAAGAATGTCGCATTGCCCTCCTGGCCGTTGATCTTCCTCAAACTTCATATGATGCTACAGGACTCGATCTAGACAATTTCGGAGGCATTAGACTCTGATCGTCGTCCTGATCAGATCTGTACGGCCCAATCATCCGTCAGAGGCCCTGAAATAAATCATCTTCTCTCCTGACCATTAAAAGGATCTAATTAACCTAAAATATATACAACTATTCTAAATGCAAGATGATGCATGCTATGCAATATTTATATCATGAAATGCAAATCTAAGCCTAGGAACATGCATGATTAGGCATTTTAACCTAAATAGATGTGTCTATATCTTACCCCCATGCCTATCTTTTGCTAGTCCCTAGCAAAATTAAACTACATGCTATGTATAAAAATAGAATTAGGATTTGATCACTTAGGCCCATGCTGTTTATTAACAATAGAAATTATCAACTAAGGTCCTAAACTACGAAGACTCAATAGTGCCTAGGTCTGCCAAAATGTAGACCGCTCAAGTCATTGCCTTATTTGAAAAGGAAAGATACATTTTTTTTTTGTTTTCTTCTTTTCAATTTTTTTTTGTACTTTTGGAGTTTGAGAGTTCCAAGATAACTTTTTACAGCTACCCGACCAGCCCATGATTCAAAAAGGACTCTAAGTGCTATGCATCTAGTTAAAAGAGTGAAAGACTCACTAGGCAGTTGTTAAAATGGACTTCGGGTTTCTACAACCCTAGGTGACCTTGCCTAGAGGTTTATCTTTTCAAACGGTAGCTTTCTCCCTACTTTTATTTGTGGGATCAACACAAGGGTGAACCCAATGTATATCTCCCCGATTTATTCTACTTCCCCTCTCCTTCCCTAAGTGTTTTGGGAATTATTATGCATTTTTGTGAGCTGAGCTCTGGACAACTGGCTAATGGGTTGTTACCCACGGCAACTTGCCAGCCATACTCGTGCGGTGAAGTGTGGTTTTATTTTTATTTTTTTCCTCCTTTTTCTATTTTTCTTTTTTCTCTTTTTTCCTAAGTAGGTGGATTCCCTGATCTAAGATTTACTTAAAGGCAGTACAAAGAAAATGGTCTTGTGGTTGGGCTTTGGACAACCGACCGATGAGTTGTTACCACCGAAAACTTGCCAGCCATACCACCCTAGATAGTTCATTAGCTACCCAATTTCCAAAAAAACTGCCAAAAAGTGAGTCAATGCCAAAAAAGTGTGTAGATGCTTAGGCTTAAAGTCCTCTTAAATCAGAGGGTAGGTTGATAACTCGTATACTTATCACCTCAATTTATCCACCAAATTAAAGATGAATTTGAATTGGCAAGGACTCGAGACTAAGTCCACATTTGAGTGGACACCTGGGATAATTAAGTCCGAAGACCTGAAAAGTCTAAGTGTTTAGGTCCTCCCGTATCATTTTCCAAAGTTAATAACTTCCAAAAGCCTAAGTTCTCTTCTCCTAATTCTTTGTTTTTCTTTTTTTTTGTCTTTTTGAATTTTAAAGTTTTTTTTTTAAAGAAAATAAAAGAAACTCTACAGAGCTAACGAAAATTATCCACCCCCTCATGCCTAAATGATGCAATGTCCTCATTGTAAAAATAAAGACATTTAAAGGCGAAGTAAATAGAATATCACCCGATAACATGAAAATCTGGTCAGCTTCATAGAGGACGTGGAATATAAACACGTGCTAAATTTAATGCCTTCAACTAGGCATGACATACATACAAGGAAGAAATGGAGAATTCACAAGTGCGGGTCAGAATCAAAGTAAAAATATTGATCCTCATACTCGCCAGCAGAAGATGTCCACATACGTGGACTAGATAATTGTGTAGACCCATGCCCCAGGGTCGAGTGGTTCTAAGCTTCTGGTTGAAAATCACCCAGAATCGAAGGTTGTTAAGCTTGTAGGGTCGAGCCTATGTTTTTCTGGTGTGCAACCCAAGACCAAAGTGTCGGACAATGGGTAAAGATGGTTCATTAGGTGCTGATGTCCCCTTAACGTTCAACTCAGAAAAATAATCAGTTATTTCGAGCTTGGGTTGCACATGAAAGATATCGTAAGTGTCCTGGTAAAAAGTTGGTGGTTTTAGGTCAATAGGAACGCTTAAATCCAAACTCCTGCTTTCCCTAAAGTTAACTTCCCAGATCCTCACTTACAAATTACTATCCTCCAACATCAATTGTTCGGGCTCTAGGACCTCTAGCATATCATTCACCCCATACGATTTACCTAAGTCCAAAAATTATGGCTAACACAGAATTGACTTTGGTATAATGATTTCCAAATCACAATCTGTTCCTTTGGGGTGTGGTTGAGGAATGGGGCTATTGATTGAATCTTCTAGTAAATGAGGATTCAAATCCTCCAAGTTAGCCCCAACCAAATCCAAATCTTTAATAATTGGTCTATCAAATGGTTCATCAGATTCCTCAAGCCCATTTGTTTCACTAAAATCATCTTCCTTATGCTAAAGTGAGACTTCACTAAGAGATTCTACACCCTCAGAGTCAAAGAATTCATGATCCTCATTTATATATGCCTCAAAATCGATTGTCATTTCCTGGTTCAAAGAGACATATTTTTCCTCTGTCTTAGGCTCGAGGATCTCGGGTGAATCAATCGGTTCATCCACAGTGGGTTGCTCTAGCCCAACCTGGTCATCGCCGGTCTCAGAAAATGTATCTCCCCTGACAGGCGCCTAAGCGGGTTCAGACATTAGCTCTCCTGAAGGGGGTTCATCTTGAGAATCATCCCAAGATTTGACTAGGGTAACCACAAATTTCATCCTCAACCTTGACAACTTCCCAAGTAGAAACTCACCCAGGCCCTTATCCCTAACATTTTGGAGCAAATCTAATAAAGAGCTATTCAGCTCATCAATCATTTTTATCATAGGCTCCAATGCTTCAGTGAATGGCATTGGTTGGGCTTCTAAAGATTGTATGGTGCTCCTCAAGTTAGCCAACACCTTGTCTTGAATCTGGTTCACCTAAATAGACTAGTTCGGTTTAGGATTAGGTGGGTTTGGGTAAAATCTAGGAGAGTCAAGATATTGAAGTTCTCAAGTTCCTCCCTGATAGTAGGTCATCTTGGGTTGTTCAAAGAATGGTGGTGATCTATATTGAGTGGAATATTGGGGAGGGTAGGTGTTATAATCATCATATCCTTCCTGATTGTAGATTGGGTTGGGTTGGTCATCAAAGGATGGAGATCTATAATCATTGTAGCTCTGGGAAGGATATTAATCGTAGTCTTGTTGTCCAGGGTTAGACCCTGGACACTGAGGACCGAATTCATACCACCAATCAAAGTTATCTGAGCTAGTGGATGGGTAATTACCAGTCAAGTCAGGATAGTAATCATCTTGGGGATAAGTGGTGGTAGGAAGGTAGGATTGGAAATGTGTGAAAGATGTGGAAGGATATATTGTGGAATAAGAGGGAAATCAGAAGAGAGAAAGGAGCCCTGCAATACAAGCAATCAACGCTTTCCTTAGGTGGGTTAGCTTAATGACCTACAGACTCCCAGGACCCGTCTTGAGATTATAAATGATTTGGTCTACTTTTATCCAGTCAATCCAACCAGTTAGGAGGGACTAGGGAGAAGGTTCTTCCTTTGGCTTACACCTCTGATTCCCAGTGTACCCCCAGCTGCGGTCGTTTGACACTACCCTAGTTAGACATCAAATGGACCAGCAAAAGTAGATTAATCGAAAAAAATCTCTGTCTGAGCCCCAAAGAGTGAATAATCCTTAAGGCCAACGTCTACTCAGTTTTAACTAGGCTTGAGATGATTGTGCTCTTGGAATGTGATGGGCCCTTTAGGTGGGTTGTGCCCTTAATGATTGATTCAAATGTGTGTGCGTGCATAACCAGGGCTTACAAATAAGGTTATTTGATGATGTGTCTTTTAGGGTTCAACCTTGTTTAGTAGCTTTTAGGGTTTAATCTTTAGGTATATTCATTCAAGGTTCAGTAGAACACTCCAAGTTTTGAAAGCACTGGTGATGATATATTCATTTATAGATCAGAAAAAAATGTGGAGTGCCTAGTTCAGCCCTAATAATCAACCCTAAGAGGCAACCTACTTGATGGATCAGTTTTAAATTGAGTTGTACGGCCCAAATAGCTCAATCAATTGGTCTGTTGTACCAGCTAGTTTAGGCACACAAGAATCTTTAACCTAGTTAGATTTCTACTCACTTATGTCTATTGAGTTGACATGTACCCTGTCCATAGGTCAAAAATCGGTTAAGTGGTAGAATCAAAGAGATTGTGCACCTTAGGATAAGAAGTTGTGGGTGTTAAGTGTGTAGCTTTCAGTTAAATCCCACAAGAGAAGAATATTTTTTTATTTTTTATATATGTGGGTGGGTGAGGTGAGTGGAGTGACAATCAAGCAACCAAATGTACCCAAGGGTTTATGCAAGCACCTAAGTTGATTTGGGTTTGAGTTATTAGGTTATGGAATGAAAACTAGGGTGGGGGCGGTGGGGGTACACTTACAAAACCTTCATCCACACTTTTCTCCAATATAACCACTCTGGCCCGCCTCGGATGAGCACTTGCAATCACAGTAAGATCAGAGAAAAAGTGAGATAAAAGTTAGGTAAGGTGGAAAAACATGGAAAAAAAAACCAAATGAGCGTTGCGTCCCTGACAACAGTGCCAAAATGATCAAGGCATGTTTGACATGGTAGAAATCAGGGTTTGGAGGACCCATCATCATAGCTCGCAAAACGTGTCTATCAAATAAAATTTATAACTGAAACTCGAAAAGTGAGTCCTAGGTCGAACATAGGGAGGCGAATGTTTGGCTTTGAAAATCCACGTTTCGCTTTCATTTGTTTTTGTCGTTTTTGTCTTTTCTATTTTTTTGGTATTTTTGATAGGGAAAGAGATTAGGTCAATGAAATCTAGCTAATCTACTTCCAAAGTAAAAAGAAAGAGACAGAGAGAGAATGAGAGAAACAATCATGTATTTTTATAATGAAATGTTTATTACAACTAGGAAAGTGGGAAAACTATACTGTGAAAGCAATAAAGATAGAGATAGGTGAAAGAAATCCACCTCCAAGGTTGCTTGGAGGACAACTCACTCTGACATTGCTTGGAGGAAGGTGGTGAGGAGCGGGAGGATGGAGGGTGGGGTAGGACGGCATCGCAGCGTGGATCTTCTTCCCAAAGGGAGGTGAGAAGATGGCCACGAGATGCTCCACGAAGGGGGATGAGAGGTGGGAACAAATGTTTGTTTTCTACTCTAGATGAGGACCCCAGGATTGGGACAAGCTCTCTTTGGAGCCTTGGAGGTGGTGAGAGGAAGAAAGGAAGAGATGAAGAAGACGTATAGGAGTAGGGGTCCTTTTATAGTGAAGGGAAGAGGGCAATTTGTGTAGAGGGCATTTAGTGACATCAAAGGCGTCGCTAAAGATCCACGCCAGCCAATGAACCAAATGTCGCTAAAACCTACTGGTGCTCATGTTCTATCTCCGTTGGCATCTGTTGGATCGCCTCCCTATCATTCGATCAAGATTTGATGTCTCAGATGCACCCACTAATCGTGCCCTTTGAATATGCACCACTGGCGTTGAAGAGAGGCATGCGCACACCGCTGGATTGGCATCAGACGACTGACAACTCTAGTAGACATCTTAAGTTCACGCTGCATACAATCATGCCTGTGATTTTGCATGATCACACGCGTATGTGAATCTAGCTCATGGGATGGCGCCGCATGGAATCTTCATGGTCGCTTGATGCGGGATTCGAACTCGTGCCCCTTTGATCTGCGGAGGACGCTTAGCCACTGCGATAAGCCCTCCTTTGTGTCGTGATTAGGAGAGCGATACGAAGGCCTCTCAACCGTTGGATAAAGATCTAACGGCTAGGAGTGGAGGTTGTGGATGAAGAGTGGGTGCCCTCAGTTGCTGCCGACTGGTGTTGGAAGGCCTGGATGGTGCCACATGGCACCATCTATGCCATCCAACTTCTGTATATTACAGAGGGTGCCACCGTGCTTAGATTGAGATGATTCCTACGTTGTTAGACTATGATCGTCGCTCTGGATCCATCCGTACGATCGGATTTTCCATCTGAAACACGCACGAATGTCTCATTGCCCTCCTGACCTTGATCTTCCTCAGACTTCATATGATGCTACGGAACTTCAATCTAGATGATTTCAGAGGCGTTAGACTCCGATCGTCATCCTAATCAAATCTGTACGGTCCGATCGTCCATTCCAGATCCTAAAATAAATCCTCTTCTCTCTTAGCCATAAACAGGACCTAATTAACCTAAAATATATATGACTACTCTAAATGCTAGATGATGCATGCTATGCAATATATATATTATGAAATGCAAATCTAAGCCTAAGAACATGCATGATTAGGCATTTTAACCTAAATAGATGTGTCTATATCACAATGTGATTGCCAGACATAGAGATGATGAAGTCTCCAGTGGGAAAAATAGTGGGGAAGAAAGGGTCTGGGGGCCTCTGCTTGGGACAACAAGAAGCGGAAGAAGGAGAGGAAGAAGATCCCTCTACCTATCGTACATGCTAGAGGGCGATGATAGAGGATTGAGGGGCTCGCCAGAGTTGTGGTGGAGGTGGCCGGAGGGAGAGAAAGATGAAGATTCTAGGCCTAGATCGGACTAATTTTGACTGCCGAACGGACTGGAGCTTATATAGAGCTCAGATTTGTGCTCAATTAGCAATAATTCTCTCAACGAAATAGGACTTCAGGAAGCTCTTGTTTGGGAAAAAACTTGAGTTCGCCTGACTTGTAGGGTTGATTTTTGCCCTCGAAATCTACTCGAGTGGATTCTTCATGATACGAATACTAATCCCTTTAAATTTGGAGGGATTTGGTGCAGATTCAAGAGAGATTTCCTCTCTAAATCTCGATTTGATTTGGTGCTGGGATTCCATTTAGATGTGAGGAGGTTGGGGGAATTTTGTGAAGACGAAGATGAAGATAGGGGGTTTTGTAAATAACTCGAAAGTTAGGGGCTTAGATGTGAAGAATAGAGGTTTTAGGGACTAGAGTGTAAACTAGGTCAAGATGAACTGTGATTGAGCCCAAATTTTTGCACTAACCTAATTTTGACCCAAGGAATATAATGGTGAAGTCGTATTTGAGTTTTAACCTTATTTCACTGGCCAATTTGCATAGAAGTCAAAATTAGGGCAAAATTCTATCTTAAGCTATGTTCAAGGTCTAAATGGGATCAAATGGTCAAACCAAGGGTTCCAAACCTCTCAGAATATTTTTCTATAAATTTTAGGAGGTTTAGATAAATTTTATCCTGATTAGAACCACTTTAATTTAAGTAGGTCTAAAATTAAGATTTTGTATACTATTTTGGTTCACGAAATGTGTGAAACCTTATTTCCCTCTATGTGAACCCACTCTTAGGACTTTAATGCTCATTTAACCTTCAATTAACACCTGTGTGACCTTGTGGTTACTCTACATTTGTGATGTGATGTTAAAACTATAGATTTTATCCTATTTTAATGTTCTCTCCTTAAAATGGATATGGGTGGAATAATGGCTCTCAGGCGACCATTCAGGTGCATTTGTCACTTGATTTCAACTAATTCAAGTTGGTTATGGGTAATGATGATGTTACCATCATACCCCCATACCTAACATTTACTAGTCCCTAGAAAAATCTCATGGAAAGAACTACATCTCTAGACCATGCTATGATGTTCAGATACCTGATTTGTGCCTCTCTAGAAATTAGAATAGAATGTCAATAATAGGCCTAGAGGTACTCATGTACCAACCAAGATCCAAACCAGACCAGCTTCAACCTGGGTCTACTGCGAAGGTTTCTAAGGCTCGCAAAAATTGGCCAAAGGTTCATTGACCCCAGCAGTTAAAGCACCTGTGCGAAAACATGTCATGTCAAGTTTAGTTTGCCAATGCAACCTGATAATTTTTCATTTTTAGAGTTTTCCCTCTTTTCTACTTATATTTCCCTAAATCTCACCTTTGATTGGCCCTAAACATGGTTTATATCGGATTCCTTGTCCCCATTGTCAATCCTCGAAGGGTCCCTAGCTTTTGATGCTTTGGGATAGCACCACCCATGGCAACCCCCACAACTCTTGGCTTTCAACACTTCAAGATAGTTCCATCCATGGCAATTTGTAGTTAAATTCAGGCCCTGGCGATCGACATTTCGAGATAATCCCACCCATGGCACTGATGGCTGACTCGTCAACAATCATAAGAAAGTACTATTGTCAGGTTTTTGTCTTTGGCAACGGCGCCAAAAATATGGCCGTCAACTTTTGGTTCATACCAAAAAAAAGGGTTTTAAAACATTGTCGTTGTAGTAAATGTTATAAATACAAACCGTTGCTGCGTCAATTTTATTTATATACTTAATTTTTACTGGTTTATTCCAGGTCATTCACTAGGGGGTAGTTATTAAAATACATCACTCTCTAAGTCCAGTAATATTCTTTAATTCCAAAAAGATTAATTTTATGTACAACAATGAATAATTGAATCAACTATTGAAAGAATGAAACAACTATATACAAAAGAATGAATTACATTACTGGCAAACATTTATCTACAAACAAGCATAAAAAACTATAATTAAAAACTTTATATTATTTATTTACAATTTATAATACTAATACTTAGATATATATACAATAATAAGTAATAATATATACTATACTAACTTAAATTAATATACTGACACCTATAGTAACATATAATGTATGTACAGTAACGTATAAAAGTGTCGCTATAACCTTCGAAAAACTATATACATAAGCTAAAACTAGGGTCTTTACTAACATATAATACTATGTACAGTGACGTATAGATACGTCACTAAACCTATGTTTGATTTATATACATATATAGCTCAAACACTACTCTATACTCTTGTATTACTTATATACTTATTATTTACATATATACTGTATATATACAATATACATCTATATTTACATATATACAGACACGTGCACACACACAATAACACAACACACACACACGCACTCAGGTAGACACTAACACTCAACACACACTATGTACACAAGGGCTCACAAGGCACATAGGGTGGGTCTTCAGACAGTCTATTTTGAGCTCACGCCTCTCTTCTCTACAGATCGGTTCACACCATTTCAGATCGACTTTTAACCAAAAATTAGTTTAATTTGTGGGTGGCCTTTTTGAGGGATACACAGCACCCTAATGGGTGGGACCAAACCTCTACTATGGCCACCCTAATCCTTAGTTGGGTGCATTTTAATCCATTTGTGGCTCATTAATGGGCCTAATCAGACCAACACATAGTGCACAGCTCCTAGCCATGCGCTACACACTCACATAGTCTCATGCCATTCTTAATCCAGATCAACACTCAGATAAAGGGATGTAATGTGTGTGTGTTCGCAGGTGCTCAGCGCCCATGACAACTGGGCAATGGGAAACAGAAATACAATTTATACTGCAACAAGTGTTGCGCCGCAACCGATATGGGACAAATTGCCCTCCACCAGCTACTGCAAGCCAGTGCTCCATAGTGTTGAATGGCTTGATTTTTGGCCCTCGATTTGAGGGCCACATTTAGGTTCAATTTCAAAGTAAATTATATGTTTGGAAAGCCCTTATATAGGGCTATATAATTATTTAGTTTATTTTCAAAAATAATTATACTTTGTAAATAAATTAGCTAAAGATTGACACTTATACAAGTTAAATTAAGGTTTAATTTACTAATTACAATATAAATTAGTTAATTAATTATCAAATTGACTTATTATAGAATTAATATACGTAATAAAATATTTAATACACATTTTTATTATATTTTACACATTTTATTTTAATTTATATACATTTAAATATGTGATTTTGAGCTATTATTAATATAAATTATGTATAAATAGTTTAATACAGTATAAATATAATTAAATTTGTTAAATTACTTAAAATACTATGATACAAATATACAATATAAGTTAATCCAGTAATAATTTAATTTAGTAATTTATTTCAATTTAATTTAATAAATTACTTAATAATTTAATTATTTCATTATTTATTATATAAATATTATTAAATTATGTTACAGGTGTCTTAATGTACATTATACGTACATAAATACATATGTACAGTACAATCTACAATTAAGTTTATTTATAAGGGTTTATTAATTTATGTAGATTATACTACATATAAGTTAATATAATTAATAGTTAAATATATAAATAAGTTATATAGAATTTAAGTTATCCTAAATATTTGTTTTATATTATAAAACATATATGTAAGTTATATATATAGTTTATATACATACTTTACACTATTTACATACATAGCTTAGTATATAACTTATATATACTTGTATTTACATAATATACATGGTATCCTATACGATCTGTAAAGCATAAGCACACTCGAAGGGGGGATGAATAGTGTGGTAGATAAAAATTTGCAGTAATAACAAACCATAAAAACATACAAGATATAGTGGTTCCCCTCACTTGGGTACTCCACTACCAAAGTCTCCCAACTTAAGATTTTTAACCTGATTCCCTCAACCCGAAGGGAAACAATTTACTAATACCTGAGGTAATTAATAGGTTACCTCAACCTAATTACAAGATATCAAAAAGAAATAAAGATACAAGTGTAAGCTAGATGCAAATAAAAGCTTACAACAAATTCCGAAGTCTCCAACAAGTATATTGCTTAATAAGAGTATATAAATTAATTTAACGAGAATACTAAGGTGTACACGAATGATTGAACAATGAAGAACAAAATCACCTTTGATGACTTGTTACAGTTGGAGAGAGGCCTTGAGTGGAATGCAACAAATCAAGCTCCTTTTCAGCTTGAAAAATTGAGAATTTGAGGTGTAGGCAAGGATAGTATTTTTGGCTTCTTAGTTGTGTGCGAAAGACACTCAAAGAGTGATTATATAAGCCACTAAACACCTTCCCTACGATTACTAGTCGTTAGGGGCAATTTAGGAAGATTGGAGATAGGTTTAACTGCAAAATAGTCGTTCAAATTGGTCACAACGATTAGTTGGTACCGGTACAAAACTTTTGGTACCGGTACTGACTGCCTACAGTCAGCCCAACTAAGTCACTAGGTACCGGTACTAATGATGAGTGCTGCTACTTGTGACTCACAGATTTGGGTCCAGTGAGCTACATGTACCAGTACTAGTGATTAGTCCTGGTACTTGTAAGGTCCAAGTAAAACAAAGTGCACAAACTATGACCACTCGGTACCGGTACTTACAATGAGTACCGGTACTTGTTGTTCACAGTTTAGGACTTAGGCCCAAACCTGTGCCTAGCATGTACCAGTACTTATGACAAGTACCAGTGCTTGCTATAAGTAACAAATATTATAAGTGTAAGCCAATTTTTAGAGTTATCTCATCTACTCTATACGACGTTATTTTGAAAGAATCAAATTCGAGTTTTGAAATGAATGAATGAACGATATTCAAAACCCTAATTATCTCTATTTTGATTTTAACTCCTAGATTATGTTTTACTTGTTAGGAGATATACAAAGATTCTAAAATACAATGAATACAACAAAGCAATAGTCTTGTAGTTTTCTTCTTTCATATGCTATCTTGTTGCTTCCATCTAGAGATTCTTTTGACCTGTAATACTTCATAAACACATTATATTTTAAAACGGTTTTTTTAATACAAAAGCACAGAAGAGAGATGGAACTAGGTTCCAACAATCTCCCCCTTTTTGGTGTTGACAAAACAAACAAGATAATCATATTTAAAAATAAACAGAGACTTAATAAGAGAAGAATAAAAAAAACTCCACAAGGAGTGAAAAACCTCCCCCTTAAACTAAGCTCTTCCTAATTTAAATATGAAGTATCCAATCATTTCTCCCCCTTTTTGTCAAGCAAGCTAAAAGATGAGCAAATAATACATTTTTAAAAGTAAAACATGATATATATCATATGAGCAATCACAGCATAATACTTGAATAACCAGCTCTATTCAACCTTCAGAAAAATTAAACATGTTAAAGTTTATAAAGATAAAGCTTGAGACAATTTTAGTAAAGCCACACATAAGAAATCTTACAAGTCATACAAGTTTAACAAGTAACAAAATGAAAACTAAACTAATTTCTACGATGTTTTCTAATAAGCTTTTGTACATGTCCACCATCATCATCATAATCATCATCGTCATCATCATCGTTGTCCTCATCATCTTCATCTTCTTCATCACTATCTTCATATGAAATTCCTCTTCATCTTCAATATATTCTTCTTCTTCTTCATCATGAAGAACAGGTTCTTCCGCCATTGAAGATGAGATATGAGATGGATCTTGAAAGTGTTTTTACCTTCTTTCACTATATGCTTGAGGTGCTTTCAATTGAGTCTGCTTCCTTTGTTTAGGTTGTTGAGTGGAAGAAGTGACATGGGAGGACTCAAGAGAAAGAGAAAGGTCGTGGAATTTTTGTTCCATGTGACGGAAAGCAAATTTGAGATTGGTTAAATTTTGACTAATGTAATTGAAAGTATTTATCAAATTGGGATCAGTTCCAGACACATTAGACAGATTTACCCAAGGTGTTTCAGCTTCTGGATATGGGTAGGTTATAGGAACGAAAGTGGTGGATGATTTAGGAGGTGGATGAGAAGAAGATTGAGCATTTGGATCAACTTCCACTTCACCATCACTAGAGGATTCCTCTCTAGCAGGTTTCACTCCCATTTTTCGAAGAGTAGACTATTTGAAATAGACCACTTTTCTAAGAAGAGTAAAATTAATGAGATCAATTTTATTTTTATGAAGAATAAGGGACACAAAAATATCCAATCATAAAACTAATGTACAGTAATGGGGTCTAAGAAAATGAATGAAAACTATGTACCAATTTGCCAGGAAGCTTGTAATGATAGCATAAATTAAGGGTAAAATATCAACATGAATTTTGTAGAATCCTGAATTTTTAGCTCTTAAGTTCCATGCTAAGATACGAAAAAGGACTCAACCAAATAGAGTCATGTTTGGGGCAACCAATTCTTTGCCATGGCAATTAGGGAGCAAGAGGGTTTCATGGATTTTATGAGCAGGAAATTACTCCTTAAGTGTGTTAAATGCATAACCTTCATTAGGATATTTAATAATGGTTGACAAGAATTTAGGTGTGATGGTGATTTTCTGACCAAAAACATTTGTTGTTAACACAAGGTGACCTCAGTTTTCTTGTTCGTGGTGATTAGCAAAGAATTGACAATTGACATCAAGGTATACTCCAGGAACATTGGCAAAAAATGATTCATCAAAGAAATGCATGAGTTCTTGTTCGAAAAGACGAGTGGTAAAATTAAAGAGTTGAAGAGAGAAATCTTTCCACTCAACAAGCCTACAATGATGAAGTTTTAGGCCTTTATACCAATCAAACTTCGACCTAGCATCCTCATTGATGCAAAACTTGTGAAAAGCATCTTGAGGTGTTTTTCCCTTACTTTTGGATTTTGGTGCCATCTAAAAATATGCAATAACAAGGAATAGGAATATGATTAGAAATATAGAAAACTTCGTTTCATGTGTTTGCACAAAAAGAAGAAAAACACATTTAAGCCTGCATGTACCGGTACTGGTGATCAGTACCAGTACTAGTTGATTTCTATTCCAACCAGAAATTTGAGCTAGTACCGGTATTCAAATTCAGTACCAGTACCTACTCACTAAGCAGGCACTACTGCTCCTAGCTAGTACCGGTACTAGTATGGGTACTGGTATCACCTAGTACCTAACATGAATGGAGTGCAGCAGCAGGAAAGGTTTTGAGAGAAAGAAAATAAGGTACAAGATGACTCAAAGAAACACGAAATCACAAGAAAATAAGAGTGTACCTAGAGTTGTGGCTTGGAGATGATCCTTCTCTTCTTGGCTAGGGCTTCGAGAGGCACTTGTGAAGAGAACTAGGGTTTACTAAAGACAAAATGAGGCAAGTGTTTGCACTTGGCCTCTTTTATATGGGATGGGTCATGTGCTAGTCACATGACCACCTTAGTGGTTGACAGAAATGAAATTTACAACTTAGATGTTGAATAAATAATGTAGTCAACAACCTAAGTTAAGCAAGCATATTGCAAACAACACCCTGATATTTCTAGACATATGAAAATATTATAGTTTACCCCTTCTTTTTTTAAGGAAGAATGGGTAAATTGCAGTGAGACCCTCAAAGATTTATATAAATACAAACAAATTACATATCAATCAAATTATTAGTTTTGAATCTCTTTTATCGTACAAAGTCCTAGTTTTCTTCTTATAAAGTAGAATCTCTCTACTGCAAAAGGTTTTGTAAATATGTCTGCCAATTGTTTTTGTGTGTCCATGAATTCTAATTGAAGTGAACCTTTAAGGAGATTATCTCTAAGGAAATGATGTCTAACATCTATGTGCTTGGTACGTGAGTGACGTACCAAATTTTTGGATAAATTTATTATGCTTGTATTATCAAAAAAAATTTTGGATTGCACAAAAATCAATCCAATGTCAGGCAAAGTTTGTTTCATCCAAATGACCTGAGGGCAAGCAAGTGAAGTAGCAATATACTCTGCTTCAGTAGTAGAAAGTGAAACATAAGTCTGTTTCTTAGAGAACCATGAGACCAGAGATTCTCCAATAAAATGACATGTGCTGCTAGTGCTCATCGGTCTGTTAGACTCCCTACATAGTCTGCATTACTATAGGATAATAGATCTAAGGATTGTGCTTTTGGATATAAAAGACCAAGATCTTTTGTGCTATTTAGGTATCTAAATATTCTTTTTACTACATCAAAATGAGATTCCTTGGGTTCGAATTGGAATCTCGCACAAAGACATGTAGCAAAAGGAATATCAGGTTTAGAAGCTGTAAGATATAGTAGTGAACCTATAATGCCTGGTATTTCTTTTCATCTACCCTCTTGCCGGATAAATCTTCACCAAGAGAAGCAGATAGAGTAATCAGAGTCTCTTTGCCATTTACATTTTCAAAGTCAAATTTCTTGAGAATTTCAAGAATAGATTTTGTTTGACTAATGTAAATTCTTGTGTCTAATTGTTGAATTTGGAGTCCTAAAATGAATCTAAGTTCACCAATCATACTCATTTCAAACTCAGTCTTCAAAGTCTCACAGAAATGTTGACACAGGGACTCCTTAGTTGATCCAAATATAATATTGTCAACATATATTTGAACCAGTAGGATGTCATATCCTTCTTTTACAAAAAGAGTTGAATCAACAACTCCATTTCTAAATCCATGCTGAAGAAGAAAGGTCCTAAGCCTATCATACCAGGCCATGGGAGCTTGTTAAAGTCCATATAATGCCTTATTGAGCTTGTATACATGCTCTAGGTGTGCTGGGTCCTCGAACCCAGGAGGCTGATGAACATAAACATCTTCCTTAATATAACCATTAAGAAAGGTGCTCTTGACATCCATTTGATATAGCTTGAAGTCCTCTACACTTGAAAAAGCAAGTAGCATCCGTATGGACTCCAAGCGAGCAACATAAGCATATGTCTCATCAAAGTCAATACCCTCCTGTTGGTTATAGCCTTGAGCTACAAGTTTGGCTTTACTCTTGGCCACTGAACCAGATTCATCGAATTTATTTCAAAACACCTACTTTGTTCCAATGATGGAATTAGCCTCAGGAGTGGGTACCAAGTTCCATACATTGTTCCTTGTAAATTGGAGTAGCTCCTCCTACATAGCTGCAACCCATGACTCATCCTTTAATGCCTCATCAACTTTCTTGGGTTCAAGTTGAGAAACAAAAGCATTAAGGACAAAATTAGCTCTGAAGTGAGATCGGGATTTTACACCTTATTCAATATCACCTATGATCTATTTTGAGGGTGACCCTTTTGGTGTACCCATTCTGTTGGAAGAGCATGTATATTTCGTGTATCTTCTATTTTTGATACATTGATGAAGGGGATATCTTCATCATCAGAATCTAAATGATTTGGTTTAGGTTCACCTAAGTTTGTTTCATCAAATGAAACATGCAGGGATTCTTCTATAACAAAAGTCCTTTTATTAAAGACTCGATAAGCTTTGCTTCTTTTTGAATAGCCAATAAAAATGCTTTCATCACCTTTAGCATCAAACTTATCAAGTCGATCACAGGTATTTAATAAATAACATCGACTTCCAAATACCCTAAAATATGAAATCCTAGGAGACTTCTCATAATAAAGCTCATATGAAGTTTTCTTAATAATAGGCCTTAAGAGAGTTCTATTAAGAACATAACATGCCGTATTAATGGCTTTTGCCCTGAAATATTTTTGAAGCGCAGACACCAAGAGCAAAGTTTAGGTACATTCTTGTAGAGTGCGATTCTTATGCTCTATAACACCATTTTGAGATGGTGCCCATGGAAATAAAAATTCATAGGTTATGCCAGAATTGATAGAAAAACTTGAAAATTTTTCATTTTCAAATTCATCCCCATCAGTCCTAAGTCTAAGAAATGAAGATGATTTTTCCTTTTAAAGTCTTCGAGTAAGACTTAGGAAGGAACCAAATGAGTCATTCTTATGTTTCAAGAAGATTACCCAAGTGAACCTAGAGAAGTCATCAACAATAACTAGGCAAAATTTTGATCCATTTAGACACTCAAATCGTGTTGGTCCAAATAGATCAAGGTGTAACAACTCTAAAGGTAGTGTTGCTGAAACGAAGTCTTTAGGTTTAAAAGAAGCCTTGTGCATTTTTCTAAGTTCACATGACTTGCACAAAACATCCCTTTTATAAGTTAGTTTGGGTAGGCCCCTTACTAACTCATTTTTAGCTAACCTATTAAGATGTTTGTGATTAATGTGACCTAGCCTACGATGCCAAAGAACTACTTCAACATAGGAGACAAGCAGACATTTTACAAATTTCTCTTGTGAAAAATGAAGAGCATATATATTTTCATATCTAAAGTCTTCAATTAAAACCATATTTGTTCCTTTTTTTAATATTTTAAATCCAACTTTAGTAAATAAAACATCACATCTGTTATTACATATTTGACTAACACTAAGCAGGTTATGTTTTAAGTTTTCTACTAAAAGAACATTACATACTTGCTTAGAAGAATTACCTATTGTACCTTCAGCAATAATGCGACAATGTTTGTTGTCGCCCAACTTGACGTGTCCTCCATCTTCGATTCCGGTCCACTTGACAAAGAGGTCGGAGTGTCCCATCATGTGCTTAAAACACCCACTGTCTAGGATCCATTTGTCCTTCTTGACCTTCAAAATAGTTTACTAAATCTAATTTAGGTATCCATTTTATTTTGGGTCCTTGATGGTTAGTACCCTTCAAATCCTTAGGTTTATAGATCACCTTAGTGTTAGATCTATAATTTTTAGGATTCTTGACCTTTTGATAAATCCATGCATGTCTAGGTATATGTGATTTATTTTGTGTGTTCTTTTTATTATTGAACTTGGCTTTTAAATTATTACAAAATTATGTATTTACCTTAGTTGTTGTTTTTAGATTATTCAAAGTGTCCTTAAAGTGTTCATAAATATATTCTAATTCTACTATTTTTGCATGCAATTGATTGTTAGCTTCTTTTGACATTTCTAATTCAATTTCTAAATAAGATTTCTATATTTCTAGAGTTTTATAACTATCATGCAAGACCTTATTTTCTTTTTTAATCAGCCTAACATTGTGATACAAATCTTCATATGCTTGTAATAACTCATTAAAATTGACTTTAGAATCTACCTCATTTTCTGAGCTGTCGTTGTTTGCCATTAAGCAAAGATGTGCAACTTTGTTTCTTCAGATTCTTCAGAAGATGATTTCGTGCTGGAATCACTATCATCCCAAGTCTTCTTGTATGCCTTTCTTGAAATCTTCTTCTTTCGATCAAGTTCTTTGTCCTTCATTTCTTCCTTCTTCTACTTGATCACTGGACAATCTTTTCGTACATGTCCCTACTTCTTGCACTCAAAACAAATAATGTCATTTGTAATTTATTGACTTTCTTACCTTATTTTCGGATGAATCTTCTGAATCTTCTCATTAGAAGAGCAAGCTCCTCTTCTTCATCACAGTTGGAGTCGTTGAAGTCTGACTCCTCCTCTATAGCTTTGAACAAGCTCCTTCTTCTTGCTTACATTTTTTTTTTCATTCTTCTTCATATTTTACAATTGGACTTCATATGCCATGAGACTTCCAATCAAGTCATCCTAGGAAAGAGTGGAAAGGTCTTTCACCTCTTGGATGGCTGTGGTCTTTGGAGACTAATCGCTTGTAAGGGATCTCAAGATCTTCCTTACAAGCTACTCCTCCTTTAACTTGACTCCAAGGTTCTTCATTGGATTCACGATCTCTCCAAATCTTGTGTACATCTCTTTGATTGTTTCACCTTTCTGCATCCTAAAACACTTATAGCTTAAAGTTAGAATAGAAATATGTGTTTCTTTTACCTTACTTGTACCTTCATAGGTGACCTGCAGCGTGTTCCATATCTCGTATGTGGATTCACATGAGGAGATATGGTTAAATTCTTCACTTGATAACGCACAATAGAGTGTGTTCATCGCTTTTGCATTTCCCGTGAACTTTTTATTTTTGGTCCATGGTCCAAACAACACCTTCTTGTGGCTCTGGATCCATGTACTTCTCTTGAATGAGAGTCCACGAGTCCTCATCCATGGCCTTGAGGAAGATTTGCATCATCCTCTTCCAGTATCCGTAGTACGTTCCATCAAAGTAGGGAGGACGTGTGGATGACTGTCCTTCAGTGCGCTTTACTGATGATGCCATAGCGAGGAAGAAAGATCTATTCGTGACCCGCTCGGATACCACCTGTAGAATATGTAAAGCACAATAACTCTAGAAGGGGGGGATGAATTGTGTGGTAGATAAAAATTTGTGGCAATAACAAACCACAAAAACACACAAGATATAGTGGTTCCCCTCACTTGGGTACTCCACTACCTAAGTCTCCCAACTTAGGATTTTTAACCCGATTCCCTCAACCCGGAAGGAATCAATTTACTAATACTTAAGGTAATTAACAGGTTACCTCAACCCAATTACAAGATATCAAAAATAAATAAAGATACAAGTGTAAGCTAGATTCAAATAAAAGCTTATAATAAATTCCTAAGTCTCCAACAAGTATATTGCTTAATAAGAGTATATAAATTAATCTAACGAGAATACTAAGGTGTAAATGAACGATTAAACAATGAAGAACTTGATTGACTTTGATGACTTATTGCAGATGGAGAGAGGCCTTGAGTGGAATGCAACAAATCAAGCTCCTTTTCAACTAGAAAAATTGAGAATTTGAGGTGTAGGAAAGGATAGTATTTTTGGCTTCTTAGTTGTGTGTAAAAGACAATAAAAGAGTGCTTATATAAGTCACTAAACACCTTCCCAATGACTACTAGCCGTTAGGGGCAATTTGGGAAGATTAGAGATAGGTTTAATTGCAAAATAGCCGTTCAGATTAGTCACAACGGTTAGTTGGTGCCGGTACTAAACTTTTCGTGTTGGTACTGACTACCCACAGTCAGCTCAACTAAGTCACTAGGTACCGGTACTTGTGACTCACAGATTTGGGTCTAGTGACCGACATATATCGGTACTAGTGATTAGTACCAGTACTTGTAAGGTCCAAGCAAAACCAAGTGCACAAACTTTGACCACTTGGTACCGGTACTAATGATGAGTACCAGTACTTGTTATTCACAGTTTGGGACTTAGGCCCAAACTTGTTCCTAGCAAGTACCAGTACTTGCTACAAGTACAAAATATTATAAGTGTAAGTCAACTTTTAGAGTTATCCCATCTACTCTATGCGACTTTATTTTGAACGAATCGAATTTGAGTTTTGAAATGAATGAATGAACGATATTCTGAAACCTAATTATCTCTACTTTGATTTTAACTCCTAGATTATGTTTTATTTGTTAGGAGACAAACAAAGATTCTAAAATATAATGAATACAACAAAGCTATAGTCTTCTAGCCTTCTTCCTTCATATGCTATCTTGGTGCTTGTATCCACAGATTCTTTTGACCAATAATACGTCATAAACCCATTATAATTTAAAATAGTTTTGTTGACACCAAAACACAGAAGAGAGATGGAACTAGGTTTCAACAATTTTTAGGAGTTTTTAGAGTTTTTTTGCTTTTTATGGGTTTTATAAGTTTTATGGAGGTAGGAGGTGAGAGAGAAGGAAAGAGATGAGAAGAATGGAGTTGCTTTTGGTATTTTTCATATTGATGTCCTTTATTAAGTTCCAAGGTATACTAAATCGTCGGCTGGTATGTTCTATCAAGTCGGGGGTTTAGAATACCATGAAACTTGGCATGCACTTAAAAATATATCTAATCCTACTTGCTAAATTGATGTAGAGACAACTATTGAGGATAAAATGCCTATTCATGCATGTTCCTAGGCTTAGATTTGCATTTCATGTTATAAATATTGCATAGCATGCATCATCCTACATTTATAGCAGTTGTGTATATTTTAGGTTAATTACTTCCTTTTTACGGCCAAGAGGGAAGGAGATTTATTTCAAGGTCTTGGATTAATGATCTGAATGTACAGATTTGATCAGGATGATGATAGAAGTCCAACGCCTCCAAGATCTTCCTAATCAGAATCTCATATCACCATATGCGATCCGAGGAAGATCAACGACCAGGAGGGCAATGCAACATCCTTATGGGATTCGAATGAAAAATCCGACCATACAGATGGATCCAGAGCAACGATCACAGTCCAGCAGCGCAAAAATCACCTCAATCCAATCATCGTGCCACCCTCTGCAACTGAAAGAAGATGGCCGCCCTATGTTATCAAGGTGAAATCGAGTTTAGAAAATTCACACTGCAATATAGTCGAAATCGCTTTGAAAATAAATAGATTTTATTACTCGAAGTTTAAGTCCAAGGTCAGACACAGGGAGCAAATGGAATTCATGCACTTGATTTCACAGCAATCATGGGTCCTAATCAACCTAAATAATGTCTGAACCTATCTTAAATTGTGGATATTGCACTCATATCTTGCATATCATGCATTGCATCAGTCTATTTAGAATAAGATGAGATATCCTGCTAGTTAATGTCTTTTTTATTGCTATTTACAGATAATAAAGTGATCCAGGATGGAGATAGTGGAATAAAGCAATAAAGGAAGAAGAAGACTGATCCAGATAACAGGAGTGAGGAGGATAGCCTTATCCCTACCCTTAGAAACCCTAGGATAGCCTTCCCAAACCCAAAACAACCTCCATTAGGGCACCTTAGCCTCAAAACCCAAACATGGATAGCACTATCCATGTTCCTATCCCTCTCCCAAACACTTAGGAACCAAAACCAACCTTAGAAAACACAAAACCCACTCCCCAACACCTTTTAAGACGTCCAGACATTTGGCTGGACATCTGATTTCTGCAGAATAACAATCCAGGAAGCCAAAACTCATATTGACACAGAATTGGATGTCTATTTCAGTGTCCAGACGTCTAATTTTGTAGTATAAGACGTCTGACCACTATCGTGGACATCTGATACTGCTGTCTAGTTCCTGATTTTGGGTGTTGGAACCCTAGCTTGCCTATTTTGACTTAGGAACCCCATCGGACACCCTAAGAAACCTAAGTAGAGACCTCCTAAGCCTAGTCCACTATCCACAACCCTACTTGTCCTATCCCTAACCCAATTGAACCATCCCATACCTAATTGGGTGCATCTACAGTTGATTGGGTGCACCCGAGCCCAATTAGATCCACCTAGGATCTAATTAACTCATACCTATTAGGGTTACCCTAGCCAAATCACATGCACACATCTAATTAGACTTTCCTAAGCCTAATTAGGTCCACACCCACTTAATCTAGATTGACCCAACCTATTTAGCAGCTAATCCTACCAAAGCCCACAACCTAGCCCTACGGAAAACACATACCCACACACACAAGTACACCTTCCCATTTTACTCCCACCAAACCCATGCACACTCTCTTGGAAGCCCTAAAAACTTGTGTCAAACCTAGATCCAAAAATTGTGGCATTTGCTATTTTTGGAGCCACCAAAAGTGGCAACCAAATGGAGCCTTCTATAAGGGCAAAGAGAGAGCTACGAAATTGGAGAATTTCCATACACTCTCCCATCCATACACTCCACTCTAAACTTGCTTCCACCCTCCAAAACCTCAAAGGCCGTCCTCCTCATCCTCCCCCAAGGCTCCATGGACGGCTAGCTAGAGAAGCTTCTCTCCAAAGCTTCAAGGACAGCCATTGGTAGAGAAAGGGAGAAACACCCTCCTCACTCCACTTAGGTGCACTAGCCCCCATCTTCTTCTTCTTTTTGGATGGCCATGAAGGCTCACCCATAGCCTCTTGTGGCCGGCCATCTCTTTTGGTAGGCGTGTAGACGGGTTTGCATACCCAAGGTCTAGCCTACGCCCTCACACAAGGCCGATGGCCCTAGTGGCAACTTTCCGGCATGAGGGATTTTCTTCTATTCATATGCTTTCTAGTGTAGATGATGTGTGATAATTTTTTTTATGCATAAATAATTTCATGATGTTTCTGTGATTGATTGTCCTCATGTTTACTTGCCTATATGACACTTTGGTTTGTTCACACCATGCACGACCACCATGGCCTCATTTAGATGCACATAGTCACTTAGGTTTTTGCTAGTTTATCTAGATCTAGGTTTCAATTCTCTTTTCAAAATAAAAAAAATCTAAAACACAAAAAGACAAAAATAGTAGCATAGGTTAGATTTAGGTCATAAAAGCCTATCCAAATCTCGATTCGTTTTCACGCCTCCCAGAGACGAACGACCGGGACTCAAGTTCTAAAAAGAATAAAGATTTAGGAGAGTTTCATTATCACAAATATCTTTGACGAGTGGTTTTTGCGACTATACTACGATTTCCAACGATTTCAAAATACGCGATTTCCACGTCCGTCAAATGGCGCCGTTGCCGAGGAGGTAACACGTGAGTTTAGATTTGGATTTTCTTAACTTCTGTTTGTTTTGATTGTAGGGTGTCATGATGAGGATCTGCGCACACATCGACCCGTGGTGAAGACCGCAGGTATCTTCTTGGTCCTCTAGTTATTGCTTCCTTAGGTTAGAAAAAAATAAAAAAAATATATTTAAATTCAAATTCAAAATTTCATATCTGAATTAAGAAAAAAAATAATTTTCTTTGGTGTGTGTTTTAGCTTGGAAACTATTTAACCACACCAAAATCAGATTTGAAAATTCGGCCAGCAAATATTGATGATTTTCAAAAATTTATTGCTGTGAAATTAGAAGTCAAAAAATCTTGGGATTCGGTCTGGTATTAGGATTTCAAACTAGCTTTCCACTGCCATCTTTTATTTGGAAAAGTTATCACGACAAAAATTTTAAAAATTTGCACAGTGGAAGGGGGTCAGAATAGTCTGCACTCTAATTTTTTATAAATTTAAACGTTAATTCTATCCTTTACATAAATTAGATATCTTTGAAATTTGTGGGGTTGGAAAGCCACTGAAACCTATCTTTTTCTATGAATTTTCAATAATTTTTGGATTTTTTTTGATATCGTTTCAAACTGCACTTCTCTCAGGGGGTCCATCTGGTCTGTTTGACCCCTTGGAACATAAAAATTCATGAAAAATTGCAAGAAATCGTAAAAATATTAAGAAAAATATTCCCTGAAAAATTTATTGAAAAATTAATATCTCTACCAAATTTCATATTATTTTTCTTCAGTTATTGATCTGGGGAGTGATTTCAAGTCAGACTAAGGTCTGACTGCAGATTTTAGAAGAAGCACAAACCCTAGGTAATTCACATTAGGGTTTAAATTTAGAGACTCAAAACAAACCTTTTTGAGCCTGATTTGGGTGTGATTGCATGAGAAGGGATTTGATGTGAAGACTATCTCTTATATTTATTCGCATCTTCTCTCAAATATCCATGAACCCATATCATTCTTTTGACCCTCAGGGTCCTCCATCTCCCAACCCAACCATGATTTTGACTCCTCCTGGTTGGGAGACTCATCCTAACTAGGTGAGATATGATTATCCTTATCCCCCAGCTTATTTAGAACCTGAATCTCATGGATATGACCCTTATCTAGATAAGAACCAATTGAAATCCATAGTTGCTGAATTCCGAGAATATAACAAGGACTATACAGATCAATGTGCCAAGCTTCTAGAGCAAATTAGACAATCTCAGGCACAATTTCAATCTTGTCACTCCTCCCAGGGACAAGAGACTTGGAACAACCAGCCTAGTGGGTCTAGTGACCCATATTTTGGAACCACAAGCTATTCTACTGATTCTTGCTACCATGTGGAGGCATCTTGCACTCAACCAACCCAAAAGGCACCTTTGGACCTAATCCATGATTTGGGTAGAGCAATTAAGGAATGCACTATTTCTGATACACCTGTACCTGATGAGATATCTCTAATGAATTGGAATAATGGATCACAAGTACAGGACCACATAACTGGTTCTCAATCAACTCCCTCTGTAGTCAGCCCCACTCAGGGCGATACACCTATTGATTCATAACCAAATTCGTATTATCCTGAGTGGAGAAACAATCCTTATCTTTCATGGCCACCACAGAGACCGACTCAGACTAAACATCAATCTAGGCTAGCCCAATACTCCACTCAATCCACTTTAGGGCAACCATCTAGTCCAGCCCAACCTGCAACCACCCTTGAAGATATCATGAAGATTTTGTTGGACTTTGATAAGAAAAATGAAGAAAGGCTGACTAAGTTGGAAAATCATGTGAAATCTCAAGGGGATCAAATCAAGAGACTTCAAGAATCACTTTATCCTTGAATGCAAATGCCTTTTCACTCCTATTCTCCACCTATTCTTCTGACACCTCCTCCAATCTATCAAACATGTCCTTGTGCGAGGGTCAAATCTATGGCCTCTAAAAGGAAGAGAAAAGCTAAGAGCCCACCCAAACGACCTGATTTGGGCTCAACCAAAAATAATAAGACCAAACCCACATCCAGCACTGACTCAGACTCAAGGGACAAAAAGATGAAAAAGGCTTCTGAAGTTGATTTGACCTATTTACCCTTTCCTGAGGCCTTAAAGAAAGAGTCACAAAAGAAAAAAATGACTTGCACACCTAAAGAGGTGGTTTTATCAGCTAACATAAGTGCATTTGTTTCTGGCACTATAGCACCTAAAATGACTGACCCTGGAAAACCCTTCATATCTTGTGCCATAAAGGGATTCACCTTCAACAAAGCCCTTGTGGATCTAGGTTCTTCCATTAGCTTGATTCCTACCGCCCTTTTTGACCGCACCAAACTTGGAGATCTGCACCACACACCTGTCACCATTAAAATGGCAGGTGGCTCCATCAAACTACTGAAGGGGGTAGTTCAGGATGTGATTATTAAAGTGCAAGGTATTAGCTTTCCAGTCGATTTTATTGTCTTGGACATGAATATATTGGAGAAGCTAAGTAATTCACCCATTATTCTGGGTCGACCTTTCTTGGCTACGGCCAATGCATGGATTGACTGTTACTTAGGATGTATGGAGGTGAGTAGTGGCAATGAGAAGATTCACTTTGATATGTATGCAGCCACTAAGAAAACAAAGTCAGGGTACTTTCTGGATGACATGGAAAGTGAGTCGGAGGGTAATTCGGAAGAAACTATGGCAATTGACACCTGGGTAGAACCACACGACCCGAATCAACAATCCACTAGATCACATAAGTCACCCTCCCTACCAGATCAAATCATTGATAGTATGGTTGACTATCTTGATCGACCTAGCCCAATTCAAACCCCTGCCCCTTGCAATGAATCCCAGATTACTCAATTGATCAAAATGATTCATGAAATAAAAGAAGCTAGTGCAAGAGAATATGATGATATAAGGAAAGAGCTTCATAGAATCCGGGATGAGCAACAAAAACCAGAAATGTTTGAATCTGGGTCAGGTGTGTCACAGCCGTTTTGCGATTCGGTGGTGGTCATGCAGGATTTTGTTGATCAAACACCCGAGGTGGATGATATTGATAACCCTATGGAAGCTGAGAATGGAGATTTATTTGAGAATCTTGATCTTGATATAGGGCCTGAGTACCAATCATTTCATTTTGATGAACCAAGCATTAAGGGACCTGAATATAATTTTGTTGTATTTGAGAATACCCATGGAGACATTGATGAATTAATTCAAATGATCTCATACATGGAGCAACAAAATCAAAAAGACTGTAACAACTCAATCAATGATTCAACCCATTCCACTTTCATGGAGGGACTCACTACTAAATCTAATGCCCAACTTCATCTAAGTGAGAAGAAGGAAATATCCCCTTATGAAATAGATATTCAAGAAGTTGAAAGATTATTGGGGATAACATATGATGAGTTATCAGAGGAAGCTAGGAATTTTGGGGAATCATGTGATAATTGGGAATTGGCATTGGACAATTTGGAAGAGATAAAAGAAGATGAGACCCAAACATCTTTGGTAGAGACAGAGACTGATCACTGGACCTTGATTTCCAGATTTGACCACACCACTTGGGTCATGCTTCCATTCATTATCAGGACCCATATGATTTCACCCCACACGACTCCACCCATACCCCTACCACCCACATTCTCCATCACCTCTTCGGGATGCCTTCACCTTCATTCCTTCCAGGCACCCGTATTTATCTATCTTTCTTCTGTAGCATCTAGCTGCAGATAATCCCAAGCCCCATCAACATATTTTCCTGATTATTTGAACTTGGAATTCATGGACAGCTAGTTCGCATTTGCAGTCCACTATTGGCGAATGAGACTAAAATTCTTATCATTTTACTCTCCATTCTCAATATTGTATTGGTATATCCTGTTTGAAGTGTACGCCCAGCTGGAGGCGTTAAACTCAGCACGTATAAATACCATTTCACCATCATCTATACATAACCATTTTTATACATAGCATATTTTTGTTTTAGCATATTTCCCTTTTCTATATTGCATGTTAATAGGTTGGCCGGTGTTGAATATAATTTCAGGAGCAATTACAGGTGATTTCTATCCATTCTCTCCCTGCAGCATTTATTTTCTTTTACATTCATGCATGAGGACATCCAAGAACTTAGGCATGGGGGGGTAGATACAGAAAAACTGAAAAAGAATTTTTTGCCAACACTTAGGAAAACCTCAAAGCTGCATGCAAAACGTACTTTAGGACCTTAAATAAAAGAACAACTGACTGCACCTCCAATGCTCTCATTGGAGCTAGAAATAGTTCGCAACAGCCACTTCCGACTCACCCGCCCACTTTTTGTTCTAAATTTAGGGTCAAGCTGATTGTAACCCGATACGGGAAACTCACGAAGTACAAATTACATGAGGTTACATGTTTATAGCATATATAGATATTGCATTCATGAATAAGATTATTTTATTAAGAGAATGCATTAGGAATTTTATCCTTTAGTTGATTCCTATAATCTGGAATCCAGTACAACTTTTCACACACACGTAGAATTTGTAATGGATTCACGGTGAAGGTTGATAAACATCTTTAGTCTGTCGAGAAGAAGCAGTGCTTCTTCTCCTGAACCCTTGGACAGTGTTTTGGGAGTCAGGCAGATTTTCTTCCAAAAATCCACCAAATAGTGTGAGATAAGAGTAGAGTATACTGGTGCTCTAAGATTAGTGCAAGGAATCTGGAATCCTAGATAATTAGGTGATGATACTTAGAGATTAGGCATAGTTTTCGCTTTCGGTTCCAACGTATACATTTTTGTGTGAAATATTGAGAGCCACTGAATAAGGCAAATACGCGAAGAGCGAGTTTTCATAAAACTAGGGCTAAGGTGGATGGTTACGACCATTCTTTACGGAATCCTTGGCTGAAGGAGGGTATTGATGTCAAGGTCAGAAATGCACCATCCTATCCGTCTCTCCTGATGCCGTGAGTAGGCACTTCCACCAAATAAGCCACCCAATGTCTCTTGAGTACCACCAATCCCTAATAATGCCTCCTCAATAAAGTTCACGGATGTATGAAAGTTGTGTTATGCTGAGAAAAAAAGTAAAGAAAAAAAAGATAAAAAGAAAAAGAAAAAGAATGATGAAAAGAAAGAAAAATTAAAAAAAAAAACTTAGAAAAAGAAGAAAAAAAAAATTTGGAAGAAGGAGAAAAAGAGTTTGTGAATATTTAGTATTTATTTCATTTGCATTGAGGCAATACCACCAAACAAATTTGAGACCCACCAAATAAGGCCTTAACCTATTTTTCCGCGTTTCTGACCGCCCGAATACTGGCTGAGGAATTCCAACTTAGTGTTAGGGTTATGAGAACTCAATTAAAGTGTTAATGTCAAGTGAGACCACCAAATATGGATCATATGTGTGAATTTGGTGAGATTGTGAGCTCTAAGAAAAATAAAGAAAAGAAAAGAAAAGAAAAAAGAAAAAGAGAGAATGAATACAAAGGAACCAAAAGAGAGCATAGTTTTTCTCGTCTTGTTCTGAGTGGAGTTACTTAATAATTTGGGAATCTAGATTCGATAGTACTAATCTCTATGTAGCACCAGTCGAGAGTGAGCCACCAAATATATAACCTCTTCACTTTAAGATCCTCTACCTAAGCTTAAAGCCGGGTGGAATTCATAGAATATCTTAAATACCCCGAGGGAAGAAGTCAGCCTATCCTGCTAGAATTTTTACTAGGGGTCAAAGTACAGGCTTTAGACGTGAATCAGGTCTTTCACTCGAATCCGTTACAAAAGCTACGTAGCTACCTTTCACATTTGTCTGGATTTCTAGAACATAGGATGAAAACAAAAAGGAGAAAAATCTCTAAGCATACACTTGATAAAAATCCCTTAGGTACCCTTATGTGAATAATTTAGTCTTACATTTGCTAGGGTCTAGCAAAGTTTAGGCATGGGGGCATGATTGCACAGCAATCATGGGTCCTAATCAACCTAAATAATGTCTGAACCTATCTTAAATTGTGGATATTGCACTCATATCTTGCATATCATGCATTGCATCAGTCGATTTAGAATAAGATGAGATATCCTGCTAGTTAATGTCTTTTTTATTGCTATTTACAGATAATAAAGTGATTCAGGATGGAGATAGTGGAATAAAGCAATAAAGGAAGAAGAAGACTGATCCAGATAACAGGAGTGAGGAGGATAGCCTTATCCCAACCCTTAGAAACCCTAGGACAGCCTTCCCAAACCCAAAACAACCTCCATTAGGGCACCCTAGCCTCAAAACCCAAACATGGATAGCACTATCCATGTTCCTATCCCTCTCCCAAACACTTAGGAACCAAAACCAACCTTAGAAAATACAAAACCCACTCTCCAGCACCTCTTAAGACGTCCAGACATTTCGCTGGACGTCTGATTTTTGCAGAATAACAATCCAGGAAGCCAAAACTCATACTGACACAGAATTGGACATCTAATTTAGTGTCCAGACGTCCAATTTTGTAGTATAAGACGTCTGACCACTATCCTGGACGTCTGATACTACTGTTTGGTTCCTGATTTTGGCTGTTGGAAGCCCTAGCTTGCCTATTTTGACCTAGGAACCCCACCGGACACCCTAGGAAACCTAAGTAGAGACCTCCTAAGCCTAGTCCACTATCCATAGCCCTACTTGTCCTATCCCTAACCCAATTGAACAATCCCATACCAAATTGGGTGCATCTACAGTTGATTGGGTGCACCCGAGCCCAATTAGATCCACCCAGGATCTAATTAACTCATACCTATTAGGGTTACCCTAGCCTAATCACATGCACACATCTAATTAGACTTTCCTAAGCCTAATTAGGTCCACACCCACTTAATCTAGATTGACCCAACCTATTTAGCACATAATCCTACCAAAACCCACAACCTAGCCCTACGGAAAACACACACCCACACACACAAGTACACCTTCCCATTTTACTCCCACCAAACCCATGCACACTCTCTTGGAAGCCCTAAAAATTTGTGTCAAACCTAGATCCAAAAATTGTGGCATTTGCTATTTTTGGAGCCACCAAAAGTGGCAACCAAATGGAGCCTTCTATAAGGGCAAAGAGAGAGCTACGAAATTGGAGAATCTCCATACACTCTCCCATCCATACTCTCCACTCTAAACTTGCTTCCACCCTCCAAAACCTCAAAGGCCATCCTCCTCATCCTCCTCCAAGGCTCCATGGACGGCTAGCTAGAGAAGCTTCTCTCCAAAGCTTCAAGGACGGCCATTGGTAGAGAAAGGGAGCAACACCCTCCTCTCTCCACTTGGGTGCACTAGCCCCCATCTTCTTCTTCTTTTTGGATGGCCATGAAGGCTCACCCATAGCCTCTTATGGCTGGCCATCTCTTTTGGTAGGCGTGTAGACGGGTTTGCATACCCAAGGTCTAGCCTATACCCTCACACAAGGCCGATGGCCCTAGTGGCAACTTTCCGACGTGAGGGATTTTCTTCTATTTATATGCTTTCTAGTGTAGATGATGTGTGATAATTTTTTTTTATGCATAAATAATTTCATGATGTTTCTGTGATTGATTGTCCTCATGTTTGCTTGCCTATATGACACTTTAGTTTGTTCACACCATGCACGGCCACCATGGCCTCATTTAGATGCACATAGTCACTTAGGTTTTTGCTAGTTTATCTAGATCTAGGTTTCAATTCGCTTTTCGAAATAAAAAAAATCTAAAACACGAAAAGACAAAAGTAGCAGCTTAGGTTAGATTTAGGTTATAAAAGCCGATCCAAAGCTCGATTCGTTTTCATGCCTCCCAGAGATGAATGACCGGGACTCAAGTTCTAAAAAGAATAAAGATTTATGAGAGCTTCGTTATGACAAATATCTTTGACAAGTGGTTTTTGTGACTATACTACGATTTCCAACGATTTCAAAATACGCGATTTCCACGTCCGTCAACACTAAGCTCAATGAATGCAATTTTAACACATAATATTACTCAAAAAATAAAATGAAGAATGTAAAGCATGAGTATATGGATAATAAAATGTAGCTAAAAATATAAATGAGGACTTATGAAGAATTGGACGCCTGATTATAAAATCAGACATCTGAAAAGTGATGTGCTACAATGCTTTCCTCCGATTTTCTTCTTTCTTCTTCTGCCTTCTACTTCTTCTTTCTTCTTTGGCTTCTTATTTTCTTTCTCTGTCATTGTCAACTTCCCTCTTCTCTGCCATTGATTCTTTCCTTTGCCCTTTTCCTATGACTTTCTTCCTTCTTCTCTTCATGAACCTCAACGTCTACCTTCTTCTTTCTTCCTCTCTGGCCCTTCTCCTTCCTTCTCTTTCTTTCTCTTCAGCTCTTCAGCCTTGCCTTCTCCTTCCTTAGCTTCCTCTTCGGCCTCCTCCTTCTTCCTTGGCTTCTTCTTCTCCTTTCCCCGCAAGAGCAAAACCTACCACTACCCACGCACGCTCTCTTCTCCTCTTTCTCCCTTAGGTTCGCTCTCCCAGAGCTACTGTCTCGGGTAATTGGATCAGGTACGCACTCGGGACCAGGCCCAGCAGCGTACGGTGGTGGCCAAGGAGTGCAGGGTCGGGTAACGGGTCAAGCCAGGTTTGCAGAGGTAAGGTCACAGACGAGGCGGGTGAAGGGTGAGTGGGACCTCACCCCAAGATAACTGAGGCGATAAGGCATATGCAGAAAAATAATTTATGTAGCTGCGCCCACTCGCACACATCTGAGGTGGGACTAAACGTCCTACCTTCCTTGCGCGCATTGCAGCAAAGATGCTGGGCTTGATTAGTGAGGCTGCACGGGCTATCGACTCCAAGTGGTAGCCTGGACACACTCGCACCACAAATCTACGTTGCCTGGGACTTACGCCTAGAGCGGACGGACCTGGAGAAGCTCGCAAGCAAGCTCTTGCTGTTCATCAATGGTGGCGACCCTCCTATATCTGCAGTCATGCAAATGGCCACGTGGCCATGTCAAAATGCTCAAGAGGATTCGCCGAGGCACGATGAGTATACTGCGGTGGTCGGTGTGGTGTGGGACCACCTGAGTGCACATGTCTAGGGCAACCTGTGTGCGTGTGAGTGGGTGTGTTCGAGGGCCCTTGTGGGTGAGTGACGGCATGTATGGAGTGAGTGTTTATGTTTAGTGAGGTGTTGTGGAGCTTATGGGGTGGTTGGTGAAGTAGATGGAGGTGTGGAGTGACGGGGACACCTCGCCGAAGGTCTGGCCAGAGGTGGAGAAGGTGAGGGTGATCGGTGGCATCGACGGGTATTTTCAAGAAATAAAGAGGGGGAACAGGAGTAGGAGGGAAAGAGAAGTTAACTAACCTATCCTAAGGACGAAGGATATAGGAGAGGCATCTGGGATGGTGCAGCCGATGCCGGAGACGAAGATCTCCATAGGTGAGGCGACGGTGAAGACAGGGGCGGAGGCGACGTCTGGGCTGGTATGGCCGACGCGGATGAACGAGAGGAAGGCAACCCAACCATTGGTATTATGGTTGGGCGACGAGAGAGTGGGGATGGAACCGACGGAGCTTGCAGAGGTGTTGTGGCCGGCGAGGAGAGAAGAAAGTTGAGGAACCGACCCAATTCCAAGCTAAGATGCGGAATGAGTTGGGGTTTCTTAAATAGGTCCTGGAGGTTGGGTTTGTGCTTGGAAGCCAAGCTTCCAAGCACAGAAAGCTCGCCGGAGTTGGAAGTTAAAAAAAATGACCCAAATCTCTCATGCGTTCGCATGAGAGATTTGGTACAAATTAGGGCTCATCAATGGGTTTAGATTGAAGAGGATCACTCAGAGAATCTCCCTTCCAATTTTAGGAGGGATTCTCTGAGCAATCAAGGAGAATCCTCCTTCTAAAGCTTGCTAGAGTAGGATTTCCTCCGCTATAATGGAAGAGGGACCTATTTGCATAGAACGAAGAAGAAGCTAGGGGGCCAAATGCAAGGCTTTATGAAAAATAAGGGCAGAAATGTAATTATGTTGGACTTATTTGCAAAGTAGGTCAAGATGAGTTCCTCTTAGATCTAAATTTTGGTACAAACCTAATTTGGACCTAAGGAATCCAATGGTGAAGTTGGATTTTGGGTTTAACCACGTTTTACTGGAAATTTACATAAAAGCCCAATTTAGGGCAAATATTTATTTAAGACCCCAATTTAGGTAAATTTTATCCTTACCAGAACCTTGTTAAATCAAGTGGGTCTCTTTCAGGGTTACAAGAAGTCATTTAATTCCCAGAATTCACATAAACCCCTTTCTATTTCATTCAACCCACTTATTATCTTGTTAAGACCATTTGACCTGTGTTTAGCCCATGAGAAAACCTGTTGTATTACTGCAATGGTAAAATTGTAGTTTTACCCATTATTTCTTATTTTTCTCTCAAAATGGTTATTCATTGAGTTAAGAACTCCAGTTGGTTATGTAGGAGCTTTTGTTCTCTTTTTATGGGTCAAAATGAGCTAGTTAGGGCTGATGATGGTGCTCCCATCATACCCCATTGCCTAGCTTTTGCTAGCCCTCAGTAAAATTTTAAGGTTTTAACTTCGGTTCTAGACCATGAGTTCCTTGATGTTCATAAATTATGATGAGTGCTTTTTTTCTTTTTGATTAGGTTAGAATGCCAATAGTAGGCCTAGAGGTACTCAAGTACCAACCGAGATTCGATTCTAACAGGTTTTTAAGGCCCATAGGAACTATCCTAATGTTCGTTGGACTCCACGGTTAAAGCCCCCGTGCTTGTAACATATTTTAGCCTCGGTTCAGTTTGTAGTGCATTTTTTGTAAGAGAAAGAGAGAGGGTTTTCTTTGTTTGGAGAGTTTTCTCTCTCTTTTTCTTTTATTTCTAGCATCAGATTCGCTTCTCAACACGGTCTGTATCGGATTCCTAGTCCCCACCATCAATCCTCGAAGGATCCTAGGCGATCGATGCTTCGTGATAGCAGCTCCCATGGCAACACCCAGAACCATGGCTTTCGAGATTTTGAGATAATCCATCCCATGGTGTTCCATAGCCAAATCCAGACCCTCGCAAATCGACATTTCGTGGTAATGCCGCCTATGGCATCTGAACCAGCACAGAGTGCTTACATGCTCCGAGTATGATATGTAAATATCCTAAGAGACAAGTACCGAGGAGATGATATGTTATTGCGCATCTTCGAGGGGAATTTCCCGCCTCTCTATGCTAGGAACTCATCCAAATCAACTTGTGTTGATCGGTCGCTCCTAATCTAGGTGGCTTTTTCAGAATAATTAAATGTTTTTACGTGATTTTGATAATTGTGTGCATTGAACCAGACTGTGTGTGGATTGGGGTGCTTAGGTTACCAAATCACGCAAACTAGAGGTTAGTTAAGGAGGCTGAATACTCCCTAAGCCTTAGACTTGATACTCAAGCATCGCATTTTCCCCAACCTCTTGAGGACTATCCAGATCTTAGTGGATACTTGAATTTTTAAGCCTAGGAGTCTAGCCCAAGAGGCTTAAGATTAGAGTTCCTATTAATCTCTTTTGTGTCTCAGTAGCACTTTTTTTCCGTTCATTTTCTTTTTCTTGATATGGTCTAGAACTTAGTTAATCCCTTAATTTCTTACTAATGACTATCTCTTCCTTTTTCTTTTCTTTTTGTGCTCCTTTTTTGACAGTTTTCACTTTTCCCCACTTCTCTTCACGATTTGTATGGCCTTAAAATTTTCATTTGTCCTCCAATTTTTTGTTCTTTTTCACAATTTTCTATTTTTTTGGTAGTTTTGGCATATGTGATTTTTTTGTGAGAACCCTTCTGAGTTTTTTATTTCTATATGCTTGCACTTTTACCACCCACCCCATGCCTAAGTTTTGCAATATCCTCATTGTAAACAGAGGGTATAAAATAGGTTTAGGTTTCAGTAATTTAGAACAGGATTTATCGGGTGTACGAACAGGTTGGGAATGACTGTTGCGGACGTTTTCAGGCTCTAGCACATGTACCAGAGGTGGGATTGATTGTTCTAAAATCGAACTCAGGGTGCAATAGATGTGAAGTACATACAGATAATCAGAAGGATCTCAATTTTTTTGGAAGGATGGGTTGCCTCCCGTTAAGTGCTAAATTCAACACCTTCAGTCGAGCAGGAAATGTTATGGAGAGGGAGTGGTCAAATCAGCTGAGTTTTGTAGAATAGGCACCTTGATCAAGAGCCTAGTTGGTTCAACCAGGTGCTTGTTCAGATCAATAGGCTGATGGTACAACCCAAACCCAATCAATCTGGTGGTTTGATAAATGTAGATCAAGAGATGTGGAAACCACCATATACTATGGAGCTCGAAATGATGTGGAAGTGTGAACCTAGGGTTTGGTTGAGTCGAATCATCCTGGTCAGAGTAGGGATCCATAAAACAATTAGTGAATGATGCGGAAACCCTACAAGAGTGATCAGAGGATGATGGAGCATGGTTTGTAGTTTGATCAATGTCCAAAACCTGATATAGATGTGAAGGCGAATCATCTGCAATCAGCTCAATAAGAGGGGAATCAGAATAAAAATTGAGTCCAATTGCAAGTTGAGGTTGAAAATGGGTTTGGATGGGTTTTGTATATGCCGAGGAGGTGTTTTCAATAAGAATTGTGTATGAGGGCTCCTCTACAAAGGAATGACAGGTGGGTTCATTTAGAGAGTCCTCATAGTAGCCATCAAGTTCAAAAGTGAATGCCTAAAGAGTGTTTATAGGGTGAGGAAAATCTAAGTCAAGAAAAGATTCAAATTCTAGGTTGTAGTCACTCTCGGCATTTTCTGGTTTCTATTCCTGAGGATCGAAAAGAAATGATTCCATCTCATTGGAACTTGAATTTAAATCAGTGATCTCGGGATCAGGGACCTCAGAGTCAAAGTCAGAGAATGAATCATGTGAGTTGAGGTCGTAGATTGGCTCATCGTAGTTAGGACACAAAGGTTCTCAGAAATCATGGTAGGATTTGAAATCGTCGGAGAAATTAAGTTCTGAGTTCGATTCGATATCAGAGGTTCCACCACAGAATAAATCACAAGATGTAGATTCAACAGCCTGATTTGGGTCTAGCGTATTCTTCGATTCTGAGATAAAAGAGGTGTCCTTATTTGTTCTAGGCTCAAGTTCTAGGCTTGTAGGGAAGACCCAATCAAACCCCCACTCTTCCAACTCCTCGGTTTCTGTATCTTAGATTGGCGTGACTTCTGAAAAATCAATCTATATCTCTGAGGATGTTGGAGAGGGATATTCACCAAATAAAGGTCCAGAATCATGCTCATTTAAACATTGATCTTCGTCATACGGGGCCTTGTAATCTTCCCAATAAGATTCAAACCTAGATTCTAGGCTGAGGATGTGGGTTGAATCACTAGAATCTACATCATGATTGCCTTCGAGGGTCACCTTATCAAAATAAGGGGTGAGATTTACACCCTCTAGAGGTTTTATTTTAATCTCATCATTACAGGAGCCTTAGAATTCTATGCTTGGTGACCTAGGATGTTGGTTTTCTAGGGCTAGCTCAAAATCGTGTTCCCCTACAATTGGGACTTCCCAACCTAATTCAAGATCAAGCATGTTATATTCTGTCTGGGTTGGGAATCCACAATAACCTTGTGCCTCAAACCTGAGATTTGGGAAATCAAATTGGTACTTAATACTATTCCAAGATGTTTCATGAATTGTTTGGGGCATGTACGGGTAATTTTGATCGCTAACTTGTTTCAACAATCTCATTATCTCTTCCCATTTTTTCAAGATCATCTTGGTGTAGTTCGCAAAGTACAGGATTTGTCATGCATTGGAGGTATTCAAAGTTATGTAATTTTTCTATCTCAATGTACTCTTTTATGAGAATGTCTCGGGTTGATCCATTTGTTGCTTCTGTTAATAACAATTGGGCATAGTTTATGATGAAGGTTGTTATTGTTGGTACACTAACCTTAATGTCTTCTATTGGTTTTGAGGTTTTGCATTCAATCTCAGAATTCAAGGGCATCCTGAATCATTCTATCCCTCATTGATCTTTGTGATTTAGGTTTCTTCAATGGTTTTCTAATGTAAACACATTTACACTACTTAAGATGTCTATTTATGCATGTTCTTAAGCATAGGATTGCATTTCATGATATAAATATTGCATAACATGCATCATCTTGCATTTAGAGTAGTTTGAATAAAATGGAGGTTAATTGTCTCCTTTTATATGCTTCGACAGGGCAAACATTTTATCGGGGCCTCGAATCGATGATCCAACCATATGGATGTGATCAGGGTGACGATTGGAGTTCAACGACTCCAAGATTGCCCTAATCAGGCATCCGTAGCATCAGATAGTGACCTGGGAAGCCTAGAAGATCAAGTACTAGGATGGTGTAAATCTGCACTTTAAATGACAAATCCAACTGCACGAATGAATTTGGATCAACGATCGCAGCCCAACGATGCAAAAATCGAGCCAATCCAACATCTGTGGTACCATCTACAACATCCAGAAGATGGACGGCCAAGATGGTGCCACGTGGTGCCATCTCGGCCACCCAAACGGCCGCATACAATCTCTGAAGTCCTCGCACCCACTCCCTCTCCGCCGTTGGATCTCGATCCAATGGCTGTGGACAGCCATGCCTAAAAGCGCCCGCTCGACCATCCGCGCCTTGTAGCGCAGCGGTCGAAGGCGTTATCGTGAGCTGAGGATGCGCGTTCGAGCCGCAGCGAGGAGGCGAAGGGCGCGGGTGAGCGGGCGCAGGCGTGCGTCGGATTTTGATCGGACAGCCATCTGCGCTCAATAGAGATCATGCGCTATTGCACGCGCTGGGCAGGCGCACAGCAGCGGGCGATGGTGCATCTTAAGTTGTCCGATCTCGTGATCGGACGGCTGAGATCTGATGAACGTGGGCTGATGCATTGAGCGCGATAAGCTGAGGAGGCACGCGTGGGCGCGGGTGCTACACCCACGTTGGGGCCTTAGTGACGGTTTTATCTGTCACTAAAGACCCCTTATTTATTATTTTAAAGATGTAATGACCATTTTGCCCCCACTCCTTGCAACTATAAAAGGAGACCCCCTCCACACGAAATTCTCATCCCTTCCTTCTCTTCTCTACCTCTCCAAAGCTCAAGAGAAGCTTGTCCCACACCCGGGATGCTTCTTGCGAGATAGTCCAAATTTTCGTCCCCCTTCGGAAGTGGATCCTACGACGACGATGGCGTGCTACTCCGTTCCCGTTCTTCTTCTTTGTCCTCCTTCGTCCTGCTTCGTCCTCCTTCGTCCAGGTGTCATCCCATCCGGCTCGTCCTCCAAGCGACCGTCGAGGAGGATTTCTCTATCCCTATTCTTTTTACTGCTTTCTAGAGTAGTTCTGCTCGTCCTCCAAGCATTCGTCGAGGAGGACATTTCTCCCTCCATTCTTTTAATGCTTTCTAGAGTAAATTTATCGCTTTCTAGTGCAATTGGTTTATGCTTTCTAGTTGTAATGAACAATCTCTTTAATGATAAATTCTTTGTTTATTCTACATCTCATTTTTATTTCTGTGTAATATTCTCTAATAAAAAGAAACGCGTAGTTTTTAAATCAAACGTCCACCTCCCTGTGTTCGACTCGGAATTTCAATTTCGGTATAAATTTTATTTGTTGAACACGAGTTCTTCGCTTTCAAACTACAACAATAGGTTCTCTAAAACCTAACACGTTAGCGTAGCAATTCGTGAGTTTAGTCCTAAGTAACCAGGCTGCATATTTGAATCAGATGGTGGAATCACGATGTAGAATCAGAATTTAGATCTTAGAATGAAGTGATTTGATCTGAAGGAGAATCCCACTGAAAATATGTCTGTGCTCTAAAGAGAAGGGATGAGGAACTGGATGTGTTGTTGATCCAATCAAGGCACCCAAAGATTTTTGGATGACTATGGAGGTTCGAGGCAGATGATACCCCTGAATTAGAAAGTCGTCCACCTGAGAATTACTTGGGCAGCCAGAGATGGAGAGTCCCACAAAGACCCCTACATGGTAGAGCGCCCCCATGGGTTATAGGGTTTCCCCCACTTGACCTCTCTTGCCACTGAGGGTCCAAGTAGACCAGAATGGATAACTTGACCTCTTAAGTCTACCAGTTTTATATGCTAACTTGTGCCTTTGATTTCACTTGAATTAGCAGTTGTTTTGACTTGTGACCTAATTTGGAGGTTCGTTGGCCTTCAATGTAGTACAACTTCACCGGACCTGCCCTAAAGATGGTAGAATGATTCTAGGTCAAGACCTAGAATCACCCTGATTTGACTCCCAGGTTTTTAGGTCCAAGGTTTTTAAGGTTCAACTGATTTTAGAGCCTAATTTTAGGGTGTTTTCTTGATTAGATCCTTTCAATCAAGGGCTTGGGTAGCACATGACTACAGGTGGGTTTGTTTCCTTTTATGCATGTAGGTGTGTACTAGCACTCCAAAACCTTAATGTTGAAACCCTAATTTGGCTCTATTTCCAGTCCTCTTTGATTTTCACAGAAGTTCTCTTTGGACTTCAAACAAGAAGTTGTAGTCCATGGAGATTTAGAAATTAAGCGTGGTCCCTAATAGGCACAGGAATTTTAGGGTAGGATCTCTAAATAAAATCACCTCAACTATAACAAGAAGTGAAAAAATTTCACAAATTAGGAAACTTTGCATTTAAAATGATAACTGCTATAAAAGTACGGCAGTTGATTCCTAATTGATTACTTCCTTTTTATCTTCCCAAGATTAGGAGATTGATTAGGGAAGAATAGAGAAGTTACCTACCCTAGAGTTGTTGATTTGCGCAGGAGATCTCCTGATGAAATACCTCGCCAAATCACAAAAAGACAAATAGGGCAAGTTAGTGCTCAAATATAATCAAAATAATGCAGAGATTAATGATGAATTGCACGTTGCTCCCCGACAACGACGCCAAAATGTTATCAAGGAGAAATCGAGTTTAGAAAAGTCGCATTGTAATATAGTCGAAATCACTTTGAAAACAAATAGATTTTATTACTTGAAGTTTAAGTTCGAGGTCGAACACAAGGAGTAAATGGAATTCATGCACTAAGCTCAATGAATGCAATTAGAACGCAAAATATTACTCAAAAAATCTAATGAAGAATGTAAAGCATGAGTATATGGATAATAAAATGTAGCTAAAAATATAAATGAGGACTTATGAAGAATTGGATGTCCAATTATAAAATCAGACATCTCAAAAGTGATGTGCTAGAGTGCTTTACTTTGATTTTCTTCTTTCTTCTTCTGCCTTCTGCTTCTTCTTATTTCTTCTTTGGCTTCTCCTTCCTTTCTTTCTTTGTCACTGGCTTCTTCTTCTCTGTCTTTGATTCTTTCCTTTGCCCTTTTCCTCTGACTTTCTTCCTTCTTCTCTTCGCAAACCTCAGCATCTAACTTCGTTCTTCCTCTCTAGCCCTTCTTCTTCCTTCTCTTTCTTTCTCTTCAGCTCTTTAGCTTTGTCTTCTCCTTCCTTAGCTTCCGCTTCGGCCTCCTTCTTCTTCTTTGGTTTTAGCCCTTGGCTTCTTCTTCTTCTCCTTTCCCTGCAAGAGCAAAACCTACCCCTACCCATGCATGCTCTCTTCTCCTCTCTCTCTTAGGTTCGCTCTCCCAGAGCCATCGTCTCAGGTAATCGGATTGGGTACGCACCCGGGACTAGGCCCACCAGCATGCAGTGGTGGGAGAGGAGTGCAGGGTTGGGTAAACGGGTCAAGCCAGCTCCACAGAGGCAAGGTCACGGATGAGGCAGGTGAAGGGTGAGTGGGACCTCACCCTGTGGTAATTGAAGCAATAAGGCATATGCAGAAAATTAATTTATGCAGTTGTGCCTACTCACCCACTTTCGAGGTGGGACTAAACATCCCACCTTCCTTGCGAGCGCTACAGCAAAAATGCTGGGCTTGATTGGCGAGGTTGCAGGGGCTATCAACTCCAATTGGTAGCCTAAACACACTCGCGCCTTAAATCCTTGTCTCCTGGGACTTTGCCTGGAGTGGACGGACCTGGAGAACCTTGCAAGAAGCTCCTTGCTATTTCGCAATGGTGGCGACCCTCTTGTACCTAAAGTCACACAAATGGTCTCGTGGCCATGTTAGAATGCTCAGGAGGCTTTGTTGAGGCACGGCGAGTATACTGCGGTGGTCGGTGTGGCATGGGACCGCCTGAGTGCCCATGTCTAGGGCAACCTATGTGCGTGTGAGTGGGTGTGTTTGGGGGCCCTTATAGGTGAGTGATGGCATGTATGGAGTGAGGGGTTATGTTCGGTGAGGTGTTCCAGAGCATATGAGGTGGTTGGCGAGGTGGATGGAGGTGCAGAGTGACGGGGATGCCTCACCGAATGTCTAGCCGGAGGTGGAGAAGGTGAGGGTGATCGGTGGCATCGAGTGGTATTTTCAAGAAATAAAGATGGGGAACAGGAGTAGGAGGGAGAGAGAAGTTAACTAACCTATCCTAAGGATGAAGGAGACAGGAGAGGCATCTGAGCTAGTGCGGCTGATGCCAGAGATGAAGATCTCCTTAGGTGAGGTGACGACAAAGACAGGGCGGAGGCGACGTCTGGGCTGGTATGGCTAACGCGGATGAATAAGAGGAAGGCAACCCAAACACTAGTATTGTTGTTGGGCAACGAGAGAGAGGGGACGGAATCGTCGGAGCTTGAGGAGGTGTTGTGGCTAGCGAGGAGAGAAGAATGTGGGGGAACTGGCCTAATTCCAAGCTGAGGAGATGCAGAATGAGTTGGGGTTTCTTAAAAGATCTTGGAGGTTGGGTTTATGCTTGGAAGCCAAGCTTCCAAGCACGGCATGCTCGCCGGAGTTGGAAGTTCAAAAGAAAGACCCAAATCTCTTATGCGTTATAGTCGTGAGTGTTACACGTGTTGTAAATCGAGGTTACAAGTAACCCATCATCGTAGTTGTAAAACACATCGATTAGATAAAATTTATACTGAAACTCCAAGGGAGTCCTAGGTCGAACACAGGGAAGCAACGTCTACTTTATTGAAAACTGCACTTCGATTCATTTCTTTTTGGTATTTTGTGATTTTGTTATTTTTTGTATTTTTCAAATAAGAGAAAACAATCAAATGTATCACAAGATAGAGATGTGGAAAAAATATGATATATATTTCTTCCAATGTCAATTACGAGAAACTATGAAAGCATATAAAGAGAGGGAGGTGAGAGGAAATCTCCCGAATCAGCTGTTTGGCGAGATGACGACGCTTGGCGGAAGCTCAGACGAAGGAGGTGAGGAGCAGGACAACAGAGGTGAGATACTGGAGGATGCTAGGTTGAGGAAAGCTTCAGCATAGCTACGGAATGGAGGTGAGAAGAATGAGTTGATCTGCTACCGGAATGGAGGTGGGAGGACGGCTCCAAGGTGACCTATGAAGGGAGATGGCAAGTTGGAAGATTATTTGGTGGGGCAGAGGTTCGCTACACTAATAGGCACCATGGGAGCTTGAGAACAAGCACTAATGGAGTGTTGGTAGGCTTGTTAGAGCTTAGGAGTAGGTGGGAGTAGAGTAGGTAGAGATGTCTTCGAAGGGAGGGGGTGTAGGTCCTTTTATATTGGAGGAGAAGAGGAAAAAATAGGTATGGGACCATTAGTGACATCTAGGCCATCGCTAAAATCGTCGCTGTAGGTAACTCATGCCCGCTGGCGCCCACAGCTGGCTTTGCTTGCATGCGATGAATTACCGATGGTTGTAAGCGTTGTTGTAAGTCCAGCTCATGCGTCACTGTAGGTTTAGCTCACGTTGCGTTGGTGTCGCGCTCCTGCCTTACCGCGTGCGCACGCTCCCATGCACTGGCGCTGCACTGCGCATGCACGCCTGTGCACCCGCGTGTACACCCGCTCTGCTGCGCACGTGCAATGCGGCATGTGTGTGCTAGCAGCCTGGCTGTGCCACGTGGCGCAGTCTGGGCCATCCATCTTCTTCTTGTTGTAGGGGCTGCTATAGAGGTCGGATTGAGTTGATTTTCACATCGTTAGGATGCGATTGTTGACCCGAATCCATCTGCGTGGTTGGATTTACCATTTGAAGCTCTGAATATGTCTCCTAGTCCCTTGTTCGTTGATCCTCCTCGGACTGCAAATGGTGCTACGGGACTCCGATCGAGGTGATTTTAGAGGCATTGGACTCCGATCGTCGTCATGATCAGATCTGTACGGTTGCATCGTCAATCCGAGGCTTCGAAATAAATATCCTTCTCTCCTAACCACAAAAAGAATGCAATTAACCTAAATTATACACAACTACTCTAAATGCAGAATGATGCATGCTATGCAATATTTATAACATGAAATGTAGAAATCTAAGCCTAGGAACATGCATGAATAGGCATTTTACCCTCAATAAATGTGTTTACATCATACCCCCAAGCCTATCTTTTGCTAGTCCCTAGCAAAATTAAAATATATTCTATGTATAAAAGTAGAATTAGGATTAGATCGCTTAAGCCTAAGCCATTTATTAACAATAGAAAATTTCAACTAAGGTCCTAAACTATGAAAACTCAACAGTACCCGGGTGTCTGCCAGAATGCAGATCGCCCAAGTTCTCGCCTTATTTGAGAAGGGAAGATATATATATTTTTTATTTTTCTTTTTTTCTAATTTTTTTGTACTTTTGGAGTTTGAGAGTTCCAGGATAATTTTTTACGGCTACCTGACCCCCCCAAGACTCAAAAAAGACTCTAAGTACTAAGCATCTTTGTGAAAAAGTGATAGACTCACAAAACGGCCGTTAAGACGGACTTCGGGTTTCTAAGACCATAGGTGACCTTGCCTAAAGGTTTATCTTTACGATCGATAGCTTTCTCCTTACTTTCTTTTATATTGGGTCAACACAAGGGTGAACCCAATGTATATGTCCCCGATTTATTCTACTTCCCCGCTTCTTCCCTAGGTGTTTTAGGAATTATTGTGCATTATTTTTGTTGTGAGTTGGGTTATGGACAACCGGCCGATGAGCTGTTACCACCGACAACTTGCCAGCCATACTCGTGCGGTGAAGTATGGTTTTATTTTATTTATTTATTTATTTATTTATTTATATTTTCTCCTTTCTTTTTTTTTCTCTTTTTTATTTTTTTAAAAGTAGGTGGCTTTCCTGATCTAAGATTTACCTAAAGGCAGTATAATGAAAACGGTCTTGTGGCTGAGCTTTGGACAACCGGCCGATGAGCTGTTACCACCGACAACTTGCCAGCCAAACCACCCAAGTCGATCCATTAGCTACCCGATTTTCGTAAAAGCCACCGGAAAGTGAGTCAGTGCAAAAAAATGTGTGTAGATGCTTAGGCTTAAAGTCCCCCCAAATCAAAGGGTGGGTTGATAGGTCGCATACTTATCATCCCAAATTATTTACTAAATTAAAATAAATTTTAATTGGCGAGGACTCGAGACTAAGTCGACATTCGAGTGGACACCTAGGCTAATTAAGCCCGAAAACCTAAAGAGTCTAAGTGTTTAGGTCCTCTTGTATCATTTCCTAAAGTTAATAACTTCCAAATGCCTAAGTTCTCTTTTCCTAATTTTTTTTTTTTTATTTTTTTTTTTTAATTTTCAATTTTTTTTAATTTTATAAGAAACTAAAAGAAATTCTACGGAGTTAACATAATGATTTCAGGAATTGATTATCCACCCCCCATGCCTAAATGATGCAATGTCCTCATTGTAAAAATAAAGACATGAAAAGGGTAGAGTAAACAGAACATCACCAGAGTGTCGTGAAAATCTTGTCAGCTTCGTAGAGAGAAGAGTGTATACACACGTGCTAAGTTTAGTGCCTTCAGCTAAGCATAACATACATATAAAGAAGAAATTGAGAATTCACAAGTGCAGGTCAGAATCAAAATCAAAAGGTTGATCTCGAAACCTGTCCGCAGAAGATGTCCACAGATGTGGACGAGATTATGGTGCAGACCCATGCCCTAGGGTCGAGTGGTTCTCTGTTTCTGGATGAAAATCACCCAGAACCGAAGGTTGTTGTGTTTGCAAGGTCGGGCCAGTGGTTTTGTGCTGTGCAACCCAAGACCAAAGCGTCGGATAATGGGTAAAGATGGTTCAATAGGTGCGGTTGTCCACTTAACATCTAGCTCAGAAAAATAATCAGTTATTCCAGGCTTAGGTCGCACGTGAAAGATATCATAAGGGTCCATATAGAAGATAGGTGGTTTCAGGTCAATAGGTACTCTTATATCCAAACTTGTTTTTCCCTCAAAATTAAGATCCCAAATTTTTATTTCCAACTTCCTATCCTCTGAAATCAAAGTTCCGGTACCTCCAGATCATTGTACACCCCATCTAAAGTACCCAAGTCCAACAATTGTGGCTGAATCAGGATTGACTTGGGCACAATGATCTCAAAAGCATGTTCATATAGCTCTTCGGGGTGTGGTTGAGGAAAGGGGCTACTAATTGAGTCGTCAGGTATCGGATCCTCTAAGTTAGCCCCAACCAAATCAGAATCTTCAGTAGTTGGGCTACCAAATTGGTCGTCATACTCCTCGAGCCCGTATGCCTCACTAAAATCATTCTCCTCAAGCTTAAGTGAGACTTCACTAAGAGATTCCTCACTCTCAAAATCAAAGAATTCATGATCCTCATTTGTATATGTTGCAACATCACAAGTCATTTCATCATCCAAGGAGACATAATTTTCTTTGTTTCCTAACTTGGGGATCTTGGGTGAATCAATTGGTTCATCCTCGAAGGGTTGCTCTAGACCAATCTGGTCATCTCCAATCTCTGAATATGTATCCCCCCTAACAGGTGCCTGAGCAGGTTCAGACATTGGCTCTCCTGAAGAGGGTTCATCTTGAGAATCATCCCAAGATTTGACTAGTGCAACCACAAATTTCATCCTCAACCTCGATAATTTCCCAAGAAGAAACTCACCCAGGTCCCTATCCCTAACACTTTGGAGCAAATCCAATAGAGAACTATTAAGTTCATCAATCATTTTGATCATAGGCTCCAGTGCTTCAGTGCATGGTGTTGGCGAGGCTTCTAAAGATTGTATGGTGTTCCTCAAATTAGCCAACACTCTATCTTGGATCTGGTTCACCTGAATCGACTAGTTCGATTGAGGTTTGGGTGTGTTTGGGTTGAATCTAGGGGAGTCAAGGTGTCGAGGTTTTTGGGTCCCTCCCTGAAAGTAGGTCATTCTATGCTGTTCAAAGGATGGTGGCGACTTATATTCAGTGGAATACTGGGGAGGGTAGGTGTTATAATCATGATATCCTTCCTGATTGTAGATCAGGTTGGTTTGGTCATTAAAGGATGGAGATCCATAATCATTATAGCTCTGGGAATGATAATAATCATAGTCTTGTTGTCCAGGTTAGGCTCTGAACTCTGAGGTCTGGATTCATATCCCCAATCAAAGTCATCCCGGCCAGTGGATGGGTAATTACAAGTCAAGTCAGGATAGTAATCATCTTGGGGATAAGTGGTGGTAGGAGGATAGGATGTGAAATGTGTGTAGGATGTGGAAGGGTACATGGTGAAGTAAGGAGGGAAATCAGAAGAGAAAGGAGCCCTACAATACAAAAATACAAGCCTGTCCTTAGTTTGGGTAGCCTAAATGTCTACGGACTTTCAGAATCCGTCCTAAGATTATAGACGATTTACTCTACTTATCTCCAGGCAATCTAACCAGTTTGAAGGAGGGGCTAGGGAGAAGGTTCTTCCTTTGGCTTGCGCCTCCGGTTCCTAGTATGCCCCCCAACCGCGGTCGTTTGACACTACTCCCCTAGCTAGACATTAGATTGACTAGCATAAGCAAGTTAATCGTGAACAATCTCAATCTGGATCCCGACGAGCAAACCAGTGCTTAGGGCCAACGTCTAAACAATTTTAGTTAGGCTTGGGACAATGGTACTTCAGGAATGTGATGGCCCTTTAGATGGGTTGTGCCCTTAATGATCCGTTAAAATGTGTGTGTGTGCACAACCAGGGATCTCAAATAAGGTTATTTGATGATGTGTCTTTTAGAGTTCAACATTGTTTAGTAGCTTTTAGGGTTTAATTCTTAGGTTGGTTCAATCAATGTTTACTAGAACACTCCAAGTTTTGAAAGCACGGGTGATGATATGTTCCTTTAAAAATCAAAAATAATGCGGAGTGCCTAGTTCAGCCCTAAGAATCAACCTTAAGTGGCAAGCTACTTGATGGATTAGTTTTAGATTGAGTGGTGCGACCCAAATAGCTCAATCAATTGGCCTATTGCACCACTTAGTTAAGGCACACAAGAATGTTTAACCTATTCAGATTTCTCCTCACTTATGTGTATTTAATTGAAGTGTACCAGGTCCTGATGCGAAAAGTCACGTGATTTGTAAAAGCGGGTTTTTAATGTCGTTGTAACACGTAAATTTGCATGCACTTTTAAATTTATATTCCTAGATCAGGGAGTATCTAGGGTCATCCAAGGAGGCGGGTTGCTTGCAAATCAACTCTCTTGCTTAGAAAATAAATCTCAACTTTCTTTTTGGTATTTTAAATATGTAATTTTTTTTGTTTTGAAAAGATGAGGGCAAAATGCTAATTGTGACGGAAAGTACTAACACCTATAATTACTTAACTAAAACTTAAGAGATAGATATATCCTCTCCCTAAGCTCACTCTAGGCAAGTGGAGGCCTAGAGTAATTAGGAAGAAGAGGTGAAACAAGTGCTAGAACAAAAACAACAATTGCAATAGAAAGTAAAAAGAAGGCAATTTGATTAGGTAGAATTTGTGTTCTTTTCAAAGACAAGTAGAGAAATGCTTCTACTAGAAATGAAAAAAATCTAAAAGCAATAAAAGAAACACAAATCCTCTTGCAAAATCTGGTGAAGAAGAGAGTCTTCTTGCTCCAAGCCTAGCTGCTCCTTGGCTTGAAAAGAGGGTCTCCTTCTTCCTTGAAAGCTCCTCCAAGGTAGATGCTACCACCTTCAATTCTCTCCTCCAAGGGTGGGCGTGCACCACCCTCAAACTTTCCTCCAAGGTGGCATGGACCACCTTCAAGACCTCCTCCAAAGGTCTTCCTTGCCTGGCTCCTCCTTTGGCTGGCGTGGACTCAAGAGAAGAGAAGAGGGGAAGGCACCAAAGGGACATAATATCCCCTTAATCTTCTACTTATTCTTCTCTCTTTGGCGTGGGCTCTAGGTAGAGTATGAGAATGAATTTGGTAGCCAAGGATGCTTTGAATGGTGGTGGGTAGTGGTCTTTTTATAGGGTAGGATGGGGGGTTAAGGTGACTCTTGAAATGGAGGGCTAAGATGGGAGGATGGAGGTGGTTAGGTGATCCTAGGGTTAAGGATGGTTGGTGCCACCTAAGGGGTGTAAGGGGGGTAGTTATGGGTGGCCAACGGACACCTAAAAGTGGCGCCAACCATGGAGAGGTGCCATGGGTTGGCGCCAACTTTGAGGCTTCTAGAAGGGGGTTGAGGTGGATGGTGGAGATGGCTTGGAGGGGTTATGTGTAGGGTGGATATGGGGGTTGAGGTCGGCACCTGATGTAAACACATTTACATTACTTAAGATGTCTATTTATGCATGTTCTTAAGCATAGGATTGCATTTCATGATATAAATATTGTATAACATGCATCATCTTGCATTTAGAGTAGTTTGAATAAAATGGAGGTTAATTGTCTCCTTTTATGTGCTTGGATAGGGCTAACATTTTATCGGGGCCTCAGATCAAAGATCCAACTGTATGAATGTGATCAGGGCGACGATTGGAGTTCAACGACTCCAAGATCGCCCTAATCAGGCATCCGTAGCATCAGTTAGTGACCCGGGAACCCTAGAAGATCAAGGGCCAGGATGGTGAAAATCCACACTTCAGATGACAAATCCGACCACACGGATGAATTCGGATCGATGATCGCAGCCCAACGACGCAAAAATTGAGTCAATCCAACATCCGTGGCACCATCTACAACTTCCAAAAGATGGACGGCCAAGATGGTGCCACGCGGTGCCATCTCGGCCACCCAAACGGTCGCATGCAATCTCGGCAGTCTCCGCATCCACCTTTCCCTGCTGTTGGATCAAGATCCAACGGCTGCGACGCGCCCGCGTTGAAGTCGGGCGCTCGACATAAATGCGACCCCAGCACGTTGGTCGAGCGCTTTAATGCGAAGCAGGGACGCGCGTTCGAGCCTCGCCACGCTGAAATTGGAGCGGTGGCGTGCCTCCGATCGACCGCACGATCGCGATCCAACGGCCGCGCGCGCTCAATCAAGATGATGCGCTCATGCACGCCTGCGCGTAACGCGCGATCGCACGTGGGAGGGAGTGCAATGCAGCGGGTGAAGGCGCGACTTAAGCCGTCCGATCTCGCGATCGGACGACTGAGGATGGTTGAACGTGCGTAGGCATTGCACGTGCGAGCAGCTGAGCAGGCGCGCGTGGGCGCGGAAGCTACGCCCACGTTGGGGGCTTTAGCGATGGTTTTATCCGTAACTAAAGACCCCTCATTTATTATTTTGAAGTTGTAATGTCCATTTTGCCCCCACTCCTTGCAACTCTAAAAGAAGACACCCACCATACGAAATTCTCATCCCTTCCTTCTCTTCTCTACCCCTCCAAAGCTCAAGAGAAGCTTGTCCCACACCCGGGATGCTCCTCGCGAGATAAAGTCTAAATTTTCGTCCCCCTTCGGAAGTGTATCCCGCGACGACGACGGCGTGCTGCTCCGTTCCTGTTCTTCTGCTTCGTCCTCCTTCATCCTGCTTCTTTCTCCTTCATCCAGGCGTCGTCCCATCCGGCTTGTCCTGCAAGCAACCATCGAGGAGGGTAACTTCACTCTCCCATTCTTATTTACAGCTTTTCTACTGTAGAATTTTCCTGCTTTATAGTGTAATTGATTTCCCGCTTTCTAGTGTAACTTTTATTTAGTTTGATTGTATAAACAGTTGAAATATTGAATGCATGTTCACTTTGTCTCTCTCTCTCTCTCTTTCTTTTAGTCTGATAGCTCCATTGTAATTATATCGCCTTACTTATCAAAAATCCTAAAAAAATATAATTGCGAATATAGATCAACGTAGCCTCCCTGTGTTCGACCCGAAATTCTTTTCGGTATAAATTTTATTTGTTGAACATGAATTCTTCGCTTTCAAGCTACAACGACAGGTTTTCTAAAACCAAACATGTTAGCTTAGCGATTCGTAACATTCAACAGCACCAAAAGGGAGGTAGTTAGGGTTGGTTTTGGTGCCAACTTTAGGTATCTTTTGGTGTTTAGTTGTGGAGTGAAAGGCGGTGAAGAGGTGGCACCAACATTGAGTAGAGGTGGAGCTGGCTTAAGTAGGCTTAGGTGGACTTGGAGTGGTAGGTTATGTAGGTGGAGTTAGGGTTAGGTTTTTGGTGCCATGGAGGTGAATGCTAGCTAAGCTAAGCTAAGCTAAGCTAGCTTAGCTAATGGTTGAGTAGAGGAGAAGGTGTTGGAGCTAGGGTTTGGAGGGAAGAGCTAGATCTGAAGAATCCGGAGCTGAAGTGGAGCTGGTAGCTGCTGAAGAGGTCAACATGGGATGACTCTAGCTGGCTTAGCTTGCTAGTTCTTTGCTAGCTACTAAGACAAGCTAAAGTGAGTTGGCTTCTGTTGAATGGAGCTGAGGTGAGTTGGGTCTGGTGCTCCTGGGGAGGATTGAGTAGGTTGAGACAGCTAAGGTAGCTTAACTCAATTAGCTTGAGCTAAGCTGGGTCCCTGGGAGTTGGACTTGAGCTTCCTCAGCTAGGATGAATTCTTCTTCAGTTGGCTGGAGTTGAGTGGAGCCGGATGTAGCTGGATCTGAGCTGGGGTGAACTCCACTCAACTCAGCTAAGCTAGCAAGAGCTCCTTGTGGACTTATGGGAGCTGAGATGAGCTAGACTCAACTAGGTTGAGCTAGATTTGAGCTAACTTGAGCTAGAGTGAGCTAAGATAAACTCTCTTAAGCTGCCATTTAGCTGAGATTAGTTGAATAGAGTTGGGATGAGCTAACCTTAGTCCAAGTGAGCTAGGTTCCAACTTTGGTAAGCTGGATCAAGCTGAGTTCCAGTTAGTTTGAGCTCCTCCTTCGTCATTTGCCTTCTTGAGTGCTAGCGTTTCAGGGATCTATATATCTGTTCATCCCTAACACTAAAAAAACACATTAAAACAACAAATGAAAATGCAATGCATGCCTAACCTAGTTAATGCCTAAATGCAGCCCAAAAACCCATTTGCGGAGCAAAACTCTAAGAACTAGGTTTGTTTAATGCATAGGAATGATGATAAACTGTCGTCTATCAGGTCCACAAGTCAGATCCCAGTTAAGTGGTAGAATCAAAGTGATTGTGCACCTTGGGATAAGAAGTTGTGGGTGTTAAGTGTGTAGCTTTCAGAAAATCCCACAATCAGATAACACTTCTTTTATTTTTTTTATTTATGTGGATGGCGAAGTGAGTGGAGATGTTAAACAAACAACCAAATCTATCCTAGGCTTTATAAAAAGCACCTAAGTTGATTTGGATTTGAGTTATTAGGTTATGAAATGAAAACTAAGGTGGGGGTGGTGTGGGGGACACTTACAAAACACTCTACCTGCACTTTACTCCGGTCTACCGCACTTGGATCTCCATGCCAGGGTACCTGCAAGACAGTAGATCAAAGACAAGTAGGGTTAGTGCTATGTAAATGCAAAGAAACATAGAAAGAATAAAGTAAATTCCGTTGCCTCCCCAGCAACAGTGCCAAAATGGTCATGTGTGTTTCACGTGTTGGAAATCAAGGTTACAAGTAACCTGTCGACGTAGTTGCAAAACATGTCGATTAGATAAAATTTATACCGAAACTCCAATGGAGTCCAGGGTCGAACATAGGGAGGTGGCGTTTACTTTATTGAAAATCGCACTTCGATTAGTTTCTTCTTGGTATTTTGGGATTTTGTTATTTTTTGTATTTTTGAAATAAGAGAAAATAAGCAAACATATCACAAGATAGAGATGTGGAACAAATATGATATATATTACTTCCAATGTCAACTACAAGAAACTATGAAAACATATAAAGAGAGGAAGGTGAGAGGAAATCTCTCGAATCGGCTGTTCGGTGAGACGACGGCGCATGGCGGAAGCTCGGACGAAGGAGGTGAGGAGCGGGACGATGGAGGTAAGATGTTGGAGGATGTCGGGTTGAGGAAAGCTTCGGCGTAGCTCCAAAATGGAGGTGAGAAGATGGAGTTGATCTACTACCGAAATGCAGGTGGGAGGACAGCTCCAAGGTGACCTATGAAGGGAGATGGGAAGTTGGAGGAGTATTTAGTGGGGCCGAGGTTCGCTACACTAATAGGCACCTTGGGAGCTTAAGAACAAGCTCTAATGGAGCGTTGGTAGGCTTGCTAGAGCTTGGGAGTAGGTAGGAGTAGAGTAGGTAGAGATGGCTTGGAAGGGAGGGGGTGTAGTGAAGTCGGTTGGTGTGACGACCGGGTTTTAGTTTGTTATAATGTTGTAGTATAGCCGGTTATTACCAACATTTCAAATATATAAATTTTTTTACTCGGAAAATAAAAGAGTTCCCGAGGTCGAACTCAGGGAGCAAGTTGTATTCTAGAGATATACATGTTTCTTTACAAAATAAAGAAAGAGAGAGGGAAAGAATTTGTTGTTCTCTTTGTTTTCTCCTCGTGATGTTCTTCTTTCTTTCTTTCTTCAGATCTCCTTCTTCTTCTTCTTCGTTCTGCAGAGGTGATGCTCCTCTTCAGATCTCCTTCTTCTTCTTCCTTGGTTTCTGTCTTGGCCTCTCTTCTTCTTTTTCTGCAGTCTCTTCTGTGAAGGTTTCTTCTTCCTTGGCTCTGCAGCCTTTCCTCTTCTTCTGCCTTGCTCAGCCTCTTCTTTAGAGTTTCTTCTTGTTTTTCCTCCCTGCGGCTAAGTGTCAGCTTCTTCTTTTCTTTTTCAGCCAGGGACGTCACGCGAAGCTTTCTTCCTTAGCTGCTTCAGGCCGTCGTCTGATTTCCAAATCAGACGACTTAACTACCTGTTGCTACAGTTAACTTCCTTCTTCTTCCGCGGGTCTTCTTCTTCGCCTGTGCCTGCACACTTCAGAGTTTTTCGTCAGAGGCAAAACCTACTCTACCCTCCCCCCCTGCGTCTCTCTCTCTCTCTGAAACCACTCTTGGGAAAGCTCTCCCAGAGCTACCGGGTAACCGGGTTCGGGTCAGGCCCGGGTCCAGGCCCACCGGCGTGCGTGGTGGGCGAGGAGTGCAGGTCAGTCTTGAGTCGGGTCGGGTCGGGTCGGTTCGGGTCAGGTCCGCGGGGCGTGAGCGCGGACGAGACCGGGTAACCGGGCGGGTGAAGGGGACCTCACCCCGTGTGCTGAGGCAGTAAGCCTTCAGCACTTTTGCATCTTATGTCGCTGCGGCTCTTCAGGCGTTTCCGAGGTGGGACTAAATGGCCCACCTCAATTGCGCGCCCGCAGCGGGGAATTCAGCAGGAGATGGCGGCGTCACGCGGAGCTTTCTTCCTTAGCTGCGAACCTGTGTTTTGCCAAAACTCCTCGCAAGGCCTGGGAGTTGAATCTGGGCTTGGCGCTGAGTGTGGCGCACCTGTAGCTACAGGTGGAAGCAGTTCCTCCTGCACGTCAATGGCGGCGGAGGTCGGGTGGCCTGTCCACAAGAAAATGGCCTCTCGGCCTAATCAGAGAGTGCCAGGAGCTTCGCCAGGGTGCGGCGAAGCTCGTGTGGGTGGTGGCGAGGCGCGGGGCGGCGTGCGAGGGCTGCCCTAGGTCGGACTGTGGGTCGGAGGATGGGTCTGTTCGGTGGGGTTGCAGAGGGTGATGTGGGGGGGAGTGGCAGGGCGGAGGTTGATCAGGGTGAGGAGGCGGAGGTCCTGCGGTGGTCGGCGAGCCGTGTGGGTCGCTGAGGTGATGGGAGCGGCTCGCCGGAGGGTGGTCGGAGGCGAAGGGGGTGAAGGTGGTCAGGGTCGGTCGAGGGCTTAATTGAATAAATTGAAAGCGGGGAAAGAAAGAGGAGAAGAAGGGGAGTAGCTCTAGCTTACTTGCAGGGACGAAGGGGGAGGAACAGGGCGACAGTCGTATCGACTGTCGCCGGAGAAGACGATGCTCAGGGGAAGGGGCGGCGGCGAGCAGAGAGCCGGAGAGGCGCCAGCTGGGTACGGCGTGGCGCGGGAAGAGCGGGGGAGGAAGTCTCTGCTGCTGGTATTGCAGCAGAGCGAAGAGGTGGAGGGGGAGGAAACCGCCGGAGCTGGTGAGCGTCTGCCGGAGGAAGAAGAGAAGAAAGTTGGGGATTTTCTCCGTCAGATCCAGGCTGCCCTGGTCGGTGGAGCAACGGGGGGTATTTATAGGGATCAAACAGGGAGGAAGGCGGAGGGAGACGACGTGTCTCCCTCGCCGGAGGATGGTCGGAAACAGGAACCCATACCGTCCGTGCGTTCGCACGGCCGGTATGGTGGGTTACAACGACCAGGGGGGTGTCCCTGCGACGGCTGACGACGCAGGGCACCGCCGGTTTACTTGCCAGGTCCCTCACCTCACCCTGCGCGGCGCCATGCTCCGCGCAAGGTCGCCGGAGCATGGTGCTGGCAGGTTTTGCAGGAGGGACCTGATTGCAAAGAACGAAGGAGAGTTAGGGGCCAAAATGCGAGGGTTCAAAAGTTGAGGGCCAAAGAGTAAATATATGAGGACCAAAGTGTAAAGTCGGTCAAGGAGGTTTCTTCTTAGGCTCAAGTTTTTATACATGACTAATTAGGACCTAAGGAATCTGATGGTGAATTTCATTTTCATATTAAACCTTGTTTGACCGATCAATTTGCGCAAAAACCCAAATTAAGTTATTAATTGGGCATGGTTCTCGATGTAGGTCAAAATGGGTTCTGAAGGCCAAATTGAAGGTTCTAAACCCTAGAGATTATTTTTCTATTAATTTTAGAGGGTTTATTCTATTTTTACTTTGCCTCGAACCTCGTGAATTGAAGTGGGTTGTTTTAGGGTTACAGATTATCATTTAGTTTCTTGGAAGTGCTGTAGCCCTTGCTAGATCATCTCATCCCACTTTTATTCTTCTTAAGCTGCTTTGACCTATGTTTGGGCCCTGAATTACCCTGTATGCAGATTATACTGGTAAAATTGCATTTTTACCCCTTATGACTTATTTTCTTCTCAAACTCAGAATTCTCTGAGTTAAGCCTTTCCTTGAGATATGTAGGAGCTTTTATCCTTTGTATTAGGTCAAAATGAGCTAGTTATGGCTCATGATGAGGTTCTCATCATACCCCCATGCCTAGCTTTTGCTAGTCCCTTAGCAAAAACTTAAGGTTTCAACCCTTGTTCTAGACCATGAAGTTTTTAATAGTTTTAGATAAGTGCCCTTTTTTATTTGAGCATAGATTAGGTTAGAATGCTGACCATAGGCCTAAAAGGTACTCTAGTACCAATCAAGATCCAAATCTGTCTAGCCTTAGCCTCAGTCTTTTAGCAAAGGTTTTTAAGGTCCACAAGAACTAACCTAAGGTTTATTGGACTTCGTGGTTAAAGCACCCGTGCTTGAAATGATTTTAGCCCTGGCTCAGTTCGCAATGCGTTTTGTAAGAGAGAGATAGAAAGTTTTTCTGTTTGGAGAGTTTTCTCTCTCTTTTTCTTTTTAGTTCTAGCCTAGGATTGGCTTTTCAACACGGTCTGTATCAGATTCCTTGCTCCCATCATCAATCCTCAAGGGTTCCTGGCGATCGATGCTTCGAGATAGCACCGCCCATGGCAACCCCCGGAACCCTGGCTATTGAGATTTCGAGATAATCCCATCCATGGTATTCCGTGGCCGAATCCAGACCCTGGCAATTGACACTTCGAGATAATGCCATCCATGGAATCTGAACCAGCAGAGTGCTTACATGCCCCCAGTAGGATATGTAAATATCCTAAGAGACAAGCACCGAGGAGATGATATTTTGTTACGCATCTTCGAGGGGATTTCCCGCCTCTCTGCGCTGGGAACTCGTCCAAATCAACTTGTGTTGATCGGCCGCTCCTATTCTAGGTGTTCTTTTCAGATTTTTGCGACGCTTCTGCGTGATTCTGATTTTTACGCTTACTGAACCAGGCTGTGTGTGAGGTTAGGGTGCTTAGGTTACTGAGTCCCGTAAACCAAAAATTAGTTAACGAGGCAGAATACTCCCTAAGCCTTAGACCTAATACTTCAGCTTTTCATTTTCCTCAACCTCTTGAGGAGTGTCCAGATCTTAATGGGTACTAAGAGTCTATTCAAGAATGCCTAAGGTTTGCATTCTTTACTAATCTTATTGTGCACTTTTCTTGAATGAGGTCTAGAACTTAGGTTAATTCCTTAGTTCCTTACTAATGACTATCACTTTTTCTCATAATTTTGTGCTCCTTTTTCATTTTGTTTCTTTTCTCCTTCACAAAATTTTCCTTCTCCTCTTTTCCTCTTATTCTTTTTCGAAAATTTTTTAATTTTTATGGTATTTTTGGCATATGTGAATTTTTTGTTTGAAACCTTTTCTTACAAGTTTTTGCACTTTCATACCCCCCCATGCCTAAGATTTGCAATGTCCTCATTGTAACCTAGGGGTTTTTATTCAACTAAGTTCATACATTAGGATAGCTATTTTGATGAGTGAATGGGTCGGGGTGACTGTTGCGGACGATTTCTAATCTCAGATGCAAGCACCTGAGGTGGAGTCGGCTGTCCTAAAGTGTGAACTTCAAGTGCAAAAAGCTGTCAGAACAAGTTTCAGGTTTTCAAAGAGAATGACGGGCTGCCTCCCGTTGAGCGCTAAATTTGATGCCTTCAGCCAAGCGGGAAATGCGATGGAGAGGGGATGGTCAAATCAGCAGAGTTTTGTAAGACAAGCACCTTGATTAAGAGCCTGGTTGGTCCAACCAGGTGCTTGTTCAGATCAACAGGCTGATGATGCAGCCCAAACCCAATCAATCTGGTGGGTTGATAGATGTGGATAAAAAAGTGTGGAACCCACCATAAACTATGAGGCTCAGATGGATGTGGAAGTGTAAACGCAGGGTTTGGCTGAGTTGAATCAGCCTGGTCAGAGTAGGGACCCGTAGAATAATCAGTGGTTGATGCAGGAATCCTACAGGGGTGATCAGAGAATGATAGAGCATGGTATGTAGTCTGATCAATGTTCGAAACCCGATGTGGAAATGCAATCGGCTTGGTGAGAGGTGAATCTGAATAGAAATTGAGTCCGGTTGCAGGTTGAGGTTGGGAAGAGGTTTTGATCCGTTCTGTGTGTGCGGATGAGGTGGCCATTGTGTACGAGGGCTCTTCTAGAGACGGATGATAGGTGGTTTCCTGTAGAGAGTCCTCTGGGTAACTATCAAATGCCGGAAGAGTGTCTGTAGGATGAAAGAAATCGGATTCGAGAAAAAATTTGGATTCTGGGTTACAATCACTCTTGGCATTTTCTGTTTTTGGTTCTTGAGGATCGAAAAGGAATGATTCTGTGTTATCAGTGATCTCGGGAATCAGGACCTCAGAGTCAGAGTCATGTGAACTGAGGTCGTGGATAGGCCTGGCGTGTTCAGGAAGGGGAATCTCTCCGCAATTATAGTCAGATCTGAAATTGTCGGAGAGTTGGCGAAAATGATCATGAATTCCACCACAGCAAAAATCATCAGATGCGGAATCAGCAGCCTGACTGGGTTCTAGCCTATATGTCACTTCTGGGCTCAAAAAGATGTTCTGTTCAAGCTCTAAGCTGGTAGGATAGACCCCATTAAAACCTTGCTCATCCAACTCCTCAGTTTCTGTATCATAAATTGGCATGTTTTCCGAAAAATCGATCAGATTTCCTGAGGATGTTGGAGAGGGATATTCATTAAATAGAGGCCCGGAATCATATTCTGTAAAAATTTGATCTTTCTCATAAAGGGCCTCATAATCTTCCCAATAAGTTTCAGATCTAGGCTCTAGGCTTAGGATGTGGGTAGAATTATTAGAACCTAAGTCTGAATAACCTTCGAGGGTCACCTTATCAAAACAAGGGGTGGAATTTATACCCTCCAGAGGTTCAATTCTAATCTTGTTATTGCAGGAGTCTTGGAGTTTTAAGCTTGGTGATTCATGGCCTAGGGTTGGCTCAGCATTGTGTTCTCCTGCAATATCCCAACCTAATTCAACATTGTCTTCTATCTGGGTTGGGATTTTACAACCACTTTGTGCCTCAATCCCGAGATCTGGGAAACTGAATTGTTCCTTAATACTGTTCCAAGATGGTTCATCCTCTGTTTCTGGTATATACGGGTATTTTTGGTTGATAATTTGTCTTACAGATTTCATCATTTCTACCCGTTTTATAAGGGCATCTTGGTGTTGTTCCCAAAGTACAGGATTTGTCAAGCATTGAAGGTATTCAGATTGGTGTAATTTTTCCATCTCAATGTATCCTGTCATGAGCATATCTCGGGTTGATCCTTTTGAAATTTCAGTCAATAGAATTTGGGCACAGTTTATGATGAAAGCTGTGGTTGTTGGAACATCAACCTGAATGTTTCCTATTGGTGTTGAGGTTTTTTCTTCTTTTTCATAGAATTTTATGGCATCGTCGATCATTTTATCTTTCATAGATCTCCGATATTCAGGTTTCTTGAATGGTAGTCTTAGGTGGTTTGGCTGCATATTTGGATTAGGTGGTGGAATCAAGATGTGGAATTAAAGGCTTCGATGTCGACTCATGTTGTGCCAAGATGGAAGAAGGGAGTATCAGAGGAAAGATTAATGTGGTGGTGCTGCATAAACAAGGGAATTGAGGCCTAACCTCAGGGCAAGTGAATTCCTAAAGGAGGATTCAAGGACCTCCTTCCAAGCATATACTGAAGGATGTGATGAGATTAAAAGGTGCTGGACCCAATCAAGACACCCAAAAAATGTGTTGGGTGACTATAGAGGTGCGGGGCAGATGGACCCCTTGATCAGAAAGATCGTCCACCTGAGAATTACCTGGGCAGCCAGAGAGGGAGAGTCCCGCGAAGACCCCTACACGGTAGAGCGTCCCCACGGGTTACAGGGTTTCCCCCACCCGACCTCTCTTGTCACTGCGGTTCCAGGTAGACCAGAATGGGGATCTTGACCTCTTAAGTCTACCAATTTTAAGATCAGGGTGCTTAAGGTTTCACTTGAACTTTAGTCTTTTTAAGTGCAAAGAGTGACCTAATTTAAGGTTGGTTAACCCAAAGGGGTCAACTTTACCTCTTGTTTTCTTTGAGAGCTTTTTGGGTCCTTTCTTTTAGGGTCCAAGTGTTTAAAGAGAGAGCCAATTGTTTAGGATTTTTCTTGTTAATTATTTTCAATCAATGGCTTGGGCACACCTCTTTTGGATTTCCTCAATTCTTGATTAAGGGGTGTGTCTCTACTGAAATCCTAATGTTTGACCTTATATTGGCTCTACTTGGTCCATTTAATTCTTTGTTGGGCAATTAGGGCTCAAGCAAGAATGTGTTAGCCCTTAAATACCCTTAATAGTGTGCAGGAGTGATGAGTTGAAAACATGCAACTCTTTATGGTTACTAAGTATGGAAGACAGGTTAGCCCTATATTGCTTGTTCTTTTCTTTTCTTCCTCTTTAGAGTTTAGGGGTTAATAGTGAGAGGAAAAATTTACCTGTCTTCGGAGTGGTTGTCGTGTGGTTGCTTGTCTTCTTGAGTTCCTGTAGCTGCACAAAAGAGAGGAGATTATCAGAAATTAAAAGAAACAGGAATGTTTACCTCTAGAATAGCCGTTGCTCCCCGGCAGCGGCGCCAAAATGAAGTCGGTTGGTGTGACGACCGGGTTTTAGTTTGTTATAATGTTGTAGTATAGCCGGTTATTACCAACATTTCAAATATATAAATTTTTTTACTCGGAAAATAAAAGAGTTCCCGAGGTCGAACTCAGGGAGCAAGTTGTATTCTAGAGATATACATGTTTCTTTTACAAAATAAAGAAAGAGAGAGGGAAAGAATTTGTTGTTCTCTTTGTTTTCTCCTCGTGATGTTCTTCTTTCTTTCTTTCTTCAGATCTCCTTCTTCTTCTTCTTCGTTCTGCAGAGGTGATGCTCCTCTTCAGATCTCCTTCTTCTTCTTCCTTGGTTTCTGTCTTGGCCTCTCTTCTTCTTTTTCTGCAGTCTCTTCTGTGAAGGTTTCTTCTTCCTTGGCTCTGCAGCCTTTCCTCTTCTTCTGCCTTGCTCAGCCTCTTCTTTAGAGTTTCTTCTTGTTTTTCCTCCCTGCGGCTAAGTGTCAGCTTCTTCTTTTCTTTTTCAGCCAGGGACGTCACGCGAAGCTTTCTTCCTTAGCTGCTTCAGGCCGTCGTCTGATTTCCAAATCAGACGACTTAACTACCTGTTGCTACAGTTAACTTCCTTCTTCTTCCGCGGGTCTTCTTCTTCGCCTGTGCCTGCACACTTCAGAGTTTTTCGTCAGAGGCAAAACCTACTCTACCCTCCCCCCCCCGCGTCTCTCTCTCTCTCTGAAACCACTCTTGGGAAAGCTCTCCCAGAGCTACCGGGTAACCGGGTTCGGGTCAGGCCCGGGTCCAGGCCCACCAGCGTGCGTGGTGGGCGAGGAGTGCAGGTCAGTCTTGAGTCGGGTCGGGTCGGGTCGGTTCGGGTCAGGTCCGCGGGGCGTGAGCGCGGACGAGACCGGGTAACCGGGCGGGTGAAGGGGACCTCACCCCGTGTGCTGAGGCAGTAAGCCTTCAGCACTTTTGCATCTTATGTCGCTGCGGCTCTTCAGGCGTTTCTGAGGTGGGACTAAATGGCCCACCTCAATTGCGCGCCCGCAGCGGGGAATTCAGCAGGAGATGGCGGCGTCACACGGAGCTTTCTTCCTTAGTTGCGAACCTGTGTTTTGCCAAAACTCCTCGCAAGGCCTGGGAGTTGAATCTGGGCTTGGCGCTGAGTGTGGCGCACCTGTAGCTGCAGGTGGAAGCAGTTCCTCCTGCGCGTCAATGGCGGCGGAGGTCGGGTGGCCTGTCCACAAGAAAACGGCCTCTCGGCCTAATCAGAGAGTGCCAGGAGCTTCGCCAGGGTGCGGCGAAGCTCGTGTGGGTGGTGGCGAGGCGCGGGGCGGCGTGCGAGGGCTGCCCTAGGTCGGACTGTGGGTCGGAGGATGGGTCTGTTCGGTGGGGTTGCAGAGGGTGATGTGGGGGGGAGTGGCAGGGCGGAGGTTGATCAGGGTGAGGAGGCGGAGGTCCTGCGGTGGTCGGCGAGCCGTGTGGGTCGCTGAGGTGATGGGAGCGGCTCGCCGGAGGGTGGTCGGAGGCGAAGGGGGTGAAGGTGGTCAGGGTCGGTCGAGGGCTTAATTGAATAAATTGAAAGCGGGGAAAGAAAGAGGAGAAGAAGGGGAGTAGCTCTAGCTTACTTGCAGGGACGAAGGGGGAGGAACAGGGCGACAGTCGTATCGACTGTCGCCGGAGAAGACGATGCTCAGGGGAAGGGGCGACGGCGAGCAGAGAGCCGGAGAGGCGCCAGCTGGGTACGGCGTGGCGCGGGAAGAGCGGGGGAGGAAGTCTCTGCTGCTGGTATTGCGGCAGAGCGAAGAGGTGGAGGGGGAGGAAACCGCCGGAGCTGGTGAGCATCTGCCGGAGGAAGAAGAGAAGAAAGTTGGGGATTTTCTCCGTCAGATCCAGGCTGCCCTGGTCGGTGGAGCAACGGGGGGTATTTATAGGGATCAAACAGGGAGGAAGGCGGAGGGAGACGACGTGTCTCCCTCGCCGGAGGATGGTCGGAAACAGGAACCCATACCGTCCGTGCGTTCGCACGGCCGGTATGGTGGGTTACAACGACCAGGGGGGTGTCCCTGCGACGGCTGACGACGCAGGGCACCCCCGGTTTACTTGCCAGGTCCCTCACCTCACCCTGCGCGGCGCCATGCTCCGCGCAAGGTCGCCGGAGCATGGTGCTGGCAGGTTTTGCAGGAGGGACCTGATTGCAAAGAACGAAGGAGAGTTAGGGGCCAAAATGCGAGGGTTCAAAAGTTGAGGGCCAAAGAGTAAATATATGAGGACCAAAGTGTAAAGTCGGTCAAGGAGGTTTCTTCTTAGGCTCAAGCTTTTATACATGACTAATTAGGACCTAAGGAATCTGATGGTGAATTTCATTTTCATATTAAACCTTGTTTGACCGGTCAATTTGCGCAAAAACCCAAATTAAGTTATTAATTGGGCATGGTTCTCGATGTAGGTCAAAATGGGTTCTGAAGGCCAAATTGAAGGTTCTAAACCCTAGAGATTATTTTTCTATGAATTTTAGAGGGTTTAGTCTATTTTTACTTTGCCTCGAACCTCGTGAATTGAAGTAGGTTGTTTTAGGGTTACAGATTATCATTTAGTTTCTTGGAAGTGCTGTAGCCCTTGCTAGATCATCTCATCCCACTTTTATTCTTCTTAAGCTGCTTTGACCTATGTTTGGGCCCTGAATTGCCCTGTATGCAGATTATACTGGTAAAATTGCATTTTTACCCCTTATGACTTGTTTTCTTCTCAAACTCAGAATTCTCTGAGTTAAGCCTTTCCTTGAGATATGTAGGAGCTTTTATCCTTTGTATTAGGTCAAAATGAGCTAGTTATGGCTCATGATGAGGTTCTCATCATGTAGGTCCTTTTATAGTGGAGGAGAAGAGGCAAAAATAGGTATGGGACCATTAGTGACATCCAAGCCGTCGCTGGAAACGTTTCTGTTGGTAGCTCATGCCCGCTGGCTCCCATAGCTGGCTTTGCTGGCATGCGATGAATTACCGACGGCTGTGAGCGATGCTGTAAGTCTAGCTCATGTGTCGCTATAGGTTTAGCTTACGCTGCGCTATGCATGCACGCCTGCGTGCCCGCGTGCGCACCTGCCCTATTGCTCGCGTGCGATGCTGCGTGCGGGTGCTGGCAGCTTAGGCTTCGTTACGTGGCGCAGTCTGGGTTGTTCATCTTCTTGTTGTAGGGGCTGCTACAGAGGTCGGATTGAGCCAATTTTCATGCCATTAGGCTGAGATCCTCTACCCGAATACATCCGCGCGGTCGGATTTAGCATTTGAAGCTTTGAATTGTCTCCTAGTCCCTTGGCCGTTGATCTTCCTCAGACTGCATATGGTGCTACGTGACTCCGATTGAGGCGATTTTAGAGGCGTTGAACTCCGATCGTCGTCTTGATCAAATTCGTATGGTCGGATTGTCAATCCGAGACTCTAAAATAAATATCCTTCTCTCCTAACCACAAAAGAGATGCAATTAATCTAAATTATATACAACTACTCTAAATGTAGAATGATGCATACCATGCAATATTTACAACATGAAATGCAATTCTAAGCCTAGGAACATACATGAATAGGCATTTTACACTCGATAAATGTGTTTGCATCATGTTCGTATGAAAGATTAGGTATAAATTAGGGCTCATTAATGGGTTTAGATTGAAGAGCATTACTCAGAGAATCTCCCTTAAAATTTTGGGAGGGATTCTCTAAGCAATCAAGGAGAATCCTCCTTTTAAAGCTTGTCAGAGTAGGATTTCCTCCACTATAATGGCAGAGGGATCTTTTTGCAAAGAACGAAGAAGTTAGGGGGCCAAATGTAAGGGTTTTTGAAAGATAGGGGTAAAAATGTAATTAGGTTGGACTTATTTACAAAGTAGGTCAAGACGAGTTCCCCTTAGGTCTAAATTTTGGTAAAAACCTAATTTGGACCTAAGGAATCCAATGATAAAGTTGGACTTTGGGTTTCATCATTTTTGACTGGGCAATTTACGTAAAAACCTAATTTAGGTTAAATATTTGTTTGAGACCCCAATTTAGGTCAAAATAGGTTTCCAATAGCCAAATTGAAGGTTCTAAACCCTAGAGAATATTTATCTATGATTTTTAAAGGGTTTAGGTGAATTTCATCCTGACCAGAACCTTATTAAATCAAGTGGGTTTCTTTTAGGGTTACAAGAAGTCATTTAATTCCCAGAATTCACATGAACCCTTTTCTATTTGATTCAACCCGCTTATTTTTTTATTAAGACCATTTGACCTGTGTTTAGCCCATGAGAAAACCCGTTGTTGTACTGTAATGGTAAAATTGCAATTTTACCCTTTATTTCTTGCTTTTCTCTCAAAATGGTTATTCATTGAGTTAGGACCTCCAGTTGGTTATGTAGGAGCATTTGTTCTCTTTTTATGGGTCAAAATGAGCTAATTATGCCTCACGATGGTGTTCCCATCACCCAACATTGACCATCAAAGGCTACTGGCACCCCCTCATCATCTTTACCTTAGAATCCTAACCGTTAGATCATCATCCAACGGTTAGGAAGCCTCCACGCCACTGCCTCAAGAACTTGTGACAATCCTCGGCTATAGCATATTGGTTAGGATGTTAGCCTCCAGGGGAGGGGCATGGATTCGAATACCCGCAGCCCCCCCAATTCGCCAATTAGAGATGGTCGTGTGCACATACAAGGGCACCGTACACAGCACGACCCCACACAGCAGCAGCCAATGCATGCCAGCGCACGTGCGCGACACGACCGCGTGATGCACGCGCCAGCAGCTATGAGCAGGCATGTGCTTGGTTGGCACCAACCTTTAGCGACAACCTAGGAGGGCCTCTAGTGATGCTTACAGTCATCACTAATTGCCTATAGGTGTGAGGACAGCTGCGAGCGTGAGTGGTGGGGGCGCGATTGATTGCACAGCAATCATAGGTCTTAATTGACCTAAATTAGGTAGGACTTAGCATAAGTTAGGGTAATTCACGCATGGATAAGCATTACTAGCACCTTTATTGCTTTTTTTTAGCTATGCATAAAACAATGCTATAATGTACTGATTAGGTGCATTATGTCAATTGTAGGTAATAAGCTGATCAGAAGCTAGATCTGAAGCTAGATCTAAAGCTAGATCTGAAGAAAAAAGCATAACTGCTATTGCAGTAGAGTTGGAGTAGAAAACCTAGATTAGATAATAATGTAAGGGAGTTAAGGTATGCTATTCTATTAAGTAGGAATAAAGTAATAAATTGTGAAGAACTTAGGTCCATCCTAGCCCTAGGATAACCTAGAAGCCTCCCCAAGCCTTATTCACCCTTAGATTAAGTCATCGCACCCTAGTAAACCTTAAAACCCTAATTCTAGTCTCTATTTGGACGTCCAGATGAGTTATAGGACATCCAAAACCCTTAGCCAAATTTCGCACACCTTAAACCCACTTCTGCAATGTTATTAGATGTCCAGACAATTGATCAGACGACCAATTTTTGCAGAATACCGAAGACAGAACCTAGAATCCCTCCTGACTCTGATTAGACGTCTAGACAACAAGTCTGAACTTCTGATTTTTCACTATAAGACGTCTGATACTATTATTGGACGTCCAAAACTACCCTCCAGACCCTATTTTGAGATTCAAGCCTTGATCTTGGATCTCTAGGTCCCTAAACCCAATTCCAACCCCATAGGAACCTAAATTAAGGTGCCCTAACCCTAGTACATCACCTCTAAACCTCCCTAAGGACCTAATTAGGTCCTCACTAAACCTAATTGACTTGGATCTTAATCAATTCCATCAACCTATTCAATTGGACTCATTGAGTCCAATTGAGCCTTGATCTCAGCACACACTATCCAATTGGACTCAGTGAGAGTCCAATTGACCTAGAACTAACTTAATTGAGTTATTTTACTCTCAATTAAGTTTTTAGACACCCAATTAAACTTGTATTAAGTTTAATTGCATTTTACCTTAGTGAATTAGGGTTTACAACCCTAATTTGAGACCTACCTTGACCTAAACCCACTAGAACCTAATCTAGTCAACCTAGCACCTAAGTTTTGACCCACACACACCCACGCACACCGTCCACACAAAAAATACCTAGCCTAGAGTTCTTTAGAACTCTCTACCTTGTGTTGTTGCCTTGGTTGCTAAAATTAGCAACCAAGAGCCATTCAATTTTTAGATCCACATTTGGTGGATCTAAAAACCACCATCCATCCTCTCTCTCTCACTCTCCCACGAGCTCCTACCATAGGCCTTTCTAGAGAATTCCATAATTCTCTAGAGAGCTTCCCTTAGGTCTATAAAAAAACCTAAGGGGTGACCATTTGCACCCATCCACTCTTGGTTCCATTTAGCTTAGTTTCATTCCACATCCACTCCACCTCCATGTCCATGAGTAGCTTCACCATGGCCACTACCACCTCCATGCCAAGATGCTGGATCACCTCTCCAACCTCTCTCCAAGGGCCGGCCTAAGCACCATTGGCCGCCCCACCTTCTTCTCTCAACCAACTCAAAGGCCATCGAAGCCACCCTCGAATGCCCTTATTTCTAGTAGATTAGATTATAGTTCTTCTTAGACTTACATGCTTTATTTACTGCTTAGTAGTGTAGCTCCTTATTCTCTCCCAATGATGCATGCAAAATCCCCCCATAGATTCATGTATGTAGTCATTTTCTGGTAGCGAGTATTTTTATTTCCCTGTACAATCATTCCTCTTCCTGTGCTCTGCAACTTTGATATCATCATCATCTTTTATATAAATATATATGTTGAAAATCACCATGTTCCTAGTTATCATCTTTTGGTGTGATTTAAGTTGCATGTTTTAATTACTATCTTTTGGTAACTAGCATGTCGTACATCAATACGTAAATTACCATAAATCGACATGAGATTTTAAGCAAGTGGAGCGAAAGAGATCAATTTTAAATTTGCATTTCCATAAATGCCTCCCAGAGACGAACAACCGGGACTCCAAGTCTCATTATCTCTATAAATATTTTAGTTTGATCGTATTGCGCACTATACTACGATGCTTTTTCTAATAAAAAACATGCTCTACGGTTCACAATAGTGATCTTCAGCGACAGCTGCAAGTGTCTTTAGTGACACTTGCAGTTGTCACTACAGCACTCTACCCGAATTTCTTCCTCTTCCCTCCACTATAAAAGGACCCCTACACCTCCATTCTTCATCATCTCTAACTACTCTACTCCCACCTACTCCTAAGCTCTAGTAGACCACCAAAGCTCCAATAGAGCTTACTCTCAATCTCCAAAGGCCTCCTATTAGTGTAATATTCCTATTTCCCACCAAATATTCATCCTTCATCCCACTACCTTCATAGGTTACCTTGGAGCCATCCTCCCACCACCATTCCTGTAGAAGATCACCTTCGTCTCCTCACCTCCATTCAAGAGCCTCGGTGAAGCATTCCTATGCCTGGCATCCTCCTGCATCTTACCTCCTTCATCCAAGCTTTCGCCAGGTGTCGTCATCTAGCTGAACAACCGATTCAGGAGATTCCTCTCACCCTTATCTCTTTTATGCTTTCATAGATTATTGTAATAAATATTTGCATGATATATCATAGTTGTTTCATATCTCTTGTGGTCTATCTTGCTTGCTTCTTCTATAAAAACAAAAGAAGAAAAAAATAAAAAAACCCCAAAACACCAAAAAGAAACAAAACGAAACATAGATTTCAACCAAAGTAAACGTCACCTCCCTGTGTTCAACCTAGGACTCCCTTGGAGTTTCAGTTATAAATTGTATTTGATAACGCATTTTGCGAGCTACGACGACGGGTTCTCCAAACCCCAATTTTAATTCACTAAGCATGACTCATCATACACATTTACTTTATTTTTTTTTAGAATTTTTATATTATTTTAAATTAATTACATGTCTCACTCATTCTAGGCCTTAAAGGGGTTTAGACTTAAGAACCTAAGGCCTTAGAATATGGTTGTGTGGCTAGAATGTCAACGAAAACACTCAGAGGTGTTCAACACATGATAAGAAGGTGCTCAAGCATGTAAATGGGTATTTAACTTTAAATTTCCATTAATTGCAAATTTGGACAGTTATGCCTGACATATAGTTTACAGGGAATGTTTAAAAACAAATTACAAGCAATTCTATTTAAATTAAGATTCAGTCTTAGTACATGAAAGCTTGTACATAATGTTTACAACATTGAAAGCATGTCAACCCTTTAAAACTCTAAAAATCCCAGCCACTGCCTTACTAAATTTTAGTCCAGGAGCAACAACTACATCAACTGCAGCAGCAAAACAAAACTGCAGCAGCAGCATCTAACAGCATCTGCAATGACTCTCAGTAGCTCAAGGAGCTTCCCAAATGTCTTAAGTTGATTTCCAAGGCTGCTATGCAGCCATTTCTCAATTCAGTAGATCTGACATGAGGATTTCAGTATAAAACTCATTTCCAACAGCTCTGAAATGGAGATTTTCGCAGCTACTCAGATGGCCAAATCCAATCCATTATCTTTGTCATAGACAACAAAGATAATGGGATTAGATTGGAAATCAATCCAATAAAAAATGTTGCTGCTATGCAGCCTTTTCATGTGCTAAATTGGGATTCACAACTCACTTTAAAATCTAAATAAGCACCGAATCCACTTATGAATCGATTGAAAGCTTTGAATCTACAACAAAAACTTTTAAACCTTAATCCTCATTTTAAATCAGAGAAAGAGCATTGATTTGACCCCTTCCTTATGCTATAGATAGCATGAAAGAAGAGTTCAAATCAGTCCATTAAAACCATCTAACTTGAATCCCAAATGATTAAAATCTTAAGGAATACTGAAAATTCCTTAGGTTAAAAATCAGAATCTCACTCAAAAACCAATAAAAAATACTAGGTAGAGAGTCAAATAAACAAAGTTGATTCTCCTTGGCTTTCCGACACATTGAAGTTCATAAAATCCCAACTCATGACAAATTCAATCATGGCTCATCTAAGGAAAAGTTCATCATTAAAATCATCTTAGATTCATAGCCATGGACTGATCTACATCAAAAACATATTGATTCGCTTGATCAAAAACCCTTCAAAACCCAATTTGATCAAAATCTTGCCATCTTCACTTGAAATTCAAATTGAAAATATATCAAGCAAATCGATTCTTCTCAAATCAGATCAGGGGTCTTCGTGAAATTCTGAAATGAATAGGAAGAACCCTAGATGGATTTTGAGCACAAATCCTCATCTCAAAGCTAGAGAGCAATGATATGAGAATTTGACAATAATGGAGGGGTGAAGTGCGAAATAAAATGAGAGGAAATTCAGACCATGAAATTGTGATGTGAGGGAGTGAGATGAATGATCAAATGGATGAAATGGATTCATCTCCTCTGATCTGAATTGATCAGAGGAGGTGGGTGTGTGAATTCTACTCTAATCTATTCCTAAGCTAATAATCAAACAAGTGGATTCACTAACTGATCTACTCCTAACTAAGCAACTGTATGCTAATTACTAACCTAAACAACTCTAACAACGTAGGAAATCCTAATCTAATCAGATGAGTGGGACCTTTGGATCCAAAGCTGGTGGCTAAGGAGGAAGAATAAAGGGGAGATCTCCAGAGAAGGAAAAGCCCATAAGAGGAGATTCAGGGTCGTCCTCGGGTGTACGTCATCCCTAGTGGTGAGGAGGAAATGGTAGTGAAAAACCACACCACTGTCATTGATGTGGTGAGTGAACAGGGTAAGGAGAGCTGGAAAAGACGAAGGGATCGCCTCAAGGAAGTAGGAGAGGAGGTCGATGGCACACATGTGATCAGGGGAGCTCCTTAAGTAGACTAGATCAGGGGAGCTCCTTAGGTAGACTAGATCAGTGATTCCACTGACCGCATTGGTGAGATTAGTCAATTAGGTCATCTATGGTAGGGGACAAAGGAGAGGAGTGCGAGAAGAGTTAAATCAAAGGAGCGTCGTTGGATCAGATATGTAGATGGGGGTGAAGCCACACGACAATTCTCACAAAACTTCCATTCGAGAGCAGCCAAAGATCGAGAGGTGGACGAGATGAACGGCTGGGATTGGGCATGTTCTTTGTGTGAATAGTGCACCAAGGGTGCACCGCTCACCAGCTTCTATTGGTGATTTTGCAGGACAAGCCCCTCAGCGAAGGGGTAGAGAAATATCAGAGAAGGCCATAAGTGTTAAGAAATGTATATAGAGTAGTCCCTAGAGCCTTACAAATAGGTCCTTGCATCCTACAAATAGATCCCTGAAGGTTTTCTATTGAATGAAAGGTTATATATGAAGGACCTAAATGTGAATCTCATAATGCAAGGTCCTGATGATGTCCAAATGCTACCAAGTTTTTATTAAAGATTAATTTAATATATTAAAAGCTAATTTCACTTTTGATTTGAAGTTTTGAGCTCATTTGTGTGTTTAATTTGCAATTGGATCAACATTTTGTATTTATTAATAGAATATCCCAATAAATGGCCTAATTATGCATTTTTAACATAGATTTGGTGTTTTAAGTCTTTTCTGTTAATTCTCACACTTAACCATTTCTTTGTGTTAATTTGATAGTGTTGAACCTAATTTCTAGGTTAACTTAAGCATTTTAGCTATGATGAGACACACAGCACAGGTGCTTACTATTAGTTCAACCCCTCATAAATAATATTTTGATGATTTTACAAAATAAAGAAAAAGAGATAAAACATAAGCATAGCATATTTTTCTCTGTAATAACACAATTGCAAGTTTCATGGAGTTTTCCAAGTCGGAGCATTAAAAGCGTGAAGACTAGATTAGCATACGTATTGTCATAGGTCATAGGCTTTTTTATGTAAACTTTCAAAAGTTATAATCTTTATTTTATTTAAGTCTAGAGTTATTGTAAAGAACCCCCAAACATAACTTATAAATAGCTAACTTAGGCTCTCTACACTTAGGATAAATTAGAAATGAAAACCTAACACTAAGACACAAATTAGACGTCCATCACAACTGTCGGACATCTAATTTTCAACTTTAAGACGTCTGACAATTATTTCAGATGTCTAATTGCCTATAGCCTTGCCTTTACATTCTGTCCTCTTAGGGATTAGTCAAAGCAACCTTCCATCAGACGTCCATAGATTGATCTAGACGTCCAACACATAACCTGGACGTCCTTAAACCAACTGTTAGACTTAAATGCCCATTTTCTCTCTATTGTGTTGGTATAATGGGTAAATACACTTTTAAATGTCTGGACATATCACCAGACGTCTATCAATGGACCATTGCCCATTTTTTTGGCATACACTTATTAGAAACCAAAGTTTGGCTCTTAGATTACTGAGGCATGTCAATAATATTTTTCCAGATGTCTAAGAAATCCGGCAGAAGTCCAAACTGACATCTGTTCCTTAAAATCTAGAACTCTGTTTGGATCTGGTAAAAATAGGAACAAACCCACTTATAGTTAGACGTCCAATATTTGTATGAAATGTTTAGACCGACTTCTATTCCTTGAAATCTAGAACCCTATTTGGATCTGGTCAAAACAAGAACGAGCCCACTTATACTTAGACGTCCAATATTTGTATCAGATGTTTTATATGATATATCAGACGCCACTATTTCAATCTAATGAAAATAGTAAGCTTGACTCAGACATCTTACATGACATCTGAACTAAACATCAGATGTCTGATATTGCTACCAGATACATAATTGCCTTGATTTGTGTTGGATTTTGTCCCAATCTCTTGGGACTTGCATCCAATGGCTAGGCGACCTCTCCCAAGCCTTCTTGAAGGTTCCAAACTTGCCTATAAATAGGCTACAACCCCTCTTAGGCAAAACACACCTCTTGAGATACAATTTTCTTAGAAAATCACTTGCTCACTACTTCTTGCTTACTTTTGCCCTTGTGATGTGCCAACACTCTAGTTAAAGGGCAAATCAACACTCCCTGTGCACTTCATTTTGCTAATTCTCAGGGAGTTCTTTTTATGCTTAATAGATAAGGAAGTCATTAATATTTTGGGGTGTTCTATAGGTGTTGTTTCATTCTTATTCTATTATTGTAGTTTGGGTATCTGGCATGTCGGGTCCCCATCTCTGCATTATGAAGGGAGGGTTTAGGGATCGGAGGTGGGATTTGTAATTGAGGTACAATACCCTTGTTTAAGTAGTGTGGTTAGTGGATTGATCACTTTGTGATCGAAAATCCTAAGTCAAGGGATTGGCTTAGGTGGTGGTTTTCACCCAATTTGGGTTTTCACCTAAAAATCTTGTACCTCTTTTTGTGATTGTATTTTTGTCTTGCAATATTTTCTAAATTCACTATTCACTCCCTGTCTAGTGCAATTTCATTTGGTATTAGAGCAGGCTTTTCACTTTTAGGAGTAACATCTACGGGAAGATAACATGGAGGGGAGAGTCATTTCCACTGGTAGATCTGAGGGGCAATCCACCACCCGACCACCACTCTTTAAAGGGACAAACTACGCCTATTGGAACCTGAGAATGAAGATGTGGCTTCAAGCCAACGATTTCTCCATTTGGGAGAAATGCAAATCCGCATACGTCATTCCTGAGAAATCAGAAACGGGATACACGGTGGAGTAGATTCATCACCATGGACTAAATGCTAAGGCGATGAACTCACTCTACTACACACTCAGCTCGGAGTTCAATCGCATTAGCCAATGCACAATCGCCCATAAGATATGGAGAACCTTAAAGGAAACTCACGAAGGTATGTCTAGAGTTAAATCCTCTAAGATTAATGTGTTATTGCAGGAATTTGAATCCTTCTCTATGAAGGAAAATGAGAGACTTGAGGACATGTACACCTGATTCACGTTAATCATGAATAACCTTAAGTCTCTAGGAAAGACATTTATAAAGGGGGAGCTTCAAGGCAAGCTCCTTCGCTTCCTTGGACCTGAGTGGGAGCAAAAAGTCATGGTAGTAGAAGAAGGAAACCAAGTAGAGGATCTAGACATGGAGAATCTACTTGGGAATCTAATGCCTTATGAATAAAAAATGAGCAAAAGAAATCTATCACAAGGAGCCAATGAAGAATACTTTAGCCTTCAAAGCTACATCGGACGATGAGGTAAGTACCAATGATGAAGAATTCATTTTATTAGCTAAAATGTTCAAAAAGTTTCTTCGAAATAGAAAAGAGATTAAGGGATAGAAAAGGGAGGAAGAACCTCTAGTTTGCTATAATTGTAAGAAGAGAGGTCACATTAAGAAGGTTGTCGCTTACTCAAAAGGGATGATGACAAGAAATACTAGAAGCCTTCCAACTACAAGAAGTTCTCCAAGCCCATGGGACTCAAGAAGAAGGCATTCCAAATAACTTGGGATGACTCCACCTCTGAAGAAGAAGAGGAGGAAACAAATGAAGAAATGGCATGCTTGGGACTAATGACAACGAAAGATGCTTCTGAATTTGAATCTGAGGAGCCTGAGGTAAACTCCTATTCTCTAGATGAATTACAAGAAGCTTTTGATTCATTATATCTAGATCTTAAGGAAATAAAGACTAAAAGCAAAGCTTTAAAAGAAGAAAACTTAGAGAGTAAGAAATTAATCAATGATCTTAAAGAGAAGAATCTAACTCTTACTAAAGAAACCATAGCGTTGAATATGCAAATAAGAAACCTAATGATTGAAAAAAGCCATTAACAAATGCCTTGTATACGGCCATGAGTGAATAAAAATTTCTAGATAGAGAAGAATTACTCGACAAAATTCATGTGCATGAAAAATTGAACTCCTTTAGAAAGGATGAGAATAGCTTACTTAGAGCGAAGATTAGAGGACTAGAAGATAAAAAAGACATCATGAAAATAGAGATAAATCACCTTAAAGAAAAATCAAATCAACTTCTTGAGGACTTAGCCAAATTTACAAAGGGGAAAGATAACTTGGACAAGCTCATTACCCATCAAAAACTTTCCTCGAGTAAATTTGGACAAGGCTTTTATGAACCTAGTCAAAGTGAGCCGAAAAAGGATCCTCCTCCAAAGGGGACCACTAACAAATACTGATCCACTTTACAATGGATATTGAAAAGACAACTTTTAATTTGTTTTGTTGGGCTAAAAGGACATTATAATGTCAAAAATTGGATATACAAAATGAAGGATGGACAACTCAAATTAGAAATACCTAAAGAAACACCAAGTCACCAAAGGAGATCTTTTGTAGAAGCAAAGGGGTCTACAAGAAAGAAGACAAGGAGACTACCACTATCAAGGAGGCCGATGGGTGATGGACTCCGGGTGTTCCAAACACATGACGGGAGACAAGCAGCTATTTTTGGACCTCCAACCTATGGATGGAGGAACGGTTACATTTGGCAACAACCACAAGGGTCATATTATTGGCCTTGGTAAAATAAGTAACCCTCTCTCTCCTATCTCAAATGTCTCTCTAGTTAAAGGGCTAAAACGTAATCTTTTAAGTGTTAGTCAAATTTGTGATAAGGGATTTAAGGTGGTATTTACTTCAAAAATATTTAAAATTATGCATGCATCAATCAATGAAACCCTTCTTAAGGGAACTAGATTTAAAGACATCTATATTGTAGAATTTGATAAGGATAGCACTTATGAATGTCTTGTAGCAAATAATGAGTTAAGTGTATGGCATAGAAGACTAGGACATGTTCATATGAAGCTAGTTCAAAAACTAGCCAAACATGAACTAGTTTGAGGTCTTCCTATGGAAAGTTTTTAAATGAGCTTATCTGTGATTCATGTAAATTAGGTATCCACATCAAGACCATTAGAACTACTTCATCTTGATCTGGTTGGACCAACAAAATATGAGAGCCTTAGTGGATACAAATATTTCCTAATGATTGTAGACAATTTTTCACGATTTTCATAGGTCTCCTTCATGAGATCCAAAGGAGTATTTTCCATCTTTTCTATTTTTTGTAAGAAGGTTCAAACTAAAAAAGGCTACCAAATCACTCGTATTAGAAGTGATCATAGGAGCAAGTTTGAAAATTCCTTGTTTGATGATTTTTGTCAAGAGAATGGTATTGCTCATGAGTTTTCTTTCCCCCAATCACCTCAACCAAATGGGGCAGTTGAGAGAAAGAACTATACTCTTCAAGACTGTGCTCGAACATTGCTCATAGATTCTAGGTTACCGAAGTACTTTTGGGCTGAGGCAATTAACACGGCTTGTTACGTGTTAAATCACACCTTAACTCGATTCGGGTTGCGAAAAACTTGTTTTGAATTATATTATAGGAAAATATCCAAAATCAGTTATTCTAAAGTTTTTGGATGTTGATGCTTTGTTTTGAATACCCACTCTAATTTAGATAAATTTGACGCCAAAGGTGAAGGAGCCATCTTTATTGGTTATTCTTCACGTAGTAAGGCATATTGAGTCTTTAGCAAGACCACATTAATAGTGGAGGAAACCCTTCATGTTTCCTTCAATGAATCTCCTCACTCTTCCTTTATTGACCAAGTCAATATGGAAGATGACGATGATTCTTCTATTGATGTGTCTAGTATCCCAAACTCCAATATCCATAATCTTCCAAAAGATTGGATATATCAAAGGGATCATCCCAAAAGTCAAGTCATTGGAAGTGTTTCCGATGGCGCTAAAACCTGATCTCGTTTTAGTTGCTCTTTTGGTCTCTTCGCCTTTGTATCTCAAGTTGAACCAAAAAGTGTCAAGGAAGTAGGCTCCGAAGAACCTTGGATGATGGCCATGCAGGAGGAACTTAACCAATTCAAAAGGAATGAAGTTTGGGATCTAGTATTTAAGCCTAAAGGGCAAATGGTAATAGGAAGCAAATGGGTATTCCAGAAGCAGTTGAATGAATCCGGTATAGTCATTCAGAACAAGGCTCGTTTGGTAGCATAGATGAGACACTCATCATGATCTCTAATTACCCTTAATTAACTAGTCTTCCTAGTTAATTAGCTAGGGTTATGAATATATAAGGGTTAATTATAGAATAAGGGATATTTAGTTAAGGGCCTTAAAATAAGTTAAAAATGACATTTTATCATTCAATTAACATTATTAATAATTTAGATAATATTGGACCCAAAATCCTATTAATCATTTCCTTAATTAATAAGATAAGTAACTTAAATATAATGTATACCTAAGTATGTAATAACTTATGTAATTTTACTTAATCTAATAAATTATTCTAAAAAGGTCAAAAATGTAAATTCAAGGTGTAAACATAATATTTACCTTATTTACTAACATATATAAAAAGTTGAAAAAGATCTAAATTAAAAAAACCTTCAAAACCTGGCTTTACATTTTAGTCCTTAATATTCATTACAGTCGGGTCCTTATTCCTCACATAGGACCTTAAGTTTTATTACTTCTAAGTCCCTCTTCGTCTTCTTCTTCTTCTTCAGCCGAATGAACGGCTGGCGGCAGAGAGTGACCCCACCACGCGATCACCGCCCTGGCAACATCATTCCTCCTTATCGAAGCTCTTGCAGCTTGCGCTCACCACCTCCACTTCATCCATCAGTCTAGATTAACCGAGAATCCTATTTTTCAATGGGAGATAACCTAACTGTCATCGGAGACAACGATGGAGGTTAAGCTCCTCGAGCTCCTTCTTCAGCCAGACCCCATCTCTCTCTTCACCGCAAATTGTTATAAATACCCCCTCACACCCTTGATTTTATTCAAGTTGAATCCCTTCCCTCTTCTAACACTACAGCAGACCCAATAGGCTATTCGTCCAAACCTCCGGCGATTCCCCATTCCATCTTCCGACTTCCTCTGTCCATCTTAGGTAGCCGAGGAGATCTGCCGTGGTCTTCTGCACCTCTGACAAAGGCGCCAACCTCAGGATTCCTCTGCTCCACCTCAAATCTGCCTGCCGGAGATCTTTCGTCCACCCTCTGATTTCGTCATCCGCATAAACCTTTGGTGAAACCCTATTGACCCTTTCGTCCAGGTAACAGTAGACTAGGAGTAGAAGTAGGAGTAGGCTAGCCTAGTTAGTTAGTTTAGTTAGTTAGATTAGAGTAATGTTAGAATTTAGTTTCATCTCCTCCGACTCCGATGAATTCCTTGAGCTCGCCAGAGCTTTAATTTTGTCTTTTTAATTCATTGTTCACCTTCCTGTATCTTCCATGTTCACTTCTAATTCACTTAATCGTTTAATTAAATCACCTAAATGCCTAATTCAAATCTCACCTTCACCGACTACTATCACTATCCATGGTGACAGTAGTCGATTTAATTTCACCTTCATTGGGTTCTTTCATCACCTATCACCACTAATGAACCTTAATCGACATTATAATACCTATTATTATCATCTATAATTAAATGCCTAAATCTTAATTAAGTTCATGAGCTCGCTGTCCATGGTGGCTCAGGAACAGTTCAAACTTTAAATTAAATACATATTTATGAATAATAACATCTGTTGACTTGATTTAACCTCTCAATCGAGTGGTTAAATCAAGTCCTGAGCTTTAACCACTCAAATCTTTAAGAAAACAAACTTACTGTCAAATCTTAATTTTAATGAACAAATGGGGAATTAAAAGTGATACTGAGGTTCCTTGTAACCTCAGGATCCTTTATGGATTAAAAGTGGTTAGTTTTTACAATCTGTACATACAATTCTACATTTTCTGGACTCACCAGAGCTCCGGTGAGCTCTGGCGAGCCATTCTTTTGTTACAGCCTCTAGAACTTGCTAAGTAGCTCTAGAATAGTATGATAAGGATTACTGATTGTTTTAAAGAAATTTGTTTACGGATTTAACCATTAGAGCTATAGATTTGAACTTCATCTTCCCCAACTCCGACGAGTTGGAGAAGTCTGTTAGGAAGGATTTGAGAAGCATTTAAGGAGCTCAGAAGCTTCAATGCGATGCACTGAAGCTATTTTAGTCTTTAAAACATTGTAGCAATCTTCCCATGACTCTGTCGAACAAACACCTATTTCAGTTCAGGTGGCGAGCCTGAAACCCTAGGAATTATGGTTGAAACAACTTTCTAAAGATTTGAATAAGTTCTAGATGATGAGAAGTCTCTATTTTAGGCATTAATTTCTTGGGAGGAAGCTTAGAACAGAAAGTTAATTTTCGAGCTTCCACAGTCAAACGTGAGTCTGATAATGAAGTTCTGAGCTTGAATTGAGGAATTGAGATGTGAAAACTATTTCTGAAATCTTATTTGATGATCTGAAATTAATTAAAGTAAGCTTAGATGATGTACTTAGTGAAGATTTAGTTTCTACCAATTTGGGTTACTTTCGAATCCAAATTAATAGGAGTACTGTTCTGATGAAATTTAAACTTAAAACCTGCCTAGATTGATTTGTTATAACCCTTAGAATTAAACTAAATAGATTAGAAACACTTTTAAAGTGTCTGTTGCACTTATTGAAATCTGAAAATCAAACTTTGAAGCTTTCAGAGAAGAGAAAAGCTTCTCTACATGTTCTGAAGGTCTTAAGAGTTTAAAACCTACTCTAATAGAAGCAGAATTACTTATATAACATATACAAACCTTTTAATAGAAGAAAGAAGTCCATCTGAGGACTCTCCTGATTTAAAACTACTTCCAGGCAACTAAAAGCCCCGTAGGAACCCCAGATTTCATCTTTTAAATTGAAGAGAAAAACATAATTTAAACATTAAATTGACCCTGTAATTGTGTAGATTACTTTTAGAGCTTTCCAACAAACTTGAAATCATTCAATTTGGACCTCTGGATAGAAAGTTATGAACATTTGAATTTAGGTCTGAGAGGGGTAAGTTAGTCCCACCTCGGTTATTCACGAGTGCGCGCCTGGGGTTAAAAATGATTTGTTTCTCCGGCTATGTAGTCGTCAGCTCTTGGCTCACCAGTTTCAATTCCATCTATTCTGATCTGAGCATTGCATGTTTGAGTGTGCGGGCTTATGCCTGCGGGTGTGCGCCATTGGGGGCGTGCGAAAGTGGTTGTGTCCTGGGAGGGCGAGTGTGGCCTGGGAGGTTGGGTTGAGCCGATGTGGCTCGAAACTGTGAACCGAAAAACAAATGAATCAAAAATGAACCTAATCGAGATTAGGCGTGGACCGAGTAGGGTCTGGTCCCACCCTGGTCTCAGGGTGCTGTGTATCCTCGAAAGGACCTTGCCGCAAATAAAAAACTTTTTGTTAAAAAAGTAAAAAAAACTTAGTTCAGCTGAAAGCTTAAGGAAAAGAGAAGTCGTTGAAGGATGCTATGTGTTTAAGCTGAAAGCTAAAGAAGAAGGCATAGGTGCTAAGGAGTGTTAAGGAAAAAGAGACTAAGGAACAAAGGAGAAAAACTAAGGGAAGAAGAGAAGGCAGGAGACTAAGGGAAAAAGAATAAGAGATAGGAAGAAAAGAAGGCAGGAACCACACAAGAAAGGTAAGAAGAAAGAGAGCACGAAAGAAGAAAATAAGAGAGAAGGAGATGAGAGGCTGAAGAAGATAAAATGAAGGATATTATTCTTTCTTACATAATTACTTTTTGTTTTTAATTGTAAAAAGGCATGCTTTAATTGGATAACTTTTTAATTGCTTTGATTTCTTAGAATGAAATAAAATTGAAAAACTAGCATGTTTACTTGTTAATAAAGTAGATCATTTTGAGTAAATATGTTTTGCATATGGAATTTTGTATATTCTTTATGGTTTAAATATTTTGACAAAATTCATGTTTTGAAAATCAAACTAGTTATACCTCTGAAATTTAAAGATAAAAGAAAATTAGTGAATTTGGAGAAAATTATTATGCCTTTCAGTGAACGACCTGGACTCAACCAGTAAAAATTTCTAAAATGTTAGGTTAATTCGACCCTATACTATACAACCGACACAACTTCGAGTTAACCTAAGTGATTTCTTCTACTCTTAATTAAGTGAAATTAACTTGATTACTAGTTGAGTGAAACGCACGCATCATTTTAATGGCACCGTTGCCGGGGAGGAAATATTTTGACTCACTAAAATTTGAAAGGATTAATTATTTAATTAGGAGGTATTTTGTAAATATATTTTTTTTGTTTTTACTAACTTTTGTTCTAATTAGTGTGTTGTGTTTTGTTTTTGTTTTGTTTTTATTTTCTTTCTTCTTTTCAGGTTTACCTTTGCGGGTAATCTCAGGAGAAGGCGGGAATCCGTTTTACTATTTTTGTTTTGTAAGTATTTCTTAATCTTTTGTTTTGTAGCATTTAAAAATAAAAAAATACAAAAATACATCTTTTCTGACTAGCAGCAGCATATTATAAGCATACACTCTTAGGAGTGCATATTTCCTGCTAGTATTAAGAGTGATCTAACTCGGGAAATTTTTAAACTATTTTTCTGGCATCAGTGGGAAAGCATGAGAAAACCCACATAGATCCCTATCCTCTGAGAATTAAAAAGACTACATATTTTTGTTTGAAAAGATATAAAAAGCGGTCATTGTAGTTTAATTGATATATTTTTGAAAAAGACTAACTAAAAAGAGGAAGTAAAATTGGTGACTTAAATCTGTTTGCAGAATGCATGCGGGCTTTTATATCGATATCGTTTGTTGCATGCTATCGCGCACACAGCGCGATCACTAGAGTCACACGAGTCAATTTTTCTATCTCTCTTTGCACCTCTTAGGGCTTTGGCCGAAGATCAACAAGTCTGCCTTACTCCTAGAGCCCCGGGGAGCCAGTAGTGAGCGGTCTTGATCCTTGACCTTAGACCTTTGAGTTTTAAGGTACGCACATGCGTAGTCACGTATTAGGATGCGTATTTTGATACTGTTACTCTATTTGTTTGCATCAAATTACTTTGCATACCTTAGGAATTTCTTCTTTCCTTTGAAAGAAGAGCAAAACCCACGTCTTTTGCACTGTTTTGCAGGTTTTTTGTGCCGCTGTTTTCTTATCGGTGGTGTGCGTGTGCCTTTGCACATTTATTTTCCATTTATGGATGGGAGGCGATCCTTGCATTCACCTCTTGCACCACCATTGACAGGTGATCCTAGGCCGGTTGCAGATAAGCAACCAATGGTTTTCCTGTCTGATCCATCAACTTCTATAGATCCAATGCAGAATCTTAATCTCAATATCCCTTCGTCTGGTCAGGGGGAGATGCCACCTTTTGCTGTTCATGAGGCACTCCTGAACCAGAATCTTAGGTTGCTAGAGCAAACAAGACAAATCAATTTATTAACAGCAGCCTTAAATAATTTACAAACTTTGCAAACCCGTTCTCCTCGACCTGAGGCGGGTTTTGAAAATCCTGATTTACCGATCAATCATCCAAGGCCACTACTTAGAGATTATTATAACCCATCTAATGCACAAGTAGAGCCTAATGTTAGGATTCCCATTGGGGAAAATGATCCAGAACTAAAGCCAAACATTATAGGTTTAATCCCCCACTTTCACAGATTTGCATCTGAGGATCTCTTTCAACACACTGAAGATCTTAAAAATTTATCTCAAACTCTTGGTCCTCGAAATCAAAATAGGGAAATCCTACTAATGAAAATGTTCTCTTTTAGCCTTAAAGATAAAGCAGCTTATTGGTATAGAACTATAGCAAGACAAATCTCAACTTGGGCTGAACTCGAATCTGCATTTTTGATGAAATTCTTTCCAATTGGTCGAACCAATGCTTTAAGGCGAGCTATTACTACTTTCAATCAAAATCAAGGAGAACCAATTCATGAAGCATGGGAACGTTTTCATGAATTGCAAAGGAAATGCCCACATCATGACATCCCTCGTTGGCAACTCATGCATATCTTTTATTATGGTTTACAAGAGGGCATTCACAATCTAATCAATGCCTCTTGTGGAGAGAATTTTATAGATCGCAATGCAGAATCCGCTTCAGAATTATTTGAAGGGAAGGTAGAAAACTCGATCAACAATGCATCAATGTCACAATTTTTGCAGGGCACGAATACGAATCACCAAAATCCGCATAAGGGCATTCACGAGATCGGTAATCCATCCAGTTCAAAGGATTTAGAGATTATTGCAGAAAAACTGGACAAAGTAGATATCGTAGCAAAGCATCTCGATGAGGTTAGAAACATAATGAAGACTCTTATGCCTCTACTTGCTACGAATCCCGTGTATTTACCTGTTTCACAAATTCCCACGGGGAGGGAATTTGTGAATAATCTGGATTCTAAAGATCCATCTTCCTTGGGTTTTCTATCTACTCCTTCATCAACCTAAGGAGGGACCTTTGTCCCACAATCTTACCCACCCTTTTCCCCACCCTTTACTATTGTAGAAAACACGCCATATCCTCTTAATTTAAATGCCATTCAGGGATACACACTAAGATCAAACCCATATTCAAATTCCTATAATCCTGGATGGCGTAATCACCCTAATTTTTCTTGGTCTGACCATACACAAAGACCATCATATCCGACTCAGACCAGACAAAATCCGCCTACATTGTCGTTTCAGCAACACAATGTGAGGCCATTTTACGTGGGTTCGCGAAACCCCATAGGGCCAAATAGAGATTCACAGCTAGACCAAATTGTAAGAGTTGTGACAGAGAGCCAGCAACAGAATGCTGAGGCTCTTGCTGAAGACCAACGACAATGTTCGGCAGAATTGGCTGATCTTAGGGGTCAAATCATGTAGTTAGCTGAATCTCGTCATCTTGGGACCCTTCCATCCCAGCCAATTCCAAACCCTAGGAATATCCAACAAAGACAACACCCGGGAGTTCAAAATCCGAATCAGGGACATGTCCATCTCCTTAATCAATTACCCCTGAATCCAAATCAAAAACAAAATCTGAATCCACCTATTTCTAATCTTGATTTTGAATGTCTAAATCAACAACAATTAGTTGCGAATCAACCAATAATTAATGATCTATCTTTCCAAAATTCACAAGCATCTTCTTCTTCAGCTGCTTCTTCTCATGCGGGTATTAACTCTATTACAACCCACCGTGGAACTTCCACTAGCGATCCAGTATTTCCAAGAACCTATCCCAAGACCCTAGTACATCTAGATTAACCCCTTTTTCTACATCTGGAAGAGGTGCAGAACCCGATCCTGCAATTCCCACTAATTTACAAGATTAGGATAACACCTCAGTAGAACAGGAAACCCACGTCCCACTCCCAGAAGCTTTGAAGAAGACTAGGAAACAAAAACAACCTGTTACATTAGATGAAGATTTGATTAATATTTTTGAACAGGTACATATTGATATCCCACTCCTAGATGCTATCAAACACATTCCGACTTATGCAAGATTTCTTAAGGAATTGTGTTCTCCTAAGCGTAAGTCGAGGAAAGGAAGCACTGTTGTACTTTCAGAGCATGTGAGCTCTATTATTTCAAGTATGCTTCCGTTAAAAAAGAAAGACCCAGGATCTCCATTTTTTTCCTGTATAATTGGGGGTCAGTGTTTTGATAGAGTTCTCCTAGATTTAGGAGCTTCTATTAACCTCATTCCTTTCTCTGGTAAAACATTTTCAAATAGAAAACCTTAAGTCTACCAATGTGACTTTACAATTAGCTGATAGATCTATTAAGTCACCAAAAGGAATGTTGGAGGATGTTATTGTAAGAGTTCAGGATTTTTACTTTCTTGTAGATTTTATTGTTCTTGATATGGAAGTACTCGAATACATTAGCCACACCCCAATTATCTTAGGGAGACCCTTTTTGGCTACTGCAAAAGCCAACATTGATTGTGAATCTGGAAAGATTGAATTGAAATTTGGGTAGAAGACAATTAAGTTAGATATATTTAGAGCTTCTAGTGGATTTGATTGTGAATGGATTGAGGAAATAAAATCAATAGAAGTTTTTGAGGATGTCATTAGTTCTCTAGATTTAGAAGACACATCTTTTGATATCCTATACCCTCAAAGCAATGAAACATTATTGGAATCTCTATTCAATCCTGAATTTGATTCTGAATCTGAATCACTTTTCACAATTGAGAATCCCTCCCCAAATCCTACTGTTGATTCAACTCCTATGCCTGAATTGAAACCATTGCCTGATAATCTTAAATATGTATATCTTGAATCTGATCAAACATATCCTGTAATAATCAATTCTCATCTCTCTGAATCACAAGAATCCAAATTGATCAAAGTACTTTGAGATCACAAAAAGGCAATTAGGTGGACTTTACATGTTCTCATCGGGATTAGCCCCAATTTTTGTACTCATCGCATCTATATTGAAGATGGGACACGACCTTCAAGAGAAGCTCAAAGATGCCTAAATTTTAATCTAAAAGAGGTTGTTAAGAAGGAAATAATCAAGTGGCTTGATGCTGATATTATTTATCCTATATCTGATAGCCCTTGGGTGAGTCCAATTCAAGTGGTACCCAAAAAGGTAGGACTCACCATAATCAAAACTGAATATGGAGAAATCATTCCCTATAGATTATCGAAAATTGAATTCTGTTACAAAGAAGGACCATTTCCCTTTACCATTCATTGATCAAATCCTTGAGAGATTAGCTGGTAATAGGTTCTTCTGCTTTTTAGATGGTTACTCTAGATATAATCAAGTTGCAATTTATCCAGAAGATCAAGAGAAAACAACTTTCACCTGCCCCTTCGGAACCTTTGCTTTCCTAAGAATGCCATTTGGGCTTTGCAATGTACTTACGACTTTTCAGCGTTGCATGTTAGCCATTTTTACCGAAATGGTGGGTGAATATATGGAGGTTTTTATGGATGATTTTTCAATCTTCGGGGAGACATTTGATATTTTCTTGGATAATTTGTCGAAGGTTCTAAAAAGATGTATTGAGGTTAACCTTGTCCTTAGTTGGGAGAAGAGCCATTTTATGATTCCTGAGGGCATAGTACTTGGTCATCTCGTATCTGAGCGGGGTATCCAAGTAGATCGAGGTAAGATCAATCAAATTGCAAATCTTCCAATTCTTGACTCGATCAAAGGCATTAGATCATTTCTCGGGCATGTGGGATTTTATAGAAGATTCATCCTTGATTTTTCAAAAATTGCCCAACCACTCACAAACCTCCTCACAAAGGATGCGATTTTTGAGATGGATGAGGAGTGTATTTTAGCATTTAAAACTTTGAGAGATAGAGTGACACAGACTCCAATTTCGCAACCACCTAATTGGGATTTACCATTTGAAATCATGTGTGATGCATCAGATTATGCAATAGGAGCTGTTTTAGGATAGAAAATTGAGAAGAATCCGGTGGTAATTTACTATGCTAGTAAAACATTGAATGAGACACAAAGGAATTATACAGTTACGGAGAAAGAGTTACTAGCAATAGTATTTGGATTAGAAAAATTTAGATCTTACATACTCAGATCTCAAATCATAGTGTACTCTGATCACTCAGCTATTTGACATCTTCTATCTAAGAAGGACACGAAACCTTGGTTAATCAGATGGATCTGGCTTTTGCAAGAATTTGACCTAGAAATTTGTGATAAGGCGGGTAAGCAAAATGTTGTTGCAGATCATCTATCCCGTCTTCCTTCCGATACATTCGAATCATCTCCACCAATTACAGAACACTTCCCTGATGAACATCTTTTGACTATATCCACAGATCTTCCTTGGTATGTAGATATTGTTAATTATTTGGTTACACATCAATTCCCGCCAGATTGGGATAGGAATCGCAAATCATGACTCAAAGCAAAAGCCAAATACTATTTTTGGGAAGATCCATATCTTTTTAGACTTTGTAATGACCAAATCATCACGCGTTGTGTCACCTCTTTTGAGATTGATTCTATCCTATCTTTTTGTCATGACCAAGCCTGTGGTGGTCACTTTTCTGGTAGAAAGACCGTTGCAAAAGTTTTGCAATGCGAGTTTTATTGGCCTACATTATTTGCTGATTCTCAGACTTATTGTAAGGCATGTAGTCACTGCCGAACACTTGGTGGCATGTCTCGAAAAGACATGATGCCTTTGAATTCGATTCTAGTCTGTGAAATCTTTGACATTTGGGGCATAGATTTTATGGGTCCGTTTCTATCCTCTTTTGGCTTCCATTATATTTTACTTGCTGTCGACTATGTTTCTCGTTGGATTGAAGCCATACCCACATGGACAAACGACCATCGAGTTGTCATTCCTTTTATACAGAGTCACATTTTTGCTCGTTTTTGGGTACCCCGTGCTATTATTTCTGACGGTGGTTCCCATTTTATTAATGCCCAATTTAAAACTTCACTTAGAAAATATGGGGTTACACATCGTATTTCTGCACCTTACCATCCCCAGACTAATGGGCAAACCGAGGTCTCTAATCGGGAGATCAAAAAGATCCTTCAAATGATAATCTGACCTGATAGGAAGGATTGGTCTTCCCGTTTAGGCTTTGTGGGCTTATAGGACTGCCCACAAAACACCAATAGGCATGTCACCATACAGACTTGTTTACAGGAAACCCTGTCATCTTCCCGTAGAAATTGAACACAAGGCCTATTAGGCAATTAAAGCCTGTAATTTATAACTCTTGAAGGCTGATGAAAATCGTAGGTTGCAGCTTAGCGAACTAGAGGAATTACATCATGATTCCTATGAAAGTTCAAAGCTGTATAAGGAGAAACTTAAAGCCTTCCATTACAATTTCATTTCCTACAAATCCTTTGCACCTGGTCAGAAGGTGTTATTATTTGATGCCCGTTTGAAGCTCTTCCCGGGCAAACTTAGGTCTAAATGGCAAGGGCCATTTATTGTAGTTAGGGTCTTCGACAACGGAGCTATCGAAATCACTGAACCCAACAAGGATCAACCCTTCAAAGTCAATGATCAACGTCTTAAACCTTTCTTGGAATCACATCCTTTGGGCCTTGTTGGAGAATGTTACCGGCTCCACTAGGGTTTTTTCTATCCATCCACCACACTTGTGCATAGCTATTTCGTGTTTTTACCATTTTTGATTTTCTTATACACTTACTTTTAAAATTTCACTCTATATCATATTGATTACCTTGATTTAGTTTGACTGACCACTCTGACCTTTGGTCAGACTTGAAATCGTCCGCACAGAGAATTTTAATCTCCTCTTTTTGACTCCTTCCATCACCCTATACTAAATGAAGTGTAATATTTTTCACCCTTCTTACAATGAGGACATTGTAAAATTTTGGCTTGGGGGGTGTTGAAGTGAAATTTTCACTTTAAGTGTTGGTTTAAAAAATAAAAACACATAAAAATTAAATATCCATGAAATTTAAAAAATAGAAATCTAAAAATGATAAAAATTTTAGAAATTAAAAAATTTCATAAAAATTTGAAAATTTTTTGAAAAAAATCATAAAAATTTGAAAAAAAATCTTATATACATAAAAATAAAAATATATAAATACAAAAATTTGAAAAGAAAAATTCATAAAAATAATAAGAGGGGTTTATTCATTATTAATAAAGAAGAAAAGAAGAATGTATATATATATAATTAAGAGCTTTAATTTTCTTTTAGGTCAGAAGTTTAAAATGTATATAGAATATATATAAATATTTAAGAGCATTCAATTCTTAATTAGATTTTACTTTAAACATTTTGTAAAAACACACTTTTGTGTTTAAAATTTTTAAAAACAAGATTTTATTTGAATTTAGGAATCTTTTAAAGATTTGTTTTTCTATTCTTACCTTGAATTAAGAAACTAAGTGTGTTAAGATTTTAAACTTAAGTTTTGGAATTGAATTATAACTTTTTAATCAATTAAATTAAGTAATCTTTTGCTTTTTGAAAATTTTATTTTCTCATAAAGTTAAGTAAAAAGCCAGATATTCAGAGTTAATTAGACAGAGAGTTGGTAGAATTTTAGTTTACAAAACTTACAAGCTAGAGATAAATAACTAGACTTGGTAAATTTTGTCTTGATAGATCCTATAGGAGAAAACTAAAAATTTGAAGAACTTAAGAGTAAAGGGTATTGTTGTCCAAGCTCTGGTTTGAGAGCTAAGTAACCAAAACATCTAAAATTCACTCACATAGAATTGTCTTGTTGACATCTGAGACCGTGAAAACATAGAGGTTAAGAGATCAATTCTGAATCCTCTTTAGTCGAAGGATTTTCACGAGGAGGTTCTTGAAAGGGTGAAGGATGTGCCACTCACCTAGAAAAAGGATTTGGAGAATAATGTTAGTAAGAAAAAAGAGAAGGGGGAAAAAAAAAGAAAAGAAAAAGAAAAAGTAAATAAAGCACCCTGCAGCTAAGTGCCTCGCTAAAAATGGGTACTTATGCAGTTTTCCATAAATAAATAAAAGCATCTCGTTACAAATGGATGCTACCCTTCCTTCCATCAAAAATAAAAAGGACATCTCGCTACAAATGGGTGTTCTAACCTATAGAAAAAGAGAAAAAAAATATGGAGAAAAAAATATTAGGAATAAGAGACCCAGTGGTCCACTGGGGAGATATACACAAAAAGTGTTGACCTTGGGATAGAAAACTAGTGAGGAGAAAGCAACCAAACCTGAGTAAGGTCAAGCCAAAGGCTTGAATTGGAATAATTGGGTTTGGAAAGTGATGTCTTAAGATCTGGATTTTTGCAACTTTGGATGTCTTTAGGACAATTCTCTTCACTAAGCACAGATGTTTTAAAATCATAGCTACTGAACCTTGGTATTGGGTAGTGAAGCCTAAGAAATTGGGTTTTGAAGATTTTAAGTTGAGACCTAAAGGAGAAGAATTGATAGAATCCTAGGTCTAGAAGTTAATCTTTAGTGTTGCAGGCTAGTAAATTAGAGTTTTACTACTCTAAGTTTGATTAATAATGAGTATCTGGCTAATTTGCTTAAACTTATATTGATAAAAGTCAAATACCATAAACAAGGGATTAACTTAAATCTATTTGAGTTTTTGAGTTAAAATTTAATTCTCAATCCTTAAGTTTTGTTTTTCTTAAAACACTTTGTATTCTAATTTGAGTTAAGAATAGTTACAAAGGTTAAGAGATTTTTGAAGAATTCTAATTCAAAATAAAATTCTTGTTTACAAATTATTTTAAGTATGTTTTGAAAATGTTATAAGTATAAGTCTAAGTAAGAAAATTTTCACACATGCTCTATACATTAATCATTTATATTAAATTTTAAAAAAAATTCTGACCTAAGCTTTCCCCTACATAGTTACTATTTATAATAATTTAAACCTAAGTGCTTTAAATCATCATAGTCTTAGTTAATTTTGCTAGGGACTAGCAAAACTTTGGCTTGGGGGTATGATGAGACACTCATCATGATCTCTAATTACCCCTAATTAACTAGTGTTCCTAGTTAACTAGCTAGGGTTATGAATATATAAGGGTTAATTATAGAATAAGGGATATTTAGTTAAGGATCTTAAAATAAGTTAAAAATGACATTTTATCATTCAATTAACATTATTAATAATTTGGATAATAATTGGACCCGAAACCTTATTAATCATTTCCTTAATTAATAAGATAAGTAACTTAAATATAATGTATACCTAAGTATGTAATAACTTAAGTAATTTTACATTATCTAATAAATTAATCTAAAAAGGTCAAAAATGTAAATTCAAGGTGTAAACAAAATATTTACCTTAGTTACTAACATATATAAAAAGTTGAAAAAGATCTAAATTAAAATAAACCTTCAAAACCTGGCTTTACAATTTAGTCCTTAATATTCATTACAATTGGGTGCTTATTTCTCACATAGGTCCTTAAGTTTTATTACTTCTAAGTCCCTTTTCGTCTTCTTCTTCTTCTTCAGCCGAATGGCGGTAGAGAGTCACCCCACCACACGATCACCGCCCTATCGACAACATTCCTCCTTGTCCAAGCTCTTGCAGCTTGCGCTCACCACCTCCACTTCATCCATCGGTCTGGATTAACCGAGAATCCTATTTTTCAGTGGGAGATAACCTCACCGTCGTTAGAGACGACGACGGAGGTTAAGCTCCTCGAGCTCCTTCTTCGGCCAGACCCCATCTCTCTCTTCGCCACAAATTGCTATAAATACCCCCTCACACCTCTAATTTTATTCAAGTTGGCTCCCTTCCCTCTTCTAACACTGCAGCTGACCCAATAGGCTATTCGTCCAAACCTCCAGCGATTCCCCATTCCATCTTCCGACTTCCTCCATCCATCTTAAGTAGCAGAGGAGATCTGTCGTGGTCTTCCGCACCTCTGACAAAGGCGCTGACCAAGGGATTCCTCTACTCCCCCTTAAATTCGCCTGCCGGAGATCTTTCTTCCACCCTCTGATTTCGTCGTCCGCTATGAACCTTCGGTGAAATCCAATTGACCCCTTCGTCCAGGTAACAGTAGACTAGGAGTAGGAGCAGGAGTAGGCTAGCTTAGTTAGTTAGTTTAGTTAGTTAGATTAGAGTAATGTTAGAATTTAGTTTCATCTCCTCCGACTTCGGCGAGTTCCTTGAGCTCGCTAGAGCTTTAATTTTATCTTTTTAATTCATTGTTCACCTTCCCGTATCTTCCAAGTTCCCTTCTAATTCACTTAATTGTTTAATTAAATCACCTAAACGCCTAATTCAAATCTCACCTTCACTGACTACTATCACTGTCCATGGTGAGAGTAGTCGATTTAATTTCACCTTCATTGGCTTCTTTCATCACGTATCACCACTAATGAGCCCTAATTGACATTATAATACCTATTATTATCATCTATAATTAAACGCCTAAATCTTAATTAAGTTCATGAGCTCGCTGTCCATGGTGGCTCAGGAACAGTTCAAACTATAAATTAAATACATATTTATGAATAATAACATCTGTTTACTTGATTAAACCTCTCAATCAAGTGGTTAAATCAAGTCCTGAGCTTTAACCACTCAAATCTTTAAGAAAACAAACTTACTGTCAAATCTTAATTTTAATGAACAAATGAGGAATTAAAAGTGATACTGAGGTTCCTTGTAACCTTAGGATCCTTTTTGGATTAAAAATGGTTAGCTTTTACAATCTGTACATACAATTCTACATTTTCTAGACTTACCGGAGCTCCGGTGAGCTCCGGTGAGCCATTCTTGTGTTACAGCCTCTAGAACTTGCTAAGTAGCTCGAGAATAGTATAATAAGGATTACAGATTGTTTTAAAGAAATTTGTTTGAGGATTTAACCACTGGAGCTATAGATTTGAACTTCATCTTCCCCAACTTCGGCGAGTTGGAGAAGGCTGTTAGGAAGGATTTGAGAAGCATTTAAGGAGCTCAGAAGCTTCAGTGCGATGCACTAAAGCTATTTTAGTCTTTAAAACATGTAGCAACCTTCCCATGACTTTATCGAACAAACACCTATTTCAGTTTAGGCGGCGAGCCTGAAACCCTAGGAATTAAGGTGAAACAACTTTTTGAAGATCTGATTAAGTTCTAGATGATGAGAAGACTCTATTTTAGGCATTAATTTCTTGGGAGGAAGCTTAGAATAGAAAGTCAATTTTTGAGCTTCCACAGTCAAACATGAGTCTGATAATGAAGTTCTGAGCTTGAATTGAGGAATTGAGATGTCAAAACTATTTCTGAAATCTTATCTGATGATCTAAAATTAATTAAAGTAAGCTCAGATGATGTACTTAGTGAAGATTTAGCTTCTGCCAATTTGGGTTACTTTCGAAACCAAATCAACAGGAGTACTATTCTGATGAATTTTAAACTTAAAACCTACCTAGATTGATCTGTTATAACCCTTAGAATTAATGTAAATAGATTAGAAACACTTTTAAAGTGTCTGTTGCAATTATTGAAATCTGAAAATCAAACTTTGAAGCTTTCAGAGAAGAGAAAAGCTTCTCTGCATGTTTTGAAGATCTTAAGAGTTTAAAACCTACTCTAACAGAAGCAGAATTACTTATATAACATATACAGACCTTTTAATAGAAGAGAGAATTCCATCTGAGGACTCTCCTGATTTAAAACTACTTCCAGGAAAGTAAAAACCCCGTAGGAACCCCTAATTACGTCTTTTAAATTTAAGGGTAAAACATCATTAAAACATTAAATTGACCCTGTAATTGTGTAGATTACCCTTAGAGCTTTCTAAAAAACTTGAAATCATTCAATTTGGAGCTCTGGATAGAAAGTTATGAACATTTGAATTCAGGTCTGAGAGGGGTAAGTTAGTCCTACCTCGGTTATTCACGAGCACGTGCCTGGGGATAAAAATGATTTGCTTCTTTGGTTATGCCGTCATCAGCGTTGGGCGCACCGATTCCGATTCCATCTGTTCTGATCTGAGCATTGCATGTCTAAGTGTGTGGGCTTATGCCTGCGAGTGTGCGCCCTTAGGGGCGTGCGAAAGTGGTTGTGTCCTGGGAGGGCGAGTGTGGCCTGGGAGGCCGAGTTGAGCCGATGTGGCTCGAAACTGTGAATCGATAAACAAATGAACCGAAAATGAACCTAATTGAGATTAGGTGAGGAACGAGTAGGGTCTGGTCCCACCCTGGTCTCAGGGTGCTGTGTATCCTCGAAAGGACCTCGCTGCAAATAAAAAAACTTTTGGTTAAAAAAGTAAAAAAAATCTGATTCAGCTGAAAGCTTAAGGAAAAGAGAAGGCATTGAAGGATGCTAAGTGTTTAAGCTGAAAGCTAAAGAAGAAGGCATAGGTGCTAAGGAGTGTTAAGGAAAAAGAGACTAAGGAACAAAGGAGAAAAACTAAGGGAAGAAGAGAAGGCAGGAGACTAAGGGAAAAAGAATAAGAGATAGGAAGAAAAGAAGGCAGGAACCACACAAGAAAGGTAAGAAGAAAGAGAGCTCGAAAGAAGAAAATAAGAGAGAAGGAGATGAGAGGCTGAAGAAGATAAAAAGAAGGATATTATTCTTTCTTGCATAATTACTTTTTGTTCTTAATTGGAAAAAGGCATGCTTTAATTGGATAACTTTTTAATTGCCTTAATTTCTTAGAATGAAATAAAATTGAAAAATAACCATGTTTACTTGTTAATAAAGTAGATCATTTTGAGTAAATATGTTTTGCATATGGAATTTTGTATTTTCTATATAGTTTAAATATTTTGACAAAATTCATGTTTTTAAAATCAAACTAGTTATACCTCATAAACTTAAAGAGATAAAAGAAAATTGGTGAATTTCGAGAAAATTAATATGCCTCCCAGTGAACGACCTGGACTCAATCAGTAAAAATTTCTAAAATGTTAGGTTAATTCGACCCTGTACTACACAATCGACACAAGTTCGAGTTAACCTATGTGATTTCTTCTACTCTTAATTAAGTGAAATTAATTTGATTATTGAGTTGAGTGAAACGCACGCATCAGGTACAACCAAGAAGAAGGAGTTGATTTTGATGAGACCTATGCTCCAGTAGCTTACTTGAATCAATTCACATGCTTCTTGCTTATGCTGCCTTCCTTGGCTTTAAACTCTTTCAAATGGACGTTAAGAGCATATTTCTTAATGGATTCATTAAGGAGGAAGTTTTTGTAAAACAACCTCCTAATTTTGAGTCTCATGATAAGCCTTATTTTGTCTATAAATTAAACAAGGTACTATATGGTCCAAAGCAAGCTCCTAGAGCTTACTATGAGAGGCTCAAAGACTATTTGTTAAATGCAAACTTTTCCATAGGGGAAGCTGATTCTACATTATTCATTAAAAGGAAAGGAAAAGACATTTTATTAGTTCAAATATATGTAGATGATATTCTCTTTGGTGCTATTAATGAATCTATGTGTAGAAAGTTCTCAAAGATTATGCAGGAAGAATTCGAAATGAGTTTGATGGGTGAACTCAAGTTCTTCTTGGGTTTACAAATCACTCAACTCGAATTCAGGACCTTTGTGTGTCAATCCAAATACACAAAGGAGATGCTAAAAAGATTTAAAATGGCGAAAGTAAAGGGAAGAACACTCTTATGAGTGTCACAACTTCCCTAGACTTGGAAGAATCAGGTACATCCATAGATCAAAAGCTATATCGTAGCATGATTGGATCTTTACTGTATTTAACTTCCAGTGGACCTGACATTTTATTTAGTACTTGCTTATGTGCTAGGTTTCAATCAAACCCTAAACAATCACACTTAAATGCTGTAAAATGAATATTTAGATATCTAGTTGACACAATGATGTGCATACATCTAAATAGCCAAAAATGTCTATTAATGCATGTTTTTAGTACCATATTAGCATATGCATTCTAAATATGGCGTAACATGCATAATCATGCATTTAGGTTAAATTATACAAATTGTATAGTAATTGTCTCCTTTTATAACCAGGGACAAAGCAACTTTTAATCAGGGCCATGGACCAAGGATCCAATCATATAAATCTGATTAGGGTGACAACTAGAGTTCAACGACTCCAAGATGGCCCGGAACAGACATCCGTAGCACCAGATATAGTCCGAGGAAGCTCAGAGATCAAGGGCCAAGAACGTGAGTTCATATGACAAATCCAATAGCATAGATAGGTTTAGAGAGACGATCATGGCCTAACGGCACGAAAATTGATCCGTTCCGACATCTGTGGCATCATCTAGAACACAAAGAAGATGGATGGCCAGGATGGTGCCACATGGAACCATCCCAACCATCTACACCCGGCCGTCCCCCTCCGCTCAACTGCTAAAGGCTCGCGTGACATGAGATCTCAACCGTTGGATGAAGATCCAATGGCCCAGATGGACCGAGCGCAAAAGCAATGCTGCACCTTAAACTGTTGCATAGTGCAGCGGTTAAGGCGCATGCATGCAAAGAATGCGAGTTCGAGCCACCGTGAACTGCTTCTCCACGCATGGATGCACACGATCTCGACCGCTTAATCAGCTGTGAATGACCCAGATCCTCCAATCAGGCGCACACGCAATTGGATGCCTAGTTTTATGCCTGATCTCACGCGTGGGTGTTCAAAGCTGCAGTGGTCGAGGAGTGATCTGAGGCATTCGATCTTGCGATCGGATAGCTGAGACTGCTTGGATGTGCACATGCATTAGGTGCATGGGAGAGGAGGAGACAACAGGCACTCACGAGGCTGCGATGACGTGGGGTCTTTAGTGACAGTTAAATCTGTCACTAAAGAACCCCTCATTTAATGTTTTGAATATGTAATGACCAAATTGCCCCCAATCCTTGCAACTATAAAAGAAGACCCCTACCCTATGAAATTCTCATCCCTTCCTTCAACTTTCTCCTTCTCCAAAGCTCTAGAGAAGCTTGTCCCACACCCGGGATGCTCCTTTAGAGCCAACTCTAAAGTTTTCTCGCCCCTGTTCCGGAAGTGGATCCCATTACGACGACTGCACTCTGCCTCGCTCCCTCTTCTTCCTGCTTCGTCTTCCTTCTTCCCACACTGTCATCCATCTTCCAAGTGTCACTCCGTCCGGCTCATCTTCCAAGTAACCATCGAGGAGGATAACATCTCTCTCCGTTCTTTTTATCGCTTTATAGAATAGAATTTCCTGCTTTCTAGCTGTAATCATTTCCCACTTTCTAGTTGTAAAAATAGTATTCATTTATCAAGTGATTGTTCTCTCTCCCTCTCTCTTAGTGTTAATATCATTTCCATTGTAATTATCTCTCTTTCAAACGAAAATTTCAAGAAAATATAATCGCGGATTTTAGATCGACATAGCTTCCCTGTGTTCAACCCAGAATTTCTTTATGAATTTTGATAAAATTTTATCTGTTGGTGGATTGCTTCGCAAATTGAACTACAACAACGGGTTTTCAAAATCCAATTCCGATCGCATAGTTTTCCGCTATCAACATTTTGTTGCCATTACCTAGGAGGCAATAATTCTTGATTTTCTTTCTGCATTTCACGCACTTTATTATTTTCTAACTTGATTTATTTCTCATCTATTGTTTTGCAGGTACTTCAATAGGAAATCTTCAAGTGACAGATCGGAGTAAAGTGCAGTTGAAGACAACTGTAAGTTCTCCCCATTCATCCCTGTCCATAGATTTCATTTCACTACATTAATTCAAATCCTAATTAACCTAGGTGTCTGCATAAATCCTAAGGTTAGTTTGGTTGCTTGGATTTCCACCCACATTCATCTAACCCACATATAAAAAAAAAATTAACAAAAAAATAGTTCTTGTGGGATAAATCAAACATATACACTGCATACACCTACATTCAAGGCACATAACCTAATTGATTTTTTTCTAATAAACCGGGATTCTAATCTGTGGAATCAATACACACAAATCAACATATAAAAGAGTAGAAATTAGTCTAGGTCAATCATTTTGTGTGCCTAACTTAGTGGTTCAATTTTGGCCAATTGTTTGAGTTGTTTGGGCTGCACAACTTAACCTAAAATCAACTCACTAAGTAGCTTCCATTTAGGATTTTCAATTTAGGTCAGTACCAGGCACTCCACTTTACTTTTTGATTTCAAAAGGAAAAAGATCTTTACCCGTGCTTGAAAATCTGGTTTTCCTCTGAAACTTGATTGAATTAACCTAATTCCAAACCATAAAAGCTACTTAAGCAAGATTTGAGCATTAAAATCCACTCATCGAAAATAACCTTACTTGAAAACCCTGGTTGTGCACGCACTTATGCAATCTCAATCGATAATTAAGGGCACAACCCATCTTAAGGGCCCACCACATTCCATAAGCACTACAATCCTAGGCCTAAATAAAATCAAGTAGACGTTGGCCTTAAGGACTGATTCGCTCTTCGAGGCCCAGTTTGAGATTGTTTATGATTAACCTGCTTGTACCAATCAATCTAATGTCTAGCTAGGGGAGTAGTGTCAAACAACCGTGGCTGGGGGGTACACTAGGAACCTAAGGAGCAAGTCAAAGGAAGAACCTTCTCCCCAGTTCCTCTTTCTAACTAGTTGGATTGATTGGATGCAAGTAGAGTAAATCTTCTATAATCTTAAGACGAATTTTGAGAGTCTGTAGATCCTTAGGCCACCCCACTTAAGGACAGGCTTGTTTTGTTGTGCTGCAGGGTTCTTATCCCCAATCCTTTCGACCTTTACCTAGTTTATGCTTGGAAGGAGGTCATTGAATCCCCGATTGGAAGGACCACTAGAGTATTCTAGGAGGCGTACATTGGATTTTGGCTAAATTGATCCCATGCCCAATCAACAACCTCCTCTCCCTCAGAATCCACAAGAGATGTTTCAAAGGCAATTGGAAAAAGTGTAGAGAATGCAAGAATGGTTCCAGAGAATGCAGGGCGCTCAGCCCTTAAAGAATTTTTATGATCCTTCAAATTACGAGGAACGTCCTAGCATCCAGATTTCGGTCGGAGACGTAGAAATCAAGCCCCAGGTGTTAGGCCGGATCAAACATTTCCATGGGCTTGGCTCTTAAGGCCCATTTCAGTATTTGGAGGATGATGAGTCCATTTTAATGGACTACTGTTACGCCTAAGTTAACTTTATTCTTTCCTTTTAGGTTTGTTAATATCTACATTAAGTTATAGAATGCTTGCATGCATCATTATTTAAGTTTACATCTATTTTATCGCATTCTATAACTTAATATGTAATGATTTTATGTTTTATTATTGTAGGAATTAGGTTGAAAAAGAATAGGAGAGGGTGAAAGAAATTTACCCCAACAACCTCAACTTCACCTCACCAATCTCCGGCGGCCTCAACACCCCTAACAGTTGCCGGCCAAAATTAGTAAAGGGATTTGAAAATCCCTTAAATCACGTGAGGAGAGATGATAAAAAGGCTTGGCAAAGTTGCATCTTCATTGGGGGTTCTTCTTCCTCCTCCTTGAGGGGAGACCCCATCAACCGTGCAACCAGCGTGCGCTGTGCACATCGCACCATCATCGCCCCCCTACAGCCTACCAGGTGCGCCCACACCGCGCCCTTCAAGCCTGCGCCCAACATCGCACCCACCATCCACCACGCCCTCCAACCAGCACCCGCAGGTGCTGCACAGCAGGAAGCAGCAAGCGTCGCACCCGCACCCGTGCCCTCTGCAGGCGCAGCACCCTCCACTATAGGCATGCCTCCTCCACCGCCATCACCGCCTGCAGATGCGCCCCCTCCAGCGCCCTCCACCGTTACTGCCAAGAGCTCGCACCATCTCCTTCCACCTTTAGCACCTTGCGCGCCCTCTACAGGTGCTGCAGGCCAACCGTCCCTCACTGTAGGCGTTGCACTGTGCCCCACAGGCACTGAACGCCAAGCGCCCGCAGGCGCTCACCACCATTCTCAGCACTACCTGCAGGCGCTCCACCCCACCTTGCGTGACCTCCATCACCTGTAGGCTTGTACTCGCGCACCCCCATCCACCGCGCTTGCACCAAGCCTACAGGCGCTGCACTGCAACTACCCACAGGCGCCATGCCCAGGCCACTCTAGCCACGCTGCCTCCACGCCTTGCGTGCTCGTGCCCAGCGCATAGCCTTGTGGGCTGCAGCAGCACTGATCTTCTTCTCCACACGCGGCTGTCTTCTTCCAACAACCAACAAGCTAGCGGCCCTTCTCCACCTGATTGCCGCCGACCACCTCCGGCCACCGCATCACCACTGTTGCGTAGCCCTCGTCGAGGCGCACCTCCCCATTGACTCTCGTAGCCAACCGTGCACGGCCGCCCACACAAGGAATAGAGAGGAGAAATCCTCTTTTTTTTTCTCAATTAATATTTACATTCAATGCCATGGCCAATTATATATTCATATTTTATTTAGGCGACATTGCATTGATGCACTAATACTTTCTTGAAATTATTTAACTTGTCTTATGTGCATGATTTAACTTTTAAATTTAAATCAGATTTGCATGCAAGTTGAATTTATATGATATGCCATTATACATGCATCATATGCATATTTTTGGAGCTTAATTCCTGATGTGAAAATTGCATAACTAACCCTAAACTTCTAAAGATATTGCAAGTTCCATTTAAAATAGCATATTCCTCACATTAAAGGCACGAAAGTGTCTGCGAACATTACATTCCTCTTCTCATGAATTTAATAGTCTATACCTCCCTGTGGATACGACATTTTTACTGTGGTTAAAATTGGCATTTCATTTTGATTGAGAGATTTTCCACCACATTAAACACAACGGCGCATCATTCTATTACTATCATAAGAAAGTGAAACTCTCTCTGTCAAATTAGCGCCATTGCCGGGGAGGCAACAGATGCAATAGATTCACTTCATTATTTTTGAATATTCTGAGTTATGTAGTTATCTGATCAATTTTTTTATTGTGCGAGGAATCTAACACGGTGACAGGGGCAGCAGAGCGACTACATTGACCCTGAATGATGCGCATGGCAGAGACGATCTTTTTGGTGGACCTTGATGCCACCTGGAGGCCAACAACAGGAACACATCGGCCTTAATTCCATGTGCATGGGCTTACGAAGAAGCTTGCTTTTGATTTAGTCAGTAGAGCTTAGTTTAGATTTAGTTTAGATAGACATTAGAATTTAATTACTGTCTTTTGTACCCTTGTCGGGTATTTTTAGGAACGTGTTCCTAGTGCCACTTTATTTCTTATCGCTCTTGTATGCGAGAGTGTATTTTCGGGAGCGTGTTCCCATTTATTTAGATTATAGGATTATTTGAATTATTTTAACAGCATGTTTGTTAGTTAGTTAGATTAGGTATGTTTTCTTATTATTATTATTAAAAAAAAATTCAAACTGCCTGCTAGAAGCAACATATCTATAGGACGACCATCTATGACTGAATAAGCAGTATCTAGTTTATTTTTACTGTATTGCATACATTCCTGCACGAAGAAAGCTGGAGTAAGGTATGTCTTCTCTTGAGCATCAATTACCTGTCATGCATCTGCATTGAACCTAAATCTAAGACCACTAAAGTGCTTGAATCGAATTAATTCAGTGATCACTTTAAAAATTGGGATTGCTAAGAGGTTGGACTTTAAAATCTGTGACTTAAAATTATGTGCAAAAGGATCTTATTTACGAAATTTCAAAAATCAAAACACGATCGTATGTTTGCACACCTGAGACATTGTGCACCTCACACATAAGGTCACTAGATAAATTTCTAGCTATCCTCTTTTGCACCACAAAGGAAGTTAGTCAGAAATCAACAAGCCTATCCACCAAGTTACTTCGGTTCCTCGTGTGTGGGCTCGATTGAAGACTTCCATCCTTTGTGAGTAGGTTATAGGCACCAGCGAAGGTTGGCTTAGGAAGCATAATTTGTGCAAAACTTGTTTGGTCACCATCTAAGCATTTAATTCTATGACCTACAATCTACTAAAAATCGATCCCACTGAATTTACATTTGCTTTGACAGTAGAACTCTTTAGGAAATTTCTACTCGTGTTCTGAATTCTTCTAATCCCTAAGAGAGTTGAAAACTGTTTTGCTTAAAGAAGTGGATCACCCTTACTCCTATCATTTTGATTATCAGAGTCAATACTTCCCATCTTTTAACCAGGATCCCATGCCTCGAGCGTATCCATCCTTTGATGGGTACATTGACAATTCATGGGATCATTCATATTCCTATCCTGGGAATACTGGCTTGATAACTCCCACTTTTGAGCAGAGCCTAGGAGCGGGATTTTCCAACCCTGAAATCCCTACTTCTATGCAAACACCCAACCCTCCCACCCTTCATGATTTTACGTATCGAGGTTGGACCAATACCCCTAGGCAACCAGAGCCTGAAATCGACTATCCTCCCTAACTTGATAATAGTTGCCTCTCTTCTTTTATGATAGAAATGCAAAAACAGCAAAAGAAAATGATGGAATCAATGGGAAAGATGTTGAGGAATAGTCAACAGTTAAATGAAGAAATAAGACAGCTTAGGTACATGCTTCCCAGTAATTCTGATCCCTACCCATACGACCATGATCATGAAAATAAGGATCCAATTTTATGTAGCTATCACTTAGACTCTCCCAATGAGACACAACCACTAGAGGAGAACGATCATAGTGATTATCCACCTGAGCTATATAGGAGTCAAAAGCAAGGGAAGATGGCACCTCTTGCGGACCTTGACCCCAGTGATAGTATTCTCCTTACCCCTACTAACCCGGGTCAAGGTTGTATTATTCCTATCACTTCCCCTATTGATTATCTGGTGGAATCCCATTCTACCCTTAGTGAGCCTACTCCTGACCCTCCACTTAGGGAATCAACACCTACCATTCAGTATCCTGAGGATTTAAATGCACCCAATGAAGGTGACCCTAAGGGAATGGAGGATGAATTAGATCAATTTTTGGTCTCAGGGATATGAAGAGTCTATTTCAGAAAGCGAGGATGCCCTAATAGAGGAACCTGGACTGAAAATCTGGAGTGAATCACAAGGGAATTATTTATTATTTGAGGATTTACCTCCAGAGGACATAAATAATATGGTGAAATCAAGATTCCTCCCTTCTTTTGAGAGTCATCCTCCATCAAAATAGGAGTTGCTATTAGAAGAGGAAAAACAAAATAGTGAGAAGTCTATGGGAGACTCTCGGGTACAAAACACATCAATTGAGGATTTATACCCCGAGAAGAATAACAAATTCAGTGATATTGGCTTGCTCCAAAACATTAAGACTGATCCTCCTTTAGGAATAATTAAGGATACTGATCTAACTCCTAATGAATCACATATACACCCTGACAAAAATTTGAGTGAACCAAACAAATCTGGGGATGGGCTTAATGATAAGGACCCTACCATCAGAGAGTTGTAATTTGGAGTCTACCCTTGATTCAAATATGACTCCAATCATTAATGTTAGGCTAGGTAACCTGAAGTTGTCTACAACTGTTAGAGAGTATACACAATCTGAATCATTGTTGGAATTGGACCTAACACCGACTAAGCCCTCATTGGATTTAACCATTACCTTCCAACACTACAAACAACCCTTATACTCCCTAACCGATCCTTGGCTAAGATCTCTGCTCATGTACATTCTTTCTGGAGAACATATCAAGCCAGTACATCCTTAGGTAGAATGGCGAGTGTGGATTGATGGTTGTACTTTTACTCTCACCATTCAAGGGTTTGAACTAATAATGTTTATATCTTTTACAACCCGTCCTACTTTGGAGGATCCTTGTTATCCTCCACTTATTCTATTTCAGGAGATCCCTTTTCATATTTCTTTTATTATTCCTAGACCTCCCAAGGTAGCCAACGAGGTTCTCCGTTTTCATATCTTCTGGTGAGCATTTGGGATTACGTTACATCATTAGCTCGCCAACATTTGTGGCTACCTATTTTCTAGGTCTGTGCTGTTACTCATATTTTTAAGGCCTAACTTTTTCTGTCTGGAACCAAACTTACAGGTTCCTTCTAAGTCTGGCTGCTGATAGAAAATGCAACGCTTGTTGTGAGGCAACCCAGTGACCTGAATAACACCGTCATCAAGTGATTTCTTTCCTTTCTCCCCTTGTTTTAATTTTACAATGAGGACATTGTAGGATTTAGGCATGGGGGGTGCATTTTGCATTGTAGGAAGTATTCATGCATTTAGGTTAGCATATAAAAAAAAAATTCTCTTTTCTTGAGCTGATTGGGTTAGTCCCTAGCAAAATATCTTTGTCATTGGAGGTTTTTCTTCTTGATTTATTTCTTAAGTTTAGAATCCAGTACATTTATTTCATGTGCACGTAGACTTGGTAATGGATCATTGAGGAAAACCAATAAGCATTTGTAGTCTACTGAACCCTTGGACAACTAATAGGGAGTCAGGCATACTATCTTCTAGTAGATCCACTTCATATTTGTGAGATGAAAGTAGGGACATTGCTGGTGCGCTAAGTCTAGTGCAAGGACTCTTAGGATCTGGACAATTAGATGATGATACTTCAGAGTTAGGCGTAGTTTTCGCTCTCTGTTCCTGTGTGCGTACTTTGTGTGAATTCTTGAGAGTCACCAAATAAGGTAGATACATAGAGATTAAGTTTTAATAAAGCTATGACTGTGGTGGATGGTTACGACCATCCTTCAAAGAGTCCTCGACTGAAGGAGGGCAATAGTGTCAAAGGCTAGAAATACGCCCGTCCCATCCATTCCTTCCCGGTGTCGAGAATAGGCACTTCCACCAAATAAGCTACACAATATCCTCTTGACCATCATCATCCCTAATAATGCCTCATAAATAAAAGTTTGTATAGTGTTGTGTTGATTAATAAAGAAGAAAAAGAAAAAAGAAAAAGAAAATGAAGAAGAAATAATTAAAAAAAAAGGAAAAAAAAAGAAAAAAAAAAGAAGAGAAGAAAAGAGAGAAAGAAAAGAAAAAGAAAAGAGTCCAGGGTTATCGTTGTAACATTGTTTCTAAGGCAAAAAAACACCTATCGCATTCCACTAAATATGACCCATACCTACCTTTCAGTATTTCTGATCGCCCGAATACTGGTTGAGGACTTTAACTTAGTTGTAGAGTTATTGGGACTTTAACTGAAGTGTGGATGCCATGTGAGACCACCAAACAGTGAGTACAATTACTGAATCTGGCGAGATTTGTGATTGTAGAAAGAAAAGAAAGAAAAGAGTGAGTGCCCAGGAACATCAAGAGAGCACATTTGTTTAGCCTCTCTCAGAGTTGACTTGTCTAATATTTCAGAGATCTAGAGTCTGTAATACTAGACTACATGTAACGCCAGATAAGTGTGTGCCACCAAATACAAATCCATTCAACTCGATATCTCTTACCTAAGCCAAACGCCGAGGTCAAATTACAGATTATCTTCTGCTTTATCCCTGAGGGAAGTAGTTGCCTATCCCGACAGTAATATTTACCAAGGGTGAAGTACGAACTCGCAATGCGAATTGGCTTTTTCACTTGGATCTGTTACTTAGGCTATTATCATGTCACATTTGTTTGGATCTCTAATGTTTTGAAATAAAAAAAGAAGAAATCTTCTGATTACTTCTATTATTTTTCAATTTTGCTAGGGACTAGCAAATCTTAGGCATGGGGGTATTTGATGAGTCCATTTTAATGGACTATTATTACGTCAAAGTTAACTTTATTCTTACCTTTTAGGTTTGTTAATAACTACATTAAGTTATAGAATGTTTGCATGCATCATTATTTAAGTTTACATCTATTTTATCTCATTCTATAACTTAATATGTAATGATTTTATGTTTTGTTGTTGTAGGAATCAGGTTGGAAAAGAACAGGAGGGGGTGAAAGAAATTTCCCCCAATAACCTCAACTTCACCTCACCCAATCTTCGGCGGCCTCAACACCCCAACAGCCGCCGGCCAAAATTAGTAAAGGGATTTGAAAATCCCTTAACTCATGCCGGGAGAGATGATAAAAAGGCTTGGCAAAGTGGCATCTTCATCGGGGGTTCTTCTTCCTCCTCCTTGAGGGGAGACCCATCAACCGTGCAACCAGCATGCACTGTGCACACCGCACCATCACCGCCCCCCTCACTGCCTGCCAGGCGCGCCCACACCGCGCCCTTCAATCCTGCGCCCAATGCCGCACCCACTGTCCACCGCGCCCTCCAACCAGCGCTCGTAGGTGGTGCACAGCAGGAAGCAACGAGCGCCACACCTGCACTCGCACCCTCTGTAGGTGCAGCACTCTCCACTATAGGCACACCTCCTCCAGCGCCATCAATGCCTGCAGGTGCGCCCCCTCCAGCACCCTCCACTGCTACTGCCAAGCGCCCGTGCCATCGCCTTTCACCTTCGGTGCCTTGTCTACCCTCAGCAGGCGCTGTAGGCCAACCTTCCCTCACTGCAGGGGTTGCACCGTGCCCCGCAAGCGCTGCACGCCAAGCGCCCGCAGGCGCTCACCGCCCTTCTCAGCATTGCCTGCAGGCACTCCACCCCACCTTGCATGCCCTCCATCGCTTGCAGGCTTATACTCGCGCACCCTCTAGCGCAGCATCCACCGCACCTACACTAAGCTCGCAGGTGCTGCACTGCAGCCACCCGTAGGTGCCACGCCCAGGCCACTCCAGTCGCGTTGCGTCCACGCCTTTCGTGCGCACGCCCAACACATAGCTGCGCAGGTTGCAGCAGCACTGATCTTCTTCTCCACGCGCGGCTGTCTTCTTCCAATAGCCAATAGGCCGGCAGCCCTTCTCCTCCACCCAGCTGCCGTTGTGTCACCACCGTTGAGTAGCCGTCGTCGAGGCGCACCTCCCCATTGACTCTCGCAGCTAACCGTGCACGGCCACCCACACGAGGAAGAGAGAGGAGAAATCCTCTGTTTTTGTCTCAATTAATATTTACATTCAATGCCATTGCCAATTATATATTCATGTTTTATTCTGGCCATAGTGCATTGACGCACTCATACTTTCTTGAAATTATTTAGCTTATGTTATGTGCATGATTTAACTTTGAATTTCAAATCAGATTTGCATGCAAGTTGAATTTATATGATATGCCATTACACATGCATCATATGCTTACTTTTGGAGCTTAATTCCTGATGTGAAAATTGCATAACTAACCCTAAACTTTTAAAGATATTGCAAGCTCCATTTAAAATAGCATATTCCTCGCATTAAAGCAGCGAAAGTGTCTGCGAACATTATATTCCTCTTCTCATGAATTTATTGGTCTATACCTCCCTGTGGATACGACATCTTTACTGTGGTTAAAATTGATATTTCATTTTGATTGAGAGATTTTCCACCACATTAAACACAACACATCATTCTATTACATCATAAGAAAGCAAAAATCTCTCCGTCAGAGGACTTGACCACTTTAGTCCAGACCACCAAGGCACGAAATGTGAATGAAGAGTAGGTGATCATGAGGCTCTTTCCCTAATCTCTTAGGGATAAAGCCACTCATTTGTACAGGACCATAGGAAGGCCAATCGCAACATGGAACATTCTGAAATTGGCTTTCTTGAAGAAATTCTTCCCTATCGGACGTACCAATGCTCTGAGACGAGCGATTACTACCTTCACCCAACAGTCGGGGGAGTAGTTTCATGTTGCCTGGGAGCGATTCCAGGACTTATTGTGGAAGTGTCCACATCACGAGGTGCCAAAATGTTAGCTTGTGTAGATCTTTTACCATGGGTTGACTGAGCAACTCAGAAATCACATGATGCTTCTTGTGGAGGCAATTTCCTCAACAAAGACGTAGATAGCACGCATAATTTGTTTGAGGAGATGAGTGAAAATTCAATCAATCATGCCTCCATGGATACTTTTAACCGATCTCAACAACCTAGATCGAATGTTAATGAAGTCCATGACTCTCATTCATTCAATATGGAACTGATTTGTAATGAACTAGAGAAGGTGGACCTGGTTACTTAAAGGATGGAGGAGTGGATGGATGGAAACTCAATGAACAATTCTTGTTCCACTCAATCCCAGAATTTGGGATTCCATTCTTCGCGAGCTCGTTCTAGACGAGAGTTCGTGAATCAACTGGATGTGGCTCAACCTGTGAGCCAGCATTGTTTGGAACCCCACGGGTTCCAAACTGGGACCTTTGATCCCAGTTTCTCTGATCCCTCCCATTCTTTCTCTCCATCCTCACCCTATGAGGATGTCTACGTTGTATAGGAGAACATTAGGTCCAACCCTTACTCCAATGCTTATAATCCAGGTTGGAGGAACCACCCTAACTTCTCCTATAAAAACTTGGGGTAGCAGACCCAATTTCGATTGAGAAACAATGCTCCGCATAGACCAATGGGTCAGGGTCATGTTTATGCTCAGCTACCCCCGAATCAGGTCGATCAGCCAGCTTGGAATGCCCATCAACCCGTAAGGTAGGCTGATTTGAACCGTCAGATGATAGAGATGCAAGGATCTATGCTCCAGCTCATGCAGCAAATGAAAACTTTGCTGGACAACTTGCAAATTGGGTTCATTGCTAATTCTCGTCAACCTGGATCTTTGCCATCTCAACCCATACCCAACCCACGTAATATCCAAAATTCGGGCAATCAAGCCAAAGGGTACGGGAATCAGAGGGACCCGCAGGCACATGCTTGGTGGTTGAGCGGGGTCTTTCCTCTTCTGCTTCTTCTTTGAATCAAAGGTTTTTGGCTAATGAAGCCCCTTAAATCTTTCCTAACCCTCCCCAAGACCCAAACCCGTAGGCATCTACTAATTCAGTTACCTTGAGGAGTGGAAAACAAACTTAGGATCCACAACCACACTGTTCTGATCTACCAAATCCTGGAGAGCCTGAGGAGAGAGAGGAGAAATCTGAAGACGAAATCAAGGCTTAGGAACCTGATTCCAAAGATCTAACTCTTGTTCCTTTTCCTGAGGCCTTGATTAAACCTAGGAAGAAGAAGCCTGTTGATAGTAATGAGGAGCTCTTGAATATATTCAAGAATGTCGAGATCAATATCCTGCACCTCGATGCTATCAAACACATACCAGCTTACGTTAAATTTTTAAAGGATTTATGCACACAGAAGCATAAGTTGAGGGAATCTGTTTCGAGGAAGGTGGTACTCTCTGAGAAGGCTAGTTCTGTTATCCTGCATCACCTTCCTTAGAAAAAGAGAGATCTAGGTGCTCCTTTGATTTCTTGTGTCATCGGAGATTACACTTTTGATAGGGCACTTCTTGATCTAGCTGCATCTATTAACCTAATTCTGACTTCCCTTTACGAGAAGTTCGGACTAGGTGAACTTCAGCTGACTTCAGTAACGCTGCAGTTAGTGGACCGTTTGGTCACAAATCCATGAGGCGTTATTGAAGATGTTATTGTCAAGTTTAAGGCTTCTATTTTCCTGTAGATTTCTTTGTCCTTGACATGGATGTACCTACAATTTAAGGAACATGCCCAACATTTTAGGGCATCCGTTCCTGGCTACCACTAAGGCCAATATCAATTGTGAGAGCGGTAGCATGGAAATCACCATTGGGGATCAGAAATTGAAATTGGATATTTTTAAGGTGATTAACAAATTCGAGGATTGTGGATTTATAGAGGAACTTGAGGAAGATAACTTGAATATTGAAACATGCATGGCGGTTTCTGCAATTAAAAGTTCCTCTTGTCGTGATGGATCTGACCCGCAAGCTTCTGTGGCTAAGTCGCCACATTCTGAAGAGGTTATTGATTTTGTTCACTTTCAACATCTTCCTCTTGATGAATCTCCATCAGCATCATCCTTACCATTAATCCTAAACCCGCCCTAGCTCGAATTGAAACCATTGCCTAAGAATTTGAAATATCAGTTTTTGGGACCTCAAAAGACGCTTCCTATGATTATCAGTGCTAGATTAACTATGGAGCAGGAGATTAAACTGATCAAGGTCCTAAAGGAACATAAGGAGGCAATTGGTTGGACCATTCATGATCTCAGGGGGATGAATCCATCTTACTGTAATCACATAATATTCATGGGAGATGGATCCCGCCCTTCTTGCCAGATGTAGAAGAGATTAAACCTTAATTTGCAAGAAGTTGTCAAGAAGGAAATAATTAATTGGCCCGATGCAGGAATCATTTATCCAATCTCTGGTAGTCCTTGGGTAATTCCCGTGCAAATAGTTCCCAAGAAAGTCGAGATTATCATTATGACTAATGAGAAAGGAAAACCTGTCACAACTCATTCAGCTTCCTCTTAGAGGGTTTGTATTGATTATAGGAAGCTGAACACAACCACGAAAAAGGATCATTTCCCTTTGCCCTTTATCGATCAAATCCTTGAAAGACTAGCTGGGTAGAAGTACTTCTATTTCCTAGACAGTTACTCAGGATACAATCAAGTCCCTGTCCATCCCGATGATCAGGAAAAAATGACTTTCACCAGTCCCTATGGAACCTTTGCTTTCCATAGGATGCCATTCGGCTTATGCAATGCACCCGTGACTTTTGAAAGGTGTATGCTAGCCATATTCTCTAACATGGTGGGAGAATTTATGGAAGTCTTCATGGACGATTTCTCTATTTTCGAAGAATTAATTGATTCTTGCCTGGCTAATCTTGAAACGGTCCTTAAACGATGCATCAAAACAAGACTGGTCCTTAGTTAGGAAAAGAGTCATTTCATGATACAAGAAGGCATCATCTTGGGTCATGTAATCTCTAAACGGGGAATCGAAGTTGACAAAGCTAAGGTTGATGCTATCTCTAAACTTCCTCCTCCCACATCTGTCAAACAAATTCGATCATTTCTTGGTCATGTGGGATTCTATAGGAGGTTCATCAAGGACTTCTCTAAGGTTGCTCGACCTCTAAGCAATCTTCTTGCCAAAGATACGACATTTGATTTCAACGAATCATGTTGTAAGGCATTTGATTTTATTAAAATGACAGTCACTTATACTCCGATGTTGCAACCACCAGTTTGGACAGCCCCATTTGAGATCATGACCGACACTTTTGATTACGTGGTCGGGGCTATTTTGGGTCAAAAGATTGATAGGAAGCCTTCTACCATTTACTACGCTAGCAAAACTCTACACGAGGCCCAGAGGAATTACACTGTCACTGAGAAGGAATTGTTAGCTATAGTATTTTCTTTGGAGAAATTTAGGACTTATATCTTAGGGTCTCATGTCATAGTATATACTGACCACTCAACCTTGAGACATCTCTTAGGCAAAAAGGATGCCAAACCCTGGCTTATTCGATGGATTCTTCTACTCTAAGAATTCGATCTTAAAATTAAAGATAAATCCAGGGCGCATAATGTGGTGGCGGATCATCTTTCGAAACTTCTGAGTGGTTCTTCTTGTCCAGATATTTCAATTGTTGATACTTTTCCAGACGAGACTATCCTTACAGTATCAGGTGTCCAAACTCCGTGGTTTGCAAACATCGTAAATTATTTGGCCGTTGGTCAAATCCCTCAGGATTGGACAAAGCAACAACATGATAGACTCAAATCTGAGGCCAAATATTACTTTTGGGAGGACCTTGAACTGTATTGCATCGGCTCTGATCAGATTATTTGCCCATGTGTTCCAGAGAATGAATTCAAAAGTATACTCGAGTTCTGCCATGCATCTACGTGTGGTGGACATTTCTCTAGGAAAAAGATGGCTGCAAAGATTTTGCAATCTGGATTTTATTGGCCATCTTTATTTAAGGATGCCCAGGAATTCTCGAGGTCATGTTCCTTATCCCAGGCACTTGGGAGCATAACCAAGAGAGACATGATGCCTCTAAATCCGATTCTTCCTATCGAAATCTTCGACATTTGGGACATCGAATTCATGGGACCCTTCCTCCCTTCATTTGGACACCAGTACATTCTCGTTGCTATTGATTACGTGTCCAAGTGGATTGAGGCCATTCCCACCTGAACCAATGACCACAAGGTGGTCATCAATTTCGTCAAGAAAAACATCTTCAGTCGGTTCGAGATTCCAAGGGCCATCATCAGCAATGGTGGCACTCACTTCATTAATGGCTAGTTTCATAATTTACTGGCAAAATACAGGGTTAATCATAGAATCTCCACACCTTACCACCCCCAAATGAATAGACAGGCCGAGATCTCCAATTGGGAGATCAAGAATATTCTTCAGAAAATGGTTAGGTTCGAGATTCCAAGGGCCATCATCAGCAATGGTGGCACTCACTTCATTAATGCCTAGTTTCATAATTTACTGGCAAAATACAGGGTTAATCATAGAATCTCCACACCTTACCACCCCCAGACGAATAGACAGGCCGAGATCTCCAATCGAAAGATCAAGAATATTCTTCAGAAAATGGTTAGGCCCGATTGTAAAGACTAGACTCAAAAGCTTGAGGATGCTCTTTGGGGTTACCGTACAACATACAAAATGCCTATTGGCATGTCACCATTTTGTCTGGTGTATGGAAAGGCAAGCCATTTACCCATAGAAATTGAACATAGGGCATTCTAGGCAATCAAGTAGTGTAATCTGGATTTGAGTTTAGCTGAAAATACCAAGAAACTCCAACTATCCGAGTTGGAGGAGCTTAGAAACGATGCATACGATAATGCCAAGATCTATAAGGCTCGGACCAAAGCTCTTCATGACCAATTGATTTTCCACAAGAGCTTTGAGCCGAACCAAAAGGTCTGGCTCTTTGATTCTCAACTTAAGCTCTTTCTCGGCAAACTTAGGTCAAAATGGAATGGTCCGTTCATCATTGATCAAATATTTCCAAATGGGGCCGTTCAGATCTCTGATCCAAAGATGGGTAATTCATTTAAAGTCAACGGTCAACGTCTAAAGCCTTTTATTGACTGTATTGTTCCAGAACCCATCTCAAACACGGTTGCTCTAATCACATTGTGATTTCTTTAGCTGAACTTCGCTTAGCTGATGGCATTAAACTCAACAGTTGTACAGTCTGACTCAAAACTGACCTGAGCATCATATTTAGGTGATATCTTTTACATTCTACCCTTCCTTTCATGTCTTTTATTCTCAATGTGAACATTGCATCAACTAGGAATGGGGGGTGGATTCATTTTTGAATCATTTTGTCAGCTCTATGGAATTTTCGTAAATTCTACTTATTTTTCTCAAAAGAAAAATTGAATTAGGAGAGAATACTTGGGTATTAGGACTTTTCAAATAATACAATAGGATCTAAACATTAAGACCCTTCAGGTCTTTCGGCTTAATCAGCCTAGGTATCCACTAAAATGTGGATTTGTTTATCGAGTCCTCGCCATCCTGAATCCTATTTCAATTTGATTAAATTAGTTGGGGTGATAAGTATACAACTTATCAACCCACCCTCTGATTTGAGGGAACTTTAAGTCTAAGCATCTACACACTATTCGCACTGACTTGTTGTTCGGCACTTTTAACGAAAATTGGGTAGCTAATGAACCTTCTAGGTTGGTATGGCTGGCAAGTTATCCTGGGTAATAGCCCAAAGGTAGGTTGTCCAAGGGATAGCCACTGGACCACTCTTTTCCTACTACCTTTAGGTAAATCTTAGACTAGGGAAGCCACCTACTTAAAGAAAAAAAAAGTCCAAAAAGAAAAGAAAAAGAAAAATAAAAAGAAAAGGAGAAAAGAAAAGGAAACAAAAGAAATAAGCCACACTTCACCGCATGAGTATGGCTGGCAAGTTATTGTGGGTAATTGCCCATTGGTAGGTTGCCCAAATCCCAGCTAAAGAAATGCACGTTTAATTCCTAAAACAGTTAGGAAGAAGCAGAGAAGTAAATAAGCTGGGGAGATATACACTGGATTCACCCTTGTGTTGACCCCATAAAAATAAAAGTAGAGAGAAAGCTACCGGTCGTATAGATACACCTTTAGGCAGAATTTCTTTTTAAGGTCACCTAGGGCCGTAGAAATCCGAAGTCCATTCTGATTGCCGATCAACAAGTCTATCACATTCACAAAACGATGCTTAGAACTTAGGGTTCTCATCAAGTCTTGGGTGGGTTGAGTGGTCGTAGAAAGCCACTCTGAAACCTTAAGTTCAAAAATCCAAAAAAATTAGAAATGAACAAAAAGAGAAAAAGAGATCCTTCTTTGAATAAGACGAGGGCTTGAGGCGGTCAGCATTTTCGCAGATACCCGGGCGCTGTTGTGTCTTTGAAGTTCAGGTCCTAAGTAAAAATTTCTTAATGATGAAAATGACTTTTGCTCGAGTAATCCAATCTTAATTTCTTTATAAATAGCATGTAGTTTTTGCTAGGGACTACCAAAAGATAGGCATGGGGGTGATGTGCATACATCTAAAAAGCCAAAAATGTCTATTAATTCATGTTCTTAGTATCATATTAGCATCAAGCATTATAAATATTGCATAACACGCATAATCATGCATTTAGGTGAAACTGTACAAATTGTATAGTAATTGTCTCCTTTTATGGCCAAAGACAAGGTGACTTTTAATTAGGGCCTCGGACTGAGGATCCAACTGTACAGATCTGATCAGAGCAACAACTGGAGTTCAATGACACCAGGATCAACCCAATCGAACATCCGTAGCACTAGATATAGTCCGAGGAAGCTCAGGCATTAAGGGCCAAGATGGTGTCAATCTACACATCAGACAACAAATCCAACTGCATGGATAGGTTCAGAGCGACGATCGCAGCCTAATGGCGTGAAAATCGGTCCAATGTGACATCTGTGGCACCATCTACAACACAAAGAAGATGGATGGTCAGGATGGTGCCACGTGGTACCATCCCAACCATTCGCACCTAGCCGCCCCCCTCTACTCAACTCCAGAAGGCTCGCGTGACTTGAGATCTCGGCCATTGGATGGAGATCCAATGGCCAGGATTGGCCAAGTGCAAAAGCAGTGCCGTGCCTCAAACCGCTACGTAGTGCAGCGATTAGGCGCTATGCATGCAAAGAACGCGAGTTTGAGCCACCGTGAAGCACTTCTCCTCGCGTGGATGCACATGATCTCAACCATGAGATTACCTACGAATGGCCCAGATCATCCAATCGAGCGCACATGCGACTGGATGCCCATTTTCACGCCTGATCTCACACGAGAGTGTGCGAAGCTGAAGCGGTCGACAAGCGATCTGTGCTGTCCGATCTCGCGGTTGGACGACTGAGACTGCTTGGACGTGCATGTGTGTTGGGTGTGCGGGAGAGGAGGAGATGCCAGGTGCACGCGAAGCTACGGTAATGTGAGGTCTTTAGTGATGCTTAAATCTGTCACTAAAGACCCTATTATTTAATGTTTTAAGTATGTAATGGCCAAATTGCCCCCAATCCTTGCAACTATAAAAGGAGATCCCTACCCTACAAAATTCTCATCCCTTCCTTCACCTCTCTCCCTCTCCAAAGCTCTAGAGAAACTTGTCCCACATTCGGGATGCTCCTTTAGAGCCAACTCCAAAGTTTTCTTGCCCATGTTTTGGAAGTGGATCCCACAACGATGACGATGGTTTGCCTCGTTCCTTCTTCTTCCTACTTCATCCTCCCTCTTCCTACCCTATTTTTCGTCTTCCAAGCATCGCTCTATCCGGCTTGTCCTCCAAGCAATCGTCGAGGAGGATAGCATCTCTCTCCCTTCATTTTATAGCTTTCTAGAATAAAATTTTCCACTTTCTAGCTGTAATAATTTCTCACTTTCTAGCTGTAATCATTTCTCACTTTCTAATTGTAAAAATAGTATTCATATATCAAGTGATTGTTCTCTCTCTCACTTAATGTTAATATCAATTCCATTGTAATTATCTCGCTCTCAAACAAAAATTCCAAAAAAATATAATCGTGGATTTTAGATCGACACTGACTCCCTGTGTTTAACCCAGAATTTCTTTATGAATTTTGGTAAAATTTTATCCATTGATGGATTGCTTCGCAAATCAAACTACAACAATGGGTTTTCAAAATCCAATTTCGATTGCATAGCTTTCCACTATCAACACACATCTGATTATGGCTTATTCTACCCTAGGAGTCCACAAATCAACTTAGTCACATATAGCGATGCGGATTACACAGGTAGCCGCCGCACCGATAGGAAGATTACTAGTGGGATGTGCCAATTCTTGGGCGAATCACTAGTCTCTTGGTTCTCAAAGAAACAATCTAGTGTAGCCCTATCAACCACGGAGGCTGAATACATAGCTGCCGCTCTAGCATGTTCCCAAGTGGTATGGATGAAAAATACTTTAAAGGATTTTAATTTGATATTTAATAAGATTAAAATATTATGTGATAATACTAGTGCTATCAACCTCTCGAAAAATCCTATACATCACTCCCGTACAAAGCATATTGATGTTCGACATCATTTTTTGAGGGATAATGTACTTAATGGAGAAATCGAGGTTGAATTTATTTGTATTGAATTGCAATTGGTTGATATTTTCACTAAACCTTTAAATTATGATTGTTTTAATTACATACGTAGGAAACTAGGTATATGTAAGCTAAGTGATATTTGAAGAATTTATTGACTTAGTAGAATTTTGTTTGTCATGAACACAGAAGGAGCCTTGACTTTATCAAGTGAAGATCCTTCAAACACAGTTTAAACATCAAAATGCACATTCTATGCAATATCAGACATCTGATTAATACTACAGACGTCCTATACTTAAAATTTGACATCTGGATATGTGGAACAGATGTTGATTTTATTTAGTCATATCTAAGTAGAGTTGAGAAAAGTGCTATTTTAGGCATTCGTTATCATCCACCGATATCGGGAAAGTCATCTAGGTCTATTGATAGACATCTATTTAGAGTCAGGATTTGGATTGGGAAGTCTAGATTTAGTCATCTGATGATTTATTTTGACGTCTTGTAAGTCGTCTGATAAAAAAATCAGACGAGAACCTGCAGTTTTGGGGTGAGATCCAGGAAGGATTGATTTCAGAGATCAGATGTCTAATTTTCATTTTAGACATTAGTTTGGTCATCTGATACAGAAATCAGACGACAACCTAGAGTATAAACCATTTTCCAGGAAGGTATGTCTGCAGAAGTCAAACGTCTAAATTATTAATTGGATGTCCTATTAGTTGTCTGATATTAAACTCAGACGACGTGATCAAAAGGGTTAAAATCCCAAATGGGCAATCCATATGCCTGACAATATTATTAGACGTCTGATCTGGCCAAAATCTACCATTTCATGTCTGTTCTCTGGATGGTTTTGCAATGAAATTATCCCCAACTTTAGGGGGAGACTTGCTCAACCCCTTGGGCTATAAAGAAACCACTCATTGAGGTCCCACTTCCCCCACACTCAAAATCCCTAAATCCTAAAAACCCTATTCTGCCAGATGGTCGTCGGTTGCAAGTTGGTGCTACCGATCTCGCCGTTAGACGGCCGCTCCACCTCCCTGATGACTAGCGGTGTAGCTGCTCTCCTACGTGTGTGCCCCACTCTTCCTCCTCACACTAGAGACCCTCCTCTGAGGTATAACCTCTTAAACCCTTAGGGTATCTCCTTCCATAAGGCCCTCAACTTATTTTTTTTTTCTTTGATATACAACTCATATAAGCTTTCCTCTTCTATCGTGCTTCTTTTGCCCTAGGAGCTAAAACCCTAGAACAAAACATAGAGCTTAGCACTTTTTTTTTTATAGCTTGAATGAATGTCTTGTACCTTTGGATGTTAATGGCAAGTGTATTACCTCAAGTGATTCAAGCCATCTTCGTAGTGGCTTGAGTTCAAAGGTATATTGCCATAACATTATGGCAGGTTGTATTACCTTAAGATATACTTCCACACAATTTTTTTCCATTATTTTCTATTGTGTGCATTTATGGCACTATATTGCCTTATGTATGAAAAATTGCTTGAATGACTGGTGTGGCATTGTTTTTGCAAGGGTCCTATCCTAAAACACCAAACCCCACCCTCCAAAACCAACCCACCCAACCTATCCAAAATGCCTCCCTATCGGAAGTAAGCCAATGGCTCTTCCACCTCCTCTTCAACTTATTTGGCTAACCAACTGCGTGGCGACATTGCTAGACAACGATTTTGTTGCTTTGCAAATGCCAAAGTCAAGAGTCCTCGATTCATTGTATGGAGTGACTTTGCCCATCTAAACCTTCGGGAACATTTTGAAACCCTTCATCTCTTCCACTATTTTGACCGACAGTTCCACTCTGGCATTGGAACTATTGGCATGTTTCTTGATCTTGTTCGACTTTTCTAGAACATCATTGAAAACTACAACAATGATGAACTTGAGTTACATACCCATTTATTTGGGCATGAAATTCATATCACTTCTGATTCTATTTCCACCCTTCTTGCCATCCCTAATGAGGGAAATGATTTCAATGACATTCTGAGGCAGTATGACTTAGAAGTCATCAATCAAGAATTAGTCCTACTTGAAAGATATGTATAAAATCTTGGTACCCTACCATGCAAGAACCTCAAACCTCTTCCCCGATTACTCTCTCGCACTTTTGTGTGGGACCTTCTAAATAAATCGGGAGGTTTTGACTATATCTCGTGCCAACACAAGGTGCTCCTTTTTGCCATCGTACGTCAAATTCCATTCAACTACTCCTGCCTCATTGTTCGTGTTATGAATGAGCACCATGGGGCATCTCTACCTTTTGGGCCCATTTTATCCAAGATTTTTGCAAGTCATCGGATTTCCATCAATGACCAAGTGATAGATGAAACGATTGAGCCCTACAACCGGGCCACAGCCACCAAGATGCACATTCTTAGAGAGCATATTGAGCCAGCCGAAGAGCTCACTGAAGAAGAACCTCTTCCACCCTTTTTAGATCTCCATGAAGAGCGTCCTCTTCAAATAGAAGCTTCTCGATCGAGCTTTGATGAGACATGGGATCCCTCCATGGATTCCATTTCCTCGGGCATCTCTCTCTTATTGAGGTGAACCGACGAGATGTACACTTATATGGGAGGTATGCATTGCGACATCAACAAACTTCGTACCGACGTTCGAAATCTGCAGATGGGTCAAGGACCTGTTCGCCGTCGCTGCCGTCGCAATCAAGAAGACAAGTTTAGTTCTTTTTCTTTCTTTCTTTTTGTCTTTCCATGTTGGCTTGTATTAAGGAGCTTTGACCCCATACTTATATTTTGGGAACAATAGCTAGTTTGTGCTTAGGGCATGATGGTCGGCCCGGATAGGTTGTTAATATGATATTTTTACCGTTGAAATGTGTATAGTGGTTAACCTAATTCAGACCTAACCATCTCTTTAAAAATTTTTTAACCTGGCCTAATTGATTTTATCTTGTCACTTTTAAGCCCAGGGTCGAACTCAGGGAAGTGGGGTTCAAGTCGAGTTTCTACGTTTTCCTTAAAATGCGTCTCTTCCGTTCGTTTATTCTGTTTTTGGTATTTTTCTTATTTAGGTTTTTTTTTTCTGGTAATCCTTGTTCTTGAGGCACACCCTCAAAATTGTGTCCTTGGCTTTTAGCCAAAACAGAGTTTCAAAACATGTCTTGCTACTTGCAAGACGGGGGTACCTGCAAATCAAAGATTATCTTTTCACTTTTATACCTTTTCTTATCTTTTTACTAAGAAGGAAGCTATCAGATAGAAAGTAGATATAGTAGCTATAGATATATATTTATATGTAGTATATATATAAAGGGGTGGGGGTGGAGGTGACGATGGAGTGTAGCACTATGTCGAGTCAGCCGACGTCTAGAGAGACGCAACCAACACGACTAGGTGCCGCGTGGAGTGTGGATGGAGGATGGATGATGTATGGGACCACGCTTTTTTTGTACGCGTGTATCAGGGAATATCAGCAACTGGTGCAGATATCCCCGCGATACAGCGTATAATAAATAACGTGAAAATATATGTACATATGTATGTATATAAATGTATAAGTATATATGTATAGATATATATAGATATATATATATATATAGGTGTATATATATATATATATATGTATGTATATATGTATATAGCTATGTATATATGTATATAAGTATATATATATAATACTATATAGATATATATATATATATATGTATATAAGTATATATGTATCTAGATATATATGTATATATATATGTGTATATGTATAAGTATATAGATATGTATATATATATATATGTATATGAGTATGTGTATATATATATATATATATATATATTATATATGTATATGCATATATATATTATATTATATGTATGTATACATAACTATATAGATATACTATGTATATATAACTATATATATATAGATATATGTATATGTATATATATATATATATATATGTATGTATATAAGTTACTATTAGTGTGTGAGTGTGTGTGTCGGTGAATGGGTGTGTGTGTGTTGCTGTAAGTGAAAAAAGAGAGAGAGAGAGAGAGAGAGAGAGAGATAGAGAATACGTGAGAGAGAGAGAGCGGAAGACAGAGAGGGAGCGGGCGGGAGAGATCGCAAGCGCGGACGATGGCAGCGAGTTAAGACGTCTATTCGCGGCGGTGGACGTCTGACGCCGCGTCGTCTGAAGGCGGAGGCGGACGTCTGAAGACGGCGGGTGCGGGCGCGCCTTCGCGCAGGCCTGCAGAACCCTGCGCGAAGTCGACGAGCGGGCGATGGCGCGGAGGAGCGAGCGTGGAGGAGGTCTGCAGGTGGTCGCGGAGGGTCGCGGAGGGGGGCAGGGGTCGGCGTGAGGCCGTAGCCGGCCGCTGCAGTGCGCGCGGCGGCGGGCTACGGGTGCAACTGCGAGGCGGACAGAACGGAGACGGAGGCGGAGAACGGGCCTGCAGACGCGCGTAGAGGGTTGCGCACCTGCGGGGAAGGTCGCGGAGGAGGCGGGGGGTGCTGCTGCTGCTGCTGTCGCCGCGGTTTAGCTGCTGCTGCTGCTGCTTCAAGCTTCGGAGCTTGAAGCGGCAGCAATGGCGTGGAGATGAAAATGAAGAGAAAAGAAAACACCACGCCCACCTGCTCGTTGAAGAGCTGGGCGGTGGTGTTCCCACTGTGGTGGTGAGCACCACAGTGGGTTCTCCTGCTCGTCGGGTGCCTCCTCGACGGAGGGCCGGCGTATGGGAGGGGAGAACGGGCGAGGAAGGTGGCTGCGGGTTTTTTTTCAGTAGCTGCAACCGCCCCCTCGGGAGGATGAAGCTGCAGCTACTTATAGAGGAGGGGAGAGGGGCGTGTTGGCTGCAGCAGGGAGAGGGCGTGCTAGTTGCAGCTGTAGGGAGCGGCGTTGGCAGGGAGACGTGACGGGAAGAGGTGCTGCGTGGCTGCTGCATGCAGCTGCGGGAAGAGTGCAGCCGCGGGAAGGACGCAACCGCGGGAAGAAGAGAAAAGCCGTGGGAAGAAGAAAGAAAGATGAAAATAAAATATGGAGAGGGGACTTTTTGCAAAGAGACACTTGAAGAAAAAATGTAAAAATGCAAGCCATTTATTCCATTCTCTTCTCCTCTCAATTAAATGCATGCATGCAAGCGTTTTTACAAATGCAACTACAGGATTATAATATACATAGTTAATGCTAGAAAATAGCATAAGAAGGCGTTCTTATAGGCGTGTTTTGAGGTGCAAACATATACCCCCATGCCTATCTTTTGCTAGTCCCTAGCAAAACCGTATTTAGAAATGATCTTAAGCTGAAAATTTTCTTCTGAGGTGATATAGGTGTGTTTATTATCGAATATTGTGAGAACCAATTGTAAAGAAGACTACCAGTACTTTAAGTCTCACATGACATAGAACATCTCTCAACTAACCAAGACTCTTGATATTTAAACCTTAAGTACGATTTCCAGGACCCAGGAGGTTTTTGCCGTACTCGAGAGCTCAAGAAATTATGGTTTGTGCATAGTGAAGGATCAAGACTGACCAGATGAACATTAAGACTCAATCCCAGGGTTTCACGAATTTTTAAGTACAGGTTGGTCCCAGTTTCAGCTCATGTCTTCGAATTGACCCTTACGATGATGACGGAAAACTCAACTCCCATTTTCTGATTTTTTTTTTTTTTTTTTTGAAACACGTGTCAGTATATCTCTTACAACACATTTTGAAACACACATCTTTTTTTTTTTTTTTTTGGTGGGAGAGTTTCTTTTTGGTGGAAAGAGTCGCTCCTAAACACAAGACTAAAGCCTGGGATAAAAAGTCTACCTGCGCACACAGGTAAGGACTCCACCTTCCCTAATGAACACTAGGGTTGGATCTTATGTTCACCTGGTCTTTCCTGATATGTGTAGTGTGAACCAAGTTTACTTAAGCTCTCAAGAAAAAGCAAACCAACGGATCCTGTACTGGTGTCTCAGGTACAAGAATACATCCTTAGTTAGGAGAGATCTTGATCTATTTTGTCAATGCTTTAAGTGAATTAAGCCGAGCCTGAGCGAATCAAGCTTTTGTGGCCTGGAAAGTCTTCAAAACAGAGGTTGAATATCCATAAACACTTATTGCCTTTTTGTTTCAGCTTCAAGATCATTATTAAACACCATTTATTATATATATATATATATATATTTTTTTTTTTGCATATTTATAAATAGGTGGGAACTGTATAATACCATAACATACCCGGATCCTATGGATGCCTATCCACCCCCCCATGCCAAACAATGCTATGTCCTCATATGCATGCAGGGAAAGGCAGAGGAAGGATGGAAGATCGGGTAACAAGAGCTGAGGTTCAGGGTATAGATCAGGGTGGAAGGGTGGGTGGATGGTGGGTGGTGAAGAGAAAAGTGAAGTGATTGCGATAGAGGTGTGAAAAGTGATGGTGGATGGTGAGTGCTGTTAGGGTGCCTCCCAACAAGCGCTGAATTTAATGTCCCCAGCTGGACTCAGAATGAGGCAAAGAATTAGTTACCCTCCAGCAGGGCAACGGTTTCTCCAACGGGGGTAGGTTCATGAGTCAGATAGGGTTTCAAACGCTGCCCGTTGACCGTAAATTTACGCCCAGATTTGGGATCTTCGATTTCGACGGCCCCATTGGGGAATGGTCTTGAGACCAGAAAAGGACCAGTCCATTTGGACTTTAATTTCCCAGGAAAGAATTTGAGTCGGGCATTATAGAGCCAAACTTGCTGAGATGGCTCAAATTCCTTCCGCCGAACATGGCTGTCGTGAAAAGCCTTAGTGCGTTGTTTAAAGGTTAGAGCAGAATCATAGGCTTCACGACGGAGCTCTTCCAGCTCTTGGAGTTGGAGTTTCCTTTCTCGTTCACACAAGTCTGGGTCGAGGTTACATTAGCGAACCGCCCAATAAGCGCGGTGCTCCAACTCTACAGGTAAATGACAAGGCTTCCCGTAAACGATTCTATATGGAGACATACCAAGGGGGGCCTTGAAGGCGGTCCGATACGCCCAAAGTGCGTCAGTCAGCTTGTCGGACCAATCCTTACAGTCAGGCCGAACCGTTTTCTGGAGAATTTGCTTGATTTGCCGGTTCGACACTTCCGCCTGGCCGTTCGTCTGAGGATGATACGGGGATGCGATACGATGGTGGACTCCGTACCTCCTCAGAAGTGCCCAAAAAGAAGCATGGGTAAAGTGGCTTCCTCCATCCGAGATAATGGCCCGAGGGATCCCAAAACGCGCAAAGATATGGTCTTTGACGAATCGGGTGGAGATAACATGGTCAGCACGGCGCGCGGGAATAGCCTCGATCCATTTTGAAACATAGTCGACGGCCACGAGGATGAATTCGAAGCCGTTGGATGGAGGAAAGGGACCCATGAAGTCAATTCCCCAGATGTCGAAGATTTCCGCAGCTAGGATGTGTTGCAAGGGCGTCATGTCACGACGTGCCATCGACCCTAATGACTGGCACCTAGTGCAATGTTTGGCATAAGTGTGCGCGTCCTGGTGAAGGGAGGGCCAAAAGAAACCGCACTGCAACACCTTGGCTGCAGTTTTCCTCCCAGAGAAATGGCCTCCACAGGCCTGATCGTGGCAGAAGGATAGCACACTGGGGAACTCACTGTCAGGAATACAGCGACGGATGATTTGATCAGCACCTATCCGAAAAAGAAGTGGATTATCCCAGAAATAATACTTTGCTTCTACCATGAGACGCTCGCGCTGGTTTTTAGGCCAGCCACGTGGAAGAGATCCAGAAGCAAGGTAATTGGCAATGTCGGCATACCACGGTCCACTTGCCACATTTATTGCCAATAGGTGCTCATCAGGAAAAACTTCATTAATTGGCAGAGTAAGTCCAATATGGTCAGGGTCCAGTCTGGAAAGGTGATCAGCCACAACATTCTGGGCTCCGACCTTATCACGAATCTCAATGTCAAATTCCTGGTGCAGAAGGATCCAACGAATCAGTCTAGGCTTGGCATCCTTCTTGTGCATGAGATGGCGAATGGCCGCGTGATCAGTGAAAACAATAACGTGAGAGCCCAGAAGGTAAGAACGGAATTTTTCCAGCCCAAAGACGACTGCCAGTAGTTCCTTTTCAGTGGTAGTATAATTACGCTGGGCCTCGTCCAACGTCTTACTGGCGTAGTATACCACGAAGGGGTGTCTTTCGCGTCTTTGTCCCAGGATGGCTCCGACTGCAAGGTCTGAAGCGTCAGACATAAGTTCAAAGTTGAGGGACCAATCAGGCGGCTGGAGAACAGGGGCCTTGGTGACAGCATTACGCAGCTGCGTGAATGCTTGTATACAGTCAGGGCCCATGTCGAAGGGCACATCGGTTGATAGGAGATGAGTTAAGGGTCGAGAAATTTTGGAGAAGTCTTTGATGAATCTCCTATAGAAACTGACGTGTCCCAAGAAGGAGCGGATTTGTTTGACAGAACCAGGCACAGGTAAATCAGCAATGATATCGAGCTTAGCTCTGTCAACCTCGATACCCCTATCGGAGATGATATGTCCAAGAACAATTCCCTCGTGCACCATAAAATGACTTTTTTCCCAGGAAAGCACGAGGTTTACATCAATACATCTCCTAAGGATGCGAGTCAGGTTGGCAAGACATTCGTCGAAAGATGGTCCAAAGACTGAAAAGTCATCCATGAAGACCTCGAGAAAGTCACCCACCATGTCATGAAATATCGCCAGCATGCATCTCTGGAAAGTTGCTGGCGCGTTACAAAGTCTGAACGGCATCCTTCTAAAGGTGAAGGTGCCGAAAGGGCAGGTAAAAGTGGTTTTCTCTTGGTCTCGGGGGTCTATTGCCACCTGGTTATATCCTGAGAATCCATCCAGGAAGCAGAAAAATTTATTTCCCGCTAACCGCTCTAGGATTTGGTCAATAAATGGTAGCGGGAAGTGATCTTTCTTGGTTGCAGCATTGAGTTTCCTATAATCTACACACACTCTCCAAGATGTAGGAGTGCGTGTAGGGATGGATTCGCCCCTGTCATTGACATGGATGGTGAGTCCTGCCTTTTTGGGCACAACGTGAATCGGACTCACCCAGGGGCTATCGCTGATCGGGTAGATTATAACCGCATCCAGCCACTTAATGATTTCATTCTTAACGACCTCCCGCATGTTAGGGTTGAGACGTCGCTGCATCTCGCGAGAAGGTCGAGCCTCCTCCTCCGTATATATACGATGAGTGCAGTAGGAGGGACTAATACCAGATAAGTCTGATAAGGACCACCCAATAGCTACCTTGTGTTCTAGGAGGACCTTAGTTAGTTTGCACTCCTGCTCCATGGTTAATTTTGAACTGATGATTACAGGGAGCGTTTCATTTGGTCCTAGGAAAACATACTTGAGTGTATTAGGCAGCACTTTTAGCTCGGGAGTAGATGGGGAAGGATCTGGCATTTCTTGGGACGAGAGTGTCCCAGACGGGTAGGAGAACAAGTTAGGAGGAAGAAACTGGCCTTCAGATTGGCCAAGAAGAGGGGCTTCTTGGATAGATGGATCCAAAAATGAATAGCCCCAGTGAGAAGTATATGGGCTCAAGGTCCCAGTGTGGATTTGTAAATCCGCCTGATTTGGCGGGGAAGAAAGGGCAATTCGGTCTTCATGAGTATGGACCGACAGTGAGTAGCCCGGATATGACTCAGACCACGAGGTATGGGAAGCGGAGAAAACCTCGTCAGAAGTCTGGCCAGGAGAAGGTACTGGACAAGGGAGGGATTGGGGAACGTCACAGTATGCGTTGGTCAGGCAGTTATCAGTGTTTATAGGTAATCCGCAGCAGTCCGAATAGGTCCCAATTAGTCCGATACACGCGCTGACGGCCATATCCTCGTCAGACGTGTCATCCTCAATGCAATCGCAATCAAAGTTCTTGGCTGCTTTGAATATGTTAAGCTTGAGCTTCTCAGATCCAACGGCAATCTCAATACAGCCCGACTCGCAGTCGATGTGGGCGCGGGCTGTGGCCAAGAAAGGTCGACCGAGGATGATCGGACAATCAGAAAGTGAACTAGGAACTTCCATATCTAAAACAAGAAAGTCAACAGGAAAACAGAGACTGTTGACCCTAACCACCACGTCTTCCACCACACCCTTCGGGATTTTGACAGAACGATCTGCCAACTGTAACGTGACAGGGGTGGGTTTCAGATTTCCCAAGGAAAATTTTTTGAGCATGATGGTTGGCATGAGATTGATGGAAGATCCTAGATCAAGCAAGGCACGGTTAAAACTGCAGCCTTGGATGCTACAGGAAATCAGTGGTGTGCCCGGATCTTTCTGCTTCGGTGGTAAGTTTGATAGTATAGCACAACTCGCATGAGGCGAGAGAACCACCGGATTCTTAGTCCTCTTTGACTGTCGTCTGGGTGTTGTGTAGTCTTTGAAAAATCGAGCGACAGTAGGTATGTGGTCGATTGCCTCGAGCAGGGGTACCTTGATTTCTACATCCCTGAACAAATTACGTAGGTTGTCAAAGGCCTGCGTATTTTTCTTTTTGCCTTTTGGCTCCCTTAGTAGAGCCTCAGGGAATGGGACTGATTCTGGCACAAGTTTTGGTGCATCATCCTCTCGCGAATGCGGTATGCATCCCGAATGAGAGGGTGATGAAGAAGATGGGCCAGGATCAGGTCGAGGCGGATCGACGGTCTGCTTACCGCTCCTCGTAGTGATAGCATTGGACGATGCGGGTCCAGTGGGATCATACGGTGGAGGAGGGTTTGCAATGGGGATATAAGAGTGTGGTGCTGCAGCAGGATTAGCCTGAAATCCCGGTGGAATGCTCGGAGCTTGCAGAACATGATTAACCTATCCCTGAGAAGGTCGTACCTGTGGTTGAGAACCACGGGGCACGAAATTTCGCGGGTTTGGAACAGGTTGGGCAGGAAGAGTGCCCTGAGATTGAGTCGCCATGCGTAGTTGACTGATCTCGGCATTCTGCTGCGCCAATTGGTGCTGAAGAGAGGTCATGTTCTCTTCATGGCGCTTTGACATTTCCGTCATCATTCGCATCAATTTGTCAAGAGGGCTTGATGCGTGTTCAGTTTGTGGTACGCAAGGGCCTGATGGTGGATTTGCCATAGGATTAAATTGGACCCTTGGGATGACGGGTGCGGACGGTCGCATTGGTCCACCCGCGGGGTTTTGGCGCTGCGGGTTGTTGGACCATGCAAAGTTCGGATGATTACGCCACCCCGGGTTATAAGTGGTAGAGAACGGGTTGTTCCCCAGGGCGCAAGCATCTTCTATGCCAGTAGACGCGTCCGCATGTAGATATGCGTCCGAGCCCACGGAGGCTTGGTCCTCCGTGTCGAAATACTGGCTCGCAGAAGCCAATTCCACATGACTTACCGAGTCGCTTGGCGCGACACTCGGTAAGGAAGGTCTAACGGTGTTTCTTGGGATAAGCCTGGTATTAAAAGAACTTGGATTGTGACGAAGTGGTGAAGAGGTGGTGTTTGCCATAGATCGAGTGGGGTTGGCCAGAAGCTCGTCCAGCTTCTTGTGCACGACGGAGACTTCATCCAGTTTTTGTGCAATAAGGCTTAGATCAGTGGATGAATGGGAGGGTCCCATGTCAACTTCGTGGACATTTCGGGGCTGGCTGGTACGATTAAAGGCGACAATGGAAGCATTGTTCATCGAGTTTTCACTCATATTTTCAAACAGCTCGAATGCTCCATTCTCGTCTTTATTCATAAAGTTCCCTCCGCAGGAAGCGTCTGCAATCTGCTTCAAAGTCTCATTTAGCCCATAGTAGAAAATCTGGGCTATATGCCACTTAGGCAGACCGTGGTGCGGACACTTCCTGAGGAGGTCGTTATACCTCTCCCATGCCTCATGAAATTGTTCGCCGTTTTGTTGCGTAAATGAAGTGATAGCACGGCGAAGCGCATTGGTCCGCCCGATTGGGAAGAACTTCTAGAGAAACGCTGTTCGCATCTCTTCCCACGAGTGGATGGTTCTCCCAAGGGTGCGTAACCATTGCGACGCTTTATCCCGTAATGAAAACGGGAACATCTTCATGAGGACTATAGATAACCCGACATTTCTTGGTTTAACGGTTTCAGCAAGTCGGGTTAGGTCTTCCAAGTGGAGAAATGGGTCTTCACTTGCAAGACCATGAAAGTGAAAATTGATTAGGCCAATTATATTTGGTTTTAATTCAAAGTCGTCCCCGCCCATGGGGACCCGAATTTGTCCTATCGTCTCTGTAGCAGCGGGATTCTGATAAGAGCTAAGAGACCTAGGCTCCTCCCGTTCGGGAGGGTTCTGCATTTCCTCCAATGTTTCCCGAATGGCTTCGATTTGCTCATTATACATTTCCATTTGGGCTTGGAGGCGGGTTATGGGATCTAAGGCTCCACCACCTGGTGGGTTCTGAGGGCGGTTTCCTCCCTCGGGATTTGGGGGTGGGCGTGCAGCCATGTTTGTGGAGGAGGAGGACGATTCGACTTGTTTTCTAGATTTATCAGTCAATTCAAATAGTTCAGGGTTTTGTGACCTCCTCCCAAACATGCACTACCGCAGGAAGAATTGGGGAGATGAGAAGGGAATAGGGATGAGAGAAATGACGCCGCAAAGGTACACTTGATTACAAATCAATACAGTCAAGTTCCTAACCTCTACAGTGTGCCCTTAGACCTAAAGATCTAAGTTACCTACTATCACGAATTACGGAACCGAATGCGAGCACCGCGGAACCACCGGGCCAGATTGAAAGGCCGTTTGCCCTAGTCTTAGACACCCGATAGCACGCGGGAACTCTCACCAGCACGTAGTCGCTACACACAGGTAGTTAGACCTCCAATCCTCAGTAAGGGTCAAGTTACTACCAGTTTTAATTAGAGGCTTAGGGTCAAGTGCTTTTGGAATGTGAAGGGCGTTGTTTACGGGTAATGCCCAAGTGATTGATTTTAAGAGTGTGTAAGAACAAGCATGCAACGGGGAAATCTCCCCGAATTGAAGTTTTTATTGGCGAATGGTTTTTAGAGTTCAGCCTTAAGTAGTATGAATTTTAGGGTTTTGCTGAATTACCAATTCAACCAATCTCCGGGTTTTTTGCAAAAATACAGGTTTTCCTTCTAAAACCCAAGAAACCCTTCTTCAATTATCAGTTAGTTAATGCATGCTAAAATGCAATGGGCTACCCTAAATGGAGATTTCTAAGTGTGGATGCACGAATCAGTTTTATATCAATGTGACAGGGAGCCAAAGCACTTCAATTCAAGCGCTCCCAATCACCAGAAATGATTTCCACACACAAGGCTTCAACCAAAAGATAAAGAAAATAAAATTTTTGGGGTTGAAGTATTCAGGATCGAATCACAGGCAAATTTGAAAAGTCGTGGTGGGGTTGGAATCAACTCAATTCCAAGTCTCCCCACCAAAAATGTGATCCTGAATTAAAGATAAGTGAGGCAAAAGAGGGATACAAGCAATCTTTTTCTTTGCCTCAAAGAATACTTCCCACGGCGAAAAATCTAAGAATGAAGATTCTCGGATTTTCGCTATGCGAAGTAAGGTGGGAAATCCGGGGCAGTGGGAGTGAAGACAACCAATCAATCAAGTGAATTTTAATCCACTTGCCCTCAAGAATTCCCAAAAAGTTTTTCTAGTTTTTAGTTTTAAAAAATTTTTTTTTTTTATTTTTGTGGTGGCAAGTTAACACTAATTTGATGAGAAAAGAAAACCTACTTGTTCGGCAACGTGTGCGAAGCTCCAATGCAATGTCGGCGTCTTCACGCTCTCATTCCCGCCTTGGATCCGCTCTCGTTCCCGACTTCGTCTGCTTTCCTTCTCCTTCCACCAAGTTCACCTGCACACCAAGAAACAACAATACCCGTGAAGAGAGAAGAGACAAATTTAAAGGAATTGGATAGAAACTTACTCAAAAGCGCACGTCCCCGGCAACGGCGCCAGAAAAGTTATGATGGTCGGCCCGGATAGGTTGTTAATATGATATTTTTACCGTTGAAATGTGTATAGTGGTTAACCTAATTCAGACCTAACCATCTCTTTAAAAAATTTTTAACCTGGCCTAATTGATTTTATCTTGTCACTTTTAAGCCCAGGGTCGAACTCAGGGAAGTGGGGTTCAAGTCGAGTTTCTACGTTTTCCTTAAAACGCGTCTCTTCCGTTCGTTTATTCTGTTTTTGGTATTTTTCTTATTTAGGTTTTTTTTTCTGGTAATCCTTGTTCTTGAGGCACACCCTCAAAATTGTGTCCTTGGCTTTTAGCCAAAACAGAGTTTCAAAACATGTCTTGCTACTTGCAAGACGGGGTACCTGCAAATCAAAGATTATCTTTTCACTTTTATACCTTTTCTTATCTTTTTACTAAGAAGGAAGCTATCAGATAGAAAGTAGATATAGTAGCTATAGATATATATTTATATGTAGTATATATATAAAGGGGTGGGGGTGGAGGTGATGATGGAGTGTAGCACTATGTCGAGTCAGCCGACGTCTAGAGAGACGCAACCAACACGACTAGGTGCCGCGTGGAGTGTGGATGGAGGATGGATGATGTATGGGACCACGCTTTTTTTGTACGCGTGTATCAGGGAATATCAGCAACTGGTGCAGATATCCCCGCGATACAGCGTATAATAAATAACGTGAAAATATATGTACATATGTATGTATATAAATGTATAAGTATATATGTATAGATATATATAGATATATATATATATAGGTGTATATATATATATATATATGTATGTATATATGTATATAGCTATGTATATATGTATATAAGTATATATATATAATACTATATAGATATATATATATATATATATGTATATAAGTATATATGTATCTAGATATATATGTATATATATATGTGTATATGTATAAGTATATAGATATGTATATATATATATATGTATATGAGTATGTGTATATATATATATATATATATTATATATGTATATGCATATATATATTATATTATATGTATGTATACATAACTATATAGATATACTATGTATATATAACTATATATATATAGATATATGTATATGTATATATATATATATATATATATATGTATGTATATAAGTTACTATTAGTGTGTGAGTGTGTGTGTCGGTGAATGGGTGTGTGTGTGTTGCTGTAAGTGAAAAAAGAGAGAGAGAGAGAGAGAGAGAGAGATAGAGAATACGTGAGAGAGAGAGAACGGAAGACAGAGAGGGAGCGGGCGGGAGAGATCGCGAGCGCGGACGATGGCAGCGAGTTAAGACGTCTGCTCGCGGCGGCGGACGTCTGACGCCGCGTCGTCTGAAGGCGGAGGCGGACATCTGAAGACGGCGGGTGCGGGCGCGCCTTCGCGCAGGGTTCTGCAGGCCTGCGCGAAGTCGACGAGCGGGCGATGGCGCGGAGGAGCGAGCGTGGAGGAGGTCTGCAGGTGGTCGCGGAGGGTCGCGGAGGGGGGCAGGGGTCGGCGTGAGGCCGTAGCCGGCCGCTGCAGTGCGCGCGGCGGCGGGCTACGGGTGCAACTGCGAGGCGGACAGAACGGAGACGGAGGCGGAGAACGGGCCTGCAGATGCGCGCAGAGGGTTGCGCACCTGCGGGGAAGGTCGCGGAGAAGGCGGGGGGTGCTGCTACTGCTGCTGTCGCCGCGGTTTAGCTGCTGCTGCTGCTGCTTCAAGCTTCGGAGCTTGAAGCGGCAGCAATGGCGTGGAGATGAAAACGAAGAGAAAAGAAAACACCACGCCCACCTGCTCGTTGAAGAGCTGGGCGGTGGTGTTCCCACTGTGGTGGTGAGCACCACAGTGGGTTCTCCTGCTCGTCGGGTGCCTCCTCGACGGAGGGCCGGCGTATGGGAGGGGAGAACGGGCGAGGAAGGTGGCTGCGGGTTTTTTTTCAGTAGCTGCAACCGCCCCCTCGCGAGGATGAAGCTGCAGCTACTTATAGAGGAGGGGAGAGGGGCGTGTTGGCTGCAGCAGGGAGAGGGCGTGCTAGTTGCAGCTGTAGGGAGCGGCGTTGGCAGGGAGACGTGACGGGAAGAGGTGCTGCGTGGCTGCTGCATGCAGCTGCGGGAAGAGTGCAGCCGCGGGAAGGACGCAGCCGCGGGAAGAAGAGAAAAGCCGTGGGAAGAAGAAAGAAAGATGAAAATAAAATATGGAGAGGGGACTTTTTGCAAAGAGACACTTGAAGAAAAAATGTAAAAATGCAAGCCATTTATTCCATTCTCTTCTCCTCTCAATTAAATGCATGCATGCAAGCGTTTTTACAAATGCGACTACAGGATTATAATATACATAGTTAATGCTAGAAAATAGCATAAGAAGGCGTTCTTATAGGCGTGTTTTGAGGGGCAAACAGGGCACATACATTTTCTTCCGAGTTAGTTTCCCTTAATGCTCTGCCAATTTTTTATACATACTTCAACATGTAGATTTTATTAATGATATCTACTTTATAAATGTCATGATATAACACTTGTAGTTTAAGGTTCAACCCCTTTCAAAACCCTTCATGACGATATTCAAAAAGGGGGAGAAGAACTTAGGGATATTGCGAGTGCTCAATCGGGTTTTAAAGTGTCGCGTTGTAGTATAACCGAAAAAGCATCCAAAACAAATAATTTTATTACTCGAATTTAAAGTCTAAGGTCGAACACAGGGAGCAAATGGAATTCACGCACTAATCTCAATAATAAATGCAAATTGAACACATAATACTACTCAAAATCTAATTAAGAATGTAAGGCATGAGTATACGGAGCATAAAAAGAATTGTAGCTAAAAATAATGGAGAGTTGATGAAAAATTGGACGTCTGATTATAAAATCAGATGTCTTAAAAGTGATGTGCTACAGTACTTTCCTTTGATTTTTCCTTCTTCTGCCTTCTGCTTCTTCTTTCTGGCTTCTCCTTCCTTTCTTTCTCTGTCATTGGCTTCTTCCTTCTTTTCTGGCTTTGATTCTTTCCTTTGCCTTTTCTTCTGACTTTCTTCCTTCTTCTCTTTGCTTTGCGAACCTTAGTTTCTACCTTCTTTCTTCTTTCTCTTCCTAGGCTTCTTTCTTCTTCTCTGGCTCTTCACCTTCCTTCTTCCTTCCTTCTTTCTCTGATCTCCTATGCCTTAGCTTCTATGACTCTTTTTCTTTCCTTTAGCTCCTTCCTCTTCTGCTTCAGCCCTTAGCCAACTCCTTCCTCTTCTTCAGCTTCGCTTCTCTTCTTCTTAGTCTATAGGGTAAAACCTACCCCTACCTACGCGAACTCTCCTCTCCTTTCTCTCTTAGATTCTACTCTCCCAGAGCCATGCTTCTCGGGTAATCGGGTCGGGTACGCACCTGGGACCAGGCCCACTGGTGTGCGGTGGTGGGTGAGGTGTGCTAGTCAGGTCGAGTCAAGACCAGGTCCGCAGGGTGTGGTCACGAATGAGGCCAGTCAATCGGGTGAGAGGGACCTTACCCCGTGAGTTGGAGGCGATAAGCCTTTGGCAGGAAAATAATTTATGTGCACCCGCCTGCTTATCTAGTTTCGAGGTGGGACTAAATGTCCTACCTCCCTTGTGCGTGCCGTAGCAGCAGATGGCGCTCCCAATTCGCGAGGCTGCAAGGGCTTGTGGCTCCAATTGGAAACCTGAGCGCATTCATGCCTCAAGTCCGCACCACCTGGGACTCGTGTCTGGAGTAGCAAAAGCTGGTGCACAGCACGCAAGCTTCAAGTTCTTCATCCATTGCAGCCGGTGTGCCTGAACATGAAATCATGAGTACGGCCTTGCGGTAATGTCAAAAATGTCCAGGGAGATTCGCCGAGGCACGGCGAGTGTATTACAGTTGATGGTGTGGCGCGGGGATGGCTGTAATGGAAGATTTAGGGCGTACTGTGGTCGTGTAAGTGGGTGTGTTTTGGGGTGCTTTTGGGTGGTCGACGGAGAGATCGAAGTAGGGGGAAATGGTCAGTGAGGTATTGCGGAGGTCGTAGGGCAGTTAGCGAGGTGGATGGAGGTACGGAGTGATGAGGACACCGCACAGGAGGTCTGGCTAGAAGTGGAGAAGGTGATGGTGATTGGTGGCGTCAAGGGGTATTTTCGAGAAATAAAGAGGGGGAACGAGACTTGGAGAGAGAGAAGTTATCTGACCTAATCTAAAGATGGAGGGGACAGGGGAGGTGTCTGGGTTGGTACGACCGATGTTGGAGACGAAGATCTCTATAGATGAGGCGGTAGCGAAGACGAGGGCAAAGGCGACATCGGCCGATGTTGCGCTACGTGGACAATTGAGAGGAAGACAACCCAACCTCTGGTATTGTGGTTGGGTGACAAATGAGTGAGGGAAGAACCACCGGAGCTTGCAAAGAAGTTGTGGCCGGTGAGGAGAGAAGAATGTGGGGGAACCGACCCAATTCCAAGCTGAGGAGATGCGGAATGAATTGGGGTTTCTTAAATAGGTCCTAGAGGTTAGGTTTGTGCTTGGAAGCCAAGCTTACAAGCATGGCAAGTTTGCCGTAGTTGGAAGCTCAAAAAGACCCAAATCTCTCTTGCGTTCGCATGAGAGATTGGGTATAAATTAGGGCTCAATAGTGGGTTTAGATTGAAGAGGATTACTTAGAGAATCTCTCTTCCAATTTTGGGAGGGATTCTCTGAGCAATCAAGGAGAATCCTCCTTCTAAAGCTTGCCAGAGTTGGATTTCTTCCACTATAATGGTGGAGGAACCTATTTGTAAAGACGACAAAGAAGCTAGGGGGCCAAATGCAAGGGTTTTAGAAAGATAGGGGTAGAAATGTAATCAGGTTGGACTTATTTGCAAAGTTGGTCAAGATGAGTTCCCCTTAGGTGCAAATTTTGGTACAAACCTAATTTACACCTAGGGAATCCAATGATGAAGTTGTATTTTCGGTTTGACCATGTTTGACTGAGAAATTTACCCAAAAACCCAATTTAGGTTAAATATTTGTCTGAGACCCCATTTTAGGTCAAAATGTGTTCCAATGGACAAATTGAAGGTTCTAAACCATAGAGAATATTTTTCTATGACTTCTAGAGGGTTTAGGTAAATTTTATCTTGACCACAAGCTTGTTAAATCGAGTAGGTTTGTTTTAGGGTTGTAAGAAGTCATTTAATTCCCAAAATTCACATGAACCCTTTTCTGTTTGAACCAACCCTCCTTTTATCTTTTTAAGACCATTTGACCTGTGTTTAGCTCATGAGAAAACCCATTGTTGTACTAAAATGGTAAAATTACAGGTTTACCCCTTGTTTCTTATTTTTATCTCAGAATGATTATTCAGTGAATTAAGACCTCCAATTGGTTATGTAGGAGATTTTGTTCTCTTTTATGGGTCAAAATGAGCTAGTTAGCGCTCATGATCGTGTTCCCATCATACCCCCATGCCTAGCTTTTGCTCATCCCTTAGCAAAATTTTAAGATTTTAACCTCGAGTCTAGGCCATGAGTTCCTTGATGTTCAATACTATGTTGTGTGCCTCTTTTTTTTGTAGATTAGGTTAGAATGCCGACAGTTGGCCTAAAGGTACTTAAGTACCAACCAAGATCTGGACCTGACCAGCTCTAGCCTTAGTCTGCCGTGAAGGTTTTTAAGACCCACAGGAACTATCCTAAGGTTCGTTGGTCTCCACAGTTAAAGCAGCCGTGGTTGTAACATATTTTAGCCTTGGTTCAATTTGTAGTGTGTTTTTGTAAGGCCATCGGGAACCACCCCTGAATGCCCTCTACTCTTTTAGCTCTAGATCATGCTTTTCATAAGTTTTACTGCTTTCATTTACTGCTTAGTAGAGTAGTTTCTCTTCTCCCCCAATGATGCATGCGAAATCCCCCCATCGATTCTTGTATGCAATCGTTTTCTGGTAGCTAGGTTTAATTTAAAGCATTCTTGTATAAGCTTTCCTCTAGATTTCCTGTACAAACAACTCTCCCCCAATGAATGAACGAAAATGCATTTATATATATATATCTTTATGTGTTTGAAATCACCATGAGCTGAATGATTATTTTATTTGTGTGATTTAAGTGTCTATTCTTTAATCGCCTATATATTGCGCACCAGAATACAAAGTAGAGCGGCTTTAAGATCGATTTCAAAAATAGAAACATGCCTCCCAGAGACGAACGACCGGGATTCAAGTCTCGTTATTTTACAAAACAATATCTTTGTTGGATCGTATTTCGCAACTATACTATGACGCTTTTATCGAAAATGTGATCTGCGTTTTCACCAACAAGAGACAGAGGATTTTCTTCGTTTGGAGAGTTTTCTCTCTCATTTCTTTTTATTTCTAGCTTCGAATTGGCTTCTCAACACGGTCTATATCGGATTCCTAGTCCCCATCATCAATCCCCGAAGGGTCCCTCACAATCGATGCTTCGTGATAGCACTGCACATGGCAACCCCCAGAACCTTGGCTTTTGAGATTTCGAGATAATCCTACTCATGGAGTTCAATAGCTAAATCCAGGCCCTGGCAGTCGACATTTTGTGATAATGCCACCCATGGCATTTGAACCCGCATAGGGTGCTTACATGCCCCCAGTAGGATATGTAAATATCCTAAGAGACAAGCACCGAGGAGACGATATGTTATTGTGCATCTTTGAGGGAAATTTCCTACCTCTCCTTGCCGGGAACTCATCCAAATCAACTTGTGTTGATTCGTCGCTCCTAATCTAGGCGACCTTTTAAGAACAGTTTACACGCTTTTGCGTGATTTTGATACTTATGAGCACTGAACTAGACTGTGTGTGGATTGGGGTGCTTAGGTTATCGGGTCCCGCAAACTAAAGGTCAGTTAACGAGGCTGAATACTCCCTAAGCCTTAGACCTAATACTTAAGCTTCGCATTGTCCCCAACCTCTTGAGGACTATCCAGATCTTAGTGGATACTTGAATTTTTAAGCTTAAGAGTCTAGCCCAAGAGGCCTAAGATCCGCGTTCCTACTAATCCCTTTTGTGTTTCATTAGCACTTTTTTCCTTTCATTTTCTTTTTCTTGATATGGTCTAGAACTTAGTTAATCCCTTAATTTCTTACAAATGACTATCTCTTCATTTTCCTTTCATTTTGTGCTCCTTTTTTTTTGACATTTTTTCACTTTTCCCCTTTTCTCCTCAGGATTTATATGGCCTCAAAATTTATTTTCTCCATTTTTTTTCTTTTTCACAATTTTCTATTTTTTTGGTATTTTTGGCATATGTGATTTTTTATGAGAACCCTTCTGAATTTTTTATTTCTGTATGTTTGCACTTTACACCCCTCTATGGCAAAGTTTTGCAATGTCCTCATTGTAAACGGAGGGTGTAAAACATATTTGGGTTTCAAGAATTTAGAATTCGATTTATCGGGTGTGCGAACGGGTCGGGAATGACTGTTGCATATGCTTTCAAGCTCTGGCACGTGTACCAAAGGTGGGATCGATTGTTCTAAGACTGAACTCAGGGTGCAGTAAACGTGAAGTATAGAAGGATAATCAGAAGGATCTCAGGTTTTTGGAATGATGATTTGCCTCCCGTTAAGCACTAAATTCAACTCCTTCAGCCAAGCAGGAAATGGTTTGGAGAGGGAGTGGTCAAATCAGCTGAGTTTTGTTGAACAAGCACCTTGATCAAGAGCCTAGTTGGTCCAACCAGGTGCTTGTTCAGATCAACAAGCTGATGATGCAGCCCAAACCTAATCAATCTGGTGGTTTGATAAATGTAGATCAAAAGATGTGGAACCCACCATATACTATGGAGCTCAGAATGATGTGGAAGTGTGAATTTAGGGTTTGGCTAAGTCAAATTAGCCTGGTCAAAGTAGGGATTCGTAAAGTAATTAGTGGATAATGTGGAAACCCTGTAGGAGTGATCAGAGAATGATGGTGCATGGTTTGTAGTTTGATCAATGTCCAAAACCAGATAGAGATGTGGAGGCGAATCATCTGCAATCGGCTCAGTAAGAGGGGAATCAGAATAGAAATTGAGTCTGGTTGCGGTTCGAGGTTGAAAATTGGTTTGGATGGGTTCTGTATATGCGGAGGAGGTGGATTGTGTATGAGGGCTCCTCTACAAAGGAATTTTAGGTGGGTTCATTTAGGGAGTCCTCATAATAGGCATCAAATTCAAAAGTGAATGCCTGAAGAGTGTTTATAGGATGAGGAAAATATGAGTCAAGAAAAGATTCAAATTATATGTTGCAGTCACTCTCGGCATTTTTTGGTTTTGATTCCTAAGGATCGAAAGGAAATGATTCCATCTTACTCGAACCTAAATTTAAATCAGTGATCTCAGAATCAGGGACCTCAGAGTCGGAGTTGGAGAATGAATCATGTGTGCTGAGGTTGTAGATTGGCTTGTCGTAGTCAGGAAACAATGGTTCTCCGAAATCATGGTAAGATTTGAAATCATTGGAGAAATTGTGAAAATCAAGTTCTGAGTTTGATTCAAGATCAGAGGTTCCACCACAAAAATAAATCACAAGATGTAGACTCAGCAACCTGACTTGGGTCTAGCCTATTCTTTGATTCTGAGCTCAAAGAGGTGTCCTTATTTGGTCTAGGCTCAAGTTCTAGGCTTGTAGGAAAGACCCACTCAAAAGCCCACTCTTCTAACTCCTCGATTTCTGTATCATAGATTGGCGTGACTTTTGAGAAATCAATCTATATCTCTGAAGATGTTGGAGCGGGATATTCATCAAACAAAGGCCCAGAATCATAATCTTCATTTAAACTTTGATTGTCGTCATATGGTGCCTTGTAATCTTCCCAATAAGTTTCAAATTCATAATCTTGGATGAGGATGTGGGTTGAATTACTAGAATCTAGGTCAGGATTACCTTCGAGGGTAACCTTATCAGAATAAGGGGTGGGATTTACACCTTCAAGAGGTTATGTTTTAATCTCATCATTACAGGAGTCTCAGAATTCTACGCTTGGTGACCCAAGATTTTGGTTTTCTAGGACTAGCTCAAAATTGTGTTATCCTGCAATTGGGACTTCCCAACCTAATTCAAGATTAGGCATGTTATATTCCATCTAGGTTGGGAATCCACAACAACCTTGTGTCTCAAATTTGAGATTAGATTGATCCTCAATACTATTCCAAGATGGTTCATTAACTGTTTGGGGCATGTACAGGTATTTTTGATCGATAACTTGTTTCAACAATCTCATCATCTCTTCCCATTTTTCAAGATCATCTTGGTGTTGTTCCCAAAGTACAGGATTTGTCATGGATTAGAGGTATTCGAAGTTATGTAATTTTTCTATCTCAATGTATCCTATTATGAGAATGTCTCGAGTTGATCCTTTTGTGGCTTCTGTCAATAACAAGTTGGCACAGTTTATGATGGTTATTGTTGTTGGTACACTAACCTGAATGTCTTCTACTGGTGTTGAGGTTTTGTATTCAATCTCATAAAATTCAAGGGAATCCTCAATCATTCTATCTATCATGGATCTTTGTGTTTCAGGTTTCTTTAATGGTTTTCGCAAGTAACCAGGCTATATATTTGAATCAGATGGTGAAATCAAGATGTAGAATCTGAATTCAAGTCTTAGAATGAAGTGATTAGATCTGAATAGAGACTCCCAAAAGAAAATCTGTGTGTGCTCTAACTAGAAGGGATGAGGGATTGGATGTCATGTTGACCCAATCAAGGCACCCAAAGATTTTTGAATGGCTATAGAGGTTTGGGGCAGATAGTACCCCTAGATCAGAAAGTTGTCCACCTGAGAATTACCTGGGCAGCCAGAGAGGGAGAGTCCTGCAAAGAACCCTACACGGTAGAGTGCCCCCACGGGTTACAAGGTTTCCCCCACCCGACCACTATTGTCACTGAGGGTCCAAGTAGACCAGAATGGATAACTTGACCTCCTTAGTCTGCCAGTTTTATATCCTAACTTGTGCCTTTGATTTTGGTTGAATTCGTTGTTGTTTGGACTTGTGACCTAACTTGGAGGTTGGTTGAACCACAATGTAGTCCAACTTCACCTGATCTGGCCTAAAGATGGCAGAATGATTCTAGGTAAAGACCTAGAAATCATCCTGATTTGACTCCTAGGTTATTAGGTCTAAGTATTTTAAGGTTCTAATGAGTTTAGAATATGATTTTAGGGTTTTTCTTTATTAGATCTTTTCAATCAAGGGCTTGGGTAGCACACAACTGTGGGTGGGTTTGTTTCCTTTTATGCACGAAGGTGTGAACTAGCACCCCGAAACCCTAATGCAGAAACCCTAATTTGGCTCTATTTCCAGTCCTCTTTGATTTTCACAAATGTTCTCCTTGGACTTCAAACAAGATGTGTGTAGTACACGGTGGCTTGGAAATTAAGCATGGTCCCTAATAGGCACAGGAATTTTGGGGTAGGATCTCTAAATAGAATCGCTTCAACTCCAATAAGATGTGAAAAAAATTTTGCAAATCAGGAAACTAGCCTTTTAAATGATAATTACTATAAAAGGAAGGTAGGTGATTCCTAATTTGATTGTTTCCTTTCTATCTTCCCAAGATTAGGAGGTTGATTAGGGAATAATAGAGAAGTTACCTACCCTGGAGTGGTTGATTTGCGTGGTAGATCTCCTCATGAAATTCCTCGCAAAATCACAATAAAACAAATAGGGAAAGTTAGTGCTCAAATATAATCAAAATAAAGCAGAGACTAGTGATGAATTGTGCGTTGCTCCCCAGCAACGGTGCCAAAATGTTGTGAGCACTCGATCGGGTTTTAAATTGTTGCGTTGTAGTACAGTCGAAAAAGCATTCAAAATAAATAATTTTATTACTCGAATTTAAAGTCAGAGGTCGAACACAGGGAGCAAATGGAATTCACACACTAATCTCAATAATAAATGCAAATTGAACACATAATACTACATAAAATCTAATTAGGAATGTAAAGCATGAGTATATGGAGCATAGAAAGAATTGTAGCTAAAAATAATGGAGAGCTGATGAAAAATTGGATGTCTGATTATAAAATCAGACGTCTTAAAAGTGATGTGCTACAATACTTTCCTCTGATTTTTCCTTCTTCTGCCTTCTGCTTCTTCTTCTTTCTGGCTTCTCCTTCCTTTCTTTCTCTGTCATTGGCTTCTTCCTTCTTCTCAGGCTTTGATTCTTTCCTTTGCCTTTTCTTCTAACTTTCTTCCTTCTTCCCTTTGCTTTGCGAACCTCAGCTTCTACCTTCTTCTTTCATCTTTCTCTTCCTTGGCTTCTTTCTTTTTCTTTGGCTCTTCTCCTTCCTTCTTTTTCCTTCCTTCTTTGTCTGACCTCATCTGCCTTAGCTTCTATGGCTCTTTTTCTTTCCTTCAGCTTCTTCCTCTTCTGCTTCAGCCCTTAGCCTACTCCTTCCTCTTCTTCAGCTTCGCTTCTCTTTTTCTTAGCCTGCAGAGAAAAACCTATCCCCTACCTGTGTGAACTCTCCTCTCCTTTCTTTCTTAGGTTCTGCTCTCCCAGAGCCACACTTCTCGAGTAATTGGGTCGAGTACGTGCTCGGGACAAGGCCCACCGGTGTGTGGTAGTGGGCGTGGTGTGCTAGTCAGGTCAGGTCAAGACCAGGTCTGCAGGACGTGGTTGCGGACGAGGCCAGCAGGTCTAGTAGGAGGGACCTCAACCCGTGAGTTGAAGGCGATAAGACTATGGCAGGAAAAAAATTTATGCATACCCGCCTGCTTGTCCAGTTCTGAGGTGGGACAAAATGTCTCACCTCCCTTGCGCGATGGCACTCCCAATTCATGAGGCTGTAGGGGCTTGTGGCTTCAATTGGGAACCTGAGCACGTTAGTGCCTCAAGTCCGCACCACCTAGGACTCGCGTTTGGTGCAACAATAGGTAGAGCACAGCATGCAAGCTTCAAGCTCTTTGTCCATGGTGGTCAGTGTGCCTGAACCTAAAATCATGAGTACGTCCTTGTGACCACGTCAACAATGTCCAGGGAGATTTGCTGAGGCACGGCAAGTGTACTGTAGTGGTTGGCGTGGCGTGGGGATGGCTGTAATGGCAGATCTAAGGCATACTATGGTCGTGTAAGTGGGTGTGTTTGGGGGTGCTTTCTGGTGGTCAACGGAGAGATTGGAGTAGGGGGAAATGGTTAGTGAGGTGTAGCGGAGGTCATAGGGTGGTTGGCGAGGTGGATGGCGGTGCGGAGCGACGAGGACACCTCGCCGGAGGTTTGGCTAGAGGTGGAGAAGGTGATGGTGATTCGTGGCGTCGAGGGGTATTTTCGAGAAATAAAGAGGAGGAACGAGAGTAGGAGAGAGAGAGAAGTTATCTGACCTAATCTAAAGACGAAGGGGACAGGGGAGGCATCTGGGTTGGTACGGCCGATGTCGAAGACGAAGATCTCCGTAGATGATGTGGTAGCGAAGACGAGGGCAAAGGCAGCATCAGCCGGTGTTGCGCGATGTGGACGATTGAGAGGAAGACAAGCCAACCACTGGTAGTGTGGTTAGGCGACGAATGAGTGAGGGAAGAACCACCGGAGCTTGCGGAGGTGTTGTGGCCGGCGAGGAGAGAAAAATGTGGGGGAACCAGCCCAATTCCAAGCTGAGATGCGGAATGAATTGGGGTTTCTTAAATAAGTCCTGGAGGTTGGGTTTGTTCTTGGAAGCCATGCTTCCAAGCACGGCAAGTTCGCCAGAGTTGGAAGCTTAGAAAGACCCAAATCTCTCATGCGTTCGCATGAGAGATTGGGTACAAATTAGGGCTCATCAGTGGATTTAGATTGAAGAGGATTACTCAGAGAATCTCTCTTCCAATTTTGGGAGGAATTCTCTAAATCAAGGAGAATCCTCCTTCTAAAGCTTGCTGGAGTAGGATTTCCTCCGCTATAATGGTGGATGGACCCATTTGCAAAGATGAAGAAGAAGCTAGGGGTCCAAACATACGGGTTTTCAAAAGATAGGGCCAAATCAGGTTGGACTTATTTGCAAAGTAGGTCAAGATGAGTTCCCCTTAGATCCAAATTTTGGTACAAACCTAATTTTGACCTAAGGAATCCAATGGTGAAGTTGGATTTTGGGTTTGACTATGTTTGATTGGGCAATTTATGCAAAAACCTAATTTAGGGAAAATATTTGTCTAAGACCCCATTTTAGGTCAAAATAGGTTCCAATGGCAAAATTGAAGGTTCTAAACCCTAGAGAATATTTTTATATAATTTTTAGAGGGTTTAGGTGAATTTAATCTTGACCATAACCTTGTTTAATTGAGTGGGTTTGTTTTAGGGTTACAAGAAGTCATTTAATTCCCAGAATTCACATGAACCCTTTTCTATTTGAACCAACCCACTTTTATCTTGTTAAGACCATTTGTCCTGTGTTTAGCTCGTGAGAAAGCCCATTGTTGTACTGTAATGGTAAAATTGTAATTTTACCCCTTATTTCTTACTTTTATCTCAGAATGATTATTCAATAAATTAGGACCTCTAGTTGGTTATGTAGGAGCTTTTGTTCTCTTTTATGGGTCAAAATGATCTAGTTAGGGCTCATGATGGTGTTTCCATCAAGAACTTAGGAAATGACATGAAAAGATCTTAGGAAATGACATGAAATGAACTTTGGACATGACATGCAAACTTATGAAAAATCTTTTCAAAATTGGTATAGATTACTAAGTACAACTTTCAGGGGGAGAAAATAGGAACCTATAGATACATTTTGAAAATCATCAAAAAGGCCGATATTGTTAGTTCAACCCTCATAAATAATATTTTGATGATTTTACAAAATAAAGAAAAAGAGATAAAATATAAGCATAGCATATTTTTCTCTGTAATAACACAATTGCAGGTTTCATGGAGTTTCCATGTCAGAGGATTAAAAGCGTGAAGACTAGATTAGCATAAGTCTTGTCATAGGTCATAGGCCTTTTTTATGTAAACTGTCAAAGGTTGTAATCTTTATTTTATTTGAGCCTAGAGATATTGTAAAGAGCCCCCAAACATAGCTTATAAATAGCTAACTTAAGCTCTCTACACTTAGGATAAATTAGAAACAAAAACCTAACAATTAGACACAAAGCAAACATCCATCACAACTGTCAGACGTCTGATTTTCAACTTTAAGACATATGATAATTATTTCTAACATCTAATTTCCTATAGCCTTACGTTTACATTTTGACCTCTTAGGCATCAGTCAAAGCAACCTTCCATCAGACATCCATAACTTTATCTAGACATCCAACACATAGCCTGGACATCCTTAAAACAACCGTTAGACTCAAATGCCCATTTTCTCTCTGTTGTGTTCGTATAATGGGCAAATACACTTTTAGACATCTGGACATATCACCAGATGTCTATCAATGGACCGTTGCCCATTTATTTTTGCACACACTTATTAGAAACCAAAGTTTGACTCTTAGATTACCAAGGCATGTCATTAATATTTTTCCAGACATCTACGAAATCTGGTAGATGTCTAGACTACCGTCTGTTACTTGAAATCTAGAACTCTGTTTGGGTCTGGTCAAAATAGGAACAAACCCAATTATAATTAGATGTCTAATATTTGTATCAGACGTCTAGATAAATGTCTGTTCCTTGAAATCTAGAACCCTTTTTGGATCTAGCTAAAATAGGATCGAACACACTTATAATTAGACATCTAATATTTGTACCAGACATCTTATATGAATATATCAGACGTCCCTATTTCAATCCAATGAAAATAGTAAGCCTTACTAATAGAATCAGATGTCCATAGTTGTCCTTAGACATCTTACATGACATCTGAACCAAAAATAAGGTGTCTTATATCACTGTCAGATTCATAATTGCTTTGATTTGTGTTGGATTTCATCCCAATCTCTTGGGACTTGCCTGCAACAGCTATGAGACCTCTCCCAAGCCTTCTTGAAGGTTCTAAGCTTGCCTATAAATAGACTACAATACCTCTTAGGAAAAACACACCTCTTGAGATATAACTTCCTTAGAAAATCACTTGCTCACTACTCTTCGCTTCCTTTTGCCCTTGTGATGTTCCAACACTCTGATTAATGGTCAAGTCAATAGTCCCGGTGCACTTCATTCTGCTAATTCTCAGGGAGTTCTTTTTATGCTTAATAGATAAGGAAGTCATTAATATTTTTGGGTGTTCTATAGGTGTTGTTTCATTCTTATTCTATTATTGTAGTTTGGGTATCCGACTTGTCGGGTCCCCATCTCTTCATTGTGAAGGGAGAAACCTCTGTTTAGGGATAGGAGATGGGATTTGTAATTGTGGTACACTACCCTTATTTAAGTTGTGTGGTTAGTGGATTGATCACTTTGTAATAAAAAATCCTAAGTCAAGGGATTTGCTTAGGTGGTGGTTTTCACCCGATTTGGGTTTCCAACTAAAAATCTTGTGTCTCTTTTTGTGATTGTATTTTTGCCTTGCAATATTTTCTAAATTCTCTATTCACCCACCCTCTAGTGCAATTTCACTTACAAGCCCCCAGTAGGATATTTAGATATCCTAGGAGACTAGCACCGAGGAGATGATATGTTTTCGAGGGGAATGTTCCACCTCTCTGCACTGGGGATCTCACGAGTTTTGTGTGTTTAAAATTAGGGTAATGAGTAACCTATCTTCGTAGTTGCAGAACTCGTGATCAGATAAAATTTATACCGAAATTCCAAGGGAGTCTCGGGTCGAACATTGTGAGGAGACATTTACTTTAATTGAAAACTACACTTTGTTTTGTTTATTTTTGGTATTTTAGGGTTTTGTTTTTTTTTTTTTTCTTGAAAGAAGAAGACAAGTAGAATAAATCATGAGAGATATGGAACAAATATGATATATATCATTCCAATGTCAATTACAATAAATTATGAAAGCATGAAAGAGAGGGAGGTGAGAAGGAATCTACCGAAGCAGCTGTTCGGTGAGACAACGACACCTGGCGTAAGCTCAGACGAAGGAGGTAAGGAGTGGGACGATGGAGGTGAGATGTAGGAGAACTTCAGGTAGAGGAAAGCTTCGGTGTGGCTCCAGAATGGAGGTGAGAAGGTAGAGATGATTTGCTACTGGAATGGAGGTGGGAGGATGGCTCCAAGGCAACCAATGAATGGGGATGGGAAGATGGAGGAATATTTGGTGAGGCAGAGGTTCGCTACACTAATAGGAGCCTTGGGAGCTTGAGAGTAAGCTCTAATGGAGCGTTGGTAGGCTTGCTAGTGCTCGGGAGTATGTGGGAGTAGAGTAGGTAGAGATGGCTTGGAAGGGAGGGGGTGGAGGTCCTTTTATAGTGGGGGAGAAGAGGCTAAAATAGGTATGGGACCATTAGTGACCTCCAGGCCATTGATGGAAGTGTCGCTATAGGTAGCTCATGCTCGCTGGCATGCGCAGCTGGCCTTGCTGGCGTGAGAATAATTAGTGATGGCTGTAAGCATCGCTGTAGGTCCAGCTCAGGCGTCACTGTAGGCTGGTGCCAACTGAGCACGCATCTGCCCCATGCTCCGCTAGCGATACACTGTGCGCACTCTTTACTACGTGCGTGCATGCTCACTTGTTGGCACTGCGCTATGTGCATGTGTGCCTCCGCACGTGCACACGCTCTTGTGCTGCTGTGTGCTTACGGTGGTGCGTGCGTGCGCATGGGTGGCCTGGGCTGCGCCACATGGTGCAATCTGGGCCATCCTCTTCTTTTCATTGTAGGGACTGCTACAGAGGTCGGATTGAGTCGATTTTCATGCCGTTAGGCTACAATCGTCGACCCGAATCCATCCACATGGTCAGATTTGTCATTTGAATCTCCGAATTATGTCACATAGTCCCTTGGCTATTGATTTTCCTCAGACGTCATATGGTGCTACGGGACTCCGATCAAGAAGATTTCGGAAGTGTTGGACTCTGATCGTCATCTTGATTAGATCCATATGGTCAAATCATCAATCTGAGGCTCTGAAATAAATATCCCTCTCTTCTGACCACAAAAAGGATGCAATTAACCTAAATTATATACTACTCTAAATGCAGAATGATGTATGTTATGCAAGATTTGTAACATGAAATGTGAATCTAAGCCTAAGAACATGAATGAATAGTCATTTTACCCTCAATAATTGTGTCTACATCAAATGGGAACTCATCTAATCAACTTGTGTTTTTGAGCTGCACCTAAGCTAGATCTTCGAGATGACTTTTCATAACAGAACAAGTTTGGTATGATTTCTTTATTTAGTGCACTGAACCAGACTTGTGTGTGATTTTGGGTGCTTAAGTTACCAAGTCTTGCAAATGAAAGGGCAGGCAGCGGGGCCAAATAATCCCTAAGCCTTAGACCTACTACGTTAGCTTTGCACTTTCCTCAACCTCCGAAGGACTAATTCGGATCTTAACGAATACGTGAGTGTTTAAGCCCTGCAATAAGCACAAGAGGCCTAAGATCAGCACTCGTTAATAATCTTCTTGTCTCTAGCACTTTAGGACTAAATCCTAGTTTTAATTTAGTATAGAACTTAAGTATATCCCGTAATCAGTTGCTATGACTATCAATTTTCTCTTGATTTTGCTCCGTTTTGACATTCTGCATTTCCTCCGCCTTTCCTCCTCAGGAAAGATTTCCCAATCAATTCTCAAAATTTTCCTCCCCTTTCTCTAATTTTTTTTCTCTTTTTCCTTTTTTTTTCAATATGTATTTTTTTTGTGAGAATCCCTCAAAAAATTGAAATTCCACTTGTGTTTTGCACTTTACACCCCCCTATGCTTATGTTTTGCAATGTCCCCATTGTAAACTAGGTCGGTACGAATTCAACTTTGTTCAAGGTTTAGAGCAGGGTCAAAGGGTGGGTGAACGGATTGGGATGATTATTGCGGACGTTTTCAAGCTTTGATATAGGTACCAAAGGTGGAGCCAGCTATTCTAAAGTTGAACCCAAATGTGTAGTAGGAGTGTAGCTCAAAAGGGATGATCAGAGGGGCTCTATTTTTGGAATGATGGGTTGCCACCCATTAAGCGATAAATTTAATGCCTTTAGCCAAGCAGAAGGTGATCAAGGAGAAGGGGTGCTCAAATTAGAGGAATTTTGTAGAACAAGCACCTTGATGAGTAGCCTGGTTGGTCCAACCAGGTGTTTGTTCAGATCAACAAGCTGATGATGCAGACAAACCCAATCAGTCTGGTGGGTTGATGGATGTCAATCAATAAGTATGGAGCCGACCAGATGCTATGTGGCTCGAGAAAATGTGGAAGTGATAATCTAGGGTTTGGCTGAATCAGTTCTGGTTAATCAAAGTAGGGGTCTTCAAAAGTCAATGGATCATTGGAGAATGTAGGAACCCTACTGGCAAGATTAGAGAAGGATAAGATGTGATTAACGATCTAATCAGTGTCCGATTCTTGATCAAAAGATGGAGGTGAATCATATGCAACCAGATCAGAGAGAGGTGAGTTAGAATAGAAATTGATTTCGATGGCAGGTCGGGGTTGGGATCGAATTTTGACAGGCTCTATGATAGATGTGGCTGCTTTGAGGTTCAAATCATCGACCTCAGGATCGGAATCAAAGAAAGGATCATGGACATTGAGGTCGCAAACTAGCTCATAATCGTTAGGAAACAATGGATCTCCAAAGTTAGAGTAGGATTCAAAATCATCGGAGAATTAGCGAAAATCAACTTCTAATCGTAATTCCAGATCGGGATTTCCACTATAGGACAAATCATGATGCATGAAATCAACAAGCTGATTTTGATCTAACCTAGTCTCAAATTCCAAGCTCAAAGTGTCCTTATTAGGCATAGGCTTGGGTTCTAAGCTCCTAGGGTAGACCCAATTAATTCCCCACTCTTCCAACTCCTCTATTTCTATATCATAAATTGGTGTGACTTGTGAAAAATCTATTCATTCTTCCAAGGAGTTTAGAGAGGTATGACCATTAAATACGTGACCAAAATCACAATCCAAATCTGAAATCTGATTCTCATCATATTGGGCCTCCTGATTTTCCCAAATAGGCTCAAAACTAGATTCTATGTAAAAGGTAGGAACTTGGTCACTAGAATCTAGACATGGCTCTATTGGGATGTCTGAATCACTCTCGAGGATTACCTTAACATGATAAGGTGTGGGAATTACATCCTCGAGAGGTTCTGACTCTACTTTGTCACAGGTGTTTGGAGAATCAAGGCATGATGGACCAGCTTCATGGCTCTCGAAGGCTGGTTCGTAATTGGGAACACCTACAACTGGATCCACCCAACCAACATCAAGATTGGGTATGTCATTCTATACAATGTTTGAATCTGAATCCATTTGGGTTGGGGCTCCACAACAACCTCTATTTTCAAACCCTAGCTCTGGAAAATCATATTGATCCTTAATGTTGCTCCAAGATGTCTCATCAATTTTTGAGTGGATATATGGGTATTTTTGATTGATGATCTATTTCAATAGCTTTATCTTATTCTCCTGCTTCTCAATGTCATCTTGGTGCATTTCCCAAAGTAGTGGATTTATCAGGCATTGGATATACTCAGCATTATGCAATCTCACTAATTCAATGTATCCTATCTTGAGAATATCTCAGGTTGAATCTTTTGTTAATTGTGTCAACATCAGCTGGTCATGATTCATAATGAAGGTTGTTTCTGACACATTAAACTGAATGCTTCTAAATGCATTCGAGGTTTTGTAATACTCATCATGATGTCTAAGAGCAGCCTCAATCATTTTCTCTTTCATGCTCATTTGGGATTCAGGTTTATTGAAAATCTTTCCTATGTTGTCACGTTGCAATTTCAAATTAGGTGGTGGATCAGGATGTAAAATCAATATTCATGTCCGGATTTAATTGATGAGATCATATCAGAATCACCATAGAAGATCAACTTTAATGGAGGCATCTAGGTTAAAAGCCTAAGGACCTTTTCTGTGTCTGTGCTCTAAAGAATAGATAAGGGATTGCATGTTTATTGAACCCAATCAAGGCACCCAAAAATTTTTGGATGACTAAAACAATTTCGTGGTGGATGATATCTCTGAATCAAAAATCCAAACACTCGAGAATTACTTAGGCAGCCAGGAAGGGAGGGCCTCGCAAAGACCCCTATACGGTAGAGTGTCCCCATGGGTTAGAGGGTTTCCCTCACCTGACCTTCCTTATTACTACAGTTCCAAGTAGATCAGAATGTGCAAATTCAGACCTTAAGTCCACCTATTTTAGTCTTAATTTGTGTCTTGAATTTCACTTGTTTAGAAATTGATTCAATTTGTGACATAATTTGGAAGTTGTTTGATCCACAAAGTGTACCAACTTCACCTAACCTGTCCTAAGGTTGAGAATGAAATTTAGGTCAAGACCCAATTTGCCTTGAATTGACTCTCAGGTTATTAGGTCCAAATTTTAGGGTTCAAGTGAATTTAGAGCCTTAGTTTTAGGGTTTACTTGAATAGATCTTTTCAAGCAAGGGCTTGGGTAGCACACAAATGTCGGATGTCAATTTCCTTTAATGTAGGCAGATGTGTACTAACACTTCGCAACCCTAAAGTTAAAACTCTAATTGGCTATATTTCAAGTCCAATTTGATCTCAAATGTGACACCTTGTACTCAAACAAGAATGTGAGTAGTCCAAGATGTTAAGAATTTTGTTGTAAATCCCTAATAGGTACAGGAAATCAGGATGCGAATCTCTAATCAAATCGTCTCACTTCAATCAAATATCAAATTAATTTTACAAACTAGGAAAATTTTCCTTTAAATGACAATTACTAGAAAAATAATCCAAGTGGATCCTAATTGGTTTGTTTCCTTTTTCTCTTCCCAAGATTAAGAGGTTGATTTAGGGAAGAAGAGAAATTTTACCTATCTCTAGAGTTGTTGATTGCAAGGAAGATCTCTCGAGTTGTACCTCATAAAATCACATCAAAACAAATAGGGAAAGTTGGTAATAAGCTTAATCAAGAAAGATAAGATCAGTGGTGAATTGTGTGTTGCTCCTCGGCAATGTTGCCAAAATATTTGCAGCACGAGAATCATCTTTTAGAAAAAAGGTGTCACATCCGAGTGCAGTCGATGAAAATCGCTTTTACAACATTTAAAGTTTATAATAGTGGTCGAAACCAAGAAATTGAGTCCAAGGTCATTTGCAGGGAGCAAATATGGAATTCACACACTAATCACAATTATAAGTCATGAGCATAATTAATTAAGCACAGAAAAGATATGCAATGAATAATATTCTGAAGAATATATTGAATAATTCTGGGATAAAAATAATAAGAGAGAACTAAAAGTGGTGATTTAAATCACCAATTAATCCCACGTGTAAGCATATATCCCACAACTCAATTTAACTGAAATATTGCTATAGTGGTCTCAAACGACTTATGCCTCAATTCCACATTATATGAGAGCTAAGTATCTACAAAGTCATTCAACTATAGCAACAGTAACCTAGATTAGACGTCGCAAATAAGGCTCAGATGCCTTAAACCACTCAGAAGTAAGTCTTAGCACAAGGCTTCAGAGCACAACCCTCAGAAAATGGCTAAGTGTAGAACATGTGGGCATGTTCCTCGAGGTGGAATAGTGCAAAACCCTCCCCTACCCTCCTTAGAATTTCTCTTCTTTCCCTTCTCTCATAATCGGGTATAAGATAGTCTTGTAATAGGTAATCGGGTTATGAACAGGGGACTAGACCTGCCAGTATGGTTTAGCAGGTAAGGAGTGCGTGAGTGAGGAGGGACCTCACCCCTCAGTGTCAAGGTGCATAGCCCCCTTCACAAATTCAACTTATACACTAGTTTGAGCTTGTCAACATTCGATGTGGGACTATCCCTCTCACTTCCCTCACATGCAGTAGCATGAAAGATCTCGCATCGATTGGCTTGGTGCTGCTGCTTCACTTCTCAATTGCGGTTGTAGATGGCTACATGGAGTGAGTCCGCAGCTTTTAGAAGTGGAGTTGAGTAGTAGAATTGTCGGAGTAGGACGGATGGAGGTGGAGATGACAGCTGCGATAGGCTGAGATAGTGAGCACCTAAAACACATAACACAGGCTCTAGCTCCCAATTATAGATTCCAATATCATCGCCATGAGTCAAGGAATTCAACGGCGGTGGTGGCGAGGTGGTTGGATTGTCGTGGTGCTCTGTTGGTGTCAGGGAAGGTGTTTGGAGGATGGGATGTTGGGTGGTGTCCGGGAGAGTGCAAAGTCCAAAAGTTATTGAGGGCTTTCACTTAGCGTGACCTAACGAAGGTTGTGGAGGTGGTAGAGTGGTGTTTGGTGGGCTATGGTAGATGAGCGAACTTACTGAACTTTTATTGGCCGTAGGGATGACGGTAGCGGAACAATGCGATGAGTGTTCAATCCTAAGGTCTAAGTGAGTGAAATTGTAGTAAAGAGGAAGAGTAAGAGAGAGAACTTATCTATGAATGAAGGGGATGAGGATTTGCTGCACCGGTGTGATTGTCGGATGCAAAGAAGATAAAGTCTCTGGTGGAAGAAATGTTGAGGAGGAAGGGGTTTGAGGGTCTTTGCTTGGTACGGTGACAAGCGAAGGAAGGAGAGAAAGAAGATACCTCTACCTATCGTACATGTTAGGGGCAGAAATGGAGGATTGAGGGTCTCATTGGAGTCACGGTGAAGGCAGCTGGAGGGAGAGAAAGATGAAGATTTTAGGCCTAGATTGGACTAGTTCTGATCGTCGAACAATCTGGAGCTTATATAGAGCTCAGATTTGAGCTCAATTGGAAGAATTCTCTCAACAAAATAGGATTTCAAGGAGCTCTTGTTTGGGAAAAAACTTGAGTTTTCTTGACTTGTAGGGTTGATTTTATCCCTCAAAATCTAGTCAAGTGGATTCTGCAAGATGCAAAAACTAATCCCTCTAAATTTCGAGGGATTTGGTGTAGATTCAAGAGAGAATTCCTCTCTTGAATCTCGATTTGTTTGGGTCCATGGATTCCATTCAATTGAGGCAGAAAGGGGAATTTTGTGAAGAAGATGAAGATAGGAGGTTTTTTGCAAATAACTCAAAAGTTAGGGGCTTAGATGTGAAGAAGAGGGGTTTTAGTGATTAAAGTGCAAACTCGACCAAGATGGACTTTGATTGGGCCCAAATTTTGGAACTAGCCTAATTTATGTGCAAGGAAGCTAATGGTGAAGTCAAATTTGAGTTTTGATCACGTTTGGCTGGCAATTTGCATAGAAGCCCATATTAGGGAAAAATTCCATCTCAAACTCTGTTCAAGGTTGAAATGGGTTCAGATGGGCAAACCAAGGGTACCAAACCTCTCAGAATATTTTTATATGAATTTTATCCTAACCAGAAACTCTTTAATTTAAGCTGGTCTGAAATTAGGGTTTTGTATTCTGTTTGTGTTCTTGAAACGCGTAAAACCCTATTTCTGTCTATGTGAACCCACTTCTAGGACTTTAATGCTCATTAGACCTTTAATTAACCCCAAGGTTACCCCATGGTTACTCTACATTTGTGATGTGATGTTAAAATTGCATATTTAACCCTATTTTAATGTTCTCTCCACAAGATGAATCTGAGTGGAATTACAGCTCTTAGGCAAGCATTCAGGAGAATTTGTAACTTGATTTCAACTAATTCAAGTTAGTTATGGCTAGTGATGGTATTACCATCAATGACATCATCCTTCGGGTGAGTGATTTCAAGCGAGGAGGGGTTGAGTGGCTCTTCCTTGATGGATGTGTAAGTGTCGAGTTGGTAGGAGGGGTGACTGTAGGAGTGATTTTAGGTTTGGAAATTTCTTTACTGTTCCTCAGAATGGTCACAACCTTAGCATGCTCCCCTACAAAGGGCCCTTTACCCCAAGGATTCTCCTCAGATGAGCTAGGCAATTTCTTAGGATCACATTGCCTAACAGCCTCAACATGGTGGCCAATTTGAGATTGCACTTCTTAGATTACCTTATTCTGAGATTGAATGATCATACTCTGGTTTTCCTTCATGGTATTCATCATTGCTTCAAGGTCATCCAACTCAGAATTGCTAAGCTGAGGAGGAGATTGGAATTATTGTGCATGAAAGCGTTAGGTGGGTTGGGCACTTAAGTTCCTTGAGTCAGAAGCATCACCTTGCTTCCACAAGAAATTGGGATGGTTCCCCCATATAAGATTATAGGCATTGGAAAAATGGTTGCTCCTAAGAGGTGTACGAAACCCTTGGGCAACATTTGGGTCTACCTGAACTAACCTGGGGAATTGATTAGCCAAGTGACACTCAGCAATGGTGTGAAGATTTCTTTGGCATTCAAAAATAGCTTGGACTTAAGAAGCTGACTATGGGAATGTGCTAGGGTTTGATATGAGCCTCTGGAAATTTTGGTTCGACAATTGGATTTGGAAGGATAAATTCTGAGTAGCCCCAGTGATGAGCGTATTTTTCGCATGTAAAATCAAGGTTTCGGAGAACCCATCATCGTAGTTGCAAAATATCGCTATCAAGTAAATTTAAAATCGAAACTCAAAGTGAGTCTCAGGTCGAACATTGGGAGGCAAACGTTTGGTTTGAAATACGTGCTTTGATTTTATTTGTTTTTGTTGTTTTTATCTTTTGAGATATTTTTGGTATTTTTATAAGATAGAATATCAAGTGAAATGTTTGTTATCTATTCTAAGCGACTCTAGTAGAATAAGAGAGAGAGAAATCCTTATTAAAATAGAGACATGTCTGTTACAACTAATTGAAATTACACTAAAAAGCAATAAAAGATAGATGGGTTGAGAAGAATCCCCCTCGACGGTCGCTTGAAGGATGACTCATTTTGACAGTGCCAGGATGATGGTGGTGATGACCTGGACGAAGAAGAATGACGTCGGAGGAAGGAGAATGAGGTAGGATGGTGTTGTGGCGAGGATCTTCTTCTAGAAGGTGGTAAGAGGATGGCCACAGGATGCTCCATGAATAGGGGTGAGAAGTGGGAAAAAATATTTCTTTTCTACTCTAGAGGACCATCTCGGGCTTGGGACAAGCTCTCTCTAGAGCCTTGAAGGTGGTGAGGTAGAGAGAGGAAGAGATGAAGAGAAATGGAAGGGGTAGGGGACCTTTTATAGTGGAGGAGAAGAGGACAAATCGGGCATTGGTTGACAGCGACAGTAAAGACATCACTAAAGCTCCAGCTCAATTGTCGCTGCAGGTCCAACTCACGAGCCCTCGCTGGCATCCGTTGTAGGTGCGTGGATGATGGCAAACCCTTTGATTGAAGATGGATGACTAGAATTCGATGAGGATCGCGCGCTCGGATTGTAGTCAGATAGAGCATCAGTCTACGCATTTCCACCCGACCGCATTTGCACTCATCCATTGTGTCGCGTGGTTAGTTCTGCACCATTCGGTGAGGATCGCACGGCTCTAATTGGCCGCTCGCACCTGTACGATTGATTGGAAGCATCAGAGCGGTCGAACTCACATCGCGGGTTTGCAAGTGACACTCGCGACCAATGCAGCACATGGCTGGATTGTCGAACAGAGGATCAAGGTGGCATGAGATCTCAACCGTTGGATGGAGATCCAATAGTTGAGAATCAAAGTTGATGAGCTCCTCAGATTAAGTGGGAGATATGGCATCATAAGGGTCGTTGGATGGACATCCAACGAACCAGATCTTGCTAGGGAAACGCCTTTGAGGAGGGGCAGCTACTGAGGGTTGATTTGGGTAGCTGGGATGGCGCCACGTGGTGCCATTCTGGTTATCCATCTTCTTTGCTTTGTATATAATGCCACAGATGTTAGATCGGATTTATTTTTGCTTTGTTGCGCTATGATCATTGATCCGAATCCATCCGTATGGTTGGATTTGTCATTTGAAGCTCTTAATTGTAACATCTAGCCCCTTGGTCAATGATCTTCCTCGGACTGTACAATGTACTACAGGACTTTGATCAAGATGATTTTGGAGGTGTTGACTCTACTCGTCGTCTTGATCAGATCTGTATAGCTGGATCATCAATTTGAGGTGCAAAAATAAATCTCCATCTCTCTTGGCCATAAAAGGATGTGAATTAACCTAAAATTTATATAAACTATTCTAAATGCAGAATGATGTATGCAATGCAGTATTTATAATATGGAATGCATCTCTAAGCTGAGGAACTAATGATAACATCATCATCAGCCATATATAGCTTTAATTAGTTATAATCCACAGATAATGCTCCTACATAACTGCCAGATGACCATAATTCCTTGCACATCCTTTATGAGAGATGCATTAAAATAGAGGTAAATCTGCAGTTTTAATAGTATAACCTAAATACAGAACAATCACGGGATTTCTCAGGGGTTAATTAAAGGTCAAATGGTCATAAATGTTTAATAAGTGGGTTCATGTAGACAGAAACAAGTTTTCACACATTTTGGGAATTAATGGACATCTGAAACCCTAAAAAGTGACCCACTTAATTAACTGAGGTTCTAGTCAGGATAAAATTCACCTAAACCTTCGAAAAATCATAAAAAAATATTCTATAATGTTTAGTATTCTTGCGTTGACCATTGGAACCCAATTTGACCAAAGACAGAGTCTCAGACAAATAGTTGCCCTAATTTCGATTTCCACGCAAATTACCTAATCAAACTTGGTGAAAACTTAAATCTGACTTCACCATCAGATTCTTTGGGTCCAAATTAGGTTTGTACCAAAATTTGGGCAAAATCAGAGATCACCTTGACCTAGTTTACATTCCAATCTGGTCTAATTCTTTTCTCTTACATATATGCCCTTAGCTTTGGAAATAATTGCAAATGTGTGCCTATCTTTGTCGTTGTTCTTTGCACTCAGGTTCCTTCGCCATTTTCGTGGAGGGAGTCCTACTTTAGCAACCTTTGATTGGAGAGTTCTCCCTGATTGATTAACGAATCTCTCCTAAAATTGAAAGAGATTCCTTGAGGAATTTTCTTCCAATTGAGACCGGCTATGAGTCCTATTGCCTTTGCAATCTCCCATGCAAAAGCATGGGAGATGTGGGTATCACACATATGCATAAGCTCCAAGTTTTCAAGCTTGGTGTTGAATCGGAAAATCATTGCAAACGAAAGTTGAGTTTTGAAAACCCATCGTTGTAGTGTGATTTGCGAAGAAATTCGTCAACAAATTAATTTTACCAAAACTCGAAAAGAATTCCGGGTCGAACACAGGGAGGCTACATCGATTTGAAATCCACAATTATATTTTTTTTTTGTTTTTGCTTAGATAGCAAGATAATCACAATGAATTCGATATTAACAATACGAGAGAGAGAAAGAGAGAGAACAAACACTTAATAATATGGATAATTCTTTTACAACTAGAAAGCATGAAATATTACAGCTAGAAAGAGGGAAATATTACAACTAGAAAGCAGTAAAATCCACTCTAGAAAGCAGTAAAGACAAAGGAGGTAAAAAGTTATCCTCCTCGATGGCTGCTTGGAGGATGAGCTGGATAGGACAACACCTAGAAGATGGAGGATGAAGATGGAAGGTAGAGATCGAAGTAAGAGGAACTGGGGGCAAGGCAGGGCATCATTGTCGCTGGATCCACTTACAGAATGGGGGCGAGAAAACTTTGATTTTAACTCTAGAGGCGCATCCCTAGTTTGGGACAAGCTTCTTCAGAGCTTTGGAGAGGGAGAGAAGTGAAGGAAGGGATGAAGAAAGTGTGGGGGGCGTAAGGCCTTTTATAGGTGAAGATTGGAGGGGCACAAAGGTCATTTCATCTTAAAACATTAAATGAGGGGGTCTTTAGTGACGGATATAAACATCACTAAAGACCCCACGTCACTGAACATGCACGCGCGCCGGCATCTCCTCAGTCGTTCGACCGCTGATGGAGGGTCAAGATCATGCGCTGATGAAGTGGAGAGCACACATTGAAGCGCGTACGATCGCGTGTGATCCTCGTGCGTCTGCGCTATGCGTGACGTGGCTTGCCTCTCTACCGTTCAATTGAGATCAAATGGCTCAATCGAAGCCTCGCGCATGAGGAGGAAGCACGGTAGTGGGGGCTCAATCGTGCCACCTGCTTGCATACGAGGTTCTTAACCGCTGTGTTATCAACTGTTCTTTGTCATGCTTTTGATTTAACACTCAAGCGCTCGCGATCGTTGGATAAAGACCCAACGGTTGAGATCACTTTAGCGTTAAATCTCTTTATCTCTATGAAGCGCAGCTGGGATTGAATCTCAGCCGTTGGATGTTTAATCAATGGTTGGGATTTGCTTGAGCGGGTGGATAGGAAATCTTGCGAGTGACCTTGAGCGGCTTGGGCGGCAGAGATGGTGTCACGTGGCACAATCTTGGCCATCCATCTTCTTTGACTTGTAGATGATGCCATGGATGTCAGATTGGATAGATTTTTTCACCGTTGGGCTGCGATCATCGATCCGAACTCATCCGTGAGGTTGGATTTGTCATCTGAAGAACGGATTTACACCACCTGGCCACTTGACCTCTGATCATTCTTGGACTACATCTGATGCTACGAAAGCCCGATCGAGGTGATCTTAGAGTCATTGAACTCCAATCATCGCCCTGATCAGATCTTCAATCTGAGGCCTTGATAAGATATTGCCCTATTTCCTGACCACAAAAAGAGAAAATTAACCTAAAATTTATATAACCTAATCTAAATGCATGATGATGCATGTTATGCAATATTTATAATGTATGATGTAATTAAATGTCTAAGAACACACAAAAATAGACGGTTTATGTGATATAAACATGTTTACATCACACTACCATGCCTATCTTTTGCTATTCCCTAGCAAAACTACATGCTATTTATAAGAGAATTACGTCAGACTTTTTGGGCAATAGTTATTTTTCAACACTTAGAGATTTCAACTTTGACCTGAACTACAGAGACACAATAGCACCCAAGTGTCTGCCAAAATGTAGACTGCCTTAAGCCGTCGCCTTATTCAAAGAAGGATCTTTTTCTTCTTTTCTAATTTTTTTGGATTTTTCAGTTGAGGGTTTTAGAGCAGCTTTCTACGGCCACTCAACCTACACAAGACTTAAAGAGAATGCTAAGTTCTAAGCATCCTTATGTGAAATGTGATAGACTCACTGATCGACGATTAAAATAGACTTCGGGTTTCTATGCCCCTAGGTGACCTTGAAAAAAAATTCCACCTAAAGGCATATCTATTCGACCGGTAGCTTTCTCCCTACTTTTATTTTTATGGGGTCAACACATGGGCAAACCCAATGTATATCTCCCTGGCTTATTCTACTTCTACACTTCTTCCTAAGTGTTTTGGAATTATACGTACATTTCTTGAGCTGGGTTCTGGATAACATAACAATGGGTTGTTACCCACGATAACTTACCAGCCATACTCGTGCAGAGAAGTGCGGCTTATTTTTTTTTTCTTTTCTTTTCTCCTTTTCTATTTCTTTTTCTTTTCCTTGGGATATTTTTTTATTTTTTTATTTTTTTCTAAGTAGGTGGCTTCCTTGATCTAAGATTTACTTAAAGGTAGCATGAAAATAATGGTCATGTGACTGGGCTCTGGATAGCCTACTAATGGGTTGTTACCCACGATAACTTGCCAGCCATACCACCCTAGAAGGTTCATTAGCTACCCAATTTCCTTTAAAACTGCTGAAAAGCGAGTCAGTACAACTAGTGTGTAGATGCTTAGACTTACAATTTCCTCAAATCAGAGGGTGGGTTGATAAGCCGTGTACTTATCACCCTAACTTATTTAATCAAATTGAAGTAAATTCAAAATGAAAATGACTCGATAAACAAATCCACATTTTATTGGACACCCGGGCTGATTAAGCCCGAAGACCTGAAGGGTCTAGGTGTTCAAGTCATACAATTTTATTCTCTATGATTGAAAATTTTCTAAAGCCCAAGTTCTCTTTCCTAATTCCATAATTTTTTTTTAATAAAAAGAAAACAAAAAGAATCTACGAAGCTAACGAAATAATTTGGAGGTGAATATCCATCCCCCCATGCCTATCTAATGCAATGTCCTCATTGTATTAAAAGGACATGAAACTGAGTGGAGTAGAGTAGCAAGCACCTGAATTACGTGAATAACAGGTTCGCTCTGAGATGAAAAGAAACTGTATATGTGCTGAATTTAGTGCCTTCAGCTAGGCACACTATACAAAGAAGAAATAAGGAATTCACAGGTGTAGGTCAGAATTAGACTAAAAAAATTTAGCTTTGGACCTGCCAGGAGAAGATGTCCACCGATGTGGACCAGATTGTGATGTAGACCCATGCCCCATGGTCAAGTATATCTAAGGTTCTGGATAAAAATTATCCAAAATCTAAGATTGGTATTGAAGCAGGGTCCGGCCTGCGATTTGGGAGGATGCAACCCAAGACAAAAAAGTTGGGTTACAGAGAAATCAAACTCAAAATGATAATCAATGAATGTGCATTTGGGTTGGAAATCCTCTAAATTAAAGATGTCATAAGGATCCTGGTAGAAGGTTGGTGGTTTCAGACAAATAGGCACCCTTAGACTCAGTCTTTTACTTCCTTCGGAATTGGCTTCCCAAATCATCATTTCCCAATTCCTATCATCCTACTTCAGAATTTTGAATTCCAGGACCTCCTGCATATTAATCACCTCATCTAAAATGTCCAAGTCTAAGATTTGTTGTGGAATTAAAATTTACTTGGGTCTAGTGATCTCAAAATCAAACTCATCAGTAAACTCAATGGAGTGTGATTGAGGATCGGGGCTTTGAATTGAATAATCAATGCAATGACGATCTGAATCCCCCTTGCGAGCCCCAACAAAATCAAATTCTTCAATTTTAGGGCCATCAAATGATTTATCGAATTCCTCAGGCATAGTCCTTTAACTAAAATCATGTTCTGTAAACTCATGTGAGACTTCGCATAATGATTCTTCGCCTTCAGAATTAAAGAATTCTAAATCATCATGAATGTATGTCTCAAAATCATCAATCACTTTTTGTTCCATGGAGACATACGTTTTCTCGTACCCCAGCTCAGGGATCTCAGGTGAAGAAATCAGTTCATCCTTATTTGATTGCTCTAGAACAACCTAGTCAACCTTGGTCTTATAAAATGTGTCCCCCTACAGGTGCCTGAGTGGATTTTGACACCAGTTCTCCTATCAGGGGTTCATCCTAGGAATCCTCCCAAGATTGGACTAAAGCAATCATAGATCTCATCCTCAATTTCGATAACCTCCCAAGTCAAAACTCACCTAGGTTCTTATCCTTAACATCCTAGAGCCAATCCAACAAATACTTGTTAAGATCGTCAATCATTTTAATCAAGGGCTCCAATTCTTCAGTGCAAGGTGTTGGCTGAGCTACTAAAGATTGAATCGTATTCCTTAAGTTAGCCAACACCTTATCTTGAACCTGGTTAACCTCAACCAAATGGTTTGGTTCAAGGTTAGGCGGGTTTGGTTTCAGTGTAGGGGAGTCAAAAAATTAAGGTTCTTGATACCTTCCCTAATAATAGGTCATTTCAAGTTGTCCATAAAAAGAAGATGACCTATATGCAGCATAATCTAAGGAAGGGTAAGGATTAGCATATCCTTCTTGATTGTAGATTATATTAGGTTGTCCAAATGACGGTGGTGATCTATAATCAATGTAGCTCGGAGAAGGATAAGAATCAAGATTATGGTGTCCAGGTTAGACCCTGAACACGGAGGTCCGGAACTATATCCCCAATCAGGATTATCCCAACTAGAAGATGGATGAGAATAAGACTGGTTGGAATAATAATCACTTTGGGAATAAGTAGTGGTAGGAGGGTAGGAGTGGAAGTGCGAATAAGATGTGGAAGGATCCATGACAGATGGGAGGAAGAAAGTCACCCTACAATACAAACAAACAAACATGTCCTTATGTGGGCTAGCCTAATGACCTACAAACTCCCAGAACCCGTCTTCAGTTGAAGAAATGATTTGATCTACTTCTTTCCGATCAATCCAACCAGTTAGAGGGAGGGGCTGGGGAGAAGGCTCTTCCTTTGGCTTGCATCTCCGGTTCCTAGTATACCCCCAATCGTGATCATTTGATTCTACTCCCCTAGCTTGACATCAGATTGAACGGTATTAATAGACTAATAAAAAATAATCTCGATCTGGGCTCGAAAGAACGAGTCCAATCCTTAAGGCCAACGTTTACTCTATTTTAATTAGGGTTAGGTTTGAATGTGCTTTGGAATGTGATGGACCCTTTATCTGGGTTGTGCCCTTAATGATTAATTGATATGTGTGTGCGTGCACAACCAATGATTTTCAAGCAAGATTATCTTTTTAGATGTAGTGAATTTTAGGGTTTAAATCTTTCTTAGTAGCTTTTAGGATTCAACTTTAGGTGTATTCAATCAAGTTCAGTTGGCACACTAGGTTTTGAAAGCACAGGTGAAGATGTTTCCCTTTAAAGCTTCAAAGAATGTGGAGTGCCTGGTAAATCCCTAAAAGTTAAACCTATGTGGTGCAACTACTTGATGAGTTGTTTTTAGTTGAAGTGGTGAAACCCAAACAACTCAAACAATTGGCCTGATGTACCACTTAATTAGGCACACAAGTGATTACCTAATCTGATTTTTACTCAATTATGTGTTGATGAGTGTACCAGTTGCAAAGATCGGGTTACCGGTTGAGTATGAACAATTAGAAGAGGTTGTGTACCTTTGTGAGATTTTTTTTTTTTAAGTTTCTTTATATGCATAGGGTGAGGCGGGTGGAGATGACAACCAAACAATCAAAACTAGCCTTAGGGTTTGTGAGAACTCCTAGGCTAATGAGGATTTGTGTTATTAGGTGATGGAATGAAATCTAGTGGGTGGGGAGGTGGGGATAAACTTACAGACCCTTCAACAGCACTTTACTCCAATCTACCGCTTCTGCCTGTCTCGTGCGAGTACTTGCAATCACAATAAGAAAGGGGAGAACTGAGGTAAAAGCTAAGGCAGGAAACCACGAAAAATCAAAGAACGTCGCCTCCCCAACAACTGCACCAAAATGTTGAATTAGAAAATCATTGCAAATGAAAGTTGAGTTTTGAAAATTGGTCATTGTAGTGTAGTTTACGAAGAAATATGCCAACAAATCAATTTTACCAAAACTTGGAAAGAATTCCAGGTCGAACACACGGAGGCTAGGTTGATTTGAAATCCGCGATTATATCTTTTTGTTATTTCTGTTTAGAAGGCAAGATAATCACAATGAATTCGATATTAACAATAAGAGAGAGAGAGAACAAACACTTAATAATATGGATAATATTTTTACAACTAGAAAGCGGGAGATATTATAGCTAGAAAGTGAGAAATATTACAACTAGAAAGCAATAAAATGTACTCTATAAAGCAGTAAAGAGAAAGGAGATGAGAAGTTATCCTCGTCGACAGCTACTTGGAGGATGAGTCAAACAGGGTGATGCCTGGATGACAGAGGACGAAGATGGCAAACGGAGAACGAAGCAAGAAGAACCAAGGGCGAGGCAGGGCATCGTTGTCGTGGGATCCACTTCCGAAATGGGGGTGAGAAAACTTTGATTTTAACTCTAGAGGAGCATCCTGGGTTTGGGACGAGCTTCTTTAGAGCTTTGGAGAGGGAGAGAGGTGAAGGAAGGGATGAAGAAAGTGTGGGGGTCGTAGGGCCTTTTATAGGTGAAGATTGGAGGGGGCACAAAAGTCATTTCATCTTGAAACATTAAATAAGGGGTTCTTTAGTGACGAATATAAATGTCACTAAAGACCCCACTTCATTGAACGTGCATGCGCGACCGCGCCTCCTCCTCTTCCTTTGTTGAATGCTCTTCCCACGCACGTGCATCCTCAGCCCTCTGATCGAGAGATCGGACGATTTAAAGTGCACGCACACCGCTTCTTCAAGCATACCGCATGCCTGCGTCTCCTTAGCCATTCGATCGCTGATGGAGGGCCGATATCACACGTTGATCGAGCGGAGAGCACCCGCTAAAGGACGTACAATCACATGTGATCCTTGTCCATCTGATCAAGCATCCGTGCTATGCGTGACGTGGCTTGCCTCTCCACCGTTTTCTAGAGATCGAATGGCTAAATCGAGCCCTTGCGCATGAGGAGGAAGCGCAGCGAGGGGGCCTAAATCGCACAACCTATGTCCGTACGAAGTTCCTAACCACTGTGCTATCAGCCATTCTTTGTCACACTTTTGATTTAACACTCAAGCACTCGCGACTGTTGGATAAACATCCAATGGTCAAGATCACTCCAACATTTAATCTCTTTATATTTATGAAGCACGGCTGAGATTGAATCTCAGCCGTTAGATCTTCAAACGACGGTTGGGATTTGCTTGAGTGAGTGGAGAGGAAGTCCTTTAGTTGACCTTGGGGTGCTTGGGCAGCTAAGATGGCACCACGTGGTGAAATCTTGGCCATCCATCTTCTTTGACTTGTAGAAGGTGCCATGGATGTCAGATTGGACTGATTTTCACACCGTTGGGCTACGATCGTCAATCTAAACCAATTGATGTAGTCAAATTTGTCGTCTGAAGATCAGATTTACACCAATTGGTCCCTTGACCTCTGATCTTTCTCGAATTGCATCTGATGCTACGGAAGCCCGATAGGGGCAATCTTAGAGTCGTTAAACTCTGATCGTCGCCTTAATTAGATCAGTATGGTTGGATCTTCAATCCGAGGGCCCAATAAGATATTGCCCTATTTTCTGACCACAAAATGGAAAAATTAACCTAAAATTTATACAACCTTATCTAAACGCATGATGATTCATGTTGTGCAATATTTATAATGTATGATGCAACTTAATGTCTAAGAACAAGCAAAAATAAATGGTTTATGTGAAATAAACATGTTTACATCACTTGGTTTCCAAGCTTGGAAGGACCTCCTATGGCCTATAAAAGACCCCATGATGCAAGCCTTACCTCCTTAGCTTGTTTTTGGCCGGAAAACCTCCTTCCCTTCTCTCTGGATGAATGCTTCACGAGCTTCGGTAACCTCCTTCGACCACCTACCTCGTCCACTCTCACAGACTATAGCAAGCAGATTCTTCATCCTCAGCTTCTTCCGCGCATCATAATACTAGCAGCTGCCGCCTACCTCCCCTCTTCATCACCGCCCCTATTACTGGAGGTTTCGTCTTCCCCATGTTCGGCATACCACTGACATGGGCATTGATTGTGCAACAATCATAGGTCTTAATTAACCTAAATTAGGCTTGGACTTAGCATAAGTTAAGGTAATTCATGCATGCATAAGTATTACTAGAACCTTTACTGCTTTCTTTTAGCTATGCATAAAATAATGCTATAATGTATTGATTAGTGCATTATATCAATTGTAGGTAATAACCTAATCAAAAGCTAGATCTGAAGCTGGATCTAAAGCTGGATTTGAAGAATAAAGAATAACTCGAGTTGCAGTAGAGTTGTAGCAGAAGACCTAGAATAAGATGTAGTAGACAATAATGTAAGGGGTTGAGGTATCCTATTCTATTAAGTAGGAATAAAGCAGTAAAATATGAAGAACTTAGCACCATCCTAGCCTTAGGATAGCCTTGAAGCTTCCCCAAGCCTTAGCCACCCTTAGATTAGGTCACCACACCCTAGGAAACCTTAAAACCCCAATTCCAACCTCTATCTGGATGTCCAGATGAGTTATAGGACATCCAGAACCCTTAGCCAACTCTCGCACACCTGGATAGCCTAGAAGCTTCCCCAAGCCTTAGCCACCTTAGATTAGGTCACCACACCCTAGGAAACCTTAAAACCCTAATTCCAACCTCTATATGGATGTCCAGATGAGTTATAGGACATCCAGAACCCTTAGCCAACTCTCACACACCTCAAACCCACTTCTGTAGACACTTAGTCAGGCATCTAATTTCTACAGAATAACTAAGACAGAACCTAGAATACTTCCTGACTCTGATTACATGTCCAGAATTGAAGTTTGGACTTCTGATTTTTCACTATAAGTCGTCTGGCACTTTTATTGGACATTTGGAACTACTCTCCAGTTCCTGTTTTGGAATTCAAGTCTTGATCTTGAGTTTTTAGCTCCCTAAACCCAATTCCAACCCCTTAGGAACCTAAATTAAGGTACCCTAACCTAAGTACACCATCTTTAAACCTTCCCAAGAACCTAATTAGGTTCTCATTAAGCCCAATTAACTTTGATCATAGTCAAGCTCATCAGCCTATTCAATTGGACTCATAGAGTCCAATTGAGCTCAGATCTTAACCCATACAAGTCCAATTGGACTCAGTGAGAGTCCAATTGACCTAAGCCCAGCCTAATTGAGCTATTTCACTCTCAATTAGGTTCACACTCATTCAATTAAACTTGTGTTAAGTTTAATTTCATTTCCCCCTTACCAATTAGGGTTTGAAACCTTAATTTTAGACCTACACTAACCCAAACCCCTTAGCACCTAAACAAGACCACTTAGCCACATAGGGCACGGCCACACACACACACACACACCCATTCACGTACTCCCACACCACCTAGAGTGTTCTAGGTTCTTTCAAAGGTGGCGCCATTCTTGGTTGCTAAAATTAGCAACCAAGAGACATTCAAATTGTTGATCCACAAATTGTGGATCTAAAAACCACGTTCTCTCTCATTGGCCGACCATTCTTGGAGCTCTCTCTAGAGAGTTCCACTCTTCTCTAGAGAGTCTCCCTTAGGTCTATAAAAAGACCTAAGGGGTGGCCATTTGGACCTATTCACTCTCGGCTACCATTTAGTTTAGCTACATCCACCTCCACTTCATCTCCACGAGTAGCATCACTATGCCACCACCATCTCCATGACAAGATGTTGGATCACCTCCTCAACCTCTCTCCAAGGGCCGGCCTAAGCACCATGGGCCGACCCTTCTTGTCCTCTCAACCAACTCAAAGGCCATTGGAGCCCACCTCCGAATGCCCTTATTTTTGCTAGATTAGTTGCTTAGTTCTTCATAGTTTATATGCTTTTATTATTGCTTAGTAGTGTAATTCCTTACTTCTCCCCCAACGATGCATGCATAATCCCCCTTTAGATTCATGTATGTGATCTTTTTCTGTTAGCTAGATTTATATTTTCAAGCTTTCCTTTATAAGCTTTCCACTAGTTCCATGTTGCAAACACCCTGATGAATCGATAAAAGATTTTTTTCTATATCTAAATCTATGGGTTGAGAATCACCATGAGCTTATTGCAATATATTTTGTGTGATTAAAGTTTTCTACTTTTAATTATTATCTATTACAACTAGCATGTCGGTACCTGAAAATATTGAGGATCTAAGTATTAACGCATTTTCCGTAAACAGCCACCACATAACTAGAATCGTGCATACTAAAACTCGCACTTTCACATTTGTCATCTATCTAACACATGCGCACGTAATTAGGGTTCACAATGAAAGTGGCCAAATGTTGATTCGACGATTAGAAACTGACGTGCAATTTTAAGCAAGTAGAGCGAAAGAGATCGATTTCAACTTCGCATAAATGCCTCCCAGAGGCGAATGACCGAGACTCAAGTCTTGTTGTCTTTATAAATATTTTTGTTGATCGTATTGCACACTATACTATGATGCTTTTTCTTATCAAAAATGCGCTATACAAACTGCAACAAAATGGCACTGTTGCCGGGGAGGCAACGTCATTTTTTATTTCAATCTTTTGAGCTATCACTGAAAATTCTTCCTCCGCTTGTCTCGTGATGTGCAGGAAAATAGGAAAAATGGGAATCTGCACACGCAACGAGTGCATATTAAAAAAATCAGGTGCACATCTCATCTTTGATTAGGATTTCCCCTTTTGAACCCTAGGTTAGATTTATTTGAAAAGAAAAGCATTTTTATTTTCATGAAAAATGAAATCATAGAGTAAAAAACATCTAGATAGTTAGATTAGGTTTCTTTTTTAATCCTAGGTTACTTTTGAAAAAGCAAAAAAAAAAACTTTTGAGAATCCATCGAAAAAAAAATCCTTCTTGAAAACAAAAATTTGAAAAGATTTTGAGAAAAGAAAAAAATTTTGTTTTTGTGGAAAGTTTGAATTTCAAATTCAAACACCCTTCCAAAAGCTTCACCACCCTCTGATTTTCAGCCAGATTTCCAGTTCTGATTTAGAAATTCAATTGCTGAAAAATTGGTGAACAAAAAATTTTGAAATTCAAGCTAGATCTTCATTTTCAAACCATCTTTCAAGCACCACCATTCATTTAAAAAAATTCTAAGTACAAAATTTTTAAAAATTCACGAAGTGCAAGAAGGTTAGACTGACCAAGATTTGAGATTTTTCAAAATTCAAAAAGCAATTTCGATCAATCCGCAAATCTATTTTGACCAAAAATGCTGGGGTTTGAAAGCTGATCTCATTGGCTTTAATTTCCACATTTTCCTAAATTTTTGAAGATCATTTGATACTATTTCAATTTGAAAATTCGACTAGGGGTCAAGATTCTAAATTTCACTCCTTGACATTTAAAAATCTATAGAAATACGGTTGAAATAGTAGAAATTACAAAAAATATTCTCTATAAAGATAATTGAAAAAGGAATCTACTTACTAAATTTTAAGTTATTCTGATTCCAATTTTTATCAGAGAATTACTCTTAATTTCATTTGTCTGCTGAAGAAGAAAGGACAAAAAAACCTTAGAATTGCATGAACCCTAGGTTACATCTTTAGGGTTACAATTTAGAGACCACATTTGGGCTAACCTAGACTTAGTCAAGTCTAGTGTTTAGCCGGTGAGCTTGGTCACCTTGTGGGCCACTCACCACAAACCCCAACTGAAGAAAAACAGGCTCAGATTAATTTTAAAATATGAAATCAACCCGAATTCGTTGTCATACTACTGGGTGTTTCCAACCTCTCTTGCCAAACCTTGTGACTAAGTCTGTATGGTAGTGTCAAATGACCACGGCTCGGGGGTAACGAAATCGAAGGTGTAAGCCAAAGAAAGAACCTTTGCCTTAGTCGCCTCGTAACTAGACTGGTTGGGTTAGCTTGAGAGGCAAAAATCACTTTCAGTCGATTGTACGACGAATTTTTCTTTAGGAATTCGAACTTAGAACGAAAAATCTGTTCACCAGATCATAAGGATCATCTGATTGACAGGGCCTTAGCCTTGTCTGGCTTAGCTACACCAACCCAGGGGTTGGGTGGTGTATGCAAGGAAGGAGGTCACTTAGACCTCAACTAGTTGGACCTTGGGAGCCACTCCCAAGGAGGTGAGTCACCTTGCTAGGACCATCTTCTCCTCCCACTTTTTCTACTCCCTTAGCCGCAATGGCTAATCCTAGACCTAGACCTCGACCAGGTCAGGACACTGGTTATCTGGACCCGATGGCTCCTTTGGAGGCCCGGGTTGTTGAATCTGAGGAGCAGCATCAGCAGAGCATGGAAGGTATCTTGACGACGCTTGACAGAATGTAGCATCCACCGCAAGGAGAACAACTTCGGGATTTCTATCATCAAGCTACACTAAATGTCACACCCTTAGTCTGGATTCCCATAGGCGGAGACGTGTTTGAGCTCAAGCCCAATGTGATCTGTTTGATCAGCAGTCATTTTTATGGAAACTCAAGCGAAGATCTATTCCAACACTTAGAGGACCTGAGTTGACTCACAGAAATGATTCGACCTAGGAATATTGATCTTGGGATTATTCTGATGAATCTTTTCCCATTTTCTCTGCGGGACAAAGCTTCACACTGGTTCAAGACCATTAGGAAGCCAATTGGAACCTGGCTGGAACCACAACGTGAATTTCTGCAAAAGTTCTTCCCGATCGGTTGAATGAACACGATGAGGTGTGCGATCATGACTTTCTCCCAAGGAACTGGGGAGAAGTTTCATGACGCCTGGGATCGATTTCATGACCTTCTCCGGAAATGCCTGCACCATGGTATACCCAGATGGCACCTAGCTCAGATCTTTTAGCATGTGTTGGATGACACACATCGGTATTTGGCCAATGCATCTAGTGGCAAGAATTTCCTCACGAAAGATGAGAACAGTGTATTTGAGTTGTTCTTATCTTTAGCGGAGAACTCGATGAATGTCGCGTCTATGAACCAGTTCCAGTGGCCTGGTCAGCAACCTGTTGGTGTCCAAGAGGTTCACACTGAGTCCATTCGAGCCGACATGGATATCATCGTCAAGCAGCTGGATAGAGTAAACCTGATCTAGGAAAAGATTGACCAAATTAGTCAGGGTCAATTTGACATGAACTCTGCTGCTTTAAGTCCCTCCTATGCACCCCGAGCCCCCCTGCTCAAGTTAATCTACTCACTCGGGATGCATCTTCTCCTTATTTACGAGATCCTACATATCAGCATGCCGTAAACAATCCCAATCTAGCACCATATGACCATGGTTACGCACCACCTGCAGACTATAATACGTATCCCCTTGATGGATATACGTCTCAGACATCTTCGGCCTACGAGGACGTCAGTGCTATTCAAGGATACAGGTGTAATAACCCATATTCAGAGACGTATAACCCTGGTTGGCTCTAGCATCCGAACTTCTCTTGGTCTGGTAACTCACAGAGCCCACATCAAATCCACACTACTTGACCAGGCAATACAGGAATGCGCAAAACACATACCATAGGCAGCAACCATTCTCGTCTCAGCAGCAGCATCCCCGTTCTTTATTCTAGCTATTGCACCAAGCTGCTAGTCACCCTCCAAAGTGGGCAGACCCTTTGGAGGCACTGAAAGAGGAGCTGCAAGAATCGATGAGGAAATCTACACAGGATAGCTTGCAGATAATGAAGGCGATGGCTGACCAGATACAGACTATACAGAACATGCAAAACCAGCTATTGCAGGAGGATAGGACTCAGGTAGCTTTGCGCTCCCAACCCATCCTGAACCCTCGATATGTGCAGAACCGAGGCACCTCGCTGAGGTTTTAGGCACCACAGGGACAGTTACACACCATATTACAGGCACATCCTGCACCACCTGGTTATTCTCAAGGCCAGCCGCCTTTGATGCAGAACCCTGCATACTCTACTCCTTTCGCTCCCCCACCACCGTGGTACTATCAAAAGAGGCTAGCACCGTGATTCTAGCTGACTTACCACTGAAAAAGAAAGACTCTGGTACCCCACTCATATCCTACTTCTAGCAAGATTCTCCATTTGATCGAGCCCTTCTAGATCTTGGTTCGTCCATCAACCTAACTCCCACTGCCGTATTTGATCGATTTTGATTTAGGGAGTTAAAGCCTACCTAGGTCACGATTCAGCTGGCTAATAGATCAGTAAAAACACTGAGGGGGGTGGTTGAGAACGTGATCATAAAAGTCTGCAGATTCTGCTTTCCTGCAGACTTTTCATTCTTGATATGGAGGTTCCTCCTAATCTCCATGATGCACAAATCATTTTGGGTCGCCCATTTCTAGCGAAAGCCCGAGCAAACATTGATTGTGCATCTAGGTGTATGGAGATTGCCCTAGGTAATGAGTGGCTTCAACTTGACATATTCAGGGCATCAAGGATTTTTGATTGTGATCGCATAGAGGAGGATGGTGAAGACGAAGATTCTGCATACTGTGGTAACATTGGGCTCCTTTGTGACGACCCAATGTCTCATTCGTCTGCACTATCAAGGTTCTTGGACCTCGATCCACATGGGACTGAGACCACTGCACTGCACATATCTCCCCGAGGATTCGACTGTTTAGGGTGTGTTTTTGACCACAGCACCCTTGAATCTAGCTATCCTGATCCGTACACTACTGGATCACCCTTGTTGTTACAAGAAGATGTGACCACAGCTAACGGGTTTCCCATTAACGCAGTCACAATCGATTATCTCACAGGTAGCGAATCAGCAGGAATTCACATGCATACGGATCATCAGATTCGCACCTTCGAGTTTGCTCCTCCTATTCCCATTTCTGACTCTGACCCACCAGTGATTGAATTGAAGCCCTTACCTGACTCACTTAAGTATTTATTCTTGGGTGAAAGTGAGACATACTCGATCATTATTAGTGTGCGCTTAACCCAAGAATAGGAGCATCAGTTGATTTCTACGCTACAAGACCATAGGGCTGCTATAGGGTGGAGCATTGCTGATCTTCGCAGTATTTGCCCCACATATTGCACCCATCACATTTACATGGATGAGGGGGTGAAACCTTCGAGACAACCTCAAAGAAGGCTAAACTCGAATATGCTAGAGGTTGTTAAGAGGGAGATCATCAAATGGCTGGATGCAGGTACTGTATACCCAATCTCTGACAGCCAATGGGTGAGTCCGATCTGGATAGTGCCAAAGAAAGTAGGACTCATCGTAGTGAAAAATGATAAAGTCAAATCCATCCCGACCTGCACTACGACATCTTGGTGGGTTTGCATCGACTATAGGAAACTGAACATGGCTACCCAGAAAGATCACTTTCCTTTGCCTTTCATTGATCAGATCTTGGAATGGTTAGCCGGACGTAGTTTCTTTTGCTTTCTAGATGGATACTCTGGGTATAATCGAGTAGCGATTCACCTGGAAGATCAAGAAAAGACCACATTCACATGCCTCTTTGGAACATTCTCTTTCAAGTGGATGCCCTTTGGCCTCTGCAACACACCAGCAACATTTCAGCGTTGTATGATGGCCATCTTCTCTGACATGACTGGGGACTATGTGGAGGTGTTCATGGATGACTTCTCCATTTTTGGAGATGATTTCGCATCTTGTGTTGATAACCTCACCAAAATCCTAAAATGGTGTATTGAGGTAAACCTAGTACTATCCTGGGAGAAAAGCCATTTCATGGTGAGGGATGGCATAGTACTAGGGCACAGGATCTCTAAAATGGACTCAAGGTTGATTGGGCTAAATTTGAGATTATTTCCCACTTATCCCCACCTAGCTTGGTCAAGCAGATCAGATCATTCTTGGGTCACCTCAGCTTCTATCGGAGATTTATACAAGATTTCTCGAAAATTGCACGACCATTGACGAATCTCCTTGTTGGCGATGCCCCATTCAAATTCGACACCTCGTGTCTCAACACCTTTGAGACTTTACAAAGTGTTGTCTCTGATTCCCCGATTCTCCAACCACCTGACCGGTTGCTTGATTTCGAGATGATGTGCGATGCTTCTGATTTTTCCATTGATGTTGTTTTAGGCCAGCGTAAGGAAAAATAACCTTTTGTCATATACTTTGCTAGCAAGACACTGAATGAGGCTCAGCGCAATTATACTGTCACCAAAAAAGAATAGCTAGGAATAGTATTTCGGATGGAGAAATTCAAATCTTATTTGTTAGGGTCTAAAGTTATCATCTTCACTGACCACTCTGCCCTCTAGCATTTGTTGGCAAAGAAGATGCCAAACCCCGACTCATCAGATGGATCCTCCTATTGCAAGAATTTGACATTAAAATCCGTGACAAAGTCGAAAAGCAGAATGTTGTGGTGGATTACCTATCCATACTGGACCCAGCCCACATTCCTTATTCCTTGCCTATCCATGACCAATTTCTGGATTAATCCCTTTTGGCAGTTCACTCTATTGAGTTCCCCTGGTACTCGGATATCGTGAACTATCTTGCCGTAGGTAAGATTCTCGTAACCTATCCAAGGACCAGAAACTCAAATTTACTGTAGAGGCCAAATTCTACCTCTGGGATGACCCACTGCTCTTCCGCATTGGAGCGGATCAGATTATTTGAAGATGCATCCCAGATTCTGAAATCCCCAGTGTGTTATCTTTTTGCCACAATGATGCTTGTGGTGGTCATTTCTCGGGATGGAAAACTGCTGCAAAAATTTTGCAGTCGGGATTTTTTTGGCCAACTATTTTCAGAGATACACACAAATACACGTAACACTGCAAATGATGCCAGTTGGTCTGTTCTATGACCAGGAGAGACATGATGCCACTCCAGCCCATCATGGTTGTGGAAGTGTTCAACGTTTGGGGCATCGATTTTATGGGCCCTTTTCCAAACTTGCATGGCTTCGAGTACATATTACTAGCCGTTGACTATGTCTCGAAGTGGGTCGAGGCCATCCCGACGAGATGGGCTGGTCATAAGACCGTCGTTTCTTTCGTACAAGAATACATCTTCGCGAGATGCGGAATACCCCGTGCTCTGATTAGCGACGGGGGAAGCCACTTCATCCATGCCCACTTTAGGTCATTATTAGAGAAATACGTGGTACATCACCGTATAGCCACCCCGTATCACCCGCAGACCAATGGGCAGGCTAAAGTGTCTAACCGTTAGATTAAGCTGATTCTCTAGAAGATAGTTAGACCAGACAGGAAGGGCTACTCCGATAAATTAGTTGATGCACTCTAGGCATATCAGACTGCGTACAAGGCCCCACTCGGAATGTCACCATATCGTATGGTATATGGCAAGGCCTGTCACCTTCCTATAGAGCTAGAACACCACACCTTTTGGGTGGTGAGAAAATGCAACCTTGACCTCAATGCAGGAGGTCAAGAATGGAAACTCCAACTCAGAGAATTAGAAGAGATTCGATAGGAGGCCTATGAGAATGCATTGATATACAAGGAAAAGACCAAGGCCTTTCATGACCACCACATCCGGAGAAAAACATTTACGCCCAACCAGCAAGTTTGGTTGTTTGATTCGCGACTAAAACTTTTTTCAGGGAAGCTTCAGTCCAAGTGGACTGGCTCATATGTTGTGATTCACCCATATCCTAATGGGGCAGTCCAGATCAGGGACCCAAAATCTGGGCATATATCTATGGTAATGGCTAGCGCTTCAAGCCATTTTTGGCCCAGGAACCTCCTCCAACTTACAAGATCATTCATCTTATTGCGGATGTGTGATTGAGTTTTCGCCTAGCTGGAGGCATTAAACTCAGCATCTACTCCGCGTCCGTCACCCTATACATATTCATTTTTATATATAGCATATTTTTCTTTAAGCATATTTTCTTTCTGCATATTGCATACTGTCAGGTTTGCCGATGCTGAATGTATAATATCAGGAGCAATTACAGGTGATTTCTACCCATTTACTCCCTACTGTATTTATTTTCTTTTATATTCATGCATGAGGACATGCAAGAACTTAGGCATGGGGGGTAGATACAGTAAAACTAAAAAATTTTTATGCCAACCCTTAGGAAAACCTCGGAGCTACATGTTACATGTACTTTAGGATCCTAAATAAAAGAACAACCGACTTCGCCTCCAATGCTCGCATTGGAGCTAGAAATCATCCACAACAGCCATTTCCGACTCACCTGCTCACCCTTCTTATTCTGAAATTTTCGATCAAGCTAAATGTAACCCGATACGAGAATTTTACGAAGTACAAATTAAACGAGGTTACTTGTTTATAGCATATATACATAGTGCATCCATGAATAAGATTATCTTATTACGAGAATTCATTAGGGATTTTATCCTCTAGTTGATTCCTGTAATCTGGAATCCAGTATAATTTTTCACACGCACGTAGAATTTGCAATGGATTCACAGTGAAAAGTGATAAATGTCTTTAGTCTATCGAGAAGAAGTAATGCTTCTTTTCCTAAATCCTTGGATAGTGTTTTAGGAGTCAAGCAGATTTTCTTCTAAAAATCCACCAAATAGTGTGAGATGAGAATAGAGAGTATTGGTACTCTAAGATTAGTGCAAGGAATTCAGAATCCTAGATAATTAGGTGATGATACTCAGAGATAGGGTATAGTTTTTGCTCTCGGTTACTGCGTATACATTTTGTGTGAATTTTGAGAGTCACGAAATAAGGCAAATACGCGGAGAGTGAGTTTTCATAAAACTAGGGCTAAGGTGGATGGTTACGACCATTTTTATAGAATCCTCGTCTGAAGGAGGGTATTGATGTCAAGGTCAGAAATACACCATCTTATTCGTCTCTCCTGATATCATGAGTAGGACATCCAGATGAGTTATAGGACATCCAAAACCCTTAGCCAACTCCCGCATGCCTTAAACCCAGTTCTGCAGTATTATTGGACATCCAGACACTTGGTCAGACGTCCAATTTCTGCAGAATACCCAAGACAGAACCTAGAATCCTTCCTATCTCTGATTAGATGCCCAGAATTGAAGTTTGGATTTCTGATCTTTCACTATAAGTTGTCTAATACTTTTATTGGATGTCTGGAATTGCTCTCCAGTTACTATTTTGGAATTCAAGCCTTGATCTTGAGTTCTTAGCTCCCTAAACCCAATTCGAACCCCTTAGGAACCTAAATTAAGGTACCCTAACCCTAGTACACCATCATTAAACCTTCCTAAGAACCTAATTAGGTTCTCATTAAGGCCAATTGACTTAGGTTATAGTCAATCTCATCAGCCTATTCAACTGGACTCATAGAGTCCAATTGAGCTTAGATCTCAACCCATACAAGTCCAATTAGACTCAGTGAGAGTCCAATTGACCTAAGCCTAGCCTAATTGAGCTATTTCACTCTCAATTAGGTTCACACTCATTCAATTAAACTTGTGTTAAGTTTACTTGCATTTCCCCCTTAGCAATTAGGGTGTGCAACCCTAATTTAAGACCTACACTAACCCAAACCTTTTAGGACCTAACCTAGACCACTTAGCCACATAGGGCATGGCCACACACACACACACACACACACACACTCACATACCCATTCACGCACTCCCACTCCACCTAGAGTGTTCTAGGTTCTTCCAAAGGTTGCGCCACTCGTAGTTGCTAAAATTAGTAACCAAGGGACATTCAAATTGTAGATCCACAAATGGTGGATCTAAAATCCACCTTCTCTCTCCTTGGCCGGCCACTCTTGGAGCTCTCTCTAGAGAGTTCCACACTTCTCTAGAGATTCTCTATAGACCTAAGGGGTGGCCATTTGCACCCATTCACTCCTAGCTACCATTTAGTTTAGCTACATCCACCTCCACTCCATCTCCAAGAGTAGCATCATCATGGCCACCACCATCTCCACGCCAAGATGTTAGATCACCTCCTCAACCTCTCTCCATGGGCCAACCTAAGCACCATTGGCCGCCTCTCCTCTTGTCAACCAACTCAGAGGCCATCGGAGCCCACCTCCGAATGCCCTTATTTCTGCTAGATTAGTAGCTTAGTTCTTCATAGTTTACATGCTTTTATTACTGCTTAGTAGTGTAGTTCCTTACTTCTCCCCCAGTGATGCATGCATAATCTCCCTTTAGATTCATGTATGCGATCTTTTTCTATTAGCTAGATTTATATTTTCAAGCTTTCCTTTATAAGCTTTCCACTAGTTCCATGTTGCAAACACCCTGATGAATCGATAAAAGATTTTTTTCTATATATATATCTATGGGTTGAGAATCACCATGAGCTTATTGCAATATATTTTGTGTGATTAAAGTTTTCTGCTTTTAATTATTATCTATTGCAACTAGCATGTCGGTACCTGAAAATATTGAGGATCTAACTATTAACGTATTTTCCGTAAACAGCCACCATATAACTAGAATCGTGCATACTGAAACTCACACTTTCATAGTTGTCATCTATCTAACACATGTGCACGTAATTAGGGTTCATAATGGAAGTGGCCAAACATTGATCCGACGATTAGAAATCAATGTGCAATTTTAAGCAAGTAGAGCGAAAGAGATCAATTTCAAATTTGCATAAATGCCTCCCAGAGAAGAACGACCAGGACTCAAGTCTCGTTATCTGTATAAATATTTTTGTTGATCGTATTGTGCACTATACTACGATGCTTTTTCTTATCAAAAACATGCTATACGAACCCCAACAAAAGGCATTCCCCCCTTTCATCTGTTAGTTTATGGCTAGATTAGTTCCTTTATACTTTAGCTTAGTTTCCCCTACCCAAAATCCAAAAGGAACCCCTTGATGCATACATAAGCCACCTTCATCCTCATCTCCAACCACCCTCCGACGAGGTTTTCTGCATGCTTTGCCACTCGAAACACCTCTCCGCCTATGCCAAAACATTTGCCTTGACCATCCGCATAAAACCCCTCTCCTAATTTCACCTTTCGCTCACCCTAGCTCCCCACAGAACAACCCACCTTTGCGTCACCTTCTACAAGGCCGTCTAGCCACCACGTGCTGACACTCACCACATATGCACCGCTTCTACACACCACACCTTGTAGCGATGCTCGTGAGCTATTTTAATATGGCCAAGAGGCTGTGTTCTTGATTCTCAGGTGTTCGCCATTCTCTGTTGCCGCCGCCATGAATGCCGTAGTGTTCTTTGAGCTCCGGGTCGTGCATGCCCTCGGTAACACCTCTATGAAGTGCGGAATCAACCCAGGACCACTCCCAAGTGGTCAATTGAAGACCACACCATATGCTGCTGCTCCAATCGAGGACATCTTCACTGCAGTAGCACATGTGAAGAGAAGAGGCATGAAGATAGTCCCACATCATGGGATTTGGGATCACTGAAGGCTCATAAATTGAATTTGTACTGAGGGTTATTTGCATCAAACACTTGGGGGTGAGGTCCTCGCTCACCCTTCACTGAACCAACCCTACTATCCTTCACTCCTCGACTATGACACTCACACCGGTAGCCTTGGACCTGGTTATGCAAACCCAAATACCCGATTATTTGGCTATCTGAGAGAAAAAAAGAGGAGGAAGGGAAGAAAGAGAATGTGAGGGAGGGGTGGGTATTGCTCCTTGGTGCAGCTGTGCGACACTTAGTCACTGGGAAGGAAAGAAGAGGCATGGAGGAAGAAAAGAGAAGGCTTGCTGAAGAGGAAAGGCAGAAGAAGAGAAGAGGAGGAGAGTTAAAGGCAAAAGAAGAAGGAGAAGAGTTGAGAAGAAAAGAAGAGGCTAAGGCAGAATGATAAGACTGAATGAACATGCTAGAGACTCTAAGAAGAAGTTATGAAGAACAGAAGCTTGAAAGAACTATAGCAGGCGACAGTTAAGTCGTCTGATTCTCAAATCCGATGTTTGAAAACTATTCACTTATTTCAAACATTTGAGTAATTGATATGTGCTTAATTAAGGCTAAAAATTGCAGATCTAAATCACCATTATTTTATCTTTTCTATTCTTTTTATCATGAGATACACTAAGCATCATTAAATATCTAATGTGACACATTAATATTCATTGAATATCTTTATTGTGTTTATTTCTATGCCCATTTGTTAAAGATTAGCGTGTGAATTCCTTCTTGCTCCCTGTGTTCAAGCTTGGACTTCATTTAGATATTCAAGTTATAAATTTTATTTGTTAAAGAGCTATTTAGTAGACTTTACTACAATGAGATGCATTTAAACTCCTAAAAATATCCCTTCAATAGGAACATGCATAAATGGGAATTTTAACTTAAATGGATATGTATACATCATACCCCCATGCCTATCTTTTATTAGTCCCTAGCAAAATTAACCTATGTGCTAGAATTAGGACTCGATCACTTATAGCATTTGTTGTTTATTAACAAAAGGAAATTTCAACAAAGGTCCTAAACTACGAAGAGTCAACAGCGCCCGTGTGACTCTTAGAATGTAGATTGCCCAAGTTCTCACCTTATTTTGAAAAGGGAAGATACATTTTTTTACTATTTTTTCCTTCTTTTCTAAATTTTTTGGATTTCTGAGTTTAGAGTTTCGGGGCAGGTTTCTATGACTACCTAACCCATCGAGGACTCGAAAAGAAGTTCAAGTTATGTGCATCTTAACGTGAAAAAGTGATAGACTCACTAGGCAGCCGTTAAAACAGACTGCAGGTTTCTGCAACCCTAGGTGACTTAAAAGTTTTGCCTAAAGGTTTATCTTTCTGATTGGTAGCTTTCTCCATAGTTTTTTTTATTTTTTTTATGGGGCCAACACAAGGGCGAACCCAGTGTATATCTCCTCGGTTTATTCTACTTCCTCGCTTCTTTTCTAAGTGTTTTGGGAATTATTTGTACATTTTTGTGAGCTAGGCTTTAGACAAATGGCCAATGGGCTGTTACCCATGACAACTTGCCAGCCATACTCGCGTGGAGAAGTGTGGCTTATTTATTTTTCTCATTTATTTATTTATTTATTGAGTATATATATATATTCTTTCTCTGAGTAGGTGGCTTTCCTGATCTAAGATTTACCTAATGGTAGTAGAATGAGTATGCTCATTTAGCTGGGCTCTGAACAACTGGGCAATGGGCTATTACCCACGACAACTTGTCAGCCGTACTACCCTAGAAAGTTCATTAGATACCTAATTTCCATAAAAATTATCAAAAAGTAGGTCAGTGCAAATTGTGTGTAGATGCTTTAGACTCAAAGTTCCGTGAAATCATAGGGCTAGTTGATAAGTTGAGTACTTATCACCCCAATTTATTAACCAATAAAATTAACTTGGTGAAGACTCAAGACCAAGTCTACATTTTAGTGGACACCCGGGCTGATTAAGCCCGTAGACATGAAGGGACTAAATGTTCAGGTCTTAATGTATCGTTCCTAAAATTAACAACTCGTAATGCCTAAGTTCTCTTCCCTTAATTCTATTTTTTTTATCTTTTAAATAAAAGAAAATTCTACGGAGCTAACAAAATATTTTCAGGATTAAGTATCCACCCGCCATGCCTAAATGATGCAATGTCCTTAATGTAAAAATAAAGACATGAAAAGGGTGGAGTAAGCAAAGTATCACCTGAATTTCATGATGAATCAGATCAGCTTTGCAAAGAATATACACAAGTTCTAAATTTAATGCCTTCAGGTAGGCACAGTTCATAAATAAAGAAGACATTAAAAATTTTGAAGTGTAGGTCAAAATTAGAATAAGAAGATTGATTTTGTGACCTGCAAAAAGATGTCCACAGATGTGGACCAAATTGTGATGCAGACCCATGCCTCAGGGTCGAGTAGTTCTATGGCTATGGATGAAAATCACCCAGAACTGGAGATTGTTGTGTTTGTGGAACCGGGCCTGCAGTTTCATGGTGTACAACCCAAGTCTAAAATGTTAGACAATGAGTAGGTCTAAATCACTGGGCCTATTTGTCCATGTGGAATTTGGCTCGAACATATAATCAATTATGTTATTCTTGGGTTACACATCCCTAGAATAAAAATTGTCATAAGGGTCCTAGTAAAAAGTAGGTGGTTTAAGGTCAATAGGAACCCTTAGATCCAACATTGTATTTCCCTCAGAATTAGCCTCCCAGATTTTCATTTCCAAGTTTCTACTCTCCTCGGACATAATTTCATATTCTGGGACCTCTTGCATATTATTTACGCCATCTAAATTATCCGAGTTTGATAATTGTGGTTAAATCAGGATTGACTTAGGTACAATGATCTCAAAAGTATCATCATTCATCTATTTGGGGTGTAGTTGAAGATTGGGGTTTCCGATTGAATCTTCTAGTAGATTAGGATTCGAATCCTCCAAGTTAGCCCCAACAGCATCACAATCTTCATTCATCGGGCTATCAATTGATTCATCATTAACCTTGAGCCCATTTGTTTCACTAAAATCATTTTCCTTAACTTCAACTAAGACTTCACTAAGGGGTTCCTCACCCCCTATATTTGAAGAATTCTTTACCTTCATTTATATATGGCTCAAAATCATCTATCATTTCTTGGTCCATAGAGACATATTTTTCTTCGTTCCCTGGCTCGGGGATCTTGGGTGAGAAAATCAACTCATCCTCAATGGGTTGCTCTAGACCAACTTGGTCATCCCTGATCTCATAAAAATTATCCCCCCTTACAGGTGCCTTAGCAGGACTGACATTAGCTCTCCTGAAGGGGGCTCATTTAGATAATCATCCCAAGATTGGATTATGGCAACCACAAATTTCATCCAAAATCTTGATAATTTCCCAAGTAAAAACTCACCGAATCAGTGGCTCTAATTCTTCATTGCAGGGTGTTGGCTGGGTTTCTAAAGATCGTATAGTGTCCCTTAAATTGGCCAACACCCTTTCTTGGACCTGGTTTACCTGAACCGATAGGTTTGGTTCAGGGTTGGGTGGGTTTAGGTTAAATTCAGGGGAGTCAAAGAATTGAGGTTCTTGGGGTCCTCCCTGATAGTAGGTCATTTTGGGTTGTTCGTAGAGCGGTGGTGACCTATATTCAACATAATCATCATATCCTTCATCATTATAGATCTTGTTGGGTTGTTCATCAAAGGGTGAAGATCTATAATCATTATAGCTTTGGGAAGGTGATGGGAACACCATCATGAGCCAGAACTAGCTCAATTTAGTCTGGTTAAGTTATTAAATGCTCCTACATAACCACTAGAGGACTGTAATTCGTTGCATAATCATTCTGAGAGAAAGACAAGAAACCAGAGTTAAAACTGGAATTTTACCATCATATCATGAATGCAGTACAACCATGAGTTTTCTCAGGGGTTAATTAAGGGTCCAATGGTCCTAAAAGGCTAGCAAGTTGGTTAGAACAGACAGAAAAGGATTTTCGCATGTTTTGAGAATTGACTGACTTCTAAAACCCTAAAAATTGACCCACTTAATTAACTGAGGTTTTGGTCAGAATAAAATTCACCTAAACCCTCTAAAATTCATATAAAAATATTCTCTACGGTTTGGTACCTTCAATTTGACCATCAGAACCCATCTTGACCAAAAATAGAGTCTCGGACAGACATTTACCCTAATTTGGGCTTTTGCATAAATTACCCAGTCAAATGTCGTCAAAACCAAAATCCAACTTTACCATTAGATTCCTTAGGTCCAAATTAGATTTATACCAAAATTTGGGCCCAATCTGAGATTGTCTTGACATAGTTTGCTACTTGGTCCTATCTGATCATGTATATGCCCATAACTTTCAAAATCCTTACAAAAAGGCCCCTAACTTTGTCATCATCTTTGCAAATAGGCCCCTGGAACCATTAAAGGCAACTTTGAGCTTCACCGTTGAGATCGAGCGAGGATTTCTCGCTTGATTCTCAATCAATTAGTCCCAAAATAGATACTCAGATTCTTGATGAAGTTGCCTTCCATTTGAGCCACATCTTGGGCTCCAAGACTTGCCCAAAGTGTCATGCGAATCATTTGAAAATTGGGTTTCCAACTCTGGAGACCTTCTAAGCTTGGGAATCTTGCTTTCTAGGCTCTAATCACTCTTTAACGGCCTATATAAGACTCCCCAGGGCAAACCATTCTTCCCACACTCGAATTCAGCGAGAAACACCTCCAATTCTTCTCTTCTTTTCTGGCCAAAGTGCTCCTCGACATCTGAAGACTGCCCCTGCCTCTCCTCGTCATCTGACCGTGATACCGGTGGTAGATCCTTCTTCCTTGCCATATTCCACGTTGAGCAGTACCAGCCGATGGCCCTATCCTCTTCATCCTCACCGTCCAACCCCTACTGGAGCTCCTTCCATCTCCGATGCCAGCCATACTACAACTGGCGCCATCTCCATTCCCCGTAGTCCACTACCTCTCTCAATTGACTCCTCAGCTTCCCCTCATCACAACAGCATCTCCAACATACTGCTTCAACCCCACCAAAGCCCTCCGCGACTCTGTCTTCCATCTCACCGGCAGACCTCCGACGAGCGCTAGCAGCCACAACAGAACACCTACACTGCTGCTCCTACACTCCACACCTTCGTCGTTCACCGTAGATCAGAAGCCCTAACTTAGTTAGGGCTATTGATCAATCCCGCACTCCCCTGAACACACCCACTGTCACAGTACCACTTTGACTTCTCCCTACACACACAGACCATGCCATACCATGAAACCACCTCTGCCACGAATGCCATACTCCCGTGGACCGTTTGAGCTTGTTCGATGAGGTCGAAAGACCATATTCATCTTCCTCAAGTCTCAGGTCATTACACCATTAACGCCAAAGCTTCGAGCAAGCTCAAAGCTTGCTTTCCAGCTGATAGCTCCAGGTCATGAGCCTAGATGAAGTGGATTTGGTCCAGGAACACTCTCACCTGGTCAATTGGAGCCGATGATTGCTCCTTCCATGCGAATTGGATGAAGGCATTAGTGGCAGCACATGCGAAGAAGGGGACTGAAGAAAGTTGCACATCGTCGGATTAGGAGCTAGTGCGGCTGCATAAATTGAATTTGTGCCTGGGCCTTATCTCCTCAAATACAAGGGGTGAGGTCCCTCAAACCCCTCACATGCCTCGTCCACGTCACTACCCCCGTAGACCTGGTGCAGACCTGATTACTCGCCTACTCTATCCACTCCTCGCTTACCACCCACTGCCAGTGAGCCTGGACTAGGGTGCGCTGAAGGTCCGATTACCCATATACCCGATATTGTTGAAGGCTCTGGGAGAACATGACCTAAGGAGAGAAAGAGAGGAGAGTGTGTGGGGGTTAAGGGGGTTTTTCTCTCTGGAGAAGTGGCTGGCACTTATCCAAATCTGAAGACCCCTTCCCCCTCTATGTGAAGAAAAGAGTAGAGAAAGAAGAAAAGAAGAGGAAGAGAAGGAGAGTAGTAGAAGAGTCTATGAAGAAGCAGTTGAAGAAGAGTAGAGAAAGAAAGAAGAGTCAACACAGAAAAGAAGCAGACAAGAGAAGAAACGTCCACAGAATCAATGTTCAATCAGACGTTTAAGATGTCTGATCTGAGTTTATTTCTTTCATAGCTATTGAGTTCCAGTTACTATTATTGTAGGGAGTAATTGGTAATTTAAATCATCATTTTACTCCAATCCTTTTGCAGTTTGACTCTTCATATTATTGCCACATTATTTTGAATCAATTTTTGAACATAATTTCTTATCTTTATTGTTTAAAATTGTAATCTTTAGAATCGATTTCCTACGTGCTCCCAGCGAACGACCTCAGACTTTCGAGTATAAATTTTATTTGTTTTTCATGAGATTTCGACTATACTGCAACGTAGCGATTTAACACCTGATTTCAAGCTACTAACAAAAGGATAATAATCATAATCATGATGTCCAGAGTTAGACCATGGACATTGAGGTCTAAATTGCATTCCAAATCAAAGTTATACTGACTAGTGGATGGGTAGTCATAAGTCGGGTCAAGATAATAATCATCTTGGGGATAAGTGGTGGTAGGAGGGTAGGTTTGGAAATGTGTGTAGGATGTGGAACGATACATAGCAAAGTAGGAGGGAAAAGAGAAAGACTAGGAGCTTTGCAATGCAAACAATCAAACCTGTCCTTAGGTGAGTTAGCCTAAAGATCTATAGACTCTCAGAACCTGCCTTAAGATTATAAATGATTTAGTCTACTTTTATGCAGTTAATCCAACCAATTAGAGGGAGGAATTTGGGAGAAGGTACTTCCCTTAACTTTCACCTCAGGTTCCTTTCATATCCCCCAACCGCAGTCATTTGACACTACTTCTCTAGCTAGACATCAGATGGGCCAGTATAAGCAGATTAATCGAAAACAATCTCAATCTATGACCCAAAGAGCAAATCAATCCTTATGGCCAACGTCTACTAAGTTTTAATTAGGCTTGGGATGATTGTGCTCTTCGAATGTGATGGGCCCTTTAAATGGGTTGTGCAATTAAAGATCAGTTAATATGTGTGTGCGAGCACAACCAATGGTTTTCAAACATGGTTTTGATGATGTGTCTTTCAGGGTTCATCCTTGTTTAGTAGCTTCTAGGTTTCAACTTTAGGTGTATTTAATCAAGTTCAGGAGAACACTCCAAGTTTTGAAAGTACTGGTGATGATATATTCCTTTAAAACTTAAACAGAATGTGGAGTGCCTAGTTAGTTCCTAAAAAGTGAACCCTAACTGGCAAGCTACTTCATGAATCATTTTTAAATTGAGTGGTGCGACCCAAACAGTTTAATCAATTGGCCTATTGCACCATTTGATTAAGGCACACAAATTGTATTAACCTAATCAAATTTCTATTCACTTATGTGTCTTAAGCTGAAGTGTACCAGGTCCACAGGTTAGATCCCAGGTTTAGTGGCAGAATCAAAGTGATTGTGATCCTTAAGATGAGAAATTATGGCTGATAAGTGTGTGTCTTTTAATTTAATCCCACAAGAAGTGAAGAAATTTTTTTTTTTTTAATTTATGCATGTGGGTGAGGTAAGGTGAAGTGACAATCAAGCAACCAGGACTAACCTAGGGTTTATGCAAGTTCCTAAGTTAATTAGGGTTTAAGTTATTAGGTGGTGAAATGAAATCTAGTGGTGGGGGTAGGGGTACACTTACAGAACCTTCTAATTACACTTTACTCCAATCTATTTTGCTTTGGCTAGCCTTGGAAGGGTACCTGTAAACATAGGAAGAAAGCAGCAAAGTGAGCTAAAATGTTTAACGTGGAAAATGCAGAAAAACCAAAGAGCACTGCTTCCCCAACAAAAGCACAAAAATGATGAGCGTATTTTTCGTGAGTAAAATCAGGGTTTTGGAGAACCTGTCATTGCAGTCACAAAGTATCGTTATCAAATAAATTTACAACCAAAACTCAAAGTGAGTCGCGGGTCAAACACAGGGAGGCAACATTTGATTTTGAAATCCACACTTTGATTTTATTTGTTTTATTTGTTTTTATCTTTAGATATTTTTTTGGTATTTTTATAAGATAGAAAATCAAGCGAAATGTTTGCTATCTATTCTAAGCTACTCTAGTAGAATGAGGGAGAGAAAGAGAGCTAGAAATATTGCATAAAATCGAGCCATGTCTATTACAACTAATTGAAATTACAGTAAAAAGCAATAAAAGATAAAATGAGTTGAGAAGAATCTCCCTCAATGGTCGCTTGGAGGACGACTCGCTCTAACGGTGTCTGGATGAAGGTGGTGAGGAGCTGGACGAAGAAGAACAACATCGAATGAAGGAGGATGGGGTAGGACGGCATCGTGGCGAGGATCTTCTTCCATAAGGTGGTAAGAGGACGACCATGGGATCCCCATGAATGGGGGTGAGAAGTGGGAAAAATATTTCTTTTCTACTCTAGGGGAGTAATGTAGACACATCCATTTTGGTTAAAATGCCTATTTATGCATGTTCCTAGGCTTAGATTTGCATTCCATATTATAACAAGTGCATAGCATGCATCATTTTGCATTTAGAGTAGTTGTGTATATTTTAGGTTAATTACATCTTTTTTGTGGTTAGGAGAGGAGATTTATTTCATAGCCTTGGATTGATGATCCAACCGTACGGATATGATTAGGATGACAATTAGAGTCCAATGCCTCCGAAATCTCCTTGATCGAAGTCACGTAGCAGCATATGCAGTCTGAGGAAGATCAATGGCCAAGGGACTAGGAGATGCAATTGAGAGCATCAAACGATAAATCCAACTGCACGGATGGATTTGGGTCGACGATCATAGCCCAACGGCATGAAAATTGACTCAATCCGTCCTCTATTGCTCCCAGGCTGCCCATGTGCACACACGTGCCAACGCACACTTACAGCAGCGTAGGCACATACGTGCGAAGGCATACATGTGCACAAATCAATAGCAACGGCAGCAGTAGCAGTGCATGCATACGCACGCGACAAGGGCACGTGGAGCACACACCAGTAGGGGCGTATTGGTAGCGGAAAACTACATCATCGGAATTGGATTTTGAAAACCCGTCATTGTAGTTAGATTTGTGAAGCAATCTGTCAACAGATAAATTTAATCAAAATTTGTAAAGAAATTCTGGGTGGAACACAAGGAGGCTACGTTGATCTAAAATCAGCAATTATATTTTTTTGGTATTATTATTTGAAAGTGAGATAATTACAATGGAATTGATATAAACAATAAGGGAGAGAGAGAAATAGAGAGAGAGAACAATCACTTGATGTAATAATATTGTTTTTACAACTAGAAAGCTGGAAATTCTATTCTAGAAAGCGATAAAAGGAAGGGAGAGAGATGTTATCCTCCTCGACGAATGCTTGGAGGACGAGCCAAATGGAGCGACACCTGGAAGACGGATGATGGAGTGGGAAGGAGGATGAAGCAGGAAGTAGCGGGAACGAGGCAGCACGTCCTTGCTGTTGTGGGATCCACTTCCAGAACGGGGGTGAGAAAACTTGGATTTTGCTTTAGAGTAGCATCCCGGGTGTGGGACAAGCTTTTCTTGAGCTTTGGAGAGGGGGAAAGGTGAAGGAAGGGATCATAATTTCATAGGGTAGGGGTCTCCTTTTATAGTTGCAAGGATTGGGGAAAATTTGGTTATTAAGTAGTTAAAACATTAAATGAGGGGGTCTTTAGTGATGGAATTAAGCGTCACTAAAGACCCCACGTCGCTGCAGCTTTGCTCGCTCCTGCTACCTCCTCCTCTCCTACATGCCTAAAGCATGCCTACGATCTTGCAAGATCAGCCGTTCGATGTCAAGATCGAACGACTTAAAATCATTCGTCGCCCGCTTCATCTTCTTCAGCTGTAGCACCCCCGCGCCTCTTCTGAGCCGTCAGATCTCACATCCAATGGCTCAGAATGCATCGCACCCCCCATGTCTGATCAGGCATTTGTATCTACATAAGATTACGCATGCATGAACTGCATGCATCCGTTGAGCTACGTCGCCCACTCCTCACTCGCACGATTTGCATTTGGCGACCAAAATCAACGCACCCCGCTCCCCGACTGAATTGAGGCGCTTGAAGAGGCTCGAACGTGCGACCTCTATTTCGCCTGCAGCTGCATGACCACTACACTACAAGCACTATTTAGTCTCTCTTAGGAATTAGGCATGCATGCCTATGGCTGCTAGATCAAAATCTAATAGCCCAGATTGTCCGCACCTTTTGCCTTATGAAGATTAGAGCGGGCGCGTCTGAGTAAATCTTGGCCATTGGATCAAGATCCAACGGCTAGGAACATGTGATGAAGAGTCCTTTGAAATGTAGCAGCAAGTCTTTGGGCTGATTGGGTAGCTGAGATCACCCCATGTGACGCTGTCTTGGCTGTCCATCTTCTATGTGTTGTAGATGGTGCCACGAATGTCGGATTGGACTGATTTTCACACCGTTAAGCTACGATCGTCGATCTGAACCGATCCGTGCAGTCGGATTTGTCATATGAAGTGTGGATTGACACCAACTTGGCCCTTGATCTCTGAGCTTCCTCAGACTATATCTGGTGCTACGGATGTCCAATCAGGGCGATCTTGGAGTAGTTGAACTCCTGCTGTTGCCCTGATCAGATCCATACAATTGAATCCTTGGTCTGAAGCCCCGATTAAAAGTCACTCTGTCCCTGGCCAAAAAAGGAGACAATTACTATACAAATTGTACCATTTGACCTAAATGCGTGATTATGCATGTTATGCATTATTTACAATGCATAATACTAATATGATACTAAGAATATGCATTAATAGACATTTTTGGCTATACTGATGTATGCACATCACACCCCCATGCCTATCTTTTGCTAGTCCCTAGCAAAAACTACATACTATTTATAAAAGAATTAGAATTAGATTACTTGGGCAAAAGTCTTTTTCAACATTAATAAATTTTTTTTACCTAGGACCTGAACTTTCAAAGACACAGCAGCGCCTTGGTATCTACCAAAATGAAAATCGCCTCAAGCCCTCGCCTTATTCAAAGAAGGATCTCTTTTTCTCCTTTTTCTCCTTTTCTAATTTCTTTAGATTTTTGAGTTCAGGGTTACAGAGTGGCTTTCTATGGCCACCCAACCCACCCAATACTTGATGAGAACTTTAAGTTCTAAGCATCATTTTTTGGATGTGATAGACTCGTTGATCAGCAATCAGAACAGACTTCTGGTTTCTATGCCCCTAAGTGACCTTAAAAAGAATTCTTCCTAAAGGTGTATCTATACGACCGGTAGCTTTCTCCCTACTTTTCTTTTTGTGGGGTCAACACAAGAGTGAATCCAGTGTATATCTCCCTGGCTTATTCTACTTCTCTACTTCTTCCTAAGTGTTTTAAGAATTAAACGTGCAATTCTTGAGCTGGGATCAGGACATCCTACCAATGGGTTGTTACTCATGACAACTTGCCAGCCATACTCTTGAGATGAAGTGTGGCTTATTTCTTTTTCTTTTCTTTTCTCCTTTTCTTTTTCTTTTCTTTCTTTTTTTTTTTTTTTAAGTAGGTGACTTTCCTGGTCTAAGATTTACCTAAAGGCAGCAGGAAAAGAATGGTCCAGTGGCTGGGCTCTGGACAACCTACCTATGGGTTGTTACCCACGATAACTTGCCAGCCATACTACCCTAGAAGGTTCATTACCTACCCAATTTCTGTTAAAATCATCGAACAACGAGTTAGTGTGAATAGTGTGTAGATGCCTAGACTTAAAGTTCCCTCAAATCAGAGGGTAGGTTGATAAGTCATGTACTTATCACCCAAACTTATTTAATCAAATTGAAATAGAATTCAGGATGATGAGGACTCAATAAAAAATTCTACATTTTAGTGGATACCCGGGCTGATTAAGCGCAAAGACCTGAAGGGTCTTAGTGTTTAGATCCTATTGTAATATTTCCTAAACTTGAAAAGTCCTAAGCCCAAGTATTCATTACGAATTCCAATTATATATATATAAGAAAAAAAGTATAATTTACAAGAATTCCACAGAGTTGACAAATTGATTCAGAAATGAATCCACCCCCCAAAGCCTAGCTGATGCAATGTCCACATTGAGAATAAAAGACATGAAAGGAAGGGTAGAATGTAGATGATATCACCTGAATATGATGCTCGGGTCAGCTCTAAGTTAGACTATACAACTGCTAAGTTTAATTCCATCAGCTAGGCGAAGTCCAGCCAAAGTAATCATAATGTGATTAGAGCAACTGTCTGAGACAGGTTCTGGAATAATACGGTCAATAAAAGGCCTCAGACGTTGACCATTGACTTTAAATGAATTACCCATCTTTGGGTTAGAGATCTGAATGGCCCCATTTGGAAATATCTGATCGATGATGAACGGGCCATTCCATTTTGACTTAAGTTTGCTGGGAAAGAGCTTAAGTTGAGAATCATAGAGCCAGACCTTCTCGTTCGGTTCAAAGCTCTTACAGGATATCAATTAGTTATGAAGAGCTTTGGTCCGAGCCATGTAGATCTTGGCATTCTCGTACGCATCATTTCTAAGCTCCTCCAACTCAGATAATTTTAGTTTTCTGATCTTTCTTGCTGAACTCAAATCTAGATTACACTACTTGATTGCTCAGAATGCCCTATTTTTAATTTCTACAAGTAAATGGTACGCCTTTCCATACATCGGATGAAATGGTGACATGCTAAAAGATGACTTTTCACTTTGTGTTATAGTATTTAAGTGGTGGAAAAATCGACTAATCAAAAATAATGAAAATAACCACTCGCATAAGAGTGAATCGTGTCCACAGGGAGGCAATTATGCAATAAATACTTAATTATTTAATATTATTAGTGCGAAATCCCTATTCCAATCTGACATAAAATGTGAAGGAAAGTAGATTTGTAATAACTTAAAATGATAAGGGTATATGTGTAGTTTTTCCTCACAGAAATCCTCAATAAATTTATGATGAATTTATGCAATTTTCACATGACGTGTACTGGAGAAAATTAGTACTTAAGTTAAGCCCAAAAATCGATCTTCAAACTAGTGAATATCAATAACATGCAATTATAAGGAAATATGAGTGTTCAAGCACAATTCTGTCATAATATAATAATAATAAATAAATCAAATTATGCGGCAATGGCAATGAATGTAAATAGTAATTGCTGGAAAATAGAGCTTTTTTGCACTCTCCTCCTCGTGATGGAAAGAGAATCGGCGAGGCTTTGGAGAGGTTAAGGAGGACGGTGAGGATGAGGGCTCTCCGATGGTGGAAGCGGTGGCGACGGAGGTGGCCGGAGGTGGCTGGTGGACGGAGGAGAAGCGCCGGCCAGTTGGCTCTGTTGAAGGATGAAGGTGCTGGTGGTAGGCGGCGTTGGCGTGCGCGTGCTTGCGGTGAGGTGGTGAGCAGAGGCTGGAGCTCGAAGGCAGGCGTGCGGGTGAGGCGATCTGTAGGTGGGCGGAGGTAGTGCCTGTGGGTGTGCCTACAGAGTGGTGGTAGCAGTCGCAGGCTTGGTGCGCTGAAGGTTGTAGCGGCTGCGGTGAGTCATACAGGCGAGGCGAGTGCTGCAGATGCTGGAGCACGCGTGGAAGGGATATGGGCGAGGGATGCGTTGCTACAGTGCGGTGCAATGGCGCGAGTGAGCGGTAGAGCCTATGCAGGCGCCTGCAGGAAGGAGCGGGGTGCTCTGGAAGATGGCCGTGTTGAGGTGCGGCCACAGGGAGCACTGGAGAGATTGGTGCGTACGCCTACATTGAAGTGGGTCTGCAGAGGGGCAAGGGTGAACGGCTGCAGGCTTGGTGCGGTGCGGGCGCCTGCGGGGAGGCACTGGAGGTGGGAGTGCCTGTAGATGGCGGTGAAGGCGCACAGTGCCTTTAGGCGCTGCTGGAGGGAGATGCTTTGTGGGAGAGCTGGCGAGTGGTGGGGCGTGCGCCTGCAGCTAGCTGGAGACGCTGGAGGAAGGCTCATGGGTGTGCGCCTGCGGTGAGGTTTTTCCCCGCAAGGGGAAGATGGACCACAGTGCACGCTTTCTTCTCTTCCTGGATGGATTCCTCCTCTTTCCCTACCTCTTCTTTTAACTCCTCCCCTTTGCACGTGCATGAGTTAAGGGATTTTCAAATCCCTTAACTATTTCTGGCCTTATTTGTTGAGGAAGGGTGGTGGAAGATTAACCCAATCTACGGGGGGGGGGGGGGGAAGTTGCGGCTGCTATCAGAAATGTGTTGGTAAAATTTATCCCCCCACCCTTGTTCTTTCTGAATATTATTCCTGCAAGTAAAAAGAACATATTACGTTATAGAATAAAAGTAAACCTTATTTGTGTATCTGCCTTATTTGGTGACTCTCAGGAATTCACTCAAAGTACGCACACAGGAATAGAGAGTGAAAACTACGCCTAACTCTGATGTATCATCATCTAATTATCCAGAACTTAAGAGTCCTTGCACTAGACTTAGCGCACCAGTAATCTCTCTACTTCTCACAAATATGAGGTGGATTTACAAGAAGATAGTATGCCTGTCTCCCTATGAACTGTCCAAGGGTTCAGTGGACTACAAATGCTTATTGGTTTTCCTCAAGGATCCATTACCAAGTCTATGTGCACGTGAAATAAATGTACTGGATTTTAAACTTAAGAAATAATTCCGGAAGAAAAACCTCCAATAACAAAGGTATTTTGCTAGGGACTAACCCAATCAGCTCAAGAAAAGAATTTTTTTTTTAAATATATATAAATATGTATGCAAATATTTATAAATGCTATAAACACTATAAACATTCTCAGGTTATATCCCCCCATGCCTAAGACTGACAATGTCCTCATTGGAAAAATATAGACATAGAAGAATATCACCTGAGGAGGAGAGTGGGAGGAGCTAAGGCTCCTCAAGCCGTAGTGCATCCAAAACCTGGCCATCTAAAAGAGTAATATACGGTTTAAGTCACTAGCCATTTACTTTAAAGTTTGCACCTGAAATAGGGTTCCTGATCTCTACAGCTCCATGAGGGAAGGTATTGATAACAACGTATGGCCCATCCCAACGAGAATTGAGCTTTCTAGGAAATAATTTAAGTCTAGAATTGAAAAGCTAGACCCACTGGTTGGGCTCAAAAGTCTTTCTAATGATGTGCTTGTCATGGAAAACTTTTATACGTTGCTTGTAAGCTTGAGAAGTTTCATAAGCTTTATTACGAAGCTCCTCAAGCTCACTTAATTCTAACATACATGCTTTTCCCACTTTATCCAGATTTAAGTTAACATTTTTAATAGCCCAATAAGCTTTATGTTGGATTTCAACGGGAAGGTGGCATGCTTTTCCGTAGACAAGACGGAAAGGAGACATGCCCAAGGGAGTCTTATATGCAGTTCTGTTGGCCCAAAGAGCGTCATTTACTTTTTTAGACCAATCCTTCTGATTAGGCTTGACATTTTTTTCTAAAATTCGCTTAATCTCCCTATTAGACACTTCAACTTGTCCACTCATTTGGGGTTGATAAGGTGTGGCTATCGTGTGGTTGACTCCCAAATTTTGGAGTAGTCTTGTGAAGTGTACATTCTTAAAGTGAGGTCCTCCATCACTTATGATCGTCCTTGGGCACCCATAACGAGAAATGATATTAGCCTTAACAAAGCCCAAGACCACGGAATGGTCATTGGTTAGCGTGGGGATGGCTTCTATCCATTTTGATACATAATCAACAGCCACAAGGATGTATTCATATCCGAAAGATACAGGAAAGGGACCCATGAAGTCAATGCCCCAAATATCAAAGATTTCAACAGGGAGGAGAGGTTGTTGGGGCATCTCATCCCTTTTTCCAATGGTTCTCGTCTGCTGGCAACGTAGACATGCGCCCACATACGTATGTGCATCTCGGAATAATGTGGGCCACCAAAAACCAAACTGAAGAACCTTATGAGAAGTCTTCTTCCCAGTAAAATGTACCCCACAGTGGAGGTCATGGCAGAAACTCAGAACACTTCTTTTCTCCTCATCAGGGATGCAACGACGAAACAGCTGGTCAGGGCCTATTCTAAAAAGCTCGGGTTCCTCCCAGTGATAAAATTTAGCATTGGTGATAAACCTGTCTCGCTTCTACTTGTCCCAAGTACTTGGGGTGATGCCCACGACAAGATGGTTCACTATGTTAGCGAACCAAGGAGTTTTAGCTTCCATGGCCATTAGAGACTCATCAGGGAAAGTCTCTTGAATATCGCCAGCAGGGTTTGATGCCTCAATAGGGATCCTAGACAAATGGTCTGCTACCACATTCTCAACTCCTTTCTTGTCTTTAATTTCCAGGTCAAATTCTTGGAGTAGCAAAATCCAATGAATTAGGCAAGGTTTGGTGTCCTTTTTAGCCAGAAGTTGCTTAAGGGCTGAATGATCAATGAATACAACCTTGGATACCAAAAGATAAGATCGAAATTTTTCCAAAGCAAATACTATAGCAAGTAATTCCTTTTCAGTGACCATGTAGTTTTGCTGTGGATCCGTAAGGGTCTTGCTGGCATAATGTAGCACATGAGGTTTGCCATCAACCCTTTGACCTAAGACCGCTCCCACTGCAAAATCAGAAGCATCGCATATAAGCTCAAACGGGAGGGTCCAATCTGGTGCTTGGAGAATCGGCGCGGTAATGAGGGCTTTCTTCAAAGCTTAGAAAGCCTCACCACATCTATCATCAAAATCGAAGGAGACATCCTTCGCTAACAGGTCGTAGAGTGGCTTAGAGTTTTTACCGAAGTCTTTAATGAAGCGCCTATAAAATCCAGCATGGCCAAGGAAAGATCTAACCTGACGAACATTGGCGGGCAATGGAAGCTTAGAGATGGAATCGATTTTTGCGGTGTCCACCTCTAATCCTCTCTCGAAAACTATATGCCCTAACACAATGCCCTACTGGACCATAAAGTGGCTTTTCTCCTAGCTAAGCACCAGCTTTGCCTCTTCGCAACGGGTTAAGACTTTATCAAGGTGTGAAAGGCATAGGTCAAACGACGAGCAATAAATGGAGAAGTCATCCATGAAAATTTCAACGAACTCGTCAATCATATCAGAAAAGATAGCCATCATACAACGTTGGAAAGTGGCAGGAGCATTACATAACCCGAATGGCATTCGGCGGAACGTAAAAGTGCCATAAGGACTCATGAAGGTGGTACGCTCCTGATCATTAGGAAAAATGGCTATCTGATTGTACCCAGAGTACCCGTCAAGAAAAAAAAGTACTTGTTCCCCGCCAATCGTTCCAAAATTTGATCGATAAATGGTAAGGGGAAATTTCTTTCTGGGTAGCCATGTTTAAACGGCGGTAATCAATGCAGACCCTCTGATGTAAACACATTTACACTACTTAAAATGTCTATTTATGCATGTTCTTAAGCATAGGATTGCATTTCATGATATAAATATTGCATTACATGCATCATCTTGCATTTAGAGTAGTTTGAATAAAATGGAGGTTAATTGTCTCCTTTTATATGCTTGGACAGGGCAAATATTTTATCGGGGCCTCGGATCAAAGATCCAACCGTATGGATATGATCAGGGCGACGATTGGAGTTCAACGACTCCAAGATCGCCCTAATCAGGCATCCGTAGCATCAGATAGAGACCGGGGAACCCTAGAAGATCAAGGGCCAGGATGGTGTAAATCCGCATTTCAGATGGAAAATCCGACCACACGGATGAATTCGGATCGACGATCGCAGCCGAACGACACAAAAATCGAGTCAATCCGACATCCGTGGCACCATCTACAACTTCCAGAAGATGGACGGCCAAGATGGCACCACGTGGCACCATCCCGGCCGCCCAAACGGCCGCCGACACTCTATGAAGACCGCGCACCCATCCCCTCTCCGCCGTTGGATCTCAATCCAACGGCTGTGGACGCATCATTTTAAAAGCATCCGCGCGACCATTTGGGCGAGGGAGCGCAGCGGTCCAGCGCCTTATCGCGAGGCGCTGGCGCACGTTCGAGCCTCGCCAAGCGATTTCTGAGACGGGCGGGCGCGCTCCAATTGGCCGCACGATCGTGATCCAACGGCCTCGCGCGCCCGATAGCGCCGACGCGTAATTGGACGCTCTGGTGAACGCGCGATCGTACGCGCAGGCGGGCGGGCGGCAGCGGTGAAGGCGTGATTTTAAGCCGTCTGATCTCGCGATCGGACGGCTGAAAATCAAGCGGCGTGCGTAGGCGTTACGCGCGCGGCCAGCCGATCGGGCGCGCGTGGGCGCGGCGGCGACGGCGACGGCGGGGCTTTAGCGACGGTTTTATCCGTCACTAAAGACCCCTTATTTATTATTTTGAAGATGTAATGTCCATTTTGCCCCCACTCCTTGCAACTATAAAAGGAGACCCCCTCCATACGAAATTTTCATCCCTTCCTTCTCCTCTCTACCTCTCCAAAGCTCAAGAGAAGCTTGTCCCACACCCGGGATGCTTCTCGCGAGATAAAGTCCAAATTTTCGTCCCCCTTCGGAAGTGGATCCCGCGACGACGACGGTGTGCTGCTTTGTTCCCGTTCTTCTGCTTCGTCCTCCTTCGTCCTGCTTCGTTCTCCTTCGTCCAGGCGTCGTCCCGTCCGGCTCGTTCTCCAAGCGACCGTCGAGGAGGATTCTCTCTCCCTATTCTTTTTACTGCTTTCTAGTATAGATTTACTGCTTTCTAGAGTAGTCTATTCGTCCTCCGAGCGATCGTCGAGGAGGACATTTCTCCCTCCATTCTTTTAATGCTTTCTAGAGTAATTGTTTTATGTTTTCTAGTTGTAACGAACGAACTCTTTTATGATAAATTCCTTGTCTATTCTACATCTCATTTTGATTTCCATGTGTAGTATTCTTTCTCTCTCTCTTACTCCCTCTCTCTCTTTTATTTGTTGTAGATACTTAGATAGTTTAAATTGAATTCCTTCGTGACAAAATAAAAAGAAACGCGAGGTTTTTAAATCAAACGTTCGCCTCCCTGTGTTCGACCCGGAATTTTAATTTCGGTATAAATTTTATTTGTTGAACACGAATCCTTCGCTTTCGAACTACAATGATAGGTTTTCCAAAACCGAACACGTTAGCGTAGCTTCGTAAATAAGTTCAACATTTTGGCACCGTTGCCGGGGAGGCAACGCTCTTTGATTTCTCTTCGCGTTTTGTAACTTACAAATCATTTACCTCACTTTTCTCCTTTCTTATTGTGATTGCAGGTACTCTTTCGAGACAGGCAAAAGCGGTAGATCGGAGTAAAGTGATGTGGAAGGTTTTGTAAGTTATCCCCCACCTCCCACCCATTAGATTTTATTTCATCACATAATAATTCAAACATCAATCAACCTAGGTGTTCTTATAAACTCTAAGGTTAGATTGTTTGTTGTTTGACATCCATACTCACTCCAACTCCCACATTAAAAAAAAATAAAAAAATAAAAAAATCTCACAGAGGTACACAACCTCATCTGATTTTCTAACTCAACCGGTAAACCAATCTTAGGAGCCGGTACACACATCCAAACACATAATCGAGTAGAAATCAGATTGGGTAATCATTTGTGTGCCTAATTAGGTGGTGCATCAGGCCAGTTGTTTGAGTTGTTTGGGCCGTACCACTTCAAATAAAATCAACTCATCAAGTAGCTGCCAATTAGGTTCAACTCTTAAGGATCTACCAGGCACTCCACATTCTTTTTAAACTTTAAAGGAAAATATCTTCACCTGTGCTTGCAAAACCTGGTGTGCCAATGAAACTTGATTGAAAACACCTAAAGTTGAATCCTAAAAGCTACTAAGCAAGATTTGAACCTTAAAATTCACCACATCAAAAATAATCTTGCTTGAAAACCACTGGTTGTGCACGCACACACAAAGCAATCAATCATTAAGGGCACAACCCATTTAAAGGGCCCATCACATTCCAAAGCACATTCAAACCTAGCCCTAAATAAAATAGAGTAGATGTTGGCCTTAAGGATTGGACTCGCTCTTCAGAACTCAGAACGAGATTATTTTCGATTAGTCTGTTTCTACTGTTCAATCTGATGTCAAGTTAGGGGAGTAGAGTCAAACGATCGCGGCTGGGGGGTACACTAGGAACCGGAGGCGCAAGCCGAAGGAAGAACCTTCTCCCCAGTCCCTCCTTCTAACTGGTTGGATTGAACAGACAGAAGTAGGTCAAATCGTTCCTTTATCTCAAGACGGGGTTTGGGAGTCTGTAGGTCTGTAGGCTAACCCATTTAAGGACAGGTTTGATTGTTTGTATTGCAGGGTACCTTTCTTCCTCCCGTGTCTCATGAATCCTTCCACATATTTCATGCATTCCCGCTCTTTCCCTCCTGTTGTAAATTATCCTCAACATGACGATTATCCCAACTCGTATTGTAATCGACCATCAGTTAGTTGGGATAATTCGGATTGGGGATACAATTTCGGACCCCCGTGTTTAGGGTCTAACCCTGAACACTTTGATTCTCAATTCTATCCTTCTCAGAGTTGCATCGATTATAGATCGTCCTCCTTTCATGAACAACCTAATGCGATCTACAATCAAGAAGGATACACTGATCCTTACCCATCCTCTGATTTCACTGCCTTTAGGTCATCTCCATCTTTTGAACAATCTGAAATGACCTATTATCAGGATGGGTATAACGAATCTCAATTCGTTAATTCCTCTACATTGATGTCAAACCCGCCCAACCCTGAACCAACTCATTTGGTTCAGGTTAATCAGGTTCAAGATAAGGTTCTGGCTAACTTGAGGAATATCATTCAATCTTTAGAAGTTCAGCCAATACCTTGCATTGAGAGATTGGAGCCCCTGATTGAAATAATTGATGATTTAAATAAGTCTTTGTTGGATTGGCTCCAAGATGTTAAGGATAAGAACCCGGGTGAGTTTCTACTTGGGAAATTAGCGAAATTGAGGATGAGATTCGTGGTTGCTTTGATTCAATCTTGGAATAATTCCCAGGATGAACTTTCTTCAGGAAAGCCAATGACAGAACCCGCTCAGGCACCTGTTGGGGGGGACACGTGTTACGAAGCTGACCAGATTGAATTAAAGCAACCAATTAAGGATGATCTGATTTCTTCACCTGAGATCCCTGAGCCGGGTTACGAGAAAACGTATGTCTCCTGGGAACACAAAGTGACAACTGATTTTGGGACATACATTGATACGGATCCTGATTTCTTTGATGGTGAAGATTCAAGTTGCGAAGTCTCACACGAGTTTTCAAATCACGATTTTTGTGAGACGATTGGGCCTGAGGAATCTGATAGATCATTTGATAGCCCAATAACTGAGGAAACTGATCTTATTAGGGCACACGATACAGATCCAGAATCGCATTTTCTGGAGGAATCAATTCAATGCCCTGATTATCAGTTACACCCTGTTGAGCTTATTGATGATTTTAATTCTGAGATAATTAGACCCAAGTCAATTTTGATTCTGCCACATCATTTACACTTGGAGATTCCAGACGGGGTGATGAATATACAAGATGTCCTGGAATTTGATACACTTAATGAGGAGGATAGGAGCGGGGAAGTTCTAATTTGGGAAGTTAATTTTGGAGGAAATGGAAGATTGAGTCGAAGGGTTCCTTTTAAGCTGAAACCATCAAATCAGAACCCTTACGACATTTGTTTTGAGGATGTCAAACTCAAGCACACATTTAACGATTATCCTTTTGAGCTTCAATTCTCTGTAACCCGACATTTTGGCCTTGGGATGCATCCTCACAAATCGCAGGCCCGACCCCGCTTGCATTCTGATTTTAGGTTTTGGGTAATTTTTATCCAGAACCTAAGATATTCTCGATTATGGGGTGTGGGTCTGCACCACAATCTGGTCCACATCTGTGGACCTCTGCTGACAGGTCAGAGGATTCTTCTGTTTATTCTAATTTTGACCTGCACTTCTGAATTCTTCATTTCTTTTCTTTGTATAGTGTGCCTAGCTGAAGGCACTAAACTCAGCACATATACAGTTCTTTTTCATTTTCATCTTGGAGCGGACCCGATATCCACGCAATTCAGGTGCTTTCTACGCTTTTCCACTCTGTTTTATGTCTTTTTAATACAATGAGGACATTGCATTAGATAGGCATGGGGGGATGGATATTTATCTTTGAATTCATTCGTCAGCTCCGTAGATTTGTTTTATTTTATATAAAAAAAAAAAAAAATCAAAATTAGGAAAGAGAATTTGGGTTTAAGAAAATTTTCGATCTTAAGAAATACTATATTATGTTCTGAACACAAAGACCCTTCAGGTCTTTGGACTTAATCAGCCCGTATATCCACTAAAATGTGGATTTGTTTTTCGAGTTCTCGCCAACTTGAATTTTATTTTAATTGGAGTAAATAAGTTTGGGTGATAAGTACACGACTTATCAACCCGCCCTCTGATGTGAGGGAATTTTGAGTTTTAAGCATCTACACACTTTCTTTGCACTGACTCGTTGTTTGGCGATTTTAATGGAAATTGGGTAGCTAATGAACCTTCTAGGGTGATATGGCTGGCAAGTTATCATGGGTAACAGCCCATAGGTAGGTTGTCCAGAGCCCAGTCACTGGACCTTTCTCTTTTTGCTGCCTTTAGGTAAATCTTAGACCAGGGAAGCCACCTACTTAAAAAAAAAAAAAAATCAAAAAGGAGAAAAGAACAAAAAGAAATAAGCCACACTTCGCCGCACGAGTATGGCTGGCAAGTTGTCGGTGGTAACAGCTCATCGACCGGTTGTCCAAAACCCAACTCAAAAAATGCACTAAAAATTCCCAAAACACTTAGGAAGAAGCGGAGAAGTAGAATAAACCGGGGAGATATACACTGGATTCACCCTTGTGTTGACCCCATTAAAAAATAAAAGTAGGGAGAAAGCTACCGGTTGTAAAGATACACCTTTAGGCAGAATTCTTTTTGAGGTGACCTAGAGGCGTAGAAATCCGAAGTCCGTTTTAATTGCCGGTCAACGAGTCTATCACAATCACAATAAGATGCTTAAAACTTAGGGTTCTCATCAAATCTTGGGTGAGTTGAATGGCCGTAGAAAGCCACTCTTAAACCCTAAAATTTGAAAATCCAAAAAAAAAAAAAGAGTAAAAACAGAAAAAGAAATTTTTCTTTGAATAAGGCGAGGCTTGAGGCGGTCTGCATTTTGGCTGATACCCGGGCACTGTTGTGTCTTTAAAAGTTCAGTTCTTAAGTAGACAATTTCTTAATGATTGAAAATAACTCAGGTCCAAATAATCTAACCTAATTCTTTTATAAATAGCATATAGTTTTTGCTAGGGACTAGCAAAAGATAGGCATGGGGGTATGATGTAAACACATTTACACTACTTAAAATGTCTATTTATGCATGTTCTTAAGCATAGGATTGCATTTCATGATATAAATATTACATTACATGCATCATCTTGCATTTAGAGTAGTTTGAATAAAATAGAGGTTAATTATCTCCTTTTATATGCTTGGACAGGGCAAATATTTTATCGGGGCCTCGGATCAAAGATCCAACCGTATGGATATGATCAGGGCGACGATTGGAGTTCAACGACTCCAAGATCGCCCTAATCAGGCATCCGTAGCATCAGATAGAGACCGGGGAACCCTAGAAGATCAAGGGCCAGGATGGTGTAAATCCTCACTTCAGATGGAAAATCCGACCACACGGATGAATTCGGATCGACGATCGCAGCCGAACGACACAAAAATCGAGTCAATCCGACATCCGTGGCACCATCTACAACTTCCAGAAGATGGACGGCCAAGATGGCGCCACGTGGCACCATCTCGGACGCCCAAACGGCCGCCTACACTCTATGAAGACCGCGCACCCATCCCCTCTCCGCCGTTGGATCTCAATCCAACGGCTGTGGACGCATAGTTTTAAAAGCATCCGCGCGACCATTTGCGCGAGGCAGCGCAGCAGTCCAGTGCCTTATCGCGAGGCGCTGGCGCGCGTTCGAGCTTCGCCAAGAGATTTCTGAGACGGGCGGGCGCGCTCCAATTGACCGCACGATCGCGATCCAACGGCCGCGCGCGCCCGATAGCGCCGACGTGCAATTGGACGCTCTGGTGAACGCGCGATCGTACGCGCAGGCGGGCGGGCGGCAGCGGTGAAGGCGCGATTTTAAGCCGTCCGATCTCGCGATCGGATGGCTGAAAATCAAGCGGCGTGCGTAGGCGTTACGCGCGCGGCCAGCCGAGCGGGCGCGCGTGGGCGCGGCGGCGACGGCGACGGCGGGGCTTTAGCGACGGTTTTATCCGTCACTAAAGACCCCTTATTTATTATTTTGAAGATGTAATGTCCATTTTGCCCCCACTCCTTGCAACTATAAAAGGAGACCCCCTCCATACGAAATTTTCATCCCTTCCTTCTCCTCTCTACCTCTCCAAAGCTCAAGAGAAGCTTGTCCCACACCCGGGATGCTTCTCGCGAGATAAAGTCCAAATTTTCGTCCCCCTTCGGAAGTGGATCCCGCGACGACGACGGCGTGCTGCTTCGTTCCCGTTCTTCTGCTTCGTCCTCCTTCGTCCTGCTTCGTTCTCCTTCGTCCAGGCGTCGTCCCGTCCAGCTCGTCCTCCAAGCGACCATCGAGGAGGATTCTCTCTCCCTATTCTTTTTACTACTTTCTAGTATAGATTTACTGCTTTCTGGAGTAGTCTATTCGTCCTCCGAGCGATCGTCGAGGAGGACATTTCTCCCTCCATTCTTTTAATGCTTTCTAGAGTAATTGTTTTATGTTTTCTAGTTGTAACGAACGAACTCTTTTATGATAAATTCCTTGTCTATTCTACATCTCATTTTGATTTCCATGTGTAGTATTCTTTCTCTCTCTTACTCCCTCTCTCTCTTTTATTTGTTGTAGATACTTAGATAGTTTAAATTGAATTCCTTCGTGACAAAATAAAAAGAAACGCGAAGTTTTTAAATCAAACGTTCGCCTCCCTGTGTTCGACCCGGAATTTTAATTTCGGTATAAATTTTATTTGTTGAACACGAATCCTTCGCTTTCGAACTACAACGACAGGTTTTCCAAAACCGAACACGTTAGCGTAGCTTCGTAAATAAGTTCAACACCCTCCAACCAGTTGAGGGTCTAGTGGTCACAAGTTCTCCTTGGTCATTCTCCTCCACAATGATTCTTGCCTTTTTCAGAACTACGTGAATAGGACTGACCCATTTACTATCTGAAATGGGATAGATAATCCCTGCATCCAGCCATTTCAGAATCTCCTTTTTAAAAACCTCCCGCATATTAGGATTGAGACTTCTCTGTATATCTCAGAAGGGCTTCACGGACTCGTCCGTGTATATATGATGCATGCAAAGAGAGGGATCAACACCCTTAATATCAGTAATTGTCCAGGAAATTTCTTCCTTGTGCCTTTGTAAACACTCAAGTAGAGCTCCCTCTTGCAATTCAGATAATGCAGATGAGATAATAACGGGGAGCGTGTTATTAGGACCAAGGAAAGCATATTTCAATGTGCTCGAGAGGGTTTTCAACTCCAATTCAGGAGCCTTCTGGATTGAGGGTTTTAGTTGAGATGTCCCCGCCTCAGGTAGTGGATCTACCTTCACAGTCCAGGGTGGGGACATAGACTTAGTGTGTACCCCCAGCAACTCTTCTAGTTCGGGCATTTTCCTTTCAGTTTCTTTAATAATCGAGGGATGGTCCTGAGATATGACCTTCTGAAGGGGATCTCTACATAAGAATGCTGGAGTAGTCTCTTCAATTATTTCATCAACGACTTCAATCTGAGAACAATCTTCAAATCCAGGTTGCTTGTAGGTATCAAAAACATTCAACCGGATCTTCTTGTTCCCAAAGCCCATTTTAAGTGCCCTAGATCTACAATTTATAGAGGCATTAGCTGTGGCCAAAAAGGGGCGTCCAAGAATAATGGATGGCTTTGTGGGCTTATTAGATGGGTCAGTATCAAGTACCAGAAAGTCAACGGGGAAGAAGAAATCCTCCACTCTCACAAGGACATCTTCCAACAATCCCCGCTGTGTCTTAAGTGATCTGTCTGCAACCTAAAGGATTACTGGACTAGGCTTCAGCTTTCCTCCTCCCAAAAGGTCGTAGACAGAGCTCAATAGAATGTTTATGCCCGCACCCAGATCGAGCAGAGCCTCTTCAATGTGTTGGTTACCTATAGCCCCTGAAATATATAGGGCCCCTGGGTCTTTCATTTTGGGGGGTGTTCCATGCTGAAGAACCAAGCTAACATGGTCGGCAGGATGACCTTGGTTTGGACCTGTTTCCTAGATCGGCGCTTCTAGGTGCACAGGTCCTTCAAAAACTTGGCATAGGACGGAATCTGTTTAATCTCTTCCAACAGAGGCAAGTTAATTTGGACTTGACTAAAAGTATCCATAATCTCTTCCGTCCTATCCTTGGCTCCAGACGAGCCAACAGAAGATTCCCCAGGAGCAGATAGGCACTCTAGATAGGGTACCCTCAGCTTCTGGGTAGAGGGGTCGTCATGGCGAGAAAGGGGTGGTGGAAGGACGACATCCTCATTGTGGGTGATTTTTTGTGAGGGAGAGTGGTGTGGCTCTTCCTCGGGTGAGATGGAATTCAGGTCAGGTGTGGAAGGGGAATTATGAGATGTAACTGTAGGAGTGTTATCAGGCTTGTTAATCTTTTTTCCACTCCTCAACACGGTTACTGCTTGGGCATGCTCCCTAAATACAACCCCGTTGCCCTTAGGGTTCTCCTCAGAACAGCAAGGTAGCTTCCCTGGATCACGTTGCCTAACTACCTCAGTAAGATGACCAATTTGGGATTGCATATCAGTAATCATCTTATTCTGAGATTGGATAACCATATTCTGATGCTCTTGCATTGCCTTCATCATGGCCTTCAGTTCATCCATCTCAGAGCGCTTACTCGAAGGAGGGTTTTCATAAGAAGGTTGGTATATGGGCTGGGGATGTAAGGGTCTTGTATTCCCTGAGTTAGAAGCATCAGCTTCCTTCCAAGAGAAGTTTGGATGGTTCCGCCACCGTAGATTATAAGTGTTGGAGTAAGGGCTATTGCGAGGGGGGCGGAAACCTTGGACCACATTCAAGTCGGCCTGAATCAACTCAGGGAATTGGTTTGATTGATGGCACTCCGCAGTGCCGTACGATGTGCTTTGGCAAATGGAGCATTCTCTTGAAGCCTAAAAAATAGAGGCAGCTTGCGGGTTCATGCTGGGGTTTGCTAAAAGCCTATCAAAGTTTTTATTCAATAGTTGAATCTGGTAAGCCAAATCCTGAGAAGCCCCAGCTTCATGGGCCTCTATCTTCCTCTGCAAGATTGATGGTTTTCTTTCTTGATATGCAGAGGATAGATGTATGGAGTTGTCGCTTAAAGTTTCAAATAATGCCCAGGCTTCATCCTCAGTTCTGGTCATGAAGGTTCCTGCACAGGCTACATCAATGGTTTGCCTATGTCTTTCAGATAATCCGTTATAGAACCTTTCGACCAACTACCATCTTGGCACTTGATGGTGGGGGCATAACCTAAGAAGGTCATTAAAGTGCTCCCAAGTCTCATGAAATTGCCCCCCTTCCTATTGAGTAAAACCCATAATCTCTCTTCTATAATGGTTGGTTTTACTCATAGGAAAATATTTTTTTAAAAATTCTCCCTTAAGGGTAGCCCAATCATTTACCCTTGCATCGAGGGTATGATACCAGTGCTTGGCCTTATTCTTTAGGGAGAAAGGAAATAGAGTCCTCATCAGGGCTTCATCAGTAAAGCCCTGGAGCTTCACAGTGGAACAGACCTTGGTGAATTCCTCCAAATGCCGGTAGGGGTCCTCCCTAGTAGTACCATAAAAAGAGGGCAATAAAGATATGGTACTACTCTTGATCTCATACGGATTATATCCTGCCGGTCGTCTTAGTGCTTGTGCAGGTTGGTTAGTAGGAATAAAATAGTCCCTTAGGGTCCTTTGTTGAGTTGAACCTTGCTCAGCCATTCCTTGTTTTTGTTCTCCTAGGTGAGCTCTCCTAAGAATTCTCTCAGCTCAGGATCAAACACTAGACTACCCTCAAGAGAGCATCTACCAAGCATAGAAAACACAATTCAGAATTTTTTTTTTTATTGAGTAAGTCAAACCTCCACTCCAAAGATAAGTCAAAAGATCAAGACTTATCCCTCTGTTCCCACGTAAGTGGTATAAGAGGGGTGTGGACTTGAAATCTTAACCTTCTTTATTGTGGATGTTGAATTAGTTAATATAAATGGCCAAACAAGTTTTTCACTACAATTACATGCCTTAATTCAATCTTCAAGTGCCCTAGGACATATACTTTGCTTGGATGATACTCCCAGGTGATTAAGTGAGAAGTTACTCCAAGGGCGAACAAAGGGATGCAAGTAGGGTGAACCCTTCCTTTGAGGCGATGCATATGCGATGCCCCTTAACTACCCTTTTGTTCCTTTAAGGGGTGCCCCCCTCCATGGAGTATCAAAACACTTGATCAAAAGATAGTATCACCACCACCACAAAGCACAATAGGAGGGTCTGCATCGATAAAGAGATCGGTGCCTATAGCCTTAAGGGATCGAGCCTTAGTGTGGTGCCTAATGTGCATGCTCAGTGTCAGAAGTGTGCAACACACCGTAAATCTTTGTAATTTCTTTTGAAATCGCAGATAAGTCCCTTAGAATCAGATCAAATGTGAATTGCTTTCTGGGTTGAATCTGATTATTAGTTCCGCTTTTAGTTATATGACCACTGAATTAGTAAACTCAAACAACTTGGTGGTCTTGAATTTAAATTTGAATGCAAATGCATGAATAGGAGCTGGATGTAAAAGTTAGAAAGATATACCTGTCTCCAGCAATCTTCGTACGAATATGCTTGCAATGCAATAATAAGATCTAATGTGCTGCTCAATCACTCCTAAATGCGTGCACCTAAGGGCATGCAACTTCTAAATAGGCATCTCGATATTTTCTTTATTGGTTTTTAAAAGTAAGCAAGCAGAAAATATAATCACACATGCACCAATAATATTGTAAACCCTAGTAGCCAAAGAATGCGGGGACAAACCCCCAAAAATTCTGCCCCAATTACTACAAGGGCGAAAAGATAGAATTAAATTTGTGACGACGGAGAATCCTCTGCGAAATAGGATCTTGGTCTCCTTCGTCTTTTCCTCGTGTGGCTTAACTCATGGTTGCTATTGCCGCTCTGTTGCGCCTCGTCGCCTCTTCAGATTCCTCGCACAATAATCAAAATGATTAGATAATTTTGAAACTCAGAAGATTTAAAAAAATAATGAAGTAAATCTACTGTGTTTGTTGCCTCCCCGGCAATGACGCCAATTTGAAAGATGACTTTTCACCTTGCGTTATAGTATTTAAGTGGTGGAAAAATCGACTAATAAAAAATAATGAAAATAACCACTCGCAGAAGAGCGGGTCATGTGCACAGGAAGGCAATTATGCAATAAATACTTAATTATTTAATATTATTTCTGATAGTGCAAAATCCCTATTCCAATCTAACATAAAATGTGAAGGAAAGTAGATTTGCAATAACTAAAAAAGATAAGGGTATATGTGTAATTTTTCCTCACAGAAATTCTCATTAAATTTATGATGAATTTATGCAATTTTCACGTGACGTGTACTAGAGAAAATTAGAACTTAAGTTAAGCCCAAAAATCAATCTTCAAACTAGTGAATATCAATAACATGCAATTATAAGGAAATATGAGTGTTCAAGTGCAATTCTGCCACAATATAATAATAATAAATAAAATCAAATTATGTGGCAATGGCACTGAATGTAAATACTAATTGGTGGGAAAATAGAGCTTTTTTGCTCTCTCCTCCTCGCGATGGAAAGAGAGAACCGGTGGGGCTTTGGAGAGGCTAAGGAGGATGGCGAGGACAAGGGCTCTCCGATGGTAGCAGTGGCGGTGATGGAGGTGGCTGGTGGATGGAGGAGGAGCACCGGCCAGTTGGCTCTATTGAAGGATGAAGGTGCTGGCAGCAAGCGGCGATGGCGTGCACAAGCTTGCAGTAAGGCGGTGAGTAGAGGATGGAGTGAAAAGGCAGGCGTGCGAGTAAGGTGATCTGCAGGTGGGCGGAGGTAGCACCAGTGGGTGCACCTGCAGAGTGGTGGTAGCGGCTATGACCTTGGTGCGCTGAAGGTTGGAGCGGCTGCGGTGAGGCATACAGGCGAGGCGGGTGCTGCAGATGTTGGAGCGTGTGTGGAAGGGAGATGGGCGCGGGGGTGCGTTGCTGCAGTGCGGTGCAGATGGCACGAGTAAGCGGTAGCGCCTGTTTGAGTGCCTGCAGGAAGGAGGGGGCACTCTGGAAGATGGGCATGCTGATGCGTGCCCACAGGGAGCGCTGGAGAGATTGGTGCGTACACTTGCAGTGAAGCGGGTCTGCAGAGGGGCAAGGGTGAACGGCTGTAGGCTTAGTGCGGTGCGGGCGCCTACGGGGAGGCGCTGGAGGTGGGCGTGCCTGTAGATGGCGGTGAAGGCGCACAACGCCTTTAGGCACTGCTGGAGGGAGATGCTGTGCGGTAGAGCTGGTGAGCGGTGGGGCGTGAGGGCGTGCGCCTACGGCTGGCTGGAGACGCTAGAGGAAGGCACGCGGGTGTGTGCCTGCGGTGAGGTTTTTCCCCGAAAGGGGAAGATGGACCACAGTGCACACTTTCTTCTCTTCCTGGATGGATTCTTCCTCTTTCCCCTCCTCTTCTGTTAACTCCTCCCCTTTGCGCGTGCGTGAGTTAAGGGATTTGGCCTTATTTGTTGAGGAAGGGTGGCGGAAGATTAACCCAATCTGTGGGGGGGCGGGGGGGGGGAGTTGTGGCTGTTATCAGAAATGTGTTGGGAAAATTTATCCCCCCACCCTTGTTCTTTCTGAATATTATTCCTGCAAATAAAAAGAACATATTAAGTTATAGAATAAAAGTAAACCTAAATCATGATGCATGCAACCCTTCTATTACTTAATATAGTTATTAACAAGCCTAAATGATATAATTAAAGTTACTTAGGCGTAATATTAGTCCATTAAAATGGACTCATCACAAGCTGATGCGCGTTTTGTATGCCGTACAGTAGGCCCAAAGAGCATCCTCAAGCTTTTGAGTCCAATCTTTACGATCAGGCCTAACCGTTTTCTGAAGAATATTCTTGATCACCCGAATGGAGATCTAGGCCAGTTCATTTGTCTGGGGATGGTAAGGTGTGGAGATTCTGTGATTTAACCCGTATTTTGCCAATAAATTATGGAACTAGGCATTAGTGAGGTGAGTACCACCATCGCTGATGATGGCCCTCGGAATCTCGAACCAACTGAAGTTGCTCTTGGCAAAATCAATAACCACCTTGTGTTCATTGGTTCAAGTGGGGATAGCCTCGATCCAGTTGGACACATAATCAACAGCGACGAGAATGTACTAGTGTCCAAATGAAGGAAGGGACCCATGAAATTGATGGCCCAAACGTCAAAGATTTCAATGGGAAGAATCAAGTTTAGAGGCATCATGTCTCTCTTTGTTATGCTCCCAAGTGCCTGGCATCGGGAACACGACCTTGAGAATTTCTGGGCATCCTTATTTAAGATGGCCAATAGAATCTAGATTGCAAAATCTTTGCAGCTGCCTTTTTCCTGAAGAAATGTCCACCACACGTAGATGCATGGCAGAACTTGAGTATACTTTTGAATTCAATCTCTAGAACACATCGGCGAGTAATCTTATTGGAGCCAATGTGATACAGTTCAGGGTCCTTCCAAAAGTAGTATTTGGCCTCAGATTTGAGTCTATCTCGTTGTTTCTTGGTCCCAGTTTTGAGTCTATGATGATCACAAATGCCCTATGGCATGATTCAGTGAAATCAAACGATGTATCTTTGGCGAGAAGATTTCTCAGAGGGCAAGCAACCGTAGAGAAGTCCCTGATGAACCTCCTATAGAACCCCACATGACCAAGAAATGATCTAATTTGTTTGATAGATGTGGGAGGAGGAAGTTTACAGAGCATCAACCTTAGCTTTGTCAACTTCGATTCCCCATTCAGAGATTACACGACCCAAGATGATGCCTTCTTGTGTCATGAAATGACTCTTTTCCCAGCTAAGGTCCAGTCTTGTTTTGATGTATCTTTTAAGGATCATTTCAAGATTAGCCAAGCAAGAATCAAACGATTCTCTGAAAATAGAGAAATCATCCATGAAGACTTCCATAAACTCTCCAACCATGTCTAAGAATTTGGCTAGCATACACCTTTGAAAAGTCGCAGGTGTATTGCATAAGCCAAATGGCATCCTAAGGAAAGTAAAGGTTCCATAGGGATAGGTGAAAGTCATTTTTTCCTAATCCTTGGGATGGATAAGGACTTGATTTTATCCCGAGTAACTGTCTAGGAAACAGAAGTACTTCTGTCTGGCAAGGCTTTCCAGGATTTGATCGATAAAGGGCAAAGGGAAATGATCCATTTTCATTGCTATGTTCAGCTTCCTGTAGTCAATACAAACCCTCCAAGAGGAAGTTGAATGAGTTGTGACAGATTCTCCTTTTTCGTTAGTCACAACAGTAATCTTGGCTTTCTTGGGAACAATTTACATCGCACTTACCCATGGACTATCAGAGATTGGATAAATGATTCCTACATCGAGCCACTTGATAGTTTCCTTCTTGACCACTTCTCACATATCAGGGTTTAATCTCCTCTGCATTTGACGAGAAGGGCGGGATCCATCTTCCATGAATATTCTATGATTGCAGTAAGATGGCTCGATCCGCCTAAGGTCATGAATGGTCCAACTAATTGCCTCCTTGTGTTCCTTTAAGACCTTGATCAGTTTAATCTCCTACTCCGTAGTTAATCTAGCACTGATAATCATAGGGAGAATCTTTTAAGGTCCCAAAAATTGATATTTCAAATTCTTAGGCAATGGTTTCAGTTCGAGTTGGGGTGGGTTTTGGATTAAAGGCAAAGATGATGCTAATGAAGATTCATCAAGAAGAAGAGGTTGAAAGTGAACAAAATCAATAACCACTTCAGAATGTGGCAGGTTTGCCATAGAGGGTTGTGGGTCAGATCCATCACAATAGGAGGAACTTTCAATTGCAGAAACCGACATACATGTTTCAATGTTCAAGTTGTCTTCCTCAAGTTCCTCTATAAATCCACAATCCTCGAATTTATTAATTGCCTTTAAAAAATCCAATTTCAATTTCTAATCCCCAAAGGCTATTTCCGTGCTATCGCTGTCACAGCTGATATTGTCCTTAGTGGTAGCCAGGAACAGACGTCCCAGAATGATGGGCATGTTCCTTAAATTTTCAGGTACATCCATGTCAAGGACAAGAAAGTCTACAGGAAAATAGAAATCCTTAACCTTAACAATAACATCTTCCATAATGCCTCACGGATTTGTGACTGAACGATTTGCTAATTGCAGCATTACTGAAGTTGGCTGAAGTTCACCTAATTCGAACTTCTCTTAAAGTGAAGTCGAAATTCGGTTAATAGATGCACCTAGATCTAGAACTGCTCTAACAAAGGTGTAATCTTCGATAACATAAGAAATCAAAGGAGCACCTGGATCTCTCTTTTTTTGAGGAAGGTTATGCAAGATAACAGAACTAGCCTACTCGGAGAGTACCACCTTCCTCGGAGCAGATTCCCTCGACTTACGCTTCTGTGTGCATAAATCCTTTAAAAATTTAGCATAAGCTGGTATGTGTTTGATAGTGTCGAGGAGTGGGATACTGATCTCGACATTCCTGAATATATTCAAGAGCTCCTTGTTACTATCAATAGGCTTCTTCTTCCTAGGTTTAATCAAGGCCTTAGGAAAAGGAACATGAGTTAGATGATTGGAATCAGGTTCCTGAGCCTTGATTTCTTCTTCAGAGTTCTCCTTTCTCTCCTCTGGCTCTCCAAGATTTGGTAGATCAGAATAGTGTGGTTATGGATCCTGAGTTTGTTTTCCACTCCTCAAGGTAACTGAATTAGCAGATGCATATGGGTTTGGGTCTTGGGGAGGGTTAGGAAAGGTTGGAGGGGCTTCATTAGCCAGAAACCTTTGATTTGAAGAGGAAGCAGAGGAGGAAGGACCCTGCTCAACCACCTAAGCATGTGCGTGCGAGTCCCTCTAATTCCCTTACCCTTGGGCTTGATTGCCCGGATTTTGGATATTACATGGGTTGTGTACGGGTTGAGATGGCAGTGATCCAAGTTGACGAGAATTATCAATGAACCCGCTTTGCAAGTTGTCTAGAGAAGTTTTCATTTGCTGCATAAGCTGGAGCATAGATCCTTGCATTTCTTCCATCGGTCGGTTTAAATCAGCCTGCCCTACAGGTTGACGAGCATTCCAAGCTGGTTCACTGACCTGATTGGGAGGCAGCTAAGTGTAAACATGACCCTGACCCATTGGTCTTTGTGGAGCATAGTTGCTGGGTCGGAATTGGGTCTGTTGCCCTGGGTTATTCCAAGAGAAGTTAGGGTGGTTCCCCCAACCTGGATTGTAAGCATTGGAGTAAGGGTTGGACCTAACGTTCTCCTGTACAGCATAGACATTCTCATAGGGTGAGGATGGAGAGAAAGAAAGGGAGGGATTAGAGAAACTGGGATCAAAGGCCCCTGTTTGGAACTTGTGGGGTTCCGAATAATGCTGGCTCATAGGTTGAGCCACATCTAGTTGATTCACGAACTCCCATCCAGAAGGAGCTTGCGACAAATGGAATCCCGAATTCTGGGTTTGAGTGGATCGAGAATTGTTCATTGAATTTCCAGCCATCCACTCCTCCATCCTCTTAGTAACCAGGTCCACCTTATCTAGTTTATTACAAAACAGTTCCATATCGAATGAATGAGAGTTGTGGACTTCATTAACATTCGATCTGGGTTCTTGGGATCGGTTAAAAGTATCTATGGAGGCATGATTGATTGAATTTTTCAGTCATCACCTCAAATAAATCATGTGCACTATCTGCATCTTTGTTAAGGAAATTGTCTCCGCAAGAAGCGTCCACATGATTTTTGAGTTACTCAGTCAACCTATGGTAGAAGATCTACACGAGGTGCCATTTTGGCACCTCGTGGTATGGACACCACCAAAATAATTCCTGGAGTCACTCCCAAGCAACATGAAACTGCTCCCCTGGCCGCTAGGTGAAGGTAGTAATCACCTATCTCAGAGCATTGGTACGTCTGACAAGGAAGAATTTCTTAAGGAAAGCCGATTTCAGAACATTCCATGTTGCAATCAGCCTTCCTTTGGTCCTATACCAATGAGCGGCTTTATCCCTAAGAGTGGGGAAAGAGCCACATGATCATCTGCTCATTCACATTTCGCACCTTGGTGGTTTAGACCAAAGTGGTCAAGTCCTCCAAGTGTTGAAATGAGTCTTCAGAGCCAAGCCCATGAAAGTGTTTGATCAGGCTTAATATCTTGGGCTTGATTTCTACGTCTTTGGCAGGAATCTGGGCACCGAGACATTCCCAGTAATTTGAAGGTTGATAAAAATCCTTCAAGGGCTGAGTGCCCTGCATTCTCTGGAACCATTCTTGCATTCTCTGCATTTATTCCAACTGCCTCTGAAACACCTCCTATGGATTCTGAGGTAGAGGACGTTGTTGATCGGCCATAGGATCAATTTGGCCAAAATCTAATCTACACCTCATCTAATACTCTAGTGGTCCTTCCAATCGGGGATTCAATGACCTCCTTCCCAGCATAAACTAGGAAGATGTCGGAAGGACTGGGGATAAGAACCCTGCAGCATAACAAAACAATCCTATCCTTAAATGGGGTAGCCTAAGGATTTACAGACTCTCAGATCCATCTTAAGATTATAAACGATTTACTCTACTTGCATCCAACCAATCCAACTAGTTAGAAGGAGGGACTGGGGAGAAGGTTCTTCCTTCGGCTTGCGCCTCCGGTTCCTAGTGTACCCCCCAGCCGCTGTCGTTTGATGCTACTCCCCTAGTTAGACATTAGATTGATTGGTACAAGCAGGTTAATCGTAAACAATCTCAAACTAAGCCTCGAAGAGTGAATCAGTCCTTAAGGCCAATGTCTACCTGATTTTATTTAGGCCTGGGATTGTAGTGCTTATGGAATGTGGTGGGCCCTTAAGATAGGTTTTTCCCTTAATAATTGATTGAATATGTGTGAGTGCATGCACAACCAGGGTTTTCAAGCAAGATTATTTTTGATGAGTGGATTTTTAAGGCTCAAATCTTGCTTAAGCATCTTTTAGGGTTTGGAATTAGGTTAATTTAATCAAGTTTTGAGGCAAACTAGATTTTCAAGTATGGGTGAAGATCTTTTTGCTTTTGAAATCAAAAGTGGTGTGCCTGGTATTAACCTCAATTGAAAACCTTAAGGGGAAGCTACTTGGTGAGTTGATTTTAGATTAAGTGGTGCAGCCTAAACAACTCAAACAATTGGCCAAAATTGCACCACTAAGGAACATAAATGATAAACCATGATTGATTTCTACTCTTTGATATGTTAATTTGCATGTACCAGTTCCACAGATCAGAATCTGATTGAATAGATAAAAATCAATTAGGTTATGTGCCATGAATGTGGGTGTATGTAGCGTGTATGTTTGATTTATCCCACAAGAAGTATCTTTTTGTTGCTTTTTTCTTTTTTTTATATGAGGGTGAGATGAATGTGAGTGGAAATCCAAGCAACCAAACTAATCCTAGGATTTATGCAAACACCTAGGTTAATTGGGGTATGAATTAATGTTGTGAAATGAAATTTATGGAGGGGGAAGAATGGGAAGCACTTACAGTAGTCTTCAACTGCACTTTACTCTGATCTACTGCTTGAAGATTACCTATTAGGGTACCTGTAATATAGTAGACGAAAAATAAAGCAAGTTAGAAAATAATCAAGTGCACGAAATGCGGAAAGAAAATAAAAAATCATTGCCTCCCCGGCAATAACACCAAAATGTTAGTAGCGGAAAACTATGCAATCGGAATTGGATTTTGTAAACTCGTCGTTGTAGTTTGATTTGCGAAGCAATCCATCAACAGATAAATTTAACCGAAATTTGTAAAGAAATTTCAGGTCGAACACAGGGAGGCTACGTTGATCTAAAATTTGCGATTATAGCTTTTTGGTATTTTTGTTTGAAAGCAAGATAATTACAATGGAATTGATATAAACAAAGAGAGAGAGAGAGAATAATAACTTGATATAATAATATTGTTTTTATAGCTAGAAAGCAGGAAATTCTATTCTAGAAAGCGATAAAAAGAAGGTAGAGAGATGTTATCTTCCTCGACGAATGCTTGGAGGATAAGCTGGATGGAGTGATGACTGGAAGATAGAGGACGGAGCGGGAAGAAGGAGGGCGAAGCAGGAAGAAGCAAGAATGAGGCAGCATGATGTCGTCGTGGGTTCCACTTCTGGAATGGGGGCGAGAAAACTTGGATTTGGCTCCAGAGTAGCATCTCGAGTGTGGGGAAAGCTTTTCTTGAGCCTTGGAGAGGGGGAGAGGTGAAGGAAGGGATCAGAATTTCATAGGGTAAGGGTCTCCTTTTATAGTTGCTAGGATTGAGGGCAATTTTGACATTACATAGTTCAAATATTAAATGAGGGGGTCTTTAGTGATGAAATTAAGCATCACTAAAGACCCCACGTCACCGCAGCTTCACTTGCGCCTGTCGCTTTCTCTCCTGTGCACCTAACACACGCCACATTCTCGCAAGATCAATCATCCGATCTCAAGATTGTATGGCTTAAAATCGTTCCTTGCCCGCTTCATCTTCTTCAGCTGCAGCGCCCACGCGCCTCTTCTCAGCCATCAGATCTCGCATCCAACAGCTCAGAATGCATCACGCCCCCTACATCTGATCGGGTGTTTGCATCTGCGTAGGATTACGCGTGCATGAACTGCACGCATCCATTGCGCCATGTCGCCCACTCCTCGTTCGCACAATCTGCATCTGACAGCTGAAATCAATGCGTCCCGCTCCCCGGTTGAATTGAGGCACTCGAAGAGGCTCAAACGTGCGACCTCTATTCCGCCAGTAGTACATGATCACTGCGCTACAGGTGCTACTTAGTCTTGCTTTGGAATTAGGCACGCGCGCCTTTGGCCGTTGGATCAAGATCCAATGGCGCAGATTGTTCGTGCCCTTCACCTTTTGAAGATGAGAGTGGGCACGTTGGAGTAAATCCTGGTCGTTGGATCAAGATCCAATGGCTAGGATCGCGTTATGAAGAGTCCTTTGAAATGCAGCAGCTGGTCTTTAGGCTAATTGGGCAGCTGAGATGGTGCCACTATGGTTTCCCTACTAGGAGGGGGACGTAATAAATTGTGGAATAGAATATAAACAATCTCACAAAAAATTCAATCACATAATGTACACAATTATTTTAGGTGGAAATCCAAACCGGGTGAAAACCACCACTTAACCCTCTTGAGTTAGGATTTTTCAATCAATCAAGTTGATCAAATCCACTAAATGAATCACTTAAACGAGGGTGATTCAACCTCAATTACAACCATGCTACTTTATACGAGGGCAGCGTACCTCAAACCCCTTCTCTTCACGAGAAGGATTTTGTCTCACGAAGATGGGAATTTGTAGAGCGAATACCCAACCAAAGTAACAAAGATAAATAACAGCAATCCTATAGAGACAACAAAGATTTAAGCCTACCTTCTATAGGAATTAGGAAACTCCCCTTTGATGGAAGTGCGTTGAATCGATGATGCGGGTGCGTGAGCCACACGACGGCGCAACGTTGCTCTCGTGAACTACGGCGGGAGAGCGGGTGTGCAAAGGCTTGATGCTCTTTAGATGAAGAACTTGAGCTTGGAGAGCAAGGGCTTCTCTTGGACACAAAAGAGTGGAAATGCTTGTTCTTGGTGTGTCTAGGTGTATATTGGTGTGAAAGAGGTTCTTCTCTATTTATAGAGGCCTTAAGAAGGCTTTGGAAGGCTTTGAAAAGCCTCCAAAGCCATCGGGTGCAAAGCCCAAGAGAATCAGGCCGAAATCAGGAACAATCATTGCACTGACAGGGTTATCAAACGTCTGATCCTGGCATTAGACATCTGGAATATCAGTTTAAGACGTCTGGGATCAAAGTCAGATGTTTGATTTTAGGTAGGTTTCTTCCTGACTTGAATCAGATCTAAACAGGGTTCTAATGCAAGTCCATCAGACGACATACAGGATGTCTGGCACTATGTCTAGACGTCTGGAAACCTACTTTTTATGCGGGAATGGATTTCCAAGAGATTGTAATAGCTATAAGATCTCTGAAAAGAGATTTTGGGTCAGCCGAGGCAAAACGGTCATTTATCAAACGTCTGGAAACACTTATGGATGTCTAATAATGCTCTAACGATCATATTCTTCGGTGTTTGTTAAGCGAGCCAACGGTCCACTAATTGGACGACTGGCAAAATCATCAGATGCCTTCTAAGACATCTGGTCTAAGATCTAAACGTCTGATTTCATCAGACATAACTAAATAAGTCCAGCCTAAATGTTATCGGATGTCTGAGTCAACAGTTAGACGTCTTAAAACTCATTATCAGATGTCTGATTTTCGGATTAGATGTCTAAAAAGGCTGTTTGAACCCTATATTGGTTTTCTAAGTTCTCTATAGAAAACCTAACTGTCCTAGGGTTGTGCAAGTGTTCCTAGGACTATTATTAACGTACTTTGAGGCTCTTTAACAAGATGTTCTAAGGAACAAAAAAAATCAAGGAAATAAAGACAAAAGTGCACGAAAGAAATAAGCAGAATTCTATCCTATTCTTCTTGTCCTTCCATCTTCAATTTATCGCTCCTCGCGAATCTCCTCTGTTCTCCATCAAGCTCCTCCAATCCGTCCTGGATACGAGCTCGAACTTCGTCTACTCACGTCTCCATTTGCAATTTGCCTGAAATCTACGACTCCAAGAGCAAATGTAAAATGACACATGTTTTGTTATCATCAAAACAAATGATTGTGGTGCTCTAGCTCCAACAATCTCCCCCTTTTTGGTGATGACAAAACCATAAAAAAAAAAGTCTCCCCCTTTTTGACATTATCAAAAAGGTTTAATTGATTTTAAATTACCTATAACTCCCCCTTAAAACATGCCCTTCTATGAATTTCTTTTAACAAGAGTAATGTCCTCCCCCTTTTTTATAACAACAAGATAGCTATTATTTTTCTCCCCCTTACTAAAGGAAATTTAGCTAACTTACATCTCCCCCTTAATAATTGACAATTAACTCATAATTTTTAACTCCCCCTATCTAAATGCTAATGGTAAACAAAGATAGGGTCAAGAATTTTTACCTCACCTACCATGGCCAATAAAATGGCCCAAATGGTGGTGGTGGATGCCACATCGGATGGGGCTCCCATCCGTAGCTTGGAGGCCCAGGCATCGGTGTTGGTCTCCAGTCTGGCGGTCGACGTGCGGCAGGTCCATAATTTTTCACCGTCTCGTCAGTCTTCTTGTTCTCCTCCTTGGTCTGCTCCTTGGTTCTCCCAACATGAGTTGACCAGCTTTGAGCTTGTAGGTCCAGTCCTTTGTGTTGTAGTCTGTATGACCTACAAAACAGGATTCCAATTCTTTCTTCGGTATCCAAGTGAGCTTGGATCCGGATTTGTTAGAGGGTCACCTTGACGGAGATCCTTTCTCAACCTCAGGGTTGTATAAGTTATCTACTTTGTTAAGTAATTTGTTAGGGTTTTCCCTAAGACATGCAATTTCTTTTTCTATAATTTGTATCTTGGTTTTTAAGCTAGAAACTTCTAATTTTAAATTAGTGTTCTCCTCAATCAATTTGCTATTTTCAAGGATTAGGTTTTGATTTTCTAATAACAAATCATCATCTTTAGGACTAGAACTACTTTCTAGGTCCTTAAGTTTTATTTCTAACCCATCATTTCAGATTTAAGAAAGCTAAGGTTCTTTTTAATGCTTTTGTTTTCTATTCTTAATGATTGACTAACATCAAATAGTTCATTAAAAGCTTCTTGTAAATCCGGGTTTACCTCATTGTCGGAGTCACTTTCGATTTCGCTGTTGCTATCACTTCCTCTGGCCATGAAACCAAAGCAAGTGGTTTCTTCTTCTATAGAGTTTTCTTCTTCCTCTTCCTCCGAGCTCGAATCATCCCAAGTGGCTTGGAATGCCTTTTTCTTAGACTTCTTTTCCTTCTTCTTTTCCTTTTTGAGAAGAGAGCATTCTGGTCGCAGATGCCCTTTCTCGTTGCAGTGGTAGCAATGTATCAGGCTCTCCTTCTCCTTCTTTGATTCCCTGCAAAACTTGGAAAACTTTTTAAGTAAAATTTTAAATTCTTCATCGTCGGAACTTACCTAGCTATCCATTGCAGCTTTGAAGGTGAGAGTCTTCTTCGATTTTGGCTACAGTGTATCCTTTTCTTTTGCTTCAACTTTGTCTTGTAGGCCATTAGATTGCCTAGGCGATCTTCCATGTTGACCTCCTCCACTTCGTTCGCCTCCTCTGTGGCGGTGACTTTCTATTCCCACTCCAATCCGAGGGAACGAAGAAGCTTCCCTTGAAGCTCCCCCTTGATGAAAGTCTTCCCTAAAGCTTTCAAATTGTTTACTATTAGAGTGAACCTAGTGTTCATCTCACTTAAAGTTTCGTTAGATTTCATGGAAAAAGACTCAAACTCTTGTGAAAGTAAATTGAGTTTAGAAGTTTTTACCTTAGAGGCACCTTCGTGAGTTACCTCAAGTGTGTGCCAAATCTCGTATGCGGTGGCACATTGCAGATTCTATTGAACTCCTCTGGGCTAAGCGTGCAGTATAATGCGTTCATAGCTTTCGCGTTGAGTGAGAGTTCTTGAATCTACTGCTGTGAGTAGCCTGCGGTGGGTCTTTCTGGGATGTCAAAGGGGGTCTCGCAACGGTCCCATATTGTAAAGTCAGTGGCTTGAAGCCATGTCTTCATCTGTAGCTTCCAGTAGCTGTAGTTGTTCTCGTCGAAGTAGGGTGGTCGGATGGTGGACTACCCTCGGAAATCCTGCTCGCTGACATGCTCCCATCCATAGGATCCTCGCAGTGTGTAATGCCGATAACACGAAACCTGCTCTGATACCAATTGTGGTTTCCCTACTAGGAGGGGGGACATAATAAATTGCGGAATATAATATAAAAAATCTCATAAAAAATTCAATCACACAATGTACACAATTATTTTTAGGTGGAAACCCAAACCGGGTGAAAACCACCACCTAACCCTCTCGAGTTAGGATTTTCCGATCAATCAAGTTGATCAAATCCACTAAATGAATCACTTAAACGAGGGTGATTCAACCTCAATTACAACCATGCTACTTTATACGAGGGCAGCGTACCTCAAACCCTTCCTTCATGAGAAGGATTTTGTCTCACAAAGGAGATGGGAATTTGCAGAGCGAATACCCAACCAAAGTAACAAAGATAAATAACAGCAATCCTATAGAGACAACAAAGATTTAAGCCTAGCTTCTATAGGAATTAGGAAACACCCCTTTGATGGAAGTGCGTTGAATCGATGATGCGGGTGCGTGAGCCACACGACGGCGCAGCGTTGCTCTCATGAACTACGGTGGGAGAGCGGGTGCGCAAAGGCTTGATGCTCTCTAGATGAAGAACTTGAGCTTGGAGAGCAAGGGCTTCTCTTGGACACAAGAGAGTGGAAATGGTTGTTCTTGGTTTGTCTAGGTGTATATTGGTGTGCAAGAGGTTCTTCTCTATTTATAGAGGCCTTAAGAAGGCTTTGGAAGTCTTTGGAAAGCCTCCATAGCTGTTGGGTGCAAAGCCCAAGAGAATCAGGCAAAAATCAGGAACAATCATTGCACTGACAAGGTTATCAGATGTCTGATCCTGGCATCAGACATCTGGAATATCAGTTTAAGACATCTGGGATCAAAGTCAGACGTCTGATTTTAGGCAGGTTTCTTCCTGACTTGAATCTGATCTAAACAGAGTTCTAGTGCAAGTCCATCAGACGACATACAGGACGTCTGAAAACCTACTTTTTATGAAGAAGTGGATTTCCAAGAAATTGCAATGGCTATAAGATCTCTAAAAAGAGATTTTGGGTCAGTCGAGGCAAAATGGTCATTTATCAGACGTCTGGAAACACTTACGGACGTCTGATAAGGCTCTAACGGTCATATTCTTTGGTGTTTGTTAAGCAAGCCAACGGTCCACTAATTGGACGCCTGGCAAATTCATCAGACATCTTCTAAGATGTCTGGTCTAAGATTTGGACATCTGATTTCATCATACAGAACTAAATAATTCCAGCCTAAATGTTATCGGACGTCTGAGTCAATAGTCAGATGTCTTAAAACTCATTATCAGACGTCTGATTTTTGGATTAGATGTCAGAAAAGGTTGTTTGAACCCTACATTGGTTTTCTAAGTTCTCTACAAAAACCTAATTGTCCTAAGGTTGTGTAGGTGTTCCTAAGACTACTGTTAGGGTACTTTGAGGCTCTTTAACAAGATGTTTTAATGAACAAAAGAAAATAAGGAAATAAAGACAAAAGTACATGAAAGAAATAAATAGAATTCTATCCTATTCTTCTTGTCCTTCCATCTTTAATCTATCGATCCTCGCGAATCTCCTCTGTTCTCCATCAAGCTCCTTCAATCTATCCTGGATGCGAGCTCGAACTCCGTCTAATCACGTCTCTATTTGCAATTTTCCAGAAATCTAAGACTCCAAGTGCAAATGTAAAATGACACGTGTTTTGTTATCATCAAAACAAACGATCGTGGTGCTCTAGCACCAACAGCCACGTGGTGCCATCTTGGCCATCCATCTTCTTTGTGTTGTGGACGGTGCCATGGATGTCAGATTGGATTGATTTCCACGCCGTTAGGCTACGATTGACGATCCAAACCCATCCGTGTGGTCGGATTTGTCGTTTGAAGTGTAGATTGACACCATCTTGGCCCTTGATCTCTAAGCTTCCTCGAACTATATGTGGTGCTACGGATGTCCGATCAGGGCGATCTTGGAGTCGTTGAACTCCCGTCGTCGCACTGATCAGATCAGTATAATTGGATCCTCGGTTCGAAGCCCTAACTAAAAGTCACCCTATCCCTGGTCATAAAAGGAGACAATTACTATACAATTTGTACAATTTGACCTAAATGCATGATTATGCATGTTATGCACTATTTACAATGCATAATGCTAATATGGTACTAAGAACATGCATTAATAGACATTTTTGGCTATTTAGATGTATGCACATCAGGGTACATGATGCGTGTGCTAGCGGGGGATGAGGGTTGGCACAAGATCTTCAGTGATGTTCATAACCGTCACTAAATGTCCTATATAGGAATTTGATTTTTTCCTCCACTTTAAAAGGACCCCTACCCCTCCTATTTTTCTTCATCTCTTCCTTTCTTCCTCTCACCACCTCCAAGACTCTAGAGGGAGCTTATCCCAAGCCCGGGATACTCGTCTAGAGTAGAAAACAAACATTTGTTCCCACCTCTCATCTCCCTTCATGGAGCATCCCACGGTCATCCCCTCACCCCCCTTTGGGAAGAAGATCCTCACCGTGACACCGTCCTACCCCACACTCCGTCCTCCGGCTTCATCCTTGTTCGTCCCGCTCCTCACCACCGTCCTTTAGGCAACGTCGGAGCCAGTCGCCCTCCAAGCAACCATTGAGGGGGATTTCTCACACCTGTCTATATCTTTACTGCTTTCGTAGTATAGTTTTCCCGCTTTCCTAGTTGTAATAAACTTTTGATTATAAAAATACATGATTGTTTCTTTCTCTCTCCCTATCTCTCTCTTATATTTTGCAAGTAGATTAGTTAGATAAGAATTCATTGACCTAATCTCTTTCTTGCTAAAAATACCAAAAAAAAATTAGAAAAGATAAAAATGACAAAGACAAATAAAAGCGAAATGCGTATTTTTCAAACCAAACATTGACCTCCTTGTGTTCAACTAGAGACTCACTTTTTGAGATTCAGTTATAAATTTTATCTGATCGATGGATTTTCTCGCGAATCAAACTATGATGATAGGTTTTCCAAAATTCAAACCTTTCCACTAGAATCTCCACCACAATCAGGGAGCATCCAAGGCTTAGGACAAGCTCTCTCTAGAGCCTTGGAGTTGGTGAAGGAGAGAAAGGAATAGATGAAGAGAAATGGAAGGGTTAAGGGTCCTTTTATTGTAGAGGACAAGAGACTAAATCGGGCATGGGTCGACAATGACAGTAAAGACATCGCTAAAGCTCTAGCTCAATCGTCGCTGTAGGTCCAGCTTACGGGCCCACGTTGGTGTCTGCTGTGCATGCGTGGTTGATGGTGAACCATTTGATTGGTGATGGACGGCTGGGATTTCTCGAGGATCGCACACTCAAATCTAGCGTCAGATAGAGCATCAATCTATGTGTGCAATCATACGTTCCTGCCCGACCGCATCCCCATTCATCCATTACACCGTGTGGTTAGTTTTGCACCATTTGATGAGGATTGCGTGACTCTAATTATAAGCGATTGATTGGAAGCATTGGAGAGGTCGAACCCGCGTCACGAGTTTGTGAGTGATGCTCCCGACCAATTTGGCACATGGTTGGATTGTCAAACGGAGGATTGAGGTGGCGCGAGATCTCGACCGTTCGATAGAAATCCAACGATCATCAATCAAAGTTGATGAGCTCCTCATATGAAGTAGGCGATGTGGCGTCGCAAGGCTCATTAGATGGACATCCAATGACCTAGATCTCATGAGGGAAACGCCTTTGAGGAGGGGCAGTTGCTGAGGCCGATTTAGGTGGCTAGGATGGGGCCACCTGGTGTCATTCTGGCTATCCATCTTTTTTGCTTTGTAGATGATGCCATGGATGTTGGATTGGATTGATTTTCACATTGTTGGCTGCGATCATCGATTCAAATTTATCCATGCAGTAGGATTTGTCGTTTGAAGCTCTAACTTGCATCATCTAGTCCCTTCGCCATTGATCTTCCTCGAACTGTACAATGTGCTATAGTACTCCGATCAAGATGATTTCGAAGGCGTTGGACACCATCATCGTCCTGATCAGATTCATATAGTCGGATCATCAATCCAAGGCCTAGCCTTCTCTCCTGGCCATGAAAGGATGTGAATTAACTTAAAATTTATACAAACTATTCTAAATGTAGAATGATGCCTGCTATGCAGTATTTATAATATGGAATGCATCTTTAAGCTTAGGAATGTGCATAAATAGGCATTTTAGCCTAAATAGATGTGTATACATCACCCGGCTTCACTAGCTTCCACTTTCTTTTGGTGGATGGGTAGTATTCTATCTTGATAAGCTGAGGTTAAGCAGATAGAATTATCACTCAATGACTCAAATAGCGTCCAGGCCTTATCCTCCATTTTGGTAAGAAAGGTTTCAACACAAGCAACATCTATTGTTGCCTATGCCTATATAGAGTCCAGTAGAGAACCTTTCCACCAATTTCCATTTAGCCACTTGATGATGTAAACATAACCGAATCAGGTCATTTAAATGCTCCAAAGTCTCATGGAATTTCTCCCCATCTAACTGAGTAAAACCCATGATTTCCCTCCTGAAGTGATTGGTTTTGCTCATCAGGAAATATTTCTTCAAGAATTCTCCCTTAAGGGTGTTCTAATCATTCACCATAGCATCTAAGGTGTGATACCAGTGTTTTGCCTTATCCTTAAGTGAGAAGGGAAAGAGGCTTCTCATCAGAGCTTCATCAGTAATGTTTTGAAGTTTCACCATGGAACAGGCCTCGGTGAACTCCTCCAAATGCTGGTAGGGGTACTCCCTAGTAGTACCATAAAAGGAGGGCAACAAGGATATGATACTATTCTTGATCTCATATGGATTGTCCCTTGTTGGTCTCCTCAGTGCTTAAGCAACTTGGTTGGCTGGAATGAAATAGTCTCTCAAAGTTCTCTGTTGATTTTCTCCTTGATCAACCATCTCTTCTCTCCTTCTACTTTGGTGGGCTCTCCTAAGGATTCTCTTAGGCTCAAGATCAAATACTAAACTACCCTCAAGAGAGAGTCTACCAAACATAAAACAACCACTTAACACAATTCAAGTTCTGATGTAAACATGTTTATATCACATAAACTGTCTATTTATATGTGTTCTTAGGCGTAGAGCTGCATCATACATTACAAATATTGCATAACATGCATCATCTTGCATTTAGGTTTGGTTGTGTAAATTTTAGGTTAATTTTCCCTTTTTGTGGTAAGGTAACATGGCAACTTTTAATTGGGTTCTTGGATTGAAGAAACAACCATATGGATCTGATCATGATGATGATCGGAGTTCAATGACTCCAAGATCATCTTGATCGAACATCCGTAGCATAAGATATAATCCGAGAAAGGTCAGAGATCAAGGGCCAATATAGTGTCAATCTACACTTCAGATGATAAATCTGACCACATGGATGGGTTCGGATCGACGTTCATAGCCCAACGACGCAAAAATCGATACAATCCGACATCCGTGGCACCATCTGCAAGACATAGAAGATGGATGGCCATGATGGTGCCATGTGGTGCCATCACAGCCGCCAGCACTGGCCACAGCATCTCTTCTTTGCCTTCTCAATGAATCCTAGCCATTGGATGCCCATCCAACGGCTGAGAACATGCCACGTCGCACACCAAGCGGCGCTCTCATCTTCTAAAGGTGAAGGCTCAGATGATCTCGACCGTTGGATGAAAATCCAACAGTCGAGATTGGTTTAGCACAAAAGCAGCACCGCACCTCAAACTGCTACCGAGATTGAGCTGCCCGCGTTGCACCTCTCCTTGTTTGGATGCGCATGATCTCGACTACGAGATCAGCTGCGAATGGCCTAAATCAACCAATCGGGTGCACGTGCGATTGGATGCCCATGTTCACACCCAATCTCACGTGCAGGCATGTGACGTAGGCATAAGCACGATGGCTTTTAAGCCATCCGATCTCGCGATAGGATTGTTGAAAGCATGTAAACGTGAGTGAGGAGTTAGGCGTGTGGGAGAGGCGACGGTGGGCACGCTTGGACGTCGCCCACATTTAGGTCTTTAGTGATGGATAAATTCGTACTAAAGACCTTGACATTAATGTTTTGATGATAAAAGACCTAATTGCCCCTCAAATATTCACCTATAAAAGGGCCTACGACCCCCACACTTTCTTCATCCCTTCCTTCACTTTTCTCCCTCTCTAAAGCTCTGAAGAAGCTAATCCCAAACCCCGGATGCTCACCTAGAGTCAAAATCAAAGTTGTCTCTCCCTCCTTCGTGGAGCATCCCATGGTTGTCCTCTCACTCCATTAGAGAAGTGCATCCCACGACGACGACATCCTACCTTGCACCTGGTTCTTCTCGTTTCGTTCTCCTTATTCTTGCTTCAGCCTTCGTCTTCCAAGCGTCACCTGACCGACTCATCCTCCAAGCAATGATCGAGGAGGATACTTCTCTCTCCATTCTCTTTACCGCTTTCTAGAGTAGATTTATTGCTTTCTGGCATAGATTTCCTCCTTTCTAGTTGTAATGATTAGTGTAATGAGCAACATTTGATGAGGAAATCAATGTTTATTCTATCTTTCTTTTATCTTTATTTGTAATATTCTCTCTCTCTCTTTTATTTATTATTTGTTAAATAGATAGCTAGGTTTTGACCAGCTAATCTATTTCATGACAAACAAAACAAACACATATTTTCAATCAAATGTCCACCTCCCTGTGTTCGACCCAGAATTCTTAGAGTTTCAGTATAAATTTATCTGTTGACGGATTTCTTCACAAATCATACTACGATAATGAGTTTTCAAAACTCAATCCTATTTGCGTACATTTTCCATTTCAAACATGTTCTTACCAATTTGACTACGTGCAACCCCCAAACCAACTTCACAGATTAGTTAAATAGAGTCAACGCGATGTTCCTCTATTCCCAGTTAAGTGGTATAAAAGGAATGATGCTACTTGAGATCCTGACCAATTCTGTTTCGAAGAAGGTTGGGGTTGATAAATGCCAATTTGTCATCATTTTTATGCATTAAAACAAAACTAGCTCTTAGGATTTTGCTCTGTGATAACACCACGCAAGGGGGTAGTAATTAGGTTGAATATGGCCCATCTTTAGAATAAAAGGCACAACATAAAGTAGAATAGGAGCATTGCATGCATCAAGTACCAAGATTGCTTATAAACTGTATTAATGGCCATTTGTGTAAAGCATTTGTCAAAGCAGGCCTCAGATGAGCAATCGGACCGCACGGATGGATTCAGGACGACGAACGGAGTCTAACGGACTAAAAATCGGCCAAATCCGACATCTGGAGCTCCCACAATGGGCCCAAGAGGTGCCTTCCAATTACTTTTGTGGCCTTCGTGCGTGTGTTCGTGGGAGCTCCGGATGTCGGATTTGGCCTTCGTGCGTGTGTGTTAAGAGGTGTCGTTATAGTTGCACTTGATACGTCGGTTTTAAAAGAAGTAAACGGAGGTGAGTCCGAGTGTCGATCTCAGGGAGGCGTGGAAATCGGATTTTGTTTACCACTTGTTGTCACGAAAAAGGCGGAGTTTTGCTTGCGAAAGAAACGGTTTTGAAAAGCGAGAGATAGAGAGAGTTTAGGGTTAGAAAGCTCTTGGTTTTGATCATGCACTTCAAACAGAAATTAAAAAGCCAACTAAATGAAAAACAATTTCATTAAACATGCATTCATAGTTCATGGTTTACAATATTAAATACATGCTTCAACAAAAGTAATTGAAAGCTTAAAAGAGAGAGAGAGAGGTAGAGAGAGAGTGGAGAGCGACGAGGCAGCCACGGCGGTGGAGGAGGCTCCGTCGGCGGCTCGTCGTCTCCGGCGATTACAAGAGTGCCTAAGACTAGCTAGGAGAGGAGTGGAGTAGTTGCAAGTGGGAGAGCATGCCTTGAATGGTGGTAGAAGGGGGTTTAAATAGAGTTAAGGGCTTCCTAAAAGAAGAATGTGCTTTAGCGACATCCAGAACGTCGCTAAAACCGCTTCCATATACGTCGGTGAAGGTCTGCTGCCGCCGGTCAGCCGCCCGCCCCTTTCTCTCTTCAGGCGCGATCCGTGGACGTCGAACGAGAGCCGTCCGATTGATGATCGGACGGCTGAGATCCTCCCGCACCTGCGCTAGGATCGCGCTTCGGGCGTGCGTGCGCGCGCGCGTGGGAGGTGGGGCGCTGTCGTCGCGCCGCGTGGCGCGATCCTAGCCGCTCGCTTCTGATCGCGCGGCTCAATTTTGCCGCGCCCTTCGCCCGCAGACGATTTTTGCTCCGCGCGAATCGAACGCGCGTCGCCGCAACGCGGGCGTGCGCGCTAACCGTTGCGCCACGCCCGCGCTTTGTCGCGGCGACCGCGGGCGAGCGCGCGGATCTCGGCCGTTCGATCGAAGATCAACGGCCGAGATGCGTCCTTGGCTGGCTTGGGGGCGTGCGGGCGGCGGGGGCGGGGCGACGTGGTGCGTTCTAGGCCGTTGATCTCCAGATCAACGGTCAGGATTTCTTGGGCCCATTGTGGGAGCTCCGGATGTCGGATTTGGCCGATTTTTAGTCCGTTAGACTCCGTTCGTCGTCCTGAATCCATTCGTGCGGTCCGATTGCTCATCTGAGGCCTGCTTTGACAAATGCTTTACACAAATGGCCATTAATACAGTTTATAAGCAATCTTGGTACTTGATGCATGCAATGCTCCTATTCTACTTTATGTTGTGCCTTTTATTCTAAAGATGGGCCATATTCAACCTAATTACTACCCCCTTGCGTGGTGTTATCATACCCCCATGCTTACTCCTTGCTAGTCCCTAGCAAGGTTTATTCTAGCCTTTATTCTTTGGCGAATTCAAGAAGTAATTGCTTAGGCACTTCGTTACTTGTTAATAAGAGGAACTGTACGAAGATCTTAATCTACAAAGACTAAGCAGCGCCCGGGTGTCTGCCAAAATACGAATCGCCCGAATCCTTGCTTTGTATATATAACTATACTTATGTATACGTATATATCTATATATGTCTTTTTAGAATTTTTAGAATTCAGTGTGGGTTGGTAACTTTTTACGGCTACCCAACCCACCCAAAACTCGGTCAAAACCCTAAGTGCTAAGCATCTTGGTGTGAATGTTGTGATAGACTTACTTAACGGTAATTGAGACAGACTTCGAGTTTCTACGCCTCTAGGTGACCGGAAAAGAAAATAAATTTTTTGCCTGAAGGTGTATTTGTTCGATTGGTAGCTTTCTCCCTGCATTCATTTTACTTGGGGTCAACACAAGGATTTTCCAGTGTATATCTCCCCGGCTTGTACTACTTCCCCGCTTCTTCCTTAGGTGTTTTTGGTCTTCTTTTTTTGTGCAATTATTGAGCTGGGCTCTGGACAACCGACCAATGGGCTGTTACCCACGATCACTTGCCAGCCATACTTGTGCGGTGAAGTGTGGTTTATTTTCTTTTCTTCTTCTCTTTTTTTTTTTTTTTTTTTTTTTTAATTATTATTTTTTTACGTAGGTGGCTTCCCTAATCTCAAATGTACCTAGAGGCAGTGAAAAAGAAATGGCCTGTGACTGGGTTCTGGACAACCTGCCAATGGGCTGTTACCCATGACAACTTGCCAGCCATACCACCCTAGAGAGTTCATTAGCTACCCAATTTCTGTCAAAATCTCCGAGAAGTGAGTATGTGCAGAAATGTGTGCAGATGCTTAGACTCAAAGTTTTCCTGAGTTAGAGGATGAGTTGATAAGTCGTATACTTATCACCTTATTTATTAGGTGGATTAGAATAGCTTAAAGTTGCAAGGATTCGCCGCTAAATCCATATTTTAATGGACACTAGGGCTGATTAAGCCTGAAGGCCTGAAAAGTCTAAGCGTTTAAGTTCTTTTTGTATTATTTCCCACTATTGGCAAGTTTCTAATGCCTAAGTTTTTCTTCCTAAATTCAAATTTTTTTTTTTTTTTAATCAATTAATTTATTCATTCAGACTGATTAATTAAACTCAGGATTATGCAATTTACCATCCCCCCCATGCTTAAGTTGGACAATGTCCTCATTGGCAGATGCATGGATGCAGAAGGGTTCAAAAAGATAGTACCTGAGTGACGTAAACTACCAGATCAGTCTGAATCCGCTGGGTTGCCTCCCAGGAAGTGCTGAGTTTAACGCCTCCAGCTGGGCGGTGCACAAACGGGAATGACTTGGGTCAAGAAGGTATGTTCAAAATTAACCAGACCCAAAATCAGAAGTCCACAGATGCGGATAAGGTTGTGGTGGAGTCCCGTTCCTAAGGGGCGGGAATTCTGTAACAGATGTATCATGCATGCCCATGTCAGATCCTCTCTTAGTTTGTGGGCATGCAAACAAGTTGCTGTGGACGAACGCACCCCAAATATGACATGCCAAACACTAAAGATGTAGGTCTTATATTCAGCTTGTGTCCCCATAAAATTGTAATCCATCGAAAGTGTATCAATTCTAGTGCATTCGGGTTGCGGGATCTTTATTCTGGTAGGGCAAGTAACAAAGTCCAGAGTTTCATACTGAGCCCTACAACCAAGCATCAGTCTTCTCTTCAAAGACGAATCCATCTCTTCTGCAACTATGATTTCATTGCTCATTCCCTCCAAGCCCTTGATCTCAAGAATATTTTCTTCAACCTCCTTTGTATTAGATTCACTGTTTGGGGTTGCATTAGAGGTAGGGTCAATTTCATCCTCTAGATCATATTCTTTCTCTCGGCCCTCCTCCAAATTTGTGATGGGGATTCTAACCAATTCATAATCAATTTCTTTGAAATTGTAACTCCATTCTCCATTTCCGACGTTGGCTGCTACTCCCACCCGATTACTTGTCTTGAGCTGATTAGATTCAGATTCCAAGGTCTCTCCCCTCACCTTCTCAGTTTCCTCCTGATGTTTATTCTCAATGCTCCCCAAATTGTGCTCCAAGGAATCCTTACTTTCCTTATCCACTGAGCTATCCAACTCCTGAGGGGTATCAATGGTGGACTGAACCAAATCAGGATGACTAGGTGTAGTCCAATTGATCATGGTAGGTCCTTGCTTTATGAATTCCATGAATGGCGTTGTATGCAACAGCTTTCTTTGGCCTTCTTCCCCCAATTGTTGGAACAACTCCAACATGGCATGTTGCCCTTTAACCAATTCTTGATTCTGTCTGTGTAGTTCTAACTGGAGGTTATCAAGAATTGACATGGTGTCATTTGGTGTCCTTTGGATTTCCTCCTTGAAATCCAGGTTAAGAGAGTATGGTTGAGGTTGTGGATCAGAATCCATATTGGTGTTTAGGTTCTTGGGTGGGTCCTCTATTCTGTCATGTTCAGGGTCCAGTTCTTCAAGAGGAACCATTCTCTGTTTGGTCCTACTCCAGAATAGTTGAGGTTCTAAGTCTTCCTCCCAGTCAGATTCTACATCAGGGGACCAAATCAGAGGTTGATGATCCTGGGCTTGCCTAGATTTCTGATCATTTTCTGATTTCCATTTGTCTAGAACTCCTTCTAATCCAAAGGTCAAGTAGGCAAGGTTGTTGAATTCAGATGACCTTTCTTGGTTATTATCTTGAGATGGGTAGGGTTCTTGGTGTTCTCCTAAAGTGTAGGTCCTATCACAGTAGAGCGGGTCGGACCTAAATGAGGAGGCATCGTGAGGACAATCGAGATATGGAGCCCCATGATTTGAATCGTACCCTTGGGTGGCTACGTTGGGTGTATTCCAATAAGAGGTTGGTGTGGTTTGGTCATAGTTGGGACAAGAGGGATATTCCAGGTTGCATCCCCAACTTGGTGGTTGGTTAGCCCAAGTCGGCTGTGGGTATGGTCTACTTGGGTTAGCATACAAATCCTGTTGGGGGTAATTTGGGTAAGATGGATAGGCATTGAAATCCATGGAAGAAATGGAGGGATGCGGGAAGAACAGATGAGAGAGAGTTGTGCACTCAATCAAACAAACAAGCCTAATCCTTATGGTGTATTCCTTAGGAGACCTAGAAATCTCACAAAGGTTGATTAAGTCCGTAAACACTGGACTCCCCTTCCCAAGGCTAATCTGGCCAGGTTGATTACGAGGGGATTGCAGGGAAGGTTCTTCCTTTGGCTTGCGCCTCCGGTTCCATAGACCCCACAACCACGGTCGTTTGACACTGCCCCGCAGCCTAGTCACCAGATTCTACCAAGGGAATGAAAGCCAAGTGCCTAGCAGACAAAACCTCACCTTTTGAGACTTAACTCAGTCCTGCCTAGGGCACGTCTACTCAGTTTTAAAGGGCTAGGATAGTGCTTGTGCTTAGGGTGATGTGATGAGGCGTTGATTGGGGTGGTGCCTCTTAATGTTCTACTTTCAAAGTGTGTGCTTCTAGCAAAACATGATTTTCAAGCAAGGATTTGTTAAGATATAGTGTCTTTTTAGTGTTTCATCCTTACTTAAGTACTTTTTAGGGTTGACGTGTCTTAATTTTTTCAAACAAGTTTCAGTGGGCACGTCAAGTTCTGCACACAACTTAGTGAAAGTAGATTTCCTTTTATTTTGTAGAGGCTCTAAAAACCCTAGTGTACTCATCCTAAAGATCGTGTAACTTCTATTAGATGAGTCAGTTTTAGGGTTGAGTGGTGCGGCCCAGGTCAACTCACGGTGGCTTCGCAAACACCACTCAAGAGAAAGAGAAAAGAGCACTCCAAGAATTTATCCAGCATATTAGAGTGTACATTTTTTTGTAGGGTGATGTGTTAAGAATGTGGGTCAAGCAATCATTCACCACGCCAATTTTTTCAGTTTTTATGATTTTTTTTAGATTTTTCACGCAAGCAAACAATGAGAGAGAGAGAGTACTCACTATCGGTCCTCGAGGCGTCTACTTCCTTGCTACCATAGTGGAATGCATCGCTTCGCCGTCCATGCGCCGAATTCCTGCATCCGTCAAGTAAAAAGGAAAATAGGGCATTAGACGATATGAGAATGAAGGTGGAATGGAGGTGATAAAACAAATCCGTTGCCTCCCCGGCAACGGCGCCAAAAACTGACGTGCCTTCGTGCGTGTGTGTTAAGAGGTGTCGTTATAGTTGCACTTGATACGTCGGTTTTAAAAGAAGTAAACGGAGGTGAGTCCGAGTGTCGATCTCAGGGAGGCGTGGAAATCGGATTTTGTTTACCACTTGTTGTCACGAAAAAGGCAGAGTTTTGCTTGCGAAAGAAACGGTTTTGAAAAGCGAGAGATAGAGAGAGTTTAGGGTTAGAAAGCTTTTGGTTTTGATCATGCACTTTAAACAGAAATTAAAAAGCCAACTAAATGAAAAACAATTTCATTAAACATGCATTCATAGTTCATGGTTTACAATATTAAATACATGCTTCAACAAAAGTAATTGAAAGCTTAAAAGAGAGAGAGAGAGGTAGAGAGAGAGTGGAGAGCGACGAGGCAGCCACGGCGGTGGAGGAGGCTCCGTCGGCGGCTCGTCGTCTCCGGCGATTACAAGAGTGCCTAAGACTAGCTAGGAGAGGAGTGGAGTAGTTGCAAGTGGGAGAGCATGCCTTGAATGGTGGTAGAAGGGGGTTTAAATAGAGTTAAGGGCTTCCTAAAAGAAGAATGTGCTTTAGCGACATCCAGAACGTCGCTAAAACCGCTTCCATATACGTCGGTGAAGGTCTGCTGCCGCCGGTCAGCCGCCCGCCCCTTTCTCTCTTCAGGCGCGATCCGTGGACGTCGAACGAGAGCCGTCCGATTGATGATCGGACGGCTGAGATCCTCCCGCGCCTGCGCTAGGATCGCGCTTCGGGCGTGCGTGCGCGCGCGCGTGGGAGGTGGGGCGCTGTCGTCGCGCCGCGTGGCGCGATCCTAGCCGCTCGCTTCTGATCGTGCGGCTCAATTTTGCCGCGCCCTTCGCCCGCAGACGATCTTTGCTCCGCGCGAATCGAACGCGCGTCGCCGCAACGCGGGCGTGCGCGCTAACCGTTGCGCCACGCCCGCGCTTTGTCGCGGCGACCGCGGGCGAGCGCGCGGATCTCGGCCGTTCGATCGAAGATCAACGGCCGAGATGCGTCCTTGGCTGGCTTGGGGGCGTGCGGGCGGCGGGGGCGGGGCGACGTGGCGCGTTCTAGGCCGTTGATCTCCAGATCAACGGTCAGGATTTCTTGGGCCCATTGTGGGAGCTCCGGATGTCGGATTTGGCCGATTTTTAGTCCGTTAGACTCCGTTCGTCGTCCTGAATCCATCCGTGCGGTCCGATTGCTCATCTGAGGCCTGCTTTGACAAATGCTTTACACAAATGGCCATTAATACAGTTTATAAGCAATCTTGGTACTTGATGCATGCAATGCTCCTATTCTACTTTATGTTGTGCCTTTTATTCTAAAGATGGGCCATATTCAACCTAATTACTACCCCCTTGCGTGGTGTTATCACTCTGCAAATGGGTTTTTGGGTTGCACATAGGCATAAATTAGGTTAGGCATGCATTTTATCATTTTATTGCCTTTTTGATGTGTTTTTATGAGTGTTAGGGATATACAGATTGACAGGTCCCTAAAACCCTAGCACTTGGGAAGGCAACTGGTGAAGGAGAAGACTAAACCAGTTGGAACTCATCTTTATCCAGCACACCATAGCTGGAATCTAGCTCACTTGAACTAGGGTTAGCTCATCCTAGCTCCATTTAGCTCATCTCAGCTAAATGGAAGCTCATGGGAGCTCATCTTAGCCCACCTTAGCTTAAGTTAGCTCAGATCCAGCTCAACTTAGCTGAGCCTAGCTTATCTCAGCTCCTATTAGTTCATTGGGAGCTCTAGCTAGCTCAGCCGAGTTGACTGGAGTTCACCTAAGCTCAGGACCAGTTGCATCCAACTCCACTCAAGTCCAGCCAGCTGAAGATGATTTCATCATAGCTTATGAAGCTCAAGTCCAGCTCCCGGGGAGTCAGCTTAGCTTAATTTAGTTGGGCTAAGCTACCATAGGTACTCCAAGTAGCTAGGTCATCCTCGGTAGCATCAGACCCAGCTTACCTCAGCTCCTTTCAACAGAAGCCAGCTTGCTTTAGCTTGGCTTAGCAACTAGCAAAGAACTAGCAAGCTAAGCCAACTAAAGTAGCTCCATGCCACCCTCTTCACCAGCTACCAGCTCCAGACTTCTTTTGTCTAGCTCCTCCTCTCAAACCCAAGCTCCAATTATCTCCTCCTCTACTCTACTACTAGCTAAGCTAGATTAGGTAGCTTAGTTTAGCTATACTCCAGCTCCCTTGGCCATCCACCAACCAATACCCTACCTAACTAGCTCCACCAACTAAACCTTACCTAAGCCCACTTAAGCAAGCTCCACCCTACTCCTTCTGGCGCCACCACATAGCCATCTCTTCACCCCTCAACCACCACCAAAAGGCACCTCCAAGTTGTTGCCAAAACCACCCTTAACCACCCATAAAACTGGCTCCAACACTCCTTTGATCTCATCCCTACACCTACCCCTTCCAAGCCACATCCACCATCCACATACCCCCTCCTAGAACCCTACCTTGGCACCACCTAACCACCCTTCTAGAAGGTCATTTTCGCACCATCTAGAAGGTCATTTTGGCTCCAACTTCAAGGGACACAACCACCCATAACTTTCACCTATGTGACCCTTGGGTTGGCGCCAATCATCCTTAGCCCTAAGATTACCAACCACCTCCACCATTCAATCCTAACCCTACATCGAAAGGTCACTCCAACCCCCTCCTCCATTCCTATATATATCCCTCCTAACCACCACATAAAAATCATCATCTCTTTAGTTCTAATTCCACCTACATCCACCCTTACCTACGCCCAAGGAGAAGGAAGAGAGAAGAAGATTAAGGGGGCACATCACCCACCCCCTTGGTGACTTCTTCTTCTCATTCATTTACCTTGTGCCACTCCAAGGAGTAGGAGCATTCCATCACTAGGAGGATGCCCAGGAAAAGGAGGAGATTTTAGGGTGGACGTCCACCCTTGGTAGAAGCAAGTGCATGCCTCCTCCCCTTGGGTTTGCTACTATCTTGGAGGACACCTTCTTGGAGGAGCATTTCAAGAAAGGAGAAGGAGCCCTCTTTTCAAGTCAAGGAGCTACTCGGCTTGGAGCAAAAAGCCCCCTCTTCTTCACCATTTTATAGAGAGGGTTTATGTTTTTCTTTCCTTGTATTTTTAAGTAGAGTAGAAGCATTCCTCCATAGGTTTTGTGTAAACAATTTCCTTTAATTCAAGTTGCCTTCAGTTATCTTTTTGTTGCATAGTCTTTTAGAATTTTTGTCTAGCATTTTCTTCACTCCCTCTCCCTAATTACTCTAGGTCTTCACGTGCCTAGGGTGAGCTTAGGGAGAGGCTCTACTTGTCACCTTAGTAGTAGTGTCGTAAATTAGGGGTAGACTATTTTCTCACTATCAACAATTTGCATGTTTCCAGTCATTCCAAAACATAAAAAATATAAATTTGAAAAGACTAAAAAGAAAGTTGATTTCCATTTTGAAGCAAGAGATTTGATTTTGCAAAATGTTGCCTCCTTGGATGGCCCTAGATGCTTCCCTATCTAGGTTTTATAAATTTAAGAGTTGATCGATTTTATGTGTTACAACGACGTATTTTACAAAATGTGTAAAATTCGTATCAGAGGCAAAGTTAGTTAATATAGGTGGCCAAACAAGTTATTCAATCTAGTTACGTGACCTAAGCCAACCTTCATGTGCCCTAAAACCTATACCTTGCTTAAATGATATTCTCAAGTGATCTAGTGAGAAGGTACTCTAAGGATAGAACTAAGGGGTGCAATTAGGCCAAAACCTTCCTTTGAGGCAATCCGTATGCAGTGTCGATTAACTACGCTTTTGTTCCTTTAAGACGTGCTGATTAGCCCATAGTTGTAGGCTATTTAAATGTGTAAATGCCTAAATATTAAGATATCCTTAACATTTAGCTAGCATATATTAGGATGTAAATAAATTACTTCATACTTTTTAGCTTAATTCATAATTCATTCATTTCATCCATTTAGAATTAACTTAGAATTGCATGCATTTGATTAGTTAGTCAATTAGGTGAATTACTTACATTATTTTAATTTAACATATATGTTAAGGGTTTGTGCATAAATTACCATAATATTTTATTATTTTCTTATTCACTTCCTCCATAGGTAACGGCTGCTACTCCTCCTCGCGTACCCATTCACGCACAACTGTAGGCATTCATTTGGCATGAAGAGGATCTGGTCCTAACTTTTTGTTTTCAAATTCAACACCTGCAGCAACAAAGGGAGAAGGAGACAACCATGCACGGGGAGACTCCACCACAGTGAAGAGCTTTGAGCTCACCTCCATCACCACCACCATGTGTCTCCAAGCCTGAGCTCCACCACACCGTGGGTCGGCGAGGTGACAGCTCGCCGTGCCAAGCCAGTGGACTTGTACCAACACCGTTTGCATGCATCTCCGATGGCACGCAATCATCACCGTGCACCACCCTAACCACCACCACCAGCAACCACCACCGCACTAACACGCAGCAACCATTTTCACAATTTTAAGACGTCCAGGAAGCTTCTCGGATGTCTGAAGCCTCTATACCACCTTTTTCCTTTTCGTTTCTTCTTCCTCTGTTTTTCCTCAACTTCAACGAAACTCACCACCATCATCACTAATAGTGCAACCTAGCTTCTAATAGCACACCACCTTCAGCAGAGGTCACGTTCAACCTAGCGTGTAGCAATCGCATGCACGTGCCCCTACAGTCCCCCTCGCCTCCAACTCCATCTCCCCCTTCAGTTGCACCTCCGCCACACTCGCAACAACACACTTGCAGATGCGTGTTGTCCAGTAGTGCCCCTGCAGCCACGCTCCTTCAGCAGCATGCCCTCGTGCGCCCGTGTCCACTGCAGCGTGACATCACCTCCCATGCACAGCTTGAGCAGCACTCGTGCACTGATGAGATCCTCATCATGAGCCCTAACTAGCTCTTTTTGACCTAAGAAAGAGAATTAGAGCTCCTACATAACCTAGAGAAGGGCTTAATTAAAGGAATAAGTGTTCTGAGAAGAAAACATGAAATAAAGGTTAAAACTGCAATATTACCATTGCAGTACATAAACGGGATTTCTCAGAGACAAAACATAGGTCAAATGATCTGAATAACATAAAAAGTGGGTTAGTTCAATCAGAAATGGGTTACTATGCAATCCAAGAATTAAATGAGATTCTGTAACCCTAAACAGACCTGGTTAATTCAACAAGGCTCTGGTCAGGATTAAAATCAACTAAAGCCTCTAAAATTCATGGAAAAATATCCCCTAAGGTTTAGAACCTTCAATTTGACCTTTGGAACCTATTTGACCTGGATTGGGGTCCTAGCTCATTAATTGACCTAATTTGGGTTTTTGTGCAAAATGTCTAGTCAAACATGGTCAAACCTAAAATCCAACTTCACCATTGGATTCCTTAGGTCAAAATTAGGTTTGTGACAAAATTTGGATCTAAGGGGACGTCATCTTGACCTACTTTTCGAAATAGTACACCTAATTACATTTTTGGCCCTATCTTTTGAAAACATTGCACAGACCCCCCTAACTTCTTCTCCACTCTTACAAACAGGTCCCTCCATCATTAATTTTGAGAAATCCTACTCCGATGAGGAATGGAGAGGGAGTACTCCCTGATTCCTCAGATATCTCCTCCCAGATTTGGAAGGGAGATTCTTTGAGGAATTCCCTTCCATCTGAGCTCGATCCTAATATCTGATTTGCACCCAATCTCTCATGCGAACGCATGAGAGATTTGGGTCTCTAATTGATTCCATCTTTGGTGAGGATTCACTCGCTTGGAAGCTTGTCTTGCAAGAAGACATCCGCCTGCGAGCGAAAGCGCAGAAGTGGGTGGGACATTAGTCCCACCATGTGAACGCAGGAGTGAGGTGCGTAACATAAATTGATTTTGTGTTTTACTCTATTCACCTCAAGACACACTTGGGGTGAGGTCCCTCACCTATCACGCCTCATTCGCTACACTCCCCCACGGACCTGGCACCCGACCCGACTAACCTACCAAGCACTCCTCGCGCACCACACCCACGTCAATGTGCTTGGACCCGGGCACGCAACTAACCCGATTACCTACCTCTGGGAGAGCGTACCAAAGAGAGATACACAGAGAGAGAGAGACGCACATGGAGGGTAGGGGAATAGGTTTTTCTGTGTGGCGATTGTGTAGGAAGAGGAAGCTAAGGGAGGAAGAGGCGCAGCAAAAGAAGGAAAGGAAGGACCTAGCCGCAGCAAGAGAAGTCAGAAGAGAAGGAGGGTGCAGCTGAAGCCAAGGCATGGTGAAGCGAGAAGAAGGAAGGAAGGCTAAAGGAAGAAGAAGAGAATGTCAGAAGAGAAAAAAGGAAGACAAGGCTGAAGCTAAGGGTAGTAGAGCACTATGGAAGGAGGCAAAAGGAAGGACACTGACAAAGAGAAAGAAGAAAGCAAAAGCTAAGAAGGCAGAAGAGAAGCAACTGCAGCAGAGATAGAAAGAGAAGGAAGAAGAAGAAGAGAAAGCTGCAAGGAGAAGAATAAAGAGGCCATCATTTAAGATGTCTGATCTTATGATCAGACGTCCAACTCTCTATTTTTGCTATAAATTTAACTCTTAAACTCTTACATTTATATTCTGAATTAAGTTTTGAGTAATTCTAAGTGTTCAATTACATTAATGAGATTAGTGAATAAATTCCATTTGCTCCATGTGTTCGACCTCGGATACATAGATTTTCGAGTAATAAATTTTTATTTGTTGACAACGCTTGGTCACCTATACTACAACACAACTGACTGTTAAAACACGATCAAGAGCTGCAAACATGCACCACCTTCTCCTCGCACGTGGGCACCCACTACCATTCTTGTGTTGCGCCCAGTAGGGTCGCTGAACGCCTAATGCCTACCAGAGCTGCCTCCGCGTGCACCGTGCACGCCTCCTCGCTACCATCCTTGCCATCTTCGCGCACACCTCTCCAGTAGCAGCAGCAGTAGGAAACACCCAACATACCCACCGTCATTCTTGCGCTGCGCTCAGTAGGGTCGTTGCACGCCAAGCACCTACCCGAGTCGCCTCCACGGGCATCGTGCATGCCTCCTCGCTACCATCCTTCCCATCTTTGCACACGTCTCTCCAGTAGCAGTAGCAGTAGGACACCCAACATAGCCACCGCCGTCTCATCCTTGCCGTCACTGCCTCTGGCTGTCATTTGCCACGCTACCACCACCGTCGAGTAGCCCTCAGCCCACTCGACCTCCAATTGGCTTCACGCTTCCAGCTGTGGTCTCCTCAACACATGCGAGTAAGGCAAAGCTCTTCCCTTATTTTGCTACTGGAACCATGCCTTTAGTTTTTACATTGCTTCATTCTTATATCATTAAATCAATTAAATAATATGTGATTTTGATGAGAATGCCCCTCCTCTTTCATAAAAGGACTATTGCAACATTATCTTACATGATTCCCTTCATTTGAATGGTTTCTTGGTTTTATTCAAGGGAAGTCATTCCCCAGCAGCATTTATATTTATGATGATTATTTTTATCAATCCTTATTCTGGGATTTCATTCTTGGGCTTAGGAATTTCATGATCACCATGTTATTGAACATAAATATAACTCTAAGTGATTTCCTTAAAAGGAGGTTTGAGTTGATTATGATTCTATTGCTTGGGAGAATATAATTGAGAATTTCTACTTGACAGCATGTGCAAGTTTTTAATAGGGTATTTCTTCCCTGTGGATACAACCCTCTCTTCTACGAGTGATTCAATTTTAATTCAATATTTTGATTAGTTGATTTTCCACTGTGTAGAAATACAACAAATCATCTTAATTATCATACTCGAAAGCGAAAATCGACTTGTCAAATGGCACTGTTGCTGGGAAGGCAACAAGCTTGTTAGACTCATATTTATTTAATTATTTGTTCACATTTTATTTGAGGCAAATTTCAATTTGATTATTTGTTTGGTGCGAGGTATGCATATTTGGAGACATCTTGCCGCACCAGCCTCAAAGATCAGACGATCTTTGACATTGTCGGTGACTTGCAACACTGGGAGAAGGAGCATCACGCCCGCCTTAGCGATGCCTTGGTGGACCTTATTTCCACCGCTGGAGGACATATCTGGATGACCACATCTTCATCTCATCCATTTAGCTATAGTTAGTTTTTATTTTTCTTTCTTCTCTTTGTTTTAGTACATTCATTTGGAAAACACTTATTATGGGGTACATTTTTAGGGGTTTGTTCCCCGATTTTCTTTTAGGCCCATGTTGGGGAATATTTTTTGGGAGCATGTTCCCTTCTCTTTAGATCTTGGTTTTTATTTTATTTTGTTGTTTATCCTTTTCTTTGTTTGTGCATAAATAGATATATATATATATAAATAACAAGATGAGCTACCTACTAGAAGCTGCCTGCCCCTAGGTCGTATCATTTGGGATTGAATGAGCAGCATCTAGATCTAATTTCCGATCTTGCACATTGCAAGAAGAATGCTGGAATCAAGTATGCACTTCTAACTTTGCATTTCTACCTGTCATGCAAATGCACTTGGATTAATTTCAAGATCACCTAATATGTATTGAACAGATCTAACAAGTGGTCACATTTAATTTTTTGAGAAAAAAGGACTAATTATAGGAGGGACATTTAAAATCCAAGGATTTGACTTTCAAACTTGGCGTGCGACTCAAAATTCAAAATCTATTGCAGTGTATGCACACTTATGTCTCTTGCACCATGGCACGCATTTAGACACTCCTTAGGTTTTGAACCACTAGGATTATAGCCTCTGATTACTGGGGTCTAAAGTTACCCAAACTTTAGTTCAGAGGTGAAGTTGCCTCCAAACCTTATGGATTAAGAGTAATTAAGAAGCACCGCGAAACCAACACTTTAAAGGAAGGTCTTCACCCTACTTGCATCCTTCTTTGCCGTGTTTGGTGGTGACTAAACTTTTTGGGCTTTAGGGAGGATCACCTAAGTCCCAGTTAGGTCTTCTTAGGCATATCTTAGGTCAACAAGTAGGTGCATAACTGTTTAGATAACTTGATTTGTCACCTGCAAGTGGACTTAAAATCTCAAAAGCCTAACTGATTAAAGACCCAAAAAGTATGATTTGTGTTTGCTTGGGGAATCAGATTGTGGTGTGAGGTAGAATGGACCACGTTGACTTTCATCCTTTCACATCTTGCCCACAGCCTTAACCCCATTCTACAATCTTTGATCCCATACGCCGAGATGGTCTATTTTTTGATGGACAAAATGACAACCAGTGGGATCCGTTTTACTCCTATTATAGGAGTATTGGCCTAGTTAAGCCCCAAATCAATGACCAGAACCTAGGAGTCGGATTTTCCTTGCCATATAACCAACACACCATACAAATACTCAACCCACCCTCCCTGAATGATTATAATGGTTGGACAGAAACTCCTAATAAGCCTGAGCTGGACTTCTCTCTTGATAGAAATGATGACCTCTCCTCCTTAATGATGGAAGCACAGAAAATGCAAGACGAAATGATTGAATTATTAGGAGAATCTTCGAGAGTAGGCCAACAAGAAAAAGAAGACATTAGCCACCCAACCTACCCCATTGAGGATGACATGCACCCCTCTACGCTAGATGCATCTCTCATGGGGGAGCCACACCCAAAGTTGGGGAATTTTGGGGATTACGTAAGGGAGAATAACTACTTTTCGAGGATTGATTTTGAACCCTCCCCACTAGATGACACTTCCTTGAGAGGTCCATGCCTTAAGTGGGAGGAGGATATATATGTTAAAGTACCTATATAATGGATGAAGAAAGGAGGCAACCTGAGGAAGATGATGATCAGGTTTAGTATCCACCTGAATTATATTGGAGTCAAAAGAAGGGAATGATGGTACCATTGGAAGACCATGACCCAGATGAAAGTATTTTCATCACATTTGATGAAGTTGGCCAAAGTCAAGTTGTTAATCCCATCCTCCCTTATGATCATGAGATGGAACTCAAGTTGACCCTTAGGGAACCTAACCTTGAAGAAATTCACCTATGTGAGGAGTCTGATGTTACCAGTGTAAACCATGTACCCCAGATAGAGTGCCCTAGGGGTTCTGTTGAGATTTTAGATGACTCTAGACCTCGAATGACTAATGTATAGTATGATGAGGTGAGGGATGAATTATATGAGGAACTTACATTCAAGATTTGGAGTGACACTAAGGGTGATTATGTCTTACTTAAAGAATTAGCCCCCGAGGATGTCATAAATTTGACCAAAGTAGGTTTCCTTAGCACATCTATTTATGATATCCCTCCTCATGGTGAAATAATGGAAAATTTAGAAGCAACTTCTGAGATTAATGTGGATTCACATATAGACTCCGGGGAGGATTTGAGTAAAGAACAAGAACCCGGGGATGACATTGATAGGATAATCCCTAGATCTATTGCTTCCATCTTGCCTTCATTTGATTTGGAGTCATCCTCTGATTCTCTTATGTCTAAAGGCAAAATTTTGACTCCTGATGAAGTGCAGGAAGATACTTGTGATAGTTCAAGGGATGCTACGGATGCAATTGAGGAATTAAAAAGGTTGTTAGGAATGGACACCAAGCCGATTAGACCCAACCTAAATCTTATGGCCATCCTGCAACCTTAAAATTTGGACACCCTAGACAATCCCTAGCTTAGAGATATGCTCATTTCTATTTTGACTGAGGGGCCTAACTAACTAATATCTCTTGTAATGGGTATCGGGTATGGTTTGATGATTTCTATAGTCAGTCCATTACCTTGGGGGTTTATCTCTGCACCATTCCTTCCCCATTTCTTTTGGAGGATCCTTGTCAACCTTCCCCTACCCCTTTGGAGGTTGTTATGCCAGTTTATCCTTTAAAACCTCCTCCAGTGACCTGGGAAGATTTCATTCCCATCTTGGTTGGACAAGCATTTGCTATTGAAATTCATCATCAGCTCGCCAACATCCTAGGTTACCTATTTTCTAGGCCAGTATTACTTTGCTCATTTTTAGGGCCTATTTCTGTGATCCTTGAACCTGATTTGCAGGTTCTTTAGCTACTCGGCTGCTAACAAAATAATGGCAGCCCATCTCTAACCCAGGTAATATCCTTCTATTTAGTGAGGACATTATAGATTTTAGGCATGTGGGGGTGTACTTGGGGATATACATAGCATTTATACACAGAGCATTCATGCATTTAGTTCAAGCATTTTGCATTGCATACATTGTCATTAAAAAAAAAAAACATTTTGCATTGTGTTTAACTGGCAGGGCTCTGCATTCTTAGGCAGACCAGAGCTTTAGGTTAGACTAAGTTGACTCTAGGTGCTTGAATTTAGAAGATAAGTTGAGATACTAGTTTTAGACCCATAGGATTCTTTGTGGAACTACAAAGTTAAGTAGGAGTTAAGTTGTAGACCATTCCTCAAGAGGTTGAGGAAGGAAAGCTAGGGTTTGAGTTAAAGGTTGGGTAGTATCTAGTGTCTTTCTCTACCTTTTAGTTTGCAGGTCCTCGTAACCTAAGCATCCACATTTCACACACACTTGGTCTTATGTAAATAATGATCACCTTAATTTCTTTCTTGAAGAAAATTTGGTTCTCTTAGTTCTGACTTAGGAGAAGCTTGAAAACACAATTTGATTGAAAGAGTTCCTATCGCAGGGGAGGTGGAGTATATACTCACCTTGAGGATGAGATGATAACATGTCACCTCCTCAATGCTTGTCTCTTTGGATATCCATCCTACTGGGGGCATGTAAGAATATTGCGCGGTTCTGGTACCATGGGCAGTCCTATCTCGAAGTGTCGATTTCCACAGGCCTAAATTTGCATAAGAAATCCATAGGCGATACTATCTCAAAGTGTCGATTGCCAGGATTTCTTAGGGTTGCTATGGGCAGTGCTATCTCGAAGCATCGAAAGCCAGGCACCCTTCAAGGTTCGGTGATGGGGATAATGATTCCGACACAGACTATGTTGATAGTTGATCCAAGGTTAGACTTTGAGAAATCAAACAAAAATATATATATTACAAAAAAAAAATCTTTTTCTAGGGTGGCAATCAAACCAACCTCAAATAACTCAAACCAATTGACATGCATGGATGTTTTAATCTCTGGGAGCAATAAACCCTACGGTAGAGCTAGAAATCAGGGAAACCTATGCCTGCAACTCATCTTTAGCCGAACTAGTTTGTAACTTGGCAACCACTTGGGAGCCTTAGGTCTAAAGTCTGAACTTAACATGTTTCTAAAGTAAGACTGATTAGGTTGGCTAATCCACTTGGAGAGCTAGGTTATTGCATGAGTTTGCTAGGGACTAGCAAAAACTAGGCATGAGGGCATTTGATTAGCTCATATTTATGGGCTATTTAAATGTGTAAATGCCAAGATATTAAGATATCTTTAACGTTTAGCTAGCATATATTAGGATGTAAATAAATTACTTCATATTTTTTAGCTTAATTGCATGAATTTAGAATTTACTTAGAATTGTATGCATTTGATTAGTTAGTCAATTAGGTGAATTACTTACATTGTATTAATTTAACGTAGAAGTTAAGGGATTGTGCATAAATAACCATAATATTTTATTATTTTCTTATTCACTTCCTCCATAGGTAACGGCTACTTCTCCTCCTCGTGTACCCATTCACGCATAGCTGCAGCCATTCATTTGCCATGAAGAGGATCTGATCCCCCCTCTTTGTTTTCAAATTCATCACTTGCAACCACAAAGGGAGGAGGAGATGACCATGCATGAGGAGACTCCGCCCTGACTCCACCACTGTGAAGAGCTTCAAGCTCACCTCCATCACCACCACCATGTGTCTCCAAGGTCGCGCTCCACTGCATCGTGGGCCAACGAGGTGACAGCACGGCACGCCAACCTGGTAGACTTGTGACAACACCGTGTGCATGCATCTTCGATGGCACGCAATGATCATCGTGCACCACCCTCATAGCCATCACTAGCAACCACCACCACACTATGCCAGCAACCATTTTCATAATTTTAAGACATCCAGGAAGCTTCTTGGATGTCTGAAGCCTCTTTACCACCTTCTTTCTCTTTGTTTCTTCTTCCTCTGTTTTCGTCCACTTCAACGAAACCCACCACCATCATCACCAATAGTGTGCCACTGCCCTCATTCTCGCCCACATGCAACCCAGCTAGCAGTAGCGCACCACCTTCATCAGAGGCCGTGTACAACCCAGTGTGCAGCAGTTGCATGTGCGTGCCCCTTGCGCTCCCCCTCACCTCCAACACCCACGTCCCCTTCAGCTGCACCTCCGCCATGCCTGCAGCAACACGTGTGCGGCCACGTGTTTTCTAGTAGCGCCCTTGCGGCCGCACTCCTTTAGCAGTGTGCCCCTGCCTGCCCGTGACCCCTTCAGCACGCCATCGCCTCCCACACTCGGCCTAAACTGTGCTCATGCACCACCTTCTCTTCACGTGCGAGTGCCTACCACCATTCTTGTGCTGTGCCTAGTAGGGTCGCCGCACGCCTAGTGCCTGCCCGAGCCACCTCCACGTACACTGTGCGTGCCTCCTCGCCATCTTTGCGCATGCCTCTCCAGCAACCATAGCAGCAAGAAACACCCAACATACCCACCGTCGTCTCCTCCTCGCCGCCGTCGCCTCCGGCCATCGTTTGCCATGCTACCGCCACCGTCGAGTAGCCCTCGGCCCACTCGACCTCTGCTGAGCTTCACACTTCCAGCTATGGTCTCCTCAATGCATGCGAGCAAGGCAAAGCTCTTCCCCTATTTTGCTATAGGAACCATGCCATTAGTTTTTACATTGCTTGCCATTTCCACTTCATTCCTATATCATTAAATCAATTAAATATTATGTGATTTTGATGAGAGAGCCCCTCCTCTTTCGTAAAATGACTATTGCAACATTATCTTACATGATTCCCTTCATTTAGAAGGTTTTCTTGGTTTTATTCAGGGGAAGTCATTCCCTAGCAGCATTTATATTTATGATGATTACTTTTATCAATATTTATTTTGGGATTTCATTTTTGGGCATAGGAATTTCTTGATCACCATGTTATTCAACATAAATATAACTTCAACTGATTTCCTTAAAAGGAGGTTTGAGCTTGATTATGATTCTATCGCTTGGGAGAATATATTTGAGAATTTCTTCTTGACATCTTGTGCAAGCTTTTAATAGGCCATTGCCACCTTGTGGATACGACTCGCTCTTAGTTGTTTAATTTTAATTTAATATTTTGATTAGTCGATTTTCCGCCACTTAGAAATACAATGACAAAACATCTTAATTATCATCTTTAAAAGAGAAAATCGACTCGTCACGTGTCCCCCTCCTTAAAGTATCAAAGCACTTGGTCACAAGATAATACCACCACCACAAAGTGAAATAGGAGGGTCTACACCGATAAAGAGATCGGTGCTTATAGCCTTAAGGGATCGAGACCTAATGTGGTGCCTAAAGTGCATGCTTAGTGTGAGAAGTGTGCATCACATCGTGAAAATCAATTTTGCTCTGTAAAGAATTTCATGCAAGTCCTTTTGTCTAATCAATTTGGAGTCTACTTTTAAGCCCCAATCTAATTAGCAGCCCCAATTTTTAGAAGGTGACCACTTAATTAGGTAGATTCAATCACAATCAAGTGGTCCTTGAATTTAGCCCAGAATGCAATGCATGATTAGGCATTGGATGCAAAGATAAGAGAATATACCTGTCTCCAGCAATCTTCATGCAGGATACTAGGCAATGTAATAAAAGATATCTAAATGTTGCTCATTAACCTCTAGTATGCATGCTCCTATGGATTTGCAACTCTTAAATAGGTAGCTATTTGTTGTGAAACATTAAAAAAAATTTCTACATTATTGTTGTAGTTGTGAATCATGTTGAAGCAAAATAAATTTATAGATCAAAAATTGGTAAGTCCTAAGTTGTTCGCAAGGAGACAAAACAAGATCTTAAAGCCTTTCGTACAAGCTAATCTAATCTAATGAAAGCACGTAAAGAGAGACAAGATATACATTGAATCAAACTCTTTATTGCCACTTGCAGAAAGTTTTACACATAAACTATGAATCAAAGCAAATAAACTAAAGAAAGAGTAGAGAGAGCGAGAGAGATGAAGTGCAAAGCTGCTTAAGGGATGCTTGTAGGAAACTCGGCAAAGATTCAGATCCAGGGTGCTGGGAAGAAGACTAGAGAGAGATGTCGCAAAGAGGGAGGGGGTGTGCATTATGGTGGTCTAAACTAAATTAAAACTAATTGCCTCTAAGGGTTGGAGGCTACGTCCTTTTATAAGAATCTAGGTGTCTTCCTATTGGTTGATCTAGAGTTCCTAGGATCACTGGTTTGGATGGCTTAGATTTCACTCTAGCATTGAGTAAATAAGGACCTTAGGATCTAGATTGTAACTCTATGATAGATTGGTGGTTTTCTAGAAATACGATTTCCTAGTTGGGTAAGAGGATAGAATAGGAAAGGATAGGTTCTAGTGTTTGGAAATGTTGCTCAATGGTTTTTTTGGGTTGTTCCAAGAGGATAAAGACATGTATGGAGGTTTTTGTGTGAAGGAGAAGGCCTCTGGACATCAAGGAAGGTCCCTAGAAGTCTTATACTACAGAATTAAAAGTCTAGATGATGTTCTAGGTTGTTTTAAGAGGATAAGGCCATATTTGGTGGTTTTGCTTGCTTGAGAAGGGTTATGGATGTCTAGACACCTTCCTGGACATCTTGTACTAGATAATTGGAAGTCCAATCAGACTCTTGGATGTCCAAGTAGGGTTATGGCCCACAGGTGCATTTGGGGTTATTTTGAGTCAATTCTATCAAATTGGACATCCAAGAGAGTGTCTGGACATCTGGACTGGGTTTGTGATGTGCATACATCTGAATATCCAAATATGTCTCTTAATGCATGTTCTTAGTATCATATTAGCCTCATGCATTGTAAATATCGCATAACATACATCATCATGCATTTAGGTCAAATTGTACAAATTGTATAGTAATTTCTTCCTTTTGGTGGCCAAGGATAGGGTGACTTTTAATCGAGGCCTCGGATTGGAGATCCAATCGTATGGATCTAATCAGGGCAACGATTAGAGTTCAACGACTCCAGGATCACCCCAATTAGACTTCCGTAGCATCATATATAATCCGAGGAAGGTCAAAGATCAAGAGCCAAGATGTTGTCAATTTGCACTTTAGATGATAAGTCCGACTACATGGATGGATTCGAATCGACGATCACAGCCCAACAGCGTGAAAATTGATCCAATCCGATATCCATGGCACCATCTACAAGGAACAAAAGATGGATGGCCAAGATGGTGCCATGTGGCACAATTTCAGCCGCCTACACCAGCCCAAGACTCGTCGCTGGTTTTCCCTTCTCAACCGTGCGATGAATCTGGGCCGTTCGATCACCATCAAACGACCATGGTCGCTCCTACGCAAAAACCATCTGCATGCCTCAAACACATGCATAGTGCAGCGAGCGAGTGTCTCTCCGCGAAGTAGAGGTGTGGGTTCGATCCCCGGTGCACTTCAATTCAAGGAGTTGGTGTAGGAGCGATTAAATCATGCCATTGGATGGCGAGCGAGCGATGCAAATGTAGGAGACGTGGCAGGACCAGAGCACGCCAACTCCTGATTGTATGCGCGATCTAACACACATCCGAACTCCTGATTGTACGCACGGGTGTGCGGTTATGTTGAAGCTGAAGCAGGCGAGATTGTTTGTAAGCCGTTCGATCGGATGGCTGACAAGGCAAGAACGTGTATGTGCGTTAGGCGAGTAAAAGAGGAGACAGTAGGCATGCTTGCATGTAGCCCATGTTCAGGCCTTTAGTTACAAATAAATCCATCACTAAAGGCCCTGAATTAATGTTTTATATATATAAAGACCTAATTGCCCCCAACCTCTACACCTATATATAGCCCTACGACCTCCACTTCTTCTTCATCCCTTCCTTTACCTCTCTCCATCTCCAAAGCTCTAAAGAAGCTTGTCCCAAACCTGGGATGCTCCTCTAGAGTCAAAATTAAAGTTTTCTCTCCCCTGTTTCAAAAGTGGACCTATAACGACGATGATGCCCTACCTCGCCCCTGGTTCTTCCTGCTCTGTTCTTCATCTTCCGTCTTTGTCCTCCGTCATCAAGTCGTCGCCCCATCCAGCTCGTCCTCCAAGCAACCGTCGAGGAGGGTAACATCTCTCTCCCTTCTTTATCGCTTTCTAGAATTGAATTTCTTGCTTTCTAGTTGTAAAAACAATATTCAGTTACAAAGTGATTGTTCTCTCTCTCTCTGTTAGTGTTAATATCAATGTCATTATGATTATCTCACTTTTAAATCAAAATAACAAAAAAATGTAATCAGGGATTTTAGATCGACATATCCTCCCTATGTTCAACCTAGAATCTCTTTACGAATTTTGATACAAATTTTTTTGTTGAAGAATTTATTCGCAAATCATCCTACGAGGATGAGTTTTCAAAACTCAACTTCCATTTGCGTAGATTTTCCTCTTCAACATTTTGGCATCGTTGCTAGGGAGGAAATGAGTCTCAATTTTCTTTCCACATTTCATGCACTTTATTATTTTCTAACTTGCTTTTATTTCTCCTATTGTTTTTCAAGTACCTCAACAAGGAATCTTCAAGTAGTAGAAAGGAGTAAAGTACAATTGAAGACAACTGTAAGTGCTCCGCATTCTTCCCCCTCCAAAGATTTCATTCCACAACCTTAATTCAAACCCCAATTAAACTGGGTGTTCGCATAAACCCTAGGATTAGTTTGGATGCTTTTATTTCCACCTCCACTCATCTCATCTTCGTAAAAACAAAAAAAAAAGGATACTTCTTGTGGGATAAATCAATATACACACCACCCACATTGAAGGCACATAAGCTAACTTGATTTTTATCTACTCAACCAAGATTCTGACCTGTGGAACCGGTACATGTAAATCAACACATAAGAGAGTAGAAATCATTCTAGGTTAATCATCTTGTCTGCCTAACTCAGTGGTGCATTTCGGCCAATTATTTGAGTTGTTTGGGCCGCACCACTTCATTTTAAAATCAACTCATCAAGTAGCTTCCCCTTAGGGTTTACAATTTAGGTCCATGCTAGGCACTCCACTTTACTTTTTTATTTCAAAAGGAAAAGATCATGATCCGTGTTTGAACATCTTGTTTGCCTCTGAAACTTGATTGAACTCAACTAATTCTAAACCCTAAAAGCTACTTATGCATGATTTGAACATTAAAATCTACTCATCAAAATAATCTTGCTTGAAAACCCTGGCTATGTAAGCACTCACACATATTCAATCAATCATTAGGGGCACAACCCCTTGTAAGGGCACACCACATTCCATAAGCACTACAATCCTAAGCCTAAGTAAAATCAAGTAGACATTGGCCTTAAAGACTGATTCACTCTTTGGGGACCAGACTGAGATTGTTTACAATTAACCTGCTTGTACTAGGCAATCTGATGTCTAGCTGGGGGAGTAGAATCAAACGATCGTGGCTGGGGGGTACACTAGGAACCGGAGGTGTAAGCTAAAGGAAGAACCTTCTCCCTAGTCCCTCCTTCTAACTTGTTTGATTGATAGGATACCTGTAGAGTAACTCATCTATAATCTTAAGATGGATTCTAAGAGTCTGTAGATCCTTATGCTATCCAACTTAAGGACAGGCTTGTTTTGTTGTGATGCAAGGTTCTTATTCCTAGTCCTTTCGACCTCTTTCTAGTTTATGCTTGGAAGGAGGTCATTGAATCCCCAATTGGAAGGACCATTAGATCATTCTAGGAGGCGTAGATTGAATTTTGGCAAAATTGATCCCATGGCCGAGCAACAACCTCCTCTACCTCAGAATCAATAGGAGATGTTTCAAAGGTAGCCAGAACAAATGTAGAGAATGAAAAAATGGTTCTAGAGAATGCAGGGTGTTTAGACCTTGAAGGATTTTTATGATCCTTTAAATTACGAGGAATGTCCCGGCATCCAGATTCCTACCGGAGATGTTGAAATCAAGCCCCAGGTCTTAAGCCTGATCAAACATTTCCATGGGCTTGGCTCTGAAGGCCCGTTTCAGCATTTCCAGGACTTAACCACTTTGGTCCAGACCACCTTAGCATTAAACGTGATTGAAGAGCAAATGATCATGAGGCTCTTTCTCACTCTCTTAGGGATAAAGCCGCTCATTGGTACAGGACCATAGGAAGACCGATCACAACATGGAACGATCTAAAATCGGCTTTCTTGAAGAAAATCTTCCCTGTCGGACGTACCAATGCTCTGAGATGGGCTATTACTACCTTCACCTAGTGGCCAGGGGAGTAATTTCATGTTGCCTGGGAGTGATTCTAGGACTTATTGCGGAAGTGTCCGCACCACGAGGTGCCGAAATGGTAGCTCTTGTAGATCTTTTTCCACAAGTTGACTAAGCAACTCAGAAATCACGTGGATGCTTCTTGCGGAGGCAATTTCCTCAACAAAGATGCAGATAGAGTGCATTATTTGTTTGGGGAAATGAGTGAAAATTCAATCAATCATGGCTCCAAGGATACTTTTAACCGGTCCCAACAACCTAGATCAAATGTTAATGAGGTTCATGACTCTCATTCATTCAATATGGAACTGATTTGTAATAAACTAGATAATGTGCACTTGGTTACCAAAAGGATGGAGTGGATGGCAGAAAACACTACAGACAATTCTAGATCCACTTAATCCTAGAATTTGGGATTCCATTCTTCGTGAGCTCCTTCTAGATGGGAGTTCATTAATCAACTAGATGTAGCTCAACTTGTGAGCTAGCATTGTTCGGAACCCCACGGGTTCCAAATTGGGGCCTTTGATCCCAGTTTCTCTAATCCATCCCTTTCTTTTTCTCCATCCTCGCCCTATGAGGATGTCTATACTGTACAGGAGAACGTTAGGAACAACCCTTCAATGCTTATAATCCTCGTTGGAGGAACCACCCTAACTTCTCCTCAAAAAACTCAGGGTAGCAGACCCAATTCTGACTCAGCAACTATGCTCCACAAAGACGAATGGGTCAGGGTCATGTTTACACTCAGCTGCTCCCAAATCAGGTCAATCAGCCAGCTTGGAATGTCTGTCAACCTGTAGGGCAGGCTAATTTGAACCGTCAGATGGTAGAGATGCAAGGATCTATGCTCCAGCTCATGCAGCAAATGAAAACCTCAATAGACAACTTGCAAATCGGGTTCATTACTAATTCCCGTCAACCTGGATCTCTACCATCTCAACCTGTACCTAACCCACGTAATATACAGAATCTAGGCAATCAAGCCCAAGGGTACGGGAATTAGAGGGACCCACACGCACATGCTCTGGTGGTTGAGTAGGGTCCTCCCTTATCTGCTTCTTCATCAAATTTGAGGTTTCTGCCTAATAAAGCCCCTCCAATCTTTCCTAACCCTCCCCAAGACCCAAACCCATATGCATCTACTAACTCTATTACTTTGAGGAGTGGAAGCAAACCCTGGGCCCAAAACTACCTTGTTCTGATCTACCAAATCTTGGAGAACCTGCGGAGAGAAAGAACTCTGAAGAAGAAATCATTGCTCAAGAACCTGATTCCAAAGATCTGACTCATGTTCCTTTTCCTGAGACATTGATTAAACCTAGGAAGAAGAAGCCTGTTGATAATAATGAGGAGCTCTTGAATATATTCAAGAATGACGAAATCAATGTCTTGCTCCTTAACGCTATTAAACACATACCGGCCTACGCTAAATTTTTAAAGGTTTTATGCACACAGAAGCGTAAGTTGAGGGAATATGTTCTGAGGAAGGTGATACTCTTCGAGCAGGCTAGTTCTATTATCTTGCCTCACCTTCCTTCAAAAAAGAGACATCCAAGTGCCCCTTTGATTTCTTGGGTCATTGGAGATTACACCTTTGATAGGGAGCTTTTGGATCTAGGTGCATCGATTAACCTAATTCTGACTTCTCTTTACTAGAAGTTCAGATTAGGTGAACTTCGACAGACGTTAGTAATGCTACAGTTAGTAGACTGTTCGATCACCAATCCGAGAGGTGTTATTATCAAGGTTAAGGATTTCTATTTTCCTATAGATTTCCTTGTCCTTGACATGGATGTATGACAGAACTGTTCTCATGCATTTGAAAGTCATCAAAAATCATAGTATAGTTGCGCAAAAACGTTCGTCAAAAATTAAGTTTGTAAACATTATGAGACTTGAGTCCTAATCGTTCGTCTCTGGGAGGCATTTGATTTACTTTTGAAATCGATCTTTTTGCCACTCTACTTTGTTTAGAATCACATGCTGGTTCATGATTATTACGTATTTAGGTATGACATGCTTAGTTGCAAGAATATTAGGAGTTAGAAAGAGGCAACAATAATCATGCAAATGATAATAGCAATCAATAAGCTCATTATGATTTCACAACAAGGAGACATATATATATATATATATATAAATGCATTTTCATTCATTCCATAGGGGAGTTGTTTGCACAAAAGATTTAGAGGAAAGCTTGTACATAAATGCTTGAAACAGAAATCTAGCTACTAGAAAATGATTGCATAAAAGAATCAATGGGGCGATTTCGCATGCATCATTGGGGGAGAAGTTAAGACTATGTTACTAAGCAGTAAAAATCACGGAGAGCATAAACTAAATCTAGCATAATAGAGGGCATTCAGGGGTGGTCCACGATGGCCTTGGAGAGGTCGGGAGAAGAATGAGGGGCAGCCAATGTAGCTTAGGCCTACCCTTGGAGAGAGGTAGGGTTGATCCAGCATCCTGACATGATGTCCTCCATGATGGTGGTGAGCTCATGGAGGTGGAGTAGCTGACCTAAGTTAAGGTGGGCGTGTATGGAGCTAATTTGGTGAGTGGTGCCAATGAAGCCAAGGGATGTGAATGAATGCAAATGGCCACCCCTTAGGTCTTTCGATAGACCTAAGGGAAGCTCTCTAGATAATTATGGAATTCTCTAGAGAGGCCTATGGTGGGAGCTCATGGGAGAGTGAGAGAGAGAGGATGGATGGTGGTTTTTAGATCCACCAAATGTGGATCTAAAAATTGAATGGCTCTTGGTTGCTAATTTTGGCAACCAAGGCAAACACACATGGTAGAGAGTTCTAGAGAACTCTAGGCTAGGTATTTTCAAGTGGATGGTGTGTGTGGGTCGAAACTTAGGTGGCTAGGTTGATTAGGTTAGGTTCTAGTGGGTTTAGGTCAAGGTATGTCTCAAATTAGGGTTGTAAACCCTAATTCACTAAGGTAAAGTGCAATTAAACTTAATACATGTTTAATTGGGTGTGTGGAAACTTAATTGAGAGTAAAAAAACTCAATTAATTTAGGTCTAGGTCAATTGGACTCTTACTGAGTCCAATTGGACAGTGTGTGCTGAGATCAGGGCTCAATTGGACTCAATGAGTCCAATTGAATAGGCTGATGAAAATTGACTAAGATCCAAGTCAATTTGGTTTAGTGAGGACCTAATTAGGTCCTTAGGGAGGTCTAGAGGTGATGTACTAGGGTTAGGGCACCTTTGTATAGGTTCCTATGGGGTTGGAATTGGGTTTAGGGACCTAGAGATCCAAGATTAAGGCTTAAATCTCAAAACAGGAACTGGAGGGCAGTATTAGACGTCTAATAATAGTGTCAGACGTCTTATGCTAAAAAATCAGAAGTCCAAACTTGTTGTCTGGACATCCAATGAGAGTCAGGAGGGATTTTGGTTTCTGTTTTGTGTATTCTACAGAAATTGGACATTTGACAAAGTGTCTAGACGTCTAATAACACTGTAGAAGTGGGTTTGAGGTGTGCGGGAGATGGCTAAGGGTCCTGGATGTCCTATAACTTATTTGGACGTCCAGATAAGGGTTGGAACTAGGGTTTTAGGGCTTCCTAGGGTGTTGTGACCTAATCTAAGGGTGGCTAAGGCTTGGGGAAGTCTCTAGGCTATCCTAGGGCTAGGATGGACCAAAGCTCTTCACATTTTACTACTTTATTCCTACTTAATTGAATAGCAAACCTTAACTCCCTTACATCATTATTCCTACATCTAATCTAAGTCTTCTGCTCCAGCTCTGCTACAACACCCGTTATTCCTGATCTGGCTTCAGATCCTACTCCAGATCCAGCTCCAGATCTAGCTTTTGATCAGCTTATTGCCTACAATTGACATAATGCACTTAATCAGCACATTATTTTATGCATAGCTAAAGTAAAGCAATAAAGATGTAGATAATGCTTATGCATGCATGAATTACCCTAACATATGCTATGTCCTAGCCTAATTTAGGTCAATTAAGACCTATGATTGCTGTGCAATCAATGTACTTGAGAATTTAAGGAACACACCCATCATTCTGGGGCATCCGTTCTTGGCTACAACTAAGGCCAATATCAACTGTGAGAACGATAGCATGAAAATTGCCTTTGGGGATCAGAAATTGAAATTGATATTTTTAAGGTGATTAACAAATTTGAGGATTGTGGATTTATAGAGAAACTTGAGCAAGATAACTTGAATATTGAAACATGTATAGCAGTTTCTGCAATTGCAAGTTCCTTTTGTCTTGATGGATTTGACCCGCAACCCTCTATGGCAAACTCACCACGTTCTGAAGAGGTTATTGATTTTGTTCCTATCAATCTCTTTCTCTTAATGAATCTTCATAAGCATCATCCTTACCTTCTATCCAAAACCTGCCCCAGCTCGAATTGAAACCATTGCCTGAGAGTTTGAAATATCAGTTTTTGGGACCACAAAAGATGCTCCCTATGATTATCAGTGCTAGATTAACTGAGCAGGAGATTAAACTGATCAATGACCTAAAAGAACACAAGGAGGTAATTAGTTGGACTATTCATGACCTTAGTGGGATCAAGCCATCTTATTGCAATCACAGAGTATTCTTAGAAGATGGATCCCGCCCTTCTCACCAAATGTAGAGGATATTAAACCCTAATATGCGAGAAGAGGTCAAGAAGGAATTGGTTAAGTGGCTCGACGTAGGAATCATTTATCTAATCTCAGATACTCCTTGGGTAAGTCCCATGCAAATTGTTCCCAAGAAAGCCGAGATTATCGTTGTGACTAATGAGAAAGGAGAATCTGTGACAACTCGTTCAGCTTCCTCTTGGAGGGTCTGTATTGATTACATGAAGCTAAACATACCCATGAAAAAAGATCATTTCCCTTTGCCCTTCATCGATCAAATCCTTGAAAGACTAGCCGGGCAAAAGTACTTCTGTTTCGTAGACGGTTACTTCGGATACAATCAAGTCCCTATCCATCCTGAGGATTAGAAAAAAATGACTTTCACCTATCCCTGCTGATGGAAACACCATCATGAGCCCTAACTAGCTCATTTTAACCTAGAAAAGAGAACAAAAGCTCCTACATAACCAAGTGAAGGGCCAAACTCAAGGAATAACTGGTTTGAAAGAAAAGCAAGAAACAAAGGGTAAAACTGTAATTTTACCATTACAATACAACAACGGGATTTCTCAGGGGCTAAACATAGGTCAATTGGTCATAACTAGATAAAAAGTGGGTCGGTTCAATCAGAAAAGGGTTAATGTGAAATATGGGAATTAAATGACTTCATGTAACCCTAAAACAGACCCACTTAATTTAACAAGGTTCTAGTCAGGATAAATTCAAATAAACCCTCTAGAAATAATGGAAAAATATCTCCTAGTGTTTAGAACCTTCAATTTGGCCTTTAGAACCTATTTTGACCTAAATAGGGGTCCTAGTCAAATATTTGCCCTAAATTGGGTTTTTGTGTAAAATGCCAAGATAAACGTGGTGAAACCTAAAATCCAAATTCACCATTGGATTCCTTAGGTTCAAATTAGGTTTATACCAAAATTTAGACCTAAGGGGAGTTCACCTTGACCTACTTTGCAAAACAATCCAACCCAATTACATTTAGAATCCTAGCTTTTGAAAACTATTCCAAATACCCCCCTATCCTCTCATCGTTCTTTGCAATTAGGTCACTCCGCAATTACAGTGAGGGAATCCTACTCCAGCGAGGATTCAAGGGGAATTTCTCCTTGATTCCTCAGAGACTCCCTCTCAAATTTGAAAGGGAGATTCTCTGAGGAATTCCCGATTGTGTGAACCCAATCTCAAGCCCTAATTGCCACCCAATCTCTCATGCGAACGCATGAGAGATTTGGGTATCTCTCGCCTTCCAAGTCTGGCGAGGCTGCCTGTGCTTGGAAGCTTGCCTTCCAAGCACAAGGCCCTCTTCCAGAGGCTATTTAAAGGTCCCCTAACCCTGCCGTTCATCCCAAGCTTGGTTTGGTCGGAGATAACCCCTCAATTTCATCTCTTCTCCGGCCAGACACCCAGCGAGCTCCGGCGACCTATTTCTCCTCCTCTCATCGCTCTGCCACAATACCAGTGGCAGAGTTTCCCTTGCCTCAGTCGTCCGCGTCGTGCCGTACCTGCGGACACGCCTGTATCCTCCTCGGTGTTGCCGTCCCCTTCTAATTGGGATCTTCATCTCCAACGGCGGCAAAAATGTGCCATCCTCCATCTCTTCACCCTTCATCCTTAAACTAGGTCAGATACTTCCCCTTTCTCTTCTCTTTTTCTTCCCCCTCTCTATTTCTATTTTTACCCCTCGACGCTCACAGACCACCACCATCTTCTCCAGCTCTGGCAGACCACCGGCGAGGTGCTTCCGCCATTCCACGCACCCATTGATGTAAATATATTTACACTACTTAAGATGTCTATTTATGCATGTTCTTAAGCATAGGATTGCATTTCATGATATAAATATTGCATAACATGCATCATCTTGCATTTAGAGTAGTTTGAATAAAATGGAGGTTAATTTTCTCCTTTTATGTGCTTGGATAAGGCAAACATTTTATCGGGGCCTCGGATCAAAGATCCAACCATATGGATGTGATCAGGGCGACGATTGGAGTTCAACGACTCCAAGATCCCCCTAATCGGACATCCGTAGCATCAGATAGTGATCGGGGAACCCTAGAAGATCAAGGGCCAAGATGGTGTAAATCCACTCTTCAAATGACAAATCTGACCGCACGGATGAATTCGGATCGACAATTGCAGCCCAACGATGCAAAAATCAAGTCAATCCGACATCCCGGTCGCCCAAACGGCCACATGAATCCCTGAAGGCCCTGCACCCGCTCGCTCTCCGCCGTTGGATCTCAATCCAACGGCTGTGGTCAGCCACACCTAAAAGTGTCCACTAGACCATTCGCACCTCGTAACGTAGCGGTCGAGAGCGCTTACGCGAGCCGTGGGCGCGGGTTTGAACCGCAGCGAAGGGGAGGAAGGCGCGGGCGTGCAGGCGATGGCGGCCATTGGATCGCAATCGGACAGCCATCAGCGCTCAATCGAGATTACGCACTATTGAACGCGTGGCATCATGCGCGATCACATGCGCCATGCGGGAGCAGCAACGGGCGGAGATGAGTCTTAAGCCGTCCGATCTCGTGATCGGACGGCTGAGTATCAAGGAACGTGCGTGGGCATTGAGGAAGCGAGCAACTGAGGAGCTGCGAGTGGGCGCAGAAGCTACGCCCACATTGGGGGCTTTAGTGATGGATTTATCCGTCACTAAAGACCCCTCTTTTATTATTTCGAAGATGTAATGACCATTTTGCCCCCACTCCTTGCAACTATAAAAGGAGACCCCCTCCATACGAAATTTTCATCCCTTCCTTCTCTTCTCTACCCCTCCAAAGCTCAAGAGAAGCTTGTCCCACACTCGGGATGCTTCTAGCGAGATAAAGTCCAAATTTTCGTCCCCCTTCGGAAGTGGATCCCACGACGATGACAGCGTGCTGCTCCGTTCCCATTCTTTTGCTTCGTCCTCCATCCTGCTTCATTCTCCTTCGTCCAGGCGTCGTCCCGTCCGGCTCATCCTCCAAGCGACCGTCGAGGAGGATAACTTCTCTCTCCCATTCTTATTTACAGCTTTTCTAGTGTAGAATTTTCCTGCTTTATAGTGTAATTGATTTCCCGCTTTCTAGTGTAACTTTTATTTAGTTTGATTGTATAAACAGTTGAAATATTGAATGTATGTTCTCTTTCTCTCACTCTCTTTCCCTCTCTCTCTCTTTCTTTTAGTCTGATAGCTCCATTGTAATTATATCACCTTGCTTAGCAAAAATCCTAAAAAAATATAATTGCGAATATAGATCAACGTAACCTCCCTGTGTTCGACCCGGAATTCTTTTTGGTATAAATTTTATTTGTTGAACACGAATTCTTCGCTTTCAAGCTACAATGATAGGTTTTCTAAAACCAAACACGTTAGCGTAGTGATTCGTACGTTCAACATTTTGGCACCATTGCCAGGGAGGCAACGATTTCCGATCTTTCCTTCGCATTTCTTGCACTTTATTTGTTTTCTAACTAGCTTTCTCTTGTGTCTATTATTTTGCAGAGACCTCCATCAAGGAATCAACAAGCGGTAAGCTAGAGTAAAGTGTAGTTGAAGACAACTGTAAGTGCTTCACCATTCTTTCCCCCTCCATAGATTTCATTCGCCACACCCATCCACCTCACCAAACACCTCAAAAGCTCCGCCACATTCCACTAATCACTTTCCCCCTTTCCATTGACTGCCATATGCTCCACAATCTTCACCCAAACAAACCCATCTCCACGACCATAGAATGACCAAGGCACGCATGCCCAGGCCGCCCCATGCCACGCCGACCACCGAGACATCTTCGCTATGCCACAGTGAAGCCTCTTGAGTGTTCTAATGAGGCTATAAGGCCGTGTTGCTTGAACTCAGGTTCTGACCTTTGTCACCATTGAAGCAGATGTGAAGCTTGCCCGCAAGCTCAAACCAGGAAGCCTCACTCCAGGAATCTAGGTCCAGGCGATGCGGATTCGTATCATGCACACTGCCACCCAGGAGATTGGCTTTGGAGACCTTTGCAGCCGCAACAATTGAGCAGGACCCCTACGGGCACGTGCGAGGAAGCAGGTAGGACATTTAGAGTGAAAGGAGCGGTATAAGATGAAAATGTGTCAGGGGCTTATCGCCTCCTGACATGGGGTGATGTCCCACTCTCCCCACCATTCCTCGTCCGCACCCCACGCTATGAGGACCTGATATGCTGACTTGATTATCTGTGCACTCCTCGCGCACCACCCATGCCAGTGAGCCTGGTCCCGAGAGTGCTAGCCCAACCCGGTTACCCGAGATAGCTCTGGGAGAGCGAGCCTAAGAGAGAAAAAAGAGAAAGTTTGCGGGGGAGGGTAGGGGTAGGTTTAGCACTTGCAGGGAAAGGAAGAAGAAAGAGGAAGCTGAAGGAGTAGCTAAGTAAGGAAGAAGAAGCTAAGGAGAAGGAGACGTAGAGGAAGCTAAGGAAAAAGGCTAAGGAGAAGGCAAAGGTGAAGAGGATCAGAAGGTAAGGAAAGAAGGAGGATGCCACAGGTGCAGCCGCAGAGAAGAAGAAAGTTGAAGAGAAGGCAAAGATAAAGAAGAAGACAAAAGCCAAGGCAGGAAGGAACAGAAGAAAGAAAGGAGAAGTCAGAGAAGAAAGAAAGCAGGAACCAAAGAAAGCTAAAGAAGAAGGAAAGAAAGACAGAGAAGAAAAAAGAGAGAGAAGAATGAGCCAAAGAGAACAAGCAAAAGAGGAAAAGTCAAACACTTTTAAGACGTCTGATTCTAAAATCAGATGTCCAATTCTTCCTAATTTCTTTTTTTTTTTTGCCGCATTTTATTATTCATAAACTCATGCTTGACATTCTAAATTATATTGAGTAGTTTTATGTGTTCAAATTGCAACTATTATTGAGATTTGTACATGAATTCCATTTGCTCCCTGTGTTCGACCTTGGACTTAAACTTCGAGTAATAAAATTTATTTATTTTCAAAGCGATTTCAACTATACTACGATGCATTACTTTAAACCCAATTTTGCCTTGCAAACACCTATGGAACCTTTGCTTTCCGTAGAATGCCATTTGGCTTATGCAATCCACCTACGACTTTTCAAAGGTGTATAATAGCTATATTCTCTGACATGGTGGCAAAGTTTATGGAAGTCTTCATGGACGATTTCTCTATTTTCAGAGAATATTTTGATTCTTGCTTGGCTAATCCTGAAATGATCCTTAAAAGATGCATCAAAACAAGATTGGTCCTTAGCTAGGAAAAGATTCATTTCATGACACAAGAAGGAATCATCTTGGGTCTTGTAATCTCTAATTGGGGAATTGAAGTTGACAAAGCTAAGGTTGATGCTATCTCCAAACTCCCTCCACCCACATCTGTCAAACAAATTCTATCATTTCTTGGTCGTGTGATATTCAATAGGAGGTTCATAAAGGATTTCTCTAAGGTTGCTCGCCCTCTGAGCAACCTTCTCGCCAAGCATAAACCATTTGATTTCAACGAATAATGCCATAAGGCATTTGATTTTCTTAAAACGGCAATCACTTGTGCTCCGATGTTGCAACCACTGGTTTGGATAGCCCCATTTGAGATCATGACTGACGCTTTTGATTATGCGGTCAAGGTTGTTTTGGGTCAAAAGAATGACAAGAAACCCTCTATCATTTACTATGCTAGCAAAACTCTGGACGAGGCCCGGAGGAATTACATTATTACTGAGAAGGAATTGCTAGCTGTAGTATTTGCTTTCAAAAAATTCAGGGCTTTTCTCTTATGGTCTTACGTCATAATTTACATCGACCACTCGGCCTTGAGACATCTCTTGCCCAAAAAGGATGCCAAACCCTGGCTTATCCAATGGATTCTTCTACTGCAAGAATTCGAACTTGAAATCAAAGATAAATCCAGGGCACAGAATGTGGTGGCAGATCATCTTTCGAGACTTCTAACTAATTTTTCTCATCGGAAAATTCCTATTGCTGATACATTTTCGGACAAAACTATTCTTACAGTATCAGGTGTCCAAACCCTACGGTTTGCAGACATTGTAAATTATTTGGTCGTTGGTCAAATACTCCAGGATTGGACCAAGAAACAATGAGATGGACACAAATCTGAGGCAAAATATTACTTTTGGGAGGACCCTAAACTATACTGCATCAGCATTGATCATATTATTTGCCGATGTGTTCCGGAGAATGAATTCCAAAGTATACTCAAGTTTTGCCATGCATTGCGTGTGGTGGACATTTCTCTGGAGAGAAGACGGCTGCAAAAATTTTGCAATCTAGATTCTATTCACCATCTTTATTCAAGGCTACCCAGGAATTCTCGAGGTCATGTTCCCGATGCTAGGCACTTTGGAGCATAACCAAGTGAGATATGATGACTCTAAACTCGATTCTTCCCATCAAAATCTTTGATGTTTGGGGCATCGATTTCATGGGACCCTTCCTCCTTTCATTTGGACACCAATACATTCTTGTCACTATTCATTATGTGTCCAAGTGGATTGAGGTTATTCCCACCCGAACCAATGACCACAAGGTGGTCATCGATTTTGTTAAGAACATCTTCAGTCGGTTTGGGATTCTGAGAGCCATCATCAGTGATGGTGGCACTCTTTTCATTAACGCCTAGTTCCATAGTTTACTGGCAAAATATGGGGTAAATCACAGAACCTCCAGACCTTTGACAGTGATTTTGCACGGTGTGTAAAATACGTCATTGTAACGCACAAAACTGATCAACTCTTAAATTTATAAACCAAGATAGAGGGGTATCTAGGGTCGTCAAAGTAGGCAAGTTTGCAAAAATTAAATTCTTTCTTGGAATATAAATCTCAACTTTCTTTTTGGTCTTTTTCAATATATCATTTTTATGTTTTCGAAATTAAGGCAACATGCAAAATTGCTGGCGAGAAAGTGACTTACACTTAACTCAATACACTACTTCTAAAGTAGCAAGTAGAGCCTCTCCCTAAGGTCACTCTAGGCAAGTGGAGGCCTAGAATAATTAGGGAGAGGGAGTGAAGAATGCTAAAAACAAAGCAATTAAAAAATGCAACTAAAGAAATTGCAAAGAAGGCAACTAGATTAATGAGAAAGTGTTTGACAGAAAAGCCTAGTAGATGAATACTTCTACTACTAGAAAATTGCAATAAATAAAAGAAAACACAAATCCTCTAGATAGACGGTGAAGAAGAGGGCTTCTTGCTCCAAGCTTGGTAACTCCCAAGCTTGAAAAGAGTCCTCCAACTCCTTCCTTGCTATGCTCTGTTAAGGTGATGTCCTCCAAAGAAAGCCCTAAGGGGGCATGCCCTAAGCTTTTCTCCAAGGGTGGACATCAACCCTAGGTCCTTCTCCTTTGCCTGGCCATCCTCCTTGAAGTAGAAAAGTCCTCCTCCTTGGCGTGGCCCAAGTTGAAGAAAGTGGGGAGAAGAAGGCACCAAAGGGGCTAGTGATGTGCCCCTTTAATCTTCTTATTTACTCCTCCTTGGCTGTAGGTATAGGTGGATGTAGGTGGAATAATACACTAATGGAGGATGCTCTAAAATGGTGGTAGGTGGTGGGTTTATATAGAGTAGGAAGGGGGCTAAGGTGACTCTTGAAATGGAGGGCTGAGATGGGAAGATGGAGGTGGTTGGGGATCCAATGGCTAAGGGTAATTGGCGCCAACCCAAGGGGTGTTAAGGGGTGGTTATAGTGGTGTTGGTGGCTTTTGGTGGTGGAGAGACACCACCATTTTGGTGCCAACCTAGGGTCTTCTAGAAGGGGGGTTAGGTTGATGGTGGAGATGGATTTAAGGAGAGGTGTATGGTGGAGATGAAGGAGATTTTGGAGGGAAAGTTGGCGCCAAAAGGGAAGGGTTCTAGAAGGTTATTTTGGTGGGAAAATATGTGGCTTTTGGTAGTGGTGATGGGGTGAAGGGGTGTGATGGTGGTGGCGCCAACTTGGAGTAGGATAGCTAGCTTAGGTGAGCTTAGTTGATGGAGCTAGCTAGGGTTGAGTTGAAGGTGGTGGATGGCCAAGGAGTTGGATGATAGCTAAGCTAAGCTAAGCTAAGCAAGCTTAGCTAGCTATGGAGTAGAGGAGTAGGTATTGTAAGCTATGGTTTGAAGAGAGGAGTTGAGGAGGAGAAGTCTGGAGCTTGAACTAGTTCTGGCAGCTGCTGAAGATGCTAGCATGGAGCTACTCTAGCTGGCTTAGCTTGTTAGTTCTTTGCTAGCTGCTAAGCCAAGCTAAAGTGAGCTGGCTTCTACCATAATGAGCTGAGGTGAGCTGGGTTTGGTGCCCCCAGGGTGGATAAAGCTGGTTGAGGCAGCTAAGGTGGCTTAGCTCAACTAAGTTGAGCTAAGCTGAGTCCCTGAGAGCTGGACTTGAGCTTCCTAGGCTGGGATGAATTCATTTTCAGCTGGCTGGAGTTGAGTGGAGCTGGATGTAACTAGATCTGAGCTGGAGTTGAGTGGAGCTGGATGTAACTAGATCTGAGCTGGGGTGAACTCCAGTCAACTCAGCTGAGCTAGCTAGAGCTCCCTGTGGAGTAGTGGGAGCTGAGATGAGCTAGACTCAACTAAGTTGAGCTGGATTTGAGTTGACCTGAGCTAATGTGAGGTAAGATGAGCTCTCTTGAGCTGCCATTCAGTTTAGATTAGCTGAATGGAGCTAGGATGAGCTAACCCTAGTCCAAGTGAGCTAGGTTCCAGCTGTGGTGAGCTAGATCAAGCTGAGTTCCAGTTAGTCTGAGCTCCTCCTTCACCATTTGCCTTCTTGAGTGCTAGGGATTTAGGGATCTGTATATCTATTCATCCATAACACTCACAAAAACACATCAAAAAGACAATAAAAATTACAATGCATGCCTAACCTAATTAATGCCTAAATGCAGCCCAAAAACCCATTTGCGGAGTAAAATCCTGAGAGCTAGATTTGTTTTAATGCATAAGAATGATGATAAATTGGTGTTTATCACTCCCCCATGCTTATGTTTTGCTAGTCTCTTAGCAAAATAGAATTTTTTGGGAAATCTAATTTTTTTGACTTTTGAGGAGAAAAAGATTAAGCGACCTTAGTTGTTCTAAACACAGGAGGCATGGGATTTGTTAAGGATAAATATCGAGATTTATTTTTGGATCCAACCATTAGAGAAAACGGGATCAATATATCCTTCAGAAAATTCACAAATTAACCCCTTGTTAATTGAGATGATTTGAAATTTTGTTTTTAGGATTTTTCTGGCTCATGAATCTGATTCGCACTTGTAAAATCCTTTAAAACCTTGTGTCTGTGCTTTTGAAAAGCCAACATTTATAGGGGCATGTTAATTTATTTATTTATTATTATTATTATTATTTATTTATTTTCTCCCCCATGCTTGTTTTTAGCTTAGTCTTACAACAGATGTGTTGGGATCATCATTCCAGTTACCAATCCTCGAGGGGGCTCTGGCGCTAGTACTTCGGGATAGCACTGTCCATGACACCACCCAGGAGCTCAACCCCAAAACACAATGCGGCGTAAAGGGGCATTCCAAGCAAACTCAAGCTCTTGCTCCGACACTATAGGTAGAGCACCGTCCAAGACACTTGAGCTGCTAAAATGCACTTTAATGCTCTGTCTAAAGATATGAAATATAGATATGGAGCAGTGCCGAGGCGGTAACATGCTGACATCGCGTCCTCAAACCAATGATCTGCTTCAGACTTTTACTAAGTCCAAACAAGGGAGTTTTTCAATTTTTTACTTGTTTTTAAGTGTTGGCTTGTGTGTGAAAATTGACACAAGAAGTTCCTCAAGACATGCAAGTTTTTGAATTAGAAACTAAGTCAAATACTTTCCACATTACAAAATAGGATCAAGTCACCTGAACTATCATGAGTTCAGGTGGAATTTGAGAGAAGGATGTCTGATCTAGTCTGAAATAGATCCTGAAATTCTAATTATTAGATCCACATCCTCATCCCTAGTTTGTTAAGAATTAAATCCCATTGTACCCAAAAGTGAATTTTTTCAACCTTAGTCCCAATTTCAAAAATTTTTCCTCAAAAAGTTTTCAACATTTTTATTTTTTTGGGTATGCAAGTAGGAAAATAACTAAAGAAAAATGCATGTTTTTAGGTTTTGAAAATCTTAAATCGATCATCAAATTTTAAAAACACCCCCCCATGCTTAAGATATGCAATGTCCTCATGCATTAGGAGGGAAAAGGGATCACCTTAGTGAAGAACGGTTGAGTTTAGGATGATCAAAACCTAGAAAAAGAAGAAAAAAGGAAAGCAGGAAAAACTGATGGGTTACCTCCCATCCAGTGCTATCTTTTACGCCATTCAGCCGAGCCTGAAGGTATGCATGGAAAATGGAAAATCATGTAAAAAGTTGGATACTTGAATGTCTTTAATAAAAGTGTCTTCGTCAAGATCCCTAAAATGATGAGTGGTAAAGATAAAGGGATCAAAATAAAATAGAGAAATGAAAAAATGACCCAGATCTGGCCATGGTTTAAGTGCTTGTAAAATGCCAGACTCTGGTGGGTTGGGTGATAGGTCCAATGGAAAGGGATGGGGAATGGAGTCAATGAGATGTAGGGTGGGTGAAGTTAGTGTGGATATTTTTGGTGAAAAATCTGGAAGACGAAAAGGGGGAAAATCAAACCCTAGTTGATCTGGAAAGTCTTCGACCACATAATTATCCTTAGAATAACAATCAATGAAATCTAGATCAATAGTGGTCAAAGGTGAATGATATTGGATCAACGTAGACTTCTCAAATACTGCTTCCATTTTATTATTAGTGTCCTAAAAAATTTTGTGATCAATGGACCTCTTGGAAGATTGAAATAAATCTAATGAGAAAGTCTGCTTACTGCAACTTATACTCATTTTCCTAGAATGAGAATTGATATTAGTTGCTGCCATAATCAGAGAAGGTCTTCAAAGGATGGCATTAATGAGAGCCTTAGGTACCTCTATGTTAAGGACCAGAAAATTTATCAGAAATAGACAATTCTGGACCTTGATGATACTATCCTCAACAACTCCCCATGATTGAATGGTAGATCGGTCTTCAAATTGAAATTGAACCTTAGTAGGTTTTAAATCACTGAATCAAAATTCCTCAAATATGACCGGGGGGATGAGATTACTAGAGGTACCTAAGTCGAGAGGGGCACAACAAAAAATGGTGTCAGTTATGACAACTGAGATGAGTGATGTGCACTGATCATTTTTTGTGAAAGGCAGCGTGCTTTGAAAAATTGAGCTGGCTGTCTTTGAAAGGACCAACCTTTCTAGATTCTGATCATGCCCTTTTGAAGTAATTTTTTTAGAGGCATGGGGAGAATTTAGGAAGGGAATATTCCTCTTGACTTGCTTAAATAAGTCCAAAGGATTGTGGTCAGAGGGCTCTGGTTTTGGATTGTTGGATTGCAATTTTTTAGAGTGAGAAATAGGGTTTGAATCAGGTGTTTTATGATTTCTTTTTCTTCTTCGTTATTGAGGTTAGGGGAGTCAATCTGCATTGGTTGAGAATTAGTTTCATCATTTGAATGTGAAGGCCTTAAATCCATGGTGGTTTCCTCACTCCTCAAAGTCTCTGCATACACAGCTTGGTGATCACTGGGAGGAGGTGGGGGGGGGTGATTTTGATAGAAACTGGGTTGGTGCTGTGATATTGGGTTAATAGGAGGTTGAACCATGTGGTTCTGATGTTGGTATCCACCCGGGTGTTGGTTCCTGGGATTAATAAAGTTTGGTGTGGGTTGGGATGGTGAGTGTCCTGCAGATCTTTGAGTCGGAATATCCCTAATTTGATCATTGAGATTGTTAATAAGACGGGTTGTTTCCTTTGTTTTTCCTTGTAACTCCTGCAGGGTTTTCATCATCTGTGCATTAATGTCTTCTTGAGATTTCCCAGATTGATAAGTCTGATTTGAACCATACCCTCCAAACGGGTTATGTTGTTGGTGTGGAACCGGATTGGTCCGGGAGTGAGCCGGATAATTCCCCCCATTTGAGGAATTTTTCAATTTTTCCTAGAAAGTAGGGACATTTTGGGTGGGGTGATGATTGGGATAAACATAATTCCCTATTGAACCATAGAAAGCCTCAGAATAATAATTATACTCAGCACGGGATTTATGCAGATTTTCTCTCTTGCGGATGTTAAAAGGGGTGAGATGTGGAATGTGTGGAGCTTGGGCAGGCGTGGTAGGACTCCCTTGGTTGGCTAGGTTTATTAAATCCTTATGCAACTGTTGTTGCTTAACTTGTAGTTGAGCCATGATAGAGTAGAGATTAGGTGGAGGGGCCTGATTAAGTAGCTCCTGGATGGAAAAATAGGGGAAAGGAAAATTAGCATGCGGGTTAGAGGACCAATTTTGATTTTACATTTTTAAGGAAGTGGAAGAATGCAGGAAAAGTCCTTTATTTTGGGGAGGCAAAATCAAGTGGTCCCTCCAAGTGCGGAGTTTTGGACCACCGCCCGTGCAAAATGGAAGAAATGGTAGGGGAGGAGAAGAGATGGAGATGAGAGAAGTGTGCACACAAGCAATCAATTTCTAGACCTAACTTAAATGTGACTCCCTAGAATTTAACCTAAGACTTGGTCTACCTAGGAAATAAGTAATCAACAGTGAATACCCGTTCTGTCAACAAATCTAGCCAAGTTGCTTAAGGGGAGGTTTGGGCCCAAGCATTTCCCAGGAAAATCCCCAGGTGCTTGTACAAACTCACGCCTGGTCGTTTGAAACGGCCCCTCAGCCTGAACACCAGATATAGATGATAGAATTGGTATTAACTAGAGAAAACTTAAGTCCTATATAGCAAGCCTAAATTGATGAAATCTTAGAGGTCAAATTGCTACAAATTTTAGTTAGGGCTAGGATACTAGCGTGCACATTGAATGTGGAGGGCGTTGTTTGGGTTGTTGCCTTATTATTTCAATTTTTTTTTTGTGTGTGTGCAAGAATTGGAAAGTGGTTCCAATGCAAAGCAAGTTGTCACACAATTATTGTATTTCTGTCTTTTAGGATTGTATTTAACTTAGTGTATTTTTAGGGTTTTCTTTTTAAGTTTTCAAATAAGTTTGAGATTCCACAAATAAGAGGAAATCAAGTTGTATGGTTGAAGATATGTTTCCTTTTGTTGTTTGTTTCTAAAAATGAAAAAAGAAACCCAAATCAAATTGGTCCTAGGATAGAAATTTACTACCAATGAGTTGTTTTAGGCTTTCTGAATAGATAGTGGTCCAAAGAATGCAACCAACACAACCACCTTAAGTGAAATCAAACAAGGATTCCAGAAAAGATTTTTGTAAGATTTTAGAAATTTGTTTGATAATTGTTTTGAATTTTTAATTGTACTTGTGTCAAAGTCTAGAAATGATACCTATGGGTATCTGGACTTTTCAGTATTATCATCGACCTTAGAAAATTTTGATGATTTTATATGATGTGTAAAATTTCACAAGGATTCCAGAAAACTAAATTTTACAAAAGTTGGATGAGCATAAAAGTTATAAAAATTCACAGATAGTAGGAAAATAGGAAGATTAGAGGGTGCGACCCCTTTGCAGTCCATGAATTTTTAAAAATTAAATACAAAGACAATTGATCTGAAATTTGGAACAGATGTTCCTAACTCAATTTGGAATCATTTTATGAAATTTTATGATTTTAGGAGGCCTGTGGTGTTAGGAATCGATTTTTCAAGTCCAGACAGAAATCTCGACCTGAAAAATAGAACACCAATACTTGCAATGGAGTGGTGTTAAAGAAGCATTCAAGCAAACAATGGATTTTAAAATGCACCACTCCACTTAATTAAGTTGTTTAGGGTCCTGAAAGCCAAGTTTAGTGTATTTTGGTAGTTTTTTAGGTTAAGTGTGACAAGTAATGGGGAACCAATCTGAAATCCACGAGAAGAAAAGGAACTTTAAGCTTTCTCTTCCAAATTCCCGCTTTCCCACTGTAATTCCTGCACACACGGAAGAAAGAAAGAGAAGGGGATGAGATCCACTTCAAGAAAGAGAAAATTGACTAATGCAAAGCCGTGCCTCCCCGGCAATGGCTCCAAAAAGTGATAGCGATTTTGCATGGTTTGTAAAATACGTCGTTGTAACGCGCAAAATCGATCAACTCTTAAATTTATAAACCAAGATAGTGGGGTATTTAGGGTCGTCCAAGGAGGCAAGTTTACAAAAATTAAATCGTTTGCTTGGAATGTAAATCTTAACTTTCTTTTTGGTCTTTTTCAATATATCATTTTTATGTTTTTGAAATTAAGGCAACATGCGAAATTGTTGGTGAGAAAGTGACTTACACTTAACTCAATACACTACATCTAAAGTGGCAAGTAGAGCCTCTCCCTAAGCTCACTCTAGGCATGTGGAGGCCTAGAATAATTAGGGAGAGGGAGTGAAGAATTCTAAAAATAAAGCATTAAGAAAATGCAACTAAAGAAATTGCAAAGAAGGCAACTAGATTAATGACAAAGTGTTTTACAGAAAAAGCCTAGTAGATGAATGCTTTTACTTCTAGAAAATTACAATAAATAAAAGAAAACACAAATCCTCTAGATAGATGGTGAAGAAGAGGGCTTCTTGCTCCAAGCTTGGTAGCTCCCGAGCTTGAAAAGAGTCCTCCAACTCCTTCCTTGCTATGCTCCGCCAAGGTGATGTCCTCCAAAGCAAGCCCTAAGGGAGCATGCCCTAAGCTTTTCTCCAAGGGTGGATGTCCAGCCTATGTCTTTCTCCTTTGCTTGGCCATCCTCCTTAAAGTAGAAAAGTCCTCCTCCTTGGCGTGGCCCAAGTTGAAGAGAGTGGGGAGAAGAAGGCACCAAAGGGGCTAGTGATGTGCCCCTTTAATCTTCTTCTCTACTCCTTCTCCTTGGCCATAGGTATAGGTGGATGTAGGTGGAATAATACCCTAATGGAGGATGCTCTAAAATGGTGGTAGGTAGTGGGTTTATATAGAGTAGGAAGGGGGCTAACGTGACCCTTGAAATGGAGGGCTAAGATGGGAAGATGGAGGTGGTTGGGGATCCTATGGCTAAGGGTAATTGGCGCCAACCCAAGGGTTGTTAAGGGGTTGGTTATGGTGGTGTTGGTGGCTTTTGGTGGTGGAGAGACACCACCATTTTGGTGCCAACCTAGGGTCTTCTAGAAGGGGGGTTAGGTGGATGGTGGAGATGGATTTAAGGAGAGGTGTATGGTGGAGATGAAGGGAATTTTGGAGGGAAAGTTGGCACCAAAAGGGAAGGGTTCTAGAAGGTTATTTTGGAGGAAAAATAGGTGGCTTTTGGTAGTGGTGATGGGTGATGGGTTGTGATGGTGGTGGTGCCAACTTGTAGCAGGATAGCTAGCCTAGGTGAGCTTAGTTGATGGAGCTAGCTAGGGTTGAGTTGAAGGTGGTGGATGTCCATGGAGTTGGATGCTAGCTAAGCTAAGCTAAGCTAAGCTATCTTAGCTTGCTATGGAGTAGAGGAGTAGGTATTGTGAGCTAGGGTTTGAAGAGAGGAGCTGAGGAGAAGTCTGGAGCTTGAACTGGAGCTGGCAACTACTGAAGAGGCTGGCATGGAGCTACTCTAGCTAGCTTAGCTTGCTAGTTCTTTGCTAGTTGCTAAGCCAAGTTAAAGTGAGCTAGCTTCTACCCTAATGAACTGAGGTGAGCTAGGTTTGGTTCCCTCAGGGTGGATAAAGCTGGTTGAGGTAGCTAAGGTAGCTTAGCTCAACTAAGTTGAGCTAAGCTAAGTCCTCGGGAGCCGGACTTGAGCTTCCTGAGCTGGGATGAATTCATCTTCAGCTGGCTAGAGTTGGGTGTAGCTGGATGTAGCTGGATCTGAGCTGGGGTGAACTCCAGTCAACTCAGCTGAGCTAGCTAGAGCTTCCTGTGGACTAGTTGGAGCTGAGATGAGCTAGACTCAACTACGTTGAGCTGGATTTGAGCTGACCTGAGCTAGGGTAAGCTAAGATGAGCTCTCTTGTTTTGCCATTCAGTTGACATTAGTTGAATGGAGCTAGGATGAGCTAACCCTAGTCCAAGTGAGCTAGGTTCCAGCTGTGGTGAGCCGGATCAAGTTGAGTTCCAGTTAGTCTGAGCTCCTCCTTCACCATTTGCCTTGTTGAGTGCTAGGGTTTTAGGGATCTGTATTTTTGTTCATCCCTAACACTCACAAAAACACATAAAAAAGATAATAAAAAATGCAATTGATGCTTAACCTAATTAATGCCTAAATGCAACCCAAAAACCCATTTGCGGAGTAAAATCCTAAGAGCTAGATTTGTTTTAATGCATAAGAATGATGATAAACTGGCATGTATCAACCTTATCACTCCCAAACGAATGGACAAGTCGAGAACTCCAATCGGGAGATCAAGAATATTCTGCAGAAAAAGTTAGGCCTGATCGTAAAGATTGGACTCAAAAGCTTGAGGATGCTCTTTAGGCCTATCTTACTGTATACAAAACGCCTATCGACATGTCACCATTTCATCTGGTGTATGGAAAGGCATGCCATTTACCTGTAGAGATTGAACAGCTGGCATTCTGGACAATCAAGCAATGTAATTTAGATTTGAGTTTAGCCAAAAAGACCAGGAAACTCCAACTATTTGAGTTGGAGGAGCATAGAAACTTCACATACGAGAATGCCAAGATCTATAAGGCTCGGACCAAAGCTCTTCATGACCAACTGATATCCCAAAAGTGCTTTGAGATGAACTAGAAAGTCTGGATCTTTGATTCTCGACTTGGGCTCTTTCCTAGCAAACTTAGGTCAAAATGGAATGGCCCGTTCATCATCAATCATATATTTCCAAATGGGGCTCTTCAGATATATGACCTAAAGACAGATAATTATTTTAAAGTCAACGGTCAACGTCTAAAACCTTTTGTTGACCATATTGTTCTAGAACCCATCTCAGACACGGTTGCTCTAATCATAACATGATTTCTTTGGCTGGACTTTGCCTAGTTGATGGCTTTAAACTCAGCACATGTACAATCTGACTCAGAGCTGACCCGAGCATCATATTCAGGTGATATCTTCTACCTTCTACCTTTCCTTTCATGCCTTTTATTTTCAAAGAGGATATTGCATCAGCTAGGAATGGGGGGGTGGATTCATTTCTGAATCATTTTGTCAGCTCTCTGGAATTCTTGTAAATTCTACTTATTTTAATTATTTTTAAAAAAAAATTAAAAAGAAATTAAATTAGGAAAGAATAATTGCACATTAGGATTTTTCAACCTTAGGGAATAATACAGTAGGATCTGAACACTTAGACCCTTCAGGTCTTCCGGCTTAATTAACCCGGGTGTCCACTAAAATGTGGATTTGTTTCTCGAGTCCTCGCCATTCTGAATTTACTTCAATTTGGTTAAATAAGTTGGGGTGATAAGTACACGACTTATCAACCCGCCCTTTGATTTAAGGGGATTTTGAGTCTAAGCATCTACACACTATTTGCACTGACTCACTTTTCAATAGTTTTTACGGAAATTAGGTAGCTAATGAACCTTCTAGGGTGGTTTGGCTGGCAAGTTACCATGGGTAACAGGCTATAGGTAGGTTTTCCAAAGACCAGTCACACAACCATTCTTTTCCTGCTGCCTTTAGGTAAATCTTAGATAAGGAAAGCTACCTACATAAAAAAAAGAAAGAAAAATAAATATATATATATAGAAAAGGAGAAAAGAAAATAAAAAGAAATAAGCCACACTTCACCGCACGAATATGGTTGGCAAGTTCTCGTGGGTAACAGTGCATTGGTAGGTTATCCAAAACCCAGCTCAAGAAATGCACGTAAAATTCCAAAACACTTAGGAAGAAGTGGAGAAGCAGAATAAGCCAAGGAGATATACACTGGGTTCGCCCTTATGTTGACCCAATAAAAATAAAAGTAGGGAGAAAGCTACCGATCGAATAGATACACCTTTAGGCAAAATTTATTCTCATGGTCACCTACGGGAGTAGAAACCCGAAGATCATTCTAATCACCGATCTGTGAGTCTATCACATTTCACATGAAGATGCTTAGAACTTAGGGTTCCCTTCGAGTCTTGGGTGGGGTGAGTGGCCGTAGAAAGCTGCTCCAAAACCCTAAACTCAAAAATCCAAAAAAATTAGAAAAGAAGAAAAGAAGAAAAAGATCCTCCATTGAATAAGGCGAGGGCTTGAGGCAGCCTGCATTTTGGTAGACACCCGGGCGCTATGGTGTCTTTGTAGTTCAAGTTCTAAGTAAAAATCTCCTAGTGTTGAAGAATAACTTTTGCCCAAGAAATTCAACCTAATTCTCTCATAAATAGCATATAGTTTCTGCTTGGGAGTAGCAAAATATAGGCATGGGGGTGTGATGTGCATGAATTTGAATATCCAAAAATGTCTATTAATGCATGTTCTTAGTATCATATTAGCATCATGCATAGTAAATATCGCATAGCATGCATCATCACGCATTTAGGTCAAATTACAAAAATTGTATAGTAATTTCTACTTTATGGTAGCTAGGGACAGGGTGACTTTTAATCGGGGCCTTAGATCAGAGATCCAATCGTACGGATCTGATCAAGGCAACGATTGGAGTTTAACGACTCCAAGATCGCCTCGATCGGACTTCCGTAGCATCAAATATAATCCTAGGAAGGTTAGAGATCAAGGGCCAAGATGATGTCAATCCACACTTCAAATGATAAATCCGACCTCACGGATGGATTCAGATTGACAATGGCAGCACAATGACGCAAAAATCGGTCCAATCCGACATCCGTGGCACCATCTACAAGGAACAGAAGATGGACAACCAAGATGGTGCCATGTGGCACCATCTCAATCGCCCACATCTGCCCAAGAGTCACCACTGCTTTTCCCTTCTCAACAACGCGATGGATCTAGGCTATTGATCACCATCCAATGGCCATAGTTACTCGTGTGCAAAAACCATCCACGCAACTGAAACCCATGCATAGCACAACAGGCGAGCATCTCTCTGCAGAGTAGAGGTGTAGGTTTGATCCCCGTTGCACCTCAAATCAAGGCGCGGGTGTGGGAGCAGCTAAATCAAGCTATTGGATGGCAAGCGGGCAGTGCAAATGCGGGAGATGTGGCAACTCCAGAGGGTGTGGATCACTTACGCACGATCTAATTCACATCCAAACTCCTGACTGCACGCATGGGCGTGCGGTAAAGCTAACGTTGAAGCAGGCGAGATCATTTGTAAGCCGTCCGATCTTGCAATTGGACGACTGACAATGGGAGATCGTGCATGTGTATTAAGCGTGCGGGACAGCAGGAGACGGCGGGCACGCTTGCACGTCGCCCACGTTCAGGCCTTTAGTGATGGATAAATCCGTCACTAAAGGCCCTGAATTAATATTTTATATATATAAAGAGTTAATTGCCCCCAACCTCTACACCTATATATAGTCCTATGACCTCCATTTCTTCTTCATCCCTTCCTTCACCTCTTTCTCTCCAAAGCTCTAAAGAAGCTTGTCCTAAACCTGGGATGCTCCTCTAGAGTCAAAATCAATGTTTTCTCTCCCCCGTTCCAGAAGTGGATCCTGCGATGATGACGATGTCCTGCCACGCCCTCGATTCTTCCTGCGCCATTCTTCGTCTTCCATCTTCGTCGCCCATCTTCTAGGCGTCGCCTCGTCCGACTTGTCCTCCAAGCAACCGTCAAGGAGGATAACATCTCTCTCCCTTCTTTATCACTTTATAGAATAGAATTTACTACTTTCTAACTGTAATCATTTCATGCATTCTGGTTATAAAAATAGTATTCAGTTACAAAGTGATTGTTCTCTCTCTCTATTAGTATTAATATAAATGTCAATGTGATTATCTTGCTTTTAAAACAAAAATACCAAAAAAAATATAATTGTGAACTTTAGATTGACGTAGCCTCCTTGTGTTCGACCCAGAATCTCTTTACGAATTTTGATATAAATTTATTTGTTGATGAATTTCTTCGCAAATCATACTACGTTGACGAGCTTTCAAAACTCAACTCCATTTGCATAGATTTTCCGCTTCAACAGTATGGTCCGACTTTAAATGTGTGTGCATGTGTAATGGGGTTGGGGAAGCTTCCAAATAGGTTAAGGTGATCCTAATTAGGTTCCTAGGCTAAGGATAGGGTATAATTTAGGTAGACCAGGGGTATGGATAGGGGTATCTTGGGGTTCTAAGGATAGGGGAAGGTTATCTGTTGAGAGCGAAAAATAATGCGTTTGCAGTTGGATTCGAAAACCTATCATCGTAGTTCGAGTCACAAAGAAATCTGTTCAACAAATAAAATTTATACCGAAAATCCATAAAGAAGTTTCGGGTCGAACACAGGGAGGCGGACGTTTGTTTAAAAATGCGCATTTTACTTGTTTGTCATGAATGGATTAGCAGGTCGAAAGCTAGCTATCTATTTATCAAATAATAAATAGAAGAGAGAGAGCGAATATTACAAATAAAATTGAAAGAGAGGTAGAATAAACATGGATTTCATTATCACAAGTTGTTCATTACACTACTCATTACAACTAGAAAGTAGGAAATATACACTAGAAGCAGTAAATCTATTCTAGAAAGCAGTAAAGAGAATTGAGCAAGAAATATTCTCCTTGATGATTGCTTGGAGGATGAGCTGGATGGGATGACGCCTGGAAGACAGGGAACGGAGCGGGAAGGAGGACGAAGCGGGAGGAACGGGAACGGAGCAACACATCATTGTTGTCGAGGGATCCGCTTCCTGAATGTAGAGAGAGGACAATCGTGGGATGCTCCACGAAGGGGGACGAAGGTGGAAAAATTATGATTTCTACTCTAGAGGAGCATCCTGGGTTTGGAAGGGGTGAGAGAAGAGAAGGGATGAGAATTTGATAGGGTAGCGATCTCCTTTTATAATTTCAAGGATTAGGGGCAATTTTGACATTTTAACTTCAAAATATTAATTAAGGGACCTTTAGTGATGGAATTAATGTTGCTAAAGGCCAGTCGTGGGCAACATGTGCACGCTGCGCGTGTGCTTGCTCCTCTTCCGCGCCTACAACGCATGCCCACATTTGGACGATATCAGCCGTCCAATCTCAAGATATCCCGGGTATACCTGATTGGGCGATTTGGGGCATCCGCAACCGATCGCACAGTTCAGATTTAACGTGCGTGTGCAGCAGATCGTGAGTCGAACTCGCACCCCGCACTTACGCAATGCCTCGCGATCGCAGTGTTGCGTCTTCATCTGTGTTGCGCGAAGGTTTTAAGTGGCGTGCGCTCACGGCCGTTGGATCAAGATCTAATGGCTGGCAGTTCCCTAGGGTCGATCGGGTGACTGAGATGGCGCCACGTGGTGCCATCTTGGCCATCCAACTTCTGTGTGTTGCGAACAGTGCCACGGGTGTCGGATTGGACTGATTTTCACGCTATTAGGCTACGATCGTCAATCCAAACCCATCCGTGCGGTCAGATTTGTCGTCTGAGGTGTAGATTAACACCCTCTCAGCCCTTGATCTCTAGGATTCCTTGGACTATAGCTGGTGCTACAGATGTTCGATCAGAGCAATCTTGGTGTCGTTGAACTCTCGTCGGTGCCCTGATCAGATTTGTACGGTTGGATCCTTGGTCCGAAGCCCTGATTAACAAGTTGCCCTGTCCCTGGCCTTAAAAGGAGATAATTAACCTAAATTTTATACAGACTACCCTAAATGCATGATGATGCATGTTGTGCAATATTTATAATATGTGATGCAATTCTATGCCTAAGAACACACGTAAATAGATAATTTATGTGATATAAATGTGTTTACATCATTATCCTAGTCCTCTCTCTCTTCTTTTCTACTTGGATCTTCATTTCTTCTTTGAGCAAATCATGGTCTTCAACCAACTCCTACTTCTGCTGCAGCTTCTTTTCCTATTTAGCTTAATGCTCCCTGCTTATTCCAAGTCCTTAACCTACATTATTCACAAAAGATTAAAATTAGATAATTAGGTCTAAACTAAACATAATGCACAGAATATGCATGCATGCTCTAAATGCAACATTTATAATCTAAATGCATGATTTTATTAAGGAGCTAACCCTAGAATAAGTCAATTGGGGTAATAGATTAGACTTTTATCAGTAGCTGAAGATTTTTTTTCTTTTCGAATACAACAAGCAAGCAAACAACTATACTAAATAATCCTAAGTCTACCTCAAAATAATCCACATTGCAGACAAATAATCCTAATAGCTAAAGAAAGTGAGGATTGACCCCTAAAAATTAGCCCTAATGCTACAAGGGTGAGAAAATTGAAATGTGAAACTAGTAGACTATGCTATAAGATCTCCTAATCCAATCAGTGCCGAAGGAGAATCCTTTTGTTGTGGGATCCAGGTCTCGTTCTCCTCACGTCTTCTCGTGGGCACGACTCAAGGTCCACGTTGTGGCTCTACTGCGCTCATCATCTTAGCCCATCAGTTCCTTGCACAGAAAAATATAAGTGAGTCAAGACAACTGCACCTAAAAATATATCAAAAATATAACCAACTAAACCTATTGCATCTGTTGCCTCCCCGACAGCGGTACCATTTGATATGGGAAAATTTTCATTTTTGCTAATAATGATAGTAGTGATGATAATAACGATAATAATACCACTACTATGCCGTAGTATAAATCATGGTGGAAAAATCCTAGATCAACAAGTATAATCAAATATTCACAAATCCAATTTAACCAACTTAAACATGCATCATACTAAATAGGCCACATGGGGAAAAAATATCGTCTCCATGGGGAGGCAAGTAAGCATATTGGTTCAAAAAAATATAACAATCAGACTTGTGTTTGCAAATAAAATATATGAACTTGAGTAGTAAAAAAAACTCAATAGAGCAGTGGATGCGGGATTGTAGTAAGAACACGCAGTTGTGGACATGGTGTAGTGATGGGAACATCGAAGAGTTGCGATTGTAGTAATCGTGATGGAGTAGGCGGAGCATGCTATCACTACTCTTCCCCACGGGAAGACAATTGCGTACTGTGGACATTTGCGGTCAAGGTGGTGTGGTGAGGCTATTATTGAGTACGAGAAGGAGCACAATGGTGCTACGCATCGAGGAAGAGGCATCAAGGCATGAAGAGGTGGAAGTCTCGATGGTTGTGAGCAAGGTGAGGGCAGGGCATGCAAGCAGTTACGAGGGAGAGGGTAGACTTGCACGGCCATGACCAAGGTCAGAGGGGAGCCATGGAGCCTGAGGCCGGCAAGCATAGTTAGTGAGAGAGGGCGATCGTAGTCGTTGGGAAGGGAGTCAAGGGCATCGATGTGCAATAATGGTGGTTTGTTGAGGTTCTTGTCGATGATGAGAATAGGCTTGGTCTACTACTCGGAGACGAGGGAGAGTGAAGAACAAAGTGGTGAGGTCGCAGTGCTTGTGATCGAGAGGATGGAGGTGAGGTGTTATCGCTAGGTGACGTAGCAAGAATTAGCCAAGGGGGCCGTTCTCAATCTTTGCGGATGGTGTGCATGTGTGGGTGTTTGTGAGGGAGCATTGATGGCGATGGCACAATCTCTAGTGGTGGAGGGTATTGGTGGTTAGCAACTCGAGAGAGAAGGATGTGAGTAGGGAGCACTCTGGGTGTCTTTGGTCAATGAGGGGGAAATCGTGAGAGAGAGAGAGAGCAAGACTAGCATAGGGGGGTTTTAGTGGTGTTTGGTGTTTGCATAAGGGAGAGAGAATCGAATATGGTAGGAAAGGCAATTTGGAAGGAGGCTTCAATGAAATTGGAGAGGATGGTGGTCAATCATTTGCAATCCCAGTAATATCAAGCCCTATTTCCAAATGAGAAAGAAAGAGAGCCCCTCTAGCAAGAAAGAATTCCTTTCTGATTTCCTTCTAAATTTCTTGCCAAAAATCTCTTGTTGCCAAAAGTGCTCAAGTGATATTTCAAGTTTGGTACACAATAAATTCCTGCAAATATATGTGAGTAATATATCAATACACAAAGTTACGTATTAGAATCATATGCAAGCAACATACATTAAAAAAATGTAGGAATGTCAGAACATGATCTTTAACTAATTTTCCAATATAAAGCAATTCTCGAAATCAACTTGAATTCCTAAATTGAATGTTCTTAGATGTAATTAGTGTCCACTAAAGTGGACCTATCAATTAACATTCCTCTCCTCGATGCTATAAAGCATGTTGGCTTATGCCAATTTCTTAAAGGATTTTTGCATGCAAAAGCATAAGCCGAAGAAACACACCTCATGGAAAGTGATACCCTCTGAGTAGGCTAGTTCTATTATCCAACATCACCAACCACAGAAGAAGAGAGAACCAGGTCCCCCTCGATTTCATGAGTTATTGGGGATTACACTTTTAATTAGGCACTATTGGATCTAAGTACATCGACTAACCCAATCCTGACTTCTTGTATGAAAAGTTTGGGTTAGGTGCACTTAAGCCAACCTCAGTAATGCTCCTATTAGTAGACTGCTCGGTCACCACTCCAAGGAGTGTTATTGAGAATGTGATTGTTAAGGTCAAGGACTTCTATTTTCCCATCGATTTCTTGGTCCTCAATATGAATGTACCTAAGGAATTGAGGAACATGCCCATTATTTTGGGGTGTTGTTCCTTGCTACCAAAGTGGCTAACATCAATTATGAGAATGGTAGCATGAAAATGACCTTCGAGGATAGAAAATTGAAACTCGATATTTTCAAGGCAATAAACAAATTTGAGGATTGTGGATATGTTGAGGAACTTAAGGATAATGACAGAATGTTGAGACTTGTATGTTGATTAATGTACTCGAGGATTCTAATGACACATGCAATCCTGAGCCACAACCATCCATGGCAGATTCGCCACACCCTAAGGAGGTTGTTGATTTTGTTCATTCCCAACCTCTTCTTTTAGACAGTCTTATTGAATCTTCACCGGCACCTTCCTTTATACCGTCTTGCTGAATCTTCACTAGCAACTTCCTTTCTGTTTATTCTAAACCCCTCTGGCTTGAGCTGAAATAATTGCTTGAGAATCTGAATTATGAGTTTCTAGGATCAAAAAAGATGCTCCCAGTGATTATTAGTGCTAAATTAATAAAGAAGCGAGAGCTAAAATTGATTATGGTCCTTAAGGTGAATAAAGAGGCAATTTATTGAACTATACATCATCTTAGAGGGATCGAGCCTTCTTATTTAAATCATTGGATTCATATGGAAGAAGGATCCTAGCCTTATAGGATGCAGAGATGACCTAACCTTAATATGCAAGAAGAGGTTAAGAAGGAAATAATTAAGTTGCTCGATGTAGGAATTATCAACCTGATCCCCAATAGTCCCTGGGTTAGCCCTGTACAGATTGTTCCCAAGAAGGCAGGGATAACCATAGTGACTACAAGAAAGGGGAATCCATGACTACTTGTTGTGTCGAAAGACATATGCAAACGGGATTGGATTTTGAAAAACCTGTCATCGTAGTATGATTTGAGAAGAAATCCATCAATAGATAAATTTATACCGAAATTCGTAAAGAGATTCTAGGTCGAACACAGGGAGGCTATGTCTATCTAAAATCTGTGATTATATTTTTTTGGTGTTTTTGTTTTAAAAGCGAGATAATCATAATGAAATTGATATTAACACTAAGAGAGAGAGAGAGAGAACAATCACTTTGTAACTGAATACCATTTTTACAACTAGAAAGTTGGAAATGATTACAGCTAGAAAGCGGGAAATTCAATTCTAGAAAGTGATAAAGAAGGGAGAGAGATGTTATCCACCTCGACGATTGCTTGGAGGATGAGCTGGACAGGGCGACGCTTGGAAGATGGAAGACGAAGAACAGAATAGAAGAACCAAGGGTGAAGTAGGGCATCGTCGTCGTTGTGGGATCCACTTCTGAAATGGGGGAGAGAAAACTTTGATTTTTACTCTAGAAGAGCATCTCGGGTTTGGGACCAGCTTCTTTAGAGCTTTGAAGAGGGAGAGAAGCGAAGGAAGGAATGACGAAGAAGTGGAGGTTGTAGGGCTATATATAGGTGTAGAGGTTGGGGGCAATTAGGTCCTTTTATGTAAAACACATTAATTCATGGCCTTTAGTGACGAATTTATCCATATCTAAAGACCTGAACGTGGGTGACGTACAAGCGTGCCCACTGTCTCCTCCTCTCCAGCGCGCCTAACGCACATGCACGATCTCACCTTGTCAACCGTCTGATCGCGAGATTAGACAGCTTAAAAATTATCTCACCTGCTTCTTCAGCGTAACTGCACGCCTGTGAGTGTGATGGAGAATCTAGAAGCACATCATCACAAGTGTTTCTCTCCCATCTATCACACCACGTTGCCACTCCTCGATCGCCTGATGCTTATCTGACGGTGCAATTTCGCCCGCACCCATGTCCTCAACTAATTTAGGGTGTGTCGCATTTCCAACGCACGCCCTACTCACGTGACTTCGAGTCATGACCAACGTGCCAAGCACTCTACTTTGATGCATTTTAAATCCAAGTGCACTCGCTCTCAGCTGTTGTATCAAGATCCAACAGCTAAGATCAACCAAGCTGGTGAAGAGAGAGAGGACACAACGGTCCTCACCAATTTGGTTGGGCTAGTTTGGGCAGCCGAGATGGCATCACTTGGGGCTGTCTTGGCCGTCCATTTTCTATGTGTTGTGGATGGTGCTACAAATGTTGAATTGGATCGATTTTTGAACCGTTGGGCTGCAATCATCGATCCAAACCCATCCGTGTGGTCGGATTTGTCATCTGAAGTGCAGATTGACACCATCTTGGCCCTAAGACCTCTGATCATCCTCAGACTATATCTAATGCTACGAAAGTCTAATCGAGGCAATCTTGGAAACGTTGAAATTCAATCGTCACCCTGATTATATCCATACAGTTGGATCTTCCATCCGATATCTTGATTAAAATCGCCCTGTCCCAGGCCACCAAAAAGAAGAAATTACTATACAATTTGTACAATTTGACCTAATTGCATGTTGTTGCATGTTATGTAATATTTACAATGCATGATGCTAATATGATACTAAGAACATGCATTAATAGACACTTTTGGCTATTCAGATGTATGCACATCACACCTCCATGCCTATCTTTTGCTAGTCCCTAGAAAAAACTATATGCTATTTATAAAAGAATTAGGTCAGATTTCTTGGGCTAAAGTTATTCTTCAACACTAGGAGATTTTTACTAAGAACCTGAACTATAAAGACACAACAACACTCGGGTCTCTACCACAATGCAGATCACCTCAAGCCGTCACCTTATTCGAAGGAGGATCTTTTTCTTCTTTTCTAATTTTTTTTTCGAATTTTTGAGTTTAGGGTTTCAGAGCAGCTTTCTATGGCCAGTCTACCCACCCAAGACTCGAAGAGAACCATAAGTTCTAAGAATCTTTATGTGAAATGTGATAGATGCACTAATCAACAATTAAAATGGATTTCGAGTTTCTACGCCCCTAAGTGACCTTGAAAAGAAATTCTGCCTAAAGGTATATCTATTTGACTGGTAACTTTCTCCCTACTAGTATTTTTATGGGGTCAACATAAAGGCGAACCCAGTGTATATCTCCCCAGCTTATTCTACTTCTCCACTTCTTCCTAAGTGTTTTGGAATTTTACGTGCATTTCTTGCGCTAGGTTTTGGACAAACTACCAATGGGTTGTTACCTATGATAACTTGTCAGCCATACTTGTGAGGTGAAGGGTGGCTTATTTCTTTTTCTTTTCCTTTCTCCTTTTCTGTTTTTTTCTTTTCATTTTGGATTTTGCTTTTTAAGTAGGTGGCTTTCCTGATCTAAGATTTACCTAAAGGGAGCAGGAAAAGAATGGTCATGTGACTGGGCTCTGGACAACCTACCTATGGGCTGTTACCAATGATAACTTGCCAGCCATACCACCTTAGAAGGTTCATTAGCTACCCAATTTCTGTATAAACTATTGAAAGGTGAGTCAGTGCAAATAATGTGTAGATGCTTAGTCTTAAAATCCTCTTAAATCAGAGGGCTGGTTGATAAGTCGCGTACTTATCACCCCAACTTATTTAACCAAATTGAAGTAAATTCAGAATGACGAGGACTCAATAAACAAATCCACATTTTAGGGGACACCTGGGTTGATTAAGCTCGAAGACTTGAAGGGTCTAAATGTTCAGATCCTAGTGTATTATTCCCTAAGGTTGAAAAATCCTAATGCCCAATTATTCTTTCCTAATTCAATTTTTTTTTCATTTTTTTTAAAGAAAAGAAAAAAGTAGAATTTACAAGAATTCTACAGAGCTGACAAAATGATTCAGAAATGAATCCACCCCCCATGCCTAGCTGATGCAATGTCCTCATTAAAAATAAAAGGCATGAAAGGAAAGGTAGAATGTAAAAGATATCACCTTAATATGATGCTCAGGTCAGCTTTGATCAGATTGTACAAGTGTTGAGTTTAATACCGTTATCTAGGCGAAGTCTAGCCAAAGAAATCATGATGTGATTAGAGCAACCATGTTTGAGATGGGTTCTGGAACAATACGGTCAGCAAAAGGCTTCAAACATTGACCGTTGACTTTAAAAGAATTACCCATCTTTGGGTTAGAGATATGAACAGCGCCGTTTGGAAATATCTGATCGATGATGAACGGGCCGTTCCATTTTGAGATAAGTTTTATGGGAAAGAGCTTAAGTCGAGAATCAAAGCGCCAGACCTTCTGGTTCATCCCAAAGCTCTTTTTGGATATCAATTGGTCATGAAGATCTTTGGTCTAAGCCTTATAGATCTTGGCATTTTTGTATGTGTCATTTCTAAGCTCCTCCAACTCAGATAGTTGGAGTTTCCTGGCCATTCCGACTAAACTCAAATCCAAATTACATTGCTTGATTGCACAAAATGCCTAATGTTCAATCTCTATGGGTAAATGGCATCCCTTTCCATACACTAGACAAAATGGTGACATGCCGATAGGTGTTTTGTATGCTGTACGGTAGGCCCAAAGAGTATCCTCAAACTTTTGAATCCAATTTCTACGACCAGGCCTAACCATTTTCTGCAGAATATTCTTGATCTCTCGATTGGAGATCCCGGCCTATCCATTAGTCTACAGGTGGTAAGGTGTGGAGATTCTGTGATTTACCCCATATTTTTCCAGTAAACTACAGAACTGGGCATTAGTGAAATGAGAACCACCATCACTGATGATGGCTCTTAGAATCCTGAACCAACTGAAGATATTCTTCTTGACAAAATCGATGATCACCTTATGGTCATTGGTTTTGGTGGGAATGGCCTCAGTCCACTTGGACACATAATCAGCAACGACGAGAATGTACTGATGTCCAAATGAAAGGAGGAAGGGTCCAATGAAATTGATGCCCTAAACATCAAAAATTTTGACAGGAAGAATCGGGTATAGAGGCATCATATCTCTCTTAGTTATGCTCCCAAGTGCCTGGCATCGGGAACACGACCTCGAGAATTCCTGGGCATCCTTGAATAAAGACGGCCAGTAGACTCAAGATTGTAAAATTTTTGCAGCCGTCCTTTTCCTGGAGAAATGTCCAGCACACGTAGATGCATGGTAAAGCTTGAGTATACTTTGAAATTCATTCTCCGAAACACATCAACTAATAATTTGATCAGAGACGATGCAGTATAGTTCAATGTCCTCCCAAAAGTAATATTTAGCCTCAAATTTGAGTCTATCTCATTGTTGGTTGGCCCATTCATAGGGGATTTGACCAACGGTCAAATAATTTACAATGTCTGCAAACCACGAGGTTTGGACACCTGATACTATAAGAATAGTTTCATCCAGAAAAGTATCAGCAATCGTAATATCTGAACGAGAAGAATCACTTAAAAGACTTGAAAGATGATCAGCCACCACATTCTGTGCCCCGGATTTATATTTGATTTCAAGATCGAATTCTTGAAGCAGAAGAATCCATCGGATAAGCTGGGGTTTGGCATCATTTTTGGCCAAGAGATGTCTCAAGGCGGAGTGGTCAGAGTAAATTATGACGTAAGACCCTAAGAGATAAGCCTTGAATTTCTCCAAAGCAAATACTATAGCTAGCAATTCTTTCTCAGTAATAGTTTAATCCCTCTGGGCCTCGTCTAGAGCTTTTTTAGCATAGTAAATGACAGAGGGCTTTCTGTCAATTTTTTGACCTAAGATAACCCCAACTACATAATCAGAAGTGTCGGTCCTTATCTTAAATGGGGCTGTCCAAGCCGGTGGTTGCAACACCAGAGTATAAGTGACTGTCGTTTTAGGAAAATCATGCCTTACAGTATGGTTAGTTGAAATCAAATGGTGTATCTTTGGCGAGAAGGTTGCTCTGAGGATGAGCAACCTTAGAGAAGTCCTTGATGAACCTCCTATAGAATCCCACATGACCAAGAAATGATTGAATTTGTTTGACAGATGTGGGAGGAGGAAGTTTGGAGATAGCATCAACCTTAGCTTTGTCAACTTCAATTCCCTGTTCAGAGACAACATGACCCAAGGCGATGCCTTCTTGTGTCATGAAATAACTCTTTTCCCAGCTAAGGACTAATCCTGTTTTGATGCATCTTTTAAGGATCATTTCAAGATTAGCTAGGCAAGAATCAAACGATTCTCCAAAAATAGAGAAATCGCCCATGAAGACTTCCATAAACTTTCCCACCATGTCAGAGAATATACCTAGCATACACCTTTGAAAAGTCGTAGGTGCATTGCATAAGCCAAATGGCATTCTACGGAAAGCAATGATTCCATATGGATAGGTGAAAGTAATTTTTTCTTGATCCTCAGGATGGATAGGGACTTGATTGTATCCCAAGTAACTGTCTAGGAAATAGAAGTACTTTTGCCTGGCTAGTCTTTCAAGGATTTGATCAATGAAGGGCAAATGGAAATTAAAGTTTTTTCATGGTTGTGTTCAGCTTCCTATAATTGATATAGATGCTCCAAGAGGAAGCTGAACGAGTTGTAGCATATTCTCCTTTCTCATTAGTTACAACGGTAATCCCATCTTTCTTGGGAACAATTTGTACAGGACTTACCCAAGGACTATCTGAGATTGGATAGATGATTCCTACATCGAGCCAGTTAATTATTTCCTTCTTGACCACTTCTCGCATATTAGGGTTTAATCTCCTCTACATCTAGCGAGAAGGGCAGGATCCATCTTTCATGAATATTCTGTGATTGCAGTAAGATGGCTTGATCCCCCTAAAGTCATGGATGGTCCAACCAATTGCCCCCTTGTGTTCCTTTAGGACCTTGATCAATTTAATCTCCTACTCCTTAGTTAATCTAACATTGATAATTATAGGGAGCATCTTTTGAGTTCCCAGAAACTGATATTTCAAACTCTCAGGCAATGGTTTCAGTTAGAGCTGGGGCGGCTTTAGGATGGAAGGTAAGGATGATGCTGATGAATATTCATCAAGAGGAAGAGGTTGAAAGTGAACAAAATCAATTACCTCTTCAGAATGTGGCAGGTTTACCACAGAGGGTTGCGGGTCAGATTCATCAAGATGTGAGGAACTTTCAATTGTGAAAACTGCCATACATGTTTCAATATTCAAGTTATCTTCCTCAAGTTCCTCTATAAATCCACAATCCTCAAATTTGTTAATCACCTTAAAAATATCCAATTTCAATTTCTGATCGCTAAAGGTGATTTCCATGCTATCGCTCTTACAGTTGATATTGGCCTTAACGGTAGCAAGGTCGGATGCCCCAGAATGATGGGCGTGTTCCTTAAATTGTCAGGTACATCCATGTCAAGGATAAGGAAATCTATAGGAAAATAGAAGTCTTTAACTTTGACAATAACATCCTCAATACCGCCTCTCAGATTTGTGGTCGAACGGTGTACTAACTGCAGCATTACTGAGGTCGGCCAAAGTTCACCTAATCCAAACTTCTCATAAAGAGAAGTCGGAATTAGGTTAATGGATGCACCTAGATCCAGAAGTTTCCTATCAAAGGTGTAATCTCTGATGACTCAAGAAATCAAAAGGGCGCCTGGATCTCTCTTTCTTAGAGGAAGGTGATGCAGGATAATAGAACTAGCCTACTCAGAGAGTATCACCTTCCTTGGAAAAGATTCCCTCGACTTACACTTCTATGTGCATAAATCCTTTAAAAATTTAGCATAAGCCAATATGTGTTTGATAGTGTCGAGGAGCGGGATATTGATTTCAACATTCTTGAATATATTCAAGAGCTCCTCGTTACTATCAACAGGCTTCTTCTTCCTAGGTTTAATCAAGGCCTCAGGAAAAGGAAGATGAGTCAGATTTTTGGAATCAAGTTCCTAAGCCTTGATTTATTCTTCAGAGTTCTCCTTTCTCTCCTCAAGCTTTCCAGGATTTGGTATATCAGAACAGGGTAGTTATGGGTCCTGGGTTTGCTTTCCACTCCTCAAGGTAACAAAGTTAGTAGATGCATATGGGTTGGGGCCTTAGGGAGGGTTAGGAAAGATTGGAGGGGCTTCATTAGCTAGAAACCTCATATTTGATGAAGAACCAGAAGCTGAAGGACCCTACTCAACCACATGAGCATGTGCATGTGGTTCCCTCTGATTCCCGTACCCTTGGGCTAGATTGCCCGAAATCTGTATATTACACATGTTAGGTACGGGTTGAGATGGCAGAGATTTGGGTTGTCGGGAATTAGTAATGAACCCGATTTGCAAGTTGTCCAGCGAAGTTTCCATTTGCTGCATGAGATGGAGCATAGATCCTTGCATCTCTACCATCTAATTGTTCAAATCAGCCTACCCTACAAGTTGACGAACATTCCAAGCTGATTGATTGACCTTGATGAGAGCCTCATCATGAGCCATAACCATCTCATTTTGACCCAATAAAGAAGATAAAAGCGCCTACATAACCTAGAAGAAGGCCTAACTGAAGGAACAAGTGCCTTAAGAAGAAAACATGAAATAAAGGATAAAACTGCAATTTTACCATTACAGTACATAAATGGGATTTCTCAGAGGCAAAACATAGGTCAAATGGTCCAAATAAGATAAAAAGTGGGTTGAGTTAATCAGAAATGGGTTTATGTGCAATCTAAGAACTAAATGACACTTGGTAACCCTAAAACAGACCCGCTTAAATTAACAAGGTTCCGGTCAGAACAAAAAGCAAGTAAACCCTCTAAAAATCATGGAAAAACATCCTCTAGGGTTTAGAACACTGAATTTGGCCTTTGGAACCTAGTTTGACCTAGATTAGGGTCCTAGCTCTTCAATTAACTTAATTTGGGTTTTTTCACAAAATGTTCAGTCAAACGAGGTCAAACCTAAAAGCCAACTTCACCATTGGATTTCTTAGGTTTAAATTAGGTTTATACCAAAATTTGGACCTAAGGAGAGGTCATCTTGACCTACTTTGCAATTTAGTACACCCAAATCATAAATTGTCCCTATCTTTTGAATACCTTTGCAGAGAGCCCCCTAGGTTCTTCGCCTCCTTTGCAAACCGGTCCTACCGCCATTGCTAGGGCAGAATCGAGCTCCGGCGAGGTTCGGAGAGGGATTGCTCTCTAATCCCTCAGAGATTCCCTCCCAGAAATGGAAGGAGGATTCTCTGAGGAATTCCCTTCCTTATAAAGCCAATTACAATCGCTGGTGTGAACCCAATATCTTATGTGAACGCATGAGAGATTTGGGTATCCACCTTCCTTCCAACTCCGGCAAGCCGGCAGACCTAATTGCGCGCTCTCCACGCGCTGACAGGAGCGGCCAGCACCTATAAAACACCCCCCAGACCCTGCCGCAGGACCCAAGCTTGATTTGGCCGAGTGTCCACACCCAATTCGTCTCCTCCTGCCCGGCCGAAAGTCCCAGCAAACTCTGGCGAGCCCCCCTCCCCTCCCTCTTCGCTCTACGACAAAACCAGTGGCAGAGTTAGCTTCCTGACTTCCCTCCGCGTCGCGCAGTACCCGCGCACGCCGCCTCAGCCCCGTCGTCGCCGCCGTTCTCCCCCACTGGGCGTCATCTTCTCCGACGCCAGCAGGTACTGCTATCTGCCTTCCATCCCCTTTCATCCTTAAAATTAGGTTAGAACTCCTCTCCATCCTCTCCTCTCTCTTTTCCCCTGTTATCTCATCTGATTACCCCTTGACCGACGCTGACCACCCTCATCTTCCACATCACCGACCGACCTCCGGCGAGCCGCTTCCACCATTCCAGCACTCCACACGGCTCGCCAACCACCTCGAGAGCTCTGCCTCACCACCAGGAACCCATTCCACCCCATCACTACCACTCCAGACCTCCACAAGCACCCCCTGACCAACCCACCATCTCCGGCCACAGGTTGACCGAGGCACGCATGCCTAGGCCGACCTGCGGCCTGCAGCATCGTCGACCGGCTTCGCCGTGCCACAGCGAAGGTCTCTAGCTGATCTGATTGGGTCGAGAGGCTCGTTTTGTGCATGATAGTGTTTGAGCTCCTATCGCCATGGACGACCTCTGATGAAGCTCCAACGAAGCTCCAGGCATGAGGCTTCCCAGGCTGCAGATGCAGGAGACTCACGCGAGTGTCGCGAGGTGAGTGAGCCCAGCACGGAGCACTAGCAGAGCCATCTGCTTGGGCAATTGCATACGAGAGTCTGCGGGCGCGTGTGAAATCAGGGTGGACCCTTTAGTCCCACATCGTGGGATTGCAGCACTCAGGTACGCTATAAATTGTATTTGTGCTTTATGCCGGTTGCCTCCGTAAGCACAGGGGTGAGGTCCCTCACTGACGCCTCACCCGCCTCGTCCGCGGCTTGACCACGCGGATCTGGTGGATCCGACCCGACCTAAGATAACGCACTCCTCGCGCATCACACCACCTGCGGGTGCGCCTGGTCCCAGGTACGATCCGACCCGATTATGGCTGTGGCTTTGGGAGAGCGTCTCTGAGTGAATTGCTTCAGAGAGAGAGAGATGCGCGGGTAGAGGGAGAAGGGTTAGGTTTTGCTCCTGTGCAGGCAGGCTGAATGCAAGAGAAGAAGGACTTCGCCGCTACAGACGAAGAAGAAGGATAGGCAAGCCAAAGAAGAAAAGAAAGGGGCAAGACAGAGAAGAAGAAAGAAAGAAAGCCTTCGCAGGAGAAGAAGGAAAGCAGAAGAAGAAGAAGAAGAAGAAGAAGAAGGCTTCGCAAGACAAGAAAGAAAGCAGAGAAAGAAGCAAACGAAGAAGAAAATGAGAGACGGCAAAATAAGAAAAAAAGGAGAAATACTTTTAAGATGTCTGATCTTGTGATCGGACGTCCAATTTCATATTTTTGTCCTAATTACTTTTAATTGCATACATTCACATTTGAATTGATATTCTGAGTAAATTAGAGTGTTCAATTACATTTTGACTAATAGTAATTTCCATTTGCTCCCTGTGATCGACCTCAGATACTCCGGTCTTCGAGTAATAAAATTCTTTATATTTGTTTAGATGTTTTGTCGGTTATACTACAACGTGACATCCTTTAAACCCGCACAAAAACGTCGACAACATTTTGGCACCGTTGCCGGGGAGCAATGCGCAATTTACCACTAGTCTCTACATTCTTTTTATCATATTGAACACTAACTTGCCCTACTTTGCTTTGATGTGATCTTGCAGGTACTTCATGAGAAAATCCCTCCAGCAAGTCAACCACTCCAGGGCAGGTAATTTCTTTTCTTCCTTAATCATCCCGTAATCTTTGAAAGACAAAAGGAAGAAAATCAATTTAGGAATCAATTGCCTTCTTTATATAGTAATACCATCTCTAAGGCAAAACACTTCCTGATTTTGCGAAAATTTCTGCAAATATTCTTGAAGTTGGAGTGATTTTTTCTCCCATCCCATAAATTCTTGTGCCTAATTGAAATAACGCTTAATCTCGGCGGACCACACACTTCTTGTTTATAAGTCCAAAGAGAACTTTTGAAAAAGAAAAAGAGGATTGGAAATAGAACCAAATTAGGGTTTCCACATTAAGGTCTTGAAGCGCTAGTCACACATGCCTGTGTAAAAGGAAATAAACCCTCCCGCATCAATGTGCTACCCAAGCCCTTGATTGAAGAAAGCTAAATAAGACAAACCCTAAAATTGAGCTCTATAATCACTTGAATCGTAAAATCTTTTGACCTAATAACCTGGGAGTCAAATCAGGGTGATCTCTAGGCTCCGAGCTTAGAATCATTCTGCCATCTATAGGATAGGTTAGGTGAAGTTGACCCCTTGGGTCAACCAACCTCTAAATTAGGTCACAATACCAAAAACATCTTAAGTTCAAGTGAGAACCCTAAAAGCACCTTTGAAATAAAAAGTGATAAACTTAAGAGGTCAAGGTCCCCATTCTGGTTTACCTGGAATTTCAGTGACAAGAGAGGTCGGGTGGGGGAAACCCTGTAACCCGTAGGGACGCTCTACCGTGTAGGGGTCTTTGCGGGACTCTCCCTCTCTGGCTGCCCAGGTAATTCTCAGGTGGACGATCTTCAGATCCAGGGGTCCATCTGCCCCGAACCACCATATTCATCCAAACATCTTTTGGGTGTCTTGATTGGGTCAAGAACATCTCCAGTCCTGCATCTTTTCTCTTTAGAGCACACACACTCATTTTCAGTGGGACTCGTTATTCAGATCTGATCACCTCATAACACATCTTGAGTCAAACGCTGATCTTGATTCCACCACCTGATCCAAATATGCAACCGAACCACCTAGGATTACCATTCAAGAAACCTGAATACCAGAGATCCATGAGAGATAAAATGATTGAGGATGCCATGAGATTTTATGAAAATGAAGAAACCTCAACAGCAGTAGGAAACATTCAGGTTGATGTCCCAACAACCACAACCTTTGTCATAACTTATGCCCAAGTACTATTAGCAGAAGCCAACAAAGGATCAACCCGTGACTTGCTCATTACTGCATACATTGAGATAGAAAGATTGCACAATAGTGAATACCTTCAATGTATGACAAATCCTCGACTTTGGAAGCAACACCAAGATAGTCTTGAAAAATGGGAAGAGATAATGAGATTAATAAAACAAGTGATTGATCAGAAATACCCGTACATGCCACCAACAGAGGATGAGCTATCTTGGAACAACATCGAGGATAAATCTGACCTCGGGTTTGAGGCACAAAATGGTTGTGGATTCCCAACCCAGATGGAGTATAATGCACCTAATATTGAAGAAGGTTGGGAAGCTCCAAATGCAGGAAAAGACCATGATGAGCCCATTTTAGAATCCCAAGACTCCTGCAAGTATGAGAGTAGAACTGAACCTCTCGAGGGTGTAAATTCCATCCCTTATTCTGATAAGGTGGCCCTCGAAGGTTATTCAGACCTAAATTCTAGTAATTCAACCCACATCCTAAGCCTAGAACCTAGATCTGAAACATATTTTGAAGATTTCAAGGCCCCAGATGAAGAAAATCAATCTCTTAATGAAGAATATGATTTTGGGCCTCGATTTGATGAATATCCCTCGTCAACCTCCTCAGAGGAACGAATCGATTTTGCGAAAGTCATGCCAATCTACGACATAGAAACTGAGGAGTTGGACGAGCAGGGTTTCAATTGGGTCTACCCTACTAGCTTAGAATCTGAGCCTCTACCAGATAAGGATACCCTTTTAAGCTCAGAATTAACATTTAGGCTAGATCCCAGTCAGGCTGCTGAATATACAACATATGATTTATTCTATGGTGGAACTCAGATCTAGAATCTCATTCAAACTTTGATTTTCGCAAACTCTCCGACGATCTCGAATCTGACCATAACATCAGAGAAAATCTGTCTCCTGATTATAACATGTCAATCTTCTTTGAAGCCACCTGCTCCACATATACAGAACCAATCAAAACCCGTTCCCCACCCCGACCCGCAACCGGACTCAATTTCTATTCTGATTTACCTCTCACTGAGCCGTTTGCAAATGATTCAACTCCATATCTAGACCATGTATCGGGTACTGATCAGACCACAAATCAGGAGCCTCCATCCTTTGATCACCTCTGTAGGGATTCCACACCTTACATGGATAATTTTTCGGAACCCTATTTTGACGAGGCTGATTCAACTCAGCCTGAACCCGAGTTTTCACTTCCATATCCATCAGAACGTCACTACATATGGTGGGTTCCGCATCTGCTGATCTCAATCTATCAACCCACCAGACTTATTGGGTTCGGGCTGCATCATCAGCCCACTGATCTCAACAAGCACCTGGTTGGACCAACCAGGCTCTTAATCAAGGTGCTTGTTTTCCAAAACTCCATTGATTTGACCACTCCCTCTCCACCCCATTTTCTGCTCGGCTGAAGGCATTAAATTTAGCGCTTAACGGGAGGCAACCCGTCATCCCAAACACAGAGACCCGTCTGATTATCCATCTAGACTCCACGTCTATTGCACCTTGAGACTAGCCTTAGACAGAGGATCCCACCTCTGGTACACATATCAGACCTTGAAATCATCCGCATCAGTCATTTACAACCCATTCACCCACTTGATATATCCTGTTCTAAGCCCCTGACCTCAACACTAATTCCCACCCTCTGTTTGCAATGAGGACATTGCAAAACTTAGGCATGGGGGGGTGATAAAGTGCATACACACAGAACCAAGAAAAAAATCAAGAGTCTCACACACAAAAAAATTTGCGTATGTCAAAAACGTAAAAAAATTTGAAAAAAATTAAGAAAAAGAACAGAAAATGGGGGGAGGGAGGAAATTTTGTGAGCCACTTAAGCATAAGGAGGAGAAAAAGAAGCAAAATGACAAAAAGGAGCACAAAATGAAAATGAAAAGAAATAGTCATTAGTAAAAGATTAAGGGGTTAACTGAAGTTCTAGACCGAATCAAGAAAAGGAAAAGAAAAGTGCTACGGAGATATAACAAGAGATTAGCGAGAACGCTGGTCTTAGGCCTTTTGGGCTAGTACCTTTAGCTTAAAAATTCACGTATCCATTAAAATCTGGATAATCCTCAAGAGGTTGAGGAAAATGCGAAGCTTGAGTATTAGGTCTAAGGCTTAGGAAGTATTCGGCCTCGTTAACTGACCTCCGATTTGCGGGATTCGGTAACCTAAGCACCCAAATTCACACAGTCTGGTTCAGTGCGCATAAACATCCAAATCACGCGAAAAGCATTTAATGTTCTGAAAAAGTCACCTAGATTAGGAGCGGTCAATCAACACAAATTGATTTGGACGAGTTCCCAGCGCGGAGAGGTGGGAAATTCCCCTCGAAGATGCGTAACAACATATCGTCTCCTCGGTGCTTGTCTCTTAGGATATTTAAATATCCTACCGGGGGCATGTAAGCACTCTGCTGGTTCAGATACCATGGGCGGCATTATCACGAAATGTCGATCGCCAGGGTCTGGATTCGGCCACAGAACGCCATGGGCGGGATTATCTCGAAATCTCCAAAGCCAGGGTTCCGGGGGTTGCCATGGGCGGGATTATCTCGAAATCTTGAAAGCCAGGGACCCTTGAGGATTGATGATGGGGACGAGGAATTCGATACAGACCGTGTTGAGAAACTAATCCGAAGCTAGAAATAAAAAGAAAAGAGAGAGAAAAGCTCTCCAAACAAATAAATCTTCTATCTCTCTCTTACAAAAAACGTACTGCAAACTGAACTTAGGCTAAAAATGTCTCAAGCACGGGTGCTTTAACCGCGGAGTCCAACAAACCCTAGGTTAGTTTCTGTGGGCCGTAGAAACCTTTGCGGAAGACTGAGGCTAAAGCCGAACAGGTCCGGATTTTAGTAGGTACTTGAGTACCTCTAGGCCTATTGTCGGCATTCCCACCTAATCACAAAAGAAAAGGAGAAGCACTTATCATTGTTGACAGACATTCAGGGTCTAGAACGGAAGTTAAAACTTTGAAATTTTGCTAAGGGACTAGCAAAAGCTAGGCATGGGGATATGATGAGAGCCTCATCATGAGCCATAACTATCTCATTTTGACCCAATAAAGAAGATAAAAGCTCCTACATAACCTAGAAGAAGGCCTAACTGAAGGAACAAGTGCCTTGAGAAGAAACCATGAAATAAAGGATAAAACTGCAATTTTACCATTGCAGTACATAAACGGGATTTCTCAGAGGCAAAACATAGGTCAAATGGTCCAAATAAGATAAAAAGTGGGTTGAGTTAATCAGAAATGGGTTTATGTGCAATCTAAGAAGTAAATGACACTTGGTAACCCTAAAACAGACCCGCTTAAATTAACAAGGTTCCGGTCAGAACAAAAAGCAAGTAAACCCTCTAAAAATCATGGAAAAACATCCTCTAGGATTTAGAACAGTTAATTTGGCCTTTGGAACCTAGTTTGACCTAGATTAGGGTCCTAGCTCTTCAATTAACTTAATTTGGGTTCTTTCACAAAATGTCCAGTCAAACGAGGCCAAACCTAAAATCCAACTTCACCATTGGATTCCTTAGGTCCAAATTAGGTTTACACCAAAATTTGGACCTAAGGAGAGGTCATCTTGACCTACTTTGCAATTTAGTACACCCAAATCACAAATTGGTCCCTATCTTTTGAATACCTTTGCAGAGAGCCCCCTAGGTTCTTCGCCTCCTTTGCAAATCGGTCCTGCCGCCATTGCTAAGGTAGAACCGAGCTCCGGCGAGGTTCGGAGAGGGATTTCTCTCTAATCCCTTAGAGATTCCCTCCCAGAAATGGAAGGAGGATTCTCTGTGGAATTCGCTTCCTTATAAAGCCAATTACAATCGCTGGTGTGAACCCAATCTCTCATGCGAACGCACGAGAGATTTGGGTATCCACCTTCCTTCCAACTCCGGCAAGCCGGCAGACCTAATTGCACGCTCTCCACACGCTGATAGGAGCGGCCAACACCTATAAAACACCCCCCAGATCCTGCCGCAGGACCCAAGCTTGATTTGGCCGAGTGTCCACCCCCAATTCGTCTCCTCCTACCCGGCCGAAAGTCCCAGCAAGCTCCGGAGAGCCCCCCTCCCCTCCCACTTCGCTCTGCCACAAAACCAGTGGCAGAGTTAGCTTCCTGACTTCCCTCCGCGTCGCGCAGTACCCGCGCACGTCGCCTCAGCCCCGTCGTCGCCACCGTTCTCCCTCACCGGGCGTCATCTTCTCCGGCGCCAGCAGGCACTGTTGTCCGCCTTCCGTCCCCTTTAGTCCTTAAAATTAGGTTAGAACTCCTCTCCATCGTCTTCTCTCTCTTTTCCCCCTGTTATCTCATCCGATTACCCCTCGACCGACGCTGACCACCCTCATCTTCCACATCACTGACTGACCTCCGACGAGCCACTTCCACCTTTCCAGCACTCCACACGGCTCGCCAACCACCTCGAGAGCTCCGCCTCACCACCAGGAACCCATTCCACCCCATCACTGCCACTCCAGACCTCCACAAGCACCCCCCGACCAACCCACCATCTCCGGCCACAGGTTGACCTAGGTACGCATGCCTAGGCCGACCTGCGGCCTGCAGCATTGTCCACCGCCTTCGCCGTGCCACGACAAAGGTCTCTAGCTGATCTAATTGGGCCGAGAGGCTCATTTTGTGCATGACAGTGTTTGAGCTCCTGCCGCCATGGACGACCTCTGATGAAGCTCCAACGAAGCTCCAGGCATCAGGCTTCCCAGGCTGCAGATGCAGGAGACTCACGCGAGTGTCGCGAGGTGAGTGAGCCCAGCACGGAGCACTAGCAGAGCCATCCGCTTGGGCAATTGCATACGAGAGTCTGCAGGTGCGCGTGAAATCAGGGCGGACCCTTTAGTCCCACATCGTTGGATTACAGCACTCAGGTACGCTATAAATTGTATTTGTGCTTTAAGCCGGTTGCCTCCGTAAGCACAGGGGTGAGGTCCCTCACTGACCCCACACCCGCCTCGTCCGCAGCTTGACCACGCGGATCTGGTGGATCCGACCCGACTTAAGCTAACGCACTCCTCACGCATCACACCACCTGCGGGTGCGCCTGGTCCCGGGTACGATTCGACCCGATTATGGCTGTGGCTCTGGGAGAGCGTCTCTGAGTGAATTGCTTCAGAGAGAGAGTGACGCACGGGTAGAGGGAGAAGGGTTAGGTTTTGCTCCTGTGCAGGCAGGCTGAACGCAAGAGAAGAAGGAAAGGCAAGCCAAAGAAGAAAAGAAAGAAGGAGCAAGACAGAGAAGAAGAAAGAAAGAAAGCCTTCGCAGGAGAAGAAGGAAAGCAGAAGAAGAAGAAGGCTTCGCAAGACAAGAAAGAAAGCAGAGAAAGAAGCAAACTAAGAGGAAAATGAGAGACGGCAGAATAAGAAGAAAAGGAGAAATACTTTTAAGACGTCTGATCTTGTGATCAGACGTCCAATTTCATATTTTTGTCCTAATTACTTTTAATTGCATACAATCACATTTGAATTGATATTCTGAGTAAATTAGAGTGTTCAATTACATTTTGACTAGTAGTAATTTCCATTTGCTCCCTGTGATCGACCTCGGATACTTCGGTCTTCGAGTAATAAAATTCTTTATATTTGTTTAGACGTTTTGTCGGTTATACTACTACGTGACATCCTTTAAAGCCGCACAAAAATGTCGACAACAGACCTGATTTGGGGGCAGCCGATTGTAAACATGATCCTAACCCATTGGTCTTTGTGGAGCATAGTTGCTGGGACGGAATTGGGTCTGCTACCCCAGGTTTTTCTAGGAGAAGTTAGGGTGGTTCCTCCAACCTAGATTATAGGCATTGGAGTAAGGGTTAGACCTAACATTCTCCTGTACGGCATAGACATCCTTATAGGGCAAGGATGGAGAAAAAGAAAGGGAGGGATTAGAGAAACTAGGATCAAATGCCCCAGTTCGGAACTCGTGGGGTTCCAAGCAATGCTGGCTCATAGGTTGAGCCACATCCAATTGATTCCCAAACTCCCGTCTAGAAGGAGCTCGCAAAGAATGGAATCTCAAATTCTGGGATTGAGTGGATCGAGAATTGTTTGCAGAGTTTTCTGCCATCCACTCCTCCATCCTTTTGGTAACCAAGTTCACCTTATCTAGTTTATTACAAATCAGTTCTATATTGAATGAATGAGAGTCGTGGACCTCATTAACATTTGATCTGGGTTGTTGGGATGGTTAAAAGTATCCATGGAGGCATGATTGATTGAATTTTTACTCATTTCCTCAAACAAAATGTGCACGCTATCTGTGTCATTGTTGAGGAATTTGCCTCTGCAAGAAGCGTCCATGTGATTTCTGAGTTGCTCAGTCAACCCGTGGTAAAAGATCAGCATGAGCTACCATTTCGGCACCTCATGGGGTGGACACTTCCGCAATAAGTCCTAGAATCGCTCCCAGGCATCATGAAACTGCTCCCCTGACCAATGAGCAAAGATAGTAATCGCCCGTCTCAGAGCATTGGTACATCTGATAGGGAAGAATTTCTTCAAGAAAGTCTATTTCAGATCGTTCCATGTTGCGATCATCCTTTTTATGGTCTTGTACCAATGTGCGGCTTTATCCCTAAGAGAGTAGGGAAAGAGCCACATGATCATCTGCTCTTCATTCAAGTTTTGCGCTTTGGTGGTCTGGACCAAAGTGGTCATGTCCTCCAAATGTTGAATGGGTCTTCAAGGCCAAGCCCATGAAAGTGTTTGATCGGGCATAACACCTGGGGCATGATTTCTATGTCTCCAGTAGGAATTTGGACGTTAAGATGTTCCCCGTAATTTGAAGGATCATAAAAATCCTTCAAGAGTTGAGCACCCTGCATTCTCTGGAACCATTCTTGCATTCTCTGCATTTGTTCCAACTACCTTTGAAACATCTCCTGTTGATTTTGAGGCAGAGGAGGTTGTTGATCGGCCATGGGATCAATTTGGCTGAAATTCAATCTACGCCTCCTAGAATGATCTAATGGTCCTTTCAATCAGGGATTCAATGACCTCCTTCCAAGCATAAACTAAAATGAGGTTGGAAGGACTAGGGATAAGAACCCTGTAACACAACAAAACAATCCTATCCTTAAGTCGGGTAGCCTAAGGATCTATAGACTCTCAGAATCTGTCTTAAGAATATTGATGATTTAGTCTACTTGTATCCAGTCAATCCAACCAGTTAAAAGGAGGGACTGGGGAGAAGGTTCTTCCTTCATCTTGCGCCTCCAGTTCCTAATGTACCCCCAAGTGCGATCGTTTGATTCCATTCCCCTAGATAGACATCAGATTGACTAGTATAAGCTGGCTAATCATAAACAATCTCAATCTGGGCCCTGTGGAGCAAATCAGTCCTTAAGGCCAATGTCTGATCAATTTTAACTTAGGCTTAGGATTGTAGTGCTTATAGAATGTCGTGAGCCCTTAAAATGGGTTGTGCCTTTAATGATCGATTGAATATGTGTGTGTGCATGCAGAACTAGGGTTTTCAAGCAAAATTATTTGGATGAATGAATTTTAAAGTTCAAATCTTGCTTAAGGGCTTTTAGGGTTTAGAATTAGGTGAGTTCAATCAAGTTTCAGAGGAAAATCAGATGTTAAAACACAGGTGAAGATCTTTTCCTTTTGAAATCAAAAGTAAAGTGAAGTGCCTGGTATTGACCTAAATTGAAAACCCTAAAGGGAAGCTACTTGGTGAGTTGATTTTAAAATGAAGTGGCACAGCCCAAACAAATCAAACAATTAGCCAAAATGCAGCACTGACTGAGGCATACAAGATGATTAACCTAGACTGATTTCTACTCTCTTATGTGTTGATTTACGTGTACTAGTTCCACAGGTCGGAATCCTGGTTGAGGTGATAAAAATCAAGTTTGGTTATGCGCCTTGAATGTGGGTGTATGTAGTGTGTATGTTGATTTATCCCACAAGAAGTATATTTTTGTTTTTTTTTTTTTTTCGATGGTGAGATGAGTGGAAGTGGAAATCAAAGCATCCAAACTAATCCTAGGGTTTGTACGAACACCTAGGTTAATTGGGGTTTCAATTAAGGTTGTGGAATGAAATCTATAGAGGGGGGAAGAATGGGGAGCACTTACAGTTTTCTTCAACTGCACTTTACTCCTTTCTACCACTTGAGGATTCCATGTTGAGGTACCTGCAAAACAATAGAAGGGTAATAAAAGCAAGTTCAAAAATAATAAAGTGCACGAAATGCAGAAAGAAAATCAACAATCGTTGCCACCCCAGCAACGGCGCCAAAATGTTGTGTCGGAAGACATACGCAAATGGCATAGGATTTTGAAAAAACCGTCATTGTAGTATGATTTGAGAAGAAATTTGTCAACAGATAAATTTATACCAAAATTCGTAAAGAGATTCCAGGTCGAACATAGGGTGGCTACGTCGATCTAAAATTCCTGATTATATTCTTTAGGTGTTTTTATTTTAAAAGAGAGATAATCACAATGAAATTGATATTAATACTATGAGAGAGAGAACAATCACTTTGTAATTGAATACTATTTTTACAACTATAAAGTAGGAAATGATTACAGCTAGAAAGTGGAAAATTCTACTCTAGAAAGCGATAAAGAAGGGAGAGAGATGTTATCCTCCTCGACGGTTGCTTGGAGGTGATAGGCCCACTTGAGTGGACTAATTTAGTGCTTAAGTATAGTATAATTTGGATGAGAATTTAATCTAAAGCATGTTTCATAATGACAAAATGTGTAAGCCTTGAATGTATCATTTCATAAATTAATTACTTGAATATTTATGTGAAAGAACTAATTATTCACTTTACAGGCAAGGACTTCACATCAAATCTAAATTTGAGATGTCACATTGTGGGAATTTTATCTTGGCAAAATTTGGCAAGAGAATCATTCTTTTGCATCTCTTAATCCCTTCCTTATTTTCCATAAAACCACTTGCCTCTTTTGATCACATAAAAATATCATTGATTCCTTATCTCTCTCTCCCTCAAATGGCAACATAAAATTACCATTTTATTTTTTCTCTTTACTTCGTCGACTCTCTCTTTGATTCTCTCTTTCTATCCTTATATAGCAGGGGACGGCAGAAGGGGAGGAGTGATTGAAAAAGGCTGTGGTCGGACCCGGTTAGGTTGTGGTAATATAGTAATTTTATCGTTGAAATGCATATAGTGGTTAACCTAAATCAAGCCTAACCATCTCTTTACAAAATATTTTTTTTTACCTGGCCTATTTGATTTTATCTTGGTCACTTTTATGCCCAGGGTCGAACTCAGGGAAGTGGGATTAGAAGAAGTTTCTACGCCTTTCCTACAACGAGTCTCTTCTGTTCATTTATTTGTTTTTGGTATTTTTATATTTAAGATTTTTTCTGATAATTTTTGTCCTTGAGGCACACCCTCAAAATCAAGTTCTTGGCTTTGAGCCAAATTAGGGTTTCAAAACTAGTCTTCACAAGACTGAGTACCTGCAAGTCAAGGATTATCTTTTCTCTTTTATATATTTTTTTATCTTTTTACTGGTAGGAAAGAGAAATAGAAATAAAGTAAATATAGTATATTATATATGTATAAAGGGGTGGGGGTGGAGGTGGAGATGACGTGTATCACGGTGTCGAGTCGATCGTCGTCTAGGAAGATGCAACCAATAGGACGAAGTGCTGCGTGGAGTGTAGGATGGATGGTGGAAGATGAGTGTGAACACGCTTTCTGTACGCGTGTATCAGGGAATATCAGTAACTGGTGTAGATATTCCCGTGATACAATGTATGGTAAGTAATATGAAAATATATATATGTATATATGTAAATATATCTATATAGATGTATATACATGTAGGTATATATATATAATAATATATGTATATATAGTTATATAGATATATATATGTATATATATATATATATATTTATACGTATATAAGTATATGTATATATGTAGATATATATGTATATATATATATAAATATATAGATACATATAGATATATGTAGTTATGTATATAGACTAATACATAGTTATATAAGCACTAATATATGTATAGATATATGTATATATATATGTGTATATAAATATATATATATATATAAATATATTTGTATGTATAAATATATATATGTATAAAGTAGAGTATAGGTGTGTGTGTGTGTATGAGAGTGTGAGTGTGTTTGTGTAAGTGTCGGCAGAGAGAGTGAGAGAGTGCTGTGTGTGTGTGTGAGAGAGAGAGAGAGAGAGAGAGAGACTGCTGGAGTGAAGGTTGGGAGAGTTAAGCCGTCTGGAGCTTTAGGGCCGACATCTGGTGGTTCACATGCGCACGCAGGCACGTAGGCGCGCGAAGAGGCATGCGCTGGGAGGGAGTGAGCGTGGAGGAAGGAACTGTAGCACACAGCTCTGCAAGAAGAGTCGGGTGCGGGCAGACGCAGGCGCTTGGAGCGGGTGAGCATACGCGGGCGAAGACGCGGGCGGGTGCGGGCGCTGGCAGATGCGGGCGCACGCAAATGTATGGGTGGGCGCTGGAGCAGGCGTAGGGCTGGACGCAGGCTAGCAGCGGTTGCGGTGTGCCGGGTGACCGGTTAAGTGAGAAACTTACTGGTCACCTCACTGTAGCCACAGTGTTCCGTTGAAACATGTGAACAGTGGCTACAGTGCATGGCCGAGCTGCGTGACCGGATGCCCCCGGTGCTGTGAGTGAGGGAGGCGTGGGCGGCTAGCGCACGCGAGGAGAAGCTGCGCCGGCTACTGGCTTGCAGAGAGGTGGTTCGCGACAAGGCGCGCGAAGAGGGCTGGGGTCGCCTACAGGCCTGCGCGGAAAGGACTAGGGCGACTGTTGCAGGGACTCATGGTGGCCTGCGCACGAGCGAGAGGGCTGCACTGCTGCTGCCGTGGAGCTTCAGACCTTGAAGCCTGCAGCAATGGCTGAAGTGGCTAAACGACGAATTCAGAGAAGAGAAGACCACCATGCCCACTTGCCCTTTGAAGAGCTAGGCGGTGGTGGTACTCACGGTGGTGGTTGTGCACCACAGTGAGGTACTCCTACCTGCTGAGTGGCTCCTTAGAGGAGGAGAGGCTGCCTATGGAGGGAGAGGGAAGGAGGTGGCCAGGAAGGGAGCTGCTGTGTTGGGTTTTGGCGTGTGGACCAGGCTCCTTTGCAAAGAAGAAGCCGAGCTCTTTTTATAGAGGAAGAAGGCATGCATAGCCATGCCCTAGCTGTGCATGCGGCTGTGCATGGCTTGGCAGGGCATGCGGCTATAGGGCAAGCTTGTTGCAGAGCATGGCGCGAGGAAGAAGAGGCCATGTCTTGCAACCACGGGAAGAAAGTCAAAAATCAAAAAGAAATAAAAATGAAGATGAAAATTTTGCAAGGCAGCACTTGAAGAATTTGTTAATTGAAAGGCCATTTTATTCACTCTCCTCCCCTCTCAATTGAATGCATGCATGCGTGTATTTTTACAAATGGGACTATGGATACCTAATATGCACTGGTAATGCTAGGAAATAGCACAAGATAGCACAATTGCAGGTGTATTTTTGCGGTGCAATCAAACCCCCATGCCTACTTTTGCTAGTCCCTAGCAAAATATTTTTTTGTGTTGTATTTAGAAATGATCTTAAGCTGATGATTTTCTTCTAAGGCGACATAAGAGTGTTTAATGTTGGATATTGTGAGAACCAATTGCAGAGAAGACTACCGGTACTTTAAGTCTCACATGACATAAATCATCTCTCGACTAACCAGGACTCTTGATATTTAAACCTTAAGTACGATTTCTAAGATCCAGGAGATTTTTGCCGTACTCGAGAGCTCAAGAGAGTATGGTTTGTGCTTAGTGAAGGATCAAGACTGACCAGATGAACATTAAGACTCATGCCCAGGGTTTCATGACTTTTTAAGTGCAGGTTGGTCCCAGTTTCATCTCGTGTCTTCGGATTGACCCTTAAAAAGATGACGAAAAACTCAACTCCCATTTTCTAATATTTGTGGCTTAAAGAAAATAGGGTATTTGCCCCGAAGAACTTTTTTGTAGGAAGATTTTACAGACATTTGAGATATACTGACTTATTTGCATCTTTTTTTCAAACAATTTGAATGCTCCATTCTCATCTTTATTCATAAAATTACCTCCGCAGGAAGCATCTGCAATCTGCTTCAAATTCTCATTTAGCCCATAGTAGAAAATCTGGGCTATATGCCACTTAGGCAGACCGTGGTGCGAACACTTCCTGAGGAGGTCATTATATCTCTCCCATGCCTCATGAAATTGTTCACCATTTTGTTGCGTAAATGAAGTAATAGCATGGCGAAGGGCATTGGTTCGCCCGATTGGGAAGAACTTCTTGAGAAACATTGTTCTCATCTCTTCCCAAGAGTGGATGGTTCTCCCAAGGGTGCGTAACCACTGCGATGCTTTATCCCGCAATGAAAATGAGAACATTTTCATGAGGACTATAGGTAACCCGATATTTCTTGGTTTGACAGTTTCAACCAATCGGGTTAGGTCTTCCAAGTGGAGAAAAGGATCTTCACTTGCAAGACCATGGAAGTGAAAATTTATTAGGACAATTATGTTAGGCTTTAATTCAAAGTCGTCCCTACCTATGGGGACCCGAATTTGTCCTATGGTCTCTGTAGCAGCGGGATTCTGATAGGAGCTAAGAGACCTAGGCTCCTTCCATTCAGGAGGGCTCTGCATTTCCTCTAAAGTTTCCCTAATGACCTCAATTTGTTCATTATACATTTCCATTTGGGCTTAGAGGCGGGTTATGGGATCTAAGGCTCCACCACCTGGAGGGTTTTGAGGGCAGTTTCCTCCCTTGGGATTTGGGGGTGGGCGTGCAGCCATGTTTGTGGAGGAGGAGGATGATTCGGCTTCGTTTCTAAAATTATCAAGCAATTCACATAGTTCAGGGTTTTGTGATCTCCTCCCAAACATGCACTACCGTAGGAAGAATTGGGGGGATACAAAGGGAAAAGAGATGAGAGAAATGATGCCGTAAAGGTACACTTGATGACAAATCAATACAATCAAATTCCTAACCTCTACAGTGTGCCCTTAGACCTAAAGATCTAAGTTACCTACTATCACGATCTACGGAATCGAATGCGAGCACCACGGAACCACCAGGCTAGATTGAAAGGCCGTTTGCCCCAGTCTTAGATGCCCTATAGCACGCGGGAACCCTCACCAGCACGTAGGCACTACACGCAGGTAGTTAGACCTCCAATCCTTAATAAGGGTCAAGTTGCTACCAGTTTTAGTTAGAGGCTTAGGATCAAGTGCTTCTGGAATGTGAAGGGTGTTATTTATGGGTAATGCCCAAGTGATTGATTTTATAAAGTGTGTAAATCAAGCATGCAACGGGGAAATCTCCCCGAATTGAAGTTTTAATTGGTGAATGGCTTTTAGAGTTTCAGCTTTAAGTAGTATGGATTTTATGATTTCTCTGAATTACCAATTCAACCAATCTTCAGGTTTTGAGAGAATACAAGTTTTCTTCTAAGCCCAACAAACCCTTCTTCAATGTCAGTTGGTTAATGCATGCTAAAATGAAATGGGCTTCTCTAAATGGAGATTTCTATGTGTGGATGCATGAATCAGTTTTAGATTAGTTTGAAAGGGAGCCAAAGCACTCCAATTCAAGTGCTCCCAATCACCAGAGTGATTTCCACACACAAGGCTGAACCAAAAGATAAAGAAAATCAAATTGTTGGGATTGAAGTATTCGGGATCGAATCTTTGGCACGTGAAAGTTTGTGGTGGGGTTGCAATCAACTCAATTCCAAGTCTCCCCACCAAAAAAATGATCCCGAATTTGTCGATAAATGAGGCAAAGAGGTATGGCAATCAATCTTTTTGTTTGCCTCAAAGAGTACTTCACATGGCGAAAGATTCAAGAATCAAGATTCTTGGATCTTCGCTATGCGAAGTTCGGCGGGAAATCCTGGGGCAGTGGGAGTAATGGCAAATAATCAGACAAGTGATTTTTAATCCACTTGCCCCAAGAGATCCCAAGAAGCTTTTCTAGTTATTTTATTTTATTTTTTTGTTAAGGTTACAAGTTAACCTAGGTTGCTGAGAAAGAAAGACCTACTTGTGCAGCAACGTGTGCGAAGCTCCAATGCGGTATCGGCATCTTCACGCTCACGTTCCTGCCTTGGATCTGCCCACATTTCTGACTTCGTCTGCCTATCTTTCCCTTGCAACAGGTTCACCTGCACAGTAATAAACAAAAACACCCGTGAAGAGAGAAGAGAAAAATGAAAGGAATGGAATAGAAACTTACTTGAATACGCACTTCCTCGGCAACAGCGCCTTGAAAAAGGATGTGGTCGGACCCGGTTAGGTTGTGGTAATATGGTAATTTTATCGTTGAAATGCGTATAGTGGTTAACCTAAATCGAGCCTAACCATCTCTTTAAAAAATATTTTTTTTTACCTGGCCTATTTGATTTTATCTTAGTCACTTTTAGGCCCAGGATCGAACTCAGGGAAGTGGGATTAGAAGTTTCTACACCTTTCCTACAATGAGTCTCTTCCGTTCGTTTATTGTGTTTTTGGTGTTTTTCTATTTAAGATTTTTTCTGATAATTTTTGTCCTTGAGGCACACCCTCAAAATCAGGTTCTTGGCTTTAAGCCAAATAAGGGTTTCAAAACTAGTCTTCCAAGACTTAGTACCTGCAAGTCAAGGATTATCTTTTCTCTTTTATATATTTCTTTATCTTTTACTGGCAGGAAAGAGAAACAGAAATAAAGTAAATATAGTATATATATATAAATATGTATATATTATATATGTATAAAGGGGTGGGGGTGGAGGTGGAGATGACGTGTAGCACGGTGTCGAGTCGGTCGTCGTCTAGGAAGACGCAACCAATAGGACGAAGTGCTGCATGGAGTGTATGATGGATGGTGGAAGATGAGTGTGAACACACTTTCTATACGCGTGTATCAGGGAATATCAGCAACTGGTGTAGATATTCTCGTGATACAACATATGGTAAGTAATATGAAAAAATATATATATATGTATATATGTAAATATATAGATATGGAAATATATGTATAGATAGATATACGTATAGATGTATGTATATATATCTATATAGATTTATATACATGTAGGTATATACATATATAATAATATATGTATATATAGTTATATAGATATATATGTACATATGTATGTATATATATATATATTTATTTATTTATATGTATAAGTATATGTGTATAGATGTATATATATATATGTATGTATCTATACTTATACTTAGTTATATAGGTATATATATATATATATATATTTATACGTATATAAGTATATGTATATATGTAAATATATATGTATATATATAAGTATATAGATATATATATATATGTAAGTATGTATATAGGCTAATACAAAGTTATATAAGTACTAATATATGCATAGATATATGTATATATATATATATGTATATAAATATATATAGAAATATATATATGTACGTATATATATATATATATGTATAAAGTAGAGTATTGGTGTGTGTGTGTGTATGAGAGTGTGAGTGTGTGTGTGTAAGTGTTGGCAGAGAGAGTGAGAGAGTGCTATGAGAGAGAGAGAGAGCGAGATTGCTGGAGTGAAGGATGGGAGAGTTAAGCCGTCTGGAGCTTCAGGGTTGACGTCTGGTGGTTCACACGTGTGCACAGGTGCGTAGGCGCGCGCTGGGAGGTAGTGAGCGTGGCGGAAGGAACTGCAGCGCACAGCACTGCGCAAAGAGTCAGGTGCGGGCAGACGCAGGCGCTGGGAGCGGGTGAGTGTACGTGGGCAGGTGCGGGCCCTGGCAGACGCGGGCGCACGCAAACGCGCTGGCGGGTGCTGGAGCGGGCGTGGGGCTGGACGTGGGCTAGCAGCTGTTGCGGCGCGTCGGGTGACCAGTTAAGTGAGAAACTTACCGGCCACCTCACTGTAGCCACAGTGTTCCTTTGAAACGCGTGAACAATGGCTATAGTGCAAGGCCGAGCCACGTGACCGGGTGTGCTCGGTGTTGTGAGTGTGGGAGGAGTGGGCGGCTGGCACGTGCACGGAGAAGCTGTGCCTGATGCTGGCTTGCGGAGAGGTGGTTCGCGACAGGGCACGCGGAGAGGGCTGGGGTCGCCTACAGGTGCTCGCGGAAAGGGCCGGGGTGGCTGTTGTAGGGATGTGCAGTGGCCTGCACACAGGCGAGAGGGCTGCGCTGCTGCTGCCTTGGAGCTTTAGACCTTGAAGCCTACAGCAATGGCAGAAGTCGCTAAACGACGAATTCAGAGAAGAGAAGACCACCATGCCCACTGGCCCTTTGATGAGCTGGGCGGTGGTGGTACTCACGGTGGTGGTTGTGCACCACAGTGAGGTACTCCTACCTGCTGAGTGGCTCCTCAGAGGAGGAGAGGCTACGTATGGAGGGAAAGGGAAGGAGGTGGCCTGGAAGGGAGCTGCTTTGTTGGGTTTTGGCATGTGGACCAGGCTCCTTTGCAAAGAAGAAGCCGAGCTCTTTTTATAGAGGAAGAAGGCATGCACAGCCATGCCCTGGCTATGCATGGGGCTGTGCACGGCTTGGTAGGGCATGCGGCTGCAGGGCAAGCTTGCTGCAGAGCATGGCACGAGGAAGAAGAGGCCATGTCTTGCAGCCACGAGAAGAAAGTCAAAAATCAAAAAGAAATAAAAAATGATGGAAATTTTTCAAGGCAGCACTTGAGGAATTTGTTAATTGCAAGGCCATTTTATTCACTCTCCTCCCCTCTCAATTAAATGTATGCATGCATGTATTTTTACAAATGCGACTATGGATACCTAATATGCACTAGTAATGCTAGGAAATAGCACAAGACGGCACAATTTGAGGTGTATTTTTGCGGTGCAATCAGTGATCCATATTCCCTCTAGAGGGAGGAAGACCTTCTTCTCCACCTATCCTCCCAACCACTCCATCGTGTGCCACCACCACTGCGAGCCTCCATCATCGCCCACATCCACGATTGTGACCTTCTGCCACCGTGCTTCCACCACCGACGGACACAACCACCACCGTGTCTCTCCTCCGACGACTCCATCACCGCAATCGGTGGTGACAGCTACGACACCCGCAACTGCATTCCCGACATCATCACCATGCTCCGCCCATCTTCCTCGACGTGTCAAAGCACCACCGTGAGCTTCCGCCATGCTCACCGCCCTCCAGCCCTACGGTTAAGTCATCCTGGAACATTCTTGGATGCCTGAAGACCCAACAAGCTCCACGTGACAGTAGCAGGGTCAACGTCGGCCTTACTCCATCTTCCTGTTTCACCCAACAAAGAGTCGTGCCTCTTGCTCAACCTCCTCTTTGTAGGCTGCAACCGCCCGTAGCCGCACACCCCCTCACACACACGCTGCATTGCAACATCCTTGCGCAGCGCCCACGGAAGTCCTCATGCACACAACACCGCCTTTGTGCATGCTGCATTCGTCATCTCCATGGACAAGATCAGGCTACAATACCATGTTCGTCTCCCTCCTCTCCATGCTCACGACCACGACCTTCCTCCTTGCAACACTGTGAGCCACCGCCTCGAGCTCCTCCTCCGTCTCCAGCAAGCATCCGATCTTGCCACCTCCTCTCCTTCTTCTTCTCCGTCAACCCAAAGAGAAGGGGAACCCAAACCACCAAAAATGTAGCCACGTTTGTAGGCCTTGAAACTTCACACCATTGACTCCAACGGACTCACCGCATCCTCATGAGTTCGGCCACACCCTCAGAAGGTCAACAGCAACCCACATGCACCGGCGAGCCACTGCCGCTGTCAGTTCTCCTCATCACCGGCGAGACTGTTGGCCACCATTCGATGCACCGTGACCATCCACGCGTAGACCTCGTCATAGGCAACCTCCTCCATGCTTCGCACGATTCACCATCGCTTCCTCTTCGCATGTGCACAAAGGAAGCAAATTCTCTATTTTTGGGTTAATTAGTATTTACATTCGAGTTCCAATGCCAAACTCTTTATTTGCTTTTAATATTTGATATATTGAGTGAATTTGTGACTTTACACTCATGCTTTCTCATAGTTGCTTGGCTCTTATTTTGCACATCATTCGACATAGGATTTAGATTCGGATTTACACAATTTCTCTCTAGTACATGTGCAAGTGGAAATTACGTGAGATGCCAATACTGATCACATATTTATTCAATATTTTATTAAGGATAAATTGCACATATAACCTTACATTCTTAAATTATCATGCGTCTTCCTCTTTTCGTCGCATGTCAGCAGATTTGACCACGGGTTTCGCACTCGACTGAATGAATACAAGGAAAAAATATTCGTGAATTTATTACATCTATTCCTCCCTGTGGATACGACCTAATCCATCATGGTTTATTTTATTGATAATTAGTTTTGTTCGGGATTTTTCCACCACGCGATTTCATTGCGACGACATATTTTCCTGATACACATTATTTTTACAAGCGAAAAATGCTCGACCAAATGACGCCGTTGCTGGGGAGGTGACAGACGTAATAATTTCACCTAATTTTTATTTCTGATTATTTCTCGTTGCTCAGTGATCTTACCAGTTGTTATCTTTTTTGTGCGAGGAATCTTGTGAGACGACAGGCGCAACTGAGAGACGACGTCGACCTTGAACGACGTCCACACATGGGGCAAACGTTGGAGACCTAGATCCTTCCTTCATAGGGGATTCTCTTTGTAACAAGTTTTATTTCTGTTTTCTCACCCTTGTAGTAATTGGGGTTGATTTTTGGGGGTCTGTCCTCACATTCTTTAGAGACAAGGGGCTATATATTTGCTACTCTCATGATTCATTTTTCTGCATGCTTGCCTCTAAAACAAATATAATAAAATACCGAGCTACCTGTTAGGAGTTGCATACCCTTAGGTGCGCGCATTTAGTGGTGATTGAGTAGCACATTAGATCTCATTGTTGCATTGCGAGCATATTTGCACAAAGATTGCTAGAGACAGGTACACCTTTCCAAATTTTGTATCCAGCTCCTATTCACGCATTTGCATCCAGGTTAAAATTCAAGATGACCAAGATGATTGAAATTACCTAATCCAATGGTCACCTAATTGCACTTGGGACTGATAATCGGATTTGACCCTAAAACCAAATCACACTTGATCTGATTCAAAGGGACTTGTCTGCATTTTCAAAATAAAAATGATTTGCGGTGTGATGCACACATCTGGCACTAAGCATGCACATTAGGCACCACACTAAGTTTCGATCCCTTAAGGCTGTAGGCACCAATCTCTTTATCAATGCAAACCCTCCTATCATGCATTATGGCGGTGGTACTATCTTTTGATCGAGTGTTTTGATACTTTACGGAGGGGGACAGCCCTTAAAGGAACAAAAAGGTAGTTAAGAGGCACCACTTACACATCACCTCAAAGGAAGGGCTCGGCCTACTTGCATCCCTTTGATCATCCTTGGAGTAACTTCTCACTTGATCACCTGAGAGTATTATCTAAGCAAGGTGTATGTTCTAGGGCACACGAAGGTCGACTTAGGGCCCGTAATTGATTGTGAAAATTCTGTGGCCACCAAGAAAGAACGTAAACGACCTCTGTTCTTCTCCAAAGAACTTGTCAGGGATCTCAAGTCACAACTCCTTCTTATACCACTAAAGTGTGAACGGACGGGTGCAAACTTGACCCCATTTGAGAACTTTAAGGGTAGATTGGAGGTTGATTTAAAATTTCTCTAAGAAAGAAAAGAGAGCCCCATTGCCTTGCATTTGATTGGGGTGTGTTGTTCAAAGTCATGTTTTCAAATGGATTACAATAACCACTTCACTTCTTCTCACCCCATAATACCCAATCCCATGACCTACAGTTATCCCTCATCTAATGAACAATGGGATCCTTTCTACTCCTACTATAGGAACATTGGTCTGATTATTCCCTAATCCTGTGATCATGAGGAGAACCTAGGAGAAGGATACACCATCCCTAACCCATCCATGACTATGCCCAACCCACCCACCCATGATGATTCTTACATTCCTAATTGGATAGAAACTCCTAGGTATTCTAACCTTGAGCTTGACTTTCCTCCTTAAACAAATGATAGCCTCTCCTCTTTCAAAAGAAAAATGCAAAAACAACAAAAGGAAATGATGGAATCTTTAGGAGAGTCTTTGAGGACAAATCCACAATTAAAAGAAGAAATTGGTCTCTTGATTTACTCCCTTGAGGTTGATCATAACCCCTCCATGTTAGATACATCTCCCTTGAGAGAACCATGCCACAAGATGCGAGGGAACATTAAGGAGTATAGCTACCCTTTTGAGGATAATGTAGACCCCTCTAGACTTGATAACTACTGTTTGAGAAGTCCTGACATTAAGGAGGAGGGAGGCTACTTGGATACAATGGGAATTGAAAGGGGTTGCTAGACATGGAATTGTGATATAGATTGGTGGCAACTAGCAAAGGAGGACTCTTCGAATTTTCCACTTGAGCTTTATTGGATCCAAATAAAGGGGAAGATGGTCCCATTAGATGAACTCGACCCGAATGATAGTATCTTCGCTACATTTGATGAAATGGGTCGTAGACAAATAGTCAACCCCGCTCCCATTCTGAATCTTGAGGAGGAATCTGTACCCCATCCTAGGGATCCTGAGCATATACTTTCCGCTTCTGAGGACCTTGCACCTCAATTAGAACCCCTTAAGGAATGTGATTTAGAAGTTAACAAATTCCAGGAGTCTTGGATGCCAGAGGAAATCATACTAGAAGGAAGTGATAATAACCACACTCTTCTATCAATGGGACCAACACCTGCCATTGAATATTATGAGGATTCACAAGTCCCCAAACCAAGTGACCATGAGAAAATTGAGATGGAATTGGAAGAGTTAGATCAATATTGCTCTCAGGGACAAGAAGAGTTGATTTTTGAGGAAGCACTTGATCCTGATATGAAAGTTTGCCCTGAGGCTCAGAGTCAAGAGGGACAAAATGTAGAAGAGGATGATGATGACTTTGAGGGGCCCGAACTCAGAGTATGGAGTGACTCTAGGGTCGAATATTCTTTGTTCAATAACTTATCCCATGAGGATCAGATTGAATCAGCCAAATCCGGATTCCTACATACCTTTGACTATCAAGATCATCCTCTTAAACAGTCGAAAGAAATGGAAGAAATTACTACTCTTGAGGAAAGAATCTATACACTCTAGGAGCAAGATCTTAGTATTGAACAAGAATCTAGGGATGTCATTATTTGGGACACTCACAACCTTATTCCTTCCAACCCACTTCTACATGATAGTGAAATGAGAGACACCATTGAGCAGTTCAATTTGGATGATGACTGTTGACGTGTGAAACTCGATCGTGTTTTAACAATTATTGCGTCATAGCATAGGTGATCAAGCATCGTCAACAAATGAAAGTTTTTATTACTCGAAAACCAGAGTATCCGAGGTCGAACACAGGGAGCAATCGGAATTTACTACTAATCTCAAATGTAACGGAACACTCTAATTTACTCAAAAGTTTAATTCAAATGCATTTAAAAAGTAATCCAGGTAAAAGAGTAAAATTGGACGTCTAATCACAAGATCAGACATCTTAAAAGTATTTTCCTCCTTTGATTGTTCTTCTTCTTTCTCTGCAGTCTCTCTTCTACCTTCTTCTTCTTTGTATCAACGGGTCTTCTTCTTCTTCCTTGGTTTCTGTCTTGGCCTCTCTTCTTCTTTCTCTTCTCTCTTCTGCGAAGGCTTCTTCTTCCTTAGCTCTGCTATACTTCTTCTCTTCTTCCTTTGCCTCTTCCTGCTCTTTTCACTGGCTTCCTTCCTTCTTCATTTTTGCCTCCTGCTTCCTTCTCTTCTTCCCTTTGCTAGCAGCGGCTAAGTGTTTGCTTCACTCCTTCCTTCCTTGCACAACCACAGCAAGGTACAACAAAACCTAATCCCTCTACCCACACCCACGCGTCCCTCTCTCTCTATAAACCACCCTCAGCAAGCTCTCCGAGAGTCAGGTTAACGGGTCAGATCGCGTGCCCGTGACCAGGCGCACCGGTGTGTGGGTGATGTGCGAGGTGTGCTCGGGGTCGGGTCGGATCGCGCCAGATCTACGTGGTGACATCGCGGATGAGGCGCTGTGAAATAGGTGAGGGACCTCACCCCAAGTGTGACTGGAGACAATAAAATGATATCACAAAAATAATATAAAGCATGCCAGTGCTTTGTAAGTTACCGATGTGGGACTATTGGTTGCTGCCTTCTCGCGTGCGAGCCCGCAGAAATCCTTCCTGCAATTGCCATAGCTGCAGACGTCGCAGCGTCTCTTGCTTGGTCAGATAGCTTCGCAGTGCTTCCCCGAGTGAGCTGCACCTGAAGCCTTGCGGTCCTGAAGCCTGGAGCGAGCTTGGAGCTTCTTCGAGTCGCCGTCAATGGCTGCAGGGGCTATGAAACGAGCCTCTCGGCTTAATTAGATCACTGGGGGACCTTCGCCTTGTCACGGCAAAGGTGAAGGGCAAGGTGGCAGGCCGCGGGGTGGCCTAGGCGTGCGTTCCTAGGTCGCCCTATGGCCGGATGGATGGGTGAGTTCGGGGGACCGTTGGGTAGGCGTAGCAGGTCTATGGATGGGTGAAGGATACTCAGTGGGGTGAGGCGGAGTTTATGTGATGGTCGGCGAGGCGTGTGGGGCTACGGAGCAATGGGAGCACCTCGCTGGACGGTGGCCGGAGATGAGGAAGGTGACGGTGGACAGCGGTGGTCGAGGGGTCGATTGAGTGAAATATAGTGAGGAAATGAAAGAGGGGATAGGGGGGAATGATTTTAACCTACTCAAAGGGCGAAAGGGGCGGAGAGGCGGACGGCCGTATCGACTGTCGCCGGAGAAGAAGATGTCCAGTGGGGGAGGACGGCGGCGACGACGGGCTGAAGCGGCGTGCGCGGGTGTTGCACGACGCGGAGGAGAATTAGGAAGATGACTCTGTCACTGGTTTTGTGGCAGAGTGAGAAGGAAGGGAAGGGGGGCTCGTCGGAGCTCGCTGGACCCTTGGATGGAGAAGAAGGAGAAGAATTTGAGGTGGAAGTCCGGCCAAGTCAAGCTGAAAAATGAGCGGCCGAGTTTGGGGGTTCTTTTATAGGCATTGGGCCGTGCGTTCAGAGCTTGGAGGGCACGTATCCGTCTTTGACGGCTCACCGGAGAAGGAAAGTGGGTAGATACCCACATCTCTCATCCATTCGCACGAGAGATTAGGATCAAATCAGGGATCATGACTGGTCTCAGATGGAAGGGAATTCCTAAGAGAATCTCCCTTCCATTTCTGGGAGGGGATCTCTGAGGAATCAGAGAGTATTCCCTCTCTAATCCTTGTCAGAGAAGGATTCTGCCCCAATAATGGTGGAAGGACCTGATTGCAAAGGTGGCGAGGAAGTTAGGGGGCTCTCTCCGATGATTTTCAAAAGTTAGGGACCAAAATGTGATTTGGGTGTACTAAATTGCAAAGTAGGTCAAGATGGCCTCCCCTTAGGGCCAAATTTTGGTAAAAACCTAATTTGGACCTAAGGAATCCAATGGTGAAGTTTAATTTTAGGTTTGACCCCGTTTAACTAGACATTTTGCATAAAAACCCAAATTAGGTCAATTAATGAGCTAGGACCCTAATCTAGGTCAAACTAGGTTCCAAAGGCCAATTTGAATGTTCTAAACCCTAGGGGATATTTTTCCATGATTTTTAGAGGGTTTACTTGATTTTTATCCTGACCGAAACCTTGTTGCTTTAAGCGGGTCTGCTTTAGGGTTACCAAATGTCATTTAATTCCTAGATTGCACATAAACCTATTTCTGATTGAATCAACCCACTTTTTATCTTATTTAGACCATTTGACCTATGCTTTGCCTCTGAGAAATCCCGTTTATGTACTGCAATGGTAAAATTGCAATTTTAACCTTTATTTCATGTTTTCTTCCCAGAATACTTATTCCTTATATTAAGCCTTCTACTAGGTTATGTAGGAGCTTTTATTCTCTTTATTGGGTCAAAATGAGCTAATTGTGGCTCATGATGAGGCTCTCATCAATGACCATTTGGGCCCATTCCTGGACAAGCACACTAATGATATACAACATGAAAGGCAATCAGTAACTAAGGCTACTTCTAATAACATTCAAGAACTGGAATGGATATCAACGATGAATGTCGAACTGCCCACACCCTCTTTAACATTCTTCCCTACCCTGCACCTGAGAGACTTCAGCTCACATAGTACTACCTTCCTAAAATCTCTGCTCACACTTTTGATTAACGAGGGAATATCCAGACCAATACACCCTGTAGTAGAGTGGCAAGTTTGGATCGACGCTTTTCCATGTCAGCCCAACAGTGTTAGGGTATTATTCTTCACACCCTCTGTTGCCCACACATATCTGCTTAAGGAGCCTTTGCCTTCTCATTATACACTTCCAAAGGTCACTACTCAGGTGTATTATGTAAAACCTCCACAAATAGCTCAAGAGCACCCTCTCTTCACCTACTTCTGGCGAGTATTTGGCCTTACTATCCAGCACCAGCTTGCCAACATCTTAGGTTACTCGCCAGGCCAGGTTTGTTACATATCTTGTTTGGGTTTCCTGTTTCCCTTCTAGAACCTGAATTACAAGCTGTCCCAACTCCACCTCAGGTAATATCTTTCTTTGCTTTTGCCTTTCAATGAGCACATTGTCATATTTAGGCATGGGGGAGTATAACCTGAGGTTGTTCATAGCATTTATAAATATTCTGCATACAATTAGGCATCCATCTTGCATTAAAAGAGAAGAAGAAGAAGAAAAGAAAATGATGAAATCTTTGTGAGCTGAATTTCAAATATATTGAGGAGAGACATAGAAAGAAAGTATGAAAAATTATGCTGGTCCTAGTAGTTGATTATGGAAGAGTTACCTAAGTTCTAGGCTAGAATAAATGAATAAATAAAGTTTTGAAGTGCTAGATAAAAGGAGATAAGTGAGGGATACCGACTTTAGGCCTCCTAAGTCTGTTCTAAGGCTTAAACACTCATGTATTTGATAAGATCTGGACTATTCCTCATGAGGTCGAGGGAGTTGCGAGGCTGATGTATTAAGTCTAAGGCTTAGGGAGTATTTGGCCCTGTTGCCCACCCTTTGGTTTGCGGGACTTGGTAACCTAGGCACCCAAAAATCACACACTGGTCTAGTTTAGTGCACATAAAGAAGAATACTACCAAAAAGTGTCTGTTCTGAAAATGTTTTCCTGAAAAGTTGACTTAGAAGCTGCTTGAAAACATAAGTTGATTGGATGAGTTCCCGATGTGGAGAGGAGGAATGTAAAATAATCCCCTCAAAAATGTGTTATAACATACCGTCCCCTTGATGCTTGTCTCCTAGGATATCTAAATATCCTACAGGGGGCATGGAAGCATCTTCTACTGGTTTAGATGCCATGGGTAGCATTATCTTGAAATGTCGATTGCTAGGGTCTGAATTCAGCTACAGAATGCCATGGGCGGCACTATCCCAAAGTGTCGAAAGCTAGGGTTCTGGGGGTTGCCATGGGTGGTGCTATCCTGAATCATCGATTGCCAGGGACCCTATGAGGATTGATGGTGGGGACAAGGAATCTGATACAGATTGTGTTTTGGGTCAATCCAATGTTAAGTCTAGGGGAATTTAAAAAGAAAGAGAGAACTCTCAAAATAATATTTCTCCCTATCTCTCTTACTAAAAATGCATTGGCAAACTGAACCTAGCTTTGCTACACATATGCATGGGTGCTTTAACTGCTGGGGTCAACAACCTCAAGGTAGTTTTTGCAGGCCTTAGAACCCTTCGCAGCGAACCCAAGGATGAGGTTGGTCAGGTTCGTATCTTAGCTGGTACTTGAGTACTTTTAGTCCTATAGTTGGTATTTCAATCAAATTTCTAGAGTATGGCACGATAAGGCATCCAAACGGTAAAATCAGGCCTGGAGACTTGGTCTGTTTCATATGATTTTGCTCGGGACTAGCGAAACATAGGCATGGGGGTATTTGATAGGTCCACTTCAGTGGACTAATTTAGTGCTTAAATACAGTATTATTTGGACGAGAATTTAATCTAAAGAATGTTTCATAATGACAAAATGTGTAAGCCTTGAATGTATCATTTCATGCATTAATTACTTGAATATTTACATGGAAGAAGTAATTATTCACTTTAAAGGCAAGGACTTCACATCAAATCTAAATTTGAGATGTCACATTGTGGGAATTTTATCTTGGCAAAATTTCGCAAGAGAATAATTCTTTTGCATCTCTTAATCCCTTCTTTATTTTCCCTAAAACCACTTGCCTCTTTTGACCACATAAAAATATCATTGATTCCTTATATCTCTCTCCCTCAAATGGAAACATAAAATTATAATTCTATTTTTTCTCTCTCCTTCTTCAGCTATCTCTTTGATTCTCTCTTCCATCCTTATATAGCAGGGGACGGCAGAAGGGGAGGAGTGACCATATTCCCTCTAGAGGGAGGAAGCCCTCCCTCTCCATCTCTCCTCCCAACCTCTCAACCGTGTGCCACCACCACCACGTGCCTCCATCATCAGCCACATCCATGACTACAACCTTCCACCACCGCGCTTCCACCACCGACAGACAAAACCACCACCGCAATTCGCCTCCAACGACTCCATCACCATGGTCGATGGTGACAACACTGACACCCGCAATTTCATTCCCGACATCATCACTGTGCTCCGCCTATCTTCCTCGACATGTCCAAAGCACCACCACGAGCTTCTGCCATGCTCATCACCCTCCAACCCTTCAGTTAAGTCGTCTGGGAACATTCCTGGACCTCTGAAGAGCCAACCACCTCCTCGCCACAGCAGTAGGGTCAACGTCGGCCTTACTCCATCTTCCTATTGCACCTAATGGAGAGTCGTACCTCTTGCTTGACCTCCTCTTTGTAGGCTGCAACCACCCGCAACCGCGCACCCCCTCACACATGCACAGCAGTGCAACCCCGTCGTGCAGCACCCACCGTAATCCTCACATGCACAACACCGCCTTTACGCATGCTGTGTGCATCACCTCCATGGACAAGATCAGGCCGCAGCACCACCTTCGTCTCCCTCCTCTCCATGCGCACGACCATGACCTTCCTCCTTGCAGTAGCATCCTCTCACGACGAGCAGCATTGTGAGCCATCGCCTCAGGCTCCTCCTCCGTCTCTAGCAAGCGGCCGATTGTGCCCCCTCCTCTCCTTCTCCGTCAACCAACAGAGAAGGGGAACCCAAACCACCGAAAATGTAGCCATGTCCACAGGCCTCGAAACTTCTCACCATCGACTCCAACAGACTCACTGCATCCTCACAAGTTCGGTCACACCCTCTGAAGGTCGGCAATAGCCTGCATGCGCCGGTGAGCCGTTGCTGCCTCCGTCGGTTCTCCTAATCGCCAGTGAGACCGTCGGCCACCGTTCGATGCACCGTCACCGCCCACGTGTAGCCCTTGTCATAGGCAACCTCCACCGAGCTTCGAATGGTCTACCATTGCCTCCTCTTTTCCCGCACATAAAGGAATCAAATCCTTTTTTTTGGTTTAATTAGTATTTACATTCGCGTGCCATTGCCAAACTCTTTGTTTGCTTTTAATATTGATATATTGAGTGAATTTGCGACTCTATATTCATGCTTTCTCATAATTTCTTGGCTCTTGTTTTGTGCATCATTAGACATGGGATTTAGATTTAGAATTATACAATTTCTCTCTAGTACATGTGCAAGTGGAAATTACGTGAGATGCCAATAATGATCACATATTTATTGAATATTTTACTAAGGAAAAATTGTGCATATAACGATACATTCTTAAATTATCATGCATCTTCCTCTTTTCGCCTCATGTCATAGTGGATTTGACCATGGGTTTCGCACTCAATTGAATGAAAATAAGGGAAAAATATTCATGAATTTATTTCATCTATTCCCCTCTGTGGGTACGACCTAATCCATCGTGGTTAGGTTTACTGATAATTAGTTTTGTTCAAGATTTTTCCACCACGCGATTTTATTGCGATGACATATTTTTCTGATGCACATTATTTCTACAAGCGAAAACACACGACCAAGAGGACAAGTCGGGTGGGGCGATGCCTGGAAGATGGACGATGAAGGAAGAAGAAGAATGGAGCTGGAAGAACCGAGGGTGTGGTAGGCCATCGTCGTCGTCATAGGATCCACTTCCGGAACAGGGGAGAGAAAACTTTGATTTTGACTCTACAGGACCATCTCAAGTTTAGGACCAGCTTCTTTAGAGCTTTGGAGAGGGAAAGAAGTGAAGGAAGGGATGAAGAAGAAGTGGAGGTCGTAGGGCTATATATAGGTGTACAGGTTGGGGCAATTAGGTCCTTTTATGTATAAAACATTAATTCAGGGCCATTAGTGATGGATTCATCCGTCACTAAAGACCTGAACATGGGTGACGTGCAAGCTCATCTGCCATCTCCTTCTCTCCTGCACGACCAACGCACACACACGATCTCTCCTTGTCAGCCATCCGATCGCAAGATCGGACAGCTTAAAAACCATTTCGCCTAGTTCTTCAGCGTAACCACATGCCCGTGCATGCAATGGAGCAGGTAGAAGCACGTCATCATGCGTGTATGTGCTCCTCACCCATACATCGTGCCACGTTGCCACTCGTCGATTGCTCGATCCTCAACTGACGGTGCAGTTTCGCCTGCACCAGTGACCTTGGCTTATTTGGGGCACACCACATTTCAAACACGCACCCTATGCACACGACTTCGAGTCATCACCAACGTGCCCAGCGCTCTACTTTGATGCATTCTGAATCCAAGCGCACTCGCTCTCAACCGTTGGATCAAGATCCAACGGCTGAGATCAACCGATAGGGTGAAGAAAGAGAGGGCGTGGTGGTCCTCACCAATTTGGCTGGGCTAGTTTGGGTAGCCGAGATGGCACCACGTGGTGCCATCTTGGCCATCCTGATGCCATCTCAGCCATCCATCTTCTATGTGTTGTTGATGGTGCTACAGATGTCAGATTAGATCGATTTTCGCATCGTTGGGCTACGATCATCGATCCAAACCCATCCATGCGGTCAGATTTGTCATCTGAAGTGCAGATTGACACCATCTTTGTCCTTGACCTCTGATTATCCTTATACTATATCTGATGCTACGGAAGTCTGATCAGGAAGATCTTGGAGTCGTTGAACTCCAACCATCACCCTGATCAGATCCGTACAGTTGGATCTTCAATTTGAGGCCCCGATAAAAAGTTGCCCTGCCCTTGCCACCAAAAAGAAGAAATTACTTTACAATTTGTACAATTTGACCTAAATGCATGATGATGCATGTTATGCAATATTTATAGTGCATGATGCTAATATGATATTAAGAACATGCACTAATAGATATTTTTTGCTATTCATATTAATGCACATCACTACCCATTTAGCTTCCTCTTAGAGAGTCTATATTGATTACAGTAAGCTAAGCACAACCAGCAAAAAGGACCATTTCCCTTTGCCCTTCATTTACCAAATTCTTGAAAAGTTAGCTAAGCAGAAGTACTTTTATTTTCTGGATTGTTATTCGGCATACAACCAAGTTAATATCCATCCTAAGGACCATGAAAAGGAAACCATCACCTATCCCTATAGAACCTTTGCATCCCATAGAATGCCCTTCGAGCTTTGTAATCCACTTGTGACTTTTCAAAGGTGTATGCTAGCCATCTTCTCTAATATGGTGGGGGATTGTCTACATTTTCAGAGATTCTTTTGATTCCTACCAAACTAACATGGAATTGATCTTGAAAAGATGTATTAAAACTAGGTTGATCCTTAGCTGGGAGAAGAGTCACTTCATGGCACAAGAAGGTATTGTCTTAGGTGATGTAGTCTCTAATATGTGAATTGAGGCTAATAAAGCCAAAGTTGATGCTATTTCCAAACTTCCCGCAACCTCATCTATTCAACAAATTCATTCTTTACTTGGTAATGTGGGCTTCTACAGAAGATTCACTATAGATTTTTCAAAGGTTTCTCTACCCTTGAGTAATCTTCTATCCAAAGACAAGCTATTTGAGTTCGATGAATCATGTTGTAAGGCATTCAATTTATTAGAACTGACAGTCACCTATAACCTGGTGTTGAAACCACTGATCTGAACAACCCCATTTCATATCATGATCGATGCTTTAGATTATGTAGTCTGGGCTATCTTAGGTCAAAAAATAAATAGAAAGCCCTCTGTTATCTACTATGCTAACAAGACTCTGTACGAGGCCTAGAGGAATTATACCATCACTAAAAAGGAATTTCTAGCGACAGTCTTTGCTCTAGAAGAAATTAAGGCTTATTTGCTAGCTCTCATGTTATTATCTATACCGACCACTGATGAGACACTCATCATGATCTCTAATTACCCCTAGTTAACTAGTCTTCCTAGTTAATTAGCTAAGGTTATGAACATATAAGGGTTAATTATAGAATAAGGGATATTTAGTCAAGGACCTTAAAATAAGTTTAAAATGACATTTTATCATTCAATTAACATTATTAACAATTTAGTTAATAATTGGATTCGAAATCCTATTAATCATTCCCTTAATTAATAAGTTAAGTAACTTAAATATAATGTATACCTAAGTATATAATAACTTAAGTGATTTTACTTAATCTAATAAATTAATCTAAAAAGGTCAAAAATGTAAATTCAAGGTGAAAACATAATATTTACCTTATTTACTAACATATATAAAAAGTTGAAAAAGATCTAAGTTAAATAAACCTTCAAAACCTAGGTTTACATTTTGGTCCTTAATATTCATTACAATCAGGTCCTTATTTCTCACAAAGGTCCTTAAGATTCATTACATTTAAGTCCCTTTCCTTCTTCTTCTTCTTCAGCCGAATGAACGGTTGGCGACGGAGAGTAACGCCACCGTGCGATTACCGCCTTGCCGACATCACTCTTTTTTGTCCAAGCTCTTGCAGCTTACGCTCACCACCTCCTCTTGATCCACCGGTCTGGATTAACTGAAAATCCTAATTTCTAGTCAGAGATAACCTCACCGTCGTCAGAGATGACGCCGGAGGTTAAGCTTCTTAAGCTCCTTCTTCGGCTAGACCCCGCCATTCTCTTCGCCACCAACTACTATAAATACCTCCTCACCCCTCGGATTTTACTCAAGTTGGCTCCCTTCCCTCTTCTAACACTGCAACCGATCTAATAGGCTATTCATCCAAAACTCTAGCGACTCTCCATCTCATTTTCCGACTTCCTCCATCCATTTTGATCAGCCGAGGAGATCCGTCATGGTCTACCGCGTCTCTGACACAGGCGCCGACCAAAGGAATCCTCTGCTCCGCCTCAAATCTGCCTGCTGGAGATCTTTCTTCCACTCTTTGATTTCTTTGTCAGCTATGAACCTTCGGCGGAACCCTATTGACCCCTTTGTCCAGGTAACAGTAGATTAGGAGTAGGTGTAGGAGTAGGAGTAGGTTAGCTTAGTTAGTTAGTTTAGGTAGTTAGATTAGAGTAACTTTAGAAGTTCAGTGTTCATCTTCTCCGACTCTGGCAAACTCCTTGAGCTAGCCAGACCCTTAATTTCATCTTTTGAAATCGCTGTCCACCTTCCTTTATCTTCCATAATCATTTTTAATCCACTTAATCACTTAATTGATCACCTAATCGCCTAATTCACATTCCACCTCCATTGACTACTGTCACTGTCTATGGTGACAGTAGTCGAGTTAATTCCACCTTCATAGGGTCTTTCATCATCTATCCACCACTTATGGACCCTAATCGACACTATAATACATATTATTATCACATATAAATTAAACACCTAATCTTAATTAAGCTCTTGAGCTCGCTGTCAATGGCGGCTCAGGAGCAGTTCAATCTATTAATTAACTATATAATTATGACTGCTATTATCTGTTGACTTGTTTTAACCACTCAATTGAGTGGTAAAACAAGTCCTGAGCTTAATTCAAATCAGATTTTTAAAGAAATGAATTCACTGTCAAATCTTACAAATAAAGAGACAAATGAAGAATTAAATGTGATTCTGAGGTTCCTTGAAACCTCAGGATCCTTTTTAAATTAAAAATGTCATAATTTCACAATATGTACACAGTTTGCATATTTTATGGACTCACCGGAGCTCCGACAAACTCCGGCAAGCCAAATCTATGCTTCAGCCTTTAGAATTCATTGAGAAGCTCTAGAATGATATAATGTGGATCACTGATTGTTTTAAGGATGTTTATTTGAGGATTAAATGACTGGAGCTATAGAATGAAGTTCATCTTCTCCAACTCCGGTGGAGTTGGAGAAGTCAGATAGAAGAGATCTGAGAAGAGTTTAAGGTAACTAGAACCTTCAGTGCAATGCACTGAAGCTATTTATGCTCTTAGAATACTGTAACAACCTCTGAATGGCTCTGACGAACACATACCTTTTCAAGCTCAGGCGGCGAGCCTGAAACCCTAGAAATCTTGGTCAGAGTGCCTATCTGAAAATCTGAATGAGTTTTTCAGGTTAAGAAGATCCTATTCCAGGCTTTGATTTCTTGAGAGAAGGCTTTGAACATAAAATCAAATTTTTGTGCTTCACAGTCAAACTGAGTTTGATAATGGAGTTCTGAGCTCAATCTGAGAAATTGATGAGATTAAGTTGTTTCTGAGAATTTGTTGGATGGTTTTAGAGTGATTAAAGTGAGCTCAGGTGAATAATTGTGTGAGAATTCAAACCTTGTTAATTTTGGTTATTTTCAAACCCAAACTAACAGCAGCAGCATTTTGATGAGATATGAACTTGAATCCTGCCCAGATAAGTCAATTACAACCCTCAAAACTAGTTTAAACTGATCAGTAATGTTCCTTTATGTCTGTCTAACTATTTTAAGTCTAAAAATTTGAATTCTGAAGCTTTCAGAGAAGCTTTGAGCTTCTCTGCTGTTCCTGAAGGTCTTGAGAGCTTAGAAACTACTCTAGCAGATGCGAAATAACTTGTATAACCTGTACAAACCTTTAAATAAGAGAGAAAAGTCCATATGAGGACTCTGTGAAATTAATTTCCATTTCCAGGCAATAAATAACCCGTAGGAACCCCTTGATTTTACCTTTCCAATTGAAGAGGAAAATATCATCTAAATCTTAAATTAACCCTACAATTTTGTAGATCTATCTTAGAGCTTTCTAGAAAACTTTAAATCACTCGAAACGGAGCTCTGAGCTGGGAGATATGATTGGTTGAAGTTGGGATTGGAAAGGGGGAACATAGTCCCACATCGTCAGTTTCTGAGCACGTGCCTGGGAACAAAAGTAATTTGTTATATGGGCTTCCTAGTCGTCAGTGCTCGACGCATCGGTTACCGATCTGAGCATTTTGAACCTATTGTGAGCATATGTATCTGTGTGTGTGGGCATGAGTGTCTGCAGGTGTGCGCCCGAGTGGGCATGAGCGAGTGTGTGGCACTGGGAGGACGAGGCCTGGGAGACCGGGTTGAGCTGGGGTGGCTCGAGACTATGGACCGAAATGAAATAAATCGAAATCGAACCTAATTGAGATTAGGCGAGGACCGAGTAGGGTCTGGTCCCACCCTAGTCTCAGGGTGCTGTGTATCCTCGAAAGGACCTCGCTGCAAATAAAAAAATTTTTTGGTAAAAAGTAAAAGAACCTGATTCAACTGAAGGAAAGTAGAGAAGCTGATGGCTACGTACTAAAAGCTAAAGTTAAGTGTTGAAGTTGAAGGCTAAGGAAAGAAAGGAGAACAGGCACTACTAAGGAACGTACTAAGAAGAAAGACTAAGGGAAGAGAAGAAGGCAGGAACAAAATAGGAGAGCTCGAGAGAGAAGAAAATAAAAGAAAGAGAGAAGAAGAGAGAGGCTAAAGAAATAAATAAAGATTTATTTTTCTTGCATCATTTTAATTACTTTTTGTTCTTAAATGTTGTAATAAGGCATTTTTTAATAGAATAATTTTTATTGCCTTAATTTCTTTTGAAATAAAATTGGAAAACTAACACGTTTACTTGATAACAAAGTAGATCATTTTGAGTAAATATGTTCCCTTATGGAATTTTGCATATTACTTCATTTTAATTAATATTTTGGCAAAATTCATGCTCTTAAAATCAACTTAGTTATACCTCCTCAACTTGAAAGGAAAATAAAAGAAAATTGGTGAATTTAGAAAAAATTATACCTCCCAATGAATGACCTGGACTCAACCAGTAAAAATTTCTAAAATGTTAGGTTAATTAGACCCTATACTACACAACCGACACAACTTCGAGTTAACCTAAGTGAATTTTTCTACTCTTAATTAAGTAAAATTAACTTAATTACTGAGTTGAGTAAGCCGCACGATCAACCACTCAACCTTGAAACATCTCTTGGCCTAAAAGGATCCCAAGCTTGACTCATTAGATGGATTCATCTACTTTAATAATTTGATTTGGAGAATTAAAACAAAGTCAATGCACATAATGTAGTGGCCAAACACCTATCCTGAATCCCAACTGATTCTCCTCGTCTAGATATTCTGATTTCTGACACTTTTCTAGATGAGCCTATCCTTGCAGTCTCAGGTGTTTGTACCCCCTAGTTTGTAGAATAGTCAATTTTTTTGTCGTTGGCTAAGTTCTCTAGGACTGGACCAAGCAACAATAGGATCGACTTATGTCTATGTCCAAATATTATTTTTAAGACAATCTCGAGTTGTATCCCATCAGCTCTAATTAGATTATCTGCCGATGCGTACCAAAAAATGAGCTCCAGAGCATACCTGAGCTCTACCTTGCATATGCATGTCGTGGACAATTTCCCATGTCAGAGATGACGATGAAGGTTACAATGCACCTAGACCTATTCATGTCCTCATTCAAGCTCCTTGAGCTTTGGCTCAGTATGTAAAAATCTCACCATACATGTAATTTCCATTCATCACGCCCTATCCCTCTTCCCCAAACTACGTGATAAATAGGTTATCCCTCTAGTAACCTCGAGCAACCTCTCACCTCTCTATTGGAGTATCTTCGACGGAGCTACTCATCTCTTGATGAGGTAGATTTCAACATTAGAAAGATTGAGCTTGAAACACGTCATTGTAGTTGCGTAAAGATCCGCTATGAGATAAATTTTGCCGAAACTCAAAGTGAATCCTGGGTTAAACATGGGAAATTTGTGTTTATTTTTATAGCTAGTTCAAGTTAATCTATGCTAGCTACTCTACTTGAAGAATAAATAATAGAAAAGAGAGAGAATAATACAAAGAGTGAGATAGAGAGAGTGAACAAATATTTCATAAAGCCATGTTCATTACAACTACTTGCAAAATTAAAACTACACTAAAATGTGGTAAAAAGATAGGGATGAGAAAAAATCCTCCTTGACGGTCGCTTGGAGGATGATCCATACTATTAGTGCTCGGAACACAGAGATAGGATGCTGGAAGAATGTGGATGGAGTGGAAGATGGGATGAGAAGCATGATGTTTCCAATACAGGATCTGATTCTCGGAGGGTGGTGATAGGACAACCATGGGCATTCCATGAAGGGGATGGGAAAATGGACAAAAATTCTTTTTTTACTCTACACAAGCATCCAGAGTTTGGGACTAGGTCCTTAGAGCTTTAAAGGAGGTGAGAAGGGAAATGAATGGATGCTTGACGAAATGGGTGTTGATGCCCTCTTATAGATGATGTTTCAGGTCAAAAAGGTCATTTACAAATCTTTAAAATGAATGTTGGCCCTTTAGTGATGGATGTGCACGTCGCCGAAACCAATTGTCATTAGAAAACATATGAAACATGGACTGCTCATCGCCTATCCAGGCTCTCTTGTTGAGCCACGTCTCCACCTTCTTGCCTTCAGCTGTTAACTCGTGCACACCAAGCATCGCGACACAAGGTAGGCTGAGGGCCCTTGGATCGTGATTGGATGGTTGTGAACCACGAGCTTTCACCCTTCCTAACTTGTGCAAAGTAAGAGCAATTGCACATTATTGTGCATGTACACATCATGCGGTGCTTGATGCACCATGTCTCCACTCCTTCTACAGTCAGATCGAGCACCCATGGTCGAATTTTGTGTGCATGCCTCCTCAAGGAATTGAATCCACTCAGTAAGGATCAAATGTGTGCCTCACACTGTGCATAGGGGCTTCAACTGTTGTGCTACACAGTTTGGATGGTTGCATTTTTTGAATTAGGGCTCAAGCATTCATGACTTTTGGATGGGGATCCAATGATCGTGATCACTCGAGCCCTCACCTTCAGGAGTTGTGAAATGGGCTAAGATTGAATCTCAACCTTTGGATCTTCGATTGATGGCTGGGATTGATCATACGAGTGAAGAGGAAGTCTTGCAGGTGATCTTGGGTGGCTAGGATGGCACCGCATGGTGCCATCAAAGCTGTCCATCTTCTTTTTCTCATAGGTTGTGCCACAGATGTTAGATTGAATTGATTTTCACATTGTTGGGCTATGATCGTCAATCCAAACCCATTGTACAATTGGATTTGTCATCTGAAGTTCAAATTTTCACCACCTTGCCCTATTCCCTCTAATCTTCTATGGCTTATACATGATACTACAGTTGTCACATCTGAGTGATTTTAGAGGCTTTAGACTTTGCTTATCACCCTGATTACATCCACAAGTTCTGATCTTCAATCAAAAGCCCAGAAAGATATCGCCTTGTCCCTTAGCCAATAAAATAAGAAAATTAATATACAATTTGTACAAATTAATCTATATGCATGATGATGCATGTTATGCAATATTTACACTGCTTGATGCTTCTATGAACTTAAGAACATGCTTAAATAGGCAAATTAACATAATAAATGTTGATTTATCAAACCACCATGCTTATCTTTTGTTAGTCCCTGGCAAAATTAAACTGAATTGTATAAACAAAATTAGGATCAAATTACTTAGTCAATAGTTATTTATCAACCACAAGAAATTTCTCATCTTAGCTTAGCTTAGGAGCTAGCAAAGAACTAGCAAGCTAAGCCTACTAAGGTAGCTCCTTATAGTTCTCTTCAGTAGCCATCTTTTGGAGATCATCTTGGGTAACGGGGAAAGATTGAGTGCCTATCTCAAGAACACCGAACTGTGGGTTTGTAGTTCTACCGAAGGTGTTCATGGATGCATGGTTAAATGAGTTTTCACTCATTTTCTCGAATAAGTCATAGGCACTTTCAACATCCTTATTTTGGAAGTTTCCACCGCATGAGGCTTTGACAAAACACCAAAGTTGATCTTCTAATCCATGGTAGAAGATTTACATGAGCTACCATAAGGTAAACTTGTGGTGTGGGCAGCTTCTTAAAAGATCTTGGAACTATTCCCAAGCGTCATGTAGTCTTATTGGATTCTTGTTTGAAGGTCATAATAGATCCTAGTAGGGAATTGGTACAACCTATGGGGAAGAATTTTTTTAGGAAAGCGCTTTTCAGCTGAGGCCATGTGGTAATGGGTCTACCAATAGTTTTGAACCAATAAGCAGTCTTATCCTTGAGAGATAAAGGGAATAGCCACATCAGCCAAAGTTATTACACATGCGGCATGTTCGATTTTGAAGTCCCCTTCAAGAATTACCACCCCCGCTCTGTCCACATAATTTGAAGAATCACAAAAATCCTTAAGAGGAACCATAGGCTACAGATGGGGTGGAGGGTTTTGCCCTCGGTTGGCTAGGTTCATTAGAGTCCTAGTCAGTTGTTGTTGTATAGCTTGTAGTTGAGAAAGTTGCTCAACCATCGTGGAGAAGGGATTAGGTGGGGGGCCTTGATTTTGTTGTTGTGGCATCTTAGCTTTGGGTAGCTCCAGGCTAGGTAAATGAGGGAGGAGCAAGTCAAAGATGGAGGGGTTACCTAGTGGGTTTTGGGTGGAAGGGTCGGAAGTAGGATTAGAGGTGGATGTGGATCTGTTAGTGGACTTATTTTGTTGGTTTTCCATTTTCCTAGAATGCAAGTGAGAGGAAGAGTGATAAAAAAGAGGTCATTTTGTGTGGGGGGGCAAAATCAACTGGTCCCTCCAAGTGTTGACTTTGGGATTGCCACCCGTGCTTACAATGGAAGAAATGGGGAGGAGATGAGGGAGAGATGAGAAGTGTGCAATCAAGCAATACAAAATTATAGACCTAACATTGAGGGTGACTTCCCAATATAACCTAAGACTTGGTCTACCCAAGCAATAAGAAATCAATAGTGAATACCCGTTCCTTCAACAAATTTGGCTAGGTTGCAAAAGGGGAGGGTTGGGCTCAAGCATGTCCCAGGAAAATCATTGGGGGCTTGTATAAATCTGTGCCTGGTCGTTTGACACAACCCCTCAGCCTGGCATTAGATATAGATGAATGAATTGACATCAACTAAAGAAATCTTAAAACCTAGATAGCGAGCCTAGGTTTGATGAACCTTAAGGGTCAAATTACTACAAATTTTTAATTAGGTCTAGGAGCTTAAAGTGCACAGGTAATGTGATGGGCATTGATTTTGGATAATGCTTGATTATTTCTTTTTTTATGTGTGTGCTAATTAGGCTGGAAGTGGTGCCCAAGCCAATTCAAAGGAGGTTTGCAAACAAGGATTTTTGTTGTTAAGGCATTTTAGGGTTTTGATAAAGATTTGATGCGTTTTAGGATTTTCTCATGTTAAAATTTCAAGCAAGATTTTGAAGTTCCACAAATAATATCAATCAAGTTGTTGGTGGAGTTCAATTCCTTTAGAGTTGATGTGACTAAGAGAGAAATTAAAACCCTAATGCGGAAATCCTATGCATGCAGCTCCCAAAAAAAATGAATCTCCTTCTGAAATCTTTAAAAGTGGTGATCCAAACATGAAAACAACATGACCACTTAATGTCAAATGAAATAAGGAATCTAAAAATGATTTTTTTATGATTTAGGGAAATTGTTTGATATTTTTCTAAATTTTTTCTTCTTACTGGTATCAAGAGTCAGAATTGATAGATTTAGAAAATTGATTCTACAGAACCCGTAAATGGCCTCAAAAAGTTTTGAGAATTTTATATAATGTAGATAATTTATCAAGGTTTCTAGAAATTTAAAGTTTACCCAAATCTAATGAGTTGAAAAATTTATAAAATTCATGGATAGTAAGAAAATAGTAAGGAAACAAGGTCTGGCACCTATTTATTCCGTGAATGTTAGTAAAATTACATGAAAGTTGGAGTAAAAATTCCTAGCTCAAAGGGGCTTCCCAGGGAGAAATTTGGTGATTTTAGACAGCTCATAAGTGCCCGAACTTGATTTTTGAAAATTAAGGCAGAAGTATGGATTTTCAAAAATCAAACACCAATAAGACTAAGGTGGTGGAAAAATGAAGCAAACAAGCAACAAAGTGATTTTTAGGATTCCACCACCCTCAATGTTTTTTGTTTTCGATTCTTTTGATAACTTAAAGATTTTTCTAAGGGATTTTGATTATGATGAAAGAGATGGCTAGGGGTACTAACCTGAAGTACGTAGGATGACAAGTTCACTTGAAGTTTTCTGCTCAAAGCGAATCTGAATCCCGCTCACGCTCCTGAATTGTACCCTGAATCAAAACAAACAAAAGTTCTAGAAGACCTAATAGGGCAAGAGAGATTTAGGAAGTGACTAAGTCGTGCCTCCCTGACAACGGTGCTAAAACGTGATGTGGATTTTACATGATTTTTATATAGGTTTTTATCATTGAGAGGCGTAAAATCAATCAACTCTTAAATTTATAATTCTTAGTGATTGGGGCACGCTTCGCATGCCTGAAAATAGTGTTAAGGATAACCCGTTGTTGTAGTCGCAAAACTCGTTATCAAATAAAATTTTACTGAAACTCCAAGGGTGTCCCAGGTTGAACACAGGGAGGCGACGTTTACTTTAATTGAAAATCGCACTATGTTTTGTTTGTTTTTGGTATTTTGAATTTTTGTTATTTTTCTTGTGTTTTTGAAATAAAAAGACAAGCAAAATAGATGGAATAAATATGATATATATTACTCCAATGTCAATTGCAAGGATCTATGAAAGCATAAAAGAGAAAGAGTTGAGAAGGAATCTCCCAGATCGATTGTTCGGCAAGACGACGGTGCCTGGCGGAAGCTTGGACGAAGGAGGTGAGGAGAGGGATGACGGAGGTGAGATGCAGGAGGATGTCGGGTAGAGGAAAGCTTTAGCGTGGCTCCAAACTGGAGGTGAGGAGGCAGAGATGATCTGCTACCAGAATGAAGGTGAGAGGATAGCTCAAAGGCAACCTATGAATGGTGATGGGAAGAGGGAGGAATATTTGGTGAGGTAGAGGTTCGCTACACTAATAGGCTCCTTGGGAGCTTGAGGGTAAGCTCTAATGGAGAGTTGGTAGGCTTGCTGGAGCTTAGGAATAGGTGGGAGTAGAGTAGGTAGAGATGAAGAGGAATGGGGGGTGTAGGGGTGTTTATATGTGATGGGAGGAAGAGCATCCCGCGCATAGACATTCAGCGATAGCTACAAGCATCACTAAAAGCTTGCTCTTTTGCCGCTGCAAATCCCACGCCCGCCGCTCACGCCAACCTGTTGTCGATGAGGTTGAACGCGCCGCAGCCATTGGATTCAATAGTGAACGGCTGAGATGGCATGGAGATTGCACCTCTTAATCGCGTGTGAGATGGCTCATTCTCTAGAAGCGTCGGTGGCTGCATGTAGCATCTGCACACATCCAACGATGCCACGTGGTGACACCTCTGCCGCTTGATTACACCCACTCTTCGCGAGATTGCCTCCACCCTCGTGGCTTGAACTTGTACTCGCGGTTTGAGAGCACATGTCTTCACCAATGCACCAAGGTTGTGGTTTGTCCAGTGGAGGGAGCGGTGCAGTCGCGCATCTCAACTATTGCATGAAGATCTAATGGCCGAGATGAGGCCATCCTTGAGCTGCCTGAGGCCGGGTGAGGAGTTCAGCCGTAGAGCGCACATCTCAGCCATTAGATTGAGATCCAATGGCTGGGATCTCATCTTGCGGTGGACTTGGGATGCCTTGGCTCAGGTAGGGCAACCTAGATGGCACAATGTGGCGCCATCTGGGCTATCCGTCTTCTTCTTCTCGAGGGTGCTATAGAGCTCTGATCAAGGTGATTCTCGCATTAACGAACTACGATCGTCGATCTGAATCCATCTGTATGATTGGATTCTTTATCCGAAGCCCATAAAGATGTTGCACTACCTCCTAGTGATGTAAACTGATGAAATTAATGTTCATAATAAACAACTATCCTAAATGTAATGCAATGGATGTTTGTGCAATATTTATATCATGATATGCAATGCTAGGCCTAGGAACGATCGTAAAAAAGCATTTTATGATGAATTTATGCATGTTTATCACTTAGATAGTGGAGTAACTAAGGTCGTCCAAGGAGGCCAAATTGTTAGTAACAAAAATGGTTCTCTTGCCTCTCAAGTTGGCACATGTATTTTTGTATTTTTTGTTTTGTTGTTTTTATGGTTTTCTAAATAATTGGGTATTTGAAAAGCGAAGATGAACTATGCTAAACCTATGCCTAAGTTGACAAGAATGAGGCTCTCTCATCTAAGCTCACCCTAGGCAAGTGCGGTTAGGGTAATTAGAAGAGAAGGGGTCTGTGCACTACAACTACAGGAACATGGAAACACACTAACTAGAAAATGAAAATTGCAACGCAAACGAAAACTTTGTATTACTAGCAAGTAAAACACAGGTAGAGGAATGCTTCATAACAAGAGATCAATAAACACTAGCTAATGCAAAGATAAAGATAAAGATAAAGAAGCAGAAGGGGGGATCCTCTAGTAGAAGTTCTAGATGGTCCTTGCTCCAAGTGCAGTTGCCCCGCACTTGAAAAGAATTCCCCTTAGCTTCTTATTGAATTAGTCCTCCTCCAAGCTATCCTCCAAGGTGGGTTTCAACCACCTTACACCTCCTCTTTCCTGGTCGTCCCCTCTAGGAGAAGAACTCCTCCTCCTTGGCATGGCACAAGTGAGAGGAAGATGGAGAAAGAAGGCACCAATGGGGTGGGTGGTTGCCCCCTTGATCTTCTTCTCTTCTACTTGGCTGTAGGTATAGGTGGTGTAGGTGGAACTAAAATAATGGAGAAGATGAAGATGTGGTGGTAGTTAAGGGTGGTATTAATAGGAAGGGAGGGTGGTGGTTGGTGTGGATAAAAGGGATGGCTAGGATGGGATTAGGAGTTGGTTAAGTGATCCAAGGGAGGGGATCATTTGGTGCCAACCCAATGGATGCAAAGGGGGGTGGTTAACTCCCATGGTTCTTTTTGAATTGGCACCAAAAATGGCTTCTAGAGGGGTCTTGGATGGCGCCAAATGATAGAGGGTGTAGACAGGTTTTGGGCTTAGCTGTAGGGTTGAGATGTAGGGATAAGTTGGCACCAAAAATAGGGTTTCAAAAGGGGGTGGTTTGGCGCCAAATTTAGGTGACTCTTGGTGGTAGTTGAGGGGTGAATGGGTGCTTTGACTTGGTACCAAAAGGGAAGTGGGAATAGGTAGCTTAGGTGGACTATGTTTAGGGATATTTGGTGGAGGTTAGGTTAGGTGGGTTAGGGTTATGATTAGATGCATGGAGGTGGACTTAGCTAAGCTAGCTTACATAGTAGGTGAATGGAATAGGAGGCAGAGGGAGCTAAGGGTTTGAAGGAGTGGAGCTAAAGCGATCTACACTAAAGCTGATGCTTGCTAAAGAGTGTTGACGTAGAGCTCAGTAGCTAGCTTAGATTGCAGCTAAGACAAGCTAATCTAAGCTGGCTTTCTTCTAATTTGAGCTGTGATGAGCTGGGCCTGGTCTTCTGAAAGATTACCTAGCCAGCTGGAGTAGCTAGCTTAGGTCATGTAGCTCTCAACTAAGTTAAGCTGAGTTGAGCCTCCAAGAGCAAGACTTGAGCTGGCCTGAGCTGGTTGATGACTTCTTCAGTTGACTAGGTCTAGCTAGTTGATGGAAGTAGGTAGTCTTGGTCAGGTTGAGCTTCTAGTGAACCGTTCTGAGCTAGAGGAGCTAGAATGGAGCTAGGATCAACTGTCTTGAGCTAGTTTGAGCTGCCATCTAGTTGAGATGAACTGAATGGAGCTGAGGTGAACTAGCTTGAGCTACCATTCAGCTAAGATGAGCTGAATGGAGCTAAGGATGAGTTAGTCCAGCTGGAATAAGCTGGCATGCAGCTGGGATGAGCTGGATCTAACTATGATCCTACTGATATGGGCTTCTCCTTCATCTTCTGCCTTCCAGAGTTCCAAGACTTGTGAGATATGACTATTTGCCTATGTTTGACACTTAGGTAAATACATCAAAAACACAATAAAATGCAATGCATGCCTATCCTAAGTAAATGGCTAAATGCAGCTCGAAAACCCATTTGCAGAGTTCAAGCCCTAAGAGCTAGAACAGTTTTAGGGCATAAGAATGATGATAAACTGGCATTTAAAAGTATGGTAGCCTAAAGACCTACTAACCCTCAGAACCTATCTTAATATTATAAATGATTTAGTCTACTTTTATCTAATCAATCCAAACAGTTAGTGGGAGGGATTGGGGAGAAGGAACTTCCCTTCGCTTTCACCTCAGGTTCCTATGATACCCCCCAACTGCGATTGATGAGAGAAATATGCGGTTTGTTAAATGATGTAATTAGTGTCGTTGCAACTCTTAAATCCGCAATCAAACTTTTACATCTATAATACCTAGAGAGTGGAGTATCTAGGGTCGTCCACGGAGGTCAGTTTGTTAGTCACAAAGAATGGGTTCTCTCTCTTGCTTCTCAAATCAACACATATATTTTTGTGATTTTCATTTTGTTGTTTTTAGGGTTTCCAAAGACAATCAGGTTTTGTGTGAAGATGAATTACGCTATAACTAACCGTAAGTGACAATAGTGAATGCTTCTCCTCTAAGCTCACCCTAGGCAAGTGTGCCTAGGGTAATTTGAAGAGAAGGGGTGTGATGCACTAGTAAACTAATAGCAACATGGAAAACACACTAAGCTAGAAAGCATGAAATTGAAGGCAATAAACAACTTTCTATTACTAGTAGAGTTGATGACAAGTAGTTACATGCTTCTTAAAAGTAAAAGATAAGCTACACTAGACAATACAAAGAAAATTAAGATGAAGCAAAATCCTCCAGAGATGGTGAAGAAGGAATGGTCCATGCCCCAAGCACAGTAGCTCATGTGCTTGAAAAGAATGCTTCCTTGCTTCTGATATGATAACTCCTCCAAGCTTTCCTCCAAGGTAGGCATCAACCACCTTGCTCCTCCTCTTGCTTGGCCATCCCCTTTTTATTGAAGATCTCCTCCTTTGCTATGGCTAAGGGAGAAGAAGGAGAGGAAAAAGGCACCAAGGGGGTGAGTGTGTGCCCCCTTGATCTTCTTCTTCCTCCTTGGCATGAATATAGAACCTAATCTAAATGAAGAAGATGGAACCTGACTAATGCAGAGGAGATGGGAATTATGTGGTGGTAGGTTGGGGTATCTATAGGATGGGAATGGGGGAGTTTATGTTATTTTTTGGAGGGAAATGAAGGGGTGCTCGGATATTTTTGGAGGGAAAAATGGGATGGAAATGAAGAGGAGCCATGGTTTTCCCTCCAAAAATACCTTCTAGAAGGTATTGATTTTGGAGGGAAAAATGGAGGGAGGAGAAGGGTTTTGATGGTGGATGTAGGGTTGTGATGGAAGGGATAATTGGCACCAAAATAAAGGCCTAGGTGGTCTTTTTGGTGGAGCTTAGGTAGTAGGGTATTAGGTTTTGATGTCATGGAGGTGGACTAGCTAAGCTAGCTTACCTAGTAGATGAGTGGAAAGGGAGGCAAAGGGAGCTAGGGTTTTGAGGGAAAGGAGCTGGAGGTAGTTATCTTGAGCTGCACTGGAGCTGGTGACTGCTAAAGAGAGCTACAAGGATCTACCGTAGCTGGCTTAGCTTGCTTGTTCTTTTCTAGCTGCTAAGACAAGCTAAGATGAGCTGGCTTCTGCTGATGTGAGTTGAGGTGAGCCAGGTCTAGTCTTCCAGAAGATTACCTAGCTAGCTAGAGTAGCTATGTTTTGGGCAAGTAGCTTAGCTAAACTAAGTTGAGCTGAGTTAGGTCTCCTGGAGTTGGACTTGAGCTGGCCTGAGCTGGTTAAGGTCATCTTCATCTGACCAGGTCTAACTAGTTGATAGTAGTAGCTAGTCCTAGTTAGGTTGAACTTCCAGTGAACTCTTCTGAGTTTGAGGAGCTGGAATGGAGCTGGGATCAACTGGCTTGAGCTAGCTTAATTTACCTTCCAATTATGGTGAGCTGAATGAAGCTAAAGTTAACTAGCTAGAGATACCATTTAGCTGAGATGAGTTGAGCGGAGCTAGGGATGTGTTGATCCAACTGCAATGAGCTGGGATCTAGTAGGGATGAGCTGGATCTAGTTGGAATGAGCAAGATCTAGCTGGGATCTAGCTGATAGGAGCTTCTTCATCTTCTGCCTTCTTGAGTGCCAAGATGTGTGGGATTTAACATTCTGCTTAATCCTGACACTCAGGTAAATGCATAAAAAATATATTAATATGCAATGCTTGCCTATCTTAGGTAAATGCCTAAATGCAACCCAAAAACCTGCTTGCGAAGTTAAAACCTTAAGAGCTAGGTTAGTTTTGGGGCATAAGAATGATGATAAACTGGCTTTTATCACACCCCCATGCTTATCTTTTGTAGTCTCTTAGCAAAACTATTTTCACAAAATAGATTTTCTACGAAAGACTAATTTTTTTACTTTTGAGGAGAGAAAGACTATGAGACCTTGGTTGATTGAAAAACTTGAAAGGCATGGGATTTGTTAAAGATAAAACCTCAAGATTCGTCTTGGGATCCAAGAGTTAGAAGAATCGAGATCAGTGTATCTTTAAAAAATTCACAAATCAACTCATTGTTAATTCAGATGACCCAAAATTTTTATACTTATGATTTCTCTGGCCCTTGAATCCGATTTGCAACTTGCATCAACTTTTAGAACCTTATGCCTGTGCTTGTGAATGCCAACTTTTATGAGGTCAAGTTTTTTGTTTAAAACTTCTTTTTTTTCTTTTTTGAAACTCCCCCAAGCCTATTCTTAACCTAATCCTACAACAGATGTGCCGGGATCATCATTCCTGTCACTAATCCTCAAGGGGGCTCTGGCGTAAGCAATTCAGGATAGTACAGTCCAAGACACCACCCAGGAGCTCACAACCCCAAAACACAATGCGATGTAAAGGAGCGCTCCTAGGAACTCAAGCTCTTGCTCCGATGCTATGGGCAGAGCACCATCCAAGACACTTGCACAACAAAATTGGGCCTTAATGCTTCATCTAAGGATATGGAATATAGATATAGAGCAGCACTGAGGCGATAACATGTTGTCATTATGTCCTAAAAGGAGGCATTTTCCTCCTCGATGATGGGAAGTCAAACCAATGATCTACTTTGGATTTTACCAGGGCCAAACAAGGGTTTTCTTCTAATTTCTACTTGTTTTTTAAGGTGTTGGCTTCTGTGTGAATTTTAACACAAGAATTTTGTCAAAATTGCATGTTTTTGAATCGAAAGCTAAGGCAGATAATTTCTATGTTACAAAGGAAGATCAAGTCATCTGAACTATCATGAGTTCAGGTGGAATTTAAAGAAGGATACTTGATCTAGTCTAGAAATTAGACCCAGAGATTCTAATAATCTAATCTTAATCTTAATCCCTAGTTTGTTAAAGATTAAATCCCTTGTACCTTAAAATGAATTTTCAACCTTAGTTCCACTTTTCAAAATTTTCCTCAAAAAGTTTTATGATTTTTTTGTAATGAGATGCATGCAAAAGAAAGAAAATGTATACTTTTTGATTTTGAAAATCCTAAATCGATCGTCAAAATTTAAAAGCACCCCCTATGCTTATGATATGCAATGTCCTCATGCATTAAGAGGGAAAAGAGATCACCTTGGTGAAAACTTGGAAAAGGAAAGAATAGCAAAGAAGGAAAAATGATGGGCTACCTCCCATCCAGTGCTATCTTTTACGCCTATTCAGTTGGGCATGGAATGATTCACAGAAAATGGACAATCATGTAAATAATTGGATACTTGAATGTCCACAAGAAATGTGTCTTCCTCAACACCCCAGAAAATATGATTGGTAAAGAAATAGGGATCAAAATGAAATGGAAAAATGGAAGAATGATCTAAGTTTGGTCATGGTTTGCGTTCATGTAAAAAGCCAACTTGGGCGGGTCAGGTGGTAGGTCTAATGGAAAGGGAGGGGGAAAGGAGTCAATAAGAGGCAGGGTGGGTGAAGTTAGAGCGGTTGTTTTTGGTGAAAAATCAGGAAAATTGAAAGAGTAAGAGTCAAACTCTAGTTGATCTGAAACTTCTTGGATCACATAATCATCCTTAAAATAGGAATCAATAAAATCTTGATCAGTGATTATCAAATCTGAGTAGGAATTGATCAACATAGACTTCTCGAATATTGCTTCCATTTTATTATCAATGTCCTGAAAAATTTCAAGATCAATGGACCTCTTGGAAGCTTGAAATAAATATAATGAGAAAGTCTGGTTATTGCAACTTATATTCATTTTCCCAGAATGAGAATTGATATTAGCTGTTGCAGCAATCAGAAAGGGTCTTCCACGGATGGCATTAATGAGAGCCTTAGGTACCTTTATGTCGAGGACCAAAAAATTAACCAGAAATAGATAACTCGGGATCGTGATAATACTATCCTTAATAATTCCCCGAGGTTGAATGGTAAATTAGTCTTCCAATTGAAATTGAACCTTAGTAGGTTTTAAATCATCGAATCGAAATTCCTCAAATAAGATCGGGGGGATGAGATTAATAGAGGTACCTAAGTCGAGAGTGGCGCAAAAAAAGGTGGTGTCATTTATGATAACCGAGATGAGTAATGCACCTGGGTCCATTTCTGTGAGAGGTAGCTTGCTCCGAAAAATTGAGTTTGCTGTCTTAGAAATGAACATCCCTCCTAGATTCTGGACCTGCCGTTTTGGAGTATATCTTTCTTTTAACAATTTAGCATAGGCAGGGGTGGAATCTTGGAGGGGGATATTAGTCTCAACTTGCCCAAATAAGTCCAAAAGATCTTGGTGAGATGGCTTTGATTTCTGATTAGAATGATTGGATTGCAGTGCTTAAGAGTAAGAGATAGGATTTGAATCTAGCATTTTTGGTGTTTCCTTTTCTTCTTCTGAAGTGGGGTTAGGAGAGTCGATTTGCATATGTGGAGACTGGATTTCTTCAATTTGATTTGAAGGCCCTAAATCAGTGGTGGTTTTCCTACTCCTCAATGTATCTGCATATGCAGTTTGGTTATCACTAGGAGGAGGTGGGGGGGCCTGTTGTTGATGGAAATCGAGTTGGTGTTGAGGTATCAGGTTAATAGGAGGTTGATTAGTGTGGTTTTGATGTTGGTGTCCACCCTGGTGTTGGTTCCTTTGATTGATAAAGTTTGGTGTTGGTTGGGATGGTGAATGTCTTGCAGGTCTTTGAGTCAGAATAACCCCAACTTGATCATTGAGATTGTTAATAACATGGGTGATTTCAGTAGTTTTTCTTTGCATCTCTTGCAGTGTTTTCATCATCTGGGCATTGATGTCTTCTTGAGATGATCCAGATTGATAAGTTTGATTTGAACCATACCCTCCAAACAAGTTTTGTTGAGGAACAGAATTAGTCTAAGAGTGAGTCAAATAATTCCTCCAATTAGAGGAATTTTCAAATTGCTCCTAGAAGGTCGATACATTTTGAGTGGGGTGATGACTTGGTTAAGTATAATTATCCGTTGAACCATAGAAAGCCTCAGAATAATGATTATACTCAGCATGGGCAGTATTTAGGTAATGCAAATTTTCTTTCTTTGGGGTGCTAGAAGGGATGAGATGTGGAATTCGTGGAGCTTGGGTAGATGTGGCAAGTCTACCTTGGTTGTCTAGGTTTGCTACATCCCTATTCAACTGCTATTGATTAGCTTGTAGCAGAGCCATTATGGAGTAGAAATTAAGTGGGGGGGCCTTATTAAGTAGCCCCTGGGTGAATAGATGGGTGAAGGAAAAATTAGCATGCAGGTTAGAGGACCTATTTTGGTTTTCCATTTTTAAAGAAGAATGCGGGAGAAAGTCTTTTTGGGGGGGTAAAAATCAAGTGGTCCCTCCAAGTGTGGAGTTTTGGATCGCCGCTCGTGCAAAATGGAAGAAAATGGTGAGGAGAGGACAAAGAGATGGGAGAAGTGTGCAATCAAGCAATACAAAATTCTAGACCTAACTTAAATGTGACTCCCTAAAAATTAACCTAAGACTTGATCTACCTAGGAAATAAGAAATCAATAGTGGATATCCGTTCTCTCAACAAATCTGGCCAGGTTGAACAAGGGGAGGTTTGGGCCCAGGCATGTCCCAGGAAAGTCACTGGGGGCTTGTGTAAACATGCACCTGGTCATTTGACACGATCCCTCAGTCAGACACCAGATATAGATGAAAGAATTTATATCAACTAAAGATGACTTAAGACATACATAGCAAGCCCAAGTTTAGTGAAACCTTAGGGATGAAATTGTTACAAATTTTAATTAGGTCTAGGAGGCTAAAGTGCACAAAGAATGCGATGGGAGTTACTTGGGGTAATTCCTGATTATTTCCTTTTTATGTGTGTGCGAATTGGGTGGGAAGTGATGCCCAAGTCAAGTCAAAAGGGGGGTTGCAAACAAGGATTTGTTTGTTCAAGTGTTTTAAGGTTTTAATCAAGAATTTGTGTCTTTTAGGATTCTCTCGTCAAAATTTTGAGCAAGGTTTTGAAGTTCCACAAATAATAACAATCAAGTCGTAGTTGGTGGAGTTCAGTTCCTTTAGAGTTCTGTGATTAAGAGAGAAATTGAAACCCTAAAGTTGAAAAATCCTATACATGTAACTCCTAAATGAATCTCTTTTTAAAAATCTTTTGAGGTGGTGGTCCAAACAAGACATCCAACACCATCACCTGATAGAAAATCAAACAAGCAATCCAAAAATAATTTTTTTGAAATTTTAAAAAATTATTTAGTATTTATTTGAAATTTTTCTTCTTACTAGTGTGAAGAGTCAGAATTGATAGATTCGGGGAATTGATTCTACAGAAACCTCAAATGGCCTCAAACATTTTTGAGAATTTTATATGTTGTAGATAATTTCCTAAGGTTTTCAATAACATAAATTTTGTCCAAGTATAATTAGTAGAAAAATTTATAAAATTCACGGGCAATAAAAAAATAGTAAGAAAATAAGGTGTAACTCCCTTTTAGTCCGTGAATTTTTTAATTTTTTATATTCAATGAAATTTCTTGAAAATTGGACTCAAGATTTCTATCTCAAAGGGGCTTCTTTGGATGAAATTTGGTGATTTTAAGAAGCTCTTAATTGCTCGAACCTGAATTTTCAAAATCAAGACAAAAGTTTGGATTTTCAAAAATCAGATACCAATAAGGTAAAGGTGGTGGAAAGGTGAAGCAAACAAGCAAAAAAATGAATTTTAAGGTTCCACCATCCTCAATTTTTCTTGTTTTTTATTTTTTGGATAATTTAAAGATTTTTTTAAGAGATTTTATTTTTGTTTTCAATGAGAAAGTGGCTGGGGTACCAACCTGAAGTACGTGAGAAGAAAAGAAACTTGAAGCTTCCACACCAAGTGCTCCAAATCTCGCTCCCACTCCTAATTCGCACCTGAAATCGAAAGAAATAAAATTTCATGAAGATCAAGAATGCAAGAGAGTGATCAAAATGTGACTAAGCGTGCCTCCCCAGCAACAGCGCCAAAAAGTGATGCGAGAAATACGTGGTTTGTTAAATGATGTTATTAGTGTCGTTGCAACGCATAATTCCGTAATCAAACTTTTACATTTACAATACCTAGATAGTGGAGTATTTAGGGTCATCTAAGGAGGCCAATTTGTTAGTCACACAAAGAATGGGTTCTCTTTCTAGCTTCTCAAATCAGCACATATGTTTTTGTGATTTTTGTTTTATTATTTTTAAGGTTTCCAGAGCCAATCGGGTTTTGTGCGAAGATGAATTATGCTACAACTAACCCTAAGTATCAATAGTGAAGCCTTCTCCTCTAAGCTCACCCTAGGCAAGTGTGCCTAGGGTAATTAGAAGAGAACGGGTGTGATGCACTAGTAAACTAATAGCAACATAGAAAACACACTAAGATAGAAAGCATGAAATTGAAGGCAATAAACAACTTTGTATTACTATTAGAGTTGATGACAAATAGTTGCATGCTTCTTAAAAGTAAAAGACAAACTTCACTAGATAATACAAAGAAAGTAGAGATGAAGAAAACTCCTCCAGAGAAGGTTAAGAAGGAATGTTCCTTGCTCTAAGTACAGTAGCTCCTGTGCTTGAAAAGAATGCATCCTTTCTTCTGATATGATAACTTCTCCAAGCTTTCCTCCAAGGTGGGCGTCAACCACCTTGCTCCTCCTCTTGCCTGGCCATCCCTTTAGTGCTGAAGATCTCCTCATTTGGTATGGACAAGGGAGAACAAGGAGAGGAGGAAGGCACCAAGGGGGCAGGTGTGTGCCCCATTGATCTTCTTCTCTTCTTCTTCCACCTTGGTGTGAGATGGATCCTAATCTAAATGAAGAAGATGGAACCTATTTAATGAAGAGGAGATGGGAAATATGCAGTGGTAGGGTAGGGTATTTATAGGATAGGAAGGGGGGTGATTATGGTGTTTTTTGGAGGGAAATGAAGGTATGCTTAGATATTTTTGGAGGGAGAAATGGAAGGGAAATGAAGAGGTTTCTTGGTTTTCCCTCCAAAAATACCTTCTAGAACATATTGATTTTGGAGGGAAGAAATGGAGGGTGGAGATGGGTTTTGATGGTGGATGTAGGGTGGTAATGAAAGGGATAGTTGGCACCAAAATAAAGTAGGAGTAGGTGGTCTTTTTGGTGGAGCCTAGGTAGTAGCATTGTAGGATAGTAGGTTTTGTTGCCATGGAGGTGGACTAGCTAAGCTAGCTTAGCTAGTAAATGAGTGGAAAGGGAGGCAGCGGGAGCTAGGGTTTTGAGGGAGAAGCTGGAGGTAGTTATCTTGAGCTGCACTAGAGCTGGTGGCTGCTGAAGAGAGCTTGAAGGAGCTACCTTAGCTTGCTTAGCTTGCTACTCCTTTGCTAGTTGCTAAGACAAGATATGATGACCTGGCTTCTACTCATGTGAACTAAGCTGAGCTGGGTCTGGTCTTCCCGAAGATTACCTAGCTAGCTGGAGTAGCTAGCTTAGGTCAAGTAGCTGAGCTCAACTAAGTTGAGTTGAGTCAAGTCATCGGGAGTTGGACTTGAGCTAACCTGAGCTGGTTAAGGTCATCTTTAGCTAACTAGGTCTGGCTAGTTGATAGTAGTAGCTAGTCCCCATTAGGTTGAACTTCCAGTGAACCCTTCTGAGTTGGAGGAGCCGGAATGGAGCTGGGATCTACTAACTTGAGCTAGTTTGAGCTGCCATCAGCTAAGGTGAGCTAAATGAACTTAAAGTGAAGTAGCTTGAGCTACCATTCAGCTGAGATGGGCTAAATGGAGCGAGGGATGTGTTGATCTAGCTCGGATGAGCTGGGATCTAGCTGGGATGAGCTGGATCTAACTAGAATGAGCTGGATCTAGCTGGGATCCAGCTGATAGGAGCTTCTTCTTGATCTTCTGCCTTCTTAAGTGCCAAGATGTGTGGGATTTGGCATTCTGCCTAATTCTGACACTCAGATAAATCCATAAAAAATACTTTAAAATGCAATTGGTCGGGGGTGTTTCGTGTGTTAGAAATCGGGGTTACAAGTAACCCATTGCCGTAGTTGCAAAACACGTCGATCAGATAAAATTTATACTGAAACTCCAAGGGAGTCCTGGGTTGAACACAGGGAGGCAACGTTTACTTTAGTTGAAAATCACGCTTCGATTTGTTTCTTTTTGGTATTTTTGGGTTTTGTTATTTTTTTATGCTTTTGAGATAAAAGACAAGCAAATGTTTCACATGATAGAGATGTGGAACAAACATGATATATATATCAATTCAATGTCGATTACAATGAACTATTAAATCATAAAAAGAGAGGGAGGTGAGAGGAAATCTCCCGAATCGGCTGTTCGGCGAGACGATGGCACCTGGCGGAAGATCGAACGAAGGAGGTGAGGAGTGGGATGACGGAGGTGAGATGCTGGAGGGCGTCAGGTTGAAGAAAGCTTCAACGTGGCTTCGGAATGGAGGTGAGAAGACAGAGTTGATCTGCTACCGGAATGGAGGTGGGAGGACGGCTCCAAGGTGACCTATGAAGGGAGATGGGAAGTTGGAGGAGTATTTGGTGGGGTAGAGGTTCGCTACACTAATATTCACCTTGGGAGCTTGAGAACAAGCTCTAATGGAGTGTTGGTAGGCTTGCTAAAGCTTGGGAGTGGGTGGGAATAGAGTAGGTAGAGATGGCTTGGAAGGGAGGGGGTGTAGGTCCATTTATAGTGGAGGAGAAGAGGCTAAAAATGGATTAAAGAACCTTTAGCGACCTCCAGACCGTCGCTGAAAACGTTGCTGTAGACAGCTCACCTCCACTCATGCCCTTAGCTGGCTCTACTAGCTTGCAATGAAATAGCGATGGCTGTAAGCATCGCTGTAGGTCATCCTAGTTGTCGCTAAAGGCTAGCGCCAACCGCCCTTGCGCCTGCGCCACGCTGCCCCTCTCATCACGCGTGCTGACCGCGTGCGCCCGGCTGTGTGCGCGCTTGCTCTGTACTGGCATGCGCGCTTGCCATGCGCTGGCGTGCACGTGCGTGCGTGCGCTGCCTTGTGTTAGTGCTGCCGCTCCATGCACTCGCCCAATTGTGAATTGGAGGGGCTGCAGGGATTCGAACTCGCCCTCCTTTTGCAAACCAACACTCCCACCATTGCGGCAAACCTTTCCTTGTGTCGTGTGGAGTGGCTTGGTGCATCCGCTTCCCAGCCGTTGGATCTTGATCCAATAGCTAGGATTGAAGGGCACGGATGAAGGAGTTGGGCGATGCTGCTGGCCGATGTTGGGTGGCCTGGATGGCACCACGTGGCACCATCTGGGCCATCCATCTTCTTCTTCTTGTAGAGGGTGCTACGGTGCTCAAATCAAGATGATTCCCATGTTGTCAAACTGCGATTGTCGCTCTAGATCCATCCGTTTGGTCGGATTTTCCATCTGAAACCCATATGGATGTCGCATTGCCCCCTAGCCATATAAAATGAAGGAATTAATATATAAAATATACAACTATCCTAAATGCCATGCAATGGATGTTATGCAATATTTATAACATGATATGCAATGCTAAGCCTAGGAGCTATCAAAATAAGCAATTTATCATGAATTTATGTGTGTTCATCAGCAATGCATGCCCATCCTAGGTAAATGCCTAAATGCTACCCAAAAACCTGCTTGCGGAGTTAAAACCCTAGGAGCTTGGTTACTTTTAGGGAAAAAGAATGATGATAAATTGGCATTTATCAATGGTCATTTGGCACTACTCCCCTACATAGACATTAGATGAACCAATAAAAGCAAATTAATTGAAAACAATCTCAATCTAGTCCCCGAAGAGTGAATCAAATCCTTAAGGCCAACGTCTATTCAGTTTTAGTTAGGCTTAGGTTTGAATGTGCTCGGGAATGTGGTGGGCCCTTTATCAGGGTTGTGCCCTTAAATATTAATTAATTAGTGTGTGCATGGACAACCAGGATTTGCAAACATGGTTATTTGATGATGTGCCTTTTAGGGTTTAATCTTGTTTAGTAGGCTTTAGGATTAAATTGTTAGGTGAATTTAGTTGAGGTTCAGTGAGGCACACCAGATTGTCAAAGCATGGGTGTAGATATATTCCTTTAAAATCAAAATAATGTGGTGTGCCTGGTTCATTCCTAATAATTGAATCCTAAGGGCAGCTACTTGATGTTTCAATTGGCCTGTTGCACCACTAGATTAAGACACGCAAATTGATTAGCTTATTCAAATTTTCTACTCACTTATTTGTGTATTAAGTTATGAGTGTATCGGGGCCACATATCAGATCCTGGTTAAGTGGTAGAATTGAGGCGATAGTGCACCTTAGTTTGAGAAATTGTGGATGTGTATATTTCAACTTAATCACACAATCATAATTTTTTTTCTAATATGTATGTGGGGGTGAGGTACGTGGAGTGGCAGTCAAACAACCAAGGCTAACCTAGCATTCATGCAAGCTCCTAGGTTAATTATGTTTTGGGTTATTAGGTGGCGGAATGAAATCTAGGGGGTAGGGAGATGGGGTACACTTACAAACCCTTCAACTGTACTTTGCTCCAAGCTATCGCTTTTGCCTGACTCGAGAGAGTACCTATAATCATAATAAGCATGGAGACAAGTGAGGTAAAAGATTTGTAAGGCGAAAAATGTGGGCAATCAAAGAGCGTTGTCTCCCTAGCAACAATGCCAAAATGATGAGCTAGATTTTAATTCAAGAAAGATTGAGTTTGAAACCTGTCGTTGCAGTTGCATAAAAATTCACAATTCTATAAATTTTACCGAAACTCAAAATGAGTCTGGAGTCAAACATGGGGAGGCAAACATTTGATTGAAATCCACATTTATTTTTATAAAGTAGAGTAGCTACTTGAAATTAATCCATGCTAGCTACTCTATGTAAATAATAAATAATAGAAAAGAGAGAGAGAATAATATAAAGAGAGAGATAGAGAGAGAGTGAACAAATATTTCATAGAGCCATGTTCATTACGACTACTTGTAGAATTACAACTACACTAGAAAGCAGTAAAAGAATAGGGATGAGAAAAAATCCTTCTCGATGGCTGCTTAGAGGACAAGCCGTGCTGTTAGCACCTGAAAGACTGGGATGCAATGTTGTAAGAAGCTGTACGAAGTCGGAAGATGGGGATGAGGCGTAGGACATTGCCATCATGGAATCCGATTCTCGAAGGGTGGTGTAAGGACAACCACGGGCGTTCCACGAAGGGGATGAGAAAATGGACAAAAATTCTTCTTTTACTCCAGAAGAGCATCTCGGGTTTGGGAATAGCTCCTTAGAGCTTTGGGGGAGGTGAGAAGACAAAGGAATGGATGATTGAAAAAATGGGTGTTGGTGCCCTTTTATAGATGATGTTTAAGGGCAAAAAGGTCCTTTAAAAGTCTTTAAAGTGAATGCAAACACTGTAGAGATGGATGTGCACATCGTTGACACCAATCGTCGCTAGAAAATGCATGAAACATGGATCGCTCATCATTAATTGAAGTGCTCTCGTTGGTCCACCTCGCCGCCTTCTCGCCTTTAGCAGTTAATGCATGCACACCAAGCGTCCCAACATGTGGCACGGTGAGGGTCCTTGAATCATGATCGGGTGGCTATGAACCATGTGCCTTTGCCCTTCATAACATTTCCAAAGCACGTGCAATTGCTTATTATCATGCAAATGCACATCGTGCGTCACTCGATGTGCCACATCTCCGCTTCATTCGCTACCAGATTAAGCAACTACAGTCGAATTTTGTGCACACGCCTCCCCAGTAGATTGAATCTGCTCAGTGCAGGTCGAACGCATGCCTTGCATTGTGCATAGGGGCTTTGACATTACGCCTTGAGCACTCATGACCATTGGATGGGGATCTAACAGTCCTTATAACTCGGGCCATCCCCTTCAAGAGTTGTGAGGCACAGCTAAGATTGAATCTCAACCATTGGAACTTCGATCGATAGCTGGGATTGATCGTGCGAGTGAAGAGGAAGTCCTGCGGGCAGTTTTGGGTGGTTAGGATGGTGCCATGTAGCACCATCTGAGTCGTCCATCTTCTTTTGCTCATAGGAGGTGCCACTGATGTCATATTGAATCGATTTTTGCGTCGTTAGCTTGTGATCATCGATCTAAACTGATCAGCATGACTAGATTTGTCATCTGAAGTTGGATTTTCAACATCTTACTCTATTGCCTATAATCTTCAGTGACTTATACATGATGCTACAGGTATCGGATTTGTGTGATTTCATAGGCGTTAGACTTCGCTTATCACCCTGACCACAACTGTAGGTTCTGATCTTCAATTAAAAGCCCAAAAAGTTATCGCCTTGTTAATGGTAACACCATCATTCATCATGACTAACTGAAATTAGTGAGATTCAAGTGATAAATCCTCCTAATTGATCATTTAAGGATCGTAATTCTGTATTGAACTAAGTTAAGAAGCTGATAAGAAAATAGGGTTAAATCTGCTATTTTACCGTCTCACCATAAATACAAATTAACTAAGGGGTTGATTAAGGGTTAATTCATGGTCAAATGAACTTAAAATACCAAGAAGTGGGCTCATAATGACTAAATCAAGGTTTCACACATTTTAAGGATAAAAAAGTACTAAACACCTTAATTATCAACCTCACTTAAATTGATGGGGTTCTAGTTGTGACAAATTCAATCTAAACATCATAAAAATCATTGAAAAATATTCTAAGATGTTTGGTACCTTCACTTTGACCATCCAGATCCATTTTGACCAAAAATAGAGATTGAAATGAGAATTTGCCCTCATTTAGGCTCCCGTGCAATTTACCCCATCAAACGTGGTCAAAAATCAAATCCATGGGTACCATTAGATTCCTTGGGTTCAAATTAGGTTAACGACAAAATTTGGTCCCAATCAGAGTCCATCTTCACCAAGGTTATAATTTAGCCCCCAAATCTCTAATATTTTCAATCAAACCCTCAATTTCTGCATTTTATTAGCAACATTGATGAGTCTATTTTAATGGACTATTGTTACGCCTAAGTACTTCAATTCTAACATAGTATGTTTGTTAACAATCACATTAGGTCATTAAATAAGTGCATGCATCATTACTTGAGTTTTTATCTATTTTATTACATTATGTAGTTATTTTATGTTTTGTTGCAGGAAAGATATTGGAAAAGAACAAGGAGGGGGGATAAATTCCCCCAACAAACGGCTGGCTCAATCCCTTCCTCATCCTCTGGCCAGGCTCAACACTTCCCTCAACAAATGAAAATGGCACTGGCTATATTTAGAAAAAGATTTTAAAAATCCCTTGAGAGGAGGAGAGGAGATATAGATGAGAGGTGGAGGGGATTGGGGAGGGGCAACCATGGAGATTGCTTACACTATGGACCAATGCCACACCCATCGCCCGAACCCATGCAGGCCAACCTGCACCAAGCCATCACCCTTTTCAGCACTGCCTGCAGGCGCCCTACCCCATCCTGCCCTCACCAAGCGCCCTTGCGCTCCCCCTTGCACATCTTGCAGGCACTGCACCCATCCTCGCTCTATTGCCAAGCGTCGTGCCAGGCCATCCCCCACCACCACTACTGCCAGGCGCCCGCAGGCACTGCACCCTCCAACGCTCCTGCGTACCCAATGACCTTGCGCAGCCACCAGTGCTCCTAGCAACATCAAAGCCATCCCCCATCGTAGGCAGCAGCTGCCCGCACCCGCACTGCCTGCAGACACCACAAAGCTCTCCAGCGCCCCCACCAGTGCTAGCTAGCGCCCTCTCCAGTGCCTTCATGCGCCCACACCACACCTTTCCACCCTGCACCACACTGTGCCATCGCCTTCCACTGCAAGCGCCCGCGACAGCACCCTTACGCACCCTCTGCAGGTGCAGGCCCACCACGCACTTGCGCCCTCTGCAGGTGCACACCCACCATGCACTTGCGCCCTTTGCAGGCGCACACCTCCCTACACCTGCACCAGCGCCCTTTATGCACCCTCCAGCACCCTCGTGCGTGCACGTGATAGCAGCACCGGCGATAGCCCCCTACAGCAAGCTCCACCACTGGCCATCCTCTACCTCCGGCCACCTCGGCCCACATCGAGATTGAAAGAGCGATCTTCGCTTTCGTTGAAAACTTTATCATAAAATGATGTGTCGTTATATTTAATTACGTGGTAGAAAATCTCTTTTCAAAACATTTAAATTTTCAAAACTAACCACGAAGAGTTAGGTCGTCTCCACAGGCAAGAATTAGCCTAATAAATTCACGAGTCAAGGAATGCACAGTTCGCAAACTCTGCTGCAACTTTAATGCAAGGAAAATGCTGTTTTAAATAAACTTTGCAATTTCTTTAAAAGTTCAAGGGTGTTTATGCAATTTTCATGTCAGAAATTAAGCCTAAAAAATATGTGTAAGATGCATGTGTACTGGCTTACCATGTGAATTCAACTTTCATGCAATTCTAATTTGAAATTCAAGATAGAAACATGCACATAACACTAATAAAATAATTCCAAGAAAATCTGAGTGCATTAGTGCAATGTTGCCAAAATAAAATATTAATATAACTTAACAATGGCATTGAATGTAATTTTTAATAGAGGTAAAAACAGAGGATCTCTCCTCTCTCCTCCTCGTGTGTGCGGTCGTGCACGGTTGGCCGCGAGAATCGGAAAGGAGGTACGGCTTGACAAGAGCTATGCAACGGTGGCAACGGCGTGACCGAAGGTGGTCGGCGGCGGCCGGAGGAGGTGGTCGGAGCACTGGCCTACGCACGCTTACGGGTGCGGCGCAGCCTGCAGGTGCGGGCAAGTAGTCTGTGGGTGCGGCGCTTGGGCGGGTGCATGCAGTTGGCGCCTACAGGTGCACTGATGGGCAGGCGGTGTTGCACCTGAAGTTGAGTAGTGGGCCTTGCGGGTGCGCCTGTAGGGTGGAGAGGTATGAAGGCACACAGTGTGCTTATAGAGGCTGGAGCGGGTGCTGCTGGGCAGGCGGCTCGCGCTTGCGGGAGGTGCGCCTATGGGTGTGCCTATTGGTGCACTTGTGGGTGCACCTGCAGATGGATGGAGGTAGTCGCGCTGGCGAGGTAGGCGTGCTGGCGCGGTGGCATGAGCACCCCGCAAGGAGGTACGCCTACGGTGAGGCTGGAGGTGGAGCGGTGTGAGTGCTGTGCGGTAGAGGCACGATGGCGCTTTGCAGGAAGGAAGGGGGATGCTGTGGAAGATGGCGTGCTGAGCCGCGGGTGCTGTGGGGAGGTTGAGGTGCGGGAGAGGTGTGATGGAGTGGGCACACGCCTACGGGTGTGCGGTGGGCGGTCTAGTGATGCTGAGCACACAGTGCATGCGGTGGAGGAGGAGCGAGCACCGTAAGCTGGAGAGTGCTAGGCAGTGAAGACTTGGTGATGAAGGAGCAGGCATAGGTGGGCGGTGTGCTTGGATTTGAGAAGAGGCTGGAGATGTGCACGCGGAGAAGATGTAGATCCTGGTCCACAGTGCACGCTGGGTAGTTCCCAGCTAGGGGGAAGATAGATTTCCAGTGCATGCCACCTCTTCTCTTTTAACTCCTCTCTCTCCCCGCGTGCGCCAATCAAGGGATTTGCAAATCCCTTTTCTGTTTTTGGCCGGCGGGCGTTGGAGGAGACGACCGAAGGAAAGGGAAAAGTTCCTCTGGTTGTTGGGGAAATTTGCTCCCCAACCCTTGCTCTTTGTGAACATAATACCTGCAGATAAAAAGAACAAAATCATTACATATTAAGTTATAGAATGTTATAAATGTAAATCATGATGCATTCAATTCTTCTACAACTTAATTGTAATTATTAACACACCTACAAGGTACGATTAAAAGTACTTAGGCTTAATACTAGTCTATTAGAATGGACTCATCAAATACCCTGATGCCTAAGATTTGCTAGTCACTAGCAAAAATGAAAAATAATAGATGTAATCAGAAGATTTCTTCTTTTCTTAATTCAAAACTTTAGAAATCCAGACAAATGTGAAGTGCTGATAGCCTAGGTAACAGATCCAAGTGAAAGAGTTGATTCGCATTTGGAGTTCGTACATCACCCTTGGCAAAAATTTCTGTTGAGATAGGCAACTACTTCGCTCGGGGATAAAGCAGACAATAATCTGTAATTTGACCTCTGTGTTTGGCTTAGGTAGGAGATATCAAGTTGAATGGATTTGTATTTGGTGACACACACTCAACTGGTGCTACATATAGTCTAGTATTGCTGACTCTAGCTCTCTAGACTATTAGACAAGTCAACTCTGAGAGAGGCTACACAATTGTGCTCTCTTGATGTTTCTGGGCACTCTCTCTTTTCTTTCTTTCTAAGATCACAAATCTCACCAAATTTAAAAATTGTACTCACTATTTGGTGGCCTCACATGACATCCACACTTCAATTAAAGTCCTAATAACTCTACAACTAAGTTAGAGTTCTCAACTAGTATTCAGGCGATCAGAAATACTAGAAGGTAGGTATGGGTCATACTTGGTGGAACGCGATAAGTGTTTTGCTACCTCAGAAACAATGTTACATCATACACTTGGACTCTTTTTTATTTTTGTAATATAACTATTTCTTCTTTTTGTTCTTTCTATTTCTTCTTTTTCTCTTTTTTTTTTATTTCTTCTTGTTTCTGTTTCTTTTTCAATCAACTCAACACGATACAGACTTTTATTTATGAGGCATTATTAGGGATGATGATGGTCAAGAGGAAGTTATGTGGCTTATTTGGTGGAAGTGCCTATTTTGGCACCAGGAAGGAATGGATAGGACAAGCATATTTCTGACCTTTGACACTATTACCCTCCTTCAGCTGAGGACTCTATGAAGGACGATCGTAACCATCCACCATAGTTATAGCTTTATTAAGACTCAATCTCTGTGTATCTGTCGTATTTGGTGACTCTTAGGAATTCACTCAAAGTACGTACACAGGAACAAAGAGTGAAAACTACGCCTAGCTCTGAAGTATCATTATCTAATTATTCAAAACTTAAGAGTCCTTGCACTAGACTTAGCGCACCAGTAATCTCTCTACTTTCTTCTCACAAATATGAGGTAGATCTATTAGAAGATAGTATGCCTAACTCCCTATGAACTGTCCAAGGGTTCAGTAGACTTACAAATGCTCATTGGTTTTCCTCAAGGATCCATTACCAAATCTACGTGCACGTGAAATAAATGCACTAGATTCTAAACTTAATAAATAATTCCAGAAGAAGAACCTCCAATAACAAAGGTATTTTGCTAGGGACTAATCCATTCATCTCAAATATATATATATATATTTGTTTTTTCTTTTATACTAACCTAAATGCATAAATACTTCCTAAAATGCAAATGCACTCCCCCATGCCTAAATCCTACAATGTCCCCATTGTAAAATTAAAATAGGAGGAGAAAGGAAAAATATCACCTGACACAGTTTGCTGGGTTGCCTCCCAACAAGAGTTGCATTTTCTGTCAGCAGCCAGACTAAGAAAGAACCTATAAGTCTGGTTCCAACCAAACAAAGTTAGGCCCTAAAAATATTCGTAACAGTGCAGGCCTAGAAAATAGGTAACCACGGATGTTGGTGAGCTGATGATGCAATGTAATTCCAAATGCTCGCTAGAAGAAATGAAAACAGAAAATCTCATTGGCTACCTTGGGAGGTCTAGGAATAATAAACGGAATATGAAAAGGGACCTCCCGAAACGGAATAAGTGGAGGATAACAAGGATCCTCTAGGGCAGGACAGGTTTTAAAAGATATACACATAATTAGTTCAAACCCTTGAATGGCGAGAGTAAAAGTACAAGCATCAATCCATACTCGCCATTCTACCCTAGGATGTATTGGCCTGATATATTCTCCAGAAAGAATGTACATGAGCAGAGATTTGAGCCAAGGATCGGTTAGGGAGTATAAGGGTTGTTTGCAGTGTTGGAAGGTAATGGTTAAGTCCAATGAGGGCTTAGTTGGTGTTAGGTCCAATTCCAACAATGATTCAGATTGTGTACACTCCCTAACAGTAGTAGACAACTTCAAGTTATCCTGCCAAGCATTAATGATTGGAGTCATATTTGAATCAAGGGTAGACTCCAAATTACAACTTTTTGATGGTAGGGTCAAAATGTAAGAATCATTATCATTCAGCTCATCCCCAGATTTGTTTGGTTCACTGAAATATTTGTCGGGGTATATATGTGATTCATCAGGAGTTGGATCAATATCCTCAATTATTTCTAAAGGAGGATCAGTCTTAATATTTTGGAGGAAGCCTATATCATTGAATTCGTCATTCTTCTCGGGGTATAAATCCTTAATTGATGTGTTTTGTCCCCGAGAGTCTCCCATAGGCTTCTCATTATTTTGTTCATCCTCCTCTAATATCAACTCCTATTTTGATGGAGGATGACTCTTAAAAGAAAGGAGGAATCTGGATTTAATCATATTATTTCTACCCTCTGGGGGTAAATCCTCAAATGATAAATAATTCTCCTGTGAATCACTCCAGATTTTTAGTCCAGGTTCCTCTATTAGGGTATCCTCATCTTCAGAATTAGACTCGTCATATCCCTGAGACCAGAATTGATCATCCTCTATTCCCTTAGGGTCACCTTCATTAGGTGCATTTGAATCCTTAGAATATTGAATGGTAGGTGTTGATTCCCGAAGTGGAGGGTCAGGAGTAGGCCCACTAAGAGTAGAGTGGGATTCCACCAAATAATCAAGAGGGGAAGTGATAGGAACAATATAACCTTGACCTGGGTTGGTAGGGGTAAGAAGAATACCATCATTGGGGTCAAGGTCCTCAAGAGATACCATCTTCCCTTGCTTTTGACTGCAATATAATTCAGGTGGATAATCACTATGATCATTATCCTTTAGTGGCCGTGTCTCATTTGAAGAGTCTAAGTGATGGCTACCTAAAATTGGATCCCTATTGTCATTAGGTTCCTCACAATTATTTTCATGATCATGGTTTATTGGGTAGGGATCAGGATTATTGGGAAGCATGTAGCTAAGTTGTCTTATTTCTTCATTTAAGTGTTGACTATTCCTCAACATCTTTCCCATTGATTCCATTATTTCCTTTTGCTATTTTTGCATTTCTATCATAAAAGAGGAGAGGCTACCATTATCAGGTTGGGGAGGATAGTCAATTTCAGGCTCTAGTTGCCTAGGGGTATCGATCCAACCTTGATATGGAAAATCATGAAGGGTGGGAGGGTTGGGTGTTTGCATGGAAGTAGGGATTTCAGAATTGGAAAATCCCGCTGCTAGGCTCTGCTCAAAAGTGGGAGTTATCAAGCCAGTACTCCCAGGGTAAGAATGAGAATGATCCTATGAATTATCAATGTACCCATCAAAGGATGGATATGCTCGGAGCATGGGATCCTGATTAAAAGATGGGAAGTATTGACTCTGATAATTTGAATGTAGGAGTAAGAGCAATCCATTTCTTTAAGCAAAACAATTTTAACTTTCTTAGGATTCAGCAGAAAACTTCCTAAAGAGTCTATTGTCACAGTAAACGCAAATTCAATGGGATCTATTTTTAGTAGAATACAGGTCTTAGAGTTATATGTTTAGTTGGTGGCCAAACAAGTTTTGCAAAAATTACGCTTCCTAGGCCAACCTTCGCTGGTGCCTATAACCTACTCGCAAGGGATGGAAGTCTTGAAACGAGCCCACACACGAGGAACCGAAGTAACTTGGTGGATAGGCTTGTTGATTTCCAACTAACTTCCCTTGTGGTGCAAAAGAGAAGAGGTAGAAATTTATCTAGTGACCTTATGTGAGGTGCACAGTGTCTCAAGTGTGCAAACATACGATCGTGTTTTGATTTTTTGAAATTCCGCAAATAGGATCCTTTTGCACATAATTTTTAGTCACAGATTTTAAAATCCAACCTCTTAACAGTCCCAATTAGTTTAAAGTGACTACTGAATTAATTTGATTCAAGCACTTTAGTGGTCTTAGATTTAGGTTCAATGCATATGCATGATAAGTAATTAATGCCCATGAGAGGACTTACCTTACTCCAGTTTTCTTCGTGCAGTAATGAATGCAATGCAATAAAAATAAACTAGATGCTGCTCATTCAGTCCTAGATGGTCGTCCTATAGATATGCAGCTTTTAGCAGGCAGTTCGAATTTTTTTTTTATACTAAACAAATAGACTTAATCTAACTAACTAATCGAAATTCAGTTCAAACAGTTCAAATAATCCTATAATCTGAATAAATCAGAACATGCTCCCGAAAATATGCTCCTGCATACAAGAGCGATCAGAAATAAGATGGCACTGGGAACACGTTCCCAAAAATACCCAACAAGGGTCCAAAAGACAGAAATTAAATTCTATTGTCTATCTAACTAAATCTAACCAAGACCTACTGCCTAAATCAGAAATAGGCTTCTCCGTAAGCCTAGGTGCGTGGGATCAAGGCCCACGTGTTCCTGTTCCTGTCCTCCAAGTGGCGTCAAGGTCCACCAAAAAGATCGTCTCCGCCGTACGCGGCCGTCTCATTCGTCGCGTGTTCTTGCACAGAAGAAAATCCATAGTTAATAATTCAGAAAAGTTTTCAAAATGGCATAAAAATAACATAAAATTCCCAAAAAATTAATAGGCATTTTTCCTCCCCGGCAGCGGCACCATTTGAAAGAGTGATCTTCGTTTTCATTGAAAACTTTATCATAAAATGATGTGTCGTTGTATTTAATTGCATGCTAGAAAATCGCTTTTCAAACATTTAAATTTTCAAAACTAACCACAAAGAGTTAGGTCATCTCCACAGGGAGGAATTAGCCTAATAAATTCATGAGTCAAGGAATGCACAGTTCGCAAACTCTTCTGCAACTTTAATGCGAGGAAAATGTTGTTTTAAATGAACTTTGCAATTTCTTTAAAAGTTCAGGGGTGTTTATGCAATTTTCACGTCAGAAATTAAGCCTCAAAAATATGTGTAAGATGCATGTGTGCTGGCTTACCATGTGAATTCAACTTTCATGCAATTCTAATTTGAAATTCAAGATAGAAACATGCACATAACACTAATAAAATAATTTCAAGAAAATCTGAGTGCATCAGTGCAATGTTGCCAGAATAAAATATTAATATAACTTGACAATGGCATTGAATGTAATTTTTAATAGAGGTAAAAACAGAGGATCTCTCCTCTCTCGACCTCCTGTGTGCGGCCACGCACGGTTGGCCACGAGAATCGGTAGGGTGGTGCGGCTTGATGAGAACGACACAGCTGTGCAAACGGCGTGACCGGAGGTGGCTGGAGCGTTGACCTGTTGGAGGAGACGAAAGCCGCTGCCGCCGCACGGTGGCCTGCGTGTGCTTGCGGGTGCGGCATGCTCCTGCAGGCGCAGATGAGAAGTCTGTGGGTGAGATGCTTGGGCGGGCGCCTACAGTTGGCGCCTGCAGGTGCGCTGATGGGCAGGCGGTGCTACGCCTGAAGTTGAGCGGTGGGCCTTGCAGGCGCACCTGTAGGGTTGAGAGGCAGGAAGGTATGCGGGGTGCTTGCAGAGGCTGGAGCAGGTGCTGCAGGGCAGGCGGCTCGTGCTTGCGAGAGGTGCACCTGTGGGCGCACTTTTGGGTGTTCCTGCAGGTGGATGGAGGTAGGCACGCTGGCAGGGTGGCGTGAGCGCCCTGCATGGAGGTGCGCCTGTAGTGAGGCTGGAGGTGGAGCTGTGTGTGTGCTGTGAGGTAGAGGTGCGATGGCGGTTTGCAGGAAGGAGGGGGATGCTGTGGAAGACGGCGTGCTGAGGCGCGGGTGCTGCGGGGAGGTTGAGGCACGGGAGAGGCATGATGGAGAGGGCGCACACCTGCAGGCATGCGGTGGGCGGTCTGGTGATGCTGAGCACACAGTGCATGCGGTGGAGAAGGAGCAGGCACCGTGCTGGAGAGCGCTATGCAGTGAAGACTTGTTGATGAAGGAGCGGGCATAGGTGGGCAGTGTGCTTGGATTGGAGAAGCGGCTGGAGATGTGCGTGCGGAGAAGATGTAGATCTTGGTCCACAGTGCACGCTGGGTAGTTCCCCGCCAAGGGGAAGATAGATTTCCAGTGCACACCGCCTCTTCTCTTTTAACTCCTCTGTCTCCCCGCGTGCACCAATCAAGGGATTTGCAAATCCCTTTTCTGTTTTTGGTCAGCGGGTGTTTGTGGTGCCGGAGGAAAGGGAAAAGTTCCTCCGGTTGTTGGGGAAATTTGCTCCCCAACCCTTTCTCTTTCTGAATATAATCCCTGCACATAAAAATAACAAAATCATTGCATATTAAGTTATAGAATGTTATAAACGTAAATCATGATGCGTGCAATTCTTCTACAACTTAGTTGTAATTATTAACACACCTACAAGGTACTATTAAAGGTACTTAGGCTTAATACTAGTCTATTAAAATGGACTCATCAGAGATCACCAATGTGAAGCCTTCACTCTGATGCACCTTCCCCAAGATCCTCACAGCCAGCCAAGCCTCTTCACGCGTGCAAGGAGGAGAGAGGAATTTTCCTCAATTTTTGGTGAAATTAAAAATTACCATTTGTACCATTGCCAAAAACCCTATTGCATTATTTGGTGGATTAATATATTTGAGTGAAATTGTATGCATGCCCTTACATGTTATAGTATTTCTTTCACACACTTAGCTCTCAAATGGTGATGTTATAAATGCATAAGATCTCATCCATACACTCACATGAGTAAAAAGAGAAAGCCCCATGTCGTGAAATACAACTATGTTACATGACATTACAAGTTATTTCATGAAAGGAAAATTATATCCATATCCCTGCATTTCTAAATAATTACGTGTTCCTTCTTTTTGCCTTATTTCGCATGAGATTGGAACACGGATTGCTCTCGTGATTGAATAAGTACAAAGGAAAAAAATATTTTGTAAACTTATTAACCTACTCCTCCCTGTGGATACGACATCCTTTTCGTTGTTTAAATTCATATCTATGTTAATCTTTGATTGAGAGAATTCCACCACATTAATTACAACGACATATCTTTCTAATGCTATCATAAATAAGCAAAACTCTCTTCGTCAACGGCCCCAATTTATTTCAACTAACCAACCCGCACAAGCACTAAGATGACCGACAGGGGATAATCCGTATGAGATCAAGAGCAGTACCATATCTTTATTGCCCTCTTTTTATGGTACTACTATGGAGGACCCGAACCGAGATTTGGAGGAATTCCCCAAGGTCTGTTCCAAGGTGAAGCTCCACAGCTTTACTGATGATGCCCTGATGAGGACTTTATTTCCTTTGTCCCTAAATGATAAGGCCAAGCACTGGTATCATACCCTCGATGCAAAGGTAAATGATTGGGCCACCCTTAAGGGAGAATTTTTGAAAAAGTATTTTCCTATGAGTAAAACCAACCAGTACTGAAGAGAGATTATAGGTTTTACTCAACAAGAAGGAGAGCAATTTCATGAGACTTGGGAGCACTTTAATGACCTTCTTAGGTTATGCCCCCACCATCAGGTGCTAAGATGGCAGTTGGTCGAAAGGTTCTATAACGGATTGTCTGAAAGGCATAGGCAAACCATCGATGCAGCCTGTGCAGGAACCTTCATGACCAAAACTGAGGATGAAGCTTGGGCATTATTTGAAACATTAAGCGACAACTCCATACATCTGTCCTTTGCCTATCAAGAAAAAAAATCATCAATCTTGCAGAGGAAGATAGAGGCCCATGAAGCTGGGGCTTCTCAGGATTTGGCTTATCAGATTCAACTATTGAATAAAAACTTTGATAGGCTTTTAGCAAACTCCATCATGAACCTACAAGCAACCTCTATCTTTTAGGCTTCAAGAGAATGCTCCATTTGCCAAAGCACAATGCACGCCACTGCAGACTGCCATTAGGCAAATCAATTCCCTAAGTTGATTCAGGCCGACTTGAACGCGGCCCAAGTTTTCCGCCCCCTCACAATAACCCTTATTCCAATACCTATAATCTAGGGTGGCGGAACCATCCAAACTTCTCTTGGAAGCAAGGTGATGCTTCTAACTCAGGGAATACAAGACCCTTACCTCCCTAACCCATATACCAACCAACTTATGAAAACCCTCCTCAGAATAAGCCCTCTGAGATGGATGAACTGAAGGCCATGATGAAAGCAATGCAAAATCATCAAAATATGGTCATCCAATCTCAGAATAAAATGATTAATGATATGCAATCCTAAATAGATCTTACTGAGGCAGTTAGGCAACGTGATTCGGGGAAGCTGTCAAGCTCTTCTGAGGAGAACCCTAAGGGCAAGGGGGTTGTATTCAGGGAGCATGCCCAAGCGGTGACCGTGTTGAGGAGTGGAAAAAAGATTGACAAGCCTGAAACACTCCTATGATTACGTCTCAGAATTCCCCTTCCACACCTAACCCGACTTCCATCTCCACCAAGGAAGAGCCACACTGCTCTCCCTCGCACAAAATCACCCATAATGAGGATGCCGTCCTTCCACCACCCCTTCCTTACCATGATGACCCCTCTACCCAGAAGTCAAGGGTGCCCTATCCAGAGCCCCTAGCTACTCCTGGGGAATCTTCTGTTGGCTCTCCTGTAGCCAAGGATAGGACGGAAGAGATTATGGATACTTTTAGGCAAGTCCAGATTAACTTGCCTCTGTTGGAATCTATTAAACAGATCTTGTCCTATGCAAAGTTTTTGAAGGATCTGTGCACCTAGAAGCACCGATCTAGGAAACAGGTCCAAACCAAGGTCAACCTGCCTGGCCATGTTAGCTTAGTTCTCCAGCATGGAAGACCCCCTAAAATGAAAGACCCAGGGTCCCCGTATATTCCAGTGGTTATAGGTAACCAACACATTGACGAGGCTCTGCTCGATCTGGGTGTGGGGGTGAACATTCTACCGAGCTCTGCCTATGACCTTTTGGGAGGAGGCAAGCTAAAGCCTAGTCTAGTAATCCTCCAGGTTGCAGATAGATCACTTAAGACACCACGGGGATTGTTGGAAGATGTCCTTATGAGAGTGGAGGATTTCTTCTTCCCTATTGACTTTCTGGTGCTTGATACTGACCCATCAAATGAGGCCACAAAGCCGTCCATTATTCTGGGATGCCCCTTCTTGGCCACAGCCAATGCCTCTATAAATTGTAGATCTGGGGCACTTAAAATGGGCTTTGGGAACAAGAAGATCCAGTTGAATGTTTTTGATACTTACAAGCAATCTGGATTTGAAGATTGTTCTCAGATTGAGGTCGTTGATGAAATAATTGAAGAGACTACTCCAGCACTCCTATGTAGAGATCCCCTTCGGAAGGTCATATCTAAGGACCATCCCTCGATTATTAAAGAAACTGAAAGGGAAATGCCCAAATTAGAAGAGTTGCTGGGGATACACATTGAGTCTTAGTCCCCACCCTAGACTATGAAGGTAGATCTGTTACCTGAGGCGGGGACATCTCAACTAAAACCCTCAATCCAAAAGGCTCTTGAGTTGGAGTTGAAACCCCTCTCGAGCACATTGAAATATGCTTTCCTTGGCCCTAATAACACGCTCCCTGTTATTATCTCGTCTGCATTATCTGAATTGTAGGAGGGAGCTCTACTTGAGTGTTTACAAAGGCATAAGGAAGCAATTGCCTGGTCAATTGCTGATATTAAGGGTGTTGATCCCTCTCTTTGTATGCATCATATATACACGGACAAGTCCGTGAAGCCTTTCCGAGACATGCAGAGAAGGATCAATCCAAATATGTGGGGGATTGTTAAAAAGGAGATTTTGAAATGGCTAGATGCAGGGATTATCTATCCCATTTCAGATAGTAATTAGGTCAGTCCTATTGAGGTAGTTCCTAAAAAGGCAGGAATCACTGTGGAGGAGAATGATCAAGGAGAGTTGGTGACCACTAGACCCTCAATTGGTTGGAGGGTCTGCATTGATTATCGCTGTTTAAACATGGCTATCTAGAAAGACCATTTCCCCTTACCATTTATCGATCAAATTTTGGAACGATTGGTGGGGAACAAGTATTTCTATTTTCTTGACGGGTACTCTGGGTATAATCAAATAGCCGTTTTTCCTAACGATCAGGAGCGTACCACCTTCACGAGTCCGTATGGCACATTTGCGTTCCACCGAATGCCATTCGGGTTATGTAATGCTCCTGCCACTTTCCAACGTTGTACGATGGCTATCTTTTTTGATATGATCGACAAGTTTGTTGAAATTTTCATGGATGACTTCTACATTTATGGCTCGTCATTTCACCTATGCCTTTCTCACCTTGATAAAGTCTTAACTCGCTGGGAAGAGGCACAGCTAGTGCTTAGCTGGGAGAAAAGCCACTTTATAGTCCAATAGGGCATTGTGTTAGGGCATATAGTTTTCGAGAGAGGATTAGAGGTAGACACCACAAAAATAGATTCCATCTCTAATCTTCCATTGCCCACCAATGTTCGCCAGGTTAGATCTTTCCTTGGCCATGCTAGATTTTATAGGCGCTTCATTAGAGATTTCAGTAAAATCTCTAAGCCACTCTATGACCTGTTAGCGAAGGATGTCTCCTTCAATTTTGATGATAGATGTGGTGAGGCTTTCGAAGTTTTGAAGAAATCCCTTATTACCGTGCTGATTCTCCAAGCACCAGATTGGACCCTCCCGTTTGAGCTTATGTGTGATGCTTCTGATTTTGTAGTGAGAGCAGTCTTAGGTCAAAGGGTTGATGGCAAATCTCATGTGCTGCATTATGCCAGCAAGACCCTTATGGATCCTCAGCAAAACTACATGGTCACCAGAAAGGAACTACTTGCTGTAGTATTTGCTTTGGAAAAGTTTCGGTCATATCTTTTGGGATCCAAGGTTGTGGTGTTCACTGATCATTCTGCCCTAAAGCATCTTCTTGCTAAAAAGGACACCAAACCTCACCTAATTCATTGGATTTTGCTACTCCAAGAATTTGACCTGGAAATTAAAGACAAGAAAGGAGTTGAGAATGCGGTAGCAGATCATCTGTCTAGGATCCCTATTGAGGCATCAAGCCCTGCTGGCGGTATTCAAGAGACTTTCCTTGATGAGCATTTGATGGTCGTGGAAGCTAAAACTCCTTGGTTCGCTGACATAGTGAACTATCTGGTCACAGGCATTACCCCCAGTACTTGGGACAAGTAGAAGCGAGACAGGTTTCTCTCCAATGCAAAATTTTATCACTGGGAGGAACCCAAACTTTTTAGAGTAGGCCCTGACAAGTTTTTTCGCCGTTGCGTCCCTGACGAAGAACAAAGAAGTGTTCTGAGTTTCAGCCATGACCTCCATTGTGGGGGACATTTTAGTGGGAAGAAGACTGCTCATAAGGTTCTTTAGTCTGGCTTTTGGTGGCCCACATTATTCCGAGATGCACATACGTATGTGGGCACATGTTTACGTTGCCAGCAGATGGGAACCATTGGAGAAAGGGATGAGATGCCCCAACAACCTATCCTCCCTGTTGAGATCTTTGATATTTGGGGTATTGACTTCATGGGTCCCTTTCCTGTGTCCTTCAAATATGAATACATCCTGGTGGTTGTAGACTATGTATCGAAATGGATAGAAGCCATTCCCACGTGAACCAATGACCATTCCGTGGTCTTGGGCTTTATTAAGGCTAATATCATTTCTCGGTATGGGTGCCCAATGACGATCAAAAGTGATGGAGGACCTCACTTCAAGAACGTACACTTCACAACACTACTCCAAAATTTGGGAGTCAACCACATGATAGCCACACCTGACCATCCCCAAACGAGTGGACAAGTTGAAGTGTCTAATAGGGAGATTAAGCGAATTTTAGAAAAAACTGTCAGGCCCGATCGGAAGGATTGGTCTAGAAAACTAAATGATGCTCTTTGGGCCTACAGAAGTACGTTTAAGACTCCCTTAGGCATGTCTCCTTTCCGTCTTGTCTACAAAAAAGTATGCCACCTTCATGTTGAAATCCAACATAAAGCTTATTGGGCTATTAAAAATGTTAACTTGAATCTGGATAAAGCGAGAATGGCACGTATGTTAGAATTAAATGATCTTGAGGAGCTTCGTAATGAAGCCTATGAAACTTCTCATGCTTACAAGCAACATACAAAGTCTTCCATGATAAGCACATCATTAGAAAGACTTTTGAGCCCAACCAGTGGGCCTAGCTTTTCAATTCTAGACTTAAATTATTTCCTGGAAAGCTCAAGTCCCATTGGGATGGGTCATATGTTGTTATCAATACTTTCCCTTATGGAGCTTTAGAAATTCGAAACCCTACTTTAGATGCGAGCATTAAGGTAAATGGCTAGTGACTTAAACCTTATATTACTCTTTCAGATGGCCAGGTTTTGGATGCACTTCGGCTTGAGGAGCCTTAGCTCCTCCCACTCTCCTCCTCAGGTGATATTCTTCTATGTCTGCATTTCTCCAATGAGGACATTGTCAGTCTTAGGCATGGGGGGGTATAACCTGGGAATGTTTATAGAATTTATAAATATTTGCATACATATATATATATATAAACTCGTATTTTCTTGAGCTAAGTGGGTTAGTCCCTAGCAAAATACCATTGTCATTAGAGGTTTTTCTTCTTGAATTATTTCTTAAGTTTAGAATCCAGTACATTTATTTCACATGCATGTAGACTGGTAATGGATCCTTGAAGAAAACCAGTAAGCATTTATAGTCTACTGAACCCTTGGACAGTTAATATGGAGTTAGGCATACTATCTTCTAGTAGATCCACCCCATATTTATGAGATGAAAGTAGAGAGATTGTTGGTGCACTAAGTCTAGTGCAAGGACTCTTAAGTTTTGGATAATTAGATGATGATACTTTAGAGTTGGGCATAGTTTTAGCTCTCTGTTCTTGTGTGCGTACTTTGTGTGAATTCCTGAGAGTCACCAAATAAGGCAGATACGTAGAGATTGAGTTTTGATAAAGCTATGACTATGGTGGATGGTTATGACCGTCCTTCATAGAGTCCTCGGCTGAATGAGGGTAAGTATCAAAGGTCAAAAATACGGTTGTCCTATCCATTTCTTCCCGGTGCCAAGAATAGGCACTTCCACCAAATAAGCCACACAATATCCTCTTGACCATCATCATCCCTAATAATGCCTCATAAATAAAAGTTTGTATCGTGTTGTGTTGATAAAGAAAGAAAAGGGAAAAGAAAAAGAAAGAGAAGAAGAAACAAAAAGAAAAAAAAGTGAAATGAAAAGAAAGAAAGAGAAAAGAGAGAGAGAAAAGAAAAAGAAAAGTGTCCAGGATTATAATTTTATCATTGTAACATTGTTTCTGAGGCAACAAAACACTTATCACATTCCACCAAATATGACCCATACCTACCTTTCAGTATTTCTGATCGCCTGAATACTGCTTGAGGACTCTAACTTAGTTGTAGAATTATTAGGACTTTAATTGAAGTGTGGATGCTATGTGAGGCCACCAAATAGTGAGTACAATTACTAAATCTGCCGAGATTTGTGATCTCAGAAAAAAAAAATAAAGAAAAGAGTGAGCGCCCAGGAACATCAAGAGAGCACAATTGTTTAGCCTCTCTCCGAGTTGACTTGTCTAATAGTCTAGAGATGTAGAGTCTATAGTACTAGATTACATGTAGCACCAGATGAGTGTGTGCCACCAAATACAAATCCATTCAACTCGATATCTCCTACCTAAGTCAAAAGCCAGGGTCAAATTACAGATTATCTTCTGCTTTATCCCTGAGGGAAGTAGTTGCCTATCCCGACAGAAATATTTACTAAGGGTGAAGTACGAACTCCCAATGCGAATTGGCTTTTCACGTGGATCTGTTACCTAGGCTATTATCACCTCACATTTGTCTGGATCTCCAAAGTTTTAAAATAAGAAAAGAAGAAATCTTCTGATTACATCTATTATTTTTCATTTTTGCTAGGGACTAGCAAATCTTAGGCATGGGGCCATTTGATGAGTCCATTTTAATGGACTATTGTTACGCCTAAGTACTTCAACTCTAACATAGTATGTTTGTTAACAATAACATTAGGCCATTAAATAAGTGCATGCATCATTACTTGAGTTTTTATCTATTTTATCGCATTATGTAATTATTTTATGTTTTGTTGCAGGAATGATATTGGAAAAGAACAAGGAGGGGGGGATAAATTTCCCCAACAAACGACCGGCTCAATCCCTTCCTCATCCTCCGGCCAGGTTCAACACCTCCCTCAACAAATGAAAACAACGCTGGCCGTATTTAGAAAATGATTTTAAAAATCCCTTGACAGGCGGAGGAGAGGAGATATAGAGGAGAGGTGGAGGGGCAACCGTGAAGATTGCTTGCACTGTGCACCAATGCTGCACCCACCGCCCGCACCCACGTAGGCCAACCTGCACCAAGCCATCACCATTCTCCTCACTGCCTGCAGTCACCCTACCCCATCCTGCCCTCACCAAGCACCCTTGCGTGCCCCCTTGCGCATCCTACAGGCGCCGTACCCATCCTCGCTCTACTGCCAAGCACCGTGCCACGCCATCACCCACCACCACTACTGCCAGGAGCCTGCATGCACTGCACCCTCCAGCGCTCTTGCTCACCCAGTGGCCTTACGCAGCCACCAGCGCTCCTAGCAGCATCAGAGCTGTCCCCCACCACAGGCAGCAACCGCCCGCACCCGTACTGCCTGCAAATGCCACAGTACTCTCCAACGCCGCCCCCAGCTCTCGCCAGCGCCCCCTCTAGCACCTTCGTGCACCCACACCATGCCTTTCCAGCCTGCACCACACCGCGCCATCGCCTTCCACCGTAAGCACTCACGACAACATCCTTTCCTACCCTTTGCAGGTGCAGGCCAACATGCACTTGCACCCTCTACAGGCACATGCCTCCCTGCACCTTCACCAGCACCCTTTGGACGCCCTCCAGCACCCTCGCACACGCGTACGACAGCAGCAGCGGCGACAGCCCCCTGTAGCAAGCTCCGCCGTCGGCCATCCTCTACCTTCGGCCACCTCGACCCACGTCGAGTTCACCAACGTGAAGCCTTCACTCTGATGCACCTTCCCCAAGATCCTCGCAGCCAGCCAAGCCTCTTCACGCACACATGGTGGAGAGAGGAATTTTCCTCTATTTTTGGTGAAATTAAAAATTACCATTTGTGCCATTGCGAAAAACCCTATTGCATTATTTAGTGGATTAATATATTTGAGTGAAATTGCATGCATGCCCTTACATGTTATAGTATTTCTTTCATGCACTTAACTCTTAAATGGTGATGTGATAAATGCATAAGATCTCATCCATACACTCACATGACCTAAAAGAGAATGCCCCATGTCGTGAAATACAATTATCTCACATGCCATTACATGTTATTTCATGAAAGGAAAATTATATCCATATCCCTGCATTTCTAAATAATTACGTGTTCCTTCTTTTAGCCTTGTTTCGCATCAGATTTGAACACGGATTGCGTACCTGATTGAATAAGTACAAAGGAAAAAAATATTTTGTGAACTTATTAATCTATTCCTCCCTGTGGATATGACATCCTTTTCGTGGTTTAAATTCATATCTATGTTAATCTTTGATTGAGAGATTTCCACCACATTAATTACAACGACATATCCTTCTAGTGCTATCATAAATAAGTGAAACTCTCTTCGTCAAAGACTGCCCTAGCTTTGCTATCTCCTTCACAAAAATGCCCTTGCCACTTGATGCAATAGGTTTCCCAATCGGAAACCTAAAATCCAAAACCACCAATTTCACTTGGAGATCTCTCCAAATTAGGGTCAAATCCCTCCAAACTTGGAGGGATTATTCTTGAAGTGATTCCCCTCCAACTAAAGTCGGTCACAAGTCCGAATTTGGAGTGAGAAGCTCTAGCGAGCTCACAAAATTTGTGGGATTCAACTTGCCAAAAATAGAGATCTTATGTGCGAATTCTTCCAATTGAGCTTAAATTTGTTTTCTATATAAGCTCTTTGACCTTCCTATGATTTCCCCAATCAATTCTACGCTAGAAATCCCCTTCTTCCCTCTTTGATGGCAAGCTTCGTCGATTCTGGTGATCCGCTTCTTCACCATTTTCCAGGCACCCAACAGCCAAATTGGGTGGCCCAATACCTCCCTCTTCTTCCACTGCTCGCTGGACCAAGCAGGAGCTCCTATCTCCATCATCGTTGTCGCTTCTCATCACCGGAGTCTTGATCCTTGGCACCAGCGAGTCAAGCCACCAAGGATTTCTCCCTCTCTTCGTCGAACTATATTTGACTTTTTCACCTCTTTCACTAGATTAGATTTAGGACCTTAGTTTTTAGGTTAAGCTTCATTTCTCCTCCATTCTCCTCTCTTCTTCTCCCTGTCTGGTGAAGCTTCGACAAGCTTGCATGACCATCACACTCCACCAAATGCCTCATTACCACCTCCACAACCTTCTCCTTGACTCCATGATGAAAAGCCCCAACTCTATTGTGGCTATTGACCTCTCTAGCCCACCGTCGACCAAACCCACTATCTACCACCGTCGTCATCACTATTCGGCTGCCTCACTTCACCATCCACCAAATCATGACTACCAACACATTTGCCAAATTACGGTGAAGCTCCTGAGTAATTTGATTGGGGCCCTCAGCCCATATTCTTCTTTACAGGTTATCTCTAACTAGCTCTCCTCCTTCGACACTGACTGACAAGCTTGATACGAGATTTGGACTATTTTATAAATGGGGGTTTTAATGTTGTTGCAACATGCAAATCCGATCAGCTTTTAAATTTATATTCCTAGATAGTGGTGGTATCTAGGGTCGTCTAAGGAGGCCAATTTATTAGTCAAATAAGTGATTCTCTCTCTTGTCTCTCAAATCAACACTTCTCTTTTCAAATTTTGCTTTTTGTAAATTTTTATGTTTGGAAATAAGTGGGATACGAATGCGAAGATAGAGCTACACTAAAGAAACTTGCCTAACAACTAGAACCAAAGAGAGAATAGAAGTCTTTTCTTCTAAGCTCACTCTAGGCAACTGCGCCTAGGGTAATTAGAAGAGAAATGAGATGCACTAAAATAAATAAAGTTGTTACTTGGAATTGAAAATTCAGGAATGATGAAAGACACTTTGCTATTAATAGCAAATGTTTACAAAGTACCTTGGGAGCTCAACCAAGCAGAGGTTCCACTTAGTTAATCCCTAGGTAGATGAATGCTTAAAAAGAATTAAAATGCAACAAAATAAAAGACAGAAAGTTCTCCCAAGTAGCTGAGGTAGTCTTCGCTCCAAGAGAGGTGCCTTCCAAACTTGAAGAGGAATTCTTTCTAGCTCCTTGAGTTGCTCCTCTCAAATATGGATGCCCTCCACACCTCTTCCCTCCTACCTTGCTATCCTCCCTAGTTGGAAGCTTTCTCCTTGGCATGGCATAAGGAAGGAGAGAGAAGAGGAAGAGGGCACCAAGGGAGTAGATAGGTTCCTCCCTTAATCTTCTTCTCTCCTTCTCCTTTCTTGGGAGTGGGATGTATGGTGGCAATAGGTGTTTGATAGGAGGAAGAATTACTGCTTGCCAATGATGGTTTGAATGGTTTGATGGGGGGTCTTTTTATAGGCTTTTATAGATGGTGGTTAGGATGCTTCCTTCGCACCATGTGAAAGGGTGCTAAGGAGGGTGGCTTGGTTTGCGGTTAGGAAGCTTCCATGGCACAATGTAAAAGGGTGCCAAGGAGGGTGGCTTGGATGGTGGTTAGGAAGCATCCTTGGCATCATGTGAAAGGGTGCCAAGGATGGTGGTTAGGAAGCTTCCTTGGCACCTTGTGAAAGGGTGCCAAGGAGGATGGTTAGGAAGCTTCCTTGGTGCCATGTGAAAGGGTGCCAAAGAGTGTATTTTCGGTACCAATGGTTGGTGGTTTTAATGTAGGTGGATGGCCATTGCTGTGGAGAGGGAGTAGGGTAGGAGTTGGATTTGAGTTGGATCCAGCTGAGTTGAGCTGGGGTCTAACTATTGGAGCTTCTGTCTTCACAAATGTTCCAAGTGGCCTCCATACTGCCAAGGTTTCTCTGATTTCCAATGCATTAATCCCTAGCAATCAAATAGAAACTACATGAGATATTGTAAAATGAATGCTAATGTATGCTCTAAACCCTAAATGCACATGCATCCTAAATGCAATGATGTCATGCATTGTAGTGGACAAAATATTAGGAACTAGATGTGAATGGATGCTAAGGATGATGATAAACTGACGTTTATTGCACCCCCATACTTATCTTTTTGCTAGGCCCTTAGCAAAAATTTTAAATGCACCACAATATTTCTCAAGAAACCAACTTTTTGTGTTTTGAGGAAAAAGTTCAAGATAGGACCTTGGTTGATTTTTGGTTAAGGTAGGTATGAGCCTTATTATGGATAAAACATCTGGACATAGCTTTGGATTCAAAGATTAGACAAATCAAAACCACTGTATCCTTTCAGAAGTCACTACTTAACTACTTTTTAATTTGAAGATCCTAAAGCCATTTTTGCTATTAGGATTTCCCTAGCTCGTGAACTCGAACAGTAACTTACAAGTTGATGAAAATTTAGGTGTCAGTGCTTTGTGATATGCCAACATTATTGGGATATGGTCATGTTATTGAAACCTTTTTTTTTCAATTATTTCCCCCATGCTTAGCCTTAGCTTAGTCCTATTACAGATGTGTCGGGGTCATCATTCCTATTACTGATCCTCGAGGGGGCTATGGAGCCAGCACTTCAAGATAATACTGTCCAAGACACACCCCAGGAGCTCATAACCCTAAAACATAATGCGGTGTAAAGGGGTGCTCTAAGCAAACTCAAGATCTTGCTTCGACGCTATGGGTAGAGCACCGTCCAAGACACATAACTTTTAAAATGCATCTTAATGCTCCATCTAAAGGTATGAAATATAGATATAGAGCAACACTGAGGAGGTAACATGTTGACATTGCATCCTCAAAGGAAGTTGACTGCATGTGTTTCGCGAGTTTGAAATTGGGGTAACAAGTAACCCATCATCATAGTTGCAAAATGCGTGGTTAAATAAAATTTGTACTGAAACTCGAAAAGTGAGTCCTAGGTCGAACATGGGGAGGCAAACATTTGGTTTTATGAAATCCGCGCTTCATTTTTATTTCTTTTTTGTCATTTTTATCTTTTCTAATTTTTTTGGTATTTTTAATAAGAGATTCGGTCGATGAAAACTTTGTCTACTTGCAAAAATTTAAGAGAGAGAGTGAGAGGGAGAGAGAGAGAGAGAAACAATCATCTATTCATCACACTACCAAAGCGGGAAAAATCTACACTATGAAAGCATAAAAAGATAGAATAGGGTGAGAGAAATCCCCCTCGATGATTGCTCAGAGGACGACTCCCTCTAATGTTGCCTGGAGGGAGGTGGTGAGGAGTGGGACGAAGAAGGGCAGAGCCAGAGGATGGAGGATGGGGCACGATAGCATTGTGGCGAGGATCTTCTTACTAGAGGGCGGTGAGAGGACAGCAACGGGATGCTCCACGAATGGGGGATGAGGGGAGGGAAAATTATTTGGTTTCACACTAGAGGATCATCCCAGGATTGGGACAAGCTCTCTCTAGAGCCTTGGAGGTGGTGAGGTGAATAAAGGAAGAGATGAAAAAAATTGGGAGGGGTAGGGGTCCTTTATAGTAGAGGAAAGAATCAAATTCCTATACAGGACATTTAGTGATGTTCATGAACGTCAATGAAGATCTACTGCAAATGTCCTTGAAGACAGCCCATGCGCCAACCCGCCACTACGCTGGCACGAGCTGTACGTGCCCTTGTCGCACGCACGAGCGATACGTGTCGCTGCCTCTGCGCCGCACTACGCTGCTACGCACACCGCTACACTTGTGTGTGCGTGCCTCTATGCACATGCGCACCCATGTTGCTGTGCGAGTGCGGTGGCACGTGCGTGCGCATTGGCGGCCTAGGTTGCGCCATGTGGCGCGATCTAGGTTGTCCATCTTCTTTCAGTTATAGGGGTTGCTACAGAGGTTGGATTGAGTCGATTTTTGTGCCGTTGGGCTTCGATCGTCAACCCAAATCCATCTGCGTGGTCGAATTTGTCGTTTGAAGCTCAGAATTACGTCACCTAGTCCCTTGGCCATTGATCTTCCTCGGACTACATATGGTGCTACAGGACTCTGATCAAGGCGATTTCGGAGGTGTTGGACTCTGACCATTGTCCTGATCAGGTCTGTATGGACAGATCGTCAATCTGAGGCTCCAAAATAAATCTCCTATCCTGACCACAAAAAGTATGCAATTAACATAAAATATACACAACTACTCTAGATGTAGAATGATGCATGCTATGCAATATTTATAATATGGAATGCAAATCTAAGCTTAGGAACATGCATAAATTGACATAGATGTGTCAATATCATACCCCCATGCCAATCTTTTGCTAGTCCCTAGTAAAATTAAACTACATGCTATGTATAAAATCAGGACTAGATCGCTTAGGCCTAAGTCATTTATTAGCAATAGAAAATTTCAACTAAGGTCCTAAACAATGAAAACTCAACAGTACCCAGGTGCCTGCCAAAATGTAGACTGCTTAAGTCCTCACCTTATTTGAAAAGGAAATATACATATTTTCATTTTTCTTCTTTTCTAATTTTTTTTGTACTTTTGGAGTTTGAGAGTTCTGGGATAGCTTTTTACGGCTACCCAACCCGCCCAAGACTCGAAAAGGACTCTAAGTGCTAAGCATCTTGTGGAAACAATGAAAGACTCACTAGGCAACCGTAAAAATGAACTTCGGGCTTCTACGACCTTAGGTGACATTGCCTAGAGGGTTATCTTTTTGAATGGTAGCTTTCTCCGTAAGGTCAACACAAGGGCGAATCCAGTGTATATCTTGACGGTTTATTCTACCTCCCCGCTTCTTCCCTAAGTGTTTTGGGAATTATTGTGCATTTTTTTGTGAGCTGGGTTCTGGACAATCAGCCGATGAGCTGTTACCACCGACAACTTGCCAGCCATACTCATGCGATGAAGTGTGGTTTGTTTTATTTTTTTTCTCTCCTTTTTCTATTTATTTTTTCTTTTCACTTTTCTGTTTTTAAGTAGGTGACTTTCCTGATCTAAGATTTACCTAAAGGCAGTATAATGAAAATGGTCTTGTGACTGGGCTCTAGACAGCCAACCGATGAGCTGTTACTACGGACAACTTGCCAGCCATACCACCCTAGATAGTTCATTAACTACCCAATTTCCGAAGAAACCATTGAAAAGTGAGTTAGTGCAAAAAAATGTGTAGATGCTTAGGCTTAAAGTCCCTTTGAATCAGAGGATGGGTTGATAAGTCATATACTTATCACCCCAATTTATTTACCTATTTAAAATAAGATTTACTTGGTGAGGACTCGAGACTAAGTTCACATTCAAGTGGATACCCAAGCTAATTAAGCCCGAAGACTTGAAGAGTCTAAGTATTCAGGTCCTATCGTATCATTTCCTAAAGTTAATAACTTCCAAATGACTAGGTTCTCTTCTCCTAATTCTTCTTTTTTTTTAATCTTTTTGAATTTTCAATTCTTTTTAAAGAAACTAAAAGAAATTCAACGGAGTTAACAAAATGATTTTAGGATTAAGTATCTAAACCCCCATGTCTAAATGATGCAATGTCCTCATTATAAAAATAAAGACATGGAAAGGGCGGAGTAAATAGAATATCACCTGAGTGTTGTGAAAATCCAGTCAGCTCCACAGAGAATGTGAAATATAAACACGTGCTAAATTTAATGCCTTTAGCTAAGCATAAAATACATACAAGGAAGAAATTGAGAATTCACAAGTGCGAGTCAGAATCAAAATAAAAGTATTGATCCTAAAACCCGCCAGCAGAAGATGTCCATAGATATGGACCAGATTATGGTGCAGACCCATGCCCCAAGGTCAAGTGGTTCTAAGGTTCTGGATGAAAATCACCTAGAACTGAAGGTTGTTAAGCTTGCAGGGTCAGGCCTGCGGTTTTGTGGTGTGCAACCCAAGACCAAAATGTCGGACAACGGGTAAAGATGGTTCAATAGGTACAGTTGTCCACTTAACATCTAGCTCAGAAAAATAATCAGTTATTTTGAACTTGGGTTGCACATGAAAGATATCGTAAGGGTCCTAGTAGAAAGTAGGTGGTTTCAAGTCAATAGGTACCCTTAGATCCAAAATCAATGTTCCCTCAGAATTAGCCACACAAACTTTTATTTCAACAATTCCATCTTCCAATATCAAGGGCTCAGGCTCCGAGACCTCTAGCATATCATTCACCCCATATGATTCTCCTAAGTCCAGAAATCGTGGCTGAATCAAGATTGACTTGGGCACAATGATCTCAGAAGTCAGCTCTTCGGGGTGCAGATGAAGAATGGGGTCACTGATTGAATCATCAAGTAAATGAGGATTCGAATCCTCCAAGTTAGCCCCAACCAAATCAAAATCTTCAATGACTAGTCTATCAAATGGTCCGTCATGATCCTCAAGCCCATTTGTTTCACTAAAATCATCTTCCTTAAGCTCAAGTGAGACTTCACTAAGAGATTCCTCACCCTCAAAATCAAAGAATCCATGATCCTCATTTATATATGTCTCAAAATCATATGTCATTTCATGGTCCGTGGAGACATTTTTTATCATTTCATGGCTCTAGGATCTCAGGTGAGAAACTCGATTCATCCTCAAAGGGTTGCTCTAGCCCAACCTGGTCATCTCCATTCTTAGACTATGTATTCCCCCCAACAAGCGCCTGAGTGGGTTCCGACATTGGCTCTCCTGAGGGGGTTCATCTTGAGAATCATCCCAAGATTTGACTAGGGCAACCACAAATTTCATCCTCAACCTCGACAATTTCCAAAGAAGAAACTCACCCAGGTCCCTATCCCTAACACTTTGGAGCAAATCCAATAAAGAACTATTAAGTTCATCAATCATTTTGATCATAGGATTCAGTGCTTCAGTGCATGGTGTTGGCTAAGCTTCTAAAGATTGTTTAATGTTCCTCAAATTAGCCAACACCCTATCTTGGATTTGGTTCACCTGAACCAACTGGTTCGATTCAGGTTTGGGTAGGTTTGGATTAAATATAGGGGAGTCAAGATGTCGAGGTTCTCGGGTCCCTCCTTGATAGTAGTTCGTTTTAGGTTTCTTAAAGGTTGGTGGCGACCTATATTCAGCATAATTCTTAGGAGAGTAAGTGCTATAGTCAGCATATCCTTCATGGTTGTAGATCTGGTTAGGTTGATCAACAAAGGATGGAGATCTATAATCATTGTAGCTCTAGGAAGGATAGTAATCACAGTCTTGTTGTCCAAGGTTAGGCCCTGGACATTGAGGTTCAGATTCGTATCCCCAATCAAAGTCATCCTAGCTAGTGGATGGGTAATTACAAGTCAAGTTAGAATAGTAATCATCTTGGGGATAAGTGGTGGTAGGAGGATAGGATGGGAAATGCGTGTAAGAAGTGGAAGGATACATGGTGAAGTAAGGAGGGAAATAAGAAGAGAGAAAGGTGCCCTGCAATACAATCAATCAACCCTGTCCTTATGTTGGTAGCCTAAAGACCTAAAGACCCCCAGGACCTGTCTTGAGATTATAAATGATTTAGTCTACTTTCATCTGATCAATCCAAGCTGTTAGGAGGGACTGGGGAGAAGGTTCTTCCGTTGGCTTGTGCCTCTGGTTCCTAGTGTACCCCCTAGCCACAGTCATTTGATGCTACTTCCCTAGCTAGACATCAGATGGACTGGCAGAATGACCACATGTGTTTCGTGAATTTGAAATCAGGGTTACAAGTAACTCATTATCATAGTTGCAAAACACGTGGTCAAATAAAATTTTTACAGAAACTTGAAAAGTGAGTCTCAGGTCAAATATGGGGAGGCGAACGTTTGGCTTTATGAAATCCGTGCTTCACTTTTATTTCTTTTTGGTCATTTTTATCTTTTCTAATTTTTTTGGTATTTTTAACAAGCGAGAGATTCAGTCGGTGAAAACTTTATCTACTTACAAAAATATAAGAGAGTGAGGGAGAGGGAGAGAGAGAGAGAGAACCAATCATCTATTCATCAAGAACTGTTTGTTACGCTACCAAAGTGGGAAAAATCTACACTATGAAAGCATAAAAAGATAAAATGGGGTGAGAGAAATCCCCCTCGATGGTTGCTCGGAGAACGACTCACTCTAACATTGCTTGGAGGAAGGTGGTGAGGAGTGGTACGAAGGAGGACGGAGCCGGAGGATGGAGGATGGGGTAGGACAGCGTCGCGGTGAGGATCTTCTTCCCGAAGGGCAGTGAGAGGACGACCATGGGATGCTCCACGAATGGGGATGAAACTAGTGAAAACTATTTGGTTTTACTCTAGAGGAGCATCTCGGGCTTGGGACAAGCTCTCTCTAGAGCCTTGGAGGTGGCGAGGTGAAGAAAGGAAGAGATGAAGAAAAATAGGTAGGGTAAGGGTCCTTTTATAGTCGAGGAAAGAATCAAATTCATATACAGGACATTTAGTGATAATCATAAATGTCACTGAAGATCCACCTTAAACGTCGCTGAAGACAGCCCACGTGCCCACCCGTCGCTACGTTGGCACACGCTGTACTGCCCTTGTCACGCATGCACGTGCAATATGTGTCGCTGCCTCCGCACGGACACAACCTCACTGCTGTGCACGGGTGGTGGTGCGTGCGTGCGCATGGGTGGCCTAGGTTGTGCCACGTGCTGCGATCTAGGTCCTCCATCTTCTTTATGTTGTAAAGGCTGCTACAAAGATCGGACTGAGTCGATTTTTGCACCATTGGGCTGCGATCATCAACCTGAATCCATCCGCGCGATCAGATTTGTTGTTTGAAGCTTCGAATTACGTCACCTAGTCCCTTGGCCGTTGATCTTCCTCGAACTATGTATGGTGCTATGGGACTTTGATCAAGGTGATTTCGAAGGCATTGGACTCCGATCATCGTCCTGATTAGATCTGTACGGTCGGATCATCAATTTGAGGCTCCAAAATAAATCTCCTCTCCTGACCACAAAAAGGACGCAATTAACCTAAAATATACACAACTACTCTAAATGTAGAATGCTGCATGCTATGCAATGTTTATAATATGGAATGCAAATCTAAGCTGAGGAGCATGCATAAATAGACATTTTAGCCTAAATAGAAGTGTCTATATTAGAAGTATTTTTCCTTCTTGTCGACGGGAAGTCAAACCAATCATCTGTCTCGTTCTTTTACTAAGATTTTGCAAGAGCCTTTTAATTATCTAGATGTTTTTGGTCTTAGGTAGTGTTGGCTTTGTGGTGAAATGCTTGACACTAGGTTTTCAAAAGAAAAGCAAATTTTTGGATCCAAAGCTAAGTCAGGTACTATCCTGGTCATTAAACAAGGTCGGGTTACTTGAATCATCAAGTGTTAGGATGGAATTCTTACCTGATCTAGTCTTGGTTTCTAGACCTCAAACATCTAAAAATGAATCTGCAGATTCATCCTTAGTTTGTTAATGATTAAACCCCTGGTGTACCTAGTTTCAATTAAAGTTCAACCATTGGCCATTTCTTTCACTAAAAATTCTCAAAATAATTTTTTTTAGAAGTTATGCAAATAAAGTGCCTATGCAGTTGCAAATGATGCAAATGCAAAATATTTTAATGTTTTTAGGTTCTGAAAAATAATGAAACGCCCAACAAAATTGAAGTACCCCCCCATGCTTAAGGTTTACAAGTCCCTTGCAAAAGGAAAAGAGTAGGTGAAGATATCACCTGAGTGAGGAAATCAAGATAGAGTCGAATTTTTGCAGAATCTAAAAAGGAAAAAGAAAGTGAAAAAGAAAATGTTGCTGGGTTACCTCCCAACCAGTTTTGTCTTTAATGCCATTTAGTCAGGCGTGAAGTGAAGCACGGAAAATGGTCAATCATGTAAATAATTGGACACTTTAATGTCCTCAAGATCCCCTAAAAAATGATTAGTAAAAATATAAGGATCAAAATGAAATGAAAAAATGGAAGAATGACCTAAGTCTGGCCCTAGTTTGATTTCATGAAAAAAGCCAAACTTGGTTGGGTCGAGTGGTAGGTCCAATGGAAAGGGAGTGGTAGAGAAGTCAGTGTGATGAAGGTTGGGTGAAGTTACTGCGGATGTTTTTGGTGATAAATCAGGAAGATTAAAAGAGTAAAAGTCAAACCTTAGTTGATCTGAAATGTCTTGGACCACAAAATCAATAAAATTTGGATCAATGGTGGTCAAAGTAGAGTAGGAATTGATCAACATAGATTTCTCAATTACTGCTTCCATTTTATTTTTAGGGTCCCCAAAATTTTCATAATCAATGGACTTCTTGGAAGTTTGGAAAATATCAAATGAGATAGTCTAGTTACCGCAACTTATATCCATTTTTTCGAAATGATAATTGATATTAGCTTTTGTGGTAGGCAAAAAAAATCTTCCAAGGATGATAGGGGTAGTTTTGAGAGCCTCAGGCACCTCTATGTCAAGGGCCAGGAAATCAACCAAAAATAGATAATTCTGGACCTTGACAATACTATACTCGACAACTCCCTGCGGTTGAATGATATATTGGTCTGCCAAAGAAAATTGAACCTTATTAGGGGAGTGAGATTAGTAGAGGCACCTAAGTTGAGAGGGGCCTGATGAAAGCTGGTCTCTTTTATGACAACCGAAATGAGCGGTTCGTTCGGGTCCTTTTTCGTGAAAGGCAGCTTGCTCTGTACAACTGAGCTCACTGTCTTGAAAAGTACCACCCGTCCAAGATTCTAGTCCAACCACTTTGGAGTACACCTTTCTTTCAAAAATTTAGCATAGGCAAGGGTGGAATACAGGAGGGGGATGCTAGTCTTGACTTTCCCAAATAAGTCCAAAAGTTCTTGGTGAGAAGGCTCTGATTTCTTTTTAGAAGGATTAGATTGTAGTGCTTGTGGGTGGGAAATAGTATTTAAATCTTGTGTTTTTGGTGTTTATTTTTCTTCTTCCTGATTGTGGTTAGGAGTGTCAATTTGTATAGGTTGAGAGTGGGTTTCATCAATTTGATTCGAAGGCCCTAAATCAGTGGTGGTTTTCCCACTCCTCAATGTATCTGCATATGTAGTTTGGTTATCACTGGGAGGAGCTGGGGGGGCTTGTTGTTGATGGAAACCAAGTTGGTGCTGAGGTATTGGGTTAATAAGAGGCTGATTAGTGTGGTTCTAGTGTCGGTTTCCACCTAGGTGTTGGTTCCTTTGATTGACAGGGTTTGGTGTGGACTGGGATGGTGAATGTCCTGTAGGTCATTAGGTCAGAGTAACCACAACTTAATCATGGAGATTATTAATAGCACGGGTTATTTTTGTCATTTGGCTTTGCATATCCAGTAGGGTTTTGATCATCTAGTCACTGATGTCTTCTTGAGATGGCCCAGATTGATAACAAGTCTGAGTTGAACCATACCCTCCAAACGTGTTTTGTTGGTGGGGAACCAAATTGGTCCAGGAGTGAGTCGGATAATTCATCGAATTAGAGGAATTTTTAAAATGCTCCTGGTTGGTGGAGAGATTTTGAGTGGGGTGATGATTTGGGTAAGTGTAATTTCTCGTTGAACCATAAATAGCCTCGGAATATTGATTATACTCAGCACAAGCAGTATTTAGATTATGCAAATTTTCTCTCTTTCGGATGAAAGATGGGGTTAGATGTGGAGCTCACGAGCTTGGGTAAGTTTGGTAGGTCTCCTTTGGTTGGTTAGGTTTGTTATATCCCTAATCAACTGTTGTTGATTAGCTTGTAACTGATCCATCATGGAGTAGAAATGAGGTTGGGGGCTTGATTAGGTAGCTCCAGGGCGGATAGATAGGGGATAGAAAAATCAGCATGTGGGTTAGAGGACCTATTTTGTTTTTCCATTTTTTGCAAAGAAGAGGAAGAATGCGGGAGAAGACGTCTTTGGTGAGGGGGGTCAAAATCAAGTGGTCCCTCCAAGTGCGAAGTTTGGGACCGTCGCCCGTGCAAAAAATGGAAGAAACGGGGAGGAGAGGAGGGAGAGATGAGAGAAAGAGAAAGTGTGCAATCAAGCAACAAAATTCTAGACCTAACTTGAATGTGACTCCCTACAAATTAACCTATGACTTGGTCTATCTAGTAAATAAGAAATCAATAGTTGATATCCGTTCTCTCAACAAATCTGGTTAGGCTGAATAAGAGGAGGGTTGGGCCCAAGCATGTCCCAGGAAAGTCACTGGGGCTTGTGTAAACCCGTGCCTAGTCATTTGACACGGCCCCTCGACCTGACACCAGATATAGATGAAAGAATTGATACAAACTATAGAAAACTTAAAACCTAGGTAGCAAGCCTAAGTTTGATGAAACCGTAGAGGTCAAATTGCTATAAAATTTTAATTAAGTCTAGGAGCTTTAAGTGCACTAGGAATGTGATGGGCGTTCGTTGGGGTAATGCCCGATTATTTCTTTTTTTGTGTGTGCAAATAGGGTGGGAAGTGGTCCCTAAGCTAAATCAAAAGAGGCTTGCAAACAAGGATTTTCTTGTTGAAGGATTTTAGGGTTTTGATTAAGATAATGTGGATTTTAATGTTCTCCCTTGTTAAGGATTCAAATAAGGTTTTGGAGTTCCCAATTAAAAGCACACAAGTTTTTGTTGGAGGTAGTCAATTCCTTTAAAGTTGTTGTCACTAAGAGTGAATAAAATCAAAACCCTAGAATTGAAAATCCTAACTATGCAACTCCTAGATGAATCTCTTTTTGAAATCTTTTTAGGTGGTGGTCCAAACAAGACAAACAACACCATCACCTGATGTGAAATAAAACAAGGAATCCAATTTTTTTTTTTTGTGATTTTAGGAATTTGTTTCATATTTTTTTGGAAATTTTCTTCTTGTTGGCGTCAAGAGTTAGAAATGATAGATTCGGGGAATTGATTCTATAGAAACCTCAAATGATCTCAAACAATTTTGATAATTTTACATGACGTAGATAATTTCTCAAGGTTTCTAGAAATATATAATTTGCCTAAATCTATTGAGCATAATAATTTATAAAATTCACGGACAGTAAGAAAATAAGGTCTGACTTCTATTTACTTCATGAATTTTTTAATTTTTTCTATGCAATAAAGTTTCTTGAAAATTGGTCTCAAGGTTCTTGACTCAAAGGGGCTTCCCTAGGTAAATGTTGGTGATTTTATGAAGCACTTTAGTGCCCGAACCTGCTTTCTGAAAATCAAGACAAAAGTTTGGATTTTCAAAAATAATATGCCAATAAGGTAAAGGTGGTGGAAAATTTAAGCAAACAAGCAACACAAGCAATTTAAGAGATTTTGCTTTTGTTTTTGATAAGAAAATGCTTGGGGTACTAACCTTAAATATGTGGGAAGGAAAGAAACTTGAAGCTTCCACTCCAAGTGCTCCAAATCCCACTCTCGCTCCTGATTAACACTTGAAATCGGAACAAACAAAGTTTCATGAAAATCAAGTGAGCAAGAGAGATTAAATATGTGACTAAGCTGTGCCTACCCTATAATAGTGCCAAAATTGATGCAAGATTTGCATGGTTTTATAAATGAGGGTTTTAATGTCGTTGCAATGCGTAAAATCGATCAGCTTTTATATTTATATTCCTAGATAGTGGTAGTATCTAGGGCCAACCAAGGAGGCCAATTTGTTAGTCAAATAAGTGATTCTCTCTCTTGTCTCCCAAATCAACACTTCTCTTTTTTATTTTGATTTTTGTTAATTTTTTTGTTTGGAAATAAACGGGATACGAAAGCGAAGATAGAACTATGCTAAAGAAACTTGCCTAACAACTAGAACCTAAGTGAGATGAAAGTCTTCTCTTCTAAGCTCACTGATGAGAGCCTCATCATGAGCCATAACTAGCTCTTTTTGACCTAATAAAGAAGATAAAAGCTCCTACATAACCTAGAAGAAGGCTTAACTGAAGGAACAAGTGCTCTGAGAAGAAAACATGAAATAAAAGTTAAAACTGCAATTTTACCATTACAATACATAAACGGGATTTCTCAGAGGCAAAACATAGGTCAAATGGTCTAAATGAGATAAAAAGTGGGTTGAGTCAATCAGAAATGGGTTTATGTGCAATCTAAGAATTAAATGACACTTGGTAACCCTAAAACAGACCTGCATAAATTAACAAGGTTCCAGTCAGAATAAAAATCAAGTAAACCCTCTAAAAATCCTGGAAAAACATTCTGTAGGGTTTAGAACACTTAATTTGGCCCTTGGAACCCAGTTTGACCTAGATTAGGGTCCTAGCTCTTCAATTAACCTAATTTGGAATTTTATGCAAAATGTCAAGTCAAACGAGGTCAAACCTAAAATCCAACTTCACCATTGGATTCCTTAGGTCAAAATTAGGTTTTTACTAAAATCTGGACCTAAGGGGAGGTCATCTTGACCTACTTTGCAATTTAGTACACCCAAAGCACAATTTGGTCCCTATCTTTTGAATATCTTTGCAGAGAGCCCCCAAATTTTTTTTCCCCTTTGCAATCCGGTCCTGCCGCCATTGTTAGGGCAAAACCGAGCTCCGGCGAGGTTTAGAGAGGGATTACTCTCTAATCCCTCAGAGATTCCCTCCTAGAAATGGAAGGGGGATTCTCTGAGGAATTCCCTTCCTTCTAAAGCCAATTACAATCGCTGGTGTGAACCCAATCTCTCGTGTGAACGCACGAGAGATTCGGGTATCCACCCTCTTTCCAACTCCGACGAGCCGGCGGAGGTGATTGCGCGGACTCCACGCGCTAGAAGGTTCGGCCAGCACCTATAAAAGCCTCCCCAGACACTGCCGTAGAACCTAAGCTTGATTTTGACGGAGATCCCCTCCAATTTCCCTCTCTTGCATCTCCGGCCAAAAGAGCCGCAAGCTCCGGCGACCTCCTCTCCTCCTTCTCGTCGCTCTACTGCCATACCAGCAGCAGAGTCAACTCCGCCGCTTCCTCCCACGTTGCGCCGTACCAAGTGCGCGTGTTCCTGACCTCTTCCTCGTCGCTGCTCCCTCCCTCAGGGTCCTTCTTCCCCGACGACGACAGTTACGCGTCGTCCACTCCGCTTCCTCTCTTCCTTCCAGATCACCCCAGATACCCTCTCCATCCTCTCCTCTCTCTTTTCCCCCTGCTATTTTATCTGATTACCACTCGACAGTGCCTAACCACCTCCATCGTCCTCGCCTCCGACCGACCACCTGCAAGCCGCCCACACCACTCCGCCCCTCCACACGGCTTGCCAACCCCCTCGTGAGCTCTGCCTCACCACCAAGAACTCATTCCACCCCTCCACTGCCACTCCAAACCCCCACAGCAGCCCCCCGAACAACCCAACACCTCCGGCTACAGGTTGACCTAGGCACGCACGCCTAGGCCGACCAGCAGCCTGCAGCACCGCCCACCGCCTTCGCCGTGCCACGGCGAAAGTTTCTAGCTAATCTGATTGGGCCAATAGGCCGTTCTTATTCGTGACAGGTTGTAGCTCCTGTCGCCATTGATGGTCGAAGCAGCGAGGAGCTTGTAGCAGCGTCAGGCACCAGGGCTTCCAGGCTGCAGGTGCAGCAAGTGCACGCAAGTGTTGCGAAGTGACTGATGCCAGCACGTCGCGCTGCGAAGCCAGCAGCTGGGGAAATTGTATGACGAGAATTCTGTAGGCGCGCATGAAAGTAGGACTGACCAGATAGTCCCACATCGTAGGATCGCAAAACACAGGTATAGTACAAATTACTTTTGTGTTTTACTCTCATTGCCTCCATAAGCACAGGGGTGAGGTCCCTCACCTGTCCTCACACCCGCCTCGTCCGCGGCTTGACCTCGCGGATCTGGTGGGATCCGACCCGATCCAAACCTTGAGCACTCCTCACGCACCACCACTTGTCGGTGCACCTGGTCCCGGGTGCGAGTCCGACCCGACTATTCGTGTGGCTCTGGGAGAGCGTCCTTGAGTGAATTGCTTGAGAGAGAGAGAGACGCTTGGGTAGAGGGACGGGGGTAGGTTTTGCTTTGGCTATGGTGTGTGCTGGAAGGAAGAAGCAAAGGAAGCAGCGAGCACCAGCTGCAGAACAGGAAGAGAAGAAAGAAGAAGAGGCTGTGTAGCTGAAAAAGAAGGAGAAGCTTTCGTAGAGATCCAAAGAGAAGGAGGAAGGAAGGCATGGCAGAAGAAAGAGAAGAACGAAGAGAGGCCAAGTGAAGACTGCAAAGATCAGAAGAAGAAAGGCAAGGTAGGAGAAGAAATAAGAGAAAAGAAATAAAGGCAGGAAGAAGAAGCCTGCATAAGACAAGAAGCAAAGGCAGAAAGAAAAAGAAGTGCAAAGGAGAAGAATAGCAACGAAGAAGAAGAGAGAAAGGAGATTACATTTAAGACGTCTGATACAGAAATAAGACGTCCAATTCTATTTTTCTTTCACAAATCCTTTTTAAAATTGTCTCTTTGAATCAATCCTTTTCATTTAACAGTTGTATTCTTTGGTTTTAAAAAGTCCTGAGCTTGCTCCCCGTGTTCGACCTCGGATACTCTAGTTTTTCGAGTCATAAAATTCTTTATATTTGTTTAAACGTTTTGTCGGTTATACTACAACGTGATATACTTTAAACCCACACAAAAACGTGAGAACATTTTGGCGCCGTTGCCGGGGAGCAACGGGCACTTTTAAAGCTTTTGATTACAACTTTTCTATCTAATATCTGACTTAACTTCTCTCTTTTGTTGTGTTCAAGCAGGGAAAGCAAAACAAAAAGGAAAGAACAATAACTGCACAACAGACTCTCCAGGGAACAGGTAATTTCCATAAGCCCTCTCTCTTAACCCTCTCAAAATCTAAGAAGGAAAAAAAAAGAGAAAATTCAACTTAGGGCTACCTGTTTCATATTTAGTAACTCATCAAGTTGCCTGATTTTCATCTCAACATATTTTTGTCTGTTCATCCAACTAAGGCAACTAGGGCTAAAATTTTCTTGATTGAGCCCTAGGTGCTAATTTCTAAGGCAACTAAATTGGACCCACTAGAGCCAAGTTAGGGATTGCAAAGCTAGGGTTTTTAGAGACACATCTTCTCTTAAACAAAGAAACAAATTTTCCAAAAAGAGGTGTGCCTAAACCGTGTTTGAAAAGATCTATACAAGAGGAACCCTAAGCAAATCAGGCTGTTAATCCATTCGAACCATAAAAAAAAGGACCTAAAAACTCTCAAAGGAACAAGAGGTGAAGTTGATCCCTTGGGTCAACCAACCTTAAAATTAGGTCACTTTTGCACTCAAAATATATAAATGTTCAAGTGGAACATTAAGCACCTTGATCTTAAAATAAAAAAGGTAGACTTAAGAGGTCAAGGTCCCCATTCTGGTCTACCTAGAACCGCAGTGACAAGAGAGGTCGGGTGGGGGAAACCCTGTAACCCATGGGGATGCTCTACCGTGTAGGGGTCTTTGCGGGACTCTCCCTCTCTAGCTGCCCAGGTATTTCTCAGGTGGACGATCTTCTGATCCAGGGGTCCATCTGCCCCGAACCTCTATAGTCACCCAACAATTTTTGGGTGTCTTGATTGGGTCCAGCACCTTCTAATCTCATCACATCTTTCGGTGCATGTTCGGTAGGAGGTCCTTAAGACCACCCTTAAGACCTCCATTAGAAATTCACTCTCGTCGAGGCCAAGCCTCGACGCCCTTGTTTGTGCAGCAACCCCACCACATAAATCTTTCATCTGATTCAGATCCTGATTCTCCTTCTCTCCCATCATGGCACAACCCATTGAAGAGGAGAACAACCTTGAACACCAACTTCAACGCCTTAATGATCTCTTTCAGAACCTTGTAAACCCACCGCAGCGACCTATGATGCGAGATCACTATAATCCCGCTGCGGTGGCAATCGAACCCCTAGTACGAATCCCAATTGGAGGACCTGATTCTAAACTGAAGCCCAATATGATTCATGCCATACCGAAGTTCCATGGGCTTAACTCTGAGGATCCATTCCAACACATCAAACAACTCAAGCATCTGGCCCAGACCTTCGGGTCAGATGTACAAAATCGGGATATCCTACTCATGAAAATGTTTTCGTTCTCCCTCATGGACACGGCCGCACATTGGTATCAAACTCAAACATGTCCGATCAACACATGGGAGGAACTGCAGTCCGAATTTGTGAAAAAGTTCTTCCCCGTTGGCCGGACGAATGCCTTGCGCCACCAGATCACTCATTTCACTCAACAACTGGGAGAACCTCTTCACGAAGCTTGGGATCGATTTCTAGATCTCATGCGAAAGTGCCCCCATCACGGAGTTCCTAAGTGGGAACAAGTCCAGTCTTTTTACCAGGGACTCCGTGAGGATATTCGTTTATTCGTCAATGCAACGTGCGGAGGAAACATCATGGGTCAACACGAGGACACGGTGTGGGAGATTCTCGAAAAAATGTGCGAGAACTCCATAAGTAATGACTCCATGGGCTTATTGGACAGGACGAATGCCCGCACATCGACGAATCTAAGAGGGACACATGAGATGCAGGACCTGTCCACTTCCGTCGACTTGGAACTAATGGCCAGTCGGCTGGATAAGGTTTCTATCATAGAAAAGAAGGTGGATGAGCTAACTCGACATTTGCAGTAAGCCACCTCTGTGCAAAACTCTTTTGCACGACCTCCTCTGGCAAGGGAAACTGTGCAAAACATCTATCACCAACCTGCCAAGTGGATGGACCCATATCCACCCCCGTCTGCCTCTCGGACCGGAGTAACCTCCGATCCATTCTACTCGAGTTGGGGGAACTCTGAACCCTCGTATTCTGACTTTCCCGAGGATCCTCAGAACTGCAAGGACCTCAACACCATCCAGAATGACCCATTCTCCAATACCTACAACCCCGGATGGCGAAATCATCCTAACTTTCAGTGGGCGGGAAATTCTCAAAGACCACCATATCAACCCCGTCCACAGGCCTCCCGTCCATTTCAGCCGCCTCAGCCTCGGCCCAATCCCACCTACCAATCCGGGCAAAACCAGGATCAAATGACTCTTATCCTTCAAGCACTGGCTGACATTCAAAAGACGAATGTGGCAATGCAAAAACAGCACAAGGATGAGATCACAGAGGTTCGCAACCAACTGGCCCAGATGGCAAATTCCCGCCAACCTGGCACCCTTCCTTCGCAACCTCTGCCCAACCCAAATAACGTGCTAACCCAGAAGCGCGTTATGAATCCAAATTCAGGCCAAACACATGTGATTTATCAGGCCCCTGCTACTCCATCACCAGACGGGATGGAGGCTTCAACATCTTATGCGGGATTTTAGCAGCAACCACCCCTTCTACCTAACCCAAATCAGGCCGGGTTGAACTCTGTAACAACACGTAGTGGTAAAATAACCCAAGGCCCACATTATCCGAACCACTCCAAGCCTGATAATAGCCAAGACCCTAGGATAGTTATCCAAGATACTACTGTCCCAGATCAAGAACCTGGACCTATCCTAGAGGAACCAGCTAGGATCCCATTTCCTGAGGCCTTGACCAAAGGAAAAAGAATAGCCAAACCTGTGGCTCCCGAGGAGGATCTGGTCAAGCTCTTTGAACAGGTCCAGATAAACATCCCGTTGATCGATGCAATCCACCACATACCGGCTTACACAAGATTCTTGAAAGACATATGTACACCTAAACGTAAGCCGCGAACCAAGGATGGGAACACAATCGTACTGTCAGAGCAAGCCAGCTCTGTCATCTTGAGCAAACTCCCACCCAAGGCTAAAGACCCAGGAACTCCCTTGATTTCTTGTAAAATTGGTGAAACACAATTTGATAGAGCCCTACTAGATCTAGGTGCCTCCATAAATTTAATACCTACATCCCTCCTTGACCACCTTGAAGAATCTGAACTTAAACCCACTGAGGTGACATTGCAGTTAGCCGATCGATCCATCAAGTCACCCAAAGGAATACTCGAGGATGTCATTGTTAGGGTAAGAGATTTTATTTCCCAGTGGACTTCATAGTACAAGACATGGATGCACCTAAGAACCCAAGGGACACACCAATCATATTAGGGAGACCCTTTTTGGCCACTGCTAGGGCCAACATAACTACGAAGAGGGCCAGATAGAATTAAAATTTGGGAATCAAAACATGAAGATTGACATTTTCAAGGCCCAGCAAGGGATTCATTGTGGGGTTATAGAGGAAATATGTGATGTCAAAGCCGTGGTTGATGAATTGCATATAGAGGACAACCTGATTATTCCTGATCAACCACTAGAGAATCAAAAACCGCTAACAGAGGAGCGCGAACATAATCTAGACACACCTATGACTCCTACCATTGCTCCTGATACAAACCCCGAACCACCCGCTGCTGCTGACAACCCTGTCATGGAACTCAAACCCCTTCCCGAACATCTAAAGTACATCTTTTTGGATTCAAATCAGACGTTTCCTATGATTATCAATTCTCGACTCACACCTGACCAGGAACTCCATTTGATTTCTGTTCTCCAGCAACATCGTAGAGCCATTGGATGGACTCTCGATGATTTGACTAGTATAAGCCCTTCCTACTGCACACATCGAATCTACACAGAAGAAGGCTCACGACCTTCAAGAGAAATGCAAAGACGCCTAAACCCTAACCTACAGGAGGTCGTGAAAAAGGAGATCATAAAGTGGTTAGATGTAGGGATCATCTACCCGATCTCCGACAGTCGTTGGGTGAGTCCAATACAAGTGGTGCCTAAGAAGGCAGGACTTACCATCATCACGACTGAAACCGGAGAAGTCATTCCTACCTGAATAGCTAATTCTTGGAGAGTCTGCATTGATTATAGAAGACTCAATTCCTCCACAAAGAAGGATCATTTCCCACTACCGTTTATTGATCAGATCCTCGAGAAACTAGCGGGAAATAGATTCTTCTGCTTTCTTGACGGGTACTCCGGTTACAATCAGGTGGCAATCCATCCAGAGGACCAAGAAAAGACCACATTCACCTGCCCCTTCGGGACGTACGCGTTTCAAAGGATGCCGTTTGGTCTCTGCAATGCACCTGCAACTTTTCAGCGGTGCATGCTTGCCATATTCTCAGATATGGTAGGTGATTATCTGGAAGTCTTCATGGATGACTTTTCAGTTTTTGGAGAATCATTTGACGATTGCCTCCAACACTTGGTCCAAATACTCAGGCGATGCATCGAGGTGAATTTGGTTCTTTCCTGGGAAAAGAGCCAGTTCATGGTGCCTGAGGGAATTGTCCTGGGACATTTAATCTCGGAGAAAGGCATCCAAGTGGATCGAGCTAAGGTTAACCTGATTTCCAAGCTCCCTATGCCTAGCTCAACTAAGGACATCCGATCTTTTTTGGGGCACGTTGGTTTATACTGTCGATTCATCCCTAATTTCTCCAAAATCGCGCGCCCCTTGAACAATCTTCTCTCCAAGGATGTGCCTTTCGAAATTTCCAAGGAATGCACTCAAGCATTTGAGATCCTACGTGACCGAGTCACCCAAGCCCCGATCCTACAGTCCCCTGATTGGTCTCAACCCTTTGAGATCATGTGCGATGCATCTGACTTCACTGTAGGAGCAATTTTGGGGAAGAAAATTGACGGGAAACCTGTGGTCATTTACTACGCCAGCAAAACACTGGATGAGGCTCAGCGTAACTATACGGTTACTGAGAAAGAGCTGCTGGCCGAAGTATTTGCCTTGGAAAAATTCAGATCATACCTGTTGGCTTCCCGTGTTATCATATACTCGGATAATACAACTGTGAGGCATCTCCTTGCTAAGAAGGACGCGAAACCTCGATTAATCCGATGGATCTTGCTGTTGCAAGAATTTGACCTCGAAATTCGTGACAAGGCGAGAAAGCACAATGTGGTAGCTGATCACTTGTCTCGCCTTCCTTCTGAAATTATTGATCCTTCCGGACCTATTACAGAACATTTCCCTGATGAGCACCTCCTGACTATCAGTGCAAGTCTTCCATGGTTCGCTGATATAGTTAATTACCTGGCATCACATTAGATTCCGCCCGATTGGCCGAAGGCCAAAAAGGATAAATTGCACTCCGATGCCAAGTACTACCTATGGGAAGACCCGTATCTATTCCGCATTGGTACTGATCAGATAATCCGATGGTGCATCGCGGAAGTGGAAATGAAAGAAATACTCTCATTCTGCCATGACCAGGCATGCGATGGACATTTTTCTGGACATAAAACTGCATCGAAAGTCCTCCAGTGTGGCTTTTACTGACAATGTTCAAGGATGCATACGATCACTGTAAGGCATGTTCCCGTTGCCAGACTCTGGGCAACATGAGCCATCGAGACATGATGCCTCTACAGCCGATCTTGGTATGCGAAATTTTTGATATTTGGGGGATTGATTTCATGGGACCCTTTCCGACCTCGGATGGCTTCGAATACATCTTACTCGTAGTTGACTATGTTTCCAAGTGGATAGAAGCCATTCCGACCCAAACCAACAATCATAAAGTCGTTATAAAATTCCTCCATCAAAACATTTTCTCAAGGTTCGGGATTCCGCATGCTATAATTTCCGATGGAGGGACCCATTTTACAAACGCTCAGTTCAGGTCACTGATGACCAAATACGGGGTGTCGCACCGAATCTCTACTCCTTACCACCCCTAAACTAATGGTCTAGCTGAGCTATCTAACCGAGAGATCAAGAAGATCCTTCAGGTTACTGTTCGACCTGATAGAAAAGATTGGTCTTCTCGGCTTCCGGAAGCATTGTGGGCCTATAGGACTACCCACAAGACCCAATTAGGAATGTCTCTCTTTAGACTAGTGTATGGGAAGGCATGTCACCTCCCTGTCGAGTTGGAGCATAAAGCCTATTAGGCAGTACAGACCTGTAATCTTGACTTTTCCAAGGCTGGAACCCACAGAAGACTTCAAATGAGCGAGATCGATGAGTTACGCCATGACGCGTATGAGAACTCGCGAATTTACAAAGAACGGGTTAAAGCTTTTCACGACAAACACATTTCTAGAAAGGTTTTTCATCCTGGTCAAAAAGTTTTACTCTTTGATGCCCGACTCAAATTATTCCCAGGAAAGCTAAGATCGAAGTGGGTTGGACCCTACCTAGTTCGGCAAATCTTCGAAAATGGAGTCATTGAAATCAGCCCACTCAGCCACGATTCTGAACCTTTTGTCGTGAACGGTCAGAGACTCAAGCCATTCATTGACATGACCGATATAGATTTGGCTGAGTCATCCTTTACCCTCCATTCCTCTTGAGCTCATTGCACCCAGCCGATGGCGTAAAACTCAGCGCTTAACGGGAGGCAACCTGTCATTCTTTGAAAAACCCGAAACCTTTTCTGACATCTCTATACGGAACTCATATTGCACTTTAGGGTTCATCTATTAGAACAGCCAACTTCACCTCAGGTATACGTAGCCGAGATTAGAAATCGTTCGCAACAAGTCACTTCGACCCATTCACTCACCACACACTTGTCCTAATGCATGAAATAAGCTGAATTCGAACCCACCTAATTTACAATGGGGACATTGCAAATCTTAGGCATGGGGAGGGTATGAAAGTGCAAAATGACAAAAAAATTCATATCAAGAAAGGGTTTCATAAAAAAAAGGACTTGATAGAGGGGAGGAACAATTCAGGGTCATACAAATGAGAGGAAGAAAAGAGAGGAAAATGACAAAAATGAGCACAAAAGGAAAATAAAAAGAAATAGTCATTAGTAAAAGATTACGGGATTAACTGAAGTTCTAGACCGAATCAAGAAAAAGAAAAGAAAAGTGCTATGGAGATATAGCAAGAGGTTAGCAGGAACGCTGGTCTTAGGCCTCTTGGGCTAGTATCTTTAGCTTAAAAATTCACGTATCCATTAAAATCTTGATAGTCCTCAAGAGGTTGAGGAAAATGCGAAGTTTGAGTATTAGGTCTAAGGCTTAGGAAGTATTCAGCCTCGTTAACTGACCTCCGATTTGCGGGATTCGGTAACCTAAGCACCCCAAATTCACACACGATCTGGTTCAGTGCGCATAAACATCCAAATCACGCGAAAAGCGTTTAATGTTCTGAAAAAGTCACCTAGATTAGGAGAGGTCAATCAACACAAATTGATTTGGACGAGTTCCCAGCGCAGAGAGGCGAGAAATTCCCCTCGAAGATGCGTAACAACATATCATCTCCTCGGTTCTTGTCTCTTAGGATATTTAAATATCCTACTGGGGGCATGTAAGCACACTGCTGGTTCAGATACCATGGGCGGCATTATCGCGAAATGTCGATCGCCAGGGTCAGGATTCGGCCACGGAATGCCATGGGCGGGATTATCTCGAAATCTCGAAAGCCGGGGTTCCGGGGGTTGCCATGGGCAGGATTATCTCAAAATCTCGAAAGCCAGGGACCCTTGAGGATTGATGATGGGGACGAGGAATTCGATACAGACAGTGTTGCGAAGCTAATCCGAAGCTAGAAATAAAAAGAAAAGAGAGAAAAGCTCTCCAAACAAATAAATCTTCTATCTCTCTCTTACAAAAAAAAAGAATGCACTGCAAACTGAATTTAGGCTAAAAATGTCTCAAGCACGGGTGCTTTAACCACGGAGTCCAATAAACCCTAGGTTAGTTTTTGTGGGCCGTAGAAACCTTTGCGGAGGACTAAGGCTAAAGCAGAACAGGTCTGGATTTTCATTGGTACTTGAGTACCTCTAGGCCTATTGTCAGCATTCCTACCTAGTCACAAAAGAAAAGGAGAAGCACTTGTCATGCTTGTTGACAGACATTCAGGGTCTAGAACGGAAGTTAAAACTTTGAAATTTTGCTAAGGGACTAGCAAAAGCTAGGCATGGGGCTATGATGAGAGCCTCATCATGAGCCATAACTAGCTCTTTTTGACCCAATAAAGAAGATAAAAGCTCCTACATAACCTAGAAGAAGGCTTAACTGAAGGAACAAGTGCTCTGAGAAGAAAACATGAAATAAGGTTAAAACTGCAATTTTACCATTGCAGTACATAAAAAGGATTTCTCAGAGGAAAAACATAGGTCAAATGGTCTAAATGAGATAAAAAGTGGGTTGAGTCAATCAGAAATGGGTTTATGTGCAATCTAAGAATTAAATGACACTTGGTAACCCTAAAACAGACCCGCATAAATTAACAAGGTTCCGGTCAGAATAAAAATCAAGTAAACCCTCTAAAAATCATGGAAAAACATTCTCTAGGGTTTAGAACACTTAATTTGGCCCTTGAAACCCAGTTTGACCTAGATTAGGGTCCTAGCTCTTCAATTAACCTAATTTAGGTTTTTATGCAAAATGTCCAGTCAAACGAGGTCAAACCTAAAATCCAACTTCACCATTGGATTCCTTATGTCAAAATTAGGTTTGTACTAAAATTTGGACCTAAGGGGAGGTCATCTTGACCTACTTTGTAATTTAGTACACCCAAAGCACAATTTAGTCCCTATCTCTTGAATATCATTGTAGAGAGCCCCCTAAGTTTTTTGCCTCCTTTGCAATTCGGTCCTGCCGCCATTGTTAGGGCAGAACCGAGCTCCGGCGAGGTTTAGAGAGGGATTACTCTCTAATCCCTCAGAGATTCCCTCCCAGAAATGGAAGGGGGATTCTCTGAGGAATTCCCTTCCTTCTAAAGCCAATTACAATCGCTGGTGTGAACCCAATCTCTCATGTGAACGCATGAGAGATTCGGGTATCCACCCTCTTTCCAACTACGGCGAGCCGGCGGAGGTGATTGCGTGGACTCCACGTGCTAGAAGGTTCGGCCAGTGCCTATAAAAGGCTCCCCAGACCCTGCCGCAGAACCTAAGCTTGATTTTGATGGAGATCCCCTCCAATTTCCCTCTCTCCCATCTCCAGCCAAAAGACCTGCAAGCTCCGGCGACCTCCTCTCCTCCTTCTCGTCGCTCTGCTGCCATACCAGTAGCAGAGTCAACTCCGCCGCTTCCTCCCACGTCGCGCCGTACCAAGAGAGCGTGTTCCTGACCTCTTCCTCATCGCTGCTCCCTCCCTCAGGGTCCTTCTTCCCCGACGACGGCAGTTACGTGCCGTCCACTCCGCTGCCTCTCTTCCTTCCAGATCACCCCAGATACCCTCTCCATCCTCTCCTCTCTCTTTTCCCCCTGCTATTTTATCTGATTACCCCCCGACAGTGCCTAACCACCTCCATCGTCCTCGCCTCCGACCGACCTCCGGCGAGCCGCCCACACCACTCCGCCCCTCCACACGGCTCGCCAACCCCCTCGTGAGCTCCGCCTCTCCACCAGGAACTCATTCCACCCCTCCACTGCCACTCCAGACCCCCACAGTAGCCCCCCGAACAACCCAACACCTCCGGCTACAGGTTGACCTAGGCATGCACGCCTAGGCCGACCAGCAGCCTGCAGCACCGCCCACCGCCTTCGCCGTGCCACTGCGAAAGTTTCTAGCTAATCTGATTGGGCCAATAGGCCGTTCTTATGCGTGACAGGTTGTAGCTCCTACCGCCATTGACGGTCGAAGCAGCGAGGAGCTTGTAGCAGCGTCAGGCACCAGGTCTTCCAGGCTGCAGGTGCAGCAGGTGCACACAAGTGTTGCGAAGCGACTGATGCCAGCAAGTCGCGCTGCGAAGCCAGCAGCTGGGGCAATTGCACGATGAGAATTCTGTGGGCGCGCGTGAAAGCAGGACTGACCAGATAGTCCCACATCGTGGGATCGCAAAACACAGGTATAGTATAAATTACTTTTGTGTTTTACTCTCATTGCCTTCGTAAGCACAGGGGTGAGGTCCCTCACCTGTCCTCACACCCACCTCGTCCGCGGCTTGACCTCGCGGATCTGGTGGGATCCGACCCAACCCAAACCTTGAGCACTCCTCGCACACCACCACTTGCCGTTCCGCCTGGTCCCGGGTGCGAATCCGACCCGACTATCCATGTGGCTCTGGGAGAGCATCCTTGAGTGAATTGCTTGAGAGAGAGAGAGACGCTTGGGTAGAGGGACGGGGGTAGGTTTTGCTTTGGCTGTGGTGTGTGCAGGAAGGAAGAAGCAAAGGAAGCAGTGAGCACCAGCTGCAGAGCAGGAAGAGAAGAAAGAAGAAGAGGTTGTATAGCAGAAAAAGAAGGAGAAGCTTTCGTAGAGATCCAAAGAGAAGGAAGAAGGATGGCAAGGCAGAAGAAAGAGAAGAACGAAGAGAATCCAAGTGAAGACTGCAAAGATTAGAAGAAGAAAGGTGAGGCAAGAGAAGAAATAAGAGAAAAGAAACAAAGGCAGGAAGAAGCCTGCACAAGACAAGAAGCAAAGGTAGAAAGAAAAAGAAGTGCAAAGGAGAAGAAGAGCAACGAAGAAGAAGAGAGAAAGGAGATTACATTTAAGACGTCTGATACAGAAATCAGACGTCTAATTCTATTTTTCTTTTCACAAATCCTTTTTAAAATTCTCTCTTTGAATCAATCCTTTTCATTTAACAGTTGTATTCTGTGGTTTTAAAAAGTCCTGAGCTTGCTCCCCGTGTTCGACCTCGGATACTTTAGTTTTTCGAGTCATAAAATTCTTTATATTTGTTTAAATGTTTTGTCGGTTATACTACAACGTGATATACTTTAAACCCGCACAAAAATGTGAGAACACTCACCCTAGGCAAGTGCACCTAGGATAATTAGAAGAGAGATGAGATGCACTATAATAAAATAAAGTTGTTAATTGAAATTGAAAATTCAAGAATGAAGAAAGACACTTTGCTGTTAAGAAGAAATGTTTACAAAGTACCTAGGTAGCTCAACTAAGCAAAGGTTCCACTTACACTACAAGAATATTGAGTATTCTCGACCGTTAAAAATGGTCACAAATGTTCAAATAATAGTTGAGAAAAAGGGTCAAGGAATGTTTGGGTTTTCTAGACCGTTATTGAATAATATGATCGAAAAAAAGGCTCACCCCCACTCAACGTTTGGTCAGTTATCTCGCCAATTTTCAATGGTCGGTAATGCTATTTCCCAACCATTTAATTCCATGATCAACGAAATTATTTACCTCGATCGTTATTTACACAGCCGAGTAAGAGCGTATTTCAGACCGTTTATTAATAACGGTAAAAAATAATGATATTCTCATCGGTTTACGGACCGTCGATAATGTTAACTTTTCACGACAGTTATTGAGTAACGGTCGAGAAAACTCATATTATAGACGATTTTAAACAGTTGAGAATCTTAAATATTCGCAGCGATTATTTTGTTACGATCGGGAAAACTCATATTAGCGATCATTTTAACAGCCGATAATATTAACAATTCTCAACCATATTTATATAATGGTCGAGAATAATAAGGAATTTTTTTAAAATATATTTAATTTATGTGAAAGACCTGTAAATAATGCACAAATCTATTAAGAGTATAAATCAATCACACAACTTAAAAATTTATGCATTTAAACAAAACAGAAGAACTAAAAATTAAAATTTTATAAATAAAAGTATCATATAGAAAGTTCATTACAAATGGTAATATATATAAAAAATACAATTATGTTGTGGCACCAACACCTCCAGCACTGCTACCACCAAAATCATCATCATCACAACGATCCCTAAACTCATGAAGGGCGAGGTGATCAATTTCTCCCTTCTGAAGTGATGCCAGGAGCTCCTTCATGGTCTTGTTTGATTCCTTGAACTACATTGCATTCTCCTTGACCAACGTCGTCAGCTCCTTGATTCGCAACACATTCTCCTCATCTTTACGATGTAATGCCGCAATCTCCTTCCTCACTCCTGCACCTCAGCTGAAGAGGATGATGCTCCCCTTCACCCTCACCACCCCGAGATGGTATCGCTCCTCCCTTCACTATGGACATTCTCGCCATGCTCAGGTGGCATGACAGTCCGATAGGCCTCCTCTACTGTCAGTGGCTACTGAACTGTACCAGAGTTTGCATCTTCAGGAGGATGCAATAAGTTGATCATATTATCCTAAAAGATATTGAATTACGTTAAGTAATTTCATTTAATTATATAATTGTGAAATAAAATAAAAGTATTGTATTCTTTTAACTTACATGTCTCTATTGGTATGTGTCATGAAGCCACTCTCGATTTCCCTCTTTGCTTATCTTGCTATGAGTGGCCTCATATACTGCCACCCAATCAAGCTAGGCACCTTGATGCATGGCGGGCTACAATAATTTGAAATAGTTAATTTTAACAAATTAGAAAATTTTGTATGCTTTAAAAGAAAATATTAATTAAAGATACGTATATGATTTCATCTCATCTATGCTCCTCCTACCCAGGACGTGGCTCTTCGGTGGAGCCTTAGTCCTATTTTCCTTACTTTTCTTGGCTTGCTCCTGAAAATGAAGGTATAATTTATTAACTTAGAAATTATTTAAATAAATGATAATAGATGAAATACTTTTACCAGCGTTGCTGGATCATGCCAATGCTCGTACAGTTCTTTCCAAATGTGCGATTGTATCAAAAGAGGCGTATTATGCAATGCCTCATTATGATTCCTATTCTTATAATACTAAAAAATATAATTTTAATGTTAGAAATAATATTTGAATTGTGGTAAAGGAAATAAAGAAATATAGTTAAAATTTATCTTTTACCATATTCTTCATCTCCAAGCTCCAATCTTTATGAATCTTTGCAGCGTGCTTCAGGGTATATTTGGGGATGTTCGGATCATCACCCCATTCGAACGTGACCTACATTAAAAAGAGAACAGAAATTGTTACATAATTTAAACTTATATAAAGCAATTTACAAGCATTATTAGTTTTTACCAATTACCTCCAACTCTTTCTCAGCTTGTTTAGCACCTTCCTCCAATCGAAGTGGGACAGTGGGATGATCGCCTTTATCAACGGACCTAGTCTACTGACGAATGGAGGATAGTCCACTGCTTCCCCCGCTGGTGTGATCCACACTTAATGTGGATCCCATGCAGAATTCTCTCTAAGTCCCTTTTCTGCATGGGACCTCTCCCCCTATGTGCACCTATAAGACAGAATTATAACATAAAATTAAATAACAAAGAAAATAATTTGAAAAAATAACATTTACCAAACCTTAAATTCATAGCTAAACCATAGGCGGGTAGTGGAGGTGCAGAACATGACATCTGAGAAGGATCTAGGTCAACCATCTTCTCTAGCTGATCATCTAATCTATCGTTCTCCTCATCAAATGAAGTACTATCCTCCTCATCGGTGGGTGCATCCTCCTCGTAGTCAGAATCCTCCACTAGGAGATCCGTCGGAGGAGGAATTGGATTCTTCCCCTTCCGCCTACCTCCCATCCCCTGACTCTAGAAATATCGAGCTACATCTCTAGGCCTCAAAAACTACTGGTGAGGTGCTTGGGGCTGAGGCTGAGGATGTTGGCAGTGAGCCTGAGGCTGAGGCTGCTAGCAGGGGGCCTCAAGTTGCTGTGGGTGGGCCTCAGGTTGCGGGGAGCTCTAAGCCTCCTCCCTACTCCTCTATTAGCCTTTTTCTTGAAAATAACCTACGTAAAAACATCACAAATAATCAAATATTTTTTAAAAAAATTTGGTAGCATTTCCCCAATATATTGTGATATTTCAAAAATCTTGTATGAAATATGTATACAAATACTTGAAAATGAAATGAGCGTATATAAATGAAATAACCTTCCCTTTCTCCATTTCCCTCGCATTCCTCTTTCTCCCGTTCCGTTTCCCCTTCCCTTACCCTCCCATTCCTCTTTCTTCTCCTTCTCTTTCTCCCTTTCTCCTTAACCTCCCCTTCCTCTTCTCATTCTCTTTCTCCCTTTCTCCTTAACCTTCCCTTCCTCTTCTCCTTATCTTTTTGACATTCCCTTTCCACTTCCCTTATCCTCCACTTCTCTTTCTCCCTTTCTCCTTAACCTCCCCTCCTCTTTCTCCCTTTTTCCATAACCTCCCCTTCCTATTCTCCTTCTCTTTCTCCCATTCCCTTTCCCCTTCCCTTACCCTCCCCTTCTCTTTCTCCCCTTCTCCTTAACCTCCCCTTCCTCTTCTCGTTCTCTTTCTCCCATTCCCTTTCCCTTTCCCTTACCCTCCCCTTCTCTTTCTCCCTTTCTCCTTAACCTCCCCTTCTCTTTCTCTCTTTCTTCCTTAGTTACCCTCCCCTTCTTATTTCCTCTCCTCTTTCCCCTTCCCTTACCCTCCCCTTCTCTTTCTCTTTTCCTTCCTTAATTACCCTCCCCTTCTTATTTCCTCTCCTCTTTCTTCTCTTTCTTCAACGTAAAACATTCAAGATGCAAAAAAAAAGCATCATTCCACACAAGAAATAAATCTAAGTGGGCACACCCCAAAAAAAGAAGAAATCTATGTGGCCACACCCCACACAAAAAATGAACCTAAGTGGGCGCACCCCACTCTTAAAATTAACCTAAGTGGGCACACCCCACATCTTACATGGTAATAGCATTTAAAAAAAAAAGTAGTAAGAAACTCACCATAGTGACGAAATGGAAACAGTCGGTGCACAAACAGTAGGAAAATGCGAAGAACCTATATGAGAAGGCAATAAAAGAAAATTTACTTTTGTTATATAAATGAACATAACCTTTATTAAAAGATAAAATAATTTAAAGGCAGTTTAAACAAAACAAACTAGGAATTTCACAATTTATTTATATTTATGGTTATGAATTAATACTTTTGACAATTTACCTTATATGTCAATATCAGTTACACTAATGGCAAGTTCTTCACTTTGTGGGTTTTGTTGATATGCTTCAGATTCAACATTTCTGAGATGGGCTTAACCTTTGTCCGTAGGATCGACCTTCCTCGGATGTTAATTATGGACAAACAATCTTCATCATTGCCTGTAAATTCTCCTTCATAGTTTTGTTCAAGATGATTAAATCTATTATCTGTTTCATTCATGTATATGGCACAAAAGTTAATACGCTCTTCTACAAGATAGCCTTTAACAATTGACCCTTCTAGTTTAGCCTTATTCAAGACATAATCTTTCAATTTCTTTAAATATCATTCAATTGAATACGTCCATCTGTATTGCACGGGTCCAGCAATTCTCGCTTCATTTGAAAGATGAAGGATGACATAAACCATAACGTCAAAAAATGCAAGCTGGAAAATCTGCTCCATTTTACAAAGTGTGATCACAATTTGTTTATCCCATTACTCTAGCAATTCGGTATCTAATGTCTTTGAATAGTAACTTTAAATTATCTGCTCATCTCTATCAAAGAATTGACTAATGGATCAGGCATCACTTCATATATCGTTAGTGGGAATAAATTTGCATCTATACATTAGAATCAAGACTTTTTAACCCAGTAATCTTTTTTTGTGCTTCATTTACGAAATGTGAAAGTTGCAATGAATACCCATCTGGAACTCGAATGTCTTTAAGGAATAAGAAAATCCTTTGCCTCTACTCTCTGGTAAGACTGTATATAGCTTCTGGAAAGTGAAATCCTCTTTCTTCAACGTGCAACTCAGGATAAATACCAAAAATTTTCATATCATTCCTTGTTTTAACTATATCCTTTGGGATGTCTGTTAGGTTTAATACATCAGGAATGTTGTCCATTACATTCTTTTTGATATGCATAACATCTAAATTGTGCCACATTGTTAAATCCTTCCAATATGGAAGCTCCATAAAAAATATGCTTTTCTTCCTAAACCCTGAGTTTCGTAAGGAAGCCAAGTCATTCTTGAAAAGACGACCCAAACATATTCCTCTAAGTTGTTGCAATATCTCCATGATTTTCATCCCTGATAGCCTAACAGAATTTGTACTAAGTTTATTCTTCGAATTCCTCAACGAATACTGATATGCTTTACCATCAAATATGTCCTTGAATTATGATGTTCGCCATCTGTGTTCAATGGGAAAAAACCTGTGGTACCCTACGTAACCAAACTTCTTGCTTTCAGGCAATCTCAGGTGATGAGTATCATCCATACAAATTGGACAGGTGAACTTCCCCTTCGTACTCCATCCTGACAAATTCGCATATGTTGAAAAGTCATTGATTGTCTAGAGTAATGCTGCGTGCAACTGGAAGAATTGTTTCTTGTGTGCAACATATGTTTGAACAACACTGTACCACAACACTTTCAGTTCATCAATCAATGGCTGGAGATAAACATCTATTGCATTTCTTGGTTGCTTAGGTCTTAAGATAAGGTGTGTCAACATCATGAATGAAGATTCACATGCATAGCTATGGGTGTAAATTGTAAGTTACCATGACGACTGGCCATATGGAATATGATGGATACATGCTCTTGAATGGATTGAATCCATCGCTTGCAAGACCTAGTCTCACATTCTGTGCCTCCTCTGCGAATAATGCATGATTCTCATTAAATCTGTTCCACTCATCAGAATCTGTTTGATGACGGATGCATCCATATTTCGATTTATTATCCTGATGCCACGACATTAGTTTTGCTATTTTACTGGAATGAATAGGCATTGTTGCCTAGGGATTAGTGGAAAATAACGGAGAACCTTCTCCGGTTATTTCTTCCCACCAGTGTTTGTTGACTTACCCACCTTATATCTCTCCTCACCATATTGAGGATAGTTAGTCAACCCTGAGTACACATTTCTATATAGGACGCAGTCATTACGAGAAGCATCAATTTTCTCACATTTCGGTCCGAGCCCATGTATCTACTTCTTCACATCATACCATGACTTAGGATATCCAACATGATTATTCAACAAATCTCCAATGAATTCCAGAACCTTAGACATTAATTTCGCTGTAGCTCTATTCATCACTTTCATATGAAACAATTTTAGAAGGAATGACAACTTCGACATTGATGTTATTCCAGGAGCAAGTGGATCCTCTGCTGCCCTGACTGCATTGTACAACTCATTACAATCTCGTAATGTCTCATCATCATCTGCATCCTCATGGTTTACTGCTCTCATATTATGTAACCTTTCATTCAATTCATCTCCTTGATTATCATCACTTCCTTCAAAGGCTTCAATTGTCTCATTCCTAACTTCTCTCATTTGTTCACCATGAGATGTCCAATTTAAGTAATGTTGCCACTAACCGTTACATACTGCATGCTCCAAAATTGTGTCTTGGTCATAGAAAAACCCATTCAAACATTGTCTATATGGGCATAAAATCAGTTGAAGGAATTCACCTCATCTAAATTTCTTCTTATCATCATCAAATGCCCACTCCAAAAATAAAATCACTCAACTCTTGTAGTCGTGGTAATTCAAATTTCTCACACTGATCCATGACTTATCAATGATAATTATCCTAAATGTAAATGACAACCACTCATAAGTTGGACTCGAATAAGGTAAGAATGTGTATTTTTAGATCATTCATAAGTTATATTCGAATAAAGAAGAAATGTGTATTTTAAGAAGATTTTCACTTGATAGCCCATCCTTGAAGATTTGATCTCAACATTACTTCTTACATGCAACCAGTGTTTAGAGAAATTTCAGTAGCATTTCCCTATACTTCTCCAATATGCCCCGAAGACTAACCCTAACAACATCCCCAATAGTGCCCACTAAATGGCACTTTGGGAATAGCGCTAAGATTAGTTGGTATATTGGAGAAGAGCGAGAAAATGCAACTGAAATTTCTCCAAACACTAGTTACATGCAAGAAGTAACCCTAAGTTGTGATCAAATCTTCGAGGACCCCCCTTTGTTCAGAACTTCTCTGAACAAAGCACGATGACACTTATGGCATGTTATAAGGACAATGCATTGTGCATGTAAGTGAGGCATACACACACTTTGCATTGTCCGTATAACATGATCATAAGACTCGATGGGCTAGTATTTTGACACAATTATATCCCTCCCACAACCTGTTGCCTAAGGGTTTGAATTCCAATTATTTTTCATTACCATGCATCTAAATTTGTGCAAGCATGTGTATCTACAAAGTTGTAATAAAAATTTCATAATCAAACATAAATATCAAATAATTCAAACAATTTGGGAACACAATTCAATCGTGATCAGAAGTAGTGATCAATTCAGATTGATTTGTTATTTTTAGACATCTGATTAAATCAAAATTTTCATTAATGATTGATAACCATTCTAGCTCAAATAGCTACTCATCAAATTGAATTCCAACAGCTCTTAAGATATAATTCCTCTTTCACCTTTACACCATCCCACACAAGCAACGATGACGACAACAGCATGAAGATAATAACTTGCTTCAACTCTCTACTTGATCCTCTTGGACGTTATAGGCATGAAGATACAACTACAACATCTCGCACCCAAAATATTGCAGTAAAAGGCAATGCCATCTTAAATCAACATAATATTGATTCAAGAAAGATCAGTTGTATATGCATCAAAGACACTATCCATCAAAGACACAAAATTAAGCAAGTATATGCCATGGAAGCTAAAATCGAAGCACATCACCTTTTCTTTCAAATTAAAAACAACATAAATTATTAACTAAAAAGTTAGATTAATTTTTATTGGTGGGGCTACTACTAGGGGGATGGCATGTGGGGGCATTGCAAGCAAGGGAAAGGGGGGTTGCAGTAAGGGGAAGGGGGGACTATAGGCAGTGGGGAAGAGGGGGTTGAGGCAGGGGAAAGGGGACTCTGCAGGTAGGGAGAAGGGGGCTACAGGCATAGGGGAAGGCACAGTGGCAGGGGGCAGGCTAGCCATGCGAGCAAGGAGGAGAGAAGGTGAGGGAGGCGGTGGGGGCATGGGCAGGTGAATAGGAGGGGAGGCGAGGGAGGTGGCAAAGGTGGTAGCAGAGATGCTGGTGGTGGCTGTGAAGGTGGCGGCAACAAGGCTAGTAGGTGGTGGAGGCGAGTGTTGGTGGTGGCCTCAGGGGGTAGGGGTACTGCGGGTGGTGGTTGTAAAGGTGCTGGTGGTGGTGGCGGGTGGTCGTTGGTGATGGTGATGCTGGTGGTGGCCTAGGGAAGGGGTCTTCAGGCTGGCGATGAGGGAGAGGGAAGGAGGAGGTGAGTGGAGGAGGAAGAAGATGAGGAGGAAGTGAGGTTCGTCTTGAAGGAGGAGGGGTGTTCTTGGTGCTAGGGGTTGCAGAGGAGTCGAGGAGGAGGAGTCGTAGAAAGGTTCGCAGAGGAGGAGACGAGGTGGAGGGGGTCACGTAGGTGTATGAGGCAGTGCTCAGGGGGGAGAAAGTGATTTGGGAGGAAGGGGGAGGGAGTTGGGGTAGGGATAGGGATTTCAGTCAACTTTCTTGACTATTCCTAAGAAACGGTCGAGGATTGGTTTTGAAAATTTACCTCCTCCCAATGGCAGAGTTGCTTCAAATTTGGGATGAATGGGGAGGGAGTTGGGTCAACATTAAGGATTTAAGTGAACATTCTTGACTGTTCCTAATAAATAGTCGGTGATACTCTTAGTACTGACTATTAATAACTGCCGGGAGTAACTCCTTTTCCAAACGTTAAGGTCAAACGGTTGACGATAGACTTTGAAAATTTGCTTGCCCGCACCAGTGGGTTATGAAATCACTACAGTCGACCATTAATTTGGAAACAGTCGACTATATTATTATTGTCGACCATTATAAATGGTCGACAATGATGTCAACCAGACGTCTTAATTTTACTTCACTTTCTCGTCCATTATATATTTCACAGTCGAGGATTTCATTTATCCTCGACTTTTTCCCAGATGGCAAAGTTAATGATCGGACTTTTGGCAACCGTTCCTATTAAAATGGTCGAGAATAATATTATTGCCGATAGTTACTTGAATGGTCAAAAATATCCGCCGCGAACAGTGCATTTTCTCGTAGTGTTAGTTAATCCCTAGGTAGATGAAAGCTTAATAGAAATTAAAATGCAAAAAAATAAAACACTGAAAGTTCTCCCGAGTAGCTCAGGTAGCCTTCGCTCCAAGAATGGTGGCTTCCAAACTTGAAGAAGAATTCCTTCTAGCTCCTTGAGTTGTTCCTCTTAAATGTGGATGTCCTCCACCCTTCATTCCTCCTATGTGGTTGTCCTCCCTAGATGGTTGCTTGCTCCTTGGCATGGCACAAGGAAGGAGAGAGAAGAGGAAGAAGGCACCAAGGGAGTGGGTAGGTTACTCCCTTAATCTTCTTCTCTCCTCCTTTCTCTGGAGTGGGATGTTTGGTGGCTATAAGTGTTTGATAGGAGGAAGAATTGTTGCTTGCCAAGGATGGTTTGAATGGTAGGATGGGGGTCTTTTTATAGGCTAATATAGATGGTGGTTAGGAAGCTTCCTCGGCACCATGTCAAAGGGTGCCAAGGAGGGTGGCTTGGATGGTGGTTAGGAAGCTTCCTTGGAGTCATATGAAAGGGTGCCAAGGAGTGTATTTTTGGCACCAATGGTTGGTGGTTTTATTGTTGGTGGACGGCCATTAAGGTGGAGAGGGAGTAGGGTAGGAGTTGGATTTGAGTTGGATCCAGCTAAGTTGAGCTGGGGTCCTACTACTGGAGCTTCTGTCTTCATAAATGTTCCAAGTACCTTCCATATAGCCAAGGTTTCTCTGATTATCACTGCATTCATCCCTGGCAATCAAACAGAAACTACATGAGATAATGTGAAATGAATGGTAATGTATGCTCTAAACCCTAAATGCACATGCATGCTAAATGCAATGATATCATGCATTGTAGTAGACAAAATCTTAGGAACTAGATGTGAATGGATGCTAAGGATGATGATAAACTGGTGTTTATCACTGGCAAACAAGTACCACGCTGCCACCTGCAGATGAAAACCCTAGAGCTACTTACACTGTCAATTTGACAAAAACTGCACAGCAACTGATGGTAACACTATCATGGGTCCTAACTAGCCATAATTAGTCTAATTCAACTAGTAAAAGCTCCTACTTAATCATCTGAGGGTCACAATTTCGAATTATCCTGATTTAAGAAGAAAATAAGGAAATAGGGTTAATTCTACAGTTTTAACAGCACATCACAAATGTAGATTAACCATGGGGTCACTCAGGGGTCAATTAAAGGTCAATTGGACGCAAAAGTCTAAAAAGTCAGTTTAGATCAACTGAATCAAGGTTTTACGCATTTCAACGGTGAAAATAGTACTAAAAACCCTAATTATTAACCCACTTAAATTGAAGTGGTTCTTGTCAGGATAAAATTAATCTAAACCTCCTCAAATTCTTAGAAAAATATTCTAAGAAGTTTAGTACCTTTGATTTGACCATCTGAATTCATTTTGATCTTGAATAAAGTTTCAAATGGGAATTTACCATGATTTGGGCTTCTATGCAATTTACCCAATTAAACATGGTCAAAACTCAAATACAAGTTCACCATTAGATTCCTTGGGCCCAAATTAGGTTAACACCAAAATTTGAGCCTACTCAAAGTCCATCTTGACCCAATTTTTATTTTAGCCCATAAAATTTCTTTTTCCCACATTTGTACCCCTAGGTTTTCAGATCCCTTCCATTTTGCCCCTAACTGCTCATCATATTTTCAAAATATTCCCTGCTACCATGACCGTTTGAACAAAATCTTCAAATCTTCATTTCCAACATTTAATCGATGAATCAATTGAAGAAACCACAATCTAAAATTGCCAAACAGGCAGATTTCTTCCTCAGATCACAGCCGATCATTTAATCCCTATCACGAGATCAATCACTCCCAATTTTACTGTCAGGTGATCGCATTGCAAAAATACGCCTGCAATTGTGCCATCTTGTGCTATTTCCTAGCATTACCAATGCATATTAGGTCTCCATAGTTGCATTGTAAAAATACATGCATGCGTGCATTTAATTGAGAAGGGAGGAGAATGAAATAAAATGGTCTCGCGATTACATTTTTCCTCAAGTGCATCTTTGCAAAATCCACCATCTCTTTTTATTTTTTCCACTTGATTTTGAAATGCTTCCCGTGGCTGCAACTTCTTCTCCTTGTGCCATTCCCTGCTCTCCATCCCTCTCCCTGCCAGCCCTTCCCTATGGCGGCCACTCCCTGCCGAGGCCATGCATGAGCCATGCACAGCCAGGGCATGGCCATGCATGGCTTTCATCTTCTATATAAAGCCACGACTTCTCCTTCAGAAGGTAGCCCGGTCCTCACCAAAAAAAAGCCAAAGAAACAAAGACTCTGCAGAACTTCTCCTTCCAAGCCGTCCTCTCCTCCCTCTCCCTCCATACGCCGGCCCTCCTCGGAGACACCCAGCAGGCAAGAGCCCTCACTGTGGTGCACACAACCACAGTGAGACCACCACCGCCCAGCTCTTCAAAGAGCCAATGGGCATGGTGGCTCTTTTCTAGGTTTTTTTCCATTCCAGCACCTTCAGCCATGGCTACAAGCTTCAAGGTCTGAAGATCGAAGCTCGGCGGCTACAGCAGCAGCCTCAACCCCCTCCGCTGAAGCCACTCCGCCGCGTTCGCCGAGCCAGCCACACTCATAGCATCGCCCGATGCCGGTTGTGCGGCTCGTCCAACCACTGTAGCCACTATTCATGCGAGTCTATGTGACACTGTTGCTACAGTGGGGTGACCGGTGAGCTTCTCACTTTACCGGTCACCCAGTGCGCCGCAACCGGCCCTCGCCCGTGCGCGCGCCCGCCTGCGCATCTCCGCCCGCGTCGCCCGAACCAGCCCACGCGTCTGCTTCGCCCACTCCCTTCACGTGTGCCTGCGAGCTCCCGCTCCAGCCTTCGTGCAGCACGATGTGCTGCGTCTCCTCTCCACACCCCTCACCCTCCAGCGTGCACGTCCCTGTGCCCTTACGTGCCTGCGGATGCACTTGAGGACCTTCAGACGACGTATTGTGCTCGCGGATGACTTATCTGCCTCTTCTTCACAATAGGGCTGCTCTCTCTGCCATCTCTCTTGCCCGCTCTCTCTCTCTCTCTCACAACATTCTCTCACTCTCTTCACCGACGCTCACACACACCTACACTCACACTTCCACACACACACACACACACCTATACTCTATTATAAACATATATATATATATACGTATACTTATATATATTGATATATATATACATATATTTATATACATATATACATATATGTATATATATATATACTTATATTTATACATATAGTAGTACCTATATACCTATGTATTAGTATACATACATACATATATATATCTATATACTTATATATATACATACACATATACATATATGTACATATATCTATGCATATATTAATACTTATATAACTATGTACTAGTCTATATACATACATATACATATATATATCTATATAATTATATATATATACACATATATATACTGATATATATACATACATTTATATACATATATCTATATATATAGTATTACGTATATAACTAAGTATAGATACGTATATATATATATACATATATGCACACCTACTTATATATACATACATATATACACATATATATCTATATAACTATACATATATATATATATATCTACCTACATATATCTATATATACATATATTACTATATACATATACATACATATATATTTACATCTATATAGTTATACTTATACATATATACATATATATATATATAGATCTATACATATATCTATCTATACTTATATATATATATTTACATACCTATATATATATACATATACATATATACATATATACATATATAGACACACATATATATATATACATATATGTACCTATATATAACCATATATACATATAGATATATTTACATATATACATATATAGATATATTTTCACATTATTTACCAAATGTGGTATCGCGGGAATATCTGCAACAGTTGCTGTTATTCCCCGATACACGCATACAAAAAGCGTGTTCGCATTCATCTATCACCATCCATCCCACACTCCACGTGGCACCTAGTCCGGTTGGTTGCGTCTCTCTAGATGACGACCGACTCGACACCGTGCTACACTCCATCTCCGCCTCCACCCCCACCCCTTTATACATATATAATATATACATATATATATACACTATATTTACTTTATTTCTGTTTCGCTTTCCTATTAATAGAAAGATAAAAAAATATATAAAAGAGAAAAGATAATCCTTGACTTGCAGGTACCCTGTCTTGCGAATAGAAAGACCCGTTTTGGAATCCTATTTTGGCTCAAAGCCAAGAACCCAATTTTGAGGATGTGCCTCAAGGACAAAGATTACCAAAAAAAATTTAAATAGAAAAACACCAAAAACACAATAAATGAAAGGAAGAAACTCGTTGTAGGAAAGGTGTAGAAACTTAACTTGTACCCCACTTCCCTGAGTTCGACCCTGGGCCTAAAAGTGACCAAGATAAAATCAAGTAGGCCAGGTAAAAAAATTTGTAAAGAGATGGTTAGGTCCGATTTAGGTTGACCACTATACACACTTCAACGATAAAATCATCATATTAACAAGCCATCCAGGCTCGACACCACACCTTTTCTGGCGCCGTTGCCGGGGAAGTGCGCCTTGAAGTAAGTTTTTACTCCATTCCTGTAATTTTTTCTCTTCTCTTCTCTCTTCACGGGTATCTCTATTTTTGGTGTGCAGGTGAACCTGGTGCAAGGAGAAGGCAGGCAGACGAAGTCAAAGACATGAGCAGATCCAAGGCGGGAATGAGAGCGTGAAGATGCCAACACCGCATTGGAGCTTCGCACACGTTGCCGAACAAGTAGGTCTTCTTCTCTTAGCAACTAGGGTTAACTTGTCACCTTAATAAAAAAAAAACTAAAAACTAGAAAAATTCTTGGGATCTCTTGGGGCAAGTGGACTAAAATTCACTTGTTTGATTGATTGTCTTCACTCCCACTGCCCTGGGATTTCCCACCTTACTTCGCATAGTGAAAATCCAAGAATCTTGATTCTTGAATTTCTCGCCGTGGGAAGTATTCCTTGAGGCAAACACAAAAAGATTGATCGCACTCCGCTTTGCCTCACTTATCTGCAAATTCGGGTTCACATTTTTTGTGGGGAGACATGAAATTGAGTTGATTCCAACCCTACCACGACTTTTCAACTTTCCTAAGATTCAATCCTGAATACTTCAACCCCAACTATTTGATTTTCTTTATCTTTTGGTTGAAAGCCTCGTGTGTGGAAATCATTCTGGTGATTGGGAGCAGTTGAATTGAAGTACTTTGGCTCCCATTCACACTAATTTAAAACTGATTCGTGCATCCACACGTAGAAATCTCCATTTAGGGTAGCCCATTGCATTTTAGCATGCATTAACCAACTGATATTGAAGAAGGGTTTGTTGGGCTTAGCAGAAAACTTGTATTCTTTCAAAAACCCGGAGATTGGTTGAATTGGTAATTCAGAGAAATCCTAAAATTCATACTACTTAAAGCTGAAACTCTAAAAGCCATTCACCAATTAAAACTTCAATTCGGGGAGATTTCCCCATTGCATGCTTGTTTTACATACTTTGAAAAATCAATCACTTGGGCATTACCCGGAAACAACGCCCTTCACATTCCAAAAGCACTTGACCCTAAGCCTCTAACTAAAATTGGTAGTAACTTGACCCTTCTTAAGGATTGGAGGTCTAACTACCTACGTGTAGCGTCTACATGTTGGTGAGGGTTCCCGTGTGCTATCGGGTGTCTAAGACTGGGGCAAATGGCCTTTTAATCTGGCTCGGTGGTTCCGCGATGCTCGCATTCGGTTGCGTAGTTTGTGATAGTAGATAACTTAGATCTTTAGGTCTAAGGGCACACTGTAGACGTTAGAATTTGATTGAATTGATTTGTCATCAAGTGTACCTTTGTGGCGTCATTTCTCCCATCTCTTTTCCCTTCTCATCCCCCTAACTCTTCCTGCGGTAGTGCATGTTTGGGAGGAGGTCACAAAATCCTAAACTGTTTCAATTGACTGATAAATTTAGAAAAGAAGTCGAATCGTCCTCCTCCTCCACAAACATGGCTGCACGCCCACCCCCAAATCCCGAGGGAGGAAACTACCCTCAGAACCCACCGGGTGGTGGAGCCTTAGATCCCATAACCTACCTCCAAGCCCAAATGGAAATGTATAATGAGCAAATCGAAGCCATTTAGGAATCATTGGAGGAAATGCAGAACCCTCTCGAATGGGAGGAGCCTAGGTCTCTTATCTCATATCAGAATCCCACTGCTATAGAGACCATAGGACAAATTCGGGTCCCCATGGGCGGGGACGACTTTAAAATAAAACCTAACATTATTGGCCTAATAAATTTTCACTTCCATGGTCTTGCAAGTGAAGATCCGTTTCTCCACTTGGAAGACCTAACCTGACTGGCTGAAACTGTTAAACCAAGAAATGTCGGGTTACCTATAGTCCTCATGAAAATGTTCCCATTTTCAATGCGGGATAAAGCGTCGCAGTGGTTATGCACCCTTGGGAGAACCATCCACTCTTAGGAAGAGATGCGAACAACGTTTCTCAAGAACTTCCCAATCTGCCGAACCAATGCGCTTTGCTGTGCTATCACCTCTTTTACGCAACAAAACGGCGAACAATTTCATGAGGCATGGGAGAGGTATAACGACCTCCTCAGGAAGTATCCGCACCACATTCTGCCTAAGTGGCGTATAGCCCAAATTTTCTACTACGGGCTAAATGAGACTTTGAAGCAGAATGCAGACGCTTCCTACGGAGGGAACCTTACGAATAAAGACGAGAATGGAGCATTTGAATTGTTTGAAAATATGAGTGAAAACTCGATGAACAATGATTCCATTGTCACCTTTAATCATACCAGCTAGCCCTGAAATGTCCATGAAGTTGACACGGGACCCTCCCATTCATCCACTGATCTAAGCCTTATTGCTCAAAAATTGGATGAAGTCTCCGTCGTGCATAAGAAACTAGATGAGCTTCTGGCCAATCCTGCCCGATCTCTGGCAAACACCCCCACTTCACCACTTTGTCACAATCCCACTTCTTCCAACACCAGGCTTATCCCGAGAAACCCTGTAAGACCTTCCTTACCGCGTGTCGTGCCGAGTGACTTGGTAAGTCATGTGGATCTGGCTTCTGCAAGCCAATATTTTGACATGGAGGACGAAGCCTCCGTGTGCTCGGACGTATATTTACATGCGGACACGTCTTCTGGCATAGAAGATGCTTGTGCCCTGGGGAACAACCCATTCTCTGCCACTTATAACCCAGGGTGGCATAATCATCCAAACTTCGCATGGTCCATCGACCCACAGCGCCAAAACCTCGCGGGTGGACCAATGCGACCGTCCGCACCCGTCATCCCAAGGGCCTAGTCTAATCCTTTGGCGAATCTTCCATCAGGCCCTTGCGTGCCGCAAACAGAACACGCATCAAGTCCTCTTGACAAATTGATGCGAATGATGATGGAAATGTCAAAGCGCCACGAAGAGAACATGACCTCTCTTCAGCACCAATTGGCGCAGCAGAATACTGAGATCAGTCAACTACGCATGGCGACTCGATCTTAGGGCACTCTTCCCGCCCAACCTGTTCCCAACCCGCGAAATTTTGTACCCTGTGGTCCGCAACCACAAGTACAACCTTTTCAGGGGCAGGTTAATCAAATTCTGCAAGCTCCGAGCATTCCACCAGGATTTCAGGCTAATCCCGCTACAGCATCGCACTCTGATGACCCTATTGCAAACCCTCCTCCGCCGTATGATCCCAATGCTATCACTACGAGGAGCGGTAAGTAGACCGTCGATCCGCCTTGACCTGATCCTGGCCCATCTTCTTCTTCATCGGCCTCTCATTCGAGATGCGCTGCGCATTCACGAGAGGACGATACACCCAAATTGTTGCCAGAATCAATCCCATTCCCTGAGGCTCTACTGAGGGAGCCAAAAGGCAAAAAGAAAGATACGCAGGCCTTTGAAAACCTGCGTAATTTGCTCAGGGATGTTGAAATCAAGGTACCCCTACTCGAGGCTATCAACACATCTGACGAGGATTATCACATACTTATATGCACATACTTATATTGGTCAGGTCATCCGTAGACCAATTGGGACCTATTCTGACTGCTGCGGATTACATGACGATCGCCTGATCAACACATACTGTGACGTTCCCCCATCCCTCCCTTGTCCCGTACCTTCTCTTAGCTAGATTTCTGATGAGGTTTTCTCCGCTTCCCATACCTCGTGGTCTGAGTCATATCTGGGCTACTCACCGTCGATCCACACTCTAGAAGATTGGATTGCCCTTTCTTTCCTACCAAATCAGGCGGATTTGCAATTCCACACTGGGACCTTGAGCCCACATCTTACTCACTGGGGCTGTTCCTTTTTGGATCCATCTATCCAAGAAGCCCTCTTCTTGGCCAATCTGAGGGCCAATTTCTACCTCCTAACTGGTGCTCCGATCCACCTGGGACACTCTCGTCCCATGAAATGCCATACCTTTCACCATCCACCATCACTTTTCATGCCACTATCACGATCACTTCACTTTTCACTTCACCACCCACCATCCACCCACCCTACCACCCTGCTGTATACCCTGCACCTCAGCTTTCGTTACCCGATCTTTCATCCTTTGTCTACCTTTCCCTGCATGCATATGAGGACATAGCATTGTTTGGCATAGGGGGGTGGATAGGCATCCATAGGATCTGGGTATTTTATGGTATCATGCAGTTTCCACCTATTTATAAATATGCAATAAAAAGAAAAAGGAAAAAAAGATATATATATATTATGGTGTTTAGTAATGATCTGAAAGCTGAAACAAAAATACAATAAGTGTTTATGGATATTCAACCTCATTTTTGAAGACTTTCCAGGCCACAGAAGCTTGATTCGCTCAGGCTCGGCTTAATTCACTTGAGCATTGACAAAATAGATTGGAATCTCTCCTAACTAAGGACGTATTCTTGTACCTGAGACACCAGTACAGGATCCGTTGGTTTGCTTTCACTTGAGAGCTTAAGTAAACTTGGTTCACACTACACATATCAGGAAAGACCAGGTGAACATAAGATCCAACCCTAGTGTTCATTAGGGAAGGTGGAGTCCTTACCTGTGCACACAGGTAGGCTTTTTATCCCAGGTTTTAGTCTTGTGTTTAGGAGAAACTCTTTCTACCGAAAAGAAACTCTCCCACCAAAAAGAAAAGTGTGCTCCTTCAAATAAAGTTGTAAGAGATGTACTGACACGTGTTTCAAAAAAAAAAAAGATGCAAATAAGTCAGTATATCTCACAAATATCTGTAAAATCTTCCTACGAAAAGTTCTGTTTTCCTTGAGCCACAAATGTCAGAAAATGGGAGTTGAATTTTCCGTCATCTTCTTAAGGGTCAATCTGAAAACACGAGCCGAAACTGGGACCAACCTTTACTTAAAAATTTGTGAAACCATGGGCTTGAGTCTTAATGTTCATCTGGTCAGTCTTGATCCTTCACTATGCACAAGCCATAATCTCTTGAGCTCTCGAGTACGACAAAACCTCCTAGATCCTGGAAATCGTACTTAAGGTTTAAATATCAAGAGTCCTGGTTAGTCGAGAAATGATCTATGTCATGTGAGACTAATAGTACTGATAGTCTTCTCCACAATTGGTTCCCACAATATCCAACAATAAACACACCTATATTGCCTCAGAAGAAAATATTCAGCTTAAGATCATTTCTAAATACTGTTTTGCTAGGGACTAGCAAAAGGTAGGCATGGGGGTATGATTGCATTGCAAAAATACGCCTGCAATTGTGCCATCTTGTGTTATTTCCTAGCACTACCAATGCAAATTAGGTCTCCATAGTTGCATTGTAAAAATACATGCATGCATGCATTTAATTGAGAAGGGAGGAGAATGAAATAAAATGGCCTCACGATTACATTTTTCCTCAAGTGCATCTTTACAAAATCCACCATCTCTTTTTATTTTTTCCACTTGATTTTGAAATGCTTCCCGCGGTTGCAACTTCTTCTCCTTGCGCCATTCCCTGCCCTCCATCCCTCTCCCTGCTAGCCCTTCCCTGTGGCTTCCACTCCCTGCCGAGGCCATGCATGAGCCATGCACAGCCAGGGCATGGCCATGCATGGCTTTCATCTTCTATTTAAATCCACAGCTTCTCCTTCAGAAGGTAGCCTGGTCCTCACCAAAACAAAGCCAAAGAAAAAAAGACTCTGCAAAACTTTTCCTTCCAGGCCATCCTCTCCTCCCTCTCCATCCATACGTCGGCCCTCCTCGGAGACACCCGGTGGGCAGGAACCCTCAATGTGGTGCACACCACCATAGTGAGACCACCACCGCCCAGCTCTTCAAAGAGTCGGTGGGCGTGGTGGCTCTTTTCTAGTTTCTTTTCCATTCCAGCACCTTCAGCCATGGCCGCAAGCTTCAATGTCTGAAGCACGAAGCTCGGCGGCAGTAGCAGCCCCAACCCCTTCCGCACGTGCTTGCAGGCGCCCTCGCCCTCCGCGTGCACCTGTAGGCCTCTCCTCCTCCGGCTTTCTTCGACCTATCGCGCTTTCTTCCTCCCGCAACCAGCCTCTGTGCGCCTCTGCAGTGGTCGATCAACCCTTACCGCGAACCCCAGTAGTGCCCACGTCACCCTCTCCTTCCACCACGCATGCTAGCAGCCTTCTTCGCGTGCTCTGTCGCAACCTTCCACCCGCAAGCCACCAGCCGAAGCCACTCCGCCCGTGCACCGAGCCGGCCACACTCACAGCACCGCCCGCTGCCGGTTGCGCGGCTTGCCCAACCACTGTAGCCACTGTTCACGCGAGTCTGCGCGACGCTGTGGCTACAGTGGGGTGACCGGTGAGCTTCTCACTTTACCGGTCACCCGACGTACCACAACCGGCCCTTGCCCATGCGCACGCCCGCCTGCACGTCTCCGCCCGCGTCGCCTACACCAGCCCACATGTCTGCTTCGCCCGCTCCCTTCGCGCGCGCCTGCGAGCGCCCGCTACAACCTTCGCGTAGCACGGTGCATTACGTCTCCTCTCCGAGCCCCTCGCCCTCCAGCGTGCACGTCCCCGCGTGCATACGCGCCTATGCATGCGTTTGAGGACCTTCAGAGGACGCATTGGGCTCGCAGATGACTTATCCGCCTCTTCTCCACAGTAGGGCTACTCTCTCTACCATCTCTCCTACCCTCTCTCTCTCTCTCACAACACTCTCTCACTCTCTTCACCGATGCTCACACACGCCTACACTCACACTTCCACACACACACACACACACCTATACTCTATTATAAACATATATATATACGTATACTTATATATATTGATATATATAAGCATATATTTATATACATATATAAATATATACATATATACATGTGTATATATATATACTTATATTTATACATATAGTAGTACCTATATACTTATGTATTAGTAGACATAAATATATATATATATATCTACATACTTATATATATACATATATCTATATACTTATACATATATATATATATGTATATATTTATACATATATCTATACATATATTAATACTTATATAACTATGTACTAGTCTATATACATACATATACATATATATATCTATATACTTATATATATATATATACACACATATATATACTAATATATATACAAACATTTATATACATATATATATATATAAATATACATATATCTATGTATATACTATTACCTATATAACTAAGTATAGATACATAAATATATATATATATATACACATATATGCACACCTACTTATATATACATACATATATACATATATTACTATATACATATACATGCATATATATTTACATCTATATAGTTATACTTATACATATATATATATATATATATATATATATATATAGATCTATACATATATCCATCTATACTTATATATATATATATTTACATACCTATATATATATACATATACATATATACATATATAGCTACATACATATATACATATACTTATATATATATATATACATATATACATATATATATACACATATATATATACATATATATACCTATATATTACCATATATACAAATAGATATATTTACATATATACATATATAGATATATTTTCACATTATTTACCAAACGTGGTATTGCGGGAATATCTGCTCCAGTTGCTGATATTCCCCGATACACGTGTACAAAAAGCATGTTCGCATTCATCTTCCAGCATCCATCCCACACTCCATGAGGCACCTAGTCCTGTTGGTTGTGTCTCTCTAGACGATGACCAACTCGACATCGTGCTACACTCTATCTCCGCCTCCACCCCTCCACTTTATACATATATAAACTATATTTACTTTATTTCTATTTCGCTTTCCTATTAGTAAAGAGATAAAAAAAATATATAAAAGAGAAAAGATAATCCTTGACTTGCAGCTACCCTGTCTTGCGAATAGTAAGACCCGTTTTGGGACCCTATTTTGGCTCAAAGCCAAGAACCCAATTTTGAGGGTGTGCCTCAAGGACAAAGATTACCAAAAGAAAATCTAAATAGAAAAACACCAAAAACACAATAAACGAAAGGAAGAGACTCGTTGTAGGAAGGCATAGAAACTTAACTTGTACCCCACTTCCTTGAGTTTGACCCTGGGCCTAAAAGTGACCAAGATAAAATCAAGTAGGGCAGGTAAAAAATTTTGTAAAAAGATGGTTAGGTCCGATTTAGGCTAACCACTATACACACTTCAATGATAAAATCATCATATTAACAACCTATTCGAGGTCAACACCATCAGGGAGCTTGCGAAACCCATGTTCAGAAGCCAACTCGGCCTCTTACCAATTGCATCTGAATTGGCTTAATCTTGCTCAATGTTGGGTCAATTTAAAGCACAACCCATTCCCAAGTGCTTTCTCATGTAGTCTTCACTAGAATTTCACTAAAATTCCTCCTTGCCGGTGGAGAGAACCACCATCGGTGCCCTTCGAAACCTCATCATTGCCCTCTACCACGTACGATAGGCAAAGGGATCTTCTTCCCCAGGCATCTGGGAAGCTTCTTATGAAGCTTCAAACTCCCTAACCCATTCTTCCACTCTGGCCACACCATCATCATCCTCCTCTCTGGTGTACCTCTGACAGTATCTCCCTCGCCTCCTGCTTGCCAATTACTGTAGGGCTTCTTCACTCCACCCCTTAACTACAAATCTAGCGCTTCTTGGATCCTAATTACCTCTCCTCTATCTTTCCCAATGTCGGCTACCTCACCGTCAACCACCTCCATCACTGACACACCTTCGCCTATCACACACCCCATAACCACCACCACCATCATTGCCTCACCACCATGGAACCTCCCAGCTCCTTAATTTACCCATTCACTAACATCATCACCATCCTCCATCATCGCTGACTGGAGCTCATTAGAGCTTCTCTGCCGCAAACCATCAACCATGTGCACTTCTAATCACCTTAGGGTTTTTGTTCTGTGAGTAGCACCTGACCTTCGTGTGTGCTTAATTCTAGCTCTTGAGCCATATTCTTATCACAGGTGCTTCGTCGTCATCGGTCATCATCTCCGTCTCCAGCCATTGTCATCCGATCCACACTGGTCTTGCCCTCCCAATCGACGTAGAACAACTTCTGGGTCATCTCTAGACACTCAATTAGGTGAAACATTGACAGCAGCAAGCCCAATTGAGCAACGTTTCTCCGCAGCTGCCACACGGAAGAAGTGTGGAATTTAGTCCCACATCGATGACTGACGAGCTCGTAGACATGTATAACACGCATCTTGTGTGTAACTCAGTCGCCTCAGTATGCATGGGGTGATGTCCCTCCTCTCATCACATGCCCTGCACACCCTCCTTCGCGATACCATGCATGCACGTTTGGGCTCTCGACCTGATTACCCGATTACTGTTTACCTGTATAGCCTGACCCAAAATCAAGGAAAGAGAAAAAGGAAATCTGAGGGGTGAGGGGGAGGTTTTGCTCCTTGAGATTCTTCCCCCCACCCCTGCACAACACTTGGGCATTTCAAAGGCTTATTCCTTGTGCTACTATTTCTTGGTGACTTTAAGTCATCTGGTGTGCTTAGCCAACATCTAGGCTTGGTTCTGGGCACCATGGATTTATTAAGCATTGGTTTGATGTGGATTAGTGGTTCTCGACACTGTTCGCTAATTTGACTCTGAATACTGTTGGGATTTGCGCTTAAATTCTTGGGTTAAATTAGTGGTTTCAACCACCATTTTTTATCCCATCTTTTTATATTTCTATCTTTAATATTTGAGGTACATCTTTGCTTAATATTGAATATCATTTTTTATTATTTAATTCACCTACGTTATTATTCTTGATTACTGTGATTAATGGATTTATTTTCTGTATTTGCTCTCTATGAATGACCTTGTAGTCACGTTTGATTTTATACCATATAAATTTAAATGTCATTCACTTTTTTTGACTATACTATGATGCATATTTTAAAACTCGACGAAAGCGCATCAACATTTTGGCGTCATTGCTTGGGAGCAACATGCATTTCATTCACTGACTACAATTCTGATTTGGTACTAACTTGCTTTATCTGATTTGCTATGATTGTACGTGGTGAATTTGAAGATCGGCTGCACACGCAACCATACCAAGGGCAGGTAATCTCATTCACTTCCATTTTAACCCCTCATCTCTTGAAAGATTAAAAGGAAAATCAATTAGGATCTACTTTCTTTATTTCATAGTAATCATCATCTGAGTTGCCTAATTTGACCTAATTTGATTAGAGATCCCTATCCTGATACTTGCACCTATTAGAGACTTAAGGTGCCTTGGGCTATTCACCTTATTGATTGAGCCCAAGGTACCAATTTCTGGAAAGAATTGGACTTGAAAAATAGAGCCAAATTAGGGTTTCCATATTAGGGTTTCAGGAATGCACACTTGCTTCATTTAAAGAGAACATATTTCCCACATCATGTGTTACCCAAGCCCTGGTTGAATTGATCTAATCAAGTGAACCCTAAAATCAAGGCTCTGACAATCACTTGAATCATTAAAATTTGAGATCTAATTAACTGTTTGCAAATCACTTCAATGTGATTTGTGTTCTTGACCCAACCCATGTTCAATTTTAGGGCAGGTCAGGTGAAGTTGGTCCACTTTGTGGATCAACCAATCTTCAAATTAGGTCACAAATCAAATCAACTTTAAAGTTGAAGTGAAATTCAAGGCACATACTCAAGATTAAAATTTGTAGACTTAGGATTCAATCTTGCTTATTCCAGTCTACTTGGATCATAGTGACAGGGAAGGTTAGGTGAGGGAAACCCTGTAACCCATGGGGACGCTCTACCATATAGGGGTCTTTGTGGGACTCTCCCTTCCTGGCTACCAAAGTAATTTTCAAGTAAGTTTCTAATCCAGAGGTATCATCCACCTCAAACCTCCTTAGTCATCTAAAATTTTTGGGTGCCTCGATTGGGTAGAATACACATTTTGTCCGTTATCTAGTTCCCTAGTGCATGGTCAAGAGGAGGTCCTTAAGACTGAACTTGAGGCTTCCATTGGCAGTTCATTTCTTATTAAGGCCAAGCCCCAACCCAGTTGTTTGTGCTCCCACCTGATCAGGTTGAGATCTCTTTAGACACTACCACATCTGAGCCTAACTCTCCATCATCTGCATCCATGGAGAATCCAGAAGAAGAAGAACCCACTATTCAGAATCAATTATAGCGCCTCACCAATCTATTCCACGCATTAGTGAACCCTTCGTCCTGGCCATACATGTGAGATCACTACAATCCTGCCACGGTGGGGATCGAACCTAGGGTGCAAATCCCAGCTAGAGGACCTGATACTAAATTGAAGCTGAATCTAATTAATGCAATCCCCAAATTCCATGGCTTGAACTCCAAAGATCTCTTCCAACACATCCAATAGCTGAAACATCTGGCCCAGACCTTTGGACCACCTATTCAAAACCAGAACTTCCTGCTCATGAAGATGTTTTCCTTCTCCCTTATGGACAAGGATGCCCATTGGTATCAGACTCTAACTCATCCAATTAACACATTGGATGAACTCCAATCTAAATTTCTAAAGAAATTCTTCCTAGTTGGTTGCACCAACTCTTTAAGGTACCAAATCACGCATTTCACGCAAAATCCAGGAGAACCACTTCATGAGGCATGGGATCGCTTTTTGGATCTCAAGCGGAAATGCCACCATCACGGAGTTCCTAAATGGGAACAAGTCTAGTCTTTTTACTAGGGACTCCATAAGGATATCAAGCTATTTGTTAATGCAACTGTGGTGGCTACATCAAGGGTCAACATGAAGATACCATTTGGGAAATTCTTGAGAACTTCTGTAAGAACTCCATAAATAATTAATCTATTGGTGTGTTTGATCGGACGACCACCCATGCATTGACAAACATGTGTGGGGCACACGAGACTCAAGGACTATCTGCATCTGTCGATCTGGAGTTGGTGTCCAGTCTCCTGGATAAGGTCTCTATCATTATGAAGAAGGTGAACAAATTAACTCGACATCTATAGAGAGCCACCATGACATAGCAGAGCACATATGTGCAACTGCCCTCAATAAAGGAGGTTGTGCATAACATTCACCACCAATTATATTAGGGGGTGGACACTTATCCACCCCCATCTGATCCCGATTTTGGAGGAAGCTCTGAGCCATCCTAGTCTAGTTTGGGGAACTCCAAACCCTCGTACTCCGATTACTCTGGAGTTTCTCAGACCTACGAGGATCTCCATGCCATTCGAAATGATCCATTCTCCAACACCCACAACCCTGGATGGCGCAATCATCCCAAATTTGCTTAGTAGGGAAATAATCAAAACTCGAGACCTCAATTCCAACCTCAACCACAAGTTCAGTGTTGAAGTGGAGAATCGTCACAAAATGATTGATTTTGAAAACCCATCTTCATAGCGTAATTTGAGAGAAAAATCCATCAACAGATAATTTTACCAAAACTCACAAGGAATTTCGAGTCGAACACCGGGAGGCTAAGTTGATTCTCAATCTGCAATTATATTTTTTTTGGTGTAATTTTGGTTTTAAGACTGAATAATCATAATGAGTCAATACTGTACTAGAGAGAGAGAACAAAACACTTTATAATAGAGATATTATTTTTACAACTAGACAGTGGTAAATCTACTCTAGAAAGCAGTAAAGAGAAGGGGGGTGAGAAATTATCCTCTTCGTCAGCTTCTTGGAGGACAAGCCAGAACAGGCGACGCTTGGAAGATGGAGAGTGGTGAGGGAAGATGAAGAACGAAGAGAGAAGAGCTGGGGGTGATGTAGGACATCGTCGGCATAGGATCCACTTCCAAAACATGGGTGAGAAGACGGCCACAGGAGCTCCACGAACAGGGCGAGAAGTGGACAAAATTTTTATTTTAACTCTTGAGGAGCATCCCGGGTTTGGGACAAGCTTCTTTAGAGCTATTGAGATGGAGAGAGGTGAAGGAAGGGATGAAGAAAATGTGGGGTCGTAGGGCCTTTTATTGGTGAGGATTGGAGGGGTAAATGGGTCAATTAAATCTTTAATAATTAATGCACAGGTCTTTAGTGATGGATTTATTCATCACTAAAGATCTGAACATGGGCTTAGGTCTACTCGTTTGCTGCACCTCTTCCTCTTCCATTGATCCAATGCATACTCACATCCTTGAATCCTTAGCTGTTCGATCACGAGATCGAACGGCATAGGATGCATCCGCCTCATCGTGTTCTCATGTCTGATCGCCCATGTAGGACGCATCTGATCACGCGTGTAGCACTCCTCGCATTTGGGTGCGCCATGTGGCTGTTCCATTACTATCAATTACACATTGAGTAGCCCAATTTCATCCGCGCCTCCTTCTCGTGGATTGGATCTGCCCGCTGTGGCTTGATCGTGTGTCGCACAATTTGCGAGAGGTGCCTCACTGCTGCACTACAAAGCCACTTGAGTCATGCGGAGGTTTTTGAGGTCAACCATTCATGGTCATTGGATCTTCATCCAACAGCCATGATCCTTCATCTCTTGAGCCTTCAGAAGTAGAGTAGAGGGGTGCGGGCGGGTCTGGATGGTTTGGATGGTGTCACCTGGTGCCATCCTGGTCGTCTATCTTCTTTGTGTGTAGATGGTGCCATGGATTTCGGATTGGACCGATATTCACGACGTTGGGCAACGATCACCGATTAGAATCCATCCATGCGATAGGATTTGTCCTCTAAAGTATGAATTTACACCACCTGGTCCCTCGACCTCTGATCTTTCTTGGACTGCATCTGACGCTATAGAGGTCTGATCGGGGCGATCTTGGTGTCGTTAAACTCCAATCGTCGCCCTGATCAAATATGTAAGGTTGGATCTTTAATCCGAGGCCCCGATAAGATATTGCCTTATTTCCTGGTCACAAAAAGAGAAAATTAATGTAAAATTTATACAACCTAATCTAAATGCATGATTAAGCATGTTATGCAATATTTATAATGTATGATGCAACTATATGCCTAAGAACGTGCATAAATAGATAGTTTATGTGATATAAATGTGTTTACATCACACCTCCATGCCTATTTTTTGCTAGTCCCTAGCAAAGCTACATGCTATTTATAAGAGAATTAGAATCAGATTTCTTGGGCAATAGTTATTTTTCAACACTTAGGGAAATTTTTACTAAGGACCTGAACTATAAAGACACAACAGCACCCAGGTGTCTGCCAAAATGCAGACCTCCCAAGCCCTTGCCTTATTAAAAAAAGAAGGATCTTTTTCTTCTTTTCTAATTTTGTTTTGGATTTTTGAGTTTAGGGTTTCCGAGCAGCTTTCTACGGTTAATCAACCCACCAAAGACTCAAAGGGAACTCTAAGTTCTAGGCATCCTTTCGTGATTGTGATAGACTCATTGATCAACAATCATAACAAACTTTGGGTTTCTATGCCCCTAGGTGACCTTAAAAAAAAAATTATGCCTAAAGGTGAATCTATACAACTAGTAGCTTTTTCCCTACTTTTGTTTTTATGGGGTCAACACAAAGGTGAACCCAGTGTATCTCCCTGGCTTGTCCTACTTCTTTGCTTCTTCCTAGGTATTTGGAATTAAACATGCATTTTTGTGAGCTGGATTTTGGACAACAGACCAATGGGATGTTACCCACGATAACTTGCAAGCGACACTCGTGTGCTGAAGTGTGCCTTCTTTTTTTTTCTTTTCTTTTCTCCTTTTTTATTTCTTTTTCTTTTCTTTTTGGATATTTTCCTTTTTCCTTTCTTTCCTTAAGTAGGTCGCTTCCCTGATATAAGATTTACCTAAAGGTAGCAAGAATAGAATGGCCGTGTGATTGAGCTTTTGACAACCGACCAATGGTCTGTTAACCACGATAACTTGCCAGCCATACCGCCCTAGAAGCTTCATTAGCTACCCAATTTCCGTTAAAACCACCAAAATGTGAGTCAGTGCAAATAGTGTGTATATGCTTAGACTTAAAATCCCCTTAAATCAGAGGGCTAGTTGATAACTCGTGTACTTATCACCCCAACTTATTTAACCAATTTGAAATAAATTCAGCATGGCAAGGACTTGATAAACAAATCCACATTTTAGTGGACACCCGAGCTGATTAAGCACGAAGACCTAAAGGGTCTAAGTGTTTAGATCATACTTTTATTATTCCCTAAGGTTGAAAAATCCTAATGCCCATGTATTCTTTTCCTAATTTGATTTTTTTTCAATAAATAAAGAGAAAAATAAGAAGAATTTACAAGAATTCCATAGAACTGACAAAATGATTCAGAAATGAATCCACCCCCCCATGCCTAATTGATGCAATGTCCTCATTGAAAGTAAAAGGTATGAGAAGTAGGGTAGAATGAAGAAAATATCACCTATATTCCATGATGTTTGGGTTAGCTCTGAGTCAGACTGCATAAGTGCTGAGTTTAATGCCATTAGCTAGGCGAAGTCCATCCAAAGAAATCACATTAAGGTTAAAGCAACCTTATCTGAGATGGGTTCTAAAATAACACGGTCAACATAAGGTTGTGGACGTTGTTTGTTGACCTTAAAAGAATTACCCATCCATGGGTCAGAAATCCCAAAGACCCCATTTGGAAATATACGATCGATGATGAATGGGCCATTCCACTTTGACCTAAGTTTGTCGGGAAAGAGCTTAAGTCGATAATCAAAGAACTAAACATTCTAGTTCGGCTGAAAGCTCTTGTGGGAAATCAGTTGGTCATGAAGAGCTTTGGTTCGAGCCTTATAGATCTTGGCATTCTCATACACATCATTTCTAAGTTCCTCCAACTCAGATAGTTAGAGCTTCTTAGTCTTTCCAGCTAAGATTAAATCAAAGTTGCATTTTTTGATTGCTTAGAATGCTCGATGTTTAATCTCTATGGGTAAATGACACACCTTTCCAACACCAGAAGAAACGGTGACATGCTTATAGGCATTTTGTATGCTGTACGGTAGGCCTAAAGGGGGTCCTCAAGCTTTTGAGTCTAATCTTTTCGATCAGGTCTAACCGTCTTTTGCAAGATGTACTTGATCGCCCGATTGAGGATCTCAGCCTGTTCGTTCATTTGAGGGTGGTAAGGTGTGGGGATTCTATGATTTACCCTATATTTTGCTAGTAAATTACGAAACTGTGCATTTGTGAAGTAAGTACCACCATCACTGATGATTGCCCTCAGAATCTCGACCTGACCAAAGATATTCTCTTTGACGAAATCGATGACCACCTTGTGGTCATTGGTTCGGGTGGGAATAGCCTCGATCCATTTGGACACATAATCAACAGCGACAAGAATGTACTAGTGTCCAAATAAAGGGAGGAAGGCTCCCATGAAATAGATGCCCCAAATGTCAAAGATTTTGACAGGAAGAATTGGGTTTAAAGGCAACATGTCTCTCTTGGTTATGCCCCCGAGAGCCTGGCATTGGGAACACAACCTTGAGAATTCCTGGGCATCCTTGAATAAACAAGGCCAATAGAATCTAGATTGAAGTATTTTTGCAGCTGTCTTTTTCCTGGAGAATTGTCTGCCACACGCAGACGCATGGCAGAACTCAAGTATGCTTTGAAACTCTTTCTCCAATACACATCGGCGAATAATTTGCTCAGAGCCGATGCGATACAGTTCAGGGTCATCCTAGAAGTAATATTTGGCCTCAGATTTGAGTCTATCCCATTATTTCTTGGTCTAATCTCAAGTAATTTGACCAACAGCCAAATAATTTACTATGTCTGCAAACCAAGGGGTTTGGACACTTGAAACTGCAAGAATAGTCTCGTTTGGAAAAGTATTGAAAGATGATCCGCCACCACATTCTGTGCCCTAGATTTATCTTTGATTTCAAGATCGAATTCTTGAAGTAGAAGAATCCATTGAATGAGCTGGGGTTTGGCATCATTTTTGGCCAAGAGATATCTCAAGGTCGAGTGGTCCGTGAAAATTATGAACTGAGACCCTAAGAGATAAGCCCTAAATTTTTCAAAGGCAAATACTACAGCTAGCAATTCCTTCTCAGTAACAGTGTAATTCCTCTAGGCCTTGTCCAGAGTTTTGCTAGCGTAGTAGATGACAGAGGGCTTTCTATTGATCGTTGACCCAAAATAGCCTTGACCGCATAATCAAAAGCATTGGTCATGATCTCAAATGGGGCTGTCCAAACCTGTGGTTGCAACACCAGAGCACAAGTGATTGCTGTTTTAAGAAAATCGAATGCCTTGCGACATGATTCGTTGAAATCAAACGGTGTATCTTTGGCGAAAAGGTTGCTTAAAGGTCGAGCAACCTTGGAGAAATCCTTAATGAACCTCCTGTAGAATCCAACAAGATTGAGAAATGAGTGGATTTGTTTGACAAATGCGGGAGGAGGAAGTTTGGAAATAGCCTCAACCTTAGCTTTGTCAACTTCAATTCCCCATTCAGAGATTACATGACCCAAGACGATACCTTCTTGTGTCATGAAATGACTCTTTTCCCTGCTAAGGACCAATCTTATTTTGATGCATCTTTTAAGGATCAATTAGAGATTAGCCAGGCAAGATTCAAACGAATCTCTGAAAATGGAGAAATCGTCCATGAAAACTTCCATAAATTCTCCCACCATGTTAGAAAAAAAGGCTAGCATGCACCTTTGAAAAGTCACTGGTGCATTGCAAAGCATGAATGACATTCTACAGAAAGCAAAGGCTCTGTTGGGACAGGTGAAAGTCGTCTTTTCCTGATCCTCAGGATGGATAGGGACTTCATTGTATCCCAAGTAACCGTGCAGGAAACAGAAGTACTTTTTCCTGGCTAATCTTTCAAGGATTTGATTAATGAAGGGCAAAGGTAAATGATCCTTTCTCGTGGCTATGTTTAGCTTCTTATAATCGATATAGACCCTACAAGAGGAAGCTGAATGAGTTGTGACAGATTCTCCATTCTCATTAGTCACAATGGTAATCTCAGCTTTCTTGGGAACAATTTGCATGGGACTTACCTAAGGACTATGTAAGATTGGATAAATGATTCCTATGTCGAGCCACTTAACTATCTCTTTCTTGAATACTTCTCGCATATTAGGGTTCAATCTCCTCCTCATCTGGCGAGAAGGGCAGGATCCGTCTTCCATGAAAATTCTGTGATTGCAGTAAGATGGCTCAATCCCCCTAAGGTCATGGATGGTTCAACCAATTGCCGTTTTGTGTTCTTTTAAGATCTTGATCAGTTTTATCTCCTGCTTCTTAGTCAATCTAGAACAGATAATCACAGGGAGTGTTAATCGAGTTTTTAGGGCCAGATAGGAGTTTAAATATGTTTCATTATAGCAAAGTCTCCTAAATAGCTCAATAAACAAATAAAATTTATAACTCAAAATCAAGAAATTAACTCTATGGTTGAACACAAGGAGCAAGTATTGCAACTCATGCGCTAATCGAGATAAATATATAAATGAGCATAGGAATTCAAGTCAATAATGATATTTAATGAATAATATCTACCCAAAACTAATTTTGAATGTAAAACATGAGTATATGAAGAGTTTGACAAGGCAAAAAGATATCCAAGAAAAAATAATGGTGATTTGAATCACCAATTATTAGTTTTGACACATGTATACCAATTACTCAATATCTGAATAATATGAACAGTGGCTTGAACCACTTAAGTCAATTTCCACGCCAACCAATGTTTCTACATTATTGTTCTCAAAGCAAATCAGATGTCACCTTCCTTACATCAGACGACTTAAATGTCGCCTTCATATCACAACACAGGGCTTCAAAAGCCTTTCTCTTTTTCTTTCCTTCTTTAGCTTCTCCTTCTTCTCTTCTTAAAGCTTTCTTTTTCCTTTTCTCTTCTGAGTCCTTTCCTTCACAACACACGGGGAGCAAAGGCTTTTAGTGACCAAGTGTCGAATAGGGGAACCAACTCAAAGCAAAACCCTCCCTCACCCACTCTCTCTCTCTTTCCTTCCTCTCCTCTCTCAAATATTTGGGTTGTAACCAGGTATTTGGATCATGAGCAGTGACCAGGGCTATTGGGGGTGTGTGGTAGCCGAGGAGTGCTCGATAGGTTAGGTTAACAGGTTGCGCGGGTGAATGGGGACCCAACCCCCGTGTACTAGGTGAGAAGCCTAAAGCAAAAAAATAACTTAATCACGCTCAAGCACTCTTCCATCCCTAATGGGGCACTAATGTGCCTGCTCCTCTTCGCATGCGTGCAACTACTGGATGGTCCATCGAATTGAAGGTGAAGAGGAGGTGGTCTCCTCCAATTAACAGCCTTGTCATGAACCTGGGTTGATTTCGCACTTCCCAGAGCAAAGGCTTGGAGCTTTCGTGGCATGGAGCTCCAAGAACAAGGTGGCGACGGCGGCGATGATGGTGAAGTATGGCAAAAAACTGATAGTCAAGAACACAGCCTCTCAACCCAATTAAAAATGCTCAGGAGCATCACCGGACAACAACATGTGTGTGGGTGGTGGTCATGTGGTGTGATAGGGCGTGAGGTGGTCGGACAGAGATGGAGGATATGAACTGAAGTGGGTTTGTTCGGTGGGACTTTGGAGTCGGCGATAGGGTGGAATAGGAGAGGGGTTTTGGTTGAAGGTGCACGGCAGAGGTTTCGGGAGTGGTGGTGAGGTGTTTAGAGGTGTGTGGTGAGGGGAAGACCTTGCCGGAGGTATGGCCAGAGATGGGAACGAAGGTGGATGGTGGTGGCGTCGAGGGTTGAAACTAAGATAAAAAGGGATAAATAAGAAGTGGGGGAGGAGATAAACCAAATTAACCCCATCCAAATGGATGAAAGGGTAAGATAGGTGCCAGCTTTGGTTGGCTGGTACTGGAGAAGGAGAAATCTTCAATTGGTGAATGGCAAGGAAAGGAGGGAGACAGTGACTACTAGTACCACAAGACATGGACGATCGTGGGGAAGGAGAATCCACCTGCTATTGTCTGTGATGGTGGACGAGGAAGGAGGTCAGAGGGCTCATCGGAGTTGGCGGAGAAGGAGGTCGGGAAGAGGGGAAGAGGTGGTATCTGGCCTCCAAACCAAGCTAAGTAAGGCAGTCAATGGGGGTCTTTTATAGTTCATTGGGTGAGCTTTCAAGCATGGAAACAATCTTGAAAGCTCCTCAAATCAGGGAGTAGGCTTACGGATTTCCAAGAGTTCGCATGAACTCTTGGGCAAATTAGGAAGGCCATGAAAGAGTTCAGATGGAAGGGGTCTCCTCAGGAGTCTCCCTTCCAAATTTGGAAGGGTTTCTCTGTGAAATCAGGGATATCTTCCTAATTGAAGATAGGTTGTTGATGGGTTGACACGGCCATGGTGGCAGGGACCTATTGGTGAAGAAGATAATGAAGTTAAGGGGGCTATGCAATAAATTTCAAAAGTTAAGGGGCTATTTGAGAGAAAAAGAGTTTGACTGGATCAAAATGAAAACTAGGTTAAGGTAATCTCTAGTTGGATCCAAATCTTGGTTTTAACCAAGTTTGTTTGGGTAATTTATGCAAAAACCTAAATTACGGCAACTATTTGTCTGAACTTTATTTTAGGTCAAAATAGTTTCCAATGGTCAAATCAAGGATACCAAACCTTATTGAATACTTTTCTGTGGTGTTTAGAAGGTTTAAGTGAATTTTATCCTTACCATAACCTCATTTAATTAAGCAGGTCTCTATTTAGGGTTTTAGATTCCGTTAATTCTTGGAATGCATGAAAACCTATTTCTTTTCGCACGGATCCTCTTATTATACTTTAGTGGACTTTTGCCCTTTAATTAACCCCAAGAAAAACCCATGGTTATTCTGCATTTATGATAGGATGGTAAAATTGCATATTTATCCCTAATTTATTATTTATCTTTCAGAAAGGATATGCAATGAATTACAACTCTTCAACGATTATGTAGGATCGTTTGTCTATTGATTATTACTAATTAAAGCTAGTTATGGATGATGATGACATTATCATCATACTCCCATGCCTAACTTTTGCTAGTCCCTTACAAAAATCTTATGAAAAAAACTAGAGTTTTGGACCATGCTCTGAAGATTACAGGCCTGATTCTTATTTATTCTTTTAGAAATTAGGTTAGAATGCTAATAGTAGGCCTAGAGGTACTCAAGTATCAATCAAGATCCAGACCTGACCAGCTCTAGCCTCAGTCTGTCGTGAAGGTTTCTAAGGCCAACAAAACTATCCAAAGGTTCGTTGGACCCAGCGGTTAAAGCACCTGTGCTTTTAACATGGTCAGTATAGGCTTAGTTTGCAGTGTGTTTTTGTGAGAGAGAGGGATAGAAGAATTTCTTTGGATTTTTGCTGAGCTTTCTCTCTCTTTTTCTTAATTATTTTTCTAGCCTCAAATTGTCCATAAACACGGTCTATATCAGATTCCTTATTCCCACCATCAATCCTCGCACGGTCCCTGGCAATCGATGCTTCGAGATTGAACTGTGATCGCATGGGTTTCGCATGTTTGAAATCAGGGTTACGAGTAACCTGTCGTCGTAGTTGCAAAACTCGTAATCAAATATAATTTATACCGAAACTCCAAGGGAGTCCCAAGATGAACATAGGGAGGCGACATATACTTTGTATGAAAATGACACTTTGATTTGTTTCTTTTTGGTGTTTTAGGGTTTTTTTTTGTTGTTTTTGAAATAAAATGACAACCAATCACAAGAGAGATGGAATCGAATATGATATATTGCATGAATGTCAATTACAATAATCCAGAAAACATAAAAAGAGGGGGAGGTGAGAAGAAATCTCCCGAAGTTGCTGTTCGGCGAGATGATGGCACCTGGCGAAAGCTCAGACGAAGGAGTTGGGAAGTAGGATGACAGAGGTGAGATGTGGGAGGTCATCGGGTAGAGGAAAGCTTCAGCATAGCTCTAGAATGGAGGTGAGATGGCAGAGATAATCTACTACCAGAATGGGGATGGGAAGATGGAGGAGTATTTGGTGGGGCAGAGTTTCGCTACACTAATAGGTGCCTTGGGAGCTTGAGAGCAAGCTCTAACAGTGCGTTGGTAGGCTAGCTAGAGCATGGGAGTAGGTTGGAGTAGTGTAGGTAGAGATGGCTTGGAAGGGAGGGGGTGTAGGTCCTTATATAGCGACCTCCAGGACATCACTGTAAGTGTCACTGTAGCTAGCTCACACCCACTAATGCACGCAGCTGGCCATGCACCTGCGAACAATTAGCGATGGTTGTAAGCGTTACTGTATATCCAGCTCAAGCATCGCTGTAGCCACCTCACGGCCACCCATGTGAGTTGCGCTATCCCTCCTCATGCGTGTAGCTTGTGTGAAGGCCCTACTGGCGTGCGCACTGGCATGCACTGGTGTACGCATGGGCACGCTTCTGGTGCATGCTAGTGCTGCGCTGGCTGCGTTGGGCACTAGCTGGATTGAGAATTGGGGTGCTACGGGGATTCGACCATGCGCCCCTCCCTTGCAATCCAATGCCTCCACCATTGCGCCACATCCATAAGTGTGCTGCGAAGATGAGTTGAGGTCGCGTGGTGAGGGTGGGCACTCAGACATTGAATTTTCATCCAATGGCAACGATCACTTGTTGGGTGGCCATTGGTGGTATGGAGGTAGCTTTGGGCTCTCCAGATGGTGCCACGTGGCACCATCCGGACCGTCCACCCTTCTTTGCTTGCAGAGGATGTCACGGTGCTCAGATCGAGGTGATTTCTACGTTGTTGGATTGCGATCATCGCTTTGGATCCATCCATACGGTCGGATTTTTCTTCCAAAGTCTGTAAGGATGTCGCGTTGCCTCCTAGCAATATAAAATGAAGGAATTAATATACAGAACATACAACTATCCTAAATACAAGGCAATGGTTGTTTATGCAATATTTATATCATGATGTGTAATGCTAAGCCTAGGAACTATCGTGAATAAGCATTTTATCATGAGTTCATGTGTGTTTATGATACCTCCATGTTTACTTTTTGCTTGTCCCTAGCAAAATTAATGTAAATGCTATTTTATAAAAGTAGAATTATGATTCGATCTCTTAGGCATAATTTGTTGGTTACTTTAGGAACTTTCAACCCAAGACCAGGTTACGAAGAATCGACAGGGCCTAAGTGTCAGCCAGAATGCAGTCCGTCCAAGCCCTCACCTTATTTGAGAAGAGAAGATACAAAAATTTTTTCTTGTTTTTCTTCTTTTCTAACTTTTTTGTACTTTTGAAGTTTGAGAGTTCCAGTATAACTTTTTACGGCTACTCAACTCGCCTAAGACTCGAAAAGGACTCTAAGTGCTAAGAATCCAACGAAAAGAGTGAAAGACTCACTAGGCGACTGTTAAAACGGACGTCGAGTTTCTACGACCCTAGGTGACCTTGCCTAGAGCTTTATCTTTTCGAACGGTAGCTTTCTCCCTACTTCTTTTATTGATGGGGTCAACACAAGGGTGAACCCAGTGTATATCTCCTCGGTTTATTCTACTTCCCCGCTTCTTCCCTAAGTGTTTTGGGAATTATTGTGCATTTTTTGTGAGTTGAGTTCTGGACAACCAACCAATGGGCTGTTACCCACGACAACTTGCCAGTCATACTCGTGCGGTGAAGTGTGGTTCTTTTATTATTTATTATTTTCTCCTTTTTCTATTTTTTTCCTTTTCTTTTTTTTTTAAGTAGGTGACTTCCCTGATCTAAGATTTACCTAAAGGTAGTACAATGAAAATGGTCATGTAACTGGGCTCTAGACATCCAGCCGATGTGCTGTTACCACCAGCAACTTGCTAGCCATACCACCCTAGATAGTTCATTAGCTACCCAATTTCTGAAGAAACCGTTGAAAAGTGAGTCAGTGCAAAAAAAGGTGTGTAGATGCTTAGGCTTAAAGTCCCCCCAAATCAGAGGGCGGGTTGATAAGTCACATACTTATCATCCCAATTTATTTACCAATTTAAAATAATTTTTAATTGGTGAGAACTCGAGACTAAGTCCACATTCGAGTGGACACTCAGGCTAATTAAGCCCGAAGACTTGAAGAATCTAAGTATTTAGATCTCAAAGTATCAATTCGTAAAGTTTGCAACTGCTAATGCCTAAGTTCTCATCTCCTAATTCTTTTTTTTTTTTAATCAAATTAAGAAGAAATTACTGTTACAGCTGACAAAAGGATTATAAGATATATCGACCCCCCCATGCTTAGCTATTGCAATATCCTCATTGTTAAAAATGCATGCATACAGGAGAGTAGAAGTGGAAGAATAGCACCTGGTTTTCGTGGGATTCTGGTCTGCTTGGAACAATCTTTAAACATGCTGAGTTTAGTGCCTTCAACTAGGCAATGATCGGCACACGGTGGTTAAGGAAAGGTAAGAGCAACCTTGTCCGAGACGAGTTCAGGGAGCATATGGTCAACAAAGGGTTTGAGACCCTGTCCGTTGACCATGAAGATATTAGCCATCTTTGGGTCAGAGATTTCAACGGCCCCATTAGGGAAAATATGCTCAATAACAAATTGGCCATCCCACTTAGACTTGAGTTTTCTGGGGAAAATCTTTAATCGAGAATCGAAAGGCCAGACCTTTTGGTTCGGCTCAAAGCTCTTATGTTAAATCATCTGGTCATGGAGAGCTTTGGTCCTTGCCTTATAGATTCTGGCATTTTCATAAGCATCATTTCAAAGCTCCTCCATCTCAGATAATTGGAGTTTCCTAGTTTTCCGGGCCAACTCTAGTTCAAAATTACATTTCCTGATGGCTCAAAAAGCTCGATGTTCAAGTTCTACAGGTAAGTGACATGCCTTACCAAACATCAGATGGAACGAAGACATACCGATAGGATTTGGTATGCCGTACGGTAGGCCCAAAGAGCATCATCTAGCTTTTGGGTCCAATCCTTCCTATCAAGCCTAAGGATTTTCTGCAAAATGTTTTTGATCTCCCAATTGGAGACCTTGGCTTGTCTGTTCGTCTGAGGGTGGTAAGGTGTGGAAATCCGATGATTCACCTTGTATTACCCCAGTAAATTATGAAACTAGGCATGAGTGAAATGTGTGCCACCATCACTGATAATTGCATGAGGAACTCCAAACCAACTGAAGATATTTTTCTTCACAAAATCGATGACCACCTTGTGGTCATTAGTTCGGGTGGGAATTGCCTTAATCTATTTGGACACGTAATCAACAGTGACCAGAATATACTGTTGTCCAAATGAAGGAGGGAAGGGTCCTATAAATTCGATGCCCCAAATGTCAAAAATTTCGACGGAAAGTATTGGGTTCAAGGGCATCATATCTCTCTTAGCCATGTTCTCGAGTGTCTGGCATCGGGTGCATGACTTTGAGAATTCCTGGGCATCCTTAAATAATGATGGCCAATAGAATCCAGATTGCAAGATTTTTGCTACTATCTTTTTCCCATAAAAGTGTTCTCCACATGCAGATGTGTGGTAGAACTCAAATATGCTATGGAACTCAATTTTTGGGATGCATCAATGAATAATCTAGTCTGCACCGATGTGGTACAGCTCGAGATCGTCCCAAAAGTAATATTTGGCCTCAGACATAAATCTATCTCATTGTTGTTTGGTCCAATCCTGGGGGATTTGACCAATGGCCAAATAATTGACGATATTCGCAAACTAGGGGGTTCGGATACCCAAACTGTAAGGATAGTCTCACCTGAAAAAGTAATAGAGATTGGGACATTCGGATGAAGAGAATCAGTTAGGATTCTCAAGAGGTGATCTACCACTACATTTTGTGCCCTAGCTTTGTCCCTGATTTCAAGAACGAATTCTTGAAGCAGTAGAATCCAGCGATAAGCTAGGTTTGGCATCCATTTTGGCCAAGAGATGTTTCAAGGTCGAGTGGTCAGTATAGATGATGACACGAGAACCTAAAAGATAAGCCCTGAATTTTTCAAAAGCAAAAACTACAGCTAGCAATTCTTTTTCAGTAATGGTGTAGTTCCTTTGGGCCTCGTCTACAGTCTTGCTATTGTAGTAAACCACAGAGGGCTTTTTCTCAATCTTTGACCCAAGATAGCCCTGACGGTATAATCAGATGCGTCAGCCAAAATCTCAAATGGGGCTTTCCAGATCGATGGTTGCAACACTAGGGCACAAGTGACTATTATTTTTAATAAATCAAATGCCTTAAGGAATGATTCATCAAACTTGAACAACGTGTCTTTGGCCAGAATGTTACTCAAGGACTGAGCAACCTTTGAGAAGTCCTTAATGAATCTTTTGCAAAAACCCACATTCCCAAGGAAAGAGTGGATCTGTTTTACGGATGTGGGTGAAGTCTAGAGACAACATTCACCTTAGCTTTATCAACCTCAATACCCCGACGTGAGACCAAATGATCGAGGACAATGCCTTCCTGAGTCATAAAGTGGCTCTTTTCCCAGCCAAGAACCAGACGTGTTTTGATGCATCTCTGGAGGATCAATTCCAAGTTAGTTAGGAAAGACTCAAAAGAATCTCTGAAAATGGAGAAATCATCCATGAACACCCCAAGACAGTCTCCCACCATGTTAGAAAAGATGGCTAGCATGCACCGTTGAAATGTCGTAGGTGCATTGCAAAGCCCGAATGACATTCTACGGAATGCAAAGGTTCCATAGGGACATATGAATGTTGTCTTTTCCTGGTCTTCGGGATGGATAGGGACTTGGTTATATCCCAAATAACTGTCCATGAAACAAAAGTTTTTTGCCCAATTGACCTTTCAAGGATTTGATCAATGAATGGTAAGGGAAAGTGATCCTTTTTAGTAGTTGTGTTCAGCTTCCTATAGTCAATATAGACTCTCCAAGCAGAAGCTGAATGAGTGGTGAAGGTTTCCCCTTCTCATTAGTTGTAATGGTTATTCCCGCCTTCTTGGGTACAATCTGAACGGGGCTAACCCAAAAACTATCCGAGATTGGGTAAATAATCCTAGCATCGAGCCACTTGATCACTTCTCGCATATTCGGGTTTAGTCTCCTTTGCATCTCATGACAAGGGCGTGATCCATCTTACATAAAAATACAATGACTTTAATAAGATGGCTCAATCCCCCTAAGGTTGTGGATGGTCCAACCAATTGCCTCCTTGTTGTTCTTAAGGACCTTAATTAACCTTGATTCTTATTCCTTAGTCAAATTAGCACAAATAATCACAGGAAGCGTGCTTTCAGGTCCAAAGAACTCATATTTCAAATTTTTGGGTAATGGTTTCAATTCCAGTTGAGGTGGGTTTAGAATAGAAGGTAGGGAGGATGTTGACAAGGATTCTTTAGGATGATCTAGTGGAATCAACAGCCTCTTCAGGATGTGGTAGGCCTACCATGGAGGGTTGTGGGTTGGGTTCACTAAAGCTAGTGGAGTCCTCGAGTGCACTAATTGTCATACAAGTCTCAAGATCCTGATCCTCGAGCTCCTCAATAAATCCACAATCCTCAAATCCTCTTATCACCTTAAAAATATCCAGAGTTAACTTCTTATCCCCAAAGGCAATCTCCATACTACTACTTTCGCAGTTTATGTTATCCTTGGCGGCAGCTAGGAACAGACGCCCCTAAATGATGGGCGTGTTCCTTATATTGTTAGGTACATCCATGTCAAGGACGAGGAAATCTATGGGAAAATAGAAATCATTAACATTGAAAATTACTTCCTCAATAACGCCTCTCAGTGTGGTGACCGAACGGTATGCTAATTATAGCATTACTAAGGTTGGCCTGAGTTCACCTAACCCAAACCTCTCATAAAGAGAAGTCAGGATTAGGTTGATGGATGCACCTTGGTCCAATAATGCCCTATCAAAAGTGTATTCCCCAATAATGCATGCGATCAAGGGGGCACCTGGATCTTTCTTCTTTTGAGGAAGGTGATGCAGGATAACAGACTTGACTGCTCTGAGAGAATCACCTTCCTTGGAATGGGTTCTCTCGGCTTATGCTTTTTGGGTACATAGTTCTTTTAAGAATTTAGCATAAGCCAGGATGTGCTTAATAGTGTCGAGGAGTGGAATATTAATCTCTATGCTCTTGAATAAATTCAAGAGCTCCTCATTGCTATCTATGGTTTTCTTCTTCTTGGTTTTCAATAGGGCCTCAGGGAACGAGATATGGGTGGTATTTTCAATTTCCAGTTCTTGGGCCTTATTGCCTTCTTCAATCTCCTCTCTCTCAAGCTCCCCAAGGTTTTGACTTCTAAAATGTAATTCAAGGTTCTGGGTCTGCTTCTCAATTCTCAAGGTGATGGAGTTTGCAGAGGCATATGGGTTCAGGTATTGAGGTGGGGTAGTGAATATTGGAGGGCCTTGGTTGGTCATATAACCAGAAGAAGAAGATGAGGGACCTTACTCAACCACCTGAGATGTGCGTGTGGGTCCCTTTGATTCCCATGCCCGTGTGCTCTATTGCCTTGATTTGCACATTGCGTGGGTTTGGTATGGGTTGGGATGGTAGAGATCTGGGTTGTCGGGTGTTCGCAATTAACCTAGATTGCAAGTTATCCAATGATATCTTCATTTGCTGCATGAGCTGAAGCATGGACCCCTACATTTCCACCATCTGTTGGTTTAAATCATCCTACCCTGCAGATTGTTGGGCATTCCAAGATGGCTGAGTAACCGACCTCGAGGGCAAATGGGTGTATACTTGACCTTGACCCATGATCTATGAGATGCATAGTAGCTGGGTTGAGTTTGGGTCTATTGCCATTGACTTTTCCAAAAGAAGTTAGGGTGGTTCCTCCAACTCGAGTTATAAGTGTTGGAATATGGGTTGGACCTAACATTCTCCTGCATTGCATACACATCCTCATACGATGAGGATGAAGGGAAGGAAGGATCAGAAAAACTAGGATCAAAGGCCCTAATTTGGAACCCATAAGGTTCTAAGAAATCCTTGCTCACAGGTTGAGCCAATTCAAGTTGGTTCACGAACTCTCGTCCCATGGGAGCTCATGAGGAATGGAATCTTGAATTCTAGGATTGAGTAGGTGTAGAAGTGTTTCCTAAATTCCCAGACATCTATTCTTCCATTCTCTTAGCAACCAAGTCCATTTTATCCAGTTTATTACAAATCAATTCCATGTCAAACGAATGAGAATACTGGATTTCATTAGCACTTGACCTAGGTTGTTGGGACCGGTTGAATGCATCCATGGTGGCATGATTAATTGAGTTCTCATTTCCTCAAACAAGTCGTATGCGCTATCCGCATCCCTGTTGAGGAAATTTCCTCCGCAGGAGGTGTCCACGTGATTACGGAGTTGTTCAACCAATCCATGATAGAACATCTGCATGAGTTGCCATTTCGGCACCTCGTGATATGGACACTTCCTCAAAAGTTCCTGGAATCGCTCCTAGGCACCATGAAATGGTTCCCCCGGCCGCTGGGTGAAAGTGGTAATTGCCCATTGCAAGGCATTGTCCTTCTGATAGGGAAGAATTTCTTCAAGAAAGCAGACTTAAAAGCAGCCTAGGTTTCTATCGGCCTTCGTATGGTCTAGTACCAATGTGTGGCTTTATCCCTAAGAGAGTAGGGAAAGAGCCTCATGATCATTTGCTCTTCATTCACATTCCTTGCTTTGGTGGTCTGAACCAAAGTGGTCAGATCCTCCAAGTGCTGGAATGGATCCTCCGAGCCAAGCCCATGAAAATGCTTAATCAAGCTTAAGACTTGGGGCTTGATTTCTATGTCCCCGATGGGAATCATGACGCTAGGCCATTCCCCATAGTTTGAGGGATCATAAAAATCCTTCAAGGTTTGACCGCCCTGACCATTCTTACATTGGAACCATTGCTGCATCTGCTGCATTTCTTCCAACTGCCTTTGAATTAGCTCTTGCTGGTTGGGGGCAGGGGAGGTGGTTGTCGATCAGCCATGGGATCTGCTTGGCTAAAGCTCAACCTCCTCCTCCGGGAATGGTCTAAAGGTCCTTCCAATCTAGGGTTCAATGACCTCATTCAAAGCATACACTTGAAGGAAGTCGGAAAGATTGGGAAGGGAAGGAGCCCTGTAGCATAAAAATACAAGTCTGTCCTATGGTTGGGTAGCCTGAAGGTCTATAGACTCTTAGAATCTGTCCAAAGATTATGGACGATTTACTCTACTTTCTTCCAAGCAATCCAACTAGTTAAAAGGAGGGACAGAGGAGAAGGTTCTTCCTTTGTCTTATGCCTTCGGTTCCTAATGTAACCCCAGCTGTGATCATTTGACGCTACTCCCCTAGCTCGACATCAGATTGACTAGTATAAGTAGGTTAATTGTGAATAATCTCAATCTGGATCCCGTCAAGCGAACCAGTCCTTAGGGCCAATGTCTACTCAATTTTTGTTAAGCTTGGGACAATGGTGCTTCTGGAATGTGATGGGCCCTTAATGGGTTGTGCCCTCAATGATTTATTTGAGAATGTGTGAATGTCCACAACCAAGAGGTTTTCAAGCAAGATTATTAATGATAAGGTGAGTTTTAGGGTTCAAATTTTGCTTAATAGCTTTTAGGATTCAAATATTTGGTGTTTTCAATAATGTTTTGTGAGGCAAACCAAGTTTGTTTTTAAAAGCACATGTTCAAGTATTTTCCTTTAGAAATCAAGAAAAATATGGAGTGCCTCACTTGACCTAGTTATTGAATCCTATGGGGCAGCTACAAAATGAACCTCTTTTAGATTAGGTGGTGCGGCCCAAACATTTCAATCAATCGGCTCAAATGCACCATGGATTAAGGCACAGAAAAAGGTGATTAATCTAATATGATTTCTACTCTTTTATGTGTTGAATTATTGTACCAGGTCCACAGGTCGAAATCTCGACTGAGTAGATGAAAATCAAGTTGGCTTTTATACCTCAGATTTCGGTGTATAAAATGTGTAAATTGATTCATCCCACAGAAACTATCTTTTTATCTTTTTTTTTTATAAGATGTGGGTGAAATAGGAGAAGGTGGCAAACAAGACAAACAAAGTCTATCCTAGGGTCTATGCAAACACCTAAGTAGATTAGGTCTTGGTTATGATTGTGGCGAAATGAACTAGTGGGGGGGGGAATGTGGGGGTCACTTACAAAGTACTCTACTTACACTTTACTCCGGTCTACCACACTTGGAACTCCATGCTAGGGTACCTGCAAGACAGTAGATCAAAGACAAGCAGGGTTAGTGCCATCCAAATGCAAAGAAGCGCAGAAAATAATAAAGTAAATTCCGTTGCCTCCCTGACAACGGCACCAAAATGATCGCATGGGTTTCGTGTGTTTGAAATTGGGGTTACGAGTAACCTATCATCGTAGTTGCAAAACTCGTAATCAAATATAATTTATACCAAAACTCCAAGGGAGTCCTAGGTCGAACACAGGGATGCTACATTTACTTTGTATGAAAATCGCACTTCGATTTGTTTCTTTTTGGTGTTTTAGGATTTTATTTTTTTTGTTTTTGAAATAAAATGACAATCAATCACAAGAGAGGGATGGAACCAAATATGATATATTGCATGAATGTCAATTACAATAATCAAGAAAACATAAATAGAGGGGGAGGTGAGAAGAAATCCCTCAAAGCAGCTGTTTAGCGAGACGACGGCACTTGGCGGAAGCTCGAACAAAGGAGTTGGGAAGCAGGATGATGGAGGTGAAATGCAAGAGGACGTCGGGTAGAGGAAAGCTTCAGCGTAGCTCCAGAATGGAGGTGAGAAGGCGGAGATGATCTACTGGAATGGAGGTGGGAGGATGGCTCCAAGGCGACCTATGAATGGGGATGGGAAGATGGAGGAGTATTTGGTGGGGCAAATTTTCGTTACACTAATAGGTGCCTTGGGTGTGCGCAAGCTCTAACAGAGTGTTAGTAGTCTTTCTAGAGCTTGGGAGTAGGTAGGAGTAGAGTAGGTAGAGATGATTTGGAATGGAGGGGGTGTACGTCCTTATATAGTACATGAGAAGAGACTAGAATAGGCATGGCACCATTAGCGACTTCCAGGACGTCACTATAGGTGTCATTATAGCCAGCTCACGCCCACTCACGCACGTAGCTGGTCTTGCGTTAGCGAGCAATTAGCGATGGCTATAAGCGTCACTGTAGGTCTAGCTCATACGTCATTGTAACAACCTCACGGCCGCCCATGCGAGCTATGCTGTCCCTCATGCGCATGGATTACGCGGAGGCCCTACTGCCATGTGCACTGGCATGCGTTGGCATACGCATGCGTGTGCGATGCTAGTGCGTGCTGATGCTGTGCTACCACTGCTGCTACACGTGCGAGCATGCGTTGGCTGCATTGGGTGCCAGTTGGATTGAAAATTGGAGGGGGTTGTGGGGATTTGAACACGCCCCCCTCCCTTGCGATCTAATGCCTCCTCCGTTGCGCCACGTCCACAAGTGTGCCGCAAAGATGAGTTGAGGTCGCGGGTGAGGGTGGGCTCTCAAGCATTGGATTTTCATCCAAAGGCTGAGATCACTTGTTGAGTGGCAATTAGAGGTATGGCGGGTGACTTTGGGAGCTCGAGATGGTGCCACGTGGCACCATCTCGACCGTCCACCCTTCTTTGTTTGCAGAGGATGCCACGATGCTCGAATCGAGATGATTTCTTCATTGACGGACTACGATCGTCACTTTGGATCCATTCGTATGGTTGGACTTTTATCTGAAGTCCATAACGATGTCGCATTGCCTCCTAGCCATATAAAATGAAGGAATTAATATGCAAAACATACAACTATTTTAAATAAAATGCAATGGATGTTTATGCAATATTTTTATCATGATGTGTAGTGCTAAGCCTAGGAACTATCATAAATAAACATTTTATCATGAGTTCATGTGTGTTTATCAAACCGCCCATGGCAACCCCCAGAACCTTGGCTTTCAACACTTCGGGATAGTGTTGCCAATGGCATTTTGTAGCTAAATTCAGGCCCTGGTAATCAACATTTGAGGATAGTCTCGCCCATGGCACTTGAACCAGCATAAGGTGCTTACATGCCTCGAGTAGAATATTTAGATATCCTAGGAGACAAGAACCTAGGAGACGATATGTTATTGCACATCTTTGAGGGGAATTTCCCACCACTCCATGCCCAGAACTCGTCTAAATCAACTTGTGTTTTTAAGCCCCTCCTAATGTAGGTAGCTTTTTCATAACAGAATAAATGCTTTTGCATGATTTTTATAATTAAGCACACTGAACCAGACTAGTGTGTGGATTAGGGTACTTAGGTCGCCGAGTTTCACAAACTAAAGGTTAGGTAACGAGGTCGAATAATCCATAAGCCTTAGACTTAATACATAAGCTTCGCATTTTCCTCAACCTCTTGTGAACTATCCGGATCCTTATGGATACAAGAATGTTTAAGCCCTAATACAAGCCCAAGAGGTCTCAGATCAGCACTCATACTAATCTCCATGTCTCTATAGCACTTTTTGACTTTCTTTTCTTTCTTTTGATTTAGTCTAGAACTTTAAGTAATTCCACAATCATTTACTATGACTAACACTTTTTGTTTCAAATTGTGGCTCCTTTTTGACATATAAATCACCTCCACTTTTCCTCCTTATAGATGATATGGAATTAAGCTTACAAAATTTTTCTCACCTTTCCATTTTTTTTGTTCTTTTTCAATTTTTTATTTTTTTGATTTTTGACTATGTATAATTTTTTGTGCAAACCCCTTAGAGAATTAAATTTTTATGCATTTGCACTTTAACACACCCCCATGCAAAAGTTTTCCAATGTCCTCATTGTAAACCAGAGGGTATGAAATCAACTTGGTTCATGGGTTACAATAGGGTAAAAGGGTGGGTGAACGGGTCGGGATGACTGTTGCAGATGATTGCATGCTCCAGTATGTGTACCAAAGGTGGGATCGACTATTCTACTCTAAACTCAAGGTGCAGTAGACGTGAAGCTCAAAAGGATAATTAGAAGGGTCTTGGGTTTTTGGAATGATGGGTTGCCTCTTGTTTAGCGCTAAATTCAATGCCTCTAGCCGAGCAAAAGATTACCATGGAGGAGTGGTCAAATCAACAGAATGTTATAGAACAAGCACCTTGATCAATATCCTGATTAGTCCAACCAGGTGCTTGTTTAGATCTAGAGGCTGATGATGCAGCCCAAGCCCAATCAATCTGATGGGTTGATGGATGTGAATCAATAGATGTGGAGCCCACCAGGTGTTTTGTGGTTCAAATAGATATGGTAGTGAGAATCACTTGTTTGGCTGAGTCCAATCAGCCTGGTGATGTAGACACAATTATTGAGGATAAAATGCCTATTTATGCATGTTCCTAGGCATAGATATGCATTTCATATTATAAATATTTCATAGCATGCATCATTGTGCATTTCGAGTAGTTTGTGTATATTTTAGGTTAATTGTGTCCTTTTTATGGTCAGGAGGGAAGGAGATTTATTTCAGGCCCTCGGATTGACGATCTAACCAAACGGATTTGATCAGGACAACGATCGGAGTCCAACATCTTTGAACTCGCCTTGATCGAAGTCCCATAGCATCATATGCAGTCCGAGGAAGGTCAACGGCTGAGGGACTAGGTGACATAATTCGAAGCTTCAAACACCAAATTGACCACACAAACGGATCTGAATCGATGATTGCAGCCCAATAACATGAGAATTGACCCAATCTGGCATCCTTGGTGCTACCTACAAAGCAAAGAAAATGGATGGCCATGATGGCACCATGTGGCGCCATCATAGCCACCCAAACCCGTCCAAGCCTTAGCACTCCATCTCGCAGGCATATCATCATGCGATCCTAGTTGTTGGATTGCAATCCAATAGCTGAGAATCACATCACCATGTCGCTCTACTCCAAAGAAGAGTGTGGGTATGAAATCCCGACTGTTGGATCGAGATCCATCGGTCAGGAGAGGGTGCACATGCTTTCATCTTCTAGACAATCCACCTCGCTAGAGTGTTGGGTATCGCCCTCGCCCATGATGCAAGACCACTGTTCGAACCCCATCGCAATGCCTGATCTTGTGGAGCGTGGGTGCAATCGAATTGCATCCGTTGAATGATCATCAAGTGGCAGAGAGTGCAGCAACATGGCGAGATCAGAGTCGCTTGATGTGCGCACATGCTAGATCACGCAATAACTCAAGCTCGATCACACACGCATGATCCACGACGCTGGTCTTCGAGCGATGTCAACCTCTCATCACTCATCCAATGGCCATGATCCTATCGTCCGCGCCCGTTCAAACCTTAAGCGAGCACCCAACGCAATTTCAAGTGTAAGCTCCACACAATCGTCAGCCATTAGATCTTGATCAAACGACCCTCAACTCTTCAACCTCACAGTAGTTGTGCATGCGGACGGTGCGCATGCACGAGCATGCACGAGTGCCAGCCAACCCTTTAGCGACATCGAAGGCAAATCTTCAGCGATGCATTTGATGTCACTAATGTCCTATACACAATTTCCTCCTCTTCCCTTCTCTATAAAAGGCTCCCTACACATCCCCTTCCTCTTGATCTCTTCCGTTCTTCCTCTCACTACCTCCAAGGCTCTAGAGAGAGCTTGTCCCAAGCCCAGGATGCTCCTCTAGAGTAGAATCAAATATTTCTTTCCTCCTCTCATCCCCATTCGTGGAGCATCCCGCAGCCGTCTTCTCACCTACATCAGGAAGTAGATCCACACCGCGATGCCGTCTTGCCCCCCCTTCCATCCTTTGGCTCCATCCTCATTCATCTCGCTTCTCTTTACCTTCCTCCAGGCGACATTAGAGCAAGTCATCCTCAAAGAGACCATCGAGGGGGATTTCTCTCACCTATCTCTATCTTTATTGCTTTCATAGTATAGTTTTCCCATATTCCTAGTTGTAATAAACATTTGATTATGAAAATAGATGATTGCTTCTCTCTCTTTGTGTCTCTTTCTCTTATATTTTGCAAGTAGATCAATTAGATAAGAATTCATCGACCTAATCTCTTGCTTACTAAAAATGCCAAAAAAAATAGAAAAGACAAAAACGACAAAAACAAATAAAAGCGAAACATGGATTTTCAAAATCAAACATTCGACTCCCCATGTTCGAGCCGGGACTCCGTTAAAGTTTTAGATAAAATTGTATTTGATAACATGTTTTGCGAACTACGATGATGGGATCCTGAAACCATGATTTTTCTTCGCCAAAACCCATGCATCACCTGTCAGAGTAGGGATCCTCAAATGAAAATGGTTCTATGGAGGAAGTAGTAACCCTATTTGTCAAATTAGAAGAGGATAAGACGTAATTGTCAATCTGAACAATATCTGAATCCCAATGAAAAGATGGAGAAGAATCATGTGCAACCAAATCATAGAGAGGAGAATTAGAGTAGAAATTGATTCCGGTAGCGGGTCAGGGTTGGAATCGGGTTTTGGAAGGCTCTATATGTGGATCAGAAGGTGTGGAAGATAAGGCTTCAATGAGAACCTTGTATATTGAGGGCTCCTCTAGAAAGGATTTAAAGGTGGGTTCATCTAGAGAGTCTTCATTAAGTACATCAAAATGAAAAGTAAATGCTTGGAGAGTGCATATAGGATTATGGAAATCTGAGCCAATAAAAGATTCAAATTTTGGATTGCAGACACTCTCGGCACTTACCATTTCTGAGTCCTGAAGATCGAAAAGGATTAATTCCATCTCAATGGAACCTGATTTTGAATCAATGATCTCAGGATTAGGGACCTCAGAGTAAGAGTCAAAGAATGAGTTATGGATGCTGAGGTCATAAATTAGTTCATAGATGTTAGGAAACAAAGGTCCTTCGAAATCAGAGTAGGATTTGAAATCGTCGAAGAATTTGTAAGAATAAGTTTCTGAATCTAATTCTAGATCTAGAGTTCCGCCATAGAGAGAATCAAGATGTGTAGAATTAGCAACCTAACTTGAATCTGACATAATTTAAGATTCTGAGCTTAAAAAGGTGTCCTTATTAGGCATAGGCTTGGGTTCTTGGCTCCTAGGGTAGACCCAATCGAGTCTCAGGTTTTCAAACCCCTCATTTTTGTATCATAGATCGGCCTGACTTTTGAAAAATCAATTTGTGTCTTTGAGGAGGTTGGAGAGGTGTATTCTTCAAATATATGCCCAGAATTGTAATCTAGATTCAAAATCTGATTTTCATCATATTGGGCATCATAATTATCCCAAATAGGCTTGAATCTAGATTCTAGGTTAATGGTACGGGTTAGATCACTAGAATCTCGGTTGTACTCTATTGGGATGTCAAAGTCACTCTAGATAGTTACCTTATCATAATAAAGGGTGGGATTTACACCCTTGAGAGGTTCTGACTTGATTTCTTTGTCACAGGTGTCTGGGAAATCTAGGCTCGATCGACCAACTTCATAGTTTCCTAAAGATGGTTCGAAGTCAAGAATGCCTATAATCAGATCCTCCCAACTCATCTCAAGATCAGGTGTATCAATTTGTACATAATTTTAATTGGCTTCCAACTGGGTTGGGGACCCATAATAACCTCAATTCTCGAACCTGGGATTGGGGAAATTATGTTGATCACTAGAATTACTACAAGATGTCTCATTATCTGATGGCTATTAGTGATTAATGCTTTTATATAATGCATTTAGCAATTTTCCCCGATTCTCCAATAGAATTTGCTATTTTTCCAGAAATGCTGGATTTGACCAACTTTGTAGATACTCATTGTTATGTAATTTCACAAATTGAATGTGTTCTACTAAGAGATCACCTTGGGTTGAACCATGTTTCATTTGTATCCACATTATGTTTGCACGGTTCAGAATGTGGCTTGTTGTTTTCTTAAATTCTTCCTAAATGTCCCTATAAAAATATTCCTCATGGTGTTTATAAGCTTCCTCAATCATCTTGTCTTTGTTAGTCATTTGGGACACAGGTTTTCTAATTATTTTGCCTAAAATGTTAGGTTGCATTTTTGAATCAAGTGGTGGAATCATTATGTCAAATCAAATTCAGGCTCAGATTGGAACTGATCAGATCTGAAAGAGATTCCCAAGAAGATCTATGAGGCCCCTTAGGTTAAAAACCTAAGGACATTCTTGTGTGTGTGCAATAGAGAAAAGATGAGGGACTGGATATGAATTGGATCCAATCAAGTCACCCAAAGATTTTTGGATGACTAAGGTTGTTTCGAGGAGGATGACACCTTTGAATCAAAAATTCGCACACCCAAGAATCACTTGGGCAACTAGGAAGGGAGAGCCCCACAAAGACCCCTACACGGTAGAGCGTTCCCATAGGTTATAGCGTTTCCCCCACCCGACCTTCCTTGTCACCGTGGTTCCAAGTAGACCGGAATGTATGAATTGAGACCTAAAGTCTACCAATTTTAGCCTAATTTGTGCCTTGGATTTCACTTCATTTAGAAGTTGATTTGACTTGTGACCCAATATGGAGGTTGATTGGCCCACAATGTAGGTGATCTTCACCTGACCTGTCCTAAAAGATGGAGAATGAAATCTAGGTCAAGACCCAGAAGTCACCCTGAATTGACTCTCAGGTTATTAAGTCCACAATTTTTAATGTCCAAGTGAATTTAGAGCCTGATTTTTAGGGTTCTTCTTAATTAAATCTTTTCAAACAGGGGCTTGGGTAGCATATAAGTGCGGGAGGATTAATTTCCATTGATTCAAACAAGTGTGAACTAACACTTCAAAACCCTAGAGTAGAAACCCTAATTAACTCTATTTCAAGTACAATTTGATCTCAATATGTACACCTTGGACTTCAAATAGGAAGTGCATAGTCCAAGATGATCAGAATTAAGCATAAATCCTTAGTAGGTATAGGCAATTTGGGTAGGGATCTCTAAAATAGAATCGTCTCAACTTCAATCACATATTGTTTTTGAAATTGCAAATCAGGAAACTTGCCTTTTAAGTGATATTTACTAGAAAAGTAAGGTAGATGAATTTTAATTAGTTTTGTTTCATTTTCTATCTTACATGGATTATGAGGTCAAGGAAGAAGAGAGAATTTACCTACCCTGGGAGTGGTTGAATTATGTGGAAGATCGCCACGTGAGATACCTCGCAAAAATCACAAGAAACAAATGGGACAAGTTAGTGCACAAATATAATCAAGTAAAACAAGAATAGCGGTGAATTGAGTGTTGCTCCCTAGCAACGTCGCCAAAATGTTAATCAAGTTTTTAAGGCCAGATACAAGTTTAAATATGTTTCGTTATAGCTAAGTCTCCTAAATAGCTCGATCAAGAAATAAAATTTATAACTCAAAATCAAGAAAGGAAGTCTAAGGTCTAACACAAGGAGCAAGTATTACAATTCACATACTAATCAAGATAATATATAAATGAGCATAAGAAATCAAGCCAATAATGATATTCAATGAATAATATCTACTCAAAACTAATCTTCGATGTAAAGCCTGATTATATCAAGAGTTTGACAAGGCAAAAACATATGTAAAACAAAATAATGGTAATTTAAATCACGAATTAATAGTTTAGACAAATGTATACCAATTACTCAATATCTGAAATAAATGAACAGTGACTTGAACCACTTAAGCCAATTTCCACGCCAGCCAATGTTTCTAAAGTATTATTCTTAAAGCAAATCAGATGTCGCCTTCCTTGGATAAGACAACATAAACGTCGCATTCACAGCACAACACAATGCTTCAAAAGCATTTCTCTTCTTCTTCTTTCCTTTCTTAGCTTCTCCTTCTTCTTCTATTCTTAAAGCTTTCTTTCAGCCTTTCCTTTTTTCTTCTGAGTCCTTTCCTTTACAACACACAGGGAGCCAAGGCTTTCAGCGACTATGTGTCGCACAGGGGAACCAACTCAGAGCAAAACCCTCCCTCACCCACTTTCTCTCTCCTTCCTTCCTCTCCTCTCTTAAATATTTGGGTCGTAACTGGGTATTTCGATCATGAACAGTGACCGGGGCTATCGAGGCTGTGTGGTAGCCATGGAGTGCTCGATAGGTCGGGTTAATAAGTCGTGCGGGTTAATGGGGACCCAACCCCCATGTACCAAACGAGAAGGCTAAAGCACAATAATAACTTAAGTGCTCTCAAGCACTCTTCCATGCCCGATGTGGCACTAATGTGCCTACTCCTTTTCGCGTATGTGCAACTGCTAGATGGTCCATCCAATTGAAGGTGAAGAGGAGGTGGTCTCCTCCAATTAACAGCTTGGTCGTAAACCTGGGTTGATTCCGCATTTCCTGGAGAAAAGGCCTAGAGCTTTCTTTTCCTGGAGCTTGAAGAACAAGGTGGCGACGACGACGAAGTATGACGAACACCTGAAAGTCAAGAACACGGCCTCTCATCCCAATTAAAAATTCTTAAGAGCATTGCCGAAGCATGGCTAGTGTGTGGGTGGTGGTCTTGTGGCGTGAGGTGGTCGGATGGAGATGGAGGAGATGAACGGAAGTGGGCTTGTTCGGGTGGACTTTGGAGTGGGCGATAGGGTGCAATAGGAGAGGAGTTTTGGTTAGAGGTGCACGATGGAGGTTTTGGGAGTGGTAGCAAGGTGTTTGGAGGTGTATGGTGAGAAAAAGACCTTGCCAGAGGTATGGCCAAAGATGGGAATGAAGGTGGATGGTGGTGGTGTTGAGGGTTGAAACTAAGATAAAAAGGGGTAAATAAGAAGTGGTGGAAGAGATAAGCCTAATTAACCTAATCCAAATAGACGAAAGCTTAAGCACCTCTATTTTGATATACCAAAATCATGTCTATTATTAGACTAACATTTTATTTATTAAAGCATCTTTCAAGACAAGAGAAGATAGTTGTTGATGTGCATCTTTTTCATTTATTTGAGTCTAAGACATTGTTGTAAGGAACCTCAAATAAAACTCAAATATGATTTTTTCGCACAACTTTTTCAAAACCAAACTTCTAGGTTGATTGATTAACCAAACTATTTAATTGATCGACCTAATCACTTTGATTGACCAACCAAATTAATTGACTAATCAAATCAGCCCATTTTAGGAAGTTGAGAAAAATCCTCTTAATCGACTAACCATGCTAATTGATCGATCAATCAGTGATCGACCAACCTTCTTAATTGATCAACCATATTGCCTTTTGATCGACCAATTAACCTTAATTGATTAACCAATTTAGTTTCCTATTCAGGGAAAACTTTTTTGTATAAATAGAGGTCGCATGTAGCCCATTCCTTTACAACTTTTAAATAGAAACACCATTCAAAAACAAAGCATGTCATGCTTATTTCCAAAGGCTTTCATGCCCCGTTCTTCATGCTCTTTGGAAGCATGACTCCTAGAACCTCTGTGAAAAATCAGTTTGATCATTTATTGAGGTTCCATAGAATCATATTCTTATTATACCATTTTGTTGTTTTTGATTTGTGGATTCCAAGTCTGTTTGGAAGATCAGTGTTGCTATTTTTGCTTCACTTCAGGATAAAAGAGAAGTGGTTGTAAGAGGTTGTGCCACCCTCATTCAAGTGGTACGGTTTAGTGGATAAACTAGTGCTGCCTAGTCGAAAAAATCCTAAGCTGGGAGGCTTAGATAGTGATTTTCACTCAGATCGAGTTTCCACTATAAATCAAGTGTACTCTGTGCTTGAATTCTTGTTGCTTTACTTTGATCTGTGCATATATTTTTTAAGAAATACTATTCACCTCTCCCCTCTAGTATTTAGTTGCGATCCATAGGACATTCCTAGCATCCTCACTTGGTATCAGAGCTTAGTTGTCCAAAATGATGTCAAAGTCTTCTGTCGACACATACGCTGAGGGGCAATCTGCCATTCGTCCTCCACTTTTCGACGGAACAAACTATGGATATTGGAAGACTAGGATGCAGATTTTCCTTGAATCCATGGACTTCGAGGTATGGCATGTCTTTGCATCCAAATATAGTCGTCCTGAAATCAAGGAAGGAGTGGCGGTGACACCAGACCAAGAAGATGGTAACCCACAAAGCCAAAGCTGTGAACGCAATCTTCTACGGAATTTCAAGAGCGGAATTCAACCGCGTCTCTTCTTGCAAAATAGCATACGAGATCTGGAGCATACTTGAAGTCACCCATGAAGGAACAACTAAGGTAAAGGAAACTAGAGTAAATTTACTACTGCAAAATTATGAGCTTTTCAGGATAAAGAAAGGAGAGTCAATCAAGGAGATGTTCACAAGGTTTATGGACATCATAAACTCCCTAAGAAACATAGATCAAGAGATCAAAATGAAGCCTTGGTGAGAAAGATACTTCAATCACTCACCAATGATTGGGAGACTAAGGCCACAGCCATAGAAGAATCGAAAAATCTGTCTACACTAAAATTGAACGATCATATCGGAAGCCTTATGGCCTACGAAGTTCAACTTCAGCACATGAAGGAACATGAAGACAAAGGATTAAAGAAGAAAGCTATAGCCCTTGAAGCCATTCAGGAATCTGAAGAAACTTCGAGTGGAGAAGAAGAGGAAGATATAGCACTCTTGTCCATAAAATTTAGAAAGTTCCTCAAGAATAAGAGGAGTTGGAGGAAGAAGAGGGAAAAATCAAAGACAGATACAATCATCTGCTACAACTGCAAGAGAAAGGGACATATCAAGAAAGATTATCCACTTCTTAGGAGGGAATCAGATAAGAAGAAGCTCTTCAAAAGAGATGGAAAGAAGAAAGCTTTCACGGTAACATGGGATGAATTAGACTCAAGCTTAGAAGAAGAAGAAACTTCAGAAGAAAAAGCTCTTCTAAGACTAATGGCACTAGAAGATAAGGTAACTTCCTTTTCACAAGATGAATTATTAGAAGCATTCTTTGAGATGCATCATATAGCTAAATCATTAAAATTAGAAAACAAAAACCTAGTAAAAGCATTAGGTAAAGAAAAAGCACAAAAAGAAACACTTGAAAATCAAAACAAAGAGTTATCTGTTGAGATCATTGCATTAAAATTACAGATAAACAACTTAAAAGTAGATATAGACAAATTGAAAGAAAACTCTTCTATTCTGTTAAGTGACCTAACAAAATTCACAAATGGAAGTAGAAACTTACATAAATTGTTAGGAACACAAATCCAAATAACTACAAAATTTGGGTTAGGCTATATACCAAAAAATAACCATGAAGCATCTAGTTCCAACAAGAACAAAGAGAAAGGTAGCTTGCCAAAGCAGGCAATAAGAACTAACCACCGTGGACCCAAACAAAAATAGGTACCAAAAAGTATTTTGCAATCTTGTTTTGTAGGTTCTGTAGATTATAAGAAGTGGACTTTCCAACAAATCAATGGAACATTGAAGCCACTTTATCAAACAACGCCTCACAATCACAAACCATTGACAGGAAAGAGAAGAAAGAAGGTTGATAATGGACAGCGGCAGTTCCAAGCACATGACCGACGAAGAAGGCCTATTCCTGCAGCTCAACTATCGAGAAGGTGGTACAGTCACGTTTGGGAACAACCACAATGGCCGTATTATTGGTACTTGCCAAATTGGTAACTCCTCTACCTCTTTTGATAATACACATTTAGTTAAATGCTTAAAACATAATATATTAACTGTATGACAAATATGTGATAAAAGAAATAAAATCACATTCACATCAAAAGGTATGCTGTAAACTTCAACAAATAAAATAATCTTGAATGTCTAGTCATATCTGACAAAGAAGCAACACTTTGGCACAAACAATTAGGTCATGTTCACATGGGCAATATTAGTAAACTTGTGAAAGATGAGCTTGTCAAGGGACTACAAAAGATCAACTTCAAGGAAAGCAAAGTTTGTGATTCTTGTCAAGTTGGTAAACAAACCAAAAATCCATTTAAATCAAAAAGGATGGTTAGCACTTCTCAAACCCTAGAGCTACTTCACTTAAACTTATTCGGACCAACCAAATCCGAAAGCCTAAGCAAGTGCAAATACTATTTAGTCATAATTGTTGACTTCTCTAGATTTATTTAGTATCCTTCTTAAAAAGTAAAGACTTAACCATAGATGACTTTAGAAAACTAGTTAGAAGATTATAGAATGAGATAAGATCTGAAGTGATCATGGTGGAGAATTTGAAAATGAATCTTTTTTGAATTTTTGTGATCAATATGGAATCAAACATGAGTTTGCCTTCCCTAGAGCTTCACCTCAGAATGGTGTAGTTGAGAGGAAAAATAGGACTTTGCAAGAGTGTGCCCACACAATGCTGTACGAGTCAAAGCTGCCTCGATATTTTTAGGCTAAGGCTGTAAACACTGCTTGCTATATCAAAAATAGAACCTTGATCAGACTAATCCTGAAGAAGACACCTTTTGAACTCTATCATGGAATAGCACCTAGAATTTCCTACTTCAAGCTTTTCAAATGTTGATGCTTTATACATAACACTAAAGATAATCTTGATAAGTTCAATGCTAAAAGCACGGAAGGGTTTTTCTTTGGTTATTCAACCAAAAGTAAAGCCTATAGGATCTTCAATAAGAAGAATTCTGTTGTTGAGGAAACCATTCATGAATCTTTTGATGAAACAATAGTTCAACCTAAATCTTCTACGATTGATGACGATGAACTAGTACATGATCCATCAAACATTCCAGAGGAGAATATTGCTGATGATCTAGCCAAAGATATCTCTTTTGTGAAAGATCATCCTAAAGAACTGGTAAAAGGGGATTTTTCAAAAGGAGTTCAAACCAGATCTTCCCTTAACACACTAGCCTTTATAGCCATTGTTTCGCAATTAGAACCTAAAAATTTTAAGGAAGCCTTCTCAGACAACTATTGGATTATTGTTATGGAAGATGAGCTAAATCAATTTAAGAAAAATCAAGTATGGGAACTTGTTTCAAAGCCTGAATCACAAACCATTATAGGTACCAATTGGGTTTTAAGAAACAGACTTGATGAATCAGGAAGTGTAATTTGAAATAAAGCTAGACTTGTGTCTAAAGGATATAATCAAGAAGAAGGAATAGATTTTGATGAAACATATGCACCTGTTTCTCGACTAGAATCTATTAGAATGTTGTTAGCTTTTGCAACCCATATGGAATTCAAACTCTTCCAAATGGATGTCAAAAGTGCCTTTCTAAATGAATTCATCAAAGAGGAAGTCTTTGTTAAACAACCTCTTGGTTTTGAAGATCCAAATCATCCAGAACATGTATACAAATTAAACAAAGCAGTATATGGTCTAAAACAAGCTCCACAAGCTTAGTATGATAGATTAGAATCATATTTAATTGACAATGAGTTTAAAATTGGTCACATAGATCCAACCTTATTTACTAAATGAAAAGAAAATGATCTCTTATTAATTCAAATATATGTAGATGATATTATTTTCGGTGCTACTAATGATCTACTTTGCCAAGACTTTGTAAAGGTAATGTAGGATCAATTTGAGATGAGCATGATGGGAGAACTCAAATTCTTCCTAGGTCTTCAGATTGATCAGATATCCTTCAGAATATTCATATCTCAAACAAAATACACCATAGAGATACTAAAGAAATTCTCAATGGAAAAAGTCAAAAGTAAGGAAACACTGATGGCACCTTCTACCTAATTAAAAACTAATGACAAACATATAGAAGCATGATAGGATCTTTATTATATTTAACTGCAATTAGACCTAACATTCTATTCTATACTTTTTTGTGTGCTCGCTTTCAAGTAAACCCTAAAGAATCACATATACATGCTATTAAAAGAATACTTAGATATCTAAATAACACACAAGACTTAGCACTTTTTTATCCAAAGTCAGACATATTGGAATTATATTCCTTTAGTGATGCTGACTATGCTGGTAGCTTCACAGACCATAAGAGAACTAGTGGAACTTGTCAATTTCTCAAAAATTCCCTACTCTCTTAGTTCTCTAGAAAATAAAATACTATATCACTATCCACAACTGAAGAAGAATATGTAGAAGCATCTTTATCTTGTTCACAATTATTGTGGATGAAAAAAACATAACAAGACTTTTGTATATCTTAAAAGAATAACAAGATTTTGTGTGACAACACAACTGCTATTAACCTTTCAAAGTATCCAGTACAACACTCAAGGACAAAACATATAGATATTAGACGTCACTTTCTTAGAGATTAAGTCTTAAAAGGGGATATCAATTTAGCATTTGTTAACACAGAAAATTAGCTAGCTCATATATTCAGTAAACCATTACCAAAAGATAGGATTAATTAGATTTGTCATTCACTAGGTTTATCTAGATTAAAAGAGCTTAACTAATTAGTATAATAAATGACTCTTTTCCTATTTTGATCGAGCAATTTTCAAAAATTGATTGACCAACCTTTGATCGATCAAAACTATTTTTCAATCGACCAAAACTTCAATTTTCCTGGTGGAAAATTTCCCTCCACAACTTTGACTTTTGATTGATCAATCAAATTTTTTGATCGACCAGTCTGTTTCGGCAAGAATTTTCCATCCAAACATTCAAACTCTGATCAACCAATTACTTCTTTTGATCGATCACTTCTCATTTTGATCGACCAAAAATGATTTTTGATCAACCAAAACTGGCGGTTTCTCTTTTCGAAGATTGCGATCTCGTGTCCTTGTTTCGCGTTCGCAATCCTCTTACCATTTCTAACCTATATGATTAGTTGCCTTAAGTGTGTTTACCTATTTTACTGATCATGTTCTCTATAAAGCACCTCATTTTTTACCCCAAACACCTATTTTTTACTCTACAAATCCTTTGGTCCCCACCACTCAAACCATACCCGACCCCACTTTTCTACTCTGACCGTCTGATCGACCAAAGCCGCCACCATCGCCAACCTCCTCGCATAAGTCACCTCCAGTCTGGATCAACCATGCACCAGTACTCACGAATGTGTGCTCGCTCGTCACCTTCTGACACCTCCGTGCTTGTGCAATTTTGACCTCCTCGCACACCCTCTATCCGGTCTCCGTTTCGATCGACCAACTTTGGTTCAATCTCGGTACATTCTAAACCTTGAATACATCCATTCCTTTGGATTTTTCTTGTGTTTATAATGTGCTTTGGCTTACTCTCACTTGTTTGATCTTGGTTGTGTATTTTTCTTACGAAATCATGTAGCATACATGAGTTTATCATATGGTCAAACACTCTTCTTTTCCAGTCTAAGGTCTTTTGGTTAACCAAACCCCTTGGTTGATCGACCAAACATCTAGTTCTTTTTTTGGTTGACCAATCAAAATTTTTAATCAACCAACAGTGTTTTCCAGCACTTTATCATGGCACCTAAATGTCCACGCGGCTGTTATAGTCAACATGATGATACTTTCGATCGCTTTTCCATTTTTGAGGCTACTCGTGATTGTTTCTCGCTGTTTACAAAATTCTCTCTACATGTTGGTTGACACATTGACTTCACTTATTTCGAGTCTATTTTCCCTGGAATTCGCAAGAAATTTGCATACCATCAGATTTTGCGTTGTTTGAGTAGAACTTTTATGCAGGTTCCAAACATAGCCGCATTCCTGGTGTTGATCCCATGGCCTATGGCCTATTTTATGCAAATCTCAAAGATATAGGTGAAGGTGCCAACATCAAAATGACCACGGATGTCTACGGGATAGAAGAATTGGTCAATGTGGATGTTTTGACTGAGATTCTTGGTTGTCCTCTGTTTGGCCTACTTTTCTTGACTTACATCGGCAGACATAGTCTGACACCATCAGCGAGACCCTGCCCACTCCCTATTTTCGACGTTTGCCTCATTTTCTTAATTGAGTATTTTTGTGGAATTTCTTGTCTAAATCACCATCATTTGAGAACTACCCTACCATTACGCTGATCAACCTCTGTGCTTTTATGAAGAATAAACGATTCAACCGGAACCATTTGATTCTTTATATCATGAGTAAACCATCCAACAACTCCTTTTAGCTTGGGACACTTCTCTCCTATATCTTTCTCCATAGTAGTGTGCCCATGGACATCAATCATAAACAGTTTATCACTCGTGTCTCCATATTTGATAAACTCTCATATGCAAAGATGTAGCAAGCATAGGGAGATCGTGGTAAGGAAGCTGCATAGGAGCAACAGCAGCAGTAGGAGCAAATTGCAGTACCTCCTCAGTTCTCGCCTTATGAGCACTTCACTACCACTTGTCCACCTCCAGTGTAACCATCACCCTCCTTCTACAACCAGGACTGAAGCCTCTTGGACAGACAGATTTCATGTAGGGACTTTATCACGATTTAGGATGTGACCAGTGGCATTTCTTTGATGATGCAAAGGTAATGGGAGATTGACATGGTTATGATGAGGCACGGGCATCAGGTATCAGAGTACTTGAATGCTTATAGTCAATTTTTAGACAAACTTGTTGAGTCAGTTCATAGCATTCAGCAGCAGCTTCACCGACCTCCTCGACCTCATCATTTGACTACCATGCCTTCCGATGAGGGTAGATTCGCACATGGAAAGGTTCGGATTTGGAAAATCCATCGTCGTAGTTCGATTCGCAAGAAAATCCATCGATCAGATAAAATATATTACCAAAACTCGAAATGTGAGTCCCAGGTCAAACATGGGGAGGCGAATGTTTAGTTTTGAAAGATACGCATTTCTCTTTTATTTATTTTTGTTGTTTTTATCCTTTATAATTTTTTTCGGTATTTTAATTGGGCAAGAGATCAGGTTGAGGAATTCTAGCTAATCTACTTACAAAATATAAAGGAAAGAGGGAGAGAGAGAGAAGAATAATCATCTATTTATGAATAAATGTTTGTTACAACTATGAAAGCAAAAAAGATAGAGAGGTGAGAGAATCCCCCTCGATGGTTACTTGGAGGACGACTCGCTCTGACATCGCCTAAAAGAAGGTGGTGAGGAGTGGGACAAACGGGGACAAAGCTGGAGGATGGAGGATAGGGCAGGACGGTGTCGCGGTGAGGATTTTCTTCGTGAAGGGAGGTGAGAAGATGGCCACGGGATGCTCCATGAAAGGGGATGAGGGGAGGGAAAAGTATTTGGTCTTCTACTCTAGAGGAGCATCCCAAGCTTGGGACAAGCTCTCTCTAGATCCTTGGAGGTGGTGAGACGAAGAAAGGAAGAGATGGTTTGGAATGGAGGAGGATAGGACCTTTTATAGTGAAGGAGGAGAGACAAAATTGTCTGCAGGTAATTAGGGATGGATGTAATCGTCCCTGAAGATCCACCCAAATGTTGCTGAAGATCCGCACCATTCAATTCCTTTGCTGACACACGCATTGCGCAGGCCATTAGAGACAGCTACAAGCGTCACTAAAGGCCCATGCAACTGTCATTGAAGATCCGCACCCTTCAATTCTTTTGTTGACGCCGCGCTCAATTGGCCAATTCGGGGGACTACGGGGATTCGAACCCACACCCCTCCATTGAGAGCTCATGCCTCCACCATTACACCAAATCGTTCGGATGGTCATGAAGATGTCTTAAGGCGCATAGTGGAGGAGAGCTCTTAGCTGTTGTATCAAGATCTAATGGCTGAGAATTGATGATGAAGATGATGAGGGGGTGCCTCCCAGTTGCTGCTGGCCGATGTTGGACGACTTTGATGGCACCACATGGCGCCATCTGGGTCGTTCATCTTCTTCATTTTGTAGAGGGTGCTACAGAGCCATGATCAAGATGATTCTCATGTTGTCGGACTGCGATTGTCACTTCGGATCCATCCATACAGTTGGATTTTTCATCCGAAGCCCATATGGATGTCGCATTGCCCCATTGGCCTTTGATCTTCCTCATATTTCATATGATGATATGGGACTCTGATCTAGACAATTTTGGAGGTGTTAGACTCCGAACATTGTCCTGATCAGATCCGTACAGTTCGATCGTCCATCCGAGGCCCTGAAATAAATATTCTTCTCTCTTGACCATAAAAAGGACCTAATTAACTTAAAATATATACAATTACTCTAAATGCAGAATGATGCATGCTATGCAATATTTATAACATAAAATGAAAATCTAAGCCTAGGAACATGCATGATTAAGCATTTTAGCCTAAATAGATGTGTTTATATCATACCCCCATGCTTTTCTTTTGCTAGTCCCTTGCAAAATTAAACTATATGCTATATATAGAAACATAATTAGGACTCGATCGCTTAGGCCTAAGTTGTTTATTGACAATAGAAATTTTCATCTATGGTCCTAACCTACGAAGACTCAACAGTACCCAGGTGTCTGCCAGAATGCAAATGGTCCAACTCCTTAGCTTATTTGAAAAGGGAAGATACATTTTTTTTTCCTTTCTCTCTCTCTCTATTTCTTTTTGGAATTTTGGAGTTTGAGAGTTTCAGGATAACTTTTTACAGCTACCCGACCCGCCCAAGACTCGAAAAGGACTCTAAGTGCTAAGCAACTAGTGAAAAGAGTGAAAGACTCACTAGGTAGCCGTTAAGAAAGACTTTGGGGTTCTACGAACCTAGGTGACCTTGCCTAAAGGTTTATTTTTTTGAATGGTAGCTTTCTCCTTACTTTTTTTTATGGGGTCAACACAAGGGCAAACATAGTGTATATCTCCCCAGTTTATTCTACTTCCTCGCTTCTTCCCTAAGTGTTTTGGGAATTATTGTGCATTTCTATGAGCTAGGCTCTAGACAATCAGCCAATGGGTTGTTACCCATGGCAGCTTGCCAGCCATACTCGTGTGGTGAAGTATGGTTTTATTTGTTTAATTTTTATTTTTTACTTTTTCTTTCTTTTTCTCTTTTTTTTCTTCTTTTTTATTTAAGTAGGTGGCTTCCCTTATCTAATATTTACCTAAAGGTAGTATGACAAAAATGGTCATGTGGCTACGCTCTAGACAATCAGCCAATGGGTTATTTACCCACGACAACTTGCCAAGCATACCACCCTAGATAGTTCATTAGCTACCCAATTTCTGAAGAAACTGCCGAAAAGTGAGTCAGTGTAAATAGTGTGTAGATGCTTAGGATTAAAGTCCCCTAAAATCAGAGGGTGATTGATAACTCGTAGACTTATCACCCCAATTTATTGACCAATTTAGACTAGAGTTACATGGGGAGGACTTGAGACTACATTTGAGTGGACACCTGAGCTAATTAAGTCTGAAGACCTGAGGAGTCTAAGTGTTTAGGCCCTCTCGTATCATTTCCTAAAGTTAATAACACCTAAAAGCCTAAGATCTCTTCTCCTAATTCTATTTTTTTTTTCTTTTTGAATTTTTCTTTTAAAGAGACTAAAAGAAATTCTACAAAGTTAACAAAATGATTTCAGGATAAAGTATCCACCCCCCATGCCTAAATGTTGCAATGTCCTTATTGTAAAAATAAAGACATGAAAAGGGTAGAGTAAACAGAATATCACTTGAATTTCATGACAACCTGGTTAGCTTAGTAGAGAGAAGAGAGTATACACATGCACTAAGTTTAATGCCTTCAGCTAGGCATAATATACATATAAAGAAGAAATTAGGAATTCACAAGTGCAGGTTAAAATCAAAACAAAAAATATTGATCACAGAACCTACTGGTAGGTGTCCAAAAATGTGGACCAGGTTATGATGCAGATCCATGCCCCAGGGTCGAGTGGTTTTCAGGTTTTGGATGAATATCAACTAGAACCGAAGGTTGTTAAGCATGCAGGGCTGGGCCTACGATTTTGTGGTGTGCAACCCAAGACCAAAGTGTCGGACAACGAGTAAAGATGGTTCAATAAGTTCAGATGTCCTCTTTAAGTTTATCTCGAAAAGATAATCAGTTATTTGAAGCATGGGTTGCACGTGAAAGATATAATAAGGGTTGTTGTAGAAAGTAGGTGGTTTCAGGTCAACAGGAACCCTTAAATCCAAACTCATAGTTCCCTTAGAAGTAGCTTCCCAGATTTTTATTTTCCACTTCCTATCATCCAACATCAAGTGTTTGGGCTTTGGGACCTCTAGCATATCATTCACCCCATATGATTTACCCAAGTCCAGAAATCATGGCTGACTCAGAATTGACTGGGGTACAATGATTTCCAAATCAAAATCAATCCCTTCGGGGTGTGGTTGAAGAATGGGGTTACTGATTGAATCTTCAAGTAAATGAGGATTTGAATCCTCCAAGTTATCCTCAACCGAATCCAAATCTTCAATGAATGGGCTATCAAATGGTTCATTAGGTGACTTAAGCCCATTTATCTCACTAAAATCATCTTCCTTACACTTAAGTGAGATTTCACTAAGAGATTCTTCACCCTCAGAATCAAAGAATTCATGATCCTCATTTATATATGTCACAAAAATGATTATCATTTCATGGTTCAAAGAGACATATTTTTCCTCGCTCCTTGGCTCAGGGATCTCAGGTGAATCAATCAGCTTATCCTAAATGAGTTGCTCTAGCCCAACTTAGTCATCCTTGGTCTCAGAAAATGTATCCCCCCGACAAGTGCCTGAGCAGATTCAGACATTAGCTCTCTTGAAGACGGTTCATCTTGAGAATCATCCCAAGATTGGACTATGGCAACCACAAATTTCATCCTCAACCTCGATAATTTCCCAAGTAGAAACTTACCCAGGCCCCTATCCCCAACATTTTGGAGCAAATCCAATAAAGAGCTCTTCAGCTCATCAATCATTTTTATCATAGGCTCCAATGCTTCAGTGTATGGTGTTGGCTAGGCTTCTAGAGATTGCATGGTGTTTCTCAAGTTAGCCAGCACCCTAAATGGTTCGATTCAAGTTTGGGTGGGTTTGAGTTAAATCTAGGGGAGTCATGAGATCGAGGTTCTCAAGTCCCTCCATGATAGTAGGTCGTTTTAGGTTGTTTAAAGGATCTTGGCGACGTATATTCAGTGGAATACTAGGGAGGGTAGGTGTTATAATCATTATATCCTTCCTGATTGTAGATCAGATTGGTTTGGTGATCAAAGGATGAAGATCTATAATCAATGTAGCTCTGGGAAGGATAGTAATCATAGTCTTGTTGTCTAGGGTTAGGCCTTGGACACTGAGGTCCATATTCATATCCTCAATCAAAGTTATCCTGACTAGTGGATGGGTAATTACAAGTCAAGTTGGAATAGTAATCATCTTGGGGATAAGTGGCTGTAGGAGGATAGGATGGAAAATGAGTGTAGGATGTGGAAGGATACATGGTAGAATAAGAGGGGAAATAAGAAGAAAGAAAGGAGCCCTGCAATACAAGCAATCAACCCTATCCTTAGGTGAGTTAGCGTAAAGAACTACAGACTTCCAGGACCAATATTGATATTATAACTTATTTGGTCTACTTTTATCTAGTCAATCCAACCAATTAGAAGGAGGGCTTGGGGAGAAGGTTCTTCCTTTGGCTTACGCCTCTGGTTCGTAGTGTACCCTCCAGTCACGGTCGTTTGACACTACTCCCCTGGTTAGACATCAAATGGACCAGCAAAACTCGATTAATCGAAAAAAAATAAGTCTGAGCCCCAATGAGTGAATCAATCCTTAAGGCCAACATCTACTCAGTTTTAATTAGGCTTGGAATGATTGTGCTCTTGGAATGTGATGGGCCCTTTAAATGGGTTGTGCCCTTAATGATCAATTCAAATGTGTGTGCATGCACAACCAGGGTTTGCAAACAAGGTTATTTGATGATGTGTCAAATTGCACGTGTTTCACGAGTTTGAAATCAGGGTTACAAGTAACCCATCATTGTAGTTGCAAAACTCATGATCAAATAAAATTTATACCAAAACTCCAAGCAAGTTCCAGGTCGAACGCAGGGAGGCGATGTTTAGTTTAATTGAAAACCTTGCTTCGTTTTGTTTGTTTTTGGTATTTTAAGGTTTTGTTAATTTTTTTGTATTTTTGAAAGAAGACAAGCAGAATGAATCACAAGATAAAGATGGAACAAATATGATATATATATCACTCCAATGTCAATTACAATAAACTATGAAAGCATAAAAAGAGATGGAGGTGAGAAGAAATCTCTTGAAGTGGCTGTTCGGCGAGATGACAGTGCCTGGAGGAAGCTTGGACGAAGGAGGTGAGGAGCGGGATGACAGAGGTGAGATGCAGGAGGACGTCGGGTAGAGGAAAGCTTCAGCGTGGCTCCGGAATGGAGGTCGGAAGGCAGAGATGATCTGCTACTGGAATGGAGGTACAAGGATAGCTCTAAGGTGACCTATGAATGGGGATGGGAAGATGGATGAACATTTGGTGAGGCAGAGGTTCGCTATACTAATAGGAGCCTTGAGAGCTTGAGAGTAAGCTTTAACGGAGCATTGGTAGGCTTGTTAGAGCTTAGGAGTAGGTGGGAGTATATTAGGTAGAGATGAAGAGGAAAGGGGGGTGTAGGGGTGTTTATATAGTGGAGGGGAGAAGAGTATCCCGCACGCAAGCATTCAGCAATAGCTACAAGAGTCACTAAAGGCCGCTCAGGCTATGGCCAAAAGATCTGTGCCTCCTCAATGCCTTGGCTGGTGCACGCACTACGCAGACCATTTAGTGACAGCTGCAAGTGTCAATAAAGGCATGCTCTTCTATCGTTGTAATGCCCGCACCCAATGCTCACTCCCACAGCTATCATAGGCACGCCAATCGTCGACTGTTGGACCATGAGTGGATGGCTGTGAATGCAAGAGAGCGCACGCTTGCCTACATTTGAAATTCACATCTCTGGGTTGAGATGCATAGTTATTGGGTACTTGACCTTGACCTTGACTCATAGGTGTTTGAGATGCATGCGTGTATACTTGACCTTGACCCATGGGTATTTGAGATGCATAGTTGCTAGGTCGAGTTTAGGTCTGTTGCCTCTAATTTTTCAAGGAGAACTTAGGGTGGTTCCTCTATCTCGAGTTAAAAGTGTTGGAATAAGGGTTGGACCAAACATTCTCCTGCATTGCATATGCAACCTCATAGGATGAGGATATAGAGAAGGACGGATCATAAAAGCTAGGATCAAAGGCCCCAGTTTGGAACCCATAAGGTTCCAAGAAATCCTGGCTCACAGGTTGAGCTGAATCAAGTTGGTTCACAAATTCCCGCCCCGTGGGAGCTCATGATGAATGGAGTCCCAAATTCTGGGATTGAGTAGGTATAGATGTGTTTCCTGAATTCCCAGACATCCATTCTTCCATTCTCTTAGCAACCAAGTCCATTTTATTTAGAATTCCATGTCAAATGAATGAGAATCCTAGATCTCACTAGCACTTGACCTAGGTTGTTGGGACCGATTGAATGCATCCATGGAGTCATGATTAACTCAGTTCTCACACATTTCCTCAAATAGGTCATATGCACTATCTGCATCCCTGTTAAGGAAATTGCCTTTTTAGGAGGAGTCCACGTGATTACGGAGTTGCTCAACCAACCCATGATAGAAAATCTACACGAGTTGCCATTTCATCACCTGGTGGTGTGGACACTTCCTCAAAAGTTCCTGGAATCGCTCCTAGGCACCATGAAACAGTTCCCCCGGCCATTGGGTGAAAGTGGTAATCGCTCGTCGTAAGGCATTGGTCCTTCCGATATGGAAGAATTTCTTCAAGAAAGTTGACTTAAGAGTAGCCCAAGTTTCAATCGGCCTTCCTATGGTCTGGTACCAATGTGTGGCCTATCCCTGAGATAGTGGGGCAAAAGCCTCATGATAATTTGCTCTTCATTCACATTCCTTGCTTTAATGGTCTAAACCAAAGTGGTTAGATCCTCCAGGTGCTAGAATGGGTCCTCCGAGCCAATCCCATGGAAGTACTTAATCAAACTTAAGACCTGAGGATTGATTTCTATGTCTCTGGTGGAATCATGACACCAGGACGTTCCCCATAGTTTCAAGGATCCTAAAAATCCTTCAAGGGCCAAGCACCCTGACCATGCATACGTTGGAACCATTGTTGTATCTGCTGCAATTTTTCCAACTACCTTTGAATCATCTCCTGCTGGTTAGGGGCCGAGGGAGGTGGTTGTTGATCAGCCATGGGATCTTCTCAGCTATAGCACAACCTCCGCCCCCTAGAACGATCTAAAGGTCCTTCTGACGAGTCGAATTTCGCTTTCGAAAAAAAGGATGAAGAAGATTTGTCATTGTATTTCTAAGTGGTGGAAAATCGACTAATCAAAATAATTTGAATTAAAATTAAACCACTCACAAGAGAGAGAGTCATGTCCATAGGGAGGCAAAGACCAATTTAAACTTGCACAGGTTAGAAACAGATGTCCACAAATTTCATCAAGAAATTGAGCCAAATATGCCTTTAGATTAAGAAAACAAGAGATCTTACTAAAATGGCATTTATGAGAAAGAGGGAGGTCACTTGCATAAATTAGCCACAATATTTAATTAAAATACTCAAAATAAAAAGAGTGGAAATGGCATGTGAATGTAAATATTAATATGATAAGAAACAGAGCATTTGGTTCCTTTGTGCGTGCGCGATGAGGAGGCCGCAGATGGGTGTGTAAAGCTTGGAGGTAATTGGCCATGACGAGGGCTACGTGTGGGCGGTGATGGCATGTCGAACGGCCGCCGGTGGTCTCGTCGACGGCGAGGAAGGCCGGCAATGGTGGCGGTAGATCGCTGGCGCAGGCATGCTACTGTCGACCTTTAGAGGGTGTGGCCAAGCTCCTGAGGTCGAGGTGAGTTCGTTGACTTTGATGGTGCGAAGCTTTGAGGCTAGATGAGGCATCTATGCAAAGGAGGACCACGATGAATTTGGGTTTCCATCGATCTGTTGGAGGAGAAGATGAAGAACAAGAAGACAGAGGCCGACTACATGTGAGTGGCGCGCTGGTGCTAGACGATGTGCACGGTAGAAGAGGGCGCAGGCGCATTGGGGCACTGCTGAGGATGCACAGCTGCATGCATGTTTCTGAGGGAGTGGCGAAGGCGTGGTGAGGGGATGTACATGCATAGTGCGAGAGGCCACTGGAGGTGCTGCTCGCTGGAGGCGCAGCAAGCAGACATCCCTACGTGCTGGAGGTGCGCAGGGGAAGCTGCTGCTGGTGATGCACGTGCTCTGCACGCGTGGGTTGGAGGTGAGGGTTGGTGGGCTGAGGGGCATGCGCTAGGTGCTGGAGTGTGGAGGTCGGTTCATGTAGCAAGGGCAAGTGCGTGCCTACCGCGATGGAGCTGGAGGGCAATCCCACAGGGATGGCGAGGGAGCATGCATAGGAGGTTGCACACTTCTACGTCTGCGGGGTGGAGGTGCAACATGGAGGATGAAAGGATGGTTTTGTTCTGAAAACAAAGGAAGAAGAAGAAGAAGAAAAAGAAGAAGATGGTGTTGGTGGTGCGTGGACTGGGAGGGTGATCAGATAGTTTCGCGGTGATGGTTGCATGGCCGTCAGAGATGCATGCGCACGGTGATTGCCGAGCTCACCAGATTGGCGCAGCGAGCTGTCACCTCTTCAACCCACAGTGTGGTGGAGCTCGGCCTTGGAGACCACGGTAGTGGATTGGGGGAGTGTCTCAACGAGCACGGTAGCAGCTGACGTGTCTATTTTCTCTTTTGAAGTCGTTTGTCGCATAAAATGACGCGTCGTTTGTAGTTATATGTGGTGGGAAAATCGACTAATCAACAAATAAAATAACTACTCAATTAGGAGCGGGTCGTATCCACAGGGAGGCAATGGCCTATTTAAACTCGCAAGGGTTAAAAGCAAATGTCCATGATTAATTTCCCTAAGAAATCGAATCAAAATAACCTTTAGATCAATGTAACAATGATTAGATAAGATGATTTTGCATTTAGGGGAAATAGGGAGGTTCTTTGCATAAAATCACCATAATAAAATAATGATAAATCAAAAATCATTTTTGTGCCAATGGCATGTAAATGTAAATATTAATACAAACCAAAACAGAGGATTCTTCCTCTCTCCTCCTCGCGCACGGGAGAGAGGTTCGTTGGAGGAGCTCTTGTGGGAATAGGTCGGTCAAGCGAGGCCTTCATGACGGTGGTTGTGGCGAAGTGCGAGGTGGCCAGAGCCGACAGCAGCTAGGAGAGGAGCGACGACGGTCAATGGTGGCTGCAGCTCTCTACTGCTGCTGGTGTGGCGCTCGTGAAGGCACACACACAAGGGGTGTCAGATGCCCATGCGCTTGCTGGAGGGGGCGCGGAGGTGTGCGCAGGCACTACAGGCCGCACACGGGAAGCCATTGAAGGACACAACTACTGCTGTAGGTTGGCGGAGGTGGTGCTGTGCACTACTAAATTGGACGCAAAGGTGTTGGCAGAGCACATGCAGGTCACGTGCAGAGGATGCTGAGGACGCACAGTCACGCACAGAAGCGCACGACCAGAGGTCAGTGGTGCACGTCGATGGTGAGTGCTGCTGCGTGTGGGAACTTACTCAGGCTGATAGGAGCACAGCAAGGTGGGTGAGGCGCAGAGGCGGTGGGCACGCGGGAATGGCACAGCTGCAGGTGGTACCTACGCATGGTGGAGCTGGTGGCATTGAAGTGGAGGTGGTGATGGGTTCCTTTCTTTGATGGCTCACGCAGATGGTAAAAAAAAATGAAGAGGAATGTGGAGGTCATACGTCTAGGATAATTTTCAGACGTCTTAACTGGCGTAGGGCCGAGGAACTGGTGGTGGTTGCAGGTGATGGCGGTGATGCAGTGTGGAGGGGTGCACACTGAGGTGCTCACAATAATGTAGCTACTCCAATTTAGCGGAGCGTCCTATCATGATGCTCGCCTACGGTGGTGGAGCAGACTGCCGCAATCAAGGCCGGTGGTTGTGGAATGGAGAAGCTCAAAGGCTCTACACAGTGGTCGGTCGGGGATGGTGGTCTGTGCCTACTGGTGTGGTTGAGGTCATATTTTATGGCTGCAGGATCATGGAGAGGAAGAAGCGTTGGAGAAGAGGGATCGTCGACGACACGCAGTATCCTCTCTCCTCAGCAATTAAGGCGTGCATTCAGTGTGAGAAGCCATTGTTGAGAAGAGAATAAAAGTAAAGAAAAATGATTATTGGGTTATTTATATGTAAGACCTTAACTTCTATGTTAAATTCAAAACACTAATTGTAATGTAACTTATTTCCATGATTGATATTCTAAATAAATTCTAAATAATATTATCAATGCATGTAATGCATGAAATGCATGAGATTTTATGTTATCCTATTTACACATTAATGTATGCTATATAAATGTACATGTTAACTTAATGTCTAGGCATTAAAATGCATACTTAGCCCACAAATATGGGCCCATCAAATGCCCCCATGCCTAGTTTTTGCTACTCCCTAGCAAATTCAAGCAAAATCCTAGCCCTTCAAGTGGACTTGCAAACCCAATCGGTCTTCATTTAGAAATAGTTTAAGTTCAGACTTTAGACCCAAAGTTCCCAAGTAATTTCTAAGTTACTGACTAGGTCAGCTAAAGACGAGCTGCAGGCACAGGTTTCCTTGATTTCTAACTCTACCCTAGGGTTTATTGGTCCTAGAGATTAAAGCATCCATGCATGTGCATTGGTCTCAGATACTTAAGGTTGGTTTGATTGCCAACCAAGAAACAGAGTAAGAAAGAGATTTCTTCTTTTTTTTATTCCTCTAAGTCTAACATTGGATAAGCTATCAACACGGTCTGTGTTGGATTCATTGTCTCCATCACTGAACCTCGAAGGGTGCCTGGCTTTCGATGCTTCACGATAGCACCGCCCATAGCAACCCCAAGAACTCTTGGCAATCGACACTTGGAGATAGTATCGCCCATGGATTTCTAAAGCGAATTCAGGCTTGTGGCAGTCGACACTTCGAGATAGGGCTGCCCATAGTACCTGAACCGCACAATGCACTTACATGCCCCCAGTAGGATGGATATCCTAAGAGACAAGCACTGAGGAGGTGGCATGTTATCATCGCATCCTCAAGGTGAGTATATACTCCACCTCTCCTGTGGCAGGAACTCTTCTAATCAACTTGTATTTTCAAGCTTCTCCTAAGTTAGAACTAAGAGAACCAAAATTTTTCTCTAAGAAAGGAATTAGGGTGATCACTATTTACACAAGACCAAGTGTGTGTGAATTGTGGATGCTTTGCTTACAAGGACTCGTAAACCAAAAGGTAGAAAAGGAAATCAAGTCTACCCAACCTTTAACTCAATCCCTAACATTCCTTCCTCAACCTCTTGAGGAATAGTCCGCAACTTAACTCCTACTTGAGTTTTTTCAAGTCCACAAAGGACCCCAAAGGTCTAAAGCTAGTAACTCAACTTAGCTTCTAAGTCAAACTGTAGAGTCAACTTAGTCTAACCTAAAGTTCTGGTTTGCCTAAGAATGCAGAACCTAGCCATTTAAGCTCAATAATGTAATTTTTTTTTTTTTTTTTGTATGCAATGCAAAATAGTTAAACTAAATGCATGAATGCACTATATATAAATTCTATGTACAGATGCCTCAGGTCCTATCCCCCCATGCCTAGTACAATGTCCTCATTGAAAATAAAAAGGTCAAGGGAAGATGTTACCTGAGGTGGGAAAGAAAGGAGCTAAGGCTCCTCGGGACTGACCTCATCAACCAGATGGCCATCCAAAGTTACATAAGGTTTTAATCATTGGCCGTTGACGGTAAAGGGTGCTACTGAAGAAGAAGGGCTCTTGATTTCCACAGCCCCATGCGGAAATACTTTGGTGATAATATAAAGCCCATCCCAACATGATTTCAATTTTCCGAGAAACAACTTAAGTCTAGAATTGAAAAGCCAGACTTGTTGGTTGGGCTCAAAGGTCTTTCTAAGGATATATTTATCATGCAAGACATTTGTTCTCTCTTTATAAGCTTGGGAGGTGTCATAAGTGTCATTCCTCAACTCCTCAAGCTCAATCAACTCCAGTAAACATGCTTTACCAGCTTGCTCTAAATCCATGTTGACACTTCGGATAGCCCAGAGTGCCCTATGTTGAAGTTCGGTGGGTAAGTGGCATGCTTTCCCGTACATAATCGGGAAGGGAGACATACCCGAAGAGGTTTTGCAGGCCATTCGATAAGCCCATAAAGCGTCATGAAGCTTTTGGGACCAGTTCTTCATATCTGGCCTAACAGTCTTTTCTAAAATGTTCTTGAGCTCCCTATTTGACACTTCAACTTGGCCACTTGTCTGAGGATGATAAGGGGTAGCAATCTTGTGAGTTACTCCTAGACTCCTGAATAGCCAATTGAAGTGATGGCTTCGGAAATGAGGTCCCCCATCACTTATAATCGTCTTGGGGTAGCCAAAGCAAGATATGATATTGGCCTTCACAAATTTCAAAACCACAAAGTGGTCATTTGTGCATGTAGGGATGGCCTATATCCACTTGGAGACGTAATTCACTGCCACCAAGATACATTCAAATCCATGGGACGAAGGGAAGGGACCCATGAAGTCTATCCCCCAAACATCAAAAATTTCCACAGGTTGGATAGGGTGTTGGGGCATCTCATTCCGCTTCCCAATTTTTCCAATCCTTTGACATCTGAGGCAGGCCTTAACAAAGTAATGGGAATCCTTAAATAAAGAAGACCACCAAAAATCGGACTGGAGAACCTTAAAAGCTATTTTCTTAGCACCAAAGTGTCCTCCACAATGAAGCTCATGGAAAAATCTCAACACAATTTGTTGCTCTTGTTCAGGAATACATCATCTCCAAACTTGGTCTTGTCCAATATGAAATAATTCTAGCTCTTCCCAATGAAAGAATCTAGCTTGGGAAATGAATCTCTTCCATTTTTGCGCATCCTAAGAGCCAGGGGTTTCTCCAGTGACCAAGTAATTAACTGTATCCGCATACCAGGGTGAAGTTGGTGTTACCGCCATAATGGTTTCATCGGGAAATGTCTCACGGATGTCTCCAGATTAAGACTCATTAAGGGGAAGGCGAGATAGGTGGTCAGCCACTACATTTTCCACTCCATTCTTTTCACAAATTTCCAAGTCAAACTCTTGAAGGGGTAGAATCCATCGAATTAAACGTGGCTTAGAGTCTTTCTTGGCAACGAGATGTTTCACTACCACATGATTAGTAAAAATGACCAAGTTGGATCCAAGAAGATAAGACCTAAACTTCTCCAGAGCAAAAGCTACAGCAAGTAATTCCTTTTCAACGACTGTGTAGTTTTATTGTGGTTCAGTAAAAGTCTTGAGAGCATAATGCAGCACATGTGGTCTTCCATCAATCCTCTGTCCAAGAATAACTCCCACTGCACAATCCGAAGCATCACACATCAGCTCAAATGGGAGTGTCCAATCAGGATCTCGGAGAATAGGCATAGAGGTCAAGGCCTCCTTCAGCGTATGAAAAGCCTTAGCACACTTTGAATCAAAATCGAAGGAAGATTCCTTCCCTAATAAATCGCAAAGTGGTCTAGAAATTTTGCTAAAATTCTTAATGAATCTCCTAGAAAAGCCTGCATGGTCGAGAAAGGATCTAATCTGTTTGACATTCATGAGCAATGGAAGTTTGGAAATAGAATCAACTTTAGCCTTATCTACTTCCAAGCCTCTTTTAGGCACATCATGCCCAAGTATAGTGCCTTTCTATACCATGAAGTGGGTTTTCTTCCAGTTGAGGACTAAATTAGTCTCCTTACATCTCCTTAGCACATTCTCTAAGTGTAGGAGACACTAGTCGAAAGGCGAGCCATAAATGGAGAAGTCATCCATAAAAACCTCGATTCACTCATCAATCATGTCTGAGAAAATGGACATCATACACCGCTAAAAAGTTTCTAGTGCATTACATAATCCAAACAGCATACACCTGAATGCAAAAGTGCCATAAGGACTAGTGAAAGTTGTCTTATCCTAGTCATCAAGGAAAACTGCAACCTGGTTGTACCCAGAATGTGCATCTAAAAATTAGAAATACTTGTTCCCTGCTAATCTCTCTAGTATCTGATCAATAAAGGGAAAGGGAAAGTGATCCTTCTGGGTAGCGGTGTTCAATTTGCTGTAGTCAATGTAGACCCTCCAACCAATTGAGGGTCTGGTCACCACTTGTTCACCCTGGTCATTTGTTTCTTCGGTGAAGCCTGCCTTCTTTGGCACCACAAGGATTGGACTAAGCCATTTGCTATCTGCGATCGGATAAATGATCCCAGCGTCCAACCAGTTCAGAATCTCCTTTTTAACCACCTCCCTCATGTTGGGGTTAAGACATCTCTACATGTCTCGAAAGGGTTCGATGGAATCATTAGTATAAATGTGATGCATGCAGAGCGTAGAGTCTATACCCTTAATATCAGCAATCATCCATGCTATGGCTTCCTTGTGCAGTGATAAACAGTCTAACAAGGCTCCCTCTTGCACTCCAGATAGTGCAGACGAGATGATTACAGGGAGTGTATCATTTGGCCCAAGGAATACACACTTGAGAGAGTCAGGAGGGGTTTCAGTTCAAGGTCGGGGGCTTGTATAGCTGAGGGTTTCATAATAGAAGTCCCCATCTTAGGTAGCAGATCTACCTTAGGCAGGTACGATGCGGAGAGAGACTCAGTAGAAACTCCAAGCAATTCCTCAAGTTCTAGCACATCCCCTTCACATTCCTCAAAGAGATGGGAATGCTCATTTAGCATGACATGCTGAAGGGCGTCATCACATAAAATTACAGGAGTTGTTTCTTTAATTAGATCATTTACCACCTCAACTTGGGAACAATCCTCAAATCCATCTTGTTTATAAGCATCGAACACATTAAGTTGAATTTTCCTATTTCCAAAGCCCATTTTAACACCCCAGTGTGACAATTAATTGAATCATTAGAAGTCGTAAGAAAAGGACTGCCCAAGATGATAGAGGGCTTGGTTGGTTTGTTGGTAGGGTCAGTGTCCAGTACTAGAAAGTCAACGGGGAAAAAGAATTCCTCCACTCTCACGAGGACATCTTCCAGCAAGCCCCATGGTGTCTTCAAAGAACGATCTACAACTTGGAGGATTACAGGGGAAGGCTTCAGATTGCCTCCTCCAAGTTGTTCATATACATAGCTCAGAAGGATGTTCATCCCCGCACTTAAATCAAGCAGAGCCTCGTCTATTTATAGGTCTCCAATGGCTACTAAGATGTATGGGGCTCCTAGGTCCTTAAGTTTTGGGGGTGTCCCATGTTGTATAATTGAGCTAATAGAATCAGGCAGGACAACCTTTGATTGGACATATTTCCTTGATTGCCTCTTTTTCGTGCACAGGTTCTTAAGAAAGCAGGCATAAGAAGGAATCTGCCTGATAGCTTCAAGCAAGGGCAAGTTAATCTGCACTTATTTGAAAGTCTCCATGATTTCGTTCATCCTATCTTTGGCTCCAGATGAGCCAACAGAAGTCTGCCCAGAGTCAGATAAGCACTCTAAAAAGGGCACTCTCGATCTCTAGGTGGAAGGGTTGACATGTCGGGTAAGTGGGGGAATGGGGACAACCTCTTCCTGTGAGGTGATTTCAAGCGGAGAAGAGTTGGGTGGCTCTTCTCCTGTGGGGGCATAAGTCGGGATGGATGGGTTCTCTAAAGGTAGGACTATAGGAGCATCAGGTTTGGAAATTTCTTTCCCACTCCTCAGAATAGTCACCGCCTAGGCATGCTCCCTAAAAATAATCCCTTTTCCTTTAGGGTTCTCCTTAGATGAACTGAGAAGGTTCCCCGTCTCTCTTTTACTCATGGCCTCGACAAGGTGTCCAATTTGTGATTTCATCTCATTGATTGCCTTGTCATGAGATTGGATGATCATGCTTTGATTCTCCTTCATGGCTTTCAACATGGCTTTAAGCTCATCCATCTTAGAAGTCTTGGATGGTTTGGAAGGCATAGGAGGATGATTATACTGTTGACTCTGAAAGGGTTGGGGTCTGTAATTCCCTAAATTAGAGACATTCCCCTGTCTCCATGAAAAATTGGGGTGGTTCCTCCATCCCTAGTTATTAGTAATGAAAAAAGGGTCATTACGAGGTTTGGGTCAGAACCCTTGGGCAGCATTCAAGTCTGCCTGTACAAGGTCAGGGAATTGGGTGGCCAAATGATAATCCATAGTAGCATGCGTATTACCATTGCAAATTGAGCACTCAAAAGCTTGGGAAGCAGAGGCGCTTGGCATGAATTGGCTAGGGTTTTTCATAAGCCTTTCCATGTTTTGGTTCAGCAATTGAATCTGGAAGGCCAAATTCTGGGTATCCCTAGCCACATTTGCCTTAATCTTTCGCTGCATAAGAGTGAGTTTCCTATCCAAATAGGTAGAATTTAGGTGGATAGAATTCTCACTCAAAGTCTCAAAAAGATCCCAAGCCTCATCTTCAGCTTTTATGACAAGGGTTCCTGCACAGGCACCATCCACTGTTTGCCTGTGCTTGTAATTTAATCCAGTGTAGAACCTTTCTACAAGCTGCCATCTTAGCAGTTGATGATGGGGACATAAGTGTAACAAATCTTTGAAGTGCTCCCATGCATCATGAAATTGTTCTCCATCTAGTTGAGCAAAACCTATGATTTCCCTCCTATAGTGATTGGTCTTGCTCATGGGCAAGTTTTTTTTCAAAAACTCTCCCTTCAAGGCATCCCAAGTATCCACTCTACCATCTAGAGTGTGATACCAATGCTTCACTTTATCCTTGAGGGAGAAAGGAAAGAGGGTTCGTGTTTGGGTGTCATCAGCAACACCCTGCAATCTCACCATGGAATAGACCTCGGTGAATTCCTCCAGATGCCTGTAAGGGTCCTCCCTAGAAGTACCATAGAATGAGAGCAACAGAGATATGGTACTACTCTTTATTTCATATGGATTATTCCCCCCACGTCTTCTCAGTGTATGGCCCGGTTGGTTGATAGGGATAAAATAATCTCTCAGAGATTGTTGGCTCTCCATAATTCTATTTTCACCTTCCTTGGCCATCTCTCTTCTCTCTTGGTTGGCTCTCCTAAGGATCCTTTCAGGTTCTAAATTAAACACAAGTTATCTCCTCAGAGAACTCCTACCAAGCATACACAAACAAACACAATTCCAAAGGACTTTTATGTCTTTAATCAATTAAGGCCTTTGAGATTTAAGTCCAGTTGTAGATGACAATACAAATTGCCCAAACAATTACGTGCCTATTGTCAACCTACGAAATGCTTTGATGAAGACCTAATTGGAACTTAGGTGCTCTTCCCTAAAGTTCAAATGGTAAAGTACTCCAAGGATTGAAGATCGAGGGATGCAAGTAGGCCTAAGCCTTCCTTTGAAGCGGTGCTTTCGCAGTGCTTCTTAACTACCCTAAAAAATCTGTGACAATGTATCCACCTCCTTGGAGTTACAAAACTTTGGAGCTTAAGTTTCATGCACTTTGGCATCCAATGATAGGAGAGTTCTTTCCTAGTTGCTCAAAAACCTAGGAGTGTCTAAATGCGTGCTTTGGTGCAAGGATCAAACAAGTGCGCATACACCGAAAAAGTTTGAATTTTTTTGAATCGCAACATAATGTCCCAAATCGACTTCTTGGGTTTTATATATTCCTCCTATTGATTAGTCCTTTTTCAGAAAGTGTGACCACTTGTTAAATCGGTTCAGGACAACTTATGTGGTCTTGGAATTAAGTTCAAAATGTAATGGGTAATCAAAATATGGATGCAAAGTAAGAGAATGCGTACCTTGCTCTAAGCAATCAACGATGCGAGATTGCACGCAATGCAGAGAAATAAATCTAGAGGATGCTCATACAGACCTGAATGGTTCGTCCTAAGGGTAGGTAGCTTCTAGCAGTCAACTCATTTTTTTTTAGCCATTTATGCACAATCAAGAAAAAATAAAATCAATCCACGAAAGAAAGTAAAAACGTAAATGTAAAGGAAAAGGGAACAAACTCCCAAAAATTACCCAACACGTGCCTAAAACAAAATCGGGGAACAAACCCCTAAAACTGGCCTCAGAGTACAAGGGTGAGAAAACAAACAACTAAACTAAACCTAAAGAGTCGATTCTAAACTGCGAAATCAAAATTCTAAGAGGAAGACTCCTCCTAGATGGTCCTCCGTGCATCTCTATGCATGTGCGTCAAGGCCCACAAACTCCTGTGTTTATCTTAGAGGTGGTCGCATGGTCCACAAAGATGCAAAGGTCAGTTCCTCCTGCAAGTGGTGGAGGAAAGGTCCACCACGGCGTTGCTGAGGCCGATGCAACAACTCGCGTGTAATATGCGTATCGCGCACCAGATTAGATAAAAGAAGTTAAATATGCCTTAATTTAAATCAACATGAACAAATAAATAATTCCAAGTTAATTAAGCCTGTTACCTCCCCAGCAACGATGCCATTTGACATGTCGATTTTCGCTTTTGAAGTTTTTGTCACATAAAATGACGTGTCATTTGTAGTTCTATGTGGTGGAAAAATCGACTAATCAACAATTGAAATAACCACTCAATTAGGAGCGGGTCGTATCCACATGGAAGCAATGGCCTATTTAAACTCACTAGGGTTAAAAGCAAATGTCCACGATTAATTTTCCTAAGAAATCGAATCAAAATCGCCTTTAGATCAACGTAACAATGATTAGATAAGCTGATTTTGCATTTAAGAGAAATAGGGAGGTTCTTTGCATAAAATCACCACAATAAAATAATGATAAATCAAAAATCATTTTTGTGGTAATGGCATGTAAATGTAAATATTAATACGAACCAAAATAGGGGATTCTTTCTCTCTCCACCTCGCGCACGGGAGAGAGGTTCATTGGTGGAGCTCTTCTAGGAATAGGTCAACTGGAGCGAGGCCTTCGCGATGGTGGTCGTGGTGAAGTGCGAGGTGGCCGGAGCTGGCGGTGGCGAGGAGAGGAGTAGCGACGGTCGACGGTGGCTGTAGCTCTTTACTGCAGCTGGTGTGGCACTTGTGAAGGAGCGCACGTAAAGGGCATTAGATGCCTACGCTCTTGCTGGAGGGGGTGCGGAGGCGTACGCAGGTGCTGTAGGTGCACACGTATGTTGTAGACCACACGCGGGGAGGCACTGAAAGACACAGTTGCTTGCTAACATGGGTGAGGTCGATGTTTAAAATATTCGTGTTGCAGTATAGTCAAAATCGCTTGGAAAACATATACAATTTTATTAATTGAAAATGATTCTGAGGTTGAACATAGGGAGCAAATGGAATTCACACACTAAACTTAGCAATTAATGCAAATTGAACACATAATATTACTCAAAAACTAATTAAGAGTGTAGAGCAAGAGTATATGAAGAGTAAAAATAATTATAGAATAAATAATAGTTACTCAAATTGACTAAAGAAGGAAATATAAATTCAGACGTCTGATTTTACAATCTGACCTCTTAAATGACTTGTGCTATAGTGCACTTCTTCTAATTTCTTTCTATGATTTCTCTTTTCCTCTTCTTCTTCATCTTCACTTCTCTGGCCCTTCTCTTCTTCTTTCTCTTCTTTCTTTCTTTAGTTTTCTCTATCTTCTCCTTCCTTCTTCTTCTCTTTGTTTTCCTTCTCCCTTTGGCCTTCTCTGAGGTCCTTCTCTTTCTCTTCTTCTGCCTGACCTCCTCTTCTTCCTCTGAATCCAACTAAGTGTCGAAGCCAAACTCTCCAAGGCAAAAGCCCGCCTAACCCAACGTAGTTCTCCTCCCTCCTCTCTTTCTATTTCAGTCTCGCTCTCTCAGAGCCTTAGCCGGTCAGGTAATTGAACCTATCGCAAACCCGGGTCCCAGCACACCAGCTTGTGTGGTCAACGAGGAGTGAAGTCAGGCAGGTAGTCGGGTCAGCCACGTTCGCGTGGGTAGTGCCGCGGATGAGTCTGGTGAAAGGGGGGAGGAGGACCTCACCCTCAGTGTTGGAGATGACTTGCCAGTGGTAGAAAATAAACTTATGCACATGAAAGCACCCTCCCATTTTCGAGGTGGGAGTAAATGTCCCACTTTTCTTTCGTGCACCGCAGCTGCAAGGTCTTGACCAAATTGGCGAGGCTACAGAGGCGTACGACTTCAATTGAGAGCGTGGATGCATGTGTGAGGGAATTCTATGCAGCCTTGGACAGTAGCACTTGGAGCGGCTTCAAGCAAGCTTCAATCTCGTTCGCTAATGGCGGATGGGGCTTGAAACTGAAAACACAAGAATGGCCTCGCAGCCACGTTAAATCATCTAGGGAGGTTCGCAGCAGCACGGCGGATGTGCTGGGGGTGTTGGCATGGAGCGAGGGTGGCTATGGTGGCGTGCTTAGGGCATACTGTGTGCATGTGAATGGGTGTGTTCGGTGAGGTGTTTGGGTGATCGATGGAGTGATTGGAGTGAGGGAAATGATTAGTGAGGTGTGTAGGAGGTTGTTGGGTGGTCGGCGAGGTAGATGGTGATGCGTAGAGACAAGGGCACCTCGCTGGAGGTGTCGCTGGAGATGGAGGAGGTGACGGTGGTCAGTGGTGTTGGTGGTTGATTTTGGCAAATAGAGAGAGAGAAAGTGGGGATGATAGGAAGCCTAAAAACCTACTTCTAAGGGATGAAAGGGAGAGGAATCCCACACCAGTATGGTTGCCAGATGTTTCGTCTTCCCCACATCGGCAGGTTTTGCGCGACATCGGCAGGTATTACGCGACGCAGAGGATGGAGAGGGAGATAACCCTGCCGTTGGTATTGTGGTTGGGCAATGAGAGAGCTAGGGAGAAGCCACTAGAGCTTGCGGATGGTTGCGGCTGGAGGGGGGAGAGGAATATGGGGGATTCCGGCCCAAATTCAAGCTTAGGAGTTCGTTGGACCCTAGGGAGTCTTTAAATAGGTCTCTGAGGAGGTTTTGTGCTTGGAAGCCAAGCTTCCAAGCAAGGAATGCTTCGCCGGAGATGGAAACTTCAAGAGACCCAAATCTCTCAAGCGTTCGCATGAGAGATTGGGATGGAATCAAGGCTTATGGATGGGTTTATATTTGAGGGAATTTCTCAGAGAATCTCTCTTCCAATTTTGGAGGAGATTCTCAGAGCAATCAAGGAGAAATCTCCTTTCAGAGGTCGCCGGAGTGGGATTCCTCTGCGATAATGGCGGATGGACCTATTTTTGAAGTTAACGAAAAAGCTAGGGGGCTAAATGCAAGGGTTTTTAAAAGTTAGGGTTAGAATTGTAACCAGATAGGACCTCTTTGCGAACTTGGTCAAGATGAGTTCTTCTTAGGTCCAAATTTTTGTACAAATCTAATTTGGACCCAAGGAATCCAATAGCGAAGTTGGATTTTGGTTTTGACCATTTTTAGGTGGGTAATTTATGCAAAAACTCAAATCAAGGTAAATATCTATCTAAGACCCCATTCTAAGTCAAGATGGGTTCCAATGGCTAAATTGATGGTACTAAACCATAGAGAATATTTTTATATGATTTTTAGAGGCTTTAGGTGAATTTTATGTTGACCAGAACCTTGGTTAATCAAGTGGGTCTATTTTTAGGGTTTTAAGAAGTTATTTAATTCATAGAACATACATAAACCCTTTTCCGTCAAATCCAACCCACCTATTATCTTATTAACACCATTTGACCTTTGTTTAGCCCTTGAGAAAACCCATGGTTGTATTGCATTGGTAAAATTACAGTTTTACCCCTTATTTCTTGTGTTTCTCTCGAGAAGGTTATGTAGTTAATTATGACCTTCAGTTGGTTATGTAGGAGCATTTATTCTTTTCATTGAGTCAAAATGAGCTAGGTAGGGCTCATGATGGTGTTCCCATCATACCTCTATGCCTAGCTTTTGCTAGTCCCTTAGCAAAATTTTAAGGTTTTAACTTTGATTCTAGACCATGAAATCCTTTGATGCTAAAAAACTATGATGTGTGCTTTCTTCTGTAGATTAGGTTAGAATGCCATAGTAGGCCTAGAGGTACTCAAGTACCAACAAAGATCCAGACTTGACCAGCTCTAGCCTCAGTCTGCCACGAAGGTTTTTAAGGCCCATAGGAACTATCCTAAGGTTCGTTGAACTCCGTGGTTAAAGCACCCGTACTTGTAACATGTTTTAACCTTGGTTCAATTTGTATTGCATTCTTGTCAGAGAGTGACAGAGGAATTTTTTTTATCTTTTGAGAGTTTTCTCTCTCTTTTTTTTTATTTATAGCTTCGGATTGGCTTCACAACATGGTCTGTATCGGATTCCTAGTCCCCATCATCAATCCTCGAAGGGTCCCTAGCAATTGATGCTTGCCCATGGCAACCCCCATAACCTTGGATTTTGAGATTTTGAGATAATCCCACCCATGGTGTTCTATAGCCAAATCTACACCCTGGCAATCGACATTTCGGGATAATGCCACCCAAGGCATGAACCAGCACAGGGTGCTTACATGCCCCCGGTAGGATATGTAGATATCCTAGGAGACAAGTACCAAGGAGATGATATGTTATTGCACATCTTTGAGGGGAATTTCCTGCCTCTCCGCACCGGGAACTCGTCCAAATCAACTTATGTTGATCAGCTGCTCCTAATCTAGGTGACTTTTTCAGGATGATTTAAACGCATTAGGATGATTTTGATACTTATGCGCACTGAACCAGACTATGTGCGGATTGGGGTGCTTAGGTTAACGAGTCACACAGACCAATGGTTAGTTAACGAAGCCAAATACTCCCTAATTCTTAGACCTAATACTTAAGCTTCGCACTTTCCCCAACCTCTTAAGGACTATCCAAATCTTAGCGGGTACTTGAATTTTTAAGCCTAGGATTATAGCCCAAGAGGACTAAAATCAGCATTCCTATTAATCTCTTCTTTGTTTCATTAGCACTTTTTGCCTTTCATTTATTTCTTATGATATGGTCTAAAACTAGGTTAATTCCATAATTTCTTACTAATGACTACCACTTTTTTTTTTCTTTTCAACTTGCACTCCTTTTTGGCATTTTTAACTTCCTTTTTTTCCTCAAAATTTGTATGCCATAAAAATTTCCTCTCCTCTCATTTTTTTGTTCCTTTCAAGAATTTTTTCATTTTTTTAGTAATTTTGGAATATGTGATTTTTTTGTGAGAATCCTTCTGAACTTTGATTTTTGTATGCTTGCACTTTACCACCACCCCATGCCTAAGTTTTGCAATGTCCTCATTGTAAATGGAGGGTGTGAAATAGTTTTGGGTTCAGGAATTTAGAACAGGATTATCGGGTGGGAGTACAGGTCGGGATGACTGTTGCGGATGATTTCAAGCTCTAGCACGTATGCCAAAGGTGGGATCGACTGTTCTAAAACTAAACTCAGGGTGCAATAGACATGAAATATAGAAGGATAATCAAAAGGATCTCGATTTTGGGAATGACGGGTTGCCACTCGTTAAGCGCTAAATTCAATGCCTTTAGCCAAGCAGGAAATGATCTGGAGAAGGAGTGGTCAAATCAGATGAATTTTGTAGAACAAGCACCTTGATCAAAAGCCTGGTTGGTCCAACCAGGAGCTTGTTCAGATCTACTAGCTGATGATGCAGCCCAAACCCAATCAATATGGTGAGTTGATAAATGTAAATCAAGAGATGTGGAACCCACCATATACTTTGGAACTCAAAAGGGTATCAAAGTGTATAGCTAGGGTTTGGCTGAGTCAAATCAGCCTGATCAGAGTAGGGATCCTTAAATGAAAAAGAATCAGTGGAAGATGTAAGAACCCTATAGGAGTGATCAGAGCAGGATGGGGCGTGATTTATAGTATAATCAATGTCCGAAACCCGAAAAAGATGTGCAGGCGAATCATCTACAGTCAGCTCAGTAAGAGGAAAATCAGAATACAAATTGAGTCCAGTTGTGGGTCGGGGTTGAAAACGGGTTTGAATAGGTTCTGTATTTATAGAAGAGGTGGCATCAATAAGAATTGTTTATGAGGGTTCTTCTAGTAAGGGTTCAAAGGTTGGTTCATTTAGGGAGTCCTCATAGTAGCCATAAAACTCAAAGGTAAATGCCTGAAGAGTGTTTTTAGGATGAAGAAAATCGAAGTCAAGAAAAGATTTGAATTCTGGATTGTAGTCACTCTCGACATTTATTGTTTCTGATTCCTGAGAAAAAAGAAATGATTCCATCTCAATGGAACCTGAATTTAAATCAATGGTCTCAGGATTAGGGACCTCAGAGTCAGAGTCGAAGAATGTATCATGTGCGCTGAGGTCATAGATTGGCCCATAGTCGTTAGGAAACAATGGTTCTCTGAAATCATAAGATTCAAAATTGTCAGAGAAATTGCAAGAATCAAGCTCTGAATTTGATTTGACATTAGAGGTTCCACCACAGAATAAATCATAAGATGTAGATTCAGCAACCTAACTTGGGTCTAGCCTATTTGTAGATTCTGAGCTTAAAAAGGTGTCCTTATTGGATCTGGGCTCGGGTGTTTGTTTTGTAGGGAAGACCCAATCAAAACCCCACTCATCTACTCCTCGATTTCTATATCCTAGATTGGCGTGACTTCCGAAAAATTAATTTGTATTTCTGAGGATGTTGGAGAGGGATATTCATCAAATAAAGGCCCAAAATCATCATCCCAATTCAAATTTTGATTGTCCACATACGGGGCCTTGTACTCATCCCAATAAGATTCAGATCCAGATTCTAGGCTAAGGGTGTGGGTTGAATTACTAGAATCTAGGTCAGAATTGCCTTCGGGAGTCACCTTATTAGAATATGGGGTGGGTTTTACACCTTCGAGAGGTTCTGATTCAATTTCATTATTACAGGAGTCTAGGAATTCTATGCCAAGGTTCTAGTTTTCTAGTGTTGGCTCAAAATCGTGTTCTCTTGTAATCGGGACCTCCCAACCTAATTCAAGATTAGGCATATCATATTTCATTTGGGTTGGGGATCCATAACGACCTTGTGTCTCAAACCAGGGATTTGGGAAATCATGTTGATCCTCAATATTATTCTAAGATGTTTCATTAACTATTTAAGGCATGTACGGGTATTTTCGATCGATAACTTGTTTCAATAATTTCATCATTTCTTCCCATTTTTCAAGATCATCTTGGTGTTTTCTCCAAAGTACAGAATTTGTCATGCCTTGGAGATATTCAAAGTTATGCAATTTTTCTATCTCGATGTATTATGAGAATATCCCGAGTTGATCCCTTTGTTACTTCTGTTAATAATAATTGGGCATAGTTTATGATGAAGGTTGTTGTTGTTGGTATACTAACCTGAATGTCTTCAATTGGTTTCGAGGTTTTGCAATCAATGTCATAAAATCTAAGGGCATCATCAACCATTCTATCTCTCATGGATCGTTGTGATTTAGGTTTCTTTAATGCCTTTCGTAAGTAGCTAGGCTGCATATTTGAATCAGATGGTGGAATCAAGATGTAGAATCAAAATTTAGATTCAGAATGAAGTGATTTGATCTGAATAGAACCCCCTAAGAAAATCTGTTTGTGTGCTCTAAATAGAAGGGATGAGGGATGGGATGTGACATTGACCCAACCAAGGCACCCAAAGATTTTTGGATGACTATAGAGGTTCGGGGCGAATGATACCTCTGGATCAAAAAGTCGTCCACCTGAGAATTACCTGGGCAGCCAGGAAGGGAGAGTCCCACAAATACCCCTCCACGGTAGAGTGCCCCCACGGGTTACAGGGTTTCCCCCACTCGACCTTCATTGTCATTGAGGGTCCAGGTAGACCAGAATGGATAACTTGACCTCTTAAGTCTACCAGTTTTATGTCCTAATTTGTGCCTATGTTTTCTCTTGAATTAGCAGTTGATTGGACTTGTGAACTAATTTGGAGGTTGGTTGGCCTACAATGTAGTCCAACTTTTCCTGACCTACCCTAAAGATGGTAGAATGAACTTCTAGGTAAAGACCTAGAAATCACCATGATTTGACTCTCAGGTTATTAGGTCTAAGAATTTTAGGGTTCAAGTGAGTTTGGAGTCTGATTTTAGGGTTTTTCCTTGATTAGATCTTTTCAATCAAGGGCTTGGGTAGTACACAACTACAAGTTGGTTTGTTTCCTTTTATGCAGGCAAGTGTGACTAGCACTCCAAAACGTTAACAACTGAAACCCTAATTAGTTCTATTTCTAAGTCTAGTTTGATCTTCAAATATGTTCTCCTTGGACTTCAAACAAGAAGTGTGTAGTCCAAGAAGATTAGAAATTAAGCGTAGTCCCCAATAGGCACAGGAAATTTGGGGTAGGATCGCTAACTTGAATCGATTCAACTTCAATGAGATTTGAAAAAAGAATTTTGCAAGTCAAGAAACTTTCCTTCTAAATGAAAATTTGTAAGAAAAATAAGGCAGGTGATTCCCAATTGATTGTTTCCTTTTTGTCTTCCCAAGATTAAGAGGTTGATTAGGGAAGAATAGAGAAGTTACCTACCCTGGAGTGGTTGATTTGCACGGAAAATCTCCTCGTGAAGTACCTCGCAAAATCACAATAAAGCAAATAGGGCAAGTTAGTGCTCAAATATAATCAAATAATGCAAAGAATAGTGGTTAGTTCCGTGTTATTCCTCGAAAATGGTACCAAAATGTTAACGTGGGCGAGATCGATGTTTAAAATTGTCACGTTGCAGTATAGTCGAAATCGCTTTGAAAACATATTCAATTTTATTACTCAAAAAAGATTTTGAGGTCAAATACAGGGAGCAAATGGACTTCGCACACTAAACTTAGCAATTAATGCAAATTGAACACATAATATTACTCAAAAACTAATTAAGAATGTAGAGCAAGAGTATATGAAGAGTAAAAATAATTGTAGACAAAATAATAGTTACTCAATTTGACTAAAGAAGGAAATATCGATACAGACGTCTGATTTTACAATCAGACCTCTTAAATGACTTGTGCGATAGTGCACTTCTTCTTCTGATTTCTCTTTTCTTATTCTTCTTCTTTACTTCTTCTTCTTTGGCCCTTCTTTTCTTTTTCCTTCTTCCTTTGCCTTTGCGAGCCCTCTCTTCTTCATTCTCCTCTTTCTTTCCTTAGGTTTCTCTATCTTCTCCTTCCTTCTTCTCTTTCTCTACCTTTTGCCTTTGGCCTTCTCTGAGGTCCTTCTCTTTCCCTTCCTCCACCTAACGTCCTCTTTTTCCACTGAATCTGACTAAGTGTTGGAGACAAACTCTCCAGGGCAAAAACCCCCTAACCCCACGTAGCTCTCCTCTCTCCTTCTCTCCTATTTCAGTCTCACTCTCCCAGAGCCTTAGTTTGTCGGGTAATCGGACCTATCGCAGACCCAGGTCTAGGCTCACCAGCTTGTGTGGTGAGCAAGGAGTAAGGTCAGGTAGGTAGTCGAGTTGGCCAGGTCTGCATGGGTAGTGCCATAGATGAGTCTGGTGAAAGGGTGTAGGACGACCTCATCATCAGTGTCGGAGGCGAATAGCTGGTGGCACAAAATCAACTTATGTGCATGAAAGAGGCCTCCTATTTCCGAGGTGGGACTAAATGTCCCACCTTCCATTCGTACACCGCAGCAGTGGGGTCTTGACCAAATTGGCGAGGCTGCAGAGGCACATGACTTCAACTGAGGGCCTGGACGCGTGCACAAGGGAATTCTGTGAAACCTGGGATAGCAACACCTGGAGCAGCTTCAAGAAAGCTTCAAGCTCATTTGCCAATGGCGGATGGGGCTTGAACTTGAAAACACAAGAATAACCTCGCGGCCTCAACAAATCATCCAGAGAGGTTCGACGGAGCACGGCGGATGTGCTGAGGGTGTTGGCGTGGCACGAGGGTGGCTATGGTGGCGTGCCTAGGGCATACTGTGTGCGTGTGAATGGGTGTGTTTGGTGAGGTGTTTGGGTGATCGATGGAGTGGTTGGAGTGAGGGGAAATGATTAGTGAGGTGTGGCAGAGGTTGTAGGGTGGTCAGCGAGGTGGATGGAGGTGCATAACGAGGGGGGCACCTCGTTGGAGGTGTCACTAGAGATGGAGGAGGTGACTATGGTCAGTGGCGTCGGTGGTTGATTTTGGGAAATAGAGGGAAAGAAAGTGAGGAATAATGGGAGCCTAAAAACCTACTTCTATGGGATGAAAGGGAGAGGAATCCCACGCTGGTATGGTTGCCAAACGTGGGGATGATGAAACCTTCGTAGAAGAGAAGGTGGCAAAGATGGGGCAGGGACGACATCGGTAGGTATTGTGCAATGTGGAGGATGGAGAGGGAGATAACCCTACCACTGGTATTGTGGTTGGGTAATGAGAGAGCTAGGAAGAAGCCACCGGAGTTTGCGGAGGGTTGTGGCCTAAGGGGGGAGAGGAATGTGAGGGATTCCAGCCAAAATTCAAGCTCAAGAGTTCGTTGGACCCTGGGGAGTCTTTAAATAGGCCTCTGAGGAGGTTTTGTGCTTGGAAGCCGAGCTTTCAAGCAAGGAATGCTTCATCGAAGATGGGAACTTCAAGAGACCCAAATCTCTCATGCGTTCGCATGAGAGATTCGGAAGGAATCAGGGCTTATGGACAGGTTCATATTGGAGAGAATTTCTCAGAGAATCCCCCTTCCAACTTTGGAGGAGATTCTCTGAGCAATCAAGGAGAAATCTCCTTTCAAAGGTCGCTGGAGTGGGATTCCTCTGCGATAATGGTAGAGGAACCTATTTGTGATGACAAAGAAGCTAGGGGACAAAATGCAATGGTTTTTGAAAGTTAGGGTTAGAATTGTATCAGAGAAGACCTTTTTGCAAACTTGGTCAAGATGAGTTCTCCTTAGGTCCAAATTTCAGTAAAAATCTAATTTGAACCCAAGAAATCCAATGGAGAACTTGGATTTTGGTTTTGACCACGTTTTACTAGGTAATTTATGCAAAAACCCAAATTAGGGCAAATATCTTTCTGAGACCCCATTCTAGGTTAAGATGGGTTCTAATGGCCAAATTGAAGGTACTAAACCCTAGAAAATATTTTTATATGATTTTTAGAGTATCTAGGTAAATTTTATCTTGACCAAAACCTTGGTTAATCATGTGGGTCAATTTTTTGGGTTTTAAGAATTCATTTAATTCATAGAACATACACAAACCCATTCTGTCAAATCCAACCCACTTGTTATCATATTAAAATCATTTGACCTTTGTTTAGCCCTTGAGAAAGACTATGGTTGTACTGCATTGGTAAAATTACAGTTTTACCCCTTGTTTCTTGTGTTTCTTTCAGAAAGGTTATGCAGTTAATTATGACATTCAGTTGGTTATGTAGGGGCATTTATTCTCTTTATTGGGTAAAAATGAGTTAGTTAGGGCTCATGATGGTGTTCCCATCACTGCTGCTACGGGTTGGCAGAGGTGGTACCATGCGCTGCGGAAGGGGGCGCGGAGGTGCTGGCGGAGCACGTACAGGTCGTGCATGGAGGACGTTAAGGATGCGCGGGCATGCACGTGCGCACATAGCCGGAGGTCGGTGGTGCACAGAGATGGTGAGTGCTGCTACATGTGAGAACTTACTCGGGCAGATGGGAGCACATCAAGGGGGCGAGGCGTGGAGGTTGTGGGGGTGCGGGAATGGCGCAACTGTAGGTGGTGCCTACGCACGGTGTAGCTGGTGGCATTGAAGTTGAGGAGAAGGTGATGGGTTCTTTCTTTTGGTGGCTCATGCAAAGGGTAAAAAAAAAATAGAGGTATGTGGAGGTCAGATTCTGGGATCATTGTCGGATGTCTTAATTGGCACGGAGGCGAGGAACTGGAGGTGGTTGTTGGTGATGGTGGTGATGCAGCGTGGAGGGCTGCACACTAAGGTGCTCACAATAATGCAGCTGCTCTGATTTGGCGGAGCATCCTATCACGATGCTCACCTACGGTGGTGGAGTAGACTGCCGCAGTCAAGGTTGGTGGTGTTGGAATCAAGAAGCTCAAAGGCTTTACATAGTGGTGGGTCGGGGATGGTGGCCTGCGCCTACTGGTGCGGTTGTGGTCTTCTTTTATGGCTATAGGATCATGGAGAGGAAGAAGCGTTGGAGAAGAGGGATCGTTGGCGACATGCAGTATCCTTTCTCCTTAGTAATAAAGGCATGCATTCAACGTGAGAAGCCATTGCTATGAAGAGAATAAAAATAAAGAAAAATGATTATTGGGTTATTTACATGTAAGACATTAACTTCTATGTTAAATTCAAAACATTAATTGTAATGCAACCTATTTCAATGCATGGAAATCTAAATAAATTCTAAATGATATTATCAATGCATGTAATGCATGAAATGCATGAGCTTTTATGTTATCCTATTTACACATTAATGTATGCTATATAAATGTACATGTTAACTTAATGTCTAGGCATTAAAATGCATACCTAGCCCACAAATATGTGCTCATCAACAGCTGCCCCTCTCTTGTAGCCGTGTGCATGTGTTTGAAATGGAGAGGCAGGAGCAGATCTGCTTCTCACGGCCATTAAGGTGGTATGGCTGGAGGAGAGTCAGAGCCGTTCCTATAGAAGGAAAAAAGAAGAATAATAAAATAATTAGGATTATTTATACATAACTCCTTAACTTCCCTGTTAATTAAATTAATATATGTAATGCACCTAATTAATTAACTAATCAAATGCATTTAGCAATGGATGCCACACATGAATTATGCACTTAATCCAAAAATATGAATTAATTTATTTACATCTTAATGTATGCTATCTAAATGTTAAAATAAACTTAATGTCTAGGCACTTAAATACTTAAATAGCCCACAAATTTGGGCTAATCAAATACCTCCATGCCTAGTTTTTGCTAGTCCCTAGCAAATCTAAGCAATAACCTAGCACTTCAAGTAGATTAGCCAACCCAATCGGTCTTCCTTTATAAACATGTTAAGTTCAAACTTTAGACCTAAGGTTCCCAAGTAGTTGCTAAGTTATAGACTAGTTCAGCTAAAGACTAGTTGTAAGCCCAAGTTTCCCTGATTTCTAACTCTACCCTAGGGTTTATTTGTCCCATAGATTAAAGCATTTGTGCATGTGCATTGGTCTGAGTTATTTGAGATTGGTATGATTACCAACCTAAGAAGCGAGTTTTTTTTTTGTAATATATTTTGTTTCATTCCTCTAAGTTTAACCTTGGATTAGTCGTCAACACGGTCTGTGTCAGATTGATTGTTCCCTTCACCAACCTCGAAGGGTGCCTGGCTTTCGATGCTTCGAGATAGCACCGCCCATAGTGACCCCAAGAACTCCTGGCAATTGACACTTGGAGATAGTATTGCCCATGGATTTCTTAAGCGAATTCAAGCCTGTGGCAATCGACACTTCAAGATAGGGCCACCCATAGTACCTGAACCGCATAATGCGCTTACATGTCCCCCATAGGATGGATATCCTAAGAGACAAGCACTGAGGAGGTGACATGTTATCATCGCATCCTCAAGGTGAGTATATACTCCACCTCTCCTGCAGTAGGAACTCTTCCAATCAAATTGTGCTTTCATGCTTCTCCTAAGTCAAAACTAAGAGAACTCGATTTTTCTTCAAGAAATGGATTAAGGTGATCACTATTTACACAAGACCAAGTGTGTGTGAATTGTGGATGCTTAGGTTACGAGGACCCGTAAACCAAAAGGTAAAACAAGACTCCAAGTACTACCCATCCTTTAACTCAATCCCTAGCTTTCCTTCCTCAACCTCTTTAGGAATTGTCTGTAACTTAACTCCTACTTAAGTTCTTAAGTCCACAAAGGACCCTAAAGGTCTAAAGCTAGTAGCTCACCTAGCTTCTAAAGTTCAACACCTAGAATCAACTTAGACTAACCTAAAGTTCTAGTCTACTTAAGAATGTTGGGCTCAGCCAGTTAAGCTCAATGCATTTTTTTTTTTTTTGAGTGCAAATGTATGCAATGCAAAATGCTTTAACTAAATGCATGAATGCACTATGTATAAATGCTATGTATATCCCCAAGTACACCCCCTCATGCCTAAAATCTGCAATGTCCTCATTGCATAGAAGGATATTACCTAGGTCAGAGATGGGTTGTTGTTATTTTGCTGGCAGCCGAGTAGCCAAAGAATCTACAAATCAGGTTCAATGATCGTAGAAATAGGCCCTAAAAATGGGCAAAGTAATGCTGGCCTAGAAAACAGGTAACCTAGAATGTTGATGAGCTGCTGATGAATCCTAATAGCAAACACTCACCCAACCAGGCTGGGAATGAAATCATCCCAGGTCACCAGAGGAGGTTATAAAGGATAAATTGGCATAACAACCTCCAAAGGGGTAAGGGGAGGATGACAAGGATCCTCCAAAAGAAATGGGGAAGGAATGGTGCAAAAATAAACCCCCAGGGTGATGGACTGACCATAGAAAGCAACAATCCATACTTGGTACTCCATTATAAGAGATATTCGTCTATTAAGCCCCCCGGTCAAAATAGTAGTGAGCATATCTTTAAGCCATGGATCATCTAGGGTATCCAAGTTTCGAGGTTGCAGGATGGTCGTAAGATCTAAGTTGGGTTTAGTTGGCTCGGTGTCCATCCCTAACTATCTTTCCAATTCCTCAATTGCATCCCTAGCATTCGTTGAACTATCAGAAGTATCTGCCTGCACTTCATCAATGACCATTTCAACGTATGGAGTCAACATTTTGCCTTCAAACTTATCCAAATCAGAGGATGACTCCGAATCAAATGAAGGCAGGTTGGAAGCAACAAATCTAGGGATTATCCTATCAATGTCATCCCTGGGTTCTTGTTCTTTACACAAATCCTCCCCGAAGTCTATATGTGAATCCACATTAATCTCATAAATTGCTTCCAAATTTTCCATTATTTTATCATGAGGAGAGATATCATCAATGGGTGTGGAAACCTAATTTCGTCAACTTTGTGACATCCTCGGGGGCTGATTCTTCAAATAAGACATAATCACCCTTAGTTTCACTCCAAATCTTGAATGTAGGTTCCTCATATAATTCATCCTTCTCCTTATCATAAGAGTCATCATGTACCTGAGATCTAGAATCATCTAAAATCTCAGTAGATCCCCTAGGGCACTCCATCTGGGGTAAATGGCTTACATTGGTAACCTTGGACTCCTCAAATAGGTGAATTTCTTCAGGGTTAGGTTCCCTAATGGTGGGCTTGAGTTCCATCTCATGATCAAAAGGGAGGGTGGAATTAATAACTTGACCTCGACCCACTTCATCAAATGTGATGAAAATACTATCATTTGGGTCGAGGTCTTCCAATGCTACCATCATTCCCTTCTTCTGACTCCAATATAATTCAGGTGGATACTCAACCTAATCATTTTCTTCCTCGAGTTGCCACCTTTCTTCATCCCATGTGTAGCTACTTTCACACATATCCTCCTCCCACTTATGGCGCGAACCTCTCAAGGAAGTGTCATCTAGCGGGGAGGGTTCAAAATCAATGCTCGAAAAGTAGCTATTCTCCCTTACATAATCCCAAAAATTTCCCTCCAACTTAGGGTTTGGCTCTCCCACGAAGGATGCATCTGGCGTAGAGGGGTGCACGTCATCCTCAATAGGATAGGTTGGATGGCTAATGTCTTCTTTTTCTTATTGGCCTGCTCTCGACGATTCTCCTAACGATTCAATCATTTCATCTTGCATTTTCTGAATTTCCATCTTCAAGGAGGAGAAATCATCATTACTATAAGGAGAGAAGTCAGGCTCAGGGTTAAAGTACCTAGGAGTTTCTGTCCAACCATTATAATCATTCAGGGAGGGTGTGTTGGGTATTTCTATGGTGTGTAGGACATTGGGCAAGGCAAATCCTGCTCCTAAGTTCTGCTCATTGATTTGGGGCTTAACCAGGCCAATGCTCCCATAATAGGGGTAAAACAAATCCCAATGACTATCATTATTTCTATCAAAGGATGGATTGTCTTGGTATATGGGATCGAAGATCACAGAGTGGGGGTAAGGGTGTGGACAAGATGTGAAAGGATGAAAGTCAACATGATCCATTCTAACTCACACCATAATCAAATTCCCCAAGCAAACACAAATTAGAGGACTTTTTAGGTCATTAATCAGTCAGGCTTTTGAGATTTTAAGTCCACTTGTAGGTGACAAATCAAGTTATCAAAATAGTTATGAACCTACTTGTCAACCTACGATACGCCTAAAATGACCTAGTTGGAGCTTAGGTGTTCTTCTCTAAATCTGAAATGGTAGAGAAACTCCAAAGACGGAAGATCGAGGGATGCAAGTAGGCCTAAGCCTTCCTTTGAAGCTATGCTTTCGCGGTGCTTCTTAACTACCCCAAAAAATTCATGATGGGGTATCCCCCTCTTTGGATTTGCAAAGCCTTTAATCTCAAGTTTCGAACACTTCGGAATCCAACGATAGGAGGGCTCTTGTCCTAATAATTCCAAGACCTAGGAGTGTCTAAATGCATACCGTGGTGCACAAGATACAAGTGTGCATGCATCGTAAAAATTTTGAGTTTTGAATTTTGAACCGCAACACAATGTCTCAATTCAAGGCTTTGGTTTTTAGTTTTCCTCCTTAACTTAAAGTCCTTTTTCAAGAAAATATGTGACCACTTGTTAGATTTTTTCAATTCAATTAGGTGGTCTTGCAATTAAATCCAACAGCACATGCATGAACAATATAGAATGCAGAGAAAGAGGAAGTACCTTTCATCCAACAATCAGCAATGCAAGATGCATGCAAATGCAGAAAATCAAGTCTAGATGCTACTCATTCACACCTAAATGGTCGTCCTAGGTGCAGGCAGCTTCTAGTAGGTATCTCGTGCCTTTATATATATATATACATCTACTTATGCACAAACAAAGAAAATGAAAAACTACCAAAAAATAAAAAACCTAGATCTAAAGAAAAGGGAACAGGCTCCCGAAAATTATTTCCCTACACAGCCCTAAAACAAAATTGGGGAACAAACCCCCAAAAATGTACCGCAGTCTCAAACCAAATGTGCAATGAAAACTAACTTCTAAAACCAAAATTCTATCTACTGAAAAAAAAATCAACCGAGATGAAGATGATCACTCCAGATGTCCTCCTTCGGTGGTGGAGACAAGGCCCACCACAGTGCGTCAAGTTCCTACCTTCAGAAATGGAGCTCCCAATGTCCTCCAAGAAGTGGAATCAATGTCCACCTCGATGTAGCTAAGGCAAGTGCATCAAGATGTCTCTAAATATGCATAGCTCGCACCAAATAGATAATTGAATTGAAATGTGCCTCAAATAAAATGTGTGAATCAATAAATAAATGAATGCGGGAGTTTAGCAAGCTCGTTGCCTCCCCAGCAACGAGGCCATTTGACGAGTCGATTTTCACTTTCAAAAATGATGATTAAGAAGATTTGGTGTTATATTTCTAAGTAGTGGAAAATTGACTAATCAAAACAATTAGAATTAAAATTAATCAACTCAAAGGAGAGCGGGTCGTGTCCATAGGGAGGCAATGACCTATTTAAACTTGCACACGTTAAAAATGGATGTTCACGATTAATTTCGTCAAGAAATTGAGCCAAATCCGCCTTCAGATTAAGAAAATAAGAGATCATGCTAAAATGGCATTTATGAGAAAGAGGGAGGTCATTTGCATAAATTAGCCATAATATTTAATTAATAAATTCAAAATAAAAATATTGGCAACGACATGTGGATGTAAATATTAATATGACATAAAATAGAGCATTTGCTTCCTTTGTGCATGCGCGATGAGGAGGCTGTAGTCGGGTATGTCGAGCTCGGAGGTGGTTGGCCATCACGAGGGCTACGCGTGGGTAGTGACAGCGTGTCGAATGGCCGACGGTGGTCTCACCGGTGATGAGGAAGGCCACCAATAGTGGCGGCAACTCGCTGGCGTGGGTGGGCTGCTGTCGGCCGTCAGAGGGTGTGGCTGAGCTCCTAAGGTCTAGGCAAGTTCGTTGACGTTGATGGTGCGAAGCTTCGGGGATAGATGAGGTGGCTGCGCAGAGGAGGATCATGATGACTTTGGGTTTCCTTCGATCTGTTGGAGTAGAAGATGAAGAAGAAGAAGATGGAGGTTGGCTTCACGCAAGTGGTATGCTGGTGCTAGACGATGTGCACGGTAGACGAGGGCACAGGTGCATAGGGGAACTGCTGGAGGATGTGTGGCCACTCACGTGTTGTTGCGGGCATGGCGGAGGGGCAACGAGGGGGATGTACGCATAGTTGGGAGGCCACCGGAGGTGTTGCTTGCTGGAGGTGCAGCGAGCGGATGTCCCTATGCGCTAGAGGTGCGCGAGCGAAGTTGCTGCTAGTGATGCATGCGCTCTGCACGCATGGGCTAGAGTCAAGGGCTGGTGGGCTGAGGGGCGTGCGCTAGGGCTAGAGCATGGAGGTCGGTGCACGCAGCAAGGGTGTGCACGTGCCTGCCATGGTTGAGCTGGAGGGCGGTCATGCAGGGATGGCGAGGGAGTGTGTGCAGGAGGTTGCGTGCTACTGCATTTGCAGGGCGGAGGTGCAACACGGAGGATGCGGGGATGGTTTTGTTCTGAAAATAGAGGAAGAAGATGAAGAAGAAGAAGAAAAAGAAGATGGTGTTGGTGGTGAGTGGGTAGGGAGGGTGATCAAGTAGTTGAATGGTGATGGCGGCATGGCCGTCGGAGATGCATGCGCATGGTGATGGTTGAGCTCACTGGATTGCCACGGCGAGCTGTCACCTTGCTGGCCCACGGTGTTGCAGTTCTCGGCCATGGAGACCATGGTGGTGGAGTGGGGCAGTGTCTCAACGAGCACGGTAGCAGCTGCCCCTCTCTTGTAGCCGTGTGCATGGGTTTGAAATGGAGAGGCCGAGCAGTTCCTGCCGAAGGAAAAAAGAATAATAATAAAATAATTAAGATTATTTATACATAACTCCTTAACTTGTATGTTAATTAAAACAATATAGGTAATGCACCTAATTAATTAACTAATCGAATGCATGCAATTCTAGGTTAATTCTAAATGCATTTAGCTTTGGATGCCACACATGAATTATGCAGTTAAGCTAAAAATATGAATTAATTTTTTGACATCCTAATGTATGCTATCTAAATGTTGAAATTAACTTAATGTCTAGGCACTTAAATACTTAAATAGCCCACAAATATGAGCTAATCATCTTCCAATCTAGGATTCAATGACCTTCTTCAAAGCATACACTGGAAGTTGGAAGGATAGGGAAAAGAGGGAACCCTTCAGTACAAGAATACAAGCCTATCCTTAGAGGGGGGGTAGCCTAAAGGTCTATTGACTCTCATAGTCTGTCCTAAGATTATGGATGATTTACTCTACTTTTGTCCAGTCAATCTGACCAGTTAGGAGGGACTGAGGAGAAGGTTCTTCCTTTCGCTTGTGCCTCTGGTTCCTTGTGTACCCCCAAACAACGGTCGTTTGACTCTACTACCCTAGCTGGACATCAGATTGACTAGTATAAGCAGGTTAATTGTGAATAATCTCAATCTGGATCCCGATGAGAGAATGAATCCTTAGGGCCAACGTCTAATTGATTTTAGTTAGACTTGGGAAATTGGTGCTCTGGAATGTGATGGGCCCTTAATGGGTTGTGCCCTTAATGATTTGTTTGAGAATGTGTGAATGTGCATAACCAAGAGGCTTTCAAGCAAGACTATTAATGATGAGGTGAGTTTTAGGGTTCAAATCTTACTTAATAGCTTTTAGGATTCAAATATTTGGTGTTTTCAACAATGTTTTGGGAGGCAAACCAAATTTGTTTTTAAAAGAACGGGATCAAGTATTTTTCCTTTAGAAATAAAAAAAAATATGGAGTGCCTGGCTTGACCTAATTATTGAATCCTATGGGGTAGCTACAAAATGAACCTCTTTTAGATTAAGTGGTGTAGCCCAAATAATTCAATCAATTGGCTCAAATGCACCACTGATTAAGGCACACAAAATGGTGATTAACCTAATATGATTTCTACACTTTTATTTGTTGACTTCGTGATCAGGTCCACAGGTCGGAATCCTGGTTGAGTAAATGAAAATCAAGTCAAGTTATGTGCCTCCGATGTGGGTGTATGAAGTGTGTAAATTGATTCGTCCCATAGAAAGAATCTTTTTATTTTTTATTTTTTAAACATGCAGGGGCGAGGTGGATGAAGGTGGCAAACAAGACAAACAAAGTCTAACAAAGGGTTTATGCAAACACCTAAGTAGATTAGGTCTTGGTTATGAGTGTGGCAAAATGAACTAGTGGGGGAAATATGGGGACATTTACAAAACACTCTACCCACACTTTACTCTGGTCTACCGCACTTGGATCTCCATGCTAGGGTACCTACAAGACAGTAGATCAAAGACAAGTGGGGTTAATGCTATGTACATGCAAAGAAGCACAGAAAAAAATAAAGTAAATTCCGTTGTCCCCCCGGCAAAGGCCCCAAAATGATCGCACGTGTTTCGCAAGTTTGAAATCAGGGTTACAAGTAACCTGTCGTCGTAGTTGAAAAACTCGTGATCAAATAAAATTTATACCGAAACTCCAAGGGAGTCCCCGATCGAACATAGGGAGGCAATATTTACTCTAATTGAAAACCATGCTTCATTTTATTTATTTTTGGGATTTTAAAGTTTTGTTATTTTTTTTGGATTTTTGAAAGAAGAAGACAAGCAGAATGAATCACAAGATATAGATGGAACAAATATGATATATATATATATATATCACTCCCATGTTAATTACAATAAACTATCAAAGCATAAAGAGAGATGGAGGTGAGACGAAATCTCCCGAAGTGGCTGTTCGGTGAGACGACAACGCCTGGTGGAAGCTTAAACGAAGGAGGTGAGGAGCGGGATGACGGAGGTGAGATGCAAGAGGACATCGGGTAGAGGAAAGCTTCGGCGTGGCTCTAGAATGGAGGTGAGAAGGCAGAGATGATCTCTACCGAAATGAAGGTGGGAGGATGGCTCTAAGGTGACTTATGAATGGGGATGGGAAGATGGATGAATATTTGGTGAGGGAGAGGTTCGCTACACTAATAGGAGCCTTGGGAGGTTGAGAGTAAGCTCTAATGGAGCATTAGTAGGCTTACTAGAGCTTAGGAGTAGGTGGGAGTAGAGTAGGTAAAGATGAAGACGAATGAGGGGTGTAGGGGTGTTTATAAGGTGGAAGGAAGAAGAGCATCCTATGCACAGGCATTTAGCGACAGCTACAAGCATCACTAAAGGCCACTCAAGCAATCGCCAAAGGATCCACGCCTCTTCAATGCCCTGGCTGGCACACGCACTACGCAGAACAGTTAGTGACAACTGCAAGTGTCACTAAAGGCCCTCTCTTGTATCGTTGTAGAGCCTGCACCCAATGCTCATGCCTGTAGCTGTCATAAGCGTGGCAATCGTCGACCGTTGGATCAAGCGTGGGTGGCTGTGATTGCGAGAGGAGAGCACGCGCCTGCCAGAATTTGAAATTCACATCGCAGGCGCATGCGCTAGCAGCCGTTGGATGATGCATCGCACGGTCAAGATGTGCCCACAGATCGCATGCTCTCTGATTTGACTTGCGCTCCTCGCGTGATTGTGAAGATCGGATAGTAGGTGCTGCTCGTGGTAGACTTAAATGCACGCCCCATATGGCATTCGTGTGATCTGGCAATTCCTTCACGTCGGCGAGCAGCGTTGGATCGTGCGTGGGGGATCTTGACTACTCGATTGCAATCGAGCAGTCCTTTTACAGCTGGCATTGTAGCGGGGCGCGGCGAATCACGGCTCAATCTCACACTCGCTCTTTGAGAGTGCTCAACTCCACCACTGCACCACAACTACGGGTGTGTTGTAGAGAAGAATTGAGCTCAAGTGATGAAGGCGACCTCTCAACCATTGGATTTTCATCCAACGGCTGAGATCACTCGATAGTCATCCTTGGGCACTCCAAATGGTGCCACGTGGCAACATCTTGGCTGTCCACCCTTCATTGCTTGCAGAGGATGCCACGGTGCTTGGATCGAGGTGATTTCTTATGTTGTCGAACTACGATCCTTGCTCCAGATCCATCCGTATGGTTGAATTTTTCATCCGAAATCCATAAGGACATCGCATTGCCTCCTAGCCATATAAAATGAAGGAATTAATATACAAAACATGTAACTATCCTAAATGCCTTGCAATGGATGCTATGTAGAATTTATAACATGATATGCAATGCTAACCCTAGGAACTATGATAAATATGCAATTTATCATGAATTCATGTGTGTTTATCAGGTTCATTTAGGGTTTAACCTTGTTTAGTAGCTTTGAGGGTTTAGTCTTTAGGTTCGTTCAATCAATTTTAGTAGAACACTCCATGTTTTGAAGGCACTGGTGTAGATATATTCCTTTAAAAATTAGAAATAAAATGTGGAGTGCTTGGTTCAGTCCTAAAAATCAACCCTAAGTGGCAACTACTTGATGAATCATTTTTAATATTAAGTGGTGCGACCCAAACAGCTCAATCAATTGGTCTATTGCACCACTTAGTTAAGGCACACAAGAATGTTTAACCTATTCAGATTTCTACGCACTTATGTGTATTGAGTTGAAGTGTACCAGGTCCACAGGTTAGATCCCGGTTAACTGGTAGAATCAAAGTGATTGTGCTCCTTAGGATGAGAAGTTGTGGTTGTTAACTGTGTAGCTTTCAATTAAATCCCACAAAAGAGGAATATTTTTTTAATTTTTTTTACATATGCAGGTGGGTGAGGTGAGTCAATGTGACAATCAAACAATCAAATCTATCCTAGGGTTTATGCAAGCACCTAAGTTGATTTGAGTTTAAGTTATTAGGTTATGGAATGGAAATCTAGTGGGTGGGTGGGGGGGATAACTTACAAATGTCTCTACCCACACTTTACTCCAATCTACCACATTTGGCTCCTTGATCGGCTTCCTGCAAGACAATAGATCGAAGAAGAAAGATAGGTTATAAAAATATGCAACTGATGTGGGAAAATGCGAGAAAAAAACCAAAGAGCATTGCCTCCTCGGCAACGGTGCCAAAATGATGAGGGTGGATTAGCACACAGAAAGGTTAGGATTTGAAAAACCCATCATCGCAGTTAGATTCATAAGAAAATCCATCGATCAGATAAAATTTATAACTGAAACTTGAAATGTGAGTCTCGGGTTGAACACGGGGAGGCGAATGTTTCTTTCTCAAAGATACGTGTTTCTCTTTTATTTATTTTTTGTCATTTTTATTTTTTATAACTATTTTTGGTATTTTAATAGGGCAACAAATCAGGTTGATGAATTCTAGCTAATCTACTAGCAAAATATAAAAGAAAGAGAGAGAGAGAGAAGGACAATCATCTATTTATGAATAAATGCTTGTTACAACTACGAAAGTGGAAAAACTACACTACGAAAGTGAAAAGGATAGAAAGATGTGAGAGAATCCCCCTCCACGGTCGCTTGGAGGATGACTCGCTCTAACGTCACCTGGAGGAAGGTAGTAAGGAGTGGGACAAACATGGACAGAGCCGAAGGATGGAGTATGGGGCAGGACGGTGTGGCGGCGAGGATCTTCTTCCCAAAGGGGGGTGAGAAGACAACCACGGGATGTTCCACGAATGGGGATGAGGGGAGGGAAAAATATTTGGTTTTCTACTCTAGAGGAGCATCCTCGGCTTGGGACATGCTCTCTCTAGAGCCTTGGAGGTGGTGAGAGGAAGAAAGGAAGAGATGGTTTGGAATGGAGGGGGATAGGTCCTTTTATAGTGGAGTGACAAAATCATCCATGGGCAATTAGTGACAGTGGTAATCGACTTTGAAGATCTGCCCAACTATCGCTAAAGATCCACACCCTTCAATTCCTTTATTGCCGTGCGAATAGCGCAGGCCATTAGTGATTGCTACAAACATCACTAAAGGCCTGTGCAACTGTCACTGAAGATCCACGCCCTTCAATTCTTTTGCTAGAGTCACGCTCAATTGGCCAATTGGGGGGCTACGGAGATTCGAACCCACGTCCCTCCATTTAGAGCCCACACCTCCACCACTGTGCCAAGTTGTCTGGATGGTTGCGCGAACGTCTTAAGGCGTGCGATGGAGAGCTCTCAACCATTCAATCATGATCCAACAGCCAAGAATTGATGATGAAGATGATGAAGGGGTGCCTCCCAGTTGTTGCTGGTCAGTGTTGGGTGGCCTAGATGGCACCACGTGGCGCTATATGGGCCATCCGTCTACTTCTTTTTATAGAGTCTACTACGAAGCTCTGATCGAGATGATTCCCACCTTGCTGGACTGCAATCGTCGCACCAGATCCATCCGTACAGTCAAATTTTTCATTCAAAGCCCATATGGATGTCACATTGCCCCCTTGGACGTTGATCTTCCCCGGACTTCATACGACGTTACAGGACTCCGATCTAGATGATTTCGAAGGCGTTAGACTACGATTGTCGTCCTAATCAGATCCGTATGGTCCAATTGTCCATCCGAGGCCCTGAAATAAATCTTCATCTCTCCTGACCATAAAAAGGACCTAATTAACCTAAAATATATCCAACTATTCTAAATGTAGAATGATGCATGCTATGCAATATTTATAACATGAAATACAAATCTAAGTCTAGGAACATACATGATTAGGCATTTTAACCTAAATAGATGTGTCTATATCACCTTCAGCACCTCCTCCTCCTACATCAGCATCACCAGCAGTGCCATGAACATTAGCAAGACCAGCTGACCAGCACATTACTCTTCGCAGACCATCCAAGCATTCAACACCATGTTCATCAGCTCAGTGATGCCTTTGCCTTGGTCAGCCTACATATTCTGAGAGATCATATTCACTGGATCTTGAGATGGACACTGATCTTCAAAGCACTATGGATGCCTTCATGGAATCATTAGATGATTAGATGCTATATTTGTCTCTATTTCTATTTTTGCATGTATAACTTTATTTCTCTCAGAACATTCTATGCACTGCTTATCTAGACTATTTATTTATGCGTGAAGATTATCGCTCTCAGTTTTGTGTTTTACTTTAGCTTTCTTATATTGCATGACATTTTGCTTGAATTATTTGTTTAAGGGGGAGCTAAATATAAAATCACAAGCAGCATGTTTTACTTTTTGCTGAAACAAAAAGGGTGAGATTTTATGCAAAACTATTTTTTGAATTTCATAATAATAATTTTGTTGCCATCAAAAAGGGGGAGAATGTAAGCACCTCTACTTTGATACACCAAAATTGTGTTTATTACTATATTAACATTTCAGGATTATCTCGGATCAAAGTATTAAAGCAACTTTCAAGACAAGAGAAGATAATTGTTGATGTGCGCCTTTCTATTTATTTGAGTCTAGGACATTATTATAAGGAACCTCAAATAAAACTCAAATACGAATTTTTCGCGCAACTTTTTCAAAACCAAACTTTTAGGGTTATTGATCGACCAAACTATTTAATTGATTGACCAAATCACTTTGATCGACCAACCAAATTAATTTACTGATCAAATCAGCCCATTTTAGGAAGTTGAGAAAAATCCTCATGATCGACCAACCAAGCTAATTGATCGATCAATCAGTGATCGACCAACCTTCTTAATTGATTGATCAAATTGCTTTTGATCAAATAATTAATCTCAATTGCTCGACCAATTTAGTTTCCTATTCAGGCAAACCTTTTTGTAAAAATAGTGGTCACACGTAGCCCATTCCTTTACAACTTTTAAATAGAAACACCAATAAAAAATAGAACATCTTGTGCTTACTTCCAAAGGCTTTACGCCTCGTTCTTCTTGCCCTTCGAAAGCATGATACCTCAAACCTCTGCGAAAAATTGGTTTGATCATTTATTGAGGTTCCATAGAATTCGTATTCTTGTTATATTATTTTGTTGTTTCTGATTTACGGATTCTAAATATGTTTGGAAGATCCATGTTGTTGTTTTTGCTTCTCTTCAGGATAAAAGAGAAGTGGTTGTAAGAGGTTGCGCCACCCTCATTCAAGTGGTATGGTTTAGTGGATTGACTAGCATTGCCTAATCGGAAAAATCCTAAGCTAGGAGGCTTATGTAGTGGCTTTCACCCAGATCGGGTTTCCACTATAAATCAGGTGTACTCTATGCTTAAATTATTATTATTTTATTTTGATCTGTGCATATGCTTTTTAACCAATAGTATTCACCCATCCCCTCTAGTATTTAGTTGCGATCCACAGGATATTCCTAGCATCCCCAGAAAGGGATGAGAGGAACCGACTTTGATTGGCTAGCACTGGAGAAGGAGAAATCTCCGATGGGTGAACGGTGAGGAAATGAGGGAGACAGCATCTGCTGGTACCATAAGACGCGGATGATCGTTGGGAAGGAGAATCCACCTGCTATTGTCTGTGAGAGTGGATGAGGAAGGTGGTCGGAGGGCTCACCAGAGTTGGCGGAGGAGGCTGGGGAGAAGGGAAAAGGGGGTATTCGGTCTTCAACCCAAGCTAAGGAAGTAAGGCAGTTGATGGGGGTCTTTTATAGGCCATTGGGTGAGCTTTCAAGCTTGGAAACAAGCTTGAAAGCTATGCAAATTAGGGAGTAGGCTTACGGATTTCCAAGAGTTTGCATGAACCCTTGGGCAAATTAGGAAGGACCCGAAAGAGCTCAGATGGAAGGGGATCTCCTCAGGAGTCTCTCTTCCAATTTCGGAAGGGTTTCTCCATGAAATCAGGGAGATCTTCCTGATTGAAGATCAACTCTTGATGCGTTCACATAGCCATGGTGGTAGGGACCTATTGGTGAAAAAGACAATGAATTCAGGGGGGTCCTTGCAATAGATTTTGAAAGCTGGGGGGCTATTTGAGGGAAAAGGAGTATGACTAGACCAAAATGCAAACTAGGTTAAGATGATCTCTGATTGGGCTCAAATTTTGGTACAAACCTAATTCGGACCCAAGAAATCTGATGGCGAAGTAGGAGTTTGGTTTTGACCAAGTTTGATTAGGTAATTTACGCAAGAACCCAAATTAGGGTAATTGCCTATCTGACACTCTTTTAGGTCAAAATGGGTTTAAATGGTCAAATCAAGGATACCAAACCTTATATGATATTTTTCTATGATTTTTAGAAGGTTTAGGTGAATTTTATGCTGACCAGAACCTCAGTTAATTAAGCGAGTTTATTTTTAGCGTTTTAGATGTTCGTTAATTCATGGAATGCGTGAAAACCCATTTCTTTCTGCACCAACCCTCTTATTATACTTTAGTGCACTTTTGAACTTTAATTAACCCCTGGAAAAACTCATGGTTATTTTGTATTTATGATTGGATCGTAAAATTATAGATTTACCCCTGATTTAATGTTTATTTTTCATAAAGGATATGCAATGAATTACGGTTCTTCAGCGGTTATGTTGGAGCATTTGTCTGTTGATTATGACTAATTAAAGTTAGTTATGGCTGATGATGACATTATCATTAGGGAGCATCTTTTTAGGTCCTAAAAATTGATATTTCAAACTCTCAGGCAATGGTTTCAGTTCAAGCTGGGGTGGGTTTAAGATGGAAGGTAAGGAGGATGCTGATAAAGATTCATCAGGACGATCAAGTGGAAGAGTTTGAAAGTGAACAAAATCAGCAACCACTTCATATTGTGGCGGATTTGCGATGGAGGGTTATGGCTTGGGTTCATCGGTGGAGGAGCTCTCAATAGCAAATACAGCCAAACATATCTCAATATTCAAATGATCTTCCTCTAGTTCCTCTATAAATCCAAAATCCTCAAATTTATTAATCACCTTCAAAATATCCAATTTGAATTTCTGATCCCCAAAGGCAATTTCCATGCTACTGCTCTCGCAATTGATATTAGCCTTAGCTGTAGCCAAGAACGGATGCTTCAGAATGATGGGCGTGTTCCTTAAATTCTCAAGTACATCCATTTCAAGGGCAAGGAAATCTACAAGAAAATAGAAGTCCTTAACCTTGAAAATAACATCCTTAATAATGCCTCTCGGATTTGTGACCGAACGATCCGCTAACTGCAGCGTTACTAAGGTAGGCAGAAGTTCACTTCATTCAAACTTCTCATAAAGAGAAGTTGGAATTAGCTTAATGGATGAACCTAAATCCAAGAGTGCCCAGTCAAAAGTGTAATCTCCAATAACACATGAAATCAAGGGGGCACTTGGATCTCTCTTTTACAGAGGAAGGTGATACAGGATAACAGAACTAGCCTGCTCGAAGAGTATCACCTTCCTTGGAATAGATTCCCTTGGCTTATGCTTCTAGGTGCATAAATCCTTTAAGAATTTAGCATAAGTTTGTATGTGTTTGATAGCAACAAGGAGCGGGATATTGATTTCAACATTCTTGAATATATTCAAGAGCTCCTCGTTACTATCAATAGGCTTCTTTTTCTTGGATTTAATCAAGGCCTTAGGAAAAGGAACATGAGTCAGATCCTCGAAATCAGGTTTTTCAGCCTTGATTTCTTCTTCAGAGTTCTCCATTCTTTTCTCAGGCTCACCAAGATTTTCTTGACTAGAGTAGGGTAGATGTGGGTCCTGGGTTTGCCTTCCACTCCTTAAAGTAACGAAGTTGGCAGATGCGTACGGGTTTGGGTCTGGAGGAGGGCTGGAAAGATCAGAGGGACTTGATTAGATGGAAACCCTGGATTTTATGAAGAATCAAAAGAGAAAGGATTTTGCTAAACCACCTAAGCATGTGTGTGCGGGTCCCCCTAATTCCCATACCCTTGGGCTTGATTGCCCATATTCTATATGTTGCGTGGGTTGGGTACAGGTTGAGATGGTAGAGATCTGGGATGATGAGAATTAGCAATGAGCTTAGTTTGCAAGTTGTTCAATGAGGTTTTCATTTGTTTTATGAGTTGGAGCATAGTTCCTTGCATCTCTACCATCTGATGGTTTAAATCAGCCTGCCCTACGGGTTGACGGGCATTCCAAACTAGCTGATTGACCTGATTTGTGGGTAGCTGACTATAAATATAACCCTGACCCATTGGTCTTTGCAGAGCATAGTTGCTGGATCGGAATTGGGTTTGCTGCCCCAAATTTTTCCAAGAGAACCTAGGGTGGTTCCTCTAACCCGGATTATAAGCATTGGAATATGGGTTGGACCTAACATTCTCCTGTACAACATAGACATCCTCATAGGTGAGGATGAGGAGAAAGAAAGGGAGAGATTAGACAAACTGGGATCAAAGGCCCCAGTTTGGAACCCATGGGGTTCGGAGTAATGCTAGCTCACAGGTTGAGTCGCATCTAGTTGATTTACGAACTCCCATCTAGAAGGAGCTCGCGAAGAATGGAATCCTGAATTTTGGGATTGAGTGGATCGAGAATTATTCACAGAGCTTCCAGCCATCCAGTCCTTCATCCTTTTGGTAAACAGGTCCACCTTATCTAGTTTATTACAAATCAGCTCTATATCGAATGAATGAGAGTCATGGACCTCATTAACATTCGATCTAGGTTGTTGGGATTGGTTAAATGTATCCATGGAGGCATGATTGGCTGAATTTTCACTCATTTCCTCAAACAAATCATGTGCATTATTTGCATCTTTGTTGAGGAAATTGCCTCTGCAAGAAGCATCCACGTGATTTCTATGTTGCTCAATCAACCCGTGGTAAAAGATCTGCACAAGTTACCATTTTGACACCTCGTGATGTGGACACTTTGCAATAGATCCTAGAATTGCTCCCAGGCACCATGAAACTGCTCCCCTGACCACTGGACAAAAGTAGCAATCGCCCGCATCAATGCATGGGTACGCTTGACTGGAAGGAATTTCTTTAAGAAAGCTGATTTATGACCATTCCATGTTGTGATCGACTTTCCAATTGTTCGATCCCTCAAAGAGTGGGGAAAGAGCCTCATGATCATTTGCTCCTCATCCACGTTTCATGCTTTGGTGCTCTGGGCCAAAGTGCTCAAGTCCTCCAAATGTTGAAACGGGTCTTCAAAGCCAAGCCAATGGAAATGTTTGATCAGGCTTAACACCTAGGGCTTGATTTCAATGTCTCCGGCTGGAATTTGAATACCAGGACATTCCCTGTAATTTGAAGGATCATAAGAATCCTTCAAGGGCTAAGTGCCTTGCATTCTCTAGAATCATTCCTATGTTTGTTCCAGCCGCCTTTGCAGCATCTCTTGTGGATTCTGAGGCAGCGGAGGTTGTTGGTCAGCCATGGGATCAATTTGACCAAAATCCAGCTTATGCCTCCTAGAATGAACTAATGGTCCTTCCAATCGAGGATTCAGTGAACTCCTTCCTAGCATAAACTAGGAAGAGGTTAGAAGGACTAGGGATAAGAACCCTGCAACATAACAAAACAAGCCTATCCTTAAGTTGGGTAGCCTAAGGACCTAGGCTCCAAGATAGATTCAAACTACACTGTGAATTTCATGTTTTCCTTAATCCAAAAGCTGGTTAAGTTGGGATGATGAGTGATAAACGTGTTTCGCATGGTAGAAATCGGGGTTTGGAGGAACATGTCGTCGTAGTCACAAAGCTCGTTATCAAATACAATTTTACCAAAACTCCGAGGGAGTCCCGGGTCGAACACAGGGAGGCAACATTTTCTTTGTTTGAAAACCACGCTTCGTTTTGCTTCGTTTTGGTGTTTTGTTATATATATATATTTATTTTTATGAAAGAGACAAACAAGATGGATCACAATACAGATGGAATCAAATATGATATATTGCACAAATGTCTATTATAATAATCTACGAAAGCATAAAAGAGAGTGAGGTGAGAAGGAATCTCCCGAATCGGCTATTCGGTGAGACGACACCACCTGGCGGAAGCTTGGGCGAAGGAGTTAAGGAGTGGGACAACAGAGGTGAGATGCAAGAGGATGCCGAGTAGAGGAATGCTTCACCGAGGCTCTGGAATGGAGGTGAGGAGGTGTAGGCAATCTGCTGCTGGAATGGATGTGGGAGGACAGCTTCAAGGCAACCTATGAAGGTGATGGGATGAGGGATGAATACTTGGTAGGATAAAGGAATGCTACAATAATAGGAGGCCTTTAGAGCTTCAGAGTAAGCTCTAATGGAGCTTTGGTAAGCTACTAGAGCATAGGAGTAGGTGGGAGTAGTGTACGTAGAGATGACGAGGAATGGGGGTTGTAGGGGTGCTTATATAGTGTAGGGAAGAAGAAGAAATTTGTGTAGAGGACTGTAGTGACAGCTACATGCATCACTAAAGACCCGTTGTAGCTGTTGCTGAAGATCGTGCCCCCACCGCTCAAGCTCGTAGCTATCCTCGAGCTTACAGTTAATTAATGACGGTTGCAAGCATCACTAAAGGCCCACCAAGCAGTTGCTGAAGGTCGTGCCAACCAAGCACACTCCCGTAGCTAGCTCGTGCATCACGTGCCCCAAGTCACGTGTGTGCACTTGAGCACTGGCGCTGCAGTTGCCTATGCATGCACCTATGTGCATGCTTCCAATTTCTGATTTGGGAGGTCTACGGCATCGAACCTGCGCTCCTTGTTTGCAAGCCAAGAGCTTTACCGTTGCACCAAGCCAGCTCTTATGATGCAGAGACATCGTATGGGCATGCGGTGCAGAGATCTCCTCAACCATTGGATCTTGATCCAATGGCTGAGAATGGAGATGAGGGGGCACCTTCGAGTTGCAGTTGGCTAGTGTTGGGCGGCCTAGATGACGCCATGTGATGCCATTTGGGCCATCCATCTTCTTTCTGTTGTAGAGGGTGGCACGATGCTCGGATTGATTTGATTTTCGTGCTGTCTGACTATGATCGTTGCTCTAGATCCATCCATACGTTCATATTTTTATCCGAAGCCCGTAAGGATGTCGCATTGCCCTCTTAGCCATTGATCTTCCTTGGATTGCATAAGGTACAACGGGACTCCGATCTAGACGATCTTGAAGGCATTCAACTCCAATCGTCGTCCTGATCAGATCCGTACGGTTAGATCACCCATCCAAGGCCCTAAAATAAATCTCCTTCCCTCCTTGCCATAAAAAGAATGTAATTAACCTAAAATATACACAACTATTCTAAATGCAGGATGATGCATGCTGTGAAATATTTATAATATGAAATGCAAATTTAAGCCTTGGAATATGCATGAATAGGCATTTTAACCTAATTAAATGTGTCTACAACATACTCCCATGCCTATCTTTTGCTAGTCACTAGAAAAATTAAACTACATGCTATATATAAAAACATAATTAGGACTCGATCGCTTAGGCCTAAGTCATTTATTAACAATAGAAAATTTCAACTATGGTCCTAAACTACAAAAGCTCAATAGCATCCTGGTGTTTTCCAGAATGCACACTGCCCAAGCCCTCACCTTATTTGAAAAGGGAAGTTAATTCTTTCTTTGTTTTTCTTCTTTTCTAATTTCTTTCGAACTTTTAGAGTTTGGGAGTTTCGAGAAAACTTTTTACGGCTACCCGACCTGCCTAAGACTCGAAAAGAACTATAAGTGCTAAGCATCTTGTAAAAGGGTGATAGACTGACTAGGAGGCCGTTAAAATGGACTTCAGATTTCTATGACCCTAGCTGTCCTTGCCTAGATGTTTATCTTTTCGAACGATAGCTTTCTCCCTACTTTTATTTATGGGGTCAACACAAGGGTGAACCCAGTGTATATCTCCCTGGTATATTCTACTTCCCCACTTCTTCCCTAAGAGTTTTGGGAATTATTCTACATTTTTGTGAGCTGGTCTCTGAACAACGTGCCAATGGGCGGTTACCCATGATAATTTGTCAGCCATACTTGTGCGGTGAAGTGTGGTTTTATTTGTTTTTTTTTATTTTCTCCTTTTTATGTTCTTTTTTTCCTTTTTCTTATTTTTTTTCAAGTAGGTGGCCTCCCTGATCTAAGATTTACCTAAAGGCAGTACGATGAAAATGGTCTTCTGGCTTAGCTCTAGACAATCGGTCGATGAGCTGCTACTACCAATAACTTGCCTGCCATACCACCTTAGATGATTCATTAGCTACCTAATTCTGAAGAAATCGCCGAAAGGTGAGTCAATGCAATTAGTGTGTAGATGCTTAGGCTTAAAGTCCCCTCAATTCAGAGGATAGGTTGATAAGTCGTATACTTATCACCCCAATTTATTGATCAAATTAAAGTAGAATTACTTGGCAAGGACTCGAGGCTATGTCCACATTTGAGTGGACACCTGGGCTAATTAAGCCCGAAGACTTGAAGAGTCTACCTATTTAGGTCCTATCGTATCATTTCCTAAAGTTAATAACTTCCAAATGCCTATGTTCTCTTCTCCTAATTATATGTATATTTTTTTTGATGAAAAATAGAAAATTGCTATTACGGCTGACAAAAAGATTATTTCAAATGATATCCACCCCCTATGCTTAGCTAATGCAATGTCCTCATTGTTAAAATGAAAGCATGCAGGAGAGAAGAAATGGAAGAATAGCACCTGGTTTCTATGAGATTCTGGTCAGCTCGAAATAGTCTTTACACGTGATGAGGTTTGTGCCTTTAGCTAGGTGAGGTCCTCAATCAAAAATTACTAACTTTGATGCTGTAAAAACACAGTTTCCAGGCCCCTAGATTTGGATCCCGGAGAGTAAAAATGGGCTTGCCAAAGGGATGATCAATGAAAGTAGAAAGCTGGTGGTGCAGGGAGAGCCCTAATGGTCTCCAATAGGAGTTCTGTTGATTCATTAGAGAGGATGTGTGGGTGGATATAGAATTTATGCAATGGTTGGGCGAAAAAGGATGGTGAGGGTTTAGTGATGAGTTGAGGGTTTGTGGGTACTCAAGAATATCTAACATTTCAAGAGTTTCTCCCCAAAGTTCAATTTTATCCACACAATTTGGGTGCTTAATCCAACCATCCTGATCTTCATGATTCCCACCCAAATGTTAAACCTGAAACTGGAAAAATTCAGGATGAGGACAGTGTTGGGTTTTAACTTGATCATGTGAATCATCCAACAAATTTCCAAATTCATAAATGTCTTCCTCACCCCGAGTTACCACAGTTTGTTGTATGTCTTTATTGTCCTCAATTATCCCTGCAACTGTGTGATTTTCTTCTTGGGTTTGGGTTGAGTTGGCCCTTCAAAGGTTGTCTAAGGTATGTATGGCCATTACCTCTATTTTGCCAAGCTCCTCCATTAGACCACACTTAATTTTATCCTTCTTTGAGACCTCAAAAATATTAAATCGATTCATTTTATTCCTAGAGGCTATTTCTATATTTCTCTATTCACAATCAATCCTTGCCTTGGAGGTAGCCAAGAAACGTCTTCCTATTGTGCAGGAAATCAACGGGGGTCCCGGGTCCTACTTCTTAGGAGGTAGCTTGTTTAAGATCAGTGTGCTTGTGTTATCAGACAAGACTACTCTCCTAATGTTTTTAGATTCCGCTCTACACTTTGCTTTTATATGAATTCAATAAACCTATGGCGTAGGTGGGGATTGATCCGATAGCTGCAAGGAGCAAAATGATTGTTAATTTTAAACTTTGAAGTAAGGACAACCTTTCCTCCAATTTCTCCTCTTACTTTTTCTGTTTGCCCATACAACAACATACTCCCAAATTAGACTATGATGTTTTGTTGATCACATTCCATATTGGGAGTCTAGAATTCTTGCTACGGGGCTTAATGGTGTTGACATGGGTTTGGGCAGGTCCCTTGTGTCTACTACCACTCCTCAAGGTGTTGGTGTTTGTCCTGGAAAAATGTTGTTGGTTAGTGCCTTAGGGAGGGTTGGGCAAAATAGGAGGCTCCCTGTTGATTATGGTATGAACTTGGTTCGCTCCGAGAGGGGCTGGGGTGGCCTAATAGATAGCATGAGCTTGAGCATACGACTCCCTATTATTACCAAACCCTTGAGTCCCAACACCTTGGCTCTGTACATTCCTTAGGTTTGGTACAGGTTGTGATGGTAGAGATCCAGGCTATCGATTGTTTGCACCAAGTCTAGATTGCAAGGTGTCCAGCAAAGGTTTCATTTGTTTCATGAGCTGGAGCATTGACCCTTTCATTTCTACCATCTTCAGGTTTAAATCAGCCTACATAGTGGGTTGTTGAGCATTCCACATGGATGGATTGACCTGATTCTAGGGCAACTGAGTATATACAAGACCCTAATCCATTGGTTTTGGGGATACATAGTTGTTGTGTCGATATTGGGTCTACTACCCCTGATGTTTCCAAGAGAACTTAGGTTGATTTTTCCAATCAGAATTGTAGGAATTCGAGTAAGGGTTGGACTTAACATTCTCCAACACAACATGAACATCCTCATAAGATGAGGATGAAGGATCGGAAAAATTGATCCTTAGGGAGAGTAGCCACTCCAGCTGGTTCTCAAACTCCCGTCCTATAGGAGCTTGCGAAGAATGGAATCCCAATCCTTGGGATTGAGTGGATCTAGAAAAATTAGAGTTTTCCGACATCCACTCTTCCATTCATTTAGCAACCAAATCCATCTTATCTAATTTAATGCAAATCAATTCCATATCAGAAGTATGAGAATATTGGACCTCATTGGCATTTGATCTAGTTTGTTAGGATCAGTTGAAGGTTTCCATGGAGGCATGGTTTAAGGAGTTTTCACTAATTTCCTCAAACAAATCATACGTGCTATCTACGTCTTTGCTGAGGAAATTGCCTCCGTAAGAAGCATCCACATGATTACAGAGTTGATCAATCAACCCATGATAAAAAATCTGCACAAGTTGCCATTTAGGTACCTCATGGTGTGGACACTTCCAAAACAGATCCTGGCTTCTCTCCCAGGCCCCATGAAATGGTTCCCCCTACCACTAGGCAAAAGGGGTAATTTCCCGTCGCAATGCATTGGTTCACCCAATTGGGAAGAATTTCTTTAGGAAGGTCGATTTCAAAGCTGTCTAGGTAGCAATCGGTCTCCCAATGGTATGATACTACTGTGCGGCCTTATCCCTGAGTGAATGAGGGAAAATCCTCATGAGCATCTATTCTTCATCCACATTCTGCGATTTAGTGGTCTGAACCAGAGTGATCAGGTCCTCCAAATGTTTGAATGGGTCCTCTGAGCCAAGCCCGTGAAAGTGTGTAATTAAACTCAAAACTTGGGGCTCTATCTCAACATCACCAGCGGGGTTCACAATGCTGGGATGATCCTCATAATTTGAAGGATCATGAAAATACTTCAATGGCTAAGCACCCTAACCATTCATTCGTTGGAACCATTGCTGCATTTGTTGTAATTCTTTGAACTACCTCTAAATCATCTCCTGCTGGTTCAGGAGTGGGGGAGATGGCTGTTGATTAGCCATGGGATCTACTTGGTTAAATCTCAACCACCGCCTCTTGGAATGTTCAATAGGTTTTTGCAAATGAGGGTTCAATGACCTCCTTCCAGGTAAACACTGGAAGGAACTCAGAAGGACAGGGAAGAGAAGGGACACTACAGCACAAAAAATACAAGCTTGCTCTTAGGTTGGGTAGCCTAAAGGTCTACAGACCCTCAGAATCTATCCTAAGACTATGGACGATTTACTCTACTTATATCTAGGCAATCCAACCAGTTAGGAGGGACTGAAGAGAAGGTTCTTCCTTTGGCTTGCGCCTCCGGTTCCTAGTGTACCCCCCAGCCACGGTTGTTGGATGCTACTCCCCTAGCTAGACTTTTGATTGACTAGTATAAGCAGGTTAATCGTGAACAATCTCAATCTAAATTCTGACAAGCGAACCAGTCCTTAGGGCCAACGTCAAATCAATTTTAGTTAGGCTTGGGATATTGGTGCTTCTAGAATGTGATGGGCCCTTAATGGGTTGTGCCCTTAATGATTTACTTGAGAATGTGTGTATGTGCACAACCATGAAGTTTTCAAGCAAGATTAAGAATGAAGTGAGTTTTAAGATTCGAATCTTCCTTAGTAGCTTTTAGGATTCAAATATTAGGTAAATTCAACAAAGTTTTGTGAGCAAACCAAGTTTTGAAAGCACGAGTTCAAATGTTTTTCCTTTATAAATGAAGAAAATATGTAGTGCCTATCTTGACCTAAGTATTGAATCCTACGGGGCAACTACAAAATGAATCTCTTTTAAATTAGGTGGTGTAATCCAAATAATTCAATCGGCCCAAATGCACCACCGATTAAGGCACATAATTATGATTAACCTAGATTGATTTCTACTCCTTTATGTGTTTATTTGTGTGTACCGATTCCACAGGTCAGAATCCCGATTGAGTAGATAAAAAACAAATTAGGTTATGTGCCACAAATGTGGGAGTATGTAGTGTGTATGTTGATTTGTCCCACAAGAATTATCTTTTTGTTTTCTTTTTATATATGCGAAGGTGAGATGAGTGGAGGTGACAAACAAGACAAACAAATTCTATCCTACGGTTTTTGCAAACACCTAAGTAGATTAGGTCATGGTTATGAATGTGGTGAAATGAAACTAGTAAGGGGGAACGTGGGAGACACTTACAAATTACTTTACCTGCACTTTACTCCAGTCTACAGCACTTGGATCTTCATGCTAGGGTACCTGCAAGATAGTAGATCAAGGACAAGTGGGGTCAATAATATGTAAATGCAAAGAATCGTAGAAAAAAGAAAGTAAAATCTGTTGCCTCCCTGGCAACATTGCCAAAATGATGAGGTGGATTTGTCACTGTAGAAATCGGGGTTTGGAGGAACCCGTCGTCGTAGTCACAAAACTCGTTATCAAATACAATTTTACAGAAACACCAAGGGAGTCCTAGGTCGAGCATAGGGAGGCAGCATTTACTTTGTTTGAAAACCACACTTCATTTTGTTTCTTTTTGGTGTTTCGTTATATATATATATATATTTGTTTTTATGAAAGATGCAAACAAGATCGATCACAATACAGATGGAATCAAATATGATATATTACGCAAATGTATATTGTAATAATCTACAAAAGCATAAAAGAGAGAGAGGTGAGAAGGAATCTCTCGAATCGGCTGTTCGGTGAGACGACGGTGCTTGGCAGAAGCTTGGACGAAGGAGTTGAGGAGCAGGACGACGGAGGTGAGATGCAGGACGTCGAGTAGAGGAATGCTTCATTGAGGCTCTGGAATAGAGGTGAGGAAGTGGAGGTGATCAGCTACAGGAATGGAGGTGGGAGGATGGCTCCAAGGAAACCTATGAAGGTGATGGGATGAGGGATGAATATTTGGTGGGATAAAGAAATGCTACACTAATAAGAGTCCTTTGGAGCTCGAGAGTAAGCTCTAATGGAGCTTTGGTAGGCTACTAGAGCTTAGGAGTAGATGAGAGTAGAGTAGGTAGAGATGAGGAGGAATGGGGGCGGTAGAGGTGTTTATATAGTGGAGGGAAGAAGAAGAAATTAGTTTAGAGGGCTGTAGTGACAGGTACAAGCATCACCAAAGACCCCTTGCAGCTGTCACGGAAGATCGCACCCCCACTGCTCAAGCCCGTAGCTGTCCTCACGTCTACTGGCAATTAGTGACGACTGCAAACATCACTAATGGCCTACCAGGCTGTCACTAAAGGTCACGCCAACCATGCACACGCCTACAGCTGGCCCTCACATCACGCACCCCTGGTAGCACACACGTGCTTGTGCACTGGCGCTGTGTTGGTTGTGCGCATACGTGCTTGCACTGCGCTGTGGCTGGCCATGCGTGCACCTATGTGCTTGCTTCCAATTTCTGATTTGGGGAGTCCGCGGGTCTCGAACCCGCGCTCCTTCTTTGCACGCCAAGAGCTTCAACATTCCACCAAGCCAACACTTGTGACGCGAAGACGTCTTGTGGACATGCGGTGGAGAGATCTCCTCAGCCGTTGGTTCTTGATCCAATGGCTGAGAATGGAAATGACGGGGTGCCTTCTAGTTGCTGTTGGCTGATTTTGGGCAGCCTCGATGGCGCCACGTGGTACCATCTAGGCCGTCCATCTTCTTTTTATTGCAGAGGGTGCCACGGTGCTCAGATCAATTTGATTTCTACGCTGTTGGAGTACGATCATTGCTCTGAATCCATCCATATGGTTGGATTTTTTATCTGAAGACGTAAGGATGTCACATTGCCCTCCTGGCCATTGATCTTCCTTAGATCGTATAAGGTATTACGGGACTCTGATCTAGACGATCTTGGAGCTGTTAGACTCCAATCCTCATCCTGATCAAATCCATACAGTCAGCTCATCCATTCGAGGCCCTGAAGTAAATCTCCTTCCCTCCTGGCCATAAAAAGTACATAATTAACCTAAAACATACACAACTACTCTAAATGCAGGATGATGCATGCTATGTAATATTTATAATATGAAATGCAAATCTAAGCTTAGGAGCATGCATGAAGAGGCATTTTAACATAATTAAATGTGTCTACATTCGTGAGACAAGGGAAGCATGTTCCGAAGGCTACTAATTATGCCAAACTCGTGCCTGCTTAAGTCCTTTGACAATCTGGCCACCCAACTTAGCACCTTTTGGAGAAACTGAATGTCACAAATTCGTACCACAGTTTGAGAAATACCCTGAAGCTGACAATTGAGTCCTAAGGCCAATGTCTACTTGATTTTAACTTAGGCTTTAGATTGTAGTGCTTATGGAATGTGGTGGGCCCATAAAATGGGTTGTGCCCTTAATGATTGATTGAATATGTGGGATTGTAGTGCTCATGGAATGTAGTGGGCCCTTAAAATGGGTTGTGCCCTTAATGATTGATTGAATGTGTGTGAGTGATGTAAACACATTTACACTACTTAAGATGTCTATTTATGCATGTTCTTAAGCATTGGATTGCATTTCATGATATAAATATTGCATTACATGCATCATCTTGCATTTAGAATAGTTTGAATAAAATGGAGGTTAATTATCTCCTTTAATGTGCTTGGACAGGGCAAATATTTTATTAGGACCTCGGATCAAAGATCCAACCGTATGGATGTGATTAAGGCGATGATTGGAGTTCAACGACTCCAAGATCACCCTAATTAGGCATCCGTAGAATCAGATAGTGACCCGGGAACCCTAGAAGATCAAGGGCCAGGATGGTGTAAATCCGCACTTCAGTTGATAAATTCGACCACACGGATGAATTCGGATCGACGATCGCAGCCCAACGACACAAAAATCGAGTCAATCCGACATCTATGGCACCATCTACAACTTCCAGAAGATGGACGGCCAAGATAGCGCCACGTGGTGCCATCTCAGCCGCCCAAACGGCCGCTTCATCTTGTGAAGGCTCCGCTCCCGATCGCTCTCCGCCGTTGGATCTTAATCCAACGGCTGTGGGTGCTCGCATTTAAAAGCGCCCGCTCGACCATCCGCGCCCCATAGCGCAGTGGTCGAGCGCGCTATCACGAGCGCGGGGCGCGGGCTCGACCGGTGGCGAGGAGTGGCAGGCGTGAGAGATTGGGCGCGGGTGGAGTGTCAGATGGAGATCGGATGGCCGCGCGCGCCCGATAGCGTCGACGCGCGATTGGACGCGCAATCGGATGCGCAATCAGACGCGCAGGGGGCGCGCAACGCAGCGGGTGCAGACGCATTTTAAGTCGTCCGATCTCGCGATCGGACGGCTGAAAGGTGCTGGACGTGCGTGGACGTTGAGGAGAGGGCAGCCGAGGAGGCATGCGTGGGCGCGGAAGCAACGCCCACATTGGGGCTTTAGTGACGGATTTATCCGTCACTAAAGACCCCTTATTTATTGTTTTGAAGATGTAATGTCCATTTTGCCCCCACTCCTTGCAACTATGAAAGGAGACCCCCTCCATACGAAATTCTCATCCCTTCTTTCTCCTCTATGCCCCTCCAAAGCTCAAAAGAAGCTTGTCCCACACCCGGGATGCTTCTTGCAAGATAAAGTCCAATTTTCATTCCCCTTCTTAAGTGGATCCCGCGACGACGACGGCGTGCTGCTCCGTTCCCGTTCTTCTGCTTTGTCCTCCTTCGTCCTGCTTCGTTCTCCTTCGTCCAGGCGTCGTCCCGTCTGGCTCGTCCTCCAAGCAATCGTCGAGGAGGATAACTTCTCTCTCCCATTCTTATTTACAGCTTTTCTAGTGTAGAATTTTCCTACTTTATAGTGTAATTGATTTTCCGCTTTCTAGTGTAATTTTTATTTAGTTTGATTATATAAATAATTGAAATATTGAATGCATGTTCCCTCTCTCTCTCTTTGTCTCTCTCTCTCTTTCTCTCTCTCTCTCTTTTAGTTTGATAGCTCCATTGTAATTATATCGCCTTGCTTAACAAAAAAAAAACTTAAAAAAAATATAATTGCGAATATAGATCAACGTAGCCTCCCTGTGTTCGACCCGGAATTCTTTTCGGTATAAATTTTTATTTTTTGAACATGAATTCTTTGCTTTTGAACTACAACGACCGGTTTTCCGAAACCAAACACGTAAGCGTAGCGATTCGCAAAACCCGTTCAACATTTTGGCACCGTTGCCTGGGAGGCAACGATTTTCGATCTTTTCTTCGCATTTCTTGCACTTTATTTGTTTTCTAACTAGCTTTCTATTGTGTCTATTATTTTGCAGTGACCTCCATCAAGGAATCAACAAGCGGTAGACTGTAGTAAAGTGCAGTTGAAGACAACTGTAAGTGCTCCCCCATTCTTTCCCCCTCCATAGATTTCATTCGCCACATTAAATCCAAATCCCAATTAACCTAGGTGTTTGCATAAATCCTAGGAATAGTTTGGTTGTTTGGATTTTCATTCCCATTCATTCCACCCTCATCCATAAAAAAAAAATAATAATAATAACAAAAAGATAATCTTGTGGGGTAATTTTCAACAAACACACAACACACACCCACATTCAAGGCACTTGATCAACTTGATTTGTTTTCTCCTCAACCGGGTTCTGATTTGTGGAACCGGTACACACAAAGCAACACATAACGAAGTAGAAATCATTCTAGGTTAACCATTTATTTGAGTGCCTAACTTTGTGGTGCATTTGTGGCCAATTGTTTGAGTTGTTTGGGCCGCACCGCTTTATTTTAGAATCAACTCATCAAGTAGCTCCTCCTTAGGGTTTTCAATCTAGGTATATTCCAGGACCTCCACTTTCTTTCTGATTTTAAAGGAAAACAATCTTCACCCATGTTTTACAACTTGGTTTGCCTAGAAACTTGATTGCAATTCACCTAATTTGAAACCTTAAAAGCTACTTAAGCAAGATTTGAACACTAAAATTTACACAGATTGCCTTTAGCTAGGGATAATTCAAGTGCGACCGGCGATGATCTAGGAGAGAATGTTTCAAGTGGGGAGAGGGCGAGTGGAGGGCGATCGGCGATGGGCGGAGCGCGGTAGTGGGGCGGAGCCATCCAGGGTGGGCGCAGAAGGTGAATGGAGGATGTGGAGATCAAGGGCCTGGAAGAGAAGAGAGCGGATGTGGCAGGAGAGGTTTTTTAGGTCGTCTGAACATACTCAAAGACGTCCTTGGAGGAGGAAGAATGGTGATGTTCTATGCTTCAGATGCAGACAAAGGGGGCATGTGGCTGCGATATGTAAAAATGCCCAGATCTGCTTGGAGTGCAGGGGTGAAGGACACAAACGCGAGTTATGCCCTAGGAGGATCCCTTTGTGACAACGTCGAGTAGTCTCTCATCCTGTATGGAGGGTCAAGAATGAACCTCGGCCGCCACCACCACCGATTTTCGGCAGGCATACAATTTAAGTTGAGATCCCATCTATGAAAGAGATCTCGGCTGCAAAGATCACACTGCGAGGTGCTTTGATTGGGGAGATCATGTCAGGTAGGCCATCGATCGAAATGCTTCAGAATTTGGTACATTCCTTAGATCTTTTATGTGCGGGCTGGAAAGTTGCTATGTTATCCCATTCTCGATTCTTGGTGTATGGTTTGGGCATGCTGGATGTAGAGCGATTGAGATTTCATTCAAGTATCTTCAAAGATTTCATTGTGATCTGGAGAATGGTCTCTCCTTTTGATGGGGCATTATCTGAACGGCCTTCACAAAGAGTGTCCTCCAGGAGGGTCCTCCTTGAGATCTCTGGACTGCCACTCCACCTGCGGGTAAAGGAAGTTGTCTCCAAGATGCTAGCAGGCTTTGCATCAATCTGTGATGGTTCTGATGTTCTGATTGGAGGAGACATTAGGTCTCTAAGAATTGAGGTGGAAGTTGCTAATGCTGGTTCAATTCCAGATTCGATCACTATCAGATGTGGGGGCACCTCTTGGCTTGTTAGGCTATCTATTCTTGGGCAGGTTGAATGTGGTCAAGATAATTCTCCTAAGGAGAAACCAATGTCTGGAACCAAAAATGAAGTGAGCAAACAATGTGACAGCTGTGGACGCAACCCTGCAGTTGAGGCTCCTGATCTCAAAAAGAGGAAGGATTGCCACTGTGTTATGGCTGAGAAGGATCAGATGGAAGATGTTGCAACACCTGCTGAAAATAGATCAGTTTTGATAGGCAAAGAGGGTGACTGTCTGGAGGTTACTGAGACTGAAGTGGCAAATTTTGAGATGATTTGCAGTATGGAGTTGGGCAGTACAGAAAGGGAGTTGAGGCTTAAAGAGCCAAGCCAGATGCAGCACCCCCCATGCAGTTGAGGTTCCTGAGCCCAAAAATAGGAAGGATTGCCACTGTGTTATGGCTGAGAAGGACCAGATGGAAGATGTTGCAACACCTGCTGAAAATAGATTAGCTTTGATAGTCAAAGAGGGTGATTGTCTAGAGGTTACTGAGACTGATTTGGCAGATTCTGAGATGAACTGCAGTATGGAATTGGGCAGTATAGAAAGGGAGTTGAGGCTTAAATAGCCAAGCCAGATACAGCTTGCTATTCCAACTGATTTGCAGTATGGCTATTCCAAACAAAAGAAAGGCGTGGGCAGATCTCCATATGTGCTGAGAAGGAGAAGGAAGGAGCCTCCTATTGTGGAGCAAGATATTGCTAAATCCATTATGGTAGAATATGTGGGCTGCAAGGCCAATGGGGATCTCTCAATTGAGAAATGAGAGTTTTGTCGTGGAATGTGCGTGGGCTACGCAACAAGCAAAGAAGGGCTTCTCTTTGTAGATATCTCTCTGAGTGGGAGATAGACTGTGCCCTTTTACAAGAGACTCACTTGGAGAGGGAGAATGGTCAAGAATGGGACTATTTTAAGCAGTCTGGCCATAGTGATATTGTGGCTAAGGGTGCTGCTGGTCGGTCTGGTGGTTTGGCTTTTTGGTGGAGAAAGTCTGCCATTTCAGTAACTGAGATTTTTCGTGATAGGTTCTTAATTTCCTGCAGGTGTCACTCTCCCCAAGGTTATATGGAATGGTTTATATCATGTATTTATGGTCCTTGTGTGGCAGTAGAGAGGGTTGGCTTGTGGGAGGAACTTCATGCAATTCATCAAAGAGTGCAAGAGACTCCATGGCTGTTAGGGGGTGATTTCAATTGCTATCTTTTTGGTGATGACAATCCAGATGGGAGAGTGGACAGTTCTTCAGCAGGCTTCCAATTGGCTGTGCAGAACATGGGCTTGACTGAATTTCCCATCAGTGGTGTGGAATATACTTGGAGGAATGGAAGTGGACAGATTTCCAAATTGGACAGATTCTTTGGCAGTCCTAGTTTGTTAGAGAGATTTCAGTTATCAGCTGTTTTGAGCCTTGATAGGCCGTTCTCTGACCTCACGCCTTTGGTTTGGGACAGTGGGGTGAATGCAGACACGGGGTCATATTTCAAACTCAAGAGATCTTGGTTTAGGGAAGAAGGCTTTGTGCAAATGGTTTCTCAGTGGTGGCAAAGCAAGGATGTTCAAGGCACTGCTACACAGCAGTTGGCTGCAAAATTGGTTGGTCTGCATGAAATGTTGAAAGAATATGGGTAGGCTGTGAATCTGATTAGAGACCAGAAGAGGAAGGAAGCCTTGACAGTCATTAGGGATTTAGATATGAAAGAGTGCAGGCTGAATTTGGACCAACAGGAGCAGCAAATGAGGCAGCAGATGAAGCAATTGTGGGGGATGAAGACCTGAAAATTGAAATGGATTGGCGTGAAAAATCCAGACAGCTTTGGCTTAAAGAGGGTGATGCGAACACAAAATTTTTCCATCTTGCGGCCAGTGCTAGAAGGAGATTCAACCGTATTTCATCTATTAAAGTTGAAGAAAGAAATATTACCTCGGTTAAGGAGATCAGATCTGAAGCAACAAAATTTTTTAAAGAAGCTTCCAAGGCAACTCCAAGAGGTTCATGGAGGATGGCAGCAATGGATTTCCCTTGTGTAACTAATGAACAGAGTGACATGCTTGTGACCCCTATTTCTGAACAGGAAGTGCTAAAGGCCATTAAAGATTTAAATAATGAAGGGGCTCCAGGTCCAGATGGTGTTCAGGTGTTTTTCTACAGAGAGCTATGGAATGTTGTTAAGGTGGATGTGTTGAAGGTTATCCATGAGTTTGAACTGGGTAACTCTGGATTTGAGAGGCTGAACAAATCCTATCTATTTTTGCTGCCCAAGAAATCAAGTGCAGAAAGTTTTTCTGATTACAGACCCATTGCGTTATCAAATTCCATCTACCTTATTATTAGTAAGGTTATTGCTAACAGATTGCAGGAGGTTCTAAAGGATTTGATTATGGCTGTTCAATCAGCTTTTCTTCCGGGGAGATCGTTACAAGAGTCATTCATTGTGGCGCAGGAAATTGTAATGGGGTGGCAAAGGAGAAAATCAAAGGCTTTCTTATGGAAAGTGGACTTTTCAAAAGCCTATGATTCTATCTCCTGGTCATACTTGTGGGAGATCTTTAGAAGGAGGAAATTTCCACCCTTATTGATTCAATGGGTGAAGAGATGCATTACGACAGCCTCTTTTTCCCCATTGATAAATGGTAAATCGTGTCGTTCTTGGATTCAGCCCCAATGTCGAGTAAGGCAAGGTTGTCCTATTGCCCCATTGATTTTTAATCTTGCGGTGGATACTTTGGCTAGGTTTGCCTGCAAATTGGCTGTGGATAGTTTTATAAGGGGGTATTCAATGTCTAATCACAGGGCTCTAGCTCCTATACTTCAGTATGCTGATACTGTTTTTTTTGTAGAAGGGGGGAAGAGAGAAGCGCAGGCTCTGTTACATATGGTTAAATTGTTTGGAGAGGTTTCTGGGCTCAGATTGAATGGAAGTAAATCTTCCCTGGTCTGCTTTGGGATGAATGATGGTTTACAGAATGAGATCTCTGCCATTCTTGGTACACCTGTGGTGCCATTACCGATTAAATATCTGGGTCTGCCTTTGAAATGTTCTAAGTTGAAGAAAGCAGATTGGTCTTTCCTCTTTGAAAAGGTAGCTACAAAATTGGAGGGCTGGAGCAGTAGATACCTATCAAAAGGGGGGAGGTATATATTACTGAATTCTGTTATCACATCGATTCCTGTTTTCTTCTTCTCTGTCCTGAGAGCTCCAAATTCTATTTGGAAAAAGCTAGAGGTGATGCGGAAAAGATTCTTTTGGAAAGGGGCCTCCCATCAAGGGGCTTTCTTTCAACCCTTAAAATGGGACTCAATTTGCAAACCAAAGAAGCTGGGAGGCATGGGTGTCAGATCCCTTAAGGAATTCAATGAAGCTTTACTTTTGAAATGGGTTGTTCGATTACTGCAGGGGGAAAAAAATTTGGACAGAAATTATTCAGGACAGTTATGGGAGTGCCAATGATGAGAAAAATCGTCTTAACCCACGTAAACCATCCCCTTTTTGGCTTTCTGTGGTGCGAGCCTTGAAGGAAAATTAGAATTTTTTCAAATCTGTTTTAGGTGATGGAAAAAGCTTTAAGTTTTGGCTGCAGAATTGGGTACACGGAGGGAGCTTAAAGATAGGTTCCCCCTTGCTTATGCTGCAGCAGCAAATAAAAATGCAGTGGTAGCTGATTATTGGGATGCAGATTTGGAGCAGTGGCTGTTAAATATTGGTGGGAGGAATAATCATGAAACAAGAACCCGAGTAGAGAATGAACGTCTCATGCAAGAGCTTGTTGCTTTCAAACCCATGCCTCATGAATATGACACATACAAATGGGAAGGTAATTTTTCTACTGCGGCTGCCTATGACAAATTGATAATGTCCTCCAGGATGGCGGAAGATGAAGAAATGGGGAAAAAGCTATGGAAGTTAAAAATACCACTAAAGTTACAAATTTTCTTATGGCTGTGCAGGAGGGATGGTTGATTACTGGAGATCTGAGGCACAGAAGGATGGGGACCCCAACCAAGTTTTGTTATTTGTGTGGGTTGCATAATGATTCTACAGATCATATCTTCTCTTCATGTGCTATCACTGATTATGTTTGGAGGAGAGTATGTAATGAGTCCTTACCCACCTGGGGAAATTTGTGGAGCTGTCTGGTAGATGGGAATAAGCCTTATATACATATGGTGGCTGTTCTGTGGGCGGTATGGAGGGCTAGAAATGAGTGTGTTTTTCAGGAGACCCCAGCTCATGTGGAAAATATTGTAAATTTATGCTGGAGGCTCATACAGTGCTGGGAGTCGAACTTGTAAATTATTTTTTTTATTATCAATAATAGCTCTCCTGGTTTGCTATCGATGATTCGATAGCATTCCTTTCTTCTACAAAAAAAAAAATAAAATAAAATTGACACATTATCAATAATCTTGCTTGAAAACCCTAGTTGTGCACGTACTTACACAAATCTCAATCAATCATTAAGGGCACAACCCATTGTAATGGCCCATCACATTCCATAAGCACCACAATCCCAGGCCTTAATAAAATTGAGTAGACGTTGGCCTTAAGGTTTGATTTGCTCTTCAGGGCCTAGTCTGAGATTATTTTTGATTAACCTACTTGTACTAATTAATCTGATGTCTAGCTAGGGGAGCAGAGTCAAACGATCGCGACTGGGGGGTACACTAGGAACCGGAGGCGAAAGCCAAAGGAAGAACCTTCTCCCCAATCCCTCCTTCCAACTGGTTGGATTAAACAAACGCAAGTGGAGTAAATCACGTACAGTCTTAAGGCTAGTTTTGGGAGTCAGTAGATCCTTAGGCTACCCCACTTAAGGACAGCCTTGTTTTGTTGTGCTGCAGGGTCCCTATCCCCAGTCCTTCCGACCTTCTCCTAGTTTATGCTGGGAAGATGGTCATTGAATCCTCGATTGGAAGGACCATTAGAACATTCTAGGAGGCACAAGTTAGATTTTGGTCAATTTGATCCCATGGCCGAACAACAGCCTCCTCTGCTTGAAAATCCACAAGAAGAATTTCGAAGGCAGCTGGAACAAATGCAGAGAATGCAGGAATGGTTCCAGAGAATGCAGGGTGATAACACCACGCAAGGGGGTAGTAATTAGGTTGAATATGGCCCATCTTTAGAATAAAAGGCGCAACATAAAGTAGAATAGGAGCATTGCATGCATCAAGTACCAAGATTGCTTATAAACTGTATTAATGGCCACTTATGTAAAGCATTTGTCAAAGCAGGCCTCAGATGAGCAATCGGACCGTACGGATGGATTCAGGACGACGAACGGAGTCTAACAGACTCAAAAGCGGCCAAATCCAACATCCGGAGCTCCCACAATGGGCCCAAGAAATCCTGATCGTTGATCTGGAGATCAACGGCCTAGAACGCGCCACGTCGCCCCGCCCCCGCCGCCCGCACGCCCCCAAGCCAGCCAAAGACGCATCTCGGCCGTTGATCTTCGATTGAACGGCCGAGATCCGTGCGTTCACCCGCGGTCGCCGCGACAAAGCGCGGGCGTGGCGCAACGGTTAGCGCGCACGCCCGCGTTGCGGCGACGCGCGTTCGATTTGTGCGGAGCGAAAATCATCTGCGGGCGAAGGGCGCGGCAAAATTGAGCCGCGCGATCAGAAGCGAGCGGCTAGGATCGCGCCACGCGGCGCGACGACAGCGCCCCACCTCCCACGCACGCGCGCACGCCGGGTGGAAACGCGCGCGCGCACGTACGCCCGAAGCGCGATCCTAGCGCAGGCACGGGAGGATCTCAGCCGTCCGATCATCAATCGGACGGCTCTCGTTCGACGTCCACGGATCGCGCCTGAAGAGAGAGAGGGGCGGGCGGCTGACCGGCGGCAGAAGGCCTTCACCGACGTATATGGAAGCGGTTTTAGCGACGTTCTGGATGTCGCTAAAGCACATTCTTCTTTTAGGAAGCCCTTAACTCTATTTAAACCCCCTTCTACCACCATTCAAGGATCCTCTCCCACTTGCAACTACTCCACTCCTCTCCTAGCTAGTCTTAGGCACTCTTGTAATCGCCGGAGACGACGAGCCGCCGACGGAGCCTCCTCCACCGCCGTGGCTGCCTCGTCGCTCTCCATTCTCTCTCTACCTCTCTCTCTCTCTTTTAAGCTTTCATTTACTTTTGTTGAAGCATGTATTTAATATTGTAAACCATGAACTATGAATGCATGTTTAATGAAATTATTTTTCATTTAGTTGCCTTTTTAATTTCTGTTTAAAGTGCATGATCAAAACCAAGAGCTTTCTAACCCTAAACTCTCTCTATCTCTCGCTTTTCAAAACCGTTTCTTTCGCAAGCAAAACTCCGCCTTTTTCGTGACAACAAGTGGTAAACAAAATCCGATTTCCACGCCTCCCTGAGATCGACACTCGGACTCACCTCCGTTTACTTCTTTTAAAACCGACGTATCAAGTGCAACTATAACGACACCTCTTAACACACACGCACGAAGGCACGTCAGTTTTTGGCGCCGTTGCCGGGGAGGCAACGGATTTGTTTTATCACCTCCATTCCACCTTCATTCTCATATCGTCTAATGCCCTATTTTCCTTTTTACTTGACGGTTGCAGGAATTCGGCGCATGGACGGCGAAGCGACGCATTCCACTATGGTAGCAAGGAAGTAGACGCCTCGAGGGCCGATAGTGAGTACTCTCTCTCTCTCATTGTTTGCTTGCGTGAAAAAGCTAAAAAAAAAACATAAAAATTGAAAAAAATTGGCGTGGCGAATGATTGCTTGACCCACATTCTTAACACACCACCCTACAAAAAAAAAATGTACACTCTAATATACTGGACAAATTCTTGGAGTGTTCTTTTCTTTTTCTCTTGAGTGGTGTTTGTGAAGCCACCGTGAGTTGACCTGGGCCGCACCACTCAACCCTAAAAACTAACTCATCTAATAGAAGCTGCACGATCTTTAGGATGAGTACACTAGGGTTTTTAGAGCCTCTACAAGATAAAAAGGAAATCTACTTTCACCAAGTTGTGTGTAGAACTTGACGTGCCCATTGAAACTTGTCTGAAAGCATTAAGACACGTCAACCCTAAAAAGTACTTAAGTAAGGATGAAACACTAAAAAGACACTATATCTTAACAAATCCTTGCTTGAAAATCATGTTTTGCTAGAAGCACACACTTTGAAAGTAGAACATTAAGAGGCACCACCCCAATCAATGCCTCATCACATCACCCTAAGCACAAGCACTATCCTAGCCCTTTAAAACTGAGTAGACGTGCCCTGGGCAGGACTGAGTTAAGTCTCAAAAGGTGAGGTTTTGTCTGCTAGGCACTTGGCTTTCATTCCCTTGGTAGAATCTGGTGACTAGGCTGCGGGGCAGTGTCAAACGACCGTGGTTGTGGGGTCTATGGAACCGGAGGTGCAAGCCAAAGGAAGAACCTTCCCTGCAATCCCCTCGTAATCAACCTGGCCAGATTAGCCTTGGGAAGGGGAGTCCAGTGTTTACAGACTTAATCAACCTTTGTGAGATTTCTAGGTCTCCTAAGGAATACACCATAAGGATTAGGCTTGTTTGTTTGATTGAGTGCACAACTCTCTCTCATCTGTTCTTCCCGCATCCCTTCATTTCTTCCATGGATTTCAATGCCTATCCATCTTACCCAAATTACCCCCAACAGGATTTGTATGCTAACCCAAGTAGACCATACCCACAGCCGACTTGGGCTAACCAACCACCAAGTTGGGGATGCAACCTGGAATATCCCTCTTGGCCCAACTATGACCAAACCACACCAACCTCTTATTGGAATACACCCAACATAGCCACCCAAGGGTACGATTCAAATCATGGGGCTCCATATCTCGATTGTCCTCACGATGCCTCCTCATTTAGGTCCGACCCGCTCTACTGTGATAGGACCTACACTTTAGGAGAACACCAAGAACCCTACCCATCTCAAGATAATAACCAAGAAAGATCATCTGAATTCAACAACCTTGCCTACTTGACCTTTGGATTAGAAGGAGTTCTAGACAAATGGAAATCAGAAAATGATCAGAAATCTAGGCAAGCCCAGGATCATCAACCTCTGATTTGGTCCCCTGATGAAGAATCTGACTGGGAGGAAGACTTAGAACCTCAACTATTCTGGAGTAGGACCAAACAGAGAATGGTTCCTCTTGAAGAACTGGACCCTGAACATGACAGAATAGAGGACCCACCCAAGAACCTAAACACCAATATGGATTCTGATCCACAACCTCAACCATACTCTCTTAACCTGGATTTCAAGGAGGAAATCCAAAGGACACCAAATGACACCATGTCAATTCTTGATAACCTCCAGTTAGAACTACACAGACAGAATCAAGAATTGGTTAAAGGGCAACATGCCATGTTGGAGTTGTTCCAACAATTGGGGGAAGAAGGCCAAAGAAAGCTGTTGCATACAACGCCATTCATGGAATTCATAAAGCAAGGACCTACCATGATCAATTGGACTACACCTAGTCATCCTGATTTGGTTCAGTCCACCATTGATACCCCTCAGGAGTTGGATAGCTCAGTGGATAAGGAAAGTAAGGATTCCTTGGAGCACAATTTGGGGAACATTGAGAACAAACATCAGGAGGAAACTGAGAAGGTGAGGGGAGAGACCTTGGAATCTGAATCTAATCAGCTCAAGACAAGTAATCCGGTGGGAGCAACAGCCACCATCATAGATGGAGAATGGAGTTACAATTTTAAAGAAATTGATTATGAATCAGTTGGAATCCCCATCACAAAGTTGGAGGAAGGCCGAGGGAAAGAATATGATCTAGAGGATGAAATTGACCCTACCTCTAATATAACCTCAAACAATGAATCTGATACAAAGAAGGTGGCAGAAAATATTCTTGAGATCAAGGGCTTGGAAGGAATGAGCGATGAAACCATAGTTGCGGAAGAGATGGATTCGTCTTTGGAGAGAAGCTTCATGCTTGATTGTAAGGCTCATTCTAAAACTCTGGACCTTATTACCTGCCCTACCAGAATAAAGATCCCCACTGGAATTGATACACTTTCGATGGATTACAATTTTATGGGGACACAAGCTGAATATCAGACCTACATCTTTAGTGTCTGGCATGTCATATTTGGGGTGCGTTCGTCCACAGCAACCTGTTTGCATGACCACAAACTAAGAGAGGATCTGACACAGGCATGCATGATATATCTGTTACAGAATTCCCGCCCCTTTGGAACGGGACTCCACCACAACCTTATTCGCATCTGTGGACTTCTGATTTTGGGTCTGGTAAATTTTGAACATATCTTCTTGACCCAAGCCATTCCTGTTTGTGCACCGCCCAGCTGGAGGCGTTAAACTCAGCGCTTCCTGGGAGGCAACCCAGCGGATTCAGACTGATTTGGTAGTTTACGTCACTCAGGTACTATCTTTTTGAACCCTTTTGCATCCATGCATCTGCCAATGAGGACATTGTCCAACTTAAGCATGGGGGGATGGTAAACTGCATAATCCTGAGCTTAATTAATCAGTCTGAATGAATAAATTAATTGATTAAAAAAAAAAAAAAAATGAATTTAGGAAGAAAAACTTAGGCATTAGAAACTTGTCAATAGTGGGAAATAATACAAAAAGAACTTAAACACTTAGACTTTTCAGGCCTTCAGGCTTAATTAGCCCTGGTGTCCATTAAAATATGGATTTAGCGACGAACCCTTGCAACTTTAAGCTATTCTAATCCACCTAATAAATAAGGTAATAAGTATACGACTTATCAACTCACCCTCTAAATCAGGAAAACTTTGAGTCTAAGCATCTACACACATTTTTGCACAGACTCACTTCTCGGAGATTTTGACAAAAATTGGGTAGCTAATGAACTTTCTAGGGTGCTATGGCTGGCAAGTTGTCGTGGGTAACAGTCCATTGGCAGGTTGTCCAGAACCCAGCCACAGGCCATTTCTTTTTCACTGCCTCTAGGTACATTTGAGATTAGGGAAGCCACCTACGTAAAAAAAAAAAAAAAAAAAAAAAGAAAATAAACCACACTTCACCGCACAAGTATGGCTGGCAAGTGATCGTGGGTAACAGCCCATTGGTCGGTTGTCCAGAGCCCAGCTCAATAATTGCACAAAAAAAGAAGACCAAAAACACCTAAGGAAGAAGCGGGGAAGTAGTACAAGCCGGGGAGATATACACTGGAAAATCCTTGTGTTGACCCCAAGTAAAATGAACGCAGGGAGAAAGCTACCAATCGAACAAATACACCTTCAGGCAAAAATTTATTTTCTTTTCCGGTCACCTAGAGGCGTAGAAACTCGAAGTCTGTCTCAATTACCATTAAGTGAGTCTATCACAACATTCACACCAAGATGCTTAGCACTTAGGGTTTTGACCGAGTTTTGGGTGGGTTGGGTAGCCGTAAAAAGTTACCAACCCACACTGAATTTTAAAAATTCTAAAAAGACATATATAGATATATACGTATACATAAGTATAGTTATATATCCAAAGCAAGGATTCGGGCGATTCATATTTTGGCAGACACCCGGGCGCTGCTTAGTCTTTGTAGATTAAGATCTTCGTATAGTTCCTCTTATTAACAAGTAACGAAGTGCCTAAGCAATTACTTCTTGAATTCGCCAAAGAAATAAAGGCTAGAATAAACCTTGCTAGGGACTAGCAAGGAGTAAGCATGGGGGTATGATAACACCACGCAAGGGGGTAGTAATTAGGTTGAATATGGCCCATCTTTAGAATAAAAGGCACAACATAAAGTAGAATAGGAGCATTGCATGCATCAAGTACCAAGATTGCTTATAAACTGTATTAATGGCCACTTGTGTAAAGCATTTGTCAAAGCAGGCCTCAGATGAGCAATCGGACCGCACGGATGGATTCAGGGCGACGAACGGAGTCTAACGGACTCAAAAGTGGCCAAATCCGACATCCGGAGCTCCCACAATGGGCCCAAGAAATCCTGACCGTTGATCTGGAGATCAACGGCCTAGAACGCGCCACGTCGCCCCGCCCCCGCCGCTCGCACGCCCCCAAGCCAGCCAAAGACGCATCTCGGCCATTGATCTTCGATCGAACGGCCGAGATCCGCGCGTTCGCCCGTGGTCGCCGCGACAAAGCGCGGGCGTGGCGCAACGGTTAGCGCGCACGCCTGCGTTGCGGCGACGCGCGTTCGATTCGCGCGGAGCGAAAATCATCTGCAGGCGAAGGGCGCGGCAAAATTGAGCCGCGCGATCAGAAGCGAGCGGCTAGGATCGCGCCACGCGGCGCGACGACAGCGCCCCACCGGGCGGAAACGCGCGCGCGCACGCACGCCCGAAGCGCGATCCTAGCGCAGGCGCGGGAGGATCTCAGCCGTCCGATCATCAATCGGACGGCTCTCGTTCGACGTCCACGGATCGCGCCTGAAGAGAGAGAGGGGCGGGCGGCTGACCGGCGATAGAAGGCCTTCACCGACGTATATGGAAGCGGTTTTAGCGACGTTCTGGATGTCGCTAAAGCACATTCTTCTTTTAGGAAGCCCTTAACTCTATTTAAACCCCCTTCTACCACCATTCAAGGATCCTCTCCCACTTGCAACTACTCCACTCCTCTCCTAGCTAGTCTTAGGCACTCTTGTAATCGCCGGAGACGACGAGCCGCCGACGGAGCCTCCTCCACCGCCGTGGCTGCCTCGTCGCTCTCCATTCTCTCTCTACCTCTCTCTCTCTCTTTTAAGCTTTCATTTACTTTTGTTGAAGCATGTATTTAATATTGTAAACCATGAACTATGAATGCATGTTTAATGAAATTATTTTTCATTTAGTTGCCTTTTTAATTTCTGTTTAAAGTGCATGATCAAAACCAAGAGCTTTCTAACCCTAAACTCTCTCTATCTCTCGCTTTTCAAAACCGTTTCTTTCGCAAGCAAAACTCCGCCTTTTTCGTGACAACAAGTGGTAAACAAAATCCGATTTCCACGCCTCCCTGAGATCGACACTCGGACTCACCTCCGTTTACTTCTTTTAAAACCGACGTATCAAGTGCAACTATAACGACACCTCTTAACACACACGCACGAAGGCACGTCACAGGGCGCTCAGCCCTTGAAGGATTTTTATGATCCTTCAAATTACGGGGAACGTCCCGGTGTCCAGATTCCAGCCGGTGACGTAGAAATCAAGCCCCAGGTGTTAAGGCTGATTAAACATTATCATGGGCTTGGCTCCGAAGATCCGTTTCAGCACATGGAAGATTTGACCACTTTGGTCCAGACCACCAAGGCTCGAAACGTTAACGAGGAGCAAATGATCATGAGGCTCTTTCCCCACTCTCTTAGGGATAAAGCCGCGCATTGGTATAGGATAATAGGAAGACCAATTACAACTTGGAATGAGTTGAAATCGGCCTTTTTGAAGAAATTCTTCCCAGTCGGTCGTACTAATGTTTTGAGACGGGCAATTACGACTTTTACCCAGCAGCCGGGGGAGCAGTTTCATGTGGCCTGGGAGCGATTCCAGGACTTATTGCGGAGGAGTCCACACCACGAGGTGCCGAAATGGCAACTCGTGCAGATCTTCTATCATGGGTTGAATGAGCAACTCAGAAACCATGTGGATGCTTCTTGTGGAGGCAATTCCCTCAATAAAGATGCAGATAGTGCACATCATTTATTTGAGGAAATGAGTGAGAATTCAATTAATCATGCATCCATGGATACTTTTAACCGGTCCCAGCAACCCAGATCGAATGTCAATGAAGTCCATGACTCTCATTCATTTGATATGGAATTGATTTGTAATAAACTTGATAAGGTGGACTTGGTTGCCAAAAGAATGGAAGAGTGGATGGCTGGCAATTCTATGAACAACTCTCAATCCACTCAATCCCAAAATTCGGGATTCCATTCCTCACGAGCTCCTTCTGGACGAGAGTTTGTGAATCAACTCGATGCGACTCAATCTATGAGTCAGCATTTCTCGGAACCACATGGGTTCCCAACTAGAGCCTTTGGTCCCAGTTTTTCTAATCCTTCCCTTTCTTTCTCTCCATCCTCACCCTATGAGGATGTCTATGCTGTACAAGAGAATGTTAGATCCAACCCCTACTCGAATGCCTATAATCTAGGTTGGAGAAACCACCCTAACTTCTCTTGGAAAAATCCGGGGCAACAGACCCAATTCCGACCTAGCAACAATGCTCTGCAACGACCAATGGGTCAGGGTCAAGTATATACTCAGTTGCCTCCGAATCAGGTCAATCATCCAGCTTAGAATGCCCGTCAACCCGCAGGGCAGGCTGATTTGAACCGTCAAATGGTAGAGATGTAAGGATCTATGCTCCAGCTTATGCAGCAAATGAAAAACTCGCTGGACAACTTGCAATCTGGGCTCATTGCTAACTCTCGTCAACCCGGATCTCTACCATCCCAACCCGTACCCAACCCGTCAAACATTATTAATTCGGGCAATCAAGCCCAAGGGTATGGAAATCAGAGGGACCCGCACGCACATGCTCAGGTGGTTGAGCAGGGTTCCTCGTCTTCTTCTTCTTCTAATCAACAATTCATGGTCAATCAAGCTCCTCCAATCTTTCCTAACTCTCCCCAAGACCTAAATTCTTATGCTTCTGCAAATTCTGTCACTTTGAGGAGTGGTAAGAAGACTCAGGATCCTCAACCACACTATTCTGATCTTTTGAATCCTGAAGAATCTGACGAGAGAGAGGAGAATTCTAGAGGAGAAATCAATGCTCAGGAACCTGATTCCAAAGATCTGACTCATGTTCCTTTTCCTGAAGCCTTAGCCAAAGAAAAGAAGAAGAAGTCTGTTGATAGCAATGAGGAGCTTCTGAATTTATTGAAGAATGTTGAGATCAATATTCCGCTCCTTGATGCTATCAAGCACATACCAGCTTATGCAAAATTTTTAAAGGAATTATGTACACAAAAGCATAAGTCGAGAGAATCTGTTCTGAGGAAGGTGGTACTCTCCGAGCAGGCTAGCTCTGTTATCCTGCACTACCTCCCTCAAAAAAAGAGAGATCCTGGTGCTCCTTTGATTTCTTACGTTATCGGAGATTACACATTTGATAGAGCACTTTTGGATCTTGGTGCATCCATCAACCTAATTCTGACTTCTCTTTATGAGAAGTTTGGGTTAGGTGAACTTCGACCAACTTCAGTAACGCTACAGTTAGCAGACCGTTCGGTCACAAACCCGCAAGGCGTTATTGAAGATGTTATAGTTAAGGTCAAGGATTTCTATTTTCCTATAGATTTTCTTGTCATTGACATGGATGTACCAAATAATCCGAGGAACACGCCATCATTCTGGGGCGTCCGTTCCTGGTTACCGCAAAGGCCAACATTAATTGTGAAAGCAGTAGCATGGAAATCGCCTTTGGGGACCAACGAATGAAATTGGATATTTTTAAGGCGATCAACAAATTTGAGGATTGTGGATTTATTGAGGAACTTGATGAGGATAATGTTAATATTAAAACTTGTTTGACAGTTTCTTCAATTGAAAGTTCCTTTTTGGTTGATGAATTTGACTCGCAACCCTCTAACCTGACATCTTCGGAAGAGGTTACTGATTTTGTTTACTCAAAACCTCTTCCTCTTGTTGAATCTTCAGCACCTACCTTACCATCAATCATTACCCCACCCCAGCTTGAATTGAAACCATTGCCCGAGAATTTAAAATATCAATTTTTAGGACCGCAGAATACGCTCCCTGTGATTATTAGTGCTAAATTGACAAAGGAGCAAGAGATTAAATTGATTAAGGTCCTAAAGGAACATAAGGAGGCAATTGGTTGGACCATTCATGACCTCAGGGGGATCAAGCCATCTTACTGTAATCATAGAATATTTTTGGAAGATGGATCCCGCCCTTCTCGCCAGATGCAGAGGAGATTGAATCCAAATATGCGAGAAGTGGTTAAAAAGGAAATCATCAAGTGGCTCGATGCAGGAATTATTTGTCCAATCTCTGACAGTCCCTGGGTAAGTCCCGTTCAGATTGTTCCAAAGAAAGCTGGGATTACTGTTGTGACTAATGAGAGAGGTGAATCTGTCACAACTCATTCAGCTTCCTCCTGGAGAGTTTGTATTGATTACAGGAAGCTGAACACAGCCACTAAAAAGGATCATTTTCCCCTGCCCTTCATTGATCAAATCTTGGAAAAATTAGCTAGGCAGAAGTACTTCTGTTTTCTTGATGGCTACTCAGGATACAACCAAGTTCCTATCCATCCCGAGGATCAGGAAAAACTACTTTCACCTGTCCCTACGGAACCTTTGCTTTTCATAGGATGCCTTTTGGGTTATGCAATGCACCTGCGACTTTTCAAAGGTGTATGCTAGCCATAATTTCTGACATGGTGGGAGAGTTTATGGAGGTTTTCATGGATGATTTCTCTATTTTCGGAGAATCATTTGACTCTTGTTTGGCTAATTTGGAAATGATTCTTAAGCGATGTATCAAGACACGATTGGTCCTTAGCTGGGAAAAGAGTCATTTCATAACCCAAGAAGGCATCGTTTTGGGTCATGTAATCTCTGAACGGGGAATTGAAGTAGACAAAGCTAAGGTTGATGCTATCGCTAAACTTCCTCCTCCCACATCTGTTAAACAAATCAGATCATTTCTTGGCCATGTGGGATTTTGTCGAAGATTCATCAAGGATTTCTCGAAGGTTGCTCGTCCTTTGAGCAATCTTCTTGCCAAAGAAACGCCGTTTATTTTTGACGAATCATGCCAAAAGACATTTGATTTTCTTAAAATGGCAGTCACCTGTGCTCCAATTTTGCAACCACCAATTTGGATAGCCCCATTTGAGATCATGACCGACGCTTCTGATTACGCGGTCGGGGTTGTCCTGGGTCAGAAAATTGACCGAAAGCCCTCTGTCATTTACTACACTAGTAAAACTCTGGATGAAACCCAGAGGAATTACACTATTACTGAAAAGGAATTACTAGCTGTAGTATTTGCGTTGGAAAAATTCAGGGCTTATCTCTTGGGGTCTCATGTTATTGTTTATACCGACCACTCGGCCTTGAGACATCTCTTGGCTAAAAAGGATGCTAAACCCCAGCTTATTCGTTGGATTCTTCTTCTTCAAGAATTTGATCTTGAAATCAAGCATAAAGCCGGGGTGCAAAATGTGGTAGCGGATCATTTGTCAAGACTCCTAGGTGATTCTTCTTGTCCGGACATTCCAATTGCTGACACTTTTCCGGACGAAACCATCCTTATAGTTTTAGGTGTCCACACCCCATGGTTTGCTGACATTGTTAACTATTTAGCCGTTGGTCAAATCCCCCAGGATTGGACCAAGCAACAACGAGATAGACTCAAATCTGAGGCCAAATACTACTTTTGGGAGGACCCTGAACTGTATCGCATCGGCTCTGATCAGATTATTCGCCGATGCATACCGGAGAATGAATTCAACAGCATACTCGAGTTCTGCCATGCATCTGGGTGTGGTAGACATTTCTCCGGAAGAAAGACAGCTGCAAAAATCTTGCAATCTAGCTTCTATTGGCCGTCTTTATTCAAGGATGCCCAGGACTTCTCAAGGTCATGTTCTTGATGTCAGTCACTCAGAAACATAACTAAGAGAGACGTGATGCCCCTAAACTCTATTCTTCCTATAGAAATTTTCGATGTTTGGGGCATCGATTTCATGGGACCCTTTATCCCTTCATTTGGACATCAGTACATTCTTGTTGCTGTTGATTATGTGTCCAAATGGATTGAGGCAATTCCCACCCGAACCAATGACCACAAGGTGGTCGTCAATTTTGTTAAGAAAAATATCTTAAGTAGGTTCGGGATTCCGAGGGCTATCATCAGTGATGGTGGCACTCATTTTACTAATGCCCAATTTCGGAATTTATTGGCCAAATACGGGGTTAATCATCGAATTTCCACACCTTACCATCCCCAAACGAATGGACAAGCCAAGATCTCCAATCGAGAGATCAAGAACATTCTGCAAAAAATGGTTAGACCTGATCGTAAGGATTGGACTCAAAAGCTTGAGGACGCTCTTTGGGCCTACCGTACGGCGTATAAAACGCCCATCGACATGTGTCCATTCCATTTGGTGTATGGAAAGGCATGCCATCTACCCGTAGAGATTGAACACAGGGCATTCTGGGCAATAAAATAATGCAATTTAGATCTGAATCTAGCAGGAAAGACCAGGAAACTCCAACTATCTGAGTTGGAGGAGCTTAGAAATGATGCTTATGAGAATGCCATGATCTACAAGGCTCGGACCAAAGCTCTACATGATCAATTGGTTTCCCACAAGAGCTTTGAGCCAAACCAGAAGGTCTGGTTATTTGATTCTAAACTTAATCACTTTCCTGGTAAACTTAGATCTAAATGGAATGGCCCATTCATAATTGATCAGATTTTTCCTAATGGTGCCGTTCAGATTTCTGACCCAAAGACGGGTAACACCTTTAAAGTCAACGGTCAACGTTTGAAGCCTGTTGTTGACCGTAATCTTCCAGAACCCATCTCAGACTCTGTTGCTCTAGCCATTCTGTGACTTCTTTGGCTGGACTTCACCTAGCTAACGGCATTAAACTCAGAAAATGTACATATGACACAAGGCTGATACGAGCTTCATATCCAGGTGACATCTTTCATATTCTACCCTTTCTTTCATGTCTCTTTTTCAATGAGGACATTGCATCAGCTAAGCATGGGGGGGTGGATTCATTCTTGAATTATTTGGTCAGCCTTGTGAAATCCATGTAAATTGTCTCTTTTCTTATTCAAACAAAAAATTAAAAAAAAAAGATTAGGAAGGATTAGTTGGACATTAGGACTTTTTAATCCTAAGAAATTTTACATTAGGATCTGAACACAACGACCCCTCAGGTCTTTAGACTTAATTAGCTTGTCTATCCACTAAAATGTGGATTTGTTTTTGAGTCCTCGCCATCTTAATTCTTTCGTAATTGGAGTAAATAAGTTTGGTTGATAAGTACACGACTTATCAACCCACCCTCTGATTTGAGGGAATTTTAAGTCTTAAGCATCTACACACTTTCTTTGCACTGACTCGTTGTTCGGCGATTTTAACGGAAATTGGGTAGCTAATGAACCTTCTAGGGTGATATGGCTGGCAAGTTATCGTGGGTAACAGCCCACAGGTAGGTTGTCCAGAGACCAGTCACTGGACCTTTCTTAGTTTGCTGCCTTTAGGTAAATCTTAGACTAGGAAAGCCACCTACTTAAAAAAAAAAGGTGAAAAGAACAAAAAGAAATAAGCCACACTTCGCCGCACGAGTATGGCTGGAAAGTTGTCGGTGGTAACAGCTCATCGACCGGTTGTCCAGAACCCAGCTCAGAAAATGCACTAAAAATTCCCAAAAACACTTAGGAGGAAGCGGAGAAGTAGAATAAACCGGGGAGATATACACTGGATTCACCCTTGTGTTGACCCCATAAAATAAAATAAAAAAAAAATAATAATAATAAAAGTAGGGAGAAAGCTTCCGGTTGTAAAGATACACTTTTAGGTAGATTTCTGGTTAGGTCACCTAGAGGCGTAGAAATCCGAAATCCGTTCTAATTGCCAATCAACAAGTCTATCACAATCACAATAAGATGCTTAAAACTTAGGGTTCTCATCAAATCTTGGGTGAGTTGAATGGCCATAGAAAGCCACTCTTAAACCCTAAAATTTGAAAATCCAAAAAAATTAGAAAAGAGAAAAAGAGAAAAAGGAATTTTTTTTCTTTTAATAAGGCGAGGGCTTGAAGCGGTCTGCATTTTGGCTAATACTCGGGCACTGTTGTGTCTTTGAAAGTTTAGTTCCTAAGTAGACAATTTCTTAATGATTGAAAAATAACTCAAGTCCAAGTAATCTAACCTAATTCTTTTATAAATAGCATATAGTTTTTGCTAGGGACTACCAAAAGATAGGCACGACGGTATGATGTAAACACATTTATACTACTTAAGATGTCTATTTATGCATGTTCTTAAGCATAGGATTGCATTTCATGATATAAATATTGCATTACATGCATCATCTTGCATTTAGAATAGTTTGAATAAAATGGAGGTTAATTATCTCCTTTTATGTGCTTGGACAAGGCAAATATTTTATCAGGACCTCGCATCAAAGATCCAACCGTATGGATGTGATCAGGGCGACGATTGGAGTTCAACAACTCCAAGATCGCCCTAATCAGGCATCCATAGCATCAGATAGTGACCCGGGAACCCTAGAAGATCAAGGGCCAGGATGGTATAAATCTACACTTCAGATGATAAATCCGACCGCACGGATGAATTCGGATGGACGATCGCAGCCCAACGGCACAAAAATCGAGTCAATCCAACATCCGTGGCACCATCTACAACTTGCAGAAGATGGGCGGCCAAGATAGCGCCACGTGGCACCATCTCAGCCTCCCAAACGGTCGCTTCATCTTGTGAAGGCTCCGCACCCGATCGCTCTCCGCCGTTGGGTCTTAATCCAACGGATGTGGGCGCTCGCATTTAAAAGCTCCCGCTCGACCATCCGCGCCCCATAGCGCAGTGGTCGAGCGCGCTATCACGAGCGCGGGGTGCGGGTTCGAGCCATGGCGAGGAGCGGCAGGCACGAGCGATTGGGCACGGGTGGAACGTCAGATGGAGATCGGATGGCCGTGCCCGTCCGATAGCGTCGACGCGCGATTGGACGCGCAATCGGATGCGCAATCAGACGCGTAGGGGGCGCGCAACGTAGCGGGTGCGGACGCATTTTAAGTCGTCCGATCTCGCGATCGGACGGCTGAAAGGTGCTGGACGTGCGTGGACGTTGAGGAGCGGGCAGCCAAGGAGGCATGCGTGGGCGCGGAAGCAACGCCCACATCGGGGCTTTAGTGACGGATTTATCCGTCACTAAAGACCCCTTATTTATTGTTTTGAAGATGTAATGTCCATTTTGCCCCCACTCCTTGCAACTATAAAAGGAAACCCCCTCCATACGAAATTCTCATCCCTTCTTTCTCCTCTATACCCCTCCAAAGCTCAAAAGAAGCTTGTCCCACACCCGGGATGCTTCTTGCGAGATAAAGTCAAATTTTCGTTCCCCTTCGGAAGTGGATCCCGCGACGACGACGGCGTGCTGCTCCGTTCCTGTTCTTCTGCTTCATCCTCCTTCGTCCTGCTTCGTTCTCCTTCATCCAGGCGTTGTCTCGTCCGGCTCGTCCTCCAAGCAATCGTCGAGGAGGATAACTTCTCTCTCCCATTCTTATTTACAGCTTTTCTAGTGTAGAATTTTGTGCTTTATAGTGTAATTGATTTTTCGCTTTCTAGTGCAATTTTTATTTTGTTTGATTATATAAACAATTGAAATACTGAATGCATGTTCTCTTTCTCTCTCTCTCTCTCTGTCTCTCTCTCTCTCTTTTAGTTTGATAGCTCCATTGTAATTATATTGCCTTGCTTAACAAAAAAAAAAATCTAAAAAAAATATAATTGTGAATATAGATCAACGTAGCCTCCGTGTGCTTGACCCGAAATTCTTTTCGGTATAAATTTTTATTTGTTGAACATGAATTCTTCGCTTTCGAACTACAATGACAGGTTTTCCGAAACCAAACACGTAAGCGTAGCGATTCGCAAAACCCGTTCAACAGTGAGTGCATGCAGAACCAGGGTTTTCAAGCAAGATTATTTGGATGTGTAGATTTTAAGGTTCAAATCTTTCTTAAGTAGCTTTTATGATTTAGAATTAGGTAAATTCAATCAAGTTCAAGAGGCAAACCAAGTATTCAAAACATCGGTGAAGATCTTTTCTTTTTGAAATCAAAAGCAAAGTGGACTACCTGGTATTGACTTAAATTGTAAACCCTAAGGGGAAGCTACTTGATGAGTTGATTTTAGATTAAGTGGTGTGGCCTAAACAACTCTAACAATTGGCCTTAATGCAACAATGTGTTAGGCACACAAGTGGTTACCAAATCTGATTTCTACTCAGTTATGTATTTGGGTGTGCGTACCGGTTCCAAAGATCGGTTAACCAGTTGAGTTTGAAAATTAGAAGAGGTTGTATACCACTGTGTTTTTTTTAGATTTTTTTTTCTTTTATAAGCGGAGGGTGGGATGAGTGGAGGTGGAAATCAAAGCATCCAAACTAATCCTAGGGTTCATGAGAACACCTAGATTAATTAGGGTTTGAATTAGGGTTATGGAATGAAATCTATGGAGGGAGATAAAAATGGGAAGCAATTACAGTTGTCTTCAACTGCATGTTACTCCTTTCTACCGCTTAAAGATTCCTTATTGGGGTACCTATATGACAATAGAGAAGAAATAAGAGAGAGTTAGAAAATAGATAACTGCACAGAAATGCAGAAAAGAAATCGAGATTTGTTGCCTCCCTGGAAACAACACCAAAATGTTGGTGCAGAAAATCGTCGCAAAAAGATTGAGTTTGAAAACCCATTGTCAAAGCGTAATTTTTGAGAAAAATCCGTCAACAGATAATTTTACCGAAACTCAAAAGGAATTCCATGTCGAACACAGGGATGCTACATTATTTCACAATCTGCAATTATATTTTTTTGTGTAATTTTGGTTTTAAGATGGGATAGTCACAATGAATCGGTACTATACTAAAGAGAGAGAAAGAGAGAACAAAACACTTTACAATAGAGATATTGTTTTTACAGCAAGAAAGCTGGAAATATTACAACTAGAAAGCGATAAATCTACTCTAGAAAGAAATAAAGAGAAGGGTGGTGAGAAATTATCCTCCTCATTGGTTGCTTGGAGGACGAGCCGGGATGGGCGATGCCTGGAAGACGAAGAGCGGAGATGGAAGACGAAGAATGAAGCAAGAAGAATTGGGGTCGAGGTAGGATGTCGTCATCATGGGATCCACCTCTGGAACAAGGGTGAGAAGATGACCATGGGAGCTCCACAAATAGGGTGAGAAGTGGACAAAATTTTGATTTTAACTCTAGAGGAGCATCTCAGGTTTGGGACAAGATTCTTTAGAGCTTTGGAGAGGGAAAGAGATGAAGGAAGGGATGAAGAAAGTGTGGGGATCGGAGGGCCTTTTATAGGTGAGGATTGGAGGGGTAAATGGGTCATTTCAATCTTTGAAATTTAATGCACGGGTCTTTGGTGACCGATTTATTCATCACTAAAGACCTGAACATGGGCTTAGGTCCGCTCACCCGGCGTGCCTCTTCTACCTTTGATCCAACGTATACGCACGTCCTTGAATCCTCAACAGTTCGATCACGAGATTAGACGGCTTAGGATGCATCCGCCTCATAGCACGGTCGCATCTGATCACGCATGAAGGGTGCATCTAATCGTGCGTGCAGCGCTCCTCGCATCTGGGCGTACCACGTGGCTACTACATTGCCATCCTTCAGGCATCGCACTGCATAATTTCATCCACACCTCCTTCCTACGGATTGGATCTGCCTGCTGCGGCTCGATTGTGCATCGCACGATTTACGAGAGGTGCCTCACTGCTGCACTACAAAGTCACTTGAGTCGTGTGGAAGATTTTGAGTTCAGCGATTCATGGCCATTGGATCTTCATCCAACGATCATGATCCTTCATCGCTTAAGCCTTCAAAAGTGGAGCGGAGGGGTGCGGGTGGTCTGGATGGTTGGGATGGTGCCACGTGGCACCATCCAAGCCGTCCATCTTCTTTATGTTGTAGATGGTGCCACATATGTCAAATTGGATCGATTTTCATGCCGTTGGGCTGCGATTGTCGATCCGAACCCATCTGTGTGGTTAAATTTGTCATCTAAAGTTTGGATTTACACCACTTGATCCCTTGACCTCTGATCTTTGTCGGACTACATCTGATGCTACGGAGCTTTGATTGGGGTGATCTTGGAGTCGTTGAACTCTAATCTTCACCCTAATCAGATCCGTATAGTTGGGCCTTCAATCTGAGGTCCGATAAGATATTTCCCTATTTCCTAACAATAAAAAGAGAAAATTAACCTAAAATTTATACAACCTAATCTAAATGCATGATGATGCATGTTATGCAACATTTATAATGTCTGATGCAACTATATGCCTAAGAACGTGCATAAATAGATAGTTTATGTGATATAAATGTGTTTACATCACTCAACGACCATATCAGCTTGCTCAGCCTAGGCCCAATTTGAATTACCAACCTAGGCATTCAAGGGAAGATCAGATGAACAAAATTTTGCAAGTCCTGGCTGACATCCAAAAAATGGATGCATTTATGCAAAAATAGCACAAAGAATAGATCACAAAGGTTTGAAATCGACTCACACAAATGGTTGGGTCTCGCTAGCCTGGTGCATCCCTTCCAAACCTCTGTCGAGTCCAAATAACGTGCCAAATTAGAGGCATGTTACGAACTCGAATTAGGGCCGAGCTCACTACATTTATTAGGCCCCTTCTGCTTCATCACCTGATGGGATGGAGTCTTCCACATCGTATTCTGGTTACCAGCAGCAAGCACCTCTTTCACCAACTTCGAAGCAAAACCATGCTAGCCTAAATTCTGGTACCACACTTAGTGGCAAATCAACTCAAGATCCACCTTATCCTAGACACTCTAGACCTGGTAGTTCAGAGCCTAACCCTAGGATAGTTATCCAGAACACCCCTATCCTAGATCCAGAGCATGAACCAATCCTAGAGGAACCTACAGAGGTTCCATTTCCAGAGGCCCTGACAAAGGGAAAAGGGAAACCAAAACCCATGGTACTTGAGGAAGACTTGGTTAGGCTCTTTGAGTAAGTCAAAATAAACATCCCTGTTGTACGAAAAATCTATGCAAAAGGGTTTGAGTTTTGAAAACCTGTCATTGCAGTGTGATTTGAGGCGTGCAGATGGTTTCATGCTCAGTCGATCTTGGCCGTTGGATGAAGATCCAACGGCCAAGATCTCTCATCATAAAAGCCTTCAGGAGTTGAGTGGAGGGGTGCAATCGGGTGCGGATGGTTAGGATGGAGCCATGTGGCACCATCTTGACTATCCATCTTCATATGCTGGTAGGTGGTGCCACGGATGTTGGATTGGATCACTTTTCTTGATGTTAGGTTGCGATTGTCGATCCAAACCCATCCATGCGGTTGCATTTGTCATCTGAGGTGCAGATTTGCACTACCTTGGCCCTTGACCTATGATCTTTCTCGGACTACATCTAATGCTATGGAAGTCCGATCGGGGCGATCTTTGAGTAGTTGAACTCCAATCATCATCCTGATTAGATCTGTATGGTTTGATCTTCAACTCGAGGCCCTGATTAAATATTGCCTTTCCCTGACCACCAAAAAGAGTAAATTACTATATAATTTATACACTTTGACCTAAATGCATGATGATGCATGTTATACAATATTTACAATGCATGGTGCATCTATGACACTAAGAACATGCATAAATAGACATTTTAGGCTATTCAAATGCATACACATCAATCCCATTGATGGATTCAATCTGCCACGTTCCAACTTACGCATGCTTTCTGAAGGATTTATGTACAGCAAAGTGTAAGCCATGAAATAAAGATGGGAGTCTGATGGGGTGGAGTGAATCGTTGTGAAAAGATTTGAGTTTGGAAAACCCGTCGTCATAGTTCGTTTGCAAGAAAATCTATGGATCAGATAATATTTATAATAGAAACTCGAAAGGAGTTTCGAGTCAAACATGGGGAGGAGAACATTTGGTTTGAAAAATCTGCATTTTGCTTTTATTTGTTTTTGTCATTTTTATCTTTTCATATTCTTTTGCTTTTTATCAAGCAAGAGATTAGGCTGATGAAAACTTTATCTACTTGCAAAAATATTGTAGAGAGAGAAGAACAATCATATATTTCAAATGTTTCTACAACTATGAAAGTGGGGAAACTACACTACAAAAGTGAATAGATAGAGATATGTCAGATGAATCCCCCTCGACGGTCGCTTGGATGACAGCTCACTCTGATGGTGCCCTGAAGGAGGTGGTGAGGAGCGGGATAGGGGAGAATGGTGGCGGAGGAAGGAGTATGGGGCAGGACGTCGTTGCGGTGAGGATCTTCATCCAGAAGGAGGCGAGAGGATAGCAGCGGGATGCTCCATGAATGGGAATGAGAGGCGGAAAAATATTTGATTCTACTCTAGAGGAACATCCTGGGATTGGGACAAGCTGTCACTAGAGCCATGGTGGTGGTAAGGAGAAGAAAGAAAGAGTTGAGGAAAAATGGGAGGGGTAAGGGTCCTTTTATAGTGGAGGAAATGATCAATTTTGTATGCAAGATATTTAGTGACGGTCATAAACATAGCTCAAGGTCAGCCACAAATGTCTCTGGAGACAGCCCACACGCCCATTAATTGCTGCACTAGCACGTGCTCCACTCACCCATGTCGCGTGTGCTCACATGCTACGCTATTGCTGCTACCTCCCCGTGCGCCCGCTACGCTGCTTCACGTGCATGCCTCTATGCACTTGCACACCTCCGTGCTGTTGTGCATGTGTGGTGGCATGTGCGTGCGAATGGGTGGCCTAGGTTGCACCATGTGGACCGATCTAGGCCGTCCATCTTCTTTCCTTTGTAGGGGTTGCTACAGAGGTTGGATTGTGTCGATTTTTACGTTGTTGGGCGACGATCGTCGACCAGAATCCATCCGTGAGGTCAGATTTGTCGTTTGAAGCTCTGAATTGCATCACCTAGTCCCTTGGCCGTTGATCCTCCTCGGACTACATAAGGTTCTACGAGACTCCGATGAAGATGATTTCAGAGGCGTTGGACTCCGATCGTCGTTCTGATCAGATCCGTATAGCCAGATCGTCAATCTGAGGCTTTCAGTTAAATCTCCTCTCCCAGACATAAAAAAATGCAATTAACCTAAAATTTATATAGACTACCTTAAATGTAGAATGGTGCTTGCTATGCAATATTTATAATATGGAATGCATTTCTAAGCCTTTTTTTTCTTTTGCAATAATATTATTTCCTAGTATAGATGCAGCCATGCCAGTACAGTGTTGTATCAACGGACAGGCACTTCTAGTTAAGAGCAACTAGAGGACCACATTGTGTTGGTCAAGCATCATTGCCAAATCAAGGCAAATACCATGATGCTACGTTACATCTTCCCCCCAATAATAGGCTATTTGTATGAGGAATCATCAAAACTAGTGGAGCAAACCTACAGTGCAATACCTTCAGGGTCATTTTGCTGCTAGGGTTTGCTCGTGCATGCGGATACATCATTTAGTGTCATAGCTTTACTGTCCTTACAATCCGATGGATCTGAGTGGACGGGTGCGTTCTGCAAGGATTCGAGGATCTCAACAACCTGATTCATGGTGGGCCTTCCTTTGGGGTTGGGACTGAGGCATTAGTAGGCCAAGGTTGCCACCTTTATTATGGCGTTGGTTGTGGACTGACCTTCCATCCTAGGATCTGTGATTTTCAACAACTTCTTGATTTGGATTAGCAGTGGATGAGCCCATTGAACAAGGTTGTGTTCTTGACTTGGCCTGCTCCTATCCAGTGCTCGTCATCCTATCAACATCTCAAGAAGCACAACTCCATATCCGTATACATCACTCCTAGCAGTTAGATGACCTATAATCGCATACTCCAGAGTTGCATATCCATATGTACCCATCACATGAGTAGAAACATGGGTCTGATCTCCCATTGGTCCTTCCTTTGCAAGTCCAAAATCTGAAAGCTTTGCATTGAAGTTTGCATTTAGCAAGATATTTGATGTATTGAAGTCACGGTATATAACTGGTCTTCCAGCTCCATGAAGGTAGGCTAGACCTTTTGCAGCATCCAATGAAATTTTCATCGATGTTGCCCATGGCATGGTGAGGTAGACACATCAGAAAATATGTCTCTCCAAACATTCCGAGGCCATATATTCATAGAGCAACAAACGATCATCATCCTCGCAGCAATAGCCAATTAGTCTGACAAGGTATCGATGGCTAAACTGGCCAAGATAATTGACTTCAGCCAGCCACTCCCTATCGCCTTGGAAGCTGTCAAGATTAAGCACCTTCACTACCACATGGGTCTCTTGGAAACCTTCTCAGATGGTGTAATCTATGAGCCCTTTGAAAAACACACCAAACCCTTGCTCACCAGTTATCTGGTCTAGTCGGAAGTTCTTAGTAGGCAGTTAGACCTCATTGTATGTGAAAATGTGGACATTATCCTACCCAGCTTCATATTGCAAATCTTCCACAGCTTTAGGAGTCGATAATACACTTTTAATAGAGTTGCAGTTGGCTCTGTTCATTGATTTTGTAGGGGTCGAAACACATGTTGTTGAAACAACATTGTGTTGCCATTGGTGGTGGCAATGGAGACGACATGGAGGGGTAGTGGGTCAGCTGAGCTAACATCATTGCCCATACCATGAAAGCCTACAAATGAGAGGTGAGAGAGAGAGTATAAAGAAAGAACAAGCCACGAAGTGGTTCACAGAGGAATGGCCATTAAAGATCCCAAGGTGGGATCTTTGGGTTGATGGGTGGCTCTGATCCTTTGCCTTCTCCATCTGTAGACCTCTCCCTCTTCCTCTCTCTCTCTCACTAGAGAGAGGCCCTGTGTGGTCTCTAATCCCCCTGGAATTCATATCTAAGCCTTGGAACATACATAAATAGTCATTTTAACCTAAATGGATGTGTCTACATCTTACCCCATGCTTATCTTTTTCTAGCCCCTAGCAAAATTAAACTACATGCTATGTATAAAACCAGAATTAGGACTCGATCGCTTAAGGCATTAGTTGTTTATTAACAAAAGGAAATTTTGACCAAGGGCCTAAACTATGAAGACTCAATAGTACCCAGGTGTCTGCTAGAATGTAGACCGCCCAAGTCCTCGTCTTATTTGAAAAGTGAAGATACATTTTTTTGTTTTTTCTTCCTTTCTAATTTTTTTGGAATTTTAGAGTTGAGAGTTTCGGGATAACTTTTTACGACTACCCGACCCACCTAAGTCTCAAAAAGGACTCTAAGTGCTAAGCATCTTGTCAAAGAGTGATAAACTCACTGAGCAGCCATTAATAAGAACTTCAGGTTTCTACGACCCTTGTTGACCTTAAGAGTCTCTACCTAAAGGTTATCTTTCTAATCGATAGCTTTCTCCCTACTTTTTCTTTTTTTAAGAAGTCAACACAAGGGCGAACCCAATGTATGCCTCCCCAGTTTATTCTACTTCCCCGCTTCTTCCCTAGGTGTTTTGGGAATTATTTGTGCATTTTTGTGAGCTTGGCTCTGGACAACTGGCCAATGGGCTGTTACTCACGGCAACTTGCCAGCTATACTCGTGAGATCAAGTGTGGTTTATTTTTCTATTTTTTTCTCCATTTTCTATTTTTCTTTTTATTTTTTAGTATCATTTTTTCTTTCTCCAAGTAGGTGCCTTCCCTGATCTAAGATTTACCTAAAAGTAGTAGAATGAGTATGGTCATGTAGTTGGGCTCTAGACAACTGTCCAATGGGCTGTTACCCACGACAACTTGCCAGCCATAATACCAGATGTAGACACAGTGATTTAGGTTAAAATGCCTATTTATGCATGCTCCTAGGCTTAGATTTGCATTCCATATTATAAATATTACATAGCATGCATCATTCTGCATTTAAAGTAGTTGTGTATATTTTAAAGTAATTGTGTCCTTTTTGTGGTTAGGAAAAGAGATTTATTTTAGAGGCTCAGATTGATGATCTGACTATATGGATCTGATCAAGATGGCGATCTGAGTCCAACACCTCCAAAATCACCTTCATCGGAGTCTTGTAGCACCATATGCAGTCCGAGGAAGATCAATGGCAAAGGGACTAGGTGATGTAATTAAGAGATTCAAACTAGAAATCCTACCATGTGGATGGATTCGGTTCGATGATTGCAGCCTAACGACACAAAAATTGACTCAATCTGACCTCTATAGCTACCCTTACAACTAAAAGAAGATGGACGGCACAGATCATGCCACATGGCACAACCTAGGGCACCTATGCGCATGCATGCACCATCGCAAAAGTGCAGCAGCGTATGGGCATGCGCACACACGCGGAGGTACTCATGCGCATCAGCAGCAGTGCATGCGGGTGATTACACAGCAAAAATATACCAACAATTGTGCCTTCTTGTGCTATTTCTAAGCATTGCCAGTGCATATTAGGTAGCCATAGTTGCATTTATAAAAATAAATGCATGCATGCATCTATTTGAGAGGGGAGGAGAGTGAATAAAATGGCTTTGAAATTAACGTATTCCTCTAGTGCTGCCTCGCAAATTCACCATCTTTATTTTTATTTTTATTTGACTTTCTTCTCTACGGCAGCAAGGCATGGCTTGATCTTCTTCACGCCATACTCTGCTCTAGCTTGCCCTACACAACCATGCAGAGCCATGCACAGCCCAGGGCATGGCTGTGCATGCCTCTTTCCTCTTTCAAAAGGGCACGGCTTTCTTCTTTGATGGAAGCTGGTCGAACACCACACAGACAACACCTTCTTCTCCAAGCCATCTCCTCCCCTCTCCCCTCCATACGCAGCCTCTCCTCCTTCTGAGGAGCTACTCTACGGGTAGGAGCTGCTCACAGTGGTGCACAACCACCATTGTGAGTCCCACCACTGCCCAGCTCAGCAAAGAGCAAGTGGGCGTGGTGGTTCTCTCCTCTGTTTCATCGTTCCAGCCCATTGCCACCATTGACAAGAGCTTCAAGCTTTGAAGCTCAAGCTCCGTAGCAGCAACAGCACCGCAGGCCACCACGTGCCTCAGGTGCCTGTTCCGCGCCCTCTACGCACGCCTGCAGGTCGCCCTCGCCTCTCTCCGCATGTGCCAGCAGCGGCGCAGCCTCTTCCGCACACGCGCCAGCCACTCCACAGCGCCCGCACACGCTGAACTGGGCACAGGCAATCATGCAAGCCGAGCGCACACTATAGCCACTGTTCACGCTAGAGAGCACGACACTGTGTCTACAGTGCAGTGACTGGTAAGTTTCTCACTTATCCGGTCACCCAGCGCTCTCTCTCCACGCCGCTACCAGCCCCAGCCCGTCCGCTCACGCCCGCGCCGATGTCTCTCTCCATGCCCGCTTTCGCGTCTGCGCCCGCATCTTCGCCCGCTTCAGCGCCTGCCTCTTCACGTAGCGTGGTGCGCTGCGGTCCTTCCCCTAGTGCTCGCTCACTCTCTCCAGCGTGCACCCACGTCTTCGCGCACCTATGCGTGCGCGTGAATGCTCCTGCACGCACCATCAGACGATGGCTGAATCATCAGATGGCTTAACTCGTCGCTTCTTCACGCCAGTAGACGATCTCTCTCTCTCTCTCTCTCATAACACTCTTCCACTCTCACTGCGGACACATACACGCACACACTCACACTCTCGTACACACACCCACTCACTTATACACTACTATATACTTATATATATATATACATATATATATCTGTATATATATATACATATATATATCTATATATATATATATTTATATACATATATCTATATATATATATACATATATCTATACATATATTGGTACATATATAACTAAGTATAAGTATATATATATACATATATTTATACATATATATATATATACAAATATACATACATATATACATATATCTATAACTATAAAGACATATATATATATATGTATATCAATCTACATACATCTATATACATAGATACTAATATATACGTATACATATACACATATATATAACTATATACATATATTACTACATATATACATATATATATATATATATGCATATCTATATCTTCTTATATATTGTGATATATACATACATATATATACATATACATACATCTATCTATACATATAGTTACATATCTATATATATATATATATATATATACGTATATAACTACATATACACCTATATAATTATAACCATATCTATATATATACATATAGATATATATTTACATATATACATACATATATATATATTTTCATATCACCTACCATACGTTGTATCGCTGGAATTTCTGCACCAGTTGCTGATATTCCCCGATACAAACATATAGAAAGCATTTTCGCACACATCTTCCACCCATCCATCCTACACTCTACGCGGCACTTCGTCCTGTTGGTTGCGTCTTCCTAGACGACGATCAACTCGACACCGTGCTACACACCATTTCCACCTCCACCCCCACCCCTATATACATATATAATATAAACATATATATATACTATATTTACCTTATTTCTATTTCTCTTTCCTACCATTAAAAAGATAAAAAAAATATATATAAAAGAGAAAAGATAATTCTTGACTTGCAGGTACTCAGTCTTGCTAATAGCAAGACTAGTTTTGGAACCCTAATTTGGCTCAAAGTCAAGAACCTGATTTTGATGGTGTACCTCAAGGACAAAAAATTATCAAAAAAAAATCTTAAATAGAAAAACACCAAAAACATAATAAACGAACGGAAGTGATTTGTTGTAGGAAAGGCGTAGAAACTTCTTCACCTCTAATCCCACTTCCCTGAGTTCAACCCTGGGCCTAAAAGTGACCAAGATAAAATCAAGTAAGCCAGGTAAAAAAAAAAATTTGTAAAGAGATGGTTAGGCTTGATTTATGTTAACCACTATACTCATTTCAACGATTAAATCACCATATTAACACAACCTATCTGAGCCCGATCATAATTCTTTTCTGGCGCCGTTGCCGAGGAAGTGTGAATTCAAGTAAGTTTTTACTCCATTCCTTTAATTTTTCTCTTCTCACACTCTTCCCTTCACGGGTGTTTCTGTTTGTTGGTGTGTAGGTGAACCAATTGCAAGGAGAAGGCAGGCAGATGAAGTCGGAGACATGGGCAGATCCAAGGCGGTAACGAGAGCGTGAAGTTGCCGACACCGCACTAGAGCTTCGCACACGTTGCTGAACAACTAGGTCTTTCTTTCTTAGCAACATAGGTTAACTTGTCACCTTAATAATAAAAAAATAAAAAATAAAAAAAAATTAAAAACACTTCTTGGGATCTCTTGGGGCAAGTGGATTAAAATCACTTGTTTGATTGTTTGCCATCACTCCCACTGCCCCAGGATTTCCCGCCAAACTTCGCATAGCGAAGATCCAAGAATCTTGATTCTCGAATCTTTCATCGTGTGAAGTATTCTTTGAGGCAAAAATAAATAGATTGATTGCCATCCCTCTTTGCCTCATTTATCTGCAAATTCGGGATCACATTTTTGGTGGGGAGACTTGAAATTGAGTTGATTCCAACCCCACCACGACCTTTCACGTGCCTAAGATTCGATCCCAAATATTTCAACCACAACAATTTGATTTTCTTTATCGTATGGTTGAGCCTTGTGTGTGGAAATCATTTTGGTGATTGGGAGCACTTGAATTGAAGTGCTTTGGCTCCCTTTCACACAAATCTAAAATTGATTCGTGCATCCATGCATAGAAATCTCCATCTAGGGAAGCCAGTTGCATTTTAGCATGCATTAACCAACTGACATTGAAGAAGGGTTTGTTAGGCTTAGAAGAAAACTTGCATTCTCTCAAAACCTGGAGATTGGTTGAACTGGTAATTCAGCGAAATCCTAAAATCCATACTACTTAAGGCTGAATTCTAAAAACCATTCACCAATTAAAACTTCAATTCAGGGAGATTTCCCCGTTGCATGCTTGGTTTACACACTTTGTAAAATCAATCACTTGGGCATTACCCATAAATAACGCCGTTCACATTCCAGAAGCATTTGATCCTAAGCCTCTAACTAAAACTAGTAGCAACTTGACCCTTATTAAGGATTGGAGGTCTAACTACCTACGTGTAGTGCCTACGTGCTAGTGAGGGTTCCCGCGTGCTATCGGGTGTCTAAGACTGGGGCAAATGGCCTTTCAATCTGGCCTGGTGGTTCCGCGATGCTCGCATTTGTTTCTGTAGGTCATGATAGTAGGTAACTTAGATCATTAGGTCTAAGGGCACACTGTAGAGGTTAGGAATTTGATTGTATTGATTTATCATCAAGTGTACCTTTGCGGCATCATTTCTCTCATCTCTTTTCCCTTCATATCCCCCCCAATTCTTCTTGCGGTAGTGCATGTCTGGGAGGAGGTCACAAAACCCTGAACTATGTGAATTGTCTGATAATTTTAGAAAAGAAGCCGCATTGTCCTCCTCCTCCACAAACATGGCTGCATGCCCACCCCCAAATCCCAAGGGAGGAAACCACCCTCAAAACCCACCAGGTGGTGGAGCCTTAGATCCCATAACCCGCCTCCAAGCCCAAATGGAAATGTATAATGAACAAATTGAGGCCATTAGGGAAACATTGGAGGAAATGCAGAACCTTCCCGAATAGGAGGAGCCTAGGTCTCTGAGCTTCTATCAGAATTCCACTGCTACAGAGACCATAGGACAAATTTGGGTCCCCATGGGCAGGGAGGACTTTGAATTGAAACCTAACATAATTGGCCTAATAAATTTTCACTTCCATGGTCTTGCAAGTGAAGATCCTTTTCTCCACTTGGAAGACCTAACCCGATGGGCTGAAACCATTAAACCAAGAATGCTCGGGTTACCTATAGTCCTCATGAAAATGTCCCCATTTTCATTACAGGATAAAGCATCGCTGTGGTTACGCACCCTTGGGAGAACCATCCACTCTTGGGAAGAGATGCGAACAGTGTTTCTCAAGAAGTTCTTCCTAATCGGACGAACCAATGCACTTCTCCGTGCTATCACCTCCTTTCCGCAACAAAACGGCGAACAATTTCATGAGGCATGGGAGAGATGTAATGACCTCCTCAGGAAGTGTCCGCACCACAGTCTACCTAAGTGGCATATAGCCCAGATTTTCTACTATGGGCTAAATGAGACTTTGAAGCAAATTGTAGACACTTCCTGTGGAGGCAATTTTATGAATAAAGACGAGAATGGAGCATTCGAATTATTTGAAAATATGAGTGAAAACTCGATGAACAATGCTTCCATTGTCGCATTTTATCATACCAGCCTACCCCATAATGTCCACGAAGTTAACACGGGACCCTCCCATTCATCCACAGATCTTAGCCTTATTGCACAGAAATTGGATGAAGTCTCCGTTATGCACAAGAAGCTGGACGAGCTTCTGGCCAACCCCGCCCGTTCTTTGGCAAACACCCCCACCTCACCACTTCGTCACAATTCCATTTCCTCCAACACCAGGCTTATCCCGAGAAACCCTGTAAGACCTTCCTTACCAAGTGTCGCACCGAGCGATTCGGTAAGTCATGTGGATCTGGCTTCTGCGAGCCAATATTTTGACATGGAGGACCAAGCCTCTGTGTGCTCAAACGCATATTTACATGCAGATGCGTCTTCTGGCATAGAAAATGCTTGCACCCAGGGGAACAACCCATTCTCTGCCACTTATAAGCCAAGGTGGCGAAATCATCCGAACTTCGCATGGTCCAACAACCTGCAGCGCCAAAACCCCACAGGTGGACCAATGCGACCATCCACACCCGTCATCCCAAGGGCCCAGTATAATCCTATGGCGAATCCGCCATCGGGTCCTTGCATACCGCAAAAAGAACACACATCAAGTCCTCTTGATAAATTGATGCGAATGATAATTGAAATGTCAAAGCGCCATGAAGAGAACATGGCCTCTCTTCAGCACCAATTGGCGTAGTAGAATGCTGAGATCAGTTAACTACGCGTGGTGACTCGATCTCAAGGCACTCTTCCAGCCCAACCTATTCCAAACCCGTGAAATTTCGTACCTCGTGGTCCTCAACCACAGGTACGACCTTCTCAGGGGCAGGTTCATCAGATTCTTCAAGCTCCTAGCATTCCACCAGGATTTCAGGCTAATCCTACTACAGCACCTCACTCTTATGTCCCTATTGAGAACCCTCCTCCGCCTTATGATCTCAAGGGACCCGCATTGTCCAATGCGATCACTATGAGGAGTGGTAAGCAGACAATCGATCTGCCTCGACCTGATCCTGGCCCGTCTTCTTCATCGCCCTCTCATTCGGGATGCGCACCACATTCGCAAGAAGACAATACACCCAAATTGGTGCCAGAATCAATCCCATTCCCTGAGGCTCTACTGAGGGAGCCAAAAGTCAAGAAGAAGGATACGTAGGCCTTTGGTAACCTACGTAATTTGTTTAGGGATGTTGAAATCAAGGTACCCCTACTCGAGGCTATCGACCACATACCTACTGTCGCCAGATTTTTCAAAGACTACACAGCACTCAGGCGACAGTCAAAGAAAACTAAGAATCCGGTGGTTCTCTCGCCTCATGCGAGTTGTGCTATACTGTCAAATTTACCAACGAAGCAAAAAGATCTAGGTACACCACTTATTTCCTATAGCATCCAAGGTTGTAATTTTAACCGTGCCCTGCTTGATCTAGGATCTTCCATCAATCTTATACCAATCATCATGCTCGAAAAATTTTCCTTGGGAAATCTGAAACCCACCCCTGTCACATTACAGTTGGAAGATCGTTCTGTCAAAATTCCAAAGGGTGTGGTGGAAGACGTGGTGGTTAGGGTTAACAGTCTCTGTTTTCCTGTTGACTTTCTTGTTTTAGATATGGAAGTTCCTAGCTCACTTTCTGGTTGTCTGATCATCCTTGGTCTACCTTTCTTGGCCACAGCCTGCGCCCATATCGACTGCAAGTCTGGCTGTATTGAGATTGTCGTTGGATCTGAAAAGCTCAAGCTTAACATCTTCAAGGCAGCCAAGAACTTTGATTGCGATTGCATCGAGGATGACACGTCTGACGAGGACATGGCCATCAGTGCGTGTATCGGACTAATTGGGACCTATTCTGACTGCTGTGGATTACCTGTAAACACTGACGATTGCCTGACTGACACATATTGTGACGTTCCCCCATCCCTCCCTATTCCCGTACCTTCTCCTGACTAGACCTCTGACGAGGTTTTCTCCGCTTCCCATACCTCGTGGTCTGAGTCATATCCGGGCTACTCACCGCAGGTCCACACTCGTGAAGACCGGATTGCCCTTTCTTTCCTGCCAAATCAGGTGGATTTGTAACTCCACACTGGAACCTTGGGCCCATACACTACTCACTGGGGCTATTCCTTTTTGGATCCATCTATCCAAGAAGCCCCTCTTCTTGGCCAATCTAAGGGCCAACTTCTTCCTCCTGACTTGTTCTCCGATCTGCCTGGGACACTCTCGTCCCAAGAAATGCCAGATCTTTCACCATCCACTCCCGAGCTGAAAGAGCTGCCTAGTACACTTAAGTATGTTTTCTTGGGACCAAATGAAATGCTCCCCGTAATCATTAGTCCAAAATTGACCAGGGAGCAAGAGTACAAACTAACGAAGGTCCTTATGGAACACAAGGCAGCCATTGGATGGTCTTTATCAGACTTATCTGGCATTAGCCCCTGCTACTGCACTCACCGTATATATACAGAGGAGGAGGCTCGACCTTCCCACGAGATGCAGCGACGTCTCAACCCTAACATGCAGGAGGTCGTTAAAAAGGAAATCATTAAGTGGCTGGATGCGAGTATAATCTACCCGGTCAGCGATAGCCCCTAGGTGAGTCTGATTCATGTTGTGCCCAAAAAGGCAAGACTCACCATCCGTATCAATGACAGGGGCGAATCCATCCCTACATGCACTCCTACATCCTGGAGAGTGTGTGTAGATTATAGGAAACTCAATGCTGCAACTAAGAAAGATCACTTTCCGCTACCTTTCATTAACCAAATCCTGGAGTGGTTAGCGGGAAATAAATTTTTCTATTTCCTGGATGGATTCTCAGGATATAACCAGGTGGCAATTGACCCTCGAGACCAAGAGAAAACCACTTTTACCTGCCCCTTCGGCACCTTTGCATTTAGAAGATGTCATTTGGACTTTGTAACACGCCAGCAACTTTCTAGAGATGTATGCTGGCGATATTTCATGACATGGTGGGTGACTTTCTCAAGGTCTTCATGGATGACTTTTCAGTCTTCGGACCATCTTTCGATGACTGTCTTGCCAACCTGACCCGTATCCTTAGGAGATGTATTGATGTAAACCTCATGCTTTCCTGGGAAAAAAGTCATTTTATGGTGCACGAGGGAATTGTTCTTAGATATATCATCTCCGATAGGGTATCGAGGTTGACAGAGCTAAGCTTGATGTAATTGCGGATTTACCTGTGCCTGGCTCTGTCAAACAAATCCACTCCTTCCTGGGACACATCGGTTTCTATAGGAGATTCATCAAAGATTTCTCCAAGATATCTTGACCTTTAACTCATCTCCTATCGACCGATGTACCCTTCGATATGGCCCCGATTTCATATGTGCATTCACACAGCTGCGTAATGCTGTCACCAAGGCCCCTGTTCTCCAGCCACCTGATTGTTCCCTCGACTTTGAACTAATGTGTGACACTTCCGACCTTGCAGCCGGAGCCATCCTAGGACAAAGACGCGATAGACACCCCTTCGTGGTGTACTACGCCAGTAAGACGTTGGACGAGGCCCAGTGTAATTATACTACCACTGAGAAAGAACTACTGGCGGTCATCTTTGGGCTGGAGAAATTCCACTCTTACCTTCTGGGCTGACATGTTATTATTTTCACTAATCACGCGGCCATTCGCCATCTCATGTACAAGAAGGATGCCAAGCCCAGAATAATTCATTGGATCCTTCTACTCCAAGAATTTGACATTGAGATCCACGATAAGGCGGAGCGCAGAATGTTGTGGCTGATCATCTTTCTAGGCTGGACCCTAACCATATTGGACTTACTCTACTGATTAATGAGATTTTTCCTAATGAGCACCTATTGGCAATTATTGTGGCAAGTGGACCTTGGTATGCCGACATTGCCAATTACCTTGCTTCTGGATCCCTTCCACGTGGCTGGCCTAAAAACCAGTGGAGCATCTCATGGCAGAAGCAAAGTATTATTTTTGGGATAATCCACTTCTTTTTCACATAGGTGCTGATAAAATTATCCTTCGCTGTATTCCTGACAGCGAGTTCCCCAGTGTGCTATCCTTCTACCACGATCAGGCCTACGGAGGCCATTTCTCTGGGTGGAAAACTGCAGCCAAGGTGTTGCAGTGCTGTTTCTTTTGGCCCTCCCTCCACCAGGATGCACATAATTATGCCAAACATTGCACTAGGTGCCAATCATTAGGGTCAATGTCACGTCGTGACATGATGCCCTTACAACCCATCCTAGCTGCGGAAATCTTCGACATTTGGGGAATTGATTTCATGGGTCCCTTTCCTCCTTCCAAAGGCTTCGAATTTATCCTCGTTGCTGTTGATTATGTTTCGAAATGGATTGTGCTGACCATTTATATCCACTCGATTTGTCAAAGACCACATTTTTGCACGCTTTGGGATCTCTCAAGCCATTATCTCGGATGGAGGAAGCCACTTTACCCATGCTTCTTTTTGGGCACTTCTGAGGAAATATGGACTCCACTATCATATTGCATCCCCGTATCATCCTCAAACGAATGGCCAGGCAGAGGTGTCGAACCGGCAAATCAAGCAAATTCTCTAAAGAATGGTTCGGCCTGACTGTAAGGAGTGGTCCGACAAGCTGATCGACGCACTTTGGACGTATCGAACCGCCTTCAAGGCTCCCCTTGGTATGTCTCTTTATAGAATCGTTTACGGGAAGCCTTGTCATTTGCCCGTGGAGCTGGAGCACCGTGCTTATTGGGTTGTTCACCAATGTAACCTCGACCCAGACCTGTGTGGTCGAGAAAGGAAACTCCAACTCCAGGAGCTGGAAGAGCTCCGTCGTGAAGCCTATGATTCTACCTTAACTTTCAAGTAATGCACTAAGGCTTTTCAAGACAGCTGTATTCGATGGAAAGAATTTGAGCCATGTCAGCAAGTTTGGCTCTACAATGCCCAGCTCAAATTCTTTCCTGGGAAATTGAAGTCCAAATGGACTGGTCCTTTCCTGGTCTCGAGACCATTTCCCAACGGGGTCGTTGAGATTGAAGATCCCAAATCTGGGCATAAATTTACGATCAATGGGCAGCTTTTGAAACCCTATCCTACTCATGAACCTGCCCCCGTTGGAGAAACTATTGCCCTACTGGAGGATAACTAATTTTGTGCCTCATTCTGAGTCCAGCTGGGGATGTTAAATTCAGCACTCATTGGGAGGCACCCCAACAACACTTCACCACTGTCACGATCACTTCACTTTTCACTTCACCACCCACCATCCGCCCACCCTACCACCCTGCTGTATACCCTGCACCTCAACTCTTGTTACCCAATCTTTCGTCCTTCCTCTACCCTTCCCTGCATGCATATGAGGGCATAACATCGTTTGGCATGGGGGGGTGGATAGGCATCCATAGGATCTGGGTATTTTATGGTATCATGTAGTTTCCATCTATGTATCCATACAAAAAAAATGGCATTTAGTAATGATCTGAAGGCTGAAACAAAAATACAATAAGTGTTATGGATATTCAACCACTGTTTTGAAGACTTTCCAGGCCACAGAAGCTTGATTCGCTCAGGCTCGGCTTAATTCACTTGCGCATTGATAAGATAGATCAGAATCTCTCCTAAGGACGTATTCTTGTACCTGAGACACCAGCACAAGATCCGTTGGTTTGCTTCTACTCGAGAGCCTAAGTAATCTTGGTTCAACACTACACATATCAAGAAAGACCAGGTGAACATAAGATCCAACCCTAGTGTTCATTAGGGAAGGTGGAGTCCTTACCTGTGCGCGCAGGTAGACTTTTAATCCCAGGTTTTAGTCTTGTGTTTAGGAGAGACTCTTTCCACCAAAAAGGAAATCTCCCACCAAAAAGAAAAGTATGCTCGTCCAAATAATGTTGTAAGAGATATACTAACACATGTTTCAAAAAAAAAAGTGCAAATAAGTCAGTATATCTCGCAAATATCTATAAAGTCTTCCTCCTACAAAAGTTCTACAGGGCAAGTTACAAATACCCTGTTTTCTTTGAGCCACAAATGTAATAAAATGGGAGTTGAGTTTTCTGTCATCTTTTTAAGGGTCAATCTAAAAAAATGAGATGAAATTGGGACCAGCCTGCACTTAAAAATTCATGAAACCCTGGGCTTGAGTCTTAATGTTCGTCTAGTCAGTCTTGATCCTTCACTAAGCACAAACCATAATCTCTTGAGCTCTCGAGTATGGCAAAAACCTCCTGGGTCCTGGGAATCATACTTAAGGTTTAAATATCAAGAGTCCAGGTTAGTTGAGAGATGGTCTATGTCATGTAAGACTTAAAGTACTGGTAGTCTTCTCTACAATTGGTTCTCACAATATCCAACAAATAAACACACCTATGTCGCCTCAGAAGAAAATCTTCAGCTTAAGATCATTTCTAAATACAATACAAAAATGTTTTGCTAGGGACTAGCAAAAGATAGGCATGGGGATATGATTGCGTAACAAAAATACACCAACAATTGTGCCATCTTGTGCTATTTCCAAGCATTGCCAGTGCATATTAGGTAGCCAAAGTCACATTTGCAAAATAAATGCATGAGTGCATCTATTTGAGAAGGGAGGAGAGTGAATAAAATGGCCTTGAAATTAACGTATTCCTCTAGTGTTGCCTCGCAAATTCACCATCCTTATTTTTATTTTTATTTGACTTACTTCTCCGCAGCTGCAAGGCATGGCTTGATCTTCTTCATGCCATGCTCTGCGCCAGCTTGCACTGCACAGCCTTGCGGAGCCATGCACAGCCCAGGGCATGGCTGTGCATGCCTCTTTCCTTTTAAAAAAGGGCACGGCTTTCTTCTTTGATGGGAGCTGGTCGAACACCACATAGACAGCACCTTCTTCTCCAGGCTGTCTCCTCCCCTCTCCCCTCCATACGCAGCCTCTCCTCCTTCTGAGGAGCTACTCTGCGGGCAAGAGCCGCTCACAGTGGTGCACAACCTCCACTGTGAGTCCCACCACTGCCCAGCTCAGCAAAGAGCCGGTGGGCGTGGTGGTTCTCTCCTCTGTTTCATCGTTCCAGCCCATCACCGCCATTGACAGGAGCTTCAAGCTTTGAAGCTCAAGCTCCGCAGCAGCAGCAAGGCGTCAACAGCAGCAGCGTAGGCCACCACATGCCTCAGGAGCATGTTCCGCTCCCTCTGCGCGCACCTGCAGGCCGCCCTCGCTTTCCTCCACGAGCGCCAGCAGGTGACGTAGCCTCTTCCACACGCGTGACAGCTGCTCCACAGCGCCCGCACAAGCTGAACCGGGCACAGGCGGTCAAGCGAGCTGAGCACGCACTTTAGCCACTATTCACACTAGAGAGCGTGACACTGTGGCTACAGTGCGGTGACCGGTAAGTTTCTCACTTATCCGGTCACCCGGTGCTCTCTCTCTGCACCGCTACCGGCGCCAGCTCATCCGTTCACACCCGCGCCTGCGTCTCTCTCCGCACCTGCTCTCGCATCTGTGCTCGCATCTGCACACGCTTCATCGCCTACCTCTTCGCGCAGCGCAGTGTGCTGCAGTCCTTCCCCTCGTGGTCACTCCCTCCTGCGTGCGCCCGCATTTTCGTGCGCCTACATGCCTGCACGTGCGTGTGCACACTCCTGCGTGCACCATCAGACGACGGCTGAAGCATCAGATGGCTTAACTCGCCGCTTCGTCATGCCAACAGACGATCTCTCTCTCTCTCTCAGCACTCTCTCACTCTCACTGCAGACACATACGCACACACACTCACACTCTCGTACACACACCCACTCACTTATACACTACTATATACTTATATATACAAATATATATACATATATATATCTATATATATATATTTATATACATATATCTATATATATATACATATATCTATACATATATTAGTAGCTATATGACTAAGTATAAGTATACATACATATATCTATAACTATAAATACATATATATATATATATATATATATATGTATATCTATCTACGTATATCTGTATACATAGATGCTAATATATATATATATATACATATACGCATATATATAACTATATACATATATTACTATATATATACATATATATATATACATATCTATATCTATATATATATAGTTACATCTACATATATATATATACAATTATAAATATATATATACATATACATACATCTATTTATACATATATTTACATATCTATATATATATATACATATATAACTACATATACACCTATATAATTATAACCATATCTATATATATACAAATAGATATATATTTACATATATACATACATATATATATTTTCATATCACCAACCATATGTTGTATCGCGGGAATATCTGCACCAGTTGCTGATATTCCCCGATACACGCGTACAGAAAGCATTTTCGCACACATCTTCCACCCATCCATCCTAAACTCCACGCGGCACTTCGTCCTGTTGGTTGCGTCTTCCTAGATGATGATCAACTCGACACCGTGCTACACACCATTTCCACCTCCAGCCCCAACCCTATATACATATATAATATATATATATACTATATTTACCTTATTTCTATTTCTCTTTCCTGCCATTAAAAAGATAAAAAATATATATATAAAAGAGAAAAGATAATCCTTGACTTGCAGGTACTCAGTCATGCTAATAGCATGACCAGTTTTGGAACACTAATTTGGCTCAAAGCTAAGAACCTGATTTTGAGGGTATACCTCAAGGACAAAAAATTATTAGAAAAAAAATCTTTAATAGGAAAACACCAAAAACATAATAAACGAACAGAAGAGATTCGTTTTAGGAAAGGTGTAGAAACTTCTTCACCTCTAATCCCACTTCCCTGAGTTTGACCCTGGGCCTAAAAGTGACCAAGATAAAATCAAGTAGGCCAGGTAAAAAAAAAAAATTTGTAAAGAGATGGTTAGGCTTGATTTAGGTTAACCACTATACTCATTTCAACGATTAAATCACCACATTAACACAACCTATTCAAGCCCGACCAGCGAGCATGCAGCGCGTGGAGGCACGGGACATGGGCACGCGGAGTGTGAGCCAACACAGTGGTAGCGTGCGCATATGGGCTATCTTCAGCGACATTTGCGACGGATCTTCAGCAACGTTTATGACCGTCGTTAAATGTCCTATGTACAAATTTCATTCTTTTCTCCACTATAAAAAGACCCCTAGCCCTCCCATTTTTCTTCATCTCTTCCTTTCCTCCTCTCACCACCTCCAAGGCTCTAGAGAGAGCCTACCGCAAGCCTAAAATGCTCCTCTAGAGTAGAAAACAAACATTTGCTCCCACCTCTCATCCCCCTTCGTGGAAAATCCCGTTGCCATATTCTCACCTCCTTTTGGGAAGAAGATCCTTGCCGCGATGCCATCCTACCCTACCCTCCATCCTCCGACTCCGTCCTCATTTATCCCGCTTTTCACCACCTTCCTCCAAGCAGCGTCAGAGTGAGTCATCCTCCAAGCGATCATCGAGGGGGATTTCCTCGCCTATTTCTATCTTTATTACTTTCATAGTATAGTTTTCCCACTTTCCTAGTTGTAATAAACATTTCATTCTAAAAATACATGATTGCTTGTCTCTCTCTATCTCTCTCTTTTTATTTTGCAAGTAGATTAGCTAGATTTCAACAACTTGATCTCTTACCCTATTAAAAATACCATAAAAATTAGAGAGGATAAAAATGACAAAAGCAAATAAAAAGCGAAACGCATATTTGCAAACCAAATGTTTGCCTCCCTGTGTTCAACCTGGGACTCACTTTTCGAGTTTTGGTTATAAAATTTATCTGATCAATAGATTTTCTCCCTAATCGAACTATGACGATGGGATTTCCAAAATTCGAACCTTTCCGCATACGAATCCGATGCAATCATTTTGGCACCGTTGCTGGGAAGGCAATGCTCGTTGGTTTTTTCTCGCGTTTTCCCACATTACTTACATATTTTTCTAACCTATCTTTCTTCTTCTATTTATTGTCTTGCAAGAACCTGATTGAGGAGCCAACGGTAGTAGATTGGAGTAAAGTGTGGGTAGAGACATTTGTAAGTTTTCCCCCACTACCCCACCCACTAGATCATTTCACGACCTTATAGAGATTTTTTCGATTAATCTGCTTCTACTGGTCCATCTGATGTCTAGTTAGGGGAGTAGGATCAAACAACCGCGGCTGGGGGGTACACTAGGAACTGGAGGTGCAAGCCAAAGGAAGAACCTTCTCCCTAGTCCCTCCTAACTGGTTGGATTAACCAGATAAAAGTAGACCAAATCGGTTATAATCTCAAGATAGGTCCAAGGAGTCTGTAGGTATTTCGACTAACCCACCAAAGGATAAAATTGACTGCTTGTACTATGGGGCACCTTTCTCTCTTCTAATTTCCTCCCACTCAACCATGTATCCTTCCACATCCTTCACACATTTTCAATCCTATCCTCCTACCACCACTTATCCCCAAGATAAGTACTATCCCGACTTGACTTGTAATTACCCATCCATTAGCCAGGATAACTTTGGTTAAGGATATGAATACGAACCTCAATGTCCAGGGCCTAACCTTGGACAACAAGACGATGATTACTATCCTTCCCAATGCTACAATGATTATAGATCATCCTTTAATCATCAAATGAACCCAATCTACAATCAGGAAAGATAGAATGATTATAACACCTATCCTCCCCAGTATTCCACTGAATTTAGGTCGCCACTATCCTTTAAATAATATGAAATTACCTACTCTCAAGGAGGAACCCAAGAACCTTTATATTTTGACTCCCCTAGATTTAACCCAAACCCACCTAACCCTAAACCAAACCATTCGATTCTGGTGAACCAGGGCCAAGACAAGGTGTTGGCTAACTTGAGGAACACCATCCAATCTTTAGAAGCTCAAGCAATACCATGCACTGAAGCATTGGAGCCTATGATCAAAATGATTGATGAACTTAATAGTTCTCTATTGGATTTTCTCCAAAATGTTAGGGATAGGGACCTGGGTGAGTTTCTACTTGGGAAATTATCGAGGTTGAGGATGAAATTTATGGTTGCCCTAATCCAATCTTGGGATGATTCTCGAGATGAACGCCCTTCAGGAGAGCCAATGTCTAAACCTGCTCAGGAGCTTATCAGGGGGGATACATATCCTGAGATCGGGCATGACCAGGTTGGGTTAGAGTAACCCATTGAGGATGAACTGATTGATTCACCCAGGATCCTTGTGCTAGGGAATGAGGAAAAATATGTCTCTTTGAACCGGGAAAGGACAATTGATTTTGAGACATATATAAATGAGCATCATGAATTCCTTGACTCTCAGGGTGAAGAATCTCTTGGTGAAGTCTCACTTGAGGGTATGGAAGATGATTTCAGTGAGACAAATGGGCTTGAGGAATCTGCTGAACCGTTTGATAGCCCAATCATTGAAGAGTATGATCATGTTGGGGCTAACTTGGACGATTTGAATACTGATGATTCAATCAGTAACCCCATTCCTCAACCACACCCTAAAGATCCAAGTCAATCCTAATTTAGTCACAATTGTTGGACTTGGTTACTTTAGATGGGGTGTACAATGATTTGGAGGTCCTGGGAACATTGATTTTAGAGGGTAGAAATGTCGAAATGAAAATCTGGGAAGCTACTTCTGAGGGAATTACGATTTTGGATATACGGGTTCTTGTTGACCTTAAACCACTTACTTTCTACCAAGACCCTTATGATATCTTTCATGTGCAACCCAAGCTCAGAATAATTGACTATCTTCCTGAGTTGAACTTTAAGTGGACATCCGAGTTGGGTGAATCAGATCTACCCATTGTTTACTACTTTAGTCTAGGGTTGCACACCACCAAACTATAGTTCCAGCCCCGCCAGCACAACAATCTTCAATCCTTTATTATTTTCATCGAGAACCTTAGAACCACTCGACCCTAGGGCATGGGTCTGCACCATAATCTGGTACATATTTGTGGACATCTTTTGCTAGCGGGTCTGAGGATTAATCTTTTGATTTTGATTCTGATACGCACTTATGAATTCTCCATTTCTTCCTTATGTGTATTTTATGCCTAGTTGAAGGAAGTAAATTTAGCACGTGTGTATATTCCACGTTCTCTGCAGAGCTTACCATATTATCATGAAATTCAGGTGATATTCAGTTATTCTACCCCTTTCATGTCTTTATTTCTACAATGAGGACATTGCTTCATTTAGGCATGGAGGGGTGGATACTTAATCCTGAAATTATTTCGTCAGCTCTGTAGAATTTCTTTTATTTTCTGTTTACAAAAGAAATTGAAAATTCAAAAAGACAAAAAAAAAGTAAAATATAGAATTAGGAGAAGAGAACTTAGGCTTTTAGAAGTTATTAACTTTAGCAAATGCTACGATAAGACCTAAACATTTAGACTCTTCAGGTCTTCGGGCTTAATTAGGTCTGGTGTCCACTTGAATGCAGACTTAGTCTCAAGTCCTCGCCATGTAATTTTACCTTAATTTGGTGAATAAATTGGGATGATAAGTACACGACTTACCAACCTACCCCCTGATTTTATGGGATTTCAAGTCTAAGCATCTATACACTATTTGCACTGACTCACTTTTCGACGGTTTCTTTGGAATTTGGGTAGCTAATGAACTTTCTAGGGAAGTATGGCTGGCAAGTTATCATGGGTAACAGCCATTAGCCGGTTGTCCAGAGCCTAGCTACTTGACCACACTTATTCTACTACTTTTAGGTAAATCTAAGATTAGGGAAGCCACCTATGTAGAAAAGAAAACAAATGGTACTCAGAAAAGAAAAAGAAAAATATAAGGAGAGAATAAAAATATACAAAACCACACTTCACCGCATGAGTATGGCTGGAAAGTTGCCATGGTTAACAACCCATTGGCCTATTATCCAGAGCCCAACTCACAAAAATACATAATAATTCGCAAAACACTTAGGGAAGAAGTGGGGAAGTAGAATAAATCGGGGAGATACACACTGGGTTCGCCTTTGTGTTGACCCCATAAAAAAATTAAAAGAAGGGAGAAAGCTACCTTTCAGAAAGATAAACCTTTAGACAGAAATCTTTACTGTCACCTAGGGTCGTAGAAACCCGATGTCTATTTTGATGGTCGCCTAGTGAGTCTTTCACTCTTTTCACTAGACGCTTAGCACTTAGAGTCCTTTTCGAGTCTTGAGCGGGTTAGGTAGCCATAAAAAGTTATCCAGAAACTCTCAAACTCCAAAAGTCCAAAAAAATTAGAAAAAAAAAATGTTTATCTTCACTTTTCAAATAAGGCGAGGACTTAGGTAGTTTGCAATTTGGCAGTCACCCGGATACTGTTGAGTTTTCGTAGTTTGGGACCTTAGTTGAAATTTTCTATTGTTAATAAACTACTTAGGCCTAAGGGATTTAGTCCTAATTCTATTTTTATACATAGCATGTAGTTTAATTTTGCTAGGGACTAGCAAAAGATAGAATTGGGGTTATGATGTAGACACATCTATTTTGGATAAAATGATTATTTATGCATGTTCCTATGCTTAGATTTGCATTCTATATTATAAATATTACATAGCATGCATCATTCTGCATTTAGAGTAGTGTATAATTTAGGTTAATTACATCCTTTTTGTGCTTAGGAGAGCAGGAGATTTATTTCACAGCCTCAAATTGATGATCCGACCGTACTGATCTGATCAGGACGACGATTAGAGTCCAACACCTCCGAAATCCCCTAGATCGGAATGCCTATAGCACCATATGTATTCCAAGCAAGACCAATGGCCAAGGGACTAGGTAATGTAATTTGGAGCTTCAAACAACAAATCCAACCATGCAAATGGATTCGAATCGGAGATCTCAGCCTAACAGCAAGAAAATAGACTCAATTTGACCTCTGTAGCAGCCTCTACAATGGAAAGAAAATGGACGGCCCAGATTGTACCATGTGACGCAACCAAGGCCGGCCATGCTCATGCACGCTCCATCGCACACGCACAGCAACGCGGATGAGCACACGCATGCTGAGGCAACACATGCAGCAGCGACAACGCACGCAGGCACGTAGCGTAAGGAGGCACACGACACGAGTGCAGAGGTGTGCGACAGCGCTACATCTGCATGGGAACGTGGGTTTTCTTTAGCGACATTTGCGGTGGATCTTTAGCAGCTTTTATGACCATCACTAAATGTCCTGTATACTAATTTGATTCTTTCATCCACTATAAAAGGACCCCTACCCCTCCCATTTTTCTTCATCTCTTCCTTTCTTCCTCTCACCACCTCAAATGCTCTAGAGAGAGCTTGTCCCAAGCCTGAGATGCTCCTCTAGAGTAGAAAAGAAAACTTATTCCCACCTCTCATCCCCCTCCGTGGAGCATTCCATGGTTGTCTTCTCACCTCCCATCAGGAAGAAGATCCTTGCCGCGATGCCGTCCTGCCCTGCCCTCCGTCCTTTGGCTCCATCCTTGTTCATCCCTCTCCTCACCACCTTCTTCCAGGCAGCATCAGAGTGAGTCATCCTCGAAGCTACCATCGAGGGGGATTTCTCTCACCTATCTCTATCTTTATTGCTTTCGTAATATAGTTTTCCCGCTTTCCTAGTTGTATAAACATTTCATTATAAAAATACGTGATTGTTTCTCTCTCTCTCTGTCACTCTCTTTTTATTTTGCAAGTAGATTATCTAGATTTTATCGACCTGATCTCTTTCCCTATTAAAAATACCAAAAAAATTAGAAAAGATAAAAATGAAAAAAATAAATAAAAAGCAAAATGCGTATTTTCAAATAAAACGTTCGCCTCCTCGTGTTCTACTTGGATCTCACTTTTCGAGTTTCGGTTATAAGTTTTATCTGATCGATGGATTTTTTCATGAATTGATCTACGACGATGGGTTTTCGAAAATCCGAAGCTTTCCGTACGCAAATCCGACGCGGTCACTACCCTAGATGGTCCATTAGCTACCCAATTTCCAAAAAAATCGTCGAAAAGTGACTCGATGCAAATAGTGTCTAGATGCGTAGACTTAAAATCCTCAAAAATTAGTGGGAGGGTTGATAAGTCATGTACTTCGCTTCCCAATTTATTCTCCAAATTAGAATAAAATTACTTGGTGACTTGAGACTAAGTCCACATTCTAGTGGACACCCAGGTTGATTAAGCCTGAAGATCTGAAGAGTCTAAGTATTCGGGTCCCAAAGTATCAATTCCTAAAGTTCACTACTCCTAATGCCTAAGTTCTCTTCTCCCAATTCTTTTTTTTTCTTCTTTTATCTCTTTGAATTTTGATTTAAAAAAATAAAATAAAATAAATTTTACAAAGCTAACGAAATAATTTCAGGATTAAGTATCCACCCCCCATGCCTAAATGATGCATTGCCCGCATTGTAGAAATAAAGACATGAAATGGCAGAATAGTAGAATATCACCTTAGTTTCATGACAAACTGGTCAGTTCTACAGAGAAGAGAGTATACACGCACGCTATTTTTATTGCCTTCAACTAGGCATGGTTCACAAGTAAAGAAGACATGAAAAGTTCAAAAGTACTGGACAAAATCAAAATCAAAAGATTAATCCTTAAACCCACCAACAGAAGATGTCCGCAGATGTGGACCAAGTTGTGGTGCAGACCCATGCCCTAGCGTCAAGTGGTTCTAAGGTTCTGGATGAAAATCACCCATAATTGAAGATTATTGAGCTTGCGAGGTCGGGCCTGTGGTTTAGTGGTGTTCAACCTAGGACTAAAGTATCAGACAAAAGGTAGATTTGATTCACTAGGTTCAGATGTCCACTTAAAGTTTAGCTCAGAAAGATAGTCAGTTATTCCAAGCTTGGGTTGCACATCAAAGATGTCATAAGGGTCCTGGTAGAAAGTAGGAAGTTTTAGGTCGACAGGAATCCATAAATCCAAAATTGTGTTTCCCTTAGAATTAGCCTCCTAGATTTTCATTTCCTCATTTCTATTCACCAAAATCAATGTTTCTGAGATCTCCAAATTGTTGCACACCACATCTAAAATACCTAAGTCCAACAATTGTGGCTGAATTAGGATTGACTTGGGTCTGATGATCTCAAGAATATCATAATTTAGTTCTTCAGGGCATGGTTGAGCAATGGGGCTACTAATTGAATCATCAGGATTCGGATCATCCAAGTTAGCCCAAACATGATAATAATCTTCAATAATCAGGCTATCAAAAGGCTTGTTATGCTCCTTGAGCCCATTCATCTCACTAAAATCCTCTTCCTTAAGCTCATGTAAGACTTCACCTAATGATTCCTCACCCTCAGAAATAAAGAATTCATGATCCTTATTTATATGTCTCAAAATCATGTCATTTCATGGTCTATGGAGATATTTTTTATCGTTCCCTGGCTCGAGGATCTCGCGTGAAGCAACTGGATCATCCTGAATCAGTTGCTCTAGATCGACTTGGTCATCTCGGGTCTCAAAAAATGTATCCCCCCTGACAGGTGCCTGAGCAGGTTTAGACATTAGCTCTCCTGAAGGGGGTTCATCTTATGAATCATCCCAAGACTGGACTAGGGCAACCAAGAATTTCATCCTCAATCTTGACAATTTCCCAATTAGAAACTCACCTAGGCCCTTATCCCTAACATCTTGGAGAAAATCCAATAAAGAGCTATTAAGCTCATTAATCATTTTGATCGTAAAGCTCCAAATTGTGTTACCTAGTCCCCTAGCCATTGATCTTCCTTGAACTGCATTAGGTGCTACAGGACTTCGATGAGGATGATTTCGAAGGCATTAGACTACCATCGCCATCTGAATTAGATCTGTACAATCGGATCATCAATCCTAGGTTCTAGATTAAATCTCCTCTCCTAGTGATAAAAGACTACAATTAACCTAAAATTTATACATACTACTCCAAATGTAGAATGATGTATGCTATGCAATATTTATAATATGGAATGCATATCTAAGCCTAGGAACATACATAAATAGGCATTTTAACCTAAATGATGTGTCTACATCAGAGTCCGATCGTATTATTTGAGTAAGCCAACTCTATCATCCTAAGCAAACTCTCGCAAAATGTGAAATATCCTTACACCGCTCTGATCTCCTATTAAATCACAATCTAGAGTTCGATCAAGCATTATTAGATTTAGGAGCCTCCAAAAAGTTGATTCTTACATCCCTACTAGATCATTTCGAGAAAACTATGCTCAAACTGACTGAGCTGAGTCTGCAGCTGATTGGAAAATGAATTAAGTCACCAATAGGAGTTCTTGAGGATGTTCTAATTAGCATACGAGATTTCCACTTCACAGTGGACTTCATTGTATTAGACATGGATACTCTTGAAAATTTGAGAGATACATCGATCATTTTAGGGTGACCATTCCTAGCAACAGCTAGGGCAAATATCAATTGCGACGAGGGCCAAATCGAATTGAAATTCGGGAACAAGACATTAAGGATTGATATCTTTAAAGCCCAGAAAGGAATAAATTATGGGGCGATCGAAGAAGTTTGCGACATTAGTTCTTTGGTTGAGGACCCAATTACAGAGGAAAACCCAATTCTCCCAGAGCCTTAGCCATAAGAAGATCGTGACTCAAAGATAGGGAAGCTCGAAGCTGATCCAGACCTACCCATAGCTTCCATCTTATCCTTTGAGGCCCATCTCGAACCCCCACTTGCTGCAGATAACCCGGTACTTGAATTGAGGCTCCTCCTGAATCATCTCAAATACGTATTCTTGGGTTCTAATCAAATGTTTCCTATGATTATCCATTCCTGACTCACACTTGATCAGGGAAAAATGTTGATTTCTATCCTCCAACAGCATCGAAGAGCCATCGAATGGACTCTAGATGACCTGACTAGGATAAATCCCTCTTATTGCACACATCGTATCTACACCGAAGAAGGCTCACAACTAATAGAGAGATTTTCGTTTTCTTATGAAATCAATAGAGGATATGTCATTGTAATTAATGTGGTGGAAATCTCTCAATCAAAAATTAACATAGATATGAATTTAAACCATAATAAAGGATGTCGTATCCATAGGGAGGAATAGACCAATAAGTGCACAAAATATATATTATTTTTTTTTCTTTTATACTTATTCAATCACGTGCGCAATTCGTGTTCAAATCTGATGTGAAACAAGGTGAAAAGAAGGAACATGTAATTATTTTGAAATGCAGGGATATGGATATAATTTTCCTTTCATGAAAAAACTTGTAATGGTATGTAAAATAGTTGTATTTCAAAACATTGAGCTTTCTCTTTTAGGTTATGTAAGTGTATGGATTAGGTCTTATGCATTTATCATCTAAAAGTTAAGTGCAGTAAATAAATACTATAACATTTAAGGCCATGCATGCAATTTCACCAAAATATATTAATTCACTAAATAATGCAATAGTGTTTGGCAATGGCAAAAATTGTAATTTTTAATTTCATCCAAAACAGAGGAAAATTCCTCTCTCGTTGCACGCGTGAAGAGGCTCGGCTAGCTGCGACGTTCTTAGGGAAGGTTCGTCAGAGTAGTGGCTCCACATTGGTGTTCTCGACGTAGGGAGAGGTGGCTGGAGGCGGAGGTTGGCCGGTGGCGGGGCATGCTGCAGCCTGCTGTAGGCGCTACTGCTGGCATTGGAAGGGGCTGTGGGACTGCAGGCAGTGCAGTGCGAGCGTGGCTGGTTCTTACTGAGTGTTGGTGCGCAAAGGCACCTGGCGAGGGCACGACGCCTGCTGTGCATTGGAGGGAGAGCGGGTACAGGACGGTGGGTGCGCATCTGCAGAGTAGCGGTGAGCACCTGTAGGTACGTGCCTACAGAGGAGCGGTGAGTGCCTGCGGGCTGGCATGGCAGTGGCGTAGGTGCACGCGGGTGGTCACGCGTGTCTGCAGTGGCGTCGAAGAGGTGTTGACGCCAAGGGTGTGCTGCTGGAGAGAGTGCGGGTGCAGGAAGGTCTGCGCTTGCAGAGGGCAGAGTGAGGCACTATCGTGGGCGCTTGCAGTGGAGAAGGAGCGGTGCCTGCGAGCGCGCGAAGACGATGGATACAAGGTGCGACGCCTGCTGTGCTGCTAGAGAGAGCACGGGTGCCTGCGGTGGGCACTTGCAGTTGAGAAGGCGCGTTGCCTGCGAACACCTGGTTGGAGGTGCAAGCGCTGGCGGTGTGTGCCTGCAGGTGGTGATTGTGTTGGAGCGGGTGCCCATCTACAGAGGAGGATGGTTGCGAGGTGGGCAGTGGGGCATTGGATGGTTTTGGCTGTGCCTGCGCCTACTGAGGGCGCGGGTGTGCGGTGAGGGCAGGCGGAGTGCAGGCTGGTAGGGTGTTTGCAGTGTAGGGAGTGTGGTGCACAGTGCAAGCACGGTTGCACGGTTCCTTTCTTTCCAATCCCCTCCGCTTCTCCTCTATATTTCTTCTCTTCTACCTCCCAAGGGATTTTCGAAATCCTTTTTCCAATTTTGGCCGGCGACGATTTGCATTTGTTGAGGGATGTGTTGAGGGTGGCAAGAGGATGAGGAAGAGATGGAGCCGGTTGTTTAAAAGGGGAATTTACCCTCCCCTCCTTGTTCTTTCCCAATATTATTCCTGCAACATAAAAACATAAGATCATTACATATTAGGTTATAGAATGCTATAAAATAGATGTAAACTTAAATATTGATGCATGCAAATATTCTATTACTTAATGTAGTTATTAACAAACCTAAAAGGTAAGATTAAAGTTAACTTAGGCGTAACAATAGTCCATTAAAATGAACTCATCAACGACCATCTCGATAAATGCAAAGATGATTGAATCTGAATTTGCAAGAGGTCGTGAAAAAAGTGATCATCAAGTGGTTAGACACTAGAATCACATACCTAATCTCTGATAGCCATTGGGTGCGCCTCATCCAAGTTGTGCCTAAAAGGGCAGAGCTCACCATGATTATGACGTGTTTATGCCGCGCTAAGTCAGTCTTTAAAAGTTGTCGCATTGTAGTATAGCTGAAATAGCATTCAAAACATATATAATTTTTATTACTCGAATAAGTCTGAGGTTGAACACAGGGAGCTATATGGGATTTCGAAATCAAGATCACAATTCAAAATTAAAAGAGATTGCAATAATATTAGTATCATTGTACAAAAATATGGGAGTAAAATGGTGATTTAGATCACCAAATACTCCTACAATATCACCAAGGAACTCAATGTAAATGTTATGAAATGAGAGCTAAGTTCTGTCACCTGATTTGGAAATCAGACGACTTAAAGTTATCTGCTTCTCCTTTTCTTCTTCTCTGTCTTTGCTTTCTTTGTCTCTGTTGTGTCCTTCTCTTCCTCTCTTCTTCTTCTTCTGCCCTTAGCTCATCACCTTCTTTCTTCTTTCCTTCTTTGTCTCTTCCTTTCCTCTTCTTCTTTCTCTGCGATCCTTCTCTTCTTTCTTCAGATTCTGCTCTGGCTTCTTCTTCTTCTTCTTTTCTTTCTTAGCTACGACCTCTGCAAGCCTTCTTCTTCTTCTTTTGCCTTTAGCTTTCTTCTTCTTTAGCCCTTAGCTGCTTTCTCTTCTTCTTCAGCTTCAGGCCTCCTCCTCTTCAGAATTCGGCTAACTGTCGGCCAAAGGCTCCTATAGCACAACGCTACCCCTACCCACACGACTCTACTCTCTCTTTCTCTCTTAGGATCCGCTCTCTCAGAGCCACGAGTATCTGGGTTATCGGTCAGGTGTGTACCCAGTTCTAGGCTCACTGGCGTGCGGTGGTGAGAGAGGAGTGCAGGTCGGGTCGGGTCAGGCCAGGTCCATGGGTGAGGTGTTGCGGACGAGGCCGAGTGTAGGTAAGAGGGACCTCACCCCGTGGTATTTGAGGCGAACAACTATTGACAGTTTTTCAATTTATACGGGTGCACGGCTTCAGAACTTCTCAATGTGGGACTATCTGTGCAGCCCTTTCTTCGCACGTCTGCAGCAGGGAGTGTCTCTCCAATTGCAGCAGTTGCCGAGGATAGCAATTGCAATTGAGGACCTGGGTGCGTGCGCAAGACTCTTCCATGCAGCCTGGGTCTTCAACCTAGGACAACAAGCAGTTGGGGCAGCCTCAACCAAGCTTCGAGCTTGCTCGCCAATGGCGGACAAGGCGTGGAACCTGAAATTAGTAGAACGTCCTCTCGACCATGTCAAAGCACTCAGGGAGTGTTACTGGAGCACAGAGGATGTGACAGGGCTAGTGGTGTGGAGCGAGAGTGACTGTGAGTCCGTACCTAGATCAAACTGTGTGTGTGTGAGTGGGAGTGTTCGGAGGGTGACTTGGGTGGATGGCGAAGTGAATAAAGAGACGGGAAGTGATCAGTGAGGTGTGGTGATGGTCGTTGGCTTGTCGGTGAGGGTTTTGGTGGCCTGTGGAGGTGGATGGCCTTGTCTGAGGGGGTGGTTGGAGATGGAGGCGATGGAGGTGCGAAAGGGCGTCAGTGGTCGGTTTGAAGTGGAGTAAGTGCAGAAAGAAGGTAGAAGGGAAAGGGGACATAGCTAGGAAATTAATGGACTAAGAGGGGCAGTGAGTGTGTCGGGTCTGGTGTGGCTGATGCCAGAGACGAAGGCAGCTCTTGTGAGGTGGGAACAACGTGGATGAAGAGGAACGGGCATTTGCTGGTACAGCGAGATGTGGAGACGAACAAGGAGGAGGAATCCACTGGAGGTATGGTGGTCGGACGACGAGAAAGGGTAGAGGGGATCACTGGATGTCGACGAGCCTTCAGCCGTGAGAGGGAGAGATGAATTGAGGGGATTCACGACTGAATTCAAGTGTGTGGAGTTCGGGAGGATCTGGGCTTCTTTAAATAGGAATCTGAGTAGCGATTAGGGCTTGGGAATCAAGCTTCCCAAGATTTGAAGGTTGCCAGACTTGGGAGCTATTAAGATACCCAAATCTCTCATACGTTAGCATGAGAGATTGGGAGGGTATCAACGCACATAGATGGGTTCATAGTGGAGATAATTTCTCTGAGAATCTCTGTTCCAATTTCGGAATAGATTCTCCAAGCAATCAAGGAGAAATTCCCTTTCAAAGGTCATCGGAGTAGGTTTACCCCGCGATAATGGTGGAGGGACCTAATTGTGAAGACGCGAGGAAGCTAGGGGTTTGAATGCAAGGGTTTTTGGAAGCTCGGGATAGAAATATAATCAGATGAGACCCTTTTGCAAACTAGGTCAAGGCAAACTCATCTTGTGTCCAAATTTTGGTACAAACCTAATTTGGACCTAAGGAATCCAATGGCAAAGTTGTATTTTGATTTTGACCACGTTTGACTGGCTAATTTATGCAAAAACCTAAATTAAGGCAAATATTTGTCTGAGACTCCATTTTAGGCAAAGATAGGTTCTGATGGCCAATTTGAAGGTACTAAACCCTAGAGAATATTTTTCTATGATTTTTAGAGTATTTAAGTGAATTTTATCCAGACCAGATCCTTGGTTAATTAAGTGTGTCCATTTTTAGGATTTTAAAAAGTCATTTAATTCTCAGAACACACACAAATCCTTTTCTATTTAATCCAACCCACTTGTTATCTTATTAAGACCATTTGGCCTTTATCCAGCCCTTGAGAAAACCCGTGGTTGTACTACATTCATGACAAGCTGGTAAAATTACAGTTCTACCCCTAGTTTCTTATTTTTCTCTAAGAATGGTTATGCATTGAATTTTGACGTTCAGTTGGTTATGCCGGAGCATTTATTGACTTCATTGGGTCAAATTAAGCTAGTTAGGGCTCATGATGGTGTTCCCATCATACCCACGTGCCTAGCTTTTGCTAGTCCCTTAGCAAAATTTTAAGGTATTAACTTCGATTCTAGACCATAGAATCTTTTGATGCTTAAAACCTTTGATGCATGCTTCCTTTTGTAGATTAGGTTAGAATGCCGATAGTAGGCCTAAAGGTACTCAAGTACCAATGAAGATCCGGACCTGACCAGCTCTAGTCTTAGTCTGCCACGAAGGTTTCTAAGGCCCACAGGAACTATCCTAAGGTTTGTTGAACTCCGGAGTTAAAGCACCCGTGCTTATAACATGTTTTAGCCTTGGTTCAGTTTGCAGTGCATTTTTGTTAGAGAGAAATAGAGGAATTTTCTTTATTTTTGGAGAGTTTTCTCTCTCTTTTCTTTCTATTTCTAGCTTTGGATTGGCTTTACAACATGGTCTATATCGGATTCCTAGTCCCCATCATCAATCCTCGAAGGGTACCTGGTAATTGATGCTTCGAGATAGCACCGCCCATGGTAGCCCCCAGAACCCTGGCTTTTGAGATTTCGAGATAATCCTGCCCATGGTGTTCTGTAGCTAAATCCAGACCCTTGCAATCGACATTTCAGGATAATACTGCCCATGGCATCTGAACCTGCATAGTGTGCTTACATGCCCCCAGTAGGATATGTAGATATCTTAGGAGACAAGCACTGAGTAGATGATATGTTATTGAGCATCTTCAAGGGGAATTTTCCACCTCTCCGCGTCAAGAACTCGTCCAAATCAACTTGTGTTAATCAGCCGCTCCTAATCTAGGAAACTTTTTCAAAATAATTTAAACACATTTGTGTGACTTTGATACTTAAGCGCACTAAACCAGATTGTGTGTCGATTGGGGTACTTAGGTTACCGAGTCCTACAAACTAGAGGTCAGTTAGTGAGGTCGAATACTCCCTAAGCCTTAGACTTAATACTTAAGTTTCTCATTTTCCCCAACCTCTTGAGGACTATCTAGATCTTAGCGGGTACTTGAATTTTTAAGCCTATGATCATAGCCCAAAAGGCCTAAAATCAGCATTCCTACTAATCGCTTGTTTCTTTCATTAGCACTTTTTGCCTTTCATTTTCTTTCTCTTGATATGGTCTAAAACTAAGTCAATTCCTTAATTTCATACTAATGACTACCTCTTTTTCTTTTTTCAACTTGTGCTCCTTTTTGACATTTTTATCTCCTCTTTTTCTCCTCAAAATTAATATGCCCTCAAAATTTTCTCTCCTCTCATTTTTTGTGTTCTTTTTCAAGAATTTTTTATTTTTTTAGTATTTTTGAGGTATGTGATTTTTTTTTATGAAACCCTTCTTGTGATATGATTTTCACGGTGTTTTGCACTTTAATACCCCCCATGCCTACGATTTGCAATGCCCTCATTATAAATTAGGTGGGTTCAAGTTTTGCTTAGATCATTCATTAGAATAGGTGCTGGGTGGGTGAATGGGTCGGGATGACAGTTGTGAATGATTTCAAGCTCGGGTACGGGTACCAAAGGTGAAGTCGGCTATTCTAATGGATGAACCCTAAAGTGCAATATGAGTTCAGCATAGGAATGTGTCAAGAAAGGTTTTGGGTTTTTCAAAATGACGGGTTGCCTCCCGTTAAGCACTGAGTTTAATGCCATTGGCCGGGTTCAATGAGATCAGGGAGAATGGAGGGTAAAAGATGTCTCAATCAAATTTGTATCGGTAAGTTCAATGAACGGTTTGAGTCTCTGACTCTTGATGATAAAAGGTTCTAAATCATGGTTGAGTTGACTGATTTCGACTACTCCATTTCCAAAGATTCGTCAGACAAGGTAAGGTCCGATCCATTTTGATCTGAGTTTTCCTAGGAACAGTTTGAGTTTGGCATCAAAGAGTAGGACTTTTTGACCAGAGAGAAAGATCTTTTTGGATATGTGCTTGTCGCGAAAGGCCTTAACCCACTCTTTGTAAATTTGTGAGTTCTCATATGTGTCATGGTGTAGTTCATCGATATCACTCATTTGAAGCTTTCTATGGGTTCCTGCCTTAGAAAGATTGAGATTGCAGTTTTGTATTGCCCAATAGGCTTTGTGCTCCAATTCGACGGGGAGGTGACTGTTTGGGATCTCGTAGAGCACGTTCTTGATAGGAAAACGTCATTGTATAGTGCGCAATACGATCAAACAAAGATATTTAGTAAAAGATAACAAGACATTGAGTCCTGATCATTTGTCTCTGGGAGGCGTTTGTTTTACTTTTCAATTTGATCTTTTACCACTCTACTCTGTTTAGAATCACATGCCGGTTTATGATTATTACATAATGAAGTACGACATGCTTAGTTGCAAGTATATCAAGAATTGAAAACAGGCAATATTAATCACACAAAAGATATTGCAATGAGCTCTTGGTGATTCTCAACACATAGACATAAATATATAGAAAATATATTTTTCATTCATTCATTTGGAGAGTGTTTGCAACATGAACTTGTAGAGGAAAGCTTGTACATGAATGCTTAAAAATGTAAAGCTAGCTATCAGAAAATGATCGCATACAAGAATCTACAAGGGTATCTTGCATGCATCATTAGGGGAGAATAAGGGCTACACTACTAAGAAGTAAATAAAAGCAGTAAATGTGAAGAGCTAGCTACTAATCTATCAGAAGTGAGGGCATTCAGAGGTGGGCTCCGATGGCCTTGGAGTGGTGGAGAGGAGAGAGAGGGGCGGTCAATGGAGCTTAGGCCGTCCCTTGGAGAGAGGTTGGAGGAGTGATCCAGTATCCTGGCATGGTGTCCTTCATGGTGGTGCGCAGCTCATGGAGATGGAGTGGAGATGGTGGTGGCTAGCCTAAGTGGAGGTGGATGGAGCCAAGCAAGTATGGCCAAAAAGTGGATGGGTGCAAATGGCCACCCCTTGGGACATTTTATAGACCTAAGGGAAGCTCTGTAGCAAATTATAGAATTCTCTAGAGAGGCCTATGGTGGGAGCTTCGTGGGAAGTGAGAGAGAAAGGGTGGATGGTGGTTTTTAGATCCACCAAATGTGGATCTAAAAATTGAATGGCTCTTGGTTGCTAATTTTGGCAACCAAGGCAGCAACACATGGTAGAGAGTTCTAGAGAACTCTAGGCTAGATATTTTCATGTAGATGGTGTGTGTGGGTTGAAACTTAGGTGTCTAGGTTGATTAAGCTAGGTTCTAGTGGGTTTAGGTCAAGGTAGGTCTCAAATTACGATTGTAAGCCCTAATTCACTAAGTAAAGCACAATTAAACATAATACAAGTTTAATTGTGTGTGTGGAAACTTAATTGTGAGTAAAATAACTCAATTAAGTTAGGTCTAGGTCAATTGGACACTCACTGAGTCCAATTAAATAGTGTGTGCTATGATCAGGGCTCAATTGGACCCAATGAGTCCAATTAAATGGGCTGATGGAATTGACTAAGATCCAGGTCAATTAAGTTTTGTGAGGGCCTAATTAGGTCCTTAGGGAGGTCTAGAGGTGATGTACTAGGCTTGAGGCACCTTAATTTAAGTTCCTATGGGGATGGAATTGGGTTTAGGGACTTAGAGATCCAAGATCAAGGCTTAAATCTCAAAACAGGAACTGGAGAGTAGTATCAGACATCTAATAATAGTGTCAGATGTCTTATACTCAAAAATCAGAAGTCCAGACTTGTTTTATGGACGTCTAATATGAGTCAGGAGGGATTTTAGGTTCTGTCTTGGCTATTCTGTAGAAATTAGACGTCTGACCAAGTGTCTGGACATCCAATAATATTGTAGAAGTGGGTTTAAGGTGTGCAGGAGTTAGCTAAGGGTTTTGGACATCTTATAATTCATCTGGACGTCCAAATAAGGGTTGGAACTAGGGTTTTGGGCCCTCCTAGGGTGCTGTGACCTGATCTAAGGGTGGCTAAGGCTTGGGGAAGTCTCTAGGCTATCCTAGGGTTAGGATGGACCTAAGCTCTTCACATTTTATTGCTTTATTCTTACTTAACAGAATAGCTAACCTTAACTCCATTACATTATTATTCCTACATCTAATCTAGGTCTTCTACTCCAACTCTGCTACAACACCTGTTATTCCTGATCCAGCTTTAGATCCTGCTCCAGATCTAGCTCCTGATCAACTTATTGCCTGCAATTGACATAATGCACTTAACAAGCACATTATAACATTATTTTATGCATAGCTAAAGTAAAGCAGTAAAGATGCAGATAATGCTTATGCATACATGAATTACCCTAACTTATGCTAAGTCCTATCTTAATCTAGGTTAATTAAGACCTATGATTGCTGCGCAATCAGTGACATGCCTTCCTGTACACCAATCTAAATGGAGACATACCTAATTAGGTTTTGTGGTTGATCCTATAAGCCCATAAAGCTTTTGGAAGTTGGGATGACCAGTCTTTCTTGTTAGGTCGAATAGTGACCTAGAGGATTTTCTTGATCTCCTGATTCGATAGCTCAGCTAAATCGTTAGTTTGGGGGTGATAAGGAGTAGAGATTCGATTTGACACCACGTATTTGGTCATCAATGATCTGAACTGAGCATTAGTGAAATGGGTCCCTCCATCAAAGATTATAGCATGTGGAATCTCGAATCGAGAAAAGATGTTCTGATGAATGAATTTGATAACCACATTGTGATCATTCGTTCGGGTAGGAATGGCTTCGATCCATTTGGACACGTAGTCAACAGTGAGCAGAATGTACTCGAAGCTGTCCGAAACGGGAAAGGGTCCAATGAAATCAATACCCCAGACATTGAAGATTTTGCATACGAGAATTGACTGTAGGGGCATCATATCATGGTGGCTCATGTTGCCTAAGGTCCGGCAATGAGTGAATGCCTTACAGTGATTGTATGCATCTTTGAAAATCGTGGGCCAATAGAAATCGCACTAGAGGACTTTTGTTGTGGTTTTATGACCAGAAAAGTGTCCACCGCATGCCTGGTCATGCAAGAAGGACAAGATGTCCTGAATTTCCACTTCCGGGATACACCATCGTATGATTTGATCAACACTGATGTGGAAGAGATATGGGACTTCCCAAAAGTTGTAGTTGGCATCTGAAAGCAATTTGTCTTTCTTGGCCTTCGGCCAATCGGATGAAATCTGATGTGATGCCAGGTAGTTTACTAGATCAGCAAACCATAGAAGCCCCTTACTGATAGTCAGGAGGTGATCATCAGGAAAATGTTCCGTAATGTGTCCAAAAGGGTCAATTATGTCAGAAGGAAGGCAGGACAAGTGATCAGCTACCACGTTCTACTTTCCTATTTTGTCACGAATCTCGAGGTCAAACTCTTGCAACAGTAAGATCCAGTGGATTAATCGAGGTTTCACGTCATTCTTTGCAAGGAGATGCCTCATAGCTATGTGATTGGAGTAAATGATAACATGGAAACCTAGAAGATATGATCTAAATTTTTCTAGGGCAAATACTATGGCTAGCAGCTCTTTCTCAGTAACTGTGTTGTTACACTGAGCCTCCTCAAGTACGGGTTTCCCGTCAATTTTCTGCCCAAGTATCGCTCCTACAGCGAAATCAAATGCATCGCACATGATCTCAAAGGGTTGAGACCAATCAGGTGACTGTAGAATGGAGCTTGGGTAACTCGATCGCGTGGGATCTCAAATGATTGAGTGCACTCCTTGGAGATTTCAAAAGGAACATCCTTAGATAGCATATTAGTCAGGGGGCGCATGATCTTCGAGAAGTCTAGAATGAATCGATAGTAAAAATCCATGTACCCGAGGAAAGATCGGATGTCTTTGTCTGAGCTAGGAATAGGGAGTTTGGAAATCATATTCACCTTGCCTTGATCAACCTGGATGTCTTTTTCAAAGATGAGATGTCCCCGGACAATTCCTTCAGGCACCATGAAGTGGCTCTTTTCCTAGGAAAGAACCAGATTCACATCAATGCACCACCTGAGGATCTGGACCAAGTGCAGGTGGCAATCGTCAAATGATTTGCCAAAAACTGAGAAGTCATCCATGAAGACTTCAAGATAATCACCTACCATATCTGAGAATATGGCAAGCATGCACCGCTGAAAAGTAGCGGGTGCATTGCAGAGACCGAAAGGCATCCTTCGAAATGTGTACATCCCAAAAGGGCAGGTGAAAGTGGTTTTCTTTTGGTCCTCTAGATGAATTGCCACCTAGTTGTAACCGAAGTGCCCATCCAAAAAGCATATGAATCTATTTCCCACTAGTTTTTCGAGGATCTAATCAATAAACGGTAGTGGGATATGATCTTTCTTTGTGGAGGTACTGAGTCTTCTATAATCAATGTAGACTCTCCACGAATTTGCTACATGGGTCGGTATGATTTCACTGGTCTCAGTCGTGATCACAGTGAGTCTTGCCTTTTTAGGCACAACCTAGATTGGACTCACCCACCGACTGTCGGAGATTGGGTAGATGATCCCAGCATCTTACCACTTGATGATCTCCTTTTTCATGACCTCCTTCATATTAGGATTCAGATGTCTCTGCATTTCACAGGAAGGCCATGTGCCCTCTTCAATATAGATACGGTGTGTGCAGTAAGAGGGGCTGATACCAGTCAAATCATCGAGAGCCCATCCAATGGCACATCGATGTTGCTGGAGAACTGAAATCATAAGGGATTCCTGATCACCTGTGAGTCTGGAGTTGATAATATAAGAAAACATTAGATTGGAACCCAAAAAGACGTACTTTAGATGATCGGGAAGGGGCTTCAGTTCTAAAACATGGTTATCATTAGCGGCGGCTAGTTCAGGGTGGGTGTTAGGAGCAAGGGAAGGAGTTATGGGTGTGTCTAGGTTGAGTTCGGACTCCTCTAATTGCAGGTTTTGATCCTCTTGTTGTTGATCAAAAGTAGTCAGATTTTCTGCGATATACTAATCGTCAACCACACCCTCGATATCACATATTTGTTTTGTAAGTCCGCAATTAATCACTTGTTGGGCCTTAAAGATGTCGATCTTTAGTGTCTGGTTGCCAAATTTCAGTTCAATTTCGCCCTCTTCACAATTAATGTTGGCTCTAATAATGAACAGAAAGGGTCTTCTTAGTATGATTGGTGTGTTTCTTGGATTTTCTGGAGAATCCATATCCATTAGGGAAAAGAAATCCTGAACCCTAACAATGACATCCTCATGAACTCCTTTAGGTGACTTAATAGATCGATCTGCCAACTGTAATGTCATCTCTGTTGGTTTGAGCTCAGATTCCTCAAGATGGTCAACTAGGGATGTAGGTATTAGGTTTATGGAAGCTCTTAGCTCCAATAAAGCTCTATCAAATTGGATATAACCAATTGTACAGGAAATCAGGGGAGTACCTAGGTCTTTTGCCATAGGTGGGAGTTTTCTCAAAACAACAGAGCTGGCTTGCTCTGACAATATGACTGGGCTCCCACTTTTGGTTCGCAGCTTATGCCTAACTGTACACATGTCTTTCAGAAATCGTGCATAAGCTAATACGTGGTGAATCGCATCCATTAAGGAGATGTTTATATGGATCTATTCAAAGAGCTTGACCAGATCCTCTTCAGGTGCCATGGGTTTGGTTGTCCTCTTTCCCTTGGTCAAGGCCTTAGGAAATGGATCCTTGGATGGTTCCTCTAGAATAGGTCCAGGTTCTTGATCTGGGATAGGGTCAAGCTGGATGATTGTCCTAGGTTTTAGGTTAGCACTACCAGGCTGAAAGTGGCTTAGGTAAGGTGGGTCCTATGTTGCTTTGCCACTACGGGCTGTCATTGAATTTAGTCCTGCCTAACTCAGGTTTGGTGTACGTAAAATAGGTAGCTGCTGCTGAAATCCTGTGTATGATGTTGAAGCTTCCGTCTCGTCGAGCGATGGAGTAGAAGGGGCCTAAATTTGGGCTTGGCTTGGATTTTGGCTCATATTGCATCTCTGGTTCGACACGTTATTCGGATTTAGTAGAGGTTGCGAAGCGAGTGTACCAAGTTGGCGGGAATTCACCATCTGGGCAAGTTGATTTCGAGATCTCATCTTTGTGCTATTTTTGCATAACCACATTCATCTTTTGAATGTCAACTAGAGACTGAAGGATAAGGGTCATTTGATCTATCTGAGTTGGCCCAGATTGATAGATGGGGTTGGGCCAAGGTTGACACGGCTGATATGGACGAGGAGCATGCGGATAGGGCTGATATGGTGGTCTCTGGTTCTGATTGTTTCCCGTCCACATGAAATTAGTATGATTTTGCCATCCAGGGTTATAAGTATTAGAGAACGGGTCATTCTGGATGGCATTGAGGTCCTCGCAAATCTGAGGGACCTCAAAAAAGTTAGAATACGAGGGTTCAGAGTTCCCCCAACTAGAATAGGCAGGGTTGGAGTTTCCTCTAGCGCAAGAGTCAAACGAGGGTGGATACGGGTCCATCCCCTGAGAAGATCGGTGGAAGATGTTTTGCACAGCTTCCCTCCTAGAGGGCGGCTATGCGAACAGGTTTTGTGTAGAGGTGCCTCGCTGCAAATGTGGAGTTAGCTCATCCACCTTCTTCTCAATAATGGAGACCTTGTCCAACCGACTAGCCATCAATTACAAGTCAACAAAAGAAGACAGGCCCTACGACTCATGTTCCCCCCTTGGATTCGTCGATGCACGGGCATTCGTCCGGTCGAATAAGCCCATGAAGTCATTATTTATGGAGTTCTTGCACATATTCTCGAGAATCTCCCACACAGTGTCTTCGTGTTGGCCCATGATATTTCCTCCTCAAGTTGCATTTACGAATAATCTGATATCTTCATGGAGTCCCTAGTAAAATGGCTGAACTTGTCCCCATTTAGGAACTCCGTGATGGGGGTACTTTCACATGAGATGCAGGAAATGGTCCCATGCTTCGTGAAGTGGTTCTCTAGGCTGCTGTGTGAAGTGCGTGATATGGTGTCGTAAAGTATTCATCTGACCAACTGGGAAGAACTTTTTCAGAAACTCGGATTGTAGTTCAACCCATGTATTGATTGGATGCATTTGAGTCTGGTACCAATGAGCTACTTTGTCCATGAGAGAGAAGAACATTTTCATGAGAAGGATATCACAATTTTGGACATCTAACCCGAAGGTCTGGGTTAGATGCTTGAGTTGTTTAATGTGTTGGAAAGGATCCTCAGAATTTAGCCCATGAAATTTTGGAATAGCATGAATCATGTTGGGCTTGAGTTCATTATCTGGACCTCCAGCTGGGATTTAGACTTAAGGTTTGATCGCCACCGCAGCGGGATTGTAATGATCTCGCATCATAGGACGCTGCGGTGGATTCACAAAGGCTTGGAATAAATCATTAAGGTGCTGAAGTTGATTCTCAAGGTTATTCTCTTATTCTGTGGGTTGTGCCATGATGATGGATGAAGGAGAATTAGGCTTAGCTGAATCAGAAGAGATGTCTATGTGATGGGGTTGCTACACAAACACGAAAGTCGAGGCCTGGCATCGATGGGAGTGAATGACTAAAGGAGGCCTCAAGGATGGTCTTAAAGACCTCCTACCAAACATGCACTAATGGACTTGATGAGAATAGAATGTGATGGACCCAATCAAGACACCGAAAAATTTTGGATGAGTATAGAGGTTCGAGGCAGATGATACCCCTTAGTTCAAAAGTCGTCCACCTAAGAATTACCTAGGCAGCCAGAGAGGGAGAGTCCCGCAAAGACCCCTACAAGATAGAGCACCCCCACGGGTTAAAGGGTTTCCCCCACCCGACCTCTCTTGTCACTGATGTTCCAGGTAGATGAGAATGGGGACTTGACATCTTAAGTCTATCAGTTTTATTTAAGGGCAAGGGTGCTTAGAATTTTACTTGAACTTTAAGATGTATTGAGTGCAAAAAGTGACTTAATTTGAAGATTGGTTGACTCAACGAGGTGGGTGAACTTCACCTATTTGTCATTTGAGAAATTTTAGGTCCCTCTTTTAGGATTCAAGTGAGATTAAGAGCCTGATTTTTAGGATTTGCTTGAATAGATCAATTCAACCAAGGCTTAGGCACACATTGTTTGGAAAGTTGATTCTTGCTTACGTAAGTGTGTCTGTAAAACCCTAACTTGGAATCCTTACTTGGCTTTTGTTTTGGTCCAATTTAGTTTGCCAAATGTGGTATCTAGGGCTCAAACAAGAATGTGATAGCCCTAGTTACCTTAAGTGGGTGCACAAATCAGGTTTTGTTGTAGAAATCAAATTAGGCAACTTGATGAATTATCTAAGAATGGAAAGCAGGTAGCCCTAATTGATTTTATCCTTTTTATCCTTTTTAGAATTAGGGGCTTAAGAGAGAGAGTAATCAGAATTTACCTGCCCCTAGTGTGCTTGTTGTGCGGCTGACTTTCTTCAATGTATCTTCTCCCTGAAATAACCACAGCAAAGGAGATATAGCAAGTTAGTACCAAATCAAGAATTGTAATCGAGAATTCTAAATAGCCTGTTGCTCCCCAGCAACGATGCCAAAATGTTTATGTTGCGCTAAGTCAGTGTTTAAAAAGTGTCGCATTGAAGTATAGCCGAAATGGCATTCAAAACATATATAATTTTTATTACTCGAATAAGTTCGACGTCGAACATAGGGAGCTATATGGGATTTAGAAATCAAGATCACAATTCAAAATTAAAAGAGATTGTAATAATATCAGTATCAATGTGCAAAAATATGGGAGTAAAATGGTGACTTAGATCACCAAATACTCCTACAACATCACCAAGGAACTCAATGTAAATGTTATGAAATGAGAGCTAAGTTCTGTCGTCTGATTTGGAAATCAGACGACTTAAAGTTGTCTAGTTCTTCTTCTTTTCTTCTTCTCTGTCTTTTCTTTCTCTGCCTCTGCTGCGTCCTCTTCCTCTCTTATTCTTCTTTTGCCCTTAGCTCTTCGTCTTCTTTCTTCTTTCCTTCTGTGACTCTTCCTTTCTTCTTCTTTCTCTGCAATCCTTCTCTTCTTTCTTCAAATTCTACTCTGGCTTCTTCTTCTTTTCTTTCTCAGCTACGACCTCTACAAGCCTTCTTCTTCCTTTGCCTTTATCTTTCTTCTTCTTCAGCTTCAAGCCTCCTCCTCTTCAGAATTCGGCTATGTGTCAGCTGAAGGTTCCTGTAGCAAAACCCTCCCCCTACCCACACGACTCTTCTCTCTCTTTCTCTCTTAGGATCTGCTCTCCCAGAGACAAGGGTATCTGGGTTATCGGGTCAGGCGCGTAACCGGGTCCAGGCTCACCAACATGTAGTGGTGAGTGAGTGTAGGTCGGGCAGGTCCGTGAGTGAGGTGTCACGGACGAGGCCAGGTGTTGGTGAGAGGGACCTCACCCCGTGGTATTTGAGGCGAATAGCTGTAGACAGTTTTTCAATTTATGTAGGTGTGTGGCTTCAGAAGTTCCTGATGTGGGACTATCCACACAACCCTTGCTTCGCACGTCTGTAGCAGGGAGTGTCCAATTGCAGCAACTGCTGAGGCTCGCGACTGCAATTGAGGACCTGGGTGCATGTGTAAGACTCTTCTGCGTAGCCTTGGTCTTCAACCTGGCACAAGAAGCACCTAGGGAAGCCTCAACCAAGCTTTGAACTTGCTCGCTAATGGCAGACAAGGCCTGGTACCTAAAATTAGTAGAATGGCCTCCCGGCCATGTCAAAGTGCTCAAGGAGTACCGTTAGAGCACAACGGATGTGATGCGGGTGGTGGCGTGGAGAGAGAGTGACTGTGAGTGTGTACCAACATCAAACTATGTGCGTGTGAGTGGGTGTGTTTGGAGGGTGACTTGGGTAGATGGCGAAGGGAATAAAGAGAGGGGAAGTGATCAGTGAGGTGTGGTGATGGTCGTGGGCTTGTCGGTAAGGGTTTTGGTGGCCTGTGGAGGTGGGATGGCCTCGTCGGAGGGGGTGGTCGGAGATGGAGGAGATGGAGGTGCGAAAGGGCGTCAGTGGTCGGTTTGAAGTGGAGTAAGTGCAGAAATAAAGTATAAGGGATAGGGGACTTAGCTAGGAAGTCAATGAACGAAGGGGGGCAGCGAGGGCATCGGGTCTGGTGTGGCCGACGCAGGAGATGAAGGTGGCTCAGGTGAGGTGGGAACAATGAGGATGAAGAGGAACGGGCATCTGCTGGTATGGTGAGACGCGAACAAGAACAAGGAGGACGAATCCACCGCAGGGATGGCGGTCGGATGTCGACAAAGGGCAGAGGGGATCACTAGACATCGAGGAGCCTTCAGATGTGAGAGGGAGAGATGAATTGAGGGGATTCACAGCTAAATTCGAGCGTGAGGAGTTCGGGAGGATCTGGGCTTCTTTAAATAGGGACCTAAGTGGCAGCTAGGGCTTTGGAAGCAAGCTTCCCAAGATTGGAAGGTCATCAGACTTGGGAGCTATTAGGATACCCAAATCTCTGATGCATTCTCATGACAGATTGGGAGGGAATCAAAGCACAAAGATGGGTTCATACTAGAGATAATTTCTCAAAGAATCTCCCTTCCAATTTTGGAAGAGATTCTCCGAGTAATCAAGGAAAAATTCCGTGTCAAAGGTTACTGGAGTAGGTTTCCTCTGTGATAATGGTAGAGGGACCTAATTGTGAATACAATGAAGAAGCTAGGGGCTGAATGCAAGGGTTTTTGCAAGCTAGGGTAGAATGTAATCAGATAGGACCTTTTTGCAAACTAGGTCAAGGCAAACTCATCCTAGGTCAAAATTTTGGTGCAAACCTAATATGGAACTAAGGAATCCAATGGAGAAGTTGGAGTTTGATTTTGACCACGTTTGGTTAGGTAATTTATGCAAAAAGCCAAACTAGGGCAAATATCTATCTAAGACTCCATTTTAGGTCAAGATGGCTTATGATGGCCAATTTGAAGGTACTAAACACTAGAGAATATTTTTTTACGATTTTTAGAAAGTTTAAGTAAATTTTATCCTGACCAGAACCTTGGTTAATTATGTAGGTATGTTTTTAGGGTTTTAAAAAGTCATTTAATTCTCAAAACACATATAAACCCTTTTCTGTCTAATCCAACCCACTTGTTATCTTATTAAGACCATTTGACCTTTATTCAGCCCTTGAGAAAATCTTTGGTTGTACTGCATTCATGATAAGCTGGTAAAATTGTAGTTTTACCCCTAGTTTCTTACTTTTCTCTCAGAATGGTTATGCAATGAATTATGACCTTCAATTAGTTATGTAGGAGCATTTATTGACTTCATTGGGTAGAAATGAGCTAGTTAGGGCTCATGATGGTGTTCCCATCACAACTGAGTCAGGAGAAACCAACCCAGCTTGTATTGCGAATTAGTGGAGAGTCTGCATAGACTATCGGAAACTGAATGCTTCCATGAACAAAGATCATTTCCTACTACCGTTCATTGATCAAATTCTTAAGAAACTAGTGGGAAATCAAATTTTAAATTTCCTCAATGGGTACTTCGGATATAATCAGGTGGCAATCTATCCCGAAGATCAAGTAAAGACCACCTTTACCTGCCCCTACGATACGTATGCATTCCACAGGATGCCATTTAGGTTGTGTAATGCACCCACCACCTTTCAATAGTGCATGCTACCCATATTCTCTGATATGGTAGATAAATACCTTGAAGTCTTCATTGAAGACTTATCGGTGTTTGGTGAATCTTTCGACGATTGCTTCCTACACTCGGTCCAGATCCTTCGAACATGTATCAAAGTGAACCTAGTTCTCTCTGGGAAAAGAGCCATTTCATTGTTCCTGAGGGCATCATACTTGGACACCTTGTTTCCGAGAGAGGTATCCATGATTTCCAAATTACTTATGACTACCTCGGTCAAAGGCATCAGATCATTTTTAGGGAATGTCAGATTTTATCATCGATTCATATCTAATTTTTCCAAGATCTCACGCCCCTTAACGAATCTTCTCTCAAAGGACACTCCTTTCGAGTTGACGAGTGAGTGCATTCATGTATTTCAAATCCAATGTGACCAAGTCACCTAGGCACTAATCTTACAATCTCTTAACTGGTCTCAACCCTACATGATCATGTGTGATTCATCTGACTGCGTAGTAGGAGCGGTGCTGGGTTAGAAAATCGATGAGAAACTAGTGGTTATATATTACGCCAACAAGACACTAGATGAGGCTCAGCATAATTACACGATTATAGGGAAAGAGCTATTGGCTATAGTATTCGGTCTAGAGAAATTCAGGTCATACCACCTAGGAACCCATGTCATCATTTACTCGAATCACACTACTATGAGGCACTTGCTTACGAAGAAGTACGTGAAACCTAGATTAATCCACTGGATCGTGTTGTTATAAGAATTCAATCTTGAAATTTGTGACAAGGCAGGAAAGTAGAATGTGGTAGCTGACCACTTATCTCACCTTCCTTCTTTGGTCATTGACCCTTCTGGACCTATTACTGAGCACTTGCCGGATGAGCACCTCTTAACCATTGGTACGAGACTTCCTTGGTATGATGATATGGTCAACTATTTGGCATCACAACAGATTCCGTCTAATTGGCTAGGAGCCAAGAAAGACAAATTGATTTTAGATGCCAAATACTATGTCTGGGAAGCTCCATATCTATTCCACATTGGTGTAAATCAAATCATCTAGAGATGCATTCTAGAATCCAAGGTCAATGACATTTTGTCATTTTTCCACGACCAGGCCTACGGTGGTCACTTCAAAGACACACACAATTACTATTGGGGATGTGCTCATTGCCAAACCTTAGGCAACATGACCCAGCATGACATAATGCCCTTACAACCAATGCTCGTGTGTGAAATTTTCAACATATGGGGGATTGACTTCATTGGTCCCTTCCCGAATTCTGAAAGTTTTGAGTACGTCCTCCTAGCAGTAGACTACGTGTCTAAATGGATCGAGGCCATCCCAATCTGAACCAATGATCACAAGGTTGGAATCAAATTCATTCATCAGCACATCTTTCCTCGGTTCAGTGTCCCATGTGCTATCATCTTTGATGGAGGGACCCACTTCATGAATGTGCACTTCCTATCCCTGATGAAAGGTATGGGGTTTCACATTATATCTTAACTCCCTATCAGCCCCAGACCAACAGATTAGCTGAGCTAAAATCCTTTAGGTTACCATTCGGCCTAACAGGAAGGATTGGTCCACCCAACTTTTGGAAGCCTTGTGGGCCTATAGGACCGCCCATAAGACCCAGCTAGGAATGTCTCGCTTTATACTCATGTATGGGAAGACTTGTCACCTCCCTGTAGAAATGGAGCACAAAGCCTAATGGGCAGTATAGAAGTGCAATCTAGATCTCATGAAGACTGGAATCCATCGTTGGTTGCAAATAAGTGAGATCGAGGAGTTATGCAATGATGCGTACGAGAACCTACGTATCTAAAAAGAGTAGGTCTAAACCTTCCATGATAGGCACATATCGTGGAAATCATTTCGTCCAGGTGAAAAAGAGCACCTCTTTATTGCCATGATCAAGCTCTTCCTAGGGAAGCTAAGATCAAAATGGATTGGGCCATTTCTCATTTGATGAATCATTGGAAATGGAGCTGTCGAAATCAGTGACCTCAGCCATGACTCAGAACCATTTGTTGTGAACAGTCAGAGACTCAAATCGTTCCTCAAACTCACCGATTTGAATCTGGCTGCAGCATCTTTTGAACTCCTTTCTGCCTGAGCGACATTGCACCCAGCTGATGGCATTAAACTTAGCACTTAATGGGAGGCAACTGAGACCCTTCTAATTTATCTCTCAACTAAAGTCATATTGCACTTTAGGGTTCATCCAATAGAAAAGTTGACCCTACCTTTGATACTTGTATTAGAGCATGAAATTGTCCGCAACTGTCATCTCAACCTATTCGCCACCCACTAAACCTGTTTTAATGTGTGATCTACGCTGAACTCGAACCCACATAATTTACAATGAGGGCATTACAAATCTTAGGCATGGAGGGGTGTTAAAGTGCAAAATGCTATGAAATTCGATCCATGGAGGGGTTTCATCAAAAAAAATGGAGAAAGGAGAGGTCAATTTTGAGAGCTAAATTGAAAAAATTGAGGACAAGAAAAGACAAGAAAAAGTAGCAAAGAAAAGCAAGAAAATGTGATAGTCCCTGTAATTGAGTATGGAAGTCACCTAAGTTGTAGGCTGAATAGGATGATGAATTATGACCTGGAAGGCTAAAACTTAGGAGATTACTGACGGATACCGAGCTTAGGCCTCTTGAGCTCATTCTAGGGCTTAAACACTTATGTATTTGTTAAGATTTGGATTAATCCTCAACAGGTTGAGGAAAGTGCGAGGCTAATGTATTAAGTCTAAGACTTAGGGATTACTTGATGTCGGCGAGTCAAGCCACCAAGGATTTCTCCCTCTTTTCATCCAACAAGATAGATCCTTTTCTCCCTCTCTTTCTTTAGATTAGATTTAGGATGATATTTTTTAGGTTATACCTCATTTCTCCTCAGTTCTCCTCAGTTCTTCTCCATATCCGGTGAAGCTCCAGCAAGCTCGCAGGATCACTACACTCCACAAAATGCCTTGCTACCACCCCTACAACCTTCGCATTGACTCCATGATAAAAATCCCTAACTCTATTGAGGCTATTGACCTCTCTAACCCACCATCGACCAAACCCACTATCTGCCACCGTCATCGTCACCATCTGGCCGCCTCACTTCACCATCCACCAAATTACGACTGCCAACACATTCACCCAATTATAGAGAAGCTTTTGAGCAATTTGATTGGAGCCCTCAGCCCATATTCTTCTCTATAGGTCATCTCTAGCTAGCTCTCCTCCTCCGACATCAACCGACGAGCTTTGACCATCAAATACCACGCTGACACCTTTAATAGTTGCGGACGAACACCCTAGAGCTATTTGGGCTGTCAGTTTGAAAATAGCTGCACAACAGCTTATGGTAACACCATCATGGGTTCTAACTAGCTAGAATTAGTCAGATTCAACTGGTAAGAGCTCCTAGTTAATCATTTGAGGATCACAACTGCGTAATGTTATGATTTAAGAAGAAAATAAGGAAACAGGGCTAATTTTGCAGTTTTAGCAGCACATTACAAATGCAGCCTAACCACAGCGTCACTCAGAGGTCACTTGAAGGTTAATTGAGCATAAAAGTCTAAAAAGTGGGTTTACATCAACTGAGCATGGTTTCACAAATTTCGAGGGTGAAAATAGTACTAAAAACCCTAATTATCAACCCTACTTAAATTGAACAGGATCTATTCAGGGTAAAATTAATATAAACCTCCTAAAATTCATAAAACAAATATTCTAAGAGGTCTGGTACCTATGATTTGACCATCTGAACCCATTTTGATCTAGAATAGAGTTTCAGACAGGAATTCACTCTGATTTGGGCTTATATGCAATTTACCCAGTTAAACATGGTCAAAACTCAAATCCAAGTTCACCATTAGATTCCTTTATTCCAAATTAGGTTAACGCCAAAATTTAGGCCAAATTGGAGTCCATCTTGACCTAGTTTGCATTTTAACCCCTAAAAGTTCTATTTCCCACATTTGTAACCCTAGGTTTTCAGATCCTTTCCATTATGCCCCTAACTTCTCATCTTTTTTCTCAAAATAGTCCCAACAGCCATAACCATCTGAATAGGATCTTCAAATTTTCATCACCGACATTTAATCGACGAATCGATTGAAGAAACCTCAATCTAAAATCGACAAACTTGGCAGATTTCTTCCTCAGATCACGGCTGATCATTTAAGCCCTGGCTCGAGATCAATCGCCCCCAATTTTTGTCTTTGTTGAGCTTGGGAAACAAAAATACAAAATTCGATCCAGCTGCTTACCAAATGCATCTGAAATGGCTTAATGGTTGGTCTATTTAAAGCACATCACATTCACAAGTGGTTTCATGTGTAGTCTTTGCCGGAATTCCCTTGGAATTCTTCCTAGTCACCGGTGGAGAGGACCACCACCGAAGCTCTTCGAAACCTCATAATCACCCTCTCCCACGTATGATAGATAGAGGGATCTTCTTCTACAAGAGTCTGTGAATCGTCCCACGAACCTTCAAACTCTCTAACCCCTTCTTCCGCTCCAGCCACATCATCGTCTTCCTCTATTCTGGTGTACCCTCGGTAGCATCTCCCTTGCCTCCTTCCTCCCAATTAGTATAGGGTTTCTCTCTTTCTCCACCTCAATTACAAATCTAAAGCTTCTTGGCTCCCAATTACCTCTCATTTGTCTTCCCTGATGCTAGCTACCTCACTACTAACCACCTCCATCGCCGACACACCTCCACCCATCACACAACCCATAACCACCCCCATCATCATCGCCTCACCATCGTGGAGCCTCCCATCTCCTAAATTTCCCCATTCACCAACACCATCACCCTCCTCCATCACTGCCGACTAGAGCTCATCAAACTTCTCCGCCGCAGACCTTTCACCACACGTACTTCCAATCACCTTAGGGTTTATATCCGGTGAGTAGCGCTGGACATTCGTGTCTGCTTAATTCCAGCTCTAGAGCCATATTCTTGTCGCAGGTGCTTCGCCGTTGCCGGTCATCATCTCCATCTCCGACCACCATCATCTGATCACCACTGGTCTCGCCCTTACTCCTAATCGATGCAGAACAACTTCAGGGTCATCTCCCGACCCTCAATTGGGTGAAACATCAGCAACAGACTAAATTGAGCCATGTTTCTCCATGGTTTCCCAAGAAAAGAAGTGTGGGATTTAGTCCCACACGATGATTGATGAGCTCGTAGAAGCATATAGCACACATCTTGTGCATAACCCAGTCGCCTCAGTACACATGGGGTGAGGTCCCTCCTATCATTACATGCCCCACATGCCATCGCCCACGATACCACACATGCGGGTTTGGGCTCTGACCCGGTTACTTGGTTACCGTTTACCTGTGTAGCCTAACCTAGGTCAAAGGAAAGAGAAAATGAAAATTTGATGGGGGAGGGGGAGGTTTTGCTAATTGAGATTTGTGCCCCCCACTGAACAATTGGGTGTTTCAGAGGCCTGTGCCTTGTGCTACTATTGCTTGGCGACTTTAAGTTGTCTGGTGTGCTTGGCCAATGTTTGACCTTGGTTTTGGGCACTGTGGATTTATTGAGCATTAGTTTGATGTGGATTAGTGGTTCTAGGCACTATTGGGTTATTCGACTCCAAATACTGTTGGGATTTGTGCTTAAATTCTAGGGTTAAATTGGTGGTTTCAATCACCATTTCTAATCCTATCTTTTTATGTTTTTATTCCTAACATGTGAGATACATTTTTATTCTATATTGAATATTATTTTTATTATTTACTTCAACTGCGATATTATTCTTGATTACTGTGATTAGTGGATTGATTTGCCGTATTTGCTCCTTGCGAATGACTTGAGACTTACACTTGATTTTTGAACATATAAATTTAAATGTCGATTCACTTTTGTTGACTATACTACGATGCATATTTTAAAACTTGACGAAAGCATGTCAACAACAGCAGCATGAAGTACTTGGAGTTCCATTAACAACACATGCGTGAAGAAATGAAAAGATGCCAAGCTGATAGTCCCACATCGGGAACACCTAAATCAAATTTTGATACTTATTTGTTTTTCCCATAGACCCCTCGCCCAAGAACACGAGGTCGGGTCCCTCTCCCTACCCACGCACTCCTTGCCTGCCACCCACACCCGAGCGAGCCTTGTCCAATTACCTGATTAGGTCTGAAGAGAGAAAGAGGAGAGGTTTTCTGCGCAAGGAAGGGGGGGTTTTGTTCTCAGGAATTGTGCCTAACACTTTGGCAAATTTGTGGCTTCATTGATACATTTGTGGCCTTGGGGCTAAATGATTAAGACCCCCTATTTGGTGTGCATTAACCGACTAATTGAGGTTGCTGTTGGCTTTGAGATAGTGATTTGAGCTTGGGAGATTAGCTTAAGGGTTGAGGGTTATATTGGTGGTTTCAACCACCATTATGTTTGCTATTTTTCTCCCTATTACTTTTGTCTATTGACTCTGATATACTCTTGGCTTATATTGAATATATTTCATTGAGTTTTTTATTGAACATTATGCTCATTACTATATCATTTGATTTGTTGATTGAATTCCAATATTTGCTCCTTGCAAACAACTTTAAAACTCATAGTTTTTCGAGTAATTACAAATTTTGAATCTCGATTCGAATTTTGTCACTATACTATGACATATTTTTCTAAACTACAATGAATTCCATTTCAATTCTTGTCCCTTAGCCAATAAAATGAGAAAATTAACATACAATTTATACAAATTAATCTAGATGCATGATGATACATGTTATGCAATATTTATAGTGAATGATGCTTCTATGAACTTAGGAACATGCTTAAATAGGCAAATTAACTTGATAAATGTATATTTATCATTTCTCTTAGCCCCTTTTCCTCTCTTATGCCTTGCCTACGGCGAAGGAGAGCCCTACACTTCCTCTATTTGCTTCAACATCTCACCGAAGCTCTTCTCTCACCTTCTCTGATTTTTCTCTTGGCTCCAGCATGCCAAAGCTAGAGTACTTCCTCGCCATTTCGTCTAGGTAAGTAGCTTTATCTCTTAGACGTAGTTGATTGCACAACAATCATAGGTCTTAATTAGCCTAAATTAGGCTAGAACTTAGCATAAGCTAGTGTAATCTATGCATACATGGCCATTAATTGCATCTTTACTGCTTTCCCCTTAGCAATGCATGAAATAATGATATAATGTACTAATTAAGTGCATTATATAAATTGCAGGTAATAAGAAGCTCAGGAGCTGGGTTTGAAGCTAGATTTGGAGCTGGATCTAAAGCGGGATTTGAAGCTGGATCTGAAGCTGGTGATGCAGCAGAGTTGGAATAGAAGATTAGAATAAATGTAGTTGAGAAATAATGTAAGAGTTGAGGTATGTTACTCTATTAAGTAAAAGTAAGGTAGAGTTAAATTATGAAGAACTTTGGATCATTCCTAGCCCCAGGATAGCCCTAGATGCCTTCCCAAGCCTCAGCCACCCTTAGATTAGGTCACCATAGCCTAGGAAACCCCAAAACCCTAGTTCCAACCCTTATCTGGATGTCCTGATAAGTTATTGAACATCTAAGACCCTTAGCCACAACCTACACACCTTAAACCCATGTCTGCAGTGTTATTGGACATCCAGACACTTGGTCAAATGTCCAATTTTAACAGAATCCCCAAGACAAAACACTGATTCTTCCTTGACTCAAATTGGACGTCCAGACAAGAGGTCAGAACATCTGATTTTTGACTATAGGTCGTCTGACACTTAAATTAAGCATCTGGAACTGCTCTCCAAACCCTATTTTGGAATTCAAGCTTGGATTTTGAGTTCCTAGGTCCCTAAACCCAATTCCAACCCCTTAAGAACCTAGATTAAGGTACCCTAATCTTAATACACCACCCCTAGACCTTCCTAAGAACCTAATTAGCTTCTCACTAAGCCCAATTGACTTGGATAATAGTCAATTACAATTGCCTAGTCAATTGGACTCATGAAGTCCAATTGAGCTCAGATCTCAACCCACAGAAGTTCAATTGGACTTAGTTAGAGTCCAATTGACCTATGCCTAACTTAATTGAGTAATCTCACTCTTAATTAGCTTTACACTCACTCAATTAAACTTGTGGTATGTTTAATTGCACAATCACTTTACTATTAGGGTTTATAACCCTAATTTTTGCACCTACCCTAACCCAAGCCTTTAGACCTAACCTAAACCACTAGACTACCTAGCTACCTAGGTCATACACACACCCACACACACTCACCTAGCCACACACACTTAGAGTCTTCCAGACTCTTCTCCAAGTGGCGCCACCCTTGGGTGCTAAAAATAGCAACCAAGGGAGAGTGCACTCTTAGATCCATAATTTGTGGATCTAAGACAACCCACTCAAGACCTAGTGAGCGGCCACCTTAGAGACTCTCTAGATAATTCTATAATTCTCTAGAAAGCCACACCCATGGCCACCCAAGAGCCTATAAAAGGACTCTTTTGGACGGCCATGGACCCCGTCTAGCATTTTGGCTTCATTCCACCTCCCATTAGCCTTTCCCTCCACCTGCATGTGCACCTCCACGGGCTCCACCACCATAGTCATCACTACCTCCATGCTAAGAGCCTAGATCACCTCTCCACCACCTTTCCAAGGGCCAGCCTACCTACCATTGGCTACCCCTTCTTCCTCTCTCAACCACCTCAAAGGCCATTGCAGACCACCTCTAAATGCCCTTCCTTCTACTAGCTAGATAGATAAGTAGTTCTTCTAATTTATCTCCCTTATCTTCTGCTTAATAGTGTAGCTATATCTCTCCCTCCTGCATGGTGCACGTGAAATCTCTTGTAGATCCACACATGTACACATTTTTTGATAGCTAGTAATCTTTTAAGCTTTCATGTACAAGCTTTCATCCAGCTTTGCTCTGTAACTGCCATAATGCAATCAATGAAAAATCTCTAAGCTCTTTCTATATATATATATATATATATCTATGTGCGAAAAACACCATGAGCTTGCTTGAAATATCCTTATTGTGATAATAAGTTGCCTAATTTGATTTTTGATATTTTTTCTACAAGCATGTCGGTGCATGAACATATTAATGACCTAACGATCGATGCTTTTTCAGTAAATGGCCATCGCATAACTAGGATCATGTGCATTGATACTCACACGTTCACTTTTGTTATCTATCTAACACACTCACAAATCATTAGGGTTAATAACGTGACTGGCAACACATTTATTCGTAGGTTAGAAACCAATGTGCATTTCTAAGCAAGTAGAGAGGAAAAGATCAAAATCAAGATTAGCATTTCCATAAACACATCCCAGAGACGAACGACCGGGACTCATAGTTTCGTTAATCTAGAAATATTTTTGAAAAAGGGTTTTGCGCAACTATACTACAAACTACGACATATTTCAAAACAAGTGCACAAATTGACTTGTCAGTAGTCTCTAGGTTAACTCTAGGTGAGTAATTGGTAGTTTTAGTTAGTTTTAATGTCCCTCTCATCATCTCCTCCAACACCAGTAAGGCCAATCCGACCTTTCCCAACCTTAGATCCATCAAATCAACACTTGTTTCACCTTTCCTATTACATCACGATCATTATCCACCTTGTCCCATGTCTTATTTACCTATGATCACAATTCACCCAAATCACATCGACCTTTGAGTTTTGCTATCCATGGCGGAGCTTCAAAGGAGTTAATTCATCTAATTGACCATCTAATCACCTTTGCTTCACTATATATAATGTTTTTCCTCAAGTAATTAGATTCTTTTATGTTTCTTGAGTTCTAGGAAACTCAAGATCTAATTGAAATTAGATTGAGCTCGCAGATCTATTTCAAGGTTTCTTTCATCAAATTCATGTGTCCTAAGGTTACAAAAGAGCTCAGGATTCTTTTGCATTAGATTTTGTGATGTTTCATGGAGATCTATTCTCTAATGGTCAACACTATGAGTCACTGAAGCTTTGAAAAGCTTCGACGATTCAGGTTTTGAGATGAAGAGTTCCAACTGGCCCTCAAAGATCCAAAATTACTTGAGAATCATCCTATGATCATATTCTTTTGATTCAACCTGAGTTTTGTTGATTATATCAACTTGTGCACATTCATCTTCCTCAGTGTTGGCGGAATTGTGTAGCAACATTCTTTCATTCTTTAAGCTTCGAATTAGGTCTATAAGCATCACTAGGACATGTTGAGTCTAGAACAACCCTCTGGTAGGTTGTCAAAGCTTTGTGTTAGCTGATCAACCAAAAGCCATTTGCATCTCTGGTAGAGCACCTTTTTTTTTTTTTTTGAAAGAAAGGAATGCTATCGAATCACCGATAGCAAACCAGGAGAGCTATTATTGATAATAAAAAAATAATTTACAAGTTCGACTCCCAATACTGTATGAACTTCCAGCAAAAATTTACAATGTTTTCCACATGAGCTGGGGTCTCCTGAAAAACACACTCATTTCTAGCCCTCCATACCGCCCACAGAACCGCCACCATATGTATATAAGGCTTATTCCCATCTACCAGACAGCTCAACAAATTTCCCCAGGTGGGTAAGGACTCATTGCATACTCTCCTCCAAACATAATCAGTGATAGCACATGAAGAGAAGATATGATCTGTAGAATCATTATGCAACCCACACAAATAACAAAACTGGGTTGGGGTCCCCATCCTTCTGTGCCTCAGATCTCCAGTAATCAAACCATCCCTCCTGCACAGCCATAAGAAAATTTGTAACTTTAATGGTATTTTTAACTTCCAAAGCTTTTTCCCCATTTCTTCATCTTCCACCATCCTGGAGGACATTATCAATTTGTTATAGGCAGCCGCAGTAGAAAAATTACCTTCCCATTTGTATGTATCATATTCATGAGGCATGGGTTTGAAAGCAGCAAGCTCTTGCCTGAGACGTTCATTCTCTACGCGTGTTCTTGTTTCATGATTATTCCTCCCGCCAATATTTAACAGCCACTGCTCCGAATCCACATCCCAATAATCAGCTACCACTGCATTTTTATTTGCTGCAGCAGCATAAGCAAGGGGGAACCTATCTTTAAGCATCCCTCCGTGCCCCCAATTCTCCAGCCAAAACTTAAAGCTTTTTCCATCACCTAAAACAGATTTGAAAAAGTTCCAATTTTCCTTCAAGGCACGCACCACAGAATGCCAAACCGGGGATGGTTTACGTGTGTTAAGATGATTTATCTCATCATTGGTACTCCCATAACTGTCCTGAATAATTTCTGTCCAAGTTTTTTTTCCCCTTGCAGTAACTGAACAGCCCATTTCAACAGTAAAGCTTCATTGAATTCCTTAAGGGATCTGACACCCATGCCTCCCAGCTTCTTTGGTTTGCAAATTAATTCCCATTTTAAGGGTTGAAAGAAAGCCCCTTTATGGGAGGCCCCTTTCCAAAAGAATCTTTTCCGCATCACCTCCAGCTTTTTCCAAATAGAATTTGGAGCTCTCAGGACAGAGAAGAAGAAAACAGGAATCGATGTGACAATAGAATTCAGTAATATATACCTCCCCCCTTTTGATAGGTATCTACTGCTCCAGCCCTCCAATTTTGTAGCTATCTTTTCAAAGAGGAAAGACCAATCTGCTTTCTTCAGCTTAGAACATTTCAAAGGCAGACCCAGATATTTAATCGGTAGTGGCACCACAGGTGTACTAATAGTGGCAGAGATCTCATTCTGTAAACCATCATTCATCCCAAAACAGACCAGGGAAGATTTACTTCCATTCAATCTGAGCCCAGAAACCTCTCCAAACAATTTAACCATATGTAACAAAGCCTGCGCTTCTCTCTTCCCCCCTTCTACAAGAAAAACAGTATCATCAGCATACTGAAGTATAGGAGCTAGAGCCCTATGATTAGACATTGAATACCCCCTTATAAAACCATCCACAGCCAATTTGCAGGCAAACCTAGCCAAAGTATCCACCGCAAGATTAAAAATTAGAGGGGCAATAGGAGAACCTTGCCTTACTCCACATTGGGGCTGAATCCAAGAACGGCACGGTTTACCATTTATCAATGGGGAAAAAGAGGCTGTCGTAATGCATCTCTTCACCCATTGAATCAATAAGGGTGGAAATTTCCTCCTTCTAAGGATCTCCCACAAGTATGACCAGCAGATAGAATCATAGGCTTTTGAGAAGTCTACTTTCCATAAGAAAGCCTTTGATTTTCTCCTTTGCCACCCCATTACAATTTCCTGCGCCACAATGAATGACTCTTGTAACGATCTCCCAGGAAGAAAAGCTGATTGAACAGGCATAATCAAATCCTTTAAAACCTCCCGCAATCTGTTAGCAATAACCTTACTAATAATAAGGTAGATGGAATTTGATAACGCAATGGGTCTGTAATCAGAAAAACTTTCTGCACTTGATTTCTTGGGCAACAAAAACAGGTAGGATTTGTTTAGCCCCTCAAAACCAGAGTTACCCACTTCAAACTCATGGATGACCTTCATTATATCCACCTTAACAACATTCCATAACTCTCTGTAGAAAAACACCTGAACACCATCTGGACCTGGAGCCCATTCATTATTTAAATCTTTAATGGCCTTTAGCACTTCCTGTTCAGAAATAGGGGTCACAAGCATGCCACTCTGTTCATTATTTACACAAGGGAAATCCATTGCTGCCATCCTCCATGAACCTCTTAGAGTTGCCTTGGAAGCTTCTTTAAAAAATTTTGTTGCTTCAGATCTGATCTCCTTAACCGAGGTAATATTTCTTTCTTCAACTTTAATAGATGAAATAAGGTTGAATCTCCTTCTAGCACTGGCCGCAAGATGGAAAAATTTTGTGTTTGCATCACCCTCTTTAAGCCAAAGCTGTCTGGATTTTTCCCGCCAATCCATTTCAATTTTCAAGTCTTCATCCCTCACAATTGCTTGCATTTGCTGCCTCAATTGCTGCTCCTGTTGGTCCAAATTCAGCCTGCACTCTTTCATATCTAAATCCCTGATGACTGTCAAGGCTTCCTTCCTCTTCTGGTCTCTAATCAGGTTCACAGCCTACCCATATTCTTTCAACATTTCACGTAGACCAACCAATTTCGTAGCCAACTGCTGTGTGGCAGTGCCTTGAACATCCTTGCTCTGCCACCACTGAGAAACCATTTGCACAAAGCCTTCTTCCCTAAACCAAGATCTCTTGAGTTTGAAATATGACCCCGTGTCTGCATTCACCCCACTGTCCCAAACCAAAGGCGTGTGGTCAGAGAACGGTCTATCAAGGCTCAAAACAGCTGATAACTGAAAACTCTCTAACAAACTGGGACTGCCAAAGAACCTGTCCAATTTGGAAATCTGTCCACTTCCATTCCTCCAAGTATATTCCACAACACTAATGGGAAATTCAGTCAAGCCCATGTTCTGCACAGCCAATTGGAAGCCTGTTGAAGAACTGTCCATTCTCCCATTTGGATTGTCATCACCAGAAAGATAACAATTGAAATCACCCCCTAACAGCCATGGAGTCTCTTGCACTCTTTGATGCATTGCATAAAGTTCCTCCCACAAGCCAACCCTCTCTGCTGCCACACAAGGACCATAAATACATGATATAAACCATTCCATATCACCTTGGGGAGATTGACACCTGCAGGAAATTAAGAACCTATCACGAAAAATCTCAGTTACTGAAATGGCAGACTTTCTCCACCAAAAAGCCATACCACCAGACCGACCAGCAGCACCCTTAGCCACAATATCACTATGGCCAGATTGTTTGAAACAGTCCCATTCTTGACCATTCTCCCTCTCCAAGTGAGTCTCTTGTAAAAGGGCACAGGCTATCTCCCATTCAGAGAGATATCTACAAAGAGAAGCCCTTCTTTGCTTGTTGCGTAGCCCACGCACATTCCATGACAAAACTCTCATTTCTCACTTGAAAGATCCCCATTGACCTTGCAGCCCACATATTCTACCATAATAGATTTAGCAATATCTTGCTCCACAATAGGATGCTCCTTTCTTCTCCTTCGCAGCACATAAGGAGATCTGCCCACGCCTCTCTTTTGTTTGGACCCACAGCCATACTGCAAATCAGTTGGAGTAGCAAACTGTAACTGGCTCTGCTCTTTAAGCCTCAACTCCCTTTCTAAACTGCCCAATTCCACACTGCAATTCATCTTAGACTCTGCCAAGTCAGTCTCAGTAACCTCTAAACAATCACCCTCTTTGACTATCAGAGCTAATCTATTTTCAGCAGGTGTTGCAGCATCTTCCATCAGGTCCTTCTCAGCCATAATACAATGGCAGTCCTCCCTCTTTTTGGGCTCAAGAACCTCAGCTACAGGAGGACTCAGGTGCTGCATCTGGTTTGGTTCTTTAAGCCTCAACTCCCTTTCTGTACTTCCCAACTCCATACTGCAAATCATCTCAGAATTTGCCACTTCATTCTCAGCAACCTCCAGACAGTCACCTTCTTTGCCTATCAACACTGATCTAATTTCAGCAGGTGTTGCAACATCTTCCGTCTGATCCTTCTCAGCAATATCACATGGCACTCCTTCCTCTTTGTGAGATCAGGAGCCACAGCTGCAAGGTTGCATCCTTTAAGCCTCAACTCCCTTTCTAAAGTGCCCAATACCACACTGCAGTTCATCTCAGATTCTGCCAAAACAGTCTCAGAAACCCCTAATCAATCACCCTCTTTGACTATCAAAGCTAATCTATTTTTAGCAGGTGTTGCAACATCTTCCATCTAGTCCTTGTCAGTCATAACACAGTGGCAGTCCTTCCTCTTTTTGGGCTTAGGAACCTCAACTGCAGGAGGACTCAGGTGCTGCATCTGGCTTGGTTCTTTAAGCCTCAACTCCCTTTCTGTACTGCCCAACTCCATACTACAGATCATCTCAGAATTTACCACTTCAGTCTCAGCAACCCCCAAACAGTCACCCTCTTTGCCTATCAACACTGATCTATTTTCAGCAGGTGTTGCAACATCTTCCATCTGATCCTTCTCACCCATAGCACAATGGCACTTTGCATCCACAGCTATCACATTGTTTGCTCACCTCATTTTTGGTTCCAGACATTGGTTTCTCCTTAGGAGAATTATCTTGACAGCAATCAACCTGCCCAATAATAGCTAACCTAACAAGCCAAGAGGTGCCCCCACATCTGATAATGATTGAATCTGGAAGTGAACCAGCATTAGCAACTTCCACCTCAATTCTTAACGACCTAATGTCTCCTTCTCCAATCAGAACATCAGAACCATCACAGATTGATGCAAAACCTGCTAGCATCTTGGAGACAACACCCTTTACCCGCAGGTGCAGTGGTAGTCCAGAGATCTCAAGGATGACCCTCCTGGAGGACACTCTTTGTGGAGGCCGTTCAGATAGTGCCCCATCAAAAGGAGAGACCATTCTCCAGATCACAATGAAATCTTTAAAGATACTTGAACGAAATCTTAATCGCTCAACATCCAGCATGCCCAAACCATACACCAAGAATCGAGAAGGGGATAATAGAGCAACTTTCCAGCCCGCAGACAAAAGATCTAAGGAAAGTACCAGGTTCTGAAGCATTTCGATCGAAGGCCTACCTGACATGATCTCCCCAATCAAAGCACCTCTCAGTGTGATCTCTGCAGCCGAGATCTCTTTCATAGATGGGATCTCAACTTCAATTGTATGCCTGCCCAAAATCGGTGGTGGTGGTGGCCGAGGTTCATTTTTGACCCTCCAAACAGGACGTGAGACTGCCCGCCATTGTCGCAAAGGGAACCTCTTAGGGCACAAATAGCTTTTGTGTCCTTCGCCCCTGCACTCCAAGTAGATCTGAGCATTCTTACATATCGCAGCCACATGCCCCCTTTGTCTGCATCTGAAGCAGAGAACATCACCATTCTTCCGCCTCCAAGGACGTCTTTGAGAACGGTCAGATGACCTAAAAAACCTCTCCTGCCACAACCGCTCTCTTCTCCTCCAGGCCCTTGACCTCCACGTCTTCCATTCATCTTCTGCACCCACCCTGGATGGATTCGCCCCACTACCTCGCTCTGCCCATCGCCGATTGCCCACCACTCGTCCTCTCCATCGCCGATCACCCATCCTCACCCCATCTATCTATTCTTGTGATGAAATCTTCTATTAAATGACCTTAACGAGTTCCTTAGACCATGTAGCGCTAATCTACATTGATGGTTTTATCAGAATCATTTAGGAGCTAAAAGTCAACTCTTCAGTTGATTTAGTAAATCTAGTATCGCAATTGGAGTTCAAGGCTCCTAAACTCACTTATGAGGAGTGTCGATTATTCTAAAGGTTGTTAAGAATTTGTTAGATCCAATTTTAGGATGTTTTTGATGTCAACTTTGTCTGATATCAATTTCTAAGTATTTTGGGTTCATTTGACCAAAAGATGAAAGTTATAGTATTTCAGTTGAAATTCTAAGTTGTCTAGAGCTTGGATGAGTGGTTTTTAATCTTCTGAAGATGTTAGAGCAAGTCTAGACACTTTAGACTAACCTTTGAGTTGAATTAATCTTTGCCAAACATCGTCTATTGGTCTAGGTCTGGAAAGATTTTCCAGATGTTCTACGAGCCTTAGAAGCTTTCCTTTAAGCTTCCCAAGTACTTGAATTGTCATAGGCACTGGGAACTCTATTCAAGAGCAAAAGAGAGAAAAGTTAGGTTTAGAACACAAGCCTGTAGGAGTTGTGAAGAACTATAGCTATGTGAATTCCATAGCAAGCTATTCCTTCTACCTTGATCACGGTGTTCCCGCAACCAATTGGAAGAGCCAAGAAAGGAATTAGAGAGTGCTATTGTTGTTGACGGGATTTGAGTGTGTAATTGTTGAAGAATTGCCAACACTTGATTGTGATTTGAAGATGAGATTGGCATTGGAGTCACCTGTGTGCAAATGCTTAAGCTTTGAAGGAGAAGGGACACATCTAGTCCCACCTCTAAAGCTGACGACCGCTTGAAGCAATACTTAATGAAACATACCTGAAGCCTTAGCATGAGTCTTTGGACTGGCGTAGGTGAGTGTGCCTATAATTGATTCGTTTGACCTTGACTATGCTATACCTATGGCCCATGAGAGGTAGCCTGCAGGTGTATTGGTTTCCTATGGTGAGGCATGGCTTTCACCGATGAAAGTGTGGTCTAGTTCACGTGAACTGTTGATTTAGTTCAAGGTGATTGTGCCATGTGTTACCAACTTTTTAGAGTATAAAGTGTTAAGCTCATGTTGTGCCTTATGCTATGTAAAATTATAAGTGTTGTCAACACTTAGTTCAAACAGTGAAGTTGTGCTTAAGTGTTGAGATTAAATGAGAAAAATTAATAGCATAAATAGAGTTATTTCAAAACAATTCATTTTGTGATTATTCCTTTTGAAATTTGTGCTTAATCTTGTTTATCATTTTAACACATGTTTTCATCCAAATGGAATTGATTGCTATGTTGCATTATTTGATTCTTGAAATTAATTCATGTACTCAACATATTCTAATTATAAGATTAAATAAGTAATTAGCATAATTATATAATTTAGGTACTTTAAATTAAGTTAAGTATTTATATAATGTAATAAGCTAATTAAGTAGGTAAGTTAATTAAGTTTTGTAATTATAACTTAGTAAGTAGCAAATAAGTTAGATAAGTTATGTTAACAATAACATAATTAAAGTAGTTTATTATTTAAGTTAAGTAATTAGTTAAGTACTAAGTTATAGGTTAAATTATAAGTAGTTTAATTAATAAAGTAACTAGTAACCTACAGTAGTAACTAATTAGGTAATTTATTAGTAAATGCTAGTAAGTTATATAAGTAGTAATTTAAGTAGGTAATTTAAGTCTAATTTATGTATGTATTTTAAGTATAAGTTAAGTTATTAAGTCTAAGTTATTAATTAGTAGATCAAAGTATTAACTTAATTAAGAAGAATAAAGAATAAATAAAGAAAAAGTAGTGAATATTTACTGAATATGCCTCCCAGAGAATGATCTAGACTTAAAACCAATATAAATTATAAAATATGTTAGCTATCTTCCTTAGTATGCTACGACATAATAACGACACTTATTAATAATGCAAGGTAGTTGAACATCATTTTTTTTGGCACCGTTGCCAGCGAGGCAACTTGTTAATTATTCACCATTATGAATTTTATTTTGTATTATTCTTGCATTTGTTTTATATTCTTTATTCTAACTTAAGACTTTTGTCTTCTTTCAAGAGATTCATCTAAGAGACTCCTGGGTAGAGAGAAGACACTATTTCCCGCTATATTTCTGCATTCTTTGTGAGATATTTCTTACTCGTTCTTTTTAGGCAGTTTTCCCATATTTTTAATTTTTGGCATTTAGTTAGAGATATTAAAAAAAAACCAAACATACATATCTTCTGACTAGCAGCTATATCTCCTAGGCATCTAATCTAGGGTGCATATCTTTCCTACTAGATTTTTGCATCGGAGATAGCTAGAGATAGGTATATTTTTAGTGCTTTAGCTCTTGTCATACTTAACATTTAGACTTAAGCATGACAATTAATTGTTTAAAAAAATCAAAGAAGCGAGGCATTTTATACTTCTTTTCTTAAGAAGACATTCTATAAAGAGGAAACGCTAGCAACCCGAGGTTGTACGTGGCTGCAGTCCTTTGGTTGGTTTGTAGACAATGCAATGATGTAACTTTCAATAGGGTAGGTTTTGAGTGGAAAACATTTGTAATGAAGTGTCGGGTAATGTGAGTATGTGGATGGCTACTATGTAACCCTCTGTTCTTTTTATTAATGAAAATGGACACCTTCTGTAGCTGGTAGGGGTCCTTTCTCTGTTTAAAAAAAGAAAATAAAGAGGAAATCTTAAAAACTCGTGACATATTGTCTGTTTTACAAACTTTTATGTGGGACTTTATCACATATCTATTGCATGCTATTGTATATAGTGCAATCACTTAGGTTATACGAGCCTCTACTTCTACCTCTCCACCTTTCACCTCTTAGGGCCTTAATCGAAGATCAATCAGATGTGATTATGTAAAATACACTTTTGTCATAGTATAGTCACGTTAGAAACTCTTAAATTTATTTCAATCGAACTCAAAAATATGAAGTCAATGTTTTCAAAATGGAGTTCGAGTCGTTCACCAGGAGGCTATTGGACTAATTCACTTTCCTAAATATTAAGAATGAGATTACTATTAGAATGCAAATAAAATTGACTGGAACTATGAACATGAAAAGTAGACAAATAACTCGAAGGCAAGTTGAAGAAAAACTATTAAAACTTTTATCAAATGTTAGAATAAGATGGCTACAACTAGAAGAATGCTTGAAATCAAATCTAATGACAACTAGAACTAGAAAATAAATACTAGGAACTATGGGCTTCGAAGGTGAAGTCAGGAGCAGTGGCATACTAGAAAATGTGAAGGCACATCCACGAACTCCAAGAGAAGGAGAACTAGCTCTAGTTGGTGGCCTGAGGCTAATTCTATGTTAAGCCTAATTGGGTTCTAAGGGTTGGAGGCTAGGTCCTTTTATAGCAATCTAGGTGTCTTCCTATTGGTTGATCTAGACTGCCTAGTGATGACTCTACATATAATGATGATAATTCTTTCAATTAGAGTCAATTTGAGGGCACATGTGCATTAATGACAAATCATAATGGGCTTGGGAGCATTGCATGCATGTTATGTTAAGATTTCTTATAATTAATGTTTAATGAGCATATGTACAAGTGCACACTGAAACAGGTCTTGGATGGGCAATCAAACCATAAGGATGGATCCGGATCTACGAACGGAGTCCAACGGACTGAAAATCACCTCAATCTGACCTCCATAGCTCCCACAACAATCCCGAGAAGTTCTAGCCATTGATCTGATGATCAACGAACAAGAGTTAGCCACGTGTCACACATCCATGCATCCTCAGCCACCGATCTCTCTCTAGCATCCCCTCATCAATCACTTTAAGTCATCCGATCCACGATTGGATGGTTGAAGGTGCGTGGGCATAGGCACAAGAATGCAACCAACACATAGGGATAGCGCGTTAGTCTACGCCTCAACATGAGAGAAGTAGACGACCGTTCGAGCCTTCACAAGGCTCAAAATTCGCTGAGTGCTAGCGGTTGTGAAATTCGACCGCTGGATCTCCATCGAACAAATCTAAAGGGTCAACACAATCTCACACACAGAATGTTGGTGACCATCCAATGCCTAATCTGACACGTCATCACACGTGTAATCATATGTGCAACTCTTAGCACAATCTATAGTGCAAACTCAGTTGCAATCTCATCCCTTAACATGCGATTGGATGACCAAGATTCCTCCCCATGCGATGAGCGCAAGGCATAAGCCATCTGGGCTCTCTGTCCACCATCCGTTGGCGATCCGTGCCACACATCCAATAGCTGAGGAAGAGAGCACATGGATCACATGAAGAAACACTGCGCACACACATTGAATCGGTGGGGAAAGAGGAAGTCCTTCACTAACATTTTTGGAATGGTTTTAGCGACCTCTTGGACATCGCTAAAACCCCTTACCTAATTTAAAAGCCTCCTCTCCACTATAAAAGCCCCCATACACCCTCCATTTGTGATCATCTCTTCCTAGCTTCTTCCAAGCTCTACCTTACATACTTCACACCCTCCCAGAGTTGACGAGCCACCGACGAAAGCCTATTTGGGAAGCGTAAAGTGTGTTTTTGTTAGGAAAACATTATAGTACAGTGCACAATACGATTAAACAAATATATTTAATAAAAGATAACGAGACTTGAGTCTCGATCATTCATCTCTGGGAGGCATTTGTTTCAATCTGAAATTGATCTTTTATTGCTCTACTTTATTTAAAATCGCATGGCAATTTTTTATTATTACATATTGAAGTACGACATGCTTAGTTGCAAATATATCGGGAATTAAAAATAGGTAACATTAATCACTCAAGAGATACTGCAATAAGCTCATGGTGATTCTCAACACATAGATATATATATATATAAATGTATTTTTCATTCATTCCATTGGAGAGTTGCTTGCAACAAGAACTGTAGAGGAAAGCTTGTACAGAAATGCTTAAAATGGAAATCTAGCTACCAGAAAATGATCGCATACAAGAATCTACGGGAGGATTTTGCATGCATCATCTGGGGAGAATAAAGGCTATGCTACTAAGAAGTAATAAAAAGCAGTAAAACTATGAAGAGCATAAACTACTAATCTAGATCTAGCAGAACAAAAGGGCATTCAGAGGTGGTCTCCGATGGCCTTGGAGTGGTCGGGAGGAGAATGAGGGACGGCAAATGGAGCTTAGGCCGGCCCTTGGAGAGCGAGAGGAGTGATCCACCATCCCGGCATGGTGTCCTTCATCATGATAGTGAACTCGTGGAGATGGAGTGGCTAGCCTAAGTGGAGGTGGATGTGAATGGAGCCAAGGAAGTGAGTGGGTGCCAAGAATGTGAATGGGTGCAATCCATTGGGTCATTTTATAGACCTAAGGGCTTCACTCTAGAGATGTGTGGAACTCTCTAGAGAGATTTCAAGAGTGGCCGGCCATATGGTTATGAGATCCAAAAGATGTGGATCTCATTTTGAATGCCTCTTGGTTGCTAAATTTGGCAATCAACAGGTGGTGCCAGTTCAAGAGAGTTCTATAGAACTCTAGAGAAGTGTGTGTGTGTGAATGGGTGTGTGTGTGTGTGTGTGTGTGGTCGTGCTCTATGTGGCTAGGTTGTTCAGGTTAGGTCCAAAGGGGTTTAAGTAGGTGTACAACTTGAATTAGGGTTACAAACCCTAATTGCTAAGGGAATTTGCAATTAAACTTAACTTAAGTTTAATTGGGTGAGTGTGAACCTAATTGAGAGTGAAATAACTCAATTAGGTTGGGTTTGGGTCAATTGGACTCTCAGTAAGTCCAATTAAACTAGTGTGGGTTGAGATCTAAGCTCAATTGGAATCAATGAGTCTAATTGACTTAGGTGAAGGTAGTTGACTTTGATCTAAGTCAATTGGGTTTGGTGAGGACCTAATTAGGTCCTTTGGTAGGTCTAGAGGTGATGTACTAGGGTTAGGACGCCTTAATTTAGGTTCCTATGGGGTTGGGATTAGGTCTAGGGAGCTAGAGATCCAAGATCAAGGCTTGAATCTCAAAACAGGGACTAGAGACCAGGACCAAACATCCAAAAATGTGATCAAATGACTTATACTCAAAAATAAGAAGTCCAGACCTCAGTTCTGGACGTCCAATCTGAGTCAAGGGGAAATCAAGGTTCTGCTTTGGGTATTTTGCAGAAATTAGATGTCTGACAAAGTGTCTGGATGTCCAATAACACTGCAGAAGTGGGTTTGAGGTGTGTTGGAGATGGCTAAAGGTCCTGGCCATCCTATAACTTATCTGGACATCCAGATAAGGGTTGGAACTAGGGTTTTAGGGCTTCCTAGGGTGTTGTGACCTAATCTAAGGGTGGCTAAGGCTTGGGGAAGTTTCTAGGCTATCCTAGGGCTAGGATGGACCTAAGCTCTTCACATTTTACTGCTTTATTCCTACTTAATAGAATAACAAACCTTTAACTCCCTCACATCATTATTCCTACATCTAATCTAAGCCTTCTGCTCCAGCTCTGCTGCAACTTCCGTTATTCCTGATCCAACTTCAGATCCTGCTCTAGATCCAGCTCCTGATCAGCTTATTGCCTGCAATTGACATAATGCACTTAATTAGCACGTTATAACATTATTTTATGCAAAGCTAAAGTAAAGCAGTAAAGATGTAGATAATGCTTATGTATGCATGAATAACCCTAACTTATGCTAAGTTCTAGCCTAATCTAGGTAAATTAAGACCTATGATTGCTACACAATCATACCCCCATGTCTTAATCTTGCTAGTCTCTAGCAAATGCAAGACTAAATTATTCACATATGGGTCCCTAAGGGACTGATTATTTTATCAAGTGTATACCTAGAGATTTTTCTCCTTTTATTTTCATGCTATGCTCTAGAAATCCAAACAATCGTGAAAGTGCAGCTATGTAGCTTTTGCAACAGATTCGAGTGAAAAACTAATACACCTCTAAAGCCTGTACTTGACCCCTAGTAAAAATTCTAGCGGGATAGGTAGAGTTCTTCCCTCGGGGTATTCAAAATATTCTATGAATTCCACCCCGGCTTTAGGGTTAGGTAGAGAATCTCTGAGGGAAAAGATTATATATTTGGTGGCTCACTCTCATTTGGTGCTACATAGAAACTAGTACTACCGAATCTAGATTCCCAGACTACTAAGTAACTCAACTCAGAGAAAGATGAGAAAAACTATGCTCCCTTTTGATTCCTTTGTATTCATTCTCTCTTACTCTTTTTCTGCTTCTTTTCTTTTCTTTTTCTTAGAGCTCACAATCTCACCAGATTTACACGTATGACCTGTATTTGGTGGTCTCACTTGGCATTAACACTTTAATTGAGTTTCCATAACCCTAACACTAAGTCGGAATTCCTCAGCCAGTATTCGGGTGATCAGAAACACAAGAAAGGTGGGTTAAGGCCATATTTGGTGGATCTCAAATTTATTTGGTGGTATTGCCTCAATGCAACTAAACTAAATATTCACTCTTCTTTCTTTCCTTTTTCTTCTTTTTCTAATTTTTTTCAATTTTTATTTCTTTTCATCATTTTTTTGTTTTTTCATTTCATCACTTTCTTCTTTGTTTTTTTTTTTTAACATAACACATCCATGAACTTTATGGAGGAGGCATTATTAGGGATTAGTGGTACTCAAGAGAGATTGGGTGGCTTATTTGGTGGAAATGCCTACTCATGGCATCGAGAGATGGATAGGATGGTATATTTATGACCTTGGCATCAATGCCCTCCTTCAACCAAGGATTCCGTAAAGAATGGCTGTAACCATCCACCTTAGCTCGAGTTTTATGAAAACTTGCTCTCCACGTATTTGACTTATTTGGTGGCTCTCAATATTTTGCACAAAAATGCATACGTAGGAACCGAGAGTGAAAACTTTGCCTTATCTCTAAGTATCATCAGCTAATTATCTAGGGTTCCAGATTCCTTGCACAAATCTTAGAGCACCAGAACACTCCGCTCTCATCTCACACTATTTAGTGGATTTTTGGAGGAAAATCTACCTGACTCCTAAAACACTGTCCAGGGGTTCAGGAAAAGAAGCACTACTTATTCTCGACAGATTGAAGACATTTATCAGCCTTCACCATGAATCCATTGCAAATTCTACGTGTGTGTGAAAAGTTGTACTGGATTCTTCTTAACAAAATAATCTTCTTCATAAATGTAATATATATGCTATGAACAAGTAACCTCATATATTTGTACTTCATGAAATTCCCGTATCGGGTTACATTTAGCTTGACCGTAAATTTAGAACAAGAGGTGAGCAAGTGAGTCGGAAATGGCTGTTGTGGACGATTTCTAGCTCCAATGCAAGCATTGGAGATGGAGTCGATTGTTCTTTTATTTAGGGTTCTAAAGTACATTTTACATGCAGCTGCAAGGTTTTTCCTAAATGTTGGCATAAAAATTTTTCAGTTTTGTTGTATCGACCCCCCATGCCTAAGTTCTTGCATGTCCTCATGCATGAGTATGAAAGAAAATAAATACTGCAGGGAGACAATGGGTAGAAATCACTTGTAATTGCTCCTGAAATTATATTCAGCACTGGCCAACCTGTTAGCATGCAATATGCAGAAAGAAAAATATGTTATATATAAAAATGAATATGTATAGGGTGATGGATGTGGAGTAGATGCTGAGTTTAACGCCTCCAGCTAGGCAAAAACTCAATCTGATGTATCAGTTCTAGCATAGGAGTCGGTCAAGATTAGGAGAAAGATATGCTCGTATTCTCCCAGAATTAGTGGTTCGGAGATGCAAACTAGCTGATTGTGCACCCCTACTCCAAAGAGTCTAGATGTAAGAAAGTGTAGAGTAGTGGTGGAGAATAGAGGATAATCAGAGGGGGGATCATGATGTTGATTCAGCTGATTTATCATGTCCCACAATTCAGCAGGAAGTTGCTAACGGGTAGTTCAAAATGTATCTCAGAACCAGAATCTGAGTCATAGGGATCCTCATAATGATAATTCACATCAAAGATCATGCCCTCTCTAGGTTCTGGATCATATAGGGGTATCCGTGAAAGTAGATCAGTGGAGAGGTCACTAAAATCCTCGTCAGAAATTACTTCATCCTCATCAATACTCATCTCTGATTCATTAGAGGCTAACTCTTCTGGCTCTGAATCGAGCCATTCATTAGTTTGACTAGGATGGTAGGCAAGTCCCCAGCTCATTCTGCTCGAAGCTTCACCCTCATATGCATTGGGCTCCTCAGTAATTCCTGCCTCAAGTAGCATATTTATTTCTTCGTTCAAGTCATCCATAGCTACTTCTGGTCTTCAGATGTCAGGATCAGGGATAGAAAATGTTATCTTAGAATCTCTAACATCCGAATTAGGTATGTAGGTGAAAGAAGAAGAGTGTAGATCGGAAGATGTTGGCTCTAGCACAGGTTCACCTACAATGGGAAGTGGCCTAGATTGATCAGTAGTGTCACATGTAATGTTTGCCTCAAGATCCATATCCTCAACTGGATCTGCTTCCCTTATCTCAGTTGGGTTTTCTAACCCATGAGGTATCTCCCAGGATTTAGGATAATCCGATTGTGGCTCAGTCCTGGAGACATCAGTCCTTTCCTCCTCAATTTCCTGAATGGAGTTCTCATATGAACCCCTTCGGCATACTTCCTGCTCCTGTCTCATATCCAAGTTGGATTCTTCTTCCCCTGAAGGATCTTCTGGCATCAGCTCCCGACAATCTTCTGTGTGTTCTTCTGGTGTAGTCATTTCAGATTCTTCGAGGTCCTCAAGGCGATTTTCCACTTGATATCTCAAAAGTAGTAGTTCTTGAGTTTCCTGATTTTGTCCAATTCACCTTGTTATCTCTGCTATTTCCCGAAGGAGCTCCATCACAGTTTGTTGATGTGGAATCTAGCTTTGTCTTTGGTTCAGCTCATTGTTAGCTTGGATTTCGTGTAGATAAGATGCGACCTTTTCCTTAGTGCTAGCTATCGCTCTCTGTATTCTGTAATGCGGTCGTATATGCACCGGTTGCTCTTCAGGGGTTCCAAGGGGTGAATCAAGTCTACCCATATTCCATGGCGGAGAGGAAGGAGTATGAAATCCATATCCTAGGTTATAAGACGAGGTCCTTTGAGGGACCGACTGATATGGTTCATAATATCTAGGGTTAGGATATGGGTTAACCATTTCAGTAACCCAAGGAGAAGGATCAGGCGAAGCGAAAAGTCATCTTCGCCACCTTGGGTTCTGATCCCAAGGTTGAGCTGATTCGGTGACCCGGGCTCTCAGATAAGCTAGTGGGTCCAGCTCATCAATATCCTGACCCGATCTAGGTCCAGGTCTAGGATTAGCCATGGTGGCTCAGGGAGTGGAACAGGTGGGGGGAGAAGATGGTCCCGGCAAGGTGACTCGCCTCCTTGGGAGTGGCTCCAAAGGTCCAACAAAGTGAGGTCTAAGTGACCTCCTTCCTTGCATACACCACCCAACCCTTGGGTTGGTGTAGCCAAGCAAGACAAGGCTAAGGCCCTGTCAATTAGATGGTCCTTATGATCGGGTGACCAGATTTTTCGTTAGAAGTTCGAATTCCTAAAGAAAAAAATTCGTCGTTCAACCGACTGACAGTGATTCCCGCCTCTCAAGCTAACCCAACTAGTCTAGTTACGTGGGGACAAAGGGGAAGGTTCTTCCTTTGGCTTACGCCTCTGGTTCCGTTAACCACCGAGCCACGATTGTTTGACACTACCCCGTAGACTTAGTCACCAGGTTTGGCAAGAGAGGTTGCAAACACCCAGTAGTATGACAACAAATTTGGGTTGATTTCGTGCTTTAGAATTAATTTGAGCCCATTTTCTTCAGTGGGGTTTTCTCTTGGTGAGTGCCCCACAAGGTGACCATGCCCACTGGCTAAGTACTAGACTTGATTAAGTCTAGGTTAGCCCAAAGTGTGGTCTCTAAGTTGTAACCCTAAAGATTCACCCTAAGGTTCATGCACTTCTAGGGTTTTGTTCTGTTTCAGCCGACCATAAAAGTAAAACTTGTTCTCTAATAACAATTAGAATCTAATCAACTTGAAATTTGGCAAGTAGATTCCCTTTTCAATTAGCTTTCCAAAGAATAATTTTTTGGAATTTTTCCTATTTAAATAAAATTTTTAGGGATTTCTGAATGTCAAGGGGTCAGATATGGAATTTTGACCCCTGGTCGATCTTTTTGCTTTGAAACAGTACAATTGACTGTCAAAAATTTCGAAAAAATATGAAAAATAAATCCAATGAGATCAACTTTGAAACCCCACCATTTTTGGTCAAAACAGATTCACGAATTGCTCGGAATTACTTTTTGAAATTTGAAAAATCTCGAATCTGGGTCAGTCTGACCCCCATGCACTTCGCAAATTTTTAAAAATTTTATGCTTTAAAATTTTCAGATGAATGGTGGCATTTGAAAGGTGGTTTGAAAATGAAGGTTTGGC